>OW799233.1:168000234-172800234 GCA_941918925.1 Phyto melanocephala | reverse complement strand
ATTTCCATTCTGAACTCAACTGACAGTTGACTATTAAGTTGTGTATCTTTTTTTTCGTGGTATTTCCGTTTTCAACTTTGTAAAAATTTGGTCGACAAAAACGTTGAATACACACAACTGCTTAAGAATAGATGTGTTATTAGCAGTTAAGGTTAATTTATTTTAAAAGCGATAAAAATGGAAAACAAAATGGAGAGATTGTATGTGTATGTACATTTTAATAATAACTTTTTCATTTCATTGCATTTTTGATAGCTCCCGTCAGCAAAGAATCTAAGAGCAGCACATAACCTCAATATAGGGAAATAGCCACCACGCGAACAGGTGTTTTTAGGTGATCTTTAATTTCATCCCGCAAATAATAAAACGCTTCCTTGTTTAGTCGGAAATAACTTATAAGTCTTTTAATATAAAATTATTATTTAGTTTCGATACTTAATCGAAATATATACTTGGCACTGGGCAGCTCAAGAGGGTTTGAATCATCACGAATTTTTCTTCTTGTACGTAGCACATCTACACAAGAGTTTATTTTCATCATCATAACATAAATCAACACTTACATATATCCATTATAAATACCTTTTATTCGGCGCAGCAGTTAAAAACAGTTTTAAGGAAATTTTTTTTTTTTTAATTTTCATTTGCCAAATGTAATATTTAAAGTTGGCAACTTTATAGAAAACTCAACTAAAAACAGTTGAGTATCACAATACCTAAAATGAGTTTGGTTGTGCATAAGTCGAGTTGACTCTCACACAACCAAACTGAGTTGAGTGGTGAACCGCAATAGGGGTAAATGTTTAAGAACAATACCTGACAAAAAAACAAACAAATTTCCCAAGAAATTTGTTTGTTTGTATTACAAGCCATTTGCAGTTGTGGTATAAAAAGCCAATCATTTGTGAAATCAGGCACGATCAATTTTGTATCACGGAAAGCAAGTCCACCCAACTGTCCAGACAGTTCGGGCTGTGAAAATAATTGAAGAACACAGAAAAGGTATTCCAGGGGTGGAATTACGGCATTCGATCACGATCGAAATTTTACTCGAACGATGGAGTTCGCTGTGCTTTAGGTATAGAGATTCTAATAACAATTTGACAATTTCGATCACGTTCGAATGCTGTAATTTGGCCCCAGGACATCTTCGACTTTATTTATTCCTTTTGTTTACTTTTTTTTATTTAAATAAAAACACAAATTTTATTTATTATTTTATATATTTATATATATTTTTAACACAATTTAATAATATTCCATAATTTGATAATGCTATAATATAAATAAAGATTTCTTTTTTTATAATTTTGTGTTTTAATTTAATTATATTTATTTTTTATTTTATTTTTTTTTTTTCTCTTTTTTTTCTGTTAGTAACTAATCAATAGCAATTTTATATAATAATAATTTGTTACAATTTCTTTGTGATCAACTCATTTCTAAATAATTTTGTTTACGCAACTTTTCTTAGATTTCATTTTAGACAATTTTAAAATATTTAATAAATTTGTTAATTATACAATTTTAATAATTTTTAAATAAATTTTTACTCATTGTGCTCATGTAATTTCTTTAATTTGTTTTAAAGTGGTTTTTACTTCTTTTTTTCAATAATCCAATGCAATTTGTTAAGTTTCTATGTTTTTATTGTATATATGTATAAGTATTTAATTTTTTTGATATATTTTCTTTAAATAATTTATTTCATTTGTTTTGTTTTCTCTAGTTTCATATTTGATACATTTGTGTTAATAAACCTATTTTGTAATTGAGTTGTTGAATTTGATTTCTGATTTTTTTTATTTTATATACATTTTTAATAATTTGTTTTGTTATTATTTTTGTAAACTATGCAAATGTTTTTAAAAATATTGAAGGTCTAGTCTAATCTATTTTGGAATTGTATTGTATGTTTTTAATAGATGTATGTATATATTTGTTTTTTATTTTAAATTTGTAACTTTTTTAACTAATTTTAAAGTTTGTTTTATTTACTTAAATATTTAAATTTGTTTGTAATTTGTTTTTAATTTACAATGAAAATGAAACACACATTATTATTTTTTTATACATTTGTTTTGTTCAACTCAACAATTGTCATTTGTTTTTATTACACAATTTATAAAAAATATAAATATAAAATAGATCGGTAGTATAGTTGTAAATAGTTTAGTTTTTGTTTGTGTGTGTGTGTTTTTTTTTTTATTTACTTTGTAATTAAATTATATTTGATTTTGTTAATATTACAAATTGGTAATTAAATTATATTTGATTTTGTGAATATTAAAAATTGGTTATTTTGTTTCTTCAATTTTAATTCGATTTTTTTAAGTAGATAAGCCTGTATTTAGTTATGTCATGGTCTATGGATGATGATATTAAATTAAATATAAAAAACAAAGCTACTCGACATTTTAATTAAAATATTAAGAAAAAAATTGTTTTACAATTTATAAAATAAAAAAAAATAAAAAATATAAAAAAAAAGTTTTTTAAAATCAATGCAAAATTTTTGTTTTTTAAAAAAATTTATAAATAAATGGATATGTTAAATGTATGTATGTATATCGTTAGTCACAGGTAGAAAGGCCCCAAATCAAATAATTGTAATTTTACAGAAGGTAATAACGTTACAGAAACTGCATTATCACAATGGGCCAATTCAAAGTAGACTCTCATATTGTACTATGTCATATAATTCATATTAATATGACTAGTGACTTTGAACACCTTTTGTTAACAAATTATGTATTTTATACAAGAAAGAAGACAAAGAGATGACGCTGTTAAAAATTGTATGTATACAGAAAAGAAGAAAATAGAAAATATTCTCTCTGAGAGGTGAGAAGCGAAGAAATTCTCTCTGAGAGACAGTATTGTTAAAAGTATAACATAAACAATTTCTTATACATAGGAAACAAATGTGTAAAGTCATATTATTTTTTTTGTATGGAAATTACTAACAAAAATTGTATGCATGCATAAAATAATATGAAATAGCACAAATATGACTGATATGCAACCACTTTGAATTGGCCCAATGTAATTAATTTTTTTAAACTGCTTGTAAAAGTGTTATTTTTGATACTATTACACTAAATTTGTGTGTCCAGGTGAATTTGTGTGAAATGTATAAAAATCACTGAAAAACTCAATTTCTTAAAAAATACGAGTAAGGGCCTTTCTACATGTGACCATCGATATATAGAAAGCGTAGCAAAAATGTTTTAAGAATATGAGAAAATATGGACATGAAGAAAATGTAATTTTAGAACAGATAAATTAAAGTTTGCAAACTCTTGAATTCGTTGCTGAGAGTGGCAGAGAGAATATAGGAGGAGTACAGAAAATGTTGTTCTCAGTGTTGCCATAAGATGATAGAGAAAAAGTGCAAAACCTCGGAAAAAAAATTGCTAAAATGTTCTACAGTTTAAAAAGAAAAGTGCTAAAATTTTCCAATATTGTTTTTTTTAAAACATTAAAAACAACAATTACTCAAATGTGGTAAGAAGGTTAACAAGTTTAATCATATAATTTTCTTCACATACCAATTCTTTTTGGTATTTTTCAGATGAACCAATTTTAATCAAAACATCGTCCGATATATTGATGTTATAGCAACATACGTTATTTAGTTTTACGCTTTCCCTTATACGCATAACAGAATATAAAAGTTGTGTGTTCACTTTTGTTAAACTAAATAAACGCTCCACTCCAGCATTTGAAAATGGTAAAACCAAAAGAGACAGCACAAAATCCGATAATTCATTAAAAGGATTTTCGTTAATTGAATTACCAAATTGATTTACTTGAATCCAGAACTCTGTAGTATCCTTATTGGTATGCCAGATTTGTTCAGTTATACAGCACCGCCGATTTTGGATTTTTTCATTTCAGGTATACTAAAGTTCATATTTTCTAAGTTACGAGTATTATCTATTGAAAAAGTTGAAATTTTTTTAATATCAAAATATTTTTGGAAAGCCGATATTTTTCCTCTTCAGAAAATATTATATATTTTTCTTTTTCTTTTTTAATAACGTTTCAAATTCATATCCTAAATACGGATTTGGTAGCAAATATTCTTCAAATATTTCTTCCTTATGTCCCAAAATTATGTCCATCAGCTTTTCGTTCATATATATTTTACCAGCTATAAGCTTTACAAGAAAGAAAATATCATCTAAAACTTACATATAAAAAATAATTGATTGCATTTAAATTGTTTATGAAAAAAGTGTAAAAAATGCCGGCTTATTATTAAAAAGTGCCAAACTAGCACTTAGCACTTTTTTGAAAATCTTTTTGCTAACTTAAGAAAAAAAATTCGAAATCTAGCATAAAAAGTGCTAAAATGGCAAGCCTGGTAGTACTTGCAAATTTCTTTTTTCTTTTAGATTTAGATAAACAACATGATAATATAGGCCCACAAGTTAAAATTAGTAAAAATATTTTTGTATCAAAGAAAATTTAAAAATGAAATCTGAAAAATGTGTATATGTAAAAGGAGTGGTAGAGTGAAAAATTAAAAAATTAAAAATTAATTAATTATAAATTTTTAGAATACATATTTAAAAAAATTTTTTTTTGCCTATAACTATCGGTAAAGTTATAGGCAAAGCCCGATTTATCCAAAATCCAAAATTTTACACGAATATCTCTAGAGACATGTTATGTCTACAAATAGTAGCAAAGGTACCTATAAATTATTCTATGGCTGAACAATTTCAATTTTGGTGGTAAAAATATAGGAAAAAACAGAGGCAGTCGTGTTGATTTGCTCATATCTCAGAAAGTTATAAAACGATTGTGCTGAATTTCAATAGCGATTCATTCCCGGATGTTTCCAAGAGATTGATACCATACACAGATCTGGGAAACATATAGTTGCTTCTAAAAGTTGATTTCAACCAACACACAGACAGACGGGCAGACGGTCAGGGCTTAATCGACTCCTCTATTCATAAGCTTTCAAAAAATATATACTTTATGGGGTCGGAAATGAAAATTGTAGAAATTACAAACGGAATAACAAAGCCATACATATACACCCTTGTGCACCACAGGTGAAGGGCATAAAAATAACGAAAGTAGAAAGTGAGAAAGTATTCTCTTTTTTGTATTTTAAATGCGGCAATATCAATTTTAAGCCTCCTTCAGGTGATTTTGGACATAAACATAAATTTTAAGGTTAAAATAAAAATAAAAAATCCTGATCTGGCAACATTAAATGTAACAAATACAAGAAAAACAGAAAATTTTTTAAAAAATGTTCTATAAAATTTCATTTTCTTAAATTATAGAAAAATAACTGTATGAAATCAAAAGAAAAAAACATCGAGTAGCTATTTTTTTGTTCTTTATAATTTTTTTATCTATTTAAGTGGTGGAAAAATCATTTAATATAGAAGACAGTATATTATTGTAATTTTTGTGATAATTTGTAGAATGAAATAAATAGCCAAGTTAGTGCAAATTAGTATGAATAAATTCTCTATTTGTTATTGCTTTTTTACATATTATTTCTTATTTTTTTATCATCTAAAAATCTAGCAAATTTGGCCATCTAAATATTTTGCACTATTTTCATCATAATGCAATTAAGGTTTTACAATGATTTTTCCTTTAACTAAATATTTTATTGTTCTAATATATTATTTTTAGTGCTTGTTTAATTTAATTAATAATATGTATATGGTTTTAGGACTGTTAACTATTTGTATTGATAATATTTTAGAACAAATTACGCAACATCTATTAAAAACAAAAGTTTTCTTTCTTTCAAATGCGAACAAGAAAATTTAGTGTAACTTTAAAGGTTTTATTAAGATTTTCCTAATACTATTAGATATTTTCTCTATCAATTACATTGTTGCAATTAATTGTTTGGTTGATTTGAATAACTTATTTGTATTTGTGTCAAAACGTTTTTTAAACCTTAAACTTATTATTGTTGCCTTTACTAAAAATAAAGTTAAGAAAAATCAACTTCATTTGCAAAATATTTTTCAAAGTCCAAAATATTGTCTACAATTTTTAAAGATTTTTTTGTTTTAAACAGGACTATGAAATGGAGCTGCAAAGATTACTTGAAGAAAGAAAAAATATTGTATGTTTTAATTAATGGTCTTTTTAGTATTATTTTTCTTGGTGCACTTTTTTGTAAATACTTTTTAATGTTTTATGGATTTAGTTTAACTTTTATTTTATTATTTATTTAGTTTGATCACATTTTCGTAAATATTTGTTTTTTGTTTTGTTTAAATGTTAATCACATATCAAATCACTCTTTTACAGTAACGTATACAAAAATATAAAATATCTCATTTGTGTGTGTGTATAGGGAGGGAGGAGGTGGTTTTCGTTATATAATTGTTCTTTATTTAAGTTGTTTCTTTTTTGATTTTTCTTTTGTCTTTTTTTTTCTACAAAAAAAAAAGAAATTAAAATAAAATTTTTCCTGAAGCAAAACTAAAAATATTGAGTTTTTGGGTTAAAGCTTTTAAATAATTCTTTAACAGATAATTAATAAAAAAGTAAGCATTTCCAATTGTAGTCCATAGAATTTAATATTTATTTAGCATTGTTCACTTAAAAGCCAATCGCACTGTTCAAGCCAGCAGCAGTTACTTCTTCTCCAATTAACAACGGATGATAATAATAGAACAAATATTCTTTACAATTTGCTTGAAAAGCAGAAATTGTCAATGTCAATAATTGCTTAAGAAACCGTAGCAAAAGAAGAAGAAGAAGAAAAAGCTTTATTCTGAATAGAAGAAAGCACAATTTAATAAAAAAAAAACTTATTAATGGTTTTACAAAAAAAAATTCAATATGTACATTGTTTTTTTTTTCTAAAATAATACAAATTAATCTGTGATAATTATTACACATTTTGTATAACCACATTTTAAATGAACAGTGCTTTATAACAAATACTTATTATTGTATACAATGCATGTTGTAACTCAAGCAAAATCAATTTCTTTTAATTCTCTGACTACCATTAGGAGTTGCCAAAAAAAAAATTTCAGCTCCATTTTGTTTTACTACAATAACGATATTGAGTGAATAAAAAGTTAATTTAAAATTCTTATGATTTATATAAAATGCTAATTAATACTTGGTTTTCTTTATTTATAGTTCGCTGTTTTTATATTTAAAATTTTTTTCGTTAACAATCAGGGGTGTATTAGAGGAGTTCGATTTTATGTTTATCAAGTTCCTAGTGTTTTCTATTGGCCTAAGAAACCCTGCCAGAACCCAGAACAACAATTATAATTTTTTTATCATTTACAATAACATATTAAGTTTATTTTGTATTATCATTCTGTCATCACATACATTTATATTATTTTTTTCTTTTTTTCGAACAAATTTTTAAACCTTTTTTTATAATATTATTATTAGTATTTTTAATTTTTAACTAAACATCAATTTCTACAAAATTTAGACACATAAAATTTAAAGAATTTGTTTTTTTTTTATCATTTAAGAAATACATACATAATTTTTATATATTTTATTAGTTTTTTTTCTAATTTTTTTTTTCTTTTTTGTAGAGTAATTTGTAAATTTAATATTTTTAATAATAATTTTTAATAATTTTTTTATTTTTTAATTTTTTTTTTTCCTTCTCAATAATTTTGGTGTTTTTATTGCATTTAGGTTTTATTTATTTCTTTATCGAATTTAATTAATTCTATGGATTGTTGTACTCTATAAAGCTTTTTAGAAAAATTGGAGAGACATCAAATCAAATTGGCGTTTTTATCATTTTTAATTTTTTTTTCATTTAATTCGAATTGTTTTATTTATTTCATACTTGTAATTTCTTTAACTTTTGTAAACTACTTGCGTTAATACATTTTTGTAGATATAAAAAGTTTCGAAAAAAAACCAAGACTTGACTTCTTAAAGTTTAAAGTATTTTTAAATTCATACAACTATTTGTTATCAATTTGAAACTCGGATATTTTAAGAAATTTGAACACACATATAGGCTTATCAACGTCTATCAAGCAAATGGTAAGTAAACTGGCTTAAAAATTACTGCATATTCTGAGGATGTCTCGAAAAAGAACGAAAACCATACCACCTGTAGTAGGGAAATAGCGAAGAGGTGAATTACAAATTTTATTACTCATGACACAAATTAAGGGTTGCCTGCTGCTGAAGGTAACAATGAGTACTGAAAGTGTTTATATCTTGACGTTAGACAATAATGTCAAAAAATTGCAGTTTGAGGTTCTGATTGGGTTCTAGTCAATTTTGTTAGAAGAATTTAATTTCTTTATTAAAAAAAGGAAATTTACAGAAATTAACTTGAGCCAGAATAAATTAAAAAAAAAATATTTCTTATTCACCCTTATTCTGTTTGGCAACGGCAATACAAGACTACGCCGTTTTTTATCGTTTGTTGTAAGTCCGCATTCTCGTTGGCATTTATCGATGACTGTCAACCACATGTTTTGTTAAAAAGAAATTACTGTTGATGTTGCCTTAAATTGCCGTTGATGTTGCCGTTTTTGATTTTGGTGTGTGTTGTGTGCAAAAAATTTTTTAAAATAATGAAGAAATAAAAAATACAAAATACTATAAAAAAAAGCGCAAAAAAAGTAAAAAAAATAAAATTACCAACCCTAGTCAATTTGAAACATTAATGGAAGAGTTAGTAAAAAATCCATCACTAGCCAGAGGTTTTTGCAGAGGCATTGTTCCTACCAATTTTAAGGAACAGTGGGAAAATGTTGCGACTGCTTTGAACGCCCTTGGCCCACCAAATAGAACAAGTGATGGATGGCAAAAGGTCTGGTAAATAGTAGGGTGATCGATTATTTGACATTTTTAAGAAACCGGTTTTCAAATAGTACGAAATTTAAAATTTAAAAAAACCGGTTGCTTTTTTAAAAATTTAGAAAAAACCGGTTAACCGGTCGAATACATTAATAATTAATAATAATTTTTTCTTATACTCATGACAGAAATACAAATATAGTTATAAACTAGTTTGTTCTATGGTTTAATTGCATTTTAAGTTGACACACATTCAATGGCATTATTATGAAATGCCTTTGTTGAAAATAAAGATGTTAAAGGACAGACACTATTTACCTAGAAGTTACCGAAAAGTTAAGTTTATGTTTCAATTAGCTTTAACTTTTAAGGTTAGGTTTATAAATTTAAAAATACCATTGTTTTTCTACATGAAACAAAATATGTAAATAAATCATTAAAATTTTATTTCGTTTTGTAAATAAAATTTATAAATTAGTTAAAAGTAATCGGTATTTGCTCTGGTACTGCCATATTGGAAAAACAAACTTTGTTACAAGCAGGTTGTAATAATGAATAATATTAAAAAGTCACTTTACTGCTCTCGGTAGTCAAATTTACCTTTTATTAACATTAACTTTATAGGCAAGTTGTAATAATGACCCTTTGTGTGCCAAGCTATTTTAGTATACAAGTCATATGTTATCAGAGATAATAGATAAGCTATGGGTAATCTTTAGTACAAGTCGCTAGATTTCGTAAATGCAAAATATTATGAAATTCGAAAAAACGATCAAAAAGTATTGCAAAGTACAATAACTTGGTCAAAAAACTTAACTGAACAGCAAATTATAAGCGCAACAATGTATAAAATACCTGCTCTCCATTTAAAACAAAAAATATTTAATCCTTATTATTTTTCTTATTTTATATTTGAAACAACAAATAAATTTCTTACAATATTATGGAAGAGTATTTAATAAATTTTCTGATTTTTGGAAATTTTTTTAGTAATAAATATAGTATGGTACGTTTGGTTACAAAGATAAATGAACATAAAACTAAAAATGAAAAAAACCGGCTTCTGCGAGTAAAAAAAACGGATTTTCCACCGGTTGTAAAACCGAATCGATCACCCTAGTAAATAGTGTTTTACAAATACATCTGGCAATTGAAAGATTTTTGACTTCTGTCTGAGAAGTCTTCTTTTCACCATTGATTGTTTCTTATTTTCTTCGTCACTCGAATCAGAGTCGGAAAGAAAAAACATTTTGATTTTAATTCATTTTGATTTCAATTTAATTCAAAAAGTAGTGAACAGATAAATCAACTGACTCAGATATTAGAAATGTATTTTATATTTCATTAACATTATCGATAAACAGGCAACGTGGTCATAAGACTGTTAGGGAATACCAAATTAGTATTGATGTTGTGTTAAATTGATATTGCCTTAAAATCAACGACGATGTTGCCGTCGCCAAACAGAATAAGGGCGATTTATTATTAATTTTCTGTTAAATGGAAGCTAACATTTTAACAACCTAATCAAATACATATTGTGCACAAGCTAATGTCATTATTAAAGAACTATGCCCTATTGTCGTTATAAACTTTACTTAAGTTTGTTTGACTTTGTGTCAACTCAACTTTTTCCGTTTTCTGTTGAAAATTTCATGGTGTGGCCAAAAATTCGTAAAAAGAAAAAAGTTTCAGTAGAGTTGAAAATATCATTGCAAATGTATTCAGGTCGACCAATTTGTTATAAAAGTTGTAAACCGCAATTGTCGCTTAAGTTTTTTCATGTAATGGAAAGAAAAAGAGTTCTAAATTAATTGCAATAAAATGATTTGAAAATATTCATTCCTATTGTGAATATTTTTCTCCTTGAAGTATTTTTCCTTTACACTAAAATACCAATCGTTAATAAAATCCCCAAAGATGTTTTCGCTTATTTTTCTTATTTACATTCAATGATTTTATAAGTGAGCTTTATATTTTGGGGTGTTCATATTATCGCGAGTGCACTGTAGTTGTTAAATAAAAAAAGAGCTTAAGAAAAAACGCTCTTAAAGTAAAATAGATAATGAAATAGATAGATAGATAGATTTGTTGGTATAAAAAAAATCTGTGCGTATAGACACTACTGAAAATATGTATGGAGGTGTAAACTCACAATTGATAATTCCTTTCATAACTCTTTGCTATAGTTATTATTTCCTTAAAATGTTTAAACAATGCAAAAAAAATAAATATAAAAATCCTATTGGCAAGTAGTTAATTTAAAATATTTACTTATGTACATATGTGCATACATATGTAAATGTATGCAATATTAGTAATATATGTTTATTAAAATATTTTTTTATGTGAGTATTAATTTTCAATACTAATGTAAAACTATAGTGTTTTCAACAAAGAAAATATTTTATTTTTTAAGGTTTTTTATGATGATTTTAGTTTTTTTATTCTGTTTTTTTTTTAATAAATTCTACTGTTTTCTGTATCGGTGTCATTGTAAAAAATTTCAGTCAATATGTTTATTTTTGTGTTTTATTTTTAACAAACGGTTCACAGTTTAGAGAATAACACTTTTGCAAAAATGTTGTTTTGTTATTGTTTGTGTAAGAAAATTTGTTATGGCCTAAAATATTTTGTATGTAGACATAACTTTTTTTAGTTTTTGTATTTTTTTTTTTTTTATATATAAAATAAGTAATATTATCGCTGTTTTTTTATAGTTTTTTTTCAATTTATTTTTTACTATTTTATGGTGGTTTTAGTTACATAGTTTACGGTTTTTTTTAGAATTTTCATTTACATTTTTTTGTTTCTTTGTTTTGAATACCTACAATAAGCATAGTTTTTTCTACAGAGATTTTTATTTATTTTTTTTTTATCTTATTTTATTCTAAGTTAATTTTTTATTGTTTTTTTTTGTGTGTTTTATTTTTAATAAATAATGAATATGTCTCCAAAAATAGAGAAAGGAACTTAAAATTTATATATAGAAAAATAAAGTGAAACTAAAAATATTAGATAAATAATAATTTTTGTAAATGTTTATTTATTAATTTTTTTTTTTTTTTCTAAAACAATATATAAGTTTTACAAAATGTATTTTCAAAATAGGTTATTCTATATTATGATGGTTTTTCCTGAAATTTCTTTTATTAAATTCTGAAAATCTTTCTATTATTAAATTCTTTTTTGAAATTTACTTAGAGTAATAACATAAAATGCCAATAGAGAAAGAATATTAAAAAATAAATTCAATTAGTAAATTCTATAGTATTTGGGATTTTATTAACATGATTTTTCAATGAAAATTTTCACAGATTTGTGTGTAAATATGTATGTTTGGGTTGACTGATATTCCTATATATTTTTTTATTTTTCCTTAATAAATACTTTCAAAAACACTGTAAAAACAAAAACCTAAAATATGTGAATTGTGCTTTCAAGTTCAGCTCTTATTATCATTAAACTAATACAAGTTTTCAAAAGGGTCTTAATTTTTGTATTTCGAGAAAAAAAATTTATAATTTATACTATGTATTGAGTTCTTAAGAATAGAATATTAATAGCAAATAAATTTGTATAGAAGATGTAAAGACACCATAATATAATTTTATATAAAAAGTATTCAGTATTCTAGAAACACTTTAAACTGTACAAAAACTAGTTATTTAAGGTTTTCAGGTTACTGGTTTTAGTCTTGCGAAAATGCGAAACTGCATAAATTTGTAATTGTTTAGGTGAGCTCATATTTTTAATCGTCCAGCACGACAAGATGATCCATTTTTGGGGAAAAATAGCTGTTGTTGTCTGTAGCTCAGAATTCTCATATAATAAACAGTTGAGAAAAATGGCAATAATTTAGCAGTGGTAAAAGTTGTTTTATAAAATTTTTATTAAAATGATTCCCTTTATAAGAAGAACACCACATGCAGAACATAATTTTACACAAACTTTTACTTTTTGCATTAATGCAAAAATATTGCATGGAACATCATTCAAAACTTATTTTAACATTTTAAAAAAAAAATAACTCATTACGTTAAAAAGTACCTAATAATGTAAACATCAACTAAAGTTAGTAACGTGAATACCTTGTTTATTCTCAATTGCAATTTCATACAAACTTGCTCTAGTAACACTAATATCATGAATATATTGCTTCAATGTTTTTATTTGAATTGTCTTAAAAAGGTGATTGATTTATTAAGTATGACTAGTTTAAAGAGAATAATAAGAGAAAAAAATTGGCCTTTCCAATTGAAGTAGAAATAATGACTAGACATGGAAATGAAAATCATGGAAAATAAGTGTCATACAACCAGTTTTGAAGGAGACAAAGAAAGTGGAAATTTAAGAATAAAATGCAAAATTCTGTATTAATTGCAAGAAGGTTAATTCGAATATTTCAAGCACTTTACATTTTGTTATACAAACTTCAGTATAATCGAACGTTGTCCAGTAAAGTTCGATACAAGATTGTAGAAAAAAATCCAAATAAATTGTGTAATGTTTCTTTTCATACCTTCCGATCGTTTATCGTTTTGCCTCTTTCAAACTTTGTTTATTTTAATACTTTAGACATGCATACCTTAAGGAGAAATTCTAAACTTTTTTAAAGCTTAAATTAAACGTGCCATAGCCATAAGAAACCAAAATTTTATTGGTTTCTATGGTTATCGCAACAGTCACCTATAATCAAATACTTTGTTGCTCATAAGTTTGGTTCAAGCATCTGTTTTGTATGGTTATGGTTATGACACGACTAATTTAACCATAAAGCTTTAATTAGACGTGTCATACAAAATAACTGTTTGAACCAAACTTACGAGCAACAAAGTATTTGATAATGACAACTGTCCATAACCCTAAAAACCAATTAAATTTTGGTATCTTATGGCTATGGCACGTCTAATTCAAACTTAACTATTTGCAAACAATACACGATTTGACAGTTGGCACAACAAAAGGAAGTTGGAAACCAGACTGTTATGGACTATACAACCAGACAATTTTCGTTGTTGGTTGGATAGTCTGTAGTTATCAAAATATGTATAATTTGATCAACCATAAAAAAAAATCATACATCGACAATGTGTTAAAAGATAATAAAAAGAAGTTAATTAAAGATTGGATCAGTTACAATCGTGTAATATGGGGAGCCGAAAGTAAGATTGGTCCCTTGGACCCTTTGGAGGTGTTAGAAGGAGATTCTGCAGTATATACAGGAGAAGAACTTGAAGCTCCGGCCAGCGTTGACAAGTGGATGCTAATGTGGATTCTGAGTATGTATCGATTAGAGAAGGTCTCAGAGCCCATCACATTTATTTACATATAGTAGAATAGGTAGTATGGAGTGACTGATGCTGGCCACAATCTCCAAATTTTTGGAAGTTAGTGGCAGCAATTGACATGTTCTATTTCCAGTTTGAAAGATCGGTATGGGCGAACATTCGAATTTCTAGTATCGGGTCCAGGTTCAGGGATTGTGCTGCCATTAAGTCAATGAATCATAAAGAAACTTGACAACATGTTTCATACCACATATAAATACCAAGAAGTCATATTTTCCCTAACATATAGCGCTAACTTTTCGAAAGAAAATCCAACCTTGGAAGCATTAGGTCACAAAATGTTCGATTCTTGTTCGAGAAAGATATCAATGGAATGTTAGACAATGCCCATTGGATATCCTTATTTTTCTACCGAAACACCACTGTCGGTAGATAATCAGCCTTATTGTCAGTGACGTTGTCGTATTTTTTGGTACCGTGTAATATTTACGACAATGTAAAATGAATGAGACCTTGTCGTATTTCTGTCGTTTTCGACACAAAACCGACACGACAACGCCAATGACAATAAGGCCGATTATATAAAGGTTGTAGAATTCAAAACGGTAACTCTTGCTCAACTCCATGCCGATCAAAGGGTGGCGGGGGCTGCATCAGAAGTTGACGCCTTGGGAGATGATATATCTATAGTGCGATTCACTAACTTATCTTAACGATAATCGTATCGTTGAATAATTTTAACAATTTTATTAATTTCGGTATTCAGAAATATATTTTAACGACAGTTGTTATTGTTATCTAAACGACAATATTTTGTTGTTGTTTATTTTATCGACAAAAATTTAAACTATATACCCAACTCAAAACCTACTTTTTTTAAGACTTGGCTACGGCGCGACTACCGGTGTGAAGGAAGTTAGTGGTGAATTTATTTAGAAATTTTTTATGACAAAGATTGCACTTGAACGTAGAAGTTGCCGAGTTCGTTATAAAAGTATTTAATGAATCGTAAAATCGATAGTGCAAACAATAACATGTATCGACAATTTTAACGATTGTCGGATCGCTAAAAGTTAGTGAATCGCACCACTGAAATCGAATCAATCGCAGAGGAAATTCCTGCATCTATAGGGAGAAATTATGATGAGTGGTTCACATATATGGACTCATTAAACTTTTTTATAAAAAAAAAAAAATTGGAAATTCTATAATTTTCAAAAATATTGCGATAATTTGCTTAATCTTTATTTAAATAAAATTTTCATTAAACATTTCTTGAAACATTCCTCGTATATAAAACTACAATTAAAGCATCTCCAATTCACTAAAACTAAAATTTTTTCCATCATAAAATTCTAAGGCAATGTACCTTTACTTGATATACAATGAACTAAATCTAACTAGAGATAATTGTTTCAGAGATACATAATTAAATTGCTTTAAAACCAAGTGTTCAAAATTTCATAAAGTTGCCTATGTTTTTTTCTTTTAATTAATTTTATTGCTGAATACTTTTCACAGAGAAATTTCAAACTCAACATTTTTATAAAGTTTTCTAAAATTTGAAAGTCCCTATTTTTTTTTTAATGAAAACACAGTTATATATATAAAAAAGTTTGCAAAAAATTGACATTAAAAAAATAAATACTTTGTTGAAACTATACTATTTAAATTGTTAATATTCTAGCTAAATAATATAAAAAAAAATATTAATATTAAAGTTATAATATAATTGAATCAATAACGACTAATATTTGAGGGATAACTACAAATTTATTTGTTGATAATTACAAAAAAAAACTCTAATTAGTAACTTTAGTGGTCATTGGTTTTTTTAGTAAAATATAAATTTAGAAATTTTATTATATAAATAAAGGAAGTTATATTTATTTTATTTCTATATTTTTTTTAAATGATTCAAATTTCTGTTTTATAATTTTTTTTTTTTATATTAATACATACAAATATCGACATTTGTTAAATAGAAATAAATATGTTGTACAGTCAAAGCTCGGTATAACGAACAATATATTGTCAGGACCATTTGCTAGATTACAAAGTTTTTCTTTAACTTTAGTCTTATAAAATATGTATAAAAAGAACATTAACTTAATGTAATTTTAACTCATAAATGTATACGATTTTCTCAAATTTATAAAAAAAAATTTCGTCACAGAAATATTTTATTTTTTATTATTAAGTTAATGATTATAGTAAGTATTTTCCTTTTTGCTAAAATACAAACTTGTTTCAAAAACTAGTGTTAAAAATATGTATAAAATTTTTTTGGACTAAAATTAACTTTTTGTTCACAAAAATCATCTCGCAGTAAAAATAGTAAAATAATAAATTTACTGCAAAAAAACGCAGAAAGTAGTAAGAAAAGTAAAAAACTCGACTATTTAAGAATTAAGAAAAGTCGACTATGTATTAAGAAAAACACAAAAATAAACAACTTTTTCTTCTTAATGCAACAAGAATTTTTTCATTGAAAAAATTGTACACAATATTATTTACGATGGGCATTTGATATTGATCGAAATTACAATTTTATTTCGGTCGATATCGAATGATGTTTCTAAATGCATAAAGAAATGTTATAGAAATAAAAATCCAAAATGATTTTTTTCTTAACGTTCGTAACAATGAATTCCAAATGCAATAAGTACTTCAAGTTAGTTCAGAGGGTACAAATTTTATTTTTAATCGGTAAAAAAAAATCATGTGTAAGTGTAGATCGACAAGTAAAACATATATATTATTACGACAAAGTTTTCGTAATATAACACATACAATACTGAACATTATTTTATAGAAAAATCATAAAAAATGCATTTAAAATCTTACTTTGTCCTTAACATCATTAACTACTTTTATAAATCGTTACAAGTACATATAAGAAAGTTAATGTTACAAAATCAACTTATACGTTTTATATTGGAAAGTTCGTTGAAATTTTAATTAATTATTTATTTTGTTACACCGAGCTTTGGCTGTCGTTAAGAAATATATGTTTTGTTAAAGGGGAAAATAAACATAAAATAAAATTTAATTTTTTTTTTTTTTAATTTAGTTTCTAAAACACAAATACATACACATATTTTTTTAATATAATTTAATAAAAGCAAGTAGAAGAAATTAATTATTTTGTTTAAGCATTCTTTCGTTTACATATGTAACATGTTTTAATATTTATATTAATTATTTATAATTTTTAATTTGTTTTGCTTTCATTTACTTGTAGCAAAAAAAAAACATTTTTCTTGTTTTAATATGTGTTATCTATATATTGTTAGGTTGTTGTTGTTTTTGTTGTCATTTTCTTGGTATTTAAAATCTTTTGTTTGTTTTAAACATTTTAAATCAAATACAGTTGCTTTTCTTTTTTACTTAAAACAAATATAATTTAAACAAATTCCTACCTTTGCACACCCTTTTATTTTGTGTCGGAACGTGCATGTGCCGCATTTATTTTAGTTGTGTGTTGTTGCTACCGGCATTTGACAATAGGGACATTCCGTTACCAAAGTAGCGCATGAATCGCAAAGTATAAAATGATTACATGGTTCTAGTGTCACTGTGCGATTATTTTCTTCGCATTTCATACATTTTTTAGCGTTTTCTAAATACAATACTTTTTCAACATCTTCCAAATCTGTGCGTAATTTTGACTGAAATGTAACAGAGGATATTGCAGAATATTTTATACAAGTTTTTATATTTGGTTGGACAAAATAATTTTACACACCTGCAGTTGTTTTAATTTTTGTATTGACAAATTTCTAAGTTCCGATGACAAATTCATTTGTATTTGCGCCGTATCATAACGATCTTTCCATTCCAATGCCTCCTGCCTGGCAGAGTTGAACTAAATGAAAATTTGAGCAAAAAAAATATTTTTAAAAAATAAATTTCGTTTTGCAAACATTAAAAAAACTTTGTTTCTAGGGATGAAATTTTTTTTATCATATCCCAGCAAAAAAAAATGGAAGTAGTGCAAAGCGAATTACATTTTAAAGACCCCCTGCAAATTCACTTTTTTTCATAAATTTTTTTGCTGGAATTTTTTTCAAAAGTCTGTAATTTTTTTATTAAAATTTTTAGAAAATAAACTTTGTAAGTTTTTAAAATAAAAGTTAAATTCATGCCACAAATGTAATTTTTGTTATTTTTAAAACCGGTTCTGATCGCAATCACATTTCAAAACAACCTTGTTTAGTATTTGAATGTTCTGCGGTCGACCGATTCGACCGCAATGTAAACGCAAATGGCTTTTAAAGCCAAAAATAAAATTTTTTTCAAACTAATTATTTTTGTATCCATTTATTAATTTCGAATTGAATTTATTTCTTCAAGTATATCCCGTAAACTGTAAACGGGAGTTAAAATTGTTGCATTGCAGTGGTAGTAGTAACTATACAGTTTATTTTGTTTACCATACACATAAAGCAAAAACAATTTGTGTTAGCATGCATTACTGTTTTTTGAATTTTGTTTCACACATATCGCTTATAACTCCCCAAAATAACGAACCAAATTAAATAGAACTGAGATCGTAGAGAAAAATTCCTCTCAAATTGTAAACTTTTTATTAAAATAGGTTGTATTGAGACTAAACTGCGTAACATATTACAATAATATATAAGCTAAGCAGCTTATGAAGTGAAAAATATTTTAAATAAATAATGGGTACGATTATTGATTCCGTTCCGCGGCTGCGGATAAGATTTTTTTTTTGCGGAAGCAAATTTTTCAATTATTCGTTCCGCAGCTGCGGTATCCTTCCGTTGTTGCGGTATTGCCGTATTATTGATTCCGCAATGTAGATATTTTCCTCCATTTTGCTTACGCTCAATATTTGTGACGGGTAATTAACGGAAAGAACAAAAATGTAAGGAACTGTTTTCTAATTGTGTAATTCATTTCTTTAGATATTTTTTAATATTTTAATAGGAGCAAACGAGAAAAATATACGAACCAAATGCAAATAGAAGCAATGGTAGATTTAATGTGTATATATTTATTTACATATACATACATATTAGATAAATAAAATTGAATTACAAATTAAAAATTCTATAGTATTTGATTTCTTATTTCATTTGCTTCCCCACTGAAATCATCTTCAACAGAATCGTTTATTGGATTTTCTTTAGATAATGGAAAATCAAGTTCCTCATCTGTAATATTGGGCCAATTCAAAGTAGACTCTCATATTGTACTATGTCATATAATTCATATTAATATGACTAGTGACTTTGAACACCTTTTGTTAACAAATTATGTATTAATACAAGAAAGAAGACAAAGAGATGACGCTGTTAAAAATTGTATGTATACAGGAAAGAAAATAGAAAATATTCTCTCTGAGAGGTGAGAAGCGAAGAAATTCTCTCTGAGAGACAGTATGGTTAAAAGTATAACATAAACAATTGTTTATACATAGGAAACAAATGTGTAAAGTCTTATTATTTTTTTTTTTTGTATGGAAATTACTAACAAAAATTTTATGCGTGCATAAAATAATATGAAATAGTACAAATATGACTGATATGCAACCACTTTGAATTGGCCCATTGTAATGTAGTCTAATGTTGTGAAGTGCACAGTAAATATTTATGATCTTTGTAGACTTTTCAAGATCGTAATGTAATCCCCGTTCATTATTAAGGCACCTAAAAACAAATTTGGACACTCCAATATTTCTTTCTACTATATTTATCAGGAGTCCGGTTCACATTTGTTTATTGCAACTTACTCTTTATCGTTAATCTGGAACACATCTCCAGATTTATAGCGTAAAACTCTTCTTTCCAATCGGATATCCAAAGAATCACTGTCACTACTATCCTCAAAAAAGGCAATTGTATTCATATTTAATTTATAACAAAATATTTAACACACACATCTAAAATCACATCTAAAACTTGTTGATATTTGCCCATCAGCTGACACAACATTGGCTTATAATCACTTTAAACAGGGATGTTTAATTAAGTTTGCGGAAAAAGAATACCGCAGGAATGAATAATTGCAATTTTCATATCGATCGATATTTCTTTCCGTTCAATTTTCCTTTCCGCGTGGAATCAATAATACCACCCAATGTTTCTAAATACTACTAAAATTATTATTAAAGCTATTCACGTCACCAGTTATAGTCTTGCAAAAATGCAAATTGTTTTTCAAACATAACAACTATACATTAAATAATTAACCACAAAAATTTAGTTTTGGCACTACCAAACTATACGAATTAAGGGTAATCTATCTAACTATTAACTTACCTTACGCGTAATATCCTCTATACTTCTAGTTAATTTCAATAGCTGAGTCTTAGAAGTCATCAATTCCAAAGTCATACGATTAACATCGCCATTATTTTGCGTATGCAACGATTGTAAGGAAAATGCATTTTTATTCGTACTCAAACTGTTGCCCACCGAACTGCCATTCAAATCATCGGTTAATGCGTTTAATTCAGACAAACGTACCGAAGGACTTATAGAAAGACCATCATTAAAACCGGGCGATATGATGTGAGAGGGAAAAAAGAAATTGTTACTACAATCATTTTGATTGCCAGCCGTTAGGGAATTGCTAAGTTTATTTGAATTGGTGCCGCCGCCATAATTAAATGCATCAACATTAAATAAATTCGAGTGATTGGTAGGACTGTAGGGAATGTTGACAGCGAAGCCACCAGAATTAAAATCTAAAATGAAGTTATAACAGGAAATAAAATTTATAATTAAAATGTATTTAAATATAAAATATAATAACAAAAAAACACCCAAACAACTTACCACCTAAAGAATTATTAAGAGCCGAATTCGGAATGTTAATGGGCGCTGAGGAACGTGTCATTAGACTGCTATTAGCTAAACTGGCCGACAACGAGTTATCACGTTGCTCATCTATGGAACAGGCTTTGGAAATTAAAATAAAATCAAATATTATTAACTAAAGGCTTAAGCATAACACCTTCAAACAAATTATACATAATTATAAAACATACACAAATCTAAGACCAATTAAACATATTTAAAAGAAACAAAATAAGATAAAAAGTTGACTGAAATAAATATCATGCCATAATGCTTTCCTTGACTATTTTCAATCAATTATGTTTTTTTTTTAACAAATAATCTTGCAATTTTATCCACAACCATATAAATAAATAAATATAAATTCGTTCGCTATAAAAACATACACAAACACACATTTCTTTGTTTGGGTTTTTGTTTTTGGTATATACTCACAAATTCGATCCATTGGCAAGGAGAAGTTTAAATATTTGCTCTGATTAGCGGATTTCTCCAATGCATTAACCAACATATTATTGGTGGAATCATTACCATCAATATTCAATAACTACAAAAAACAACATGGTAAAATAATGATAAACATGTAAATGATTGGAAATGTTACGGAAAAAAGTATGCATGTACCTATATGTAGAAGAAAAGCAGCAAAGTTAAATTACAAATACCAAAAGGGGAAGGTATGTTCACAAGTAAATATTTTCTGTTTATGTGTGAAAGCGTTCATATTTTGAGTGAAAAGTGAGTGGTGTAGGATGTGAAGTAAGAAAATGTTTTATTTTTTATTTTTTTTTTTTATTAAAGTAAACATCTTTGTGCAAATAATTAAATGAAAAAATGGGTTTAGGGTTAGAATTACAAACTAACAGGGTTGTAGGTGTAGTGCTGGGGGGATAGCAGTATTATTATGTCAATTTAAAAATCTCTACAATAAATGTATTAATTTTTATCTTTATTTTGATCTTTTAATTTTATAGACTCCAAGACTTGCTTACATTCAGATTTGAAAAAGAATTTGAAAATTGTTAAAAGTGCTTGTACCAATTTATTTCAAATTTATAGCATTTTCAGTTAAAATTAAACCTTTTTCCAAATTAATCGAAACCTTTCTCAAAATAAGTGAAACCTTTTTTAAAACAAACGAAACCTTCTTTCAAATAAACGAAACGTCATTTGAAATACATGAAACTATATTCGAATTCATTTAAAACATTTTTAAATTAAATTTAAACATTTTTAAAACTAAATAAAAAACAAAACAAACGAATAAAAATAAAAACTTAATAAAATAAAAAGTAATAAGAGCTTTGCCACTTTAGGAATTTGGTTAATCATATCCATAACAAAGTTCGCAAAATCATTTCGATTCTTTTCTTAATTACGCTCAGTGGTATTATCAATTAATTAATATTGATCGGTATAAAAATTTTAGTTTAGAATATGCATTCTCTATCGAGATCATCATAGGAGAATGAGGTGGTAAAAATTTAGGAGTACATTCATTTTTGTCCACCATATTTCGTATCTCTTGGGATTTATGGATCCTGGTATTATTCATAATTAAAAATTAATTTTGTGACTCTGAGCTGCCTTTAATTTAATCCCAGAGCTTCAATAGAAATTCTTGGAACCGGTCGAATTCACAGTGGAAAGGGAAGAAACTTTAAAATAAACAATGCCAGCATTATTTATCGTAGCAATAAGTCACGCTCTCTTCCCTCAAAAAAATAATGCAAAATGCAAAAATTGAATTGAGCACCATTTTTATAAAAAAAAGTGTTAAACAGTCTGAAAAATTTAAAATATTTTTAGTTTCGCAATATAAGTTAGAGGTATATTGACTTACCTCGAATTTTCTGTAGTCTGCTAAAAGACAAAAATATTTAAAACTTCAAAATCTTCATTTTTTTCATTCATTTCTTGGTCCTCTTAATATTTTTTTGGGGTCAGAACACTCGGGAGAGGGTGAAAAGGGGCCTTAATGCCTACTACACCTGCAGGAACTCCATAAGCAAGAGTTGGGGCGTACAACCAAGGGTGGTGAATTGGATTTACAGGGTAATTTGACAGACTACAAGGTCAAAGAGATCAGTTTTGTTAGGACACCCCCGCTGATAATTCCGGATAGGGATTGTTGGGTAGGATCCGACAGACTGTTTGAGGGGTGTGCAGTCTTTACGGATGGATCGAAGATGGATATAGGCACAGGGGCAGGTGTCTATATTATGGGAGAAAACATCAGGAGGTCTTACAAACTTTCTGATAACTGTAGTGTGTTCCAAGCGGAGATACTGGCTATCTATAAAGCGACGGATCTTATATTGGAACATGTTCCAAGGGGTAGGGAGGTTACTCTATACGTTGACAGTCAGGCGGCGCTCAAGGCCTTGAAGGGACATTATGTCAAGTCTAGGTTGGTTGAGAAGTGTAGGAGGGCACTCAAGAGGATCATGAACCTCTTCGATGTCAGACTGTGTTGGGTACCAGGGCACAATGGAATCGTCGGCAATGAAATTGCTGACGAACTTGCGCGCGGTGGATCGGCATTGGTTTCGACGAGCGAAGAGGACATGGTGAGACCTCCGATATGGCGTGGAGGGACAGAAGAGACTGCAGGGTGTCAAGGGCTTTATGGCCCGGGTTAAACTCAGCGGACTCTACGGTTCTTCTGGGCCTGGGTAGGGTATGTCTGAGGGCCACTATTGGGGTTTTAACAGGGCACTGTCCTGTGAGGGCTAGGATTAGTAAATGGGATCGCGACACTCCGGATTATTGTAGGATGGTAAGGATGAGGAGTAGTTGGAAACTGTGGAACACATTGTCACTGCCCAAGGCTACATAATCACAGGCTAAAGTGGTTAGGTAAACGATTCCACGATGAGTTGGGTGATGTTTCAAAGTGCAAGCTGGGGAATATTTTTGGATTCATCATGGGGATCGGGTGGCTGGTGAACATGCAATGGGGCTCGTAGAGAATATGTTTTTCTTTATTCTATTTTATTTCCTACTAACTCTTTTTTATTTTTATTATTTTCTCTTTTACTATATCTTTGGAAACTTTCTCTCTCTCTCTCTCTTTTCTATCCTTAATACATGAAAGGGTAACGCAATGGACCTTATTGGTCTCCGAGTGTGGGTGTAGGAGGCAGATACTGCTTTCTGCATCCCCCTTTACTACCTACCTACCTTTTTCTACAGCGCTCATTTTGATGTAAAAACAAACTGTTATTGTATTATTTTATTCTTTTTTTTCACGGTTATTTCTTGTATAAATAGTTGCTACATTTGGTGCGAACTTTTTTAAAGCATTGGCAACGCAATTAAACATATGTTTCGTGCGAAATGTTGCTCTAAATTGACGCACTAGGTTGGAAGTAGTGCAAAGAGTAAAATTTGTGCAAAATTGTTTTCTACATAGTTATGTTTGAAGAAACTTTGTATTTTCGCAAATTCACAAAAATAAAACGGTTGACATGAATACCTTTATTACATTAAGAAATTAATTTTTTTATTTGTAGTAATAAAAGTATAAATTTAAAAATAAAGATTTACCCCAAAACCAGCCAAGTGAAATGCATTTTCGACCCCGCTATAAATTTTACTTTTTGAGATTATTCTTTCATTGTCATAAATAAAATATATAAATTCTTAATTTTGAAAAAAGAATTTAAAAAAATAAAATGAACTCAATCCAGAAAAAAGTAAATGAATATTGTCGTTAAAATATAAAAGTGCGTAGACAAATTAAACAGATTAATTATAAAAAGTAATCAAGTCACCGGTTTGTTTAGCCATATAAATTATATCTAGGAAATATTTTTACATTAAAAAAACGTAAACCATATGTGTTCTACGGTATGCAGATCTATCTTAGTTTAAAATTTCATCGAAGTCGTTCCGCTATTTAAGAGGCATAAATTTGTTTCTTGTGGTGGGTCACCCTAAATATTTACGAGTATGAAAAGTAGATGTTGACCGATTCTTAAACGTTTATTTCTGCATTGGCTGGACTATAAATTGTGTACAATTTGAAGAAAAATACTAAAAACTATATCGACGAAAGTACATAATTAAAAAAGTGGGCTTTAAGTAGGCGTGGTAAACAAAAAAGTATCCTATTAATCATATCACAGTCTTAGTTACATATATTATGTGAAAATTTCAAGATCGGTACAGCAGTCTGGCCTTCTTAAGGGGGCGTGAAAAAAGGCGTTGCATTGAGGGGTATGAAAAATATATGTTAACCGCTTCTCAGACTTTATTATTTTGGAAGCAAAAAAAAACTACTTCAAAAATTATTTTTTGATTCTGCAAACAATTTCATTTTCCATCCCCGTATTAATTTAATACAACACTTTGAGAACTTAGCCAGCAAAAAAATCTATGACAAAAAAGTGAATTTACAGGGGTTCAACTGGTGACAAAGTGATTTAATTTAGGTGAAAACACTAATGGTTTTAACATTAGCGTGTCATTGGAGATCATGTGTTTACATGAATATACTAGTGAACTGCACTCCATTTTAATAAATTCATTGAACTCATGTTTATTTGGTGAAAAACATCCGACTTTTCATGAGTTGATTTGTTGTTTGTTTACATGAATTGTATAAGATATTTTGCATGATGTTCCATTCACTTTTAAGCACATCATTCATAACAAATTATTTTGCATTTAGGGAGTCATTAAAAATGAATGAATTAAACAATCGTTTTAAAAGTCTTGAAAATGTAATTCGCTTTGCACCACTTCCAATTTTTTTTTTTTTTTTTTTTTTTTTGTTGGGATACATATAAAATGAAATTTTATTTGTTATACAAAATGTTTCAATGGAAATTACCAACAACAAGCATACAATACTGTAAACACATACAAAAATATTACCAATAGAACGATACAACTAGAATTGTGAATTGACTTATGGTAAAGCTGTTTTGTATTGTTAAATTTATATTTCTTTAAAATGATTTATCTATACTCATGTAAACTCAGAGTAACATTACGCATTAACGCAAGACTAAAAAAACATAAATTTTTTTAATTTTTCGAAAATTACAATTTAATTAAATTCGAACAATAAAAACCGTTCAAATCTGAAAAATAATAATTCAAATTCTTTCTTCATAAACAAAAATTCTAATGATATTAAAAAATACTTCAGTATTTGCATGGATATAAATGATTTTTTTTTTAATTTAAACCAAAGTTTAAAAATATTTAAGTCGAAAAATTACTACTTTAATTCTAATGACATAAAACGAACAAAAATCTTTAAAGGTGTTACCGTAGCCGGTTTCAGTCTTGCGAAATGTTAAAAAATGCATATGTATGTACAGGGTGTGGCAGTCAAAGTATTGCCGGATTTTATTCAAAAAATAATAGGTATTACACCAAATTAAAAAACGATTTTAAAACTTGTTTAATCTTTTCTATGTGTCTTACTTTAGCTTTAATTCTACGTTCGATCCTGTCAAAATATGGCTTGCATGCTGATTGTATGTGATCTCTTTTTTTTGTTCCAGTCATGTTCACGATACACTGTTTCATTCACCGGCTTTAGACACGAGGGGCAAGCGCCTATCTGTAGCAACTGTTGCCCACACTATAACGACTTGGGTTCGACTGGCTTATAATATACGATATGTCTCTTAACTAGACCCGATCATTTTGTTTGTTAACAAATTGTTTAATTTGTTATTTTTATCACCTGAGAGGAGCATATTTGCAAATGTCACACCCTGTACTATACAAATATAATTTATGGCCCGAAAAAAATGGTAATTTCATTAAGAAGAATTTCTTTCAAAAACCCAAAAAAAAATTAAACGTACATGCATATGTATATAATATTGTTTTTAAATTATTTTGTACCATGTTCAATTATGATATTGTAATTTAGATGACAAGTCCGAAAATTTTAAACAATATTGGGCTTATCATAGTTGGATTATCTTTGAGCACTTTGAACATTTCGTCGTACTAGTCCTAGATGGCAACTACACAAGTCATTTGTTACAAGAGTGCACAATTGTTCTCGCAATAAAGTCAAGATTTTTTTATTCGTTTAGCTCAAACTGTCACCTTGTAAGAGCAAATCTGTTTAAGGATACGACAATCGATTTCAGGCATTAGACACGTTATTATAAAGAAGTAATAACGATTTTAGCTGTTATTTGTTTTGACTGAAGCTCTTTACCTAAATTCACAATTCACGTTTAGGTTCTGTTTACAGTTCTGCCTGAATTTCAGGCACGACATTTTTTTATCTGCGTTAACATTAAACAAGTTTTCCTACTGAAAGTTTTCCTTTTCTTTCTAATTGTGTGAGAGAGAAATAAAGAGAAATAAAAATCGGTTCATGCTTGAAATTCGTGAAAAAATATGAAAGAATATAGTTGTCTGAAAGCTTTTCTAACCTGCATTTTAGGTTGTTTTCTTATACATATTTCTTATGGCGGCCTAAAATTCAGAAAGAACTGCATACTGGCCTTAAGGCTATTGAGAAACATATTTCATTTATATTTTCTTTGTATTTTTAAAATGTTAACCATTTTCAAACTCAATTATGTATAATTAGCAAATCTTGGAGAATTTTGAGTTGGTGATAAAAATACTGACTGAAATTGTAAGACAAAAAAGAAATTTATTTTCAAACTCAAACCAATTAGGTTTGTATTGATACAAATTCTTAAACTTATTTATTTGTATCATGAGAAACTAATATATTGTTTTAAAACATTTTTCTGAGATAATCGAAAAATCAACTAAATATTTTTTTAATGTTAAAGAAAAGTTTGTGTTTTCTTATACCTTTCTGTGTTCTTTGTAACACTACGTCTTGACAAGCAATCGAATTTTGCTGTTTCGATGCTGTTTGAACAAGAACAAAACATCTGCAAGAGTGGTTTATTCGTATGCCAATTAATCGATGTTTTGTCAAGACGAGAAGTGTAATGAATTTAAAAAAATTTTAGCATTTGAAGTGGATTCTGGGTTTAAAGTAAGGTGTAAAAGCAAGGATTGTTTTTTTGTTCAAATTTGAAAAAAAAAATACCTACATTTTCGCCAATTGTTATTAATCCTGTTTTGTTGTTTGTTGGATCCTTAGTTTTGATATCAGGCAAAGCATTTGATATTAAATCACTTAGAGCTAAATTTGTTGTAATTGCATCTAAATCACGCGTCTTCTCCTCAGTGAGAATATATGCTAGTTTTGTTTTTTTTTTTTTTTTTTTTTTTTTTTTTGTCAGGAAAATGTTGAATTTTGAGTAACCAATCAATCAAGTTTTTGTTTTTTGTGAGATAATGATGATTTCGTTTTTATATATATTTTTGATATTGATTTTCACACATATGGCAATTATGATGCAGGATAAATAAATAAAAGAGTGAAAAACGATAAAGCACAAATAAATTTTTTTGTTTTGCTTATAATTTTTTGATTTTATTACTACCAATTGGTTAATTTATATATAATATTATAAAGATCTGTTTCGACTACAGAAATGATAAATACATGTAATAAGTAGATTAGAAAGAAGGAAGACAAGAATTTTCCATGAAAAGGAGAACATTTAAGTTTATACTGCCTTTTTAATAAAAACGATCAAAAGTTTATAAATGGTTTATAAAATAGATTTTTAATAGAAATTGTATGTATAAACGTTGTATTAACATTTGAATTTGTGTGTACATATCGCCTATATACTGCAGTAGTGTCATAACTCAAAATTTCCACATTGACATCCGAGTGCTTGAAAAAATTTCTTAAGTTGACCTATTTAAGATCATTTTATGTAGTTTCTAAAATGACTATTAGACCGCATTTAGACTATGCTATTAACGCCGAGTTTTTTTTCGTTATTCTCTTTTAAAGTTGCTTCGAAAATCTTTTCACATTTACATTACGATTTTTTTCTCGAGCATTTATTGTGACAGTTTTCGATTATTCTGTGTTCTCTTGCTAACAAACAAAATGTTGCACGCAAAAGTTGCGGCCTTAATTGCATAGTCTAAATACGGTCTTACTTTCAAAGTCGCAGCCATTTTTTCTATTAAAATCTTTAAAGCCCTTTACATGAAATTATGTTTTTAGAGTTATGAAACTATTTAATTAAATGAGCGTTATGTTGATGAACTTATTGAATTTCTCTAAACGTACAAAATTTTGCCAAGTTTTCTTTATACCCTTCACCTGCGGTACAAAGGGTATATATAGCTTTATCGATCCGTTTGTAATTTCTTAAATATCCATTTGTGACCCTATACAGTAAAGGTTTGTGATATAAAAGAAGGACAGTTGGTCATACGCTCAATTTTCAAGTGATCATTTTGTGTGAGAGTAGCGCTAACTTATAACACTTGATGTTAACGTAGATTCCTTAAAGTTGGATTCACCCATAAAATTTTAGTTCAGAACAAATTTTTTATATTGAGTTTGACGTTTTACTTTTGAGAGAGAGAGAGAGAGAGAGAGATATTATTTTGTTCAGAAAGTTTTTTCTTGAATTGGTTAATTTTAATTCTTATTCAGAAGAAACTGAATTGGGATGCCATATTTTTTCAATATTTACATGAAAATTGAATTTGGTTGCCACATCGCACAGTGTCAGTACATTTATTTTAAAAATGTTTTTGCCGAAAATTAACAATTAAAATGGAATTTAATGAAAATATTGCTCAAAAATTAATTAATCCATACGGTGAAAATTTATAAAGGACTCCACGTCATTAAGTTGCATATCAGCAACCAATGTGTGAAATAAACCGTGTGATCTTCTTTCTTTTAAGATTTTTCTCACTGCGACTCTTTTTATTTTCGATTTTTTTTTATAAATTTCTTTGTCAAACAAATTGACTTTATGCACTTCAATCAAAAATAATAACTTTAGTTTTCTTCTATCCGACATTTTCTTCACATATATTTTAATGAAATAATTTACGTTTGTATTTATTTACATAGTTTGCTAGCGGTTCTGCCACTTTGTACAACTGTTTGCATTTTTATATTATATGGCAGCTTTGTTTTTTCGGACAAATTTTCTTAAATGGGTGAATCGTTCTGCAGAAAACTCTCAGTAAAAAATGTTATTCTCCGGAAAAAATTTTGTTCAGAACAAATGGGTGAATTCACATTTAGTTAAAAGCTTTTTTGGTAGCTCTTTAAAAATAGTTAAAACTGTTAATAGTGTTAATTTAGACATATGTCAGCTGTCAAGTGATTTATGTTAAGTTTAGTTCGGCATTTCAATATGAATAGACTGGCACATGAAGAGCAAGGCGTAGAATCGGTGAATGAACCCAAAACAAGTTTGCTGTTGCACCAGACTATCATAAGCGAATTTTGTTTAGCGATGAATAAAACATAACTGTCGTATTTGTTGTGATGATATTCCTCGAGTGTATATTAAGATAACATTATATTCAGAAAACGGACATTGGTACGTACTTCTTTAAAAACCAGACACTTCAGATAATAATTATTTTGCCAATTTCAAACCAAAAATATCATAATGGAAGAGAAAATGCTTCAAGAAAAAGTAGAACACCACAGACCTTAACAAGCCTTAATTTTTATTTGTTTAAAATTTATTAAACAAAAAAATATAAATTTCTGTGCTTTATTTTTTGCTTGGATAATAACAGTTACTTTTCATGATTTGTTTTGTGCTTAAAAAAAACAGTAACTTTTCAATTTTTACTTTTTGCTTAAAAAATAATGATTAATAATTTGCTGAATAAAAATTAAAACCATTACGATCATTGTTAAAAACGATGCTGGCCTTACCATCGGCCGCTATATACTGACTTTTTCATTCATCAATCGAACAAGCATCATGTGCAAAGGCTACGCTACAATAAGTTCATTATTAGAGTATGTCAAAACATGGTGGTGAAGGATATATAAAATTCGGCAGGGCCGAATATAGACTATTACACGTTTTTTTAAGTTATGATTTTCTATTTATAAAGGGTCCGCCATCTAACGTTTTTTTTTTCAACTAGCGTCTGATTTGATAGATAATTTGTGTTATCCTTCCGCTGAACGAATATGGTTGTGTATACGCTTGAACAACGCTGGGAAATAAATGTTGCGACATTACTTTGGCCGATTTTGCCAAAAAAATTATATTTTCAGATGGAGCTCATTTTGATCTTGGCGAGTATGTAAACAAGCAAAATTGTCGCATTTGGGGCACAGAAAACCCGCACGCTTACATTGAAAAGCCGATACACTGTCACTGTTTGGTGCGGATTTTGGTCCAGAGGCATAATTGCGCCATTTTTCTTCGAAAATGAGCAAGCAGTGGCAGTAGTCAAATTCAAGAGGAGGATATTGGCAACATTTGGTTTCAATAAGACGGCGCTACATTCCACACAGCCGAAGCTACACTTTTTTTTATAGCATTTTCAAAAAAAAAAGTTATTTGGCGGACCCTTTATTTTAGAAAAATATTAAATAAATGTCTTCGATCATTTTTACTGTCATCAATAGTTGTTTTATTTATTATGCTTAAGATCAGTTTTTTATAAAAACAATTTTATTTTATTCCAAAATTTCGCTACCACATTGGGAAAGCATAAAATTTATTTATAAATAATTCATAAAACAACTATTGATAATGTAGGAGAGCATTTTTTTATAATCAGGACATATTTATTCATCAGGTAACCGCATTTCGAAAAGAAAATGTTTGTTTATATATTTTTTTTTTTTTATAAATTTTGACATTATAAATATCTAAATGAGAGAAAAGAGAAAATTGTTTTTATCTATGGATTTTGACAGCTGAAATTCAAATTAAGTAAAGAAAAACATAATCAGCTGACGAATCAAGATATCTGTTGAATAAATATGTCTTGATTAAAATTTTGGTTTTTATCATTTTCATTTTTTAGTAGAAGCTTGTGACCGATTATGGCCAGATGCTAGTTAACCAAAACTTTAAATAAATAAATAAAAAGTGATAGAAGAATGTATTTATAAATATTTGATAGTTATGCAGTTGCAGCTAATTTCTGAAAAATTTTGGACCTCTGTCGAAATTGTTTTCGTTTTCATGGAAAAAAGGACATCACATTTATTGAAAATAAAAATAACACACAAGTTATAGAAAATAATTTAATTATGCTATAAAAACCAAAACCTTCAAATATAATCTAAGATATTTAAATTAAAACCTTAATAAGACAACAAATTTTGATGCAAAGGTCGAAAGAATATCCTAGATAAACAAGATCGACTTTGTAGGAAAGGTATAAATTTAAAGTATTTTTATAAAAAAAAAATGGTTGTGGAAAAAAGCACACCAATTGGGAAAAGTTTACATATGTATGTAGAAAATATAAAAATAAAATAACATAAATATAAGGGGAGCAAAACCGAATGCATATTTAACATTTTCATAATTTTTAATCAAAGTACATACATACATACATACGTACATATAACCGAATATACATATGTATTTTGTAAATATTTTGTTCTTATTATTAAGCTTGAAATAAATTTTTGGCTACCAAAAATGGGTAGATTCTTCAGGGTTTAATATGGAGAAATTATATAAACTATTTTGTAAAATAAAAAAAGCCATAATTAAAATTTAACAATCTCATTTTGCTGCTTCAATATTGAATTATATAGTGCCAATGCAAAACTTAGGTATTCTCTCAACTATTATAATTGCTTAAAATATTAATTTCATTCTTTTAGATATGACATTTTCTTTGTAAGTGATTGTACATATGTACATATCGACGATCACAGGTAAAAAATCCCCACTCAAAAAAATTTAAAGTTTACAGAAGAAGTAAATAAACTTAATAAAACTATATTATCATAATGTATTTTTTTTTTTTGTTCTTTTGTAAAATTCTAGAAAACCGTTATTTTTGATACTATTGCATTAAATTTGTGTTGCATTAAAGGTTTGTTTGTGTGAAATGTCTCACTAAAAAAAAATCAATTTCGTAAATAATACGAATTAGGGCCTTTCACTTGTGACAATCGATATGTATATGCAAGTTAAAAATGTTTTTGCATTCGTTAAGAGATTTTTATCGACACAAAAGAACAAAGACGGCAAACATACACTCAAGTTTTCTCCCAATATTTATGTATAAACATGTACATATGTATAATGAAAATAAATACACAGAGAATGTGTATAGGAAAATGAGAGAAAAACTAGTTGAATACTTACGTTCAACATGAGCAAATGCACAAAAAACACTACGAGGACAATAGCCAGCCTGTTGGACGTCATTACATTTGGTAGACTTGTAAATTTCCGGATGAAATTGTTGTTCCGTGCGAGTATGACAATATTGACAATTGTCACCGGCCTCGCAATTACTAGGTTCTCCCCATTCTTCGCCGTGCTTAACATTGGGACATGGTGTTGATCTATGAAAACGGTACGCAAATATAAATATGAATTTAATATTTTTTTCTTTTAACTTTAACATTCTCTTACCTATATTTAACTTTACGAGGACTACGTCTCTTATCTTTGCTGTTATGATATTGTGGACAAGCATATCCTTGTCTACACAATCTGGGTGGCCTTTTGCATGGCTCTGTTTTGTAATTAGCCAATACGTAGTTGGTATCCTGCCACTTAGGATCTTCATTCATTAAATTTCTTTCTTTATCTAATGCATTCTGAGCATTTGCTCCGTCTAATGTTAGTTCAGCATTTTGTAATGCTTCTAATTCTTTAATGTCATATACGGGTGGTCTTTGATCTTGGGCACCATGAGCAAAGGCGCAATGTTGCCCATTTTTAACACAATAGCCACGATTATCAGTATCATGCACGCACATGCATGTTTTATAATAACGCAAGTGATAACGTCTCTCTGTGTCGCCAGCGGTTCGATGCAAAAACGGGCAACTAAAATTAAGATAATTAAAACTAATTTTAAAATGTTTTACAAAAAAGAAAATATTCAATTATTTTCGTTTTTTCTAGTTTTTAATTAAATAAATTAATAATCCATAAAATAGTCTAAAAACTTAAAAAATATTAGTAACTATAGTTTTTGAGCAAATTTTTTGGGTTTTGTGCTTTCCTAATTTTGGATTTGCCATTTTGTAATGAAAAGGGAGTATATATTACATACATAAAAAATTTTTATGTTTGCATTTTACTTTTTCAAAATAGAAAAATATAAAGATGTCATAGAAAGGAATTTAAATTTATAAAAAAAAACAAGGAAAATAAACAAGAACAGTTCAATATATTATATTAATAGGTAAATCGAATTCTTGTTTATATTAAATCCACAAATACTAGTAATGAACAAAGTGTTAATGTACCCTTGAATAATTAATTAAATATTTTTTTTTACATATTTTAAACATTTTTTAAGTCATTCATTAAGTTCTATATTAATTCTAAACAGAAAAAATATAGAGGTGATATGGAGGTGATATGTTATTTTATGTTACACAAAACACACTCTAACGATGTGGCAGCACTGTTTCGTCAGTTTTGTTGTGATACAAAAGAAAAAGAATAACGTAATAAAGAAAATATACAAAAAGAAGCCAATTGGAAAGAGATAGAAAATCCAATTGCAAATTATTGGAGTAAATAGGATGCGGCTAAATTGAATAGAAAAAAAATAAAAACAACGCAACGAAGTAAACCAAACAAAATAGAGAAAAAGAAACGAAAAATACAAACAAAATATAAATGCGTAAAAGTAACGAAAGCAACAAGACTTCAAAATAAACAAATAATAAATAAAGCATTATCAATTTATAAGTAGCTACATGTAAAAAAATGCAACATATCTACCAGTATCATAAAGAAAAAAGTCCATAATAAAAATAACGTTTTCTTCACTTATTACATATATCCGAACTTTTAAATCATACAAGCGCAACACTCATACATATACACAAATTCTAACACTTTTTGCTAACCAGACTCCTGCTCTTTTTGTTGTTCGGTTCGTATTTTATAATACGCAATTTCCTGCCGCTAGAAATTTTCAGATTTTAACTTAGTACTTACTCGTCTCCATCTGGACATATTCCTGTAGTTTCATCATATTTTGTACAATAATTATCAGCACTATAATTAAATGTACCATCACGTTTTCGTATAGGTCTGCGGCGTCTTTGATTTTGAAAATGCCAATTGAAGCATACGAACGGACGGTGCTGATTGCATTTGTGTTGAAGAAAGGATTGACACTGCTCAACGCGAAATTCCTTTAGGTATCTGATAGAGAAGAGATGTTCAATTTAATAAAAACAATTAGTTATTGCAAAATTTCACAAATTTTATTCTTTATTTACGTATAATGATTTGGTTTTTCCTGCTGTGTGGACAGCAAAAGCTTATTCGTCTCAATCGCCATCTTGTCACTTAATAAATGATGAACAAAAAGTACGTGAGAAAATGATGTATCCAAAACAGAGAATGAATGTTGCCACATTAAAAGCATTCCCAATGAATATGAAACTTTAAACATGCATAAATATATTTTTAATGGTCCTTAAAGGTTTAAAAAAACTTTATTAATATATAACATTTTTGCAGAAAATTCATTAAGATTTATTTTTATATTATTTCTTAATATACATATCTATATAGTAAGCCTTCTATCAACAAATATTATTTTGCTTAAATTTAGTTTGCCAACGAAACTCCAAATTTAAAAATTTATACAGGTAGATAGAATATAGACAAACAAGAAGAAATTTTTAAGTGGTAACATTCTGGGAAACGTTAAGATTACGAGTTATTAACCTTCTTCCAGAATATTTAAAAAAAAAATTGAAAATTATTTCAACTCCGGAAATTGTCAAACTTCATACATAAAAAAAAGAGAGCCGAAAATCCGGAGTTGAATAAATTTTTTTAAATATGTAGTGTGACATACTCCAGAACAAAATAATCAGCTGGGCTGGCACCGCCCGTTGTATAAGTGTACCATGGAACATTTCACTTTTCTATTTATGGAGTTACCTAAACTTACAAATACATTCAGCCTTATTGTGGTGTCGTTGTAGTAATTTTTTTCCGTGTAATATTTACGCCAATGTAACATGAATGCGACCTTGTTGTATTTGAGTTGTGGCGTTGTCTACTCACAATAATGTTACTTAATGGCCAAGGCATATTTATTCATCAGGTACTCTTGATTCGCCAGCTGATTATTTTTTTCAACACTTATTTTAAATTTCAGCTATCAAAATGCATAAATAAAAAACAATTTTCTCTCTTTTCTAATTTATTTCAAATGTCAAACTTCATATATAAAAAATATAAACAAAAAATTCTCTCCGAACTGCAATTACCTGATGAATAAATATGCCTTGCTTAATGGCAAATATTTCATAATATATGTAATATTTACAATGCAGAAACAAAAGCTCTCAAATAATTTTAATGTTGATCTGGCTTAACATATTTTTATAAACTTGTGTACTTTTGAATTTGATTAATATTGCATATATTTAGGAATATTTAATTTTAATCCGATATTAGCCAAGTGGAATATTTTTACGAAAGCAGTAAAAGTTTTCACATCTGAATCGAGATACATATTAAAATGTAAATAATTTAACTTTATTAAAAGTGGAAGTAAAAAAAACTTCACATTTCTTTTAATTTAATGCTGACATTTCCACCTCCGTAACACAAAAAAAGTTTCCTTTTACACATGGTACAATTAACAAGTAGCCTCAGTTCTGCAACACAAAATTTCTACATGCATTTTGTTGGAAAACAACGACTGAAATGGCAAAAAGCAAATGGTTTGTTTACAAAATTTGCAAGCAGTATTTATTTTTGTTTTTCTTTGCAAATACGCAATTTTTTATTTATAGTTAACAAGCATAAACAAAATTTGACATTTTAGTCAGATTTTAAGGTAAAGAAAAAAATTCAGATGTCTTAGTGGGGTTATCTGATGATTGTACCAAGTAAGGTCTATTTAATATTTTATTTGATATTTTATTTTTATAAATTTACATGAAAAGTATTTTTAATTTATTATATATGTATATTCTGCTTGTTTAGATCACACATTTGTGATTTTTAAAACATTTTTCACAAAATAAAACCACTAGGTCAAAATGACAGACATTTTGTATCTTCTGAATTAAAAACATTAAAAATATTGGTTTTTCTAATTATAACTTGTATTTTACTAATTTACCAATAAGGTATTGCTCAAATATTAGTATTTTCATAAAATTTTTCAAATTTGCAATTTAAAAAAAAATGTTCAACCAACGCGAATAAAAATTAACTCTACGTCTTGACGAGCCATCGATTTGTTTAGACTAGAACAAAACGTCGGCAGAGCAACTGTCAAAAAATTGTTCATGTTCTTTGATATGGAGAAAACGTATAAAGAGTATTTTGTTGGTATTTTTATGTGTCGTCTCTTTCTTTCATATTCAAAATGCCTTTTAATATCAGACATCGTTGTTCGAACAATTGTTCTGACAACGCTGTTTGAACAAGAACAAAACATTGACAACAGCGGTCCACACCAGGCAAATTCATGTACGCACAAAAAATTGTTCGTTGTTCAAACAAATCGATAGCTGGTGTAGACCGTAGATAATGCAAGTATAAACAACCTTTGACATTATGCCGTTAAAAATAATACGAATATAACACAATCAGTTGTCTTCGTAGCATCATCTGATGTTAATTCGCATTGGAAGAATATCTTGTTTAAATCTATGACAAATGTCAAAAAATTTATGAACTTTAATTTTGCTAATCAGCTGATTGATGTTTGTGGCTGTACTTGAAAAACAAATCAGAATAAAATGGAAAATTACAGCAATATATAAAAGATATGACTGTAATAACGTAAACACTAATCAAATTACAATTTACTGACTAAATAAACACACATTAAAAAATGGCGGAGCATCAAAAAACTGATTTATGTAAAAACCTTTATATAGAAACAACGCAAAAACAGACTAATTCTAGTTCTGTTTATTTTTAGGTCGTGGTCAGGAAGATTATAGCGCAACAATGATGGAACAAGATACGTCAAATGTAGAAAGTAAGGAAAGCATTAAACATTATTCTAGATGTAGCAGTGCAGGCAGTATACATACGCCCAATTCATCACCACACAATACAGGTTTGTTAAACAATGTTTCAATGTGAGCTCTTATAATGTATTTATTTTCCAGATGATGACGATGATAGCGGTGATAATTGTAGTGGTCGTGGTGGTTCTTCCGCTACTTCTACTTTAAGCTACAAAGAGCGACGGCGTGAGGCTCATACTCAAGCCGAACAGAAAAGACGTGATGCCATTAAGAAGGGATATGACAGCTTACAAGAACTGGTGCCTACTTGCCAGCAAAATGATTCGGCTTCAGGTTACAAACTTAGTAAAGCGCTGATTTTGCAGAAATCAATCGACTATATAGGTTATTTGAATCAGCAAAAGAAAAAGCAAGAGGAGGACAGTGCGGCTTTGCAAAAAGAAGTGATCGCTTTACGTATCATACAAAATAGTTATGAACATATGCTGCAACATCAGCAAGCAAATCCGGGACCCGAAGAAGCACGTTTAACAGATGAGGCCAAATTCCAAGTGGTGAGTAGATTAAAGAGAAAATTGTTTATAACCGAAATATGTATTCATTGAAAGTTACTGAAACTATTATTTACACTTAATGTCATTTTTAAAGTGCTTATGGCCAATTGTACTATTAACTTAATAAATAATTAATTGAAATATAATTTAATTGAATAATTAATTGAAAACAATGAAATCTGTTTTTATATAAAAATGTAATATAAAAAGCCACCCTAGGCCAATCAATTACAAAGATTAAATTTCTTATTGAAAACTGTATCTGAAAAATTTAATTATTGGTATTTACCTACATATGTATATTCCAGGAGAAAGTTTATCCCACTTTATTTCGAAATAATCATAATATTCTTATACTATAAATGTAATTTTATTGAACATTTTTGTAGTTTTTTTTATTGGCTATTTGTATTTATTTCTATCTATAATTATTTATAGAAAATCTTTCTTAAAATTAAAAGACATTAAAATGTGTGAATATAAAAATTCGATAATTCTACTAATGTTCTTTTTTTTGGTATTTTTTTTTTTTTTTTAGTTTCAAGCTGTAATGGATGAAATGTTTGAGACTTTCCAGCACATTCCCATGGACAATTTCAAACAGTTAACTACAGGGGTAATACCTTGGCTGGAGGAATATTGCAAGCCTCATATATTAAGAAATATTTTAAGTCGTACTTTGCAACAAATGCACGTTAATCAAGTTCAAGAATTACAACAGCAGCAACAACAAAGTATGAATATGGATCAACAAGACAGTGATAGTTTTAGTTGATCTATACAACAATGATCAAGCAAATTGTATATATAAAAGGAAACAAATACGATTTTAGTAAGGAATTTGCATAGCTTATAATTACTATACTATACTTTAATTACTATTCTTTATAATTTTTTAACGTTTTATTGAAAAATCGAAAGGACTAAGAAGGTTATTAATTAATAATAATTACTTATTAAATTACTATATATATTTGGTCTAAACAGGTATTTTATTAAAAATTAAAAACGTTTCAATAATATCCTTTGTTTGATATTTTTGTTAAGAAAAATAATTATGCCGTTTGTATGCGTTCCAGCCATAAATCATAGCCAAACAATATATTTACTTTGTTTTGGGGTTGTGTTAATTCTGTTAGGCATTTCTTTAAATCTGTGCATTCTAAGAGTTTTAATAAATCCCATAATTTACATAAAGTGAAAAATTTGTATGGTAACTGACGACGAGGAAAAGTATCTTGCAAACTTTGTTTAATTTGTTGTTCTATTTCCTCGTAAAGCGGTTGAGCTATTATATGCTGAGATTCATGCTGTAATTTTAACATACCCTCTTGCAGGGTATATGTAAGTCCTTCAAAGAAATTTTCATTTTTAATTGAAAATAATATTTTAGTTATTTGCAGCAACATTTCTGGCAATTCTATACGAAATTCATGGGATCTTACCAAACATTTTGCTGCTAATTTTCGTACCTTTTCAGCATTGTGTTGCAGCAGTGACCACATAAGTTCTCTATAGTCGTTAACCGGATTATGTGTTTCCAACGAGTCTTTATAAATGTATTCGACTTTATGCAATAATTCTAAAAATAATATGATGGATCTTGTATAGGATTTTTTAGCTAGGCAATAGTTTAATATATAAACACATGCTTTTGGCAGTTTTCTGCTAATTTCACTAAAAGTAACCTCACTGGGTTCCCATAACAAAGAATCTTCAAATTCATTGGCTTGTTTCTGGCCCACAATTTTAGGAACTATGGCACCAAACAACTGTAGGGCAGCATTGCAAACCGTCCACTCGGGATTGTCTATTTGTTTAACAGCGGCCATCATAATTTCATTATAATATTTGCACATGGCTTCACGCAGTTCTGTATCCTTTACTAAAACACATAAAAAATGCAAATACAAGGCTTCCACGCGATCACAATTTAAATCAGCTGCAGAATTCTTAGAGTTAGCTGGAGGATTTAAAAGATTTTTAACTGCCTTTTTCAAAAGAGGTCTACCACGATGTTCTTCATTTTTTACTATATGCAAAAACATAATGGAAAACCCTGCTCCCCGACGTGTCGTGCTAACATTTTTCTCTTGCACTTTATACAGTTGTGCTAAACAAGAGTGCAATAGATTAAACTCATCAGTGCTTTCATCTAAGTGGCTAGTAATGGCTTTAGTTAATTTACCAATAGCAACACCAGCCGCTTCTATGGCTCCTTTGTGGCGGCATTTTGTAAGAACCATGACTATGACTTGCAAACATCTCTGTAAAAAATTGCATCGGTTTTCAGAAAGGCTTTTATTTTTTACCTCGTAGCAAGCCATTGAAGATGCCAAGTCACAGCTGGCTTTTAGCGTTAACCAAAATGTCATTAGCAGATATTTACGACACACATTTTTATCTTCAGGAACATAAGCACTTTGGCTTACCAATATTTCCAGACTTTTATCCATGTCCTCAAACGAGGCTGCCGTTAAAATAACTTCTGCATTCTCTACAACAGCCACATTCAGTTTTTTAATGATTAAAATTTGTATTTCCTCCACAAGTTTTAAAACATTCGAAAGTTCCAAAGCACATAAGTCCGGCCGAAATTCCATTATCTCATAAAGAACGTTGATTAAGCCAAATAGATGACCTTCACTTTTACACGTCATCAGTGGGTCCTTATCAAATTTTACAAATTTTTCTTGTAGATTGTCATAAATTATTTTGAAAAACTCTTTTAAATCGTCTTCGTTTTGGCAATTTTGCACGACTACTCGGGCATATAGAAAACTTAGATTACACCGATCCACATCAGGCAAACAACAGGCTCTTTGACTAAGATCCAATGCTAAACTTATCACTATCTCTTGGGGTTTTATAACTTTCAGCAGAGCAACAATTAAATCTAAAGCATCGTCAAAACCTAAAGGATCATTTAAAAGTTCAATTAACCGCATTGCCATGATATATTTATCGAATACTTTATGTTCCTTTAAAAATATACCCAATTGCTGATTCTGAGAAACGCAACAATTTTTAGAATTTTTCGTTACCGTCTCCGTATATAATGATTTCAATAGAATATCCAATAACTTAAGGGAAAATATTTTAGGCTGATATATCTCGCTGATTATGCCCTTTTCTATATCCTTTTGCAAATGCACAAAAAAATTCAATATACTTGACCCCAAGGAAGAAGTTTGATACGAATTCAAACACAGTTTACAAAATGTTTTGGAAATATAGTTTATAATATTAGGCATTTTACTTAACATGGCGTTCCGAAATTGGGCATTATCCACAGTACTGTGTATCCTTAGAAATGACTCTACAAATTCCATACAATCTTCTACGGCAAAATTAGACAAGTTTTCTACAATAAATTTGAATATCAATAATTGACACTCAGTATCGTATTGAAAACAGTTGGTCAGTAGTTCCGTACTTAATTTAAAAAAGTGTAACTTTGATAAAGTGAAAACTTGTTTTGAAAACATACTAAATATTAATATCAAACGGTAACTATGCTCATTATCCATTAGATAAACGGAGGAATTTTCTATGAATAAAGCAATTTCCTGTTTTTGTTGTAACATTCCGAATAATTCATCCTTTTGTTGTATGCGAGAGAACCATTGAGCATGAAAATTAAATAATTCCTTCTTGTTTCCTAATGTCAAGATATTAACAGCCATTTCTAACAAATCGTTTGATTTTTGTCCGCTCAAGGCCCTAACCACGGACTGACTGGGAGCCAACATATTTCTATAACTTAAAGTAGATCTCAATCCTAAAAAGAAATCTTCCATTGGCAGTTTACATTCTTTTAAAAACTCCTTCAAGGAATAGTTGTTTAGTATGCTGCCTAGAACAAACAATTTGTTACGATTTGTCCAAGGCCAAAAATTTAGAACAATCTGAATGTACTGCAAAGCTAAACAGCGGTTTAAGCAAACAAATTGTAACAAAGTCATGCACTCATCTCGCATACCCGTTTGATTGGATTGCAGGCAAAAGTATATGTAATCCAAAGACAACTGCATATCAAAATAAAGTTTTGGAAACTTTTTGCTTAATAAATTCAAGGCTTTTAAAATTGACATCAAGGAAACATGATTTGAGTCAACGGCCTTAATAAACGCTTTTACTAATTGCTTGAGAACATATTTTTCATCCAACACCAATATAGGATTTGTTAGTATAATATGTTGTAGCTTAACCAAATTCTTCTGGTGTAACAAATCCTCCTTAAAATTGTCTTTAATGAATTCTCCATAATAACGGTCATCCAAATTATTATTCTTCAACAATAGATAATAACTACGGAAGGCTACATTAACCACAACTTGATTGTATTGTAGACTGCTGTGTTCGTCTATGGACGACAATTCCTTATCAATTACAGCAGTAATATGCAAAAGCAAATGTTCAACATTAGATTGATCCCCAATATAATGTTGTAATTGCTAAAAAAATAAAATGTATATAAATACATGTTATTGCAAAATAATTGCACTCATATAATAGCTACTTGAATATGTTTCACACACTCCTGGGTATTAGTAATTTTTTCCTTTTCTGTGGGCAAATCTTCCAGTTTAACAGTACATTTAGTCATCTTGGACCTTTTCTGATTACAAAATAATCTTTTAAGGTTTATGTTTTTAATATTTCCTCGGATTTCAAGATCCCAATTGTAATTTTATGCACTTTTTTTTTACATTTTATCTATTGTCTACAATATTTGTTTTTTAACGATAGAAGTTGCAACTTCATGATTTGTTGTTAGTTGATGGTTGTCAAAAAGGTAAATAAAGACACATGATTGCCAGGGTGCAGTAATATGTGCTTAGTCGAAGGTAACACACGACGATTTTAATTTCCCAACTTTTTTCATATTTTCTTTTGAACTTGCTTTTATGTTCACACAAGACGATTCCTTTGGCGATTTTTCTGTTTTGTTTAGCTTTTATTTGCTTACAAATTGTCATTTGTTAAAATATGATTTATGATTTTTTCCCCCAATACAATGATTATTATTTTTAGAAATTGTACTTTTTTTTTTGTTTTAAGTTGTAAATACGAAACATAATTTTCTACAATTCTTATCAACAATCAATTTTTTAACCAATAAAGTTTTATATCTGCTTGTCACAGGTCTGTTAAAAACAGGTCGAACTCTATCTGTGTTTTTAAAGTATATTCTCAACATAATAAACAAAGTAAACATAATTTTTGAAACCACATCTTCTTAAATACAAAGAATTTATGATGAAATGCAATGTCTTTATCTTAAAATTTTAGATAATTTTCTAAACCCAAATTACGTTAACATCAATTTAATGAATGAACTTGATTTTTGAATTGTTTCGTTTACAAAACGAAGATATTTATTTGGGCGTGTTTGTAAAACAAAAAATTTCCAATCTTAAACTTGGAACAAATGAAAACAAAAATTTCTTGAAAATTGTGCTTCATTTTATATTAAGTTGTGTCTTTTGTCAAGACACAAATCCAACAAAAAACTAATATATAATAAAAAAACGTGTATCCTGATGATGCTACACAAAGAAGTAGCGAAATATTGATCAAATAATATAAAACAAAACAAAAAGATTTCATATTATTAAGAGGACCTTAAGCTTTAAAAACTATTAAACATAAATTATTATAAAAGGTCAAAGAAACCAATAATTATTCGTAGATAATTTGTTTTAAGCTCAATTGTTAAAAACTAGATGAAGGTTTCTTCTTATTTTGATTTATCAAATCATGACATTATATAATTCTTAATTAAAAATGATTTTCAAAAATGTTTCCAAAATTGTTAATGTACACATGCGAATAATTTGAATAAAATATTGTGTTATTAAAATATGTACTTTGCAAATTTTTTCTCGCAGTGCAATGCATTCCAACTAAAAGAAACTACGCCGTTAAATATTTTTGATTCAGCGACTTTGTAAAGAATAAATTATTATTTTTAGAGCTCCCAGATTCATAAAATCTTATGCTATACGAAAATATTTTTTGATAATTTTTATATTCTACTAAAAACATAAAAGTAGAGATAACATAGTTTCCAGAGATTTTTAAGTACCACGATTATGCGAGATAATACAAATAAACGAGTTCGCAATCTGCTGATTATAATAAATTCTTCTGTTGATAGTTTTGACTATTTGAGGAATTTGTTCATTCTGATTTTTGCTATTCGCTTGGTCCTGATGCCAGCCTTCAGTTGTTGAAAAATTTAGAAAAATCAATAAAATACTTTGCTTAGAAAAACACGCTGAGCTTAATTATTGATGTATACAATACTTGATAGTTCAATAAAACTTATACGAACCACGAGTATATTTTTATGCTTATAACAGTAATAGTTCTACAAGTCGTAATGGAACATAGTGGCACCAAAACAATATTGTCCGTAAAAAATATGGAATTTACCTATTTTACAAGAAACGATTTCAAGCATGCTACTCTTCTTACAATCCGATTTTTGGTTCGGATGAAATAGCCCTGATTTTTAGTGTTAAAAAAAAATTTTGGGTAATTTGGTCCTATTTAAGATTCAGTATCTCTAAAAACAGATAATGGAGCGACATTCTTTTTGATTCTATTGATTGATATATTTATTGAGAAAAGAATAAAAAACTTACTCTTTGCTTTGTGTTACTCTAAGTAAATCGATATTTATTACCTATCCATTTTTTCAAAGTTGCGAATTTGATGGATATAAAGAAAAACTATATGTTTGCCAAGTTTTTAAAATAATTTCTTTAATTATTCCTTTATTGAATGCAAAAATCTTCATTTTCCCGTCTTGCCTCTTGTTTTACTAGAAGTAAATTTTTGAAAAAGACATGGTTTCAAAAATGTGTTGCATGCATTTTTGAGCAATTTATGTCAGATTTGCAGATTTTTAATAACCCAATCCTTCCAAATCCAATAGAATATTAATTTAATGAGTAACACCGAAAATACTAAAAAAAATTTAGTTTTTTCTGAGTTGGAGCGTTAGGGTCAATATATACTTTACTGGGTTGTAATCTAATTAATATGTATAAGAGGGTGTTTTTAGATGCACAATTTTCAAAAGAGACTGCCATACAATTTGTATTTGACTTCAATAAAAAATTGTTTTAAGGGATAATCTTGACCTACATGCATATAAGATCCAATTGAGAGAAGATGTATACAATTTTTAATAAAGCAAGTGACAGTTGATGATCGACTGAACAATTTTAGGTACCTAATTAGTGTACCCTGATCTTTCTAAAAAAATAACTGCCATTACCAAAATATCATAACAGTTTAAATTAGTATAAAATATTATTTTTTTAATAAGCAACGTTTTTATGAAAATTTGTTTCTCTACAGTCCAAGTCCATGTGTGCAAAAAAAAAACAATTTTTCTTTCGGAAGCTGATATGGCAACTCATGTATTTTTTAAACAACAACAAAAACGGATAAAAGATTAGCAAAAAAGAAAAAACCAAAAGTTAATCAAATAAGAATTCCGGTTCTGCTTGGGGTAATCGTCTTTGTCATTCATTAACGCCCTTTGGTTTTTTTGTTGACTGTTTCCAACATAGAATTAATAAGGGAATAAAAAAGGAACGGTTGAGAATTGGAAGTAGTGAAAAAAAAAATAACTTTCTAAAAACAATTTTGGAAAAAATTAACTATAAACTTTATTATCAAGTCACATAAAAAAAGACGAAGCCACAGCAGTCGTGTCGCAGTTGTGTGAAAAGTAATTTTACGTTTTTTTTTAAGTAAAAAGCGAAATTGCGTTTCGTAAATTTTTCCCTTAATAGCTGAACACATAAAATTTAAATTAAGGCTGAAAATATTGCAAAAATGGGTCTTTTATACGCTTTGACTTTAAGAATTATAAACTTTATGGTTATATTTTTAATTGTGATATTATTGCCTGGTCTGCCGCCACGTACCACTTTCCCCTTCAAAGAATTTGAGTATGTACCTATTACATTGATTTTTTTTTTTGCAAAAGGCCGTGTAAATATTTTTTTTCCTTTTGTTTTATAGAGTGGCTCCTCCTAAAGCATTAAGTGGTGCCTTAGAAACCAACTATCACTTGGATGGAGCAGATCGTTTGTTAGAAGGTCGCGTTTATGGACCTGAGTGTTTAATAGCGCGTAAAAATGAAATATACATGGGAATTCATGGCGGCGAAGTGATAAAAATGAACGCCGGTCATGTTACACATGTTACCAAAATAGGACACGCTTGTGGTAAGATTTTAGACCAACAAAATACATAATAAATTGAATAGATAATGATTGTAATATATTTATTTTCAGAGGACATTACCGAAGAGTCTCGTTGTGGTCGCCCCTTGGGCTTGTCTTTTGATAGCCAGGGAAATAATTTATTAATTGCTGATGCTTACTTTGGCTTATGGCAAGTTGATCTCGTTTCAAATAAAAAGAAGCTTTTAGTCTCTCCACAACAAGAATTACCTGGCAAAGACCATGTGAGTCGGAAAGCTAAATTATTCAATGCTGTCACTGTTGACAAACAGGGTAACATATATTGGACAGATTCTTCTTCAGATTTTACCGTACAGGATTTGGTATTCACCACTTTTGCAAACCCTTCTGGACGGTAAGCAATTTTAAATGTATTTTATTAATTATTTCTGTTAAACGGGATTGGTATACTACATATTTGGTATTTTTTTATGGCAAACTAACAAAACATGTTTAATTATTCTGCTTTTTGTGTATTCACTTGATTTAACTGACTGAAAAGAATTCAATTCGTTTTTTTTAATGACATTATTGTTTTGTTTAATTTAGTTTAAAAAATTATTTAAAGATCAGAATTAGATGAAATCCCAAAATTTGTTTTCATAACATTTTTTTTAAATTAAAATTAATTTTTTATTAACAACATTAATTTTTTTTTATTTATTGGTGTTTATTTATATCTCTCTGTTAATATTCAAATTTGTTTGTTGTAGATTAGATAAGAATTATAAAACGTATTGCTTAACTCTTTGTTTATTATCTCATATGCAAATACGTACATAGAATGAATGTACTTGTGTAATACTTTGTCTGTTTTCTTACCTTTCCGCTAGTTTTTTACCTATTAAGGTTATAAACAATTTGTACTCGTACTTGCTTTTTTGTTTATTAAATGAATGTATATCGAAATACTCGCACAGTTTTAACTTTTATTTATACTCATTTGCTATGGCTTATTAATACATACTAAAATTAACAAAAAAAAAAAATTTTATTTAAATATATTTCTGTGTATGTAATTTTATTAATAATAATCTGAATGATCTTAGGCTTTATCATAATTTTATTTTAAATCCATATTTGTTGTTTTAGATGCTTTATATGGAGATAGGGCTAAGTTGTTTTGCATTTATAGCATGATTTTAAATAGTATTTAACTGTATGTATTAAAATTAGCAATTATTAATTGAAACTAATAATTAACACAATTTTTTACAAACAATTGCAACTAGTTAAATGCACATATAAAAAAGGCTCTTACAAGAATTGTGTGATGTGTAGAGAAATTTCTTGACACAATTAAAAAATAGATATATAGATACGAAGTTTTTTGTTATGTTATGATAGGCACTGAAAAACTCTGTTCAAATATCAAAATACATGAGAAATAATGAAATCGAAAAAAACAGCTCTTTAAAATTGTTAAAACTCCAAGAACTAATATACACCTATTTATAACACAGTACGACTTTGTTTCGAAATAATACTAAATTAGTTAAAGGACAATTGTACGTTTCCTGATTATTTGCTGTTGACCGTTAGAATTTCAAGAAAATCGGTCTTTTAAAATCGTTTTAGTAAATACTATATAAATCTTTGACAAGATCATGTTTAGATTACCAAAAATGTTTATTAATAAATTAAAAAAAAAAAAAAACATTACAGTACTTAATAAAGAAATATAATTTAATGCTTTTGTTATTTATCTCTTTTGTATTTTAACCCTTAATTTAATATATTCTTTTTAATTTTTAACCAAATTTTCAACAAGGATTAACTAACATATAATTTTAAAACATTGCATTTTTGTGTAAATATTGCTTGAAATGCTTTATATTATTTTGAGTTTTTGGTTTGTGTCTATACTAAGAAAAAAGTGTAACAAAAATGTAATAAATAAAATCAACTTAATTTACAGTCTCTTCAAGTATGATCGTATAAAGAACGAGAGCAAACTATTGTTGGACGAATTGTTCTTTGCTAATGGTGTTGTATTGAGTCCCGAGGAAGATTTTATAGTTGTAGCTGAGACTGGTGCTATGCGTTTGACTAAATACTGGTTGAAGGGAAACAATGCTGGTAAAAGTGAGTTATTCGTTGAAGGATTACCCGGTCATCCTGACAACTTAACACCTGACAACAGTGGTATTTGGGTACCTTTAGTAATGGCTTCGGATAGTGAGCATCCCAGTGGTTTTACAATGTTTTCACGTTTCCCCAGCATTCGTTTGTTCTTGGCTCGCATGTTGGCTTTGTTGGAATTGCCCTTTAAGCTTATTAACAATGCCTATCCCAATAAAGTTGCCCAACGTTTTATCCACTTTATAGGACATGGTGAAAGTATTCAACTGTTGTCGCCAAGACGTTCAACAATTGTGCGAGTTGATTGGAATGGACATATTGTGGGCTCCTTGCATGGTTTTGATAAAAGTGTTGGTTCAGTGTCGCATGTTTTGGAATTCAATGACAATCTTTTACTGGGTTCTCCTTTTAATCGTTTTGTGGGCCGTGTTAAGAATCCGAAACCCGCCAAGCAGCCAACAGTAAAAATTAGTAACGTGCGTTATGAAGGTGACATGGAACCTGTTGTTAAGCCACCAACTACTACCACAACGACTACTACACGAAAACCTACCACCACAACTACAACCACTCAAAAACCCACCACTACTACAGCCAAGCCAACCACCACTACAACAACACCCAAACCAACTACGACAACCAGAAAACCAAAGCCAACAACAACACCAAAATCAACAACCAGTACTACCAAAGCCCCCACTACTAGAAAGTCTGCTTCTAGCAGCACTCGTGTGCCACCCAAGGACCCAGCTCCAGTAAAAGAAAACATTCCCAGTGATATTCCCATTCCAAAACAGGAAAAAATGAAAGTTGTTAACAAACATGGCCAACATGTTGAACTCTAAACACTTTCATTCATCATTGATATTCTAACCATCAAATGAGCATTTTATTCATTCACAACGACGACAACGAAAGTTCAATGCAAAAGCTTTGTTGAACTACAAAATAAAAGCTAAAAAAAAATACTGGTGGCAACTTTAGTTTTAGCCAGTTTGCGGTAAAATAAAGTGTTCTAAGTAATAAGAACACAATAACGTTAAGAAGTGAATTAATTTCACATAAAAATTCTCCCTTAATAACTTAAGCAAAAAAAGTCACTAACATCAGGTTGAACAATTTTGAATTAAAACTATTATTATAATTATTTATATTCCTATTCTTTTGGGTAACGGTCATTAGAAAAAACGAAAAAATTCAACATTCCATTTTTTCCTCTGGAATTTTGTGCTGCTTTTCTTGTTTGTAACAAATTAATTTCTAATAATTATTTTTTTTTTATAAATGTATTAAATACATACATAGAAAAAACCTTAATTTTTACTTTCAAATAAAAAATATAAAATCTATAATTCTTTTTTTTATTTTTAATTTGTATTAATGAAGCAACGTTAATACAAAATAATATTATGCAGTATTTGGACGACTTGGTGGGTCTACAGGTTCAGTCCATTCCCATTCTTTGTAAAGAACGCATTTCCCATGTTTGTCCGAAAACAATTTGGATGCTTCACAACGTCTAAACACTGCCGGTTTACCTTGTTCCTCGCATTCCCAGTACGCTGTGGGGTCCCAGAAATGTCTAAAGAATTTGTTAACTTCACCTGACGTAAGACAGCCTGGTTCACCATTATGTGCACTGTAATTCTTTTTAATAGCTCCTGTTGAAGACATCAGCTAAAAAATAGAGTGCAAATAAAAGATATTTATATTAATAGCTTAGTTTTACATGTCAGAATTATCTTATGCCCCTATTGCGGTTCATAAATTTTATAACAGTTTGGGCGACGTTGACAATTTGCACTGACAAACTCAACTATTTTGTCTTCTCATTAAGTGTAATTTTCACAAAAAATTTTTTTTTTATGTAAAACTTGATACATTTTAGGTTGGTTACACCATAAAGATTTCGAACAAAACCAATTTGATTGTACGAAAATTGGGTTGAGTCGCAGACGACCAAACTGGGTTCAGTTGAGAACGACAGGAGGCATCTTTAAACTGCAAACATAATTTTCACAAAAAAAAGTACTATCTCTACTAAGGCATATTTATTCATCAGGTACTCTTGATTCGTCAGCTGATTATTTTTTTCAACACTTATTTTAAATTTCAGCTGTCAAAATGCATAAATTAAAAACAATGTTCTCTCTTTTCTAATTTATTTCAAATGTCAAACTTCATATATAAAAAATATAAACAAAAAATTCTCTCCGAACTGCAATTAATAAATGATGAATAAATATGCCTTGATCTCTACCATATTCTGCAATGTGTGTGAAATTAAATTGCCCTTAAAGTGCTACTGTTTATAACAAAAATGCTATGAATATTCAGATCGATTTTATTTTAATCAAAATGCAGCACATAAAACAAGGGCGTACATTGATCGCGTATTTAACACATCATTGTTTAAAAATTTAGTGAGCTATCGTTGAAAATAACGGATTTATAGTCATACTAGCCTATGCTACTGACTTCGTCTGCGTAGTTATCGTCACGAAAGGTAGCCTCTTTATGTAATTATGCAGGTTGTTATATGCATGGTGTAATAAAGGAGAGTGATAGCGTAAAGGAGAGCAATTTTTGTCTCTCTTTTTTATGTATGGAGTTTGACAATTTCCGGAGTTTAAATCATTTTTTAAATATGTAGTTTGATATACTCCAGAACACAAAAAAAAAAAACAGCTGGTCTGGCACCGCCACCATGTATAAGTGTACCCTGGTTATATGTCTGTGCGGCAAATTTCATTTACATCCGTTTAGTAATTTTACGTAAAAATAAATATAAAATTATTTAAACATACAAATATTCATATACATATGTATATCGTGCCGAATCTGATAATACCCTTCACCATCATGTACATAGGCATAATCCTATCTTATCTTATTATTCCGACGCCATCCTACTAGTCAAGCCCTTTCATTTGGTACCAATATTGAGGGGGTTAAACAAATTTGAAACGCCATTTTGTTTTAGACGCCATCTTGGATTTTACATTTTTTAATAATTTACTGTATTCTACTGGTCAAGCACTTTCATTTGATACCAATATTGAGGGGGTTCAAGAAGTTAAATTTTAAAATACCAGATTTGACCCATTTTATTAAATTTTTTGTCCGCCATTTTGTAGTGGTGACCAAAATGAATTTTAATTTTTTATAGTGCTTATATTGTGCTATTCAAATCTTTTCAGATTAAACCAATACTATTATTATTATTATTGATTTTCGTTTGTAAATTTTTAGAATATATATTTAAAAAAAATTTTTTGCCTAAACCTTTACCGATTAGGGCCCGCTTTATTCAAATATTTTCACGAATAGCTCTAGAGGCATATAATATCTACAAATAGCAGCAAAGATACCTGTATGTTATTTTATGGCTGAAAAATTTTAATTTTGGTGGGAAAAAACAGAGGCAGTCGTGTTTATTTGCTCATATCTCAGAAAGTTATGGGGCGATTGTGCTAAATTTCAAAAGCGATTCATTCCCGGATATTTTCAAAAGATTGATATCATCTGAGGAACATATGGTTGCTTCTGAAAGTTGATTTCAACCAACACACGGACAGACGGTTAGGACTTAATCGACTCCTCTATTCATAAGCTTTCAGAAAATATATACTTTATGGGGTCGGAAATGAATATTGTAGAAATTACAAATGTAATGACAAAATACATTGTAAATTCTGGACACTCGAAACCTTTGAATAACTGATTAAATACAAATATAAAATTTTCCGAATAATTCCGCGATTGCGTATATTATTGTGATAAAAGGAAGCCTATGTATGTGTTAATCAAGGTTGTTGTCTATCTGTGTGCTAAATTTCATTTCGTTCCGTTCTGCCGTTTTTCCGTGATTGAGTAACAAACATCCAAACATTTACATTTATTAAATTAGTTAAACAGTAGAATGGAAAAGCACAACTCAGTCTTTTAAATGTTATTTAGTTTTTTCCTTCTTCTGCACAGTAATTAATAATCGAGATATACGGACTTTTTATATTTAATCATCGATATACTATACAATTTAATTCCACTCGATATAAAGAATAGCCACGAAAGTATTGTTTATTTAAATTCTTAATAGTAATGAAAAATTGTACCGAAAGCAACGGGTGTAAGAATTTGCACGATGTGGATGAATAAGATTCTGAAACAAAAATCGAAAAAAAACAATAGTAGCCACACTCATAGGTGTTGCTGAGCCAATTACTATTTCTTTTTTTCGTGGTAAAGCCTGTAGTAGGCTTTGTATTTACCGCTCAAGGAATGCGCTTACTAAAAATGTCATCTTATTTCTTTTAAATTTATTTAAAATTTTTCTTCAGCTTATCTAATAGGGCCCATACACAACACCATAATAATTGTGCAATCAAGTGTTTGTGCAATTAAGCTATAAGCACACAATACACCAGCATGGTGGTACAAAATAAATTTTTTACCCAAAAATTGTGTGGAAAAGTTTGTAATGAATAACGAAAAAATTTGTGCTACACTTATTATTGCTATTATCCTAAAACGAAAACGAATAAGGAGCAAAAAAAAACATGTTTGGATAAAGAAATGGCTATGAATTGGCATTTATATTTCAAATGTATTTTTTTTATGTTTATGCCTTGACGATTTAACTTTTATGAGCTAATTTTACAAAACACGACTAAATGATGCTGGTACAATTAAAAAAATATCAAACTACATATTTTTGATAAAGCACCAGGTACAATCTCACTACAACCTCATACACGGTCAATCAGCTGGCACAGTCACTTGATTGCACAATTATTATGGTGTTGTGTAGGGCCTAACATGTTTATGAATTAAGCGCCATTTGATTTTTTTATATACATAAATTCATACAGAGTCGTTGAGAATTCTTTTAAAAATTTTATTATCTTTTAGTTCAAAAAATTGGGATATTATACTGGTATATGATGGAAATATTTATTGTAAATTTTAAATTACTAATTAGTTTACCTTATACCTAATTATTTTTCTGCAAAAATCAAAACTGGGCCCAAATTTCGACAATTGATAACTATCGAGATTTTACTCGAATATGCTACTTTTTAATTTTGCACGTAAACGAATGCCATTCACAGAGAAAAAGTAACAAATTATGTTTAAAAACCAAGAAAAAGAAAATATTACAACAATTTGATTTAAAGATCGATTTCCATCACATAGGCGAGATTAAATGATCGTTATGTGGCAATGTGAAGTGCAACATATTACAGCCATTTGACTTTTGTGCACTTGTAAAAAATCTGAATAAGTATAGACTTGGGAATTATAAACGAAATTGTCTCAAAATTAAAAATATAGTTAATCTCGTGTCAGGAGACACCAAAGGTCGAAGGTCACAAAGATCAGTTTTATTTCTGATTAACAAGTTTCCCTAAAAAAATATTAAACTTATTCAACATTATTATTAACATTAACAAAAGGCGTTTGACAAAAGCATTGTGTACATATGTAGTTGTGCCAATTGAGAAGTCAAATGAAATGCCCCGCGTAACGAAATAAGTAAAGAGGTGCAGGAAGCTGCTGAAACGTATCGTATGGGAGACCTCTATATTAAGAGCAGCAAAGGAGTTAACTCACAGTTTAAAACCAATGAAAAACAATGCCAGAGAACTCGTTCATACAAACAACAACAACTAAAACTTTAAGAAGGATTCTATGCAACTATGCTATCATCGTCTTTACCCACACATCAGAAAATATACAGCTGCAAATTGCACACGACAAACGTAAATATCTTCATCGACTTTCCCCATATTGCACAGCAGTTAAACTTTTAAGAAATAAAAAATCGCCTGGCATAAACAATTCTCTCCAGAATTGTTAAAAATTGGTACAACAATAAGAGCCCATTATAAATCAATTTGGCGTACGTAGCTCCTCCGAGAGGAAGTTTCTAAATAAGTTATCGTAAATTTACGAAAAAAAGGAGATCCAATATTTCGCAAAAATTGGATAATTAATAGGCGATAGGACACATATTAAATAAAAAACTGTAAACCTTCCTTCTTCCTGAACTTTAAAAGGAACAAGCCTGTTTCCGTATTCATCAAACCTTTGTCGATAGCACTAACAGCCTAATAGTTATCACAGAGAAATCTATAGAATGAAAATCACCTTTGTCAGCTGACGAAACAAGACTACCTGATGAATAAATTTACCTTGACTTAGTGGAGTCGGAAATAAATATTGTAAAAACTTCACACGAAATGACAAACCTTCACTCTCTGTGATGGTTAAGAAATATGAATTCGTTTTTTAAACAAAATAAAGTTTTAAATATTATTTTTGTATGACGCAAGGCGACGTATGACGTTTAACATTTCGGAAGAGAGCGAATTCGCCACCTTGTTAACTGTACTCTGATTTATTTTAATTAATTAAAGCCAAATGTACATATACCTCATGAAAAATTAATACAAAAAAAATGTATAAAAAAACGAAAAACTATTTTTTTACACCAATTTACACATTTTAATATACACATCTACACATGGTCAAAAATTTGAATGTTAAGGTCATGGATGTACAAATATTTCGCCAAATCAAGTATGATGGCAAAATGTTTTTTTATACCCTTCACACAGTGAAAAAGGGTATATATAGGTTTGTCATTCCGTGTGAAATTTCTACAATTTTCATTTCCGACCCCATAAAGTATATATTTTCTGAAACCTTATGAATAGGGGAGTCAATTAAGCTCTGTCAGTCTGTCCGTCTGTCCGTGTGTATGTTGAAATCAACTTTTTGAAGCCCCCCGATATCGATTGGACCCGGGTGAGGTATTAAAATATCAGAAATATTCGGGAGTAGAACGGTATTGAAAATCAGAAACATCAGTACATAAACACCTGAGATATGAGCAAAAACCCACGACCACCTCGATTTTTTATTCACAAAAAAAACATTACAACAACAACATACATACATACAAACGTGTATACTGGTTAGAGAAAACGTGGCATCGAATCCCAGCTGAGCCAAAAAAAATTTTTTTGTATATTTTTATACCCTTCACACAGTGAAAAAGGGTATATATAGGTTTGTCATTCCGTGTGAAATTTCTACAATTTTGATTTCCGACCCCATAAAGTATATATTTTCTGAAAGCTTATGAATAGGGGAGTCGATTAAGCGCTGTCAGTCTGTCCGTCTGTCCGTCTGACCGTCTGTCCGTGTGTATGTTGAAATCAACTTTTTGAAGCCCCCCGACATCGCTTGGACTCGGGTGAGGTATTAAAATATCAGAAATATTCGGGAGTAGATCGCTATTGTTTGCTATTGTTTTGATTTCCGACCCCATAAAGTATATATTTTCTGAAAGCTTATGAATAGGGGAGTCGATTAAGCGCTGTCAGTCTGTCCGTCTGTCCGTGTGTATGTTGAAATCAACTTTTTGAAGCCCCCGACATCGCTTGGACTCGGGTGAGGTATTAAAATATCAGAAATATTCGGGAGTAGATCGCTATTGAAAATCAGAAACATCGGTACATAAACAACTGAGATATGAGCAAAAACCCACGACCACCTCGATTTTTTTTTCACAAAAGCAACATTACAACAACAACATACATACATACAAACCTGTATACTGGTTAGAGAAAACGTGGCATCGAATCCCAGCTGAGCCAAAAAAATTTTTTTTTTAATTTTTTTTTAATTTTTTTTTTTTATTTTTTTTATTTTTTTTTTATTTTTTATTTAATATATTATTTATATTTTTATTATTATTTTTTTTTTAATTTTTTTTTTTATTTTTTTTTTTTTTTTGTTTTGTATATATTATATACATAATAATTTTTAAAAAATTTTTTTTTTAAATTTTTTTTTTTTTAAAATTTTTTCTTTCTTAAAAATTTTTTTTTTTAATTTTTTTTTTTTTTTTGTTTTTTTTAACATTCATACGTGAATTTATAATTTTACAATGGGACGTTTTTATATATGTATGTTTTTATATGTATGTACGTATTTCATATGGAATGAATGGTGATACAAACTACTGTTATTGCATGAATTCACGTTGTGAAGGGTATATAAGATTCGGCACGGCCGAATATAGCGCTCTTACTTGTTTTTTTTAATTTTTTTTTTTAAATTTTTTTTTTTATTTTTTATTTAATATATTATTTATATTTTTATTATTTTTTTTTTAATGTATTTTTTTTTTGTTTAATATTTATTATATATATTTAAATTATTTTCTTTTAATTTTTTTTTTTTAATTTTTTTTTATTTTTTTTTTTAATGTTTTTTTTTTTTTTTTTTTTGTTTTGTTTTTAACATACATACGTAAATTTATAATTTTACAATGGTATGTTTTTATATATGTATGTTTTTTATATGTATGTACGTATTTCATATGGAATGAATGGTGATACAAACTACTGTTATTGCATGGCTACACGTTGTGAAGGGTATATAAGATTCGGCACGGCCGAATATAGCGCTCTTACTTGATTTTAATTTTTTTTGTTTATGTATGCGACACACTGTCAGATCAAATGCTCAAGTCAGTGACATCGACCTTCAACAAGTAAAGATCTATAGGATTTATTATTTCTTATATTAAAACAAAAGCACTAGTCTACAGCAAAAATCGCCTTTGAATGTAAATGTATGAACTATAGAGATTTTGACGTGCTACATTAAAATTCGTTTTGATTTTTTTCTATCGGGCTTAGATTTTTTAGGGCGGGCATACTTCATATTTCGCTCAAAACATGGCGGTTATGCTGATACATTTCATATTATATCTTGAGAATAATTAGTCCGATTTTGATGAAAATACCAGTCAGGACTTAATCAACTCCTCTATTCATAAGCTTTTAGAAAATATATACTTTATGAGATCGGAAATTGTAGAAATTACAAACGGAATGACAAAGCTATATATACCCTTGTGCACCACAGGTGAAAGGTATAAAAAAATAAATTAATAGAAAATTATAAGAAAGTAATACTTATTTTAGTATAAAAAAATTATTCTTTAGTGATTTAATACAATAAATCTTTAATAATATAATAATAAAATTAATAATATAATAAATTTTGTGGTATAAAAGGTAACACAAAATTGATGGTGGGTACCAAAATTTGGCACAGCCTAACATAGTGTTCTTACTTATTTTTGTTTGTATTGGCGAACAAATGTATATCCGATATTTTAACTTGGTAACAGCAGGGTTGTAAGATTTATTTAAAAAACATAAACATTTTTGAGCTTACAAATTTTTAATGACGTTTTGATAACCGAAAAAGCACTTATTTTGCATGAAAATAATTTTTATTACTACCTATTTCTGAATAACTTCTAAACACTGAAAAATATAAAATAACGCTATTTAGGTGACTTAAGGAACATTTTATTGTTAACCATTTGTTATTACTTTCATCAAAATCGGACTTATTATTCTCAAGTTATGATGAAATGAAATCAGCATAACCGCCGCTGTTATGCGCGAATTATTAGGCAGGTCCATAAAAAAACCGAGACCGATTTAAAAAAAAAAACAGCAAACGGATTTTAATTTAGTGCGTCAAAATCTCTATAGTCCACATATTTTTTTTTTTTTGCAGACCAGTGTAATCTAGGAAGTGTTAACTTGAATTTGATTACTCACTATTAACTTTTTAGCAAAGTTTAGTTTTGTAATACTTTTAAATCTTAATTTTAGCAGTTTGTTTTTGAAACATCCATTAACTAATGATCATTATTACTACGACATACATTTTTAATAATCGTTTTAGCGTTAGAACAATTATAATAATTAAACATTTAACTTCTAATTAAATAAAACGGTAACGAACTTAATCATTTGTAATAACTACACTGGTTTAATTTGTTCTTTATCTAAATCAAATTTACCTTAAATTATAATGAATTTTTTAAAAAAAATGGTATTAATTTTTTTTTATTGTTTTTGGTATTTTTTTACTTGTCTGCACTACACAAATATCTTATTCAAAATTTTTATTTATTTCGTTGACAAGTTTCTTTGAATTTCTTTTGTCTCTGAAAAGTGTTGTTGGTCTTCGCGTAATTTATAAAATATTTTTTGTTTCAGAAAACTAAAAATCCCGTACAGACGTTTTGACAGTGTCTGGGCGAATAATAGTATTTTGTCCGTTTAAAAAAAAATTGCTTAAAATCATTATAAAAATATTTTTGTTAAATTTGTATTCTCGCAATTTTTATATATTTTTTTCAGCTCTAACCCTCTCAATAATACTTACAGCTAGCCAACGTGCACATTAACAAATAATAATTATTTTGAAATCTATATGAAAAAAAAACAAACAAATATAAAAATTCTGTATGTCTACCTTTAAACAATCACATGAAAATGGTCTAAATGCTGGCGTAAGTGTGAGTATGCGATTTTTGCTACCAAAGTGTTTTGTCTATTTGAGGTGCTTCGTGTATTTAAGATTTGTATACAGTGCCATTAAAAAGCATGTGTACGAAGTGCTTAAAAACAAGTACATATTTAATTTTTAGCTGAGCCAAGTATGAAACTGCTTGTAAAATATATTTATTTTAATTTCCCTTATGACTGCCTATAAAAATAGAATGTATGAAAACTTCTCACAAAAAAAGTAATTTATAAAAAATCCTCTGTAAAAAATTCAATAAGAATACTAAATATTCACAACTCAAAGTTTTAATATAACAATTATTTCAAGCTGCCTTTACATCTACTAGTAATTTTGTAAAAAAAAAAAATGTTTTAGAAAGTTTAATACTTTATGAAAATAAACAAGATCAGAACAAATGATTCACAGTACATTTCCCTAATAATAAAAATATTTGTTTAATGTTATATATTTACCCTTCACACAGTGAAAAAGGGTATATATAGGTTTGTCATTATAAAGCATATATTTTCTGAATACGGGAGTCGATTAGCTCTGTCAGTCTGTCCGTCCGACATCGCCTGAACCCGCGTAAGGTATTAAAATATTAGAAATATTTGGGAGCAGATCAATCTGATTAAAATCAGAAACATCGGTACATAAACAACTGACATACATACAAACATACAACACATACATACTGGTATACTGGTTAAAGGCTATAATACACGGCATGTTTTTTACATCTGACTTTAAAATTTGTGAGACATGTGTAAATCTACATGTCTGTCAAAATTGTACTTTTACGCTGACTGCTTTGCAGCAGTAGATATTTCTGCCAACGACTAATGTCACATGTTTTGACAGAAGAAAATAGAGCGCACTCTAATTAAAATTTTGTCAGATGTCTCAACACATGTTTTTTTACAGAAGTAATGTTTTAAAGGTAACACACGACATGTTTGTCGCTCCTTAAGGAGCTAACACACGGCATGTTTTTTACATCTGTCTTGTAAAATTCTCCACTGCTAATACAAACATGTCGTGTGTTACCTTTAAAACATTACTTCTGTAAAAAAACATGTGTTGAGACATCTGACAAAATTTTAATTAGAGTGCGCTCTATTTTCTTCTGTCAAAACATGTGACATCCATAGCTGCCAGATTTGACGATTTATCGTCATTTTGACGATTTTACGTGCTAAAATTAAGTGTTGACGATTTGACGATTTATGCTATGTTTTTGACGATTTTCAAAAATTCAAGTTTGCAACATTTTTCATTACTTTTATATCAACCTTAAACTAAATAAAAATAATTTGTAACGGTTTTTTATGTTATTAACAATAGAACAGAGTGAAAGAGATACATCGATCATTATTTAATGTGTTTGTGTGGGTAATTTTTCCACTTTGTACATTTTTAACATAGTATATGCCACATTTTATCAACTGATACCTACAACACGAACAAATATAAATTTGGAAATGCGTTTAAAACAATTTTAGTTTTTTAAGTAAATTTATTTAAATTATTTAAGTGACAAATTAATATGCTTAAATACTTAAAAAAAATTGTAAGTTCTTTTAAATTATACATTAAAAGCTTAAAAATCAAACATATTTTCGATAGAAAACCAAGATGATGAAAATTCTAGCAGCTCTTCCTCTGTAAGTAGAAATTTCATCCATTTTTTATACAAAACTTTGTAGTAGCTAAAATGAAATTTTAATGGTGTTTTTCACGAAACGAACAAGAAAATTAAGGAAGACTGGTTTGCAGATTCAGAAATAAGTTTATGGGCTAAAAAGCGAAACGATGCAGTTTATTTTGGCGTTGTGCTCGTCTTACGCTTGCCTAAAGCTACCTTAATCGGTAGAAACTTTAGAAAGAAATGATTATAATTATTTGTCATTTAGTCTTAATTAGATGCAGCCAATTCATTATTTATTATTTTTTGTATTTATATACATATTAATATTTATTTTTCGAAATTAATTCTAAATTCTATTATATTTATTGTCATGTTCTTAACTTAAAAGGGTCTAATAAAACAATTAATGTTATGTTCTGCATTAAATAAAAAATGTTTTGTTTTGAAAAATGCGTTTTTTTATTTTGACGTTTTTATGACGATTTGAGTAAACTATTTGACGATTTTGACGATTTTTTTCCCCAAATTAGACGATTTTGCCCCTATTTTATCTGGCAGCTATGGTGACATCAGCCGTTGGCAGAAATCTCTGCTGCTGCAAAGCAGTCAGCGTAAAAGTTCAATTTTGACAGACATGTAGATTTACATACATATGTCTCACAAATTTTAAAGCCAGATGTAAAAAACATGCCGTGTATTATAGCCTTTAGATTAAACGTGGCTTCGAATCCCAGCTCAAACAAATTTTTTTTTTGTATTTTGTATTTTTTATTTTATATTTTATTTATATTTTTATTGTTTATTTTTTTTAAATTATTTTTTTTATACATTTTTTTAAAACTCAATTTATAATTTTACAATGGGATGTTTTTATATATTTATGTATGATTTTTTATTATGTATGTTTTATATATTTCATATGAGATGAATGATGATACAAACAATTGTTATTGCATGACTTCACGTTGTGAAGGGTATATAAGATTCAGCACGGCCGAATATTGCACTCTCACTTGTTATTACATCAACAGTCAGAATATATAGAATGATATTGAAAATTATCAAAATAAAGACAGTTTTGAATTAAAGAAGTAAAAGCGCTACATTCGACTGTGCCAAATCTTATATACCCTCCACAAAAGTGTAAATACTAAACTGTAAGCATATGTAAGTTGTTTGTGAAAAAGATTTTCCCAAATCTTTTTCTTTTTTTAATTTAGGGCCTGTTCGTAAACGCATCACTGCGCTGCCACTGCAAATCATATGTTGCTGATGCTTCTTTTTGCTTTTTTTATTGCTGCATTTACGAACGAGCGAACACTTCGGAAAAATGGAAAAAATTATTATAAATTTAATTTGTGAATTTGATAATACAATATCTGACATATATTTCACATTCGAGGTTAAAAATGTTTAAAAAGTAAAATAATCAAAAATAAATCATAAAAAACCACATTCTTTATACTCACACATCTATTGCATCAGCAATTTTTGTGATTAGTTTTTTGTATTTATTTGCGCATAATAGACTTCAATGTTGCATTTACGAACAGATGACAGCTGCAGTGTTGCCAACGTTTGCATTTACGAACATTGTGCGCATAATATGCACAGCTGTGATGCATTTACGAACAGGCCCTTACTCAATCTATACAGTTGTTGATTAATGGCATGTCATTATGTTGTTGTGCCTGATTATGTTTGTGCTATGTACGGTAGTCCAAGGCGAATTCAATTATCAGGTGGTGTTGACAACACAGCTGATCTACTTTCTGCTTTGCATAAATATTGCCTGGATTGTCAAAAGTTATTTATGTTTACATAGTTTGCTTTTTATCGCTCAAGTTTTTTATATGTATGTGTGCACAAAAATATTGTTCGTTGTTCGAACAAATCGATGGCTTTGTACACATGAATAAGCATAAAAATTTAACAACAACAAAAACCCATAGAGTTCGTACCATCATGTACATATCTTAAATATGAATAGGCAAGTCAATTTTTTTGTTATGAAGTTTACGATCACAATAAAATAACAGATTCCAATAATATACCATTTGAAAGGAATCTTTCTGCAGATACGCATAATCTCAATTCTATTGAAATTGAATTAGTATTAAAGCAGCTGTCTATTGAGAAGATACATCCAATGTATAACATGAGCGGTTTATTGTAGACAATAGAATTTTGACAAGCCCTATGATTTTATTAATTAATTTTATTTACGATCACCCCATAAATAATTCAGGAGAGTAGTGTGTTGACTGGTACTTGGTATCTATCTAGTTATTTTTAGCTTTTAAACTTAAATAAATTTTAAATTAAATATATTTTTTACTTTATTTTTGGTTTTCGACACGAACCTAATCTTGACTTGAACGGGGAATTCATGCTTAAAATCAAAGTTAACAAAATCTTTTGATTTCGTTACCTTGATTAAAGTTTTAATGTATTGACTATCGAAACTCTATGACCTGCCATTTGTTTTCCAATGACATCTTTCATTAAGGATTAAGCTCTTCCATTAAATACCCATAAAGAGAAAACGAAACAAAAAAAAAAAAAAAAATTATACCCATATGGGGTTGGCCAAAATATGTAATCCATTTGTAAATTAACAATTGTACTGAATGTACATACATATAATTGTATTGTCATTTGAAATAAAGAAGTATACGAAATTTCAGAATTTGATTAACAGAAAAGGGGGAAATTATTGGGTACTAAAAAAGCATTCTAAATTATATTAAAACTCGGCGGATCAGTGAATGTCAACAAGAAAGTTTTTAATAAAATTATCATTATATTAGAGAATTTTATATATTTGGACGCACACTTTTTACTACATACTGTACGACGCTCTCATATTATTATATCTAAAATTACCCTGATAATGAAAATATTTTTTTTTTAATATTATATTTACATATATATAACACATTATAGTTAATTTTCTAAACAATAAGATATACAGCGACACAAATATTATTTCATTTTGATTTATTTACTCAGTTTTAAAATGTAATAAAATAAACAATTGCTCAATTCACAAGCTGTTGTACGTCGTAGTAGTTGTACACATTTCGTTGGAAATTTCTACATTAATTTTTTGTATACCACTCACAACTATTTTACCTACATATATTTCTAGAATGTCGTATAATTACATCATGGCTGGAAAAGTAATTTCTATCGAGAGAAGTGCATTTGCTACAACCTACGACTCATACGACAGTTTGTGAATTTAGCAAATAATTTGCTAAATTTACACGTGACCTATGAAAAAGTAATGCACTGCTAGATAAAAGTTGTGGGTAGTGCTGTGAAAGCATTTAATATATGGAAACACAATACTCAATACCGACCATTGCCAATTTGTAAAGGGGGAAAAGATAAAAATACTTCATTAATGAGATATAATTATGCGTTTAAAGCTTGTGGCTAACTTCTTTCTATAGTTCAAACCTAAAAAAGCACATGAATTCCACAAAATAACTATTGCTGATATCAAAGCTATACTTTAAAGTTAAAAAATTTATTAAAATCCTCTTTAACAATCAAGATAGATTTCAATGATTTTTTTTTGTTTGAATATAAAAATAAGTAAAAGTAAAGGGTGTTCCAAGAAGGCCTCATTATGATATTTAACAATTAAAGCATTTTAAGCAAAATCATCGAATTTTAATTTAATGATGGAAAACAATACCAGCCAAATGTCCACCACGGCTACTTTGAAAGCGTACAGGGTATATATGTAGGTTTGTCATTCCGTGTAAAATTTCTACAATACTCTTTTCCGACCCCATAAAGTATATATTTTCTAAAAGCTTATGTATAGGGGAGCCGATTATCCTTCTGTCCGTGTGTACATTGAAATCAACATTTAACCCCGACATCGCCAAGACTCGTGTAAGGTATTATAATACCAGAAATATTCGGGAGCAGATCGGTATTGGAAATCAGCATAATCGCCTTATAACTTTCTGAGATATAAGCAAATAAAGACAACAACCTCTGTTTTTTCGCTTATTTTTACCATAAAAATTTAAATTTTCCAGCCTTATGATAGTTTATATACACGGGTTACTATTTATAGATTTGAAATGCCTCTGGAGATATTGTTGACGAATTTCAGAAAAATTGATTACTAATCGGCAAAGTTATAAGAAAAAATTATTTAAAAAAAAATATATTTTTTTAAATATATCTATTTTTCAAACTCCTAAAAAATCATTGAACACCTATAAGAAACTAGATTATAAGCCGTAATCTCAAAAATTATTTCTAAAAAACACTAACAACTCGGTTTTAAACCAACTTCGGTGTTTTTCCAAAAACTTATAAACAGAAATCGATAATTTTCAGTTTCTATACAACCGATAGAGCCAATATGGGGATCAAATGAAAGGGCTTGAGTATTAAATATAGTTAGCTATGAAAAGAAAAAAATCCAAGATGGCATCCTAGATTAAATGACGAATATATTGGTCAAATATAGTAGTTACGGCTTTGTCCCCTTTAACCCCCACAATATTAGTATGTAATAAAAGGGCTTGACCAGTACAATGTAGTAAAGTATTAAATACAAGATGGCGTCTGAAACAAAATGGCGGAAGGAATTTTTTTTACTAAAAAAATATGGGTATCAAATGAAAGGGCTTGACTATTAGACTAGTAGAGCAGTTAACTATGTAAAAATTTAAAATCAAGGATGGCGTCGTAAATAATAAAGAAAATGGCGAATTAGATGAAATTTAAATCTAGGCTTAGCTGCGATGTTGTATTTATATCTATGTACATGACGGAGAAGGGTATTATCAGATTCAGCACGGCCGAATATAGCGCTCTTACTTCTTTTTGAATGAAAATTTTCATGAAAAATTTGCGCTTGTGCGGCTGTAGGTCCTCGAATGTTTAGATTAGCTTTAGTGAATTACAGAATAAGGTTGCAGATTATCTTATTCTTCTAAATAAAAATGAAGTAATGCCCGTTGCAGATCGCCAGAAAACGACTGGATCTTTTAAGCTCAAGATTGTTTTTATTGAACATTTCTTAATTCAAAATGGGAGTGCCACCTCCGTTTACATCTATAATCATTAAAATTTATGAGGTTAACTTCTATCTCTGTAGTCTTATTACAGAAAAAAATTTATGTGATGACATATTTTAGGAACTGTATATCATAAAGATTTTAGTCCTGGTATTAGACATTTTAATAAAAATTTTACAACTCATTTAAGAAGGTGGATAGTATCGAATGAGAAAGTGGCTTATTTTGCAGAAATATTCTGCGATATCAGTCTACATTTCGGGCGATAATTTGATGGTACCAGAGCTAGGGTACTTTTGTACTTTGTTGGCGCCCGAAAAGCGCTTCAGGTTTTGCTAGCTTTATATAAAAGTTGAACAAATATTTTTTCTATACAATAAAATAATTTTCCGACTTCTTTAGATTCTATTTTATTTTGATATCAATAATTTGTGATCATTTAAATAATAAGTTTATTTTTTATTTAATTACCAAATTTGTATCATGTTTTTTTCAAACTAACGTGATTAATTGTACGACTAAGAAATTTTAATAGCTTTTGACTTAAAACGAGCATTATTTTAAAATTAAGCTTGTAACAGTAAAGCTACTCCACCCAAAATCCATTTGGAGGGTCGTTCCCGGGATTTCAGATTAAAAGTCCAAACGTAAGTGTTGCCACGTGATCTGTAACATAAATAAATATTATTCAAATATTTGTGAAATTCTTATGAAAATTCATTTTACCTAGTCTTGTACAAAGGACATTCATAAATGCGATAAAGATCACGTTTTTCTTGTACAATTGCTTTAATGCAAATTACCGGCATGGAACAAAGTAATTCCTTAGGATGTAATGGAACTATAGAATTCAATTGACAATCCCAGCTAGCACCATCCAAATAGAGACCATGTATAAAAGCACCTTGCAAAGGAGGTAGACTATAAAAGTCAATATTGTTAAAGATTTATGTTATTGCAATTATGTAATGCCAACTCACGTTACACTGTCCACATCTTTTTTAGTGACATCACATGTCAAGCACATGCGATCCAATGGTAAATCATGTTTTCGAGCGCTCTCTTGCATAATGGCCGTTAGAAAACTTTGAGGATTAAAAAGTCCTCCCAACCATATGCTGCAGGGTAATTTAAAATCATTAAGCCACAAGGATAATTCTTTAATGCGGTGTAAGAGATCGACAAACCAGCTTTGCAAGCCTAACATGCTAGGATAAGCTAAATTTTTCCAAGTCTCCGGCACATGATCATAGAAAAGAGCATAATCTAAACGCTCCATTTCTGAAGAAATGGTAAGTTCACCTTTAAGACCCAACAGTAATTCACGTAGGGATCTTTTTATTTCACGTATTAAATTATTCATGCGTTCACATTCTTGCAGAGCCACTACCACAAAAGGTGTTTTGCGTTCTACACGATTCAGCAAAGCCTGCAGATTAAACTCCACTTGTAATTTATCTAGGAAATCGTCAGCCATAATTTTTACCAACTCTTCGCGTGGTGCACCACAGGAACTACTAAGTTCTGATTGACGCGGCTGTAATTCGAACACAGTCTTAAGTAGTTGTTCTGAGGTGTTTGTAAGAAAACCAATTTCGGCATTAGGGTGTAGACCATATAACAAAGGAGATTCGGATGGTAGCATTTCATTAATATAATTATGATATCCTTGAAAGTCTAGGTTGGGAGGTGAGGGAAATCCAGGACATAATTCCAAATCACCATCTACTAAATCTTGTTGTAAAAGCTCCTCTAAATAGGTCTGACATAACCTACGATCCCAATCATCGGTAATATGGCCGCCATACATTATTTCGCCAAAAAGATAACGCAAATCTTCCCAGGGTATGCGATTACTACCTTCCAAATAATTATGCAATACTGAAGCAGATATTGTTAAGTCTCCTATATTGAAAGGATACACTTTATTCCAACCCAGAGGACCAAATTTACGTCTCTGACCCGCAACGGCATGAAAATAACATAAAGTGAAAAGTATAGACTTGAATTCAGCTTCCTGAGTACAAGCCTCTAAAGCTTCTTGAGAAAAATTATCCCAGGCCTTGTGCATATTAGCTGCCATACCTGATGGCGGCTCATTTACTATTTTAAGGGATGATTCTAAAATTCCTTGCGGTATAATGTGATACTGGGGATCTGGCGCTGGTTCCGCACTTATAAACAATCTAAATTTAGAGTCTGTAAGACTTACGCTTTCCGAAGTTATGCGCTCGATTAGCTTTTCTAAAACAGGCAACCAATTAGCTACAAGATGTATGTTTTGTAGAACAATCCACTGATGTCCAGTGTTTAAAGCTTTAGAAATGGCATTTTCTGCTACAATTTCTTGGCCTTGTCCTAACGAAATATTTATTAAGTTTTCGTTTGTCGTACTAAAACCCCATTGCAGACCCAGTCTCTCCACATCGTATATAGGGTCAACTCCCGGACAAAGTATAAAGAAAATGGGAGTAGCGGCATTGATTTCACTGAATATATCTGCCAATTGAAATGTTTTAACATGAGCGTATTTCTGTCCCATTGTTTGTTCTACGAACAGACTTATGGCATTAGTGACACGATCTGGTCTCAAAGCCCTCACAATGCATAATTTTTGCAGAGGAGTACGATGTTTCCACTCTCCCGGAAATTGTTCCCGTTCTGGTACATCACTGATGGAAAACTTACGCCAACGTTTTGGATAATTTTCTATGTCTTTGTCTATACCATAGAAATTATCAATTAAAGCCAATGCCTTTATGCCACTCCAAGCAATGCGACCAATAAAATCCACTGGTGACAAAGTGTTGGCGTCATGGGGAAAGCGTAACAAAAAATCAATTTCTTCTAGAGAAATCTGTTCTGTAGCAGCTAGAATACGCAAAGTCATATGGGCGGTAAAAGTCAATTTGTCCACTTCAAATAGACCCCTTAAGGCATAATAAAATGTTTGACAAGTAATTGAATGCACCAACGAACTGACACGTTTATCATATTGTTTATGTTGCGGTGCTACTACGATTGCCTGTTTAAAAACATTCATAAATGACTTAAGAGAGAATCTGTATATGGGATTTATACGACTCAAGTCTGAAAGTACAAAGTATAAAATAGCAGCACGCTTGGCTGCCGCTCTATACATGTTACGGGCCTCATCGATTTGCATGGTGGTAACTCGAGCCTCGTTCACCTTTAGTTCTATTTCATCAACAGTGTGTTTAGTGGACTCAAGATTGGCTATCAGTTCATAATCATCTAAAACATTTTCACCTGCAGAAGCCAAGCGTGCCAATAGATCATCTTCTAATTGCTTGAGAGAAATTTTAAATTTATTTTGTTGTATGGTCAGCTTCGTTTTCATTTCTTCTAAATCGGGTCTCTCAATTTTAACAACCTCGGCCAAAAGTTGTTCCTCCAAACCATCTTGGGTTACAGTAAAATTTATAAGTGTAGTTTGAGCTTGCATTTCTGGCTTGTAATGAGGATTGGCCAGTTTTGTGTGAAGTATTAAACGAAATTTTGGATTAAAATCAAGTTCTTTATCACCGATTCTTATAAAACGGCCACGCTTAATTAAAGCACGACTCAGTAGTGGTTCTAACACAGTATCCACAGTTTCTTCGATTTGCTCTAATAGAACGGTATCCCCATTGGACATGGCTTTCTCCAAGGTGTCAAGAAAACTCTTTTGTGAGAGACGTATAATTACTAAAGCGTCTCCAAAACGACTTTTAATCCATTTGATGCCTTGTCTTTGAATAAAATTTTAAAAAAGAAAGAAAGAAAAAACTTGAGAACATGGAGGTGGGAATGATTTATATTTAAAAACTGAAAGTCAACTTACAGTTGTGGATCTATCATAAGTGGCCAACGAGTTGAATGCACTAGTATGGTGGCATTTTCGGTTGACATACGATCCATGGGTAAGCCTTCATTATTCCATGTCGCTATTTGAGCATCATCGGTGAACAACGACAAATGATCCTCACAGTCCGTGTATAAAATGGGAGGCTATAAAAGAAGACATGACTGTTCAAATCCTAAGCCCGGAAATTAACATATTACGTTGTTTTACGAATGATACGATGATAAAACAGCTTACAATAAGCCACTGTTTTTCTAATACCAATTACTGACGAGTGACAACATCTTTATTTAGGTTGATATGATCGTAAAATTTAACATTAAAGAATTTAATTTTTTAAATAAAATTACAAAATCAAAAAAAAAAAAAAAAAAAAATAGTCTTCTCCCTTCTTCTTCTAGGCAAACGTATGTAAATATAAATACATATGTTTGTAATTGCTGGCTTATACCTATAATATACTCACTTCAATTTTACGAAAGTTAGACATCCACATTTTCTGTTGTAACTCTTCGCGATAACGACGTGTAAAGCAACCAGCATACGACAGAAAGGAGGAAATTAGCAGGATATCACCTGGTAGTGTTGAACTCTTAGACTGTAGACTTTTGTCAGCATTAACAACATCAACGGCAATACCACAATAGAGAGACAAAAAAAAAGAAGAACCATTAAGACTGACAGAGTGTAGGAGAAAAACAGTTAAAGGAAATATGTAGAATAATAACGAGAAACGGAAATCGAAAAATGCAAGTTAATTTTTTTCATCAATATCATCCCTCATCTTCAGAAGGATTAAAACAAGTACATGTTACACATTCATGGGATATTGATAGCAATTCATATTAAGAGTTTTTCATCCTAATGGTTAAAACAAAACGAGTATAAAATGAATGCAATGAAGAAGGGCAATTATTTGTAGCACAAACGATAAATTGGTCAAACGTTATACTACTACATGTCTACTGTCTACATGTGTTCAAGTATGATTATGTCTACTTGTGGCTACGTTGTATAAATATATTGGCTCATAATTGCTACGAGTATGAAGTGTAAAAAGGCAAAGAACTCTATATATATTTCATTGCTACTTTTTTGTTTTCATTTTGCTTTAATATATGTATTAATATTTTATCGAAATAATGCTTGATGTTCAAGTTTGTGTTCCTCACGTAATAAGTATATGCCCTGGATTATGTGGTAAATAATGTACGAACATTTTACTTCTCATAACGTTGAAATTTTTCAATTGAAAAGGTTTTTGATTTTATTACCCCATAAAGAAGATCTTTTTTAAGCGAATGTTGTTGAACGATTTTTTTGCTACTTTAAGGACCAGTAGTTGTGCAAACATATTGGTATGTGTACGTGTTAAGTGAAAAAGATATTGGATACAAACAAATTATATAGTCTCTTTAAAAATTATGCGTATTTAAAGCAGCAAGTGTGATAGAAAATTATGAAATTTAGGATTATGAAGTTTGTCAGCATAATTAGGAGAAGCACGTCAGAAAGTGGCAGAATTCCGCTGTTAAAAAAATTGACCACATCTAAAGAGGTCGAAAGAAGTTTTTCTAGTTAATATGTATACCATTTCTGAGAACATTAAGTGTAAAAAGCAGTTCATATAGAGTTAAGAGCTCATTTAGCTCGCATAGGACTGTCAGATACCTCAAGATTTAAAGCATTACAAAACGTTTGTCAATATTCTGTGTTTAATCATATGCGATACAAAATAAAAAACTGAAATTAACTTAGGGGTTCGCTTTAGAAATTTCTGCGGAATTACATTGAGCGGACTGGATTCTGGTCCATGCTAAATTTTGAATTAAGCTTAAGGATTATTTTAGGGATCGTTAGTTTCTTGCAGTGCACAAAATGCAGAAACAGGTGGTATTAAAGATTATCTAAAAAGATTTCCAAAAATCTTTTGCTACGCTCATGGATACTGCCCTTTTAGTTTTTAGTACACTGCGTCGTAGTTTGTAGTTCGATCATAAGATATCTCATATAAAGGGTGTCTTAATAAGAATACACTTTTTATTATTTTATTATAAATTAAAAACAAATATTTCTTTCAGATAGTTGTGATTTTTTTGTTGGATTGTAATGAAGACATGTTCCGATTAAGTATGAAATGCCCTCATTGATGACAAGGGATTTCTTTTTCCATTAAATTTTTTATGACTTTTACACAGAGATATGGCTGTATCACACCGATGACGTATTAAATTGTTTCTAGTTTATTAACATAAACCTGAGTTTTTATAAAAACACAAAATTAAAACCGCACAGCGTTAAATTGCTTGATCTTGAAAATCAATGCTGCAAGAAAGGTTTGTTTCATGCCCTGTGTGGCAGGTGGCGTCGTCTTGCGGATACCATAGGTCATCCAGATCCATGCTGTTCAGTTGAGGCCACAAGAAGTCCGTTATCATGTTCCTTTAACGAATGACTTTAACAATCACTTCAATTTTGGAACTATTTTCAAAAAAGTGAGGCCCAATCACGCCAATCCGCACCAGACAGTTGCTTGCTTCTGAGTTCTAAATTCGACAATTTTGTATATTCACGAAGCCAATTAGATAAAAATTAACTTCTTCCGAAAAACATTACTTTTTTAAAAAAATTGGCATTGACTTTAGTTTGCTCCATTACCCATTGAACGAATTGCCAGAGTTTTCTATGGTCTGCTGCTTTGAGCTGCTCAGTAAAATGAATTTTGTACGCATGAAAGTGAAGGTAGTGCTTCATGAAATTTAAAGTTGTTGGGAACGATGCCAAATTGATGTTTTTGGGGTTTCGGCCACTCTCTTGTTTACATCAGCAATGTTTTTAAGAGACCGAACGGTACGTTGATGCACAGGAGACGGTACGTTGATGCATAATCGACCCAGTAACTTAAAATTTTTTTTATTTCCTTCGTCTGGTTGAAACGTTAGGTGAACTTTTTCGACTGAAAATTGTGAGCGGTCTCAGCATAGCTTTCTGAATTGTTGCATTGTTCTTTTGTTTAAATTCCTCTATTTTTCATAATCGGAATAAAAATGTGACAGCTGAAAAATTTCAGAGTTTCCACTTTCACAAAAAATTACACTTAATTAAAAAGTGCTTTCTTACCGAGGCACCCTTTAGTTATTTTGCCTTTGATGGAAAATTTCACAATCTCGGTTGTCAACAACCCTAATGTTTTTGGACCAAAAGATGGCCGCAATAATTTCACGACTCAATATACAAAAACTAAAAATGTCAAAAAGAAAAAACTTAAATGAAGATGACTTTCCAAGCACAACCTACGCATATCAGTTTTCGTTATGGGTTTCGAAAAATCCTTTTCAAATCAATTCTAACATAATCAGCTGAAATCAAATTTCAGTGTTTGAGAATCATTGACTATTCAAGTTTATAGCTCAAGGTTTTATTTTGAAAGTTAACATACTTTTGAACTGATTCTTTCCACCGAACATTTTCATTGGCTAAACCATTTATCAACCGATGTGCTAAATCAATTGTAAATGTTGTTTTATCGGCTTCTCGTTGGCATTTTTGTTTTTCCTTTACGGCATCTTCAAACTCAGCTTGAATTTGGCTAAGCTTCTGCTCTAAATCACATATTTTCTCTTTGAGATATTCCAGACGTTCCTGGGCGGCGGTTAGATCATTTTGAGAATCTTTTAAAGCCTGTTGTTTTGGACCCACAATAAGAAAAACTTGATGGTAACGGTATATATTGATGACCCAAGCGCATAGACCAGCGGCTGCTACGGATTTTTGAACGATTTTATCGGGTTTAAATTCAGGATCCTACAAAATGTAAACGGTGTATAAATTAAAGTGTAAACATAGCTGTGTTTGAAACAGCGAATAAGTAATGAAATGTAAAAAATAAAATAATAAGACAAAAGAAAGTAAAAGAAACGAAGCTAGTAAGATAAATGAAAGAAGAGGAGATGAAGGAAAGAAGGAAAAATTAAGGAAGAAACAAAAAAAAAAAAAAGATAAAAGGAAGAAAAAAGTAAACAAATGAAAGAAAGAGGTAATGAATAACAAAGAAAAAGGAAAAAACAAATGAAAGGTATACATTGGAAATAAAGAAAAAGAGCGAAATCCAGAGAGATACAAATAACATTAAATAAATTTACTTTCAAATATTGCTGCAAGACTTCAATTATGTTTGGATGTATGTTGTCCTTATTGTAATTAACCAAATCATTTAGAAACTGATCCAAACGCACCATCATTAATTTTGCTGCCTTCCAACTACGGTCTCGGGGTATTTTACCGTTAATCGCAAATAAAACCATAACTGCTGCGCATACATTTACCACAGCTTTTGGTGGCGAACCAAACGATTTTAATTCGGTTAAATTATTTTTATTTAACGTATTTAATGCAGCCTGAGCCGCCACTAAAGCTGGCTCAGCTTTACGTAAATCATCTTCACAGAGTTTCGTCTTTAGTGAAACATCTTCTTCGATGATGCGCACACGTTTCTCTTCCTCCGAAGCAATATGTTTTTCGTATTTCACTTTTTCACTATCGGCACTCACAATCAGTATGAGTTTATCGGCGGCAATATTTTTGGCATTTAATTCAATCTCCTGTACCGCCAATTGATTCTAAAAGTTAACAAAAGGAAAATTCTTTAAATGTATGTATATCCATTTAGTGTATTGGTAAATTTATTAGTTTGCGTTTATTTTCAAGCTTAGAGTGTCTTAAGTTTTATTAGCCTGTATTCAGCAAATACTAGGGGAAATCACCCTTCGTTGCAAACAGATCATGCAAATGTTGCAGATCTTGCAAGTCTTGTATATATATTCTTAAGTTTGCAACAACACAAAAGCAATACACTCTAAAATTACATTTCCCCCACAAGCACTTATTTCCAAACTAAAAACAGTTGGAAATTTTTAAAAGCAACTTTGCAATAGAATATATAAAAGACCTGCAAGATCTGCAACATTTGCATCACATTATGAAGGGTGATTTCCGCTACTATTTTTTTTACAATAAAAAAACTCTTGTTTAACTCTTGTTTAAATGTCAAATATTCAATAAATAATTTATTTGTTAAGTTGTAATGAATTGTAGGACATCTTATGATTAAAGTTATTAACTATAGCTTCTATAAAGTGAAAAAGAATCTCAAAAGTAGTTAATATTCTCAGCGCTTTAAATATTCGTATCTCTATAATATAGAGATATAATTTTATCGTTAGGTCCCTTTCTATTGCGCTTAGAATCGTCGACTTCACTTTTATAAAACGCGCATATCTCTGGGAGGGAACACTTTTGGGGCATGGGATCGGTCTCATTTGATGCTCAGATGTTGTCCACATAAAAAAAAAAAAAGTGAAAATTGTTTTTTTTTACCCTTACGTCCTTTTCTCTATGCGCTGTCACATATATTAACTGAAAAAAAAAATACTTTTAATTAAATGCTTTCAGTCAAATAAAATCGATAGCATGCCTTTTATCGTTGCTGATTTTACGTTAAAATTTGTCAATTCAATTACTATGAAATATTGAAACATTTGCGATTTATAAGCGTTAATAAAGTGTAGTGCATGAGGTTAATGAAAAGTCAAACTTGGTGACAAAAGAAGGCCATTAAATATTGCAAAATTTTTCATTATAAACTTTCGAAACAAAGTTAAAATTGAAACAGAAAATTTATATCGTTCTCAATTAATATATACTGACACTGAACGCATCCAAATACATTCATATGTACTTTCATTTGTATCATACACAACAGTTAAAGGGAAAAAATTGTAAAAAAAAGAGAAAAAATTAAATTAAAAAACAAGATTTCAAATAATTTACGAATCACATTTTGGTTGGATTCAACGTTTCAATTACGCGCACTAATTGAATGTCATTCGAAGGTGTGTGTATATAATATCTACTCGACGTGGATACTGATACACAGTGTGTGATAGTGAAGTTAAAGTAAATGTGGCCGAAATATCAATATGTTTGTTTGTGTGCATCTGCAATAAACTCATAAATAAAGAGTGTGCCACGATGCTTTCTCGTTGCATGGAATAGATGAAATTTTTTAGTATTGAATGTGTTGGATAAGTTGGTGTGTTATGATAATCGATTTCTGTGATTCGTATTTTAATTTCGACCTCTCCAATAACATTTGTAATTAGTTCGAAGATCTAATAATGTGATTAAATAAATTCTGATATTTTGATTTAATTTTTATAAAATAAATGTAATTTATTCATGTAAAATAATTAAAAATATTTTTGTTGTCAAAAGCTATTGGAGAATTCACAAAAAATGGTATCATTATAATAATCAATGCTTGTACATAGAGGCATATGGGCATTTCCATGTAATCGTACCTGAAATTTGTACTCCTATAAAGTGGAGTAATTTTTGCAAAAGTAAGAGTAACTAAAACAAAATTAGATTTTTATCTTCCATTCAAAGGGTACTTTCGGCCGTGCCGAATCTTATATACCCTTCACAACGTGTAGTCATGATATAACAATTGTTTGTATCACCATTCATCCCATATGTAATACGTACATACATATATAAAAACATCCCAATGTAAAATTATAAATTTACGTATGTATATTAACAAAAAAATAAAAAAAAAATTCAAAGAAAAATTTAAAAAAAATTTTAAAAAAATCAAAAAAAAAAAATTAAGAAAAAATAATTAAAATATAAATAATAAATATAAAATAAAAAAAAAAATAAAAAAAAATTAAAAAAAAAATAATAAAAATATAAATAACATATTAAATAAAAAAAAAAATAAAAAAAAATTTAAACAAAAATTAGAAAAAAAATATAAAAAAATTAATAAAAAAAAATTTAAACAAAAATTAGAAAAAAAAATAAAAAAAAAAATAAATAAAAAAAAATTTAAACAAAAATTAGAAAATAAAAAAAAAAAATCAAACATAAATAATAAATATAAAACAAAAAAAAAAAATATAAAAAAATTAAAAAAATAATAATAAAAATATAAATAATATATTACATAAAAAATAAAAAACAAATTAAAAAAAATTTTTTTTGGCTCAGCTGGAATTCGATGGCACGTTTACTCTAGCCAGTATACACGTTTGTATGTATGTATGTTGTTGTTTTAACACGTTGACTGCCACCATATAAAAAAAAAAATTATTAGAAAAAATTTTTTTTCGAAAAATGGCTTTAAAGTGATCGTTACAATTATTTTAAATGTTCTGATGTTGTCACGTGTGATTTGTGTTACTTTGTGTGTAATTACAGCAAGTGTCCTCCGGTGGATCACATGGCACCGTATAAATGCTTTGTTTATAGTGGTGCCACGTGTACCACCGGTGGTCACATGCGTATTGCCCTTATTTCATTTAGTGCTTGTTCCTTCTTTCATTTATTGACATAAGAGTTAAACGAATAATGGCAAATAACATTTCACGTATTCCACCTAAGCTATTTTACGGCAAAATTAACCAAAACGAAGAATCTGATGACAACGACCTTGATTTTGAAGGTTCGAGTTCGAGTGAATACATGCCTTCTGATACTGAGTCCAGCGATACGAATAATACATTATTGGAAGACGAACCTATTGTTGATGAACATATTCCATCTAACGTATGGACTTCCGTCACTGGAACGACACTAAAGACGTTCTTTTTCTTAGATCACTGTACTCCACGTATATCCGAAGTGGGACCTCAAGCAAAACCAATTGATATCTTTAATTTTATGGTAACGGAAGAAGTGTATGAATTAATAGTACTCCAAACAAATTTGAACGCCCACCAGTTCGTAGCCAAAACCATTATTACTCGTGGATCCCGCATTAAGAGATGGAGTGATACAAATATCGCGGAGATAAAAAAGTTTTTTGGAATTCTAATGTATATGGGATTAGTAAAGTATCCATCTATTTAGCTGTACTGGAGCAATAATCCTTTTTATAGAAACAATTTTGTTCCGCAAGTAATGTCCCGAAATCGATTTCAGCTACTTTTAAAATTTATCCATTTTGCCGACAACTCTGAAATTGGTAGCAATCGCCTTGGTAAGGTTAGCCATTTGCTTCAAATTCTTGAGAATAACTACGTTAATGCTCGAGTTCCTGGCGAAATTTTAGCTGTTGACCATGAAGGAATACGAAACAAGAGATAAAAATAACAGGAAATCTAGAAAACGTTGTGTCAGCTGTTATAGCGATATCAAAAAAAAATGAAGGAAGAAGTGCTGCAATAAAAAAAGCTAAAAGGGTGTCTACATTTTGTGACTATTGTGATGGCAAGCCAGCTTTATGCTTGGAATGTTTTAGCAAAAACCATTAGATTAATGTTATATATAATATATATAAGTTAATATTGTTATTTGTTTTATTGATCTCTATGAATTTATGAATCTTAAAGTTTTTTTATGTTATATTAAAGTAATAAATAAAATATTCCAAAGTTATGAACTTCAAAAATGTATGAAATATTTTTAGAAAAAAAAAGAAAGAAAAACCTGTAATACCCAAAAAATTTTTTGCATATTTTAATACTTCACCCGGGTCCAAGCGATGTCGGGGGGCCTCAAAAAGTTGATTTCAACATGCACACGGACAGACTGACAGACTGACAGAGCTTAATCGACTCCCCTATTCATAAGCTGACAGAAAATATATACTTTATGGGGTCGGAAATGAAAATTGTAGAAATTTCACACGGAATGACAAACCTATATATACCCTTTTTCACTGTGTGAAGGGTATAAAAATTGATTATTTAATCATTGTCTAAACCAAATATTTTTCTTTTAAAATCCATTATACTTGATTGAAAACAATATTTAAATGATTTTATAATAAATTCAATTTAATATCGCTCCTGACATACCGTACGTGACAGATTTTTCTCTAATAGTATTTTTAGGTAATAAAATTTATATTTTGTTAAGAAAAAAAGTTAAATTCTTAATTAGGTGCTCTTGCGACTGTTCAAAAACGAATGACGGAGATAAATAATGTTTTTGCACTACGTACGTGACATTAAGATAATATCCAAAATGCAATTTTTTAAAAAAAGTCAAAGAGATAATCAGATTAAACTCTTATTATTGCTCTTAAAATAATTTAATAAGCTCTTAATACCTGCGCATAGTAAAATTTGAGTGTTTTTTTTTTATCAACAAACTTGTATTAAAAACTTTCAAGAGTTTTTATTTTTACAGTAATGGCGAATTGCTACAACAAACCAACTTTTTAGTTCATATATTCTGTCAAGGCGAATTCGTTTATAAGGGAAATTATGACATTAAGGCAATACTACAGATAGGGAACCATGTGAACTTACATAGAACATAGAAGAGCTAAAGGAATTTGGAAATAAGCAAGAAATAAAGAAAATGGCAAGAAAGAAGAATTTCAGCAATGACGAAAGAAAGAAAGAAAGAAAGAAAGAAAGAAGGAATATAGAATAGAAATACCATCTTCAACAAATTTAAAGGTCTAAACAGTTAATCAGCGATTTTGAACTTTAATTATCTTAAAATAAAATCTATTTTATTTATCTCAAACAATATTCGCAGCAAAATACCCAAAACGAGTTTCAGTAAAATTTCTCAACACTAAAACAAAAATATTTTCTGAAGTTAAAATTTACACTTTAGAATTTTTCTGCAATTTATTCCACGTTTGTGTGGCTACAAGTTCATACAAACATATGTACACACGTTTGTTTGTACATGTACGTACATCACACACACACACACACACATGTATTTTGGTATAAGTATTTTTGAATTCAGTTTTTCTCACCTTTAGTGTATCTACTTGACGTGCACATTCTGCCAATTTTGCCATGCCGCTCTGTAAGCGTTGTATACGGTTTGTGTGTTCACCACTCCTATATACCAACAATTTGCGGTATAGAAATATATATTCGAGAAATGTTTTCGGTGTCGTATAATTATAACGTTTTTCGTTTTGCAAATAAATCTTTGAAATCTGATTCACTGTACCATGTACGTAGGCCATAAAACAACCAACAGGATTAATAAGTTCACGCTGCAGGATATACATATATGTATGGCGTAGTGAAATTAAATTAATGTTCATTTTTTGTAATTATTTCTTATATTTTCACCGATATTTGTTGTTTGTTTTTTTTTTTTTTTTGGTTGTTATACTTACGGGTAATATCTGTGTGTTAATTTCGCTTAAAAATGTTTGTGATACAGATTCTAAAGCAGTCTTTGGCCATTCATGAAACCAATCAATGCATGTGTGACTTAATATAGCGGGAAATTTACGGGCACGTACTCGTAATGTTTGACCCACTGGTGAAAAGCAAAGTATTAAACGTAGTAAACGTCTAACTTTTTCTACAAAAAATCTCCAACAGTTCTCTTTTGTGTCCAGTGTTCCGCTTTGTTTAACCTCGTTACGTATGCCATTTACTATAATGTCCAGTTGATCATCAGTGAATAGTTCTGGTATTTCGCCGGCAGCCAGTAAATCATTGATAAGCATTAATAGAGTTTCATCGGGTATTTGGGCATCAGACATTAGAAATACCGAGGACATATTTTTTAAACCAACTTTTATGTAGAGCGCGCCAATTTCTTCCTTCATGTCTTGAATGGAGAAACCACGTTTAATTTGAATCTGAAAAACACTGTAAGATGAAATAAAGGAAGCCAAACGTGCTAAAGTTTGTTTGCCGGAACCTCCAACTCCCACTAGCAAAGCATTGTTGCGTGGGCTCTCCAATATTCGGTTGATTCTACAAAAAACAGCAAATAGAGCTCGGTTAGATACAAATTTAAAATTTTGTAATCTACTACTGTAATCTAATCTTGACTTTTTCTTACTTACCGACAAACATGTTTCATTGCATCCTCAAATAGTACTAGGTTCATATAACCCATAACCTCATTATAGTTTGATTGAGCCTCCATTAATATTTGATACAAGCAGTTCCAACTTTTCAAAGGCATATACTTTTGATCAGCCAATGACTGAGCAAAATAGCAATAGATCAATGGCTCCGCAAATACATATTCTTCATCAAAATCCTCTATATCTTTTTTGAATATATCACGAATAGAGCTACGAAAGGATTTGATGTCGTATGGATCCACCAGACGATCATTATAAACACGAAAAGCTTCATGCACGTACAAACGTATTAGATCTGCCGGCTTATTACAAATTGTACCCCCAAAATTACTTGTACAAACCATACTAGTTGTGCTCACATTCGGTGCACCCATGCTGTTCAGAAGCCCCTGATAAATGTTGGTCAAATCTCGCATATTGAAGATATAGTGAAACTTAACAGCTGTTGGCAGGAAGGCACATTCCATTCGTTTGTGCAGTGCTATACCCACCTTAACTAATAATTGACCAGTTGATTTTATTTCCTTGCTAAAGTTATTGAAAGGATTTTCTAAATGTGCACTTAGAATACTGCCGTAAATATGTTGGAGATTAAACTCATTTGGAGAAGCTACCGAAAATACACAAAAGTGACGTTGCAAGCGGGGATCTATGGTAAAAGAACCCGCTGTTGGATTCATGCAAGCGGCAAATTGACAGTGGCGTATATTTTTCAGTTGCAAACATTGACGATCATACCTTTGAAAAACTGTTATAAAATATATTTTATTTAGGAAAATACTCGGTACCTTACCATTGTTTATAGTCCATAAATTGTCTCATTATTGTGTGAGGTTGCACCGTGCCATAAGCATCTACTTCCGGCATATTTAAATCATTGATAAAATATATCAAACGTTTATTGGCTCCAGAAGGGGCGTATGTTCTACCTGATTTCTTTTCCAAAGGACGATCAAGTATTTTTTGAAAGGTTTCCGATGATGTATAAAAGTTAAAATGTGTAGCTTGTACCATAGTAGTCATTGATGTTTTTACTTTGGGAACTGACTGGGATAAACGTCTTGTATTTGAAACTTGTGGTGTATCACCTATGTCATCGACTGAATCTCTCATATTGGTAAACAGTGAAAAAAGTTCACGAAAAATGGCACTCTTTCCACATCCCGAATTTCCCACCAACATACAGGGCACATTGCGATTCATTAAAAGTTCCAAAAAATATACCAATCGTGCTGTTTCAAATGTAGGTATTAATATATTTTGTATTGGGAGCTGGGGTTCGGGTATGATTGGCATTGGCCTTTGACTGGCCAATTCTGACCAACGACCAAATTTTTCAGTTCTCACGTTCAAATAATAATCGAATATAGTGCCTTGTGAAGGCAGTTTTACATCCTTAAACTCCGCTGTCCACCATTTATGGAACTCACGACGCCAATCAATTATATGATCCTGATATAGCGCCGAACCAAAACCCCACATAACAGCATAAACAAATAATAGTTCAATATATAAATCTAAAGAATCGGGAGTCACACCACTGTGATGAAGGCTGTGGGGATTAGTGGTATTAGTGGAGGATGTTGTGTCGTGTTCAAACTGGCTGTCCAGCAGGCACTCAAGTAGATGACATGACATTTGTATAACAGCCATGTCAGAGATGGGTATAATGTGACGAAATTCACGATGTCTTTGTAGAAGTTTAGGAAAATACTTTTCAAAGAGGGCCGTCAAAATACCGCGTTCTATCATATCGCTACGCGTCTCCAGCCAAGAAGAAACATAACTAATAATATTTGGAAGCATAAAATATAAAATTAAAAACAAAAACTTTTATGTACTTACGGTGACCACCCTAAATCTAAAGGATTAATGTATAAAATTCCCGCTCTAGAAACTGTGGCCGGTGTGGCTGCCTTTAAGTGACCAACTTCAAAAAGTAAACGCATTTCTTTCTTTAAGGATATGCGCTCATTATTGGCCAATGTTAGAATCTTATTATCATCCATAAGAGTATTAAGACTTTCAATCCACATTGGATCAATATCGCCATCTAATACGATCCACTTGGGATTAGTATTTGTCATATTGGCTTGTTCTCTCATAATAGAGGAGAATAGACCATCTTTCCACTCTCTGGTAGTGGCATTCACAATGCCAAATAGTTCATCATTAGTTAAAGCCTTTGGATTTAAAATATTACAAACTGGCTTTAATTTCTGTATGCTATATGTTTCGCGCAAGGTTTGCCAAATTTTTGTCTTTCCTGTACCGGCATTACCCACTACGAACACCGAATGACGCACATCCAAAAGTTCCTGAAGTTGCACAACCTTCATTAGAAATCCTTCTTCCGGTTGGAGCTTAATATCATTTACAGCTTTGCGTATGGTTTTCTCAAAATCAAATACTCTTTTGCGTGGTACATCTAAAGCTGGAAATAGATCCCCTATTAAGCCCATAAATATGGATATATCCTCAGTTACAATCTTGGGTATATTAAAGTCTCTTAAGGCTCTCATCAACACCTGGTCTTCAGGGCGGCTGTGATCATCCCTTTTCAAAGTGCCTGCCACTACCAACACCGATTTGATAGCTCTCAAACCCCAATCATAGTGATCTTGTTTGGATAGCAATTCTTTGCAAAGTGTATATAAAGTAATAAATTTTCGGGCTAGAAGACGAGCCTCTTGGAAACCCTCTGCCATGAGCATTATTTCACATATCAAAGCAAAGTCCGGCACAATCATAGCACAAGGGCGAAACAAACTCTTAAGATTTTCGGGCAACTCAGTACGGCCAGCATAACCAGGATTCATGGTAATAAAAATGCCAATTGATGATACCAAAGGCATTGTTTCCCCCATGAATACGAATGAAGTTTTGTGCATCTGTGAGTACAGATAAAACCAATAATAAAACTTAAATCTTGGCTGTCATCAACAGCGTCAACTGAATCTTGCAATGCAAAAGCAATCAATTCATGGCTGACACATTCGTTTACTTGTCCTGTTACAGACAGTAAAACAAAAAAGAAACTTCCTCATTTTCGTTTTTAATTAACAGTTTTAAAAACATGTTGAACATTACTCACTAACTCTCACACTTACCTTTATCGCCTCCTGTATGGTCTTAACTTGCACCGCAACCACAGACAGTACTTCCACTGAGATGCGATTGAATTCATCAAAGCAACCCCATGCACCTGTCTGTGCAAGACCTTTGTAAATATTACCGCAGGATTTATAGTCCATTTGCTCAGAACAATTGAACACATAAACCATTACGCCCAGTGCACGTCCTAAATCTTTTGTGGTTTCAGTTTTTCCAGTTCCAGCTGGCCCAGCCGGTGCGCCACCCATAACAAGATGCAATGACTTAAAGTGTTGTAGTTGTTGCAGTCATCGTCATCATCATGATGTTGGTTTTTTGTTTGTATTTCATTTTTGGTAGTCGTCGTTATTTGTAATGTTGGCGAGTAATGTCGCATTCACAAAATGACAAAGAAGAAAAACAACAAATTTAAATACAAAAATATAATTTTTGGTTTTTAATTTTTACGACCTATAGCAAGCAGTATTTAAGTTAGTTAAATACACCAATTTTTGTTGTATGGCAATTTAATTGATTAGAGATTTTGATTTTATAAATGATTTAAGTAACTTATTTGAAATTGTTATCAGAATCGATGTATGGCTTAATTAAAATAATTTCCAAGGTAAATATGAGAGATCGCGTTCAATTTTGCCAATTGAGATTAATCGTTTAATTTATGTTACACTTAACTTGCAGAGCTTAGAAAAGAAAACTTTAGAGAATTTGTGTAAAGTTTTTGTGTTATTGACTAATACCATTACAAATAACTACCTGTGTTAATGTTATATAACAGCGATCCGTTAATGGTGTTATGACTAAACGCGACGTATTGCCCAAATACTCGTAGGCATAACGAAATTCTGCATCGCAAATATTTGCAAAGCAATCAGCATCCAATTCTGAATCATTACTAACTCCTCCCAGTAAACTATCATCATCCCAGCGATGGCGTAACTGACTTTGCCACTGAAAAGCCAAAGAAGTATCGACACGAGCTTGTATTATTTTACCCACCACATCTCGGGAATGTACATCTATGGTGCACAGAGTCATTATTTTCTGACGGTCTCCTGGCGTTAGATCTCCTAGTAATAAATTTATTAAAGAATTCAATTGAATAACTTGATTTTTATGCAATTCCTTCATTGCAGCTTCATAGCCTTCTTCTATCCAGGCAAAAGCCCGATTAACATCGGCTGTCCAGCAAATTTGGCTACAACATAAAGCTACTTGGGCCGGCCAGTCGTTTAGCCATTTTTCGCGTGATTTATCTAGAAAAACACTAAGAGCACTTTTGAAAAGTTCATGCAAAGTTCGGCGCATTTCATTGATTAGATCGTTAAGCCAAATTTCCACTCGACCAGAACATGAAATGCCTTGTTGGCAAGTAAACTTAACAAATTCATCATTTTCTTTGGAATACATGCCTAAGGCTCTATTAGATATCGGTTCGTAGCATAAACGCAGTATAGAATCAAACAGTTTAATAAAGTGACGATCTATAACTATCGGATTATTTCCATGTGATAGTATATCTAAAAGATCAGCTGAAGATATAAAGTAGAACCGGGGAAACGCTAAACGTTTAGTGTCCAAATATTCGTTTAAGGCCTTTTCACAAACTGCCAAACGCTTCTGCAGCAAATCCATTGAAGAGAATACATGCTTATGTTTCTGTACTATAACAATAGCTACACGTGTTTCTGCTATTTCCTTCAGAAGTTGAGTAAAGTCCCGATCAATTTCTTCAAAAAATTGAGCTTCCTTTGGGAGTTGAGCTCTTATATCTGGCGAGCCAATGAAAATACATTCCAAATAAACCCATTTTCTTTGTACCTCAAACCAATTGCTTATAAATTGATCTACGCTACTTAAAACCCTCTGCCAATACATCAGCTTATCTAACAAATACTCGACATGTTTCGAGGTGGCTATATTTTGTATTTGCATTTGATTATCATCTAATGTTTCGATCAGACCTTCGGATACTTTTAATAATTCTATATCGGTACGTTGATGATGAATTTCGGTATCGAATATAATATCTGACCAGGTGACTTTAATTTCATCCAGAATCTTGGTAACACTCATTTCTTTGATGGCACGATCAACGGTATTTTTAATTTCCTCTTCGTGTTTGTGGAGTTCTAATTTCAAAAGATCCTCAAGAGTGGTAGATTCATTGGTTTTGAGTGTAAGCTAAAATGAGAAAGCAACATAATGATATATTAAAGATTCTGATTAAGTCATATTCATACAGGTACCTTGCCGCAACAGCTAAATGGGAAGCATTATGTCAACATATTTTGAAAAGAAGATTTTTGTTTCGGTATTGAACAATTAACTGTACTGTAACTGTACTTTTTTTGGTAACAAATGTATTTAATTTTTTTACATATCATCGTTGTTCTAACAAACGCAGATATACGTTTTTAACTGAGCTATCAGGAGTGCAAAAAGTCATCTAATTTTGTTACTTTACACTATTGAACTTACTCACATCTATTTTTTGTTTTTGAAGATTTTGAAGATTTACTTATCTTAGGTGGTTAGATGTAGGACCAAAAAAGGTAAATAATAGAAAAATAAACAAATTTCAACAATTCTCATATTACCGACCACTTCTGAGAATCGTCAAGTTGTTGTTTTTATACCATTTATCATCGATTTAACAAATATATGTATATCCTTTATTAATCAAATTTCATTAAATTAAATATATCATAACAACTTTTTTCCCTGATATACAAATTCACCTTGGCAGAAAACATCTTCTTAAAAGTTGATTTGTTATATTAATTGCATGCTAGTATGAATATGCCTTTATTATACCCTATATATAGGTTTGTCATTCCGTTTGAAATTTCTACAATAAACAACTAAGATATGAGCAAAAACCCACGGCCACCTCGTTTTTTTTTTTACACAAAAACAACACACATACATACAAACGTGGTATACTGGTTAGAGTGAACGTGGCATCGAACCCCAGCTGAGCCCAAACATTTTTTTTTTAATTATTTTTTTTTAATTTTTATTTTATATATTATTTATATTGTTATTATTTTTTTTAATTTTTTAATTTTTTTTTAATTTTTTTTATTTTATATTTGTTAGTTATATTTTTATTATGTTTTTTTAAATATTTTAAAAAATTTTTTTTAAATTTTTTTATATATCTTTTGTAATTTTTTTTTGTTTTATTTATTTAAATTGTTTTTTTAATACACAGACATAAATTTTTAATTTTACAATGGGATGTTTTTGTATATGTATGTTTTTTATATGTATGTACGTATTTCATATGAGATGAATGGGGTTACAAACTATTGTTATTGCGTGACTACACGTTGTGAAGGGTATATAAGATTCGGCATGGCCGAATATAGCACTCTACTAGTTTTGATTCATATTATTCGAGTTTTCACACAGTGTCGTGCCGTTTAAAATCAATTGCGAGCACGTTATTTTTCTGTAGGTATATACACAGATCTTAAAGGAAAAGCCCTAAGCTTTCTTTTGAGCAAAAAAAGAGCCCATTAAAAAAAAAAAATAAAAAAAATTATTTTCCAAAAAAATAAATTAAATTTTTTTTTTTTAATTTTTGGGACAAATTTTGTTTAGAGCAGGTAATAAGTTACAGGGATGAGAAGAAACACCTACATGGCCAAAATGTTAAATTTCGACATCCTATATCTCAGAAAGTTCGTTACCGATCTTGTTCAAAACTTGTGTCCGATGTACTATTCAATAGGACTAACTTTGGTTCGGAGAAAGATCGGCAGACACCTGTTTTAAAAGTTGATACACTTGAGGCGAAATGAGCCATATGGGCTAATCCGAAAAATTTTAAACCAAAGGCAGAAATTTAAAGTTGCCCAAAATCCAAATGTTTGTTAATGGATACATATTCAAGCTTAAAAATATATAAGCAATACGGTTTTACAGTGGTTTGTTTGGCCTTGTCAGAGGCTTACCTAAACGTACCTCTTGCTTTCATATATTTTTGTAAAAACAGGTATTTTTAATGGTCAAAAAAGTGAGCAAAACATTCGTTTCAGTATTTAGCGTTTAGCAAAACTTTAATTTGTGTAATTTTATTTTATTTGCGATACAAATCATCATACATCATACAAATCATTTGTAAGTTATCCAAAATATATTAAGAATTTGAACTCAAAATGGGTAAACTGTGTGTAACGTCCGTAACGGAAGGTAGAGGTTTTTAAGTTTAACAGAATGAATTTTAATAATTTTGTTTTCCAAACTAGCACAAAAAACTATGTTTATAAATAGTTTTTTATGTACTTTAATCTGATGAAAAAAAAAGAAATACCTTTATTACACTTTTTTTAAAAAATATAAATGACAAAGTGTGTAACGTCCGTATCGGCATGAAAATACCCAAAAATTTTATTTTAATATTCTGAGGTGGAAGTAAGTGTTTATAATGGCTTTTCACCTGCTGAATCTGAATCTGGGCTTTAAATTGCTCTAGGTTGCCTAGAACCTAGAAAAACTTCACCTCAAAGTAACAAAAAGTGTGTTAAAATAACACGCGATCCCCCAATCTGCAACTTAGATTGAGATGAATTTCCAATTCTTCTGAAACCTAAAATAATTCCTAAAAATCAATAATTAGTAATTAAAAACCATGTTGTAAACCGCAGACCGACCCGATGTCCCCTTCAAATATCTGGAGGTACGCCCATGCATACCTGCTTACGTACTGTATTTTCCGTTAGAAATTAGGATTTTTTGCTACTTCGCATGAAAGAGGAGCGGTGGACGGTATTGACGCGACGGTATTAAGCGAAAAGTTTGACAACTAGTAAAAGCCCAAAATCTCATCTTAAAAAATGCTCGAGATTTTCACAAATTAGCAAAAAAAAAATATAAATGGCGTTTTCCTTATTTACGTTGATAAAAATTATGTCAAAACTATATCTGACGAAATATCAAAAACATGGATAAATGTAAAAAATATTTCAGCTCTTAAATCATATCATTATTTTTCGGGGTTTTCCAATGACAATACTATAAAAGTAGCTCGAACAGCTGGGTCTATTGAGCATAAGATACAATGTTAAACATTTAAATAAACAAATAAATAAATGGATATAAGCTAATATAAGAGTAGTGAAATATTCTATAATTTTTTTGTAACTAATAAATTAATAATTACAAGGTTAAAAAGATTTTTAATTACATGAATGTTTTTTATATACACAATTTGGTTTAATGGAAAAAGTGTAACGTCCGTAACGTAACGTCCGTAACAGAGAAAAATTAAGATTTTTGTTTAACGGGACCACTTAGACTTCTTTTCTAAGCAGGATTAATATCGTCATATATTCCAATTAGTTTTTTGTATATGGAATTTTTTTGTTTATTATGCAAAATTAGTTAAAAAATTTGCAAATGCACATAAGCACAAAATCGACTTCCATTTTTTGTAACGTCCGTAACGGAACTTTAAGCTAGCATAAAATTTTTTTCAAAAACAGTTAACCTTTAAGTTTAAAATAAGTTTTAAAGTACTCCCAAAGAACTGCATTTTGCAAAAAAATTTAATGAAAATATTCCAATGTGAACGCCAGCTGTGTTAATCTTAACAAGCAAATTTGCGTGCGACTGTAACGTCCGTAACGCAGGATTAGCCCATATACATAACTTAATGGGGTCGCAAGTAAACTGCGTTAATATTAAAACCAACTGACATGACTGTACATTCTAGCACAAATTGTGAATAATATAGCTTTTAAATGATTCTAAATTATACACTACTCTAAATACTCACATACATACATATGTGCCCTTAATTGTAAAAGTCATATATTTTTGGTTTCGAGATATTTAATGTTTTGCGTTTGAATAATTTTAAAACTATTTCTGTATTATGTAACATTTAAATTTTGGATTTCAATAATCTCAATTAATGAAATTTTGTTATAAATGTGTGTATCTCATACGGAAATGTTGTTTTCGGAGGTTGAACTTAGACACCTTAAAAATTAACTGAATGATCAAACCAGAAAATTAACAATAATTTAAGAAAAAAAATTTTAAAATATTTATTAATAATCTATTCTTATTATCACTGTAAGGTTCACTAAATGTTTTTTGTAAAACTGGAGGGATGTATGCTAGCAAACATATATGATCATTATATTTATCTTCCCTTAATATTCAAATGGTCGTTTATAGTTGAAATAATCCAATATTTCTATATATTTCAAGTATTCCTCTTTTATGTAAAAACCCTAAAATGTGGAATTCAGAGTCACCTAAAGCCGTCTTATGAAACATCTTGTATTTTTAAATTTCTAGGAATCTCATCCATTGAATACTGGAGTTATTGATACAATTAACACTTTATTAAAATAATTTCAAATTTTGATTTTAGAAGTACATAATTAAATTAATTAAAACTTTTCTTAAAGTTATAGAAGTTTTAAATAATTTTTTAAAACTATTTCAACTGAAATTTTTTGAATATTTTTTAAATTAAACTAATAATTTTAAATAAATAATCATTTTGATGATTGGAGCAAAGGCAAACAATTTTTAATTCAAATTTATATTTATTTGTTTTTCTATGTTACTGTTGAACAATTTGCAAACTTAAAAACTGATCAAATTAGTTTTTAAAATTTTTTTATTTAGGACATTTTCATAATTAACACTTATGAATTTCAATAAACGTTGAAATAACAACATTTCGTAAATGGTGCATTTTTGAAAACATCATGAAAATAAGGAAATATGGTGCTACAGAACTGATAAACTCATTTTATTTTGTAATTTATGACTTGGACCACTTTCATAATTAAGGGCACATATGAACTTACATATCGATGCATTACTTCCTCAACCTCGTATCTTAAAAAAAACGGTTTTGACTTTTTCATACCAAACGATTGTTTCATGCTTTAACTAAAAAAGATTAATATATTATTACTACTAATATACATAAATTCAATCAATTTCTTAATAATTGCAATTAAACTTTTAACCAAACACCGAAGTATAAAAAGATGAACCGTTTTCTTTGTCTCTCCTGAAAAAAATTATTTTTTAAGATACGAGGTTGAGGAAGTAAGGCATCGATATGAGTCATTCCATGTCAAACCGAACACCTTTTTTACACCACCTCTTCCGATTTTCTTTAAATTTGCCAGACGTATTAAACATAAACAAATATTTTACACGTGTTTCGGGAAAAAAATTAAAAATTTTTTTTTAAAAAGTTATTTGCATTTGAAAATCGTCAAAATCGTGAAAAATCTTCCGACATGACAACATTTAAACTAATGTTTTTATAAAACTAGTGAATGGATTTTGAAGTTCAATACCTTATTTTAAAGGTATTGGAATTTTCTTTTTAAAAAAGTATTATTTTTTGTAAATTAATTTTTTTTTTATTATTAAAATTTGTTTTTTTTACTTAATTTCTGTTTTCCACAATCTTCGAACAAGTCGAAAAATCTGAAAAAATATTTTCTTAAAGGTTAATATATTCTTAACATTCCCTCAAAATTTCAGAGTGGAGGTCGAATGGATTCTATTTTTTTACGATTTTTTTCCATTGCAGCACCACAAAAAAATTACATTTTGTATATAAACATTTTATTTTCAAGCATGTTAACGAAAATGTCAACGCAGAAAACTATTCATTTGTCATTCAAGATTCCATTCAAGGTTTTCATTGGAATAACGATCAGGTAACGATTCATCCTATTGCTATTTACTACAATGACAATGGGAAAGAAAAATTTATTAATTATGTTGCAATATCGGAATGCTTAAAACACGACACAATAGCTGTCAATTTATTTCAGGAAGGTCTAATCAAATTCCTTAAAGAAACATTGAGTTCCTTAAAAAAAATTTTTTACTTCTCAAATGTTGCAAGTGCTCAATATAAAAACAAGAAAAATTTTGTCAATCTTGCATTTCACGAAGATGATACCCCGACTACTTTTTATTAATGGGTTAAACAAAATGTTAAAAACATAAATTGCGAATTTTTTAGTACGGAACAATATAATGAGCATGAGAAAAAACTTAAAGAACGGTTTACTAAAGCAAAAATGATACCAGGTACTTAAGGCTACCATGCGTTTATTCGGTACCAAGAGAGACAAATTAAAGTTCATACTACATCATTTGCAGCTGATTTTTCTATAAAAAATGTAAATAAAAATTAAAATTGCTTATTATTTAACTTTTAGTTATGTATTAAAAAAATACACTTTTTTACTTTCAAACCGCTAGCTTAATTTCAATATTTTTATAAAAAATTCAGGCTTGCTTAACCCAAAAACCTTAATTTTATAATTAGAATTATAATTTTATTAAATTTTTTAAAGAAACGAACTGAGTGTACCATAAAAATATTGAAACATGTGAATTCGTTATTAGTAAAGGCCATGACTGACTATCAGATTTAGTCGTTCGATATGTCAAAAATTGTATGTGTGTTCAGAAAGTGTGATAGTGTGGACACAAAGTGCACATGTGTGACAGATTTTTTGACATGTGTGTCCGATTTGATAATCTTTTGAAAATTTTCATAAAATAATAGAGTCTGTGCGATCAGAGTTGCTTTTTCTAAGCAAGTATGACAGTGTGGCATCCAATAACACATTTTGTTGCGATTTTTTCATGTAGGACAGAAAACTATCAGATTTTTATTTGACATAATCGCACGACTTTGTAGGATAGTCAGTCATGGCTTTAATGGGTAGTTAGGTATTATATTACGAGTAAGTGGTTACATTTTAGTTATAAAGAAATACGAGGGTAAAGAGTTTAACTTATTACCAGGTAACGTGTTCCGTAATACCAACCTATTACCAAGTTTTTGCTGGGATTTACTTAAGTATCAAATTTTGTGTGTTTTTGAATACATACACACATACATACATGCGTTGACATTTTCGTTAACATGCTTGAAAATAAAATGTTTATATACAAAATGTAATTTTTTTGTGGTGCTGCAATGGAAAAAAATCGTAAAAAAATAGAATCCATTCGACCTCCACTCTGAAATTTTGAGGGAATGTTAAGAATATATTAACCTTTAAGAAAATATTTTTTCAGATTTTTCGACTTGTTCGAAGATTGTGGAAAACAGAAATTAAGTAAAAAAAACAAATTTTAATAATAAAAAAAAAAATAATTTACAAAAAATAATACTTTTTTAAAAAGAAAGTTCAAATACCTTTAAAATAAGGTATTGAACTTCAAAATCCATTCACTAGTTTTATAAAAACATTAGTTTAAATGTTGTCATGTCGGAAGATTTTTCACGATTTTGACGATTTTCAAATGCATATAACTTTTAAAAAAAAAAATTTTAATTTTTTTCCCGAAACACGTGTAAAATATTTTTTAATGAAGACTTCGTTCTCAAATTTTGAAAGACATCGGAGACATCAAAGTCAATTTTTAGCAAAAATCGTACGGTTTGACATGGAATGACTCATATGTAAGTATATGTATAAATTTTATTTCTTTTAAACAATCTCCAAATAAAAATAAATACTATTTATTTAATAAGTTTTTGCCTTCATTATTCCTGGTTGTATTTATTATATGCTTATATTTTATACTTATTTAATAATATAACAACAATTATGCCTGACAAACAAGCCTGTGCATGTATAGGTAATTTATTAAATAAATTAAAATCAAAATTTAAATAAAAAACGAATGCATATTAAAATAATTCAGTAGAATTTACAATTTTAAATTTTAAAGTAGACCTATTGTTTGCAAAATAATGTCAAATGTGTGTCATTTGGTCAGTCAGACAGTCAGTCGTTCTAATTAAAGAAAATCAAAAATTTCAGGAAAGTAAGAACAAATTTAATTTAAATATTATTTGAAAATTCCTTTTGTTATGAACAGACGATGTATGCTTATGTATACATACCTGCACATACATATAGTCATATAAATGCTTCACTTACAAAATCGATTCACTCCATAAAACAAAAATTTTTAAAATTGTCAACAGCAGACTGCTATCAGCAACGCAATTTCAAAAGTTTACTTCTGAATCAGTATATTAGGGTTGTGTGAATGTATGAAATGCCTAGCGGATTCATAAAGTGTAATAAATGTTTTTAAATGAAAGCACGATGAAAAAACCCCATTAAGTGCGCTATTTATTAATTTTGTTCCTTCTTAAATACATCTTTATTTACATCTTCTATGTTTTACACATATTTACACTTTCGAGATTTATGATATAGATATTACAATGAATTTTACTGGTAATCACAAATTTTGATCTTTTGTCTTATACCCATTATCGTGTTTTAGGAATAATTAGGGGAAAAACCTTAACTTGTAAAAAAAAAAATAAATATTTTAAAAAATAAATTCATATAATATTATTATCTGGAGATTATGACCATGTATATATCGTTTTCCATTTAGTGATTTATGTTTTAAAGCTGTACTTAAGCCGATGTTCCCTGCATTCCCGTATCAATTGATAAAAATAATTTTTAATCGATTAATTATATCGTTACTGTCAAGTTTGTCTTCACAGAAAAATAAAATATTTCTATCAGTTGAAAAGACTATATTGAAAAACAAGTAACAGTGCTATATTCAGCCGTGCCGAATCTTATATGCCCTTCACAACGTGTAGTCATGCAATAACAATTGTTTGTATCACCATTCATCTCATATAAAATACGTATATACATACATGTAAAAAACATACATTTAAAAAACATACCATTGTAAAATTATAAATTGAGTTTACGCATGTGTTTTTCTAAAAAAAAATATATTAAAAACAAAAAAAAAAAAAAACAACAAAAAAAAACTAAAAAAAAAATTTAAAAAAAAAATTTAAAAAAAAATTAAAAATAAATACATAAAACAAATATAAATAATACATAAAATAAAAAAAGATTTTTTTTGGCTCAGCTGGGACTTGATGTCACGTTTACTGTAACCAGTATATATGTATGTTGTTGTTGTAATTGTGAAAAAAAACGAGCTGGTCGTGGTTTTTTGCTCATATCTCAGAAAGTTATAGGGCGATTGTGCTGAATTTCAATATCCATTCATTCCTGGATATTTCCAAGAGCTTGATACTATACACAGATCTGAGAAACATATAGTTGCTTCTAAAAGTTGATTTCAACCAACACACGGACAGACGGACAGACGGTCAGGGCTTAATCGACTCCTCTAATCATAAGCTTTCACAAAATATATACTTTATGGGGTTGGAAATGAAAATTGTAGAAATTACAAACGGAATGACAAAGCTATACATACCCTTGTGCACCACAGGTGAAGGGTATAAAAACTTTTTTGTCAAGACTTCATTTTGAAGGAAAGGTTTAAGAAAATTTTTGAAATGAAAGGCAGAAAAAAACTTGACGTTCAGGTGTGGTTCACATTCAATATCGGCCCTTAATAGTTAACTACCCCTTATTTCATTATCTATAAAACAATGCAATATGTACACATGGTGTGTGTAGTGCTCATGCAAAGTAAATACTAGGGATCTCAATTAATCCACCTTTTTAAAACCCGGTGTGTGTACTGCAAATGCAAAGTATATCAATTATTTTACTTTTTCAAAACCCGGTTTTCGGTTACTCCAAATAATTTCTTAAAAGAAACCAGTTTTTAATTATCATTTTAAAATTAAGCGGTTAACCGATTTTATTTGAATAAACAGTAAAACAAAAATCAAATTATTTGTTGAATTAAAAAGCTTATTTAAATAAAATCAAAACAATTCACAAAGGTAAAGAACGAACACAGCATACCGCAGTCATGACAGAATTTTTACTTTAAAATATTATAGAAACATATTTATATATTTATACATACATATGCATATAAACATATATGCATTTTCATTAATAAAATAATTTATGAATATGTAGTTAATATGTAGTTACATATATATGTAAGACCACATTGTTCAATTAAAATTATAATAATTATAAATTTGGTCTTCTTAGTTCCTTCTTTGAAAAATATAATCTTAAGGAAAATATGCAGTTTAAATGTTTTAAAGTATGTTTATCTATTTTTTTTCTTTTGTTTTTATGAAACATGACATTAAAAATTACCTTTCACTTAACATACATGTTGGGCTCTAAGTAATCCTTTTTGCCTTTCAGAAAAGTTTTGACAAATATCAAAATAAAATAAATCCTCCAAAATATGGTCTTTTTAATTGGCTTTTGTAGGGTACTTTGGTGTGTGCATATATTTAATAGTACTCTGTTAAGTAATAATCATTCAATCACCCTAGTAAGTACTGAATTAATAATATTTCACACTACAAACAATACTCAAACTACAAACATAAGTACCGGTGATCAGATATATCGTTGGTATAAGGACGTATATATGTTTAATGTGTTTGTAAAATTTTACTAATTTGTAAATTGTATATTCAATAAATACGTTACTTAAATACTTACGCGCACACACACACGCACGCATACATACACACATACTATTCATATATATAATTATACCCTATAAGCAACAGCGTAGTCGACTACGTATTTAAATAACTCCCTTTAAGTTAGCTTTTTACCACTTAAATTAAATTTAAGTTAACAACAAAGTAATCTAGAAGTTTTCTTAATTTAAAGCATACATAAGAGTGAATGTTTTTTTTTTTAATTTTTATATTTTGTTCTAATAGACTTTAAAAGGTATTTTTGCATGCTTGTTTTTATTAAATTGCTCTTTGCAGTTTTTTGTGCCGGAACTCAGTAAAGTTTAATAAATCAGTGAAAAATAAATATGATATGCATCATATTATGAGTTTACTTATGAGTTTTTGTAAAAAGTAAAATATTTTTTAAATTATATTAATTTCTTAAATATTTCTAAAATAAAATTGTAAAAAAGTTAAAAATATATTTTACAAACAATTTTAACAATTATTTTATATAAATCCAATTTACAGTTTACTTAAATACAACTGACTTAAAAGTCATCTTGAGTCGGACAATTGACTACTGCGTAGGACATCGCAAGTTGAAGTAGTCTAACTGCCCCATTGAAAATAATCCAGTTAAAAGCTAAAGTTAGCTACGTTGCTTATAGGGTATACACACACACACACATACATACACAGGTATGACAAACAAAGACATTTAGTTTATTGTTATATAAAGTTAATGTATTATAAAATGGGCTTACACTTATATTTACATACATATGTGTCTTTACATACATAAAAAATATATACCCTATAAGCAAAAAAGTAATAGTATACGAAAATAACGCACATTAAGTTCACTTTTATTAACTAGTTAGCCGAAAAAAGCATGCAAAAGAGCGCATATTGTGTCTCCTTTTTATACCCTTCACCTGTGGTGCACAAGGGTATATATAGCTTTGTCATTCCGTTTGTAATTTCTACAATTTTCATTTCCGACCCCATAAAGTATATATTTTCTGAAAGCTTATGAATAGAGGAGTCGATTAAGCCCTGACCGTCTGTCCGTCTGTCCGTCTATCCGTCTGTCCGTGTGTTGGTTGAAATCAACCTTTAGAAGCAACTATATGTTCCTCAGATCTGTATATGGTATCAATCTCTTGGAAATATCCAGGAATGAATCGCTATTGAAATTCAGCACAATCGCCCCATAACTTTCTGAGATATGAGCAAAAAACCACGACCACCTCGTTTTTTTCACAATTACAACAACAACATACATACATACATACATGTAAAAAACATACCAAACAAAAAAAATTACAAAAAAAAAAATATTAAAAATAAGAAAAAATAATAAAAAAAAACTACAAAAAAAAAATTTTAAAAATATTTAAAAAAAAAAATTTTAAAAATTTTTTAAAGATTTAAAAAAAAAATTTTTTAAAAAAATTTAAAAAAAATATAAAAAAAATAATAAAATATAAATAATATATTAAATAAAATAAAACAAAATTTTTTTGGCTCAGCTGGGATTCGATGCCACATTTATTCTAACGTGTACGTATGCACGTATTTTATATGGGATGAATGGTGATACAAACAATTGTTATTGCATGACTACACGTTGTGAAGGGTATATAAGATTCGGCACGGCCGAATATAGCACTGTTACTTGTTTTATTTTGCTCTGAGAAAAAGCGACTTTAAATGGTATTTTTGGTTGTTAGATTCTTATACTTTTTTGTACAAAAAGTTAGTAAAGTTAAACAAGTGAATTTAGTGAAAAACGAGTAAGAATGCTAACTCTAGATTTTATATATAACTAGAAAAGCCCGGCGCGCGTTGCTACGCCCCTTAATGAATAAAATTGTATTCTGAATTTAAATGGAATATCAAGTGCCAAAAGCTAAAAATTATAATTTTTTTATGGGCGTGGCCCTGCCTACTTTTCTGATCACGAAATTATAAAGTCATGACAGCTCAATATGTGTGCAAAGTTTCAAAAAAATCTGTCAAGTGCAAGTAGCTAAAAATGATAACAAATTTTTTATGGGCGTGGCACCGCCCACTATTTTCCACCCATAAACACTCCCTGATATGAGTACAACAACTTGCCAAAGTTTGAGTCCGATCGGTTTTACAGTTTCGGAGTCTATAGCTTACACACAGACAGAGTTTCACTTTTATATATATAGATGTTGTATGCCATTTTGCTTTATTATTTCTTACGCCATATTTAATTTTGAGTTTGACAATGTGTATTCTACCAGTCAAGTCCTTTCTTTTGATACCCATATTGCTGGTGTAAACAAAATAATTATCCGCCATTTTGTTTAGGGCGTCATCTAGGATTTTAACTTCTTCATAACTTACTGTATTTTACTGGTCAAGCCCTTTCATTTGATACCAATATTGTGAGGGTTGAAGGGGAAAAAGCCTAAAGCACTATATTGACCCATATATCCGCCATTTTATTTTGAACGCCATTTGGATATTTACCTTTTCATTGTTAATTGTAATCTACCAGCGAAGCCCTTTCGTTTTATATCAATATTGAGTGGATTGAAGTAAGTACACTTTTTTAATTACTAGATTTGATCCATTTTGTAGTAGCTGCCATCTAGGATCTTAAATTTTTTATAGTCTCTTCTTATCTGCTAGTCAAATCCTTTTTATACCCTTCACACAGTGAAAAAGGGTATATATAGGTTTGTCATTCCGTGTGAAATTTCTACAATTTTTATTTCCGACCCCATAAAGTATATATTTTCTGAAAGCTTATGAATAGAGGAGTCGATTAAGCTCTGTCGCTCTGTCCGTGTGTATGTTGAAATTAACTTTTTGAAGCCCCCCGACATCGCTTGGACCCGGGTGAGGTATTTAAATATCAGAAATATTCGGGAGTAGATCGGTATTGAAAATCAGAAATATCGGTACATAAACAACTGAGATATGAGCAAAAACCCACGATCACCTCAATTTTTTTTTCACAAAAACAACATTACAACAACAACATACATACATACAAACGTGTATACTGGATAGAGAAAACGTGGCATCGAATCCCAGCTGAGCCAAACAAATTTTTTTTTATTTTTTTTATTTTTTATTTATTATATTATAAATATTTTTATTTTTTTTTAAATTTTTTTTTTAATTTTTTGTTTTATATTAATTATATATATTTTAATTATTTTTTAAAAAAATTTTTTTTTAAAATTTTTTTTTAAAGTTTTTTTTAAATTTTTTTTAAAAATTTTTTTTTTAAATTTTTCTTTTATTTTTTTTTTCTTTTAACATACATACGTTAATTTTTAATTTTACAATGGGATGTTTTTATATATGTATGTTTTTTTTTATATGTATGTACGTATTTCATATGGGATGAATGGTGATACAAACTACTGTTATTGCATGACAACACGTTGTGAAGGGTATATAAGATTCGGCACGGCCGAATATAGCGCTCTTACTTGGTTTTGATACCTCTGTTGCTCAGAAGCTGAAAAAATTGATTTTTGTTTGTAAATTTAAATAAAAACATTGAAGTATTTGTATTTTTGTACTCATATCTCAGTTAGTTAAAAAGCGACAAAAAATTTCGAGATAATGGTTTATATTCTGGTGCCTTTAGCATATTCAAAAATTCATTAGGAGATGTAATAAATTGTTATAATTAAAAAAATGTATATTTTTCAAAATTATTTTTGATTATAACTTTATTTGATAGTAAACGATTTATCCAAAACGTTTTAAGAATAATCCCGGAGGCAAATCTTATCTATAAATAGTAAAAACATCTCTATATATTAACATAGGGCTGAAAAATACTGATGTGGTAGAAATATGAAAAAAAAAACAGAGGCAATCGTGTTTATTTGCACATATCTCAGAAAGTTATGAGGCCATCATGGTGGATTTCAATAGCGGCTCATTTCCGGGTACTTGCAAAAGTTTGATACCACATACAAATCTGAGTAACATGTTTGGGCTTCTAAAAGTTGATTTCAACCAACACACGGATAGACGGACATGGTTTAATTGACTCCCCTTGTCTTATATTTTTTTTGGTAGGAAATTAATATTGTAGAAATTACAATTGCAATTATTGTAAAAGGTGAATTATTCAATAAATTAAATAAATCTCCTACATATTTTTAAAATAAGATTGTAAAAAATTACAATTATTTTAAATAAAGTCAATTTATTGTTAATTCAAATACAGCTAATTTTACGCTAACTATAAATGGGGTGACTTTAAACCAACTTTTGAGTAGCTAACTTGAAAATGTTGAAAAGTAATTGAGAGTCGGATAATTGACTACTGCATAGAACATTGCAATGATAAAATAGTCAGTTAGTCTCGTTGTTGTTGCAAAAAAGTTAATCAAAGTTAGCTTAAAGTTAGATGAGTTGCTTATAGGGTATTTATACACTTATGTGTAAATACATTAATTTGTGTGTGTGTATTTGTATTGCCAGTTACAATAATAAATAATTGTAAATTATTATATATTATCATTTAATTATAATTTCAATTAAATTTTTGTGAAAATTATATTCAATTTAAGCAAGAAGCATAAAATTTTCAAAGATAAATAATTGCAAATAAGTAAAAAAGAATTTAAATAAAATTCTTGTTTATTTTGTAACGACATATTTATGTTTGTGGTTAAATTACTTTACTTTCATTTATTATTTGTTAATGTGTTCAGCATTTGATTTGTTCATCTTCATATTTTGTTTTTGCAATTCGTTTACTTTATATCTGTTGTAATTGTAATATTGTCTTTACAAGTAGAACAATTATTATTTAAAATATAATTGAAATTTAAAAGATGAAATAAAAGCAATTATTGTACACCAAAGACTCTAATGATGGTGTCAACAATCTTTGTTTTTAATTAATATTACTATTTTATTATTTATTTATTTTTTCTATTCCAAAGATACAATTCTGAAATAAATTATATCACAATGTGTCTTCAGTAACTCATTTGTTATATAAATTATTATATTAAAATATGAAAATTTGGCTATAGGTAATTAAGACTTAAAAATAAATTCACTTGCAGAATTTTTTTTAGATTTAATTTAGGAAAAGTCTCACTTACATACTATGTACCGGGTGTTTTTTTCAGTGGTATAGAACTTCGAATTGAAATAAAACACAAGAAAATCGTTTTAATGACCATCAATTTGGCTTTATTGGAAGGATAATTTTATGCCATTAATGTTTAAATATGATTTCAGGCATGTAACCGCCGCGGCTGGTTCGAATAAAGCCAATTCTACAGGTCCAATTTTTAACCATTTTTTCGAGCATATGGGGCCGTATGTCGGCAATAACGCCACGAATGTTGGCTTCCAATTCCCCTAACGTTTCTGGTTTGTTGGCGTAGACGAGCGACTTCACATATCCCCAAAGAAAATAATCCAATGGTGTCAAATCACACGATCTTGGTGGCCAATTGACAGGTCCATTCCGCGAAATTATGCGCTCATCGAATGTTTCCTTCAATAAATCGATTGTGGCGTGCGCTGTGGGGCATGTAGCGCCGTCTTGTTGGAACCACAACTCATCCACATTCATGCCATCCAATTCGGGAACAAAATAGTCGGTTATCATGGCTCTATACCGGTCTCCATTAACGGTAACTGCCTCTCCAGCATTATTTCGGAAGAAGTATGGCCCAATGACTCCACCAGCCCATAGAGCACACCAAACAGTCAGTCTCAAGGATCGCATGTGGATTCTCTTCACTCCAAATGCGGCAATTTTGCTTGTTGACGTAGCCATTCAACCAAAAATGAGCCTCATCACTGAACAAAATTTTGCGATGAAAATCAGCATCGAGATCAATCTCAATTTTCGAAATAAATTTGCACGATTTGCAAGCGTTGTTCTTTCGTCAACCTGTTCATGATGAAATGGCAAACCAAACTGAACATAAATGACATTAGAGTTGCCAGATTTGACCACAAAATGCCAGTTTTATCTTTATTCGAAAAACAAACCTGTAAAAAAACACCCTTTACATGATTAGAAATTATTTTATATGAACTTTTTATATTACTAAGTCTCGGGTCAATTTAATAATTAAAATTTACCTTCTTTATGATGATTGTATTTTATAAGTGATGTTTATATCTAACATCTTTACAGCAAAAAATGGTTCTATGGATGCGAGTTTAGCAACTGATTAGGGTTTGGAAAAAGGGAAATCCCGCCCGAAAATGCTAAAAAAATACCGGAAAATGATTTTTTATTCCCTTTTCTCAGAAATTAAAGAGTACGGAAAATTCCAAACTTAATAATTGACTTATAGAAATATAAATAATGTTTGCCTATTCGCGTTTTAGTTCGTATTTTGTACAGATTTAAATAAACGACCAAAAATCAAGAAGTGTTTAAAATTGTCATAGCGATAACTATGGTTTGACAGCTGAAAATGTCAAACTTTGTTAATATTTTTATTCAATAAGGTTGCCAAGCCATCATGAATCATTTAGTGCTAAAACAAAGCTTGAAATTTGTGGATTTTTACTTAAAAAAAGCTGTTCACGAAGATCTTAGGACAGTTTTCGAGCCATTAAGAAATCACAATTACTTTCATTAAAATTTACTGTTTAACCTAGTTTACATACTTGACGAAATTTTTAACCCTTATACTTTGACAGCACTAATTTGTACGCTGTTCGAAATATCAAAAATTTTAATTATTTTCAATAATTATATCTATAAACTGTTTCTCACGTACAAGTGTTTTTTTCCTTTTGCTTTAATTTGCTAAATATTTTAATTTCATTTCAATTTTAGTTTTTTTTATAAAGACTTAAAAGTGAATATCATAGAATAAGTAAGAACTTACCAAGTAATCCAACTTGCATTTTTTGTCTAACTGAAATGAGATGAAAAGCAGAATTTATTTTTTTAATTAATCCTAAAAAAAGTATTTATCTAAGCAATTTAAAAACAAAATTTGGTCAACTTTTTTTTTTTTTTTAAATTGATGACAAAGTTTTGCTTGTTTAAACGAAAAAAAAGTGTCAAAACGTCTTGTTTAAATGATAATTTAATAAAAATTGCATATGAATTAAGAATTAAAAAAATTTTTTTTTGTGAAACTTATATCCCAGTTTCCGCAAATTTAAAAAATCTTTTAGTGAGACCTTGTACTGTAACTTTCCTGCATTCGGGGACCTGAGACACCCGATTCTACGTCAGTGAATTCTTGTAAATAAAACTTGTCGTTCCACAGGGAAAGATTCATACCTTTATAAACAGAACAGGATGGCTGAGGAACGATAGCCAGAGGACGTAAATGAACGGGCGTTGATACCTCCGGTACCACAACGGGACCCTCGGAGGACCCAAATTAGCTATGCCTTCAGGCGGCTGCCGAACCTTACCCAACCTAACCTTCTAACAAACAGTACCGTGCAATTTAATGGCAATACAAAAGATTGATTCGTAAAAAATAACTTTTCAAATTTACATTTAAAGCGATATAATGAGAAAACACAACTGAAGGAACAGGAGAATTTTTATAAAATATAACGTTCAATATATGGTGCAAAGCATTACAATTTGACAACTAGTAAATAAAAATATATAAAATATTAAGCTATCTTTAAAAAAAATTATTTTGTATGTTAGTTTGCTGAACTGAGTTTTAATTTAAAAATCATAAATTTAAAACTTTGTTTTAGTAGTGTAATATTTTATGTACGGATGTAACCAAAATGTATATCCAACAATCGATGACAAATTTAAGGTTTATATGAAGGAAACCAAAACAATTGGGCTTTCTAAAGTGCTATCGATCCAAAACAGTCCAATAGAAAATTAAATTTATTTGTTGACCACAACTGTGAGATTAAAAATTGACCCTACAATCACATTTGTAAGACTGGATTAAGAAGAAAGTTTTCAATACAAACAAACAGCAGAGTAAAAATTGCGGAACGTAGCAGATTGGGTTTGAAGGTGCTTGCCAGTTAAAGGATACAAATCCTTAAGAAAAATTTTAAATTGTACAGAATGCTTTGTTAAACACTAACGAACCCGGCAGACGTTATGGTATTGTTACGTTAAATTTATTGGAATTTTATCAATACGTCAAATGAAGTAAAATATCAAGTTTAGAAAATAAAGAAATTTCAAAATCGCTTGAATAATGTTTTCAGAATCTGATCACAGTGCTACCTACGTGGTCCAGTTGTAAACTTTAACCATTTTGATACCTAAACAGAAAACATAAAATATAATTCAATGATTCGGTTCTTGCAATTGAACTTTTCTTTTGTGGTTATAAACTTTCTATTGCAAGAATCATAATTTATTAATGTTGACTACATATTCAAATCAAATTTCATCGAAATATATTAAAAAATATTAAATTGCCAATTGTTAATCTGATATATTCACAAGCCTATATGACACACACTCACGCCTCAATATAAAAATAAAAATTTACTATAACTCTATCGCTTGTAAATCAATGTTTATAAAAAAGTAAAAAGTAAAGTATAAATAAAGAAATACAATTTTTATCGAATTAAAAAAAAATGTTTTTTTGTATTTTAATTAATTAATCAGGTGAGTGCCCCTGTGGACTAGTCAGTAAAGGACAAGTCAGTTGTTTGGGGGTTGCGGGTTCGATTCCCTCCGGTTACTCTGGAATTGTCTGCTTCTCTTTCTCTTCTAAATATTTCTATTCTTATTGTATTCCTCTCTCTATTACGGGGTCACAATGGACCGTAATGGCCTTCGGGTGAAGGTGTGAGGGTAACTTTGCACCGCCTGTGAACTAGTCAGTACAGGACAAGTCAGTTGTTCGGGGGTTGCGGGTTCGTTTCCCACCGGAGACTCTGGAATGGTCTGCTTACCCTTTTCTCGTATCCTAAATATTTCTATTCTTTTCTCTATTAAGGCGTCATAATGGACCGTAATGGTCTCCGGGTGAAGGCAACTTTGCACCCCCTGTGGACTAGTCAGTACAGGACAAGTCAGTTGTTCGGGGGTTGCGGGTTCGTTTCCCGCCGGAGACTCTGGAATGGTCTGCTTCTCCTTCTCTTCTATCCTAAATATTTCTATTCCTATTCTATTCTTGTCTCTATTAAGGCGTCACAATGGACCCTAATGGTCTCCGGGTGAAGGTGTGAGGGTAACTTTGCACACCCTGTAGTCAGTACAGGACAAGTCAGTTGTTTGGGGGTTGCTGGTTCGTTTTCCGCCGGAGACTCTGTAATGGTCTGCTTCTCCTATTCTATCCTAAATATTTCTATTCTTATTCTATTCTTCTCTCTATTAAGGCGTCACAATGGACCGTAATGGTCTCCGGGTGAAGGTGTGAGGTAACTTTGCACCAGCCTTACCTACCTACCTAATTAATCAGGTAATTGTCAAAATTGTGTAGTACATTTTAAAAACATCGCACTGTAATGTATATGTATGTATTTAAAATATTCTATTCAAATTAAGATATCAAAATTAATCGTTAATTACTTTGCGTATTTGTACTCATGTTAAACTCTCCCCGCTCACATACATAAACACACCTTCAAACATCGTCTATTTGAATTATTTGTCTTTTATGACCGTGTATTTGTTGGCTTTTGTTTATTGTTCTTGTCGTTGACACATTTAGACAATTCAAATATTATCATCAGCAACATTCGTCCTTCACAATGTCCCCTTAACCACTCTGTGATACACAGTTTAAAGTAGCTGTTGTTATCGTAGATGTTTTTAAACTTGTATTTGTAGTATTCGTACTTAAGCTTGTAATTATATTATCAACATTTATAAATGGCCTATTATAAGAGCTCATCTCCTGATTTCCATCAAGACATTATAAGTTAGTGACACACAAACATACTTTAAGACTTAGGTATGTACCAGTGATGGTATATGAGAATTTCAGTCTTGTGCCAAAATTTTAGCAAAAAGGGCCAAAACATCATAAAAAGTGCCATAACAAATATATGCACATTTCTACATATTTAAAAAAATTAAATCCATTTATTCAGTTATATTATTATGTCCAAAAAAATTTTCAGACTTCAATATTTAAAAAATTTATACAGATACTAGCTTGTGCCCGCGACTTCGTCTGCGTAGTTATCGGGATAAAAGGTAGACTTCGTATTAACCTAGGTTGTTATTTATATGTTTGCCAAATTTATCCAAACATACACATTTATTATATTAGTAGGATTATTAATTTGAAAATTTGAATTTGAAAAATGAAAGAAAAGTCAAAACTTACAACAAAACAACCCGTTTAGGCTGTGTAATGATGAGTTTGCCAACGACTTCGCGTTATTATCGTGATAAAAAGTAGTCTATGTGTTAATCTAGGTTGTTATGTATCTATGTGCCGAATTTCATTTAGTTCCGTTTAGCCGTTTTTGCATGATTGAGTAACAAATATCCAAACATCCAAACGTTCACATTTATTATATTAGTAGGATATAAATATTATTATTTATTAAATACTAGCAAATACCCGGTGTGCTTCGCCACCCCCCTCGTAATGAAATAAAAATTTTATAGTTCAATAATACATTTATTTTGCAAGTGCCACGCCTACTATTACTAAATCAACCATTTCTTATTCAAATAATCATATAGACGTCAATGTGTCTCTTGCAAAATTTGGGTACTCTAACTATTATCGCTTCCCAGATATACGAATTTTTGTATTTAATTCATATGACCGGTGCCACGCCCACTATTACTAAAGCAACCATTTCTTATCAAAATAGTCATATAGATGTCAAAGCTTCTCGTGCAAAATTTGGGTACTCTAACTATTATCGCTTCCCAGATATACGAATTTTTGTATTTAATTCATATGACCGGTGCCACGCCCACTATTACTAAAGCAACCATTTCTTATCCAAATAGTCATATAGATGTCAAAGCTTTTCGTGCAAAATTTGGGTACTCTAACTATTATCGCTTCCCAGATATACGAATTTTTGTATTTAATTCATATGACCGGTGCCACGCCCACTATTACTAAAGCATCCATTTCTTATCAAAATAGTCAAGGCTTCTCGTGAAAATTTTGGGTACTCTAACTATTATCGCTTCCCAAATATACGAATTTTTGTATTTAATTCATATGACCGGTGCCACGCCCACTATTACTAAAGCAACATTTTCTTATCAAAATAGTCATATAGATGTCAAAGCTTTTCGTGCAAAATTTGGGTACTCTAACTATTATCGCTTCTCAGATATACGAATTTTTGTATTTTATTCATATGACAGGTGCCACGCCCACTATTACTAAAGCATCCATTTCTTATCAAAATAGTCATATACATGTTAAGGCTTCTCGTGCAAAATTTGGGCACTCAAACTGTTATCGTTTCCCGAATATACAAATTTTAGTATTCAATTGCTATGAGAGCTGCCACGCACACTATTTCTAATGTACCCATTTTTTTCATGTTTATTTTATTTGGGTGTCAAAGTTGCTCTTGCAAAATTTTAGTACTCTAATCGATATCGTTTTCCAAATATACGAAATTTAGTATTTAATTCATATGGCCACGCCTACTATTGAAAGTCCGCCCATTTGTTACCCAAATGTTTTTTTGTTTTGAGTTTGATTTTTATAAATCCTTAGATTGAAATAATGATGATAAAGTATTTACCTAAACCGGACGCTAAATTCAAATTGTGGGAGATAAAACCATTAATATACAAATTTGGTTGAACTTTTTTAAGCAGATCCCGTACACCATTATTCTTTCCCATCATAACCGAACAAATATTCGATTAAATTTTTTATAAGAATTTCATTATCCTGTAAAACGTTCATAATATCATTACAAATCGATTGATCGGAACCTTCTGGTACTTGAACTAAGGCCAAAAATCGATCAACACATTTTCCAACATATAAAAGTATTAAAATTGCCTAATTTTTTGATACTGTGCAGCCCGTACTTTTGCATTTTAGTATTTACAGCAGGGAGAAAAATCATTTATTTCCTTTTAATAAAAAATATATTTCTTAAAAAGTAAGTAAAATTATATTTTTTTAATTGCTTGAAAAAGTGCCAGAATTTTATTGAGCGTGCCATCGTGCCATTAAACAATTAATAGTGCCAAAAATGGCACGATTGTGCCACTTTTACCAACAGTGGTATGTACTATATAAAACAATTCGTCATTCAGTCATAATTAACATAAAGCCAGACAGCACAACGGGCATATGGACAGATGAATGGGGCAAATGGACAGACGAACGGTTGGACTGACATCCCATAAGTCATATGAAACTAATGTTAGCTCAAGTGGAGTCAAGTGGAGAGAAATCAAGTCAATCAATTGTTTTTATATCATTAGTATGCGTGCGTGTGTGTGTGTGTGTGTATGTGTTATTGCCTTTGTGGTAATAATATTACACTATTCCTGTACACTCACAATCACACAGTCAATGTTTTGAAATTTTCTTGAGGTTTGTTGTTCCTGCTTTAATTGTGTTTGTACTATACAATTGTGGTTATGGCACTTGTTTTGCAAAAGTAATTATATTAAAATTATAACGAACTTAAAATATGTATAAGAAGTTATAACAATTAAACCAACTAAAATTTTAATTTTATTAACAGTATTTTCTTGTTTTGTTTTGTTTTTTCTAGATTTTATATTCTAAAACATTCACACATTATAATTTAACAAATGTTTTTACAAGGCACAGGTAAGTTTTTTTTTAAAAGTAAAATACGTACTCAGGAAATTTAAGATTCGATTTATTCCCATTGTTGTAATAATTTTTTTTTTAAGAATTTTAAAGGTTTACTGTAAAACTTTAATAAATTTTGTAAATTGTGGTAAATCTTTACTTCTTTATAACTTTTTCCAAAAGTAAAAAGTATTAACCGCCACGATAAAAATGATATTAAGTTATGAATACAAAATTCATTGAAATTGTTCTATAAAAAGAGAATTAACCTATAAATTACATATATAAATACAAATAAATAATTAAAAGAGCACCCTTTTCGGGTGTGCCGAATTTTTGATACCCACCACCAATGTCATGTATTACTTTCATATCACAAAATTTATTATTGTGTCAATAACTGTAATCACTGTAGAATAATCTTTTTATACTAAAAGTTTTTGTTTGAGTTTAGTGTACTAATTCTTAAATGAAAAATACTTTTTTTCCACAATGTTGTATTTTCACGGAATCTGAAGAATTTGACTCGAAAGCAAGAGAGAGTTTAAAAATAATATTAACTATGTGTGGGCGTGACACCTTCTGATTCTATAGTTTAAAAATTGTACAAAAATCAGGTAAGCAAAAGTGGTTAGAAAAATTTATTTTTTATGGGCGTGGTACTTGCCATTTTTCTATAATAATATTGTGTTATAATTGGAACCATATGCGTTAAATTCTACTAAATTGACACATACATAACAGCATGGGCGTAACTATATCATTATAAAGGGTGCAGTGCCTCCTGAATGGTTTTTGCCTTATAGCCTGTTCAGACAGATATTGCTAATTGTTTCAATTAAGTGTTGATTGAGCAATTAAAAAAGGTGTTCACACATACTCAATTTATCTTACTCCATTAGCATTTTATAGCTGTAAAAATACGCTGTGTTTATACCAAATCAAATAATGCCTTCTCTTCAGTTTTTTTCCTGTTGATAAAATATATTTACAATTATATTTATATATATGTATATAAGTATATGTGTGTATGTTTTTGAATTTATTTAAAACTTTCATCAAACATTTTTCATTTGTTTTTTGAATATTTATTTATATTTATTTTTCCCATACAAATATCAACGAAATGCCCTCCATTTTCCATATTATGTAAAACACCACAAACAATGACACGACAATTTAAAAAAAATACACAAAATAGTAGAGTATGCTTTATATATAAAGCATCATTTAATTTTTTGAACCTATGGAACTTCCTTAAGGGATTACTGTAAAACTAACTGTCAAACCAAACTTATAGAGCATTTTGTAATACGCAATAGTATTAATCACTTGAAGACCAAATTTACTCTATTGGATAATATTTATCCTAATCGATACCATACCTTGCGCACAGAATAAGCCATTGGCGCTGTAAACGCGAGGGTGCAGAGAACTCGATTTTATCAATCCAACACCTGTTACAACAACCCGACTACATTATTCATGACTTATTTACTCCTCATGTCATTGCAAATCATTTGGAAGAAATATGGTTCCAATAAGATGGCACGTCCATGCCGTACAGGGCATGAATGTATCAACAATAGGGTGATCGATTATTCGACTTTTTTAAGAAACAGGTTTTCAAATAGTTTGAAATTTAGAATTTAAAAAAAAACCGGTTGCTATTTTGAAAATTAAGAAAAAACCGGTTAACCGGTTCGAATATCTAAAATATAATATTAAAAAAAAAATTAAAAAAATATTGTAAAAAAAGATTATAATAAAAATTATATCTAAATATGAAATTTTTACAGTTTATATATGTTTGGCTGCACAATAACGCAATAATTGACATGAATGCTGTTGACTAATTTGGTTTTAATTAGTTGAATTTAAGGACAAAAGGCACTCCTTACAAGTAAAATAAATAAATACAATAAATTAATAAATAAATAAATAAAACTTTTTATAAGGCTGTTATAAATTTTTGTATCTCCTTCTGTTAATTTTTTAAATGTTAAATAGATCTTTTAAACTAATATGCACTAACGTATTTTGTTTGAAATGATTTCTGTAATTTGAAATACATTTTAAAGGCTAGGGAGAAAAACTTTAAAATTTCATTTAAAAAATTCCTTCTTATATCCCTGACAGACATACAAATATAGGCATAAACTAGTTTGTTCGATGGTTTAATTGAAATTTAAGTTGACAGACACTCAATGCCATTAATTAAAATTAGGACCTGGAAGGAGAGATTATTGGTTTTTCTTTATTGTAACTACACTTTTTACCTAAAAGTGATCGAGTTGCTAAGTTTATGTTTCAATTATCTTTAATTTTTAACGTAAGGTTTATATCCTATAAAAAAATAATATTAAAGATCAATTATTTTTCTTATTTTACATTTGTTTTTTAAACAACAAATAAATTTCTTACAATATTATGGAAGAATATTTAATAGTTTTTATTTTCTGATTTTTGGAAACTTTTAGCGTTCTAAATATACTATAGTACGACTGGTTACAAAGATATATGATAATAAACTTTAAAAAATAAAAAAACCGGCTTTTTCGGATAAAAAAACCGGTGTATTCGATATTCGAAAAATCAACATTAAGAAAAAACTGCCAGCAAAAAGAGGAAAAAACCGGGTTTTCCACCGGTTGTAAAACCGAGTCGATCACCCTAATCAACAAATTATATCAAGAAATCGCCTGTAAATTAGTCAACTTGCTTGGGCTACTTTTTGTCGGTGTATATAAAATCTCTGATCTATGATCTATGATTCATTATTTAGAAGCCAGCATTCGACTTCATAATGGTATTTATAAAGCATAGTCGCGGAGGTCATACGCCAAAAATTATTTTTAAATATAAATGCCAAAAAATTTCTGAGCCAAAGCTAAAATTTTGGTTACTCCATTAAATTTGTTGTGTTTTATTAAAAAAAAAATTCAGTACCTCAAAAAAACACTTTATAGAAAATATATGACGCTTTATGACGTTTTAAATTGAGGGGAATTTTTTTTAGGTTTTTGTTCAATGATCTCTTTCATAATGTATGGCTTAGGACAATTTTCGGGAACACATATTATTTTTACTCAGTTAATATTCCTTTACGCTCACGTTATTGAGTTTAAATACTATTGAATTTTGTTTGATGTTAAAAAGATCTAATTTTGCATAACATTGAATTTATTATAAGAAATATTTTGGCAAAAAAAAAGTAAAAATTTAAAGTATTATGCAGGACATTAAAATTAGATTCTTTTAAATTAAACAACGAAAGTAAAAACACCTTTATTCTTCTTTTAATAATGAGGCAAGTTTTTAAGACAGAACTATTTTAACATTCTTTACTTGCTTTCAATTAAAACTTTAAAATTATTTTCTCCTATTCTACTGCCCACAAAAATTTAACTCATTTTAATGTTATCTTCGTTCAGAGCAAACTCTTTCCTTAAGAGCACATTATTGTACTCGTACTGATTTAAACCCTTTCACTAGACATGTTTGTAGTCGTAAGTAAATTATGTATTTGCCTCGTGTTGAGATTTCATAAACATGTTGCCGAAAGTTGTTGAGTTGTTGTTACTCGTAATATATACTTTACTTTGTAATGTTAATTTAAAGTAATTGTTTGGCGATTTACCTTTCAAAGAATATTAAGATCAAAAGGAAAAACAAAATTGTATTTTACTTATTTACGAAAACTTATCAAGTATGCACACATACATACAAAGTTACACATAAAAATACAACAACAAAAAGAAAAATATTTATGTTTAGTATAAATTGTTAAACAATGTTGGTAAAGAAAAGATGGATGAACGGTTCGATGGATACAAAATAAATTGGTTGGCTGACTGGTTGTCTAGGATATAAATATTGAAATTTGTTTAAAGTTGTAAGATGATTTTAAAAATAAGTTTCTTAAACAGGTTCTATACATTTTGAGGTACTTTTTTTGGTAAAAAGTTTTGAGCAGATAAAGTGAAATTTATATCAAACTTTTTTGTTGTTGTACGACATTGTATTATAAAGGGTCCGCCATCTAACGTTTTTTTTTGTTGTAACTAGTGCTTATTTCGTGAATGGTAACACTTAGCTCAAGTCTGATTTGGCAGATACATAGTTTTATCCTTCCGCTGAACGACTATGGTTGTGTATACGCTTGAACAACTCTGGGAAATATTGCGACATTACTTTGGCCGATTTTGCCAAAAAAAAAATCATCTTTTCAGATGAAGCTCATTTTGATCTTGGCGGGTATGTTAACAAGCAAAATTGTCGCATTTGCGGCACAGAAAACCCGCACATTGAAAAGCCGATACACCCAAAACGAGTCACTGTTCGGTGCGGATTTTGGTCCAGTGGCATAATTGGGCCATTTTTCTTCGAAACTGAGCAAGGAATGGCCGTAGTCAATGGCGATCGTTATCGGGCCATGTTGAACGGATTTTTGTTCACACAATTTGAAGAGGAGGATATTGACAACATTTGGTTTCAACAGGACGGCATATAAAAGCATTTTCAAAAAAAAAGTTATTTGGCGGACCCTTTATAAGGTGTCCTAAAAAGAACCATAAAATTACATAGAAAATGAAATTTGTTCTTTTGATTGTTATTTCTTAAATTAAATCATAAAAAAACACAGTATATAATTAATTATGTGCGAAATGGCACAATAATCAAATGACCTCTACGGCTTTGTTTAAATGAAACTAAATTTCGTTGACGCACTGGTGGCTGTGAGCTTGTTGCAATAGAAAAAAAATCATTTGGCGATTTAAATCACACTAGACACTATAAAAAAGAGTTAGGAAAAAAGGAAATAGCTCATAAATTAATAAAGTTATTTCGCGAGTTAACTGGACTTTTTTTTCGAGACACATGTCGTGTACATCAATGTAATCGAATTTTTGCGAAATAAACTCTTTTGTTATGTCGCGATATTGAGAACAAGTGACAGTTATTACTCGCTTTCAAAGAAGCATGATCGAATTAACACTCAAAAATTCACATCAAACAGTTAAGTGTTGTCGATACATTTAGGATGAGTTTTACACAGCCTAAAAAGTAAAAACGTGCTCGAGCATTTAGAATGACTTTGCCGAAAAATTCGTATCCACTTTGTTGTATGTACATGATCATTATAATGTAGCATAAATAAAACATTTAGATGCAGATCTTTAGTAAACATATGATGTGGAAATTTTCTTGAAATATGCAAGCCTGTTGTGGTATTCCCTGCAGGGTAAAAAAATGTATGTAAGAGAGAGAAAAGAAAGAACTAAAAAGAGAAAAATTAAAGGTTAGTTTACTTTTAAATCTCTTACATTTAATTCGAGGAAGCAAGCTATCTTAACTGGATGTGCTTAAATGGATAGAGGTGTGAGTTCGGTTGGACGTTCTGAACATGTAACGAGATGCCGATTGATGTGTGGTGATTACTCACAGAGCGAGTACGAATTAACAATATTTAGTTCCAGAAGTAAGAGACAACTATTTAGAATTTTTGATAGTCCGAAGTGTAGTTGATAGAACAGCTCTTGTTTCTTGGGTAATGTTTTTTAGACCCTGCTATGGGCGAGCGTCGAAAGCCTTGGACCACGCTTCCAATTAGTGATTCCAATGATCACTAGTTGGATTATATACCTGGCTGCTGGGGTTTCCTTTCTTAAGTCATACCTAATTGGCAGTTGACGAAATGATGCCTGATATCTAGTTAAGGCGTGATATGTGCGGTGGGGTTCTTCGCGTTTCACGAAGAGTTTTGGAGTGACATCCAGTAGCTATTCTGAGTGCATTATTCTGAACCGATTGAACGTTGGTACACTGTATTTCTGAGATACTGTGGAACCAAACTGCGATAATTTCTGTCTGCCATCGATTTTTTTTTGGACCCATATTAACACTTTTACGTACTGCTTTGTTATTTACATTTGAAGGAATATTTTTTTGTTATGTCAAGTCTACCAAGCGATGTACCTTACATCTTCCGAATTTTGTGATTTTTCGTATAAATACAGTACATCATAGAACTAAGAAAAATTCGAGTTTTGAGATTACTGACACTGCTGAAGCCTTTAACTTGATATAAAACCAGATTTTTTTCTTGATAAAATTAAGGGAAGTTTTCGTAACTTATAAGTCGGAAGACTAAGTTTGTGAAAGACGGTTTCTCTTTCTATAGTTATGACAATTTCAAAGTGGTATGATTTTTGGATTCAGAAATATAAATTAATTATATATGAAGATATTTTTCACCACTAAAAATTGTATGGGTTACATTTATTTACTTTGTCATTGCGTGTTAAACACATCGGATTTTTTTGTTATTGTAATCTGTAATTTGATTTATATTTCTGGAATCAATTATCATTCCATTTTGAAATTTGTTACAACTTAAGTAATTATATATTCGGCATATAAGAAAGCAACTTTATCGATTTATTCGAAAAACACCAATTTTTAAAACCCGGGTTTTGGTTTTTTACTCGTAAAACCAGTTCGAATAACCGGTTTTCAAGTTATGTTTTTGTAAATATAAAAAATAAAAAATATACAAATTTTATTTAGTTTATTTTTATTCAAAATTGAGATTTTAAAGAAATCAGTCTTTGAAATTGTTATTAATTCATAAAATAATCTTTTTAATACATTAAAAAGAAAACTTTAATATGAACAAGTAACAATGCTATTTGACCGTGTCAAAGCTAATAAAAGCCTTCAACATCATGTATATAGATAAAATTATTTCATCGCTGCATAGTCTAGATTCTAAAAATTTAATTTAGATGAGTCAGTGACCTTAAATTTCGAATTTTTCGTAATTATTTGATACACATTTGATGTCAAAAACAGCAATTTTGAAAGTTGATAAGAGACGGTTTAACCCTTATGCATTTCATAATCGTTTTTTATTTTTCTTAAATAAACCGGGATTTCTTTATTGCAAATAATAAGCAGTAGTAAGTTTGGTATTTCATTTCAGATATGTTCACTTAAGGCAAATATTTTATGAAGTACATGTAACAATTAAAGGTAATAATTTCCGCTCTAATAAAGAAATATTTAATTAAAATTTTTCCTCATTAAGCCGGTTGAAATAAATATCAATTGATTGTAATATGTTTCAACTATATTTGGTTTAGCGAAAATTACATAAAATTAAATTAATATTTTTTCACATTTCTTTGAATTTAGGCTAAGAGGTCTTAAGTCAGAAACTGCAGTTATTGTTTAATATGATTTTTTCTAAATAAAAAGCAAATAATGACGATTGAAGATAGACATATGTTTTTAATACAAACCGAAAGAGAGAAACATTTTCGTGAAATGCAGATTTTTTTTACTTACGAGGTTTTTGTCTAACGTCAAAGACTTACAATTACAATACAATACAATTGTAAATTAAATGAACTCGATAAGCTCTAAAGCAATTAAAATATGTTTTTTAGTAACTCATATCTGCCGACATTCAAATTATTTCTTAGGGGCCACTTTACAGTATAAATACCTGAAAATTAAAATCTCTCGTTCATTATGGCGCAACAGGCAAATCATAATTTTCTGAGAAATATGTATTCCGCATAATTTGTAATAAATATTGCTCACGTTATTCGAAATTTGTAGAAAAAGTTACGGCAATTACGAAATTCTATTTAATCACATTATTTTAATTTTATTCAATAGATTCACCTCAATAATACAATCAATAAAAAATGCCCTAACTTGCATTACTGTCTCTACCACGCACTGTTTTAATGGTCGATAAAATAGAGACTTAAAATAAAATCAATACAAATATTCAATTGTGTATTACAACATTCTTTACAAAATACAAAAGTATACACATACAAATTTGAAATACATACACACACACACAAATACATACACATACACACATACATTTTTTAGTAGAAGTTTGTAGCCAATTATGGCCTAGAGGCTTGGTTGCCGAAATTTAAATAAATAAATAAAAAAAAATACATGTTTATCTTGGAACTGTATGTAATCATTCATACCTTTGTTACATGCATCAATTCCATCCAATGACGTTCAGTAATTGCTGGATTTTGTAATTCTGTAATAGTACGCAACGATGCAACTAATTCCCTCAGCACTCCCACAATGTACAAGTAGGGAGTCCATTCGCGTATGCTTTTGTCAAGAGTGCGTAAGTCGCGTGTAAATTGTTTGCACTCGTTTTCGATGTCATCGGTGTCAATGTGTTGCCATGAAGATGAGCGCCAATCATCAATACACGATTCGATGACATAAACAAAATCCCACAGTTGCTAACAAAGCAAAAAAGAAACACATGCAAATATTTAAATAGAGAAGAGATAAACAAATAAATGGGAAAAGCAAAGGAAAAAAAGAAATATGGATAAAGTTGAACTACCATTTCCAAAAGTTGTATTTTTTTTAAATTCAAATACATTTGAATTACTTAAAAATTTTTCATGAACAAAATCTTATAAATCAATAATTCTCTTAAAAAAAGGATCGTAAAAAATGTCGATTGATAAAAGTTAAAAAGTTTTTGCAAGGAAAAATAAACAAAAAAATTATATTAAATTTTAACTAAATATTGCCTGAACTTACTTTGATGCGTCTTACTTCAGCAGCGCACAGACGCAAAGTATCATCATCTGGTGCAGTAATGCCAAGCAATTGGGAGCAATATGTAATGCGTTCATGTTGTGCACTGAAGCATTCCATTTTCAAACAAACTTCATCGCAGAGACTATAAACTTCAGAGCAAGGCGTTTGAAAAAACTACATAATAAAGTAGTAAGAAATAAGTGGAAATTAAAATAAAACAAACTTATGTTTCATTAAACAAAATTTTCCTCTTTCACACACACATACGCACATAATTATACACTCCTTAACTCACCGCCATTTTTTGGAATTTCTTTGCAAACGTTTGCAAATGACACGTGTACAGCATGATTATGTCTGCCACTCGTTGCTGTTGATGTCTCTTTGTATCTTGTAGTGCTTCGGCTTTTGTTACAGCTTGGACCTTTAAATGTTGCCATTGTATGGGCAACTGATCAATGTTGCGTACTAATTGTCCATCATATTGAACATTGTAGGTCTTTAGCAGTTGCATCATTTCCTTGAGTGGCTTAAATAGATTATCAGCATAAGCTTCGCGTTGCTTAATTTGTGCCATAACTTCGAGCACTTTAAGCAAAGTGTAAAAATCATTACGTGCAACATGCAGTTGCAGTAATTCAAAGCCGTCTTTAATGAATTTGTTGAATTTCTGTAAAGGAGCACAGGCAAAAGTTAAGAATGAATAAAACAAAAATTAACAATTAGCTTATGAAGACAAATGTGTATGTGTAGGTTAATTAAGGATTGATGAAGTCTTAAAGGAAGACATTGATAAAATTACAATTATATGACCGGTTACTGCAGAGAAAGAGTTTTTAAAAACAGCAGTGAAAGTACACAAATTAATGTAAATGCTATAAAATCAAATATTGTCCGTCTCAAAAAAAAAAAAAAAACAGTTCAAAACACCCAATGGAGTTCCTAGTGAGAGCATAGGTTGGCTGTTACTTATTACCATTTGCGTGCGACTGAAGAAAACCCCGTCAGAAACCTCAAGAAGTGTGATTATTTCACGCTACAATTTGCAAGATATATTGTAGCGCCGGCAAATTAATTGAGGGCCTCCTCTAAATACTATAAAGTCAACTTGGCAATCAAAAATGGTATATAAGTACAAGCTTCTGCGTAAGTTGTATCTTTTAAATATGATACGCTAGCGTCAGAGACTGTTTTTTTTCAAACAGTAAAACTATTTATAAGTGTATAAATGCACTTTGTACTGCTTAAGGCTATAATACACGGCATGTTTTATATATCTGACTTTAAAATTTGTGAGACATATGTAAATCTACATGTCTGTCAAAATTGTACTTTTACAGGCAACCGTCGCTGACTGCTTTGCAGCAGCAGAGAGTTCTGCTAACGGCTGATATCACATGTTTTGACAGAAGAAAATAGAAAGCCCTCTAGTTGAAATTTTGTCAGGTGTCTCAACACATGTTTTTACAGAAGTAATGTTTTAAAGGTAACACACGATATGTTCGTATTTATCAGTGTGGAATCAAGGCAAGTCAGTTGTAAAAAAATGACGTGTATTAGCTGCTTTACTTGTATGGTTACCGTATAAATTGTGAAATATTTATTGCAAAACTTTTGAGATTGTAGATGCAAGAGAAAATACAAATTAGAGAGATATCCAACATCGTCGACACCTTTTTAATGTTTTGTTCGCAAAACCAAAAATATTACGCAGTAGACATACGCGTACTAGGAAAGCCTATTTCTCTTACTTTCAAATACGGCAATTGATACTATAAGATTGTAAATTGGGCTATTATATTTTTTTATACATTATTTTTAGCAAAAATTGATGATGTGTTAAGAACAAAATAAATTTGCTCAATTTTTATTCAGCCGATTAGAAACGGATTTATTGTACTATTCGTCGAAACACTGCTTATTTTTTAAAACAGTGTGTTTTTTCATAAGTACAACTAATCCATAGTATGGTATGTGTTTCTGGTTTCCTCTGATTTCTATAGCTGATTTCTAAAATCAGATTTCAAAATAACCGACGCATTTTTAAAAGTTATCTGACATTCAGTTTTAAATATTGGTAACAAAGTTTAACGTACAAAGTAAGTTTGTTTAAAGCACTGTTGCTGTTGTTAAAAAAAGAAAAAAAAAATAATTGTTTTTTGTATTGTAGCTTTAAGTTTTTGCCAAGAAGGTCAGAAGTTTTTTTTTTTATAAAAAAACACAAATATAACTTTTCTTAACTTGGGGCAAAGAAACTGAGAGTGTTGTTTAAAATTTTGTTCCACATTCAGTGCTAAATAAAATAAAAATGTATAATCCAAGAAAATATTTATAAAATTTCAGGCCCAACTATAATTGGTTTAAGTCACTTTAAAAATAAGACAAAAATAATTGAATATATAAGAAACTGCCTGAGGTTATTTCTTTAAAGTTCTTTGAGTTCAAAAGCATAAAAAATAAATTAAAAAATGTTGAAAGCACAAAGAAGGGCATTATGAAATTTTTTATATTTTAAAATTAAAACAACTGAATGAAAACTTCAAATTAAATAATGATAATAAAAAGACAAAAGTTGTTAGGGCCAATTAAGTGTTAGAACTTTTTTAATTATTGTTTTATCTTTGTGTTTGTCTGAGTGTTTTGCGACAAAGATTTGAGGAATTTAAAGCGGAACACTAGCTATCGAACAATGTCAAAACGGTGGGTGTCATTTAGACGCTGTGTAGCAAACTACGATGAGAACCAACCAACTTACTATCAAAAAACATACCAAAGTAACTGAAATGTTATTTTTATATAAACTAATGCCATACTCCATCAGTCCCATCAAATATAGTTTTTTTTTAATTGGTACGCAGTGCTGACTCAATGAAAATGCTAAGAAAAAATTATTTAAGTAAAATTTTTTAAATATTTCTTACTCATTTGTTGCTGCCCTTTCTAGCATGATTAAACTGCTCCTGGTAAAGATGGAATTAAAAACTACTAATTGCAAAAAAAAAACCTACGAAGTGGGACATAGTACATAAAACTGCTGTAGAAAACAGTTAAGCACGTCATAAGCTATTTGAGTAGCGTTTTTTTATACCCTTCACCTGTGGTGCACAAGGGTATATATAGATTTGTCATTCCGTTTGTAGTTTCTACAATTTTCATTTTCGACCATAAAGTATATATTTTCTGAAAGCTTATGAATAGAGGAGTCGATTAAGCCCTGTCCGTCTGCCCGTCTGTCCGTGTGTTGGTTGAAATCAACTTTTAGAAGCAACCATATATTTCTCAGATCTGTGTATGGTATTAATCTCTTGGAAATATCCGGTAATGAATAGCTATTAAAATTCAGCGCAATCGCCTTATAACTTTTTGAGATATGAGCAAAAAACTACGACCACCTCGTTTTTTTTTATATATTTTTAAAAAAAATTTAAAATTAAAAAAAATTTTTTAAAACAAGATAATTGACAACTTGTCGTCAAATTTACTTTGAAAAAAATGCTGCCATATCTGCTGACAAACTGAAATTTGGCGTTTTCACTTATTTGTCAGTTTAGATGGCAGTTTGTGTGCATAACTGACTGCAAACATAGATGACGCCATATGACAACCCATTTTCATACAATTGCCAACAATTTGGACAATTTGACAACAAAAATTACATAGTGAAAACCAAGCTTTAGTCACACCTTAACGTAAATTTTTTAGTCCAACTTAATTTGACATTTCTTTATTTCAGAGTTTGATAAATTTAACCATGGTACACAAATAAGTAGCGCATTTAGATTGTTAAACCTTTAACGAAAGTGGGAGTTCAAAACAAAATGGACTTCGTGCACTTTACGATTTTTATGGTTAGCATAAACCTCAGTGAATTCGTAAACAAACAGAATTGCCACATTTTGGCAAATAAATATCTATGAGTGTTTGTTGAAAAGTCGAAAAGTGTGCGTCAATAAGCCAAGAACTAATCAAGAGCTTAAGGATAAGATAATTCGGCAAAACAACGACAATTAAGTTTCAGTGTCATTAAAAATATTAATCATCGCATAGAAGTATGCTACCGAAGCTGTGGTGAACATTTGTCCGATATTTTGTTTCACACATAATTGTCATAAATTTTTGATTGCAACAAAAAAATATTAATACAATTTCCCGAAAAAGTTTTGTTTTATTGACAGTTAACATCGTGCGTTTTGGTTAGACTACCCGTTTAAAAAAAGTATTGCAGCCATTTTAAGAGACATAATATGTGTTGCGCTTACGAAGAAATGTGTAGTTTGACGCATGGTACACTTATACATGGTGGCGGTGCCAGCCCAGCTGATTATTTTTTTGTGCTCTGGAGTATGTCAAACTACATATTTAAAAAATGATTTCAACTCCGGAAATTGTCAAACTCCATACAAAAACTTGCTCTCCTTTACGCTATCACCTTATGTTATTACACCATGGTTTGCGGTACATAATTTTAATATAAAATTGTTTCATTAATTGTTTAAGGTCATGACTGACTATCAGATTTAGTCGTTCAATATGTCAAAAATTGTATGTGTGTTCAGAAAGTGTGGACAAAAAATTCATATGTGCGACAGATTTTTTGAAAAGTGCGTCTGATTAGATAATCTTTTGTAAATTTTAAGAAAATGGTAGTTTCTGTGATCAGAGTTTGTAAACCAGCTGTACAAAAAAATTACAACAAGTCATTTATTTGTACTCGTATTGCATAGAAAAGTAATAATAAATTTAGGGTCGATAATATTTGTAAACAAAAATCTTTTTTGGATGACAGTGTGGCATCCAATCACACATTTTGCTGGGATTTTCTCATATAGGACAGAACTCTTATCAGATTTTTATTTGACATAATCGCGCGACTTTGTAGGATAGTCAGTCATGGCCTTTAGCAGCTTTTTGTTTTGAGAATTATTAAAGGCTCAATAAACTTTACTTTTTACTTTTACTTTTTAAATGTTAAAACAAAACGAATTTAAAATTAATTTGATTTAAATATCATTTTACCATATAGTCTTTATTTTGTGTAAAATCAAAATCAATAGTTTACTTTTTGATAAATTTTATCTGATTATTACGTAGATTCCTTTTCATTACTTTACGTCTAGACGTGGCATCGTTTTGTTCAGACTAAAACAAAACGTCGGCAGAGCAACTGTCAAAAAATTGTTCATGTTCTTTGATATGGAGAAACGTACAAAGTGTATTTTGTTGCTATTTTTATGTGTCGTCTCTTTCTTTCATATTTCAAATGCCTTTTAATGTCAGACGTCGTTGTTCGAACAAATGTTCTGACAACGCTGTTTGAACAAGAACAAAACATCGACAACAGCGGTCCACACCAGGCAAATTCATGTGCGCACAAATAATTGTTAGTTGTGCGAACAAATCGATGGCTGGTGTAGACCGTACGTTATGTATTGTCTGTCTATGGTCAACTAAATCATACTATTAGCCACTTTAGGTGATTGTGTTTTCTTAATAACATTCTAAGTATTCGGATTTTAAATAATTTCTTAAATAATTTCATACTTATTTTTCCATTGCATGAAATATCTTTTAACTAACCGGACATCTCTGTTGAATGACATAATTTTGAAGGTTTTTTTAACACTAAATTCACTATAATTTAAAATTTTAATGAACAGCTGTGTAGGTTGTGGTTACTTACCTCCAAGGTCTTCTCTATATAGCGCAGTAGCCTCTTCTTAAAATATTGCGACCATTTACAGGTCATATTCAATAACGTATATTTTAAAGGTTTAATATCGATCAATAACCAGCCGTTAATAATTTGGAAATCGGAAAGTTGTTCAATAACATCGTGCATATTATTATAGCGTTCAATCTGGAAAGATTAAGTTAGATACACATTAATATTTTGTTTAAGCAAATTATGTATAAGTTTTAAAGAAATGCCAAACTATCAAAATCATTGCTTATCAAATATTTGCTCAATTCACAAGCTGTCGTAGGTCTTGTACGTCGTAATATTTGTATACAGTTTGTTGATAACTTCTACATTCAATTTTTATACAACAGTTATAACAATTTATGTTTATGGAAAGTCCTATAAATACATCATAGCTGGAGAAGTAAGTTCTATTGCATTTTTTCTTAATATGCAGAAGTTAATTTTTTACAATCTACGAATCCTTTGACGGGTTGTGCATTGAGAAATTATAAGTACGATCGATGCTAAAGATTTTTTGCCAAAAAAGTTTAAGAAATAATACAAAGTGAGCCATATTCAAGTTAGTTTAACATTGTTTAAATATCACATAGGCTTTTATTTTCCATAGTGACATGTTGCCGGACAGAAGTATAAAGGCACTATGTGCTGTTTTAAGAAAGGTGAAAGCGGTAGATACTCAGTGATATCTATAGTTCTGTGTTCATCATGTCTGATGTCACAAATGATTGGCTTATTTTGCCACAACTACAAATGGCTTGTTACACTAGAAATTTGTTGGTTAATTTTGTTTTTTTTGTCTAGCATAATTCTTAAACACTGTGTCGTCCACCAGCTGACATAAAGATCTTGACTGGAAAGTTTTGAAAAGTCTGTTAGAATATAAGTTGTATTACACAATAGTTGTATTTTTTTTTATAAAATTTGACTTTGAATTTTTCGCTCATGCTTTTGCTTCTAAGCTCTTTTCTGCTTTGTGTTTTGAAACTTTCTGAACTTTTTACGAGTCAACCCAGTATTAGCTTGTCTCTTCCCACAAGAGAATCAAGGTATTTAATTCTACGAGCTGATTTTCTGATAGAAATGTAATTTTTCCTTAAGTATTTATGTTATTTTTGTTAGATTTTTTTTCTTGATCTAGGGTTTCTTTCAATCTTCCTTCTTCAAACAGTATGACGATCATTTATTCAGATTTTTTGTTACTTTTTTTCAAAGTCTATATCAAGGCGGTCTATATTGTATTTTTTTGAAAGTCTATATTGAATTTTTTCTAAAGTTAAAATTATTTTTTACACATACATACATACATTTTTTGATGGCCTGTTGACAGTTGAACGTGAATGATTTAGAATACATAATAATTATCTGACATATTTTTTTAAGCTTTCGTGATTAAAAAATATTTATTTATTTTACCAAGAACAAGGTGAATTCAATAAGGTGAACTTATTAGATCAGCTGATCATCAGCTGTTGACTACTTCTAGGGACCACTTGTCAAATTTTTGTGTATTTTTGACATATCGTTTTGTTTTACACTAACAAAATACACGTTTGTATTTTTCAACTTTGTAGTTGTTTTAGCGACGAGTTCACCTTATTGAATTCGCCTTGACCAATAATGAGTTTTGCTTAAAATAGTGTGTAAAAGTTGTTTTCTGACTTATACTTTAAAATTTCCATTTAAATTTATAAAAGAAATCTTTTGACAACGAAAACTAAACTCTACTGGAAAAGATTTTCAATTTAAATTGGACAAGTCATTTGGTTAACTTTTGGTTTGCCTTTAAATTGTTTGTTGCTTTATTAATGGTCGACGATATTTCACAAATATTTCTGACCAAAAACTTTTGGTCTCCTCCCCATTTAAAACAAAAGCTGCAGCAAATAAAACTATTGACTTAAAGGACAATCAAACATACACACAGTCACACACAAATAAGTAAATAACTAATACTTGTCATATACAAACATGTAAGTAAATAATACGACTATGACAACAACTACTAAAACAAAAACTACTGCTGCTGACTGGCACTAAATCCCATTATAGTCTTCTGAGTTCTTAGCAAAAATAAAATGAAAAAAGTCAAAATAAATAAATGCAAGCAAATAAGACCAGAAGAAAAAAAAAAAAACAAAAATATTACGAATTTAAATTGACCATTTGACTGGGCTTACAATGATATATGAACCAATTTCTTTAAGTTTAATAGGCTAAAACCACAAAACTTTAACCTCAACCGCAAATATTGTATTGTACACATATTCGAATTGTGTGAGTGTCCTTATTTGTGTGTGTTTGTTCATACACGTATAAAATGAAATGTAACCAAAAGCAATACTGTAAGTAAATATTTCACAAAGAAACCGGAATCTTTACACAAATACCATGAATGTTTTCCTTTCGACCAATTCAAATACAAAATTATAAAAATTGCAATCTGAGACCAAATTTGGAAAAAATATAATATTTATCGATAAACATATATGTATGTATGTGTTATGTTTGCTTGTGAATTAATGAAATGCTATAAAATAAGATTAGGTTGGATAGCATTTTTTTGATTATTAGAAATAAATAATTTATTGAACAATTTTGAGTATTAAATTTAAAAAAATATATAGAATTCGGAAATATCAGAAATAAATATCCAAGTAAGTGCTGTGCCCAAGGTCTGCGTGTGTTTAAAACAAAAATAGCAAAATTGGCTAAAATGATGCAATCGCTGCACGCAATGTCGAGTAACTGATTTGCTAGTGGATAACACTCAAAGTCCACGTCGTCGTACGATGTATATCAACAAAAATTTAGCTTATAATTCGTCAGCATGATGAGAATTTGCACAAGTGCCTTGGATTAATTGCTTATAGGGTTCAATGGATTTAAAACGTTTATCTGCTTCGTTACAGTTTTGGGCCCTACAGTCAAACCTTAACAGGGGTGGCAACGTTGTTTGGCTGTCAATTCTTATGCCCAAACAATTTGCATGAAGCACATCGGAATAACGAAGAAGTAACTCCTTCCAATTCAATTTTAACTAATGTTAAGTAAAGGGTGTTTTTTTTTAATAAAGGTTTAGCCTTTAAATGGAATAAAACAAAGATTAATTTTTTAAATTGACATGAAATTTGCTTTATTAGAAAGATAATCTTCTGTCAGTATAATTTAAATAATCTGTAGGTTCAATTTTCAAGAACTCTTTCCAACATTTGTGACCGTATATTGGATATAAGGCGGCAAATCTTGCCCACCAAGTGATTAATCGTTTCGGGCTTATCAGCGTAGACTAACGACCCTACAGAAAACAGTCTAGGGACATTAAATCGCACAAACTTTGAGGAAAATTCACGAGACTGAAACGTAAAACTAAACGTTTGCTTTAAAAAATAAATTCTAGGGTGAAATATGTGACATGTTGCATCGTTTTGTTGAAAACACAGCTTCTGCACATCATGGTTGATCAATTGATGATCGAAAAAGTCAGTAGTCATGGCTCTATAGCGGTCACCATTGACTGTAACGCTTTCATCACCATCGCTTTTAAGAAAGTACGGACCAATGATTCTTACAGCACATAAAGAACAATATACGGTCATCTTTTCCGGATATAACGGTGTCTCAATATACCATTGAAACAAAAGTGAGAATCATTGCTAAATAAAATTCGGTTATGAAAATCGGAATCAACGGCAATCTAATATGGGCCTGTTAATAAAATCTACGCCTTGCTATTTATGCATCAGTCTATGACTTGACAGTTGTCAAAATGACCGCCAGTTAAAAAAAATGTTGCCAATTTAATATTCTATACCTCTTAAAGAAACATCCGGTATTTAGGTTGACTGCACTACAACTGTTGTTGTTGTACCCCTCACCCGAGGTGCCAAGGCTATATACGGCTTTGTTATAACGTTTCTAATTACTACAAAATTCAATTTCGACCCCATATATGTATATATTCGGAAAGCTTAAGTCGATTAAGCAATGTCCGTCTGTCCGTGAGTTGCATAGATCTGTATGTGGTAGCGATCTTTTAGCAACATTTAGGAGTGAATCGCTATTGAAATCCAGCACAATCGCCTTATAATTTTCTGAAATATGAGCAAAAAAAAAACCGACTGATTCTATTTTTTCCATATTTTCAATAAAAAAAATTAAAATATTGTAACTCTTAATAGATGCGAAATCCCTTTAGTTCTATTAGAAAAAAATCTTGACAAATTGGCCACTATCGGCAAAGTTATAGGCAGAAAAGAAATTTAAAAAAAGAAATATTTATTTTTTAATAATTCAGGCTCGTTATTAATTTTTGGCCACTCTAAGGACACAAAAATATTACCCGTAGCCTCGAAAATTATTGCTGAGAAAAACCAACAAATCGGTTTTAAACTAATTTAAATACCGGCACCAAAATACAATTGCTTCCATGTTTTTTTATAAAATACTCAAACAAAAATCAATTTATATTATCGGTATCGGATGCAAGAGCTTAATATAGTACAGTCTAAAAAATCTATGGTGGCGACACAACAAAATGGCGTACATTGTAAATTTATATTGGTTAAAAATCTCCAAAAAATATACGTGTGTCTACCACCATGTGACAAACAAACGAAACATCATTGTTTTCTACCGACTGAGAATTAACCGTTGAAATTCGCTCCTTTTTATTATGATCACTATTTGGGGGGTCGATAGTATCTGTATGCTTTAAGAGCTGCGTGATAGCGTTCACGAAGTTTAATTTTATCTATTGGTTTTTCAGCAGCTTTTTGTTTTTTGTCCCTACACTCCTTATATGATCTTTTGACTTGTGCCCATATTGAATCGAGTTCGAGTTTAAAACTCCACATCCTACATATTAGTATCAAATTAAATAAAACGTTAAATAATAGAATACAGTAAATTATAAAAAATTAAAATATAAGATGGAATAAGTATGTGTTAAAATTACTGTTCATTACATAAGATTGAAGGCCTTGTTTGGATTTGTCACTTGAGTGTTAAGAAGTTACTCTGGTTTTCTGTTACAGAAGCTCAAGTCGAACATAAATCTTTTACAAAATTATTGTGAAATCTCCGGGAAAGGTTATTTTAAGTTTATATGTTATGGACTTTTTATTGGATGAAATTAAAGATATCAAGTTGAATAAGGTTTTGTGTCAGCAAGATGTGGCACTATATCACACAGTATAACAAACAATCAAAGTTTGGTTGTTGTTTTGGCTATTCGAAATGTCTACTTCTTATCTGTGGTCTGGCCGCTATAGACTTCTTTTATGGGATATCGTTAAATACTGATCTTGTGCGAAGAATCTAAAAACAATACACAGGTTAATATCGATCGAGCTATTCTTGAGATTGAACCAAAAGTTCTTAAAAATGTTTTGGAAAATTGGTCTGATAGCATAAGCTACTGCAAAGTCAGTCATATGAATCAAGTCTTGTTGTATAAATAATGGGAATATTTATTATTTCTAATTAAGTCACGGTTTACCAAAACAAATTAGGTTCAATTTAATTTTTAAATGAACAATTGCATTCGAGGCACGGTTTAAAAACATCAGAATATAATAACAAAAAACAATATACTTATTTTGTCTGTCGCCACACACTCTATCAGTGTTTCATTTGGGTGACGCTAAAATAAGGAACATAAATAAACGGCGTAGGGTATTAAAACATTTTAACACACAGGAAAAATTCTTTTGCGAAATTCAAATCTAAAATTAAATAAACTCCACTTGTGTAAAAATATTATTTATTTAATATATTTTATATAGATATCAAGTGCCACTTACTTAAAAAAAAAAAAACGAAAAACACTGTTAATGTATCTAATATCTCACGATTTGTTGCTATAGCCTTTTTGCCTGTGTTCCATTAGCCCCATTTAATAAAAACAGACATATAAAGTATTTAAATGTCTTGATAATGCCAACTTTGGTTTTTTTGCAGCTTCTTGCGTTAAGAGTTGAAATTGATCTAAAACAAAGTTGTAGGGAAACTTGTACTAATAGCGTAATACAATACACATATACTTGCAATAAGCATTCGGAATGTAAAAGTACAAATGCCAAGTAGCAAAAGCAGCAGCATTGGTAATTTGGCCCCCTAAACGTTCAACATTTATCAAATGTTATTGGTCCCGTGGGTACAACTTGTGTGATTGTGGTCACATATATATCTTGTGTGTTTGTACATATGTGTTGGTCTGTTTTTTTTGTAATATACACTGCATAAGTGTATGTTTGCATATGTGTGCTGAGTACATGTGTTTGTTAGTTAATATGTGTAATTTCTTTAATATATTATACTTCTGGTTATTATTATTATTGTTGTTGAAAATTTCTTGCAATATGTGGCAGATTCATATAAATTTTGCCAAATTTGACCACAAGTATAGTGACAAAATACACTGTACTAGACATACACGCACACATACTTGAAACACAAATACCGCCATTATAACAAATAAAGCAACAAAAGTATTAAATATATTAACTGTGTGTAACAAAAAAAGAAAAAAAACAACCCACAAGCTTTTAAATTTTATATGAAAAATGTATTTAAAACTGATTAGAAATACAAAATCAGTAAATCTAAAATAATAACCAAAAATAATTCTTTGAAGTAGGCCTGTCATCGGCCTTCCGGAGAAAGTGTCTGGAGATTCTGCTTTTAATACTCCCTAACGGGATTGCAACTGCACTTGCGATAGAGATATCCAAAGTAGGCCTTATGCGCAGGAACCCAAACTAGAGTAACGTCAGCCCGTTGACCAAGCCTTGAGAGTTCCTTTCTTTTCATTGGCCAACTAAATAAGACTAAATAAGAGAGCTTAATCTCCAGTCCATCAGAGAAGACACCGGATCCAACACCACATTCCATCCTAGAACCGTCAGTATAGATCCTGGTGTCAAAGCTCCCCAAAAGGTCACCTCCGTTTCACTCACTCCTGGAGGGAATTAGAACCCTGTACGCCCCATCAAAGTCCATGTAGGGCGTAACGTAGTCAGAGGGTTGATAAAAAATCAAAGCTTTTGTTTAATACCAAACGAAATATGAATTTTTCCGAATTATTGCCTGAGAAGCAAATTATTGCGAGCTGAGAAAACTTCATATCTTACTCATATAGTAACAATAATTCGTATACTAAGAACAGTTTGTGGCGGCAATGCTGTTTTAGCGGCTTATGTTAAACATCTTGTTTATTATTTAGCAACTGTTTCTATAAAACAATAACTAGTTACAAGATTATACAGCACGATCAAAGAATAACTGCCGTATTCATAAAATATATTTCAGGTTTATTTAAGGCTTATTTGACAGAAGTTTGTCAAATAAGCCTATAATAAACCAAAAATATTTTTTATGAATACGGCAGTAAAACTTTATTGATAAAGTTAAGTAGTCAATAGGACAAATTTTCTTAACCCAGCTTGATGTTTGCTGGTTGAGCTATGCCAAAAAGTTGCCGTTAACCTATTGCCTTATAAATCCAGACTATTGCTTAAACTAAAAGCGATATATAAGGCAGAGTCATTGAATATGAAATTTCTTTGATACGTGCTTTGGTGCGAACCTATGAAGGTAATTTGAGTGATACCATAAGATGTTTATAATTTATGCGTAAGTCTTATGTAATCCTTAGGGATATACAAATAAGCAAATTACTTTATATTTGACCGGGCCTAATACTAAATTCACTTTAGCATTATGAAGGTATGTAAAGATTCTAAAACTGACCTTTTCATAATGTAATCTCGTTTTTAGATTTAATGTATGCATTTTCTGTTCAATCCCAAAAATTTTGTTTGTTGGATTATAAATTTGTATTTTACTGGTCAAGGCCTGGCATTTGGTACCTGTATTGTGGCAGAAGGGTAAAAGGAGTAATTTTGTTTCATGAATTTGTGCTGTATTATACTAGTCAAGCCACTTTTTTTGGTACCTGAGTTTAGTGGGTAGAAGAGAATAAAATTGTAATTACTAAAGGGTGGTTAAATTTTAAGGGCCGATGTTGATTTTGAATATAATACATATTGTTCAGGAAATTATTGTCATTTCTTTTTATTATGGTTATGTTGATATGGTTCAATTATGTATAGAAGAAAATATAGGCCAAGCGGCCGCCGCGAACTCGGCGGCACACCTCCATCAGATGGTCCAAATTTTGATGAGGCTGAGGCATAATTGAGGTTCTATGCCGTTTATGTGACGAGTTATCTCATCCATTAGCTCTTGAATTGTTGCTGGCTTATCTACGTACACCTTTTCTTTCAAATGACCTTAAATAAAGCAGTCCAACGGTAAAAGAGCCATTGTTTCGTTAGCTGTGTGGCAAGTGGCACTGTCCTGTTGAAACTACATATTGCCTACATTAGTGTCCAATTCGGGCCATAAAGAGTTCGTTATCATTTCACAATAGCAAGTACCATTCACAGTTACTGCCTGACTGGCCTCATTTTGGAAAAAGTACGGCTCGATGATGCCGCCAGCCCATAACAGTCACTCTTTGTGGGTTCATTGGTCTTTCGACAATCACTCTTGGATTACCATTCGCCCAAATGTGGCAATTCTTCATATTGACGAATGCAATGAAGTAAAAATATGCCTCATTACTGAAGATAATTTTCTTCGAAAATTTATCATCCACGGTTGCCATTTCTTGCCACCATTCTGATCATTGACGACAAGAGGCTTTTGTTCTTGAGTCAATTGCACCTTGTAAGCATCTAAATGAAAATTTTTATGCATAATGTTCATCAACGACAAGCGTGGGAGGTAAAATTGTTGGGCACGACGACGAGTTGAGGTGGACGGTTCTTTAGCCACACCATCACAAACAGCAGCAATATTTGCGCAGTAAGAGCTGTACGATCATTCACTGGCGTTTTGACATCTCCTGCAGACCCGGTTTGCTCAAATTTTTGCACGATCTTTCCGCACATTTGGACGATTAAATTGACCGAAAAAATGCATTTTGATTTGAACGCCCAATTTCATAATAATCCTAAATAACTTTAGCGCGTTGCTCGATTGTGTATCTTTCCATGGTTAAAAGTGAGTTAGTCTGAAATTGAAAAATGTCAATTGAAATGCAAAAAAAAAAAAACTTGACACCCATTATATTTGCAACGAAAACTACTATTGCTTATAGCGGAGTTGAAGAAATTAGATAGAAAATACTAAAGCAGTTGCACTCTGGTGCTTATAACTCAGTTAATGTTAACCAATTTTTTATTTTTTTTCTGGACTAATTTTCTGGATTATAATTTGGAAATTAGTGTCAATATAGTGTTAAAAATTAATAAAGATCTTTAAGAATTTGCCTGTTTTAGCTTATAACTTTGCCGATTAGTGACTGATTTGTGCAGAACATTTTACAAATCACCTAAGAGGCATATCATATATATAAATACAAGTATAAATAATATTCATTTTTGTGTTCAATAAAAGAGAAAAAACAGAGTTAGAGGTGTTTCTTTGCTTCTATCTTAGAAGATTTAAGAACGATTTGGCTAATTTGATTCGAATATATCCGAAAGTGTAATGTATATGAGTATGTGCAATATATGAATCTTCAAAATGTTTATTTTAATCAGACACCGGGACAGACGGAAAGTAGAATTTCCTATTCATAACGTTTTAAAATTGCATTTAATTGTTGTCAAAACTACAAAATCTGAATATAAGAAAAATCAAAGTTAGTGATATAAAAGAAGAACGATTAAGTTGGCTTAGTGTGATGAAGTTATATTATACAAACGGGACGGGACTTGTCCATGGGTTGTTTCAAAGGTTTGCCTTTAATAGAATACTAAAATGGTGTTTGGTTTGGTAGTAATGAAACCTTCTTCCGAGATGGTTAATGTTTACTGGGAACGCTTGAAGTATGGATTTGTATCACGATGAATATAAGGAAAATACAGGAGGTCTTATATTCTACATATATTATTTATAGACTACGAACTACTATGTACAACGAACGCAAAGGAAATTGGAAGGGCTTTGCATTCGATTACGTAAAAATACAAACTAGTGTTTACAACAAACACAAGGAAAATTCGAAGGGGCTTGTTTTCGTCTACGACAATACTACTATCTAACTACAGAGCACGTGTTTGGGAAACAAGTATCGGCACGGTGTGGGGTCACACTTTACATGACCAAATCAAAGTACCACACGAGCTATGTCGGTAGCTTCTCGATTATTCCCTAAAACTTTGAGTGATAATGCTATGCGTTATATTTTGTAATGGCAAATTACAATGTCAACGGATAAAGTCGCTTTAACTAAACAAATCATTTAAACCAATCCAGGTAACAGTTCATGCAAAGGCAATTGTCGAATTAAATGAGAAAAATATAAAATTTTACAATACAAACCTGTGGTTTACACTCATGAACGTGAAATTCTTTTATTATTATTTGTATTATTATTAAAAATTAGTTAAGAACAAACCGAGATCACGAGATTTCTCTTTGCAAGCTATCTAAAATTTCTACCTTTTCTTTTAGCTGCATATATTTAGATTTTTTGACCCTAATGCCGACTGTTTTACCATTTCTCATAAGATAAAAACGTTCAATTCCGTTGCCATAAAAAAATAATTTAGAGGATACACACAGGGGAATCCCTAAACTTTAAAAATTCAAATTAACGTATTTCAGAATTGCAAACATGTACAGTGAAAAAAAATTGTAAATGTTTAAGAGCTTTCTGGGTTTGTTCACGTTACAGAGTAGTCAACGTAAACAAAAGATTGTTCACGTTACTGCGAGTGCACTGTATATACTTTTGTAAAACATGATTTATTTTTTAGGAAAAATAAAAGAAATAATTAAATGCACTTGAAACAGAGAATGTAAAAAAAAACATTTTTTAATACAGATTAATACTTTTGCCCTCTACTGTTTCCTTTTGCATTTAAACTTTTATCCTTTTTGTATATCCTAATGTGCGAGCTTGTTTGTGTCTTACGTGTAGAAGAATGAGTAAGTATATTGTAATGTAGAAATGTAACCACATGTGTGACCAAAATTGCTTTTGAGACAATCAAGTCGGCAACAAAAAAAAAAAAAACAAAAAGAAATGGAATAACAAGAAAAATAGGAAAACAAGTAGAGGCATTTAACTCAGGTCAGTTATTTACAAAAAAAAATTAAACGAAGCAAAATTGGATGCATATTGTTTATGTCTCTTTATATTTCTCACTCATAGTGGTGTGTGTACGAACGTGTGTTCTACAATTTGCAATTCCCATTTCCTTTTGCGATTTTCTACTGCCAAAGTACAAAAAGAAACCAAAAAAAAAAAAAGGCAAAATAGCAGAGAAACTGAAGGCCTGCCAGCATTATTTATGAGGAACATAAACATTTTATGAGAATTTTAGCTATAAATAACTGTGTAAAACATTTTTAGGCAAGAGCCAACACAAATTATTGTTTTGAACACAACTGATTTGATTTGACTTGGTTTAATCTTACTAACCACTTTTTTCTGACTAGAGGATAAATTTTGCTTAGTCAGCCTCTTGCAACAAGACTAGGAAAAAAGTTTATAAGAATTAAGAACAAAATTTGCAAACACAAAAGATTTGAAAGATTTATAGCTAGTCAGCGGATTTATTTACTATTGTAAATATAAGTTAAATTCAAGAAAAATATTTAAATATTAAGTCGCATGTTTAGGCCAAGATTTTAAAAGTGCAAAAGATTTATTAAATAATACAAAATTCGCTTTCTAAGCCTTTAAAAAATTACAAAATTGGTTACAAATATGACCGCAAAAAGGCACAAACCTCATTCTATTCAGTTTTAAAAAGCGCACACTACAATTCGTTTTAACTATTTCTAAATTAGTAAAAGTATTTCTGTAAATTCTTAGCACCTAAATAATCAACACTTTCATTTATTTTATGACTTTCGTTTATTGTTTTCATTAACTTAATAATAAAAAAAGGCCATGAATAATGTTGTAACATGTGCTAAGAACTTGAGTGATTGATTTACTTACCTCACGTTTAAATGTTTCCATCACATAATATTCTTTGTTTGTAGTGAAGTGGTCTTTTTGCTGGCCTCCCTCACTGTTTTGCTTTGTCACTCTTATTGTTAGTTCTTTTAGATGTTGATTTAAAACGTTTGAATATTTTTCGCTCCATAAATGTCTATACTCTTCGAACTGCAGGGCATATAATTTGGCCGCATTTAGTGTTTCGTTGACAGTTTTTCGTATGCCAACACTAAGTTTTTCTATTTCAAAGTCTAGAGTCATAAATAGTGAGAAAAAGAAAAACGAACAATTTTTAGACATTTTCAAGTTAAAAGATTTAAGAATGTGAAAATGTAAAGGACATAAAAATTTACTTAAAATATTAGCCATTGTTAGCTATAACTATTCTTTATCTTTCTGAAAGTATAAGAATTGCAGAGAGAAAAAAACTAAGAGTCTTTTGAAACTAAGAACGAAACAAACCATTTTAGGATACCCTGATCTGAAGTGAAGCCTATGCACTAGAGAGCGTTTGGTCTGTACAGCTGGTCAGGCAAAATTTTCCACCCCTTTCTTAATAGTTTTTAAAAGGTATTTTAACATGTGACCGAGCGTTGTAATGATGAAATTTTACAGTTTGGCTGCATATTGTGGGCGTTTTCAGGTCAATGCTTGCTTTAAGCGAATCAGTTGTGTTTGGTGAAGGTTCTCTTTAAACGACTAGCTAGATCTTAGCAGCTCATAACAGATAGAATTCTTTTGGTCCAATAAAACGTATAGTATTACCTGAGCGCCATCGACGTCGGGTTTGTTGGGCTATACATACAATCTTGAACGCTTTGTTAGCGTAATGGGTCCTATTTTATTACTGGCAATCATATGTTATGAAAATAATTTCATTTAATATCGTTCAAGCAGCATTTTGGATAACCAAATCGTCTGTCAAGGTCTCTCGACTTCAATTCGTATTGTACTCAATTTTCTTTGCTTTTTGATGAATCTTGCTGCTTCTCTTAATAAATGCTGCTTGAGTATATTCCCATGAATTTCAAAGCTACTGCTGGGTAATACCTCATATTCTTTATTTACGATCTTTAAAGGCTAACCTGGGTGGTCTTTTTCGTTTGCGTCAAAATCACATCTTCTAAACTGCACAAACCATCAGTAATACGTTGAAACTGATGCAAAACATTGTCCATAAGCTTCGGTTCGCTTCAGCGAAATTCTTATTTAATTAAAGGAGTAAAGCAGAATTTACCGCATATAACACTTTGTTAGTTACTTTACAATGTTCAATAGCTGTATGGGAATGAATGGCAGATATGTAGCCTTCAAAATTACATATAAGTTATTACAGACAGAAATCAGGTTCAAACGTATTTCATCTGTTGTGAATCCTGCATTTTTCTGCTAATAAATATAAAAACAAATAATCGTTGAATATGTTTTGTGAAGTGAAAATGTAATCTGTTGGCAGTACAGAAAGGATTTAAGCCGCTTATTTCTTTTCCTATGAAGTTGAATATCCGTTTGTTTACCATAAATGACAAACCAGGCTTTTAATATCACCTTATAGATTAATACATGAACTTTATAAAAGATTTCATTTCAGAAAGTAGAATTTATAAATATTTTGTTTATTATTACATCTAAGAAGAAAGTTAAACAAAATCTAACAACAAAAATATCCTTAAATGATTTTCGATCTAAACACAAATTTATCGTAAATTTTTCATAACGAGGTGAAATTAAAAACTTGGATATGTCGCAAGAACTGTTGGTATTATATGTCAGCTGCCATGTCGACCTTTGATATTAAGAAAAACTGTCCGAAAGAACCTTATTTGAGCTTGAAGAACAAAATTTAGCCAAGTCGGTCTCACCGTTATCTGGATATGCCGCAAAAACTGTTGAATTTGTATGAGTGGTGCCACGCCCACTTTAAATTTTAAGAAAAACTGTCCGTAATTGTAGGAAAAAATAAACAAATTGGCCTGGCCATTTTTTAGTTAAAGCGTGAACAACGTACGCTAATCACTTTTTATGTGTATAAATAATATTTTAATTTTTTTAAATTATTTCATATCATTTCTTTTTGTGGAAAAAAAATTATTGATGCTTTGGAAAAAATTTTACTTTAATAATAAGAAAAACAATAAAAATAATATATGAGAGATCAAATGAGATCTAATTTTATAAAATTTGGTACATATTAACCCTGAAGAAGCTACCCATTGATTGAAGAAGCTACCTAATAGATCTGAAGCTCGGATAAAAATCATATATTATCAATAAAAAGGTCAAGAAATTTAGACTATATAATAATAATTATAAACATATATAAATAGCTGTAAAATTTTGTAAAAACTTAGATTTATTTTTACATTGAATATTACAAAAAATTCTCTATAAAGAAAATTAAACTAAATTTTAACAAAAAATGTTGATTCGTATCTTTGCGGATAGCCAATCATTGATTAAGACATTGAGAAAGGAGAAAGTTGAATCCCGGAACGTTTTGCAATGCAAGAGCGCGATAAACTCATTTGCAGATTGCGAACATCTGGAGATAAAATGGATACCAAGCCATCACGGGCTGATCGGAAACGAGAAAGCCGACAAACTATCCAAAATGTGAGCTCTTCTGAGTACTAAAACTTTGGAGAACGCCAAACCCCTTAAAGGATTCAAGGATGAACTTAAATGTTGGGCAACGGAGGAGCATGCCAGAAAGTGGCAAGGCACTGATGTCGGTAAAGTAACAAAAATACTGTGGGGTGAACCAAATCTTGGGAAATCAAAGGAAATTCTTAGGAGACTAACCAGTGTGATCACGGGTCATACGGAGTTGAGAACCCATCTAGCTCGCATGAAATTGTCTGAGGAAACGACATGTAGAGCATGCGAGGAAGAAGAAGATACTTTGATACACTATCTCTGTCATTGTCCTGCGTTTGGGCATATTAGACGCGAGAATTTTATAGTGGATACTATGCCTAATTTGGAGTACCTTGGGAACTCGAACTGAAAATCCATAAGGAATTACATTGAGGGGACTAAGTTCTTGGGCTAGTCCGATATTTATTGGAAGATTTTGATTATGGTTTTGTTTGGGAATTCCGTTTCCCACATGGAGCGCACAACATGACAACTGGGCATAAGTGTATACCTGTCATAGGTTTGGGCTTTTAGTGCCCCTCCTTTTCAATCTAACCTAACCCAACCTAACAAAAAATTTTTTTTCCAAAGATGAAGAGACAAAAATTTACAGAAAATTTAATTGAAGCTAATTTAGAAAAATTCTTACTATATTTTAAAAGATAAAAAATTTATTTATTAAAAATATTAACTTAAATTTGTAAAATATAAGAAATTTAAATATATTATTTTTTTTTAATTTACTTCATTAGTTTCAGTTTATTTTCTTAAGTCATAAAATAATTATCTGGTCTATATTTGGTTTCAAACTATTTTTCAAAATCGATTTAATTTGCATTGGATTCTAGACCAATTCTCGAAATCAATACAAGAAAGAAAACATATTTTTTGTGTAGTTTTTCACTTATATATTTTTAACTTTGTTACGCTTCGCTGATTTAGTTAATTTTAGTGTCAAATTGCTTTCAAATAAATGAGTCCCACAGACGAAAAGAAAGAGAAAAGGTTTTTGGTTATACAGAAGAAAAGAAAACTTAGAACTGATAGTGGAGGTTGTATGTTACAAATTATTATTATGAAACATAATAATAATTCAGGGCGTATGATTAATTTATATTGGTGCAAAAAAATTAAATATGAAGTATACGCACATACATTAAAGAGTTAAGGTAAAAGTTGTCTTTTAAGCAGTCATAGAAAGGGATGCCACAACAAAAAAAAAATCCAAGCAAATTTTTCTTAAAAGCAGACTAAAAGACCATTTTCTCAAATTGCCTTTCTTAGTATAAATTCAATGATTAAAAAAAATATTTTTAAATAAATAAAAGAGATGAACAATAGTGCTAAATAATATAATTTATTAAAATTTAATTGCTATAATTTTTTTTTACAATTAATTAATACAAATTTAAATTTTTTTAGTGTTTAAATGTCTCCAAACTATATTATTAATATTATTTAAAGAAATGTGTCATAAAGTCTGGATCAGAATAGACTAATTTTCTAAATGTTGACATATGACGAAAAATTATGCATATTATTTTTTTTTAGGGACTGTTGTATATTTCGTTAGAGTTAGTTTTCTTCATTAGTCCAATTAAATACTATGAGTTTATACTTTAAGTTATCTTCAATATTTTAACGTTTCAAAAGTAAATACAAAGCTCTTGCACATAATATTCTAATAAGAAAATGTGCTAAGGATTTTTTAATGTAAAAATATTTATAAAAACATGTTCACTTGAAAATTTGTGTTTTTATTAAAAAAAAAATTATTCTAACAACAAATCAAGCTACCAAGACGTGTTTAAATTAAAAAAAATCTACCAATTTTGGTCTGATTGGAACAAAGTGGCATCCCTGGTCATAGACAACAATTAACATTTTAACATATTGGATTAACAATTAACATATTGGATGAAATTGAATATACGTTTTACATAGAAATTTAAACAACAAGCGTCAACACAATCAATTTGTTTAAAAGCTGATGCGAGACTGATTTATTTGTTAATATCCTTGCGAGACGATATGTGAGAGCATAAAAGAAAAACAAAATTAATTAATTTTTGTTTCACTAATGCTTTAAAGTTCAAGCCAAAAAAATTTAGAAAAACTAGATTAGTTTTTTTCATTGACAACAACTAGTTCCTAAAAAATACTCCTTTAATTTGATACTTTAAAAAAAATACAAAAGAAAAAATATATAAAGTCTTTAAAAAAGTTATACCTTTTGTAGTTACTGCTGTAAATTTTTTATTTGTCGTTGGTATATCCTTTTCTCTGCCATTATTAATTTCAACAAAGTCTTCATGATATCTATCTTCAGTTTGCTGTTGTTTTTGCAATTTATTGTACTCAGGAGTTAGTGTAGTTTCAAGTGCTACGCTAATATTGTAACATTCATCGTCTGAGGACAGTGTTGTGCTGCTATCACGAAAAATACGTGGCATGCAGTTGGTGGCCCTGATGATGTCTTGCAATAGTTGTTCGACTATTTTTTGAAAATTATTTTCCACATTTGGCTCAAATGTTGGCTGAAAGCATATTTGCATATCCACCAATTCCAATTTCACCTCAAACAGAGGAGATTTTATACAGTTGTTGTTGTTGTTCACAGTAGTGGTTGTTATTCCTTCCCTAAGGTTTACTTTTGCGGTGCGGTATGAGGAGGAAGTTGGTGAGAGGGGACGACGTGTTAATTTACTGTAAGTTGTAGGTGTGTATGTTGATAAAAGTTGTAACTCATGTTGTTGTTGATTTTGGCTTTGCCTGGTTTCAAGAAGTTGGGGCAGAAAGTGTTTGTCATTTGTTGTGGTTCCTTTAGTTGTTGCTAATGTCGAGGAGAATGTTTTCTCCACATTAAGTGTCGCTGCTGGTGTTACTTTTGTTACTGTTTCCATTGATTTCATGTTTTTGATGGGATAGTGAAATGTCTTGGTTTGAGCTTCCGTTACTATTGCTGAAGTTGTTGCGTTTTTCATAGTTGTTGTTGTAGATTTTAGTGTCGTTGTTTCGGTCGTAGACATTTCATTGTACAAATACTCTAAGCTGCAGCCGTGTGTGACGAGCCGTATAAACGTTGTGTACATTAAGATGAATGTTGGTGTGCATGTTGCATGCAATTGCAAAAATACCACAAAATGTTACTGTATGCTTATTTTGTTTTTTCGTTTATCGTTTGTCTTTATGTGTGACTTTGTAGTCATTTCAAAATGTTGTTGATGACTACAATACAATGATAATGAATGAATGATATATGACGATGTAAATGAGTATAAAAATTATTACAGCGGTAGTAATAATGATGATGATTATGATAATGAAGTTGGTGTAGGTATTTTTTTTAGCAATTTGTTTGTCATCGTTTGTCGTTTAAATGGGGTGTGTTAATACTTGATTTATTGCTTTATATTTTGAGAGTGGGAGTTATTTGGTTTGAAGAAATAAATTTGTGTGTTTGAGTTGTCTTCATTTGAACTAAAGTTACACGCAAACATCATTATAATTGAAATGAAAATTTTGATTTACTTAACTCAAAAAGCAAAGGCTTAAAAAAGAGTTTTTTTGTTTTTACAACAAAGCATTTGTTAGGGCTTTAGGGGGATAAGAAATATTAAATTTTTATTATAAACACACAGAATTAAAATTATATTTGTAAATACACTTTTGATGTATTTAGAAGATTTTAAACCAAGATATTTTTTTATGATATTTTATTATTTTTTTTATACTTTTTTTTAATTTTTTAAACAAATTTTTTTAGAAAAATTTTTAAAAAAATTTTTAAAATTTTTTTTTTAAATTTTTTTTAAATTTTTTTTGTAGTTTTTTTTATTATTTTTTTCTTATTTTTAATATTTTTTTTTTGTAATTTTTTTTGTTTGGTATGTTTTTTACATGTATGTATGTATGTATGTATGGTGTTGTTGTAATTGTGAAAAAAAACGAGGTGGTCGTGGTTTTTTGCTCATATCTCAGAAAGTTATGGGGCAATTGTGCTGAATTTCAATAGCGATTCATTCCTGGATATTTCCAAGAGATTGATACCATATACAGATCTGAGGAACATATAGTTGCTTCTAAAAGTTGATTTCAACCAACACACGGACAGACGGGCAGACGGACAGACGGACAGACGGTCAGAGCTTAATCGACTCCTCTATTCATAAGCTTTCAGAAAATATATACTTTATGGGGTCGGAAATGAAAATTGTAGAAATTACAAACGGAATGACAAAGCTCTGTAAACCCTTGTGCACCACAGGTGAAGGGTATAAAAATATAATTTAATTTTTGAATTTATAGAAAGTTTTAGATAAATTCTTAGATTATAGATAATATTGGGTATAAGTATGGTATAAGGTTTCTAATAAGGTACAACTATGAATCTTTATAATAAATATTTTAAAATTCTTGGTTTCGGCTTTATTTAAAAAAAATCTGTTTAAGAAAATATCTATTAATTTTCTATTTACACAAAATGTCTATAAATTCCCACCTTCACTTTCCCCTTCTCTTTTTTTATTTTTCGCATGTTTTTACATATTTTTACGGAGTATTTTAAAAACTTATTAAATTTTTCTTTTGGGCTATTTTCAACAAATTATCTATTTGATATAGCGTTTTGCTTATCGCTACAATTTTATCTACTATATTTGTCGCCTTCACTCAGAAAAAAACAGGAATAAAAATGCCATCCGCACACGGTTTTTCTTTTGACATCATTTGTTTGCATTGTTGATACAATTGTTTGATTAGCTTTGTTCAGGCACGAATATTTAAATCAAAATATGACATGTTCGTGCATGCAGCAACATGTTTTCTTTAATGTTTTGTGTACTCAATTTAAGTGGGGGCGTTAAAAAGTAAATGGCGTTATTTTTCTTACACTTAATACAAAATAAATATTTAAATAAGCACAGTGTGAAAATGCTGAAAAGTTTGAACAAAACAAATTTATTTTAATTAAATTAAATAGACCTTAAGTGAGGATTATGGCGCTTCAAAAAGGGTCAGTGTCAAAGAGAGCAACAGTTGATGTTTAAAATATATTTAAATTTAAAGTAAACATGACATTGGTTTAAATGTAGATGCTTGTTTTAATTATTTTTTATTTATTTTTTTATTTAAATTTTTTTTTGTGAAATGTAAATGAGTTTAAGAAATTATTTAAAATATTTGCTGTAACCTGATTTTCATGGAATTTTTTACTTCTTCATAAATAAGGTCATCAATGGATTTTAAATACTCAGTATATTTTGAGCGTTGCTGTTTGGGAAGTAGGCGAAGGAACTGAAAAAGGAGAATTTTTAAAGAAAGTTAATTAGCTTTTAGTTGTAACATTTGTATAGCATTCGTGCCTGTTCTGCGCTTAGGGAGGAATTACATTTTTCGAAATTGTTAATTTCATTGACAATTAAGAACTTTTTTATTTCTACGCGGAATACAGAACAGGCACTATTATGTGATATCTATACCCTACACTGACTCTCTACATAGGTTTCAATGATACTATGCATTAGTGCTTAAATTTCTTTTTTGATTTTGTTTAAATTCAATAGATTATAATAAGGGTAATCTTTTAATCTATTGGGTTTTAATTTTCGTTCTTTTAAAGTGCGTGTTCTGGCGAACTAAACAATTTTTTCTTCATTCTCCAGATTATTATCTCTTATATCAATTGATATAAAACATTACTAATTTATATTAGAAAAAATATTCTGAATTTTGTATTCTTTAAAGTCCTTGTAAATTAATCGCCATATATGGAATTTCTTAATTAAAGAAATTAATTTTTCTTAAACGGATTATACAAGTTTTTTTTCTAAGAATACAACTTAACACTCATCAATCCGTACAGATGTGTTGTATGAGTGAAAATTTTTTGAAACATACTGCCGGACTGAACATTTCAATACTACTACGGTGGATTTGCTTTAGACATTTCAAAGAAAATGCAGTCGCAATCCCATTAGATGGTATCAAATACACTTTATCCAAACACTTTCTTGAGAAAGTCGAAAATAGATGGCGTGAACTGAATACAGTGAAGTAGCCAGAATTAAATGGGTCTCTTTTGATATTAGGCGTGGTCGAAAGGATACATTGCTGGCGGTCAATACGCATCACTAGATATTAGGGAAACATACATGCTGATTCGGACTTCCCTCAAAGAGCCATTGTTGCTTTTTTTTTAATTAGAATATTGAGGAATCATGGCCTAGCTGACAAGAGAAACAGAATTCTAGGTATATATTTATATATAAGCTGGATAACCTCTCTAAGATATCCGCGGTCAAACTGAACGATCTGCTGAGATACCTCACGGTTATGGGATGTATCCTCACCCCTCTTAGACTTAGTTTAAGAAACAGAAAATCTAGCGAGGTTTGCAGTCTTGTTAAAACAATATCATACGTACACTTCTTGACAGTTCGCGCGTAGTGAACCAATCTTATGTATGACTTGTCATTCATAGAGTTGAAGTGTAGGGTATATTTTGATCGGTCTTGACCCACTTCAACTGTTTTTGTAGTTTTTAATAATTTACCTCTACTATATTTGTATCATGTATATCCTTCTTGTGATTCTCGTAGTCAAAAAATAAATAGAAATTCTCTATTAATAAACGATTTAGCAGCAATTTAGTTTCATCGCATTGTAGCACTCGTGTCCTTACACGCTCCTGCTGGTGTCTCAACTCTAGCAAATTTTTTCCGTATAGACTACGTTGATGTAGAGGTTCACGACTCCAACGCCTTAAACTCTCAAGAATAGTTTGTACGTTCTTGCGTGACTCTCCCAGGCGTGAGTGTACTGTATTTGTTTTCTCATAAATTTCATCAACAAGTTTACAGTCTTTATAAAGAAATTTCAGAATAAAAAAAATTATTTATTTATTTATTATGTATATAAAAAAATATTTCTTTTTGGTAAATTTATATAAATAGCCTTAGTTCAATAAATTTACCTTAAAACTGCAAACTACATGAGCGTGTTTTAGACAAAGCTTTCGAATGATGATCTTAAAAGTTTGCATATTATTTATTTTTTATTTGCAATATATCCGCTACTACTCAAGTTATTTTTCTAACTACAAAATAATTGTTCGATTAATTAATGAAAACTTGTTTCTATAAATATTTTCTTAAGAGTAAAATGAAAATTACTAAGAGGCCATAGCCGTGAACTACGAGTATTTACTTTTTTTATTAATTTATTTATTCTCCCTATGATCTTCTGTCGCAGCCAAGATGGATGCTTTTCAGTTTCATAAACTCAGAAAATGCAAAAAAAGCTATAAAAAAGATAAGTTTTAGTCCTTCTCTATATTTTTCAAATTCAACGTGAATAAATCGAACCTAAAAATGGGGAATAGTACCTTTTGTTTCGCCCATATTATTTTTCTTCTTAACTTAAGTCAACAGATCTAATTTCAAAATTCTAGCTTGATAAATGTAGAAAATACAAAAAGCACCCTTTAAATTCGAAAAGTACTTTTTTGTGATTTCCATATCAATGTACAAATACCAAGTTTAAAATGCTTAAATATGTAAATCTAGCTAATAACCGGTGTGCTTCGCCACCCCAAATTTTAATATTTAATTTATATGGCAGGTGCCACGCCCACTATTGTTAATGCACCCATTTTTTCCATAATTGTTTATTTGAATATCAAAGTTGCTTTTGCAAAATTTTACTACTCTAATCGATATCGTTTTCCAAATATACGAGTTTTAGTATTTAATTCATGTGGCCACGCCTACTATAGCAAGTCCGCCCATTTTTTACCCAAATGTTCGTGTGGATGTCAAAGTTTACCGTACTTAATTTGAAGACTCTAGCTGCATTAACTTTCGTGATATATAATATTTAATACTTATTATTTAATAGGGCGTGGCACCCCGCCCACTTACAATTTCAAACCAAAGTATTCCAGACATACAGGGAGATTCTGTGAAAATTTCAAGGAAAGCGGTCCAGCCGTTTAACCGTCTATAAAGCACAAACAAACATACAAACACACATTCATTTTTATATATATAGATAATAAAATAATTAAACAGATAAGATTTAAAGTGAATATATCTACTCTTTTTTGCATAAAAATAAATATGTTCCAAAAAGTACCAAACTGTATTTCTTAATTTTTCCCTTTCTACCCAGTTATAAGAGTGTTTTAAGTTTCACCTAATTACATAATTCTTTATGTCTTGTAAAAATCCTATGACAAATTTTACCTGAATTGGTCCACTAATTAGGAATTATATATTTTTTCCTTAAAGTCCCTTTTTTCTCCCTCAAGCAGTTTTAGAAAATTTTACCTAAATAATTTTCTATATTATATTAGGCGTTAATGATCAATTCATGTTCTACTGTGTAATATATGAAATTTTTTTTCAAAGTACCAAAAATTGGACAAATTCCAGCCCTTATTCATGCAAAATTTAAAAAACAAAATTCGAAAAATTATAAAAAACCTACTTTTTTGTGGAGTACTAATACAAATTAATTTTTTTCCGTATGTTTATGTGCAAGGCGAATTCAATAAGGTGAACTTATAAGATCAGCTGTTGACTACTTCTTGGGACCACTTGTCAAATTTTTGTGTATTGTTGACATATGGTTTTGTTTTACAATAGCAAAATACACCTTTGTATTTTTCAACTTTGTAGTTGTTTTAGCGACGAGTTCACCTTATTGAATTCACCTTGTTTATGTGTTTGGAGGTTACAGAGGGTACCGAAAAAGTACTTAAATATAGTTTTTATTACTCTTTGTGCTTTGAAGGTAAAAATTCAAAAAATGCCAGTCACCAGTCAGCTTATTTTTATACCCTTCACACAGTGAAAAAGGGTATATATAGGTTTGTCATTCCGTTTGTAATTTCTACAATTTTCATTTCCGACCCCATAAAGTATATATTTTCTGAAAGCTTATGAATAGAGGAGTCGATTAAGCCCTAACCGTCTGTCCGTCTATCCGTCTGTCCGTCTGTCCGTCTGTCCGTCTGCCCGTCTGTCCGTGTGTTGGTTGAAATCAACTTTTAGAAGCAACTATATGTTCCTCAGATCTGTATATGGTATCAATCTCTTGGAAATATCCAGGAATGAATCGCTATTGAAATTCAGCACAATCGTCCCATAACTTTCTGAAATATGAGCAAAAAACCACGACCACCTCGTTTTTTTTCACAATTACAACAACAACATACATACATACAGACATGTAAAAAACATACCAAACAAAATAAATTACAAAAAAAAAAAAATATTAAAAATAAGAAAAAAAATAATAAAAAAACTACAAAAAAAAATTAAAAAAAATTTAAAAAAAAATTTAAAAAAATTTTTTAAAAATTTTTCTAAAAAAATTTTTTAAAAAAATTTAAAAAAAATATAAAAAAAAATAATAAAATATAAATAATATATTAAATAAAATAAAATAAAATTTTTTTGGCTTAGCTGGGATTCGATGCCACATTTATTCTAACGTGTACGTATGCACGTATTTTATATGGGATGAATGGTGATACAAACAATTGTTATTGCATGACTACACGTTGTGAAGGGTATATAAGATTCGGCACGGCCGAATATAGCACTGTTACTTGTTTTTTAATAAATTAGAATACTTTTTTAAATTAGTCCTTATAATTTTGAGTTATGCAGATATATATTTGCCAATTGGTTTTACGCTTTTTTATACCCATAAAGTTCGAATTTAAAAAAACTCCTTTAGTCCATCTAAGCGTTGGAAAAGGAACCCACTATACAAATTTGGTGTCTCTTGTTTTTTGTCTGTGGGCTGTATGATGATCAATCAGTCAGTCGGTCACGTTACTCTCTTTATATGGAAAACAAAAACTATTGAGTATTTTTTTTTTAAGTTTGTGTTTTATTGTAACCAACTGTACGTCTACATATAAGTAAGTACATCCCTATATTTATAATCAAATTATGATTTTTTGTAAATTTTAAGTTGGGTAAAACCGATGATTTAAATTTTAAGATTTATATTCATGCAAAAATAAAATGAATTTAAAATCTATTTTAGGACATTTTGTTCGAAAAATTTTTGTTCAATACTCATTTTTGTGGATAAATATGTAAATACATTTTTAAAAACTTTATATTGTAGGCATAGAGAACAATAAATTATCGATGCACTTAATAACTAATAATGCAATAACTTTTAATTTAACCACTTTATTTCCGTTTTATTTCGTTTCAATAAAAATATTAAATTTTGTTAAATCGCATCCAGTTGTATATAAAAAAAAGAAAAATAATCAAACGATTTTTTTTTTGGCTATAAAATATGATATAAATTCCATTCACTCAAATATAATTGTCGCGTAAAAGAAAAAAACGAAAAATCAATTTTAATTGGCAAATAACTACGAATGTATGAAGATGGACTATTACATAGAGAAAAACACATATCATGTTCATAGAAACACATGTATACATACATACCAAAACACACATTGCTTAGTATTAGTGAAATGGATGATACTTACCAAAGTTACGCCATGTCAGTGTTTTGCTGGCACATACCACATGTTCATCGATGACGTCGACAACAGGCTGAATTAATTGAATTTCGTTGGATGCATTTAAACCCTCACTGATGCTGTTGTAGTATTCGGCAATTTTCATTAGTTTCATTTTGCGTTGCCAAAAAATATCGCGTTGTGCGTATAAATTTAAAAGAGATAAAGGCAATTGATGAGGATAATTTTGTTGCTGCTGTTGTGCCAAATGTAATTGTTGATGCTGATGTGTTGAAACAGATGTTAGTTGTGTTGGTAACTCGTCTGTTGCAAACGATAGTGTAGGCTCTCTGGGTTTTTGTTGCCTCTTATGAACTTCTTGCAGAGCCAATAGATATTTTGTCTCCCTCAACAGAGTAAAAAGTTCTGGAGATAAATTGATTTCTAGGGTTTTCGCGTCACTAACAAATGATGATTTATTTAAACCCTCATTCTCAACATCTGCCAGGGCTACAAGCTTAGTAAAAGTATTATTGTTGTTTGTATAACCAGCTGTGCAATCAGTGTTGGCAGCTAATGCAGTGCTAGTATCTGAATAGGAGTGTGTTTGGTTGTTAGCCAACCAGGTTGTTTTGCGCTTACTGTCACTGCTGCCACATCTAACAGTCACATCAATATTATCTTTAACACTGCAACTAACATCATTTTTTTCACCACTACTTAAACATTTATATTGCAGTTGTTGTTTTTGTTGCTGTTTCAACATCATTATCATCACCTTTGAATCAAGACCTTTGGCAATGCGTTTCTCAATTGTCTGTTGCCAATTGTTCCAAATTTTCAACTGCAAATTACTAAGTTTTGTTGTCAAAATATCGCGTCGAGCAGTCAACTTTTCATATTGAGAACTTAAAGGATTGTCAGCAGTAAGACTAAAAAGGATGTATTTGTCGTTATGTTAAATGTGAGTGAGGGACTGAGTGTGTAAGTCAAAAGTAATTTAATACTAGTTTGTAAATCAACCAAAAATACATGAAGAACATTTGTCGTCGTAACAAAAGATTCTGCTTTAAACATCGAAAACATTCTTGGGTTTTTGTCTCGCAATAAAAAGAATTGAATTGAATTATTAGGGATTTTTGTTAAGTTTTATTTTTTCGCGTTGACGTCTAAGTACGAATGTTTTTGACATGTTTTTTTTTTTTTTGGAAAAAAAATAATTTGTAGGTGTGCATTGATGGGGTTACACTGAAAATATTTTTTCTAAAATAAAGAATTGCCTGAAAAAGTAAAAAATTGAACGATTAGCATTTATATACTGATCATGAACATTATTTAGTGAACAAATTTAATCAAAATCTCTTTAACGCTTTGGGTTATATCTCTGAGGAAAATCCTATAGCATAAAAATTTGTTGTTTAGCCAAAGATTATAGTCTAAAGTCTTCGGTTTAGTGTAACAAATCGTCGCTGCTCCGACGTGATCGGCTATGTGACAAATTTTGAAATTTTTTTTCGTTTTATTTTCAATCTTAATTGAACAAAATGTTTTGGGATATCTTAACTTGTTCAAACACAAAAAAAACAGTAGTATGTGTAGTTATAAAATAAAATTCTATTTTTGCTCTCCTTAAAACTTACAACGTTATGCATAATAACAAACCGTGTGTTAACTTATAAGCTGCTAACTTTTTTATGGGATAATAATACAGCAGCTCGTTTGTTAGCACACAGTTTGTTGATGGTAAATAACACATAACTTAACTTGATAGAGACGACGAAATATTTTTTTTTTAATTTTGTCCTACATATCGATTGTCACAAGTAAAAAGCCCCTAACTCATATATTTTACGAAATTGAGTTTTTTAGTGACTCCAATATATTTCACACAAATACACTTCGACACAAAAACTTAATGCAATAGTATTAAAAATAACAGTTATACCAGCAATCTTACAAAAAAGTTACATTATGACAATACAGTTTATTCTGCAAAGTTACAATTATTTGAGTTAGGACCTTTTTTCTGTTGACAAACTACACATTCAACCGGTTTTTTAATAAAAGTTAAGGTTGGTATTTAAATCTGATTGCTTCATTTGGTCAGCAGTTCCCTGATTTAAATTTAGTTTGCAGTCATAATTCAACTCTAGACGTACAAAGTGGTTGCGTGTCAATATAAGGACAATCAGACCATCCCTGTTTAATTCTTCGTCTCACTTTCGCTTCGGTTAATTGTGTAAAAACATAGTTGTGAAATCATAGTTTAGTTTTAAAAACTCATGGCACTCTAGACAAGAAAATCTTATTCAACGATGAAACTAATTTTTGGTTGAATGCAAATAGACATGAATAGACATGATTTAAAGTTTAATTTGCATAAAAATAAATATATTACTCTAGTTACACTTAAGTTAAATTTGATTTAATCTTTATTTAAAGTTTATTTAAACTTAAGTTAAACTCTAGTTTAACCTTAAGTAAACAGTAGTTAAACTTAAGTTAAACTTAAGTATAATATTATGCTCGGCGCACAATTGGGACGAACGACGAATTTCGCCCAACACGACGAACTCTTCGGTAAAAATTCGTTGTGCAAATTCGTCGTGTGAAGCACAACAACGACGAAAAAGTAACATCTTTTATAGTTGATAAAATTGTTTAGTGTTTGTGCAAAGAAAAAACAAAAATAATCTAAGAATTTAACTTTTTGTTAAACTCAACAAAACAATAAATATAATTTCTGTAATAAAAAAACTTGTTTACGTATAAGCAAACGTTTGCAAAGAATGTCGTGGGTACGTGCATTAAACAATAATAAAAATTTTGTTTGTGTATAACAACTAATAGTGTGACCATATGAAAAAAAGATCACTTAATAAACTTAAACACAACAAAAAACAAATTTTTGTACTTAACTTTTTTATACTTATTTTAAATGTTTTAAAATAAAATATAAAAAAATTATTAAAGTAAAAACTAACTTTATTTTCTTAAAAAGTGGAGAAGTAAACCCAAATTTAATAAAAAATGGTCATTTTGTATCAATTTGTTCGTCGTTCGCCGGCGTAAGAAATATAAATAAATCTAATGCAGAGTTCGCCGCGTATAGCGAACTTCGACTGACGCCACAATTGTATGCATTCTCATATACACAAATGTGTTTTATTTTTGATGACGAATATTCGCGACGAAAAATTCGTCGTTCGTCCCAATTGTGCGCCTAGCATTAAGTATACTCAAGTTAAACTCTTGTTAAACTTTAGTTAAACTCTTTTTTTTTAATCTAGGTTAATTTTTGTTAAACTCTAGTTTAAATTAAGTTACACTCTAGTTAAACCAAAGTTATATTCAAGCTAAACCCAAGTTATACTTTAGTTTAACTTTAGTTACATTTTAGTTAACTTAAGTTAAATCTTATTAAAATTCTAGTTAAACTTTAATCCACAAGGCATTACCAAAAAACCATTACATTAAAAAATGTCATTATTTGTCTATTACATTTTTTATACCCTTCACACAGTGAAAAAGGGTATATATAGGTTTGTCATTCCGTTTGTAATTTCTACAATTTTCATATCCGACCCCATAAAGTATATATTTTCTGAAAGCTTATGAATAGAGTAGTCGATTAAGCCCTGACCGTCTGTCCGTCTGCCCGTCTGTCCGTGTGTTGGTTGAAATCAACTTTTAGAAGCAACTATATGTTCCTCAGATCTGCATATGGTATCAATCTCTTGAAAATATCCAGGAATGAATCGCTATTGAAATTCAGCACAATCGCGCCATAACTTTCTGAGATATGAGCAAAAAACCACGACCACCTCGTTTTTTTCACAATTACAACAACAACATACATACATACATACATACATGTAAAAAACATACCAAACAAAAAAAATTACAAAAAAAAAATATATTAAAAATAAGAAAAAAATAATAAAAAAAACTTCAAAAAAAAATTTTAAAAAAATTTAAAAAAAATTTTAAAAAATTTTTTAAAAAAATTTAAAAAAAATATAAAAAAAATAATAAAATATAAATAATATATTAAATAAAATAAAATAAAATTTTTTTGGCTCAGCTGGGATTCGATGCCACATTTATTCTAACGTGTACGTATGCACGTATTTTATATGGGATGAATGGTAATACAAACAATTGTTATTGCATGACTACACGTTGTGAAGGGTATATAAGATTCGGCACGGCCGAATATAGCACTGTTACTTGTTTAAATTGATACTGTGCTTTGATAGGTGCGCCTTTAAGAAGACAGTAGAAAATAGCATGCCCCAATTGATTTACGAAGATAAATATATGTTTTAAATTAATATAAAGGGTCCGCCACTAACGCTTTTTTTTCAACTAGTGCTTATTTCGTGAAAGATAACCCTAAGCTCATGTCTGATTTGACAGATAATGAGTTTTATACTTTCGCTGAACGAATATGGTTGTGTATACGCTTGAACAGCTCTGGGAAATATTGCGACATTACTTTGGCCGATTTTGACAAAAAAATCATCTTTTCAGATGAAGCTCATTTTGATATTTTCGGATATGTAAACAAGCAAAATTGTCGCATTTGGGGCACACACCCACGCACGCATACATTGAAAAGCCGATACACCCAAAACGACTCACTGTTTGGTGCGGATTTTGGTTCAGAGGCATAATTGGTCCATTTTTCTTCGAAAATGAGCAGGGAGTGGCCGTTACAGTCAATGGCGATCGTTATCAGGCCATGTTGAACGATTTTTTGTTTACAAAAATTGAAGAGGATATTGAGGATATTGGCAACATTTGGTTTCAACAGGATGGTGCTACGTGCCACAGCCGAAGCTACCCTTTTTAAAAGCATTTTCAAAAAAGAAAGTTATTTGGCGAACCCTTTACTTGTAAAATTACGTGTTTATGATGATCTACCGTTTGTGGGCTTATGAGATGTTTTTGATCTATGACGATAAACCAAGAAAATTTAATTGTTGGAGATTGACATTCCAAACATTATTACTACATATATAATCTCCATTTAAATTGATCGGATTTTCAATTGGACTTCCTCCGAGTCAGGCAAATAATCACTCTCCAAATAAAGAAAATTCATGAGAATTAGCAACGGTTGTCTGTTTTTTTTTATTATAAGTTGAACAAAATTACAAAAAATTGAGCCTCAATGTTTTTTGATCTTATTTACAAACTGTTGGTCACAAGTACAAAAACCTCAACTCAAATAATTAAAACTTTACAAAAAAAAAAATCGGAAACGTATTATAAACTGTATTTTCATAATGTAATTTTTTTTTGTAAAATTGCTTGTAAAACTGTTATTTTTGATGCTATTTCATGTCGTGCTGTGTGAAATGTGTTGGAATCACTAAAAAACTTAAAAACTTCCTATGGCCATCGATATACACATTGAAGATTACGTACAAATGAATACATCTTAGCTTCAGATAGCGATGGTTAAAATCTTCAGCACAATGGAAAAAATATTTTTAGTTCTTGGGTTTCATGTTTTGACCATTGATGTGGTAGAATATATTTGACAAACTCTCAATTCAAAATAAGTTTATTTGAAATATAAAATGTTGACCTTATCTTCCAGTGTAATCCTTTATACACAAACGCAACCTCGTACGCATTTTCCTTTTTTTGTACCTGGCTTTTTTATATTAAAATTTTATTTTTTTGTCATGTTTTTTTTTTTTTTTTTTTTGCAATTATCATACACTTACTTACAGAGCAGTTATTAAAGCATTCAATTCATTGCCAGCAAAGACATCGCATCTTTTCATATAATTCTCCAACCACATCATGGCACCAGCTATAGTTGGAAAATTCATTTCCATTGGTATGGCTTCAACACCTTTATATTCAAATGCCAATAGCACTTCACTGACAATGGTTTCAATCAAAAGCAATTCTTCCTTCAATACGCTAAAGATGTGCGGTAAAATTACCATTAATTCGGTTTGAATGGTTTGTCGTTGCACGATATTGGCAAACATTGTTGTAAGCTAAAGGAATTTTCTTTGCGAACATATCAACCAGCCATTCATGTCAACCATTATTACCACAGATAGCAAAAAAGAAACGCACACATACACAAGCACGTAGTATATAGGTAAACATATACACATAAAAACAGTGTATAGATTAACAAAATTGAAAAAAAAAGAAAAAAAGGGAGTAAAATTATTGAAAAATTTGGTTAAAAGTTTGTAAAAAAGGGTGAAAAAAATGAATTGAAAAGTTCAAATAGTGTAATGAGAGATTACGATAAAGGATGTTAAGTATAAAGCAGTGCATGTTTGTGCACAATGTTTTATAAGATGATGAATATCTCGGGCAGATATAAACACAGACTAACTACTCTTTTGCATATAAAGACTTTGAGATTAGGCTTTTAAAATTAAATTCTTTATGGGTTTTAGGACCGAATTAACATTAATAATTTGCAAGCATTTCTTTCTGCTATAATAATGTTGTTCAACGTTTTACAAATCTAAACGATTTTTTTTTATTTTGGGAGCTCTTTTTTATAATGGGAGCTCTTCTAAGTACTATAACTTTGGAGAACGCTTAACCCCTTAAACGATTCAAGGACGAACTTAAATGTTGGGCCAGAAAGTGGCAAGGCACTGATGTCGGTAAAGTGGCAAAAATACTATGGGGTGAATCAAATCAAAGGAAATTCTGAGATTAAGTAGACCAACACTTAGGAGACTAACCAGTTTGACCACAGGTCATACGGAGTTGAGAACCCATCTAGCTCGCATAAAATTGTCTGAGGAAACGACATGTAGAGCATGCGAGGAAAAGAAAAAGACTTTGATACACTATCTCTGTCATTGTCCTGCGTTTGGGCATATTAGACGCAAGAATTTTACAGAGTGGATACTATGCCAAATTTGGAGTACCTGGGGAACTCAAACTGGAGATCTATAAGAAATTACATTGAGGGGACTGAGTTCTTGAACTAGTCCGATATTTATGGGAAATTATGATTATGGTTTTAAATTGGGAATTCCGGTTCCCACATGGAACGCACAACATGCCAACTGGGCGTAAGTGTATACCTGTCATAGGTTTGGGCTTTTAATGCCCCTCCTTTTCGACCTAACCTAACCAATATTTTGACTTAATACTGTTACTTTTTGTATAAACTAGAAATAAAGAAATTATCATAGTATTTTGTACTAATAAATAGTATTTCAATTTGTTAAAAAAAATCAAACAATTTTGGAAAACTTAATTTAATTTACGAATGAAAACAAACGTTATGAAATTAATTTATAAGAAGTGTTAGTATGAGTATTAAGCCAAAATCATATTCATACCTTTGTTAGCTGTTCCCAGTTGTGGCAGTCTTTATAGGCCTGCTGCAATATAGTGGCCAATTTTTTCTCTAGCACATTCATGCGCTGGAAAAATATTAGCTGCTCTCTTTTAAAACTGTGCCTCTTCAGTTGATTGTAAGTGCTGTTGGTATTTGTTAAAGACTGTTGACCCAAATCAATTTCCAGTTTGGTCCATTCTTCAAAAAGAACTTTAAATTCAATATAAATCTAAAGAAAGTTTTTGATTACAATTTATTTCGTAAACAATTTTTTGTTAAGATTATTCAACTTGTCTTATTTTATCGGTCAACATTTTACCACGACAACCACCAATTTCTAGTTTCTCTAGACTTTGAAATGTAACTGCAGCCTCAAAAATTGTTTTTAATTCAACCAGTTGCTCCAAAAAGCCGTTGAAGATTAAACCAAAAACATCCTCGTTTGAAAAACGCCACAATTGCTGTAGTTCTGTTCCAGATAAAGGAAGTGGTAACGACTCATTTGTTGCTAGACCTGAAACTAAAGGAGGCAAGGCCGGTAGGGTAATTTGATTGCTGGTATATTTTGCTTTATACTCCAGAAGCTTAGATCTGCAAAAAAAGAGTTGTTTTTAATCTGGCTTATATTGTGTATACATTGTGGTCTATATTTAAGTCTTATATCTAGTCTATAGTTAAGTTTGTAGTCTAATAAATGTTATACTTAATAGCAGCTTTTATAGTTTACTCTTTATTCTTGGCTGTAGTATAGTACTCCGTTACTACTTTTAGGAATGTAGGGCTTTTAGAAAGCGTTCATATGCATTGCCTTGTTTTGCTTCTGTTTTGTTAAAATTTTTTAGTTTTTCCAGTAGTAACCTGTAACCTGTTCCAGGATAACGGGGCTGTCGTCTATCGTTGCCTATGAACAACTCTTTTATATGATTTTGTGGTGATGCAGTTCCGTTCTATATGATGTAGAGTGTTGCAGAGAATATGTTATTTGCCTTGTAAATGGTGATTTCTGTACTTCCTTGTGACTCTAATGTTTCTTTAATGCCAGAAATAAATTAAAACGCCTGGGAGCTTTTAAATTTCTCTAAAGGTGGATTTCTTTGAAGGTTGGCTAAAGCCTCTTAATTTTGGAGTCTTGCTGAGAATATGTCATTTGTCCTGCAAATGGTGATTTCTGTACTTTCGTGTGACGCTGATGTTTCTTTGATGTCAAAAGAAGATTGCAACGCCGTGGAAGCTTTTTAATTTCTTTATGAGTGGGTTTTTTTAAAGGTTGGCTTAAGCCTCTTTATTTAAAAACTTAAGCCTCGCGATGACTTTTTTTGGCTCTGGTTAGACTTAAATTAGGATTTTTTGGCTTGAAACTTAGCTCATCAGACACTACACCACACAACATCCGATTTGCTAAGTATTATTTGCTATGAAGTATCATAAACAGCTTAGCCAAAATTCTAGTCTGTTGTTAGTCTATAGAAGGCTTAAAACCCCTACTATATTATAGTGATAAGTTTGCTCTACATTTTATAGTCTGCATTACAGTCTATAGTCAAATTTTTAGTTAAGATAAATTAAAGTCTAGTCTTAATTCTAGTACATATGTCTAGTATACTTAGTATAGTGTAACGTTTTCTCTGCATATATTTATACCAGTTCACATTTTATCGCTGCTCTTGCATGCAATCAAGTATTGAGTCTAGTCTACAATTTAGTTTGTTATTTGAAAAATTACCTAAATGTTTCTAAAATATCTATAGTTTTTGAAATTTTGAGCAACCCCTCATCAACATCTGTGTGAAAAAGTGTAGATACTTCTAAATCTTCCGCAGCCCGGTGCACTATTAGATTACAAATGCAGCGCAATAAAACTGTCATTCTTTGTGTAGTCCGATAATGACGAGAATATGACCAAATCAAATGAACGACATGAACCAAGGGAGCAATCAGTTCATGAGCATTACTAAAATTGATTGCATTAAAAGTAGCCGTTTGCCTTAGAAGTGGTTGCAACCACAGTGTTATGTCCTTTGCTTCTTGCCACGCGTAAATAAGTTTCTGGAAAATCTTTATAAATGATGGATAATAAGCAGATTCTATAGATTCCAATATAAAAGCCAATGATTTGTGGGTATCGGTTTTTAATTGATCGTAAATATTTTTCAGATTTTGTTGTCGATTTAGCCAAAAATTTACTTCTTGTTGTGGCATGTTCACAATGACGGTGGAAATTTTAGTTGTTGCTCTTGTTGCAGCTGCGAATGTATTGTGTGTACAATCGGATTTTTCTTGTATAATCTCATGCATTTGGGTAGTCCAGTTGATAAACATTTCCTCTAGGTGTGAGCGAAATTTGGATTCCAAAGCGGGTTTTAGGTTACTGAAATTAGAATTAAGAAATTTTAAACAAACGCTGTTTTAATAAAACTAATTGCCTGTTTAAGGATTTCACATTCTAAGTTTTAAAAGACAGATTTGTACTTTTTATGCAAACGATAACTTAAACGACAACGCGAAAGAAAATGTAAGAGTTTTTATGCAAAATTTGGTCCATCTATTTGGAACTTCCGGTCGGAAATGCGAAAAGTTAAAATTAAATCGTTGTGATTTAGTTTTCGAGTAGTCAAATTATTTTCCAAAAAATGTTTTTAAAACATTGTAACATAAGCGCAATTCACTCCTGGTAGCATTTTTGCAATTAGTGCAAATATGCACTAATTTTTTGCAACCCAGCGTGAGTGCATTTTCATGCGTGTTGCAAACTTATGGCAACAGCTGATTTTTTGGCTAGTTAAGAAACAACAAATCTTTTTTTATATTAATAAAGGTAGGATCACACGACTGCCGTAATGCACCAATTTCCAAAATTTTTTGTATCCTAATTGTGTGATTGCACAATAAATTGGTTCATGTGACAATCGCGGATAATATTGTGCTTGTTTTAACCAATCAAATGCAACTCTGGCGGGACAACAGCGCGGCAATAAAAATGTCAAAAGTGTGCCAATATTTATTGTGTTCTTTAGCGGCAATCAAAGTTTACAATACGCGCCAACATTTTAATTTTTTTTGCGTGCTTCAATTATTTGTGGTTTGTGATAAAAAAGTTTTTTTTTGCATGATTATACTTTTAAATTACATAAATTTAAGCCAGTTAAGCTTTGCGTACCCCCAGCATATCTATTTTTCCTTATTTAGTGTGCACATTTCTTTTTGTAGGTATATTTCTACAAAACTATAAATAAAATTTTTATACCAAATAAACACACAATATACAAAGAAGATGCAATTCTCTTATTAAAAAAAAAACATTTTTATGCACAAAAAACAAAACAGACAACAAAATAAGCTAGCGTTGCTACAATCATGGAACAATCGTGTGACGGGAATGCGGCGATTTTTAACACTATAGTATTTTACGCCATCTTGCAACAATCAAATTTGTATAAAGTGAGGCAATCGTGTGATTACAAAGTATTTGATTGGAACAATCTCATTATTGTGCGCCAACTAAGCACAATAAAAATTGTGTCAGATTGGTGCATTTGCGGCAATCGTGTGATCCCACCTTAAGAAAGATTCCGTGTTTTAATATTTACCGAAAAGAAAGTTAATTAATTAAAAAAAAAATACAATGCTTAAGTCAACGGAAAAATATTATAAATTTGTTGGTTAAAAATGCCATGGATGAAATTGAATTTGTGGAGATTTTAAATCCTGAAAGTACAGTGCTGTCTGGGTAGAGTGAACCCCCGAGTGAACACCAGAATGTTTACATTGACTACTCTGTAGAGTGAACACTGATGAATCTCTATAGAGCGAACACACTTTATAGTGAGTTTTTAGGTTTGACAAAGGAGAAAAACAATGAAAAGGAGTATAAGAATTAAAGAGAACATAAAATAACGGAAAAGTAACGATTCTTTTAGAGTAGGTTGACAAGTTACTCTAACAAATTCACATTCTATGAAGTGTTAATATATTTAAGTCTGCACGCATGTTCTATTAAGGTCGTGTCTCAAAGTTAGTTTCTGAATAATTGGTGTTATGTAATTGTTACATAGAGATGGATGCGAAAAAAAGAAAGCATTTAAAAAAAAGCGTAATTATAAAAGAAACTGAAAAAGGTGCTAGTGTTATTTCTTTAGCACAGCGTTTCAACCTTGATTTAGTGAACAACCTGGGTATAGCAAAATCGCTCTGCAAAATTAGTTCACTTTACCCAGACAGCACTGTAAGTTAATTTCTGTTGCGCAAATTTGTGTGACATTACTTTGTACTGGTTTTTCGTTGTGCACATTTGCTCAAGTGATACAAATTGCGCTTTGATATAATTTGTTTTTGTAGTCGTGCAAAAGTTAAATTGTTTGCTAGACTTGCACGACTTGCTAGGGTAGTTTGCATCAAAGAGTGAGTTCCACTATACATTTTCATTTAAAATATAATTTTGTTGATAGTTTTATATTCAAATAATTGTTTTTGTTACTATTTTATTTAAAAATTTTTTTCGGTTAAGATTTTTTAATCTAATAAAATACTCTTCTGCACTTCTTCTAAAATTTTTTTTTTCATTTAAAATTTACATAGAAAATTTAAAATTTTTTTATTCGTTTTTTTTTCTGTTTTGCCATCTCATAGACAACTGATCATTATATGAGACAATTATATTTTTGTACCAACAATTTCGTAGTTTTTATATCACTTTGAAGAAAAATCGCTAGAAAAATTCACATTTTTGAATCTTGTAATTGTCTAATACATAAAAAGTATTACGAAACAAAAATTGGCATACGTAAGTATAAGCGAATAGAAATCTTCGAAATAGATAAACCCAAATTTATTTGAAAGTGAGTGCCCAGTTTTCTTTCGCTAAGATTTTCTTCCAATATGGTTAAACAGGCTTTAAATATTTTTTATACCCTTCACACAGTGAAAAAGGGTATATATAGGTTTGTCATTCCGTGTGAAATTTCTACAATTTTCATTTCCGACCCCATAAAGTATATATTTTCTGAAAGCTTATGAATATGGGAGCCGATTAAGCTCTGTCAGTCTGTCAGTTTGTCCGTCTGACCGTCTGTACGTGTGTATGTTGAAATCAACTTTTTCAAGCCCCCCGACATAGGCTGGACCCGGGTGAGATATTAAAATATCATAAATATTCGGGAGTAGATCGGTATTGAAAATCAGAAACATCGGTACATAAACAACTGAGATATGAGCAAAAACCCACGACCACCTCGATTTTTTTTTCACAAAAACTACATTACAACAACAACATACATACATAAAAACGTGTTTAATGGTTAGAGAAAACGTGGCATCGAATCCCAACTGAGCCAAAAAATTTTTTTTTTAATTTTTTTAAAATTTTTTTTATATTTTTTTTTATTTTTTTTATATTTTTTTAATATATTATTTATTTTTTATTATTATTATACCCTTCACCTGTGGTGCACAAGGGTATATATAGCTTTGTCATTCCGTTTGTAATTTCTACAATTTTCATTTCCGACCCCATAAAGTATATATTTTCTGAAAGCTTATGAATAGAGGAGTCGATTAAGCCCTGACCGTCTGTCCGTCTGTCCGTCTGTCCGTCTATCCGTCTGTCCGTCTGTCCGTCTGCCCGTCTGTCCGTGTGTTGGTTGAAATCAACTTTTAGAAGCAACTATATGTTCCTCAGATCTGTATATGGTATCAATCTCTTGGAAATATCCAGGAATGAATCGCTATTGAAATTCAGCACAATCGCCCCATAACTTTCTGAGATATGAGCAAAAAACCACGACCACCTCGTTTTTTTTCACAATTACAACAACAACATACATACATACATGTAAAAAACATACCAAACAAAAAAAAATTACAAAAAAAAATATTAAAAATAAGAAAAAAAATAATAAAAAAAACTACAAAAAAAAAAATTTTTAAAAAATTTTAAAAAAAATTTTAAAAAATTTTTTAAAAATTTTTCTAAAAAAATTTTTTAAAAAAATTTAAAAAAAATATAAAAAAAATAATAAAATATAAATAATAAATTAAATAAAATAAAATAAAATTTTTTTGGCTCAGCTGGGATTCGATGCCACATTTATTCTAACGTGTACGTATGCACGTATTTTATATGGGATGAATGGTGATACAAACAATTGTTATTGCATGACTACACGTTGTGAAGGGTATATAAGATTCGGCACGGCCGAATATAGCACTGTTACTTGTTTTTTTTAAAGTTTTTTTTATTTTTTTTTTGTTTTATATATATTATATATATAATAATTTTTTTTTTTAATTTTTTTTTTAATTTTTTTTTTATTTATTTTTTATTAATTTTTTTTTGTTTTTTTAACTTACATACGTGAATTTATAATTTTACAATGGGATGTTTTTATATATGTATGTTTTTATATGTATGTACGTATATCATATGGGATGAATGGTGATACAAACAATTGTTATTGCATGACTACACGTTGTGAAGGGTATATAAGATTCAGCACGGCCGAATATAGCGCTCTTACTTGTTTAAATAATGTTCGTTTATTTTAAGAACAACCGAATTTTCTTGTTAATTTTTTATAAAATTTTCTTATTATTTTAATTTTTGATTTAATTTTAACAAACTCTTAAGGTTAAACTAAGTGGCATGAATTTTTGCTCCAATTATTTTTATGAAAACTATTTTGGTTGTCATTTGTTCCAAAGTCATTCGCTAAACATTTAAGTTTATTTTTTCTATTTGCTATTTATAGAACTTATTTTTTTTCATTTGGCTAATTTTGTTGTGTTGTGTTTTTTTTTAGCTCATTATATGCTATTATAACTAACATATAAAAAAAAAAATTGAATACTGGCGTCTACTACTTAAAGTTTTGACTACTTCTAGAGAATTAATTAGCAGCATTAAGTGCTACATACTACTACTACTACTAGTACTACTACTACAAATAACAAAAATGTTTCATTAACATAAAAACTTTAAAGTACGAGTAGAAACATTTGCTGTGTATGTGTTTCAGAGTATCTTTACAATTCAAAATTTTAAGGACGCTCTAATGAGCGTTAACTTTACATATTTTGAAAAATTTATTTTTTCGTTGAATTTAAATATTTTTATATAAACGCAGAAAAAGTTTGTTTTAGTTTACAACATTTTTCACGAAACTTTTAGCTGTAATTAAGTGGCTTAAGAACGAACAGAAAATTATATTTCTAACCTTGTTAATATTAAGAGTAAATTAAGTGATTTAGAAAGACTTACTTTCAGTGTCACAGAGTTTTTAAACAGTGCAAGTTGGGATAAAAAAATAGAAGAAAATTGTGATTCGTTAAAATTGAAAATTAACTATTTTAAATAGAGTTTGTTGGCGAACAAAAGTAGAAAAAATATTAAAGGTTAATCAAATTGAAAGTATCAATTTTTAATGAAAATCGGTACAGGGAGATTATCCTAAGCTTTTTGTAGCGGAATATAGACGGAGAGTATATGTGGTTTCAACAGGATGTTTTTACATGCCACACATCAAGAAAAGCCATGATTTTTTTTAAAGAAAGTTTCTTGCAGCCATAATTTGAGAGAAAATTAATACTTTGGTCAGAGCATATTTTTAAAGGCTGACCACGGTAATCAGTATGCCCCCAGAACATTGTTATGGTCTGATTAATGGTAAGGTCTCTTCGGAGTACACGTGGTGGCTGTGATTATCCCAAGTGGAAAACGGATTTAAAAGTGAGCGGGCTTCGGTTAACACGGAAGTGACCGGGTGCTGTTGCCATCTCAACAGGGCAAAAAGAGGCCGATGGTGGACTTTCGCCTGCTGTTAAGCCACGTGGTGCTGTTGCCCCCTCAACAGAAGTAGCTACTCGGTGAGTCGTTTCGGCTTCTTTCGAGTTTGCACTCTTGATTCTGTTGCTGATCGGCTCATAGCCGATAGCGAAAAATCCTAATAAGGGATTATATAGCCCGAGCTTCTCAGCAAGGTGCACCTACATGAACCAAGAATTTATGTAGATAAGGTTGTTATCTGTGGCGTGATGAGGTGCACAACATTGTTACAGGGGCTATGGTTGGGGGCACGTCCCCAACCCAGTGGTTAAGACCACCGTCGGATTATTATACTTTGAGTCGGTGTCGACGTTAATCTGTACCACGTCTGCGATTTGACACATTTAGACTATATTTTGTAGGGTTTTCTAAAATTAAAATTGTACAGCAATGATCCCAACACAGTCTAAGAGCTTTAAATCAACATTATCGATCAGATATCAACCATTGACAACAGTTTATTGAAAATCGTGGTTTAGAATTTAGGTTAAAGATCGAAAGGATTTGGGGGTCACTTGATCAACAAAATTTTTAATTTTAAATCAGAATCCCTTTAGTAATAAATTAAAATTAAAAATAAAATGACACTTCAAATTTGCAATTCTGTTACAAAGTGTTAAACGGGGTTTCTGTATTAAGCAGTCAAAATTTATATTTTTCTTGTGTTGTTACAAAAAGGATTGTAAACGAAAGAAATGTTCAACAATATATTACACAGGCGAACAAAATAAAATTATATATTTAAGACCTAATGCTTCGTAGTTTAGTACTGAAATTCAATATCAATCTATAAATTACTTCTTTTGAATAAACTCTTTATCTCGAGATTCATATGGCGATTCTATCGGTCTTAATATCTTTCCTCTATGGTGGAATACTAGGCAGCAGTTATTCGCATTCGCAAATCTTTAAAATTTTGTATTCGTTACATCGTTACTTTGTAATAACATAATGTCAGTTATAACTCTTTGTTCTCTTAAATTTTTTGGATTAAAGTTTAAGTTTTGTTACGTAATTTTTAAGGGCAGTGATGATGTCCTAACAAACAGTAGATATGAATTTATTATAATATTAATTTCACAGTATTCCTAAATGCTTAAAGTAAAGCGTTTTAGATAGTAAAAAAATTTGTTGAAAATAATCTTAAGCCAAAATAATTGATTCACCATAAAATTACATAAATTTAATTGCCAAATATTTTAGATTTGCCTTTTTAATAATCATCCTCTGCGGAAAGGATAAAGTTTTTATCTTTACAAATTAAAAAAAAAACAATTGCAAAACTCCCACACACAAATTATTTCCGTTTATTTTCACTTCCTCTTATTTTAGTTAAATAAAAACCTATCAGCACTTGTAGGCCCAAATTTATAATTTTCAACAATTGCAACTTTTGCTTTTGTTCTTCGAGATTTTTTTATTTGCGGTGTTTTGAATATTTCTAATAACTAATGAATTCCCAAATACAAAAGAGCAGGAGAAATGTATGCTGAAAACTATTATTTACTCACACATTTCTACAATTGAACAGTTCATTGATTGACCCATTTTTGGTCACATTTTTTTGTGGTGCAACTTGAAATTTCTCTTCTTAACATAAAGTGAATACATTTAGCTTTTTTATACATTTTTAGATATTAGAGGAAATAAGAAATGTTTCTTTTTTAGATTTTTTTTCGTTGCTAAAAAAAAATTAAAAATAAAATGATTTAAAAGGCCTAGACTTGAAATGATGGAGTAGATAAATTTCATTCTACTCTAACTAGTTAAAGAGAAGAAACATCGATAAAAAGAATTCAAGTTGACTTTTGAAGCAGAAAAAAATGTAACATTAATACAATGGTAGATGCTTGCAAAAGATAAAAAATTATATTTAAATCGTGTATCAAGTACATAAAAGTTCTTTAAAATTTTGCAATAATCTTAAGATTATAAAGTCTTGACCAATTTGTACGCATTAACATTATCTTTATACCCACCACCAAAAGAATGGTGGAGGTATATTCATTTTGTCATTCCGTTTGTAACACATCGAAATATCCATTTGAGACCCCATTAAGAATATATATTCCGAATCGAGGTTTCATTTTATGACGATCTAGCTATGTCTATGCGTCTGTCTGTCTGTTGAAAGCACGATAGAGGTCGCACCAAAATAGCGAGGAGGCTAAAATTTTGCCAGAATATTTCTTATACACAAGGTTTGTTTGGTATTGAAAATGGGCTAGGTTAGAATATCAGGAAGAGAGTTACAGCTCGTAATACAAGAGTAGGTTAAAAAAACCGTGTCCTTCCAACATCGAATTAAATGGAATTGGAATATATATTTCCTGAGTAAAAACAATATTTTCACTGAAAATTGCTTAAATCTATGCATTAGGAAAGGAGTTAAAGATCAAAATGTACGAAAATTTATACCGCACAGTGAAATTTTCGGTATATTTAAAATTTAAAACCTAATAAAACTGACAAAATTAATGTGGTGTGGTTCTGAAATTTTGTAAACATTGCTTTTTGGTCAAAGACTTTTTAACGTAAAATAAATTCGGCACGCCTACTTTTACGCCACCTTCCCTATAACGCTTTATCTCAAATTCATATAATTTCTCTGTAAATAAAGATTTTGGAATAATAAAGGACTATATTGAAATATCGAAGTTGTATTTATTAGCAGAAACAACTTCGACACGCCTACTATAACGCCCACTTTTTACGTTATCTGCTGTTAATGAAATTTAAAAGCTCACAAAACCGACAAAATTAGAGGTATGATAATGAAATTCGCTATATATATCCTTTTAGTCAACATCGTTGCTTTGCCAGAAAATTAATGTGACACGCCCACTTTAACGCCCAATTTCGTTGAAAAAAGTTATACAAGGAAAGTGGTACATATTTTAGTAGCGATTGCAGTTAATAACAAAATAATACATTTTGTGCTATAAAAGTAAATAAAATTGGTGGTGGATATAAAAGTGCTCTTACTTGTTTTCTTTAAAGTATGGTTGTGAGTTTGAATATATGTCACAGTTAGCCCAGTCGTTAGGTTGTCTTCAAAGATGGTTACAAGACCAAACAAGATCCTGGATAACAAGCGTAGGACATCCGCAAAAATAGTCATGGATATTTTTACACAATGGTCGCCAAGATCACACAAGACTACAAGAGCGACAATTTCGCTCATTTGGTCGTTGATAATATTAAAAGTGGTCGGATTTACATGCGATTATGTAAATGAGTTGTACATTATTCCTCTCCCAATATACTGAAAGAAATATCTATTTTACATAGTTTTCATATAATATGCGCCAACACCACCTGTTTGGTTAAAAGCTGATGCGAGACTCACTAGCTTGTTTGTGTTTAATCAATGCGTGTAATAGTAATGCTAGGAACACAATTGCGATGAACAATGAATTTTTTGCCGCAAATATTCGTCGAAAAAGAAAAAAAAAGAAACTAGTAAGAATGCTATATTCATTCGTGCCAAATCTGACAATATCTTTACCATAGTGAACATAGGTATAATGACTGAAGCGTAGCCTAGTTTACAGATTTTACGTAATACGCCATTTTGCTTTTTTATATTCGACTTCACCTTTGATTTTGAGTTTTTACATAGTTACATAGCATTTTAGTAGTCAAGCTCATTCATATGATATCCATGTTGATGGTAAGGAAAAACAATGTTCTGCCAAAATGTTCCGGACTACATCAAGCCTTTTTATATGATACCAATATTAGTTGTTGGATTTAAAGTCTACAAATCCGTAATTACTATACTTTATAGATGTTAAGTAATGATTACTAATCGTAATAATTAGTAATTAGATTATTTTTTAATTAAAGTTTAAGTAATGACTATATTACGATTTTTTTCAGATTCGCGCGATTACTAATTGATTACGATTGCAGATATCCAAAAGTAATCACGATTATTTAGGATTACGAGAAAATAATCAAAAGTAATCAAAAAATAATTCGACTACTTCCAAGGATTATTTTCGATTATTTTTTTTATTTGGCAAAATTATGGCAATACTGTCACAAATACAATTTTCTTCATGAAATTCTACCATTATTTAATTAGTTGTTTTTTTCAGTTTATGTTACTATTGTTGTTAGCAAAAATATGATTTACTAAAGGATGCATTTATTGAATGTATTCTGAATGAATTTGTTTCCCATTTTTATTTTTTCTACGTATTTTTCCTTTTTTTGTTGATTTTTCAAAATAAAATGTATATATGTATAACATGCTGTAAATTCAAAATTTTTAAAATATAATCAAATATAATCAAAAATATTCTGAAAGTAGTTAATTATTTTTTGGATTACTTTTGATTACTTTTGATTATTTTCTCGTAATCCTAGATAATCTTGATTACTCTTGGATTATTTGCAATCATAATCAATTAATAATCAAGAATTGCTCAAAAGGAAATTATGTAATCAAGACCATTATTTTTAAAATGTAATCTAATTGATTACTAATCGTAATCCAAATTTAACAGCTCTGCTATACTTTACCCCCATATCCGTCATGTATTAAGAACGTCGTCTTAGGTTTTAACTTTTTCATAGTTCATTTTAAGAGACTTGAAGGGGGTTAATTTTCAACTACTAGATTCAAATATAAATTTTATATACGCCATTTTGTATAATTCAATTTTTTAAATAAATTATATTTCGTTAGTCAAGTCCTTTTTTTTGTTACAGTTATTTAAGTGTTCGTTTTCCTAGAAACTAAAAAATTCATTTGAACATTTTAGGAAACTCACCGAAGCATTTGCAATTTGATGTTTATATCTCAGTTAGTTTAAAGCCGATGAGTAAGTTTTTCTCAGAAATAATTTCTGAGACCATGACTTGTAATATCGTATTTGAGTCGTGATCAAAATTTATATAGTAGCTGGGCAAACAAAACATATATAATTTTTTCAAACAATTTTTGTCCATAACTTTGACGATTAATTACCAATTTGCGAAGATTTTTCTACGAATATCTCGAAATGCATAATTTATCCATAGTGACAAAGGTGTCAATAAATTGACTTAGGGTTGAATATTTTTGATTTTTATTGGAAAAAACAGAGGCAGTCGTGTTTATTTGCTTGTAACTTGGAAAGTTATGGGCCGATTATGCTGGATTTCAATACCAATATTTTCACTATTACTTGTTGTAAAATAATACTACATACGAATCCGTGATATATATGGGTGCTTTCGCTTACATGGACAGAACGAAATCGACTTCTCTATCTATAAGGATTCAGAATATATGTACCTTACGGAGTCTAAAATGAGTATTGTAGAAAGTAAAAACGGAAAAACGAACATATATATACCCTTTTACACTTTCGTATCAAGGGTGTAACAAAACATATATGAAAACGCACACAACATGGCATCGGGCAAAATTCATTAAAAGCGGCGAACTCTGCAATAAATATATTTCTATTTCTTACGTGGGTGAACGATGAACGAACGAGAAAATGTGACCATGTTTGGTTTTTTTGTTCAAGTGTTTTAGTAAAAAAAAATTACTTTTTACATTAATAATTGTTCTATTTATTTGTATCTTATGGCATTTCCAGTTATATAAATTGTGTTTTCTTGTTAATATTGAACAGTTTATTGTCTCTATTTTTTTAATATGGTCACACTATTGGCTACAAGAACAAAATTTAAATTAATGTTTATTGGACGTACCCATCATCTCCATCGCAAACGTTTACGTATAAACAAAATAAATTGCACTTTAATAAAAAAAATATTTATTATTTTTTTATCGTGTTGAATGAAATTCGTTGTTCGCTCCAGTTGTATTAAGTAGCATTATGTAGATGCCTTAAAGACATCGTTAAAAACACTTACGTCAACTTGGCTAACTGGGGTGTATAACTCTGTGAATGCATTGTAATTGATTTGTATGTGCGTTTACCTTTTTTTAATATTTATCTGTGTAGGTTGGTGTATAAGCGATTATTGCTAAGGGTGCTTCGTTTCCCTCTTGTACACGTTCTTGAGAGTGCTGAAGTATACAATTTTTACTCTTGTAATTTATAAGCAATAATGTTTAAATACTTTTTTAAGGATTTTTAAAGTTTTGCTGTTTGCTTTGTTTGCTTGAAGTTTAGCATAATCGAAATGCCCAAAAATTATTATCTTTAGCTTGATTTAACCATTAAACGGAAAGACCACAAATTTTTTACAAAATAGAAAAATGTGTACAATATTTTAAATAATTTTTTTTTTTTGTAAATCTATGTAAATAAAAATGTCTTTCGTTAATAATCGTTTGTAAACACCCAACTTAGGATTTAAGGACAGAAAAATTTTCCACATCCACTTTTTTAGATTCTTTTCTAATAAATACTTTTTACTGAAAATTCATTGAAAAATTTACTTGAAGCAAATAACAAAAAGAAATATTTAGCCATAGGTAAGGTTAGATCCGGCAGCCGCCCAAAGGCATAGCTCCTCCGAGGGTCCCGTTGTGATATCGTAGGTATCAACGCCCGCTCGTCTATGTCCTCTGGCTATCATTCCTCAGTCATCCTGTCCTGTTGAAAAAGGTGTGGATCTTTCCCAGATCAACTGCGGAATGAGAAGTTTTACTTACAAGTATTCGCTGACCTAGAATCAGGTGCCTCAGGTCCCCGAATGCAGGACAATTACAGAGATGTTCAGTTGTCTCCTCCTCTTCCTGGTTATCGCAACTTCTGCAGAAGTCGTTGTAAAGGATTTTTAGCCTTTTCGCATGTGTACCTATAGGCCAGTGTCCGGTTAAGACCATGATGAGGTTCCTAAGGTGTATTCGGGGCACATTTACCTTAACATTTAGCCATAAGAAAATTAAGAAAGTTATCTAATTGTGTTTAATATTCTTTAAAATTTTTTTTTTTTTTAATTTATATTAAAAATTTTTTAATCTTATTTTCTATAAGAAAAAAAATGTCTATAGAAATTTTAACTATTTCAAAAGTATTTATCAGAAACTAAAAATTTATTATACATTTTCGATAAATTTGTATATTAATACGAGTATGTAATGAACCCACAATATTAAATTCTCTGTGTAGTTTAGTTTTCCAAAAAGTGCTTGTCCTTCTTCTATAACTTTAAGTAAAAACTTTTCTTAAAAGAAAACTCTTTTCCATCTGTATGTCCCCAGTAACCATTTCAAGGTTAATACACGCGCTTATACTTAAGTTTACTTAAGTTTATTGCAACATTTTTGAATTGTTTTTCACCTACCTCTTCTTTTGTCTTCGCAAAGAAATTGTTAAAACCAACTGACATACTTAAGATATACGAGTAGTTTATCTTACCCGACCCTGCTACCAAATATGTACTTACCCTTGTTTAATATAACTTGCAACTTGTTCAATGACTGTTGGCGAAACTAATAACGATAAAATTGTTCGATTGTTGGTTTTGCCTTTAATCTGTTATAATAAAGAAAAAAAGAGAGCAAAAACAAAAGGTACAGGTTATAGTAGATTATATACATAGAAAATATACCGAAAATAATAATAATCATAAAAAATAAATCTACTGTAAGCAATATTGTTAATAAATTCAATAAGTTGTTGCAATGAAAATATTTACCAAATGAACAAAATTATTAAGTATTAATCTAAATATTTGTCCATATTGCAAAAAAAATAATAATAATAATTATAAGCACTTTCTATAAGACATCTTAAAGATAGACAGACATAACTATATACATAAGTTAAATAAAAAAAAAACACTTTTTAAAAAAGCCATTTTTCAATTTTTGTTTCTGCTGTTTGAATGTGGAAAAATTATTAAAAAAAATAAGAGTCTAAAGGAAGAATTTTATATTCCATTTAACCTAGTTCACATAAGATATTTTTTTGAAGACTACTAACACATTTGTAGATATTTTTAGTAAATTCTAAACATAAGTTTTTTTGTTCATTTCTAAAATACTTTTTTCTTTTATGTTGAAGAGTTGTTTACTTCGATAGTTTTTATTGAGCTGTTTCTTTCAAAATGTCAAAACTTCATACAATTTATTTTTTTTATCAATCATTTCCAATACGTTTTTTTTTTTAATTTTTGCTGCAAAGGGTATAATGAAAACAAAAACCTAACTAAAACCGGTTTTCAAAAAAAGTTAATTATTTTAATTATCTAAAATGTAAAAAGTAGAAATGTTGACAACATGCGGTCCCAGCAGGATCTCACACCAAACATTCTTACTAAATTATTTGAGGGTAATATAAATTGTCCCACTGAAAATGTTTTTATTGGACAACATACCGTTGTACTCAAATATAACCCACTAAAATATTTCATTGCCAAAAATCGCTTTTTTAATAGCTTACTAATGGTGCTTTCTGTTCTAACAAACAATGTTGCTCTCTTATTGTGAAATACTTTTCAAAGGTCACCTGCACCCTAACAAAATGCTAACTTTCTAATCAGCAGAATAGAACATAAGTGCTTACCTGCATACAAAAGGGTTTCTAAAAGTCATAATTTTTATATGCGATGACCTACTAAGTTTCTTTTTTGAATTAATAAAGAAGCGCTGATTTTATCCTAACCAGGAATACGTAAATCATGCCTTCTTCCTAGTCACTGCAGAATAAAGTAGCAGCAACCAAGGGACAAGTAAAAAAAATACTATTGAAATAAATTATTAAATTATTCGACTGCTGAAATTAAAAGCAGTACAGAAGACATAATTTGTAGTGCTTTAGTATGCAAACAATTAAAACATTTCAGTAAATGCAATACGGTAAGGGAATAAAGTCTGCACTGCTTATAAAATTCGCTATCATTAAAATTCAGCCATATTCTCTCCATAGATTTACTATGGAGACAAAAGAAATCTTTTGGATGCCAAATTACAAAGTGTGAACAGATATTTAAACAAAGCTTAACTTCTTTCTTAATGGGAAATATAAATCTTTTTAATAAAAATAATAGCCCTGATACCAGTTGCCGATGGCGATGTCGTTTTTGACTTAACATCACTTTGTTTTTACATCGGCACCACTTCGACACCAATTAAAACTAATTTGGTATTCTCCAGCAGCGTTGTGTTATAAAAAATGATCTGATATGATTAACAAAGTGCTGTTGACTTAAAAAGGGGATTAATTTCATTAATATATATAAAAGAACTGCGTAAAATGTTCTAAAAGTTATTTCTTCTATTTCACATAGGGTGATCAAATGGTTATTATTCGACCGGTTTTAACCGGTTTTTTTAAAGTTTAGCTTTAGCCGAATATTTAAAAATGCAAATTTTTCGAATATCAAATAAACCGGTTATTTTGCTACATGTAAACAGGTTATTGTTATGAGCTGAACAGTACTATTAAATATATGCACACACAAAAATGCCTTACAAAAGTCAATTCTAAAGAAGACATTTTGGAGAATTGATTTTTTTTAGGTAAGTGTCATAAGTGATCTAAAAGGCTAAAATGATTACTTGCTGCTTTGTATTCTATATGTCCAACATGTAAGTACATATGTTAAGTGAAAGGTCATTTTCAATGTCAAGTTTCATAAAAATAAAAAATAGATAAACATACTATTAGATTAACCGGTAATTTCTTAACTGCTTAACTGAAAACTGTTTTATTTAAAACAGCAGCTATTCGGAGTATCCGAAAACCGGTTTTTGAAAAAATCGATTAATCAATCTCCCTAATTTCACTAAATTAAATTAGTCACTATACAAAAAGTTTTGCTGTACATGCTAGTTTCATTATGGTTAGGTATATATTATATATTTATATAATTAACACTCAACTAAATTTTTTCTTTATCAATTTTTATCCGCTCTTCCTAGAGGGCGCATTTTATGAAATGTTTTTTTTTCATTTCGTATCCTTTCCATTATATTCAAAGTGCAGTTTAATTTTCCAAATTCTACTCATAAACCGATTTTCGTTTTTCTTAATCTATACCCAGTTTTTGCACCATTTAGCAACTACTTACCTCTGTCAATGTATTTCTAACATCCTTGATGCGTGTGTTTAAATCTTTGCTCACCACTTCGGGCCACAATTTACGATTGAGTGAATTTTGCAGCAATGGCTGCAATATATCATCAAACAATACAGCCAATGTATCAACTTGACTGTGTATGGGAAAATCACCACAGATTACTTCACGACAGTAGTTGTCTTTGGTCGGGACTGTGTGCAGTTGACGTTTCAAAAAATACACACATTTACCGCGCGGCACACCATCCAAAGTGGAAAAACTGCTCGAGGGTGGTGGCAGAGGAGCCACTAAAGCAGTGGCAGCCGTCATAGCCGATGTAGCAACAATAGCCGCAGCCACAGCAGGAGCCAATACAGTTGATGTGGATGCTAATGTAATATCAGTATTCTTTTTATAGTTTCCCGCCAGCTCTTCATTGGATGTAGCATTGGCTGTTAATGACGATGTAGGTTCGTTGGTAGCCATTGTTGTTGAGGAAACTAATGCTGTCACATTTGATGTTGTTGTAGTTTTTGGTATTAGTATAGTGTAATTATGATGATACAAATCGTTTATTGAATTTTTCGGTATTAAATGTCCAGCCGGATTGAGTGTGATAACGAGTAGACGTCTTTGTGTGTTGTTCAGCCAATCCAGCAAAATGAGCTGGAAAATTAAATTGTTAAAACAAGAGGAAAAAAAATTGAAGGAAACAATATTGCAAAAACGGATTATATTTTACTTATAGCCCTCAATATCATAAACAATGTCATTAGAATCATTAACGATGTTTTTGTTGTTCCATAATAAGTTAAAATTATTTTCTGTTAGTTTTTTTTTGGTCGAAAATTGCAATAGATTAATTGAATCAAAAAGATCCAGAAACAGGAACATTTAGTTAAATTTATTGTAATTTAATGTGTGTGTGTGTGTGTATTTGTGTGCTTGCCTGTGAAAAGTTAATGTGGTGGTTTAAATTAGAAAAAAATCTTTAAAATTTTTCTTGGATCTCTCTCTGTTAATTTAAAACGTATTGTGAATTGTCGATAAATTAACAAACTGTCATTAGCTATAAATTTTGGCTTTTTTAAGATTGGATTCCATTTTTTATTGTTAATTGTGTTTCATATTAAATGTGTTTTCCTAAAATATTAAAAAATTTTGCAGAGCAATAATAATAGAGACTATTGAGTTTTTTCATTTATGTCATTTCTTGTTTATAGCTTTAGTGTTAATGAAGTCAAATTAAGAGGAAGAAAATATTGTTAAAGTAAGAATACTTTGTTCTCTTGTAAAACATTAATACTTATATGATTATAAAAGTGAAATAAGCTAAAAATTTATAAGAACAATTTGTTATATTTACTTTCTTCAACCTCCACAAACATCATGATCATTAAATTCATATAAATATAATAATATCTATTTATTGCAAATAATTCATCATTATCATAACACTAGAAAACAGCATGTCCACTGCATGAGATTTTTTACATGAATCTGAATAGCTTTTCCTGGCTGATTTCAAAAATATATGCCGTTTTCATGTAGCAGCTCTAGTTTTGGAGTTAAGAAGTGACAGGATTTTTCATTGAAAGCTTAAAAAATTTATGAAATATATTTATTCTGAAAAATTTTGTTTTTGGATTTTTTAGAGTGAGATGTTATATGAGTACTATTTTGAATGCTCCAACAATAATCAGCCATCATATGTTCATTCCAATGCCCCTTATACCTCTCCTCCATAGTGCGAATATCCTGGTGAAAGCGCTCACCTTGTTGCTCGCTTAGGTCACCGATATTTTCAGGAAAATAGTCTAGATGGCTGTAAAGGTAGTGAATCTTAATACTCATGTTGCATCCAAGCCGCTGGAAGTATATCAGCAACTGTTCAACGTTCTAAATGTAGCCGTCACATTTCCTATTGCCCAAAAAATTCCTCACTACCAAAACAAACTCTTCCCATGCACATTTCTCGACAGCTGTCATATGGTTGATGAAAATTTTATCATCTTTCAACTTCCTGATTTGTGGACCCTTACGGGGACTACCGTAGGAATCAAAATCACTGTCGCTTCCACTGTCGTCGTTTTCGGTTTGTCCGCTGCACTGGTCTGAATTTTGCGAAGATGTACATGGGTGCTGTGGTGTTGAGGTGTCACTAATACTCAAGACTGGTCTTATGGCTGATTTTAAGTTTGGATGTATCCACTTAGAGCATTTTGTATGGTTTATTCCTATGATTTTTGTTACACAGAAATAACAGTCGTCATGATGGTTGGATGGTTCACGACAAATCCTAGATGCTTTGAACTTAAAAGTGGGTCTTTTTTTATTTGTCCACAGTCGCAAAGATTCAATACATGTTTTACATACTCAACTTGGTATCCAAGGCTTAGCGTTTGACGGCAACAGAAACCCAAAGTAGTCCAAGTATGCCTTTTTCACAAAGTCCGACACATTTAAACGAAATTTTTGGAACATATATTCTCCACAAATAACACAAAAACAATCAGGATTGTTTAAACGCGTCCTTCTTAAGGAATACATACTGAAATTTATAAAGGAACTAGTTAAGTTACACCGCTATTGATATAAACTATTGACTACTTATGTAAATTTAAGACGATACCTGTATCTCAATAACTAGAGCTACTACAAAAAATCTGAGCGTAGATTTGAAATTAGCGCACCCAAATTAGTTAACAATAGAAAAACTTTATGCAACAAAAAAGTGTTATATTGTTTTTCTGTGTAATTGAGGAATTAAGGCATTCGAACGTGATCGAAATTAAATAATTTTTATTGGAATCTTTATACCGTTCGAGTAAAGTATTGAAAGCGTTTTTTTACCAGATAAAATATTAAATATCAGGATATCCAAGAATTTTGTTTAATTTTGTACTTGCAATTCCGATTGTTCTTGTTTTACTCTCTTTAGATTCCATTAATTTCGTATGTCGCTTTTCTTTCATATACGCTTTTAAAGGAAATATTTATAAAACGCTCCTATTTTATATAAATGGCATAAAATAAAATGTCTACTATAATTAAATTTGAGAAAAAATCGGTTTTACTTTTCGTTTTAATTTTTCTATGAAAGCAGAGTGTGAAATCAATCTCACTTTCTAACGAAATTTTTAGCATAGAGAAAAATTCTGCTCGGAAGTGGAATTAAATTCGCATTTTGCCGTTTAAGAAAAAGTAAAACGAATATTAAAATCATATTTAATTTTTTAATTGGTATTATTTTAGACATTATCAACCTTGTCACACATTTAAATTATAATGATTTAAATTTAGTACTAAACCATTTCCAATTGTAGAAGTTCCCATAATTTTTTTTTGATTCCGTTTGTTTGTATTTTAAAATTCCAACCACAAGTACTTGCATATGTTAAGATGGCACATTAAACTTTTTTCCTGACACAAATTTTATAGAGCAAATATTTATATGACACTTAACCCTTAAATGCATGAGGTCAGCTCCTTGCATGGATACTAACCTACTTTAATGTAAAACCGGTCGCTTATCACGAATTCATCATTATTTTTTTTTGAGAAATGTACATTTTTCGGAAAATCGGAAAAATAGACATTTTTTATTCGTACCATATATGGTATATCATGCATTCTTGCCATTGTTAGGTACACACAACACTTCATCATTACCTTCATGAAGCATATCAGCAACCTCATTTGCATTGTACTTCTTTCCATCAATAATAAGGCCATCCATATCTTAATAAATAATAACTATAAAAAATAATATTAAAAAATAACTGACATCTAACACAATAAAAATTCATGCGCTGGTGCATTGTGTACCATATAAGGTACCTAGAAAAATTGAGAAAAAAACTATTCTAAAGTACAAAATGTGGCCAAGATTTATTATAATTACTTAAATAAGCCTATAATTTATACACAAACAATTACCTACAGATGAATAAATAAATTTTTTATTTCGTTATTCACTACTGAAATTTGATTTTAAAATTATGTGCAAAAAAACATGTGACCACTTAAGAATGTTATTATTAAGTAAATTAAATGGTGAGAGAGTTATAACGGTATTTTTATGAAGAGTAATATTGTCAGCATTGCTTTAAACTGCACTAAATTGCTTTTATATTCACATGGTTGGAATATTGTACGATAAAAGAGATGTACCATATATGGTACGATATGCATTTAAGGGTTAAATCAATTTTATTTATAAATTGATTTTCCTAAAGTTATAAAAAGCAGTATTAATTGTACTTTCGAACTGAATTAATTTTTTGGGCATGCCTTTGTTTTAATAGTAAATAAAGTGCTATAAAAAGTGTAGCTTCGGCTGTGTGGCACGTAGCGCCGTCCTGTTTAAACTAAATGTTGCCAATATCCTCCTCTTAAATTTTTGTGAAAAAAAAATTCGTTCAACATGGCCCCAAAAAGGATCGCCATTGACTACGGCCACTCCTTGCTCGTTTTCGAAGAAAAATGGCCCTATTATGCCTCTGGACCAAAATCCGCACCAAACAGTGACTCGTTTTGGGTGTATCGGCTGTTCAATGTATGCGAGCGGATTTTCTGTTCCCCAAATGCGACAATTTTGCTTGTTTACATACCCGCCAAGATCAAAATGAGCTTCATCTGAAAAGATGATTTTTTTTTTACAAAATCGGCCAAAGTAATGTCGCAATATTTTCCAGCGTTGTTCAAGCGTATACACAACCATATTCGTTCAGCAGAAGGATAGAACTAATTATCCGTCAAATCAGACATGAGCTAAGTATTACCATTCACGAAATAAGCACTAGTTGGAAAAAAAACGTTAGATGGCGGACCCTTTAGCGTTACATATGCATACTTTAAGGGAGCCGTATAATTATCTGCTTGATAATATCTGTGTTTTAAAAGATAAATAAAATGACACCTTTGTGGTGGAATTTAAAAATTTCATATAAAAAAGATAAAATGAATTCGTTCGGCATTGCTAGTACGAAATTAAAATCATGTTAGTCGGAGTATGAGATATGCCTGTTTATAAATCATAGGCAAAATGTTTTAAAAGGGGCTATAATCTTTCACCGACAAATAGACAGGTAGTTAATGACTTCTTATATAAATGTCGATATGGTTATCTTATGAGTTAAGAAAATTATTGCGGCAAGCGAATGTAATGCGTTCTAAAAACAACAATAAACATTATAGTTGCGTTATAACTATTTAATTGTTATGTGTTATCATATTATGATTGTATGATATTATGTTATGATCATATGTAGGACCATAATATGTTAATTGCATGATACTAAGTGTTTGGCTATTAAATTATAATTACCTAAACCATTTTTGTTTGTGTGTATATCTAAAAGATATAAGGGAGCACGGCATATTTATTCAGCAGGTAGTCTTGATTCGTCAGCCGATTATTTTTTTTTTACTTATTTTAAACTACAGTTGTCAATTGATAAAAACAATTCACTCTCTCTTCTTTCATTTACTTCAAATGTCATACTTCATACATAAAAAATATTAACAAAAAAATTCTCTCTGAACTACGATTACCTAATGAATAAGTATGCCTTATAAGGGAGATACCCTTTTTATGTCAAGGTGAATTTTACAATAAAATAATAACTTCAATGCTTTTTCTTCATTTTGAAATCGTTGCAAGTAACTTTTTGTATTAAACTTTTTACTGAGTGCAACACATGACTACGCATGTTTAAATTCACACATACATATGCATTCGTATGTATGAACGTACTATTTATGTTGAATATTTATAAATTTTATTTAATTGTTGTTATTAAAATATTAAAACCATTGTTTGAATATTTAAACTGCATTTCTGTGTGAATTTATTATTTATTATCCTGAATTGTTTGTAAGCATTTGTGTAGTAATAATTTAAGTTTTTATTGTGATAATTGTCACTTTTTTCATGTTTATTCTGTTCTGAACAGTTGGGTTTGTTAGTTTTATTATTTATTTTAATATCTTTTTTTCATCAAATGAGTATAAGTAGTTAATTAATATTTTAAAATCCAAAATGCATTCGTATGGATTGAAGTATTTTAAATGTTAAACCATATTTATACAGAGAAATGTCTTAACTCTTGCAGTGCTGTGAATAGTTATAGGTATTATTTGATTAATTATATTATTGCTTTAACAACCTTATGTCTTAGTGTTAAAAATTATTAAATACTTGTGTTTAAAGTAATTTATTGATTGTGAAATATTTTATCTTATGTAACTTCCCTCAGTTTTTAAAGAATCCAAAATATATTTTACATCAACCTCTACGCAGGCACTAGAGAACGGCATATAACAACTTGCCTTTAGTTAATGGTAGGACTTTTTGTGTCCGATAAATAGCTTCGCATTATTACAACCTTCATATTTATATTTAATAGATGAAAAAATAATAAATAAAGGCTTTATAATGCAAATCCATTTGTCGGTCAGACAAAATCCTGCCTTTAACTAACGAAAATTTGTAATAATGGCCCTAAGTTGAGTTGTTTTTAAAATTCTTGCTTGTATTCAGTTAATGAAACAAAATATTAACAAATTAATTTTGTTTTAAATTTCATAAAAAATAAATGAATATTTTCGATCTTTTTAATTTATATAAGCAGTTGTTTCTTGTATTGAGCTTGAGATCACTTTCTTTTATAAAAAATAGTTATAATTTTATTTTCCGATATTTCGCTACCACACAGGGAAAGTTTTTACAATTTTTTAACAATTAACAATTAAAATATTAGAATTGTTTAAAAAACAAATTTTTTTAAAAGAGGCGGGGAAGCTACCCAATGTGGTAGCGAAATATCGGAAAATAAAATTATAACTATTTTTTATAAAAGAAAGTGATCTCAAGCTCAATACAAGAAACAACTGCTTATATTTCATTAAAAAATTACTTATTAACCGCCACGGACGTGTCTCATTATTGAGCTCTATATTAAAATGTTTGCTATTTCACTCACTTTCATAGTATTCTTTACCTGTGGTGACAAGCTTTGTAATTTTTACAATATTTATTTCTGATCCCATATTGAATTATCCACTTTATTGATTGAATAATGTCCGTCTGTCCATTTGTTTGTTAAAATCAGGTTTTAAAAGCCCCTACATTTTTTGCAGATCAGTATAGAGTTTAAATCCTTTCGAAATATTTGGAAATAAATTGCTATAGAAAACCTGCACAATTGAAAATAAATACGACAATCTCTAAAATTAAAAATTTCCTTCCCTCGAATAATATATAGACACGTCTGTCAGTATTTTTAATTATGATATTAAAGATGGCGTCGAAAATAATAAAGTAAAATGGCTTGTAACATGTAATTTGAAATCTAAGCGATGCTACTATGATAAGCTCATAATACTAATGTAAATGATGGTAAGCGGTACTATCTGATTCGGAGCTGCCAAATATAGCCCTTTTATTTGATTTTTTGTATAGTGTTTAATTTATTTTTTAACAAAACATAAACAAGCGAATGCACAGAGTTGCGTAAAGGAATACCGAGGTAACGTAAAACGATTGTCTGTTCGAAAAAATCAAAATTGTAAAAAAATTTGATTTCTATGCAATTTTTTCGGTGTCTATCTCTAAAACACTCTTAATGTTATTGGGTCTTCTTATTGATTACGTTCCGAGATTGAGGAAAGCATTTTCTGTGTGAAAGCAAAATTTAAAACTATTCATTCCGTTGCTGGGGTGTACTTTACTTCTAGTAAAATATTGATTTTACTGTTGCCAGATCACTTCAACAATTTTTTTTACCAACAGCCATTGGCGTAGCTAAAATTTTTTCTGGAGGTGGCATTAGCAGAATTTTTTTTTCGCAAAATCTTAAACTGAGTTATTTTTATAAGTATACTAGCTAATACCCGGTGTGCTTCGCCACCCCCATCGTAATGAAATAAAAATTTTATAGTTCAAAAATATATTTATTTTGCAAGTGCCACGCCTACTATTACTAAATCAACCATTTCTTATTCAAATAATCATATAGACGTCAAAGTGGCTCTTACAAAATTTGGGTACTCTAACTATTATCGCTTCCCAGATATACGAATTTTTGTATTTAATTCATATGACAGGTGCCACGCCCACTATTACTTAAGCATCCATTTCTTATCAAAAAAGTCATATAGATGTCAAAGCTTCTCGTGCAAAATTTGTTTACTCTAACTATTATCGCTTCCCAGATATACGAATTTTTGTACTTAATTCATATGACAGGTGCCACGCCCACTATTACTAAATCATACATTTCTTATCAAAATAGTCATATAAATGTCAAAGCTTCTCGTGCAAAATTTGGGTACTCTAACTGTTATCGCTTCCCGAATATACAAATTTTAGTATTCAATTGCTATGAGAGCTGCTACGCCCACTATTTCTAATGTACCCACTTTTTCCAGAAATGTTTATTTGGGTGTCAAAGTTGCTCTTGCAAAATTTTAGTACTCTAATCGATATCGTTTTCCAGATATACGAATTTTAGTATTTGATTCATATGGTAGGTGCCACGCCCACTATTGATAATGTACCCATTTCTCGCCTAAATGTTCACTTGGGTGTCAAAGTTGCTCTTCCAAAATTTTACTACTCTAATCGATATCGTTTTCCAAATATAAGAATTTTAGTATTTAATTCCTGTGGCCACGCCTACTATTGCAAGTACGCCAATTTTTTACCTAAATGTTCGTGTGGATGTCAAAGTTTACCGTACCTAATTTGAAGACTCTAGCTGCAATTACTTTCATTAATAGGGCGTGGCACCCCACTTACAATTTCAAAGCAAAGTATAGCCTATAGTTCCTTCCAGACGTACAGAAAGATTCTGTGAGAATTTCAAGGAAATCGGTCCAGCCGTTTAACCGTCTATAAAGCACAAACAAACATACAAACATACAAACACACATTGATTTTTATATATATAGATTAAATGTAAAAATAATAATTTTTTAAATTATGGTTTGTTGTGGTTACTGCAACCCCCAGAATGGTTTGATTACGCCCATGCTAAGAGCTAACAGTAATAAAACCTTATTTAATAAAAATAGGGATTTTAAATATACTTTGCATATCGTTGAATTTCCCTTTCCGTACGAATCCAATATTACCACCCATTATCTCCATTTTGTATTCTTATGTACCAAGGTGTAGTGTGTAAATCTTAGTGGCATTATAATTCTCTACAGCACTGCGAGTTTCATTATTTACTATACAATTATGGCTGAAATATTTTAAACAATACCCACACTACGAATGAAAACAGCAATAACAACAACAATAATAAATTGTTGACGAAACAAAAATAAAAAAAGTAAATTCAATAATAAATTCTTTGATACAATAGAGTATTAAAATATTGGTCATATTGTGTATAACATCTAGTTGTACAATAAAAAAAAAATATTTTTTTTTGTACGTAAAAATATTTTACCTGATACTCTTGAGTGGCCATCATTTTATGCCATTTATCATGCTTAAGTCGTAAACTGGTTAATGTATAACTTGTTATAAACTCTAATCTGGCATCATTTAACAAAGGCAGACAAGCACCACCTGCACTATTAAGGATGCTATTGCTGTTACCACCGGCATTGCTGGTATCGCTGCTATTTCTGGTGCAAATGCCAGTTGAGCTGCTGCTGATGTTATCATTGTTGTTGTCGTCAGGCAGGCCGCTGGATGTACCAACTGTGCTAAGTTGTTCTGCATCATCTATAGTTGCACTGGTGGAAGTTGCATTTATTTCCATAGTTTTTAAATTTTTAAAATCTTCTGCTTTATGGAATATTGTTGGGTTAGAAACTTGAATTAAACCGTGTTGCTAACCGTGTCAGTTATTGCAAACAACGTCTTTTGTGAGACTCTTTCGAACAAATGAACGTTTTGGGTAAAATAGTGATGAATGACCTCTACTGCGGTATATGCCGTAACTAAAATGTCCATTGTACATACATACAAGAAAATAAATAGAAAATGTCTTAGTTAGGTATTAGGGAATATGTTGCACATACACAATAACACAATTATACTTTATTTTTACGTTCAATAATATCGATCAAACTTCAAAGTTTCTAATTTGAATTAAAAATTTGTACGTTGAAAATTTTACATTTCCTTTCACATCATTATACGTTTACACTTACATTTGCATTCCATTAAAATCGTAGCTAAATAACAAGGCTAATGATTCCAGTCGGGATTCACATAATAAAGTTTAAATTCCATTAATACTTGCCAAATGCATATATGTATGTATGTATGTATGTGCATAAGTATGTTCCTACGTACTAGTAATGGCCTTGGTTGCAACTTGATGTAGTGGTAGTTGTTTTAGCAGTTTTCAGTTGCTTTTAATTTTGTTTAATTTAAATCATGTTTTGTTGTATCATCATCAGCGACTTCAAGTTTCATACCGGTAATTTCCGCTTGTTTCAAACAAAACGGATGCGAATTTGTGCATGTATGCATATAAGGGTTTGTGTGCTAAAGTGCTGTGTGTGTGTATTTGTTTCTTCAGTGGAGTGAGTAGATGGTATTAACATTTGTTTAAATGTATGTTTGAAGTTTTTGTAAAAGCTGTGTTTTCCGTTTTGTTTTTGTATTGATTAGAAAGGAAATTATATTAAAAAATTGAATTTAATTTAATTGTACTCTCATTTCACAATGTATTGAATGCCTTTAGGTTATTCATGTGTTAAATAGTCTTATGTTATACATTCCAATCAAAAATGTTGTGGGTTAAAAAGTAAAAATAAATTTAATTTATTTAAAAACTGTGTAATTTAGATAATTTATATGGGCAAACCCTTCAATTGATGGCATTTTTATATTAAAACCTAAACATTATTAGGTATTCCATGAGAGATATCTTTAACTTTGACATAGAGCTTAGTGGGCCTTAAGTGTGCTTTTGAATAAAATTAATAGGTAATTATTGAAAATAATTGATCGCAAAGTTTTGTGACGTATGCTTCAAAAAATGGAAGTATCTCTGAAAATTTTATTGTATTTTTGTAACACAATATAGCTCACAAAAACTAATTCCTAAAAGAGAAAAATATAAAAGAATATATTATACATTTGCAATTAAAAAATGTTATCTTACTTTTAAGCTGTGAACCCTTTCTGACGTACGATACGTTACACACGTTGCACACGTTACATTCTTCTAGTAAACACACTAATTAATTTTGAACAAATTAATCTATTTTTTTAATAAATATTTTACTTTTATGGCTAAATAAAGTAATAAATATAAATTTGTTTAATATGAATGATTGAATGTTATGTTTTAACTAGCTAATACCCAGTGTGCTTCGCCACCCCCCACATAATTACTAAATCAACCATTTCTTATTCAAATAATCATATAGACGTCAAAGTGTCTCTTGTAACATTTGGGTACTCTAACTATTATCGCTTCCCAGATATACGAAATTTTGTATTTAATTCATATGACAGGTGCCACGCCCACTATTACTAAAGCATCCATTTCTTATAAAAAAAATATTCATATAGATGTCAAAGCTTCTCGTGCAAAATTTGGGTACTCTAACTGTTATCGCTTTCCGAATATACCAATTTTAGTATTCAATTGCTATGAGAACTGCCACGCCCACTATTTCTAATGTACCCAATTTTTCCAGAAATGTTTATTTGGGTATCAAAGTTGCTCTTGCAAAATTTTAGTACTCTAATCGATATCCTTTTCCAAATATACGAAAATTAGTATTTAACTCATGTGGTGTAAGGAGAAGACATGATGATGCAGTTCCTGGTAGGGATAAAAAAGGGCTTATTAATTAAAAAAAAAAAATTCGTACGAATTTGGACATCGCATATAACAATCAAGTTTTTTGTAAGCTGTTTTGGTAGTAGGTAAGCACTAAATAAGCGACTTACGAAACGCTTTTTGGTTTTTTGATGGGTTCAAAATCTGATTTAAATAAAAAGTTACACGCATCAAAATCAGGAACATGTGAAAGGGTTGTATTTCTTAAAAAAAAAAAATATTTGAAACTATATCTGTTTTATTGTAAAGTAATGAAACGAATCAGATTAGTGAACAGGTCCCCCATGAGTGCCGTTGCAGATATAACAAAACCAAATAACAGTTGCGAAGCTTTGTGATACAATTTTTGGGAGAACTCAAATAGTGACGCACTTTACAGAAGTTTATTTGATAATTTGTTAATGCAGCATTTTGATTTGTTTATTTGCTTAAAGGAATATTATGAATTATAATAATAATAAAAATAATAATAATAATAATAATAATAATAATAATAATAATAATAACAATAATAAAATATTGGTATAAAATAATAAGCAACTTAAAGTTTCACTCCTTATTCATAACTTCAATCACTTAAAAAACAACAAAAAATTTTTAACTTAATTGTTTATTAATTTTTAAATACTTTTTTTTATGTATATTTTAAAGATTATATATCCTATTTCCTTAAACAAAAATTAAGTTAGAATAATATTAAAAAAATTTTGTTTTGTGATCTGTCTCTGGGGCGTGCCCATATGTTACTTGATGAGTTATTTTTTATATAAGTATGTAAAGCATTTTAAAAGCTAATAAAAGTGCTTTGGCAAACCTAGGGAATGCAAGCATCAAGGGCTAAAATATAAGAACTTCAAGGAACTCGGTAGAAATTCATCGCACCATTTTATAAAAATTTTTTTTTTAGAAAGACGAACAATTTTCAATTTGTATTCCGGTTTTAATAATTTAAAATTTTAAGGGTATTTTATGACAAATTTAACAGATGACTCAAAATGTGTTTAGTGGTTACAAACATTTTTCTTACAACCAATATACATCTTCCCAGCCTGCAAAATTGTCCGACATTTATCAGATGTCTGTAAGAAATGTCGACAAACAAGTAAGAATTCTTTACGAATTCTCTCAGACTTCTGACCGCCAAACACATGAAGTGGTTGACACGAATTCTGACAGACATGTCGTGGGAAATTCTAAGTTTTTTACCGACGTGTCTCATAGAAATCTGACAGATAAAGCAGGGGAAATTCTGATTTATTTTACGACATTTGTATGGATTTCTGACAGATTTCTGAAAATTTGTCGGACGTAATTCTAACCGATTAATCATACAGATTTCTTAAAGAAATCTGAAATATTTAATAAAGTAGAACTCAGTTTTATGTAATATTTTTTTTGTTTATATGCTAGATTTGATAGTTAAAACAATTCTTTTAAATATTTTAAGCTGACTTGAAAATCCAAGTACGCCTATTTTTTAACATTTTTCCGAAAAGCCTGACGTGACATTTTTTTATATATACAGTGGCTCACAGCTTATTTTATGCAGTGCACTTTTTTATTTTTAAAGCTCTGTAAAAAAAAAACTATTTAACAGGAACTGAAAACTGAAGTTCATGTCATTAAAAAGGGAAACCTTATTATTTAACAAAAAAATTTCATTTATTTCAAAAATGTACATTTTAATATATTACAACTAAAAAAACAGAAAACACTCCTTTTTTTCATCTCACAGCTTATTGTATGCAGGCACGTATGGTTTTCAGAAGATCAAAATAGAACTGGAAATTAACCAATTTAATATTTTGTATGATAGCCTTTGTTATCTATTACAGATTTAAGACGATTTGGCATAGAATCGACCAGTTTTTGTGTAATATCTGGCGAAATATTTGCCAACTCCGTCAAAAGGGCTTGTTTCAAATCGTTTTTGCTTGAAATTTTGTGTTTTCTTATGTTATTTTCTAATATCGACCATAAATTCTCTATAACACTAAGGTCGGGCGACTGTGCTGGCGGTGTCATCAAATGTGGGCAGTTATATATCAGCCAAGTTTGCACAATACCCGATTTGTGCTTTGGATCATTATCCTGGTAAAATCGAAAATCGGATTTTATACCCAGGTTCTCAGCACTCTCCAACAAGTTGTCCTTAAATATCTGGAGGTACTTAAATTTATCCATGGTTGTTTCAATAAAAGTTAATTTTCCAGTACCAGCAGCCGACATACAGGCCCAAACCATGACACTGCCACCCCCATGCTTTACTGTTGCTTTAAGGTTTTCTTTGTTGAGTTCTGTATTTGGTTTCCGCCATACATACGACATGCCATCGGAACCAAATAGGTTAAACTTAGATTCATCTGCAAAGATGACCGAATTCCAAAATGCAGACTCTTTTGAGACGTGCTCCTTAGGGAAATTTAGCCTCCATAGCCTATTTTTCGGGTTAATAAACGGTTTCTTGCGTACAACTCGGCCATTAAAATCATGTTGGCGCAAGACGCGACGAACAGTTTCCACGCAACATTGTTTGCCCAGTTCAGCTTTAACTTCGGACGTCAATTTTGGAGCTGAGAGCTTTGGGTTCGCCCTTATTTTTCGCAAAATATGTCGCTCGTCATGTTCCGTAAAACATTTATTTGGTGGTTTTCTGCCTTTGTTATGAACCCGATTTTCACGGATGAAGCGCTTAATGATTTTTTGAACTGTGGGAGCATTAATATTAACCATTTCTGCTATTTTTCGCTGCGAGTGGCCATTTTTAAAATGGTTTAAAACCAATTCTCGCTGCTCTATCGTTGTTCGCGGAATCATCTCAATTTTTCTTAATTGACACTTCATACAATCAAATCAGACCAACAGTTCAACGCGAAACATTGCTAGATTTAAAAAAAATAATGAAAAAAAAAACACCAAAGTTGCATTCAAGTACCGTTACAGTAGAAAATAACTGCATAAAACAAGCTGTGAGATAAAATTAAGGACAGTTTTTTGTTTTTTACTTTTAAATGGTTAAAACGTAGACTTTTGCAGAACATGATATTTTTTTGTTAAATAATAGCGATTTGTTTTTAAAATGATTCCAAGTTCTTTTTAAAGTTCCTTTTAGTTTTGTTTATACAGAGCTTTAAAAATAAAAAAATGCACTGCATAAAATAAGCTGTGAGCCACTGTATATTTTTTATTAGGCACAAAACAATCATTTTCTATATTACTTTTAAACTTTTTTAACACACCAATAAATTAAAATTTTTAATATCACCTATTTTTTGCACTTTATGACTTAAATAAACAATATGTAAAACAAACAAAATCAAGATTACAAAATTGGTAAAGGCAAAAAATTCCGTTTTAATTTGTAAAAACACAAAAAATCCTAAGCAAAAGGAATAAGAACAACTTAGACATTTCTGTATGAAATCAGTGAGAAATCTATCAGACATGTTGGTAAACAAAAAAGATTAAAATCCCTTCGACATATCCGTACGAAATCAGTCAGAAATCAATCAGGCGTGTCGTACATTAAATTTCCCAGACATGCCTTACAGAAATCTGTATGAAATGTCCGTAAAATAAGTCAGGGGTACGGTATTCGAACGTGATCGAAATTTAAAAATTCTTATTAGAATCTCTATACCTAAAGCACAGTAAACTCGATCGTTCGAGTAAAATTTCGATCGTGATCGAATGCCGTAACTCGGCCCCAGATATTTGTAAGACTTGTCTGATTCAGACATTGTCGTACTATTGTGCAGGCTGAATTCATACAACGAGCTCACATACATATGGTTTAATCTTGTGCACAACCTTCTTAAGTTGCACCAACGGTCGCAACGTATATGCCCTGCTAACTCTTTGGTCATTGCAGATGAGCTGCCAGTTAAAACTAAATTGGCACGTGTTTTTCTATTTTCTTGAAATTTCATTTAACGTTTGCGGATTTCTGTTAATTTTTATATTTTAAGTTGCTCATGCCAGATTCAATCATCAATTAAAAACAGTTTTTTTTACAAAAATAAAATAGGATTCGGTTGTGTTTAAGTTGGGTTGACACTCAGACTACCAAACAGCGTTGAGTTAACACAATTAAAATTTAATTTTTTTTTAAATTTTCCAAGTATGCAAAAAATCTTGTTAAAATTTAAAGATTTGTTTTTAGAATTTAATTTTGAAAGAAATTCTGCTTTAATGGCCAGCATTTGTCGTTTCCATTTTTCCTATCTAAATACATGCATAATTGAAATCATCAACTACATTCGTTCATTAGAAACGCCGACACTTTAACTGATACTACAGTATTTTAACTATTTAATTGAATCATAATGATGTGTCTCAATCTTTTAATAATAAAAAAAAGCAGCTGGCGAAAAATAACATTCAAATTGTATTTAAAATGAATAAACAAAAAAAAAAAAAAATCAGAATATAAAATGGCAGTTTGTTTAAGCAGTTTGTTTTTTCTTTATGCTAACGTTTTTTTTATCTTTTTCCATTTTCTTTTTTGTTATCGCTTCCATTTTAGATATTTGGCGATTTTGTGTGTTTTATCTTTTTGTCAGCATCTTCAAAGCCATTTCATCGCATTTAGTTTTGGTTTTAAAGCAAATGTAATAGTTCAGCTGTTCGGTGTTTTTTTGTGTCAATTGAGTCGTCATCAACTGTCAAGCCGACCGACAATCACTTAAACTCAAAACTTTTGGTACTAAAGACTTTTTGCTGAATAAACATTTTAAATTTGTAACAGTAGACAAACGCCAGCCAGTGTCCATTTGCCAGGCTTTTCTTTCGTCTTCAAATTAAATGTCCAAACAAAAGTGGGACCACGTTGTCTGCAAATAACACAAAGAATAAAAATAAAGAAATATTAGAAAAGGGAAAGCATGCAGAAGTAGCAAGGGAGGAAGGTGCATGAAAGTGAAAACATTTAAATGGAATATTTGTTTGAATTGAGTGTTAAGAGTTTTTTTTTAACAAAAAACGAAATACATGTATACACATACATACATGGTTGTGTATTTAAATAAAAATATAATAGAGCTGATGGTTATCAGTAGATTAAGAAAAAAAAAAACTATAAAGAATTGTGTTAAAAAACACTTTATATAAAAGAAAAGGAATTCTATAAAGTGTTGTAGCCAATTGGCTAATCATTAAAAACATTTGTTACACACATACACAAACACATCAATATATTGTTTAAACACTTTGAGCTTAAGAACTGTTCAATACGGGTGGGTCGAAGTTAAAATGAAAAAATAAAACAAGCTGTATAATATGCTATTAAGTATGAAACATGGCATCGTTTTTATATGCATATGCTGCAAGAGGCCCATTTTCAAGACCCATCTTATGTCTTGTTATATATTGTGGCTTTGATATTATTAGTCGCTTTCAGGTTAATAAGATATGAGACTTAGGAAGACTCCACTAACAAGCTCAGCGGTATCCTTGTACCAGTTCTCTTCACCTTCTAAACTATAGAGAGTTAATATGGCGGAGTGCTTCTGTAACTGTGAATTGTCCAAGTCCAAGTCATTCGTTAAAAAGAAATTGGCTATTATTGATGTATATTAGTCGTTGAAATATTACCAAAGAAGTATAAAAAGAAAAAACCCCTGGACAAAAACCAACATCAGATAGTAGCTCTTGGTAAAACTATTCCGGCATTCATACGTTTCAATTTGGACAGTAACTCGAGGTAACACATTCCATGTTATCGACAGATCTGGTATTTCTTTAAAGTAAAAATATTTAAAAATATTTCTTGCTACAAAAATTGTACAGGGTGGACCAAGGCATGGTGACATTTGGTTTTTAAAATTTAATAATTTAAAAAAAATTTAAAAAAATTTAAAAATATTTCTTGCTACAAAAATTGTACAGGGTGGACCAAGGCATGGTGACATTTGGTTTTTAAAATTTAATAATTTTTTCGTTTATGTGGTTTTTTATTTATGTTTTTGATTCAGATTAAATAAAAAACACCTGAAGAATAATATAATTTTATTACTAAAATCAGCGATCAATTATTTAAAAGGATATAACGTCGATATTTTAACGTTATGTTACGGTAAGAGATTTGCCTTGAACCGGTAGACCACGTTTGTATTGTATGTATTAACGTATTAACGAAAGACCAGAAACTTCTACCAGAAGGTATAAGGATGAGCAAGGGATAGATCGTAGGCCACCCAAAAATTTTTTGGAATTTTGTAAGCAGTGCAGACTTCATTTTCTTACCGTGAGGCATGTATAGAAATGCTTAAATTATTTGCATACATTTAGAAAAAGGAGACAATTTTTTTTTCAGTATTATTTGCCTCTTAATATTTTAGCAGTGCCTACACTGCCCGAGAAACAATGGTACTTTTAAGTCGAATGTTTGTAGAGCGAAGAATTTCTAGAAATTCGGAAATTAATTGGCCAGATTTTTAAGCACTTTACTATTTTCGTCTGAGTTATTTAAAGTAGCGAATATATCTAAACAATCCCGAGATAATCCTTGAAGTAAAGGCCAACATTATTGCAGGCTTCGAGCGCTACAGCCCAAAATTTAAAAAAATGCTGGAAAAAGTGCTCCATAACGAGCCCATTTTTGCAAAGCTGAAAACGAGATGCATTTTAATTTAAAAAGTAAAATTTTGCATATTTTATGATCTTAAAAAGGAGAACAAGTATATACATACATAAAAACGAAAAGGTTTTTAAGTTTTAAAGTCGCGTGATGACATTTTTCCGACCCTGTAAAAAATTTTTCCTCTTAATATTGAAGTTAAGTTTGAAGTGATAATACGTGTCTCGAAAAATAAGCACATTGCGCTTACACTAATAATATGGTAACAAAATTTTCTCATTTGAATTTCTGTTTTATCATGCGACTTGCCAGGATAATTTGGGATCAGTGACTGAGAAATAAATAAAAGCTTTGACTAACGGCGTCAAAGTAATAAATAGCTTTTTTACAAATCAAGTTTTAACGAAAATATTTTGTAGGAAGCGCAAGTCACTTCGAAGTCGCTGTAAACCTATAGTACTTTATCATCTTTTCCTTTCTAATTTTATTTAAAAGCATTACCCTACCTATTTGTTTCAGTTAGCAAAAAAATATATATTTAGATGGACACTCGAACCATTAGTAATGAAAAAAAGAATAAAAAAATAGTTAATAGCTAAATGAATTTTTTTACACAATAAATGCAGACATAGGGACGGATATTTGATATTCACAGTGATTATATCATTTTTTTTTATATAGGCATGTGTTAGTAGTCTGTGTGAATGTAGTTATTTGAAAACAAATTGGCGTCCTGTTAAATAAAAAGGCAAACAATTTTGAAAATATTTTTGGGTGTTTAAGGTGGCCATATGACTGCATCCGTTTAATTTGAGAGGTTTTTGAAATTTTTTGATTTTAATTTTTAAAAATTATTCTTAAATTTTTTAAAACAAAAGGACAACTAATGTCTTCATCTTAAATGGCTATCGTTCATCGCTCTGGTCACATTTTTTAGGAATAACATGAGTTTGTAAAAATAGTTGTTTGTTTTAAAATAAAGAAACAATTTGAGACAACATACTGAGATAGCGTTTTAGTATGGTTTTTTTAAGCCACTTGTGAGAACCCGAATTTGAAGGTTATTTAAGGCCACATCAAGGTATATTTATACAACGGTGAACTGATACAACAAAGCAACTTTTTAGGGGATCTTTTCTGTCAAGGCCAATTCTTATATTATTGATGAAAAAGTTATTGTGAAACACATTATAAATTTAAATTAAAAACAAAATTTTTATTTCATATTAATCTACTTGATTTATATATATGTACAACCAGTTAAAAAGCAAAATAAAAAACTAATAAAATCATAATGCAAACTTCTGAATAAAGTGCTTTTTCTTATATCGCACTTGATCAACAAAAGGGTATTAACTCAAAATTTTTGAATTTTCAGTAGAGTCAAAAAACTGTTTGTGGCCACATTTTAACAGAATTTAAAAATTTAAATATACCATAGGAAGCAAATTCCATTTGAAAATATATATATACATTGTTTTTGTTTAAAATTTTACCAATCATTGCAAAAAAATCTATTTTTTGAGTTAACACCATTTTTTCATGAAAAGGGTCACAACTCAAAAAAAATTTGAACAATTTTTTCATAAAAAGAGTCACATTTCGAATTAAAATTATAGAATAAAACAAATTTTATCAAAAAAATAGTATCAACTCAAAATACAACCAAATATAAATAAAACAGTTTGATTATTTTTAACATAAATAAAGGCTCAAATCAAAATAATACCTTTTTTATGAAAATATACGATTCTTACCTATTTCAACTTTTGTATTAACTCGAAATAATACCTTTTTGTTGAAATAAAGGTAATCACTACATTATCATGAATATGGTCTCAAAAGTGGTTTTCGAGATGAAATAGTAAACGGAATACGTTGAAATTTTTACAGTAGATAGATATTGATGTTGTTTGCTGATTTCTTGAAAAAAGTGATATTTTAAAAATTTTGAGTTAATACCCTCTTGTTGATCAAGTGCGATATCATAATCTGACTTTTAGTTTTTTAATATTTTGATAACGAAAAAAAATTTTAAAATTATATGAAAGAAACAATTATTTAGTATAACGTTTACGAGCATACATCCGTCGTGTTGTATAGAAAGGTTGAAAGTCTGCTATAACATTAGATAGTGAATTTACTTTCCCTTTACTTGGTGAAGTAGATTTCGATGAATTTTTAGATGCTTAAGCAATAGTAGCATATGTTGTTGGTTCCTGGCAAGAAGTTTCGAAAGCTGAAGTTTCCGTAGTTGTATTGAGAGAATAACAACTATGTTTTTATAAAACGATCTAAGAAGTTTGATCTTTTCGAATTATTTTCATTATTACTGCTGCTGCTGTTGGTGGTGATATCACTAGACATATCATCATTTAAATCAACATGAAAAGTATTATATAAGGAAGTGTATTTGTTACACGAACTATTTATGTTAAATTTATTTTTGAATTTGTTCTTATTAGTTGAATCAGTCTGCTTCGATAGAACTGGTCAATTCTCCGGTTTTTCCAATACGTTTTCTTCATCCTCTGATTTCGGCCTCCAAAATGAGATTTCTTCGACAGTTTTAAAATAGTCAATATTTTGCGCAGTACAATTATAACTACTATTTAAAAATAATAAAGCTGCATCGTCTACCAACTGTTCGTATTGTCTTAAACATTGAGCTTTTAGACGTATTGGCGATGCTGTTAAACTAGCCGCTTCCGAAGAAAAAGAACCATTATTATCTTGCGTTGTACTAAACGACTTCATTGATAACGATGAACAACTTGCAAATGAGGTATTGCAACATGCTTCTGTGCTAATATCATCACCTTCCATCTCTGGGTTTGAAATATCATCGTTTCTATTATTTTGAATCCTATATAAATCATTATTATTGCAGCTATTAATGCCTGATGATGTTTGTGACTTTTTCCTTTAACTTGCAAACATTATCATCAAAGTATAGAGCCACTTTTTTACGGCCACTTTTTACCATTTTTATAGTATTTTCAACCGGATATGTGGCAATTGTTACTTTCTGATTGAGTGGTTGTTCAACACTAACACCCATACCATAATGACGCATCTTAGCTATTGTTTTCTGTTCAACTTTTTATTATCATCCGAATCATCAATACTTGGCTGTTCACCGATCGGCTTAGTTTTAGCTATGCGCTGCTATGCGCTGTTGTTTCACATGCAGCTTTCCATTTATTTTGGTTGCATTTTGCCCCCACCCTTTTTTACACTTTTAAACACATAAACATATAATGTTTACTTTTTTTATTTAATTATTCTTTTTTTTTTTTAAATTTTAGTTTGAAAATCGTTTATTGAAAAATGTTTAAGACTTATGCAAATAAATAAACAAAGTTTGACTCCAAGGCGAATTCGTTTGACAACTGTATTCTCTTGCAAATAAAAAAAATAAAAAAAAAATGAATCAGCTGATTTTATACGACCACCTTTTAAATCCACCTTGCATAATGCGTTAATAAGTATTTTGTTTAAAAACAATTCAATGAATATAATTACGATTTTTTAACATTATTGTCAAGTCTAATTTATGCAGGTAAAATTACCAGCCCATCTGATGGGGAAGCATTTTGTCAAAGTTTGTGGAATTTGCCTTGATTTCATTTATTAAGGCAGGGATGGAAAATTGAATTTTGGTTTCGGTATTTAAAAATTAACTTGAGTGTACTTTTTTGATAATAAGTGTATAAAATTTATGTATACTTGTTGGTTTGCGGCATTTATAATGAGTTACTTAAATATAAATCCTTTTTTTTTATCATTTTTTTTTTAAAAATTTAACATATCATAACAACTTCTCCATCGTTAATATATGTATGAACTGGCTTCAACTGAAAACACTCCTTTAAAAGTTGATTTGTTGTATCAATTCGCCGTTGCATATACCTGTATGAATATGCCTTGATTATTTTTTTAAGTATTTTTTTTTTAAATATTTGAATCTACTATAAAAATACATCATCCTTTTTTGACCGCTTACTTAAGTTAATTCACTAAATTTACATCGAAAAGCCTTATAACACACGATGGAGCTATATAAATACCATATAATATACACAGTGGACAATTTTATTGCTGCTTAGATCATAGACTTGTAATATTTTTCTTGTTTTTAATTAAAAAAGTTTAACATAAAAAAGTAACAGAATAATTGTTAAAGTTTTAATTATTTTTAAGTAGACCTTTTTTTAAACTAAATGTCAATCATAAATGAAAATGGTGTCATATCGCCTCCTTTAAAAATAAAGTTTGTGTAACGGTTATAAGCGTTCTGATGATTTCACCTGGGTATAAGCCGCACACACAAAAAGTGTACATGAAGTATATTTAGCGTGAAACACTGAAATATTTGTTACGTAGAACATGGAAAGAATTCACATTTCGTTTATTGAAAAAGGTTTATTGGAAAAAGTACTTTTAGACTAAACATTGCTATAACAAAATAATTTTTGCTCTTTTTTTGCTTTCTGATAATAATGTACATACATATATATTTAAGGTTATTCATCGTTATTATTTATCTTAAAACCAAAACAACCTTACAATTTCCAAAAAAAAAAAACACTTAAAGGGAATAAAAAAAATAAACATCCTTTTCTAGTAAAATTTTTTTAAAAGTTTTTCACAGAATCTTTACTTTACAATCGTTTCGAAACCATAACAAATCGATCATAGTAAATGTTTTCCTTTAATTGAATATGTTGGGAGCACAAGCTGTATATGTAAACCACATATTTAAGATATCAAATGAAACCCATCATTGTCAAAGTAAATGTTGTAAAGATGACAAAATGTGTGATGAAAAACCAAACACACACCAAGCAACGATAACAAATTCTAGTGTAGAGCAATAAAAACAACTTGAAACCTTTACATGGAACATCAAAGATATAAAAGAGAAAAAAAAATGCAACACAAAACAAAAAGACAGTAAAGAAAAGATAATAAGGGAAATGGAAGAAAGAAACGTGAAATAAAATGTGTAAGCATGTTACAGTTGATTTTTACGCCATACAATTGGTATACCGATAAATTTCGAGTTGTATTGTTTTGGTCTTGCTCTGGCTGGCAATCACCGAAATAAAGCCTGCTTTGCCAAAACGTGTGCCATCTATTTTACGACACAATAGTCAATCAATCAATCAAACCAGCAGTCAACAAAAACAACATACACATCAGTTGAATCATCATCAGCAACAACATTCACTCTACCACAGCAACAAGAAACAAACTCATACATACACTCTCATATAGTCGCTGCCAACATGCCCAGGATGAAACACAGTTAAAAGTGTCATTCAGTTCTATGGCAAACACGGCAACCTTATCCATACCGCTTCGTCCATTCATCAACAAATAAAAAAATAAAAAAAATAAAACACCCAACTGCTGAATACTCGGTCGTTAACTAGATGGATAGATTGAAAATACTGTTGACAAACTCTAAACACATTGTGGAAAAACTGTGAACTAGCGTGGCTTGATGTTATTTAGTAGACTGAAGAGAAAAGCTGTTGCGAAATAAATTCGACTTCCAAAGAAAATAAATAGACACTTACACTCACACACAACCAACATTTTTAAATGGTTTTCAATGCAAATTTCTACAAATAAATGATGATGATGTTACACATTGGCACATACAATATCCTCGCTTTGATGAGCGTGGTAAGGTGGCCTACTGATGAGTAGTGCAGACACCATCTAATGACTGTTGTGTCAATGGAAAAATACTCCTGTTCGTATACCATGAATATTTGAGCTTTAATTTCGTTCAATGATACCCCAAATGTTTTACAAAATGACCCCTAAATATTACACACATAGCTCGGTTGTTGTTTGGTATTTTGTGTATGTGTGTGTTTATTACAATTTATTGCTTGCGTCCACAAACAATTATTTATAAGATGCTGTGAAATTTCCATTAGGATCCTTTTGTTTGGTATTGTTTTTTTGTTTAAATTTCATGAAGAGGACTTAAATGTGCGATTAAGCAAATATACTTAAAAGATAATTTGTAGCATTTATTGAAAATTTGATATTTTACCAAGGATAATCTATATTTAATAGTACCCCCAAGAAACTTACCGAATTTTATACACTGGACATTCATAGACATTTTTAACATCTTGCTTGTCACGCTGTACAGCCTTAACGAATATAACTGGCATGGCTGGAAATAACTCCTTAAGGTAGGCATCAGCTATAGTATTCATGGTTGTATCCCAACGAGCACCTTCCATATACAAGCCATTTATGTAAGCACCCTCACGTGGTGCCGAACTTCAAAAACAAATACAATTTCATTAAGTGCTTAGTAGTAATCAGTGCTAATTTACTTACGTTATCTCATCTTTGAATTTTTTTGTAACATCTGTATTTAAGCACATGCGATCCAAAGGCCATTCATTTTTTCGAGCTGTTTGCTGCATAATGGCGGTTAGGAAACTTTGAGGATTGAAAAATCCTCCCAACCAGGCGGAAGAGGGTAAACGAAAATCCGCCACCCAACCCTCTAGTTCACGCAAACGCAATTGCAAATCAGCGAACCATGACTGCAAGCCCAATGTACTAGGATATGCCAATTTAGTCCACGATTCGGGAACTTGATCCATAAATACCGATTGCATCAATTGCTCCATAACAGAGGATATTGTTAGTTCACCCTTTAAGCCCAATTCCAATTCATGGAGAGATCTTTTAAGTTCAGCCATTAAAATATTCATACGTTCACATTCTTGGAAGGCCACCAGTATATAAGGATTTCGGTCTTCCACCCGGGCCATAAGTTCGGGAATATTAAAAGGTGTGGGTATTTTATCTATCAGATCCTCTAGCATACTTTTCACTACATCCTCTTGGGACTGGGCTTCACCTCCAGTATCTGAAGTGCTGGCTAGGCGAGGTTGCAGTTCGAATACCACACGAAACAGGCGTTCTGATACCGTGGTTAAGAAACCTATTTCGGCATTTAGGTGCAAGCCATAAAGATTTGGACTTTCTGGCGGTAGATTTTCATCTATATAATCGTGGTAACCAGCATATTTTAAAATACCAGGAGCAGAAAAACCGGGACAGAATTCCAGTTCACCATCTATCAGTTCTGGCTGCATAAACTCTTCCAAATACGTGCGACACAAACGTCTATCACGATCATCGGTTATGTGGCCACCATACATAATCTCACCAAACAAATAACGCAAGTCTTCCCAAGGTACTCTACTATTGGCTTCCAAATAATTAAAAAGAACGTATACCGATATAGTGAGGTCACCCACATTAAATGGATACACGCGATTCCAACCTTGGGCTCCAAATTTGCGGCGCTCTGCCACAACAGCATGAAAATAACAAAGAGAAAATAAAATGGCTTTAAACTCTGTTTCTTTGGAACACATTTCCAAAGTTTCATCACTAAAGTTGTCCAAAGCTTTATGAATATTGGCTTGCATACCAGTAGGTGGCTCGTTTGTAATCTTAATGGCCGACTCTAAAATACCTTGAGGCAATATATGATACGCAGGATCAGCAGCTGGTTCAGCACTTAAAAACAAGCGGTAATTGGGATTGACATCAATTAAAGAAGCTTCCATTTTCTTTTCTAGTGTAGAAAGCCAACGGGCAACCAAATGTATATTCTGCAAGATTACCCAATGTCCTAGTTGGGAAGCTGTCTCTATGGCTCTTTCGGCCACTATCTCCTGACCCTGGCCCAAAGAAACACTGTGGAAATTTTCGTGATCTCCGTAATAACCCAAAGTTTTTCCCAATTTTTCTACATCTTTTAGGGGATCTACTCCTGGTGAGAGAACAAAGAACATATGAGTTTCCGCACTAGACTCTTCAAAAGTTTTGGAAAACTCTATCGAACGGGATTCAATATATTTTGTACCCAATTTTTCCTCTATAAAAACTCTCATAGAATACGACATGCGATCAGGTCTAATGCAGCGCATAATGCACAACCTTTGTATAGCTGATTTACCCTTCCATTCGCCTGGAAATTTTTTCTTTTCGGGGCACTCGGAATCAATAAACTTCTTCCAACGCTTATGAGATCCTTCTATATCTTTATCCAAACCTTTAAAGGCAGGGAAGTTACTTAAAGCTTTAATACCTCCCCAACCAATGTTCGTAATAAAAGGTAAATTGGAGGACATATTAACCATATAGGGAAAACGTAGCAAAAAGTCCAATTCCAAAGGTTCAACTTCTCCTGCATTAATCAGTATTTGTAAAGTTAGTTGGGTAAGGAAAATCAATTTGTCGGCTTCAAAAAGACCTCGGGATGTATACATAAAACTACAAAATGTAATAGAATCTATAAGATTTTCAACTCGCTCCTTGAGTTTTTCGGAAGGTGTCGCTTTTGCTATAGCATTACTAAATACCACAGTAAAAGCTTTAAGAGAAAACTGATAAATGGGATTGATTTTGAAAAGATCATTCAGAATAAAATATATAATTGAGGCTCTCTCTGACGCAGGACGATAAGCTTCACGTGCTGTATCAATTTGCACTGCAGTTATTTTTGCTTCAGCCACTTTAACCTCAATTTCATCGGCGGTTTTTTTAGTCTTTTCCAAATTCATGACCAATGAAACGTCTTCCAATACATTTTCACCGGCTGAGGACAGACGTTGCAAAAGGTCATCTTCCAAGAACTTTAAAGTTATTTTGAAATGATTTTGTTGTTGTGTTAGTTTAGTACGTAGAACCTCTAAATCGGGTCTTTCGGCTTTAACAACTTCTGCTAGCAGTTGGTCCTCAAGGCCATCGCGAGTGACGGTAAAATTAATGAGAGTAGTTTGAGCTTGCATTTCTGGTTTATAGTGGGGGTTTGCTAGCTTAGTGTGTAATATTAAACGAAATTTCGGATTAAAATCTACTTCTTTATCACCCATCTTTAAGCAAGTGCCTTTCTTAATAAGTTGACGTCCCAGCAAAGGATTCAGTACTGCATCAATACTCTCTCCTATATTTTCCAAAAGTAAAACATTACCATTGCTTACAGCCTTTTCAATTTGTTCCATATAACCCTTTTGGGTGAGACGTAAAACAACTATATTCGAACTATATTTTTGTTTGACCCATTTAATGCCTTGCCTGAAATATATTATACAATTAATTTTAGTTCTTTATTTTTTTACTTGTCTAAGACTCACAACTGTGGATCAATCATTAAAGGGTAGCGTTCCGAATGTACTAGAATTGCAGCATTTTCAGCTGACATGCGGTCACTGGGTAAGCCCTGGTTATTCCATTCGGCTATTTGAGCATCATCACATATCATTTCAAAAGGATCACCACCCTCACTTGAGGGAATTTTGGGCTAAATTTAAAATATTTGTAACTTAAACTTTGCCTCACCGTAAGAATTAATTACTAAGTACTCACATCACAGGCTTTAAAAGCTGGAATCCACATTTTTGTTTGCAGTTCTACACGATATGTTCTCGTAAAGCATCCAACATAAGATATAAAACAGGCTATAAGAAGTATATCTCCAGGCATGGTAACCTGGTTTTGCTGTAAACTAAATAAGTATTAAGAGAATATAAACAGTTAACAGTTAAGCAATTCTTTACATGTAGTGAAAATTTTATTTATTTTTTCATTTTTGGTGAAAGTGAATGTATTTTGAAACATAAAATTTCAGGTTATATAATTTGATGGTGTAAAAGGATGCTTACCTTTTTACCGAATCTGTCCAACGAATTTTTTCCGAAGCCAAACCTCCTATCAAACGATTTGCTAAATCAATAGTGAATGCCGTCTTATCAGCCTCGTCTTGACACTTTTGTTTTTTGGCCAAAGCCTCATCGTATTCCGTTTGTAAGACATTCAACTGTTCTTCCAATTCATTGAGACGATTATTTAAAGCAGTTAATTTATCACGGGCATCTTTCAACTCTTGTTCAGCCTCCACTAATGCTCTCTCTTTTGGTTCCACTACCAAGTAAACTTCATAGAATTTATTAATGTTAATAACCCAAGAACATAAACCAGCTGCTGCTGAAGATTTGGCCAAAATTTTCTCTGGATTAAATTCTGGATCAGCCAAATAGGGGTGTAGAGCCTTAATAACATCCGGATGTATGTGCTTTTTGTCATAATTGATCAAGTTATCCAAAAATTTGTCTACATTACCCATAATGGCGCGACAAGCCTTCCAGCTGCGATCTTTAGGAATTTTACCTTTTGGCGCAAAAAGAACTAATACTGCGGAGCAAACATTGACAACTGCATCTGGCGGGGAACCGAAAGATTTCAGTTCGGTCAAATTGTTTTTATTTAGAGTGTTTAAAGCTTCTTGGGCTGCTAAGAGAGCCGGTTGGGCCTTACGAAAATCTTCTTCACACAGTTTGGCTTTGGCTGTTACATCCTCTTCTATCTGGCGAACGTTCTTCTCTTCCTTCGAAGCGAATGCTCTTTCCTTTGAAACTTTATCGTTTTCGAAACTCACCACTTTAATTAGATTGTCAGCCTCATCATTTTTAATTTTTAGTTCAACTTCTTGTACCTTTAATACCTCTTGCAAGCCATCTACTTCTCTGGAGCAACTAGCCAACTTGATAAGACCATTTTCCAATCTCTGGCGGCGATCTAAATTGGCTTTGACTTTTTCGGTTAACAACTTTGTGTATAGACTCACTAATTCCAAAAATGATTTTGGAGTAGTATAGTTGTAGCGCTTATCATTAAGTAGATATATCTTAGATATATTATTTACTGTTTTATGGACATAGGCCATAAACCGTGATACAGGAAGTGCCAAGGTTTTGGGCAAAACATTAACCTCAGACAAGAAACGATAAGATACTGATTCTAAAGCCTCCGGAGGCCACTCATGGAACCAATCTATGGTCGTACAGTTGACTAAGGATGGAAAATTTCGCGCTCTTACTCTAAGCGTATTACCGACTGGTGAAAAGCATAAGACAACTTTTAAAAGACCTCTAACCTTTTCTATGAAGTACTTCCAACAATTTTCACGATTGTCTACTATACCAAGTTGCTTTACTTCGTTGCGGACAGCATTTACTAGGTTATCAATTTCATCATCGGGAAACAGTTCGTGTATATCTCCTGAAGCCAACATATCATTTACTAAAACCAAAAATTGCTCCTTAGCCACTTCGGCATCTGTCATTAAAAAGCAGCATTGAGAAGACTTAACACCACACTTGACGTACATAGTAGCAATATTAGCCTTTAGATCATTGATACTGTAGTCCTTGGTAAGTTGGATTTGAAAAACATCCAAAGAAGATATAAAGGCAGCTAATCTTGTCAGCGACTGTTTACCGGAACCACCAACGCCAATAAGTAAAGCGTAACCACGAGAAGATTCTATAATACGGCTTATGCGACAGATATGACACATGGCATCTTCAAAAAGCACTAAATTCATAGCGCCTACAAAATCATTGTATCGTTCTTGGGCTTCTTCCAACAGCTTATGCAAACGTTCCCAATTATCAATAGGCATGTATTTATTTTCTGCCAAACCTAATGCAAAGTGGCAATAGATGTGGGGTTTACTAAATACCACATCTTCGCTGTAACCCTCAATGCCCTTGCGTACGGACTCTGCAATAATTTTATTAAAAGTATTTATATCCGACTGATCGACTAATTTGTCGCCATAGACACGATTACACTCGTGGACCCACAAACGTAAAAGCATATTGGGGTTTGGGCATGTTTTAAAGTTGGCATACAGCATGCCCTATAGGGTCACAAAAAATATGGTTGAAATCAAAATTTTGGTCTTAATAAACGTTATACTTACCGTAAATATGTTGGCTATATCGCGTAAATTGAAATTATAATGAAACTTAACAGCAGTAGGTAAAAATGTGGCGGCCACTTTTTGATGCAAACTTATGGCAGTTTGTACCAAAGGTTCGCACACGTTTATCACTGTCTTATCAAACTTGTGCACAGGATTTTTCAAGTGTTGAGACAAAATAGAGTTAAGTATATGGAATAAAGCATCAGCACTTGGAACACTGAAGTATAAGAATTATATATAGGAAATATTTTAAAAAGTTAAGAAAAAAACAAAAACTTACTTAACTGCAAAAGAACAGAAATGTCTTTGCAATCTGGGGTCTATGGTAAAGGAACCTGCCGACGGATTCATACATGATACAAACTGGCAGTTATGTATATCTCTCAGTGTCATTTTAACTCGATCATACCAATGGCGATAATCCATAAATTGTCTTATCAGAGTATGTGGTTGTACAGTGCCGTACTTGTCTACTTCGGGCATATTCATGTCGTCAACGAAATACAACATTTTCTTATTACCCTGGGGACCATAATTACGGCCGGCTTTTTTTTCTAAAGGTTTTTCTAAAATATTCTGTAACATTTCCGAGGTGGTATAAAAGTTAAAGGGCACATTGGTAACGGCATACTTCTCGGTAGGCAGTGAATTTAATTTCAAATTCATTATAATGGTTTTACCCGAGCCGGGAGGTCCTATTAACATAGTAGGATAATTGTCTCTGATTAAAACGTCCATAAAATAACTGAGGCGGGTAGTTTCGGAGGTATGTACCAAATTTGACTGTAAAGGCATGTCAGGATCCAGTTCAAATTTTGGCACTAAATCAGTCCAAGGTCTAAATTTCTTGGTTTCATGATCCACATAGAAGGAGAATATATTGCCGGTGGCAGGAAATTTTACTGTCTTAAATTCATTGACGAACCATTTACTAAATTCATTGCGCCAATCAATGATTTGATCTTGAAACAAGGTTGAGCCAAAACCCCAGATAATGGAAAAAACAAAATATATTTCATACCATTCCTTTGGACAATCGGCAGGTACATTTTGTGGTGTCAGTAGGCTGTTGAGTAAAAAACAAGTCATTTGCAACATAGCTATATCGGCTATAGGAGTGATTTTCTTTAAGCGAGTCTTAAACACTTCCAACATGGGTGGAACGTATTTATCGAATAGAACATTTAGAGTGGCTACTTCTGCTTGATTGGTGCGTGTGTTTAGCCACGATAAAATAAAGGGAGTCCAGCCTAAATCTTGAGGATTTATATATAAAATGCCAGCCCTAGAAACTGTGGCTGGTGTAGCAGTTTTCAAATTGGCTATTTCGAATAACAAACGCATTTCCTTCGTTAAGGCTATGCGCTCATTACTAGCTAAAGTGAGTACTTTATTGTCATCCATAACGGTATTTAGACTCTCTATCCACATAGGGTCTATATCACCATCCAAAACTATCCATTTGGGACCGCTGCCACCCAAGTTAGCCTGGTCACGCATAATAATGGAAAATAAACCATCTTTCCATTCCCGAGTGGCTGGATTTACTATACCAAATAACTCATCATTTGTAACAGCTTTGGGATTTAGATCATTATAGAAAGGCTTGCGCTTTAAATTGGCATAAGTCTTGTTAAGCGTTTTCCACACCTCTGATTTTCCCGTTCCAGCAAAACCAATTATGAACACAGAGTGACGAACAGCAAAAAGTTCTTTTAGCTGTACTATCTTCAATATGAAGCCATCATCTGGTTGCAGCTTAAGATCTATTGTAGACTTTTTTACCACAGCCTCAAATTCTAAATCACGTTTGCGTGGCACATCCAATGCTGGAAACAGGTCACCTATTAAACCCATAAACACAGGTATATCATCAGTTACAATTTTGGGTGTGTTAAAATCACGCAACGCTCTCATTAGAACTTGATCTTCAGGTCTTTGGCGGTCATCACGCTATTACACGAAGAAACAAATAAATAAAGGTTTGGTTAAGAAAATTTGTTATCTTTTTATATGCTAAACTTAGCGTGTTTTTGCCATGTTAAACAGCTATTAGACATTTTTATAAAAGAGCTGACCACAAAAAAAAAAAAAAAAAATAAACATTTAAATTTCATGACTCAATACAACCAAATTTTTTTTGCTTTTTACTCAATTTTAATCTGAATAAAGGTATAAAGAATTTTCCAAAAAAAAAACAAGTAAGAGTGCTATATTCGGCCATGCCGAATCTTATATACCCTTCACAACGTGTAGTCATGCAATAACAGTTGCTTGTATCACCATTCATCCCATATGAAATACGTACATGTATGTATGTTAAAAAAACGAAAAAAAAAAATAAAAAAAAAATTAAAAAAAAAAATTTAAAAAAAAATTAAAAAAAAAAATTATTTAATATATAATATACATATATAAAACAAAAAAAAAAAAATTAAAAAAAACTAAAAAAAAAAAAAAATAATAATAATAAAAATATAAATAATATATTAAATAAAAAATAAAAAAAAAAATAAAAAAAAAAAATTAAAAAAAAAATTTTTTTAAAAATTAAAAAAAAATTTTTTTGGCTCAGTTGGGATTCATGCCACGTTTTCTCTAACCAGTATACACGTTTGTATGTATGTATGTTGTTGTTGTAATGTTGTTTTTGTGAAAAAAAAAATCGAGGTGGTCGTGGGTTTTTGCTCATATCTCAGTTGTTTATGTACCGATGTTTCTGATTTTCAATACCGATCTACTCCCGAATATTTCTGATATTTTAATACCTTACCCGGGTCCAACCTATGTCGGGGGGCTTCAAAAAGTTGATTTCAACATACACACGGACAGACGGTCAGACGGACAGACGGACAGACTGACAGGGCTTAATCGACTCCCCTATTCATAAGCTTTCAGAAAAAATATACTTTATGGGGTCGGAAATGAAAATTGTAGAAATTTCACACGGAATGACAAACCTATATATATCCTTTTTCACTGTGTGAAGGGTATAAAAATTTCTTGTAAAAGTCAAGTATAAGATTTATCTTAACATGACCTATAGATTTTTTTTTGTATTAAGCCCCATATTATTTTTATTCTCTGGTATCCGTACAAATAAGTCACAATAGTTGAGAGGATTTCAATCGAAATATTTTTTTTGTGTTTTTGTAAATAAACACGTTATTTTTCACACACGAGTTTACTGTGGTAATAGCGCAAATGCTTTTTGTGAGTGTATTAGTGTACAGAATAGGACTTGGGTTTTCATATCGCAGTACTATACGTTTTTTTTTTAATTTTTTCCATTGTACGTGTTTGATGATAAAAATTAAAACGCCACAAATAAATGAGAAAAAACTATCGGTATATGGGTACTTCATGCGTATATTCATGCGTGCACTTTTATCTACAATTGGTATTTATGAAGTCATATTGTTGGAATATCAGAGATAAACGGAAAAGAGGGGGAAGGGGCAGGTATAAGGATTTTAATATTTATATTTAATATTTGTGTGTAAAATGCAGTATGCACAGATATTCTATAAAACATAATGTTGGTTTGATTTTGTAACTAAATTTTGATTTTGCTAAGTGAAACCTAAAACTTATGAAAAGTGTTATTACATTTATATTTTGCATATAATTAACTAAAGTTACTATCTTGTTTTTTTTCTTATCAGTCCACTTTCATGCTCATGTTACTTTATACTTACTTTCAACGATCCTGCTACCACCAATACGGACTTCACAGCACGCAAACCCCAATCGTAGTGGTCTTGCTTGGATAGCAACTCTTTGCACAACTCGTAAAGAGCAATAAATTTGCGAGCTAACAAACGTGCCTCTTGGAAACCTTCACCGACCAACATAATTTCACTGATTAACATAAAGTCCGGCACCACCATGGCACAAGGTCGATATAAGGCTTTTAAATTTTCTGGCAATTCAGCTCGTCCTGCATAGCCGGGATTCATTGTAATAAACATGCCGACAGTAGCACGTAGTGTAATAATTTCTCCCAGAAAATTAAAAATCAGCTTTTTGGCCTTAATGGCATCCTGTATGCATTTGACTTGTACAGCCACAACAGATAAAACTTCTACGGATATACGATTGAATTCATCGAAACAACCCCAGGCACCAGTTTGGGCCAGACCTTTGTGTATATCTCCTATCGACTTGTAATCCATTTGTTCAGAACAATTGAATACGTAGACCATCATACCTAAAGCACGTCCCAAATCTTTAGTTGTTTCAGTTTTGCCCGTACCTGCAGGTCCAGCAGGTGCACCACCCATTCTCAAGTGTAAAGACTGTGTTAACGTTATATAGCAACGATCTGTAAGGGGTGTAATAACTAAACGTGGGGTATTACCCAAATACTCATAGTCATATTGGAACTGAGCATCGCAGATATTAGCAAAACAATCATCAAACTTGGCATCCCAACGATGTCTTAATTGCGACTGCCATTGAAAAGCCGAAGCCATTTCAACTTTGGAAGAAATTATTTTAGAGACCACATCACGACTGTGGACATCTATGGTACAAATAGCGCAAATCTTTACACGATCCGAGGTAGACAAATCTCCCAACAACAAGTTTATTAACTGATTTAGTTGTGCTACCTGTTTTTTGTTATAATCCTTCAAGGCATTTTCATAACGTTGTTGTACTTTGGCGAAAGCCTCATTAGTCTCTGAGGTCCAACAAATTTGTGTTGTAACCAGTGCTGGTTGGGCTGGCCAATCAAATATCCATATATGTCTGGGTTTTTCCTCGTAGGCTATAACAGATCTTCTTAGCTGATCTCTTAAAGTTTCACGCATTTTGTCGGTGACACGATTAAGCCAGACTTCTACCTTGCCACTGCAATCACAATTCTCCAAAAAGGGTATATACTCCTCATGTTCTTTAGCTACCATACCAGAGGCTAATTTTGAATTGGGTAAGAGTACTAGATTTCCCAAGGAATCATAAAGTTTGGTTAGGTGTTTACTTATCATCTTGGGATTATTGCCATTCGATAAAATATCTAACAAATCCACAGAGGATACGAAATAGAAACGCGGATAGGCCAAACGTTTAGTCTCCAAATAGTCATTCAATGCCTTCTCGCATAACAGTAATAATTTGGAGAGATGTTCCAAAGTTTCATAAAATTTATTTCCAGGTCTATTTGTGGCTCTTACCACATTTTTATCGGTATTCATTTGTATCAAGAGATTTTTAAACTCTTTGTCTACCGTGTCGAATCTTTTAGAGTCAACTGGCAGTTGGGAACGTATATCTTCAGAGCCAACGAAAATACTTTCCAAATACACCCATTTGCGCTGAACCTCAAACCAGGAGGTAATAATTTGCTCCGCATTAGACAATTTATTTTGCCAACTGTTTACTTCTGCTTGAAAGAAAGGAACATACTTAGAAGAAGCCATATTTTGTAATTGTGACTGATTCTCTTCCAAAGTCTCAATTAATTCTTCACTGGCTTTAAGCAGCTTTAGGCCAGTACGTTCGTGTATTTCATTTTGGAACTCCATAGTGGCCCATGTGTTTTGCAAATCCTTTAAGACTTTCTCCATGGCCATTTCTTTAACCGATTTGTCAACAATATTTTTAACTTCTTCTTCATATTCATGAAGATTTAAATCGATCAAATCTTTGAGAGTAGTAGAGTCATCCATGCTAAATCTGACTTGAGTAGTGCGCATTAGTTCATACCAATGACGATCACGTATAGCTGGATTTTGCAGTTCCGTAACTGCCCTCAAAGAGGTCATCAGATTCTTGAGAGAGTTCTCCGTGTATACATAAGGTCCCCAATTGCGCATATCTTTATCCAGGGCTCTTAGTTCTTTGCCAAATTTTTTACATTCTTGATCCATGATCTCAATGTCGATTTTTTTCCAAGGAGTCTTTTTCCAATCCTCTATGGTAGTAGCTATGGTTATAAAGAAATCCCACATAATTTTAATCAACTGCAGATCACGGCGACAGCGTTCAATTTTTGTAGCATCTGGACCTTGCAGCTCAAAGAGTACTGCAGAACCGGTTAAAGAAGAATGGCGTGCCTCAAGTTCTGAGACTTCAACATCAGCTTCATCGATTAGTTCATAAACATTGGCGCAGGGGGCATTAAAGAACTGTAATTGTAAGAAGCTTATATTTATAATAACGGATTCGAAAATAGATTTTTAATTGCTGAGCTTACCTTTTTCTTTAGGAATTTCTTTCGATATGTGGTAGCCATATTATCGCACAAAAGTATGCGTTTTTCTATCAGATCCACCTGATACGATTGTATGGGTGCAATAATCTGTTTAACATTAGCAGCTTGTTTCTTAACCTTTACCCATTTATCGGGCAGTTCGGACATCTACAAAAATAGTAATTGAAAATCAAATGATTTACACAAGTTTAGAAAAATCTATTTACCATGGCAATTTCAGCTTCGCCAAATTCATAATTGTATGTTTTGAGTAGATCTACTATTTCCTTCAATGGTTCAAACATATAATCATAGATAAATTGCTTTTCATTAATTGTATTCAAGACAGATAGGATTTTAATAAGACCATCAAAATCGTCCTTGTTCAGTTCAATTTTCAAAGCAATATTAGCTTCTTCTACAAACTGGGCCAATTCCTATTTTATTTATAATTTTAATTGGTCAATAACCTATATATGTAATATGCATTATGACACCACCAACCTGTAGGGAATTTTTAACTCTATCAATAAGATCCTTTTTGAATAAACTTATCCATTTGGCCACTAGATTAAGTACAGCATTTTTAAAACTCTTCTTATTCAAACGTAACCACACATTAAAGTCTTGATGCGTTTCCCATTGCCTTATTTGAGCTTCTAAGGCAATAAATCTATCCAACTGGAAAAGTAAATACAGAAATGAACAAGTAACAGTGCTATATTCGGCCGTGCCGAATCTTATATACCCTTCACAACGTGTAGTCATGCAATAACAATTGTTTGTATCACCATTCATCCCATATAAAATACGTGCATACGTACACGTTAGAATAAATGTGGCATCGAATCCCAGCTGAGCCAAAAAAATTTTATTTTTTTTTATTTGAAATATTATTTATATTTTATTATTTTTTTTTATATTTTTTTTTAATTTTTTTAAAAAATTTTTTTAAGAAAAATTTTTAAAAAATTTTTTAAAATTTTTTTTTAATTTTTTGTAAAATTTTTTTTTTGTAGTTTTTTTTATTATTTTTTTCTTAATTTTAATATTTTTTTTTTTAATTTTTTTTGTTTGGTATGTTTTTTACATGTATGTATGTATGCATGTTGTTGTTGTAATTGTGAAAAAAAACGAGGTGGTCGTGGTTTTTTGCTCATATCTCAGAAAGTAATATGGCGATTGTGCTGAATTTCAATAGCGATTCATTCCTGGATATTTCAAAGAGATTGATACCATATATAGATCTGAGGAACATATAGTTGCTTCTAAAAGTTGATTTCAACCAACACACGGACAGACGGGCAGACGGATAGACGGACAGACGGACAGGGCTTAATCGACTCCTCTATTCATAAGCTTTCAGAAAATATATACTTTATTGGGTCGGAAATGAAAATTGTAGAAATTACAAACGGAATGACAAAGCTATATATACCCTTGTACACCACAGGTGAAGGGTATAATAAAAAGCATTGCGATTGATAAAGAAGGAAAGAGAAGGTAATAAAACATATTGACATTTTTAAAAAAGGAGAAAACCCAGAGAATGGTAAAATTAAAAATGGCAAAAAAATATGAAAACATTTATTGATGTTATAAAAGAGCTGTTTCTAAAATATCAAGAGTATATCACTCAAGGGCTACAAAGTCTTTAAAAGATATAGAACACCCTTTAAAATATCTTAATTAAGCTTACATTATTTAACGGCTTAAAAAATGTTAAGTTTTCTAAAAAATTCTCTATCATATTCGTTAAACAAGAATGATTTGATTTTGATTATTCTCCATTTTCTTTTTGACTTAAGTTGAGAAAATTATTTACCTGTTCCTTGTAGACACTCAATGGAGGATTATTTTCATCCTTTAGTGGTTTAACACCCGACGAGCCTTCAGTTTCCAGCTCTACCTCACGCTCAGCTAACGTTAAAGGCCGTCCAAATTTCTTAACCTCTGCCAAATACTGTTTTTTATCCCACAACCACAGATAGGAAAACTCAAAAAATGCTTTTGTATGTGTGCGTATAGCCTGAAGAGCAAATTTAACTTTGTTTAAAATATCATTTCGATGTCTGTGAATATCGGTTTTATCGCCAATTTCATCGTTAAAATCTGCCGGTTCTTCTTCAGGACTTGGAGGATCTTGAGCGCAACGTGGTAATAACTCCATCATTTTATACATGTCCTCCAATAGTGTTTCCACATGTGCAGTGAAACCAATTTTAGAGGTTACCTCCAGACTGGGAAAAAAGCAAACTTGTGGTTCTTGTAGATCCATGATGATTTCAAAAACTGGGGCATTATTTTCATAACGGTTTTCAATTTCCATGCGCAAATACGTGAGACTTGTAATGACCGCATCTAACAGGCAGTGCGCAATTTCTTCATCCACATACTTTTCATAGTCACGAAACAGTCCTCTTTCATTCGGGGATAATGTTTGCAATAGTTCCCAACGTTGTAAAGAGGTTAGAATATCTTCCTCTTCTTCCTCCTCTATTTCCTCCGTAATGGTAGGCATGACTGAAGGCACCATAGGAATGGGATGGGGAAAAAGTACTTCTGGGTTTTCTTTATAAGTCTCTTCTTGTTCTTCACTCTCTTCATAGATGTCTTTCGTCATGCCATAGCGTCTGGGTATATCGAAAAATAATTTTGCATTTTCATATAAAAGTCTGTCAATTACAGCTGATGATTCACAAGCGTGCTGTACACGTTTAGTTAATAAAATCATCCTTGGTTCGGTCTCCAATAAAGCTTTGGGCTGCTGATCTTTGCGCATGTATAAAGGTATTTTGCCCCAGGAATTAATACTGCGCCTTATAGCCTCTAAATTAGTCTGACATTTAACTAAACGTTGGTGTAAATTTTCAATCTTGGTAAAAACTTCCTCAATAAAGCTTTGATCTAAACGAAAAAAGAAAAACTGTAAGTAAAGCTGTCAGCTATGGTAAAGGCTGATACTCACTGTAGCTATTCCAAGTAATTTTTGTGATTAAAGGCTCCATCAAAAGTTCGTACGACATTAGCTCAGCTAGTATGAGAGCCTTTTCGCTAGGCTTTGCCCGATTATTTATATCATTGTACCATTCGGCGATTCTTTGCAGTTTAATGCGAGCTTCCTGATATTTGAATTAAAATAAATATTAGTACAAAGTAAATGATTAACTAATTAATTAATAATATTACCCATAATTTTTCTTCTTTATCAAAAAAATCTTTAGCTTCTTCAGGTATGTCTAAATTCATCATTAGTATGTACTTGATATCCTTTAAGGCATTTTTGAGATTAATATTAAAATTCACTGACAAAACATTATCTTCTTTGGCAAGTAAATAAAGTTCCATGCCATGCTTTATATCCTTTTTAACATCGGCACGCCAAAGTTTTAATATTTCTTGTCTTAGTTTTTCAATTTGTTGATTCATTTCCTCATAAATCGCTAATGTATGCTGGCCGAGTTCATTATCGAAAAGTCTAGAGAGAGTGTAATTGGAAATTTATGACACATATTTATGAACTGTCGCACTTACGGATAGTCATAGAGATCGTGTTCGGAATGCATCCATGTAATTCTGTGCTGCAGCTTAGACAACCATATCAAAGCGCCGCAGGTTGGCGGAAAACAGTTATCTGTGGGCAGATACTGAAGAAGGCACACATAAGAATATATAAACGTGTTACAAGTCGTGTTTAGGGTCAAATACTCACATTTAGACCACGTTCTCTATAAATTTCCTCAAACTCGTTGAAATCTTCCTTAACAGCATTTATTTCCTCGGCAAAATCGTCCACTATTATATGCATCAATGGATCCATATGTTCCTTGATAATGGGCCTCAACAACAGAGTGCCGCATAACATCAGCTCATGGGAATCTTCTAAAGCTTTTTCAAACTGATAGGCCATTTTACGTTCCAAAATATCAGTCTTTTCCTTGAAAGCCAAGCGATCTTTTTCGTATGTCGAGAGATTAGCATCAGGATCTAAGGCATTATATTGTATATTCGACCATTCCCTATAGAAACCATTATACTCTTCTACAATTTTCTCTAAGGCAGATGTAATCTGACGGCCCTTTAAGCCACCCACCGTAATTTTCTCCAATTTCATAAAGTCTCTGCCTGTATCGAAAAGTTCTTGCAGGGACTCTAAGCGTTTTATAAATTTATCAAACCGACTGAATATTTGCGCAGGATGCCAGGTCCAATCTTGAGAATTGTACGAAGTACCAATTTTGAATTTTTTTAGATTGTTACGCATTTCATTGTATGTCGAGCGATAGAATTCCAAATGATTGATGTTGCTGTTAACCTTTTTAAACGCTTCGTCTACGTCTCCCTGGAAAATTGAATCAGGCTCTATGGTACGCATGGCACACTCTATTAAAGTATTGTGTAGTAGCTGAAATAATAGAACCATATTGTCTAAGCTGTGAAAATATTTGGAATGACCCCACACTAGACCCACTGTCAGTAATAAGGGACGTATATTGATGCGATTTTCGTCCAAATCGCCGGTTTCAAATTTATCTATCATTTTTCGCTAAAAATATACAATTAATAATAATTGTATTGATAAATACTTATGTAACTAACCAAAGGTGTTAAATATTTCGTTATATCCCTTGCCTCAGCCAATGCCTCTAATACTAGTTCCACTATACGCCTGTAACTGCTTTCAAAAACAGAACGTATTTTTTCCAATACAAATCCTATAGTTTTAACACGTTTATCACCAAGTTGGTCGACTAGATTTTCCAAATTCTCTAAACGAGCATCCCAAAAATTAAACAGTTGTTCGGGCCTGGGAAATTCCTCTTTGGAGAAAATTTTTTCTCTCGACTTAATATGTATCAAGTCTTCCACAGAATCCAACCATTTAACTACCATAAATTCCAAGGAGTGTTTCATTAAGGGACTCACTTTAGTTAGGTCCCTGAGGTAGAAGGATGATAAAGAAATGTTTTTGTTTTTTATTTTTTATAACAAGATAATGAATTACCCTTTAGCTATAGCTGGAGCGCTTTCCATGACTTCGTCGATACATATAGGCAAAGGTAAAATAGTGCGATTCATTACCAATCCCTTCATTTGCGCTATACCATTGCGTAAATCCTGTGATTCAGTTTTCATATCATTAACTATTACTGAGGTCCAACCATTTTGATTGGCTGGATTATTGAGCAAAGGAAATATGACATCGTCACATAGTACTGACAGGTTTTCTAAAACATTTGGCAGCAGGTCACCTATCATAAGAGACTACGAGAAAAAAATTTTTTTTTGTTAAGTAGCTTTATTGTAGTGTAAGATATTAACTTACATTAGACATGTTCTCCATTGTAAGGGTAGTTGGCACTTCTTGTCGTATAAAATACACCATTTTACTGATAGGCTTTTCAGGAAAGTTATATGATGGCACTAATACAGCAGCGGAATTAAGAGTAAATATAAGACGTTCCTTATACGACTCACTGAGAAATTCGGTAACAATTTCCTTGGAGAAAAAAAATGGTAGATAATTTTAGATAATTTGCAGAGTTTAGTAATAAATTACTTTAAATAATGTTTGGTAACTTGTTTTTTATTGAACCACTATTTTTGCAAACAGTTTGAAAATTGTTTGTGTCAGTCTTAAGAAAATGAAATGAATGTTCAAATACTCATTTGCTTATTTGAGAAGATATAGTGAACTAAGATGAATAAAAATTATAATTGAAAAGATCTAGCGACAATTCAAGCCCCATCGGAAAATGCCACTCTCAAACAACCACCCATTTTTAATGCGAACATTTTACGAGAGAAACTTGAAGAGGCTAAGGTATATTTTTAGATGTATAAAATTCCGAGAGAAAACAATCATGAACAGACTTATACCAGAACAATTTATACAATCCGTAAAAACTTATTTGCTACGTTTGACTTATAGAGCACTTTATTAAGTTTACGGTGTCCATAATCGTTAATTTCAAAGAGGCAATACGCAGTACTATGCATCGTTTCATTACGCGCAATTGTATAATAGAGCAGAAAAACCCATCGCCGGTAAAGACGCAAATGTGGCAGATAACCAGAATCTATCGATCGATAGCTGTTCTTAGCAACACAGTCTCTACCCTTCTAATGTTTGGAAAAATTTAAGAAAAGATTTTGGATTCAATTGATGCAACATTATTAGTCGTAAGGCTCCTGAGAATCCATTATTTTAAAGGCGTCATTTGTTTATGTCTTTTAATTCGAAACTGATGCAAACAATACCGTGAATATGAGCGCGAATAATTCATGTTGTTTTTGATTTCTCATTTCATTGCGAATTATTATAACGGGGCAATGCAACACTTTGTTAAACCACACGTTTGGCGATCGAATAATCTCAGAAATGGAGCTGTGAATTGGACTTATCGTTCATATGATTTGGAGTACATTAAATCTCTAGTATATGCTGATAAAGCGCATAATTTTTAAATAAAATAAGACCGAGTCTGTTCGAAAAAGTGCTAAAAATTTATTCGAAAGAATGTCATCAATAAGGCGTAGTCGCGGAGGCCATATACCAAAAATTATTTTTGAATGTTAATTAGGCGATTTTTATACGCAAATGAACTTATTATTGATGTAATATTGTGGCAACACTCTAGAAATCTATTAGCAGGTGGAAAGAGAGGGAAGCTGAAATCCCCCTTAAATTAGTTAGCAAAACAGAAAAAAAATAAAACTAAACAAAATGTAACAAAAAGATTTTAAAAATATATGAATAATTTTACTTTGCAATGTTTTAGTGTGTTACTTAGCTTCTTATTAGCATCGAATAATCTTAAGGCTGATAAGCTTATGCTTGATGGATCACTTAAAATAAGTTTTATAATTAAATGGCTTAAACATGTAGCTTAACTACAATCACCTTTTTAAAAAGGACATAGTCGATGCCTGCTTTACATATGACCATTACATTTTAGATTCAATGGACCAAATAGCTTATTATTGTGTAAAATAAAGTGCTTAGTTCCCTTATATTAGTGAAATTGTTTTTATACAGACTGTCACTTTTCAGAAAGTGTGTGATACTACAAGCCTTCCAAAGCTATATGAACATGAACCATACAAAATTAAAACTTAAATACGAGATAATTTTTATACCCGCCATTAAAAAAATGGTGGGGGTATATTCATTTTGTCATTCCGTTTGTAACACATCGAAATATCCATTTTAGACCCCATAGAGTATATATATTCTGAATCAGTGTTTGATTTGATGACGATCTAGCTATGTCCGTCCGTTTGTTGAAAGCACGATAGAGTTCGCACCGAAAAAGCTAGGGGGCTCAAATTTTGCCAGAATCTTTTTTATAGACAGGGTTTGTTTGTATTGAAAATCGGCTAAATCGGAATATTAGGAAGACAGTTATAGCTCGTAATGCAAGAGTAGGTCGAAAAAACCGTGTCCTTCAAACATCGAATTAAATGCAATTGTGTCCAAACGCATTAACGTACAGTCATGAAACTTCGAATATATATTTCTCGAGTCAAAACAATATCTCTCTCCCCTGCTTACATCTATGCATTAGGAAAGGAGTTATAGATCAAAATGTACGAAAATTTATACCGCGCAGTGTATTTTTCAGTATATTTAAGATTTAAAACCTAATAAAACGGACAAAATTAGATGTACGAATCTGAAATTTTGTACGCTTTGCTTTTTGGTAAAAGGCTTTGCTGTAACAGAAAATCAATGTGCCACGCCCACTTTTACGCCTACTTCCCATATAACGTTTTACCTAAAATTCATATTATTTCTCTATTAATAAAGATTTTGGAATAATAAAGGGCTATATTGAAATATCTAAGTTGTACTCATTAGCAAAAACAACTTTGACACTCCTACTATAACGCCCACTTTTCACGTTATCTACCGTTAATGAAATTTAAAAGCTCATAAAACCGATAATATTAAAGGTATGATGATGAAATTTGCTACATATATCCATCTAATGTAATTTTTATGCCAAAAAATTAAGGTGCCACGCCCACTTTTACGCTTACCTCCCATATAAAGTTTTAACTGAAATTCATATAATTTCTCTATTAATAAAGATTATTGAATAATAAAGGACTATATTGAAATATCTAAGTTGTACTCATTAGCAAAAACAACTTTGACACTCCTACTATAACGCCCACTTTTCACGTTATCTACCGTTAATGAAATTTAAAAGCTCATAAAACCGATAATATTAAAGGTATGATGATGAAATTTGCTACATATATCCATCTAATGTAATTTTTATGCCAAAAAATTAAGGTGCCACGCCCACTTTTACGCTTACCTCCCATATAAAGTTTTAACTGAAATTCATATAATTTCTCTATTAATAAAGATTATTGAATAATAAAGGACTATATTGAAATATCTAAGTTGTACTCATTAGCAAAAACAACTTTGACACTCCTACTATAACGCCCACTTTTCACGTTATCTACCGTTAATGAAATTTAAAAGCTCATAAAACCGATAATATTAGAGGTATGATGATGAAATTTGCTACATATATCCATCTAATGTAATTGTTATGCCAAAAAATTAAGGTGCCACGCCCACTTTTACGCTTACCTCCCATATAAAGTTTTAACTGAAATTCATATAATTTCTCTATTAATAAAGATTATTGAATAATAAAGGACTATATTGAAATATCTAAGTTGTACTCATTAGCAAAAACAACTTTGACACTCCTACTATAACGCCCATTTTTAACGTTATCTACCGTTAATGAAATTTAAAAGCTCATAAAACCGATAATATTAGAGGTATGATGATGAAATTTGCTACATATATCCATCTAATGTAATTGTTATGCCAAAAAATTAAGGTGCCACGCCCACTTTTACGCTTACCTCCCATATAAAGTTTTAACTGAAATTCATATAATTTCTCTATTAATAAAGATTATTGAATAATAAAGGACTATATTGAAATATCTAAGTTGTACTCATTAGCAAAAACAACTTTGACACTCCTACTATAACGCCCACTTTTCACGTTATCTACCGTTAATGAAATTTAAAAGCTCATAAAACCGATAATATTAGAGGTATGATGATGAAATTTGCTACATATATCCATCTAATGTAATTGTTATGCCAAAAAATTAAGGTGCCACGCCCACTTTTACGCTTACCTCCCATATAAAGTTTTAACTGAAATTTATATAATTTCTCTATTAATAAAGATTATTGAATAATAAAGGACTATATTGAAATATCTAAGTTGTACTCATTAGCAAAAACAACTTTGACACTCCTACTATAACGCCCACTTTTCACGTTATCTACCGTTAATGAAATTTAAAAGCTCATAAAACCGATAATATTAGAGGTATGATGATGAAATTTGCTACATATATCCATCTAATGTAATTGTTATGCCAAAAAATTAAGGTGCCACGCCCACTTTTACGCTTACCTCCCATATAAAGTTTTAACTGAAATTCATATAATTTCTCTATTAATAAAGATTATTGAATAATAAAGGACTATATTGAAATATCTAAGTTGTACTCATTAGCAAAAACAACTTTGACACTCCTACTATAACGCCCACTTTTCACGTTATCTACCGTTAATGAAATTTAAAAGCTCATAAAACCGATAATATTAGAGGTATGATGATGAAATTTGCTACATATATCCATCTAATGTAATTGTTATGCCAAAAAATTTAGGTGACACGCCCACTTTAACGCCTACCTCCCATATAACGGCTTATCTTAAATTCATGTAATTTCTCTATTGACAAAGTTCTTGGGAAAATAAAGGACTATAAATATTGAAATATCTAAGTTGTATTTATTAGCAGAAACTTTATTGACACACCTACTTTAACGCCCACTTTCACTAAAAGACTAAATCTACGAAAACATTTTACTATCATATCGAAGTTATTAAGGGTGGTGTTAAATTTTAAGGGCCGATGTTGATTTTAAATAAAACACAAATTATTTAAGAAATTATTATCATTTATTTTTATAATGATATCATTTGTATGGTTCAATTATATATTTAACAAAATATCGGACAAGTGCCCCCCCCCCCCCCATCTTTGGCGCCACTACTCTATCTGATGGTCAAAATTTTCAATGACAATTTTGATTCTCATTTGTTGGGCACGACGATGAGTCGAAGTTGACTACTCTTTTGCCACACTATCGCAAAAACCACCAGTGGTTCCCATTCAACGCACTAAGAAGGCATTCACAGATTTTGTAACATTTTTTACAGACCTGTTTTGCAGAAATTTAAATATTTGTTACAATTCTCCCGATCGTGGACGAATTTGAATGATTATGTTGATCAAAAGAATTACGAAGTGCACACAATGCATTTTGATTTGAACGCCCATTTTTATAAAAAACCTGAATAACTTTAAAGCGTTGCTCATTTGCGTATCTTTCCACGGATCAAATTGAGTAAGTTTGAGATTGAGAAATGTCAAGTGAAGTGCAGAAAACAAATTTAAAGACTCGGTGTAGTTCACCTTCAACATGGGCCCTTAAAATTTAACCACCCTCTACAAAGAAAGTGATACATATTTTATTATAAAGAGATTATTCCATAGCGATTCACAAAATAATAAATATTGTGCTTTAAATGTACACAAAATTGGTGGTGGGTATAAAAGATTCGGCACAGCCGAATATAGTGCTCTTACTTGTTACAGCTTATAGGACATTTCAAAAAATAAGCCGGATTTTACACACATTCTTATATTAAATAGTTTTTTAATACTAAAACTTCTTGAATGTTGTGACCGATATAAATTAGTTTTTAAACAAAGTAAAAGTAAAACGAAATTTCAGATAACCATTGAATTCGCAAGTTGAATTGATTTCGACATTTCTATTATTATTAAAAATAAGATAAAATGTAACACCTTAAGATACAGAAGCATAGGGTGGGCCAAAAGTCACCATGGCGTTTAAAATTAAATAAATTTTTCATTTATATTTTTTATGAATTTATAAATAGCATCTGGGGAAAGAAAAGATTCACAACTGAACAAGAAGCAGAATTTTATATTTACAATTAGCGATCAATTATTTTTTTGCAAAGATGTCGTCAAGATCTTGACGTCAGAATTTCGCCCTCTTAAGCAATGATTCGTTGTCACTAACATGGCTCCGTTAAAGATTTGCCTCGAACCGGCAGACCACGTTTCATTTGCACTGCGGAAAATGTAAAATGTATAGAGCAAAGTGTTGATAAAAGAACAGAAAAATCTACCAGAACCCATTCTTCTTGTACCTTAGTTTTTAGCCATTCCCATAAAAGGTGCAATTGGTGTCAGAATTATAGCTCATAGATCAGCGGCAACGTCCCAATTTTTCAGTTAAATTTCAAGAGATTTCCAGAAATGAAATCAACATTATTGACAATCTAATTATGAGAGATGAAGTTCATTTAAATGTCTTTGTTAATTTGTTCTGAAAAACCCAGGAGATACTTATGAACTCCAATTGCCCCCCTTTTAAGTATAGAGGGGCATTACATATGAAAATCTCATTGTGCCTTACTTCTGAGAAATTGGAGACAGAAGTGCTGTAACCGTTAATGAAGAGTGGTATTGTTTAAGGGGATAATATTTTTGATTTCCTGCTCTCGAAAACGGTCTGAGATATAGTTTCAGCAGGATGAAGTCACTGCTCGAGAGCTCTAAAAATTAATCTTTCACTGCGTTGCAAGATTAGTCAGCACCTCAATATTATCAAGTACAATAGCAACCCCATTACTGCGAAGTTGAAAACGGGGTTCATTTAAGTGATATTATATTATTAATTTGTGTAAAAAATTGTAAATAAATAACAAAGTTATTAAAATTTCAAGCACCATGGTCATGGTGACTTTTGCTTCACCATATAAAAATATATATAGACATAGAAAAATTCAATGGGAAGAAAAAGTAAATGGCTTAACTGGGACTTAGGCAATCGGGTTTCTTTATTTTTTGCAAAATATATTAAATATTTTAAGTATTAGTGAACATCAAAAAAATCATTTAAGATGTAGGGTACCACATTTACTAACCCCAAGCTATTGAATGACAATAATTTAACGTAAAATACTGGTAAACCCTTTATTATTAACACAAACAGTTTATGGTTAAAAAATGCGTGTACGCACAGTGGCCGCTTTTAGTTGTTGTTTAATGTTATGTAAACTGCTCATACGAAAATGAAAAAAAAAGTTCAAAATGGCATGTTAAATTCATTTTATTTTATTGAAGTTTTTTTTTCAGTTGCGATTATGTTTATTGTGGGTGATAATTCTTGCTTTGTAAATGAATGTCACATAATGGGAAAATATTTTACAGCGGCCGAAATAAAGAAACATTTTGTTTGTTTCTGAACAAATGGAAATAATGCAAAAGAATAAATAAATGAGTAAATTTGAATTTTAATGGCAGAAAACAAACAATGAGAGAGAAAAAAAAAACACACACACAAAACAGACGATAATAAAACATCACACCATTACCTCAACACCAAGGTCCTTCCGTTCGACAGAACGACCATAAATACAATCAACCAGCCAACCATTCGTCTGTCCATTGATTTAACAAATTTTGTAACGCATGTAAATTTTACGCCAAAACATTAAAAATATTCTGGTTATTACCAGCATGAGTTTTATTTCAGTGTTATTATTTTTGGAATATTTTTTTTTTGGTTATTAGAACACACTCTCACACGCATTGCTAAAAATAAAGTCGAAGTTAAGGGGTCATAATAATGCCACCAAATACCTTAATACTTACAATATACTCGATACGGGTAAAATATTTAGATGGCAATATCACGTATGCTTGTATGTGTGGCAATTAAATAGTTATGAATATGTTTGCATGATGTGTTGTGTAAACTTGTGTTAGATTTAGCAAATCCTTGTGGTCTTTTTTGTATATCAGAGTTGTGTAAGAGCGGTTATTTAGTATTTTACAGTATAAACAGTTAGAATCATAAAAGTTATCCCGAAATCTATTGAAATGTTTTGAAAGTTCAAAGGCGTTTCCTTTTTACACTTTACACAGCTACCGCACTAATCTCAAATCAAGTGAAGCTCTAGTCTTTTTTAATCTGTTGCTAATATTTAAGAATTTTTTCAGTTATTACTTTACACTGTTTGTTAAAAATGTATGAGCATGAAACTTGGCTAAAAATATTAGATTACGAGTGGTGGTGGTTAGCAAAATTGCTAAAATATGAATTATACCAGTCGGCCCAATAAATATTAGAAGAGATGTGCATCTCGGTATGTAAACCAATATTTTAGCTAAAATTAAAGCCAGCAACTGCAGTGAGCAGGAAAATTAGAAAAACGCCACATAATCGCCATAAAGAAACATACATATATACTCACACATTGAACGCCACCACATACTACTACATATTAGACTGGTGCAAAAATATAAAACAATGAAATACACAGAATAGTGAAAATAACTGTATTCTCAGTACGATATCAAACAGCAGAAGAATTCTACTATAGATATTAATATTGGCACTGTTTACAAACTAAAGAGAAAGTTCAAAAGCTTATTAATATCTTTAATATATTATTAATATTAAACATCACCACTACCATAAATATTACAGAAATACATGTACACACACAAGTACATCCATACACACTTATGAATTGCCTTGCAAAATAAATGCTAAAATCGCCTATTATGCATTTTATTCAGTAAATTTTACACAAGAATGCAAGTGTTACACATGTTCATAAATTTATTATACCCTTCACACAGTGAAAAAGGGTATATATAGGTTTGTCATTCCGTGTGAAATTTCTACAATTTTCATTTCCGACCCCATAAAGTATATATTTTCTGAAAGCTTATGAATAGAGGGGTCGATTAAGCCCTGACCGTCTGTCCGTCTGTCCGTCTGACCGTCTGTCCGTGTGTATGTTGAAATCAACTTTTTGAAGCCCCCCGACATAGGTTGGACCCGGGTAAGGTATTAAAATATCAGAAATATTCGGGAGTAGATCGGTATTGAAAATCAGAAACATCGGTACATAAACAACTGAGATATGAGCAAAAACCCACGACCACCTCGATTTTCTTTTCATAAAAACAACATTACAACAACAACATACATACATACAAACGTGTATACTGGTTAGAGAAAACGTGGCATCGAATCCCAGCTGAGGCAAAAAAATTTTTTTTTAAATTTTTTAAAATTTTTTTTTTTAATTTTTTTTTTATTTTTTTTTTTATTTTTTATTTAATATATTATATATATTTTTATTATTATTTTTTTTTATTTTTTTTATTTAATTTTTTTTTTATTTTTTTTTTGTTTTATATATTTTATATATGTAAATAATAATTTTTTTTTTTTTAATTTTTTTTTTAAATTTTTTTTTTTAAAATTTTTTTTTTTATTTTTTATTTTTTTTTTTGTTTTTTTTAACATACATACGTGAATTTACTGTTATTGCATGACTACACGTTGTGAAGGGTATATAAGATTCGGCACGGCCGAATATAGCGCTTTTACTTGTTTTTTTTTTTGTTAGTGGTGTGTGTGCAAAACCAAAACTTGCATAAAACTAATAACATTGTTGCTATAATAAAACTACATAATGCATAAATGCGATTTGTTGTTTAGACTTAGTATGAGGGAAAAGACCCTGGAAAATTATTGCTTATAGGGGGAACAAAATCGACATGATTATATAATTTTTTAACCTAAAACAGACGCTAATGTTGCAGTAGTAACAATAAGTGTAACGACCTTTACATTCATAGTCAATAATACAATTAAAAGCAGAACTTCTCAAACTGCACGAATAATTTTATTTTACATACAATTTCCTATAAACAATTAATATATATATATATATATGTTCCCGTCATTCCTATAAGGAGCATAGGGCCATAACAAAAGACTTCCATCTGCTTCTGTTCATTGCGATGCTTTTAACCTCGTTCCAACTAGTTTGCATGTTTGTCGCCTCGATTTCAATTTGTCTGCGCCATGTGTGAGCTGGTCGGCCTCTTCTGCGGCTACCCTGAGGGTTCCACTCAATAGCGGTTCTAGCAATGTCTGTGAGTGGTTTTCTCAGGGTATGACCTATCCATTTCCATTTTCGCCTCAGTATTTCCTTGGTTATGGGGGATTGGTTCGTTACTTGCCATAGTCTGATATTGGATATGGTTTGCGGCCAGAAACCTCGTAGTATTCTTCTAAGGCATTTGTTTATAAAAACGTGCATGGCATTCATGTCGCGTGTAGCTGCATTCCACGTTTCACAGCCGTAAAGTAATGTGGATTGGACATTTGATTTGATTTGATTGATTGATTTGATAAGCAATCAATAGGACAATGCAAATCCTTAAGAGAAAAAATTAAATTTCTGATTGAATAAAGAAATTTAGAGAACCAAATATAATAGCGGAATTCACTCTTGGTAGCATTTTTGCAATTAGTGCAAATATGCACTAATTTTTTGCTACCAAGCGTGAGTGCATTTTTCATGTGTGTTGCAAACTTATGGCAACGAGCTGATTTTTTAGGTATTTAAGAAACAACAAATCTTTTTTTAAATTAATAAGTAAGATTCTGTGTTTCAATATTTTCCGAAAAGAAAATGAATTCATTTTAAATAAATTACAATGCCTAAATCCACGGAAAAATATAATATCACAATTTGTTTGGTAAACAATGCCATGTATGAAATTGAATTTGTGGAGATTTTAAATCCTGAGAGTAAAAAATTGTGTATCTGTTGTGCAAATTTGTGTGACATAACTTTGCACTGATTTTGAGTTGTGCATATTTGCTCAAGTGATGCAAATTGCAATTTAATAGAATTTGTTTTTGTAGTCGTGCACAAGTTAAATTGTTTGCTAGACTTGCAAGGTCTGTACGACGCTCAAGGGTAGTTTGCATCATAGAGTGAGTTCCGCTAATATTTGTTTGTAAATTCACACAAGGAAAAAAAATTAATTTATTTTTACTGCAATTTTATATCTGCATCTGTAAAAATGTTTATAAAAATATTTTCGACTTCCTAACAAATTTTTAACAGAAACATATAAAAATTTATTGAAAATATTTCCGACTTTTAAACAGATTGTTGATAAAAACATATAAAAATTTATTGAAAAATTCACAAACATTTTTTAGATATTAGTTCAAGAATATACACTTCAGTTCTCTGATTTAAAGGCACAAAAAATTCCATATTCAGAAGCCTGTATCTTTTGCAATTTTTGACCGATTGTAGAATTTTAAAATAAAAATGAAAGCAAGACATCTTGAGATATAAAAAAATCATGCCAATAGTAGTTTCTTAACTAAAAAACTTTTTCTGAGCAATTTATAAAAAAACTCCAAAAATGTGCTATTTTTTTTTTGGTTCACTTGAATAACGGCACTTTTTTATTATACCCTTCACACAGTGAAAAAGGGTATATATAGGTTTGTCATTCCGTGTGAAATTTCTACAATTTTCATTTCCGACCCCATAAAGTATATATTTTCTGAAAGCTTATGAATAGGGGAGTCGATTAAGCCCTGTCAGTCTGTCCGTCTGTCCGTCTGACCGTCTGTCCGTCTGTCCGTCTGACCGTCTGTCCGTGTGTATGTTGAAATCAACTTTTTGAAGCCCCCCGACATAGGTTGGACCCGGGTAAGGTATTAAAATATCAGAAATATTTGGGAGTAGATCGGTATTGAAAATCAGAAACATCGGTACATAAACAACTGAGATATGAGCAAAAACCCACGACCACCTCGATTTTTTTTCACAAAAACAACATTACAACAACAACATACATACATACAAACGTGTATACTGGTTAGAGAAAACGTGGCATCAAATCTCAACTAAGCCAAAAAAATTTTTTTTTTAATTTTTTTAAAAATTTTTTTTTAATTTTTTTTTTATTTTTTATTTAATATATTATTTATATTTTTATTATTTTTTAAAAATTTTTGTTAAAATTTTTTTTTAATTTTTTTTTTTTTTTTTTTGTTTTATATTTTTATTATTTATATTAATTATTTTTAAAAAAAAATTTTTTTAAATTTTTTTAAAAAAATTTTTTTTTGAATTTTTTTTTTATACCCTTCACCTGTGGTGCACAAGGGTATATATAGCTTTGTCATTCCGTTTGTAATTTCTACAATTTTCATTTCCGACCCCATAAAGTATATATTTGCTGAAAGCTTATGAATAGAGGAGTCGATTAAGCCCTGACCGTCTGTCCGTCTGTCCGTCTGTCCGTCTATCCGTCTGTCCGTCTGTCCGTCTGCCCGTCTGTCCGTGTGTTGGTTGAAATCAACTTTTAGAAGCAACTATATGTTCCTTAGATCTCTATATGGTATCAATCTCTTGGAAATATCCAGGAATGAATCGCTATTGAAATTCAGCACAATCGCCCCATAACTTTCTGAGATATGAGCAAAAAACCACGACCACCTCGTTTTTTTTCACAATTACAACAACAACATACATACATACATACATGTAAAAAACATACTAAAAACAAAAAAATTACAAAAAAAAAATATTAAAAATAAGAAAAAAATAATAAAAAAAACTACAAAAAATAAATAAAAAAAAAATTTAAAAAAAAAATTTAAAAAAATTTTTTAAAAATTTTTCTAAAAAAATTTTTTTAAAAAATTTAAAAAAAATAAAAAAAAAATAATAAAATATAAATAATATATTAAATAAAATAAAATAAAATTTTTTTGGCTCAGCTGGGATCCGATGCCACATTTATTCTAACGTGTACGTATGCACGTATTCTATATGAGATGAATGGTGATACAAACAATTGTTATTGCATGACTACACGTTGTGAAGGGTATATAAGATTCGGCACGGCCGAATATAGCACTGTTACTTGTTTAATTTTTTTTTTATTTTTTTTTTTAAATTTATTTTTTTTATTTTTTTTAACATACATACGTAAATTTATAATTTTACAATAGGATGTTTGTACATACATACGTATTTCATATGGGATGAATGGTGACACAAACTACTGTTATTGCATGACTACACGTTGTGAAGGGTATATAAGATTCGGCACGGCCGAATATAGCGCTCTTACTTGTTTTTAAATGTAAACAACAAATTTTCCCGCCTTTTTTAAAAAAATTTGGTTTTTGAACAATTCTAATTTTTTAATTGTTTTTTGTTGAAAATTGTAAAAACTTTCCCTGAAGAAGCTACCCAATGTGGTAGTGAAATATCGGAAAATAAAATTAAAACTATTTTTTATTAAAAAAAGTGATCTCAAGCTCAATAGAAAAAACAACTGCTTACATTTTTAAACTAAGCGATGATTATTTTTTTGTACGGAACGATTGTTTATTACAATTTATTACATTTTAATTATTTTACGAGTCAAAATGGCAAAAAAAAATTTATATATATCGGAAAAAATAAATTCGATGAACGAAGTCCAACAATTGTCGACAATTATATCAATAATTCCGAGGAGTATGGACAAAGTTTTAAAGGAAGGATTTCAGCGTCTTTATCTACGTTTCAGCGTCTTTATCTACGTTTCAAGCTGGAGTGAAAGCGAACAAGTCGTCAGTTCGCAGAGTAATTCAAAGCTGTGAGTATCTTAAATTCCGGAAATAACAAAAAATGCTTCTCGTAAGGAAAAGCGGCTTCAATTCGCAAAAGACAACATGGCATGGGATGTGCAGCAAACAGGTTATGTAAATGACTGGAGAACCGTTGTATATATGGATGAGAAGAAGTTTAATTTCGATGGGCCTGATGGCTATAACTATTATGTCCGAGATTCGCGCAAAGAAAAGTAATTTTTTAACCGACATAACAGCCAAGAGGGTGGCGTTATGGTATTACGTATTATGGCACCATCAATCTTAAATTTCAAAGTGCAAAAATGACTGGTGCAAAACGTTATTGAAACCAGCGGTGTTATACTCATTACTAATCGTAAGTAAATAAAGCAATAAAAAAGTAAAATGAATTAAAAAAAAACAGAAAAACTGTTTTCATTAAAATTAGTTATAGTGCCTTTATTCAAGTGAACCAAATTTTTGGACCAAAATATACCCTAACCACAAAGAATTATAGTAATCAATTTATTCATCTCTCTACCCTTCTGTCTATCTGTCAGTCCGTCTGTCTTTTTTCAGTCCGTTTGTTTGTTTACGTTATATATTTACTCAATTTTAACGCGCGTATACATGAGGAGGAAAAAAGGGATATTTCTCCCCCCCACAAAAAAAAAAGATTTATATTATATGTGTTTCCTTTGGTGAGTAACTCTTTTGACGTCATTTACTACCAAACCGTATAAGCCTCCAACCCCCACAAAACTAAACCAGGACTACGCCCATGTATGATGTGCAAGTTTGTATAACAATATTAACAATTTGTTCATAAAAGTAACCCAAAGATTGATACTACATATAAAGCAGAACAACGTATGGCATTTTTAAAAAAGTTAATTTATTTGCCCATATCGGGTGATTTTTTAAACATATGCATTAAATGAAATGAAACATGTTTTGGGCTTGCCACTTAGGTTTTATTGAAATTTTAATTTTATCTATAAAATTTTGTCATAATTTTTCTAGCATTTAGGTCAGTATCTTATTAATATTAATATAATTATTATCTTATTAATATTCCAGGGCTGGAATTATGGTTGGCTTGCCCCTGTATACGGAAGACTTCACGTATCTCAAAAAAAAGTGTCTAGTTGTGTTAAATCACTTCTTCTTAACTGTTAATGAACTTTTTCAAAACGTGAATTTTATTGCTCACCAAGCTTGCTTACATGTGCAGTGTGAAATATGGTATCGTCTTGTTAAAAAGTCGGCCATATCGCGGCCTTCATTAACATTAGCCGATACAGCGGCACTCTTTGTATACGGGTAAGTTATTCGATTAGTGTCAGATAAAGTGAAATTGGTTCTAAATTTCATCAAAACAGCTTGAGTAGCCAGTCCAATGGGTCGATTATGACGATAATAAAGACGACTCTTTCTACGGAACATAGTTCTCACACAGCTAAAATTTTTGTAAGAATATTCAATAATTTGCAAGAGTTGTTCGTCGAATGTGCATGGCAAACCTTTAACTGAGAGTTTCTTTGCATTTCCATAAGTCACGAATCTGAAAAACCAAATAGCAGAAAAACACCCTCTAATTTACGAGGTTGCAAATGAGTACAACATAAATTATTGTATAAATTGTGCAGAGTAAAATAACTGTAGTGTATTGTCACCCTTGTTTATACTCTACAGCTACCAGGCAGGTTAAATACTTTCTAGAAGATAACTCTTACAGGCTCCCCACTCCTTAATATGTTTAAAAGGTCTCAGACTCACGTAATGCCCATTGAGCCCATCATAAAGTAAAGCTGGGACAGTTAAAAGATCTCTGTATATACTCATAATTCGTCCATACTAAAGTTTTGAAAGAAAAAAAATGGCAATTAAAAAAATTTAAAAAAAATTGTTTGCACATGGCGACAAATGTTTTTAAATTCATAGTCGAAAATAAAAAAGATGCAGTGAGTTTTGGAGTACAACTAGAAATAGCTTGTGAAATATGATTTTTTTTATTAATTTATCATTTTTAATATAATTGCATTTACTCTAAAGTTTAAGCTTTATCAAGAATAAAGTAAAGAGTTCAAACGATTTTCGATGTCTTTTTTCTTATTATTTTATAGAATTTTGCCTCTACGTTGAGAAATCATGACATATCAGTTGCAATTATCATTTGGGTGGTGTTGCGTACGAACCCAGTTGTGAAATTTATATGGAGCCAACAGATTTAAAGGCAACATTTTATTATGCAACTTGACTAAATAAGTTGGCTTAATATAATTTACATTCGGTGTCCTAAATGCGAACCCGTTTTGCTCAAATTATTTTTAACTTTATATTTTTAAACTTTTCCTACCGGTCCAAGTTGGACAAACACATGGTTAAGTTTTTAAATTTTTTTAAAGATAAAAATGTTACAACAAACCGCCAACATGTTAGACCACATTATTTCCGCAACTCTATTATGCACACAGGATATGCAGGCATTAAACTGCATGTTCAAAGCATCCTGATCCTTCTTTTCTACTTTTAGTTGTTGTTTCGTTGCCAAATTCTTTCTAACCACCTTGTTTTGTTTTATGTACATTTTTACTTGCGTTCTTTTATACAGTCGCAGATTCGCATGTTCACTACATTTGCTTGTCCTACGGGAGCGTCAACATCTCTAACAACCAATTTAATTCACATAGTTTGTTGTGCGTTGCTATGCACTACGTTTCGATTTTTGTTTTTGCAGCTGGCCCAAACTGAAAATTACAAATTACTAATCTGAAAAACGCAATAGTGATCTCCTGCTGACCTTTTTCCTTCTTACTTGTATGCACACATACATACATACGTAAATACATAAACAGCCATATATGAGCAGTAATTGTCATGTAACTAGCAGAACCAAAACTATTGGAACATTTTCTCCATTATTGTTTGTTAAACTGTTTAATGAAACAGATGTTTAATCAAAAAAAAAATATATATATAAATAATACTTGTTCTGGGGTGTTGTATCCAAAAGCCCTTTGGTTGTGTTGTTGTATATTAGGGAAATAAGCTTAACCGTCATTATGTTTTTTGCAACTACAATGTTGTTGCCACTAACTACTCCAAGTCATTACTAAAACAGAAATAAATGGCGGACACAAATGTTATTTAAATTTTTATTATTCTTTTTGAATTCAATATTACTCGATAATTATTATGTGCAGAGTATTTTAACGTAAACATCTGTAGGATTTGAAAATGACAATTAAAAAATTGATAACTTTTGTTAATAGTATTACAGCTGAATAAGTATGTGTAATTAATTTTTTTCGGCCTTATTAAAAAGTAATGAATAAAGTTTAATTAGACAAAGAAAAACAAAAATAGTTATTGGGCAAATGAGTCAATTGTTTGTTTGTTTTGCAAAAGTAACTTAATAAAAATTGTAAATAATTATAACTAATAAGAACTTTTAATTTCTAATAGGTATTTTCTATATTAATTTTATCATAATTATAATTAATTGTAACAATGTTTAACAAAAATTGCCTTCGGTGGCAAACAATTTACGTACCACCTTAAATTAATGATTTTTTTTTTTAACTGACAGAAATATAATTGGCAGCTCTGATTACCATAATATCAGCAGCAACTGAAGGTCAGATAACTTTTTAAAATTACAGCGACAATAATGAGAAAGAGGGAGGTACAACAAAAATTTGTACTTTTAAGCCATTAACACTTTTTTGACAAAACAACAAAAACAAAAGGAATGAAAAAAATAAATAAATAAAATTGCGTTTAATTAAGACCGCCAAAGACCCTGAAGCCAAATAAAAAAAAAAAAATAAAAAAAAAACAAAAGTTCAAGTTGACAACAACATTGTAATAAAGCATGACCTTTACAAAATTTGGACGTATTCAAAACATTAATATAACATAATTTTTTGCAACTTTTTAAAAAGATATAAAGTGTGTTATTGATTTTCCGAATATGTTCTGATTATGTCAGATATGAGACTAGGACGGTAGGTAAAATTTAAATTCATTAGAAGCTCATAAAAGCTACATTATAAACGAAAAAATGTTGCTAATTTAGATTGGCAACCTAAATTTAGGAAAATTTTGAAATTTTTTAACCAAATTAAGACAAACAAATCAGAGTGCTATATTCGGGAGTGACGAATCTAAATATACCCTTCACCTATATTCAAGATATAATCTTATACCCCATTTTTTGTTATTAATTTCGAAACCATTTTGACTTTGAATTTTTACATTATTAGTTTTATTCTACCAGTTAAGCCCTTTCATTTTATAGCCTTTCATTTTATAGAAAAAATTTTGCGCCATTTTGTTTAGAACGCAACACTGGATTGTACACTAGGATGGGGCGATTAGTTAGTGGAAAATAATAAGAAATATAATTTTTTTTGATTTTGCCCTATGAACAGCTGAAAATGGTAATTCATCCGTATTTAAACGAAAAATTTGCACATTTACTAGGCCAAAACTGCCTGAAGGAGCGTTCCAATGCTTTTGCAATGTACCACAGAGTTCTTAACTATTGTCGTGTCTACAATTTTTGTCATAGTATTGGATCGAAAATCTCAATAGTTTGGCTGTTATAGGCCAAACTTTTTGACCATGAAAACGAAGTTTTTTCAAAGTAATATGTTGAGAGAAATTGTAGCCCGAGACAATAGCTACAACTTTACTTTTGAAAATAAGTCAAAATTTTAAATAGTTGACGAAATATGAGCCCAAGAAAATTTGCAAATTTTCCCAAAAAGTAAAGTCTGATAATAAACTTAAAGTCAAAATCTGGAAGCTCGATTTTCACCGTAGACGTATGGTCTAGTGGACTTTAAGATGTTCAAATCGCCCCAACCTATTGTACACTTTTTTATAGTTTACTGTACTATTGGTCAAGTCCTTTCTTTTGATACCAGTATAGTGCGGGTGGATGGGAGCAAATCCGTAATTACTATATGCGTCCCATTTATACGCCTTTTAATTTAGGACGCCATCCACCTTTCTAAATACTTAAATACGGTAACACATCAATTATCCCTAATGATCGAAACCCGAAGCACTCTGGATAATAAATGATAAATGATAATAAAGATAATATGTATTTTTTATTAACTGATGAATATTGTTTTGTTTAAATTTAAAATTTTTTTTTTACTTTATACTAACAGACCCGGTCCGTGTTGCTGGCTCTAAGCAAACATTAGTGTTGTATTACCACACGCTTTAAACTAAGCTTTCAACGAAATTTACGGCCAACTGGTCGTGTGAAAAACATGAATTTAAAAGCTAGCTAGAAAATTAAGCTAGCAATATTCAATGATTTGTTTTGTGCTTTGTTGATGGTTATAACAAAGTCAAAACACAAAGGGAATCGGAGCCGCTTAAATTGGAATGGTAAATAGTTGTAAATTATCGGAATTCGTGGAATAAGTACATCTTCGGCTTTAAATCTGCCACCGATGATTGTTGCCTCGATTAAATTTGGTCAACAGTTTTTGATAGTCAAAATGGTTTCGTTGCACAACTTTGGTGCGTTTAAGTTGCGAATAAGAATTACCGGTGATCCAACCTTTAATGTTAGTACATGCGGTGGCATTCCGTGTGGTTCCAGTGAATTCAAAAATTCAGTGGGATAATTGAAGGCTTGTTCTTCATCCATTACTGTGTAGATCGATCTGAATTTGATTAATTTTCCGGACAGTGTCAATTGAATTTGCTCATTGAGCTGTACATTTTTTTTTGTAAATAAACCGAAAACTCGGATTTTTGAATGCAACATTTCGAAAGTTCTAAAATTTGTAATTGGATCATTATTAATATAGGTTTTTTTGCAGATATCTTCCGAACTACATGACCGGTTTAAAAGTTTAATATCTCGTTTTTAAAAACATGATAACGGCTTTAAAACAAAATAAAAAAATCAAAACAAAATAAATATATGTATATATTGGTGGTGCAATATGAAACTTGGATTTTGCCACGCCCCTCCGCCTGCAGACTGAAAATCAAAAATCAGACTTCACAGTGTCACCCGACTAAATATTCTGAAGATTGCCTGAAAATTTCATCAAAATCGGTCCAGCCATTTTTTAGTCCATACGTTACATACATACATACAAACATACATCTTGTTTTATATATATAGATATTATTTATATTTTTTTTATTTTTTTTTATTTTTTTTTTAATATTTTTGTAAATTTTTTTTTAATTTTTTTATTGTTTTTTTTTAATTTTTATTTTTATACCCTTCACACAGTGAAAAAGGGTATATATAGGTTTGTCATTCCGTGTGAAATTTCTACAATTTTCATTTCCGACCCCATAAAGTATATATTTTCTGAAAGCTTATGAATAGAGGAGTCGATTAAGCCCTGACCGTCTGTCCGTCTGTCCGTCTGACCGTCTGTCCGTGTGTATGTTGAAATCAACTTTTTGAAGCCCCCCGACATAGGTTGGACCCGGGTAAGGTATTAAAATATCAGAAATATTCGGGAGTAGATCGGTATTGAAAATCAGAAACATCGGTATATAAACAACTGAGATATGAGCAAAAACCCACGACCACCTCGATTTTCTTTTCATAAAAACAACATTACAACAACAACATACATACATACAAACGTGTATACTGGTTAGAGAAAACGTGGCATCGAATCCCAGCTGAGGCAAAAAAATTTTTTTTTAAATTTTTTTAAAATTTTTTTTTTAATTTTTTTTTTATTTTTTTTTTTATTTTTTATTTAATATATTATATATATTTTTATTATTATTTTTTTTTATTTTTTTTTTTTTAATTTTTTTTATATTTTTTTTTTGTTTTATATATATTATATATGTATATAATAATAATAATAATAATAATAAATAAATAATATATAATATATAATATGTATATAATAATTTTTTTTTTTTTAATTTTTTTTTTAAATTTTTTTTTTTTAAATTTTTTTTTTATTTTTTATTTTTTTTTTTGTTTTTTTAACATACATACGTGAATTTACTGTTATTGCATGACTACACGTTGTGAAGGGTATATAAGATTCGGCACGGCCGAATATAGCGCTTTTACTTGTTTTTTTGTATTTTTTTTTTTAAACACATACGTAAACTCAATTTATAATTTTACAATCGCAAGTTTTTATATGTACATATGTTTTTTACATGTATGTACGTATTTCGTATGAGATGAATGCTGACACAAACAATTGTTATTGCATGACTACAAGTTGTGAAGGGTATATAAGATTCGGCATTGCCGAATATAGCACTCTTACTTGTTTGTTTTTAATATAAAAAAATTTAAAACGTTTAATTGCCAAAATTATCTGTGTGAATCTGTATTTTTTTTATTATATATTATTTTCTTTTTTCATTCGTCCAGATTTTGTGTGGACCATTCTTTATGTGTCAAGAATTAGGGAGGAGTAAGAGTTAAATGTTCATAATGTTCTGGGGAAACCCTCTTTATGTAAATGTCCCTCTACTTGCTCTATGTGATTCATACTTAAAATATTTATAATAGCCCTAGTAATAGTTTCCTTTATAAACAAGTAAGAGCGCTATATTCGGCCGTGCCGAATCTTATATACCTTTCACAACGTGTAGTCATGCAATAACAGTAGTTTGTATCACCATTCCATATGATATACGTACATACATATAAAAAACATACATATATAAAAACATCCCAATGTAAAATTATAAATCTACGTATGTATGTTAAAAAAAAATAAAAAAAAAATTTTAAAAAAAAATTTAAAAAAAAAATAAAAAAATTAAAAAAAAAAAATAAAAAAAAAAATTAAAAAAAAAATTTTTTTTAAAATATTTAAAATATATATAATAAATATAAAACAAAAAAAAAATATTAAAAAAAAAAATTAAAAAAAAAATAATAATAAAAATATAAATAATATATTAAATAAAAAATAAAAAAAAAAAAATTAAAAAAAAAAAATAAAAAAAATTTTTCTTTGCTCAGCTGGAATTCGATCCCACGTTTACTTTAACCAATATACAAGTTTGTATGTATGTATGTTGTTGTTGTAATGTTGTTTTTGTGAAAAAAAAAATCGATGTGGTCGTGGGTTTTTGCTCATATCTCAGTTGTTTATAAACCGATGTTTCTGATTTTCAATACTGATCTACTGCCGAATATTTCTGATATTTTAATACCTCACCCGAGTCCAAGCGAAGTCGGGGGGCTTCAAAAAGTTGATTTCAACATACACACGGACAGACGGACAGACTGACAGGGCTTAATCGACTCCTCTATTCATAAGCTTTCAGAAAATATATACTTTATGGGGTCGGAAATCAAAATTGTAGAAATTTCACACGGAATGACAAACCTATATATACCCTTTTTCACTGTGTGAAGGGTATAAAAACTGTGGGTTTTGCTGAATATCGAAATTGCTACAATTTTGAGAATTTGTTAAAATTAGAAAAAATTTTAAATTTGTTTGAAAATCTTTAAAAAAGGGTTGCTTAAAGACACCAAATTCATCGATTTGTTTCCAAAAATTTTTTTTTCCTAATTTAGTTTTATTTTGCAGAGAGTTATCTTCAATACGATTCATTCATTTATAACAATTCTTCTAAATCCATAAAGCTGCCATATAAAATCTATATACAAATGAGGTGTATAAGTTTGTCAAATTAAAAAATTTCTACAATTTAGATATGCAAGCAAAGCTGTCGTAATTTTTGTTGTTTGTCATATTTTCCATGAAAAAAAATTTACGTTTGATGCATCTTTTTATTTTCAATTTGCAAGTAAATCGTACAATATTTTTTTACAGCTAATAGAAATAAATATTATGAATAAAATTTACAAATACTAAAATTGCTGTCGAATTTGTGAAAGTTAATAATACCTAAAGAAAATTCATTTTATTAGTTCTTTCGATCAAAGTCAAAGCTCCAACATCATTCATAAAAGGTGCCGAAGTTAAATTTTGAAGAATATAAACTTAATTAATTTCAGCCAAAAGTTTTCCAAAAAAAAAAAAAAAACGCTGAACTAAAAAAAATAAATATTTTATCTCGATAAAAAGTTTGTTTTAAAACCATTAGGTGAATTTTTCGACATAATTTTAATCAAATGACTGCTTGAACATACCAGCAATATAATGTTTTGTGTTTGATGATTAAAAAATTTAACAAAGCCGAACCGTAAAACTGACAACACAAAATCACGCGGAAAGACATTTATAAAGCCTGCAGTCAAATTTGACACAAACAAAAAAAAAGCAAAATACTAAACAGAGAATAAATAAAGCAGCGAAATATATATTTAAACTGAAAATGGACCAAGATTATAAAAAAACAATAATAAAAAGCAAAACAAAAAGGAGACATAAAAATTTATAACAATAAAATTTTCTTATTGTTGTTATCCCCCTTTCTGAAAAGGGCTATTTTTAGTTTTATACTTCATGTTTAGTGCCTTTTTTTATTATATATTACCGTTTTATTATGTATTGCTGTTGGAAATTGTGTGTGTGTATTAGTGCGTTATGTTTTTGGTGAGAAATGAAATTAAAATATATAAACTTAGAAAAAAAACATTAAAAACGACAAAGTTGTTATTATGGAAATTTTATTTTTTTTACATTTTTCTTTTCTTTGTATGTTTTATATTTAAAGTCTTTTTTTTTTATTTAAAAACCAGGAGGAAAAAACTTAAAAGTCAACAACAATCAGAAAAAAAAGGACAAACAATTTTTAAATGAATAACAGTGACTGACTGACTGAATGACAGACTAAAGGACCGTTTTGCTGCATCCAAAATTAACCAAGCAAATAATACTAAACACAACAACAATATAAGTTAGCATGAACGCTTGATGTCCTTTTTGTAGGATGTTGCAGTGGTTTGAACGAAGTGATTTCAAAACTAAAGATTCTTTTTACTGTGAAGTTATTTAAAAGGGATATGAAAAGATAAATTATATTTATACTAAGCAGCTACTGTTGCTTGTTTGGGTACATAGAATCATTGTATAGATAAAATAATAATTATATCCTTCTTATTAAATACTCAAAGTGATTTTAAATTAACTTAATGTAACTTCTTTGATTTATTAAATGATTTTTCGTTAAGTAATGAGAACTAAAAACGGACATTATTAGGAAAAAATCCATTAAAATTCGATTAAAAATGAAATATTTCAAACAAAGAGAGGATTATAATCGTTTGATTTTAAACTTTGTAAAAGTAATTTTGATGACAGCCTTTTATGAACTAAAGTTGAGAAGGATTGGAACACGGAAATATGTACCAGTTCAACGAAAGACATACATTGTATAAAACATGTGAAGACTTATATACTTTACTTAAGTAAAAAAATGCTCAAAACAAGTTTAATGGGAACAGTTTTCTCAATACTTAAGATATAAAGGGTCGGCCATCTAACGCTCATGTCTGATTTGACAATAATTAGATAAGAGAGAAGCACCGTCAGCTCCGTATGTTCGTTTTCTTGTGAAAAAAGTGAAAGAAACTGGCATCCTCATCGATAAACCAAAGCGTGAAAAGCCAAAAACAGTGCACACTTTCTTTTTTGTGAATAATGTCAATAGAAATGTCTTGATGTTTCAAAATTATTATTTTAAGAATTCAAAATGATGTTTAAAAATATATTGTAAACTAGCCAAGCCCCTTTATAAATAAAAATGCATTCTGGATTTTAATTGAATATCAAGTGGGGGGCCTTGCCCCCCACTTTTCTAATCACGAAATTATATAGTCATGACAGCTGAATATGTGTGCAACGTTTTAGAAAAATCGGACCAGTGTAAGTTGCTAAAAATGATAACTCATTTCTTATGGGCGTGAAACTGCCCACTTTTATAACTACGAAATTGTATAATCAGCAGAGTTCAATATGTGTGCAAAAGTTCAGAAAATCTAGCGCAAGTAGCTACAAATTATAACTTGCTTCTTATGGGCGTGGCACTGCCCAATTGTATAACCACGATGTTATGTACTCATGACAGCTCAATATGTGTGCAAAATTTCAGAAAAATCGATCCAGTGCAAGTAGCTAAAAATGATAACTTATTTCTTATGGGCGTGGCACTGCCCACTTTAATAACCATGAAGTTATGTAGTCATGACAGCTCAATATGTGTGCAAAGTTTCAGAAAAATCAATCTAGCGCAATTAGCTTCAAATTATAACTTGCTTATTATGGGCGTGGCACTGCCCAATTTTATAACCACGATGTTATGTAGTCATGACAGCTCAATATGTGTGCAAAATTTCAGAAAAATCGATCTAGAGCAAGTAGCTAAAAACAATAACTCATTTTTTATGGGCGTGGCACTGCCCACTTTAAAAACAACGAAACTGACATAAGAACCTTATCCTAATAATAAAAAATACAACAAAAAAAGAATAAGTGAAATCGGTCCAGCCATTCACGCGTGATGCCGTGAACAAGGAAAAAAGGGATTAATTTTTATACATATAGATTTTCATACAGGGACTACATATACAGGGACTAAAAATTCATTTGTGCATTTTATTTTATTATTATTTTATATCGATGACTAAATATGAAAGGAGCGTTTCTCGTTTTTCTATTACTTTATAGTGTAAGATAAAACACTAAATAACACTTAAAATAATGAAATGAGTTCTGAATCTTTTATTGGGCTTTATGTCCAATATTTTCAACCCTGGCTTACGAAATTTTTCAAGAGTGATGTGTTTGTTAGTGGACTACCAAGAAATTAAAAAAAAAACTCAATTTTCAATAAAAACCTAAATATGCTCTTTTTATATTAAGGCATTGATTTAATATTTTTTTTAATCAAATTAGATGTCTCTATATATTTTTGCTAATTTTAATGTTCCTTTGTAAATAAATACAATAAAAATATTGAAGTGCAAATAATTGTTTGTATTAAAAATATGCAGGCCTGCTGACCGAAATGGTTTTTATTTCGTACTTACAATTCCAATCATTTATGATTAAGCTTCTTTAGAATCCTTTAATTTTTGTGCTTGTTTTGAAGCATAAGTTTTTGCATATCTGAAGGTGCCATTTAAATTTTTTTAATATAAATAAAAAATTTATATGACGCCCCTAAAAGTATGCACACTGCGAGTTTTTTTATACGAACAATATTAATTTAAATTCTACTTCTAATTCTAATTCTAAAGAAACAAAATGCAGATAGTATTCCAAGGCATATCCATAAGGTATATGCAACGGCGAATTGATACAACAAAGCAACTTTTCATGGGATGTTTTATGTCAAGGCCAATTCGTATATCAGGGATGGACAAGTTGTTTTTACATATTAAATATAACAAAATTTGATTAAAAAAAGGATGTGAATTTTTTAAACACATTATTAATGACGCAAAAGCAACAAATATACATAAGTAAAGCACATTTATTATCAAAAAAGTACACTCAAGTTAATTTTTTAATCCCGAAACCAAAATCACATTTCCTATCCCTGCATTAAAAAATAAAATCGAGGCGAATTAAGCCAATTTTGACAGTTTCCCCATCAGCTGGGCTGATAATTTCACCTGTATGAATTCGCCTTGTAGTATTCTTTAGGTTTGATTTTTAAATGAAATGTGTACGTAAACTTTTTAGGTTCACTGCATACATTTGTATGAATATGATTAATAAACAAAAATATTGCTAAATACACATCTTGTTTAAGTGAGCCAACTTTCGATTATTTTTCTTTTAATAATTTTGACTTTTTTGTTTTGTTACAAATTGAACAAAATACTAGAAAAACCATTGATAAAAATAATAAAATTTTGTGTGGTCAATTGAAATCTCTTTGTGCTTTTTTTAATAGTTTCTTTTGTAGAGTATCATTACTTTTCTTAAATATATATTAAGTTATTAAAATTTCTTTAGATAGTATACCTTGTATTCACTAGTTGCCCACAATTTATTCCATTTCTCCTGCTTAAGTCTCATAGTCTTCATAATATAATTCCACAAAAAATCTGGCCTTTCGTCCACCTTTTCCTTTTTTTTCTCCTCCTCGGCCATTACGGCAAATTAATAGACGTTTATTGTCGTTTAAAGGACACTAAAAAAACACGTGATTTTTTTCCTTTTCTTAAATGCTTGACAATCGATGTAAAACGTTTAAAAAACTCTGATAAAATCCTTTATTTCTTGCTCACTCCCTCCCCCAATCTATGCTTTAATTTCTTTGTGTAAAATTTAGGCGAATAGAGGATGAGAGTATTTTAAGTTGCTTTTGTTGCAGTTGCCAGTTAAGCTGCTTATGTGACAATAACTGCCAGTTTATTAGAAAAAATCAGAATTAATAAAATTTATTTAATATTTTGTCTGCAAAAAATAATACAACTGGCTGCTGTGAGTTTGTTGTTGCTATTGTTGGCTTGCGTCAACACAAAGACCCAATTTAATATTGGGATTTCAAGTGATTTGATTTCTTTTCTTCTCGTATATCCCTTTTATACAGGTTCTTTAATATGCTTTGACAGCGACTAAAAATTATCAAGCGTAAGAATATTACAAAATTCTGTTATTTTAAATGAAGTATTAATTTTTTGTCAATTGTGAAAATTGTATTAAATATTTTCGTTAAATGTCAGAAATATTTTTAAAACTATTTCTCATAGAGCAAGCTTTCATTTTAAGGTTAATAAAAATAAATATTTTGAAGTTGGCATTAAGAATGAAACAAGTGGTTTTGCTTATAAAAATATAAAATAAGTTGTTTGAAAAGAAAATAAATAAATGAATGTCGTTAAATGTTGAAAGTAAGAAAATAATAAACAATAAATTACAAAATCATAGTTAACAAGTGGTTGTTTATTAATATGTAATTGACAATAGTTTTAAAGCCTTTTTGTTATAATTTAATGCAAAAGAAGACAGGGTGGGACAATTGTTTATTTATTCTTTATTTATTTTGCGTGTATCAGTTATCATGATTTTCATCTAGTTTTTAATTTTTATAGAATTTTGGTTAAATTTGATAATTCGCTATCCGTTTAGTTTTTAATAAAAGTTTTTATTAATATTCATTTTATAAAAATCAAGACACATTCACAAAGTTGTATTGTCGCAACATTTGTTCTGAAGGCATAATATCAAACGTTGTGCAGTGATAGAACAGGCAGCTGTTGTTCAGCTTACTTGGGTTTATCATATTGATCCATCTGTGTTACTTGTAAGAGAAGGAGAAAACAAAGAGAAAGAATAGATTAGAATATTAGCATTGAAAAAAAAAAATAGATTAGGAGGAAAGATAGAAAAGAGAAAATTCAATATCTTGTTCATCCACGGAATTTCGTCCTTGAATTTTACTCAATTTTGGAATGATCCAGGAAACTACCCAGACTGTCTTTAATTCAGAAAATTCATAAAGAGTTAGATAGTGTTGCTATCTCTGACAGGCTGACGGATATTCTCCAGTGCTGAGCAGTTACACAGGTAGCCATGTATGCTTTTCTTCTCTTCTTCATCTAGACAGCTTCTACAGAAGCCATCAGAATGGGAATAGCCTAATTTCCATTCTCCTGGTATGATTGCCAAAACAGTCAGCGTAACCACAATGTCCCTCTTAGTACGCCGAAAATCCATTCTATGCCATGCCATCTTCGCAATATTACACCCAACTTTATTTATTTAACTTGTCTGGGCCGATATATAAAGGTACGTATCTACACGAGGCTGGCAGGCAGAGAGCGTGCATCTCCTAACAAGGCCATGTGCTATGCAGTTCCCATCGCCAGTCCCGGGTCTCTGCACCCATATATGGGTGATCTTAAAGTGCATTGCCATTAAATTTAAGGATGTTCGACAATGATTGGCGAGTTGTGATGTCGAGTAGACATCAATTAGAGATCTGATAGCTGCTTGGCTGTTGGTAAAAATTCGAATATTCCTAAGGAATAACTTATAGTACCCCAGCCAGCGTGTCACCGTTTAATTGCAGATATTACAGTATGCTGCATTCATCTGGTAGTCTGAAGGATATTCGAACTACCTTTTCTGTGATATAGACGACGTCACCAACTCTGATTCTTCATTGTGCAGGGATAGGAAGTTAGATTTTTATTTTTGGTAGCGAAAAAATAATTTTAACTTCTATTTTTTCTATTCAACATGTTCAATAATTGAAAAAGAATACTCTTAAAAATGATTGCAATTTAATTTAATTTGAATTATAAAAAATTAAATAGCAGAATAAATGAATTTAAGCTAAAATAAAAACGATTCACATTAAAATTTAATATATAGAAAAGTTCGAATAAAATATTAATATATAATAAATAAAAATACATTTCACACAAATACACTACGACATAAAAATTTAATGAAATAGTATAAAACTAACAGTTTTACAAGAAATTTAGCTGAAGAAGTTACTCTATTATAATACAGTTTTTATTACGTTTTTAACTTTTCCTTCCTGTAAAATTTAAATTATTTGAGTTTAAGCCTTTTAACTTGTGACCAACGATATAAGTATTTGTATTTATTTTTCTTATACATTATTAAGTTTTCTACAAATATGTATCGTTTTTTGAATCAATTAGTATTATACCATAGACAGACGACAGCGTTAATTTGCATTAGAATCTCACTAATGCAAATTAAAATTTTGCTGTGACAGACGACAGTTTTTTGCATTTAGTAAAAATTGTAAATGTACTAGCAATCACAAATCTGAACATGTTGCTACAAGTTGGGTTGGCAGAAGGACACTCTGAAATAAGAGAAAGAAAATTGTGGAAATTCGTAGGTTTAATGGAGGTTATAATTCATATGTGGGTATAAGACATTTTTTTGAAGGACTGTAACATCACTTTTTGGGAGAGTGACGTGCTTACGATGGCCGATACCAGTATTAAGGAAAACTTTCACCTAAATAGAAAGGCATTCAAAAAAATATGTAAAAAAGTTCAACATATCGAATCTATTTTTATTTAAAATTTTTGATTTTTTAATTTTTTGATTGATTGCCGACCGTGTTGCCATATTGAAATTGCTAAATTCAGTATGATTTAGTGCATTTACGTGAAATCTGATACACATTGGAATAGGGATAATTCATAAGTTAATTTGAATTAAGACTTTTAATGCAAATTAACGCTGTCGTCTGTCTATGGTGTTAAAACAAGTAAGAGTGCTATATTCGGCCGTGCCGAATCTTATACAAGGTGGCGCAAAAGAAATCCTCCTATCAGAAAATGCTACAAATTTCGCAATTGGCCCCTAATGTCAGTTCTGTTTTGACATTTGTGTAGTAAACACATGCAAAATACACGTTAATAAACAATGTTACGCTACACTGCTCCAGAACGCGGAATATTGGTTACTATTTATTTGACCAATAATCGGTCGGTGACTTTGGCACAACGTGAATTTCGTCGCAGATTTCCTAGCCGTCCAACGCCTACTGGTGAAACACTGCGACGTTTAGCCGCTCGCGTCAAAGAGACTGGCACAACACGAGATGCTGCAAGGAGTGGCAGACCCCGGAGTAGCCGTTCTGCAGAGAATATTGCTGCTGTAGCTGAGGATGTCATGGAAGCGCCGTCGACATCGACCAGACGACGTGCCACGCAAATGGCTATCAGTCGACGGTCTTTACAGCGAATTTTGGTACAAGATTTGAAGATGTTTCCGTACAAAGTCCAGACGGTGCATCAGCTGTTAGCTGCTGACCGCCAATCGCGTCTAACATACGCTCAAGCCATCCTGAATCACCACCAAGAGGAAGATGATTTTTCATCAAAAATAATCATGAGTGATGAGACCCATTTCCATCTTAGCGGGTACGTAAATAAGCAAAATTTACGCTTCTGGGGCACTGAAAATCCGCGTGTAACCCACGAAGAGCAATTACACCCGCTCAAAGTAACTGTATGGTGTGCTGTTTTCGCTGGAGGAGTCATCGGACCTTTTTTCTTCGAAGACGTCGCGGGCTAAACGGTTACTGTGAATGGTGAGCGCTACAGAGCAATGATCAACGAGTTTTTTTTGCCGCAACTTGATGAATTGGGATTGGAAAACATGTGGTTCCAACAGGACGGTGCAACAGCACACACTGCACGTGCCACAACCGATATGCTGAAGGATGCATTTCCCGGGCGCCTAATCTCCCGTTTTGGCGATTTGAACTGGCCAGCAAGATCGCCTGATTTGACCGCTCCAGACTTCTTTTTGTGGGGCTTTTTGAAGTCTCGGGTTTATGTCAACAAGCCTCAGACTCTTGCAGCTCTTTAAGACAATATCCGTCAAGAATGTGAGGACCTATCGTCGGAAGTTTTGGCCAAAGTGATGGAAAATGCCATAAAAAGGGCTCAAATGACAATCAACTGTGGCGGCGGCCATTTACATGACATCATATTCTCGACTTGATGTAAAAAAAATTAAAAGACCAAATAAAAATACTCCACAAGAAGAATCAAAGTTTTTAATTTTTTTTTAAAATTACAGCCAAAAAACACCGGAAGGTTATTTTTGCGCCACCTTGTATACCACAATGTGTAATCATGCAATAACAATTGCTTTTATCACCATTCATCTCATATGAAATACGTCCATACATATATAAAAACATCCCAATGTAAAATTATTAATCGAGTTTATGTATGTATGTATTTATGTTTTAAAAGAAAAATATATTAAAAAAAAATGCCACATTCACTCTAAACAGTATACAACGTTTGTATGTATGTACATACATACAGTTGTTTATGTTTATGTTTAGATTTTTCTGATTATCAATACCGATCTGCTTCCAAATATTTCAAATATTTTAATACTTCATGCGGATGTCGGGGGCTTCAAAAAGTTGATTTCAACATACACACTGAAAGACGGACAGACTGACAGTGAGTGACAGAGGTCGGAAATGAAAATTGTAGAAATTTCACACGGAACGACAAACCTATATATAGCCTTTTACACTGTGTGCAGAGTGTAATAAATTGAATATAAGCACCTGTGTTAAGTATACAAACTTATCTTGACAGAGTACATCTACGAAAAAGGTTACTTTGTTCCGTTTCGAATATACTTACCTATATGGATATTGTTAAAAATATAAATAGAAATTCCTTTTGATCAAGATATATTATACTATAAAGCCTCAATTCAACAGCTGATCGTCAGCTGCTACTTTCAATATGTCACAATTTCATACATTCTCTCTCTTCTTTTGTAATTTACAAATGTCAAACTTCATATAAAAAACATCTAGCGAAAATACCTCCTAGAATTGCTATTACCTTATATAATAACACCATGCTTTTGGTAGAATATTTTGAATACATTTTGTTGTATAAAATATATACAAAAATGGAAATCAACTTACATTGCCTTCTCTGGAATTTTAAAATTTTTATCAGTATAAAATTATATTTCGTTTCTTGAGCATTACTTGCAGCAGAAAATGTATACAGTTTTTAAAGTTGCGAATAAATAATGATAAGGTCACTATTTTTTTCACAAATACAAAGAGCATTGGTTGGTGCCGTTACTTAAAATACTTGCTATTCAAATGTTATTCCTACGATGGATTTTTTCTCACATTTGTTTAACGTTAGTTCTCTTATAAACAAAAAAGATCGTTTTATATAGAATCAAAATGATAAGGTCAGTACTAACAAGTCTACAGCATTATTATACCCTTTACACAGTGAAAAAGTGTATATATAGGTTTGTCATTCCGTGTGAAATTTTTACAATTTTCATTTCCGACCCCATAAAGTATATATTTTCTGAAAGCTTATGAATAGAGGAGTCGATTGAGCTCTGTCAGTCTGTCTGTCCGTGTGTATGTTGAAATCAACTTTTTGAAACCCCCCGACATCGCTTGGACCCGGCTGAGGTATTAAAATATCAGAAATATTTGGGAGGAGATCAGTGTTGAAAATCAGAAACATCGGTGCATAAACAACTGAGATATGAGCAAAAACCTACGACCACCTCGATTTTTTTTTACAAAAACAACATTACAACAACATACATACATACAAACGTGTATACTGGTTAGAGAAAACGTGGCATCGAATCCCAGCTGAGCCAAAATTTTTTTTTTATTTATTTCATTTTTTTTATTTTTTATTTTTTTTTATTTTATATAATATTTATATTTTTATTTGTTTTTAAATTTTTTTTTTTAATTTTTTTTTTATTTTTTTTTAAATTTTTTTTGTTTTATTTTTTTTAACATACATACGTAAATTTATAATTTTACAATGGCATGTTTTTATATATGTATGTTTTTTATATATGTATGTACGTTCATATGAGATGAATGATGATACAAACTATTTTTATTGCGTGACTACACGTTGTGAAGGGTATACAAGATTCGGCACGGCCGAATATAGCACTCTTACTTACTTTTTATATATTAATTTAAGAGAAAATAAGACGAAGAAAAACTTTATTTGATCTTGAAATAGTTAGGATTTATGGATTTTTGTAATAAGAGAATAAGAAGCGACTTTAAATTTTATATTGACGCCCACTATACTTGCATATTAAAGAAAAAACAAATTCTCTACAAGATAAAACAAAAATGATCGAAACAACAAATAAGGAATTAAACTTATTTTGATCAAAATGTGTTACAGGTTCAAATGTTTTAAAATTCTTAGTCTAGTGCCATGAACCTATCCTCTCTCCTTTTTTTGGCACAAATAAGCAATTTAGTATTAAGCTAACCCAAACAAATTATATAGACTCTAGATAAATATAACCACTCATATTCATTATTTTTCTTTTTTTTCAATTACAAAAACTATTTATAGCAAGAAAGTTATTTTTCTTAATGAATATGGAAATAAACTTCTCCAATTACGTCATATTCAGCTTTATTGTTAGGTAGTGTTGTATTATTTTTTTGGTACCGTGTGATATTAATTGTCGTAATTGACAGGCAAACGACACGACAGCACCAATGACAATTGAGTTGATACTTTATTTCCTTTGTATTAATGATGCTTCGTTTTTCTAGCAATTTTCGCCTCCAACAAGCTTTTGGTATACCCTAAACAAGCCAAGTTCTTTCTTTATCAAACGCTAAACATAAATATTTATTTTATTGTTACAAAAACTATATTGACTTCTTTAATTTAATTCTTTGTAATAAATTTTTCGTTTTGCATTTCAAAACTTTAAATTTTTGGCCTTTTTCGGGTTTCGATTTAATTTTGATTATAGTTGCAGCTACGGTACCATGATTTTTGGCATCTTTTCTTTTATATTTCGATTTTTTATTGGCTTTTTTTAAATTGGCAGTTGTCTTTTTGCCTAAACCCTGCACCGAGTAATGACTTCCCTGAATCTTCTTATCAACTTTCAATGTAGCATTAGGTTCCTTTGTACTACCAACCGTCACTTTATTTGACTTTAAGGCAGCAGCTGTAGGTTTTCTTAGGTGTCTACATCGCAGTTTAGCCACTTTAGTTTTCGGCTTTACATCAAGACCAAATGCTTTTGCTGCCGCTACCACCGAATCAAAGTTGCCAAACACCTTCATTATACTCTTGTTGATAAACTGCAGATACTGTAGAGATGAGTGGCATACGCTACAATTGTTAATGGCATTATAATTCGAACGTATAAGGCTTTCTAGATAGAGAAAGTTCTTGGCCATATTTTCGCAATGCGGACACCTACAGCGTTGTGTTTCATTCAATTCGTTTGTAGAATTTTCCAAAGGATGTAATTCACATAAGCCCAACTTTTGCTTGAAATTTACTGTAGAATTTTGTGGCACTTTGTAGAGGGTATCACCGACTACCTCTTCACCCAGACCAATCATTTTATTTAACACTGGAATTTTGATATTTAAATTATCACGCATTTTTTTTTAGGATTTTCAAATAATTGAGGCTTTTTGTAATTCAAATTAATTTAAATTTTTTAGAACATAAATGATAATTATATCCAGGAATTTTGTCAAACAGTTTTTGTCAAAAGTATAATACGGGGGTGGTTTCATAATTTAGTGATAAAAAACCGAATTGCCGAATTTGTTTTGAAAATAAGAATCCACGAGTGATGGTTGAAAAGCCAATGCATTCGCAAAGATTGACTGTTTGGTGGAGTTTATGGGCTTGCGTCGTCAGCGTAAAAAAGTAGAAAGCTTCCATTAGCAAACAATCTTACCGCTTTCATGCATGAAATAAGATAAGCGCATAAAGTCTACATTGATTATAGAAATGAATAAGTTTGTTCGAACTTTACCTAGCCGACTAGCAACGTAAGTAAGTGCGCTGTTGAGCAGTACACTGTAAGATTTGTAGAAAAATATGCTCATCTTCAAAATAACTGCTAAATAGAAACAACATTTATTGAACAAATGTTATTAAGGCCATAGTTTTACAGGTACACAGACTTTTTAATTCCATTTTGACATTGACTCGCTCTTAATAGAAAACCCCTTCGAAAATCATTGAAATTGAATTGAAAAATATCCAATAAATTTTATATTTTTAAAAAGTTGTACATAAATTATCTATTTACCATTTCTAAAACTACAGAATGCAAATAGAAAAGCAAATTGTGATAAATTGTATATGTGTATGTAGTAGTGTTGGTTGTAATCAGTTAAGTATGTGAATATATATTAAAGCAGTAAATCCCTAAGGTCTCTGTATAACCAATCATTTAAGTAGTTTTGTATTTTTTATTTTTACCCCATACACCCTCTAATGGTAAAATTTCTATTTGCATGTTCTGCTCAATTAATTTTTGATTCCATTTTTATTTCCTTTTTAATGTTCATGTCTTTCGATATTTCATTACATTTCGTTTTATTTTTTTTTCGTTTAACGTTTCATAGTTTGTTAAATATGGGTCGTGTATCATCATCATCATCATCATGATCATTATGCAAACAAACATGTAAATTTACACACAACAAACTTGAATTATATTTTTTTATTTCTTATATTAAATGTTGCAAGTTTTTAGAATTTTACTGATTTGTACTATTACCTTCACATCCATCTACCACACACATGAGACCTATTTTCTCATTTATTTAATACTAGCCAAACCCGGCGCGCGTTGCTACGCCCCTTAATGAATCGAAATGCATTCTGAATTTTTATTGAATATCAAGTGCAAAAACCTAAAAATTATAATTTTTTTATGGGCGTGGCATTGTTCACTTTTCTAATCACGAAATTGTAAAGTCATAACAGCTCAATATATGTGTGCAAAGTTTCAGAAGAATCGGACCTGTGAAAGTACCTCAAAATTATAATTGTTTTAATGGGCGTGGCCCTGCCCACTTTTCTAATCACGAAATTGTAAAGTCATAACAGTTCAATATACGTGCAAAGTTCCAGAATAATCGGTCCAGTGCAAGTACCTCAAAAAGATACCTTTTTTTTATGGGCGTGGAACTGCCCACTTTTCTAATCATGAAATTATAAAGTTATGACAGCTCGACATGTGTGCAAAGTTGCAGAAAGTTGGTGGAAGTACCTCAAAATTATAACCTTTTTTTATGGGCGTGGCCCTGCCCACTTTTCTAATCACGAAATTATATGGTTATGACAGCTTAGTATGTGTGCAAAGTTTCAGAAAAATCGGTCCAGTGAAAGTACCTCAAAATTAAAGCTTTTTGAGGGGCGTGGCCCCGCCCACTTTTCTTATAACGAAATTATTTAGTCATGACAGCTCGATATGTGTGCAAAGTTTCAGAAAAATCGTTCAAGTGCAAGTAGCTAAAACTGATAACTAATTTTTATGGGCGTGGCACCGCCCACTTTTTTCCACCCATAAACACTCCCTGGTGTGTATACAACAACTTGCCAAAGTTTGAGTCCGATCGGTTTTACAGTTTCGGAGTCTATAGCTAACACACACACACACAGAGTTTCACTTTTAGGTATATAGATCAAGAAAATGCATTGTGTTGCAACAGAATGAATGAATGACCCTTTATCAATTTTCATGCCATTCATTCATTTGGTCTAGATTTATTTCAATATTTAAGTACCGAAGATAAACATGCATGTTTTTATTTTGAGTGTGTGTATTTTATTCAGACAAATATCAGGAATTCGATTGTAGCCTGTATAGGTTTTTGTTGTTGCATATAAAATGCTAATTACAAATACAATAATTTGAAATAAAGTTGATTGGAAAATGTGCTCTTAGTATTTTTTTTTTCCATTTTTATACCAGTGGTTAATTATTAACTTGATATTCAAAAAACTTTTACAAATGTTTATAGATCTGTGGCAACAATAAAAAACTGCTTATGTCTGGTGTTGTAATTTTTCAAGAAAACTCTTTCAAATTTACCAACTGATTTTTAAAAAAATTTATTATTTGTTTCTTTGACCTTTTATAATAATATATAATAGTTTTTTAAGCTTAAGGTCCTTTCAATAATAAAAAATCTTTTTGTTTTATTTTATATTATTTGATCAATATTTCGCTACTTCTTTGTGTAGCATCATCAGGATACAAGTTTTTTATTATATATTTGTTTTTTGTTTGATTAGTGTATTGATATTTGTTTGTTTTTAAGTAAATTTATAGTTTAATTCACAAAATTGAAAATAACAAATATCAAGAGAATTCGGTTTTCGTTTATTTAGTTAAATTATTTGTAAGTTAAAATTGGTTTTTATTTCAAATGACATTGTGCGTTAAAAAAATACGGTCAAGAGGTTTTTACTCGAAAACTTCTTATCAATTGTTCACAATAGTTTAAAACTCGCCTGATGGCAATTTAAGTATGCGGGATTGCAATGGTGTTGTTTAGCTTATGTCGACTTAAGCAGTTATTCCTTTTTGCCACCGATATATAAAAGTGCAACATTTCTGACTAATTTGTTATCGCAAGGCCTACTCGCAAAAACTAGAGATATGAAGTTAGGACAGTGGGTTTCTATTCTGATTTACTGAAGAGGGATTTTTTGAAATATAAGCTTTTAAAGGTACAAATTTGTAAAAGTGGATACCTTATAACTTTTAAAGCAAAAATTATACAAACTTGAAAGGAAATCGTAATCTACACAAAGAACAATAAAAAGTTTATTCTGGTAGATTTTTCGCAGCTTAACGGTTGGCTAAAACTTTCAAATTGCTGATGGTCGAACGATTGTTGAGGAAAAGTTAAGAATTCAATATATTTTGGAACATCTGATTCTAATGACATTTGTTATTATACCAGCCACCAAAATATGGTGGGGGTTGTATTATATTTATGTATTTATGTAAAAATTTAAAATCAGAAGTGGTTTCGGAAATAATAAAGCAAAGTAGTGTATAATATTATACCACATATGTTTATGTTTGTGAAGGGCATTTTCAGATTCCGTACGGTCGCATTAAAGGTTTTTATTTACATTTATGTATGCAGCTTATTTTACCGATTTTTCACATAAAAATTATCAAAATCAAATTATCTCATTAAAAAGAGACAAGTGTCAATAAGTCAGCCCAAATATTAAATAGTTTATTAAAATAAATAAAAAAAAAATTAAATAAATAAGCAGTGCTTGTATAATTTATGAACTCAAAGTATTTCTTCGAATTTTGATGAGGTTTTTTTGGGCTTGTTGTTGTTAAAAGAGTTAATATTAGTATCAAAACTTAAAAGCAAAATTGATAAATTTTTTAATAATTATATTAATTCTGTATACAATTTGCAGATCAATTAATAAAAAAATTTCATATTGAGCATAAATTGAAAAATCTTTGCATACGATTAACCTTAACAAAATCATAAAAAACACAATAATTTTTGTATCGAGAAAAAAATTTCAGACTTTGAATTTAGAGAATTAAAATTTGTGATAAAAAAAATTTTTTTTGAAAGAAGTGAAGAAAATTTTCAATTGGAAAATCCAATTTGACAATGCGTTAGGTATGGAAGTTGGCTGTAATATTGTTGAAAAGTAGTTCCATTTTAACTATTATTAGGTTAATCTAGCGTTTTTATTTCTATTTAGTGAGTTTTATTAAAAAACACAAGTAAACATTACTGTTCACTAAACAGCGTGAAAATGCTGATAATAATAACTAATTATTCAGAAAAATCGGTCAAGTGCAAAAAGCTAAGAATTATATCTTTTTGAATGGGCGTGGCCCTGCCCACTTTTCTAATCTCAAAACTATATAGTCATGACAGCTCAATATGTGTGCAAAGTTTCAGAAAAATCGTTCAAGTGCAAGTAGCTAAAAATGATAACTTATTTTTTATGGGCGTGTCTCCGCCCACTTTTTACCACACATAGACACTCCCTGGAATGTGTACAACAACTTGCTAAAGTTTAAGTCCGATCGGCTTTACGGTTTCGGAGTCTATAGCTAACACACACACACACACACACACACACAGAGTCTCACTTTTATATTATTTATAAAACTATCAACTACTTAGTAGTATTATCGTATGACTTGAAAATGTTATAATATTTACTTTAAATATAAATTTGATTTAAATTACATACACAGATAAAATATTTTTCTTAGCTAGAATATTAAGGCAATAAGACTTAGTGTCACTTGGTTGCCTCTACACAATGTGACATATTAGAATACTTGTCGGCAAATCCATTAGCTTCATTTCCCTCCTTTTATGAGGGAATATCCTTCATATTATTGTGTCATCTTTAAATATTTTTTCGATACGCTTTTACAATTAAATAAAAAAAAAACACTACAGAAAAAATTGTATATATTTATGTATGTGTGTATATTTAATAAGAAAATAATAATGCTTAACCTAGTTTCTGGTTTTTTGTCCTCCTAATCTCCAAATTAAAACATTTCCAATCTCTTTTGATAACTTCTATCTTGATTTATGTCCATTTTACGAATAGGATTTTGAAGTATTCATCCTTCAAAAAATAAGAAGACTGAAAGAGCGAAAAAAAAGAAAAATAGAAAAATGCCAGACCTTCAATTATATTCAATTTGTATTAATTTGCAAAGGGGAACAAAAAAAAACAAAAACTAATTTTATTATAATTTACTTAAGCAGGAAAGTGAGAACCCTCTTTGTCTTCCTTTTACTCTACCCTTAACTTATAGCTGTGGTCAGTGTATGAGTGTGTGTCAAAAACAAAAGCAGAAAAAGGAAAATAAAAACCAAATCAATGTTAATTTGTCGTGGGCTTAAATGTGTTGAATTGCTTCAGTTCTGACTGTGCCTTTTGTTTGGAGTAGGTCATTTACGTTTTGGTAGCAATTTGTTCAATATGTATGTTTGTGTTATGCTCTGCCTATATGTTTCGTTTATTCTTGTTTTTTTTATTGTTATTTCACCATTCCTTTTCTGCTTTTTTCTATTTGTTATTGTTTGCTGTGTGTTTGTGGGGGATTTGTTAAAAAAAAACCCACAACAAAAACTCATTGATAAATGTGAGTTACAACAATTTATTTGTCCAAAAAATTATCGTTTAGCCATCTAGGAATTGTTTTAAATGGGAAACCTTGGCCCAGTAAACTACTTACACATAAGGAATTGAAACGTTAAAAATAAAAAAAGGAAAATATTTTGTGGATAAAAAAAACTAACATACGTATTTGATTTCATGTAAGGTGGATAACAAATTGACCAAATCAATTTGAAAACTCTTTAAAATATTTTTATTTACTTTAAGGATTTGTAGATAAACTATTGTACAAAAAAATTAATAGTTAAATTTATTTGTGTTTAATAGGCCAAAAATTTTATTTGCAGTTTAAAGAATTAGAGAAACCGAAAATGTTTTCCTACAGAGATTTTATTGAAATTTGTTTTAAATTAAAAAAATTTCTTTAGCTGAAGATGTACTGAAAAAATGACTTTTTTATACCCTCTCACAGTGAAAAAGGGTGTATATAGGTTTGTCATTCCGTGTGAAGTTTCTACAATTTTCATTTCCGACCTCACAAAGTATATATTTTCTGAAAGCTTATGAATAGGGGAGTCGATTAACCTCTGTCAGTTTGTTAGTCTGTCCGTGTGTATGTTGAAATCAACTTCTTGAAGCCCCCGATATCGCCGGGACCCGGGTGGGGTATTAAAATATCAGAAATATTCGGGAGTAGATCGGTATTGAAAATCAGAAACATCGGTACATAAACAACTGAGATATGAGCAAACAACCACGACCACCTCGATTTTTTTTTCACAAAAACAACATTACAACAACAACAACCAAACATACAAACGTGTATACTGGTTAGAGTAAACGTGGCATCGCATCCCAGCTGAGCCAAAAAAATTTTTTTAAAATTTTTTTTTTTATATTTTTTTTTTCTAACTTTTTATTTTTTATTTTATATATTATTTATATTTTTATTATTATAATTTTTTTGAATTTATTTTTTTTTAAATTTTTTCTTTTATTATTTTTTTTGTTTTATATTTATAATTTATATTAATTATTTTTTTTAATTTTTTTTCTTAATTTTTTTTTTTAAATTTATTTAAATTTAATTTTTTAAAATTTTTATTTTTTTTTTATTTTTTTTTTAACATACATACGTAAATTTATAATTTTACAATGGGATGTTTTTATATATGTATGTTTTTTATATGTGTATGTACGGCACTCTTACTTGTTTCTACTGCATCTCTAAAAGGTAAAATTAGTAAAAGCATTGTTTGTCATCTTTGTTTTTTATAGACTCAATCATGTTTTGTCTATATACGTGATGCAGCAGAAAAGTTCCAGGTTTGCTTGACTAACGGTAAAGATTTTCTGCAGAAGTATAGTATATTTGGAACTAACTATACGGCATACATTACACTGCTAAATGGCGTAAATAAATGTTGAGTTGTTCATATGTAAAGGCCTATTTTTTTTAAGCGGACAAGTAAGAATGCTTTATTCGGCTGTGCCAAACCTGATAATACCGTTTACTACCATGTACACACATCACAGCTTAGCTTAAATTTAAGGTTTTATGATTTACGCCATTGTGCTTTATTATTTCTGGTGCCATCTTTGGTTTTGAATTTGTACATAGTTCTATTCTCTAATCCTTTCATTGATACCCATATTGAATAAAAAATTATCTGTTGTTTTGTTAAAAACGCCATCTTTGATATTAAATTTTTTCAGTTTGCACTGCTGCACACTACTAATCAAGCCCAATAATAAGTGAGACGAAATGGGTTTATTCTAAAATACTAAATTCGACCCATATAGCAACCTATTATACGCCATTTTGTAGTTACGGCCACCATTGTTTTGATTTTTTATAGTGCATTATATTTTGTCGTTAAGCTTTTTCTCTTTAATCACAAATTGTTCTATTCCGTTTTCTAAAATATGAAAAAATTGTCTTTCTGTTCTTTTTAAATTTTAGGAAAAAACACGGATGCAGTTGCATTTTGGTGCTTATATCTCAGTTAGTTATAAGTTGGTTTTTCTCAGCAGCAATATTTGAGATAATGGCGTGCATTTGACTATCTTTATTTAAACAAAATATATATTTTTAATTTTTGTTGTCTATAACTTTGCCGATTTGTTTTTACAAATAGCCTTAGAGGCATATAATGTTAACAAATAGTAGCAGAAGTGTTTTTGAATTATACCATGTTAAAAAAATATTGGAGAAAACAGATGACGCTTTGTTTATTTGCTCATATCTCAAGAAGCTATAGGACGATTGGATTTCAATAGCGACTCATTCTCAAAATATTGATGCTGCATGTAGATGTGCACAGCATGTGGTTGCTTCTAAATGTTGATTTCAATCAACACACGGACAGGTGGCGATTGCTTAATCAAGCTTTCAGAAAAAATATATTTTTAGGGCTCGGGAAAGAATATTGTAGAAATTTCAAAAGAAATGACAAAGAGAAAATCATTTAAAAGTGTTAAATTTGGACGATCTAAGTAAGAGAAAAATGCGTCTGCAAATTTTGTTTTTAGTTGTTCCATCCTATTCGAACAACGTATTTTCAGTTTGGATCCAATCCAAATTGTAAGTCATGGCTAGCTTGGCTTATTTTTAAAAATTTTCCTCTAAGGCAGACTAAACAGGCATATTTTGTAGACAGCCTCCGAATGAGGTAATTCAGCTCTTTAAGCAAAAAACTGGACTTAACATGGAAGAGAATATTGTAAGTACTATCCTGGGTAACATTTCGCAACTGAAAAATAAATGATATTCGAAATAAATTCCAAATAATTTAAATTTAATTTAATTTAGTTAAGCGTTTCTCCGGCCAAGTTTATACAACGAAATTAAAAAAAAAAAATTAACCCCATTACAACCGAGGAAATTTACAAAACAATTTTTAAAAGAAAAATTTAATCGAACATTTATGTTAAAAAAATATTTAAAAAAAATTATTGGGAAAAATCACCGAATACACAGGAAGACAATTCTTATGATATTTTATTACCAGTTGGTTATACAATGCAACGCATAGAACATACTTTTTGATGCTTGAGTATGTTCTCAAGCTAAATAAGTGTGCATCTACAATTGAGGTGGCACAGACGTCGGGTAAATTATACGTTGTCATAGCTGAAATGGAAACTACTGACAAACTCGCCACATTTTGTGGACCAGAACCCAGAATTACTCTGGGTGATGGATTAGTGCGGACAAAGTTCTTTCAATTAGTAAATCTCTAAACCTGTAAAGTTGGATGGAAAGAACACTTATACACAGGGTCGTATGGTGTTTAAGAGGCCTTTGGCAGGGGTGCTAAAATAAAGTGAGTAAAGGTACTCGATCGGAGTACGATGAGCTGGATAACTGTGTTAATAACAGGACACGGAAACACCAAATATCTGATAATAATCAGAGAAGAAAGCAGATCGGGGATAATGATATTTATAAAATGGGCCTGGAGGCTGCTGATACAGCAAAATATGTAGAATGCTAGTACTGTACAAGCAAACGATTAAGGATCAAAGGCAAGCACACATTAAGTGTGTATGCTATATGGGCCCTCAGTCTACAATCAATAGTCGAAAGAGTGAAATCGTTTTCTAGTCTAACGCTAATGCCAATGTGGTGCAAAGAAGAAGTACTGATCGGTAACCTCAAAATTACTGAGATACTCCCTCTACATATGCATATAAGTGAAAGTTTATCACATATTGTCTGTCTGCGAAATGTTATATTTTTAAATAAAATAAATTTTATTTCTATTTTTTTTCATTTATTAAATTTTATAAATTGTTTTTTTTTTTTTTTTGGTTTTTATTAATAAATACACTTGATATGTAGACGATTTGTGTCCGCAATTGAAAGTCATTCAATTGAAATTGTACAATTCAATGAAATAATTGTAATGGCTAAATTTCAAGTTAAAATAACAATAAATTTTCATAAAAAATGATTTGACGAAAACTACATTTAAGCCATCACATATGCACATGTATTTGTTTATTTATTTGTGAAAGTCTTTAGTAAATAAAACATTTACGTACGATTGTGTACTTAGATATTGTACATTATGTGTTAATAAATACTTGTTTTACATATAAACTACTTTAAATAAACCCTCATCCATTAATGTACATGCGTATGTCCATATAAATGCATACAGATATGTATATGTGTATGTTTGTAACAGTTGGATTATATATATAAACGAGAGAGAGTGCTTGTGTGTCAGTTTAAAATTATTTGTGCAAAAACATATAAACACTTCATTCTGGGCATTAACTTAAATTTTATTTAGAATGCACAAACACCAACACACTTATTCATATATAAATAAACCTACATACACAAAAACATTAATCTACATGTGTATTTACATATGTGTGTGTATGTGTGTGGACACGTGCTAGTATGTGTTTAAATGTGTAAGTTACATTATAACATCATTTTAAATGAGTGTTAATGGATTTATGCCAAGTTTTATTTTTGTTTGGTTTTGTAGATTGTGGTCAAAATAGGCAAAATTTATAATGTATGCATTTACTTATACATTTACGTGTTTGTGTAAGCATGTATGTGTGTGTGTGTGCTTAAAAATGTTGTTTATTATAACTTTAGACTTACAGGAAATATGTGCGTTTGCAAAAGTGCAAGTTTTTATATTTAATAAATATTTAAATTTTATTTTATCCACATTTCAAAGAAGCAAATGCTTGCTTGTAAGTGCAACACATAAGTACATAATTATACACACAGACAAACCCTTCAAACAATTTTTATCCAAAAAGACAAAAGCAATGAAATTACGTAAAAATTATCGAACATGAAAATATACACTAAGGGAAAAGCGTGCTAAAATCAAGATTTTATGCTTGAATTCAAGTATTTCCGTTTCAAAAGTCTGTTAAGCGCGAAAATTCTTAACTCAAGAATAAAATCTGTGACGTGGTTATCTTGGTAACCACGCACATATAATATATATATACATATAATATAGAAATAGTAATAATAGTCATTTTTTATAAGTAAGATAATACGTATGAGGTATAGTAAATGGTATGAATGCTCTTACTACTACGGGTTATATTGAATACCCTTAATACCCTTTTGTTTACTTTTTAGTTAGAATTCTCATTAGGTTTATTCATCAATACGTATGAGTATACCAACTTAGCATGTAGTGGGGGCGGTTCAAACGAGACAAGAATTAGCCCAACTTGGTGTTACGTGAGTAATACCAACCCAGGACCTCGAAGTAATATTTGAGTGCCACTTCACACAGCGGCTTCGGCTGACTGTTTCGGTCACAGCGGTTTCGACTGACTGTTTTGCCACAGCGGCTTCGGCTGACTGTTTCGCCACAGCGGCCTCGGCTGACTGTTTCGCCACAGCGGCTTCGGCTGACTGTTTCGCCACAGCGGCTTCGGCTGACTGTTTCGCCACAGCGGCTTCGGCTGACTGTTTCGCCACAGCGGCTTCGGCTGACTGTTTTGCCACAGCGGCTTCGGCTGACTGTTAGAAACACAGCGGCTTCGGCTGACTGTTAGAAACACAGCGGCTTCGGCTGACTGTTAGAAACACAGCGGTTTCGGCTGACTGTTAGAAACACAGCGGCTTCGGCTGACTGTTAGAACCACAGCGGCTTCGGCTGACTGTTAGAAACACAGCGGCTTCGGCTGACTGTCAGAAACACAGCGGCTTCGGCTGACTGTTAGAAACACAGCGGTTTCGGCTGACTGTTAGAAACACAGCGGCTTCGGCTGACTGTTAGAAGCACAGCGGCTTCGGCTGACTGTTAGAAACACAGCGGCTTCGGCTGACTGTTAGAAACACAGCGGCTTCGGCTGACTGTTAGAAACACAGCGGCTTCGGCTGACTGTTAGAAACACAGCGGCTTCGGCTGACTATTAGAAACACAGCGGCTTCGGCTGACTGTTTCGTTAAGTTAGATATAAGGACGATTGTAGTATCGTAGGAATCATAGCTATAAGACGATTGTAGTATTGTAGGAATCATAGAGATAAGACGATTGTAATATTGTAGAAGCGTAGAATTAAGAAGATCGTAATATTATAAATACTAACTATACCCACCTCACCGAACCCGTTCACCGAGTGAATACACCACATCATCGTTACCGAACTTATTCATCAAGCGACTCACGAGTCATCACCGTTACCGAACCCGTTTACCGAACCCGTTTACCGAGTGAGTACGCCACATCCTCGTTACCGAACTTATTCATCAAGCGACTCACGAATCATCACCGTTACCGAACCCGCTCACCGTGTGAGTACGCCACTTCGCCATTACCGATCTCATTCACCGGTCCAGCACTCCACCCCCTCCCGACATATCGTCATTGCCATCAATAACTCGTTGTACTAATATTTTATTATAAATCGAAACGTGTAAATAAAGCAAATTCTATTGTCAACCCCAAATAAGGGCAAATAATTGGTCTTTCATTTTACTTAAGGTTCGTGGATCCGTAAGTTAACCTTGGACACGACTGAACTACCTCAGCCTTTGACAAAACCACGTTACAAATGGCGCCCGAGCAGGGACCCGATTCAAAGTCGCAACGCGAAAAAATGGAAACCGTCGCCAACGATGAAGAATCGACCCGAAACAACGAAAGTGGCAAATGTGATAAGCCGTCCACCAGTCGAAACTTGAGCCAAAGATCTGTCGGCTGGATTTACCTGTTACGAAAAGAACAACTGATTGAGCAGTGTAAGAATGTTGGTATAGCCACGGGTGGATTTACCGTGGAGCATTTACGTAAGCAGTTGGCTGAAAATCTTCGCTTCAAACGCCTAAGGGCCTCGGCTGAGAATATATTGCTGGAGCTGGAAAAAGAAGTTACGACAGCCGAACGGAGTATCGTCCTAGATGACGAAGTCTCAATAACAGTACCTGCCACATCGTCCCATAAACCTGCTTCTGACATTGACATCATGAACATCATTCACCGGTGGGATTTGACATTCTCCGGGGAAACCGACTTGATGGAGTTTCTCGAGCGAATTGAGGAACTGGCCGAGTGCTACCAAGTGCCACGCGATCGTCTTTTACCGTCAATGCTAAGCGTGTTACGAGGCAACGCTCTTAAATGGTACCGAGTAAAGAGAGAGGAAATCCGAACATGGCGGGATTTCAGTGAGGAAATAGGAAAATATTTCCTCCCTTCGCGATATCTTGCCCAGTTGGCACAGACATTCTACAACAGAAGACAGAACAACCGAGAGCGGGCCAAGGATTATATACTCAATATGCTGACACTCGCTAGACGACATCCTATCTTAGGGAAAAGCAACAATCTGGATCGGATTTACGATGGCTTGCGAACTGAATACAAGTACTACGTCCGACGCACGGATTTCGATAGTTTGGAAAAACTGGTCGTAATGACTGACGAATATGAGGCCTTACGAAAGGAAGACCGTCCGTCCACTTCGTACATGATTACGAACATAGCCTATGAAAGAACAAAACGATGCTGGAGGTGCAAAGGGGTAGGCCACAAGAGAATGACGTGCCACCGCCCTAGACGACTCTTCTGTTCGTACTGTGGTCGGGATGGGACTTTTTCACGAAACTGTGTATGTCATAACCCCGACTCTTTATGCACCGTTAATGTGCCGCCATCCAACGACGGCCGTTATTATCTTACAGTCGGGGTTTATAACCGACAAGTCCGAGCACTCGTTGATACAGGTTCATCCCGAACATACATCGGCGGCTCGTTGAAGGCATACCTAGAGGACAAGAAAATCAGTCCCACCAGTATTAATGGTATAGTGCAAATGGCGGGTCAGTCGATAGCAACTTCTCCCGAAGTATTTCACATTCCCATTAACTACCGGAGTTTCGAGATAGGGATACATGCATCGGTGATCCCCAGCCTGGCCGAACCTATGGTATTAGGAATGGATTTTTTGAGGGCCGTAAACATCGAAGTCCGATTAGACAACGAGATACTAACGGCACCTGCAAGTATTACGCCCCTTCGCTGCTCGTCTAACCGTACATTGACCACACGAGGATTCTTATCCGAAGACGAAAACCGAAGGCTAGAAAACCAAAACCTATTTCATAAGAGGAAATTCGATTCAGTGCGAGGATTAAATACCGTCGCCAAGCACGAGAATCGGTTACGGCACACTAATCTCAACAAACAGCGGACCGCTAATACTGAAAAGAAGAAACCGAACCAGAAAAAGAGGAGGAAGAAAGAAAGAAAACACACCATACCAGCCTCCACCAGAAGCTCGTCCAGGAGTCGTAAACAACATCCAGTTGCATCCCCCGATTCACAACGATCAACCAACACCACTCGTATCACTCGTACCAAACTACCCTCAACCGAAATGGGTAGTGACAAACCCGATTACGACCATCCCGGTATCAGAAGAAGGTCATATGGCGACCGGCCGACCATTACATTAACCACCGCATTACCATCAGTATCAAAACCAAGTGAAACTACCGGACCGAACACTACAGGCACCGAGCGCACACGATCATCAAACGACCGAAGCATCGCTTCCCCAAAGTGGGGGGGAAATGTGACGTGGTTATCTTGGTAACCACGCACATATAATATATATATACATATAATATAGAAATAGTAATAATAGTCATTTTTTATAAGTAAGATAATACGTATGAGGTATAGTAAATGGTATGAATGCTCTTACTACTACGGGTTATATTGAATACCCTTAATACCCTTTTGTTTACTTTTTAGTTAGAATTCTCATTAGGTTTATTCATCAATACGTATGAGTATACCAACTTAGCATGTAGTGGGGGCGGTTCAAACGAGACAAGAATTAGCCCAACTTGGTGTTACGTGAGTAATACCAACCCAGGACCTCGAAGTAATATTTGAGTGCCACTTCACACAGCGGCTTCGGCTGACTGTTTCGGTCACAGCGGTTTCGACTGACTGTTTTGCCACAGCGGCTTCGGCTGACTGTTTCGCCACAGCGGCCTCGGCTGACTGTTTCGCCACAGCGGCTTCGGCTGACTGTTTCGCCACAGCGGCTTCGGCTGACTGTTTCGCCACAGCGGCTTCGGCTGACTGTTTCGCCACAGCGGCTTCGGCTGACTGTTTTGCCACAGCGGCTTCGGCTGACTGTTAGAAACACAGCGGCTTCGGCTGACTGTTAGAAACACAGCGGCTTCGGCTGACTGTTAGAAACACAGCGGTTTCGGCTGACTGTTAGAAACACAGCGGCTTCGGCTGACTGTTAGAACCACAGCGGCTTCGGCTGACTGTTAGAAACACAGCGGCTTCGGCTGACTGTCAGAAACACAGCGGCTTCGGCTGACTGTTAGAAACACAGCGGTTTCGGCTGACTGTTAGAAACACAGCGGCTTCGGCTGACTGTTAGAAGCACAGCGGCTTCGGCTGACTTTTAGAAACACAGCGGCTTCGGCTGACTGTTAGAAACACAGCGGCTTCGGCTGACTGTTAGAAACACAGCGGCTTCGGCTGACTGTTAGAAACACAGCGGCTTCGGCTGACTATTAGAAACACAGCGGCTTCGGCTGACTGTTTCGTTAAGTTAGATATAAGGACGATTGTAGTATCGTAGGAATCATAGCTATAAGACGATTGTAGTATTGTAGGAATCATAGAGATAAGACGATTGTAATATTGTAGAAGCGTAGAATTAAGAAGATCGTAATATTATAAATACTAACTATACCCACCTCACCGAACCCGTTCACCGAGTGAATACACCACATCATCGTTACCGAACTTATTCATCAAGCGACTCACGAGTCATCACCGTTACCGAACCCGTTTACCGAACCCGTTTACCGAGTGAGTACGCCACATCCTCGTTACCGAACTTATTCATCAAGCGACTCACGAATCATCACCGTTACCGAACCCGCTCACCGTGTGAGTACGCCACTTCGCCATTACCGATCTCATTCACCGGTCCAGCACTCCACCCCCTCCCGACATATCGTCATTGCCATCAATAACTCGTTGTACTAATATTTTATTATAAATCGAAACGTGTAAATAAAGCAAATTCTATTGTCAACCCCAAATAAGGGCAAATAATTGGTCTTTCATTTTACTTAAGGTTCGTGGATCCGTAAGTTAACCTTGGACACGACTGAACTACCTCAGCCTTTGACAAAACCACGTTACAAATCTTGATTTTTTTAAGATCACATTTAAGATTCTATTCCTGAATAAATTCTCATTTTAAGATCGTGTACAAGATTTTGTTCTTAATAATAATCTCAAATTAAGATCATATTCTTAAAATTTAAGAGTATAATCTTGAAAAATCTTATTTCAAGATCGAATTTAAGATTGTGTTCTTATTATAAGTTTTAAATCAAGATGTGGGCTCTTGTTTCTAGCCCAGGTGAGGTGTATCCTTATAAAATAATAACGCCGGGTGTTCTTCTTAGAACACGGTCACTGGTTCATATCCGGTTCGAAGGACCAAAATGTGGGCTCTTGTTTCTAGCCCAGGTGAGGTTTATTCTTATAAAATAATAAGGCCGGGTGTTCTTCTTAGAACTAACAAATTTATTTTACAGCTTCTTACTGTTCAGTTCAACTGTTCAACTATTAATAATACAAACAATGTAAAAAGGAATTTAATTCACCGTAACTGCACCTTAATGGTGTTAAAAAAAACGAGAAAAGTTATAGCAATAACAAAAGAGTAAACCCTACCTAAAATTTATAAAACTACACAGAAAGAAATATTATAAATATAAATATATATAAATAAATATATATAAATATAAATATATATAAAAACAAGTAAGAGCACTATATTCGGCTGTGCCGAATCTTTTATACCACCACCAATTTTGTGTACATTTAAAGCACAATATTTATTATTTTGTTAATCGCTATAGAATAATCTCTTTATAATAAAATATGTATCACTTTCTTTGTAGAGGGTGGTTAAATTTTAAGGGCCCATGTTGAAGCTGAACCACACCTAAACTTCAACTTTTTTCTTGCATTTCATTTGACATTTCTCAATCTCAGACTAACTCAATTTGAACCGTGGAAAGATACGCAATCGAGCAACGCTTTTAAATATTAAAGATTTTTATAAAAATGGGCGTTCAAATCAAAATGCATTTTGTGCACTTCGTGATTATTTTGGTCAACAAAATCGTTCGAACTCGTCCACAATCGTGAGAATTGTAAAAAATATTTAAATGTCTGCAAAGCAGGTCTGTATGAAATGTGAAAACATCTGTGAATGCCATCTTAGTTCGTTGAATGGGAAACATTGCTGTTTTTCACGATAACGTGGCAAAAGAGCAAGCAACCTCGACTCATCAACGTGCCCAACAATTGAGCATCAACAGTGTCATTGAAAATATGGACTATCGGATCGAGGTGTGCCGTCTAGGTTGGGGAGGCCATTTTGCCGATATTTTGTTCCATACATAATTGAAGCATACAAATATTATCGTTATAAAAATAAATGATAATAATTTCATAATAATTTTTTTTAAATCTTCGGTATGCTAGAAAAATGTTTTCGTAAATTTAATCTTTCAATGAAAGTGGCCGTTAAAATACGTGTGTCAATAAAGTTTCTGCTAATAAACATAACTTAGATATTTCAACATAGTCCTTTAGTATTCCAAAATCTTTATTCATAGGGAATTTACATGAATTTAAGAGGAAAGTTTTATCTACGAAATAGTGCTAATTTATATTTGTTATCTTATGTTCTCCTGAAGTTATGCTCTATTAAAAATGGGAATTTAGGAAAATTTTGACATAAGTAAAAAAAAATTATCTCTAAACATTATAAACAATTTATATTCATGTACTAATGGCTAACAAATTTTAAAATTATACAAAACTTATTTCGTTTGAAAATCTTTTAAAAGCAAAATGTTATAGAAGTTTAAAAATCAAAATCTTACTAATGAATTTCCCGTTTTAGCAAAATGCTGAGAATGTATATTTTGAATCACCGTGTGATAATAATATAAAAATATGTATTACTTTCTTTGTAGAGGGTGGCTTAATTGTAAGGGCCAATTTTAGAAAGTCTGTGAATGCCTTCTTAGTTCATTGAATGGGAACCACTGCTGGTTTTTGCGATAGTGTGGCAAAAGAGCAGTCAACCTCTACTCATCATCATGCCCAACAATTGAGCATCAACATTGTCATTGAAAATTTGGACTATCAGATAGAGGAGTGGCGCCAAGGATGGGGGGGGGCCATTTGGCTGATATTTTGTTAAATGCATAATTAAACCATACAAATATTATCATTATAAAAAGAAATGATAATAATTTCTTAAATAATTTGTGTTTTATTTAAAAACAACATCAGCCCTTAAAATTTAACCACCCTTTATAACTTCGATATGCTACTAAAATGCTTTTGTCAATGTAGTCTTTCAATGAAAGTGGGCGTTAAAGTAGGCGTGTCAATAAAGTTTCTGCTAATAAATACAACTTAAATATTTCAATATAGTCCTTTATTTTCCCAAAAACTTTGTAAATAGAGAAATTACATGAATTTAAGATAAACCGTTATATGGGAGGTAGGCGTTAAAGTGGGCGTGTCAGCTAAACTTTTTGGCACAAATATTACATTGATTAGAAGGATATACGTAGCAAATTTGATCATCATACCTCTAATTTTAATGGTTTTATGAGCTTTTAAATTTCATTAACGGTAGATAACGTGAAAAGTGGGCGTTATAGTAGGCGTGTTAAAGTTATTGTTTGCGAATGAGTACAACTTAGGAGTTTCAATATAGCCCTTTATTATTCCAAAATCTATATTAATAGAGAAATTATATGAATTTTTGGTAAAACGTTATATGGGAGGTGGGCGTAAAAGTGGGCGTGGCACCTTAATCTTCTGGCACAGTAATGATATTGCCCAGAGGGATATACGTAGCAAATATTATCATCATACCTCTAATTTTGGCGGTTCTATGAGCTTTTAAATTTCATTAACGGTAGATAACGTGAAAAGTGGGCGTTATAGTAGGCGTGTCAAAGTTATTTTTGCGAACGAATACAACTTAGATGTTTCAATATAGCACTTTATTATTCCAAAATCTCTATTAATAGAGAAATTATAGGAATTTTAGGTAAAACGTTATATGGGAGGTGGGCGTAAAAGTGGGCGTGGCACCTTAATTTTCTGGCGCAGTAATGACATTGACTAGGGGGATATACATAGCAAATTTGATCATCATATCTCCAATTTTGGCGGTTTTATGAGCTTTTAAATTTCATTAACGGTAGATAACGTGAAAAGTGGGCGTTATAGTAGGCGTGTCAAAGTTATTTTTGCGAATGAGTACAACTTAGGTGTTTCAATATAGCCCTTTATTATTCCAAAATCTTTATTAATAGAGAAATTATATGAATTTTAGGTAAAACGTTAAATGGGAGGTGGGCGTAAAAGTGGGCGTGGCACATTGATTTTCCGTTACAAAAAAGCGTCTCACCAAAAACTAAAGTGTGCAAAATTTCAGAGTTGTACATCAAATTTTGTTGCTTTTATAACGTTTTTGTTTTTAAATATACCGAAAAATACACTGTGCGGTATAAATTTTCGTACATTTTGATCGATAACTCCTCTCCTAATACATAGATTTAGATGATTTTCGGAGGACAATATTATTTTTACTCAGGAAATATATATTCGAAGTTTCATGAGTCTACGTTAATGCATTTGGACACAATTCCGTTTTATTCGATGTTTGAAGGACAAGGTTTTTTCGACCTACTCTTGCTTTTCGAGCTATAACTCTCTTCCTTATATTCCGATTTAGCCCATTTTCAATACCAAACAAACCTTGTCTATAAGAAAGATTCTGGCAAAATTTGAGCCCCCTAGCTTTTTCGGTGCGACCTCTATCGTGCTTTCAACAGACGGACAGACGGACGGACATAGCTAGATCGTCATCAAATCAAACCCTGATTCCGAATATATATACTTTATGGGGTCTAAAATGGATATTTCGATGTGTTACAAACGGAATGACAAAATGAATATACCCCCACCATTTTTTTGGTGGCGGGTATAAAAATATAAATAAATATCTATATATACAAAAGTGAAACTCTGTGTGTGTGTTTTTGTGTGTGTGTGTGTTAGCTATAGAGTCCGAAACTGTAAAACCGATCGGACTCAAACTTTGGCAAGTTGTTGTACACATACCAGGGAGTGTTTATGGGTGGAAAAAAGTGGGCGGGGCCACGCCCATAAAAATTAGTTATCAGTTTTAGCTACTTGCACTTGACCGATTTTTCTGAAACTTTGCACACATATCGAGCTGTCATGACTAAATAATTTTGTGATAAGAAAAGTGGGCGGGGCCACGCCCCTAAAAAAGTTTTACTTTTGAGGTACTTGCACTGGACCGATTTTTCTGAAACTTTGCACACATACTAAGCTGTCATAACCATATCATTTCGTGATTAGAAAAGTGGGCAGGGCCACGCCCATAAAAAAAGGTTATAATTTTGAGGTACTTGCACCAGACCGATTTTTCTGAAACTTTGCACACATATCGAGCTATCATGACTAAAAAATTTCGTGATTAGAAAAGTGGGCAGTGACACGCCCATAAAAAATAGGTATCATTTTGAGGTACTTGCACTGGACCGATTATTCTGACACTTTGCACACATATTGAGCTGTTCTAACTTTACAATTTCGTGATGATAAAAGTGGGCAGGGCCATGCCCATAGAAACAATTATAATTTTGAGGTACTTGCACTGGTCCGATTCTTCTGAAACTTTGCACACATATTGAGATGTTATGACTTTACAATTTCGTGACTAGAAAAGTGGGCAATGCCACGCCCATAAAAAAATTATAATATTTAGGTTTTTGCACTTGATATTCAATTAAAATTCAGAATGCATTTCGATTCATTAAGGGGCGTAGCAACGCGCGCCGGGTTTGGCTAGTAAATATATAAAAATAAATATAAATATTTATAAATAAATATAAATATATAAAATAGAGTTGAAGTCGAATGAAATTCTTGTTTTTAAGTTATTTTTAATTTTGAATTCTTGAAAACAGTCTTTCTATTGGTTTTTACCAAATCCAATGTTGAAATAATACTATTTTTTTAATTTTTTTTTTATTTGTATTTACATAAGTATGTGTATGTGTTAAAAATCAAAAAGAAACGCAATGATAATGTAATGCTTACATCTTGAGAAACTTATATTCGGTTTTAAAATCTTTAAATGGCTACTTACAGAAATCTAGTATAAATGATAAACCTTCCTGAATTTTGTTCAATTGGAATAAGTTTTGTATTGAATTAGATATAGATGAAAGCAAACTACAGACCAAATTCTGAATTTCTATAACTTAGTTCCTTGGCATACTATAATGCTGGTATAAGCATATTAAATTCTTTCCATTTTGAAAACATTGATCTTTGTCTCGGTACATAACTTGAAAATCAATTTTGATCTGAAAATTTTAGAAGAAAAATGTGTTAAGCTGTAATAAGCAATCGAAAATTTACTTACCAATTCGGGTGCTCTTGAGTGACTTTACTTTGGCCATCCACGTAAAAACTCAAGACTTCTCATTTCTTGCAAATCTTTCTGCCGCATACTGCAGGTGAGTGTCCATTTGTGACAAACTTCCTCCTAATTAGCACTATCTCTACTCAATGATAATATATAAGCAGCTGCAACTGACTCATCAATTTCCTCACTCTGCATATGATTTGTTAATCGGATATCACTGTCTTCTTCTTCCAAACGACATGAGCTTGTATTTACTCCTTTAAAGAAAATTATGATTTCTTTTAATATATACATTTTCCTAACTGCATATACACACATATAAATAAGAAGGAGCACTTACCCTTAAGATACTTGAAAACCGTCTCCATTTGAAACTCTTCTAGAAGATTTTTTAGCAAAGCGTCGTCTGACAATTCCGACGCAACTTCCTCCAACATACTTATCACTTCATAACTTCCAATTGCCATCGGTAACAAATCGTCACTTACAGGTATGGTAACAAGCACCATTTCATTGGTGTTCTGGTTTTTATTTTAAATGCTCTTTTTAGTAATTAAAAATTTTTTTTACACTTTTTCTCACAATGCGTCTTTTTTATTTAGCGTTTTAAAATTTATAAGCAACACGTTTTCTTTAATGCTAAATCAAGAATTAAATCTGAATTTTAAGAATATGTTCTTAAATCGAAGAATACGATCTAAAAATTAAGGTTACGTTCTTGATTTTAAGAATGTATTCTCAAAGTTTAAGATCACATCTTTAATTTAAGAAAACGATCTTAAAATCAATATTGCGTTTTAGATTTTTAGAATTCATTCTTAAAATCAAGAATTTATGCTTAAATTCGAGAACTGACCAAAATTCAAGATTGAAATCGGAGGATTTCTGCAATCTTCATTCAAGAATTTTATTCTTAAATCTAGATCGTCATTTTTCTCTTAGTGTTTATATTTTTATTTTATTAAAAAGTGTCTCTGTTCGGGAAAAAATGCAAATACGATTATATACAGGTTGCTTTTGAAAAATTATCTTTAAACTAATTTTTTGATTACAGTAAATGTTTCGTATTGTTGCATTTTATTAAAAAGGTTGTAGCAGTAAGAACGAAGTGTTTTAAATTTAGTGTATTTTTTTTGGTGCAAGTGTAAGCTCAGAGCAGTTGTCACATATGTATGTTTATTCCGATTATTGAGAAAAGAGCGCTTTACGAAAGAACAACACGTTATATTTAATTGTGAAAACTTAGTAAAAAAATTTGAAAAGCTAATACTAAGACCCCCGTAAATTTCGAAAAATTTGCAGTCTAGAGTATACCTGATGTGCTAACTTGTCGGTCTCTTAATACATTGCTATAGTATACGAGAGTGTCGCCAAAAACTGGCAAACTTTAGTTCGGCATCGTTTACAACAACGTTAGTTTTTACAAAGCACTAGTCAGAAAATTTTGACAAAAGACCTCCACATTTATGCGTACAAAGTTTAGCTTACTCAGGAGTTCGAACCAACAGTCCATGGATAGTTCCGGCAATTCGTTCAAGGGAAAAATCCTTATGAAATCTATGAGAAACAAATGCAACGACAACAAGTAACTGTTTGATGCGAATTTGTGCACAATTGGGCCTTACTTTTAGGCCATTCGTTACCAAAAAAAATAAAATGAAAAAGAAGTTCTATTAGGCTCAACGGAACTGCATGGATCTGGACGACATGTGGGTTCAATAAGAGCCGCCACCTGTCAACCAAAGCATGAAACAATCTATTTATTGCTACTATAACAAATTATCTCAAGAAAATCTGATGTCAACTAGTAAACTGGCTGGATGTAACGCCGTGTGATTTTTTTCTTTGGGGTTCTGTAAAATTTCGGTCCCAACTTTCCGCGATCCAACGCGTCATCGGTGAGTTACAGCCACATCTCTGTCAAATAGCCGTGAAAATATTAATGGAAAGAACAATGATCTGTCATCAGAGTCGTTGGGGGTATTTGATGGATACTTTATTCCAAACTTAATCGGAATATGTTTTCTTTAAAAATAACTAGAAAAATCGCAAATACTTTAAAAATTTACGTGTTAAAAAATTAAAACTTCTTAAAAAATCCAATAGGGACTTTTTAAAAAAAATATTAAAAGTTTTATCATTACACTATTTCAAAAGCCATTAAACAGTATGAAGAAGACTTGATCAATGAAAGGAAACCTGGATCACGAAGAAAAATTTCGAAAGTACGAAAAAAAGTTCCTTGAGTGGTATTCGAATACGGAGCGCGAATTCACTAAACTGTCCAGAATTTCGGTATGTGGAAAGGTATTGGGCTTTTGTAAAAAAAAAGTTAAAGAACACAGGAAAGGCATTATAGGGTATAACCGATTTTAAGCGTAAGTATAACACCTTGTGCAAAAAATTTAATGGCAGGATATCTGGAAAAAGTGGATAAATTTATCAAACCGAGCTTTAAGCCAATATTGTAATTTTTTGTGAATTCAAATATATTTATGCATTTTTAAGAATTTTGATACAATATTTAACGGTTTAAGATTTATTTTACTTAATACAAGTATAATTTTTTTCTGACTCACTCTTTAGTAACTAATAAGTGACTAAAGGAAGATAAAACCAAATAAGAAACTAATGTAATTTGTTTTCTAAAGTTTTAGCACTGTTAGTAGAAGTGTCGAAGAAGTGACTTCTAAGTCACTACTGTATAAAACTAAACTTCCATTTGCTGGCAGGAAAACTACTAATTGTAACAAACTTCTTTATCATATACTAAGAATATTCATTAAAGTCCGAATGTGATGAATATTTTACAAGTAAAAAGAAAATCTCCTGGACGATTTATAATTAATATGTACACATTAGTAATACTCTTAGAATTAATTATAACTCATTATCATTAGGACTTAAGTATTAAATGCTTTTAGCTGTTGTACGTATTTGTATTACCATACAACTAACTAATAGGTTCGTAAAACATTAGCCAGTATTGCATAATATCAATCAGTAAGATAAATGTGAAAAATTGTTGTAAATTCTCTATAATCAAAAACAGAGAATCAATCGAGAAAGTTTAACCAAAAGGAAATGTATCGTAAAGTGTCCATAAAGAGAGAGTTAAATATTCTCAACATTCCACTAGCAATAAATATTTATAGAAAAGTTTTGTTTAATTTGTGAACTAATAAGAGAAAATTGTTTGAATAATCTTGTTACACTGCCTATTGACTGGCTTGACTTTGATTTAGTTAGATGACGTTTGTTAAAGAAAAATTTCACCCCATATTACACTTAAAGCGATTGTTTTTTTTTTATTTTTTTATTTTTTATTAGAAAGAAAAAACAAATTAAAGTGTTAATGTTTCTTCAAAATAGGCAACATTTCGTGTTATAAAATGTGATAAAAAGGAGAAGAAAAAAACTAAAGGTTCACTAAAACGAAAGTGAAATTTATTTTACATACACCTCAACCGCCATTGTTTTGGATTTTAAGGGCAATAGTTTTTTTTTAATAAATAGAAAGTAAAACATTTATGTTCTTTACACTTATATGTACATACATAGAAGCAATAAAAATATAAATTCAAATACATGATTTCGTATATGTACATTGCACCGTACCAAAATAAAAAAAATAAAAAATTTCGACTAACAAAACAGCTTTTCTAAGCTATTTCGAACAGAGAAAAAAAAATTATTTTTCAAAATTGTTTAAAAAAAAACTTTATATTGCAAGTTGTTGCTTGTAAACTGGTACGGTTAAATGTATATGTACATGAGTCTGTTATTTACATGTGATAGTTTAAGAAATATAGAAACACTGCGGTAGATATGAAAGTTGAACTATTTTTGCTGAGCAGTATACTTTATACAATAATTTTTAAATATTTTAATTACGACACTAACATAAAGCCGTGTGTCCACTACCAAGTTTTATTGCGGAAGGTGCGTCCAGAAGTTTTTGTCGTGTAAGCACGTATTAGAAGTTGACTTCCAGAAATCACGGCTTGCAGAATTTACTTGCAGCCATTATGTGGAAACACGTGTTTGTTGCTTTCTGGAAGTAACTTGAACGACTTGCTGTGAACTACAAGTGTTTAAAAGACTTCTGGAAGCAGACTTCCGCAAGTTTCGGTTTGAGTGGAAACACCTCAGCAAATACTTGCAGAAGTTCTTCCGCAAGTGACTTGCTAGTAGACACACGGCTTAATATTTAAATATTTTCAATTATTTTTTTTATATAAGTAGCAGAAACCGGACCGCAAAGGTTTTGCGTTGTGTTCAGCAGGAATTTAATATTATATGCCACCAATATCCAATAATTGTTATAAATAGCATTTCATTCGTATGAGGGTATTACACCCCCTTTTCTGATCCTTATTATTTTTGTTTCTAATTAGAAAATTGTTGTCAAAAGTACCTCGTACTAAATTTAAACCAAAAAGAGATTACAGTTTTCCAAAAATTACATCAAACATATTTTTTGGTATTAGGGGATCACTACTTTCTCTGTTCTGGTCCTATCTATTTTGTGTCCGAAAAAGTAAACTAATATCATTACAAACAGCTATGCAGGATTAAAATCCTATAACAGTTTTAGTTTTGCAATAATACCGATAAATTAATTTTCTTTTTGTGGGAGGTACCACCACCCTCATTTGATCTTATGTTTTTATTGAATGTAATTGTAAAATTTTGATTAAAATGTCTAATACCAGCATATTTTTAGCCCAACTCTTAAAGGTGTTATTATAAAACTCTTTACAAAGTTTAATGACTTCAGATGTTACAAGACTCTGAATACTGTTTCCTACATTCTGCTGAGCAACTCCATTCATTTGATACCAATATTGAGGAGGTTGAAGTGAGTACATTTGACCCATACATAAATTAATTATAGGCTATTTTGTAGCGGCGGCCATTTTGATTTTCAAATGTTTTAAGAGTGTCTTATATTCTGCTTTGCATTCATATAATTCCTCTCTGTTGTCCAGTAGTGTGATTCTTTGACTTATTTTAACAATAATCGTATCGTTAAAAAAGGTTAACAAGAATTTTATCGATTTCGGTATTTAGTAAAATATTTCTACTTGAGTTCTTATTGTTATCTAAATTACAATAATTTTTTGTTGTTTATTTTATCGACAAAAAGTTGAACTTTATGCCCGACTTAAAAACCACTTATTTAAGATTTGGCTATGGCGTAACTACCTGTGTAAGGGATGTTATTCGTAAATTTATTTAGACACTTTTGATAACAAAGGTGCCACGTTAATGTAACAGTTACCGAGTATCGTTAAAAAAGTATTCAATGAATCGAAAAATCGATAGTGCAAACAATAGCAAGTGCCAGAAAATTTAACAACTATCGGATAGTTAAAAGTTAGTAAATCGCATCACAGAACAATTACGGATTACAAATTTAAGAATAAACACATAAGAATTTGTGTTGTTGTACTTATATCTCAGATATTTTCAAACCGATATCTCAGTTTTTCGTGAAAATAATTTTAAAAACTACGGCTTGTAATCTGGTGTTCTTATCGTGTCCAAAAACAAATTAGGAGCTTTAGCAACATGATATATTAAAATAATAGATATATTTTTTAAAAATATTTTTGGCTTTAATATTAGTAACCGATTTATCCAACATTTTTTAAGAATATCAAAAGAGGCATATCGTACCTATAAATGGTAACAAATGTCTCTATAAATAAACATCGGGCTGAAAAGTTTTAGTTTATTTGGTTTAAAAAAGGGGAAAACGGAGGACTCCGTGTTTATTTGCTCATATGCTATATTTTAAAAATATTGATACCAAATAAATAGGGCGCAAAACATCGAGTGTAGCTTCGGCTGTGTGGCACGTAGCGCCGTCCTGTTGAAACCAAATGTTGCCAATATCCCCCTCTTAAATTTTTGTTTACAAAAATTCGTTCAACGTGGCCCGATAACGATCGCCATTGACAACGGCAACTCCTTGCTAATTTTCGAAGAAAAATGGCCCAATTATGCCTCTGAACCGAAATCCGCACCAAACAGTGAATCAGTTTGGGTGTATCGGCTTTTCAATGTATTCGTGCGGGTTTTCTGTGCCGCAAATGCGACAATTTTGCTTGTTTACATATCCGCCAAAACCAAAATGAGCTTTATCTGAAAAGATGATTTTTTTTGCAAAATCGGGATCTTCTGTAAATCGATCGCAGGCCCATTGAGCGAAGCGAAAACACAACCATATTCGTTCAGCGGAAGGATAAAACTAATAACCTGTCAAATCAGACATGAGCTAAGTGTTACCATTCACGAAATAAGCACTAGTTAAAAAAAAAAAACGTTAGATGGAAGCCCCTTTACATGTGAGAGCTCTCAGAAATTATATACTTTATGCTTTAAAAATTACAAACTGAATGTCAAAGCTATATATGCCCTTGCAGAAACAGACAAATCGGTACAGCCTTTCTCCGAGCTGATATAAACTTATAGGTGAGTGTAAAAGTGGGCATGGTCAAATTTTTATTTATGCAAAAAATTAAGTTTGGTTATGACAAATATTTAAAAAAAAATTAGCGAAATTGGTGCAGCCGTTTTTAAAGGCTTAACAAGGAACGTTACTTCATTTTTATTTATTTAGATTTTTAATAAATTTTTTACTTATATAGGATTTAAGTTTAATTTTCTTACTAAGTTTATGAACTTTTTATAAATTATTTTTAATTTTTTTCTTATTTTTATTCGAAAATTTTTTACTAATTTTTGTATATTACGGGCAAGTTAAAATTTTATATTTACACGTGTTGACTAGGGTAAAAATTAAACTGACCATGGTTTTTTTTAGTTAAATAGCTTCGCTGAGTAATTTTAAAAAAATGTATGGATTATTTACACTTTAATTTAAGGCTAAAACAAAATCATATTCATTTGAATTGTAGTATACATTCGTAATACAGTAGGCACAACTTTCAATATCAGACGGTCATAAATACTTGTATATCGTCGCAGTAGCAGCAGTTTAACATTTACATACATATTGTGCGATTACTTTGCTTGAGTTTATTTAGCATATACATATTTCTATATTTCAAAGTGAGGCAGGTGTTACGTGGATACACACATATGAATATTGGCATTGTGTTGAAAGTATGTGGCCTGTATAGAGATTAGCCGACTAACTAAACAGCCAGTTAGTCAGCCAAGCCAGTCAGTCAACTAAAGAAAGTAGTACAATTCTATATTTTTTGTTTTTAATTTTATTCATACTTTAGTATTCGGTATTGAGGTCAACTTCTTTTTTTAGTTTTTTTTTTATTTCCTATTCTCTAGATTTTCTTAAACTTTTTTTTCGAACATTTTATTTGCTGCCATTGTTGTTTTCGAGAGTGTAATAAAAAAACCGTCTGTGTCGCAATGTTGGCCAAACAAAAATAAAAATCAAAAAAAACACATACAAAAGTGGTAACTAGATGTGGTTTTTTCACTTTCATTTATTAATGTTGGTGGTAGTTGTGTTGTTCTTTGCCTTAGACCCTGTTGAACGCATACCTTAAAGGAATTTAACGCTTTAAACAGCCATCAGTTAATGGGTGTTTGTGTATGGGTTACCAATCGTTGAAACCGCAAAATTGAAATGAGTACAACTAAATTATAATAAAAATAAAAGTTGTACAGAAGCAATACATACCCCACACACTTCTCCACAGTCTTTGACTTTTCAAAAGACTCTGTGTTTTTTTTTTCACCTAAAAAAGTCTAAAAAAATAATTCCTCAAGTTGTTGTATAAGCGACCAACAAAATTGAAATAATAATAAAATAAAAACACAAATAAAAATAAACATGAATGAATGAATGAAATAGAAGCAACGTAAACTTTGAGACCCCAAAGGTGTAGAATTAAATAGTTTTGCGGTCAGTTTGATTTTGATTCTTTGGTGAAAACGTGCTTTATTTTTACACTTTTTGATTATAACTTTCGTCCAAACTTAAGTTTCTGATTTTGTTGTTCACTCACATAATAACAATGTTTATTTTACTTTTGCTAAGCAAAAGTTAAGAAAAAAAAAGAAGAAAATAATAAAATAAATATTGAAAAAAGTATGTTTTGTTAACTCAACAACAAAGAAAACATAGTTTAATAAAAAGAAGCACTTTTATAAAAGAAAAATATCAACAAGGTTTTTTTTTTGTTAAATTTAAAAAAATATATATTTTTAAACTTGTTGAAAAAGAGCTTAAATTAAAGGACTTTTTGTTTAAACGTTTGAATTTTTATTAAAAAAAAATATATATAACGAAAGGTAAAATAAATTAACTATTTTCTATTGCATATATTAAGGCTTAAGAAACATTTAAATACTTTTGAATTTCTTTTATTTATAGAAAATTTTTGTTATTTATAAAAGGGATCACTTATTTATTTAAAATTATGAAAGTATACTTAATTTGTATACTAAGGCTGGTTATATCACTTCTTAAAAATGTGTCTGAGTTTTAAGTCCAAAAGGGATTAGCATACTTTTACGGGTTGTTATTCTTTTACTGTCTATTATTTTATTTTTGTCTTTAATATGTAAACACTTTATTTTACGTTGTATTGTATTACAGTTATAACAATGCTGCAAATATTAAATAAAAAATATGAAAATCTGAATTTAAAATTAATTTGCTTTTGGGACTGTAAAATGTTAGAACAAAAACTTATGTATTTTCTAACATCTAGCAGATTCAACTTTTGAAAGAATATTTTTACTACGAGATTAAAATTATATATTAAATGGGAATTTGTACAGGGTTGACAAATAATGTATATAATATTCTAATCTATATATATAAAAGTGAAACTCTGTGTGTGTGTGTGTGTTAGCTATAGACTCCGAAACTGTGAAACCGATCGGACTCAAACTTGGGCAAGTTGTTGTACACATTCCAGAGAGTGTTTATGGGTGGAAAAAAGTGAGCGGGGCCACGCCCATAAGAAATTAGTTATTATTTTTAGCTGCTTGCACTTGACCGATTTTTCTGAAACTTTGCACACATATGGGCTAATCCTGCGTTACGGACGTTACATTCGCACGCAAATTGCTTGTTAAGATTGACACGGCTGGCGTTCACGTTTTAATATTTTCATGAAATTTTTTGCAAAATGCAGTTCTTTGGGAGTTCTTTAAAACTTGTTTTAAACTTAAAGGTTAACTGTTTTTGAAAAAAAGTTATGCTAGCTTAAAGTTCCGTTACGGATGTTACAAAAAATGGAAGTTGATTTTGTGGCTTATGTGCATTTGCACATTTTTTTAGCTAATTTTGCATAATAAACAAAATAATTCCATATACGAAATATTAATTGGAATATATGACGATATTAATCCTGCTTAGAAAAGAAGTCTAAGTGGTCCCGTTAAACAAAAATCTTAATTTTTCTCTGTTACGGACGTTACGTTACGGATGTTACACTTTTTCCATTAAACCAAATTGTGTATATAAAAAACATTCACGTATTGAAAAATATTTTTAACTTTGAAATTATTAATTTATTAGTTACAAAAAAATTATAGAATATTTCACTACTCTTATATTAGCTTATATTCATTTATTTATTTGTTTATTTAAATGTTTAACATTGTATCTTATGCTTAATAGACCCAGCTGTTCGAGCTACTTTTTTTTAGTACATATTGTCATTGGATAAGCCCGAAAAATAATGATATGATTTAAGAGCTGGATATTTTTTACATTTATCCATGTTTTTGATATTTCGTCAGATATAGTTTTGACATAATTTTTATCAACGTAAATTAGGAAAACGCCATTTATATTTTTTTTGTTGCTAATTTGTGAAAATCTCGAACGTTTTTTTAAGATGAGATTTTGGGCTTTTACTAGTTGCCAAACTTTTCGCTTAACAATAGCGCCAACACCGTCCACCGCTCCCTTTCCATGCAAAGTAGCAAAAAAATTCCTAATTTCTAACGGAAAATCCAGTACGTAAACATTGCATGCATGGGCGTACCGCCAAATATTTGAAGGGGGACATCGGGGTTGCGGTTTACAACATGGTTATTAATTATTAATTATTGATTTTTACGAATTATTTTAGGTTTCAGAAGAATTTGTATTCAACTCAATTTAAGTTGCAGATTGGGGGATCGCATGTTATTTAAACACACTTTTTGTTACTTTGAGGTTAAGTTTTTCGGGTTCTCGGCAACCTTGAGCAATTTAAAGCCCAGATTCAGATTCAGCAGGTGAAAACCTATTATAAACACTTACCACCACACCTACACTTATATATATGTTCCTCTAACTCCCACTGGAGCATAGGGCGCCACCTACACTTCCACCTCATAATATTAAAATAAAATTTTTGGGTATTTTCATACCGTTACGGACGTTACACACTTTGTCATTTAAAAAAAAGTGTGTAATAAAGGTATTTCTTTTTTCTTATCAGATTAAAGTACATAAAAAACTCTGTTTATAAAGCTAGTTTGGAAAACAAAATTATTAAAATTCATTCTGTTAAACTTAAAAAACCCTATTTTCCGTTACGGACGTTACACACAGTGTACCAATTTTTAGTTCAAATTTTTAATATATATTAGATAAATATGATTTGTATCGCAAATAAAAGAAAATTAAGCAAATTAAAGTTTTGCTAAAGTCTAGATACTGAAACGACCCTTTTTTTACAAAAATATATGAAAGCAAGAGGTACGTTTAGGTAAGCCTCTGACAAGGCGAAACAAACCACTGTAAAACTGTATTGCTTATAAATTTTGGAGTTTGAATTGTATCCTATTATTCCATTAACAAACATTTGGATTTTGGGCAACTTTAAATTTCTGTCTTTGGCTTAAAAATTTTCGGATTAGCCCATATTAAACTGTCATGACTTTATAATTTCGTGATAAGAAAAGTGGGCGGTGCCACGCCGATAAAAAAGTTTGAATTTTGAGGTACTTGCACTGGAAGGATTTTTCTGAAACTTTACAAACATATTGAGTTGTCATGACTTTATAATTTTGTGATTAAGAAAGTGGGCAGTGCCACGCCCATAAAAACAATTTATAAGTTTGAGGTACTTGCACTAGAACGATTTTTCTGAAACTTTGCACACACATTGAGCTGTCATGACTTTATAATTTCGTGATAAGAAAAGTGGCCAGGGCCACGCCCATAAAAAGTTATAAGTTTGAGGTACTTGCACTAAACCGATTTTTCTGAAACCTTGCACGCATGTTGAGCTCTCATGATTTTACAATTTCGTGATTAGAAAATTGGGCAGCGCCACGCTCATAAGAAATAAGTGATAATTTTTAGCTTTTTGCACTTGATATTCAATTAAAAATCAGAATGTATTTTTATTCATTAAGGGGAGTAGCAACGTGCGCAGGGCTTTTCTAGTAAAATATAAATGTGACTAACTGACTGATTTATTATTGCACAGTCAAAACGCGAAAGACTACAGCATAGATTCACTGAGAAGGGGTTTTTTTTGATAATTGGACTTTAAGGGGGTAAAAACGAGTAACATCGGTAACCTGAGACATACTAAATTGAAAAATTATTGCTCAAAAAATAAGTGTGTGTACTTTTTGTTAATTTTCAACCACTTAAAAACAAAAACGTGAAAACTCTTTATTTTAGTACTTTTTTGGTATCCCATGTAACTTTGAACACATAAGCAAGAAAAAAAATACAAATAAAAATACTACTTCTCAAAAAATTACCAAAAAGACTTAAGTAATGTTTCCATATTTGCATGTATAAGGGGTAAAACTTGTTCCGCTTTTTGGTACTTTATTTTCAAAATATTGACATCTATTTAGGTGAAATTTTTTGAAACTTCAAGGGGTACCACAAAGGCACACAAAATGGGAAACTTCTAACTACTTGGCCAATTCGAATGAAATTTGTAATAGGCGTTTTACCAGACATTCAAAATCATATAACTCAGTGAAGCCTAAAATACATTCACAGCGAAGAGATAAGCGAAAGTTTTGGGAAAATAGTTAACTAGTTTAAGGAACATTATCGTTTGTATGCGAAAAATTCCCTTTTAATTATAACTATTAATATATTTTGTTTCTAAATAGATACTTAAACTTAAATTTAAATTTGCACATGGATATGGGGTACCCAAATAAGTACTTTTTCTAATTTTTATGGTACTTTGGGAAACTAAAATTGTGTACGCGGGTTGGGTGTATGTTCCACAACGATTCATTTTCATGAACTGGCTTCACAAATCGACCCACAAACTGAACTGAAGGCAGATCTCTTTTTAAATTTCTTGCAGTTTGCGATAAAGACTCACTACTTTGAAAGTAAGTTTTTAGTATTTTCCAATTTTGTTCGAGCGTATAGCATCCCCTTTTGCAAATATCGAATATAAACCTGAAAATAAGAATGATTGTTATTCTACCATGTAATCGGTAGTTCAAATTTAAAATTTTTAATAGCCCACCCTACTCAATATTCTTACAAAATTTCTATGAAATAGAATTCACAAGTTTTTTTATCAGTCACTATCTTCTAACCAGAAAAATAAAAAGGGGCAGTGCCACGCCCATATAAACATAATATTTTATTTAACTACAGAATTCGTTTTAACTGAATTTTTCAATGAAATATTGTATACAAATTGATTTTTGAAGAAACGAGAGTAAAAAGGAGCTATTTTTTCAAAAACTTTTACTAAACTGATTTTTATGAAACACTCACTGGGTTTACAGGAGAATACAAAATTTTTATACGAAAAGAGTGATTACTGAATTTGGCTTTATTTTTACAATGATTCTAATAAGATATTCATAATACCGATCATTGTGCGCGAAATTATCGTATGTTAGGTATTTTTAAAAATCAACTTTTTTATGCAAATGGGTTCTATATCTATCAATCTAATACATCTGCTGATAAAATATTATAACGATAACTGTTTGAGTTATGGAGATAACACTGTGTACATTTTATCGTATGTAGCAGTGTTATTTATGTCATTATTTATTTAAAAGTAATAAAAACGCTCTCCTGTAAATTTTATTTTTGTAACATACGATAATTTTGCGCACAGGGGTCGATATGGTGGCGTCAAGAATCACAAGCTTTTAAATCAGAAAGTTAATAGTAATCGCTGTAGTATAAGCTGTATGTACTTAAACACTTTTTTCTTTTTTGTTTGACTTTATATTAAATCGTGTTTGCCAAATGTTTTATCCTACAATTTATTTAATTTGTTATTGTTGTTAAAATGCCGTATATTATTAAAAGTATATTTTAAATGTTAACATAATTATTTCGTTGAAATTTAATTTTTATTTTAATATTTTTGCAAATTTTTAATTGCAATGAATTTCTAAATTTTTTCGTTTCTATAGTTAAAAATTTTTTTTGTACTTTAAAGTGCTATTTTATCTTAAAATTGTTTAACTACGAAATATTTTTTTACTTCTAAATATAACCTTCACTTATGGTGCCAAGGGTATATACAGCTTTGTCATTATGTTTGTAATAATCTAAAATATAATATAAAATATAACATAAATAAAAAATAATTTTAAAGAGAAGCGCCCGCCTACTGCACAGTCCTGTGTTTTGTATACATTTTCTAGTAATAAGTCGGAATGAACAGCTATTAAAAACCAGCATAGTTTTCCAATAACTTGTTCAGATATAAGGATATAAATACGACTGCCTAAGTTTTTTCCCATTTTTTTCCCATAAAAGAAAATTGCTTAAAGCGCTAGTAAAGTTTATATACAATTTACGAGCGCAACTAAATTTTTTTTGTTATCAAGACAACCAAGAGAGAACGCATTATCAAACATATTTAAAGTCCGTTATGACCGTCACTACAAAAAGGCGTACGAATATTATCTATGGGTCAAATCTAGACAGAAAGAAATAAATATGAATTTGAATTACGAAACTAATACTAATAATGAAAATTTATAACTTAAATAAAAAAAAAAAAATTGCGAAAAATATCAATTAAAATCGTGTTAAAAAAATAATTAAAATTTTTATAATTTTTAAAAAATTAATATGATAACGCCTATAAATAAAATTTGGGATTAGTTTCAATAAAAAATAAAATAATCGAAAATCTAGGCTACGTAACGATGAGGTCATTATTTAAATGTGGGCTGACCTATGTACATTACGTTGAAGGGTATATAAGATTTGGCTGTATTGACTATAACACTTTTACTTGTTTAATTTTTACTCTGGCTATTTTTGCATAATATCAGGTCATAAATTCTAGTTGCTTCTTCTACATGTACATTTCAATATTCTATTACGGGGATTTCCTTTTACATCATTAAAATACTACCACTAAATGAAATCGAAATAAATAAAGAAATGCAAAAAAGAAAGAAGAAATATATTTTGTTTAACTTTTAATTATTTTGCTACTACATTTTTGTTTTAGGGTAAATTCAACTAAAAGTCACTACTAAACATGGTTGTAATTATGTACAAGGTGGGCCAAATTGAGTTGGCTAATTTGAAATATAAGTATTTCTTCTTATTTTTAAAGCTTATTGTTTGGTGTTTTTTTTTTCAATTTCATTTTTTTTTTCATTGTTAATATTTAATTGTTCAAGCGTACATTACACGGTGCTACAAATGAGCACTTTTTTGTACTTGAAAAGCGACCTAGTGTAGACTGTCAATTGTAAAAAGTTCGGAAGCACCCTCAAATTTTGGGAGTTATTCCAATTAAACAATTTTCGGGTAGGTTCGAGTACTTATGAACATGTGTAATAAAACTGCATTCAAACCTATAAAATATATTAATGGTTTTCGAATAACAAAAAAATATTACTTACTTTTAAACGAGCTGTCCAAAAACAATCTCCATTCGTTCGGATGATGTTGGTAATTCAGACAATGGAATAACTCACCCCAAACTGTATTTATGGATTGTCTCTTGCAATCTTGTTACATTTAAGTCACTTTTCGTGTGTATGTTTATTATTAATGTTACAATTGACATAAAATGCTTAAAAAAATTTTAGAACATTGTTTAAAAACTATATATGTTGTGAAAGGTATATTAAATTCTGCATTACCAAGTGCAATGAACTCAAGTAATAAATAAATGTCAAAAAATATCTAACGACAAAATTAAAACAAAAACATAAAGAGCATTGCAACTTAACTAAAGTATTTCATTTATCTCTTTTGTTGTCTCAGTATAAAAAGAATTATTCTCACTTAAATTTTTTTCCGCTTGGGGGCATCAAGTGTTATTTAAAGCTCTTTAAGTAAAGTTTAATAACTTTCACAAATATTATCCGATTTAAAAAAATTAAAGCTCATTTTTATACAAATATATATCCTTTTATAAAAAAAAAAAATTATAACAAATAGAACTCAAAGTTAAAAAAACATAAAATCAAAAAAATTTCAGATGTTATTTAAAAATTACTATCAATCTTTAATTAATATAGCAGAAAATGCATACAGTTGGAAAGACCTATTCCTTGTATTTCATAAAGAGTTTAAAAAAATCGGCTAATAATCAACTGAGTTACGTGTTTATAAGTACTCGAACCTACCCGAAAATTTTTTTTTCGGAATAAATCCAAATTTTGAGGGTGCTTTCGAACATTTTTAAACTGATTTGAGATCTACTCAACAAGGCCTACAACTTACAATAGGTCACTTTCCAAGTATATTTTCACTGTAACACCGTGTTATTAATGTAAGCATAATAATGTATTGTTAAATGGTTAAAAAAACTGTATTTTATTTAACAACAAATTTAGAGGCAATAAATTATGAAGGCTTAAAAAATGTTATTGTTATTCTTTAATTGGATTGGGTTTTATGATGCCATTTTATTCTTTATATTAAGATAATTTCCTCAACACTGTGCTACGTTTCTGCCTTCAACTTTGTAATTCTTCGCGAATATTAAGCTTAAGTTTCAGAATGTATCTTTTCTTTCTGGAAACCCAAAAAAAAAACAATTATTTAAAAAAGTGGGTGCCGAATATCGAAAACAACCATGCTACGCAATATCAGCAATTTATTAAATGAATTGTTTTGCCATTGTTATAACTCCATCTTGCTGGAGCTATTTGTTTATTAAATGAGAATATCTGGACGTATTTTGTTTGGTACGACGTATCGAAAATGGGATTCTGAGTCATTTTTGAAAAAATAATATCGTAATTTTATAAAACCAAGGATCGCAGTACTGATGATGTCGCTGTCTGCTTTCGAGAGTTATGTTTATCTGATGCTGATTGACGTTGGTGTCTACTTTCGGGGATTCTGTTCATTCACATATGTACATATCCCTTTAAAAAAAATTGTATTCATCGTTTATAGCGATATTTTAATTGGCATTTCCTCCTGCCTCCTGTATTGCTTAAGTCCCCTTAAGCAATACTTTTTGAGTTAATTGAATTTTATATCTTTGAATTAGGCGTTGGGCAAATGTAATAATATTTTTAAATTTGAGCACATATTTCTAACTCAATAAACTAGAGGATCATTGACGTAGTTACAGTTTTTTTGGGGGTTGGATAAATCTTGAAAATCTTAAACTGAGATGATTTTATATGTATGTATATTAAATATAAAAAGTTAACTTTTTCATGTTACAGGGGGCAAAAACAATTCGATATTTAAAATTTTTTACTTGTTGAGAAAAATCACTTTTTATCTATTCACTGTGAAAATTTCACTTCATGCCCTCTACTCTTTCATCTCGAAACTTACGTTGTGTACATTTTCTTGATATTTTAGTAAATAGCATTATATGTATAGAGGTATTATAATTTTTTAAATAGAATAAAGCAAAAATGAATTTGTAAATAGACATAAACTTACCTTTGTTTAAAAGATAATGTTCTGGAATTATAATTTAAATATTACTTCTGGCATATGACCGCTACGGCTAGCTTGGAAGTAATCTAATATCGACGTTAAATTTTCAATGACTTTTTCCAACATTTTTAGTCGTTTATCGGCAATAACGTTGCGAATGTTGTCTTCTAAATAGTCAATCGTTTCGGGCTTATCGGCATAGACTAGCGACTTAAAATATCTCCACAGAAAATAATCTAGGGGCGTTTAAACGCATGATCTTGGAGGCAAATTCACGGGACCAAAACGTAAAACTATACGGTTACCAAACATCGTTGTTCCATTAAATAGTAAAGAAGTCAGTATTAATGGCTCTATAGCAGCCACCATTGACTGTTATATTCTGACTGGCATCGTTTTGATAGAAGTATGGATTAAAATTCCACCAGGTTATAAAACATGCCAAACCGTCAGTTTTACTGGATGTTAAGGTGTCTCAACATACTCTTGAGGTTGACCATTATTTCGAGTTTGGTTGTTTTATTTACATCAAAATTAAACCAAAAATTAATGCTAAACAAATTTCGCTATGAAAATCGAAATGATTTCTTATTTTGGGCCCATTCACCGAATCTACGTCTTGCTATTCATATTGAAATGCCAAACCAAACTGAACATAAGTCTCTTGACAGCTGACTAAATGACCGAAAGTTGAATAGGTGTTGTCAACTTAAAGTTTTATGCCTCTTTAAAAAATATGCATTATCAAAAAAAGAGTATTTTTTGTAGGTAAAAGTTTTTAAAAAAAATTCATCTTTAATTTTCATATAAAAGGTATTCTCAGTTAAGCCTTTATTCAAGTAAAAAATTATCAAATTGTTGAATATAATTTTTTGGTTCTTTAGTTTTTAATTAAATTTATTTAAAAAAAAAAAGGAAAAAAAAATAGAAAAAGGTAGTAACTCAAAATATAGTTTTTTTTAATCTATATATATAAAAATCAATGTGTGTTTGTATGTTTGTATGTTTATATGTTTGTATGTTTGTCTGTTTGTATGTTTGTTTGTGCTTTATAGACGGTTAAAAGGCTGGACCGATTTCCTTGAAATTTTCACAGAATCTTTCTGTATGTCTGGAAGGAACTATAGCCTATAATTTGGTTTGAAATTGTAAGTGGGCGGGGTGCCACGCCCTATTCAAGAATAAGTATTAAATATTATATATCACGAAAGTTAATGCAGCTAGAGTCTTCAAATTAAGTACGGTAAACTTTGACATCCACACGAACATTTGGGTCAAAAATGGGCGGACTTTCAATAGTAGGCGTGGCCACATGAGTTAAATACTAAATTTCGTATATTTGGAAAACGATATCGATTAGAGTACTAAAATTTTGCAACAGCAACTTTGATATTCAAATAAACGTTTCTGGAAAAAATGGGTGCATTAACAATAGTGGGCGTGGCACCTACCATATGAATTAAATACCAAAATTCGTATATCTGGAAAACGATATCGATTAGAGTAGTAAAATTTTGCTAAAGCAACTTTGATATTCAAATAAAAATTTATGGAAAAAATGGGTGCATTAACAATAGTGGGCGTGGCACCTACCATATGAATTAAATACTAAAATTCGTATATCAGGAAAACGATATCGATTAGAGTACTAAAATTTTGCAAAAGCAACTTTGATATTCAAATAAACATTTATGGAAAAAATGGGTGCATTAACAATAGTGGGCGTGGCACCTACCATATGAATTAAATACTGAAATTCGTATATCTGGAAAACGATATCGATTAGAGTACTAAAATTTTGCAACAGCAACTTTGATATTCAAATAAACGTTTATGGAAAAAATGGGTGCATTAACAATAGTGGGCGTGGCACCTGCCATATAAATTAAATACTAAAATTTGGGGTGGCGAAGCACACCGGGTATTAGCTAGTAATTGATAAAAAATTAAAGAACAACTAGTTAAAATTTTTTTTTATGAAATTTATTTACTATAAATTATTTTTATTCTGACTTTTTCTATTAGTAAACTTTCTAAAACATTTATTAAATTAAATTGTAATCATTCAAAAATATTGAAAAACTAATCCGTTTTTAGCCGAGTGGAACGCATTTTCGAAATTCGGTATGATTTCATCATTAGTACTCCATATCGGTATCTCATATTTAATTTTTAAACTACTATTTATATTACTATTTAATGAAATTAGAATTAAGGAACTATAGCATTCATTTTTTAAATTATCTTTTTTTATTTTACTACATTTTATATTCATGTTCTTAATATATTTTTGTTATGTTTTCTACATCCATCCATCGGCTGGCAGTGTCGAAAAAAAAGTTGTATTTTTATTTTTCATTTATGAATCTATCACGGAGATAGACGTAGAACAATGAACTTCTGAATGTCGTAAACACCGCGCCATATGTGGTTGTTATAATTATAACTTTATTTGATATTAGATATTAGTTTTTGATATTTTTTTATTTATTTATTTATTTATTCAAAGCAATATAAGTGCAACAAAAAACTATTTTCGTCCTCTGGTGAAAATTTAAAAAAGTTTCCCTTGTCCCACTCTTATTGAACAAGAATGACCTTGCACCGACATTATAAAAAAATCAAAATTGTTTATTATATAATAAATGAATGTTTTCGATCTTTTTAATTTATATAAGCAGCTTGAGATCACTTTTTTTTTAATAAAAAATAGTTTTAATTTTATTTTCCGATATTTCGCTACCACATTGAAGAAGCTTCAGGGAAAGTTTTTACAATTTTCAGCGAAATATCGGAAAATAAAATTAAAACTATTGTTTATTTAAAAAAACTGATCTCAAGCTCAATAGAAAAAACAAATGCTTAGTTTTTTATTATTTCAAAGAAAAAAAAAATATTTTTTAATGTGAATTCCAGTTGACCCACCCTGTGAATTATTATTGTATGTACATATGTACATGTATTTATAAGTGCCTAAGAGAATATGTGTTTAAGTTAAATGTAGAATCAGAGGTAAAGTATAACTAACCAGTGTAGGTTTTGGAAATTGTTGGGTGCATTACCTTTAACTATGAGGGGCAGGTGAGACTATTTTTAAGTTTTAAATACATTTAAAATAAGATTTTACTATCTAAAATGTTTAAAGTCATTCTTATGAAAAAAAAATAAATAAAAACAATATATATTTTTATATTTTATTGAATTAGAATAATTAGAAAATACTTGTATAATTTTAAATAGGGCCACCTTCCCTTTAACTGCTCTTCAATTTCTACATTTATTTGGCTTTAAGTGTCTATATCTATATGATAGAATGGTAAAGTATATGATTCAGTAGAAATATCTTATATTTTGTTATGGCTGGATATGTGTATACGTTTAATAATTTATAATTTACAAAGAACCGCTCAATAGCACTTGTGTGTGTTGGCTAAGATAATGGTCATAATGTATATTTAAAGGTTTTGTGTATTTCTTTTTTGCAGAGACTAATTTATGATAAAAGAAAAATTAAAAATGCTCTTTTAATATGTTTTCTGAATGAATTTACAAGTGTTAAGTACTATTCGGAACAAGCAGATTTATTATTTACTCAATGTCTTTAATAAAATCATAAAAGTAAACCTCACTTAACTATACATTTGAGTGAGTGAGTGAGTTTTTTTTTAAAAATTAATAATTTTTATAAAAGATAATGCTGACAAATTTTGGACAGCATAATGGTGATTTCACCATAAAAATACAAAAAAGTCATTTTGTGTCATTCAATATCAACATGGTTCAATTATTCATAACTTAAAAAGCTAGATCTGTAAGCGTAGAAAGTACAAAAGTACCATAAAAATGTGAAAAAGTCGCTTAATGTTTTTTAAGTCTCAACTTTAAAAATAAAAAAATAAAAATCTGGCTTCAGAAACGTAGAAAATACAAAAATTACTATAGAAATTGTTAATCTCAACCTTGTATTAATAGTGCCTAATTATAACAAATCTAAATTTTTTAACGTAAAAGATACCAAAAGTAGCTTAAAAATATATAAAAGTGTTTTTGGGGTAGACCGAATCATATGAAATATCAATGTGGATCAGTAGTCCCTAATTTGAAAAATCTAGGTCCATTGACAGATTAAAAGTAAATAAATTTACTCTATTTGAATAAAAAAAAATTTTATAAAAAGTACCAAACTATTTTTCCGAATTTTTCCCTTTCTACGCCATTATAATTGAGATCTAGATGACACTAAATTACATAATTTTTTATATCTAGTAAAACCCCTATTACAAGTTTTTATCCGAATTGGCCAAGCATATAAGAATTATACATATCTTTTTGTATTTTCCCCCTTTAGGGTACTTTTATTGTCACCCTGCTATTAGGTGATAATAATATTTATTTCATGACGTTTAAGAATTTTTTTCAACACATCGACTACCACGTCGGACACATACATATGTGTGACACTGCACTATTTGGTTTACGATTGCGATTTTTATTCTCTCCATCTCACACAATAGTGGCTAACAATAAATAGGATTTTATTACAGTAATATGATGCATGATCCCCCAATGAAATTTCTGTAAAAATGGTTTCAGCGCAGCACAAAAATTAATTTTTAAAAATTTTTAAAAAAAAAAAAATTTTATTCATTTAATACTTATACAGAATATTATGAAAAACTATTTAACATTCTATTTTTATAGTGAAAAGACACAAATTAATACGTTATACTTTGTTTGTGGTGATTTCCAAAACATTCTAAACACATAAAAGGCTCTTGCGGACAATCCAAGCAATACGCATATATCCTTTTTGCCTTCTTTCTGGCAGTCTCTCTCCCTTCCATCTGTTTTATTCTAAAATTACATAAAGTACATGTTCGACGTACTTTTGTGTGCGTTTAAATTTGTTTAATAAAAAATGATGTGGCCCCCAGCATCTTATTTACTGAATGTGCCTTGGCAGTCAATGTGTTAAAGCACAAAAAAGGGAACATCTTTTCCCCTCTTGAAAACGCTGGCAAAATCAGATTTATAAATTTTTGCTGAGTAACTAAGCCAAAAAAACTTATGTTATGTGTATGTTTAATATAGTATAATAGCCAAGCCCGGCGCACGTTGCTCCGCCTCTTAATGAATAAAAATGCATTCTGAATTTAAATTTAATATCAAGTGCAAAAAGCTAAAAATTAAAAATTAAAAATTTTTTTTAATGGGCGTGGCACTGCCCACTTTTCTAATCAAGAAATTGTATAGTCATGACAACTCAATGTGTGTGCAAAGTTTAATAAGAATCGGTCCAAAGCGAGTACCTCAAAAATAAAATTTTTTTATGGGCGTGGCTCTGCCCACTTTTATAATCACGTAATTATTAAGTAATGACAGCTCAATATGTGTGCAAAGTTTCAAAATAATCAGTTCAGTGCAAGTACCTCAAAATTATAACTTTTTTATGGGCGTGGCCCCGCCCACTTTTCTTATAACGAAATTATATAGTCATGACAGCTCAATATGTGTGCAAAGTTTCAGAAAAATCGGTCAAGTGCAAGTAGCTAAAAATGATAACTAATTATTTATGGGCGTGGCCCACCCACTTTTTTCCACTCATAAGCACTCCCTGGTATGTGTACAACAACTTGCCAAGGTTTGAGTTCGATCGGTTTTACAGTTTCGGAGTCTATAGCTAACACACACACACACACACACAGAGTTTCACTTTTATATATGTATAGATCAGAAAAGTACAAAAAAAAGGTTTTACCAGTTTTCGCCCTTTAGGGTTTGAAAATTTTCTTAGTATTTTTAGAATAGCAGATATTAGGTTAGGTTAGGTTTTCTTAATTTTTACTCTTTTTAGCCCGTTGAAGTTATGTTTTCCGCGAATCTCTTACTAGTGGATCTATACATTAGAAGAGTAATCCTCTGATGCAAATTGTCTCTCACGCTATTAGTCACGTTACTCTTTTAAATATACAGGCGTATAAAGTGTTCTATACTAATACGTAGTTTAAATAAATATTTTTGTGATTAATGTTTTTGCTATTAATGTGACATATTATAATATTGCTGAAAGTTATACTTGTTATACTTGTTGCTAATATAGACTCTTTTGTTTTGGCAAGACGAAATCCTTTAATGTTATCAATAAAATACTGAAGAAACAACGAAAAGAATTATAATAAAGCTGTTCCATTTTGTCAATAAAAAAATTCAATGGAAACAAATTTTTATTAAATGCTATCATAGATTGATTGCTTTTCTATTATTCTGTTGTTGCACCTATCATTGTATGATTACATCTTTCTTTAAATATTTTTAAAAATTGTAAAATTTTTACAGAAATATTATTTCACATTTTACAGAATAATTTTCTAAATTATACTACTTTTAGAAGGCAACCATAACAAAGCTTACAATATAAATAAAGAAGTCGAATGTTTTTTTTTTTTTTTCATAAAAATTATCAAAGCTTTTTTTATACGTTTTATAACGTTTATAAATTAAATTATCATTAACAATCTGTTTCCATAATTTTTACGAATAGGGAAAAAAAATAATAAAATTCAAAATGTTTAGAGAAATAATATATTTTTTTTTGCAGTAAGTATATAAATGATCATGTTTCCACCAGGCGTTTTTCTCTACGTGCACCTACACTATCTGAAAATGTACACAGGGCCAGACAATGACCTGTACTGTTGCCTGAATACTAACAGTATGGATGTGTTCATATTTTGTATGTGTATGAGTATGAGTTTTTTTATTCCTTTTTTATATGTATGTGTGCATATTTAAAACATATAGCATACCTTCTGAATTAAATAAAATTTTATTAGTTGTTGTTTTTATAACTTCAAAACTATACTTTAAAATTTATTCATTCGTACACCTCTTGTAGTGTGTGTGTTTTTTTTATTTCTGTAAAATTTATAAGCATCTTTGTTTAAATAAAATAACTGAAAATACAAGTTGGAATACCCTTCACCGTCATGTACATTGGTATAATGACCACCTTAACAAAAACTAGGTGCCGACTTGCTCTTACTGAGCAACATACTTTTCAATGATAATTACAACGCGTTTGGCGTACTAAGAAGTGTTTTGTAATGACTTGACTTATAATGTGATACATAAGTAGTTATTTTTCAGACATTTGCTTAAATACACACACAATAAAATACAATTTTTCAATTTCACAATTGATGCTTTGCCGCCAAACTGATGACTTATAGATTTTTGCAGATGGTTCATGCACAATGAGTACATGAGTGACACCAGTATATTTACTGAAGGTTCTTTTATGGACGGAAGGGTAGGAGCTGGGGTCCATTGAATTGAGTTGACCCTTTCATTGTGTGGGGGCTTACGTGTCCGTATATCAGGCAGAAATGCTTGGATTGTTGCACGCGTTGGACCACTTGCTGAGAGATCGAGTGCATGGGAAGTAAGTTATCAAAGCATTTAATAACTCTGCGATTAAATGCGTGCAGCGTATGGATGTGAACTCGAAACTGCTGCTCGAATGTGTTTTTTTAAGCTCAATAAGTGCGCCCCTGTGAACGAGGTAACGCTAATATAGGGTAAAGGACATGTTGACATAGATGAGAATGAGGCGGAAGACGAATTTGCGAAAAGGGGAGCTGCTGTGGCATTCTGCGGACCGGAATCTAGATTTGATCTTGGTAATGGGATGGTGCGGGTGAAGGTCCTAGAATAAATTGAATCTATGAACCTAAGAAGATGGATGGAGACGACCACATGTAGACAGTCACGTATGATGCTCGGAAGGCCCCTTGGAAAGAATGCTACCAAGATATAATGGGAGAGCCCTAAGCTAGATAACTGCTTTGATCACAGGGCACGGCAACTACAAATATCATCTGCACAGGATTAAGGTTGTGGAAGATCATGTTGCGAATATCCGGCAATGGCTGGCAGAAGACTAAGTACTACCGGCTGTCACACGTTGGATGTGAGTTCTATGGGGAAAATTAGTTTAGAGCAGATGCTGGCGATTACAAAGGACTCTGTGATGAGGATTGTAGCTAATCAATAGTCTATAATGTGAAGTATAGATGGCACGGGCCTCAGTGAGGTCGGGGATATCCTTTTTTTGGTTGTCTCGTAATCTCTGTGAATCGAAGGCGGTCAAAAATGGACCTGTTAATGGAAGAGGTCTGCTTCAGTTTCCCCCCTACATGTGTATATAAACCGAATTTTCGTCCTTAAAAGAACCTAACGACTTATTCTATTTCTTTAATTGGTTTTATTTTAGGTTATTATAAAATAAAGTGCTCTGTATTTATAAACGAGCGTAATAAGTACTTATTTGGGACCCTATTTATAAGCGATCGTTGTAAGAACTTGCCTCCAATGACATCGCCGTGTTGAAATAATGGATTTAGATGCCAAATTGTAAGTACTGAAGAGAACTGTTTGTTAATATATTAAAATCATTTTTTTGTAGTGCTAGTTTTTGCTGAAACATTATCTCCGATGCCATTTTCGATTTTTAATTTGTACAAAGTTAATTGCATTCTACCAGTCAAGCCCTTACATTTGATACTCGTGTTAATGGAGTAAAGAAAAGTAAAAAAAAAAATAAAAATTTCCGCCACTTTATTTCATATTGTAGTTTATTGAATTTTACTAGCCCCTTTATTTAATATCAATATTTTGGCGGCTGAAGGGAACAAATCCTTGACTACTATTCGGCCGTGATATCCGCCATTTTATGTAAGACTATATCCTGGATTTTAACTTTTCCATAGTTTACTATATTATACTGGTCAAACCTTTTTGCTTGATATAAATATTGATGGGATTTCAGGACGTACGTTTTTAATATTCATATTGATGCTAACGGATTTCTAGAAGTTAAAAATTTGATTTTCATTTGTGATTTGAAAGCAAATAGCTGTTGAATTTTGGGACCAATATCTCAGTTAGTTTCAAAACAATTTGTTAGATTTTTTTGAGAAATTATGTTCCAGGGTACGGCTTGTAATTTAGTGCCACGAGCGTGTCTAACAATTGGATAGGAGCTGGAGCAACCTGATATTTAAAAATTTTGTATGTTTCAATAATTAAAAAAATTTTTGCCTATAACTTCACCGCTTTTGTCGGAATTTGTCCAAAATTTGAAGAATATCTCCAGAGATGTTAGTAACAAAAATGTCGGCAAATTAGGATTAACATATTGTAATTCTTGTGGTGAAGATATGGAAAAAACAAAGGCAGTAGTATTCTTTTTTTTTGCTTATATCTCAGAAATTTGAAGGACTGGGCTGAATTTCAATAGGGATTCATTACCGAATATTTAAAAAAAAAATTAATACCCGATAGAGATCTGAGTAACATGCGACGGCTTCCAATATGCGGACAGTCTGGCATTTGTTAGACGACTTTCTATTTATAAGATTTTAGAAAATATTTACTTTTTGGAGACGGATATGAATATTGTAGAAATTACAAACAGAATGATAAAGCTTTGTATATAGTTGGTGCCACAGGTAGGGTGTGTAGATTATGTAATATTGTTTTAATAGAAAAATTAATTTTATTTAAAGTGAAATGTTAAATTTAGTTGTTATTTTACTTTGAGCTATTCTATGAAAAATTAATTTCAAAACTTTTTAAATAAAAATATACACAAGTAACCTTATTTGGCTTTAACATTTCCTTGTTTTGTATTCTTTGAAGAGACTTACAAATAAAGTAGTTTTTGAAAAAATTCAATATAAATTTATTTATGAATATTTAAATTTAGTTTTATTTTTGCAAACTCAAGTCAAAATATTGTTTTGGTAACAAGACTTTGATATATAATACATTCTATTCTATAAATATTTACAATTTTAAAACAATTCTAATTTATGCAAGTTTTTTTTATAAACATTTACCTTTTAAAGCTTATATTTATTACATGTTGTTGTTATTTGATTTTTTGTTTCTTCCATTTAAAGAATATATGGTTTAAAGATGAACTTTTGAGACTTAATATATAATAAAAAAATAAATAAATAAATTGTATGCAACAGCTGAAACATAATTGGAAAATACAAGTATGTCCTGATTTTTTTCTTTCATTTTTCAGCTACTAATACAACAAAGTTTTTTTTTTTACAAAATATTCCATTCTTCTACCTCTTCTTGGTCCTAAAGTTAAAGTTTTTAATTTTTGTATGTTTATGTTACCGGTTTTCTATTATTTGATTATTACACATACAAAGTTTGTATGTATTTATGTGTGTGTGTGTGTGTTAAAGGAATATATGCAGTTGAATTTAAATGTGTTTTTAGGTATGTGTGTCTGTAAGCATTTTTATACAATTTATTTAGAATGTGTTCGAAAATTTTCTTTATTTTTTACTTGTCTTAACTAAAACAATCTTTACATAGAAATATGTGTTATATGTTTTAAAAAAAATGGATAATAAAAACATATACACATTATCATGCCGACATATGTGCTTGCACACAGATGCATATATGCATTTACATACATTCATACATCGATTTATACATCCATACAAAGTTGCTATGTTAAGTGTCGACAATATTTCATTAGTTGACACATACAAACATGTTTAGATGTATAAAATTGTTAAATGACTGTCGGACTACAGAGAAACATTTTCAAAAAATAATTAAAATTAAAGCAAATTTTCGTACAACCATATTTGTAGTTACTGTTATTTTAAATTTATTAACGAGTATCTTGGTAGATTCGGGGCGAGACCAAGATATGCCTTTAACTTCTTAAAATTATTTGGGAAAATTTCTATCACTATAAAATTTCTTTAATTGAATCTTTGCTCAATGTTAAACCAACTGCTCTGAAATTGATTAAACATATTTACTTAAATGTGTAACCATTTTATCGCACATTATCTGTATGATTCTTTCCCACTGTTATAATAACGGGTGGGCCATTTAAAAGTTTAAATTTAAAAATACAATAAAACAAAAGCGGTTTGAAATTTTGTCAAATTTATTTTTTTTTGCTGTGAAATTCAATTGTTCCGGTTAGAAACAAAAAAACAAAGTACACCATTCGATCTAACCAATTTTCGAGTTCTTTTTCGAGTGTATGGGGTTGTATCCCGAATGTTGATCTTTAAGTGTTCAATTGTCTCTGGTTTGTATGCATAGCACGTGTCTTTATTGGCGCCCTACCAAAGATAGTCCAACGGTATCAATTCGCAGCTTCTGGAGGACAATTAACATCACCATTTCGGCTAATGAAACGGTCATCAAACGTTGTACGCAAAGAATCGATTGTGGCATGAGATGTGTAGCAAGTTACACCATCCTGTTGAAACCAAACATCGTTCACATTAATACCTTGAAGAGCAGGTGAACAGGAATCAGATAACAAAGTCACTCACAATGAGTGCACTGGGGAGTTACTCCGTAATTCGATTCGAAAGAAAACATTTTGAAATTAAAATGTGTTAAGCACGATGGTCACGTTTAAACTGATTTGACAAATAATATGTATGTATTGGTAATATTTGGTTTTTCTTAACACAGCAACTTATCAAACTCAAACCATCAAATTTAAATTCAAAGCTTTTTTTTAAAAGGCATAAAAGTGCGGTTAATTTACAAATTCTTTTTTTTTTAGAAATATGAATGACATAGGAAATTGTTGCATAGCTATTGCTCTGGCATATGCAGGAAAAAAGAAAGAAGGAAAAAAATGTGGCGTAAAGCGACTATGGATGATAAACTGGCACAAGAAAAAAAAATTTTTATTGAACAACAAAATTTTTACCGTACGGTGTTGTCGCTGCAAAAACTGAATAAAAATGTCCTATGACGTTTTTCGCAGCAACACATCAAATTCGCTTCAAATCATAGTAGCGGCGGCAGTGAAAATCTAAATTGTTTTGATTATCGTCAAACTTATATCAACATATACGTGTGAGATTTTTTTCACTAACACATTAAAAAAAAAACTGAGTTTGACAAATCAATTTGATACGTGGCCATCGTGCTTTAGGCGTACAAATTCGATAAATTTTAGTTTCGAATTGAACTACGTAGTAACCCCCGTGGCTTCTGTAAGACCTCGTTTAGGTTTTCTGAGATCCAAGTACGGCAATTTTGCTTTTAAATGTAACCCCGAGATGAAAAGAAGCTTCGTCCGACGTTTTCCATTTGCAATATCCTACCAATTGTCTTTGTTTTGAAAATACATATCCAATAAATCATAACGTTGCTCAAGCATAAATCGTTTCATAACGTTTAGCGGAGATAATATACTACATTTTGTGACAAAATAGAATGACATAAGTTTTGCCAGATTCGAAACAACCGCTGGTTTAGACTTAAACCGATGGATGGCGCACCCTTTACATTCAATCTCTATTTTGTTTTGCTCTTACTGAACTCAATTTTATTTCTAAATAATTTTACTTGCAAGTGTTTGTACGTAAGCTTGTATGTATGCAAATAATGTGCTGTTAAAGTTTGACCATCTATATGCTTTTTACTATATTTGTCATTTAATTTAGTAGTTTTTGCTGGGGTTATTCCATGTCTCTCTTTATTTTTGGATTACGGTTTTATGGAACTCGACTTCTAATTGGAGTAACCATATAAATTAGAGTTTTTATTGCTGCTACTTTTCATTTTGTTTTATATATTCTATAAATATTTTATTTAAATATTTTAGCACACATTTACACACATATCGTTTTATGTACTTATTTACATTTCATTTATTGGATTTAAGTGTAGATACGACGACTAGTGTGTACGAAATATTTGAATAAGGAATTGAATTTTTAATTTAAATAGATACTGAATTACCATAACTCAGGGTAATTTTAAAGACAAAACTTTGAAATTTCTAAAAAAGCGCTATATTCGGCTGTGCCAAATTTTTTATACCCTTTAGGTTAGGTAAGGTAGAACAGGCAGCTGTTGTGCAGCTCATTGGGGTCCATTATATTGATCCCTTTGTGATACCTGAATAGAAAAGTAAGACAAGTCCAGAGTCTCTGGTGGGAATCTCTCTAGCAGACTAGCAGACCAGCACACTACTTACTAGTCCACCGGGGCATACTTTATACCCTTTACAAAAGTAACATATATGATTGCTCAATTCACAACCTGTTGTAGGAGTTGTAGGTTGTAAGAAATTGACCTCTCTATATTCTCTATGTTAAAGTAAAGCGGTGATGGAACTTACTTTTCAAGCTATAATGTATTTATACGACATTCTATAAGCATAGTTAAAATTGTTGTAAATGTTACATGAAAAATGAATGCAGAAATTATCAAAAAAATATGTACAACTACTACGACGTACAGCATCTACGACAGCTTGTGAATATGTTAGGATACATAAATTGTTTGTGAAGCAGATTTTTCTTAGTCGGTTTCTTATTAACATTTACTCAATCTATGCTGTTGTTAATTAACGGCATGCCATCATTTACATACATTTATGCTCTTGCGACGTACAGTGAAACAAACGAAAAACTTTGTAATTTCAGCTATACGACTGATAAAGTCTGCATTACATATACTCCAGGGATGGCATCAGAAAATTTAAAATTGTACCAAATAGCTTGGAAAATTAAACTTTTTGACCTTAATTGTACTAAAACAAATTTTTTATTTTTTTCGTTTAGATTTATTAAGAACTAGCTTGTGCCCGCGTCTTCGTCTGCGTAGTTATAGGGCTAAAAGGACCTAGATTTTTATTTATATGTTTGTCAAATTTATCCAAACATTAACATTTATTATACCTTTTTGAATTTAAAAATTTGAATTTGAAAATAAAAAAGAAAAGTCAAAACTTGCAACAAAAATAAAAATTTTACAAAACAAACAACCCGTTTAGGCTGTGATGATGAGTTTGCCAACAACTTCGCCTGGTTATCGTGATAAACAGTAGCCTCTGTGTTAATCTAGGTTGTTCTCTATCTATGTGCCGAATTTTATTTAATTCCGTTCAGCCATTTTTGCGTGTTTGAGTAACAAATATCCAAACATCCAAACATACAAACATTCGCATTTATTATATTAGTAAGATATGAAAAAGGTCATTACTTCTATAACATAAAAAAAGGCAATTCAGTATTGAATATGTGTAAACTATTTACATATAGAGAAAATTAAGTACTACGTTCTAGCTTTTAAATCAATTTCAAGATCACTATTACCATTTTGATAATAACTTCATATCACAACAATTGCTATTTTGTGAATTGAGTAAGTCATTTTTATGGACTAACACTCAATTTACATGATGAATTTTATGACGTCCAATTTTCTTAATTCCCTTTTGAAGTTGTTTCTAAAAACTACTCAAATTTATACGATGGTTTTTTTTTGACGTCTAATTTCTAATTTGTATTGTTGACTATTAAATTTATATTTTTAATATTTTTTATTTTCTTTATTTTGAATGTAGAAAAAACTAATTACTGTTTATAATTTTTTTTTATCAGTCAAAAAGCACAAAACAGTTGATGAGAATATAAAAATAAAACGTAACAGAAAGAACAGAAAAAAGTGTAAAGCGAAGTGTCAAAAAAAACCATGAAAACAGAAATCATGTCTATTTTTCTACCCCCCTTTCTTCTCTACACCGCTTGATACCAAACAAAAAATGACGTCCAAAATTGGACGTCATAAAATTCATCATGTAAACCTACTGTAAGTCGCAAAGTATTGCAGTTTTTAGTCTATTTGGTTTTAAATATATTTTGATAAGAGAAGATTCTTTTCACATTTGCTGATGAATGCGGAACTAATAGTATTTCTTTTCCAATTTTATCCAGTTCTGGATTATAATATGTCAACATCAGCAACAATAATGACTTGCCACATGCAAATACTAAAACTGGGGAGATTCCCCAAATATAATAAACAAGTCATTGATACTCTCTTCCTGTTCAAACAGCACCAAAAAAAGTTACTTCAATTGTACAAATTTTGTATGAAACAAACTAACCTTCAACTGGCTGCTATGGCTCTAATGACAGGCCAATAATCTTATCATGAAATTTTTAATGATTTTTTTTACAGAGAAGTGGCTGTATATCACCGTTGAAGCCTTGAATCTCACATTTGAGATAAGGAATTGTTTCTTGTTTTTCGCATAAATCCGAGATTTCTCGCCAAAAAAAAAAGAAATAAATAAATTGAATGGCGTAAAACCGCATGAACTTCTTGGTCAGTCTACATCAGAATTCTTTTTTTGAGGTTTTCTACTAACCGAATTCAACAATTTTGTGTATTTACGAAGCTATTCAGATAGAAATGCGCTACATCGGTAAAGATGATCTTATTAAAAAAACTGGCATTGACTTCACTTTGCTCCACTACTCATTGAACGAATTGCCCGCGCTTTGAGTGGTCAGCTGGTTTGAGCTCCTAAGTAAACTGTGTTCTGTGCGCATGATGGTGGAGGTCTTTTGCAGCGTAGTGCTTCGTAATATTTGAATTTGTTAAGATTGATGTCCAATTGATGTTTTTGGGGTTTCGGCAACACTTTCATTTACAACATAAATGTTTTTAAAAGATCAACCGTTATCTTGACGCGTCTTACTTTTTAACACAGCCAGTTTCTTTAAATTTTTTGACCATTCTTCGACTGGTAGATACATGAGGTGCTGTTTCTCTACTGAACGTTGTTCGAAGTTTCCAAGTGGTCTCTGTTCTTTCGTAAAGCGCTCCAGTTTTAGTTATAGGAATTAATATATGTGACCGTTTTCCTTTCTCGAAGTTGCCACTTATTGAAAAAATGTTCTAAATGTAAAAAGTTTGGTCTTTCTGAGAAACCCTTTACTATATAGAAATATTAAGAAATACAAAACTTGTGACCCCCATACCTAAACAAGAGCGTTGAGCGTCAAGCGTTGGAGTTTTAAATGTGTTTTGTTTTTGTTACAACAACAAAATACATGCAAAATTGCAACGCTTGATGCTCAACGCTCTTGTTTAGGTATGGGCCTGAATATTATTTTTAATTTTTACACTAATTCAAAGACAAGTAAAAGGTCTTGAAACGTTTCCTTTTATTTTTTTTAAGAAAAACTCGTCTACGTTGTTTAATGATTTATATCAAAAGCATTTTATTTATTATTCCTCAAAATCTAAACTATTTCTACCAATCTAAGTTTGACAATTTATTCACAGTAAAAAAAATAATAATAATATTCAAAAGTTACTAAGTTAACAAAAGTATTTGGTTAAGTTAAAGCATAAGTAGGACTTCCCACAGTCGGCTATCCTGCATTCAAAGCGTCCTCGCTTTTATCATCAGGGGAAACAAAATCGATATCATCATCAAATTCGGGTGGCATTTCCCAACAGGGTTTTAATTTATCTGAAGCGTATACTGAAGAATAATGGCGTGAAGTTCTTTAAGCGTATGGTAGATCTTCAATAATGTATCTGTCATTGCCAAGAACTTTAGCTATCAAAAATGGTCCCTTGTACCGGGGTTCTAATTTACGAGATGTACCACTACTTGGAGGGTCATTTTCAGCAAGTACGAGTTCACCGATTTTATATTCGCGAGGAGGGGTATGTTCTTTGTCATATTTATATTTTGCTTGTATTCGTTTTTTATTGATAAGTTCGGAAGCAGTTTGTCTTATATTCTTCATTTCTTCTTCATTAAAATAATGGTTATTGTGCACAGCTAGTAAGATTTTATTTTGTAAAGTATCTCGGGGAGAATAACAAAATAAGAGCTCGTGTGGACTTTTCCCCGACGTTTTATTTTTCATTGTGTTTAGAGACCATTGAATATTCATTAAATGCTCATCCCAGCGTTTATCATTCTGTGTAGTAGGTAAAAGCATTGAAAGTAATGTTCGATTTGTTCTTTCTGCATGTCCGTTCGCTCTCGGTGTTCTAACCGCATTAAGTACATGTTTTATATCATTATCTAAGCAATATCTCTTGAATTCATTTGATGTAAAAGATGTACCTCTGTCCGTGATTATACGTGTTGAAGTCCCAAAATAACTGGAAAATTCGTTTAAAATATTAATTACATATTTAGTCGCAGTACTTCTTACAGCTTTAATAAGAGTAAATTTAGTGAAAGAATCGACCACAACCAAGATGTGTTCATTACGTTTATTGCTTTTTGGAAAAGGTCCTAAGTGATCCAAATGAATTGTGTGGAAAGGTACGGGATTTATATCACTAAAAATGGTATTGACCTTCTACATGACCACCTTTGTTTTTATTGTAAGCACACTCAACACAAGCTTTGACATAAGACTTAACGAAATTTCTCATTCTTGTAAACCACACATAATTTAAAAGTTTTTCAATCGTTTTTTTCGACTCCGAGATGTCCATTCTTGTCATGACAATCTTCGACTACTCTCCACCGTAAGGACTTTGGGACAACCCAAAGGTTTTTGTTCTTGTATTTCCGAAATAGTCTACCATTATTTAGATAGTAATCCTTTGACAATATTTTATCGTTATTTTGAAGTTTGATAATAATTTCTTTAATTGCATTATCTTGGATTTGCATAGAAAATAGCCAGTCGTCATTATGGAGATTTATTTTGTCAATCTTAAGTGTAGCAACATCTATATCACTAGGAGGTTCATTCGGCTTACGACTTAACGCATCCACGTGTTCCATACAATTGCCTTTCCGGTGTTCCAAAATTAAATCAAAATCTTGAATTCTTAACCACCAACGAGCTATTCGAGGAATTAATTCACGTTTTGTCATTGCTGATTTGACAGCACTACAATCTGTTATTACCTTGATTTGTTTCCCATATATATAATAACGAAATCTTTCAAGTGTTTCTACCACTGCTAAAGTTTCTAATTCGTAACTGTGAAAACTTTTCTCTGTAGAACTGGTTGAACGGCTGTAATATGCAACAGGGTTTAATTTTCCGTCTTCGTTTTGTAATAATACACCAGCTAGTCCTATGGAACTTGCGTCGGTGTGAATCTCGTGTTCAGCTTCCAAGCGAAAAGATGTCATAACCGGTTGAGATGATAATTTTACCTTTAAGTTATTAAATGCCATTTCTTGTTGCTCTGTCCAAACAAACTGCTCATCTTTTCGTAAAAGTTTTCTAAGAGGTTCTGATATAATGGAATATTTTGGAATAAATTTGCGAAAATATCCACTTAAACCTAGAAATTTTCGTATTTCATGAACATTTTCAGGACGTTTAAATGTTTCTATCGATGCAGATTTGATTTTTCCTGGACAAATACCTTCAGGAGTCAACCGATGTCCTAGGAATTCGATAGTAGTTTTAAAAAATTCACATTTTTTTATATTTAACGTTAAATTCGCATCTCGTAAAACTTCAAGTACTATTCTTATTTTATCAAACATTTCATCCTGCGTGTTACTTCCAATGAGGATATCGTCCATATAGTGTATCATATTATCTTTACCAACTCGTTTTTGAATTTTCGCCATCAATCTTTGGAAAACCATTGGAGCATTTTTTAAACCGAAAGGCATTCGCTTAAATTCAAAAATACCTTCAGTGGTAATAAATGCTGTATATTTACGGCTTTCAGGTTCAATTAAAATTTGATAATAACCACTATTGAGATCTAATGTCGTAAAATATTTATATTTCTTGGCTTCCTGAAGACACTCTTCAATATTTTGTGAAGGAAAATTTTCTTTAAACATTAACTGGTTCAATTGTCTATAATCGATACATAGTCTCTCACTGCCATTCTTTTTCTTTTGAAGTACAACTGGACTTGCGTATTCTGAATGCGAAGTAGTGATTATGTCGTTATCTAAAAGCTCTTGAATCATATTTGCAATTATATTTTTCTTTGGTTCTGGAACCCGATATGGAGCCTGTTTCACAATTTTAGCGTTCATTAAATTTATTTTCATTTCAACTAAATCAGTTTTTCCGAGAGTTTGTAAGCTATTTGAAAACACACGTTTATTTTCTAAAATTATTTTTTTTAGTTTGGCTTTTGTATTTTCATCGTTTAAATCACATTTTATCGTTTTGTAATCAATTTCTTTATTTTTACATTCGTCAGTTTTATTATCTTTTTGTCCATTTATTACTTTTACATCGAATTTATTATCAATAGTTAATTTACCGTTTTGAATTGACATTATTATATTGCCGTTAGCAAAAATGTCTTGACCGAGTAAAATATCAGTTAACAGAAGTTCATCATCGATAACGTATAATGTAACTAGTACTTCGATATCATTAATTATTATATTTACAACAATTTTTTCATTTGCAACACGTATACCGCCACAGATACCGGAGATTCGCATGTTGCATTTAATTCGTTCTGAAATTATTTGTTTACACACGGATTTTTTTATTAAACTACACTGACTTCCCGTATCAACAAAAGCTCCTAATGTTATATCGTTTATTTTTACTTCAACTTTAAAAATATCATCGCTGTAACAAAACATATTGCGTACTGTAGAATTCTGTTTACATTCGGTTTCGTTTTTCGCATGAACTTTATTACATTTTGCACAACGGAGACGTTTCTGAGGTTTCGAGCAATTAGTAGATATGTGACCCATTTCATTACAATTATAACACTTAATCTCATTTGCTAATTTAGCTAAAGGTTTTTTTTTATTATTATTAGCGTCTTTATACTCAGCACAAACAATAGCTTTATTTTTTGTATCAATAGTTTTAATCACCCGTTTATCTGACATATTTCTTTCATATTCGCATAGAATCTCACGTAATTGCTTAACCGAATCAATTTTCAACGCGGCAATAGCGATTTGAATTTCACGATTTTGAAGTCCTTCTCTAATGTATTTAACAACCGCCTTTTCACTTAACCTGTACCGTTTACCTAATGCACATATTCGAAAACAGTAATCCACTACTTTTTCTTCGTTCTTTCGTACTGCGTTTATCATTATGAAATGTATTTCTGCTTCATCTTGGGATGATGCGAATTCGTTCTTCAGTTCTCTGGCAAAATCGTTCCAAGTTGAGTACAGGATTTGAAGAGAATCTAACCATAAACGAGCAGCGCCTTTCATTTTACTGTAGACAGCTAGAAGCAAACACTTGTCTTCCCATTGATATGCTCGTATCGCGCTATCTACTCTATCTACAAATTGTTCAACTGATAATGATGTTTCGTTCGTTGGATCAAATTCCGGAATTGTTTCCGCAATTTCTCGTACAGAATAATTAGCAAAAGAACGTGAACTTGTAACTGTATTAGTAGTGCCACTTATAACGTTTTGACGTTGCGAATTAATTGCTTGTTGCAGATTTGGTGTCGCGCTTTGTTGACAATTCATCTGCGTATACGTTTGGAAAACACTCATAGTATTTTCCAACATTCTCTTCATCTCATTAATCTGCCGTTGCAGGTTAATAATATTGTCGTTGGTTTGAATATTTCGAGTATCGTTTGAATATTCTTCATTTTGGCAACCGATTGTTGAATTTGTTTCCTCAAGAACATCAATGTCCTCATCATTATCACCAATTTCGTCTGTGCCAATAAAACTTGAGAGCCGTAGAACAAGTTCCGCTTTTGAACCCGAAGTTGGTAATTCTCGTTCACGTAGTAGCTGCTTCAGCTTATCCACCTTCAACTCTGAAAGCTTCTTCATCATTAAGTTCCGATCTCACTTCTGATCTAAAAGGTCTTGAAACGTTTCCTTTTATTTTTTTTAAGAAAAACTCGTCTACGTTGTTTAATGATTTATATCAAAAGCATTTTATTTATTATTCCTCAAAATCTAAACTATTTCTACCAATCTAAGTTTGACAATTTATTCACAGTAAAAAAAATAATAATAATATTCAAAAGTTACTAAGTTAACAAAAGTATTTGGTTAAGTTAAAGCATAAGTAGGACTTCCCACACAAGTATAAAATCGATTGTAATTTTTTGGTTACTAATCAGCTCAGAAATAGTTGTATAGTAAAAGATATATGGAATGTTTTCCATGGGTTTAACATAATCCATTTCAGATATCGCTACGTACAAATTTTGTGCTAATGAAACATGACGACTAATATTAAAAATTTGGGCATCTTTCGGGTTAAAAAAATGCTCAGATGTTTGATCGTCTTAGTGGCGTTGTATTTACATTTTTGAATGAACATTAATGTATTCATTTATACATACAAATAAACAAATGCACACATTTTACCCATACTGAACTGGAATGCAGTTTGGGTCTAGCTTGTTACTAGTAATCAAAAACAAAATTTATCCGGCAGAAACTTAAATAAAAAATTTAACAAGCAAATGTCAGTGTTAAAATATTCTTCCTTATTCAACTGGCTTGAATTGTATTTTTTATATATTGAAATATACATGTGTATGCATGTGTATCGATGCATATTTGTGTGCTAAGGTATTAGCTTAGATACTTTGCAAAATTTTGTAGATTATTTGTTATTAGAGTTTGGACATAGACAATTTGTTTGTTAGATAATTTAAATCCTTAAAAATTATCAACATCAATTTATGTATTTACAAGATGTTAATTTCGTATTTTCATTGTCATTTATAAAAAAAAAAGAAAAAATAAGCGATAAGTTATACAACACGACAAGCACTCTTTTCAATAAAAAATTTCAAGCATAAGTAAGTGTTGCTTTAATAATAAAAAAATAAAAAAAATTATTAAGACGTGAGAGCAAAATTGTGTATAGAGTTTGAAAAAATATTAAACAAATTTAAGATTTTTATATGTGTATTACGAAATCCAATATTTCCTTTAAACAACAGCAGAAGTTGCTGAATTTGAAGGCGTTAGGTAGCAAGTGATCTGTTGAACTGCCAAATGTGGTCCGTGCGTTTAAATGTGCTACAATTCAATTACTTTGAAAAATAATTGGAGGGCGTTTTTTTAATTAAAATAAACTTTCTAACTTAACACTGATAACTTTTCAAAATCATAAGAATATTTGTTTGATTGGACAATGGATATCGACGTCAGGGAGTGGCATAATTCTGCTGTTGGAAGAGTGAAAAATCCACAATGTGGCAGGCCAAGTCTTGAGAGAACCAAAAAAAAAAATTTTTAAACTAAAAAACTCAACATTAAGGAGCTTAAAACATTGAAACACTTTCCTTGTCAATATCCTGTATTTAAACGCATTTTTTCTAATCAAACTAGACTTATTTTAGAGTCATGGATATCGCTAGAGTCATGGATATCGGCGAATGTAATGAAATTCTTTGTTTATCGAAACTTATCTACCAAAACAATTGATTCGCTAAATACCAAATCGGTCTTCAAATACAGTTGTACAGCATAGTCTCCTTCCGGAGTGTTAAGCCAAAGTTTATGGTCAGTAAGGGGTGAAGAGGTCAGAACAATACCTCTGGTTTCTTAAAGCCACAAATTGGGAGCGCTTAAACTCCGGTCGGAACATACCCAGTAAATTGTCGATTTTTCGAAACGCTAATATATAATTTTAAAATGGAAGTTACGTGCGTTTGGAAAAAAACTTTGCTTTGGTACAGTAGTTGATAAAAGTGAACAAATTAATGAAGAATTGTACAAATTAATCAACATCAAGTGTGTCTAACGTTTTCTTACTACAAAACAGGTTTGTAACGCAGAAAATTAAATATACTATGCATAAGCCTGTCATTTACATACAACAATAAGCTTAAAGAGAGGAGCATTTTGTGCTAAGAAAGTAATGTTTCTGAGCGATAACTGGTCATACATAAAATCCTGTCTACCATAAGCTAGTTTGTAAATGAAACTTTAATATTTCTCCCTTAAAAACCGGCTTTATCCGAAGCATTATTTTTGTTGGGTTTTTACGAGGCTGACTAGAGACCTATTTTATACCTTGCGAATCTGTAAGTCTTTAGAATATGTTCTGGTTATTGGTATGGTCTCTTTAGAAATTACTCGCAGGCAAAAAATAAAAAACAGATTAGGGAATGGTTAAACACCTGATGATTGAGATTTGTTGGATTAAAGACAACCTCTGGACCATCCTAACAAAAACACAGATTGATGTTTTAATTGGTGATGCTTGCAGACTTGACGAACCTGCAGACCTGCGGACTTCGAGCAACCATAAATGTGACGGGTTGCTGTTTCCTTTCAATAGAAGTAGTTTTTTGATAAACTATTGGACTTCTTTTAGTCAGTACATCCGATTCTGTCGTTGGTTAATTACATAGCCTCGTAGCGAATAAGAATAAATAAGGATTAGATGATCCGAGCATCTTAGCAAGATCCATATACATTAATTAAGAATTAATATTGATAAAATTGCCATCTGTGACATTTTAGGTGGCACCACTTGATCACAGGGTCGGTGGTAAGGCATTAGAAACTCAAGCTAGGGGTAAAACCACCGTCATTTTACTCACGTTATTTTGCTGACGTTATTCAAAGCACATAGCGTGTAGCTCAGTCAGTGATTACGATGATTTCCTATCATATTAAGAAATGTAACATAGTTCGTTGTCTAACTCCATATTTACAAAGATTAAGTTTTAAGTATAAGGCTCAACTAAAGTCCATATTACAATCATTTATTTAGTATTTTCTATCAATAGAGCATTAAAAAAGTAACATTTTTTTAATAATAATTTCAACAATATTCATTTCCATTTTTTCTTTTATATTTTCAGAGACAATAATTTTGTGTTGATTGATATTCCAACTAGAAAAAGGACATTCTATTAAAATACAAGGTACGTGCTCTAAGCAAAAATTATTTCTATTATTTACACTTTTTTTTTTAACTATCTGTTAATTGTATACTTTGTAGTGCATAATAATTTTGCAACTTTTGATTTAATAATAATTAAATCTGGTCTGTTGCTGAAAATTTGAAATTTTTTGTTTATTGTTTCAACATAAAAATGTAATTAAGTCACTTCCGTTTTATCATGATTCAAAACATATTTTTATTTGACTACTTAGTTAGATGACTAATAAAGATATTAAACATTTTTATCATATTTAATTATCCATGTAACGAAATAATACACCAGCAGAAACATGTCGATATAAATAATTGAAAAGTATTATTTAATTTCTCCCCCAACTGGGACTATAAATACAACAGATTTTAATTTGTATTTTTATTTATGAACTAGATTTATTTCCTGAAATAAATAATTTTTATTATTTATTTTGCATTAAAAATAAAAATTTAAAAAATAAAAATATAATATTTACGATCATGCGTGAATAAAACAATGAATGAATGAAACAAATGTGTCTCCTTGGGTACATACATATTTTTGCTTTAATTGAATTTATGGAGCGAAATTATATTTACACTGTGCATAAGTGAATATTTGATATTTATTTGTTAAATGCATTTGATTTATTGAAATCGGATGAAGAAAATAAATCGCTTTTTTATACTTGACAATTATTGAAGGATAAGCACCAAGTTGATATAACATGCAAAACCCAGATGGTTTGTTATAAAAAATATAGCGATATTATAAGCCAAAATTTGAAAAATTTGATAGACAAAACTAATGTAACAAAAATCTCTAATTTTGTGCTAAAAGCTGCTAAAGAAGCTGCACTCTTCGCACACCTAAAACCCACGCGGGTGGGTTTAAAATTAATAATTATTTTAACTTAGTGACTAATTGTTTTACCTTTACCGGACAGTCTGAAAAATTCCAGACTTAGTTATGTATTCTTTTTAATTGCTTTAAATTTTTTTTAATCGTGCGTTGGTATGATTTTTAGATTAGTCTTTTTAGTAAAAAAAATTTATTAAAAGTAAACCGAAAATATTATTATTTATTGCCAAAGATGCTGTTACACATTCGATGTCTAAACTTGCAATATTTGGAATATTTTAACAAAAACTATTTTTAAATCTTTGTTTAATGTACTTTGTAGGCACGTAATACAGCACTGTCTTGTATTTTTGAGATTCTTGCTGTTATGACGTATTTAATCTTTATATATGTAGTCAACAATTTTTCATAAAATATACAACCATCATAAACGAGATATGCTCGGCGCACAATTGCAACGAACTTTGTCCAACACGACGAATTCGTCGGTAAAAATACGCTGTGAAGCACAACAAGTAAGAGTGCTATATATACCCTTCACCATCATGTACATAGGTATTATCCCACATCGTAGCTTAACCTATATTTCATGTTATACGCCATTTTTCTTTATTATTTCCAACGCCATCCTCGATTTTGAATTTTTACGTAGTTATTTGTATTCTGCTAGTCAAGCCCTTTCATTTGATACCCATATTGATGGGATTAAAAAAATTTATTCCGCCATTTTGTTTCAGACGCCATCTTGAATTTTAAATTTTGTAATAATTTACTGTATTTTACTGGTCAAGCTCTTTCATTCGATACCAATATTAAGGGGGTTTCAGAAGTTACATTTTAAAATACCAACTTTGACCCATTTTTAAATGTATTGTCCGCCATTTTTTAGTGGCGGCCAACATGAATTTTAATATTTTTTATAGTGCTAGTCAAGTCCTTTTAGATGATGCCAATATTGACTATCTCGGTTGTCTAGAAGCTGAGAAAATTTGATTTTCGTTTGTAAATTTTTGGAATATATATTTAAAAAAAAAATTTTTTGCCTATAACTTTACCAACTAGAGCCCGCTTTATCCAAAATTTTTCACGAATATCTCTAGAGGCATATTATATCTACAAATAGTAGCAAATTATACTATATCTGAAAAATTTTAATTTTGGTAGTAAAAATATGGAAGAAAAACAGAGGCAGTCGTGTTTATTTGCTCATATCTCAGAAAGTTATGGGGCGATTATGATGAATTTCAATAGCGATTCATTCCCGGATATTTTCAAAAGACTGATACCATTCACAGATCTGAGGAACATATAGTTGCTTCTAAAAGTTGATTTCAACCAACACACGGGCAGACGGACAGACGGACAGACGGACAGACGGTCTGGGCTTAATCGACTCCTCTATTCATAAGCCTTCAGAAAATATATACTTTATGGGGTCGGAAATGAATATTGTAGAAATTACAAACGGAATGACAAACCTATATATACCCTTGTGCACTACAGGTGAAGGGTATAATACCACATAACAATAACGACGAAAGAGTAACATCTTTTATAATTGATAAAATTATTTACTGTTTGTGCAAAGAAAGGACAAAAATAATCAAAGAATTTAAATTTTTGTGAAACTCAGCAAAATAATAAATATAATTTCTGTCATAGTAAAAACTTTTTGACACGTGTTGTTTCAGTTTTGCTTTTGCATATTTTTTACGTTTTTCTCATTAGCCTTTAACTTTAAACGTGTACAAGATACAAACAACCCACCTCGTTAGGCTTAGGACATTTACTTAAGCAAAAGGCCTTGGTCGTGCGAAGGTTAAAAGACATATTTAGGTATACATTTTCAAAAATCTTTTACCATTCTAACGTTTAACTAACGGTTTATTTTTCATAATTGCTTTCTGAGGTAAATAAACGATATTTACATTTAAGACTTAGAGGTTAGTTCCGGTCAAGGAGTGCCAATGATGAAACCACGGATGGTTCCAAAAATACATTACACTCGGCTGAAGTTGGAACAAAAGCTCACTTTTCCAGTTACACACATACAAATTCAATTTTTTAATATAAAAAATTTCAAAATAAAACAACATAATTTTTGTTGAAGAAATGTACTAAAAACAAGTAAAAGCGCTATATTCGGCCGTGCCGAATCTTATATACCCTTCACAACGTGTAGTCATGCAATAACAGTAAATTCACGTATGTATGTTAAAAAAACAAAAAAAAAATAAAAAATAAAAAAAAAATTAAAAAAAAAAAAATTTAAAAAAAAAATTAAAAAAAAAAAATTATTATATACATATATAATATATATAAAACAAAAAAAAAAATAAAAAATTAAAAAAAAAAATAAAAAAAAATAATAATAAAAATATATATAATATATTAAATAAAAAATAAAAAAAAAATAAAAAAAAAATTAAAAAAAAAAATTTTAAAAAAATTTAAAAAAAAATTTTTTTGCCTCAGCTGGGATTCGATGCCACGTTTTCTCTAACCAGTATACACGTTTGTATGTATGTATGTTGTTGTTGTAATGTTGTTTTTATGAAAAGAAAATCGAGGTGGTCGTGGGTTTTTGCTCATATCTCAGTTGTTTATGCACCGATGTTTCTGATTTTCAATACCGATCTACTCCCGAATATTTCTGATATTTTAATACCTTACCCGGGTCCAACCTATGTCGGGGGGCTTCAAAAAGTTGATTTCAACATACACACGGACAGACGGTCAGACGGACAGACGGACAGACGGACAGACGGACAGACGGACAGACGGTCAGGGCTTAATCGACTCCTCTATTCATAAGCTTTCAGAAAATATATACTTTATGGGGTCGGAAATGAAAATTGTAGAAATTTCACACGGAATGACAAACCTATATATACCCTTTTTCACTGTGTGAAGGGTATAATAATTTAAAACATAACCACTATACTGAGAGAATTGTGATAAAATCTTGTATGTCTTAAAAATTCGATTAAATTTAATAGTTAGAAAAGAGTGAATTTTTGGTCACTAATTTAGAAAATTTAGTTGTCATTTACTGGCAACAATAGAAAAACTACCATATCGCACTAAAAGTAATAATAATTATATTGACTAATTAGTAGGGTGATCGACTCGGTTTAATAACCGGTGGAAAATCCGGGTTTTTTCCTCTTTCAGCTGGCGGTTTTTTCTAAATGTTGATTTTTCGAATATCGAATACACCGGGTTTTTTATACGAAAAAGCCGGTTTTTTTTTTATATATCTTTGTAACCAATCGTACTATAGTATATTTAGTACTCGAAAATTTTCAAAAAATCAGAAAAAAACTATTAAATATTCTTTTATAATATTGTAAGAAATTTATTTGTTGTATAAAAAACAAATGTAAAATAAGAAAAATAATTGATCTTTAATATTAATTTTTTATAAGATAAATATAAACCTAACGTTAAAGGTAATTGAAGCATAAACTTAGCTGATCGATCACTTTTAAGTAAAAAGTGTAGTAAAAATAAAGAAAAACCAATAACCGTCCTTCCAGATCCTACATTTAATTAATGGCATTGAGTGTCTGTCAACTTAAATTTCAATTAAACCAGCAAACAAACTAGTTTATGCCTATATTTGTATGTCTGTCAGGGGTATAAGAAAGAAATTTTAAAATGAAATTTTAAAGATGTTTTCCCTAGCCTTTAACATGTATTTCAAATTACAGAAATAATTTCAAACAAAATACGTTAGTGCATATTAGTTTAAAAGATATATTTAATATTTAAAAAATGTACCGAAGGAGATACGAACGTATATAAACTGTTAAAATTTCATATTTATATATAAATTTAATTATAATCTTTTTTTACAATATTTTTTAATTTTTTCTTTAAATATTATATTTTATATATTCGAACCGGTTAACCGGTTTTTTCTCAATTTTCAAAATAGCAACGGGTTTTTTTTAAATTTCAAATTATTTGAAAACCGGTTTCTTAAAAAAGTCGAATAATCGATCACCCTACTAATTAGTAACTGAAAATGTTGTCAGCAGGGGCAACCTAATTGTATTAAACAGACCAGAACTTTTATGATTAACTTTTATAGAACTGTTGTTTAACCCTTTTATTTTCCCTTACTCTAAAAGATATTTTTTTTTGTTTAATAAACCACGCAAAGTAATAATGGTAAAAGTTTATTACTGACCAATTAGGCAAATTAAATTTCCTTAATTATTATTAGGGTTTGTGCAATTAAAAAAAGAAAACATAAATCTCTGTAAACACTACTCATTCCTCACTTTGTTCCATAACCTATATTTCTATTATTCAGATTGCTGCTTTATAAATATATAACATATAATAAAAATTTAAAAAATTTCCATTTTTGGGACCTTTGCGGCATTAACTGTGGCATCATAAAATAAATAATTAAACTGTAATTATTCGATTGTGCTACATTCTGAGCACCTTCCAGAAACAAAAAGTGCAATAACTTCAATTGAAAAAAATTGTTTGTAAAAAATACATCAAAACCATTTACTCATGGAAAATAGTTCCATTAAATTTATGGATTTTTTTGTCAACCTATTGATTCAGTTTCGAAAATAGAGTTTTGTTTTGTTGTGGTCAGACATTTTAATTCCAATTGAAATTACGCATCTCTCAACACAAAGTTTATAGTATCGTTACTAAATTTCTGAAAACTTTTTGTATTTTCTCAGTGTAATTATGAAAAAACTTATACAAAATTTTATGTAATATTAGGTGGTTTTTAGTAAATGCGTTTACATACTAGCGAAGTTTAAAATCTCTTAATTTTATTGTGATTTTTTCAGACTGTTTTGCTATTTTATTGTTAAAAACACAAAAAAATTAGTCGCAAATTATTTTGAAAATTGTTTTTGAGCTCAGGAGAGCCATGATGCACAATATTTGGTTCAGTGATCAGACTAATTTTTGGCGCAATTTTTAAGTCAAAAAGCACAATCCCCGCACTTGCAGACTTTTCATTAAAAGTAATATAATTTGAAATATTTACAAAAATTATTAACGCTTTTTTTAGTTACAAGAATTATGTTTTTTATAGTTTTAATAATTTTTTTTCGATATTTCGCTACTCTGTTGTGTAGAATCGTTAGGAAAGTTATTGCTATTTTGATTCTTATAATATTATTGTGTAAAAAAATTAATAAATTTTTTAAATAATTCATTTTATAATTAATTTAAGCACATAAATATTTAAAACATTATTTTCGTAGCGAAACGATTTTAATGGATGCAAAACCAAAAGGACTACACATCTTTTAAGGCCAATCACGAGTCTAATAAATTTTGATAACTTTGTATGTAAAGTATATCCCAGAAAGTGCCGTCTGCATCGATCGAAATAAATATGTTCAGACGGGACAAGATCTGGACTATAAGTCGATGAGGCAGTACTTTCATGCACTTTTTTTAAATAATTTTTAAAATTTATATCGGCAAGAATTTTTTTGAAAATATAAAAGTTTTATAATTGGCCTCATATTGTGGAGGTTTTTCAGCCAATGCTGGCTGAATCAGTAGCACTTAACACAGGCTTTCTGTAATGATTCTACCAATAAAAATAGATATTTAGTTTTGGTGTTTGTTCAGTCGGATTTTCCTAACGATATTTTATGCTTCGAGTTATCGTATCCATTTTTAATTGCAAGTAATTATTCGGTGCGAAAATGATTCAAGCGGCATACCGACATGCAAAACTGCCTTTAAATGCCTCTCTGCTAAAATTCGTATGGCACCAAATTTCCCTGCTTTTGAGTGAATCTTGATTGCCGAAAACATTAAGAAATTGCTGCTTGAGTAACCTTACATTAATGTTCATTAAGAAATGCCTCCAATTATTAATCTTAAAAGTTTTTTGGCTACCTTTATCTTCCGTGTCAAAATTAAAATTTCTGAACTGCATAGACCATTTCTCGTACGTTCGCATACAGTCACTCACGACAGGCTTTAGGTGAGCAGTAGGTTTAAATTAATCAAGTGTAAAAACATTTTTCCACATATGGCGCAGTGTTACTACAAAATTGAAGGTTTTGGAAGCAAAAAACGTTGTTGTTTAGAGTATTATATTCAATAACTTAGTAAATATAAATAATAGATATGTATGTACCACTCAAATGTCATATGAGCTATTATAAGTCATCTGTTGTGAATCCTCCATTTATAAGTTATATACTAAATACCTGTTGTAATGGTTCTGACTGGTAAATGTAAATTTATCCTTAGAGTTCTCTACAACAAATTAAAAAAAATTGATGTTATATTTGCTATATGAACAATTTGGATCAAATTTAAAACCAATCAGAATTTTGAAAATTATTTATTTTGGCTTAAGTTCATTTTCCAAAATTATTAAACTTCCTCAGCATAATGAATTGGTTCAATTTATGTATGATTTTTACATTAACTTGTCATTTGAAAGCATTTGTATATGAATAAATTAATAAATTTTACTCAATTCCAATGGAACGCATGCACTGTGGATGAAAAGAAACCCATGTTTCATGAGTTCATAATGTCTGCTTACATCAACTAACAAAGATTTTTTGCATGCATTTGCATGTTTTTTGAACTACATCACGAAAGGCTAACTATTCTGTATTTGGGAAAGGCATTCTTCATGCCTTCATGAAAAATGTTATTCACATTGAACTAGTGCAAAATTTGTTACTAGGTCCATAAACATTTTTAAGTTAAATTGTAAGCATTTAAGTATACTGAATTTAATTATTCAAGTACTAGCCGAGTGGAAGGAATTTTTTAAATTAGCTATTGATATATTTAAGTATATTAGGTTTAAACTACTTTTTATGTTACAATTAAATGAAATCAGAATATAAGAGCTTTAAAATTTTCCATTTGTATCAAATAACATCTTGTTCTTGTTCATATTATCTCGCATTTTAGTTATGCTTTCTGTATCCATCATTTGACTGGCATACATAAATTATTCCTCAAACATAAAATATATTTAAAGTGATTTTACTATTTCTGTTTGCAATACAGTTTAATAATTTTATTCAATAAATATTAACAATATTTTGTTATCTTCTATATATATAAAAGTTAAACTCTGTGTGTGTGTGTTTGTGTGTGTGTGTTAGCTATAGACTCTGAAACTGTAAAACCGATCGGGCTCAAACTTTGGTAAGTTGTTGTACACATACCGGGTAGTGTTTATGGATGAAAAAAGTGGGCGGGGCCACGCCCATAAAAAATTAGTTATCAGTTTTAGCTACTTGCACTTGACCGATTTTTCTGAAACTTTGCACACATATCGATCTGTCATGACTAAATAATTTCGTGATAAGAAAAGTGGGCGGGGCCACGCCCCTAAAAAAGTTTTAACTTTGAGGTACTTGCACTGGACCGATTTTTTTGAAACTTTGCACACATATTAAGCTGTCGTGACTTTATAACTTCGTGATTAAAAAAGTGGGCGGGGCCACGCCCATAAAAAAAGGCTATAATTTTGAGGTACTTGAATCAGACCGATTTTTCTGAAACTTTGCACACATATTGAGCTATTATGACTTTACAATTTCGTGATTAGAAAAGTGGGCAAGCCCACGCCCATAAAAACAATTTTAATTTTGGGATACTTGCACTGGTCCGATTCTTCTGAAACTTTGCACACATATTGAGCTGTTATGACTTTACAATTTCGTGGCTAGAAAAGTGGGAAATGCCACGCCCATAACAAAATTATAATTTTTAGGTTTTTGCACTTGATATTCAATTAAAATTCAGAATGCATTTCGATTCATTAATGGGCGTAGCAACGCGCGCCGGGTTTGGCTAGTATTTATATAAAAAAAACAAAATTTGTTTTTGGCATAGTAACTTTATACAGTAAACTCGCAAAAACGTGAACTAATTTTTACCAAGGGTGTTCACGTTTTCGATTTTGTTCACGTTTTAGATTGCATTTTTTCTTTAACATATTTTAGTTTCTTTTATCTTTTATTTAATTTAAAATAAGGTATGTAAGTTATTTTCACCTATGAAACATGTTTTGATTCAATGTACTACATAGCTACTACGGTTTGCAAAAGTGTTTTAAGATACTTATTTCTCAATTATTTACTGAATTCATCCTAAAGAGAGGTTTTGCATGGTTATTTTCCTTAAATTGATTGTGCAATTCAATAGCTTTCTTTTAATCATAATGCCGCTAACCGGTGGGCTTTTATTTCGAAGTTGGGTAAACCATTTGAACAGAGATTTTTCAATTTTTGGAAGCTCCGAAGTATGCAGTGTTTTCGGTCTTCAAGGGCCTGACAATGTATAATTAACGCATTTCGAAATTTTATCTTTATTGTTTCTTATTGAACAAGTCCTCGATTTGGCGACCAGATACAGATGAACCTTTGCGTAAAGGCTCTAAAATATTTGACTTTTCTTGAAGATTTAACACTTCTGGTTTTTTAATAGACATATTTTTAAATATAAACTAAAATTATTTAAGCTCGAGGTCTTTTAATTAATTTAAATAATATATTTAATTTTTATTAAAAAAAAAAAATAAAAAAAAAAAATTTTACAAAAAAATAAAAACAAATATTTCCTGACGATGCTACACAACGGAGTAGCGAAATATCGGAAGAATTAATAAAAATTAAATATATCATTTAAATTAATTAAAAGACCTCGAGCTTAAATAATTTTAAAATAAATAAATTAAAAAAGGTCAAAAAACTAGATAATTATGAGATATTTTTAATAAAAATATTTTTAGAGATCACTTGTTTATATTATTTATATACCTATATGTATAGTCAGCACAGAGAGATGCTTCCAGTAAAACTGCCGCATTAATTCTAAAGCTACTTATCATGCAACAAAAGTTGTTTAAAACAAACAAACTACGACATTCTTCTGCGGGGAATCCCAAAAATTTTAAACAATCTTACATAATTGAATTTTAACGTTCGTTAAAAGTTCACGTTTTAGAGCCTTCAGCCTTTGTTCACGTTTTAGATTAGTCAATGGAATAAAAAAAATGTTCATGTTTTTGGGTAGTTCATGTTACTGGATGTTGAGGTTTCTGCGAGTTCACTGTAATTATAAGTAATATTGAATTTTTATAAATACAAATAATTACATGAAATGCTGTAAATTGTGTTTTAATAAGTACAAAGAAAAATTTTATATTGTATTAAAAGCATTCCTGCGTATATGAAAACAATGCAACTGTAAGCAAATTTCAGGTCTGTAGGAAATTTTAAAACACCTGTGCTTGATTAGCTAGTTCATTATGTGGAAAACATGGCTGTTGTTCGTAATAGTCTGGCAGAAGAGCCCTTAAAAAAGCAGAATTGCCGCATTTAAGCAAATGAGAATCGACGAGTGATTATTTTTAACCCAATACATTTACAAATAGTAACTGCTTAATGCGGTGTATGACCTGGAGGCATCATTGGGTCGTATTTCTTCGTGAGTAGTGTTCGCTATCGCAAATTGATCACGGGCTTCTTGTGCTGCGAAATTGAGGATGTAAATCTGGACAATATGTGTTTCCCACAGAAGGGTGCCACTTGCCCTACAACCAACGAAATAATGGCTCTTTCACAAAAAAATTAATAGCTGTGTTATCTCACGTCGTAGCGATGTTAATTTGCAGCCACTATCATGTGATTTGACACTGCTTCTTTGGCAATATTTAGAAGAAAAAGTGTAAGTCGATAAGCTAATAATTATTCAAGAGCTAAAGAATGAAATTATTCGGCACATTAACGACATTGAGTCTCAATTATGTCTCAGAGTAAATAAAAATATGGACCATTGGTTAGCATTTGGCCGATATTTTGTTTCACACATAATTGCCATGTATCCTTCTATCGTAATAAAAAATATCAAAGTAATTCTTTAAAACCTTTTTATTTTTATTACATTTAGCATCGTGCATTTTGGTTTGACCACCCTGTAAAAAGTTGTTCTTATAAAAAATGTGTTTAAAAGTTTTTGACTTTACTGTAACTTATTCAATAAAGTTTGGTTAAAAAGGAGTTTAAAAAAGTTCTTTTCTTGAGGTTTAGATTTAATAATTTTTAAATGAATATTTTTAATGAATGAGTTTATTAATATTCTTCTAATACAGTAGATGAGAAAATATGCTTTCAACAATACCCAAAAATTTGAATTTTTAATTACTGATTGAAATCCGATTTTTTAATGGTACAAGTTGTTGTGCTTTTTATTCATAATCATCATGATTTTATTCCATTTACTCTCTGCCCTTTTGGGGCACTTCACATTATTTGAATATCTACTCTCTTTTCTACATCAAGATGTAATTGCTTTATTGTGTGTGTTTTGTGCTGTAGCTGACTGAATACAGACAGACGTCAGTTTCTCCAGTGTCATTTAAGTTCTTGTGTTTTTTTCGTCGTTTTTCTTGAGTAGTTTGTGCATTTTTCTCTTGGTTGTCCATTTTTTTTCTTGTTCTGGTCTCTTGAACTCTTGTGATTTTAATTTGTGTTTACTTTGTTGGACGAATGGTATTGATAATGAGAAGGTAGTGTTGCTATAAATATGAGGTAGTTGGTAACTGCTTAAGGAATAAAGTATAAAGCTTTTGAATTAAAATTAAATTGTCTGTTCTTCAAGTTCTAGAAAATATAAATTAACTCAAAAATAGCTTACAGTTTTGATTTGTTATTTTTTTTATTGTTTTTACTTTATACTTGTATTGATTAAGCTGTTTTCAGTCTCGTTTAGATATATTGAAAAGATTACCAAGTTTTGTTCGAATTAAAGTCAAAATGTTTGCTTTTACGATGTCAGGAAAAATGTCACACTTTGGGATATTTCTTGGTTATTTTTCATCTCGTAACAAAATCTTATTTTATATTTATTCAGTTTTATTTTTATTTCTGTTAATCTACATTCATACATACATGCATACATCCATACATACATATAATAATATGGGTCAAGTTTTATTTTATTCCTTTTACATTCATGAGCAACATATAGATGTTTTCCACATTTTTTCCACATACATTTTGTATGAGTAAACAAAAAAAGAAGAAAAAAAAGCGAAGCGTGAATAAAATTCTTGTAATGTTTGAAGTACTCAACAACAGGAGCAGTAAAAAGACAAATGCAGCGTAAAAATAGTGTGTGTCAAACTATAAAAATCATGAACATGCGATGGTTTGTGTGCCAGTGACAGAATGTACATCAATATTAAGTATTCATGTTCATACAACAGCTATTACAGACTACATGTAGATACATATTCGCATACAGAGTGAAAAATATATCTCACACAGTTGAAAAAGCAAGAAATACATTTAAATTAAATTAAAAAATTTCTCTCCTTTTTTTTAAAAAAGTTATTAAATTATTTTTATAAAAAAAATGCTTAAATATTTTTTAATTAACAATTTTTTTTAAGAACTAAAATGTAGAAAATATGTTTTTTTTGAAAATTGTTAGCTGGGAAAAACTTTTATAAAAGTCCGACAACAAAAAAAAATTATAAATCTATTTAATTTTTTTTAACAAAAAACCCATAAAAAACTTAAAGGATATTAAATCAGTAGAGTTGTCAAAACTTATGTTGCTACTGTTATAATATCGGTTTTTTTAATTATTCGAAAAACCGGTTTTTATGTCTGCAATTTTTCCACATTATCAATTAGTCTAGATCGCTTAAATGCATATGTTAATGTCCATATAACTAACTTTTGTGTTGGAGTTTTTGAAACACTCTATACCAATTACTTTCGTTTCAAACTCACTCGAGAATTACGCAACTGGTCCTTCGTAGTGTACGTAAATAGATTTTTGTTTTAAATACCAACAATTGTATATATTTATAAAAGATTACGGGTAGGGAAATGGATTAAGCATTATATATCTATCCATGTGATGGCTTCAATCATTATTTAAAAGCCCTCACATATTGCACAGTTCTGTCTGAGATGTCAGTCCTTTGGAAATGTTTGGCAACAAATCGTTATTATAATCCAGAAACTTATTGACATATGAGTAAATACATATGACTGCCTTTGTTGTTCTTATAGTTTTGCAACAAAAATTTAAGTTTTTCATTACTACTTATAAATACATTATGTTTCGAGATATATTTATTAAATTTCGGTCGGTCCCTTATTAGCAGAGCCATAAGAAAAAAATATTTTTAAAAACTTATATATTTTTTAAATACGTCAAGTTTTTCAAATTGGTTCGAAACTGACTAAGATATATGCACTAAAATACAAATACTTCGAAAATCTAGCTACTGGACAACCAAGAATGGTCGATCTGGGAATCAAATAAAGCAAAATTTAATACATTAAGAAAAATATTCAAAATTCATGATAGGCGCCACTTAAAAATGGCGCACAACTAATTTATACATGGGTCAAATCTAGTAAATATTTTGGTACTAACTGAAGGCAATTGGTCTGTAAAATATCTGAAACTGTGTTAAGTATGAAATAGAGTTAAATCTAAGATGGCGTTTGAATCAAAATGGCTAATTTTTTTTCTTAACTGCCTCAATATTTGTATCAAACAAAAGTAATTGATAAGTAGAATATAGTACTTTATGATAAAGTTTAAATCCAATATGGCGTTCTTATTAAAAAATAGCGGATATTTGTTTCTTAATTTCATTAAATAAGATAACTTGAATAGTAGAATTTAACTATGAAAAATTAAAAATCCAAAATGGAGTCCTTGATTAAATGGCGAATATTTGAGATAACTAAAACAGTTGCAGCTTTGTCCTCTTTAACTCCCACAATATTCTTATAAAATAAAAGAAATTAATTAGAAGAAAAAAAAAATGCAAAATATGAGATGGTGTCTTAAACAAAATGGCGCAACTTGTTTTAAATTCATTAACCCATTAAACGCCAAAATAAAACCACAAGCGGTAATTAACCAAAAAGTATGTTTTTTTATTCAATGTTTACAAAATTAACATAAAAGAGTGAAATAAATAAAAAAATTATATATTGGCGGAGTAGAATGTTCACCCCATTTTCAAAACTATTTCTTTTTTAATGCATAATGTTTTTAAGAATTTTTTACATTGCCAGCGGACTCTTGCATGATACAAAACACATCTTAATTGCTTTTCTAATTTTTGAGGGTAGTGACCTTTACCATCTTGGGGTAATTCTAACACCAATAAGGATGAACGTCGAGCTTTATTTTGGGTGTTTTGACGTAAATATTACCTTGCAATAGAATTTCGGAATACCAGTAGATCGATGCTATCGCTATGCCTCATAACATATAACCGATAAGCGTTTGCAACGGCCATATCAACTATGTACGTAAACAATGGTCACCACCATTTTTCTCCGCAAATGGCAATTCGGTAGAGAGAAATAGACAGATCCAGTTCATCTACTCCTCCCATATGTTTGTATAGGACTGAAATACATTTGAAATATTGGCATAAATTTTTTTCGTTGGGTAGAAGATCATCGTTTTACCCAATGGCTCAATTGCGTCATTATTTGTTGTCATAATACATACGTTATTGTCTTTCCATTTTACTAAAAGAATTTCATTTTGCTTGTTATGATCTGTAGTCATATGAGGCGCGATTTTCCTTTTTCATTTCTTTTGCACTTCTCTACGGACACTTTTTTGTTCGGTTCTCTCTAATTGTTCCAGTCGAACGAAATTTTTTTTCTTTGGAATCCACCAGTGGTAACTAGTAAAGAAGTTATCAAAAAATACTTCCTGTGATGCTGAGTCGGTCTGTTAACAATGTCTATATGGATGCAGCCGCTGTACTCAATTGAGTACAGTTTTATTTATAATAGGATAACTTTGTTAAAATAAATAGCAGACTTTGTTTTTCAACTTGTTTTATATAAAGAATTTCTTGCTCTTAGAAAACTAAAATAAAAAAGAGATTGCTGTATAGTAAAAGCTAAAAAAAGGAAATTTTTGTGCTTATCTCGCACAACCAATTTTGTGTAAGTTTGGAATCAACTTTGGTACAAATGAAATGTACAAGATCATATATTTTATTTTTATTTTAACGGGGCACAGTTTTCATTTAAGGCTGAAACGTAAAAAATTACAATAAATTTTCATATTAAAATATTTTCGCTTAATGTTTAGCTGTACTCAATTGAGTACATCGGCGCCAAATGAAAGATTTTTACTAGAAAAATACTACTAACTATATAAAAATTTAAAACCAAATATGGCGTCGGAAATAAAGAAAAATTTTCAATAAAAGAAAACATTCAATCTGTTGATTACTTGATGTTACTTGATAACGTTAAAGTTGTGCTCTTAAAGGCTGTGGCACAATGAATCCGTCGTCCGTTAAACTTCAACTTTTTCAACTGACAACTAAGTTAAAATACATGTTTTCTTATGAGTGTTGTCACATTCAGTACGTCTCCGTCAACGCAAAGTACGAAAGTTGACCAACTTAACTTTTGACGTACGTCGAGTACTTTGACAACTACCACATGGTTGTGCGCAAAAAGCGAAGTCAACTGGCTTTACAGCAGCCGCCGTACTTTTTTGTGATGCATGAGCCGCCACAGAAGCATGCATTTTTTTTCGGTTCAAAACTTTTTTCTTATATTTATATAGATTGTATGAATTTGAAGCTAAATTGACATTTTCTTACAAAAATATTATATTGTTCTATTAATTTTTTGTTATTGTGAAGATAAAAAAAAAAATTATATAATTTTTATCGGCCTTCAGCCGCCGCTGTTTGTTTTTGATTAGTCGCAGCAGTCGACAATTTAACTTGACTTCAGTTCAGTCAACACAAAGTACTGATTGTGCCAACCCCTGTCCGTCAATACGTTGATGTCGGTTGAAAAAGTTGAAGTTTGACGGATGACGGATTCATTGTGCCACAGCCTTAATGTACTAAACATTTTTTATGAATTAATTTTAGTTTTACTAAGCAGACTGAATTTTTTTAATTTAATTTTCAATAAAAAATAAATTTAAATAAATTAGTGTATTTTTATTTTTTAAATAAAAAAGACAATATTACAAAACAATCAAATAGAAAATTTGCGTTTTCGAGTTATTCAAAAAGCAGTTTTTGGTATGTGACAAATTTATTATGACTTTGTAAATCAGCATCTGAAAAATGTTTTAAAATTATGAAAATTTTAACTCCTCTTAACCTTGATATTAATCTTTTTTATTTCAATAAAAAGTTAGTTAGAAATCAATTAACAGAGAAATCATAATTTTGCGAAATATTTTAGTTAAAAGATATTTTTTTAAGAAAATTTTAAGAAATTTTTTAAGATTTGTTTTAAGTTTTCTTTATCACTCTAAAAAAAACCAAGTATATACAGAAATTTTTTTGCACATACATACGGAGCACTTCATGCTAAATTCTATATCCATAGACTTTAGCAAAACAGCTTATCTCGAGTTTTAAAATTTAAATGCAAAAATAAACCTTCAATTAATGTAAAAGCTCTAATGTGATATGATTCGGAATTTGTGGAGTATAAATTATTTTTTATTGTTTACATGACAAACAGTTATTCATTTAAGCCTAAAATTATTGGTGAAAACAGAAATTAATGAAATTAATTCAAAACGTGATAACTTAAAGAAATATATAGAAATACGACGGGTAGTACAAACGAAGCGTCTTAAATATTTTGCTTTTATGATCAAAAAAGGTAAAATTTTTCTTATCTTGATTTAAGTACTTTTGCCAGAAGTCCACAGACACAGATTATTAGTAAAAAAAAACTCTTATAAATAAGTCCCTTTAATACATATTAAAACACGAGTCCTTACTCTTATTTTTTCGACTTTATCTACTCCAGTAAAATAAAAACTCAAATAATCACATATAAACACACATACACGCGTAAACATATACATATACACTATATATGTATGTATATTAAACATACTGATAAAAACGTCTAACGTTGCCATGAACATGTTGCTTAACAATCAGTATTATTTGTTTCCACACACACACATACATACAATTACCCGTTCGCACAGAGCATAACAACGAACTTAAATGTACCAATATAACTATTTCAGTGTGTGATGATGATGATGATGATGACGATGATGATAGATACAAAAAGAATAAAAAACGAATGGTCAATTTAAAATGCGAAACTTTATCAACACCCTCGTTAAATTGATGTACGTACTCTTGTATTTGTTAACTCGTATTTGTGTTTGTATGCATGCATCGGCAGCAATTGTTTTTATTTTTATTATTTCTCTCTATTTATTTCTAGCATTGAAATGCTTTTAGTGTTTTAATTTCATGTCCACTTCATTTCAGTGAGTGTATTTGTGTCAGTGTACATTTGTTAGTATGTATTGACATGCTTGTATTTTTTTGGTGCGTTTGTTGTTTTTTTTTTCCTGTTACACTACTGCACGTAGAAGACAAAAAAATTTACTGAAATTGAAACGAAAATAACTTTCGTTTGTCTGTCTGGATGCTCATGAAAATTTTGCAGTCGAACTACAGAACGCAATTTTTGATACTACAAAGTCAGCATTGCAAATTTTCCTTCAGATAAGACCCATACTTGCAAATAGGGTTAAACTTTTTCAAGACGGAATAGCTCATGTATGTCCTGTAATATGGGTTATGAAATTTACTAGAATTTTTGTTATACATATATCGAGCGATTCATCGTGAGGTTTGATTTATAATGTTAAATAAAACACAGTAATTTTAAAACTAACTTCAAATATTTACTATCGGTTAAAAGAACAATTTGTGGCACTTCTTGTTTAAAAACTATATCATGTAAATGTTGGCCCCGACTATGTCTGAGTTGGTGCTTTCGGAAAGTCCAATAATGGGCAATTCGTTTGAGCTTAGCGACTGGTATCTAACGAATAACACAAGTAATGTCGACTTTTAAAGCGTGAGTCGTAGCCAGCTTATTCATAAAGACAAAAAACTTTACATATCCCTAGATAAATTAGTACAAAGATGTGTTGCATCACGATCAGGTGGCCAATTTACCGTAGGAAAACGTGGAATAAAATGCTCTCCAACACGATTTCCTAAACACGTCCATTATTTTACTCACTGTAAGGCAACATATTGTTACAAATTTATTTTTAAATAGCTTAATTTACATTATAATTTATTTTAGTTGTAGCAGTTAAAGTTACTGTAGTTGTATCTGTATTAGTTTACTTTGCTGGTTTTTCGAACATGATGTTTGTCGTTATGTGTAGCATACTTTTTGGCACTTCTATTAATCGTACCTATTACTTAACGTCTTAATTTAAATTTAACGGTTTCAATGTACTAGAATGTACATACGAGAACTTTGTCGAATGTTACCGAACACCACTATGTTACTATAAATAGCCGAACAACACAGCTAACGTAATCAGTATTACAATAGAGCTTGTAAAGTGCGTATCAAAGTGAGTTTGATAATAATAAGTGTAATAAGTAAAGTGATATTAAAGCAATATTTGAGTGTGTTTAAGTAAATAAAGTGCTCTTAATTTTATAACAAATTTCAACTGTTTTTGATTGCAATAAAAGAACTCAAGAGGTTTATTTAAAGGAAATAATCCAACGTTTATAAAAGGTATAAACGTAACAATATTGTCTATTCACATTGTGCAATAGTGGTCATCGTTGAAAGTAACATACTAATTAGTCTAATGTTCTGAAGAAATATGGTTCAGTGATTCCTCCAGCTCATAAATCATACTAAAAAGTTGTTTTTAATGAATATAATGGCACCTCTGGGTACTTTTTAGTTTGCTCTATAGCCAAAAAAGCATTTTTTATTAACGTATCGATTAAGATAGAAGGCATTTCATCACTGAACTAAATTTCGCGATAAAACAGCGGAAAAAAAATTTCTCACAGAATGCTGTTTTTCCTAATACAGCTGAACAATTGAAAGACGTTATTGTGGCGTGAGTCTTTCCATGATCACTTGCCAAGCTATACTGAATAAAACTCACTAACAGTTTGATATGTGCCATGCTTGACCTTTCGATAAAAGTCTTTTGAAAATTAAACCTCATGATGAATCGCCAATTAAAATATTTTAGATCGATAAAGAAAAGTGTATTTAGTGTATATATAATTAAATTCGATTATAAGGTGCATAAAAGCAAGGGAAGTTATAAATAAAGTACCGCATAAATGTAGTCTATTGTATTTAAAATCAATTAAATACTTTAACTATTATGGCGAAAGTTTTAGTGTTAAGATGAACACCAAATTATTTAAACAGAATAAAAAAACGTTTACAAAAGGTAAAGGCGTGACAATGTTTACTTTAATGCCATTTGCTTCACATATAGTTTTGCGTTAAAAACCAAAGACTGTTAAATACTGTATATTATACATTTGGAAGTGGACTTTTACTTTTATCACATGTTTGTAATTATTCGTATTTAAGTAAAACAAGTTGTTTATAAATACGCAATTATTGCTCTGCTGATTGTTTAAGCAATTATTGCCGCAATAAGATGTCGAAATCGTTAAATTTTCATTGAATTTTCTGTATTTTTTTGTAAAAGCAAAGGAAAATTAAAATAATTTTATCTGATAATAATTTATACCCTGTTTAGACAGATATTTTTAATTGTTTAAATTTAGTGTTGATTGAGAAATTAAAACAGGTGTTCACACATACTCAATTTATCTTACACCATTAGCATTTGATAGATGTAAAAATACGTCGTTTTTATATATAAAAAGAAATAATGCCTTCACTGGCCTCAGTCCATGCCATAGAATTTTTAGCATGGTAAATTGAGCTCAAAAAAGACATGTAATTGCGAAAATATTGTAAATTGACAATTAAGGCGCATGTGTGAACATAGTATTAGACTGAGGTATTCCAACAAACCCTTTTAAGTTTAAACAAAAATAGTAAAATTTATAAATAAGTTACTTGCATCGTGTGTGGAGAACAATGATAATAAACATACTTTAGCAATAAAGTGTCGTTATTCTACCGACGTTTTGGCTTATGCTTAGCAATCAAAATTGCTACGTCAAGACCCAGCGTTAATGTTTGCTTATAATGTCGACATCTAAAAAAAACCTCTTCAGCTTATTAAGTCGCTAGAAATACTGGGGTATTTGATGAACCTCCAGATGATTGAATTTTATTTAATAGTTTTTTTTCTTTCTTAATTTTATATTTAATTGCTTAGGGAGTTGCCCTCAGCAACATTTAGTTCAACATTATATTAAAATAACTTATGATTGGTTTCTTATTGGTCACAATTTCCGTATAATAATTACACCGAAAAATATCGCTTATACATACATACATACTAATTACATACATATGAAAGCGTCACAATGGAGTATGCCTAATTGGAAAATTGTGAGCCTTAAAGGAATTAAACTATTCTAAAAAAATTACATTAATCACAATTCTGTTAACATCTCGACTACGCACAGAGGAGTATTTGACCTGAAAAGCTGGCCAAAAAGGCAAAACTGAATTCTAAGAAATCTTAAAAACTAAGTACGCAGTTCGACAGACAACAATATCTTATATTATATTGTAAATTTTAAAGACTTTTAGTTGCGATTTGTAGCTCTGAGACCCTGCTAAAGTCAGGAAAGTGAAGAAAATTATATGAGATTTTAAAATGTTTCCTATTTTGTTATAAAATTTAAAGAAACAAATCTGAATTTATTCAAAGTAATTCCTTGAATCATGAAAAATATTTTAAACATTTCAAAATACAAAATTTAAAAATCAAAGAAAACATGTTTAACAAAATTTACAAAATACAAAGTTAAAACATATCAATTCCTCCTCGTCAATTTATAACGCGGCAAGACTGGTGAGTAACGAACAGGTTTTCTTTTGAGCCGAGTTGATCTGCGTGGTGGCGTTTCAAATGTACGCAATGAAGGGTTATCCAGTAATTCATTCGGCAATGAAATCTCATTAAAAACAAGATTTGGCGAATCTTGTGTTATTGGACTGTTATGTTGAATGTTTGCAGAACTTTGATCTGAGCTTTCAAACGATTTTAATAAAGAGAGAGCTAATTGGGAAGTATCTTTAAAATTCGACAAGTCCAATGAATTGTGAACTCGTATCTGATTCTTGTGACGTTTCCAAGTTTTATTTCCCACCTTTACCAGAAACATCAAACTTCCCAGATGTTTTACGATTTCACCAGGCACCCATTTATTTCCCTCCGAAAAGTTTCGACATAAAACTTTATCATTTACCTGTATTTTATGTTTTATATTAGAGGAGCGTGAGGTATGTTTATCAGTAGGACTTAAAAGAGATAGCAACGTTCGAGGTTGTCGACCATATAACAGTTCAGCTGGAGACTTCCCAGAAGTATTTGGGCTTGTTCGATATGTTGCTAAATAAGCAAGAACTGTAGCTTGTAAATTGGATCCGTCTGACAGCTGTTTCTTAATTGATGTTTTGTAAAGATTTAATAGTTGACAATGTTGTACTATTTTCCATTTTTATTACGTATGGGAATTGAGAAAATGTATCCACTACTATTAACCACATAGCTTTTTGAAACGGACCTGCATAGTCCAAATGGATACGTTGCCAGGGAGAAGTAGCTTTTGGCCAAGGTGAAAACTGTTTAGGAGGACTAGTAGAATGTGAATAGCATGCTTGACATGATGACACGATTTGAGCTATGTCCACATCAATCTTGGGCCACCAACAATAGCGTCTTGCAGTTTGTTTCATTTTAACAATGCCCCAATGACCTTTATGTAATAACTGCAATACACGATTTCTTAATTTCTCGGGAACCACTATACGGTTTGAATTGTTCTGCAAGATTATAACATTCCCATTATATGTCAGACTATTTTTGTGACGATAATATGGCAATAAATCTTCAGAAATCGAATCATCTCTATCTGGCCAACCATTTTTAATAAAGTGTAACACTTTTTCCAAGACCTTATCATTTTTGGAAAATTCTTCTATACGTTTGAAATCGATTGGAAAGCTTTGAAATTCGTCTATAACATTAATTTCATTTACCTCTATTGAGTTGTCAAAATCAGCATCTCCTTTATACGGAAGACGTGATAACGCGTCAGCATTTCCATGAGATTTTGTACTCTTATACTTGATAGTATATGTATAACCAGACAATATTATTGCCCAACGTTGTAGTCTGTTAGCAGATGTAACTGAAATTCCTTTAGCCGGATTGAAAATTGAAACTAAAGGTTTATGGTCCGTAACTAAAAGAAAATTACGTCCATACAAATAGTCGTGAAATTTCTTCACTCCAAAAATAATAGATAGAGCTTCCTTTTCTATTTGACTGTAGTTTTTCTGACACTTCACAATGTTAATATTTACCTGCCTATAATTATAAATTTGAAAATTCTTTATTATCGATAATAGTTATAAGGGAATGTCCCACACATCCCCATAAAAGATATTTTTATATACCTGCTCTACAAAACATTATATGCTACAAGAATAAATATACCTACGTACCTAATAAGAATAATTGTTAAAAGCATTTAGCACAAAAATAAGTTTACAAAAAATAAATACAGGTACATAAAAATACATGGGCACCCAGGTATCAGACTACCATCCATTTGTCAGAAGAAGTTGCCGAGGCCAGAAATAAGCACTTACAATTATATCTTTCGAATTATTCGAGGAAATTCAGCAGAAGCGATACAAATCGGGATGTCTTGAATAGGTTATTTCTGAGCAGTGATCGTTTTATAAGCAGCAGTACGCCAAGAGAACGGGTAATTAAACAAATCTTCATCAGAAACCATCACACTTCTTCTTCCTGACACCGATGATGCAGCTAATGAGGATATACATACGACATAATAATTATTAAGGAATTTTTTTAGTTTAACTTTTCCGTATATTAAGTATTAAATAATATAAAATAAATATAATAAAGCCTTTTTTCATAAAAAAAATACTGTTTCATAAGAGCCTTACAATTTTAAAATGTATGTACACGCAAAGAAAAACCATGGTTACGACATGATCACGACGGTCATATTATTTTTTCTAAAACAATATTTGGTTGTCGAAAACAAGTAATAGTAATTTTTGTTTCATTTCATCATATATTTTGTCACGATAGTCAATCATTTGTTTGAATTGTATCATTTAATGATTACTTTTCGTAAATATTTCAAAATGGTTATCATTTAAAAATATTATGATATAAAAAAATTAATTTGACAAAAATAACATTATATTCAAAATCATTAAAAATTAAAAATAATCATTAAATAATAAGTGAGACAACAGTATGATTACAAAATAATCAAGCTATGATATTTTTTTAATAATAATTTGATTTCAATTGTTCTTCTTCTTGCTGAATAAATTTTTATTATTTTAAAAGTTTGAAATGTCAAACAAAGGAACAAAAATTTTGAAAAATTAAAATAAATTTAAAAATAAACGAGAAAATGTAAAAAAATTTTGGTAAAAAATTGCAATTAAATTGGTAAGTACAATCAATATGTGTATGTTACAGCAAAAGACAATAATTTGCATTAACAAAGCAAAGATTGTCGATTTCAATTGTAGCCATATATATGATTATTGAATGATACTTAAATTAAACATAATAATGATAACTGGTAACCATTATTATTTTAAACATAATCATACAATTCAATCATAGTATGTTGCTCTTCGATTATGGTAACCACAACCATATTTTTTCTTTGCGTGTATGTATAAATGCATGTACATACAGTCTGTTAAGAATGAGTTTAAGCCTTTAAAATCAACATTTGTTAATTGCGTTTTACTATTTATACCGACTTTTATTTCTTAGGAATTGGCTTTTGGAAAAATCTTAAAAATTAAAATTTTTGGTCCTCAAATTTTTTTTCATGGCATTTTGAAAACAAAAAATTTGACGAATTTTGCAGGAAAAAGTTTTTTTTCGCCATTACATTTTTAATAACTCCGAAATAGTAATAGATAGAAAAGAAATGTGTTTAGTTAGTTTAGGCAGAATTTTCCGGTGCATCTTCTGATCCTCCTGCTATTAAAATCGGAGAATCCGTTTTCATGTTATGACAAAATATATTAGCCAACCCAACGATTTAAAAAGTGAAATATGCCACGCCTTTAACAGAAAATCCTTACGTACTAGAGAAAAACGGAAAACAGGTTTGAATTAAGGGCATCAAAATCAATATAGTCCACATACTTTTATTTCTAGCAAAGACAAAAAAATTTTTTTTGCGCAGTGTACTTTTGTTGCGCAGTGTAATTTTTTCAAAATCTGCCACTAGATTTCTTATATCATACTACACCTAAAACTATCAAAAAACTAGAACTTTTAATTCAAAAAACACGATTAGTGCTACGTCAAAAATTCGAATTCTAATCCCTTAGGTACGATAAAAGAATACTGAAGTTAAACAACATACAGGTCCATATAAAGATGTTCTGTAGGTTTGTCCTATGTTTATGATAAATTGAAGGTCAAAAAAGTTAAAGTTGCCTGCTGAAAAAAATTTCTTAAATTCTGAGAAAATAAATATCATTGTCTGAAAACAAAAAGCTGTTTTCACTGCGCTAGTAATTTGTTTTTAATTTTTAAAATAAGCCACCTGTACGAATAAAAACAATTTAATATCTTAATAAATAAACGTATTAATTAAGCTGTATGTGAATTAATACACCTGTAAATAATGCTTAAGAATTAAAAATTATGTTTTTAAACTTCTCTTGCTCACACTTACTTGTTGATGAAGTTTAAAGGTCGAATTTAATCTTATTATAAATTTTGTTTCCCAGCAGACAAAAAAAAATAAAGTAGCGAAAAGTAAATTATATTTTAAAAACTTCTAAATTAATAGTGCATAGGCATTTATTTCGAATAACTCTTAATATTAAATAATTTGTCATAAATAACGGTTGCAACTTTAAGCAAAATATCTTAAACAGTTCGGTTGATTTTACCAAGTGCGAGTGAGGTGTATGTACTTTATGCTTACCAGTGATACAATAATGTTAAAATGATCAGTGTTTTCATGCAAACTTAATCTCTATTTCATGAACTGAACCCAGTAAAATTATTTTTTGGACAAGATTTTTTCGCTGGGTATTTTTTTTTTTGCTTTTATTGCCGAAGGCGTTTTTGTGCTGGATAAAAAAATGTTTATAAAACAAGTACCTGCCTAACACATTTAGCATATGAAATAAATTCCAGGAATTAATTTTATTTAAATAATTTCAAGTGTAAAAACTTCTTAGTCGATCCAATATTGTGAAAAAAAAAAATAATACAAATTACGAATTTTCTTTAACATTTTTTGTTGAGAGAATTGTTTTTTCATATTTTCTGTTTTGCAGGCAGCACTATTAAAAGGAATTAAATTACCACTGGTTTCAGAAGTAGTAAAACGTAATTTTTTTATGCAGTTTATCTAAAAGTGTTTTGCCTTAAGATGTTTATGAATTCAAGATTATTGGTTTATTACGAAAGTTTTTCTCTTCATTTAGTTCTTTCAATTTTAGTTTTATATTTTATTTTAACAATGAATTACTTCATACAGCTCTTGTTTACCGGAGAATTGTTGCACAGAAAAACTTTTGTAGATTTTTGTACAAATTTATATTAATTTTTGTCAGTGATTTAGCCCGGTTTTGTACGGGCTTACTATGCACGATTACTGTTCTCTTTGTATATCTAAACAAAGTTTGGAGATTTTTAGAGTAACACTCATGAGGACATGACTAAAGACTTAAGATCTTCATTAAAAGTACTATCCGAATTGGTTAAATTGGGTAAATTTAAGACATTTTGTGAAAATAAATTAAATCGCGATCTCGACAACGTACTTAAATGGGCGTCAACAAATGGTCTTTGTCTGAATGCAAAAAAGTCAAAGGCAATGATGATAAGTAAACAAAATGATTTAGGGTATGCTATACCACCAATAATCATTGGTTGTTCCACTATCCAACTTGTTGAAAGTGCCAAAAATCTGGGAGTAACTTTTAATAATAACCTTTCATGGTCAAATCATGTTAATGCCATATGTGGAAAAGTACACACTATGCTCAGGAATCTTTGGATGACTCAGTATTTTACACCACTTGATATCCGTATGTTGCTTGCCAAGACATATATACTACCAACACTAATGTATGGATGTGAATTGTTTTCAAGTTGCGACTTAATGAACAGGAATAAACTTAAGGTTGCTTATAACAATGTTGCTAGATATGTTTACGGACGTTCAAGATATAGTAGAATATCTCAGTTTTCATATCAAATTTATAATGTTTCGTTCGAAAATCTGTTAAAATGCCGTACACTATTATTTTTACATAAAATTATCTACACTCATCAACCAGCTTATCTTTACAGAAGGTTACAATTCTCAAGATCGAATAGAGGCTATAGAATAAACTCCATTCGATTCCGTAAACTGATATCTGAGAGACATTTCTATGTAAATGCCATTCGTCTCTGGAACGAACTCCCATCTCTAATTCAAGTAATAAACAATGCAAAGCACTTTAAATACGCAATTTTAACACACTTTGGATAAATAACAAAATAAATAAATAAGTTATACGTAAATAACATTATTTATAATATTTTTTGTGTACCTAACTATTTTTTATATATTTATATTTATTATTATTATTATTATTTTTTTTATTCTCAATGTTTAATTTTATGATCTAGACAAAATCATTGTAAAATATTATTTTTTTTGCCTTTATCTTCCCAGTACTATTAAATAAGATTGTATCTTGTTGTACTGTATTTTCCTTATAAATAAATAAATAAATTCATATAAATTCATAAATAAAAACAGGAACAAAATCAGTCAATACGATCAAGTCGTATCGTGTACATATAAAAAAATGTATACTTTATTTATCTTTTAAAGTCCCAACAAAAAATTTTTTATTACAAGCTAAAAAAGTATTTGTGTGTGTGTGCGTTCGTAAACAACCTTCAATTTTCTCTCTTCATTTAAAAACATTTAATTTTTTTTGCTGTAGGTTGTTGTTTTGTGTGGGCGAAAGCGAAGAAAGGTGAGAGAGAGAGAAAGTATGAGTTTACTTGTGTTTCTATAATACAGTTATTTTACAGTGTAGGTAGAGTAGAAATTTATAAGTTTTAAATATGCTGCCAATAAGTTTTACAAAATATAAAATAAAACAATTGAAAAATTGTTTAAATAATTTTCTGCTCTCTCTTCTATGTTTTTCAAAAATACTAAGGGTGTGAATACTAAAAGTAAGATTCCCTAAAGCAATAAAAAAAATTTGTTAAGACATAATGAAAAAATAAGGCACGAACAATATTACTTTGTCTGGAAATGATTTTTTGTAGAATTTAAATTTTTTTTTAAATTCTGTTAGGCATGAAGACGTTTCTTCAGCGTTTGAATTGCTTGCTTGAACTTAGCAAAAATCTTTTAAGGTTCTGCTTTGCTTTGTTTTTTTCAGCACAATAAACAGCAGTGTTTTGAATGAGTATTAAAAAGTATTTTTACTGATCGAACAGAAGTAAATAGCAAAGCAACAAAACTAAAACAAGACCACATTCTATATATCTGTGGCTTGAAGCTAAAAGGGCCAGTGTCACTTCTTTGCTCTTTTGAGTTAATCATTGCATTAGATTTGTTTTCTTGCTCAATTTCATTATGATAAAACAGCTAAAGTCATACTTAACCCAGAACAGCTTCATAAATAAAATGCTGGCCAATGTCACTATGAAAGCATCTATAAGAGTTAAAGTTCAATTTCAATTTTCTCAAAATAAATATTTTGACATTGGCTTTTTAAGGTCCAAGCCACAGATATATGCTGTACTATTTAATGCTATGAGCTACCGCATCGAGCGGCAGCAATTTATTTAAAAAACTGGTTGCGGCTTAGAGCACAAATTTTTACTATTTTGTTGTTGTGCTGCTGCTGTATTACAACCTGTAAATATTTTGATTTGCAAAAGCAATAGTTTAAGCAATTTTTCAAACTGTTTCTCTGCTGAAATTTTGCAAAAAAAAAAAAAAAATGTAGATAAGTGATTATACCTATAAATATAGTAAGTTGTGTAAGTTTTTGTTAATCTTTTTAGAGGTCTATATCAAGAAAAATTTATTAATCCGGTAGTCTTGTTTCGTCAGATGATTATTTTTTTCTTGACTTTTTTTAAACTTCAGCTGTCAAAGCCCAGAAATAAAAAACAATTTTCTCTATTTTCTCATTTACTTCAAACTAACCAAGCCCGGCGCGCATTAATAAATAAAAATGCATTCTGAATTTTAATTGAATATCAAGGGCAAGAAGCTTAAAATTATTACTTTTTTTATGGGCGTGGCCCTGCCCACTTTTCTAATCACGATACTATATAGTCATGTCAGCTCAATATGTGTGTAAAGGTTCAGAAAAATCGATACAGTGGAAGTGCCTAAAAATTAGATCTTATTTTTATATAGGCATGACAGTTCAATATGTGTGAAAAGTTTCTGTAAAATCTATCTAGTGCGTGGCACTGCCCACTTTTCTAGTCACAAAATTGTATAATTATGACAGCTCAATATGTGCTAAAAGTTTCAGAAAATTGGTCAATTGCAAGAAGCTAAAAATTATAACTTATTTTTTATTGGCTACTTTTTACCACCCATAAGCAATCCCTGGAGTGTGTACAACAACTTGCCAAAGTTTGAGTCCGATCGGCTTTACAGTTTTGGAGTCTATAGCTAACACACACACACAAAGTATATATAGATATCAAACTTTATATATAAAAACATAAACCAAAAATTTTTCTCCAAACTGCGATTACTTTATAATTAAATATGACTTGGCCTATATTTACTCAGAATTATTCTCTGGGAAACAAATATTTTTGTTAATTTTAACAAACACGGCATTCAGACTATGTTACTTGTAGCATGACTCTTTTCTTATTTCGTTTTAAAGTAACTTCCAAAAACTTCAAGCATTTACATTATGTTACTACAAACTTGTCTCTTTTATATTTTTTGTTTTGGTTTCGTTGTTTATTATATTTGAATTATATAATTGTCATTAAAAAAAAGCTGTTGTTGAATTCACAATTGTGCTTATAAACCAATAAGCTATTTTAAATCAAATTTAGCTCCTAATCCAGCCATAAACGTTTGTCAAACTTAAACAAAACAAGGTAAAAGTTGTACAAGATAGGTGATGAAATCATACTAAAAAAATTCCACAAAATGTTTAATTTTATTTGATGCTTTTGATTTCTTTCTCTTCCTTCAATTTAATTTGACAATTAATTGAGGGATCATTCCTGTTTGATAAACGAAAGAAAATAAAGAAAAATAGAAGAAAGAACGAAAACGTCAAAAGAGAAACGTCAAAAAGTAACATGAAAAACAGAAAACGTGTTACTTTTGTAACGTCTCTGCCTTCTCTACTCCCTTCGCCCACAAAAAAAAGTAACATGTTACAGTAACGTGTTACAAGTAACACAGTCTGAATGGCGTGAAAGAAAAAAATAATAAAACTACACAACTTGGAAATGTACTTGGAATTATAATATTAAAAATTTTCATTATAAAAATAATTTTCATAAAAGGAAGGATTCGTCAAGGCTTAAGGAAGAGAAAAATAAGAAAACTGCTTTTAGATAGAATATTTGCGAAGGAGATAAATTATTCTTAAATTAACTTGGAACTTAGTTTTTCTTTTACCCAACATAGTCAATATATTTAGTGGTGGGTTCATAAATATGATTTGCTTAGGAGTGACGAAATTTAATCTAATGTTTTTAGTAGGGTAAACTATACGGTTTCCTGAATGTCTAGAAATAATTCGTATAAAATATTTTTTTTAATTTAATTTTATCGCAAGAAAACCAGTTCGAGCAAAAATATACAAGGATCCAGAACATTTCGGAAAATTTTGTGCAATTTTATGAATTTGTATCCAGAACATTTCGGAAAATTTTGTGCAATTTAACGAATCTGAGTTTGGCATATAAACCATTTAAAAATTAATTTTTTCGGTACCAGTTTTTTTCTCTTGGGTTTTGTTCCCCAATTAGAAGTTTTTCTTTTTAAACAAATCCTTTACATAGTTTTATTTAACGACAATGTTGTTTTTGGTTACATTTAAATAATTATATAATTTCAATACTTAACACGTAATAACAAAAAGAATATACAGATCTTCATATACTCATTCATATCCACACTCATACACACTTTAAAACACACATTTATATACATACATCTGCATACATATAAACATATGCATGTACTTTTACATATACGTTCACACATACAATAATGTTAATTTAATATCGGAAACCTAATATACATACATATGTCCATATAACAGAAAATAATTTTGTTATTAAGTGAAAAAGATTTAGTTTCGCGATATGCCAAATACAGCAGGTCTGCAGTATTCTTCAAATTTCAATGGTGAACATTAATATATAAATAATTAATTTCTTATTCTTATTTTACACATAATGCTTTATATGTTTTATCTTAAAATTGGTATAAATTCAAACTCAAAATGACTCAAAATATTTAAATTATTATTAAAGATATTGAAGTGTTAGTAACATTCCTTTCACTAATTTTATATATTTTATATACATATTTACGTTAGTTTTAATTATTTTGTTATAAAATAAAAATAATATAATTCTTAAACGAAACAAAACTAGCACGCAATCAAAATACTGACAAATTTATAAAAAGGCGTGGTGGTGCAAAAAGTTGAATTTTCTGATTATTTTTTGTTTGGTTCGTTATGTTAAACTGTGTTAAATAAAATAACAAATATATTAATAATGTTTAACTCATTTTCTCGTACTAATTCTACGAAAAATTAATCTCTATTAGTTAGATATACGGTAAGGGCTATCTAATGCAATATATATTATTTGATAGCATGGTGGTGAGGGTAAATGATACTTAAGAACTAACATTAAATTGCCATGACTTGTCCTCAGCCTTCATTTGAATATTATTAATTATTTTTATTATTAATGATATGATTAATATACAATGATAGCATTAATTTTTAAATTTAGTTGAGCGGTTCTCAACCAATCTATTTACATCAGAACACCGTCCGTTTGCTTTGAGAAGACTCGGAAAGATATAGGTAGCAGAGATTTAAATTTATATAGAGCTTGGTTAAGTATGAATTGTCACACTTTTCTAAAGAGTACGTAATTGAAAAACAAGTAAGAGTGCTATATTCAGCCATGCCGAATCTTATATACCCTTCACAACGTGTAGTCATGCAATGTGTATATTAAAAAAAATTTAAAAAAAAATTAAAAAAAAAAAATTAAAAAAAAATAATTAAAATATAAATAATAAATATAAAACAAAATAAAATAAAAAAAAAAATTGTAAGAAAATAATAAAAATATAAATAATATATTAAATAAAAAATAAAAACAAAAATAAAAAAAAAATTAAAAAAAAAATTTTTTTGGCTCAGCTGGGATTCGATCCCACGTTTACTTTAACCAATATACAAGTTTGTATGTATGTATGTTGTTGTAATGTTGTTTTTGTGGAAAAAAAATCGAGGTGGTCGTGGGTTTTTGCTCATATCTCAGTTGTTTATAAACCTATGTTTCTGATTTTCAATACCGATCTACTCCCGAATATTTCTGATATTTTAATACCTCACCCGGGTCCAAGCGATTTCGGGGGGCTTCAAAAAGTTGATTTCAACATACACACGGACAGACTGACAGAGCTTAATCGACTCACCTATTCATAAGCTTTCAGAAAATATATACTTTATGGGGTCGGAAATGAAAATTGTAGAAATTTCACACGGACTGACAAACCTATATATACCCTTTTTCACTGTGTGAAGGGTATAATAATCAAATATATTTAAATGGCTTCTGAGAACAGCCATCAGATGTCTAGTATATACTACATAGGTACGTATACTTAATAAACAATTAAAATGTTGATATCTATATATTACGTATACGTACGTACAGAATAACAATAAATGACAATAAATTGAACACTGTTGCCAACTTTTTCCCAAAAAATATCGCTAAACTAAATTAAAAAAATAAATAAATAGAAAATAGCTAAAAATTAAAAATATTCAAAATTTTAGCGAAAAATCGATATTTTTTTTCCAATTCTGGCATATTTAACAAAAATAGCCAAGTTTTTGTTAATTTTTTTTAAAGCGCGAAAAATTGTGCGTTTTATCGCTAAGTCTTACTTAAATAAGGACAGAAAGCAAAAAAGAAAAGTACAGTAATTTTACAATAATTTACATACATATATGTCATCGTACGTGACATTAGTACTCCAATAAAGTGGAATAATTTTTGCAAAAGTAAGAGTAACTGAAACAAAATTAGATCTTTATATTCCATTCAAATGGTACTTTATTTAAAAAAGAAAAATAGTTATATTTGAATAATTGTTGTCTAAAATATCGAGCAAAATTAGAGTATATCGAACGTGACTGAAAACGGAAGTGATTTTGAGGTATATATGGAAATATGAAAAAATCTGCGAATATTGGGCGGAATTTTTTTTTTTTTTCATTTCTTACACTAAACCATATATTTTTCATTCAAAATCCATCATGCTTAATTGAAAACAATCTTTAAATGATTTGATAATAAATATAATTTAATATCGTACGTGACATATCGTACGTGACAGATTATTCTCTTATAATATTCTCAGGTACATATGTAAAGAAAAAAGTTAAATTCTAAATTAAGTTCTAAATTAGGTTCTAAATTCTAAATTAGTCACCTTAGCCTACTACAAACTAGTTAAATTCTAACTTTTTCCCATAATGAATATGCAGTTTGAGAGACATATATAAAGTGCTTCTCATAATATGAAAACGTATGAATTTTTTTTTATCTTTGGAATGGGCTGGACATTTTACCAAGAGATAATCAGATTAAAAACTTATTATTGCTATTAAAATCATTTATATATGTGTATTTATATATATGTATACCTGTCATGGGTTTGGGCTTTTATACCCCTCCTTTTCAACCTAACCTAACCTAAAATCATTTAATAAGCTCTTAACACCTACGCATAGCAAGAGTGTTTCCTTTATCATTAAACCTTTATTAAGAGTTTTTATTTTTACAGTCGTGGTTGACATATTCATTGAATTGCCCATATGTTATGCATGAATGTATGCAAAAAAATTAAAGAAACATACTTACGTTATATTTAAATTCAAAATTTAAAATAACATTTATCATGCATTACTAATTACTTTATATGTAAAATAAGGATAATAATCTACTTTTTAAAACCCTTTTTGGATTTATTCACTTTCATATGTAAAATTGTAATCTAGTCTCTAGCTTCAATCGTAATTGAAGCTGCCTCATCGGCGACTTCAGCCAAGCTTAGAAGTGTTCACACAATTTGTTGTTTTTCGGTAATGAAAATAATTATTAAAATACCTATATCAAATAAAATATTTATTTTAGATTTATGTACCACTTAGATTTTTAGTTTAAAAAAAACATGCCTAATAATTCAATGGCACGTCTACAACACGTCTACAACACTATACCGGGAACCTGATGGGGCACTAAAATACTTTTTTTATCGCTAAGCATTTGGTTCTATAAAAACGGTTTTCATTTGCTCCATGAAAATGTTTTTTTACATAAATCACTAACGTAGTTGATTGTCGTATGTTGTTTTAATTAAAATTTGTCCAATATACCCCTCTCACCAATGCAGATGTCTTGTTTTTTTAGTTGTAAAATTTTGCAGACAGGGTGCACCTGCATCAATATCCTTTTGTATCGTCTTTTAAACCTTGCACTACCCAGGACTTTTATTGGCTTAACCATGAACAAATTTTCGTTTATAATAGTTTTTTTTTGCAACGTTTGGAATTTCTTTAAAAAAGTTTTTTGTAAAATACACTAACTCATCTAAAAAAAGAATGCAACGTTTAATTTACATATACTTTTTACAATAAAATTATTCGAGCTATAAATTCAAAATCTGTATAAAAAAATGTATTGAAAATAGCATTCACCTAACAATGTATAATCGAATTGGTAGCTACCCTTTAAGAATGCTAACAACAAATGTATTTAAAAAACGGCCAAAATCGCTAGATTTCCCTTTAATAGCTAAATCATATTTTTTCCGGCAAAAAATGATTAAAAATTGCTAGATTTGACGGGAAAATAGCCATTTTAGCTCAGTGAAACCGAAATTATTTTGCGAAAAAATATTACACTAGATCAATGTAAATAATATTTTTTAAGACATAAATTAATAGTACAAGAGCAGGATTTTTTCATGCCTCCTTTAATCTAAAATAGTTTGTCATAAATGATGGGCTTCAAAATATAATGCAAAATATTTTACACAGTTTATGTAAAAAAACAACATTTAGTCAGACAACTTTACCAAATATGCATGAACTTATTAGAATAAAGTGTAGTTTCACATGATCCCAAGTGACACGTTTATGTTGAAATCATGCATATTTCATCTTAATGAAACCATCTTATCGTTGGATGAACGCATGTATTCACTTCATCTTTTGCTGGTCTTTTTTTTTGCTGGCTATGCTTTGTATGATGCCTTTAATTGCAGTTTGATCAAAAAATATAAAAGCACGATTGGTGTGGCATTTTCTGAATATGTCCAAACTAAACGATAAAATACATTTTAGGTTCAAAAATTATTTTTTATGAGTTTGATTTGAAGCTTTGGTATACAGTAGACTCGCGGTAACTTGAACAATTGAAAACCATGCGTGTTCACTTTTGCGAAGTTGTTCATGTTCACAAAGGTGTAAATTTTTAAAATTTCCAAATAAATTAGCCATTTATTTTAACTCAAATTCATAATTTTTTTGTGTTTCGAAATGTCATGAACATACATATGTTTTGTTAAGAAAAAAGGACGTTAAAATTAATTAAAAAAATGTGTTTACTTTTATTTGATGATTTTTTAATTTTTAAATTTTAATTGCTGAAGAAATTCTTTCTCTCAAAATAGCTAACGGGATATTCTCTTCACAGTCTTCTCCTAAATAGCTACAAATATTCGTCCAGCATTTTGCGATTGTTTTCTTTTCAAGACGTTGCCAAGTTGAATTTAAATAGCCAATAGCGTCCATTAAAGGTTAAGCCAATATTTAAAAATTACATTACGATTTAGAGTAATTGTAGTTTACAGGAGAATCAAATTTCTAAAAGAGCGAGGATTTGTTGGCCTTTCCAATCACAAGAAGTTCAACTTTAGAATTTTGGTAGTTTTGTGACATTTTTTACGAATAACTTTGGATTAGATTATGCTCAATCAGCAGCGCGTACTAAACTAAACCTGTGCAATTATATACGGGGATACCCCTTTTTATGAAAACGGTTTGGATAACCGACAAATTTGTTCACGTTTTGAGGCTTTCTCACTGTGTTCACGCTACAGAGTAGTCAGTGTAAAAAAAATTATGTTCATCTTATCCGGTGTTCACGTAAGGCAGTGTTTTTGTTACCGCGATTCAACTGGAAAACAAGGGAAAAGCTAAGGGTCGGAAAGTTTTTGAAGCTGATATCAGTTAAAAATGTTGAAAATTTAGGAAACCTGCTTAAAATAAAATTCACTTGCAAACAGTCAAAAATGTATATTTTGTTTGGCCTCCCCTGCTATAATCTGTTTGTAAAAACATGTTATTATTTAAAAAAACATTTAGTGTTTTTTTTTTAATGTATTGTGTGAAAGTTTTAACTAATACTAGTTAGTTTTAAATTACATATTGATACAAAAAAACAACCTTTTGGATTGTTCAAAATTTGTTGTATATTAATTAACTGAAATATTAATTTTTTTATATCTATAGCTTTTCCAAGCGTTTCCTATGGCAACAAAACTTTGGCCAAGCACCTTATTGCTGCTATTTATGTGCCTCCCCTTTCATGCTTACTACTTTTCCTTTTCTCTTTTAAGTCTTATTAAAGTTTTGTGGCTGATATACTGTTTATAATACTTTGAGTTGGAATAAAATATTTTTCTCAAACTTTCTTAAATATATTCTCCCATCAAAAAAAAGACAATAAGGGTAATGTTAGCATCTTTAGTGCTAGTTCAAATTTCTTTTTTTTTGATATTTAAATTCGTAAGCAAACGAAATATTTAATATTAGAAAGGACTAAAATTGAAACGATTTTAACACATGTTTGGCCTTTTAACTATTAAGTATTATTTTTTAATCTAGTCATCTTTGTAAAATATGTCTTTAATTATTGTAAATGAGCATCAAATGGACTTGTTGTGTGTTTGATCAAAATATGTAATGAAAAGTTATGTGCTAAATTTAATAAGAATTAAAAAGAAAATACAAATTGAATATAATTTTGTGAACTTTTATTTGCATTATATTTTAAAATTTTCATTAGGCTATAAGTTCAATGCGATAACGAAAAGAATATTAAGGAAGAATTAGTCATCCGACACTAGCTGAGCGGAATGCATTTTTGAAACCAGCTACGGTTTCATCATCAGCACTCTTTTGATCAAAACTACAGTTGTTGTGTGTAAAATAAAAAAAAGTAAAAGTAAAAAAAATCCAAATTATTCGTACAAAAAATTGGCCAAAAAATTAAAGGTCTGCCGTCAAACTGTCTCTAATGTTATTTAACAGTATCAGGCGAATTTGACCATTGTTAGAATACCCGGCTGAGGAAGAAAAAAATGTCGGCATGATAATGGAAGTCGAAGAAAATTTAAAGAAAATTTAGAGCTCCAATTAAATCTGATCGAAAAACATTTGTATTAGATAAATGCTCCGTTAAATGCAGGCTCTAAAACTGTTGAAAGTGTGGCAACACAATATAAAATTTATTACATGCCCTTCTTATATCAAATGCAACTCTATGCTTTTAAATTTTGTTTTTGTTCCTTCCCTATTTATGTAATACGTAGTTTATTGAATTTCTGTACAGTTCCTTTTTATCTCTCTAGTTTTTAAGTTGTTTTACCGAAATACTCTAAATAAATAAACTTTTGATTATAAAACCAATAAAAACATATATAAAAGGGCCTAAAACTTCCAGACAGGAGTGCCGGCAAATAACTTAGAATCCAAAAGTAGTGCACGAAAATTACAGCCAAATTTCGTACAAAAATCATTGTGTTGCTTAGTGGACGATAAAGCGTTTGTACTTGCAGATTTTTTGCAGCTTTCGGGTCAAAATTTTTTATGCTGCTAAGGGTCCAGGAAATGCTGAAGATAAGTTTAGGAGCCAAAAGAAGACAAAATTTCTTAAAAATTCTTGATGTGGCAAGCTTTATTCAGTTGGGGCAAAGAAGCAAGACGTTTAGTGCAGTCGGCCTATAAATACAGAAATTCACAACAAATAATTTTTTTTAAAGGCTCTCTTTCTTTCATAAGAGAACACAATGTGTTCACATATTTTTGGACCAATTTATCATCATGTCTCTGTAGCGAGGAAGCTTTTTTTTGAGGTACCAAAACAACATAATTTTTTTTATCAAGAGGGGAAAGTTCGCCAAATTTTCCGGAGCTAAGGCCAATTAAAAGATATTGGGATCTTATGACGAGAAGAAAAATGGTGTAGCACAGTATAAAAAATTTAAAAAAATTATGTTTAAACAAAAAATTCACTGAAACAACTACCAAATCTCTAGTGAAAGTTGAAAATTTTTCTACAAATTCATAAGTAATGTTAGATCTATTAAAGTTATATCTACATATATTTGTAATGTGATATAAATTAATAAAAAGTCAAAACTCTATCAATCCTTTTCAATTTATTGAATTGTTTCCGAATTATTGCTGAGATTTTTTTAGTCTCACTTGCGTGTTATGAGTGTCAGAACATGGCTATTATGATCAATAATAAAGATCTTAAATTACGGATATAAAGTAAAATTGTATTTTAAATTTAGTTTGATCGTATATAAAACATTTTGAAACATTTTTAAAACCTACAACATTTTTTGTATTGCACGCGGTCATCATGTTTAGACAGTTAAATTAACAAAAAATTTTCTCAAAATCTGATAAAAAATAAATTTTAGCAGTTGAACGGATTTTCTGCGAACTATGCTTTATGAATTAAGGTTCACATTGGGTCAAATTAATTTCTATTTTGTTTTTTAATATATTAGCTATTTATTATAAAACTTCAACCATATAAGACGACTATTTGTGATTAAGAGGTATTAACAAAATTTCATTAAGACCACTTTTTACATACTAAAGCTTAATGACTTTAGATTTTTTTTGTAAAACATGTGCACTGCATTCCATTGTCGTATATAAGAAATTTATATTTCTCCAAGTTTAATCCCTTTTCATAGAAATTATCAACAATTTTGCTTTATTTCCTTTTTAACTTTAAAATTTTAAAACATTTGTTCTTTTAGTGTCCCTGCTTTTGATGTAGTTGAGTATTGTTAAGTGTTTATGGCGCTAACATTTTTTGGGAATTGTGTTTTTGTTTTCGGTTGCGTTAATGTCTATATAAAAAGGGCTGTAAAATCAAACGCTTTAAATCCTAAAAAAATAATCTCTTACCATTTGTTCTTTATTCTTGTCGCCTATAAAGTCGTTGTTGCTATTAAAAATTTTACAGAATATAATCACTAACGCTCCTAGGATATTAACATAAACAAAACAAATCTCTGGTGTCCATTTTTATAGCATTTGTTGTATTAAAGTTACTTAATTTGTCACTCCAACTTGCTTCGTGTAAGAAATATTTCAATTTTTGTAATCAAAAGAAAATTTACATTAAAGATTTTATTTGCATAAACATCTGTTTTTCCAAAAGTTAGGCGTTGTTAATTTTCTAATTTAAGTATTGTAAATTTGGTTTTGTTGTTTTTGTTTGGAAAATGTCTGCTGTTGTTGTTATTGTTTTAGAGTAAAACTGTTTGTAAAAGTTAATTTCCAATCTTTAACAGCAATTAAAAAATGATAAATAAAAAGTTTTCTAATTAAATTAATTTACACAGATAAGTCTTTTTTTTTTTAATTTAACGAAAATATACTGCAAAAGCATTTAACAAAATTAAAGAGAAAATTAATTAAAGGGCATAGATTAGCGGAAAATTATTTAAAATTTTTCTTAAGGTAAAAATGTAAATAAAACTAAAAATACGCTTAAATTTTACTCTGAAAAATTCTATATTCCGCTCAAGATTGTGGATATATAAAAAAATATGTTTTAGAATTAAAATGAACATTTATATTTATTCCTTTATTAAAATAAAAAACAATAAAATAATTAAAAAAGAAGATACATAAAATCTTGTTTTCAAAACATATATGTATGTGACGCGACATGACGAAAGGGACCTTATCTGGTCAGAGTAAAATTTTCAGTACAGGCCAAATAGTGAATTAAAGTCTATATTTAATGTTTTGAGATTTTGACACGTAACGCTACCTACACATCTCGTCGCGTATCTACAATACATTATCAGCACTTGGGGGGTGTTAAAAAAAGGCAGGGGTGGGTAAAACTTCCAAACAAAATCAAAATAAACACACGAACACTTTATAGGTCAGCCAAAATCCTGAAAAAGACGTTAAAAAACACAGTAAAACCTTAGTCTCAATTATTTCGAAACCTGTAACTTCGTCAATTTTCGTCACATGTTCAGAATTTTGTCCTTAATTCATTGGTATCAAAAGCTTTATTTAGACCCCTGGCAAGAGAAGGTCCCTCGTTAAATTTGTCGGTATTCATTGTTGTTTTTTTGCCCTAACGATTATGAAAAAAACATAGTCAAATTTGAACCGAAATTATTTCGAAACTACCTTTTTGAAAAAAAAACTTCAAAATACTGTAACTTCGTTAATTTTTGAGATTTTTGCATGATTTTGTTGTCATTTTATTTAGAATTTTGTCCTGGCAAGATAAGGTCCCTTTCGTCATGTCGCTTCACATATATGTACCCTCAAACAAAATTTGATTTAAATAATTGTTAGAAGGATATAAACTATTAAGTTAGTATATAAAATGGCCTCCTTTTGTCTCAGTCACTGCCTTCAAAGTATAATTGATATAAAATATAATTTGTGTTGCTGTTTGGTTCCATTCGTGCTTAAATCCATTTTTAAGCTCCTGTTTATTCCCATGTGATTTTCTTCGAAGAAAACGTCTTATTTAATACCACAAATATTCTTTCGTATTCAGTGATGCGATTCACTCACTTTTAATGATCCGACAATCGTTAAATCTATCGATACTCATTGTTGTTTGCACTAACGATTAACAACGCTCGACATATGTTACATTAAAGTTGCATCTTTGACATAAAAAGTGTCTTAATAAATGCCGAGACTTAGTCGGGTCTAAGGTTTAACTTTGTTTTTTTTTTGATAAAACAACAGCAACAAAATTATTGTTGTTTGACTATAAAAACTGTTGTTAATATATGTTACTGAATACCGACATCGATAAAGTTGTTGCTTACTGTTTCAAACAGTACAATTATCACAAATGGAGTTATTTTTGAGCGTAATAAAGCAACCACTCCTTTACAATATGCGGGGTGTGCTTTCAGTCATTCTCTTGTAAGATATACTATGCGCCACTGTAACCCACATTGGTTGCTGAATTTTTCAAGCCGCTTTTTAGAATACCCTAAGACACAAAACGTTCTATAATTGTTTTCAATTCTATTCACCGACGACTAAGCAGAAATATGGGTTAAAGTCAAAGCTTTAAAATAAGAAATATCGGATCAAGGGAAATAAGTTTTCATAAAAAGAACTAATCCTACCTCTGAACGATTCTAATTGTTATATATTTCTTAAATTTCACTTTTGACCAAATGTCAGGCTAAATTGGCAAAATACCCCTATATACGACATACAGCACCATAATATGACTGAACTACCGCTACGCTACACGCTTTTCTGTTGGTTTTTTTCGGTTGCAATTCTTGTTTTGGTTCGCGAGACATTCTTTACTTGTCATTAAAACTAAATATTTTGAACGTTCTCTCATCTTTTAATATCACATTGGTTTTAAATCCATTGGTTTGTCTTTAAAGGGTAGTGCAAAGTCCAGTAGCTTTCTTTTGTCGATTTTGCTTATTAAAAATTCTCTTCTTGGTGCTCCTCTATGGAATAAACTTTTTTCTTCAATAACTTCGAATTGTTTTTTAATTCACATTGATTTTTTGATCATTTTCTAATGTTTAACGAATATCCAATGTAGCAACTCTTAAGGAAATTTTAGATGGATACAATTTTCAAGGCTTCAAAAATTAAGAACACAATTTACGAATGTTGAACAAAATACCAATTTCATTTATGGCATTACCATATCGACGAAAGGTGTTTCTCTAAAAACTACAGAAAAGATACCGTCACCAATAGTATTTCGCGGACAAGACTTGACAATATCGATAGATATATGTATTCAAACTATGGTTCGAACAAAAGGACGCTACATGTCCAAAATAGGACCTAAAGGAAAAATGTTGGAAACATTTAATGTTTATGATGGTTTTATGTGGCATTATAAAACAAAACCCGTTTTTAAAACTTTAGTTTAATTATAAAAATTCAAAAATTGTTAAAGATAATTGTTTTTCTTTAGTAGTTTTTTATTTCCAACATCTTTAAAGAATGCACAAGTTAGTGACTAAATATTTATTGAATTTTTTTAAAGGAATAAAAATATATTAATATGTTTTTAAAAATTAGTGTAAATAATAAACACGTCCTTAAATTAGCAATTGCGTTAAAAGAATTTCCGCTTTTCTGGAGTGTATTTTTGCTCTACCATTTTAATATATTTATCCTTTAATTTTATATTTGTTATTGGTAAAAATATTATAAATATTTAATTTTGCGAATGGTAAAAATATTCTCAAGCTAAAATATAAATAATGGAGAACTTTTTTTTTTAATAAAAACACATGGTTTCTTTTTAGTTAGTGTGGCCACATGTGTATTTTATGAGTTTACACACAATAAGCGCTTTGCTAGTGGGATATTTTGTGGTTCATTTAAAGGCAGGTGTCATTGTATTTTTAACTGAAAAGGCTACTTTGATTAGTAATGTAAAGTTTGTTTGAAGCAACATTTTTTAATTATTTTTATTGGTTACACAATGGACCATATTGGTCTCCGAGTGAGGGTGTTGAAAGTGCCTTTTGCTTCCTGCATCCCCCTTTCCTACCTAAATACACAAGATTTACTTATATCTATATATAAGTGCTTTTAAACATACCTAGTAAGGACATAAATACTATTACTAATATGTTGGGCTATAAAACAAAAACTAATGAATGGTTTTGAAACAAATTTTGTTTATACATTTATTGATATGTATTGTATACAAAAATCTTAGTTTTATTCAAAATGTTCGCCCTTAGCCTTTACACACGCCTTAAGTCGCACTGGCCAGTCATCAATAGCTGCACGCACCTTATCCATTGAAAAATTGGCTACAGCGCGAACCAGAGCTGTCTTAAGATATTCAATGTTATGGTACTTTTGTGGCAGACCATATCCTCTAAAACCGTCCACAATTTGTAATCCAAAGGATTCAAATCAGGGCTGCCAGATGGCCAATCTTCAGAGCATATAAAAGCTGGCAAATTGTTTCGAAGCCAGGTCTGTGTTGTTTTAGCCTTATGGCACCAGCTGGAAAGTCAAAAGCTGGCTTTGGAACAGGGAATTTTTAAGCGGTTTCACAGTTGTTTCCAAAAGGGTTTCTTGGTAAACTTTGGCCGATGTTTTGACCCCTTGTTCACAGAAATGCAAGCCAGTCACCCCATCGTAAGAGACACCCCACTCTTTAGATGACTGGGCATAAACCCTATCATTTTGTTTGTTAAACTTTTCCTGTACGGTAAAAATTTTTTCATCCGTAAACAAGATTTGTCTGTGGAAGTACTTCACCAAAAGGCGTTTGGATTTTTCTATCCTATTTTTTTTAAAGCTGCAGTCAACAAATGTCCTGTACGCCGTTTTAAAGCTCCAAGACCCAAGTCTTTTTTAATAATACGACTCATGGAATTTTGTGTGATTTTCATCTCACGGGCCATGATTTTCTGTTTCCGAAGAGGATTGCGTTGGATTCTTGCTTTGACGGCTTTAATTGCTTGCTGTGTCCGAACGATACGTGGGCGGCCCGACCGGGGGCGGTCTTTTATATCTCCGGTCTCCTCAAACAATTTTATGCACCTGTAGACGAACATGCGACTAATGCCGAGCGGGCGGAGTGTTTTAAAAATATCATCTTTTTTCTTTCCACACTTAAAAAGTGCTATAACTGCGATACGGTTTTCTTTATCTGACCACTACATGGTTATAGTTAACACAATTTAAAATTTCTGTAACTGACTAATGCTGCGGAGGTTACTTTTCAAAAAACATGTGATAATAAAAGGGTATGTTCAATTTTACTATTCTAATGGGTATGTTCAAAGTAGTAACAATATTTATGTCCCTACTAGGTATCTATCTATGGACTTTTGACAAAATAACCTAAGACAAACAAACTTTTTTTCTTAATTGTAAAATTAGTTATTGCAGACACTTTGTTTATACTAATCGGTGCCTTTCTTTGTAAAGTACTTTAAGAGATATCATGTTTTAAAATCAGCTAACTTCAATAATAATTTTTTTAAAGTCGTTTTTGTGCTTTCTCGAAAAAATAGAAAATTAATTAAAAGTCTTTTTTTGAAAGTCCAAAGCGCATAAAATTTAAAAGTTTTATTAGTTTTCGTTAAGCCGTGGCTTGCTGCGGATTATAAAATTAGAGATATAAAACAAAAAATCAAATTTTAACTGCAGCTTTAGTCTGTTTTTTTATGTTGTTACCTCTTGCTCTTTTAAATTATTTAAAATTTCCAAATAAGTCCTTTTTTCAAAAGGCGGCAGACATAAACAACTCAACAAATTATAGCCAACACTTTAAACTTTCGCCATCATTTTAACGGCAGAATTAACATGTTAAATATTTTACTCTGAAGCAGATGCAAAAAACTTTATTGCTCCCTTTTTAATATTTGTCAGTTCTAGTTTTAGTGCAGTTGAGAAGGCAGCTAAAAAAATAATGTTTATGCCTGCCTCTGAGAAAAACATAAACTTTTCAATACTAGTGTTTTGATTTCTATTTTTATTTTTGCACTAAAAATGTTTTGCTCGAAAAGTAAAGTGTCAAAAAAAGTTAGATTGTAATGTTTAGTCTTTAGAGATAAGTCAAGTTTATAAATATTTATATCACTGGAGCGGAAAGAGGAAAGGAGGAGAAAATAAAGAAAAAACTCAAGTGAAGTTTTTCTGTCAGTTCATGTTTAAATCTATAGAAATATTTTAAAGAAATACTTTGAAAATATAAAAAATTTAAAAATATTGCAGAGATCAGGCAATTTTTAATTTTTTTCTAAAATTCTTTAACTATAGCTATGTAAGCTTGATTAAATTCATTTGTTTAATTTTTCTTTTAATTTTTTATGGTAAAGCTTCCTACCTAAAATAATTGTTAATTCACAGGAGAAGGTAAAAATGTAATAGAATCTGTTTTATAATATTATAATTTCTCCTGTAAAATTGCTGGTAAAACTGTCATTTGTGATATTACTGCATTAACTTTTTGTGAAAAGTTGTATTTGTGTGAAATATATTAGAGTCACTGAGAAACAACATTTCGTAAAATAATAGAAGTTAATGGATTTCTACTTGTGAGTAGCTACTTATATGTGTGTTGTATTTAATTCTCCTTTAAATTTTTATATTTTTTTTAACTTCATTCATTAAATTATAGACTAAATATTTTTTTTTGTTTGGTAAAGCTTTAACGGAGTTTGTAAAATTTTCTATATATTTTGTTATTATAAAATTTAATATTTTTGTAAAATCTCCACAAACTTTCGTGGCCGTTTAAAGTATATATGTTCTTGAGACTCAATTTGTAATTTTATTAAATATTCCTTTGAAACTACAATACATAAAGAATATACAGTTTTTTAAAGCTTTATAAAGAGAAAAGCCAATTCAGTCATGTCTATCTGTCCGTATGCTGATTATCCACTTAAGATCGTGAAAACTAGTACTAATAACTGTAAGATTTCAAACTTTCTGCGTTAATATGATATGCAAAACTTATTTCACTGTAAGACCACTACGAAACTTATACAAGAATTTTGGGAAACATCGCTTTGACCAATGACGATAATGGAGTATCCTTTGTCATTATGGATAAAGTAAGACGGAATAATGCCACTGTACGATAAACATAACCAATCACTAATAATAATAATAATTGGTGAAGGACTTATTTCTTCTATTAACAAAAGCCATTAGCCAGAAATGGGAATCTACCATTAAGATGATACTTTAACTTTAAAATGTTTTTTAAAACAAAATTTCTAACGTTCAATTGGTGAAACCCTGACATTGTCATCCGGCATAGATTTATTAATGAGAACATCTCCTTACGGCTCTTTCATCAAATCCAAACAAAAATTGGGCAAGGTTGACTCTCTGCCGATGCTTTCCCTTAGCTGTATATTAGCTCGGATAGGTGTCAGCGCCTTGGTGTAAAGGGATTACCAATACCACTGGTTTCATTAGGCCATAATTTGGGACAGCTATGACTCTGATCAGAGCATAAATTCAAGGCTTTCCCGAACCCATCGGATACAACGGAAGTTAGTAAATCCTTGGAATCTGTTTTATACTGCCAATTTTGGTAACACGTTGGTACTATGGCATATTCCCAAACGAAAAAACAGATATCAAGTTTAAATAATGGCTGATGTTTGACCTTGTATCGGACTTTGAACAACCACTGATATCTCTGGGTACTGCTGCCTTTTCAACAGAAATACATGTTGATGGTTTAATGACAGATATTTGCAAAGGCGGACAACCTACGAACTTGAGGTGGCCACAAAAGACTCAGGGTAATGTAGCCTTTCAACAAAGTGGTTGCTTGGATGGCTTGTTCATTTTTTTTCTGACCCCAAAATTCACTTCTGTCGCATTTTGCCTGGTAATAAAGAAGAAATTAGGTTTAAATAGTCACGAGCTCTTAAGCAAGGAGTACATACCTAAACCACGTGATTAATGTAAGAAGAATTGCTACCTGTCATCTTAGTTCATTCCGGGTATGACATTCAGCGGATATTAATCGCCAGAAGTTTAGTCTAATGGAAAAAATTCTATCAGATTATGGCCATTGACATCAATGCCGAGGTTAATTAAACTACATTCTATGCCAAAGACCTATTAAGCTTATCTGTAAAAGGCCTATATGGCCTCGTTTATGGTTTCTATGTTAGTCACTTTATTTTCACTTTGCACCAATCCATTTTTCACTGGTTGCGTAAGGTCCACAGAGTATTTCTTCATTAAGTATTTTCAGAGTTCGCCGATGTGCCTGTGCACTAAAGATAACGGTAACCAAATGCGTGTCGATGCGTTTTTACGGCTGAGTCGGAATATGATTAATTTTGTTATTAGTATCTGTACCTGCGGTAGATAAAATGATGCATGATCAAATTTAGAAAGTGTTTCTGAATATTTTGTTAGCCCTTTTCCAGGCTAGAAGGCATAAATCCCTCTACTAAATTTTATGATATTGGGTGCATAACACTGGTTTACAGCCAAAAAATACCAAGAACGCCACATGCCCAGATAAGTTAATTGGGACCTTCTGAACACGAATAACGCTGTAATGTTTTTTCTAAGTACAGTTTTTTAGATAACGGTACTTTTGTGTTTTTCGGTATACGGTCCCACTCAAACCCTTGTGGAGCCCAACCGAAAAGTCCGATCAAGATAAATGGCGTATCGTTGGAAAGGTAATTAAATGCCTTTTCCATCGTAATGCTGCAAATTTCTATCTGATAAGAAATGGCTGAGTTATGGCACCTCAAAGTTCAAAATTTGCCTATTTTTTACGTTTTTTTCAAAATTTTTCATTTTTACTTCGTTTTTTTTCTACGTTATAGTAAAGATCTGGAATGTTTTATTTTTTTACCAAATAGCTTATTTAATTACCAACCCTTGGGACCCACAAGGGTTTGAGTGGGACCATACACCGAAAAACACAAAAGTAACGTTATCTAAAAAACGGTACTTAGAAAAAAAAAATTACAGCGTTTTTCGTGTTCAGGAGGTCCCAATTAATATATCTAGGCATGTAGCTTTCTTGGTATTTTTCCAAATTAAAAATTTGTAAAGCAGTGTAATTGATCCAAGCTCCTGAAGGGCATTCTTTATAAAAATGCGATACACTAACTTTTTGTATAAGATGATTTCTAAAGACCGGTATGAATTACAAAAGGCTTCTGCGCTTACTTTTTGACATTCGTGATCAGTAGAGTTTGAAAAATAGTCGTGGTTAGAAATACGCTTATACAACGTTGTCATATTGTTGTAATTTATTTTAAATGTCAGTTATCAGTATGAGAAACTTTTTAAAATAAGTTATTTAAATAGTGCAGAGTCAATTTAATTTAAGTACGTATGAAGGTTTCTCTAATTACAAATATATATATGCACATACACACATATGGACATATTTTTACGAGTTTAACGACATATAAATTTTTTTTCTGTTATTCAGTGTCGCTTTCTTGTGATGACACCAAAATAAGTGAGATATGTTGAGATTAGTTGATATAGAAACCCAGTAGAAAAATCTATATCAAAAAAATTAATTTGCTGGGGTTCAACTGGAGACAAGCTGATTAAATTTAGGTTAAAACACTTAATTATTATATTTAATTATTATCTTGTCATTGGAGATCATGTGTTTACATGAATATATTAATGAACTGCACTCCATTCTAATAAGTGCATAGAACTCATACGTATTTGGTGAAAAGCATGGGATGTTTTGTCAGTTGAATTTTTTTTTTACATGAATTGTTTTGGAATAAGTTTACACAATTGATTTAAAGATCGTGGAAATGTTATTCGTTGTACACTGCTTCTAATTTTTTTTGCTGGGAACATCTTACAAAGATGTAGAAAATATTGACACACAAACCAGCTATTACGGCTAATGGGGATCGTTACTGCTTAAAAATATGGATAACATTGATATAGTCGTCATCTGGCATGAACATGATGCAACATGCTGTATGATAACCGCACTTATCGATTGATTGAAATCATAATTTATCGATAAGTAGATTTTGACAGATGGACTTGTAAATTGGTGTCTGGGTTAAGCTTTTTAGAAATCGTTTTATTATATCCTGTGAGACCACATTAAATTACTAGTTGATGCTGTCTCCTAAGTAGACAAATTTCGTTACCTGTATTGCCAGTATTAAGACAGTAATATTTTAAATATAATATATTTGTTTTATAAACATTTTTGTCTTGTCATAGAATATTTCCAATAAGTGTTGGCAATATACACATAAATAAACTATAATTTTTACTTATTTGCTAAAATTTTTAAAATTTTTCTCGAAGCAATGTCGTTAAAATATAGTTTTAAATTTGACTTTATGTTTTTGCTTTTGACGTTTTAAAGAAGTTTAAATGTAGCTTAAATACATGTCTTAGTAATAAAAAATGATGTATGAGCGAATGCACTAGCTGCATTACTGTGTGCATTTATATTAAACTAATATTATCACTCTAGTTATCATCCATGTTAAAATACACTTAGTATTGTGTTAAAAACTGATTAAGTAGAAAAAAACCAAAAGTATAGTGTAAAGTTATTTGTGGCTATAAAACGCCATAGCTGGAAGTCATCAGCAACATTACCAGCACAGTAAAGCACACATTTTCAGTAAGTGAAATGTAACAAAATTCATTTGTTAACTTTTTTTCTGGGTTCTGTTTACTTGTCTGTAAAATAAATACTTACTTAAAATTATCCACATACACATCCACATCGCACACGTCTGCTAACCCATTTAATATTTAGTAGTACTGTACGTATACGTAATGTGATATGAAATGGGAATTGAAATGCTCACATCACTCATACGTCATACGGTCCAACAAAGTTTTTATGGCTTTGTTTATCAGCAAAAAAAAATTACAATTTAATCACTCAAAGTGAAATGATAAATACAAATAAAAATTAAAAAAATTTTATATGAAATAATTGTGTGTGGTATGATGATGTACATTTATTTTAAGTTGATTTCAGTTGCTTGTCTGCATGTAATAACGCTTGTCAGTCAGTATATCAAGAATTATGAACTGCTTAGCTTTTAAACAACCACATGTGGAAAACCATAAATGCATTTGCAATAAACTTACAGTTATAGCCAGAATATTGAAAATAATAAATTCGGTTTGGGGATTAAAATTTTTTGCTTAAACTGTAGATAGTTTTGCAAAACTTGTTTTAAGCAAGAAATGGTGTTGAAGCCATGTAGTATAAAGTTGTTGAGGAAAATCTATAATATGTACATCTATTAGTTACAGAATTCGTATGTCTTGACATGCTTTAGATGAATGCAGGAAAATTCAAATGCTGAATGTTCAATTTTATGCAATTGTATGTAACATTTATAAAAATATGCATTAAATTTAAATAAATGTATTTAAATATAATAAAGAAAAAATAAATGTATTCACTTATATCCATAAGCACACGTTACTGACGTATATTTAAAAAAACATTTAAGTCAATCTAACAAATGCAAAGCAAAAGACATATACACCCATCATATCAGGTGAAAATGAAATGGCGTCCTAATACAAAAATATATATGTGTGTGTGTGTGTGTGTTTGGTTATATTTTGACGGACATTTTGACAAAAACAAACATGAAAAGTAACTAAGCATATTGTAACATTTTTAAAAAAATATTTATTTTTTCAAACTACGCCTTCATTTCTTTTTAAAAAAATTCTCTAATTCCTTAACTTATACTACATTTAAATGCAGTAAATAATCAGCGGTGTCAACTTGGTGATTTCAGCACTCTTTTTAGTGGTTTTTAAAATTTTTGATGTGGAAAATTTTCATTTCTTTTTAAAAAAATTCTCTAATTCCTTAACTTATACTACATTTAAATGCAGTAAATAATCAGCGGTGGCAACTTGGTGATTTTAGCACTCTTTTTAGTGGTTTTTAAAATTTTTGATGTGGAAAATTTTCAAGTGAGTTCTCAGTGATGTTTTTTTATTTTAATGTTGATCTTTTTTCCTCGGTGATACCAAATACTTTAATTAAAATTTGTTTGCAAAAAATTTGTTATTTAAACAGTTCATTAGAAAATGATAAGGATTGATATCACACAGTGTTTGCGTTATGAGAGGTCGTCAGCGTATTACTGTTTAAAATGATGAACCAGTTAAAAAACGGATATGAGTGAATTATATATTATTCATTATAATTTTATTTGGACACTCCTTTCGCTATATCTTTTACGGCTTATGAGGCTTTTTGCCTTTAGGAGTAGGTGCTTGATGTACCGAATTTTTATAAAATTATACTATAAGAAGAACTTAATCTGTTAGCAAATTTTCAAGTTAATTGAACGTATTAGTTGTATAAAAAATTACATTGAAAAAAAATCAAAATTAAAAGAAAAAATAATATGCAAAAAGTCTTCATTTCACAATTTCAAAAAGCAACAATTGATACCCTATTAAAATAAATTTTTGCATACTAAGAAAAGTTCATATTGATAGCAGCATAATTTATATTTCAAAGAGTGTTGTGGTCGGATCATAGAAATAATAAAATAATATGTCTATAGACTGTCGATGGCAACCATCTTTTAGTTTCGTTTTCAGTTACAAAATAACCCAGCAAAAAATATTAGAAATAGTGCAAAGGGAATTAAAATTTTCAAGACTTGTAAGTTAATAGTGTAAAAGCATTAATTCTAAATGATTTCCTAGCTGCAAAATAATTTGTCATAAATAATGTGCTTAAAATGAATGAAACATTATGCAAATTTATCTTAAGAAATTCATTTTAACAAACAAATTCAAGTCATGAATCATCCGACGCTTTTCATCGAAAAAGCTTTAGTTCCACGCACTTATTACGGAGTGCTGTTCATTAGTATATTCATGTAAACACATGATCTTCAATAACACGCTTATGGTGCAATCATTAGTATTTTCATGTAAATTTAATCACTTTTTCACCAGTTGAACCACTGCAAATTCACTTTATTTTATAGATTTTTTTGCTGTGAAGTTATTCAATTCCATACGAAAATCGTGATTATATTAACAACTGTGAAGTTAAAGAATTTTAAAACAAAATTCTTAACTTCATTTTTCTCTTAAATAAATGTTGAGTCTTATGCTTCTAATAGAAATGAGGGGAACTTATTATATTTTTGTAAATAAGTTTATAATTTTATAAAATAATTATAATAAAAAATTATAAAGTCTGTGCCTTTTTTGAAAATGACGCGTTTTATTATCGGTTTTATGTGATTTTTCAATTTTCAAAGTTGACAACGCTGTTAAAAACTTAGCATGACCCTAAAAGTTGCAGTAAATGTAGTATATGTTTATGTTAACAAGAATATGTAGGTTTATAAGTGTTTGATATTGCACATTGTGTTTGCATAACGTAGAATAAGTTAAACTAACGGTAAATATCATCACTTGTTCGTTTGTTTGTTTATTATCTTTTTAAGGCTGCCATTCTATGTTTAAGAAATTTACGTCATCTCTTTCTTTGGCAATTTTTTTGTTTCTTTTTAAAAAAACTGAGATTTTTAACTTTGTATACTTTAACATTTCTTGTTCACTTTTTGTAATTTTGAGAATTTTTTTTTTAACTTTTAACTCAAGACTTAGCAAGTAAGACAGTTCTCCAAAGATTTTGTGAGTGTTTGCTTTCTTTGTCGGATATAAGTTCTTCGTTGTAGAAATTTGTCTGGTTGGTGCTAGTGCGCTAACATTTATTTATAAGTGCATGTGTATTTTGTATGATATAAGTCAGTAGTCATAGTTTTACTTAGCAGTTCGGAAAATATACAAATTAATGCTTTAGTACTTACTTATCAAGCTAACAGTATTTATGGGCTTGTAGTCCTACGAAGGCTGAACAAAAGTGAGTAACATTTTGTTTTTATTATTTAAATTGAGAGAAAAATGTTTTTTTTTATTAAATATATTTTTATTTCTACTCATATTTTGCAATTAACAATGAAAAGGTTTGTCAATAATATTAAAAAAACAAAATTTTAATATAAAAATGGAATTTTTTCGAATTTAGACGATACTTATGAAACTAAAAAAACTTTTAGATTTTCATACCAATTTTTTTAAATAAAATTTTGAATAAACCTAAACTTGTTATAAATAAAATAATAGCCTTTAAGTTAATGAAAATAAAATAAAAGGTTTGAAATGTTTTTAAATATTAAAATTTTCTTTTAATTTCAATCGCAAAGAAAATGTTTTCAAAATATTGATAATAAAAGAATATTTTTCTAAAAGCAATCGATAATGTTTTTTAAAAAGCAGTTTTGTTGAAAAGTTTCCTACTACGAAGAGTAAATTTTAATATTAAACATTTATTATATTTGATTTTTATTTAAGCTTGAGATCACTTTTTTGTTTTTTTTATAAAAAATTGTTTATTAACCAATATTTCGCTACCAAACAATGGGTAGCTTCTTCAGGGTAAATATGTATACAAATTATATTAACAAAAAAAAAAAAACAAATTGAAAAATATTAACAATTTGTTTTTTTTGTTAATATAATTTGTATACATATTTACCCTGAAGAAGCTACCCATTGTTTGGTAGCGAAATATTGGTTAATAAACAATTTTTTATAAAAAAACAAAAAAGTGATCTCAAGCTTAAATAAAAATCAAATATAATCAATTAAAAAATATCAAGAAATTAAGATGATATAATTAAACATTTATTAAAAATTTAACTTGAATTGTTAAGAAAATATTTTTCATAAATAGAGAATTTTTTTTGTAAATTTTTTTTAAAATTTTTGCAAAGAAAAAGAACTTAACGAACGTTGTTGTTTTTTTAATTATTAAAAATTATCTTAAATAGTAAAATATACAATATAAAAAATATTTGCCAGGATTTTATTGAAAGTTCTCTAAAAACAAGCAATTTTGGATAAATCTATGTGGAGGAGAATTTTTTTAGAAACTTATCAGTTTTGAACATTATTTCAAAATGATCGAATATATAAAAATTTGTAAAAGGAAAGAGAAAAATTGTAGTAAATTGAGAAATTTTATTCCATATTCCGTTTTAGATAGAGTTTCTCTTAAAATTTTTTTTTCAAAATATCTATTAATTTGTTTTCTTTATATTTTGCCAAATTATCACCAGATAAATTTCTAAAAAAAAAAACAGATTTAAAAAAAATTATTATACGAGGGCAGTTCAATTGATTGTTTACTTTTTAAATACAACACAGGTTTTTAGATATGAAATAATAAATCTATAATCTTTTTAAAGTTTTGTAAAACTTGTCCTTTCTAACTCTTCAAACAAGTAATAGTGAGATTTGTCCAGTGAATCTAAATTTATACCGCGCAGTGTATTTTTCAGTATATTTTAAATTTAAAACCTAATAAAACGGACAAAATTAGATGTACGATTCTGAAATTTGGCACACTTTGCTTTTTGGTAAGAGGCTTTTCTGTAACGGAAAATCAATATGCCACGGCCACTTTTACGCCCAACTCCCATATAACGTTTTACCTAAAATTTATATAATTTCTCTATTAATAAAGATTTTGGAATAATAAGCGACTATATTGAAATATCTAAATTGTACTCATTAGCAGAAATAACTTTGACACGCCTACTATAACGCCCACTTTTCGCGTTATCTACCGTTAATGAAATTTAAAAGCTCATAAAACCGACAAAATTAGAGGTATGATGATAAAATTTGCTACGTATATCCCGCTTGTCAATATCATTACTATGCCAATTAAGGTGACACGCCCACTTTTACGCGCACCTCCCATATAACGTTTTATCTTAAATTCATTTTTATAAAAAACCTGAATAACTAATTATATTCCTTACGACCTTATAATGTTTAAAGAATTATTTTCTTGTCATAACCAGGCTCTAGGTCCAAAAAACTATTTAATTCTAATGTATTTAAATTAAAATCTTTTCTTTTTTATTAAATATTATTTTAAAAAAAATTTTTTCTCCTTATATTTTCAATAATTTTGTTTAACATTTTCAGCCCCTTCGGTGCTCTTCTTCAGAAGAAAGCTAAAATACACAAAAATAATATACAAAAACTAAAGTTATTTTACCAAATATATTTCATACTTATATATTAATTAACATTGTATTATTAAAATTACTTCTGTCTACTAATTTTATAATATCGTCTTACATTTTATTAAAGCTGTCGTCTGTCCACAGATAGAATGTAAAGCTTACTAAATGTTCTTATGTTTAAATTTAGCTATAAGGTGTCTGTATGTATGTGCCCAATTTTCAGTGTCTGTTTTTGAGAATAAGAATTAAATAGTTTTTTGAACCTACAGCGTGTTTGTGACAAGAAAATAATAATTTTTTAAAGCGCGTTGCTAATTTGCATATCTTTCCACTGTTCAAATTGAGTTAGTCTGAGATTGAGAAATGTCAAACGAAATGCAGAAAACAAATTTAAAGTCTAGGTGTAGTTCACCTTCAACATGGGCCTTTAAAGTTTAACCACCCTCTACAAAGAAAGTGATACATATTTTATTATAAAGAGATTATTCCATATCGATTAATAAAATAATAAATATTGTGCTTTAAATGCACACAAAATTGTTGGTGGGTATAAAAGATTCGCCACAGCCTAATATAGTGCTCTTACTTGTTTTTTTTTTTTGCTTAATGGCTACACGAAATTTACTTGTTTTCATTTTATTCCCAAATTACGCGGTAGTCTGTTGTCAATTTCTGTTTAACACAACTTAAATTATGCAACTTATACAAATTTTTAAACAATTTTCAGAAACATTTTATAATTCTAATTCTTTACAAAATGCAATAAGAAAACAAAAGAAAATCGAATGAACTAAAAATTTTCTACCAGAAGAATTTGTTTTCGTGAAAGAGAGAATTGTTTGAAAAATATTTTTTGGCGAATATTTTCAAGAATTTTTTTTAAATTAAGATTTATAAAAACTTCATTAAAGTTACTATTTAAATTTGTACAAAGAAGCAGTTTTAATACATTTCTTATAATTAATGAGAAAGTGAGAGTGAGGGATTTATTGAAAACTCTCTGTGAATGTTTATTAAATTTAAATAATAGGAAACTTTTAAAAGTCTCTTCATGGTAATGGAATTTGCAATGCATCTATACCAAATGGAAGAATTTATTGTTGTTTGCTTCTAACAATTTCTCTATTATAATAAATTATCTAAAGTTAAATTACGTTTCGTAAAAAGAAATTAAGAATTTGCCTTACCCTCGTATATCCTTCAATATTAGAATCTGTTTGTCTTCCAACAAATTTGTTGCTTGCATGAAGTTGGATTAAACGGTAAACCATTTTTGTTTTGTTTTCTTAAATACTAAAAATGTTAAGTTGTCTTTTGAGAGTGAAAGGAAGTCATGCATACACATACCATCAAACGGTAGATAATCGGTGATGTTGAACCATCATGTAAAAAAATCCACAAATTTATGGGTGCTCGGGAGTATGCATGTGTATTAATGCTAATGTCAAGTGTACCCCTATATTAAAAAAACCTGCTGTTTTCTTTCTATTTGTCGAGTTACTTGCATATTTATGTTCAGCAATATTTTGTAAACTCTTACACATACACAAACATTAATTAATTCGCACATGGTAAAATCGGATTGATGTTACAGGAGTAAAAATAGTTTTTACTTTCATTAGCTTTTCAGTTTTTTTTAGTGTGTTTTATACTGGCTTTTGCTGTTGCCGTTTTGTTTTTAATTTTTATTTTGTAAATCATTGGATATTGTTGTTAAAACCGGCTCTTCTTTGAGTTGTCTTTTGTGTGCGAGTTTCTGTTGGTTCCAAACATTTTACTTTTCTGTGGCTTTCTGTGTATCGTTGGTGATGTTGTTTGTTGCTGATGATAACGTCTTTGATGATGATTATGATGCTGCTGATGGTGGTTCTGGCTTGTAAATGTATGTATGCATGTATATGTGTTGTGGTCACGTTTCTTCAACAGCATATGTGTCACTCAAACCTAAACAAACAAATTTTTTTTCTGTTCGTTAATCCGGTTTTTATTTTTGCTTCATTTTTTTTTAAGTCATCCCAAAACCTCTACTCTTTAACTTTTGTGTTTTTTTTCGTTTGGTACTCCGATGTGTATGTATGTGGCATACGATGTAGATGATATGCTTTATATGTAGGTATTTGTATGCACTTTATACTGGCTTCGTTTAGTTGTATACGTAGTTTTAGGTTTTTTGTTGTTGTACTTTTGTGTGCCTGTTTGCTGGCTGTGTGTTTACGTGTGTGATGGTTTTCGTTTTAAAGAGCACAATTATTTCCTGCAGCTAGTGAAAGCATCAACATGAAAAGTTTTCGCCTGTCATGATGGACATGTGAAAATTACAGCAAAAATTGAAACACATCAAGATGACCAATACATACATGCACATACACACACATACACATGTTCAGGCTCAAACTCATTTACAGTTTATACAAGAAAATGTGGACAATATGAAAAAGCACTTTATCAAAGACGTTTGTTATGTTTTGCTTTTGTTGCGTATCTTTTGCTTTTGTGATCAAATATTGCATCAGGGATTACAGATTGGTGTGTTTATTTTGCCATATTATGGTTATGCAAGAATGTTATACCACTACGTTATGCACTATGGAAGAATAACAAATATTTGTTGATATTGTTCTAGCGGCGATGTTATTAGTAAAATGTTAAATAGTTTTGAAGTAGAGAAATTGCTATGTGTTAGGGTAGAAACTGTTAACAATTAAGTTTTTAAGCTTAAGAAAATTATGTTGAATTTTTCATAATATTTAAAACTTTGGCTCAAAATTTGCGGCATGTAGAGTGGATGTGAAAGAGTTAAAATCGAGATTACTATATGTATATTAGTTGGGGGAGTACCAAAGGAGACCATTGGCCTCTTTTTTGACCTCTTTTTCATTTATTTATTTGTTATCTATTATTATTATTATTATTATTATTATTATTATTATTATTATTATTATTATTATTATTATTATTATTATTATTATTATTATTTATTACTATTATTTTTTTATTATTGTTGCCTTTTATTTTTCTTTTGAATATTTATTTGAGCGCTTTACTCACATGTTTTTTTGAATTTGTACTTATAATATCAATCACTTATTTGTTGGTAAGACGTCACGCATGACAGTGCTGATTAACAACAAACATGCGCAATGCTTAATCTTGTTTATATCATTTTTGGTTGTAATAGTAAAATATTAAAGAGAATCTGAAAGTAATTAATTCTCAAGCATACTTGAATTTTTATTAATTGTGGTAACGTTTATCACTATAACGCTGTTAAGCGTCACTAAGTGATGGATTTTCTGGTAGATACAGTTTTGGTTCAGGTTAGGCTGTGTTCGTGTGCTGACAGCTGGTATAAACTTGCAACAACTTTTCAAACAGCCATACATCAATACACAGAAGCTAAGTGAAGTAGTAGTGTAAGGCATTACACATCCATGGGACCCAGGCAAATTGGGCATAGTGCACAGGAATACTAATGGTCGTAGGTTCTAGGCATAGTCGTGACAAATATACTAATCATTCAAACAAAATATTCATGAAAAGACTTTGACAACGGTGAAGTCGATTGTCAAGATTACAGAGAATAAGATGTGGCCAATTACATTTTATTCTCCTGCTGTTAATTCTTTAGGCTTATGAATAGAAGTAATTTGTTTATATTTGTAGAGAAAACTAGGTGTATGGCCAACCCTTTTTTAGTGTCGGGATTCGTTTCTCGTTCCGCACATTTAAAATTTGTTTGTCCACTCGTTAGAAATCACAATTTTACAAGTAATAAAGATTAGAAAGATAGAAATTATAATTCTTTTTTATTTAAATTTACATACTAGTCTTACTAAGCCATAGTGCAGTTTGACGTACTCTCACTATAAAAGTGAAAGGACAAAAAAAATAAAAAAAAATCTTAAATCACTTTATAGGTTTTAGGCAAAATTTTTGTCGTAGTTTTTTGCTGTTGTTTTCGTTATTAATATATTTTTTAGCATATGCAGTATGAAACTTGTTTGGGTAGTTACAGTTTTGTGGTTAGAGTGAATGTGCAAGTTTATACATATGCATGCACATATGTACATGAGTAAGAGTACTGAAGTGAAGACTAAAGGTCTGCACAAGACTGCTTAAGTCACGGTGAACACATAAAATAGAGCAACAGCTATAGTGCAATTACCATTTAGCTGGCAATATGGCCTAGAGGGTGCAGGAGGAAAATAAGAAACAAAATAATTCAACAAGTTGCAAGCGAATAACACTAGCGATAAAAATAGAAAAAATACAACTAATTTTTAAGTTTTTGATTTCGAGAGAGGTTTGCAATGTAAAAATAAAATAATGTTCTGGGTACTTCTCTAAATATTACCTACCCTTTGATACTTTCAACAGCATTAACCAAACATACGAAATATTCTCGTATAACGAATGACTGGTACAAATTTCAACTGTCGTTAGGTTCTGTTTTAGGTTTTAATTATTTCAATGTACTGAGAATTTCTTTTTAATGCATGCCTTAAGGAAAATCTACTTTAACCTTTTATTTACAAGCGATAAGAGCAAGTTATGTGCTTGGATAAAAAACCAAATGTGCATGTGCAGCTCTTGTGTATGTGGGTAATGGGTTAAGGGTATTACATCAACATTTACTTACCAACTGTTTAACTGTCAGCCAGTCAAGTCAAGTCAAATCAAGTCAGTCAGCCACAACCAATTTTCGAAGTTCATACAAACACATACATGCATACATGTATATGCAAGATTAAAAAATATGTCTGCCTGTCCATATGCAAGTAAGTAGTGGCTTGTATATAAATTCTTTGACGTTCTTTCTAAGCACTCAACCTGAATAGTATTTTAGAAATAGCAAGTAACTAAACTCCTTTTCTCTCTTCCTTTTGATGTCACTAAAATAAAACATTTTTGTTGCATGTTTTTCTATTTAGCATTTTTTGGTTTGCAATCTATTTCTTTATGTCCGTTACATTTTACATAAAAGTAGGCATGTAGGCAAGTATCTACACACATACGATTAAGTGTATGTGGTTCTGTTTTATATATTTGCCTGAAATTCAAGTATATGTTTTTTTGGTGTAGATTTCACTGTCAGTTTAATATTTTAGTATCAGTATAGTGTTTACGCAACTTGTACCAAAAAATATTTTTACTAACAAACTTTAGTGTTAAAAAAAAGTTATAAATTTAACTTACAAAAACTGAAGTGTTTTTATTTTTAAAGTTGTTCCAAGTTTATCGAAAGCGACCAAACAAACTTTGTTAGAGAAAAATCTAATTCAATTACTATTTTATTGCTTATACTAAGATATGCCTCATTGTATACGAAATGCATGTTAGAATATTTGTTGTAATTTAAGGGAAAATAATAATAACCTGACGTAAGTCAAAAAATTTATCAACTGTAAAGAATTAAAAGCCTTTGGGCTGGTTTGTTTATTTTTTTTACTTACTAGACAATTTACATTGTTGCTCGACCAAGAAAAGAAGAAAGAGATTAAAGTAAGGAAAGCAAAGGGCCCAAATTAAAGTTTCTTGTACAAGTTGGCTCAAAATTTGTCAGTCGATACTCTTTGACTGTAATATTTTGAATCAATGAAAAGCTTTGGAAATGAAAATTTTAGAAAAATACTATATTTTCCATTTCTACTTTATTTTTTTCAGTCTAAGATAAATGACAAAACTAAAAGTATGGCGTCGTCTGATAGGTTGATCACTTTTGCGAAAACTATAACTAAACTACAACTATAACAGTATTATTTGGGAGTATTTAAGCTCGGGCAAAAGGAACCAAAAAACTGAAAAGCCTGAGCTTGAAGGGAATTTACTTCAACATGGCAGCTTACATAAATAAAATGTTAAACTTTTGTTTGGAAATCAAGTCTGCATCCCATTGACAGTTTTTAAAAGCAACAAAAATTTGTTTTAAGGTTAATAACCTTAAAAATTTTTGTAAAAGAATTTTTTAACTTCCGCAGCTTTTGAAAAAGGTCATAAAATATTAGCTAAAAAAATTCTTAAACTAAAAGCTACAGAAAAACAAATTTTGTTTTTAAAAATCGATGATTGGTCTTGTTGCTTAATGATTATTTGCTGCGTAGAGTGCTTATAGAAGGCATGCGATATCCATCTTTATAGGTTTGCTGTTATTAATGATTAAGCAAAAATTCATTCCTACCTGTAGCTACTTAATTATTAATTTCCTTACACACTGCTAATACAGTTAGGGACAAGTGTACAAAAAACAATACTACAGAAATAAATTTATATAATTTTTTCTCTGCTAAAATAATAAAAAGCAGTGTACAAGAAAAGTTTTGTTGCACTTTCGGAAACCTTCGTAATGGAAAGAATTTTAGAACTTTCATGCACTCAATACAGTAAGGGAATAAAAACTGCATTGTTTACAAAATTCAAACAAATTTGTGGTGGGTATCGTTTGTCTGTCATACGTTTTTATCTGTAACCCTTTTGGAACCACACGGAGTTGAACAAAATGAAAAAAAAATTAGTTTTTTCTCAAGAATTGTGCCTTTGATATGATTTGATTTAGTTGATATTGCATTTTGATGGACACCAAAAGCATAAATTCCAAATATTTCTAAGAATTTAAAAACATTTAAACTTAATTTCAGCCCACTGTTTTTTTTTCTCTTACACAGCTGCGTTCAAAATAATAGCAACAACTTAAAAGTCTCAGCTAATCTATTTATATTTTAAAAAATGTTTAAACCCAGTAAAAAAATCCTGTGATGAATGTAGTTCATTATTATGATAACAAAAATTTTTAATTTTTCCAAAACCTCAAATACGTCACGTTATTCGTTCGAAATAATAGCACTTAATCTAATTTTTTTAAAAGTAGTCTATTGTTGTTAAAAAATTAGCAAAACTAAAACATTTCCTTTTGTATTTCCTACATGATTTAAAAGTGAATTTGTAATTCTCCGTTGCATGCGTTTAACTTGGACCTAAGTGCTTTACCGCCAAATTTATTAGGGTGTTTTACATCTTTTAACAGGAATAAAGTTTCATATTTCATGTAAAACTTTCCGAAGTCCTTTTGTTTTTTTTTATTCATCGCAGATGCTGCCTCTAGATTGTTTAGTGGGGTTTAAATGCGGCGAATGTGCAGGCCACTTCATCACATTGATAAACTAAAATAGATTAACTTAAATGAACCATTTGTTGATTGAATTAGTTGTCTTGTTGAAAGACAAACATCATTGTCATTTTATCTGAGACTTATGGCAACATAACACCTTCCAATATTTTTAAATATACGTAGCATCCATAGTTGTTTTAATATAATACAAGGGACCAACACCTTGATATGAAAAACACCTTAATACCATTATACTGCAAGCAATATGTTTAATACTTTCTAATGTGAAATGCATCTAGGACTAATTATTAGGTGGTCTTTGGACAAAAGATCTGTAATATTTTATAATAAATAAGACGATTTTTGATGCACATATATATAAAACATTGTTTAATTTTTTAAGAAGTCATTATACATATGCTTTTGCAAACAGACAATCGTTTGATCATACCCTTAAAAGAAAGTAGTGGCACTTTTCGTATACTGCAAGCCTTGAGATTGCTTTATCGCTATCAACGACGAATAATGCCCACACTTGCCGGTACATTTAATGGTCGAATAGTCGAAATCTCCAACAAAAAGAAGTTACATCACTCGATTTTAGCTACGTGATTCCACTCTATTACCATATCTTAATGCAGTATGATCATTTGATTTAGGTAGGTAGGTAGGTAAGGCTGGTGCAAAGTTACCCTCACACCTTCACTCGGAGACCATTACGGTCCATTGTGACGCCTTAATAGAGAAAAGAATAGAAATATTTAGGATATAAATAAAAATATTTCAAAAATAAATAAAAAATACCTCTCATTTTTAATTTCTCTTTTTGCCCGCGAGTTTGTTTGCGCTGTTATTGGAATAAAATGCAGACTTGGTGTTAATCTAGGTTGTTATCTATCTGTGTGCGAAATTTCATTTAGTTTCGTTCAGCTGTTTTTACGTGATTGAATAACTAAAATCCAAAAATTCACATTTTTATACCCGCCACCAGTCTTGGTATCGTTTTATGATGATCTAGCTATGTCCGTCCATCTGTCCGACTGTCCGTCTTTTGAAAGCACGATAGAGCTTGAACCAAAAAGAGCTACGGGGGCTCAAATGTTTCCAGAATAATTCTTTTACACAAAGCTTGTTTGGTATTGAAAATAGGCGAAGTCAGTTTATTAGGAAGAGAGTTATAGCTCGTAATACAAAAGTAGGTCAAAATCATGTCCTTCCAACATGGAATAAAATGCAATTATGTCTAAACGCATTGATATAGAGTCATTTTTTTTTGCCCTTTGATTAAAAGATTTATAATAACGGAATTAAGGTGACACGCCCACTTTAACGCCCACCTCCCATATAACGCTCTGTCTCAAGTTCATATAATTCTCTATATTGAAATATTTAAGTTGATTTTAGTAGCAGAAAGTACGCCTACTCCAATGTATATTTCTCTCATAATTTACTGGTCATGAAATTAAAAAGCTCATAAAACCAACAGAATTAAATGTATAGTAGTGAAATTTTGCATATAAATATTTCTCTTCAATATAAGTATAAAATATGACATGCCCACTTTAACGCCCATATCCCATATAACGCTTTATCCTAAATTTAATTATTTTTATATGGACAAGTATTTATCGAAAAAAAAGAAGTCTGTAATAGATTATCTGAGTTAAATTCAAACATTATTTATATAATTTTAAAAGTAGGAGGTGACATGCCCATACAAAGCTAATATTATTCATTAACTACCTCTTTGTATCAAATTATACTCTTCGGATTCCTTAAAAGTACAACATTATTAAAAAAAAGGGTCAGCAGTATTATTTCTAATGTAGAAATACTTAATGTTTTATTATAAGACTAAATTTAAGGAAATAAATAAGTTGCAAATCAAAGTTACACAAGAATGTAAAATATATTTCAGTATCAAATGATTATTCAGTTACAGTTAATAACAAAATGATAAATTTTGTGTTATAAGAGTACACATAATTGGTGGTGGGTATTTAAAATTCGGCTTCTTGTTTATATTATTATGATAAGCTAACTGGTGCTATTATATTGACCGCACATAACCAGCCGATCCTAACTTGCAGACTGTTATGAAATTTTACAAAAACTAAACATGCTCTGAGAGAACAGAAGATATTGTTTTCGATGAATTATTAGAAAAAGTTCGCCTTTAATTTTAGTTTGTTCTATTCTTAAAAATATAATTGTAACGGGTGCTATTAATTTAGCCGGCACTGTACGCCAAATGTTTGATTGCTCTATTTAATGTACTTTTTGACTAATTAATTTTAAAGTGCAAAAATAATTCAAATATTTTTCTTTATATTTTCAGGTAAGATGTACAATTTTTGGAAGTTAAGTATTAAAATTAACTACTATTTTTACCTAATAAGTTTTCTATTATTGACTTTTAATTGAAATAACGTAGCATATGTTTTTTTTTTTGACAAATTGGCCATGCAGGATAAACTCGGCATTTATTCTTGAAAATGTTTAATTTTAATATTTTTTGTTGAAAGTATAAATTTTTTAATATGTCTTAAAGCTTTCATTTTACTTCATACATTTTTGTATAATAAATTTATTTTATACTTAAGCTTTATTTAACTAACGAATTAAACTAAAATTTCGATACCCAATTAAGAGGCCCGTTTTATCAAACCAGTTTTCATACCTGTTTATAATTGCAGTTCCTTTTTCCGTTTTCCTTTTAGTTAGTAGCAAGGACTTTATTTACATATTATGTTGCACCTTAGTACCGACAACAATCTTATATTGCTGGTATTTTAAATTAGTAGTTGTACTACTAGTAAAATACATTTCAAGTATGTATTTGTATGGGCTAATTGAAAATTAAACTAAAATCCGACATAAGCAAAATTACAACAGCCAGAACAATTTTTAACAAAATTTTATATTCGTTTATGTACTTTGCTCTGCATCTTGATGTTAAGGAGCCGGAAATAACAACAAAATGCATACATACACACACAAACACATACACACACAAGCACAAACACATACCCACCTTCCTGCTCTGATATCTTTAATATATCATTAGTTTTCAGTGCAGGCAAGGTAACAGCAAATAAGTTGTTTTTGTACTACAGCAAAAACACTTTAGTTTAGACAGTTCATAAGCAACATAATATTTTATTTATTTTTTTGCTCTTGTTTTGTTTACTTGTTTGTTTTTATTGTTTACAAAAATTTAAATTCTATTAAATTTTACACACCCTAGAGCTAATGGGTCAAGGATTTGGCATCACAACAACAATTTATGAAAATTATAAAGTAAAAAGTTTATTTTTATTTAATATTTTTTTTAACTCTGGTAAATTAAAACAAAAATTAAAAGTAGTGAATTATAAAAAAGCAAATACAAAATAAAATAACGTAAGTGGTAATAACAACATTAGGAGAAAACAAATCTGAGCGCTATATTAGGCTCTGCCGAATTTTTGATATCCATCAGCAATTTTGTGATATAGTTTGATAACAACAGGTATTGTAGAATAATCTCTTTATAATAAAAGACTTGTTATTTTCGTCTCAAAATGGAAACAAAAGAATTTCTGCAATAGTAGTGATACTGTCCACTTTTTTTTTTTTAAATGTTGTATTTAAACGGAAACTGTAAAACATGCAAGGTTTCATTAGACTCGGTAGCTAGAGATAGGTTAGGTAGAAAAGGCGGCTGTTGTGCAGCTTACTTGGGTCCACCGTATTGATCCCTTTGTGATATCCCAATATAATACAAAGAATATAATAGAATAAAAAAGGAAGATAAGCAGACCGTCCAGAGTCTCTGGCGGCAATCGAAACCGCAACCCGCAGACCAGCAGAGCAGCACAGTACTGCCTAGTCCATTGGGACACCCTAACTAGAGATAACTGAATAATAATTACTTTGTGTGAGCGTGGTACTTTATGCTTTTATAATAGAGGTGAAATATTGTTTCCAATCTCCTTCCGAGGACTATTAATCTACTTAATAGATAACAGGCTGGCGAATATTTTCACTACTTGCCCATAGTATGCATAAGGTATGCATGTATTGAAGAGTCGTTTTCATACCTAAGCCAGTAAAGGATAGCTACTTATATTCTAGAGCGTATAGACCTATTATATATTTATATATGTTCTTTATTTATCCCAAATATTATACATATAAAAATGCAAAATAAGATATTTAGATAAAATGTTCACAGGGAACATAGGGCGTCAACGAGTTCTCTCCATCTATTTATATCTCTGGCAACTGGCTTAATCTCGTTCCATGTAAGACGAGAAGCTTCATGTATTTTTCTGATGGCTCGGATCCAGGAATTACGTTTGTATTTTCTTTGTGGTTAATTTTGTAAGTTCCATGCATTGCAACCATATAACAGCAGAGATCTTACGCTGCAGTTGAATATACGTAATTTGGTCTTCTGATATAAGTTGTTAGCGCGCCAAACCTTGTGCAACTTGAGAAACGCAAGACGTGTTTTTTAATGCGGTCATCAATATCAGCTGTAGAGCTACTGTCTTTCGTAATTTTACACCCGAGATAATTGAAGGATTCTACATCTTTAAACCTATTAGCCTAACAAAATTCTTATGAAAAGAACAATCATAGCGAATTCTGGACAAGATGGATAAAAAAAATATCAGACAACGCAAGGAAGTGTTAACAGCATGCCTATATTAGGTTAGGTTAGGTAGAACAGGCAGCTGCTGTGCAGCAGCTCATTTGCGTCCATTATAATGATCCCATTGTGATACCTGAATAGGAAGTAAGAATAGAATAGAAAAGAGAGAAGAGAAGCAGACTAGTCCAGAGTCTCTGGCGGGAATTGAACCCGCAACTCTCAAACTAGCAGGCCAGCATACTACTGACTAGTCCACCGGGGCACTTCACGCCTATATTAAGCACAGACTCATTGTGACAGCTGAACAGGACTTTTTGTGTATATCTTGACATTAAAGAAGCTTTCACCTATCTAGTGAACTGAAGTTTTATTTGTTCTTTGGAAAATTTAGGGTTAAACCCCATAGATTAGCAATAGGAAAAGGAAGTTAGTACACGGAGACAATAGTATCGGTTGTGAGTTTTACAATTCATGCCAATTGCATAGTTTACTTAGTTGTGATAGTATAATTTTACGACTGTATCTACAAAATTTTGTTTCGGATTATAGATATGTAGTCAGAATTAAGAAATAAAAATTCTTGCAAAATAAATTTTGTAACTTTTAAAGAAAAGTTTTATTGCAAGAATTAAATCATTCGTTTAACTATTTTCTCTGTGTGTAGTTAAAAACAATTCATTTAAATTAAATACGAAATATTTATAAACATAGTTTTATGAAACATTTTTATAAGTAGTGAAATCCAACTCTCCCTTGAGGTCCTTTTCTCTGCTAATAATAGAAAAGTATTGTTTGGCATCTGCTTTGTTTGTTCATGTGTTTTTTGTTGTTGTACGCTTTTAATAGCTGATAGAAATTTTTGTTAAGAATTAGTAAAGTTTGAGGCTACTGAGGGATTACTTAACACTAGCCCCAACTTGATGGCGGACATTTGAAATGCAAACACTTTTCTTGCGTATATTTGCCACAAAAACTTCATTCCTAATGGCTGATATTAATACAAATCACCTGCTTTTCGTTGGTTTACGTGGTAGTTCACTGCACGCAAACAGTCAAGTGGAGTCTGTATGACTCCGTTTTGACAGCAATTAACAAAAAAAAAAAGAAAAAAAATGTGTAACGTTTCACGATTTTGCGTGTCATCCTTCTGCTCCTCAGTTAAACGACTATGTTAAAGCCACCAATTATGAGCGGACGTGTACAACTTTCTGCTTCCAGTAAAAAGAGCGCTATAGAAATAGAAAACTTATGTTAACTTTGAGGTGGACATTTAAAATGCAAGCACTTTTCTTTCGTATTTTTGCCACAAAAACTTTATTCCCAATAGCTGATTGTAATACACACAATCTGCTCCTCAGTTAAACCATCTTGTTATAACCGCCCATTATGAGCGGGCGTGTACAACTTTCTGCTCCCTGTAAAAAAGAGTTCTCTATAGAAATAGAGACATTATGCTGGATTAAATTTTGTGTTTACAAATGTATTTTTAATTTCTTAATTAACCCAATCAATAGTCTATTATGCATAACCTTGAATGTATGTTTGTTCGTGCATGTGTAATTACAACCATATGAACCTGCCTTAGGTGTAACAATTACGACTCTTTATTTCTTCTATTTAGACAATGAAATGCTAATTATTCATTCATTTAACTTGGAACATTCATTTGCATTGGTTTCGTTTCGTTTCGCTTTGATTCGATTCGATTCATTTCGCTTCTATTAATTTTCTTGGCAGGTTCGTATTTAAACATTTAAGCTTGTGTTTAAACAACATTATGGCCTTTAACTATCGATAGATTTCCATTACTCTATATAATTATTGTTGTTGTTGTTTTAGCCTTGGTCTTTGTTGATATAACATATTTACTGATTGTGGCCGTAGTCCCTGCTAACTTTATTATACACATTTATGTTTGTATTAGTAAATTTGTGTTGGTTCGTATTTGTATTTTACAGCACGTACATTGGTAATTGCTAGCAGCTAAGTAAAGTCGATTACCGAAATATTGTAGTGCTTAAGTTTAAGTTGAGAAAAACAAAAGCAACAAAAAATATCTAAAAACTGCCTTTGCCTTTAAAAAACAAAGTTTAACCCAATTAGTTTGAAAAACAGCCAAAAACTGCTTTTCATTCCGTTCATGTTCTTAAGTTAAATAAGTAGAACATTTATTTAACATTTCATTTAAGTTTTTTTTTTTGGTATGTTTGTGTGTGTGTGTGTGTGTAAGTGAGTTTCTTTACCAATTTTTTTATACCCAAATCAACTCAATGTTTTAATTTTATTTCTATACTTCTTTTTTATTGCTTGAATAACGCATGTCTGTCAGGGTTCTGATTCATTTAGAACTTTGGATGAAAATGCGGTCAATGTTTTGTTATCATCACGAACGAGCTAATTTTGGGGCTGACTGATGTTGGCGAAAAAAAACCAAAATATTTTTAGGTATTTCCTTTTTTCCTTGTTTTTTGTTTAAGGGTTTTTTAAGTAAACAGACCTTGAGGGTACAATTATATGTTTTTTTTTTTGTTTTTGATATATTTTTCTTGGTTTAATTGTGTCACGAAATATCCACCTGTTCGTGTTAATTATGGGTCACTAATTTGAAAAAAAAAACTAAAAAAATTTTATTTTAAGAAATACAATCTGTTTATAATTTCAAATATTTTAGTTCAGTGCTTTGTACATCGAAATCATAAAAAAAATTTTCTATTTATCTACAGGTGAAAAAATCATAATAAATTATGAAACGAAACGACAGAGGTTTTTGACCTTAAAAAAACAATTTTAAAATAATTGAGTATTGCCAAAAAGTAAATTTTTTCAAAATTAATTTTTACAAAGCAAAATAACACCGGCTTTGTAAAAACTAATTTTGAAACAGTTTTAGGATTTAATCTTTTTCAGCGTTTAAACACAAATTTTGTAACAAGTTAAGAAAAACTTATTTTAAACCTGAACCTAAGGAACTTCGAACATTTTCTGTGATCAGGATGCTATGTCACAGTTATATTTTTTATAAAACTCTTTATATATCAAATATTAAAATTTTTTCCGTTACACTCATTCTCTCATTCATACGTCATCAAATGTCAGATGTATATTTAGACTGACTTTTGTTGTGGTCAGCGTTGCTACACCAACAATTCATTTCACGTCATTGTGGTAAAAGCGTCCTGAAAGGCAGCGCCAACTAGTGTTATTAAAGAAAACTTATTTTCAAAAACTTTTATAAAAAGGATATTTTTTATGTGGAGAGAAAAAACTAAGTGGCGCTTTAATAGTGGACACTATATATGTAGACGTGTCAGTAGTGCATTATTACCATGGCTACAATAAAAAGCCACTACAAAACAACAACACTGTGGAATACCTACAAAATTCTGTTACTCGAACACATACTTACATAGTGATAGAAACAAGCATCGTCAGTCATACTCCATAATACAGTAAGCATGGACTTTAATAAAAATGTATACAATTTGTAATACTAACACTAACACAAAAGTGTATTAAATGGTGATGATATGAGGCCAGGAGGAAAATTTCTTATTTCTTAAAGTATAGGCAAAATATTTTTAAAAATTTTTTAACATAAATAGAAAATTTGTATAATTTTTAGTTTTTGAGATTACAGCGTGTGCATGTGAGGCGTGTAAGATTAACTTCAACATGTCCAAAAATCAATTGGTAGCTTCAGTATCACCGTATCACACCGATTAATTTAAAAAATTTATTAAAAATGTTTTTCAAATAGCATATCATATTAAAAACTTGTAGAAAATGTGGTGAAAACAGAGTCAGTCGTGTTATTTTTTTTAAAGTTATGGGCCGACTGTGCTAACTTTCCATAACAATTTATCCCCGAATATTTTTGAATTATTGATACCAAACACAGATCTATGGAACATGTGGGGGCTTCAACAAATAAATTCCAACCAACACACGGACAGACGGACATTGAGCAATTGAGCTTTCAAAAAATAAATAAATTATAGGTTCTGAAATGAATATTGTATAAATAACAATTAGAATGAAAAAGCGATCGATCGGCGTTAAATTGCATAATCTTGATGGACAGTAGAATATCGTTAGATTATTTGTTACGGAAATAGTTGCTGCGATTACTAGATTGTTGTATCGGCGGTATGGCAGGTGGTGCCGTTTTGCTGAAACGACACGTCATCCAGATTTATGCCGTCCAGATCCATGACTTTTATATTCATGCCGTCCCTTGCAATCAATAAGAACTGTGTTCCTGTTACCAACGCCATTCACAGTCACTGCAATTTTCTCATTTTCAAAAAGGAAAGCGCAATCACGCTGTCTTACCAAAAGACACACCACATAGTTGCTCTTTGTGTGTACGTTTGTTGCTCGTGGATTGTAGAAGAATTTTCTTAGTTCTAAATTCAAAAATTTGGTGTAAATTTTGTGTATTCGCGAAGACATTCAGTTGACAATACGCTTCGTCGGGGAAGAAAATGTTTTATGAGAAATTGTGATAGACTTTACTTTGCTTCAATACCCATTTAACAAATTGCTGGCGTTCTCCGTTATCTGCTGGTTTGTGTTCCTGAGTAAGCCTGAGTACGTATGAAAATGGAGATCTTTTGTTAAAATTCACTGCAGAGTACTTTGTAATATTGTTGAAAACCATGCCGAATTGATATTTCGGGACTTCGGCGATACTCTTGTATAGAACATCAATGTTTTCAAGAGACCATTTGGTACGCTGACACACAATTTTCACAATAATGATGCGTTATTCTTTTGTAAAGCATTCTATAATCGGAATAAACATATGTGCAAGCTATCAAATTTTAATTGCAAAAACTGCATTTAAAAGTGCGTTCATACTGAGATATCCTTTAGAACATAATATTTTTGACTTAATAATATTGAATCTTTATGTATTAGCGTGCATAGGCAACAGGGTAGGCCATTTGAAAGTAAGGTTGGCTATAAAAAAGTACCGATTAATTTTTTTTTTAAATTTCTGGTTTTATTGGAACTGGTGAACTTTGCATTTAGGAATGGAACACAATATTATTTATATGACTACCATGATTGGTTCCAATCAACCCAATTCTTTATTTATGCAAAATTCTTCTCAAAGTTGATGTTAATTGATGTTTCATGCGTGCACTGGCTGAGAACGTACATGGGTTGCTTTGTCCAATAACGATCTACTTTCATAATCTTTCTTCACAAATTGACGCACAAACTGTACTGAAGGCCAATCTTACAGTTAACGTTAAAGACTCCACTTTAGAAGTAAGTTTTAAATTTTGTTTGGGCGTATAGCATCCCATTTTGCAAATGTCAAACATAAACCTAAATATTAAAGTGAATGTTATACTTCCTTTCAAAGTCAAAGTAATCTTTTATTGAAATTTAAAATTTTAAATAGCGTACTATTTTATTCTCATATGTCTCAGCCCCTTTTTGGAAAACTTGACTAATGAAGTAAATAATATCTGGTGTGAAAAGTTAAATGCAAGGGTAGGGGACTCAAAAAACGATGTACGGGAGTTTCAACCCCAACAAGTCATTCTTATCTACTAAAAGGTTTTTCAATACGGATGATATGATTTTGAAGTGACGTTTCGGCCATGATCTGTCATTTGTTTTTCATTGTATTCAGTACTGTTTACAATTTCATCATGGAGAGATGTACGCAACAATAACGTTTACAAATTATTCAGTTTTGTTATTAAAATTATCGTTTTTTTTTTCAAGAAAATAGTCTTTACAGATGAGGCTCACTTTTATCTGAGTGGTGCAGCAAATAAACAAAACTGTCGATTTTGGTGCGAAGAAAATCCACAAATTATTCCTGAAAAACCAATACATTCATGTGAATTGAATTTGGTGTGGTTTTTGATCTGGTGGAATCATCGATCCGTACTTCTTACGAAATGAAGCTGGTAACACCGTTACTGTCAATGGAGAGCGGTACAGATCGATGTTAATCAAATGTTCATGTCCGAAATTGATCTTGGCAACATTTGGTTCCAACAAGATGGGGCTACGTGGCACACAGCAAATGCAACTATTGAACTATTGCGAGAAAAGTTTCGAGATTCAATTATTTCAAGAAATTGTGATATTGAATGGCCTCCAAGAAGTGATTTAACATCATTAGGCTATTTCTTGTGGAATTATTTAAAATCAGTGGTCTTTCGAAATAAACCAGGCTCTCTTTAAACTTTACAAGTCAATACTGAACGTGCTATTCATGACATACGACTTGATTTAATAGAAAAAATTCTTAAAAATTGGGTTCAACGAACTCGTTCCTGCAGAAGAAGTCATGGAGGCCATTGAAATGACGTTTTATTTAGAACTTATTTGCATTGAATGTACTTCACATTAAATAAAAAAATTTTTAATTTTCTTAAAGAAATGATATCACTCTTATTGGAAAACCTTTTACAATTACGTTATGTTATGTGATGATATTAGCTTATAAAATTGGTTTCTATTAAAGTTATTCTTTGATTTGTGTGGTGTTAGTGTTTTGTAATAATTATGTTGTTTTTAACAAATACTTTCATTAAATCATTACAAAATTGTCAGCAATTATTTTCAATTATATTTTACCCAATAAATGTAACTAGTAATTGGTAATTGCTTATTATACTTAATTAGTAATTATACCTGTAATTAATTACAAAATGTTTTTGGTAGTGCCCAAGTTGCTTGAAAACAATTTTAAATGGAAAAAAATTTTTAATAATCAAAAAAAAAAAAATTTATCCTATTTTTGTTAAAAAGTTTTATAAGCAAAAAATATATCAAAAATTTCAAAACAAAAGCGACAAAGAAGAAGAGTGTTTCTGAAACAAAAAAAAAAAACATATTCACAGAATGTCTCTAAGAAAAGGTTAACTGATTGTCAGCGATAGCTAAAAAACACCTCCAACACCCACACTCGGAGACATGTTAGTTTTATTGTCTGCCGATATATTTTAGAACTTCTTTAATGAATACATTTTTAGATTAAAAAAATATAATCTATAAAGCAAAGATATAAGAAGCTTTATTTCAAAGCAAAACTTTCAAATCATTTCCAAATCCATTGAAATATTTAACAAAAAGTATAATATTTGTAAGCAATTTGTATTGAAATGTTTGATATGCCTTTTTATACTACCCCTCGCTTTTGTTACATTAGCATTAGCTGTGTTTTTCTACTATTTGCCACAACTAATGTACTAACTAACGCATATAGTTACAGCCATACACACACACACACACATTCAAGCATACAAACATTTGTGCCACTACCACTTGTACATATGAATTTTATTAATGAAATTTTTCTTCAAACGGTTTTTGTTGGGGTTTCGTTGCACTTTACTGTAGTTGTTGTTCCCTATCTAAGAGGTATGAACAAAAAGAAAAAAAACGCAGACCTGTAGACGAGAAAGTACATGAAGAACGTGCGGTAGTAATACGTTTTAACAATGTACGTAGTAAAACTTTATAAACGGAAAATAATATAAATTTTTTTTTGTAAAAAATCTTGTTTTTTTTCTAACTAACTACTGGTATGTGTTTGTGTGTGTTTTCTGTATTTGTTACCAACTACAAAGTGGAAATGAAGTGAAAAATTTAACGAACCTCAACTAAGTTTGCTAACAAAACTATAAATGTGGATGGAAAAAAATAAGTTGTATAGTTTATTTAATAAAAAAATAAGAAAGAAATATAAAAATAGAAAAATTTGCAATGTTTAAGAGGAAAATGTTTATGTATTAAAGTAAATTGAGTTTTCTTTCGCATTTTCCTTAAAAGAAAATCTTATTAAAATGCTATGGAATAAGCCAAAAATGCATAAGCATCTGTGATAAAGATTTGCTAAATAGATTCAATTTAAATATTTTCTGCCTGCCTTTATGAGACATATATTTATTAAATAATTGATCAAAAATAAAATAAATTAAATATTCAGAAAAATAAAATAATTGTAAAATAAATAAATAATTTTATATACAAACGAATACACTTTCATATAAAGGAAAGACAACTAAAGGCAGCCTAATGGAGAGTGAGTTAATTCTTATACAGTGTTATCAAATTTGTGCTTTTAGAGTTATTAAACGCGGTAAATCTTTGTATTAGTGTTGGGTGTCATTTTTAAACTTTTTTGGATTGTAATTTAATATTTAGTTACAATAAAATTTTTTTATTTACTTTTTTTAGGGTCTGCACTTTTTTTGTGGTTTTGTAAGTGGCTAAGGCTATTTATTTATGCAGTTCCGCATAGTCCAGTGAGTGTTTTAATATAATGCAGTTTTTGTTTACCACAAAAAAAATACACAAAATTTTACTAGAAATATAGAATTTATATAGAATATTTATGAAAAAATAGAGTCGATCTATTGCAGCCACCTTTACAACAAAGGCACTTAAATATGTTTCTTTCACCGCAGTGGACTAGACCCACATCAAGCATAATCAGCATGTATTGTGATAGGCTATGTGAAAATTCGATTGTATGTGTTACAATATTATTTCTGTGTAAAACCTAAAAATTGTTATAAAAATACTAGCAAAAGGCTTGACGAGTGATCATGTATAGTCTCCTTTTATAACAACGACAGCATAATGTTGTTCTTACAGTTTTGTCCTAAGCGGAACGAAAGTCAACTGAAAATCGACATATACACTATAAACAAGAAACAGCCAACTGATTCATAACGGAACAGAAAGGACAGTGTAACTAATTTATTTATTCGAGTTTAAATGGAAAATGAGTGCTTGATACCCTATAAAAAAAGTAAACTTTTAAACCTTGCTATTGAAGGGAAATGCTGATGACAATAAAAATATCTGAAGTAGCGGGTGTTGTACAACCCAGGAAGAAGTGCTTATTTTATCGTTATTATTACTGTAAGATTTTAGTTTGAAACGGAGTAGGATATATAAAAATAATGAATTTTGTAATGTATTTAAAGTTTAGTCCAGACGATATATTCAATCAGCAAATTTATGCTTAAAAATTTGTTATTAGTGCCAGCATATCGTGAAAACGTCAAATTTTTTCATTATATGCATGTTTAACATCTTTTGCTGACACTTTTTTAACAATGCCATCATATGTATGTTGACGATTAAAACATATCGTGTAGACAGCATATTTTTAGTGCTTGACAAATTTCCTACGTTTGAAGACAGATATAGCAAATGTAGTAGCATATAGAATTGTTTCAGTGTTGCCTAATTAGTTTTATTCTTTGCTAGAATGTGTAAGTTATACATTAGTTATATAGGCAAAATGGTTGATGTAAGTTTTTTATTATTACTTGCGAAAACTGTAGCATTAAAAAAAAAATATTATTGGTCAGATTGCTTTATTCGGATTTGCCAAATGTATATAACTTTCTCCATCATGTTCATAGTAAAGCAATAGTAAAATTCTATGAAGAAAAAAAAACAAATCGTAGAATATCCTACATTTCAGAGTTTATATATCTCATGTCTATACCCTGATATATCGATGCCTTACTTCCTCAACCTCGTATCTTAAAAAATAAAATTTTTCAGGAGAGAAAAAAAAACGGTTTATCTTTTTATGCTTCGGTGTTTGGTTAAAAGTTTAAATACAATTATTAAGGAATTAATTGTATTTATGTATATTAGTTGTAATAATATGCTAATCCTTTTGAGTTAAAGCATAAAACAAGCGTTTGATATGAAAAAGTCAAAACCGTATTTTTTAAGTTACGAGGTTGAGGAAGTAAGACATCGATATATTATATTGCTTCGAATGCCATTTTGAATTCTAATAATTTTTGTAATGTACTCTAGTCTACTTGAGCCTAATTAAATGATTTAAATTTGAAAACTTAATTTTCTTCTATAAACTTAAGTAAAAATACTCGGTTATGTTTCAGACTCTAAAAAGACATAAAGAAAAGTTACTGCTAATATTTTTAAATATTACACAGGCTGCAGTTTATTTGAAATTTTCGTTAAAAAAAATTTAATTGTGATAATGATAGTATAATATGAAAAATAAATTATTATAATATAAATTATATATAATAAATTAGTATTTTTAAATTTTGCTCAGGTCTGAGTTTAATTAGAATTTAATTTAATAGAATTTAATAAAAGATATACTTTTTCAGATTATTCTTTTTATTTTCACATACATATAAATATAATTGCCTCAAAAAAAAGAGGGGATTTTAAAACTTATTTGGCATATACAAATATAAAAACAAATGGTCATACGACTCAGCATACAATAATTAAACGAAATTCAACATATCGTGTATACACAAAAATTTTATGCTAACTCATATGTTGAAATATCATTAGTTGGCGTATGTTGAATTTAAAAAATTTGGTACTTTCAGCATATCGTGTAAAGAACCAACATATTCAATATGCTACCACAGACATTTGCTGTTATTTTAAAGCAAATAAATATTAGCATACATATGCTGTTCAACATGCCGTCTAGACTAAGCTTAATGCTTAAAAATTCTTGTTCATATTTAATAAATTTAACAAAACCACATAGTTTAACATAACAGCAGTGTGTATTCCAAATGTTTATTAACTAAATTTCGTTCTGAATATGCCATACATTTTCTGACCAATGTCCGTTTATTTTTCTGTACTTGTGTACATTGAAATCAACTTTAAGAAGCAACCACATGTCAGACACAGACACTTATGTGGTGCAAATCTTTTGGAAATATTCAGAAAAAATTCGGTACTAATACCTAACAAAATCTTGCCGTAAGTTAAGAGATATGACCAAATAACAACGACTGCCTCTATAGTTTGTAATGTTTTTACTACAAAATTTATATTTTTCAGCCCTAGGATACTTTGTAGTCAATCAAGTGTGTCTTCTAAATATATTCGTAACAAATTGTGGACGAATTGGTCAGTAATTGGCAAATGTATAGGTAGAAATTTTTTGTAGAAATATATTTATTTTTCAATTATATAAAATTTTAGTCACACACCAAAATACAAGCTTTAAAAATTATTTCTTGATAAAAACTAACATTTAGGTTAAACCAATTAATAAAAAATATGCCCCTTTAACCGCCTTAATACAAGTATAAGTGTTTTGAACAATAAAATACAGCAAACTGTAATAAAGTAAAAGTCTAGGATGGCGTTCCAAATTTAATTTTGTATATGTGGGTCAATAGTTATGGCTTTGTACCCATCAAACCCCGTAATATTATGTGTTAAATAAAATGGCTTGATCATTAGAATACTGTAAACTATAAAAAAGTGAAGAATCAAAAATTGCGTCCGTAACAAAGTGGCATAAAATTTTTTCTTAGTTCTTTATTCCCATTTATCCCATCAATTCTATTTTTATTACGCCTTTGGAAAGCATATGGCTTTCACTAAGTCATCCTTATTATCATCATCATCTTACACGATTTGTTGCAGTTGTTCTCGCTTAAAAGTTGCGGTAAGATTCAGTCTTTTGTTAGTTTTCCTTATTAAGTAGTTGCGTTGACCGGTTGTTGTTTCAGATAAGTAGCTGATTGATCATATTTTAGCAGGATAATTTGGCGGCCAACTTAAGTTACTAATAACAACAACTTCCGTATATTTGGTGTAGTGGTAGGACACTTCGCTAATCTTTGTTTTCTACCTTTTTCTTAGGGTTTGGCGGCTGCCTGACCTCTTGCCATGATGCTAATCCTCTTTTTCAAGAAGGTTAGATGTCAAGGGTCTTCCTGTGATAAATGAAATGTAAGGGGTTGAAGTCACTTAATTTTTAAAACTCAATTTTTTGTCCTCTACTAGGGATCGAAACTGGTGTGCTTGGTTTTGTAGGCAAACGCTTTAATCACTACACCATTCCGTTACAATAGAAATACAGTAAACAGTTTAAAAATATAAACAAGATTTTTGGTTGATTTTCTTAATATGAATAACGAGTTATTGTAAGTTAAATAATAATTACTGGTTTTTACTTTAGTTTCTTTATATTAAATACTAGTATGCTGGAAACTTAACACGGTGTTCACACGGACAGTATAATTTGAGCTTCACTCTCTCATTCATGGTTCGCATCCGAATCATGTTTTAACCAACATGTTTTGTAATACAAATTTTTGAGATCGAGCCATCATGGTTCATTTTGATTTTTGCTGCGAAACGCGAATCGCGAAAACATATTAGGGGAAATCACCCTTCGTTGTAAACAGATCATGCAAATGTTGCAGATCTCACTTTTTGTAAAATCACATAAACTTAAAGAGCCTTGCGCAGACATTTAGTTGGGCTTAATTCAGAAGCAAATATAAATTTTTTACTTTTTTGTTTGTAAAGGCAAAATAGGTCACATTTAATTAGAAGTTATTGCACATAAACTAATTTCTTTTTTTATATTACTAAAAGTGATAAAAAACAATCAAAAAAATTCAAAATTTATAAAAAAAATTTTCCATAGAATATGCTTGAAGAGCCACTGTGCATAGTAAAAACAAAACAGTTCCTTTTAGTGAAAGTGACATAAAGATATTTGTTGGTTTATAGTGGTGGTGAAGTAATTTTGTTGATAGTGTTAGAACAATATTCAGTGGTCAGTTTGTTATGTGTTTTTGTAAAAGTGGTATAAACTTTATAAACACATTCGTTCATGTGAATGTTGGTATGGATTCAAATAAACTCCTGCTTGGGCTTTAACTGAATGTGACACAACAAAGTGTCCAGAATAAGTCGTATGCAAAACAAAAACAAGAAAATAAAAAAACCTGCTGCGCAAACATTTACAAATATGCTACTGTAACATTATATTTTAGAAGAAAAATTTAAAACAATAAATATACAAACAGCTAACTAAACGATAACTGATTTATTTCATGAATATAATGCTTTTCTATAGATAAGTAGGTCTTGAGCAATTTTTTTGTTAAAGTTTATTTTTGCTAGAAATATTCCTTTAGTAACTTGTTAGTATTTTCAAAGTAAAACATTTAAATCGTCGTTATTGTTACATTTACGATTTTGTTATCGAAAAAAATGAACAAAGAAAGCTTTGAATTTTTATTTTTCAAATATATTTAAGTTCGATTCATTTCATATACATTTGTCTCACTTTATTTCAATTGACTTTATCTTAAAGTGCATTATCAGCAACAGCAATTGTAACAAAAGCTCTTCTAACAGTTGTCTTTATATCAATGTATAAAGTATTGTATTGTGTATCATTGTAGTTGTAAATAAACTACTGATCGATTTTATTGTACTTTAAGACAAACAACTTTATTGACATTTGGGTCTCTATAACTTAATTGTCAACGTTAAGTTACTTAAATGTAATTTTTAATAAAAAATAGCTCTGTTAATACATATATTTTAATTAGATATTAAGAACAATAGAAATAGTTTTTACTGATGACAGGTAAAAAGATTTGTCGATAATTCTAAAGATTTTTATTCAACATTAAACTTTTAGCTATATGCTGTAATTAATTTTAAAAAGGTTATCGAGAGAAATTATAGACTCAAGCCACTACGTAACATATAGCATATAACATACATTTACGTGATAGTGTTTCTGTCTGTATTTATTTGGATTTATTTGGAAAACTGTACACGTACACACTCAAATATATGCTTTAAAAGTGCACATGGAGAATAAAAGAGTAGAAGGAAACATTCATCTTTTTTACGTACTATTAATTTAACGTAAAGTGGTTAAGAGAAATGGGCGAGAAAAATAATAACAAGTTTATAAATATAATTCAAAGAATTGCTTTATTTTTGGTAAAAGTTTTCAATTAAAAAAAAATTTATTGTCATTTTACTGTAATTTTTGAAATTTCTATATCCTATACATTTAACAGTTACACATGCACAATCTATATATATCGGGTGTCCCAACTAGAACGCAATTTTTAAATTTGGCGCCATTTGAAGTGTCATTGTTTGACATTTGAACAATTGTTATCGTTTGCTAGTAGAAGGTACGAGGTTCGTAAAAATGGAGCGCTACACGAATGAACAAAGTATTCTCGTTGTGAAATTGTTTTAACAAAATGGTGAAAGTTTTGCGGCTTCAGTTCGCAAATTGCGATCATCCCATTTCCATCTTGATGGCTTCGTCAATAGGCAGAATTGTCGCATTTGGGATGGGGAAAATCCTCGAGTGATTCACGAGAAGCAAATGCATCCTCAACGTGTCACTGTGTGGTGTGGCTTTTGGGCTGGAGGAATCATTGGACATTTTTTTTATGAAAATGAGGCAGGTCAAGCGCAAACAGTCAATGGTGTTTGGTATCGTGAAATGACAACCAGTTTTTTCTTGCCTAGAATTGAAGAAATGAATGTGGAGGGCATGTGGTTTCAACAAGATGGCGCCACATGTCATACAGCCAGAGAAACAATTCAATTGTTGCATCAGTCATTTCCCGGTCTTGTTATTTCTCGTTTTGGAGACCAGAATTGGCCGCTTAGATCGTGTGATTTAACACCTTTAGATTTTTTGAAGTCGATGGGTTACGCGAATAAGCCGACGACGACTCAAGCCTTAAAAGAGGAAATTGGACGCCGCATTAATGAAATACCGCAGCATTTATGCAAAAAGGTCATTGAAAGTTACATTAAAAGATCGCGTGTGTGCGAGCAAAGTCACGGCGGCCATCTGCACGAATATTATTCCATACATAACCTCATTCTGTCTACTTTACGATATAATAAAGTTTCACGATTTTTTTTTAAATATCTGTGTTTTATTTAAAATTTAAAAATTGCGTTCTAGTTGGGACACCTGTGTGTGTGTGTTTTAGCTATAGACTCCGAAACCGTAAAGCCGATCGGCTCAAAGTTTGGCAAGTTCTTGTACACATTCCAGGAAGTGTTTATGGGAGGCAAAAAGTGGGCGGGGCGGAGCCCATAAAAAATTAGTTATTATTTGAAGCTACTTGCACTTGGCCCAATTTTCTGAAAATTTGCTCACACATTGAGTTGTCATGACTATACAATTTCTTGATTAGGAAAGTGGGCAGGGCCATGACCATAAAAAATAAGTTATTTTTCTTAGTTACTTGCAGTAGATCGATTTTTCTTAAACTTTGCGCACACATATTGAGTTGTCTTGACTATACAATTTCTTGATTAGGAAATTGGGAAGTGCCACGCCCATAAAAAAAGTTATAATTTTCAGCTACCTGAACTTCACCGATTTTTCTGAAACCTTGCACACATATTGAGCTGTCATGACTAAACAGTTTCATGACTAGAAAAGTGGCTAGTGCCACGCCCGTAAAAAAAGTTATAATTTTTAGCCTTGCACTTAATATTGAATTGAAATTCAGAATGCATTTTTATTCATTAAGGGGCGTAGCAACACGAGCCGGGCTTGGCTAATTTTTCATATAATTCGAAAATTATTTAAATTTTATTTTATTGTTACGATACAAGTTTGTTCGAAAACGAATTGGTTTTTATCTAAGCCGCTAATGGATCGAAATTGCTGATTTTCAATACCACAAATTCTGAAAACTTTTTTGATAAATTGTTACTACAAACTATTCCGTGTGATATATGAGGGACACAAATTGATTTCAACACTCATACGTTTGGATAGACAGATATAATAAAATCGACTTTTCTATCCATAAGGATTTAGAATTGGGAGTCCCAAGTGAATGCTGCAGAGATAACAAACGGAATGGCTAACCTCTAAACACCCTTATACACTCTTTTGTGTAGGATATGATAAGAATTTTCTGTCCGAAGGAGAATTTTTTTATAAAAGTTTTTTTTTATAAATCTTTCATAAATTGAAATATTGATGTATAAGATTTAAAGTACAATAAAAATTAGTTTATTATTTTCTATTTCTAAAAAACTGACATTTCTTCACCAGCTTATCAACTGACAGTATCTTCCCTTTTATTATTATATTTTTTTATTGTGTTGCATTAAAACATTTAATTATAATGAATATTAATAATTAATATTTTTTTATTTTCTTAACTTAATTGTCAACAACTTTTTAAACCTTTCGACTGACTGACTTTTCATTTCATACAATAAAATTAATTGAAAAATTAATTAATCGTGGTTAAATTATTGTTTTTATTTCTAGACATTTTTTGCTACGATTTATTATTATTATTATTGTCCCCTTCCTTCAACATTTTGGTTTATGCAAAGATTAAAATTTTGCATCTGTTTTTGTCGTCTGTCTTTCGATTCTTTTTTTTTTTTTTTTTGGTTTTAAAATACAAAATGTTGACACAATATTCTTTTAAATTATTGTTCTTTGTAATTTTACCTCTATAAAGCCCCAAACGCCTGCATTTGCTGATTAAATGTCATTGTATTTAGCACAATGAAGAAGAACAAAGAAAATGGAAAAGTTTATAAAGTCTATACTCACCGGTTATAAAATTAAGTTCAAGGTGCCGATTATGGCGTTATTAAACATGAAAATGATTAAGACTTTGGATGTTTGCTTGTTTCTTGTTTCTTGTTACTTTTACAGCTTATTATTTTCTTTTTGTGATAATCAAAGGTGTGTAGCTCGCTGTTGGCAGCTAAAACCAATTTTAAATTAAACCTTTATTTTTTATTCACTTTTTGATAATATGCAAATGAATTATGCTAATAATAAAGAAGAAAACAAAATTGTTGTGTACCTACTGCTTAACTTAATTGTTGGTCCATATGCAGAGTTGAGAACACAATAACAGTAACAACAACATCAGTAACAACAGAGTAAAAATAATTACAAAGAAGAAGCACGAAAATCCTTTTTTTAAATCAACAACAAAGTAAATAAAGGAATATAGGGAATGCAAAATGACTGGTGTATAGTGCGGTATACACGTTTATGTGCATACAAAATATTATATATTTAAGTTGTTCAAAAAAAAATTAAAATTTTAGTAAAATCGTTTTTTTTTTTAATTATACTTTTAAGTGAAAAAAATTACAAAAGTAGATAAATGAATATAATGTATTTGCTATTAGTTAAAGGCTTTTGTATTTGCTGGTTTAGATTCCTAAAAGGTTGGCCAACGTTTGATTATATTTTTATGTCGTGAAAGAAATCCTATTTAACTTGAGGTTGTGGTTTTTTAATGTTCCATTTTTCCATGGTGTAAATATTAAAATACTTTGTCATCAATACCGAAAGGCTTTGTTTCAAAACTCTTAAATTAATATTACAACATTTGCATGTACAGCTCATTATAATAACAAAAACCTTTGCTATCTCTCTCTTGACCCAAGTTTCGTTAAAAAAAATAAATCTGTTGTAGATACGTATTTTTGAAAAAGATTTAGGCGAGTTCCCTCCTTATTCCTTCTTATAAATTTTTCATACTAAATTAGTAAAACAACTCGTTTTTTAACATTATTCATAACAATGAAATATTCCAATATATTAAAAATTGAGAAATTAGAATTACAATTCTTTATAAAAATATTTGTTTTGCCTGCAAGTGTATTGCTTTGGAATCGTTTCAGATTTCATCCATCTTTAAAAATCCGAGAGAAGATTGGGCTAAATACATTGGTATAATCTTGTATAATCTTTCAGTATTGAAGACACGCTGTTTTATCATGTAACGCTCCATTTTTACTAACCTTAAACTGTCAGCTGTCATATTATTTTTTTTCCGGGATGCCAACACTTTAATGCAGAAATGGCGACAAATTTAAATTTTGCGGTAATATTGGCACACTCTTTACATATATAGAATATGTATATAATAAGCCAATTTGTCACCATCTAATAAAAGTCTTTACAATGGCTTTTCTCATGAGTAGAGTAACGTCAAAAAAACACTTTTATTTTCTGCTAAGTTTTTAAGAAACTTTAGGTTCTGCCTGGTATCGTCCCTATGAGCTACGAATATTATTAACTATTTAACGTTTTTATATCAATTTTACTTAACACAAAAATACGCATCCGCTGAAGCTTAAATGGGGACCGAAGACTATTGAGTTTCTGTTTGGATCTATAATAATATCAATAAGCAACAAATTAATGATCCTTACTTCTATCGGGTGTCCCAACTAGAACGCAATTTTTAAATTTTAAAGAAAACACAAATATTTAAAAAAAAATCGTAAAACTTTATTATATCGTAAAGTAGACAGAATGAGGTTATGTATGGAAGAATATATCGTGCAGATGGCATCCGCAGCTTTGCTGGCACACACGCGATCTTTTAATGAAATTTTCAATGACCTTTTTGCATAAATGCTGCCGTATTTTGTTAATGCAGCGTCCAATTTCCTCTTTTAAGGCTTGAGTCGTTGTCGGCTTATTCGCGTAAACCATCGACTTCAAAAAACCCCAAAGAAAAGAATCTAAAGGTGCTAAATCACACGATATAGGCGGCCAATTCTGGTCTCCAAAACGCGAAATAACACGACCCGGAAATGACTGATGCAGCAATTGAATTGTTTCTCTGGCTGTATGACATGTGGCGCCATCTTGTTGAAACCACATGCCCTCCACGTTCATTTCTTCAACTCTAGGCAAGAAAAAACTGGTTATCATTTCACGATACCGAACGCCATTGACTGTTTGCGCTTGACCTGCCTCATTTTCATAAAAAAAAGGTCCAATGATTCCTCCAGCCCAAAAACCACACCACACAGTGACACGTTGACGATGCATTTGCTTCTCTTGAATCACTCTAGGATTTTCCTCACCCCAAATACGACAATTCTGCCTATTGACAAAGCCATCAAGATGGAAATGGGATGATCGCAATTTGCGAACTGTAGCCGCAAAACTTTCACCATTTTGGTAAAACAATTTCACAATGAGAATGCGTTGTTCATTCATGTAGCCCTCCATTTTTACTAACCTCGTATCTTCTACTAGCAAACAATAACAATTGTTCAAATGTCAAACAATGACACTTCGAATGGCGCCAAATTTAAAAATTGCGTTCTAGTTGGGACACCCGATATAAAAATAAGCCCGACGAGCATTTGGCGGTTGTAAACCATCAAAATTTTGCATAATTTGAAAAAAAATTTTCAAAAAAGTCTTTATTTTTGAAATAAAATATTACAATTGTAAAATACTTTTAGTGTTTGCTAAACTGTGGTAAGCCATATCATAATAGTTGCACGGATATTACGGAAATCAATTAATAAAATATGCCATTAATCAATAAAGTTTATTTTTATTTTAGTATCTAAGCTGTTTGATTTTTATTTTAAAACATTTGTACAAAATAAATTTAAGTTAAAAATACTGCTCACCTTTTTAGACTAAAACTAATATAGACAATTTCTGGTATCCTGTTTTGCAGTAAAGCGTATTCTAGAGACAGTATCCTGCATCGATTGAAACTAATAGTAGTCAACCGGGGAAATAACTGGACCTAAAAGTGGCTGAGAAAAAACTTTCTAACCATTTTACTCTAAATAGTTTTAGCAGGTTTAATGAGTTTCTTTTTTATCGCAAGTAGTGGTTTGTTTCAAAAATTGTTTTTTTTTTATGTGTATAGGCAGTATTTATGTTATGCAAAATCATCCTACAAAGTATGTCGGCTTCTATTCTATTTCTATCAAATTCCCTGCTTTAAAATAAATCTTGCTTGTTGCAAACGTGTTAAAATTGCTGCTGCAGTACCTCTTTATAAATTTGCAAACTTTTTATGTGCTTGGCAAAAATATTTTCAGAGTAGGGTTTCCGATTCTTGGCCCTTAAGTTTTTTACTGGCCTGGGCGAAAATTGGCTTTCTAAATAGCGCACAAACCACATTGAAACTGATAGAACACATTTACCGTAAGCTTCAATGAGCAATTGCTGTGCTGCAGCAGCACTTTTTTTCAAATTATAAAAGCAAAGCACAACTTCCCACATAACAACTTTTTTCAAACAAAATTAGATATTTTCGCAGCAAAAAAAAATTGGTTGTTCACGCTATAATATTAAACAATAAGTATATATGTAAGTGCACTTTGTTCGGCTGTGCCGAATCTTTAATATCCTTCACAAAAGTGCCAGTATACATTTATAAGCATATATAAGTTGTTTGTGTAACAGATTTTCTTGCTCTTGTTTGTTGGTTTGTTGGTCGTGCAACGTACAGTTAATTAACAAAAATCTTCGTAATTTTATAGGCCTTCGTTTGTTTTTTCATGGCATGTCATCATGTACTTGTTGTGTGCGATCATGTTCGTGCGACGTGCAGTAAATAAACGAAAAACTTTGTAATTATGGCAATACAGCTGGCAAAGTCTGCATTACATACCTTTGTGTATATGTTTGAGTATAAAGAAATATAACAACTACAACAAAAATTCACACAGCTTGTACCATTATGTACATATATGTATGTATACATACGTATAGCAATAAGAATGCATCAGGGACAATATGCGTTAGTTGTTAAAATAAAATTTTGTTGGTGGAATATTAATATAAAGTTGAAATTTTTGCCGATTAAAAAAATATTTTCCGCTAATGACATTCAATAAACGGGTCCAAAACATATCTCGGAGCTGTGTGGGTTTCAAAAGGTTGATTTCAACCATTATACAAATGGACAGACGGATGGTTGGACAGACGGACAGACATAGTTAAATCGACCTCGCTAAAGGATTCTTTATATGTACTTTTTATTTGGTCGTAAATAAATACTGTAAAAATAACAAACGGAATAACAAAGCTATATTTATGCATATTCCTTGGGGAGTTTCGTTCCTTCAGAGTGCATAACATGGCAATTGGGCATATGTTTATACCTGTCTGGGGTTTGGGCTCTTAATGCTTCTCTTCTTTAACCTTACCTAACTCATTATGACGTACAAGATATTAAATTCAAAAACCACGTTCCAAAGATATGATTTGCACCCAATAATTAGGAAAACAATTTTTCAAAACAATTTTATAACTCCCTCAAAATTTATATTTAGAAAATAGATAGTCTGTAAAGTTTTCAATTTTTTTCAATTTTCAATTTTCTCAAAAGTAAATATTTTGACATTGGCTCTTTGAGCCCCAAGCCACAGAAATATTAAGCTACCTGTAATTTTTTTTAAATCTAATTAATTTTTAACAATTTTGATCAATTTTGTGTAAATATATCTCACAGGGTACAGTATCGCACCACATGCCTTACAGAAGAGAGTCAAATAATCGAGTCATATTTTTTCTATGAAAGTGGCAACCCATTAACTTTTTTTTCAGGTGTTACGAAAAGTGGTTAGTATATGCATACATGCTATCTTCTTGGTACTACTTGAATGAAAATTTTGAAAAATTTAAACTTCTACACCCATTGATTATTTAAGTCCTCCAAAATATTTATCACACACTAAAGACGATTGAAAAAAAGTTGTAAACAAATGCAGATTACTAAAGAATTCAGAGTAAATAAGACCTTCATACACATGAGTATTTATATACTTGTGTTCATAAACATTAAGGAATTTTTAGCATTTGTGTTGCTTTTTCTCATAAAATTTCTTCCTGTCTATTTTCAGTATTTATTTTGCACCTTTAGTGGTTATTCTTATTATACTGCTGTACCGATTTTCTGTAAATATATTGTTGTTTAAACAATTGGGCGTTACCGCAGAAAATGGTCAAATAGGTTGGTTAGCCATGCTTGTTTACAAAACTGCCAACAATAATAAACAAGTAAAATGTATGAAAGAGGACTGATAAATTAAATATTTTACCCACACTGCAATATGCAGACAATGCCAGAGTAGTGCATCGGTTTTACTGAAATATGGCTTGTTTTTGTTTGTAAATATTGTTTAAATTTTTAGGGAATTTTAAATAAATAAAAAAATTTAAAAATTTTGAAAAAAATTGTCTTTATCACAACTTCTGTTACATCTAAGAATTTTATTTTTCTTTTGAATTTTAAAATTTGTTTTTACAATAAGAATTCTATATTAATTCGAACAACGTCCGTTTTGTTATTTTCTTTGACATACAGATGTACCATGTATCTCAAAAACTAAAGTCCGTTGTGAAAACGCAGGAGTGTTTTATTCAGTGCTTCAAATTATCTCAGAAGTTTTAAATTGCTCGTGTGCAAAACCTTCGATACATGTGCTATTGTCCCGCTTTTCCATTCCATTCGATCGGACAAATTTTCTCTAATGGTATTACGAATGTTGGCCTTCGAATGCTCAAATGTCTCTGGTTTGTCCGCATTACACTTGTCCTTAACGCCGCCTCACAGAAAATAGTCCAATGGTTTAAAATTGCAGGTTCTTGGCGGTCAATTAACATCACCATTTTAACTAATTAAACGACTATAAAACGGTGTATGCAATAAAGCGATTGTGGCATGAGATGTGTTGCAAGTTGAACCATCCAAACTAAACAAAACATCGTTCACATTATTACTATGACACGCGGGCACAACGAAGTCGATTATTATGGTGGGAGATCGCGCCGTAATGGTTGCGCCGTCCTCATTTTTAAAGAAATATGGGCTGATGATGCCTTCGCTCCACAGGCCGTTAAAAAGTCCTTCGTATTGGGGGCATTGGCTTCTGTATGACAACGTTTGAGTTTTCTGATCCCAAAATACGTTTTCCCTTTTAACGTGTCGGTCAAGATAAAAATAAGCTTCAGTCGAAGAGATGATTGGTTTTGTACTGCATTTACGTGCAATTTTCGACCATTAGTTTTTGTTTTGAAAATAAATTTCCTATAAATCCTAATATTGCTCAAGCGAAAACTAAGTTATTTCGTTTGGCGGAGATAAAATACTGACTTTTGTGACAGAATAGACAGACATAAGAATTGCCAGATTCGAAATAACCGCTAGTTCAAATTTAAGCCGAAGGATGGCCCATCTTGTATTAAATTCAGCACAGATGTACATTAATTTCTTTACACTACATACAATTCTTAAATCGATTTTATTTATTATGGCATCAAATATCTTTCTGAACAAGTTTTCTCTGCAAAAGTGTGTTTTTTAGTTTAAGTTTTGTTCATGTATTTTTATTGCAATGTAAATTGAAGATACAAAATCTATGATTTTTTACACTTTTTTGGAGGGAATCAAAGGCAGTAACAAAAAAAATAAAAATATTTTTTATACTCTATGACAAACAACATCGCAGTTGCGCCGAAATTTATGTTCCCTTCAGGAAGGTATACATATAAATTCAGAAATATATTTCTTTATGAATTATGAAATCGGGTGAGACATTTTTTAACTCTTTTATAGTAGAATTTAATATTGGCAACACTAGTTTTTTAGGACAGATGATTTTGTAGTTGATATGGTTTAACAAGTCATGTTCAATAGACTCAGTTACTATATTCAGGAGGAGTTCAAAGATTCTAAAATAATAAAATAAAATAATCGCCTGTGTTCTGCATTCCGAGTAAAATTAAATCACTCGGAATTGCCATTGTAGTATAATTGTTTATAACATTTTCATGGCAATTCCGAGTGATTTACTTTCACTCGGAATGTAGAACACAGGCGAATATGACTATTGTGAATGACACTTCATAACTAAGTGTAATATATTCAGATCTGTTAAATTTTAATTCCAATTAGTTATCAATTAGATTAGATTTTGAAAGGAATGGTATTGATTACATAATTCTTTTTGAACAATTCCCGACTGTTAATTAATTACGATTACAAATAATCTAAAGTAATCAAGATTATTTAGGATTACGAGAAAATAATAAAAAATAATCAAAAGTAATCCAAAAAATAATAATCAAAAGTAATCGAAAATAATCCTTGAAAGTAATTATATTATTTTTTCATTACTTCTTATTATTTTTGATTACTTTCTCATAATTTTATATTAATCTTGATTATTTTTGGATTATCTATAATCGTAATAAATAATTTGTCGTACGAATCTGAAAATAATCGTAACATAATCATTACTTCAATTTTCAAAATAAAGAAAAGAAAAGAAAGAAATAATCTAATTACTAATTATTACGATTAGTAATCATTACTAAACAGCTATGAATATATTAAATTTTAATCGCCGATTTTGCTAACAGATTTTTTTAACGGTTATCAGAGGGGACGGCTTACAAATATAACAGACAGCTCGCCGCAGAATGATTATGACAATACAATAAACATACCACACACAGTAAAAATATTTTCGGACAGTTTTTACTTAAAAAGCAACAACATTTGTTTTATACTATTGTGAAATCTTAAAACATTTTGACAATATGACATGTTAGAACACCTTGTGAATGCAGTAAGTATTATGTGCTCAGGTTTAAGTTTTGTTAATTTGACGTTTTTAAAAAGAAATATTTAGTGCTAGAATTGAAAATCCTTGATACAAAAAAATATTTGCTTTGTGGTACTGTTTATGCTCGTTAATATCACAGGTCAACAGAGGCTATATTGACACGCCTACTTTAACGCCCACTTTCATTGAAAGACTGAATTAACGAAAATATTTTACTATCATATCAAAGTTATACCGAAAAAGTGAGACATATTTTAGTATAAAGAGATCGTTCTATAGCGATTACTGTTAATAACAAAATAATAAATTCTGTACTATAAAAGTACATCAAATTTGTGCCGGGTATAAAAGATTCGGCACAGCCGAATATAGTGCTCTTACTTATTTTTTTTTTTTTAATTTTGAGAATCACTAACATGTCCAAAAGATTTTTTTCAAACAATTTTTCTAGGAGAAGATCATAAATTATTCAATTTAATGTACTTATATCAAACAAAAACTTAAATTTTGTGAAAATGAGCGAGATTACTTAATTGTGAATAAATTCGAAAGGAATCAACCGATTTTTATGATCGATATCTTTTTTTGTTGCTATTATATGTGGCTTTGTGATAAAGTAATAAATTTGAACAAGTTTTTCGATTTTGATTTTTAATGATTTTTTGAAAACAAAAAATTGCTATTTTGACGTAAAAAATATATTTTTTTCTTTAATTTTTTATTATAACTCCGAAACTACTCATCCGATTAAAAGGCAATATATAAACGGATTAAAGGCTATGTAAATTTAAAATTTTCAAAGTTTATTTTAAGAATATCGGACCAACCGCTTTCGAGTTATTATTGATTATGTAAAGCAGCGTCTAGAAAAATCTTGAATTAAAAAAAAAAAATTGAAAAAAAACCTCTCCATAGAATTTAAAATTTGGACGATTTTTGTACTACTGCAACCACAACACATCAATATTGCATAGTGGTTTTAAAAGCATATTAAATTTTTAAAATTTTGTTGCCTTGTGTATTTTAATAATAAAACCCGCTTAAATATTACATTATCTTAAAGTCAGTAATTCAGATAAAAATACAATCACAATAGCCGACAAACTTATTTGTGTATTTATTTGCATGTAATTTTTGCTGTAGGGCTTGAAAAGGAACACTTTGACGATTTACATTTAAGCTGTTTTATGTTGTTTGTCAATTTTGAAATAACGATGATTGAGAAATGAATTCTGTTTACTGGCACGCACACTCACACATTTGTATATTTGCATAAAAACACACACAAACACGTACTTCGGCAGCTGTTTAGGAAATACTCTATATAAAAAAATTTGCCTTAAAAAATTGAAAATCTAAAAAATTTTAATTCATTCTTTTTTTTTCTGTCGTTTTTGTATATGGGATTTTTCTTATAAAGTATTTGTCATGGTATTAGTATATTTGTACGTGTGTGTTGTAAACAATTCATTTATCGTTTGTTGGTTTATACGAGTACTGTGAGTTTGAACATCTAGAAAGCTGGGAGGAAGGAATTATTTTTTACAATTTTATCAACTTGTACATCTAAATTGTTGATGTATTTGTGTGTCTTGCACTGCCTACATTTCTGTGTATGTAGCAATATTTGAGTAAATGTGATAGAGTGTATATTCGATTTTATTATTGTTTGTTGCTGTTATTACTGTTTTATTGCGAAAGGCAGTTTTAACTGACAGAGTAAAACAAAAAAAAAAAAAAAAAGAAGAAACACAAAACCACAAACTAACAAGTACACTGAAATTTTTTGTTTCTTTTAATCTGTAGAAATATATAAAGAAACTTGATTGCAAAAGATAAATAAAAAATATAATAAAAGTATACAGAGATTAAAAAAATTATCTCTACTGACTTTGTTATGGAGCGATTTAGGATTGATGTTGCAAATATATTTCGTTTCTTTAATAACTGTCTCAATTATGTACCTCTTATTTTGCAGATTATATTTTTCTAATGAGAAATTTTGGCTGACATCTAGCTTGACTAACTTATATATCTTGCACCGTTTTATGATTAAACTACAGTCAAATCCCGATAATTCGTACCCCGATAAATCGTAATTCCCGATAATTCGTAATAAACTGTCGGTCCCTTGAAAAAATCTCGTTAATTCGTAATATTTTCATACATTTTGCTCCCCTCGCTAATTCGTAAAAATCTTCTTTACCTATTATAAATCGTAATTGTTTGCTAACTACCACTTATCTTTCGTAATAAAAACAGCAGAAACATGGAAATAATGCTAAAAGCTGACAACATAGAAAGTGATGACGACGACAATGATGGCAACAACGAAGTTCCCTTAATGACGAATAAAGATGCAAAATTGACAATTAATAAATTTAGATTTTATGTCTCCAATCATAATGTTGACGAAGAAATTTTTAATTCCTTAATAAAAATAGAAAATACCTCGGACAGCATTCGAATTTGTCAATTTTATTTATATTTTATTGTTTTTTGTTTGCTAATTAAATTACACATATTTTACGCTAAGTAAATAAATTTACTTTTTTATTTTATGTATTTATATTATTTATTTTGTATTTTTTTTTAACAATTGTTTTTTATGCTTCTCTTTATCATTTTAGTAAATAACTTGAAAGATCCTGTTAATTCGTATTTATTTTATTTTAACCCCGTTAAATCGAAACCCCGCTAAATCGAAAACCCCTACAATTCGTAAGAAATTGCCGGTCCCTTGCGATTACGAATTATCGGGATTTGACTGTATTATAACTCGCAAAGGATTATCTAAAAGTTACTAATTCAAATATCGCTCCAATAATATTTCTTTCTGTTTAAAGCATAAAAAATTTTGTTTAGGTTCTTTGTATATATTATTTTATTTAAAATTTCCTAACATTGTGCAACAATAAATGGAATACTAGAGATGACCAGCAGCATAAATAAAACACATTAAATTAAAAGAGAAATTTTACAAATTGAAAACCACAGTGTTTCTAAAAGCTTTACAACCACAATTTAATTGTTAGTGTAATATTTTATTTTTATTTAAAATAAAGTTGCTAAATTTACAAAGTTAGAAACACGACAATATATTTTGTATTTATTAAAAAGAAGCTTGAAAAACTGACCTAGAAGCAGTATAGAAAAATAAAATTTTTGTATCATTATATGACATTTTGTACGACTCAACATAGGTCAACATAGGCTGATAATCATACTAAAACACATGGTTTTGATATTTTAAGTGGGCATAGCATCTACCATACATACATGGAAGACAGTCAAAGTAACACTAACTAAATTATAAATATACAAATGTGGTTATAAAACAAGTAAGATTGATAAATTTGGCCTTGCGTAATCTGACGATACCCTTCAGCATCATGTACATAGATATTATGACCACATCGTAGCTTAGCTTAAATTTAAAATTTAATGCTATATGTCATTATGATTTTTTATTTCCTACGCTATATTTCTTTTTGAATTTTTACATAGTAGGCCATTGCAGGGACGGGCATTTAGGTTGAGTGGACGGAGCCGTGTTTACTATATTTGATTCATATATCCGCCATTTTATTATGAACGCCATCTTGGCTTTTATCTTTTTCATGGTGATTTACTGATTAAGCCAAGGAAACAATCCCCAATGAAGTAAACCCCAAAAAATTGGAAATAACACCCAAAAACAGTAAATGAAATAACATCGAAAAATAAATGAAATAAATGCTCCACGAAAAGAATAACCCCCACCCCCCCATTGAAATAACTCCCAATGATGAAAATAAAATAACCCCCAATGAAATAAACCCCATCAGCAACAAAAATGAAATTATGCCCGAAATTCATAAAAGAGTCAATTTCACTAAGGATTTCATGAAGTCAATATGGATTAACAGCAAAATCGCAAAATTATTGAAAGGAATCGTGTGGAGGCCCGCAGGCGTCTTCTTCATAATAAGGATATATGCAACTTCGAAAGTGTGCCAGCATTCATAATCATTTTTTTTGGTGAAAGAACATACAAAGCTCGTTTAATAGTGATTACTTTTGGTTCTGTAAATGGACTAAGTCCAGTGCAGTTATTTTCCCTTATACAATGGAAGCAATTTCAGATCAGCCACCAACGAGCTATCCTAAAGCTTTCGAATGGCTTGAAAATCCAACTCATGGGAGACGTTATTATAGTTACAATATTGTAAAGAAGGCAGTAATTTTCTGTAATGGAGATGTAAGAAAGTATGGACAAAGAATTGTTTAATATTTCCAATATATTTATTTTTGCAACCCAACTACCAAAAAATTATTTTCATGTTCATACATAAATAATAAACTTAATACATTATACGTGAGAAATGGTAAAAAAAAACAAAATGGTTGCTCATGAAATCAAGATGGAGAAAATATACGTTTAATGTATAAATGCTGCCAGTTGGTTGGACTCTGTTATTATGTAGCTCCTCACTGCTTGGCACCATGGAACCAACAACCGTTTGTAGACTAATTTCGTAGTCTGTCACGAAGGTCGCGCCATCCAAATCCAGAACGTTATCATTTATATATTTGAAAAGATATTGTAATATATTCACAGGGTAAAAGTTTTCGTATAAAAGGCCTATTTTTATATAATCTATTTACAAACACCTCCAAATACCAACAGCTTTAAAAATGAAATAACCCCCGAATACAAAATGAAATATCACCCAAACTATACACGCTATGAAACAAGCCCCAAATTTTAAGAATTTGTTGGGTGTTATTTCATTGGAGATTATTTCATAAATTGAAAACCCCAAATGAGAAATGAAATAATTATCAAAAAAATGAAAAACGGCCCAAAAAAATTGGGAGTTATTTCATATGAAATAACACCCAAAAATCTATGAAAAAAATTTGGAGAATATTTCATTTCTCGTTTGGGCGTTATTTCATTGGGGGGCTTTTCGTGGAGCCTTCTCTTGATACATTGTTGGGGTTGGAGGGAATAAATTTTAAGTAGATGTGACCCATATATAAATTTGTTTTACGCCATTCTGTAGTGGCTGTTTAATTGATTGGTTGATTGATTTAAAAGTTGTTATAGTGTATTAAATTGTTGTACTCACGCCTTTTAATTTGATATCATAGTTGACCATCTTGCTTATCTAGAAGCTAAAAACATTTTTTTTCGTTTTTAAATTTTACGAAAAAAAAACGGTACCAGTTGTATTGTTAATTTAAACCTGATTTGTTAGCTTATAAAAGAAAAATTTTGCGGGCTACGCTTTGTAGCTTAATGCCAAACTCATGTTTAAAAGTTATTAAGCAGCTTGAAAAACTTGTTATATTTAAAAAATAATAAAATTGTTTCTAATATAACTTAAGATAACTTTGCTGATTAGAGATCGATTTGTTCGAAATTTATCTCTAGGGATATACACGTCAATAATTAGTAACAAACGTGTTTACAAATTAGCCTATTGCTAAAAAAAATATGAGAAAAAACAGAGGCACCCGTGTGTTTTTCTTCATACCTCAGAAAGCTCTTAGGCGATTGTGTTAATTCATTCCCAAAAATTTTCAAAAGAGTTAAATCACCATCCAAAGCTTACTTCGGAACAACGTTTACAAAGTTTAAAATTTATCTTAAAATTTTGCGCTCTGTCTGTCAAACTTTTGAGCACTTCGTCAAGTTTACGGTGCATATAATTGTCCAATTGAGCAGACACTACACAATGCTGTGGATCATTTCGTGACTGCATTCACTCTTTGGAATAATATTTATCTGACTCTAATCCGTATCGTGCACACAGAGAATGCCATTACCGCTATAGACACCAGTTAGAGGACTCGAATTTCAATCATACGCCTGTTTAAGCAACTTGTAGTCGTGATTTGTTATTTTTTATTCCTTATTTTTAGAGAAAAATAGTTAAATTAAGATGGCATAGCATAAAAAACAGGACGTGAAACTTTTACTTTGTTGTGCCAAACGTTTAGTAACGAAATTATCTAAAGAAATATATCTGTGAATTGGCCACCTCGTTCGTGTGATTAAGTATACACATTTGGACTTTTTTGTGGGGTAAAGTACTATTGACCAAAAAAGATCGAGTATGCCTAAAAAAGTAGTGAAAAATTGTACTGCCAGAGTGGCGTTTAAAACTCGCAGTGCGAAGATCATATGGCAGAAGCTATTCTTTAAAATTAAATGCCATTTGTAAATCAATAGAACAAAAATTTTGGTAATTCCATTGAATTTGTTGAATTTTCTTTAAAAGAATTTCTATAGCTTTATAACAAATATTTTATACTTTGCACAGATTAAACGTAAAAATCAGATGATGTGCGCTAAAAAATAGACGTCGTCAGTGAGTCGAACTCATTTAAGTGATCTAGTGGTTTCCACCTAAGTATCCTCTTAGTCATTGCTTATTACTTTTTTCAAAACTATAGCCAATACAATATGAGGCTAAAATAACACCATTCGTAATTAATTGCTTGAAAACACTTAAAAAAAGATTTTCGTTAAAAATGGTAAAGCTATTTATGTGAAATAAATCATTGTTTACCCGTTTTTAAAGAACTAAAGGGTCCGCCAAATAACTTTTTTTTTTGAAAATGCTATTAAAAAAGTGTAGCTTCGGCTGTGTGCCAATATCATCCTCTTCAATTTCTGTGAACAAAAATTCGTTCAATATGGCCCGATAACGATCGCCATTGGATACGGCCACTCCTTGCTCATTTTCGAAGAAAAATGGTCCAATTATGCTTCTGGACCAAAATCCGCACCAAATAGTGACTCGTTTTGGGTGTATCGGCTTTTCAATGTATGCGTGCGGGTTTTCTGTGCCCCAAATGCGACAATTTTGATTGTTTTCATACCCGCCAAGATTAAAATGAGCTTCATCTGAAAGATGATTTTTGTTGGCAAAATCGGCCAAAGTAATGTCGCAATATTTGCCAGCGTTGTTCAAGCGTATACACAACCATATTCATTCAGCGGAAGGATAAAACTGTCAAATCAGACGTGAGCTAAGTGTTGCCATTCACGAAATAAACACTAGTTAAAAAAAAAAAAAAAAAAACGTTAGATGTAAGTATTCGAACGTAAAAGAAGCGTTATGAGACCAGTGGGTCTTTTTAACTAGAGTGATGTTTTTCTATGTACGTATTTCAAACTTAAATATATTCCATTCATGGATTAACGACTTTTTCATATTTCTTATGTAAAGTTATTTTACATGTGATCTACTATTTAAATATTCAACAATACCATCGAACCGCAAAATAGGGCGCATTTAAAACTACAATTTAAGTAAGTGCTGGCATTATTGTTTGCACCATGTTATCCACCACAACAATATCTAGACTATTCTGTCAACTTTGTTTTGTTTCTCTTCTTTTTCTGCAAAACATTAACAGCAACAAACTTTATTTTTTTTTTTATCAATATTACCATTCTGCGGAAAACATCTTGAAATCGATTTGATTTTTTTAAATTTATTATTAACAAGGAAATCATCATCTTTTAAGTACAAGCATTAACAAGAAGAGGCTTCAAGTGAAATCATTTCGCTCTTAATTTTTATTGCTTTTTACGGTGGGCTGCCTGGTGTGTACTTGTACCTAATTCACATCGATTTCATCATATTTTTTTGTTTCTTCCTAAGACGTCATCAACATAGAAAAATTTGCATTTAAGTCGTATTAAAAATGTGTAGAAAAAGAAAAATAAAACGATTAAGTAGTATAAGCAGCTGTGTTTTTATTATCTCTTTCGTGCGGTTTTTTTTTAAATTTATTTTTCAAATATTTTACTTGATTGAAGAGTGTGACTGTTATAAAGTTTGTATCTAAATGTGGGGTGGTAAGAACTCCAATCACTACGAATAGAAATCGATGGTACTCGACAGACAGGCTGGAAAAACAAAGTACAGAGGAGTGAAAACCAGATAAAACGATGGTTATTTATATGATTGATTACATACGGAATTATTTACTTTTTAACATGAATTTTACTGTCCCATTTAATTTGTTTCGTTGTTTATACCCTATACATATTACAATAGGTAGTAGCCGTATGTCTTAAAGTAACGTAAAAAAAAAAAATCCCGCAACCAATTATACGATTTCGTCAACGACTTCCGTTCTTTGTATGTCCATGTAATTCTTATAATCAAAGTACAGATCGTAATTTTTAATAAAGGGTGTTTTTTTAAGCCCGATAGAACTTGAAATTGTAAAAAATAACACAAAAAATTAAATTGTAATCAAATTTTTTTTTTTATTCGAAAGATCAATACGTGACATTAACATTTGAAAATGATTTCGGGCATATGGGCACCGCGGCTGTTCTTGACGAAGCGCATTCTGGACGTCCAATTTTATTGCAAAATTGTGTTCAGCGATGAGGCGCATTTTTGGCTTAACGGGTTTGTTAATAAGCAAAATTGCCGCATATGGAGCGAGACCAATCCACAAGAGACTCTACAGACTCCATTACATCCAAAAAATGCACCGTTTGGTGCGGTTTTCACGCTGGTGGCATCATCGGACCTTATTTCTTCAAAAATGAGGCCGGAGCTCGCGTTACGGTCAATGGAGATCGTTACCGCACCATGATCAATGATTTTTTGTTTGAAAATATGGATGACATTGATCCGGAGGAGATGTGGTTTCAACAGGATGGCGCTACGTGCCATACGGCGAACGCAACCATCGACTTATTGAAATCAAAATTTGGCGATAAGTTGATTTCGAGAAATGGACCTGTCAATTGGCCTCCAAGGTCGTGCGATTTGACACCTCTGGATTATTTCCTGTGGGGCTACGTGAAGTCACTGGTTTATGCTGATAAACCAGCAACAATTGACGCCTTGCAGGCCAACATTGTTCGTGTTATTCGTGACATACGGCCAACAGTGCTCGAAAAAGTGGCCCAAAATTGGACGTCCAGAATGCGCTTCGTCAAGAGCAGCCGCGGTGCCCATATGCCCGAAATCATTTTCAAATGTTAATGTCACGTATTGATCTTTCGAATAAAAAAAAAAATTTGATTACAATTTAATTTTTTGTGTTATTTTTTACAGTTTCAAGTTCTATCGGGCTTAAAGAAACACCCTTTACATACATACGTATTTAATTTAAGTAAATTTTACTAGGAGTAAGTTAAAAGATTTCACAATTTTTTCCTGTTTATGGTGTAGGGTATTATATGGTCGGTTATGGCCGACCATTAATTTCCAATATTTCTATCTATTATTTTCTTTTGGATGTTGGTCTCCGTTTTTTATTCCTTCTAACTGTTTTGGTCTCTGCTTCTAGCTGTGTGAAAGACGCGGTTGTGTTAAATGTAATTGCGGTTAAAATTTGCCTCTAACGATTTTTAACTAGTTTAGCTTTAGTAACATTCAAATGTAAATAAATAAAAAGGAAATACAGAAACGAATGTAAGAACTAAAAGGAAGTGAAAAGAAATTCAATATATTTAAAAAATTTTCTTAAGATGTTTGAAAAAAGAAATTACAAAGATTTTAACGCTTTTTCTTTTTATTGAGTTATTACTATTAAATCAGTGGATTAAAGATTTGTTTGTATCAAAGAAAAATATATTTTAAAAAAGTGTGTAGTGTCACTTATGAAATCCCATAAAAATCAAAAAACAGTAGAGATTTTATGAGGTTATAGTCCTATATAAGGGTAAAAGTTATTCTTCGTTTTGTCTTCGAGCTGACTTTTTTTTCTTAGGTGAAGCAAGCGTGGATTTAAGGGATTGGGGCAAAGGGATATTTAACAAATGGTTAAACTATAAAATTACTTATTTATTTATTTATTTGATAAACAAGCGTTTCGACATTTGTTTTTTGTGCTATTCCCACAAACTTAACAACTCGATTTCTAAAACCAACAAGGTGCCAATTATACAAAAAGTTGTATCGTTCGTTAAAGAAAAGACAAGATATTTTAAAAATCATCATCCCAAGCGAAATGCGTTTTTGGCAAAGTACTTGAAGCCAAATTGTCACCAGTGCACAGTGGCCGAAATATCCAATCTAGCGGCGCTTTGTTAAAAACTCCAAAAACATAAAAAATTGTGAATGATTTTTTTTTAATTTATATATATTTAAATAAAACAATTCATTAAATTTTAAAAATTGTTTGTTTTTTAAAGTATATGGGTAGATCCATATATAACCAACCAATAAAATAGGCATTTTGGACCTGACCCTCTCCAAACTTGACGAAATTCGGTACGAAAATTGTATTCTACATGGTTAAGACAAATACAAGCTTTAGGATTGCTCGACCAAATGGTTCCGGAGATACCAGGTCATGAAAAGTTGAAAAATCATCAAAATCTTTCCTAAGTAGTTCAACGTTGTTCGCTATATCTTTCTCAATTTTTAAGCAACGACAATAAACAAAATCTCATTTTAAAGCTAATGAGGTTTCTATTAAAATGTTGTCCATAAAGATTTGTTTGCAAAGGGTCAAAGGTCATATTTACCATGAATTTTTAAAATGTAAGAATGTAAGAAAAAAAAACTATTCAGAGTCGGATCTTTCAAAATTAATGCTGTCAGGTAGGTCATTTATATTTAACAGAAGCTGCTTGACCTCATTATCTATTTTGATGTGTTTTTTGGAGTATTTCGAGGTGCTTTTTGATTTAGATGTAATGAAAGGATCCGACGAAACCAATAGAGCGTGAAGTAAGTCTTCCATTGTGTGCCAAAACTCTGTGACATTCTTTCCACTTTTGTATAAGCTTGCTAATAAAATTTCTCAATTGTTTCTGAATTTGGTGGTATTGTTCTTCGCTATATTTCGAGCGATCAATGACATTTGAAAATATATGATTTTCAACCATTAAAAATTTTTTTGTTGGCACTGGTTGACTATGCCATATTAAAAAAAGGGTGCGTTTAGATTCGGCCATTGTAACTAAAAAACGAAAAAAATAAAAACTTTGCAAGAACTTGCAGCCTATATTTGAACTTGACATAGATAACAACCCATTTAAACAAACTATACAAAAAGTGAACCGAATACGGTCGAATCCACCCTACTTTTATTCCACACAAAATTGGATTTAATATCTAAAAACACTTTTACAAACGACATTTTCTTTTTCCACTGTTCAGCACTAAAACAAACAATCACAGATCACAAAACTATTTTTTTTTTATTTAATACATACCTTTTAATAAAAATTAAATCCCAAATCTTATTAAAAAATTAAATATTTAATTTTTTGCTGTCAACAAAATTGCACTTGAAAAAAGCTCAAAAATAGTTATTGCACTTGCTGAAACATGTGTAAAGTTTTAATGATCACAGCTGTGTGAATATAAGGAACAAAACAAAAAAGAAAACAGAAAAAAACCCGTTGAGGTTTAAATTTTCAAAATTGCAAATGAAGCTTGCCAAATTCTTAATTTTAAAATTTCGCTAAAGCGACGCTAGATTGGGTATTTCGGCCACGGTGCATTGTGCGAAACAAGATGGGTTGATCGTCATGATTCCATTGTGCAATTTAAAGTGAATATAGAAAATATAATAGAGGGTCTGATAAAGATATCCAAGTTGAATGACAGGGATACGTCTTCAAAAGCCTTATTCCTAAAAAATTCCTAAAGCTCATACGAATTTTTGTGTGGATTATATATTCTAAGTGATATACTTACTCTCACGCAACCGCTTATTGTAATGCTACCAAAACAGGACATAAAGAAGTTCAGATCTCATATAAGTAACATTTAATAATGTGTCTTGAACAAAAAAAGAATTAAAAATAATTTTTGAAGTAACACAGAAGATTTACTTTGGTATGGAAATTCCTGTTGAAAAGTTAATATTCGAACGAAACCATCCTATAGAGGATGTAGAAGAGTACTACCGCTATACATCTCCCTTATTGAGACGTCCTTGTAGACGATTTCTTTAAGTATGAAGAAACAGATAAAAAACTATTAAAATCTAAGATTGAAGCTGAACTTTTGAATTGGAAGCAGAAATGGAAAATCTATCAAGAACTTCTGGAAAATGTGATAAAAGTTTTAATTATGTGTGACCCAGATAATTATCAAAATTTAAGAAATATATTTACCATTTTTGTTTCATTGCCGGAAAGTAGTGCTACAGTCGAAAGATCGTTTTCTACTCTTCGTCGCATAAAAAAGTCCAGAAGTTATGCTTAATAAATTTGCTGCAACAGGAAACCACAAATTACTTATTAATTCAAGTGTTTTTGTTAAACTTAGTCAGAAAATTTTTGTTTTATTTAATCTTTTTTTTCGTTGTTGTTTAACAAATATTTATTTTGGTTGAACTATTAAAGTTATTGTTTCACTTATACTACTCAATTAAGGATTTAAGTAACTTGATATAAGTTTTTTTTAAAATATTTTTGTCTATAACCTTTCCAGTTAGCAACTAATTTGCCGAAATTTTTTTATGAACAGATCTAGAGGCATAGCATTTGTATTTGGGATTTCCATGTCATCGTACGTGACATTTTTGCTCCTTAAAAGTGGAGTAATTTTTGCAAAAGTAAGAGTAACTAAAACAAAATTAGATCTTTATGTTCCATTCAAAGGGTACTTTATTTAAAAAAAATTAATTATAATCGAATCATTGTTGTCTAAAATATCCAGAAAAATAAGAATAAATCGTACGTGACATAAAGTATTTTTTCTTTTTTTAATTTCTTACACTAAACCAAATATTTTTCTTTTAAAATCCATCATATATATATAATTTTCTTTAGCTCTATGTGGAGCGTAGGACCATTACGAAAGTACGGTAATCATTCCTGTTTTTAGATAGTTGTTTTAGTTCGTTCCATGATGTATTCATTTGGCGGATTTCGTTATTTGTGTTTCGTCGCCATGTTGCTTTTGGTCTTCCTTGGATTCTGGTTCCTTGAGGATTCCACCATAGGGCAGATCTGCATGTTTCCTTGACATCCTTTCTTAATGAATGTCCAATCCAACTCCACTTTCTCCTTTGAATTTCTATATCGATTGGGTAGAGTCGCTGGTTAGAGATCATTCTGGGCCACCACATTCGGAGAATATTTCTTAGACAGCGGTTAGAAAATGTCTGTAGCTTCTTAATAAGGTTTGCTGTCAGTGTCCAGGATTCGCAACCGTACAGGAGTACTGATTTGACATTTGAGTTATATATTCTGAGCTTGGTATTAGTTGAGATTTGTCCTGATGCCCATATATTACGTAGTTGGGAGAGGCTATTCCTAGCTTTGTTTATCCATCATACCTAATTAAAAACCATCTTTAAATGATTTTATAATAAATTCAATTAAATATCGTTCGTGACATATCGTACGTGACGGATTTTTTTCTAATAGTATTCTTAGGTAATAAAGTTTGTATTATGTTAAGAAAAAAAGTTTAATTCTAAATTAGGTGCTCTTGCGACTGTTCAAATACGAATGACGGAGACAAATAATGTTCTTGCACTACGTGCGTGACATTAGAATGACATCCAAGGTTAATCAAAAAAAATCCCGCTAATTGGACTCTATATTTTCTTTTTTCTTGTGGATCTTGTTAATTATTGTTGTAACCTAATTTTTAAGGAATATTTACAATTACAATTTATTTTTACAATTAAGCCGTTAAAAAAAGTTGATTGCAATTTTTTAAAATAAAAATAGTTGATTGCAATTCTTTAAAATAAGTCAAAGAGATAAAGAGATTAAATTCTTATTATTGCTCTTAAAATAATTTAATAAGCTTTTAATACCTGCGCATAGTACAATTTGAGTGTTTTTTCTTTATCAATAAACTTTTATTGAAAATATTCAAGAGTTTTTAGTTTTACAGTCGTGGTTGACGTATTCATGGAAATGCCCATTTGTAAGCAGTAGCAAACATGTCTGTGAATTATTTTAGGACTGAAAATTTTTGACTTTTTTCGAAAAGATATGGGAAACAACAGAGGCAGTCGTGTTTATTTACTGATATCTCAGAAAGTATAATATAGTCGAAGCAATTTCGATAGCGATTCATTTACGGAAATTTTCAAAACGCTAATACTTTAGACAGGTCTGTGCAACTAGTAGGGGCTTCTAAAAGTTGATTTTAACCAACAGACAATTTTTTAGAAGTCTGACCGTCTATTTGGAACCCTTTGTTAAAAAACATTTGCGAGTTTTGAATGTAGGCGAAATAAATAATTAATGCACACAGGAAGTTTTTTAAATGAAATTAAATAAAAATTCGTTTAAATTGCGATACGTACGACTCTTCGTACGAGCTGAATTTGCATATTGGATTGAATTTTTTCCCCAAAGAAATTCGGCTCCACGAAAAGCCCCCTAATGAAATAACGCCCAGGAGACAACCTTCAATGAAATAAACCCAAAAAAAAAAAATAGGAAATAATACCCAAAAACAGTGAATGAAATAACATCGAAAAATAAATGAAATAAACCCCAATGCGAAAACGAAACAACCCCCAACATTTGGGAGTTATTTCATATGAAATAACTCCCAATGATGAAAATAACATAACCCCCAATGAAATAAACCCCATCAGCAACAAAAATGAAATTATGCCCGAAATTCATAAAAGAGTCAATTTCACTAAGGATTTCATGAAGTCAATATGGATTAACAGCAAAATCGCAAAATTATTGAAAGGAATCGTGTGGAGGCCCGCAGGCGTCTTCTTCATAATAAGGATATATGCAACTTCGAAAGTGTGCCGGCATTCATAATAATTTTTTTTTTTGGTGAAGGAACATACAAAGCTCGTTTAATAGCGACTACTTTTGGTTTTGTAAGTGGACTAAGTCAAGTGCAGTTATTTTCCCTTATAAGACGGAAGTTATTTCAGATCAGCCACCAACGAGCTATCCTAAAACTTTACGAATGGCTTTAAAATCCAACTCATGGGAGACGTAATTATAGTTACAATGCTGTAAAGAAAGCAGTCATTTTCTGTAATGGAGATGTGAGGAAGTATGGACAAAGAATTGTTTAATATTTCCAATATATTTATTTTTGAAACCCAACTACCAAAAAATCATTTTTATGTATATACATACATAAATAAATGCGAAATGGTAAAAAAAACAAAATGGTTGTTCATGAATTCAAGATGGAGAAAATATACGTTGTATGTACAAATGCTGCCAGTTGGTTGGACTTTGTTATTATGTACCTCCTCACTGCTTGGCAGAAGTGGAACCAACAACCGATTACTTTTGATTTAGGAAAAACAACCATTATTGCCGTCCGTAGACTAATTTCGTAGTCTGTCACAAAGATCGCACCATCCAAATCCAAAACGTTTTCATTAATGTTTTTGAAAAAATGCACTTTTTTGTTGATTTTCTATTCGTCAATATGAACACAAATAGAAATATCTGTAAACATTCGAAAGATATTGTAATAATTCACAGGCTAAAAGTTTTCTTGTAAAAGGCCTATTTTTATATAATTAATTCACAAGCACACTACGAAACAAGCCCCGAATTTTAAAAATTTTTTGGGTGTTATTTCATTGGAGATAATTTCATAATTTGAAAACCCCAAATGAGAAATGAAATAATTTAAAAAAAAAAAAAAATGAAAAACGGCCCAAAAAAATTGGGAATTATTTCATATAAAATAAAACCGAAAAGTTTATGAAAAAAATTTGGAGAATATTTCATTTTTCGTTTGGGCGTAATTTCATTGGGGGACTTTTCGTGGAGCCTAAAAATTCAACCAAATTTAGATTTATTTTGTAACTTTTATTTAATAAATATTTATCGTTTGGTAGAAAATTCTTAATATTGGTTTTCTAAATAACTTTCAGTAAATTCTTTTCTCCCAGCAAGAACTAGGCAATGACTTGCTCTTACTAAACAACTTATGTTTCAATGAGTATTACCTATCGTCTGTCTTACAAAGAAGTATTTTAGTAATGACTTGATTTTTAATGTGATACGCAAGTTCTTATTTTTAGAAATTTGCTTAGATGCACACACCATGCAATTTCGAATTGCGAAATATGCTAAGATCCAATCAAATATACAACGACAACAACGGTAAGGCATTTCATTTAAAAAGTAATGACTTAAAGATTTTCACTGATTTTTAAATGAATGCATCGCAGAATAATCTAACCGAATTTTCGTCCTTAAAAGAACCGAACGACTTCTGTAAGGCCATAGTAGTAATAGGTTATGTAGGACATAAAAATCAAGTAAAATTAATAAGCGACCGTAATAAGTACTTATACGAGTCTCTATAGGTAAGCGAGGGTGGTAAGTACTTATTTAAGTTCCTGTGTCTAAGCAAGCGTGATAACCCAGCAAAAATTACTGCATACCCGGAAGCAGGTTTGTAAGGGAGAGATAAATGTACTCTCCTTTCCCAACCTGCTTCAGGAAGGCATGATTTTTATATGAGATGTCCCACTTGGTAGGGCTCTTTGATGCTCTAATTATTTGCTATTTTCACACATGGTGCAGTAATATCATGTCTCTTTTATGTGTTTTTAAGAACTACAGTAAAGAGAGGTAATCATTCGCTTACATTCCTGCATCCTCGTAAGCGAGAGAAGTTGCAGTAAGTTATTTTGTAAAAAATTAAATATATTTAATAGAAATTTCTGACTTCCATTTATAGCACCCTCGAATGCGCTCTAATATTGCGCTATAAGAAGGCATGATTTTTTTTGCTCCTTACCGGGTACACCATAAATAATTGCTGGGAAGTAATTGCCTCCAATTACATCATCGTGGGCTGTAGAGGTGTAAAATAATTTTCTATTTTTGTCGTTTTTAAACAATTTGTATAAATTCTATTTCTAGAAATTTCTGTTAAAATCCTTTACATTTAAAAGTTACAACTCTAAGTCGATTGTTATTATTTCGTGTGTGTACTGTTTGTGTAAATAAAAAAATTCTCTTAATATTTTTTTTTAGCTTTAAATTAAACTTAAAATTTTCAAGGCATATAATACACTTAGTTACAAGTTCATTACAGCTGTCTTGTGTCAAAAGGCTTAACAGCTTTTACAAATGTTAAGCATTTGATTTCGTCTTAACAGCTTAAAAATTTTTGCACGGTGTTTATTTCAGCATTAAATTCCCACAAATCTTTGTATTATTACAAAAGAAATATTAAAAAAAAAACGTTTTCTTCCTACATGTTGTTTTTGCAAACCGCTTCCACTTGAACAAATTCTTTGTACTCGTTCATGCCGTTTCGAAAACAGAAACGTTTAATGTGCGTTTGAACTAGAGAAAAGAAGGAAACAAAAACATAAAAGAAAAAAGGAAAAATTGTAGGTTCATTCATCCTAATCCTTTAGCAGTAAATTTAAGTTTTCCAAAAGAAGATGACAAACGGAAGAAATTAATTTCTTGTTCAATCATTATTACACACGATTACATGTTAAATGAATGCAGAACAAAATAAAAGCAACAAATAAAATTGAACAACAACTGAAAAACAGACGAACAATTTATGGTGGCAGTTAACATGATCACAACATAAACTATTGTAACCCTTACTACCGTTACAGATTTTATATTTTTTAAACAATAACTCTACAAGGCGATAATCGCCCAAACCATTGCAACCTTTTTTTTGGTATCAGCAACACTTTCTGAGACCTTTTAAACTGATTTTAATTCATTCATGGCGCGCAAGGCGTGAATAACAACACGCTTCGTGTATGAAAATTAATTATTAAAACACAACAACACTATGTTCATATGAATGTGTAAATAGGTGTGAGTGAGTGTGAGTAAAGCAGTAGACAAGTGTTCACTTGAAATTTGGAATCATTGATAAGTTTTAATTGAAAGTGATTACTGGATTGAGTGTTTTTCTTTTCTTGGTGAGTTAGGAAAATCTATTTCGATCATTGGATGTCGTTACATCCGGAATGTGGTAATGTCTTAAAAAAAACCTACCACTTTCTGAGAATTTTTCTATAGCATTACTTCGAATAGAAGTTCATGGTAATTTTCCTTAATCATCTTAGGTCTGCGTCTAGGCAGGTAATGGTTATCTTATATCCAGGTTAGTCTTCTTCATTAAGCTATAAAATAAATTTTAAAAAATAAATATTATAAGTTAGCAAATATAAACTTAGTTCTTAGGACAATTTTTATTTCCCTATAACTTTTCGGTTACTATATTTTAAATAGTTACTCTCTTTCTCCAAATTCGTTTCTCTTTCTCTTAGCAGTATTTTTTGCATTGCCATATCTCTGTTGCCATATACACAGCTTAAATTGTCAGTTTTTGTTGCCCCGACAACATTTGTGTTAAGAAGTTATTGATCTCTGCCTCTCTTCCACTGAACTTGGTACTAGGTTAGGGTTCATCTTCCTTAAACAGAGTGATTCCATTTCTCCAGAAACTTTCTGAGTGTTCCCATCCGTAACTTGCTTTTATCTTCTTCGTTTCCATGCTTTCGATCGGCATATATTTATAAGCTCTCTCGTCAATTAAAGGATCCTTTGGTATTGTACTGCTAATAATAAAAACTGCTTTCTGTGAAACTGTATGATATGTTGATGCTACTCTTAACGTTAATGTTATATTTCACCTGTTCTGTGTTCCACGGTACGTTCCCTTTACTTTGCTGCCATGCTTTGTTTCCATTTGACCTGTGTATATCTTCCTACATTTGCCATTAGTTTGCTGAGCATTTCGATTAGCCTTCCAGCTTTATTAACAGCATGTTTTGTTTGATGGCTGAATTTAAGTTTTCTATTAAATCTTACTCCCGAGCATTTCAGCATATTATTATATCGTTATTCTTGTGCTTAGGATGCTGAAATCTATCTCCAGGAGAAATTCATTTATGTAAGCATAAGGGCTCTGTTTTCTCCGTGGCAAGACTTAAATTATGTTGCCCCAACCATGTTTTACTCCATAACATTACCCTTTTTAATTTTCGTTTACGTCATTCACATGTCTAGCAATAACATCTTCTGCAATATCGTACCTACCAGATGACAGTCATCGGGCACATCCAGTCTGAGGATTTGATCGTATGGAATATGCCACAGATCTGGTCTGATGTTATTTTTTCTATATATGATAATTGGGTTTGATTGCGAAGGTAACTTTTGATGATATTAGTTAAATACGCAGGGATTGTGAAATTAACTTTCGAAGCTCTTATAATGGATTTTCATTATAGGCTGTTATATGTACATATGTATTTCGGATTTTGTATTTTTTGTTGCTAACAGAACGATAATTCTGGAATAGGTATTGGCACACTTAAAACAAATTTCTGCGTAACTAGCTTATTCAGCCTTTTTTGAATCCTTTCTTTAATGTTGAAGGAGCATAACGTGTGCGACTTTTAAGAAGAATACTGTTTTGGTTATTATTTAGTGTACAAAGCGTATTAAACTTTAATAAAATATGGCAGCACTGTTGAGAGAATAGGTATCTTAAAGCAAGAGCATAACAAAAAACGCTTTTAAAATTGAATAAATTCTAATTTGTATGGCAAATACTAACTTTGAAATTATATTTTTCATCAATACTGTAGACTCGCGGTAACGTGAAATATTAAAAACCGAGCGTGTTCACGTTTGCAAAGCTGTTTATGTTGACGAAGATGTTACTATTAAAAATTTCCAAATAAATAAGACATGTATTTTGACTCAAATTCATATATTCTTTTGTGTTTTGGATTGTTATGTAAAGAACAAAAAGTACGTTTAAATTGAATTAAAAAAATGTATTACCTTTGCGATTATCCTTTAATTTTTAAATTTTAATTGCTGAACAAATTCTTTCGCTCAAAATAGCTAACGGGATATCCTCTTCACAGTCTTCTTTATCTCCTAAAGAGCTAAAAATGTTCCGCCAGCATTTTCCAATTGTTTTTATACCCGCCACCAAAAAAATGGTGGGGGTATATTCATTTTGTCATTCCGTTTGTAACACATCGAAATATCCATTTTAGACCCCATAAAGTATATATATTCTGAATCAGGGTTTGATTTGACGACGATCTAGCTATGTCCGTCCGTCTGTACGTCTGTCCGTCTGTTGAAAGCACGATAGAGGTCGCACCGAAAAAGCTAGGGGGCTTTGCCAGAATCTTTCTTATAGAAAAGGTTTGTTTGGTATTGAAAATGGGCTAAATCGGAATATTAGGAAGTGAGTTATAGCTCGTAATGCAAGAGTAGGTCGAAAAAACCGTGTCCTACGAACATCGAATAAAATGGTTTTGTGTCCAAACGCATCAACGTACAGTCATGAAACTTCGAATATATATTTCTCGAGTCAAAACAATATCTCTCTCCAAAAATTGTCTACATCTATGCATTAGGAAAGGAGTTATGGATAAAAATGTACGAAAATTTATACCGCGCAGTGTATTTTTCAGTATATTTTAAATTTAAAACCTAATAAAACGGACAAAATTAGATGTATGATTCTGAAATTTCGCACACTTTACTTTTTGGTCAGAGGCTTTTCTGTAACGGAAAATCAATGTGCCACGCCCACTTTTACGCCCACCTCCCATATAAGGTTTTACCTAAAATTCATATAATTTTTTTTATTAATAAAGATTTTGGAATAATAAAGAGCTATATTGAAATATCTAAGTTTTACTCATTAGCAAAAACAACTTTGACACGCCTACTATAACGCCTACTTTCATTGAAAGACTAAATTTACGAAAACATTTTACTATCATATCGAAGTTATTAAGGGTGGTTAAATTTTAATGGCCGATGATGATTTTAAATAAAACACAAATTATTTAAGAAATTATTATCATTTCTTTTTATAATGATAATATTTTTATGGTTCAATTATGTATTTAACAAAATATCGGCCAAATGGCACAAAATGCATTTTGATTTGAACGCCCATTTTTATAAAAAACCTTTGAAGCGTTGCTCATTTGCTTTCCACGGATCAAATTGAGTAAGTTTGAGATTGGGAAATGTCAAATGAAATGCAGACAACAAATTTAAAGACTAGGTGTAGTTCACCTTCAACATGGGCCGTTAAAACTTAACCACCCTCTACAAAGAAAGTGATAAATATTTTATTATAAAGAGATTATTCCATAGCGATTTACAAAATAATAAATATTGTGCTTTAAATGTACACAAAATTGGTGGTGGGTATAAAAAATTCGGCACAGCCGAATATAGTGCTCTTACTTGTTTTTTTTTTTCAAAACGTTGCCAAGTTGAATTTAAATAGCCAATAGCGTCCATTAATGATTAAGCTAACTTTTAAAAATGGCATCTGTCACCCATTACGATATGGAGGAATTGTAATCCACAGAAGATTCAAAATTTCTAAAAGAACGAGGATTTTTTTCCTTTCTAATCACAAGAAGTTTAACTTTAGAATTTTGGTAGTTGTTGTGACACTTTTCACGAAAAACTTTAGATTATATCATGCTAAATCAGCAGCGCGCACTAAACCAAACCTGTGCAATAATTAACGGGGATACCCCTTTTTATGAAAACAATTTGGATAACCGATAAATTTGTTCACGTTATAAGGCTTTCTCACTGTTTTCACGCTACAGAGTAGTCAGTGTAAAAAAAAATTATGTTCATCTTATTCGGTGTTCACGTAAGGCAGTGTTTTTGTTACCGCGAGTCTACTGTACTTCTTAATTTTTTTTATGCTGTGAAGGTACAGCATATTTGTTCTAAGTTTTTTAATTCGTTTTTATCATTTTTGAATTTACAACAGTCCAGTAGTTGGAAAGGTTTTTGAACTATCAATTTCATCGTCTCTAAACTATTTCGTTGCCATATCTAAATTGTAACAGGTAAACCGAGTTTACCACTGCAGATTCCTAATTGTAACAGTGTGTTTATATCGCTTTGATCGCTAATAGTTCATCTGCGTTAAAAAAATATTTTTAAAACATTCTTGTTAAAACGCGAAAATGTACAGGACTTCCAAATTTTAAACGAATACTTTATTGTGTGGGGATTTTGCCATGCATGTGTGTGTGTATATATTTGTGCGTTAATATTTCTTGTTAATGTGTCTTCAATGTCGTTAAAATTTTCCACTGATTCTTAGTGGAGTGTAAGTAGTTATCATATTAGCATTAAATTCCATACACCCGAGTGCCACACAACCCACACTTTTATGTATGTTCAATTTTAAACCATTTTTTTTTCTCTCTATGCGTTAGTTTTTTTATATTATAATTTATAAGATATTGGTGTCTGCTTGCAAGTATAGTATACTTATGTGTAGAAGAAGCAGAAGGTTTCACACTTATATAAATGTGGCATTATGTATGTGTACTAAGAAATAAGCTCTCACGCTAATATGCTTACATATTGAAAAATTCATTGATGACAGAAGCATATTATATGGTTAGTAAAACAAAAAAAAATATAAAATTTTTTTAAATGCGATCAGGGCACACTTAAGGATTTTACAACTTCTGTGCACTGACTTACAAGTTATTTTTTTATAAAACTTTTAATATTTTTATTGAATAGATCATTTTAAATTCAAAGAAAATTAACACTTAATAATAGATTTGTGATACTTTATGAATGAAGATAAAAATAAAAAATAAAAAATTTGGAAAATATATAATAAAAATTTTTTTGAAAAGCGTTTCTTACAATTTTAGCTAGAAAATTTTGGTTCAGAGAACTAATCAATAGATATCTTGTTTTATTTAAACTTTTTACTTTATCTTTATTATAGAAAAAGTTCTTAAATTTTGACTTAAAAAATTGCAATCTATTACTTTTAGAATAGAAATGTTTCTATTAATTGTCTTCATTTAAGCAAATATTTATTTTTCGTAGATTATGTTTTGTTTTGAGGTACTTAAGGATTTCTCCAACATTACTTTTGATAAAATTTTTTGTTACATCAGCTTAATCAAACGTTTTGTTAAGCGCTTACGCTGAACTCAAAAACCTAAACAAAAAACTTTTTATAATAAACAATTATGTTCACCTAAGTATGTTGTTTAATAAAATCATTAGATTGGCCTGAAAATAGCTAAAATGACTAAAGAACAGAATTTTTACTGCAACCAACTTTAATAGGAAGCACCTTGTTGCGTGTTGCGTTGATAATTTTTGACAGCTAAAAAAAGGCTTTGCTTTTTGGCTTAGGTTTGATTGTGATTTTACCCGGTTCGCTTTGCTGGGCCTAACAATACTTGTGTATTATATTCGTTTAAGGATTAATTCTGATTTCGTTATGTGTATAATTGAAATGTTTGTTGTAAGTAAAATTTTATCCTATAGATTAGATATTATCTCGCAATAGAAAGTAGCCTACGTATTAACCTAAAATTAAGGTACGGGTTTCGCGCTAATCGAGCTCAGATTAAAAGTCTAAAAAGTCATGTTGTTCCATATCGTTGACTATATACATTGCCATGAAAGACTTTGAAAAAAATATTTCTTATGTACAGATATAGCTTTGTTAAACGCACGCTGCAAGAAACCTGAAAACAAGTGGCAGCAGGTTACCACTTTTGTCGACTATTTTTGTGGCTTTTTGGCTTTATTAAAAAAAACATCTACACCTTCAACACTTTTAAAATAAAAAATAGAAAACAATTAAAAATTTGCCAGTGAAATTATTTTAGATGATAAACTGTAATTTTTGCTTTGACATTTAAAAAAAACATAATTTGATTGGGTAAAAAGTACCAAAAGTAAATATTAGAATAATTAAAATGAACTGGTGAATACCTCGTTCCATTATCGCCATATGGTCTAATAACGACTACTTAGTCTGGTTCTGACGTCAATAGTAGTTCTTCGATGATAAGCACATGTTAAATGTCTTTAGCAAAGAACATTGTCTTTGATGTAAATTGTCATTAGTAATCGATAGTAAATCCGTACTGTTTCACTATAGACCTTTCCTGCAGGGTAATCATAAGCACAGATAATGAAAAAACTCACAGAGTGTTTTTATTTGATTACAAATAAAAATTTAATTTCATCATAAAAAAAATTATAAATAAACTGTGTTAAAGAGAAATAAAAAATCCGTAATAATTTATCTAGTTATTAATAGATAGGCATTCAATAAGCATTAATTTATATTAAAAGTTTTTAAAACTTTTTCTCATTTCCTTGCCTTCAATGTAATCGACACTATTTAAACAATATCCATATAAATACTATAGCCAAATACCTTTGTAATTGAATAGCACATAATTTTATATAACGTTTGTTTGATATCAACATCAACTAAGCATATGCTTCGTTAAACTTTTCAACGCGTTGCTGCGAAAATTTGAACCTAAAAGGAAATTTACGTTATCGATAGAGCTCTCGTGCACACACACACAAATACACACATTAACATGTAATGAAAAAGATGTTTAAACACGTGAAAATTTAAACAGCTAAACACACACGAACTCCATAGCTAACATTAAAGAATAGTGAAAAAACAAAAAATGAAATAAACCAAACAGCAGGAGGGATGTGAAATTGGTTGAACTCATAAAATAAATTAAAAAAATATAAACTAAAATAATGTGGGTCAAATTATTTCCAGTAATTGAATAAATATTTAATAAAATTAAAAGAGAAAAAAAAAAACATAACTTCAAATAGAATAAGAAAATTTTAATCAGAAAAAAAATATGTGTTTAACTATAATGAGTGAATTAAACTGCAAATGAAATGTGGCCGATACTGGAAATCAATAAGTTATTGCAAACGAATTCTTTAAGTGAAAACTGTAAATACTACTACGAAGTGACTAAGAAGGTGAAAAGAAAATGGCCCATGCAGGTGAATCATCAGCAGCACCACCAGCCAAACCCCCGCGTTTACATTTACTTGCTGCTCAGCCAACGATGACAGCTGCTAGTGGCATGCAAAATGAGATGAACGTAAACAAGTCGACAAAGAAGAAGAAAAAACAATTACAATTTCATAGTCCTTTAGTATATTCTTCTGCAGCAAAAAAATCTCCCATGACATTAAACTTTGACAACAGCGACGAAAAACAATCAATATGGCTTGATGACACAATGCAGTCAAAGAAAACGCAAAGACAGCAACAACAGCAACTTCAACCAGTGCCTCTCAGAAGACATTCTGTTGACAGTGTCAACAAAAATGAAGTGAAATCTTTATTAAATGCTACTACGGCTGTATATGAGGGTCACAAGACTACAAAAGAAATTCTATCAAACGATTTGGCATTAGGAAAAGGTGTCAAGTCTCTACAGCAAGCCATTGAAAACAAGCAAAATAACAACAACAACTCATATAAGGTCTTAGGAAAAGACATCACAACTAGAGCAACATTAAAAACAACTAGAGCGGCAATATCAACAACATCATCATCCTTATGTTTCGGTACAACTTCTGTGTCTTCATCCATGCCAACAATATGTACAACAACAATTGATGCACTAACATTTGAAGTAAACAAGCTGAAGAGTATGGAAAATCGTCTAGCCCACGGCTGTACAAGTTTAATGCATGCATGTCAACATGGTGACATTGCAGTGGTTTTAGAACAAATGCGTTTAAAGGTAAGAAAAACCTAGAAAATCCTTAATTCAACTTTCATATGCACGTCTACAATAACGAGTCTAAGTATAACATGTGCATAAATATTTAGCACCAGATGCACTCGTTCGGTTTTGCTCACTTATACGAGTATTGATCATAAATTTCACTCTAAAAATAACAATTATTTACATTCATCACCTTAACTTCTATAGTAATATTTTTTTCCTTTTTATACACTTTAACATGAATACCAAAGGTATGTATACTCGTTTATTAGTTTTTCAGCTTATTTGTATGTTGTAAGAGATTCTTTATTGCAATATTATTTTACGAAATATACTTATATAATATATGTATATTTCAAATCAGTGAAGTCGATTTTGTCCGTCTGCTAGTGATAAAAGTTTTTTGATGTCCTTTGTTATTCAACCGATTCTTTGTGTAGCAATACTTTTTTGACGGACATGAAACCTTAATATAAATAAAAAAAATATTTTTTTAAATATCCAATAGCGGTTATGTAATGACATTTCAAAAAAAAAAAAAACTAGTAAGAGTGCTATATTTAAGCGTACCAAATCGGATAATATCCTTTGCAATCATGTAAATTGGCGTAGTGTTAACATAGTAGCCTGGCCTTAATTTCAGATTTAATGTTATACGCCAATATTGTGGGAGTTAACGTGGTCAAAGTCCATATAGCACATATGGTTATTATTATTACTTACTTACTTACTTACTTACTTACTTACTTACTTACTTACTTACTTACTTACTTACTTACTTACTTACTTACTTACTTACTTACTTACTTACTTACTTACTTACTTACTTACTTACTTACTTACTTACTTACTTACTTACTTACTTACTTACTTACTTACTTACTTACTTACTTACTTACTTACTTACTTACTTACTTACTTACTTACTTACTTACTTACTTACTTACTTACTTACTTACTTACTTACTTACTTACTTACTTACTTACTTACTTACTTACTTACTTACTTACTTACTTACTTACTTACTTACTTACTTACTTACTTACTTACTTACTTACTTACTTACTTACTTACTTACTTACTTACTTACTTACTTACTTACTTACTTACTTACTTACTTACTTACTTACTTACTTACTTACTTACTTACTTACTTACTTACTTACTTACTTACTTACTTACTTACTTACTTACTTACTTACTTACTTACTTACTTACTTACTTACTTACTTACTTACTTACTTACTTACTTACTTACTTACTTACTTACTTACTTACTTACTTACTTACTTACTTACTTACTTACTTACTTATTTATTTACTATGCCGAACTTGGAATACCAGGGGAACTCGAACTGGAGATCCATAAGGAGTTACATTGAGGGGACTGGGTTCTTGGACTAGTCCGTTATATATGGGAAATTATGTTTATGGTTTTTGTTTGGGAATTCCGTTTTCCACATGGAGCGCACAACATGCCAACTGGGCATAAGTGCATACCTGTCATGGGTTTGGGCTTTTAATGCCCCTCCTTTTCAACCTAACCTAACCTAACCTACTTATTTACTAAGCTTACTGTATTCTACTAGTCATTTCTAGTTAAATTCTTCACTTGATATCAAAATTGAGAGGGTTGAAGGGGGTACAGTTTTTAATTGCTAGATTCGCCTTATATATAAATTTATTGTACTACATTTTGTAGCGGCTGCAATCATGGATTTGCATTTTTTCTAGTGCATTTTATTTAGGTAGTCAAGCTCTTTCTTTTGATTTGGAAGCTGAAAAAAGTAAATTCTTGTTTGTAAATTTTAGAAAAACCACCAAAGTACTTCTATCTGGCTTATATCTCCGTTAGCTTCCCACCGGTTTGTAGGTTTTTCTAACTTAGGCTTGCATTTTGGTGTCTTTAACGTAACCTAGAAATTAATTAGGAGCTTTAGCAAAAGATATATTAAAAGTATATATATATCACAAAAATATTTTTGCCCATAACTTTCCCGATTAGTGAACGATTTATCCAAAAGCGTCTATAAATTATTCTAGGGTTGAAGATTTTTGATTTTTATGCTCAAAATGTGGACATAATAGAGGCAGTCGTGTTTTTTTGCTCATGTTATAGGGCGATTGAACTGGAATTCAAAGTGATTCATTCCCAGATATTTTCAAAATATAGTTACCACATACAGATCTATGCAACATGTAAATGAATATTGTAGAATTATTAAATAGAATGACAAAGTCAAAGCACAACAGGTGAAAGGTATAAAGCCAAAAATCATTCAAAGATTGATGCTGTTCATATCGATTAAGTATATAAAAATTCATGATGAACAAGGAACGTCCGTAAATTTTCTCCATTTGGAACAATCATTAGCTTGAGCCTTGACTTGGATCCACGCTTTGGAACAACTTTCGATTTCTTTTCTTAACACTCTCACCCAAATCTTTCGTGGACGACTAGGCGGGAGATAACCTTGCGGTTTATAATACAGTGCATGTCTGCTTATTTCATAACATGTGCTACGTATGATATAGGCAATCCAAGACCACTTTCGACGTTTCATTTCTGTCTCAATCGGTACACATTTGGCCACGTACAAAAGTTTTTTTAGACACCTAATGGATACAAAATATGCGCAGCATTTGTCTAAGGCAAGGTTTCAAAAACTTTTGCAACTACTTGGGCATGGTGGTGCTCAGGTAGTGCAACTGTAGAGTAGGGCGAATTTTATACTGTTCAAATTTTTGTAAGAAAATGTTAGATTTAATGAGTCGAAATTCAATAAAATTTTGTACTTCAAAATAGCAATCCTGCGAAATTTTGTATTTGAAATAAAAAAAAAACAATTTTAATATCTTTAAAAAAATCTAAAGACTTCGGAAAGAATGGCGGAAATCGCTACGCAATTTCGTTTTATTAATTTAAAAGTTAAAGCATTAACAAGAGCGGTAAAAGTTTTTTAGTCGTCAAGAATTTTTATGCCAACACAATTTGTATAAAGCACAGCGTAATACCACAGCAGCCACGCTTTATAATTTGAGAATTCAAGTACGATAGAGAGTTAGATATTGAAGTTGGCTGCACGAGCTTCCCGAGAAAAGGGTCCTAGTGTGTTGAAAAACGCGTATAGACTTAAGAGTGGATTCTGTTACCTAAGAGAGTGTAGAATAAGATGAAATTAGTTAGATTTTTGACAGAAATTTATTTACCCCATAAAAACGTATAAAACGGGCATTGGTTGCGGCTTTAGAATCAAGTATCGAGATTATAACAAACAGAGCAGCAACAATAGCAAAGGAATTGTCACACTAAACGCGAAAAAAATACGTCACCACATAGGCATGACGTGAACAAAGTCGGCAGACAATCATAACTAACCATACCAAATCGCATCACCCAACTTAAGGTGTGCTCACAGTGATTATTCGTTATGAAACTTTAAATGCATATTTCTCTAAACTTCACTTTCACACACTAGGTCCCTTTTGTCGAAGAAGGTCACATATATTGTTTTTAGTTTAAAATTATTAATTATTTTAGATATTTTCAGGTCAATCTAGCGATTTTATCTCAAAATTTATTGCTATATATTAGGTGGGTTTAGCAGTGTACATGCTTAAGACTCCGAAGTTCTCAGTTCCTTGCGTTTAGTTTGGTTTGTTAAGTTGTCATGAAATAACTGACGTCGAAGCAATATTCGTAGTCATTTTTTATTTGTATGAAAATTAATAAGCACCACTCTGGAAAATTTAAAATAATTATAAATGTCATGATACCGCAAAATCGCCCTAGTTTTTCATATTGGAGCAATCTGTGTAGTTTTTTTTGGCGTCATTTTGGTTTTTAACATTTGTAGCCATATGACGTTTTTAGTTTTTTGACCATTCTGCATGGGACTATATTACACAGCTATCTTAGAAGCGAATGTTTAACGCGCTATTGCCAAAATACAGTCTGATTTACTGCCAACTTAAGTTTACAATGTATACGAGCTAACCACGATGGCCACTTTGTATGGAGGTTTTGTTAAGATGAAATAGTTTACGCTATAAAAATACCATCTACTTCATCCTAATACAATTCTATACAGTTAAACTAACATTCTGACTAACAAGAATCGTTATACAAAAATTAATTTAACTTTTCAAAAACTTAAAAAATCATAAACATCTCTAAAATCAGCCACAAATTGATTTTGGAAATCTTCGGTTGCCCTGATTATTGCTGTCATCATAAAATGAGAATAGTTGCCGTAGTACTTACTGCTTGTAAGAATAAAATTTATGGTAAAAAAGTTAGCTTTTACATTATTAAATTTTTGTTCGGCAAAATCATTCATTCGTAGCCCAGATTGTCTGCCTGTTTGTCTAAATCAATTCACCTTAAGTAAGAGAGTAAATAATGATGATACTTTCATTGCAGTAAATTGCACAAGCGGATGTTGTTTGATTTCCGACATTGCAATTGTTTTCATTTGACCACATAGTTGTAAATTATGGAAGTGATTTTTTTTGTTGTTTGCGTATACTGGTGTTTTGAAATGAAACTAAATATAAAAATAAATCGAAACTCAAGTTAAACACCCAATAGAAAATATTTTTACTTTAAAGAAATTACTGCACGAATTTTCTGTTTATATTTTTAGCGTTTTAAAAAACATATACATATAAATAAGTGAAAAATTTTAAAATATATGACAAATAATTGCAGAATAAATTTCTATAAAGAAGAGATTGTTTTTATTGAAAATTTGTTTTCTATTTGCGCAATTTTTTAAAAATTCAGTTTTTATAGCAAATTTTTCAGAAATATTTTCTAATGATAGTTTTAGAATATACACGCAAAGAAAATACTTCATTGTTGTTTGCGTAACCTAATTTACCATTGTTATGTGTAATTAAAGGTACCTTAAATAATCATACTGTTATAGATTTAGTTTGATTTGCATTTACATTTGAATTTAAAAATTTTTGGTTGACTGGTTGACGTTTACATGTTAATGAATAGTTATTTTTCCTACATATTACTTAACATCAACATCTCACTGTTTAATTTATATATAAAGAATTTATGTAATAAACAAAATATGCTCGTGTATGTACGTAAACTAATCAAGTAAGTAGTAGTACAACAGAGTTCGTTGCGTGTACTTATATCAAAATTTTATTTATTTTATTTATTTATTTGAAAATTAGTTATAAACTAGCACAACAAGATAGATATCTTATAAATGACAGTACTAGTCGTTTAAATTATATAAATTTTAATGGATGCTTAACTAATTCTATACATAATAAATACGTTGTATAAAAAAAGAACAAAAAAAGATTAAAATAGAGTTTTTATTTTACAAAGTTTACATGTTTATGACGTTAAAACGATTTTGTAACTCCTTTTTAAACTGTGATGAATTGCTTATTATTTGTATTCTGTAAGGTTGTCCATTTCAAAGACTATATGTTGAAATAAAGAGTTGTCTCTTTGACGTTATAGTTTTATGTTTTTTCTGGATAACTCTTTTGCCACGGGTAAATCGCTTAATACAATTTTGGAGAAGAGGTAACTAGGTTGTTCTGTATAAATGATTTTGTGTAAAAATAGCAGGCTCCTGAAGTTTAGTAGATCACGAAAGCTCATATGTAATAAGCGGTAAGAAAAACGAGATATGCTGACAAAACAGCTCTCAATAAAAGTGAGGCGATCATTAAAGGTTATTCCGAGGTTTTTCGATGCTTGAACAAGAGGAATTTCAGAATTGTTAATTTTTATTTTGATATTTGTTTCAAGTAAACGTTTACTTTTGGATATGAATATGCATTTTGACTTGGCCGGATTACGACATAATCCATTATACATTGCCCACTGATAAATATATTTTAAGTCATTGTTGATGTTAGAGACACATGTGTTAATGTTGTTGAATTTAGAACTTGAGTATAATTGAACATCATCAGCATATATCTGTATCTGGCAATTTGTGCAGATATCAGGAAGATCATTAATGTACAGGCAAAAAAGCAGCGGCCCAAGTATTGAGCCTTGAGGAACACCTCTCTTAATGCCTAGAGGTTTTGAAATCCGTTCATTAACGTATACCAACTGGAGGCGAGACTCCAGATATGACTTTATAAGATTACAAGCAGAACGGGAAAAAGAAAAGAGTTTCTCGAGTTTTGTCACAAGGATCGAGTGATTTACAGTATTAAATGCCTTGCTGTGATCAAGAAGTACCAGAAGTGTAACCAAATCATTGTCCAATTTTTCCCTAAGATCTTCTACTACATCAACCAATTCTGTTATACAACTTCGTACTTTCATGAATCCTGATTGTTTCTGGGATAAAAGTTTGAGTGTTTGAAGAAAATTATTTTGTGTTAGACATTATTAAAATGTTTAAGATTTTATAATGTTAATTTCAGGTGTTTTTATTTTCAATTAAAAGGATAAATTTTTTAGTTTTAAAGAGGTAAAAGTATGACCTTTTAATCATATCGTAACCATGATTTTTCTTTGCGTGTTTGAGAACTCTATTATAGAAAGTTTTAAATAAATGTAATTGCTAGAGATCTTTATTTAAAATTTTTAAATTTATTTATTAAAATGTTTTTAATTTATTTTCTTTGTTTTCTTTTTAGGTAAGTTGTGACACTTTCCAATAACATTAATTTTGTAAGTAAAAATGATTCAAATAGCAAAAAGACTGGTCAAACTTTAATTTAACTTTTTTAGCATCCCAACTTGTTGGACATTATTTTATTGTTGAGTTATCGGATTTTATAGGAATATCCAACTTCCCAGAAGGCTTATCTTTAACTTTATTTATTTGGTTTGCTATAATATCTGTATGTCTTTCGGTTAGTACGTGTTTAAATGTTCGTTTATTTTTTAAACAATAATTATTCACAGCCATACTGACGCTATGATAAAAGTAAAACAGTATGTTTTTTGCTTTATATTTTTATTCCAATAGACAACAATACTCACGTACTCAACCCACACAGAGATAAAAAAGCAAACATTTGCATGCATTTACAAATGATGGCCACTTTTAGGGCACGTGTTTACTGCTGTTATCCTGCCAAAATGCAACTGCCATCAAAGGAGCTTTAATAAGAAAAACGAAAAGTCGTAACGTAAAAAAGTATTTAAGTTTTCATTTATGCAATTTTTGTCACACTGAAAAAAATATTTTTGGTTGTGATAAACAGAACAATGTTCAATCTAAACGTTCAATTCTTTGACGTTTCGGTAGTAGCAATTGAATTTTTTTTTTTTAGAATTTTAATATGTATGACCATAAAAGAAAACACTGTTTAGACAAATTTTATTTGCTGAAGGTAAATTCCGATTTTCCTTTTCGTGCAGGTAAATGGAAAATCTTGAGTTTAGCTGGATTTTGTTGATTGTCTTAAGTTTTGGGCAATTGTGTGTTTAGTGTATTCTGTCATATGCAAACGAATTTTGCGGGCAATATTTTCATAGAATATTTTATCCTTGCGAAAATTGTGATCTCTATTTAATGGAAAAATCGAGTTGCCACAGCGAATCTGTTTTCTGTGTGGATTTATATAAAAATATATCAATATAATAAAAGGTATCTCAGTAATAATACACCTTTTCCTTTTAAAATAAACACAAATTTTTTAAACAGTAAGGTCTAACCATGTCCTCTGATAAAAATTCGCACCATACAGTTGCCTCTTATAAGTTAATTTGTTTCTCGTTTTATAAAATAAAGATGAAATCGCGATGAGATATGATAATACTAACTGCATCACCATAATATCAGAAGAGGGAGAATAGAATGAAATAACCGTTATCGGAAACACCCATGGAATCGATCTTTTTATAGATGGTTCAATGATTGGTGACCAAACTGGAATGGTCTTATACGACATAAGTCGAAACAGAAGCACATACTTCCGTCTTACGGATTACGGAAGGAATAAAATGGATAAAAGAAACGAATAGCGTAGTCCCGATTCGTATATTTACGAAATGCCAATCAGTGATTAAGAAATTGAGAAAGGAGAGAGTTGAATCTCGAAACGTTCTGCAATGCAAGAATGAGATAAACTTTTATGCAAATTGTGAACATCTGGAGATAATATGGATACCAAGCCATCATTGGCTGATCAGAAACGAGAAAGCCAAAATGGGAGCTCTTCTGACTACTATAGTTTTGGGAAATGCTAAAACCTTTAAACGATTCAAAGATGAACTTAAAGTGGCAAGGCACTGATGTTGGTAAAGTGACAAACATACTATTGGGTGACCCAAATCTTGGGAAATCAAAGAAGATTCTGAGACTGAGTAGACCAACACGGAGATTAACCAGTGTAATTACAGGTCATACGAAGTTGAGAACCCATCTAGCTCGCATGAAATTGTCTGAGGAAACGACATATAGAGCATGCGAGGAAGAGGATAATACTTTGGTACACTACCTCTGTAATTTTTCTGCGTTGGGGCATACTAGACGCGAAAAATTTACAGTAGATACTATGCCGAACTTGAAATACCTGGGGAACTCGAACTGGGGATCCATAAGGAATTATATTGAGGGGACTAAATTCTTGGACTAGTTCGTTACTTATAGGAAATTATGATTATAGTTTTTGCTGGGAATTCCGTTTCCCATATGGAGCGCACAACATGCAAACTGGGCATAAGTGTATACCTAACCTAACCTTCTCATTTTATCCTTGCCATCTAGCATCTGGGGATGTCAGCTACAATAGCAAAAAGTTCATGATAGTTAATATTAGATGAAAAATAAAAAAATACACACTCCCATGCACGAATTAAACTTTAAGGATATTATGTCAGAACAAAACCCACCCCCAGTCTTACTGTATATAACCTACCATTTTTCGACTTGTTGACACATTACGTGCACTTTCTCGACTGAAAGTTCTTTGAAGCTTGAAAGCGGTCTCAGCATAACTTTCCAAATTTCTGTAATAAGTTTTCACAATTATAATGCCTGATTCTTTCGCAAAGAACTGAATTTTTACAAATCGCAATAAATATGTATGACAACAGACCAATTTCAGATATGGCACTTGCGTACAAAAAAACGGCACTTAATTTTAAAACTTCATTGTTACTGAGACACCCTTTACATATTTGCATTTTCAAATAAACATGCATGATATCGCAATTTGCTGTTTGAATCTCATATGAATACACGTTTTCATACATGTCTTTTCATTCATGTGCAAATAAATCTAATGTCAAGGTTTTGTTTGCTTATGTCGTCGTATATGAAAACTGTTTGTCTATCTCCTGTTTTTTTTATGAGTTTGTGTAACCTGTGCCAAGGTATTTGTGCCTGTGTTTTAATTTTTAACATCTTCCTCAAAAGCGGCCTTCTATTCCTATATTCTCATAATACTTCAGTAAACATACACAATCTCGAAAGCAGAAAGGAGCACACGAAGTGAAAGAAAATCCCAATGAAAAACATTCAATAAATAAAAGAGCAACTAGAAACACAGAAACAGGAACAACAGCTCATATATTTTCTTTACTAAGCGGATTGCTGGAATACTGGTATTTTTTCAAATCGAGTACAAGTTTGAGTAGTATTTTGTGCATTTTGCCTGATGTCTGTATCTTGTTCATTTGTTTGTTTTTACTTTTCCTTCACTTGCTTTCTGTTTGTGTTCTGTTTGTGTTGTCTTTCTTGCTTGTCGTTGATGTTTTTTATTGTGATTTCTATAGTTGTGATGTTGTCCTTAAAAATTTCAGGGCGAGCAGAAATTTTGATGTTTTTTTATTTACGCTCATTTCGCAATGTTTATTCTCGCAATAATATAATTTTGCTAAAGTGTTTTTAGAAAAATAAAATAAGAAAGAAAATTAGTTTCCGGTTGCTCTGACTTTTCAGGCTAAACTTTTTGATGTAGAAGGTACCGTGCCGGAATGATTAAAAATATTTTCTTATGGACATAAAACACACACAAGTCATGTAATTGAAGAGTTATTATCACAAGAACGTTAACAAATAAATTATACTTCTCTGCAATTAACGTAATTGAGAACTAATTACTGTATTGACGTAAAACAAATTACTTGATTGATTTAATAAATCTCAAGTATCGTCTAAATTTGTTGATCTTTATTTTAATAATATGTTATTTTTCTTGAGCTTGGTATTATTTTCTGTTTTTTATAAAAAAATTCTTTATTAACAATAAAAAATTTAGCTAACAATAAAATTCGTTAACAATGAAAATTAATAAAGATTTTTTTTTTATAAAACACAAAAAGAGATCTCCAGCTCAAGAAAGAAAAAACATGTTTAATAAATCACAGGCGCGCGTTGCTACGCCCCTTAGTGAATAAAAATGCATTGTCAATTTTAATTGAATATCAAGTGCAAGAAGCTAAAACTTATAACTTTTTTAATGGGCGTGACACTGCCCACTTTTCTTATCACCAAACTGTAAAGTTGTGACAGCTCAATATGTGTGAAAAGTTTAAAAAAATCGGTGAAGTTCGAGTAGCTGAATACGATAACTTTTTTTTTTATGGGCTTGACACTGCCCACTTTTCTAATCACGGAATTGTATAGTCATGGGAGTTCAATATGTGTGTAAAGTTTCAGAAAAATCAGTCCCTTCACAGTGAAACCGGTTATGAGCGAATTATCGACTTTATAGCAAAGCTTAACAACAAATATTAAGAAACTATGGAAAATTCTCCTTATCACCTAATAAGAGAATGCAGACTTTCGGCTTAAATTGAGCTCTAAAACAAAAATCACCAAATTGGAAAAATGTGTACAGGTGTGTTATCGCAGGATAATCACCTTTGTATACATGCATATATTCTAATGATACTTGAATTTTTTTTTCTCATGTAAAGGTTTTTTCCCTATTTTTCCTTTAAATAATGTTACATATATCAAACAATGTCAAGATCTGTGATTACTAATTATAATTCGTTGTAATATATTTAACTATATAAAATCTCGAAAATGTAAATACTGAATAACTAAATGTAAATAAAGATGATATATAAAAATGAAAATGAATGAGAAAAATCAGTCCAGTGAAAGTACCTCAAAATTAAAACTTTTTTTATGGGCGTGGCCCTGCCCACTTTTCTAATCACGAAATTATATATTTATGACAGCTCAATATGTGTGCAAAGTTTCAGAAAAATCGATCTAGTGCAAGTAGATAAAAATTATAACTTATTTTTATAAGCGTAGCCCCGCCTACTTTTTACCACCCATAAACACTCCCTGAAATGTGTAAAACAACTTGCCAAAGTTTGAATCCCATCAGCTTTACGGTTTCGAAATCTATAGCTAACACACACTTCACTTTTATATATATAGACATAGATATGGTGGCACTCATTTAGCTTAATGATCAATTCCGCCACTTGGCACAAGTAATAACATGCATGGTTCAATGGTTATCGTTGTTAGTCATGTTTATTTTCTACTGTTGCTGTTCTTTTATTTTTTTGCTTTTTAACGCTTTTTTTTTACTTTGACAACATGTCAGGTGTGATATGAGCTCAAACTTTAATACTGCTTGTTGGTTCTTTTCACACTCTTTCTTCTCAACGAATTATTTATTTGTGTACATATGTGTATGTGTGTTGTAAAAAAAGGAAAAAAATCCTATAATTGCATAATATGCTTTTTCCATTTTTGTATTTGGAAATATCTCTAACTTATCTCTGGTGGCGAAATAATTAAGAAACCGGTTTCTTAAATTCAGTTAAAATACTAGTGTTTAATAGGGAACTTGAAACTAACATAACATACTTTTTAACCAGTCATTCATTGGCTAAATATTCTGTAAAGAAAACATTCAATAATTGGGAAGCCAAGGTACATACTGTTTTGTGCATCGGCGACTTGATACAACTTTTTTGTGGATCTTTTCTGTCAAGGCAAATTCGTATTTGGAAAAATTTCTTTTATCCCCTACAAATATTGGGAGATAAATGTGAAAAAACACATTAATTTAAAAGTATACTTCAAGTTTTTATTATTTATTAATATTTGAAAATAGCATAAATGTTGGCCACGACCACGTTTGAAATGGTCCATTCGGAGGTTATAATTTCTAACGAGTCGTTCAAGCATATCGACTGTTAAATATTAGGATTGATGTTGGCTTCCGAAGCCTTAAACGTTTCCAGGTTATTCCTGAAGTACACAGACTTTGCACATCAGTAGAGAAATCAGTCCGAAAGTGTGATATATCACAATCTAGGTGGCCGATTTACTGTAGTAATAGTAAAATTAAGCTAAACCACATAAGCTTAAAAGTAAACTTAAAATATTTATAAATGACTAAAAAAATAATTTATAGACTTACTGATTAAAAATTATATTCTATAAATGTTGGCCTGGGATGGTCCATTATGAAAGTCCAATTTTTGGAGACTCGTTTGAGTATAGCATCTTGTATCTCCAATAACCGAGTAATGTTGGCTTTCAAAGCGTTAATCTTATCTTGCTTATTCCTTAAGACCTTAGACTTTACATATCCGTATAGGAAATAGTCTAAAAGGGTGATATATGACGATCTATGTAGGTGGCCTGTTTACCATAGTAAAACAATTAAGTTTACATTAAAATGATTTCTCAACAAATACATTGCTTCATATGCTTTATGGCTTGTTGTGCTTTCTTGTTAAATTCAGGGCTCACCGAGACCAGGCGAATTAATCTCAGAAAGACTATAGTCCATTAAAATGGTGCGATAATGTTTACCGTTGAAGGTACGATTCTGATTAGCCTCCTTTTTAAAAAAACCATACTTTAGTTTTTTTTTGAATACAATGGCAGCTGTTGGTATCTCCGGTGAATGGTGTTGGCAATAGTGGTTTCCGAAGATCAATTATGTGCACCGTAAGTATCTTAAATCGCAAGAAAAAAATCTTTTACATAACACTGTTTTTCGTAATAGAGCTGAACCATTTGGAGATATTGTTGTGGTGTGAGTCTTTTCTGACAACTTGCCAAACGAAACTGAACAAAAATGACATAGGTTAAGTCATGCGTGATCTGTCAAAAAAAAGCGAATTGAAAATAAAACATCACTTTGAATTTTCTGAGCTTAATAAGTTTGTTATATTTTTACAAAAAAGTAAACATAATTTAATTGTTCAATACCGAAATGAAAATCTCATTTTCCATCCCTGGATATATAAATAAAATTTAAACAAATCCAACAAATTTTGTTATTATGCATCCCGATAAGCTGTTGCGACGATGTTACCTGTATGAATATGCCTGTGGCGAAGCTTATGATCAAAGACCGTTTAAAATAATCTAAAAAATTTAAAGTTGGTGACTGAAGTTTAAGAGTAAGATCATGGCAAATTTATCTGTAGGGGTTGAGTGCATTTTCAGCATCTCCAACAAATGAAATGTAGTGTGCTTCAAGAAACACAGCTTTATTCACAAGAAATTAACAATACATTGGTGTTTTCATTTTAATGGTTTAACGGTGTCATTGGGCCGCTTTACTTCGTTAATTGTAATTACCGTTACTTTGTAGACAATTAGTGTAGCAGCAGCGAATGTCGCAACAATTTTTGTCAATTACATAGAAAACTCATTACTACTAAGTAGTTGCCTAAGCCGTGATCGTTAATTTTGGTGATCGTTCAAGCAAAAAGTTTTTTGAAATCCTCTAAGCATATCACACTTCTTTCGCCTACCGTATTCAATTGTAAATGTAAATGCTTAAATTCCTTGTTTATGATTGCGCAAAATAGTATGTCTTCTATACAACTAATTTTTTTGCAGTGGAAAAGGTGAAACAAATTGTTTTCTTACTGCCTTTTTTTACTGTGCCTAATGCTAGGGGACGAACGAGGAATTTTTCGTCATCAAAAATAAAACACATTTGTGTATATGATAATGCATACAATTGTGGCGTCAGTCGAAGTTCGCTATACGCGGCGAACTCTGCATTAGATTTTTTTCTAATTCTTACGCCGGCGAACGACGAACAAATTGATACAAGGTGACCATTTTTTATTAAATTTGGGTTTACTTCTCAACTTTTTAAGAAAATAAAGTTAGTTTTTACTTTAATAATTGTTTATTTTTTATTTTAAAACATTTAAAATAAGTATAAAAAAGTTAAGTACAAAAATTTGTTTTTATTTATGTTTTTGCAAATGTTTAAGTTTATTAAGTGATCTTTTTTTTATATGGTCACACTATTAGCTGTTATACACAAACAAAATTTTTATTATTGTTTAATGCACGTACCCACGACATTCTTTGCAAACGTTTGCTTATATGTAAACAAGTTTTTATTATTACAGAAATTATATTTATTGTTTTGTTGAGTTTCACAAAAAATTAAATTCTTAGATTATTTTTGTTTTTTCTTTGCACAAACACTAAACAATTTTATCAACTATAAAAGATGTTACTTTTTCGTCGTTGTTGTGCTTCACACGAGGAATTTGCACGACGAATTTTTACGGAAGAGTTCGTCGTGTTGGGCGAAATTCGTCGTTCGTCCCAATTGTGTGCCGATCATAAGGCGATAACATAATTACGGTACTCATGGTAGGATTAAAATAATAGAGACCACAAAATATTACATCACATGCAAAGGCAATAACATCTAAATAATATAGTTTTGCGCAAAAATTTATCCAAAAAGCCTGAAGAAATTATATAGATTGAAAAAGCTTAGTTCTGGTAAAAAACTTTTAATAAAGAGGACCCAAACCTAATCATTTTGCCTGGAATTTAATACACTTTATAAAATTTTAAATTTATATTGATAAATTTAGTTTCAATTAAACACATTCCCTTTATAGTTGCTTAGCGATCAATAAAAAAGTTTTTAAATTGCTTAATGTTAGGAAAAGAATATCAAATTTCTATTGAACATAAAAAATAATACTTAAATACACACACACACATACAGAGAAAAACCAAAAACAGAAGGGAGTACAAGTTAAAGTACAACATCCTGCAACTTTTATTGGTTTGTTGGTATTTTAATTTCCATTGCCCACCATTAAATAACAGATTACAAGAACAAGGGCATAAGCAAGAACAAGAAATAAGTAAATGGGATTTAATGCGTACATTTGTTGCTTTAATTGTGTCACATTTTCATGTTAAAAACTTTTTAAATTTCTATTAAATGATTTTTTTTTGTTTCGTCCTACTTTCATCTTTAGGTTTGTTTTTATACCCTCCAGATGAGAGTATAGAAGCGTATATATAAGTTTGTACTTCTGTTTGTAATTGCCGCAGCATTCATTTGCAACGCCATAAAGAATATATATTCTAAATCCTTGTAGACAGAGAAGTCGATTTAGTTACGTCTGTCTGTCCGTCTATGTGAGCATTAAAATAAACTCTTTGAAGCCTCCATTTATCTTAGGGACTCGTATGTAAAATCAATTTGACTTTGAAAATCTTGGTACTGAAATTCAGCAAAATCGCGTTATAACTTTCCAAGATTTGAGTAAATAAACACAAGTGCCTCCGTTTATTTCCCTATTTTTACCATAAAAGTAAAAATTTGTCAGCCCCAGGTTAATTTATTAACACGTTTGTTACTATTTATAGGTATAATATGCCTCTCCATATAGTCATCCATTTGAAAATAACTGCGATATAAACGTCAAATTACAACTGCTTCGGTATTTTTACTAAAATTTTTGAACGAAAATAGTTTTTTTAGTATCTAGGCAACCTTGAGACATTACGGGCATTAACGAAAGGAGTTGACAAATTATATAATGGGTAGACCATTTAAAAATTTAAATTCTAAAATGCAACTAAACAAAATTTTGCCAAATTTACTGTGATGTTGTGAAGTACAATTGAAATATTATTTATAGGTTTGTATCTCGGCAATGGCATCACATAAATTGGCCTTCAAATGTTTGCATAACAGTGTCAAATCGTAGCTTTTTGGCGGTCAAGTGACATCACCATTTCGGCTGATTAAAAGGCCATCAAACGTTGTATCACCATTTTGTTAAAACTAAGCAGCGTCACATCAATACCATGAAAAGCGGGCACAAAGAAATCAGTGGACATGGTGCGATAGGTGTTTCCATTGACAGTAATGGTTACGCCATCGTCATTTTCAAAGAAATATTGCCCAATGATGCCTTCGCTCCAAACAGTCTCTCGCTGGTGCATCAGCCTCTGTAAGACCACATTTGGGTTTTCTGAGCCCCAAATATGGCAATTTCGCTTATAAACGTAGCCACCAAGAGGCAAATAAGTTTCGTTTGAACAGATGATATTTTTGTACGATATTTCCGAACCATTTTGGACTAATTGTTTTGGAAATAATTTTTCAAAAAATCCCATTGTCGTTTAAACATATATCGATTCATTTCGTTCAGCAGAGATGATATACTGCATTTTGTGACGGAATGAAATGAAACAAGTTTTACAAGATTCGAAATAACCGCTGGTTTAAATTTAAACCGATAAATGGCCCACGCTTCATAACTTTTTGCACAAAGTTTTAAAATTCATAATTGCCGCCGCTAAAATATGGCGTGTGTTAAAATATACCCTTTTCACCCCGTCAATCCTGGTATCATATGAAAAACGTTTCCCAGTAAAATATGGTAAACTATAAAAAAGTTTAAAATCAAAAATGACTTTTAAAGCAAAATGGCAGACATTGTTTTTCACTTCATTAATATCGGTATCACATGAAAGGCCTTAACAAGTTTATTACTGTGAACTATGTGAATATTCAAAATCAAAGGTGTCGTCAGCAATGACAAACAAAATGGCTTGTAACAAAAAATATAAAATCTTGGCTTAAGTAAGATGTGTTCATTATACCTATGTACATCATGGTGAAGGGTATTGTCAGATTTGCCTCGCCCGAATAAAGATTCTTACTTATTTTTGTATGTCATCGCTTGTAGTAGTCATTTAAGTTTTAAGCGCGGTCGCTGCTGTCTTTGCAATTAAAATTGGTGTTAAAGTTGTGGAGTGAGTAGACAATGGTGGGTTTGTTTGTTTCCTTGAAACAATAAGAAATCCCTTTCTATTTTAAGCCATTTCTCATATTACCATTGTTGTTTTGCATTGATTGCTATACGCACCATTTTACACGAAAGCAAAGAGTTTTGAGTGGCAGGAAAATATGTTGAGTGAATGAATAAAGAACCAAAAAAAAAAAAAAATAAATTGTTTTTGTTATTGTTACTGCCACTGCTTGTTAGAAAAGTTTATTTGATAGACAGCAGTGGAATGTTGAAGACGTCAACAACTAAAATTCTTCAACTTTATATTTGAATATTTTCCAAGATATAGATATAAAGATTATAGTAAATATTTTGTGAAAACAAAAGTTAATGGCCCATCCATTAAAACAGTTTTTGTTTAGCTACTTAGAGCCAAAAATACGACTACAAAGACTCTTGGACGAAAGTGTTATTTTGCAAGATTAATCACTTGATAATAAAGTTTTAAAAGAAATGGTTTATAAGTAAAAAAAAAACATCAAAAAAATTTTGCTATCTATTTTTAAATTATAAAAGGAAAGACTTAAAAGGTATTTCTATTTTAGGACACAAATTTTGAAATTTTTAAAGGCTGCAAAGTCATACCAAAAATAGTCAAACCTAAAAAACAGTGGCAAGCGTTAATGAATTTTAGCCCAATTGTCTATTCATTAAAAAATTCACTTAGTTCCATGACCAGAATTGGCCGCCTAGAGCGTGTGATTAAAAACCTTTAGATTTTTTTTTTTGGGTTTTTGAATTCGATGGTTTACGCGAATAAGCCGACGACGACTCAAGCCTTAAAAGAGGAAATTGGACGCTGCATTAATGAAATACCGCAGCATTTATTCAAAAAGGTCATTGAAAATTTCATTAAAAGATCGCGTGTGTGCCAGCAAAGTCGCGGCGGCCATCTGCACGATATATTTTTCCATACATAACCTCATTCTGTCTACTTACGATATAATAAAGTTTCACGATTTTTTTTAAATATCTGTGTTTTATTTAAAATTTAAAAATTGCGTTCTAGCTGGGACGCCCATTATTAGTTTATTTAATATTTCTGCATTATTCAATTGACTTTCGCTTACGTTTGTTTGTCTTATGAACAACTACTACTACTTGCTGTAGTTTCCTTTGATTATACTGTGATAGCTAATCGATAATATTTCAATCAATGTAAATTCTAGAAAAAAACATCTTTTAAAAAGTATCGTTGTAGAATGCAAAGTGTAAATTTTTCATAAGTTTAATGCTGCTAAAGTGTAAAATTAAATCTAAATTAGACTAAATTAAATTACGTTAATAGGAAATAAAATGCAAATAAAATTTGTGTAAATTAAACTAATGAAATTAAAATTTAATCAAACAAATTCTGTATATGCATGGCTAGAAAATTCTCCTTTTGTTTAACATATTTCTGTATGTATTTAATTTGACAATACTTAACCAGAACTATTTGCAAATATCAAATCTCTTTTGAAATACGTTTTGCTTAAAAGTTGCGTGGCATAACAGTGAGTGATATCCGCTGTTACTTTGACTATGACAGTAATTCAGATATTTACAAGACGATGATGAACAAAGTTGACGAGTTAAACTCTTCCCATAGCTACTCTTTGAGACTATTAATTTTGTTCTTGTTTTTTTTTTCCTTTAATTTTTTCAATTAAACCAATTTTCTATTCAATTGCCATCTTCGTTAATGCTGCTTTAACTTTTTTTGCTGCTTCAGCTGTCAACACTGAGGGTGGGATATTTTTTGCGATTGCTGTTGATGTTTTTCCACTTATTTCTGAGAATTTTACTAGTTAAATGAATTAAAACCCCAATCTCAACCAATCAAACCAACCAATTTAACCAACGCCAAAACTTTTTCAACTACAACTAAGCCAAAGACGAAAAATACCAAAAAGAAAATAAATAAATAAATGCGAAAACCCCAAACAAAAAGATTTCTTAATTCTTTTCGTTTTGTTACTCTGTTTTCTATGGATGATGGTAGACAGACGACTCTGTTTTAGGCTAAATTGTCTTAAGGACACTGTTTTAGCCCATTTGTCGGAAAGTACAAACGAACAAGTGAACGTGAAAGTATAAAACAATAAATAGAAATATGTTTATGAAGCAATTAAACTGCTGACATTTTTCCTTTGTAACTTTAATGGCGGAGGTTTTCTTTTTTAAATTGTATTTCTTTTTTTATTGTTTTTTCCAAATGGACGTGTCTTTTTTACCAAAAGACAAATCACATACACTCAAAAAGACCTTCTAAACTTAGAGATAAAATAAATTTCAAGTTTATTAGTTGTTTTGCTGTTTGACTAGCGGAGAGCACGTTTCGAATGGGAGTTGTGGACAGTGACATAATGTTCGCAGGTTTAGTTGGTTGTTTGTTGTATGGAATGCTTATTTGCAAAGTGTTATTTAAAGCATTTAAATCTATTTTTAAATTACAACATTTCGATTATCCGTATAATTTGCTAAAACAAATTCCTTTGTCCTGCTGTTTTTAACGCAGATATTAATGTAGCGAACAGCCAGAGGCGCGCAAATACTAAGTTTTATAAAGAAATAAAATGAATTCAAAAAAATCGTTTTATTTGAAAAAAAAACTTTAGGGAAAATAACTTTGAATTTAAAAAAAAAAACAGTTAAAAGTATTTTTTTATGAACAGAAAGCATAAATTTCTTCTCATTGAGGTCGATTTGTGTTTTGTTTGAAACCATGAAAAAAAGACAAAAGTGTTTGCTAGTCGTAATGTAACTCAAAAGATATAAATTATTAATCATCACATGTCTTTACAAATGTTAGATTAGGTTTGAGAACATAAAGCCAACACTATCGATAATCTTTAGAAACTGGCTGCTTCACCCAAAGACCAATAGGCTTATAGGTCCATTGTGATTCTACTATGACAGAATGACGGGGAGAGAGAATTAAAACAGAGAAGTCAATTTTAGAAATATGTTGAAGATCAGCTGTTCAGATTGCACGTATACTATAAACTAGTCCTTTAGCAGCACTGAACATTATGATGCACCCCATTGTCATTGTCCTTCATTTTACGGCCATATCTGTAAGTGGTACAGTAAGTATTAATGCATCTAGATGTTGGAGACTTACAACATATGGCCATTCAGTGATAATTATGTCACCTTCTTTATGGAATCTGAGGGTGCGTTTAAAATTCTTATTCACTCCAGGAGTGAGCGAGAAAAAGGTGACCTAATACGAAGCTTTGATACCAGGATCTATGCGGTCGGTTCGAAGATAGGTTGTGGGAATCAATCCTGTATCTTATCTGGTGAATTAAGGATAAGGCTCCCTTCCAAGAGACATGTTGGCTTCTGAATGACAAGAATATTCACGATAATATCAGTATTTTTTTTTACAGTTAGGCAGCACTCTTATGACTTAAGTCATACACTACCAGGTTTAAGTTACCCAGTCAATAAAGGAATCAGTTGTTAAGACTTGGTCGGCTGACTAACGTTGCTCTAGTTGCGGTTCCTGCACAAGAGGGCAACTATATCAAAACATGGGGAGGAGGAGATCTGATGTGGGTATCATCTATGCAAATGAAGTCTCAAACCCGTTGGGCACTGCCAAAAACTAAGAACAGGTGGCGTAAACTATAAACATGTAGATCAACCAGGCTTACATTGCCCTCTTTTGATATCAGACGCATATAACAACTTACGGGTCGAGATCGGAAGGACGTGTCGAAGTTTTTGGCGGTATTGTTAGATCACTAAATATTATTTCAATGAGCAAACCGGCTCAGACTTTCGCAAACGACCATTGTCGCATCTATTTAGATTTGGAAAATTAGGAATCGGTCTCCCACTACCCATGCGAGAATCCAGCCCTGGCTGCCAAGAGACATTTGCTTCGATCCCGAATGACTTTTATAGGGTTTTGCTCGTCTTCGAAGGCTTTCATGTGGAGGTTCACGATTTTTTATCTGTCACGATTGCAAGCACTTGCTTTGAAAAACCGAAAACCTTTTTTTTAGAGTATTTCTTGAGACCAATTGCCAACCAAGCAATTCTTTTATATAAAAATCTTCATGGAATATTAAATGTATGCTGGTCCCATTAATACTTAAGATTGATTAATAAAAAAAGGCAACTTTCCTATACAATTTAATTCAAAATATCTCTCCGAACTGCGATCACCTGATCAATAACTGACGATGTCAAAAAATAAATAAATTCAAATTTAGAATTTTCTGAACAAAATGTTACTCTCACTCTCTCTCAAAAAACAAAGTCGCCAAATCTATCAATATCAATATTAACTCCCACTGATATTCGAACCATAGCTGAGACTTAAACAATTGTTTCTGAGTCGGTTATAAAGTTAAATTGTTTGTCAATAAAATAAACGGCAACAAAATTATTGGTATAACAATAAAAAATGCAATTTAAATATGTTACTAAATACTGAAATCGATTTGCTGCTTAATTTTATTAAACATACTATTGACGTTAAAAAAAAATTTGTCAATCATATATGTGTGTATTGAATATTAATAAATAAATTTGAATTTTTTATGTAATTTATTTTAAAATGGATTGTTAGAAAAATTTAAGCTTAGAATTTAGTTTTCTTTAAATTAGGATTTTTAAATCCAAAAAAAAAAAACCTGGAATTGGTGACATGTAATATTAATGTTATAACTCGAGATGATGAGAAAGCTGATTTATTTAAAAATTTCTTTCACGACACTAAATATTCGAAACCTGAGAACTCTAATTCCCCAACATGTCGATGATAATGTTAATATATTTGGTTCTTTAGTTAAAATTAACCCAGATATGCCAACGGGGATACTACTTCACCAATCTTCGTAGTTTTCCAAAATAGCTTTATTCTGACACATTATATTGCAAAACTGAAGAAATAATAAAAAAAATATTTTCTAACTTGGATTTTGAGTCCGTACTACATGTAGTACGCTCGGCACATATGGAAGCAAATAACAGTTTTTTCTTGTGATTAAATTCAACTCTTTTATTATTTAGAAAGTAAAAGTAAAATGAGTAAAGAAAAAAACAAAGTAAAAAAACAATTTTTTGGTTATATGGTTCTCCACATTACACTTTACATGGAGGGGCACATCACATTTAATGCAGCGTGTAGTGGTCTTATTGTGGCAATGATTACATTTTCCATCGGCTTGACGTGTGTTCTCAGTAAGTAAATGATCTGTTCGATCAAATCTGATGTCGTATGATGATCCTGATGGAAGCATTGCTAAGGGTTTCCCATACGTAGATATTAGCAATGTGGCAATACGCCGACGAAAATATAATTAGTCCTTTTTACCTCCCATATGTCTATGCAGTTGCTACGCATTGTGCTCTGTAAGATCAATGAGGTGTGTATACATTGGGAAATACCATTTTTACCCGGAATAGATACACGGTACAAATGATAATTCAAGAGGTGTAGGTAAAATTTACTGTTCACATGCTGTAACAATAGGCTCCGTTTCTTCCAGATCGTGCTTTACCCATTTGACTGACGACGTTTCTTGCCCTGTTGCAATAATACAATGTCGTCCTCACTATCCAAATTAGTAGACTAAGAATTTTTAAAAAGCTCAGCCTCAACATTTAGTAATAAGGGTGGTAAGTTTTCAAAATTCACTTCATGTTCTTCACCAGAATCTTCATCTGTGACGTAATTGTTCGCACCTTAAGTGGGCACAATTGAGATGTAAGAATTTCGCAATAACTTTTCATAACTTTCCTCTAAGGTATTTATTATCTCATATAATGTTAAAAATCAACTAAATCACATATAATTTTTTTTTTCACATACACTTTTGAAACGTATTTGTTTTACAACTGTTGTTATTAAAAAAACATAGAAACGCAACAGAAATCTTCACACTTTTGCCAATTTCACAAAACTGAAATTTCTGATCCAAAAAAATACACATAAGCAATTACCCTAGACAAAACTTATCAAAGTATGATTTGTTGACCGTTATATTCTGTAGCACAACAACAAGTAGATTTGAAAATTTGAAGCACAATAAACGCATAAAGCTGATCAGAATAGGTGTACTACATGTAGTACGTTCGGTATATCTGGGTTAAGGGATCTTTTAAATTTAATGCTATAGGAAAAATGCATATTGCAAATATTGTAGATAATTTGGTTATAAATAAGAGTCCTGGCTGCGACAACATTACTCCAAGAATGCTTTTGGTGCGTACAGATAGAATTTCTAAAGTTATCTCAATAATTTTTTAATAAAATGATTGGAGAAGGATGTATTAAAAATGCAAAAGATAATTCTAATACCAAAATCTTTAGCAGCAAACAAGATAGAGAATTTTCGGCAAATATCTATTTTATCAACAATAGATTAAGTTATAGAAAAAATTATTTTTGATCAACTGTCTAATTATTTGGAATATTTGAACGACAATATGGATTCAAGAAAGGTACTGGGACAGAAGAAGCAGTTGTTAATGTGGTTGAATACGTTTTCAAAAGCCTTGATGCTGGTTACAAAGGGGTTGCAGGATTTTTTTTTTGATTTGTCAAAAGCATTTGACTTAGTTGATCATAAGATTTTATGTGAAAAGCTTCGACATATTGGCTTGTCTCGAGATGCAATTAATTTATTTAAGGATTATTTAAAGAGAAGAAAGCAGTTTGTTCAAATAAATGATTCAAAAAGTAACGTGTTAAATGTAATATGTGGAGTTCCACAAGGAAGTGTGCTTGGACCACTTTTATTCAAAATTTATATAGATGATTTAAAAAATGCACGGCCCTTTGTTCCAACTTGGAACCATAGGAATCAATATATATATATATATATATATATATATATTTAAAAAATGTTATTCTTAATGGGCACTTATTTATGTATGCGGACGATATATGCCTATTTTAGAAATATCAACATGAAAAAGTTCTACAGACACAGGTTGAATATGATGCTGCAATTTTGTCGGAATTTTTAAGAGTAAATAAATTATTATTAAATGCTGAAAAGACTAAGTTTATAAGATTCAAGCCATATATTTATAGAAGTGAAGATCTTATGAATGTACATGTTGATGGTAATATAATATGTGAATCAGAAAATGTGAAATATCTTGGCATTAATCTTAGCCACAATCTTCTTTGGGATAATCAAATAAACAGCTTAAAAGCGAAGATTTCTTCTAGAATTGGTATTCTTTATAAGTTTAAAAACAAACTGAAGTTTAAAACGAAACTGCTACTTTATCAATCTCTAGTTCATTCGCATCTAACGTATTTACCAATAATTTATGGTAGTAAAACAAATACTAGCCTAAAAACTTTGCAATCAGCTCAAAATAAGGCGCTTAAAATTGTATTTAATTCTCCAATAAGATTCTCTACAGTAAATCTTTATAAAAATTATGCAAAAACAATACTGCCAATAAGAGGACTTTATAAACAACATATACTGTTGTATGTTTTTAAGTGTATCAATGGAATTGGTTAACACGGTTTAACTTTTCCCCAAAACATGTCAATTTCACAAATAACTACCAGACATTCTCAGGACTTAAATGTTGTATGGTGCCGCCTTGAGTTTACTAAGCAACGTATTAGCTTCAGTGGTCCGAGTGAATATAATGGATTACCAGAAAGTTTGAAAAATATTTCGGTGTTATCAACGTTTAAAATTAAATTAAAACAATATTTGTTCGAAAATATAGAAATACTCGCATCTTAAATTAAATATATATATGTATGCATGATTAAAAATATATATTTATATTTGCCTATACAAAATTCAATATTTGAATTTAATTTTTTTTTTCCTATTTTATGAGTAAATAAATTGTTGCCTTTTAGCCTCTATATAGCCAATTCGGCTTTATATTATTGTTTAAATAAACATTAATAAAAATAAATAAAATACGAGTAAATTCGCCGTTGGTTCTTTGGCCTTAATCCAAAAAATCGTAAGTCAAAATACATCCTCTAAGAAAAAAAAAATAATAATAAAATAATTTGTTTCGAGTTTGGAAAAAATGTTTAAGTGTTACTTAAATACAGAATTTATTCTTTTCAAAGGTAATTTGTCGTTCTAGCCATACTTTACCAGCCTTTTGCATGGCGTTGAGAATCCCTTTAAAAAAACACAACGATATTATGTTCCTCTTCCAATTTGGAAAACAGAAACCTTTCCAATACACAGCAGTTCGTGAATACTATTTTTGTTTTCAAAATCAATATCAAATCCATAAGCAGAAATTAACTGCCGTATATTTATGAAGCCCATATTTTACACCACAACTGTGGAAAACATGTAAATTGAAATAGTTTGGCCACAAATTCAAGCGAAACAATAAATGCTTTCAATTATATTGTTGTGAATTTTAATCAAAAATTGTATTTACACACACAGTTAAACTTTAGCTGGTTTGCTGATACTGATGTTCGGCTACAAATGAAAACATTTTATGGAAATTTCAAGAGGAATGGCATGTCTAGAGCACACTTGCGTCAGTTTGTCTATGATAAATATGTACATATGTTTGTATTTCCGAAACGTAATTCTATTTAAATTTAAACAAACAATACGAATGAGGAATGTATTTTGTACCAGCAGTACCAGGCAGCCGCAACAATGTTTAAATACATTTCAATTTTGAACAGAAGGTGCAAAAATAACATTAAGTAGTTCAGCTAAAAAAAAATTCTTGAAAGCATCTAATTGTGCATGAAATTATTTCAATTTCAGAAAGAAAAGAAAAAAAAAGATAAATTTGTAATAAAAACCCAATTCTTCTGTTTAACAAAATAAGCGCAATTGTGAGTTGTGACTTTAAAGGTTGAATTTACCTTTTTAAATTTTTTAATAAAATTTATGGTTTAGCTATTTAAGGTTCATTTATTGTAAAAAAAATTTCAATGTTTTTGCATAAATTTATGCTTAACATGAGCATAAATAAAACTGCAGTTAAATTTCTCTGGGCTGGGGGAATGTTTTGTTAATTGTTTGTATCATTTGTTTTATGACGTGGTGGAAGTGTATTTTAGGATGTTGTTTTTTATGTATAAACATTTATCTAAAGGCAGATGTGGATCGAAGAATGGGTGGCTTGTGTGGTTTCCCTGTTTCTCCATAGCCATTAAAAATTAATTAATTTGTCGACACTTTTTTTGTTTGCAATAACGATACTCCACAACTGTTACATTAAGTTGGCATCTTTGTTATAAAAGGTGTCTAAAACAATTCACCACTAACATCACTCCCACAGGTAGTCGCTCCATAGCCGAGACTTAAATAAATAGTTTTTGAGTTGGGTATAAAATTTAGCGTTTTGTAAATAAAATAAATAAAAAAATAGACAACAAAATACTGGCGTTAAAATATGTTACTGAATACCGACATCGATAAAATTGTTGTTGTGATTATCGCTAAAACAAGTTAGTAAGTTGCACTACTGGCAAGTTACTTTGGCGAAGTGTCTAATCCATGGTGCTATTGCTTGTCCGTATAGAAGAATCCTGTACCTTGTATATAAAGAGGTAAGGGAAATCCAGAAGCCAAAGAATCTTTTAAGTTGAGTGAATGTAGTCGATAGGATGTATAGCACGCTCATAGCGGATGCAGCAATGCATAGTAAGGGCATGGATAGTTACACCAGTATGTGTACGAGGTCTGAGGACTACGGGTAGGTACATATTAAGTATAGATGTTATGTCGAAACTCAGTCCGATGAGATGTTGGCAAAATCGAAAGACTGTGGTATTAGAATTGCTGGCAATTACGAGTCGGCAATGCAATATCGTTTTCTAGTTCAGGGAAAACGCCTGCAGTGGCGCCGGTCTTAGTGAAGCAATGAATGTCAATTGGTAGCCATGAATTCACTGGATTGTAAAAAAGGTAGAAAAGTGACGCGAAATGGTTTAAAAGCGATGATAAGTTTTTCAAAAATTGTGGTAATTTCTGTCTGCATTGCAGTGAGGCTTAATGTATCTATATAATGAAGATCAAGGACGTATTGTCATATTTACATATTTATTTTATTTAAGTCAATAGGTTCTAGATCCTTACAGACTATAAAGCAATACATACAAATTGTATAATATTAGTTATTCAAAAACAAAATAATTTTACATTTTACATTAATAACATTTAAGGAAAAATCAATATGTTGATAAAGCTTATTGAACACGGTACAAATCCTCAAAAACGGATCGAAGTTGGCATAATTCGTTCTGAAAACTTTTACTGATGGCGGACAAAAATGACGTGTAGAACGACATGGTACATTAAAAAAGATATTCGCCAATAGGAAATCAGAGCATATAAATCCTTTTATTAAATTTAGAACTAAAGTAACATTTAGCATTGTTCTTCGACTTTTAAAGTTGGCAGCTTCACAAGTGCAAGTCTACTAGTATAAGGTGGCAGGTTTAACGAATTCCACTGTAGGCGACGAAGACAAAATAGAAACTGTTTTTGCACAGATTCAATGCTATTAATGTAAACATTGTAAGTTGGATCCCAAATTATTGAAGCATTTGTTTTTTATGTTTAACGCATTCCGTTTCTGTACTATAAATATTAGATAAAGTCTGGTTGTACAGAAAATAACATATTAAATAAATAAATAAATAAATACTCAAGAATAGGCCTGACCAGAGAAATATACAATTGTATTGTTATATATGGATCAGTAAACTCTTTCGCCCAACGTTTTATGAATCCAAGGACAGCACGTGCTTTGTTAACAGTTAAAGAGATATGCTGAATAAAATTTAGTTTAGCATCTAATAGGATTCCAAGATCGGAGACGGATTCCAGTCTTTTTAACGTATAACCATTTAAACATAATTAACTTTAATATAACATCTACGAAAGAAACACATATATTTGCATTTTTCAGGGTTCAGCTCCATTAAATTAAATCTACACCATACATTAAAAGCATCTACATATATCCTTTTGTAAGAGGGTGCGATCGGCGTAATTATTATAACTTAGGAATATTTTTACGTCGTCAGCATACATACACCCCAATTCTAAATAACAATTCCCTGGGAATTATTTCCCTATTCCCTGTTCCCCTATTCTAAATAACTTCTCCCGGGGAAATTTGTTCCCTTTCCCTTTTCCCTTATTCTAAATGAACTTCGAAATTGGGAAATTGTTCCCTGGGAAAAAAGTAGGTATTATGAAAGGTAATTAAAGGGAGAATGTAATAACAATTTTTGGGAAAAAATCCGCCAACAAATTCAAAGGGAGTTGTGACAAAAATGTGAGTATTTAATATTTTTTTAAAGAAATTGCGATAAATATTGTAATTTATTGTTACAATTAGGATAAAAACAACAAACAGGAAGCAGAAAAATGAATTGTTTTTTAGTTTTAAAATAATTTTAATTTTTATTTATCTTTTTTTTTTAATTTTTGAAGTTTTTAAATTTTTTTAATAAAATGTTTTATTTATTCAAAAAAATGTATATACTATATACATATATAAGAAATGGCTTTATTACAGAAATTTATAAGAGATTATTCGCAATATTTTTCTATTATATTTTCTAATATTTTGGGCAATGAATAAATATTGTGGTGAGTCTAAGGATACCACATCATTATCCTGAGCGCTCAAATAATCTAAATTTTCTACATCGCTTACTTCAGCATTGCATTTAAAATGAATGTAGTTATTATGCAACGCACAGCAAAATTTTTTTATTTTAGCAGAAGGCACCTCCATCTATTTTTTAAAACACCATTAATGCGTTCAACCACATTTCAACACTGAATTTTATTTCAACAGAATCTTCCTGTGGGCCAAAAAATGCATGTTTAATTTATGAATTGTCTGTTATCATTCAAAACTTTACCAAGAAGCCAATAATTGCTGCCACCTCTAAGGTCTTCTTGCTCAAGGTGAGCACGCAATTCGCCAAATAAATGAATGGTGACACGCTCCGGGATTCGAGGCATCAACGTACTGAATCCTCAGCTCATGATCACAGACCTTTAATTTTTTTAGTTCCGTCAACACATCCAATAACGTTTTGAATACCATACTTCACATAAAGAGCTAACGCAACTTTCCGTTTTTGCACTTCTGCAGAAAGTTATCTACATTGGGCGTAAATGTTCCTTATTATTAATAACTTCTGCCAGAACTTTGCTAACACTACACTGAGCCACAGACACACCGTAATCTTTACCAATACTCGTTTGGTACAAACCTTCAGCAAAGAAGCGTAAAATCTCACTTAATTTCAAGATTGGAGAAATTGCAAACGACTTACCTTTGGGCTGAACACGTCCAACAGACATTTGAACGCCGATTTATTTACTCTGTATTATTTTTCATTACTTCCAAAAGTAAAATTTACTTACAAAATGTGCGGCAACTCAAGTGGGTTGCTGGCGTCACGTAGCATTCTCCTTTCTACCCTTTGCTTATTCTTGTCAGATTGATATGCTTCCGAGTTTTCTGCTTCAGCTATTATTATTATCAACGCTACACTAAACATTTTTGTTCACTTTTAACAATTTTTTTTATTATTTACGAATATTCACTTTTTACGCTAAAAATTATTAGCAAATATTTTGTCAAAACAAAAGCGCAAAAGCAAACAGCTGACTTCGAAAATGTAAAATTCTCTCTCCCTTGTTATTCCCTTCCCCGACTGTTTAGAATAGGGGAATTTTATTCGCGGGAAAAATGAATTCCCGGGGAACTTATTCCCTGGGAATATTTAGAATTGGGGTGATAATAACGTTTGAGAATTTAATAGTATTTGGTAGATCATTAATAAGGGAAACAGCAATGGACCAAGATGACTTCCCTGAGGAACACCAGAAACAACGGCTATTGGTTTAGAGATAATGTTTTTAAAACGAACATTTTGTTTTCGATTTGTCAAGCACGATTAAATCCACTTACGGGAGTTCTGTGTAAATCCCATTAAATCAAGTTTTTTTATTAGAAGTTTATGGTTAACTTTATTAAAGGCTTTGCTGAAGTCGGTGTAAATAACATCAGTTTGCTATTGTTCAATAAAACCACAATTAACAAGCGTAGTAAACTGAAACAGATTCTTGGCGTATTATATACCTGTTGTAGCCTTCAATATAAAATGTGATTTTTCCACCAGGATATACATGATTGGATACAAGATATACTGTTGTGTTCTCCGATTAACTTAGGCTATGCAGATTATATTGAATTTGATACAGATTTGGCATATTTTAGGCGAAAATATTTGATATCTTAGAGGCACTAACTTAACTGTAGGGGAAACAAATTTGTGGAAATATTTTCTTTTTTTAACTATCAAGCGGAATCGCTGTCACTGATGTCTCATTTGATAAATTCCTGCTGGTTGATCAATGAAGGAACGTCCTGCCTAGGCTGAGAAACCTTCTGTCATCACATTAGCTGGGCTTCTCTACATAGAGACAACTTTGGTGATTAAAGGGTGGAGTTGCACCCTCAGATACGTTTTCCAAAAGACTGAGAGCAGGTGTTGTGGTCTTGATACATGTTGGGTTACCAGACTAATATGTATCTCATTTGACTAGAAACATAGTATTAAGTGTCAAAACCATAGTTGTAGGAATATTTAAGGTTGCTGGGATTGAATACCTTTGGAAATCGGAAGGTATTCGAATAGGCTTCAAATCTTTTAAAAATTATTATCGTAGTTGTAGTGATATTAAAAAAAGGGAATGAATTTTCCTTTTTATAAATATTCGTTGTAACCTGATATATATATATATGTGTTCCTCTAACTCCCATTGGAGCATAGGGCGCCTGATAGGGGTATAGATTTCTAAGACATATTTTACTAATTAATGTGCGTGATAACATCTAACAATCTGCTGTGTTATCTCACCTTTACGGATTCAGCACTTTTCTAATATTTTATCCGATGAGTGATGTAGTCTTTTAAAAAATAATTTTTTACAAATCTACCCATTAGTTGGCACCTTTAATTCAAGGATAACCAAAGAATATAAAACAAGGACAGTCCGTATAACATTACGGTATTCTGAAACTACTTTACGCCATTACTCTATGATCCACTAAAGTTCTTTGCAATCGTATAAATAATTACGATTCATATACATATGATTAAATATTAAACGACATTTAGTCAAAAATACGACAGAAAAGCTCCATATTGACCCGAAAGAAAAAGAAAGAAATAGTATATTCTTCAATATGCATTAAAACTTGCATTTCAATTTGCACACTTATTTTCCTATGAAGTTTGCATATGTTATTGCCAGTAATTTTCTGTGTGATTCGCTGTGACGTGCAATCAAAGTTCCTTAACCAATACAGAATTAGATGTAGGGTATAGTTCGTTTTTGTGCTTTAATTTTGATTTAAGATTTAAACATGCTTGGCACTGAATAAAGTGAAAAATTTATTAAAAACAATTTTATTTATTTAAAACTTTTCGGTAAGAAGCAATAAATCTAAAAAAGAAAATAAAATGTGAATAAAAGTTATGATGGTGATAAATTTTATTGAAATTAAGTAAAACAAAAGAAGTGAACGAAATCCTATAAAAAAAAACCCAACAAACTCATTTAATTATGAAACATCTGTTTAAGTCAAATCTTGGACTAAAGTTTCAAATAAAGAATTCATGGATTTTTTGCCTGTTTTTATGTTAAGAGAAACAAAAAAAAATAATAATGAGAAATAGAAGCGGTGCAAAAAAGAAACGAAAATAATTGAGTTGAAAATGTTTGATAATTGAAGCTTATTAAAATGTGTGTGTATTTCTTGCAAAGTGAAATATAAACTCTAGTTATTTGTTTTTTTGTAGTATAAAGACCTTAACAAAAATCAGGGATGTTTTATCATGATTGAATTTAATTAAAACGCTTAATAAATGTTACTGTTTACCTGATATTTTAATGCTACTCTAGTTTCCCTAAAAAACAATTAACCTAAAGTGTTTTAAAGCCCTTAAGCATTTTAATTTAAAAAATTTCCTAAATGTCGTTATTGGGCTACAACAGAGGTACTAGTATTGCATTGTCATCAACAAGCATTTAATGAAACTTGAAATCAATATTTCACACAGTTTTCATAAATATGTATCTGTGCTAGTGTGTTATTGTTTGTTTATATGCAGGTAAAATTATTTTCTTTTTCCTTTTCCAGGTTTTCAAGTGTCATAGAAAATTGAAGATTAACTTGTGGCATACAACACAAATAAAAGCGATAAACACAACAAATCTCTCACAGCCAACAAGTAGAACAGCACACATACAGCCATATTAAGAATTATGTTAGTTTTGGATTAAGCACTATGTTTTATCGACCTTTCGTTTGAAAAATTTCACTGAAAAATGGAAAGAGGGGGGTTGGGGGTTGGTGTTAAAATGACACAATACAAAACAAACAACTTTGGAAAAAGCATAAATAATAACACAATCTTTAAATACGCTTAATCTTATTCTTTTTCTCTCTTTTGAACTTGCTGCAACTGAAAGTGCTTAAGCACACATTGACAAAATAAAACAAATTTCCAAACTTTTTTCCGTAAAATTATTTGCAGGTTTTATAAATAATTAATATATAATAATTAGGAGAATTAAAATTAAAAAAAAAATTATACAGAAGAGGGGAAAGCTTGGAAACCCTTTAACAGAAAATTCTTTACGAACAGAGAACCCAACAAAATTTGTCAATTTTAAGTTTTATAATTAAAAATAATCTTTTTTAAAAAACTTCTGTATGACTTAAAATCAAATATGAAGAAAAAATTTTTATAAACAATTCTTCAAGAGAATTTCTTATTTTAAGCCATGATCGGTAACACATAAGTTTTGTACACACGGTGTCAGATCGTACAATATTGTCCGACAAATGGTTTCAAATTCATCACAACACACGCAAAGAAAAAATATGGTTGTGGTAACCATAATCGAAGAGCAACATACTATGATTGAATTGTATGATTATGATTAAAAATAATAATGGTTACCAGTTATCATTATTATGTTTAATTAAGGTATCATTCAATAATCATATATATGACTACAATTGAAATCGATAATCTTTGCTTTTATTGATTGTACTTACCAATTTAATTGCAATTTTTTACTAATATTTGTTTCTTTAATATTTTAAAATTTTTGTTCATTTTTTTGACATCTCAAACTTTTAAAATAATAAAAATTTATTCAGCAAGAAGAAGAACAGTTGAAATCAAATTATTATTAAAAAAATCACAGCTAGATTAATTTGTAATCATATTGTTGTCTCACCTATTATTTAATGATTATTTTTAATTTATAATGCTCTTGAATATAATGTTATTTTTGTCGTCATAATTTTTTTAAATCATACTATTTTTAAATGATAACCATTTTGAAATTTTTCCGAAAAGTAATCATTAAATGATAAAATTCAAACAAATGCTTGATTGTCGTGACAAAATATATGATGAAATGAAACAAAAATAACTATTACTTGTTTTCGACAACCAAATATTGTTTTAGAAAAAATAATATGACCGTCGTGATTATGTCGCAACCATGGTTTTTCTTTGCGTGCAGTACGAACTGGTAATTTTTGGCTAATAATGATGATAGAAAAGTTATATTCAGAAGGACACATGGCAACAATATTGTCAGATATCTGGCAATCGTCTGAATATTCTTCGTTGTTATTGTCAGAACATTGAAACAAATCGTTAGATAATTTTTCATTTTCATACAAGTCAGTGATATCAGATGTAGTATGGCGTTTTTAGTATTGATAAATATAAGGTTGTTTTTGTTGTTCTTAAAAGGTTGTTTGTGTTGAAATAAAGCATTTCTTAATTCAAATTTACAAAGAAAAAGTAAATTTAAGTTAAACATATTTCAAATAATTTTGTTGACAATTTTTGTGTTTTTTCTGTTTTGCTTTTCAAAATGTGTAGACATTTTAGACAATAGGACAAAAGTTGACACCAGGCTTCCTACAGTGTACATACACATACATTCATACTTGCATATATAAGTTAATACATACATATTTAATATGCCGTTTGATTTGATACAAATCAGTTACTAAAAGCGGCCTATACCCCATCTCGCCATTTTGTAGTGTTAGCAATCTCGTATATAATAACTTAATTTGATTCACATATTGAGAGAGTGCAAAAAAATATCCGTATTTTTTTCGGAGAATAAAATTTCAGTTACTAAAATCGACCATTTTCCGTTATCGACATTTTGTAGTGGCGATCATTATAGCGTACTGTATTCGACTAGTCAAGCCATATTGAGTAGGTTAAAAAAAATGTAATCCACCATTTTGTTTTGGATACCATCTTGGAGTAAGCATCTTTGCTAATTCTTTAGTATTTTAATGATCAAGCCTTAAGATTTGATTAACACTATTAAGGGTGGTAAACTTTTTAATTTCAAAAATTGTCTCATGCATACATATTTGTCCGTCATGGCGGCCATCTTGAATTTGTAGTTTATACATGATGAACTATATTTCACTTGTCAATTCTTTTCATTTGATTCTAATATTGCTGCGGTCAAATGAGTTGAATTTTTAAAATTAGAATTAACTATTTTATTTGGTTGTAGGATTTAAGCTGGTCTATATGCATTTCACTGGTGCTTATACCAGATCATCAGTAGACCTTTTTTTAATAAGCAAAAAATTTTGATTGAGTATTTGAGAAAGTTTTTTATAGTTTTTCGTTTTATTTTTGAATTCTTATTTTGTTAATAAGAATTTAGAAATAAAGCCTATAACATTTTAAAACTTTTTCAAGAATTTGGGTAAAAGGTCTACTGATGATCTGGTATAAGCACCAATGAAATGCATATAGACCAGTTTAACCCCAACAACCAAATAAAATATTGAAAAATTAGTTGGGAGCATATCCTGAATAATTAAGTAAATTATTAGAATTAACTCATTATAAATATTTGGCAGTTATTTGTTATGGCACACGCTTTACACAAATAAACAATTTGTTGTCGGAAATCATCGTCAGACCAATATCTACCAAAGAAATTGTCAGTTTTTCTCACAAAAGTCTTACTTTTGTGTGAATTGACAATTTGCCATATAAATGCAATTATAAATTGTCATTTCATTGATAGCATATGTTTAGGTATAGCCCTTAAGCCAGATTTAATACTCTCCTATCCACAACCGGAATACGTTTAACATAATAATTTTTATTAAATGCGCTAAGATAACCTCTTTGGTTTTAAACTAAAGCCAGACTGGTTTATTTTCAGTCAATGTATGTGAGAGACATACATATGTATGTGAGAGATTATAAGAGAAAATTAGTTCAGAGCTCGATTCTCCGAGCTATAAAATAACATTTCTTTTTTATTCGTAAAAAAAATAAATAATAAATTCGTTAGATAAATTCAAAAATTTAAAAACCATTTGGGAAGCACTGCTCTCTCCACCATGTAAAAAATAACTACCTTTCTGAACTAATGTGTTTATGTGTGAAAGTGTTTTGTGTTCTTCTTTGTATTTCAAGTGTTTGTACGAGTGTCTGTAACAACTACAACACCTTTAACATGCACTTCAAAGAGCTGCAGGTGTGAATTATTTATTTTAAAACCATTTTCAGGAAGGAAACTGGGAAGGATGTGTTATGTTTTCATAGACATACTAACAGTCTTACTTCTTTCTGCCGCACACAAACACACACACATAAACAAACTTATACAAGACTCAGTTACAAATATTACGTTTATTCTGGCGCATTGAAATCACAAGATGCAGAGATGAAGTATAAAAAAGAAAATACTCAAGGTATCGTGAAAATCTTTGTGTTTCTAACTTTTTTTCATGTGTATAAAAGTCATTGTTAAACAAAGTTTACACGAATGACTGTTAAATGTGTAAAACTTAAAATTGTTTTATACATTGCCTGATAAAAGTTAAAGTCTTTTTGCTGTAGTGTGTGTGAACTACAAAAAGCTTAAGTAAAATTGTAATTTTAATGAGGTATTAGTCAGCGGGTTTTTGAGAATACATTTATTAAAGGAACGAATTTTAATTTAAAATTTCTTTGGGTTTTAGTGAATTGTGTTTTATACCACACTGTTAGCAATATCAGCTGCCGTGTCTGCAAATATGTGTGCATGCATGCAAGGTGCACAAATATTGTTCTTAAAGTTGGCTTTGTTTTGCAACAAATAATGAAATCAAAATATGTAGTAGTGCTTCTTCTTTAGTGACGGTACTCTCAGATAAAGCTAAAGCAGTCATTTATATTGTTGTTGTTTTTGTAGCTTATTTCTCTGCCACCTAACTTTTTTATATAGCTCGTAGTTTTACTCTTAGGGTTTTAAAAGAAATTTTACTGAAAATTTTGAGTTTCTTTAGGATTTGGGTTGTGCTCCCTATACTTTATAAATGTGGGCATTTATATTGGGTGTTTTTTTTAGAGACATAGAATAAACAAAATAACAGATTCTATGGAATGAAAGAAATGTCAAATAAATTCAAATTCAAAAATAATTTCTGCCATATGGCCTTTACAACTGCGAGTTATGAGCTCCATCCTGTCGGCGGAATTTTGCAACAATTTTTCGAGCTTAGCCTTATTCTTATTTCGTCAATAGTGCGTGCTGCATAATGTTGCCTTCTTAATGATCAGCCATTACTGATTTACCTGCGTGGGCCATAGATTTGACGTGACAAAAAGTAGTCGAAGGGTGTTAAATCACATGAACAAGTTCCAAGGACCATTCGTTGAGATAATTCGGTCACCAAACGTTTGACTCAACATAACAATGGTCTTATGCAATGCATGACATGTTTCTGCATCTTGTTGGAACCTTTTCCCCTATAAATCATCTGCAATGACATGAGGAATAAATAAATCACGAATCATTTGCCTGTAACATTCGCTATAAAGGGTAATATTGACACCGGTGAAAGACCTGATTCAAAGACAAATGAGCATACACTAAAGAGTGATTTCTTAGGTATGTAAAGGAGTCTGAAGAGTCTTATGAAAATAGTGTTTTCTCCAAAAATGACAATCTTGCTTGTTTGCATACTCGATATACTTGAAGTAAGCGTAATCGCTTAAGATGATTTGACAATAAAAATCTAGTTCAACTTACATATGATTCTCACCCTATTCAGCGGACACGATGCAACTAATAGCGGATCATCTTTAATAGTTTTACCATATGGATCTTATATGAATTCTAGCCACGATATTTCCTTAGGACTTTTCAAGAAGTGAACAAGAAGAAAGCGAGTTGCTTAATAAATCTGATCATATAGTATTGATAAATTTGAGTCTTTAAGTGGTGATTTCCGAAAGTATATTAAAAAAGAAGTCAAACACGTTTAGTCAGTATGTTAGCTAGCTTTACACTTATCCCTCTTGAATATTCTAAGCGTCTAAAAAAACGCACTATATATCTGTGGCTTGGAGCTAAAAGGGCCAATGTCAAAATATTTACTTTTGAGAAAATTTGAATTGAACTTAAATTTTTAAAGATGCTTTCATAGTGACATTGGCCAGCATTTTATTTATGAAGCTGTTCTGGGTTAAGTATGACTTATGGGTTGATTATGGATAGCAACCGAACTTTAATTGCGTTGCCAGCTAGCAACTACAATTTCTCGGTTGCCAAATTTTCATATGAAATTGACAGCTGTTAGTTGCCAGTTGCCATCTGTAATGCCTTTTTTGGCAACTGACAACGTAACTGAGGTTCGGTTGCTATCCATAATCGACCCATTAAGCTGTTTTACCATAATGAAATAGAGCAAGAAAACAAATCTAATGCAATGATTTACTCAGAAGAGCAAAAAAGTGACATTGGCCCCTTTAGCTCCAAGCCACAGATATATATGTGTGTGTATGCATGTTTGGCTGTGTAAAAAAAGCGTTTGAAAAAAGTATGACAAAGTGAGGGAATTTTTTGTTTTTCTTTGCGTTGCCTTATATCTTGTAGTTATACGTTCTTCAATTCCTTTTCTAGTCGTTTTTTGTGGTAAGTATTTAAGGATATGGTTGTTAAAAAAGTTTTTGTTGCTTTTGCTTTTGTCGTTGCTATTTTTGTGGTTTAAGAAAATTAATTTCAAATTAAAATCTTCCAACAAAACTGAAAAGAACTTCTTTCACATTCCAACTATAATTTTAATTAATTTGTACTTAAACGATAAGTTTTAAATGCAAATAAACTTTTACAAAATATTTCTTAACCTCTTCATTGTTATTAATATTATTTTTTTTTAAATATTTTCTAAATATTCTTTATCCTGTTTCTCTATATTAATCAAAGTGTACAATAAAATCAATATAAAAATTATCCTTTGAAATATTTTTGGCAGTGCTATCGTAGACATAATTTTCTATTAAAACTAAATGTCAAATGTTACGGTAGCAACAATTAAAAGTATTTCTGTATGTACGTTTAATAAATTATGATGTGTCTTGTGTCCTATCGTTACGAAATTAAATTCCTTGAACCTTGAACTAGGTCCTATTTGAAAGCATTTTTAAATCCAAAACAAAGCCATGTCAAAGCTACAAGAAAAAAAGAAAGTAACATCAACCTGTCTTATTTTCATATATGTATGTATTTTTCAAAACTTCAACACACAGAAAGAAAAATCAATTTCACTAACAACATGCTGTTCTTCAAAGGGGGTAATATTTTGTGTTTTATTGTTTAAGTAAAGGATCGTTTTAAAAAAGAGAACCATATTTATTAAAATAGAACAAATTGCACACATTGAGCTCTATAAAAACAACAAATAAATAGAAAAAGGCACAATAACATCAAATGTCAAGTGACAGTAAAAGATGAATAGAAAAATACACATACAAAAATAAAGGCTTTTATATGCAAACAAATGAAATACAAAGTGTGTCACATATTAACGCATACTCACTAACAGATCGGATTTTACGAATACAAGAAATATGTATGTCATTAAATAGTGAAAGTGGTATATTTGATTTTGTGAATCTTATAAGCCATCAACGCTTAGTCTCACTATTTGGCAGATAAGAAATCTTTAAAATTGGCGTGGATTACATTGATAGACTCTATGCAACTACATAGATACTGGGGAGAGCGACTGGGTTTTACAACCGGTGGAAAACCCGGTTTTTTTCCTCTTTCAGCTGGCGGTTTTTTTAAATGTTGTTTTTTCGAATATCGAATACACCGGTTTTGTTATCCGAAACAGCCGGTTTATTTTTCTAAGTTTATTTATTTTTAAATATCTTTGTAACCAATCGTACCATAGTATATTTAGAACGCGAAAAGTTTCCAAAAATCAAAAAATAAAAACTATTAAATATTCTTCCATAATATTGTAAGAAATTTATTCGTTGTTTAAAAAACAAATGCAAAATAAAAAAAAAATAATTGAGCTTAAATATAATTCTTTTTATAGGATATAAGCCTAACGTTAAAAATTTAAGGTAATTGAAGCATAAACTTAGCTGATCGATCACCTTTAGGTAAAAAGTGTAGTTACAATAAAGAAAAACCAATAATCTCATCTTCCAGATCCTACATTTAATTAATGGCATTGAGTGTCTGTCAACTTAAACTTCAATTAAACCATCGAAAAAACTAGTTTATGCCTATATTTGTATGTCTGTCAGGGGTATAAGAAAGAATTTTTAAAATGAAATTTTAATGAAATTTATTGTATTTATTTATTATACTTGTAAAGAGTACCTTTTGTCCTTAAATTAAACTAATTAAAATGAAATCAGTCAACTGTATTCATGGCAGTTATTGCGTTATTATGTATATAAACTGTAAAAATTTGATATTTAGATATAATCTTTATTATTATCTTTTTCTGCAATATTTTTGAATTTTTTTTTAATATTATGTTTTATATATTCGAACCGGTTTTTTTCTCTCAATTTTCAAAATAGCAACCGGTTTTTTTTTAATTTTAAGTTTCAAACTATTTGAAAACCGGTTTCTTAAAAAAGTCGAATAATCGATCGCCCTAATAGATACCAATACATATTTAGGAAAATTTTTAAATTCTTGCCTTAGAAACCGATTTTTTACCTTAATGTAGACCATCAAAGTATAAATATTTTAAGACTTAATTAAACTTTTTAAGACCCTTTAACTTTTTATGACTTATAAAGTATTTATCATATTGTATCCTAGATTTTTAGTTCGATAGTGTCTGGAAATTTATTTGAACGCCATTTAGGTTTTAAAACTTGTTTATGATTAACTGTTAACTAACTACAAGTCAAGCACTTTAATTGTATACCCATACTGATGAGACTAAAAAAATCCGCCATGTTATGTGGAATGCCATCGTTGATTTTAAATTTGCTGTATATTTAACTGTAGTCTGCTGGTCAATCTCTTTCATTTGATACCAGTGGCCGAATTATGGCATTCGTTATCGATGGAAATTTCATTAGAATGTGGAAGTTTTCTTTGCATTTTGTATTGGATTCTAATAAGAATTCTATAATTTTCGATCGATATCGAATGCTGTAATTCGGCCCCCGTACTGCTATATTTTCAAAAAATTTTAATTTTTAATAAATTTTTGCCTATAACTTTGCCGCTTAGTAAGCAATTTATGCAAAACTTATAAAAAATAATCCCCGAAGTACGAACGTGAGATTTTCTACAAACCGATAAGTGTTAGTTTTTATGTAAAACAAATGAAAAGAGAGGCACTCGCGTTTTTTTTTTGCTTATGTCTCAGTAGATTATTGGCCAAATTTGTTAGTTTAAAATACTGATTTACTTTTATATATTTGGCACTACAGACGGGTATGTGAACCAAAAGTTGTTTTGAAAGGACACCCGCATTGAAGAACATTGCTTAAATGACTTTTCCAGTCATAAGCTTCCAGAAAATATATAATTTATGGGGTATGACCCCGTAATATTGTAGAGATTATAAAAGATATGATAAAACCATATGTATATACCCTTGGCACCAAAGGCAAAAGACATAAAAATAATTTTAATGGAGCCTGATATGAGTATTCTAAAAATTACAAAACGGACGACAAGCGTGTGTATAATTAGGTATGATAAAGTTCATACCCTCAAATATATTTTGAAGAAAGAAAACAGTATGAGTGATTTAATTTTTATTCAGTATTACAGTAACGTACATGAAAAATTAAATACATGTAAAACTGTGCTTTCTATAGTAAAGTGCTGAAAGAAAATGGTAGCTGTAATTCCAAGGAAGAGCACTGTCGAAGACAAATGGGAAAGAGTAAATGGTTTAAAATAAGGGCATAAATAAATGCTTACAATATATTAAATAATTTATATTTCACAGTTATTTGTTGCGATGTATTTTGAATGACAGCTTCGTCGGAGAACTTCGTTACGTCGTAGGTCCATTTCATTATATAAACGTAAATATAAGTAAAATCTAAAAATTATCGCTTTTAATAAGTATATTGAACAGTTGTGTAAGATTTTATTAAGACTAACACGAAATTTTTTACGAGAGAGTAGGATTCTGATATTTTAATTTTATTAATAATAGTGTAAGTAAACGTTATTTGTTTCTTAGTTCATAGTCATCATCAATATGCCACCGTAAGTGATTTGCGTCTAATCGGTAGAAAAAGTGTTAACAAAATACTATAAACATCTACCATAAAGCGTTTTGCTTGTACCTTTCTACTACGCACTGTAGAAAAAGATTTGAGGTTATTGCCATATGAGATGCAATAAGTGCAAGAACTAAAACCCGCAGATCATCCGCAAGTTCTAAATTTTGTAGCTTAATTTCAAGAGTTGGCCAGGAATGAAATCAGCTTTACTTGAAATCTGATTATAAGTGATAAAATTAATATCTGAATATTCGAGAGCCAATTGAACGTCATTAAGTATACTGTATGGTGTGCGATTACAACTGGAAATATAGTTGGGCCTTCCTCCTTCGAAAATGAATATGAAAGTGCTGCAACGGTAAATCGAGGGCGATATCAGTAGAACTTTGTTTATTTCCTCAAATTGAAAGCTGATTAGGGATGTGGTTTTAGCAGAATGGGGATACATTCGACACTGCCCGAAAAATAATGGCATTTTATAATAAAATTTTTGGACAGCGAATAATTCTAAATAATTTAGAAATCAATAAGACAGCACGTTCGATATTTGCTTATTTGAAAGACCGAGTAAATAGGTTTGAGATAATCCTTGAACTTATAGTCAAAATTGTTGTAGAAGTTCTATCGCGGCAGCCGCAAATTTTGAAAGATGTCATGCCAGCTGCTCAAAAACAAGCCCGTCATTGTGAAGCTGAAAACAATGGTTATTTAAGTGATATTGTTTTCCATACTAAGTTTTAAAAATTTCCATTTTGTATATTTTATTATTTGAAAAAAAAAAAAAATATATATATATATACATATATATAAAGGGTCCGCCAAATAACTTTTTTTTTGAAATGCTATACAAAAAAACTATTGAATATTTTCTGTGTGGCAGGAAGCGCCGTTCTGTTGAAACCAAAGGTTGCCAATATCCTTCTCTTCAATTTTTGTGAAAAATTATTATTATAATTATCTGTCAAATCAGACATGAGCTAAGTGTTACCATTCACGAAATAAGCACTTATTGAAAAATAAAAACGTTAGATGGCGGACCCTTTTTATATATAAAAATATATATTAACGAAAAAGTTAATTAATTTTTAAACCCATGGTTACTCTTGGCTCATTCACTAGCAATACATTTATGGTTGGCAAGTTTGATGAAATTCCGTTGGCAACACTATCTTACACACTCGTATTAATTTGCCGCATACTACACAAGTGAAATCTTAAAAGTCAGTTATATTCTTCATAATAAATCACAATTTAGTGGTAGTGATATTAACAATGGAGCCCACTCATCTTATCATTATCTTTCTATAAATAATATGTTGTATATTAACTAAAATATCAAGGTACCTCCGTACCATATTTGACAGAAATCTTCCAAGTAGGGTTTTGGAAGACAGAGAGAAAAAGACAGACAAATATTCTTGTATTTTAGATCGTTGACTGTATTCACAGTCATCCAAATTTTAAAAAAAATATTTTATGTACAGACACAGTTTTTTTACAATCTTATATGAAGTAAACATAGATAATTTGTTTCCATTACTTTGTTCTACATAAAAATTTTTCAGATTTGTTCTACATAAAAGTCTTTGTTATTCTAATTAATGAGATCTGTTTCCATAGTCACTGTAAATATGCATTCCATTGCCTAACTAGACATAAATATTTATGTTTGTTTTATGTGCAAACTACAATATTTGTTATTGTTGTAATATATTACAACATTCATATATATTTTGCATAGATACGTTATACTAATCTATATATATAAAAGTGAAACTCTGTGTGTGTGTGTGTGTGTTAGCTATAGACTCTGAAACTGTAAAACCGATCGGGCTCAAACTTTGGTAAGTTATTGTACACATACCGGGGAGTGTTTATGGATGAAAAAAAGTGGGCGGGGCCACGCCCATAAAAAATTACTTATCAGTTTGAGCTACTTGCACTTGACCGATTTTTCTGAAACTTTGCACACATATCAAGCTCTGATGACTAAATAATTTCGTGATAAAAAAAGTGGGCGGGGCCACGCCCATAACAAAATTTTAATTTTGAGGTACTTGCAATAACCGGATTTTACTGAAACTTTGCACACATATTGGGCTGTCATGACTTTATAATTTCGTGATTAGAAAAGTGGGCAGGGCCACGCCCATAAAAAAAAAGTTATAAGTTTGAGCTACTTGCACTGGACCGATTTTTCTAAAACTTTGCACACACACTAAGCTGTCATGACTTTATAATTTCGTGATTAGAAAAGTGGGCAGTGCCACGCCCATAAAAAAAAGTTATCATTTTGAGGTATTTGCACTCAACCGATTTTTCTGAAACTTTGCACACATATTGAGCTGTCATGACTTTATAATTTCGTGATTGAAAAAGTGGGTGAAGCTACGCCCATAAAAAATTAGTTATCAGATTTAGCTACTTGCACTGGACCGAATTTTCTGAAACTTTGCAAACATACTGAGCTGTCATGACTTTACACTTTCGTCATTAGAAAAGTGGGCAGTGTCACGCCCATTAAAAAAAAGGTATCATTTTGAGGTACTTTCACTGGACCGATTTTTTTGAAACTTTGCACACATATTGAGTTGTCATGACTATACAGTTTCGTATTTACAAAAGTGGGCAGTGCCACGCCCATTAAAAAAAGGTATCATTTTGAGGTACTTACACTGGACCGATTTTTCTGAAACTTTGCACACTTATTGAGCTGTCATGACTATACAGTTTCTTAATTAGAAAAGTGGGCAGTGCCACCCTCATAAAGAAAAAGTTATAGTTTTTAGCCTTGCGCTTGATATTCGATTAAAATTTAGAATGCGATTAAAATTCATGAAGGGGCGTAGCAACGCGCGCCGGGATTGGCTAGTATAAAATAGAATGCACTGAAGTGCAAGTGGTTACATAGTAAAAGCTTTGATAAATTCGAAAATAGAAAAAAAAAAATAAAATACTTAAATTAAAGCATTAAGCCAACAGAAATGTTAAGAGGAAGTACTCGAAATAGGAATACTCTTCGTTTTCATACAACAGATATGTGCAGGTACCTTAAATATTTGAATAGTCACATACGAAAGAAGTTAAAATTAAAATTATTTAAATATTTGTGTAGACTTTTTTGTTATATATATATAAGAGATATAAGTAAGTAAGCGATTGAAGACATTGCCACACTAATGCATAATGCTTAAATTCTGTTACCCACATATAAATATAGATCTGCAAACACAAACATGAGTGTTTAACGACAAATCGCTTAAGACCAGAATGTAAAACTGCGATTTTTCAATGACCTGTGAGTGCACGTTTCTTGCTATTTAACCTGAGCGTAGTTGAGAAAACTTATGAGATGTGCTTGTAAACTTATTAAAAATTGTTGTAGGTTGTTGTTTGTCTTTAGATTACAACAATTAAATTTTGTTTTTTTAAGCAAAAGATTTTAAATTTCTTTATTTATTTTATTCTAATATTTCGACTTAATTCTTAGATCATCATCAGAATTATTACAAAATATTTTTGATATAATTTTATATCGAGGTGAAAAAATAAAAATAGACTTTGATTTTTTTGTTTGTTAATTTGTTACAGTTGTTTTATTGTTTTCCCTTTTTTTTATTTCAAATATTGTAACAATTACAAACTGAGTAAAAAATGTATATTGCCTTCTAATTTTAGTGAATGGTTGGTTTTAGGGGCAGGAAATTTAAAATCAAAATCATCACATAACAAAAATAGTAAATGCAAATACATAAATAATTTTTTATAAAAATGCATACTAGAGCGTACCACCTTACAAGCAAAAAAGAAAGTTTGTTGTAGACCTTCAAATATAAAATATCAACGATGTGAACTTTTTAAAACTAAAAGCCGCACGTTAGAAAGCTCTAATATTTAATTTTCCTTAAATTTTTTTTAGACATTTTTTAATGAAGCCCTATTACTTTCAAAATCACCTCAAATGTCCAAATGTGAGGTATGATTTTAAATTTGAGATAATAAAAATTTTTTAAATCAGCTTATTACTAGGTTCCGGCTAAAAATTGTGTTGTTTAAGTGAGCTAGCTACCTACTAGCTCGGCTAGCTTTCAATCTTTTATAAATAAAAATCAATGTGTGTTTGTATGTTTGTTTGTGCTTTATAGATGGTTAAACGGCTGGACTGATTTCCTTGAAATTTTCACAGAATCTTTCTGTATGTCTGGAAGGAACTATAGGCTATACTTCGGTTTGAAATTGTAAGTGGGCGGGGTGCCACTCCCTATTAAAGAATAAGTATTAAATATTATGTATCACGAAAGTTAATGCAGCTAGAGTCTTGGAATTAAGTACGGTAAGCTTTGACATCCACACAAACATTTGGGTAAAAAATGGGCGGACTTGCAATAGTAGGCGTGGCCACATGAATTAAATACTAAAATTCATATATCTGGAAAACGATATCGATTAGAGTATTAAAATTTTGCAAAAGCAACTTTGACACCCAAATTAACATTTAGGCAAGAAATGCGTGCATTATCAATAAGTGGGTGTGGCACCTACCATATGAATTAAATTCTAAAATTCATATATCTGGAAAACGATATCGATTAGAGTAGTAAAATTTTGCAAAAGCAACTTTGATATTCAAATAAACATTAATAGAAAAAATGGGTGAATTAACAATAGTGGGCGTGGCACCCGCCATATGAATTAAATACTAAAATTTGGGGTGGCGAAGCATTCCGGGTATTAGCTAGTCTTTTATAAATAGTCTCAAACACGTTTTTAAATAAACTGTTGTCAACGGCTGTCATCTCGATAATGTTGTATTTAAGCTCTTGAACTGTTGTGGGACTTTTGCTATACACTTTTGAGTTTAAAAAACCCCACAAAACGTTGTCTTGACTTCTCAAATCGCACGATCTTGGTGGACAATTTACTTGTAATTTAGGAGAAATAATGCGATATTCGAACTTTTGTTTGAAAAAAAAACATTGTTTTTCTTATCGTGTGACAAGAGGCACCATCTTGATGATACCACGTCTACGTTTAAGTCAAAAATTTTCTGCCACAAAAAGCTTCGGATCATCTCCCTGTAGCGATATTTATTGACCGTTGATACTTTAAATTTGGACCAATTTAATATTTTTTATATTGCATCGCAATATATGAATATATTGAGGTAAACGTTTTAGTTTTTTCGTATTTCTTTCGTTATTGCCTAAAAGTTTTAATCAGAAGTTTTGTTTTTTTTTTGTAATATTAGTTAGTTGGAATCTTAAAGTAAAAAAATTAAAAATGCAACTCAAACTTTCGGCAAAATTGTTTACTATTTTATATTTGTCTTGTAAAAGTATTTTATTGTCGTAGGTGTCCTATGAATACATTTTTCTTGTACGGTCTAATGAACATGGCTTTGATTTTGTTCGTTCAATTGTATGTGTGTGTGTGTGTATGTTTTATTAAATATATACATGCTTGTTTTAGACAATGGTTTTGTTTGGTTTCTATCATTTAACAACTGGCTCTTTTTATATTTTAAGTCCCTTAAAAAGATTTTATTTGGTAAAATATCTCTTAGTTTTTATTTTTTTTTTATATAAATAGGGTATTTTTTTTAGAAATGGAAAATTGAAATTGTTCTATAACATAGAGGCGCTTATTTAATTTTAAAGATATTAATTTTTTTAATTCATTTTTCTAGTTTTGTCAGCTGAACATGTGGAAGGAAAACATTCAATTTGGTAGTACATTACAGGTGGGGAAGAAAGCATCGTTATTGTGTTCGCTAGTCGACAATACGTTTTGTTGAATTTACTTCAATAATGGAATGCGGCAGGCAATATGTTCGTTTGTGTAAATGTGAATGAAAAAACAATCCAGATGTTTTTATTACTTTAAATGTTCGTCCGTCTAAGTTTAGACTTGACCGATTAATGGCGCCTTTTTTAATCTTTATTGTTTAAACATCTATACACCAAAACATGACGATATAAAAATTTTCTAGCATTGCAGCTTGCAAGAGCATAATTTTCTCTTTCAAGACCTTCAAGGTGTTTACAAATCCGAAGCTAATAAATTACAAGTGTGTTCTTATAGGCTTTATTTGTGGTTATAGCTTATAGGATAAACATAGATTCATCGTTTTGTTTATAACTAGCTTGTGCCCGCGACTTCGTCTACGTAGTTATCCGAATAAAACGTAAACTTAGTATTAATCTAGGTTGTTATTTATATATTTGTCAAATTTATCCAAACATACAAAAATTCACATTTCTGTGGTTTTCACGGACAACCGCGTATGTTCATTTTAAACGATTTTGAATTAATAATGCCATATTGCTTGGTTTTAAACGGCCTTTACTTGGTTTTAAAAATTTCTCAAATAAGATGGACTCATTCCGATTATTTTAATGTCAGAACAACGTAATTTTTATATATATATTTAAAAATCGTTCAGCACTAACACGGTTTTGCAGCTCTCCTGAAAAATTTGATTTTAGACATACGTGGTTGTCCATGAAAACCACAGATTTTTATATTAGTTGGATTAGTAAGATTATTAATTTGAAAATTTTAAAATATGAAAGAAAAGTCAAAACTTACAACAAAAATAAAATTATGTACAACACAAACAACCAGTTTAGGCTGTGTTATAATGAGTTAGCCGACGACTTCGGCTGGTTATCGTGATAAAAAGTGGCCTATGTGTTAATCTGTGATGTTTTCTATCTATTTGCTGAATTTCATTTAGTTCTGTTTGGCCGTATTTGCATAATTGAGTAGGTAGATAGGTAAGGCTGGTGCAAAGTTACCTTCACACCCTCACCCGGAGACCATTACGGTCCATTGTGACGCCTTAATATAGAAATGAAGAGAAGAATAGAATAGGAATAGAAATAGTTAGAATAGAAGAGAAAGAGAAGCAGACCAGTCCAGAGTCTCTGGCGGAAATCGAACCCGCAACGCCCAAACTAGCAAGCCAGCACACTACTGACTAGTCCACCGGGACACCCTGCGTGATTGAGTAACAAATATCCAAACTTCCAAACATCCAAACATTCACATTTATTATTTTCGCAGGATTTCTAAAATATTCATCTCGAACATCATAAAATATTCATTTTCTGAAACCTTAGGAATAGAGGAATCTATTGAGTAATGTCCATCTGTCCGCATATTGGTTAAAAACAACTTTATTTTTTATTTTTTTATTTATTTATTTTGTATTCCCATACAACAAGACTTAAAGTCTTATAATTATAGTACAGGATGAGTAAATTGAACAAGACAAGTTATTACAATATGATTATTAAAAAAATGAGAAAACATTTTTGAATGGAAAAAAAATCTAATGAATTATACATTTATTGAGACCTTCATATGGGATATTTTTCTTTTGGAAATATCCCGGAATGGATCGCTATTGAAATCCTGCACACTCGTCCCATAGATTTCCGAGACATGAGAAACTAAGTACGACTATCTCTTTTTTCGCATATTTTTGCCACTGAAAACAAATTTTTTCAGCCCTTTGATAATTTATAAAAAAAAATCTGGTGGGACATTGCACCTTGCAGAAATGACAGTTTACACCCATACAAGCATAATACTCTAAATTGTGAAAAAATACTAAATTTCGAAAAAATTTAAGATAGCGTCCGAAACAAAGTGACAGATATTTTTTACTTATGGCTATTAAATAACAGGACTTGACTAGAAGAATAAGGCTAACAAAGTAAAATTTCAAAATCAAAGTTGACGTCGGGAATAATATAGCAAATAACGTGTTACATTTAATCTGAAATCGGGCTAAGCTACGGTGTGAAAACTATACCTCTGTACATGCTGACGAAGGATATTAATTTAGGCACGGCAAAAATATATCACTCTTACTTTTGTTTCATATATATTTATTGGGAGATTTTTAATTTTTCAAATACCGAAAATTCATTACGAAAAACGTCATCCAAAAATATATATTACAAAGATATGACCCGAATCTAAGGCTTTGCTATTTTCTTGGGCTAATTGTAAAGGCTTGGTTAGCCGACTGTTGATGGAATGTAACCGTGCCGTTTACTCAACGTACGACTTTAATGTAGTTATAGAAACTTTAAAAACGTAACATATGATTTGTACATAAGCAACCAAAACAAAAGGTGTTGTCAACACGTTGCTTCAGAATTTATGGAAACGTTTTACAGCGATTTTTCTAAAACAGCTTAAGACATTTAAATGCGGCTTTTAAAGTTTCTTGAATAGTATTTTTAATATAGACGTATATATATTTTATATCTAACGTATATTATATAAAACCTTGCTTTAAATATTTTGCAAAACATAGCAAGCAAAAGTTTTTTTATAAATTTTATTTTTATGGGAGTGTTGCGATTTGTTGTACGATTAATACCAGTTTTAAAATTGTAAGGTTTAAGTGGATGTGTATGCATGACATAATTTTTTATGTCACGCGTGGTCGTGATTAGATGAAAAATTAATTAAGCATGACTATGCGTGATTAATAAATCTCGCAAAACTTAGGATCAAATGTTAAAAAGTTGTGCTTTGGTATCCTTGTTTATCAAAGAAGTTTCGGCATATAATAACATTTCATAAGCGCTCCAGAAAAAAAAATAATGAGAGAATGTGCGTGATTAAGAAATGTTCTTTGTGAACATGCTTGATTATAATAGATTGAAAACTACTCCGTGCGTGAACGTGAAAAAATATATACATATTTTTAATTTTTTATTAAAAATCAAAAAAAAATTTTCTTGATTTAACAAGTAAATATAGAAAATTCTAGATCATTTATTTTAAACAAGTGTAAAAGAAATATAAAATCCTTTAAATAAAATTTGATCGCTCGTCTTCTTTACAATTTAGATATGGCTAAAAACTTTTTGTAGTTAAAAAAACTGATTGCCCATTTTCATTATGAAATAATAATAATATTATGTACACACTTTATTTATATATACATACATATGTATGTATATAAATCCGATTTTTTAGAAAATTTTTTATATTAGTTTCTTGTTGTTTTTAACAACTTCAAAAATCAACAAGTTGACATCACTCTTAATAAATGTCACGTAGAAACGTAATGAATTTCTATTTTTAACAGGTTCTGACGTTACACCTACATCACATAACATTACTATAACTGCTCGAACTGTTTTACACACAACAAAAAACGATCAGCCGTTGCGTTCCGTTAAGGAAACATTACATTCCGGTCGGCTAATCCAGCCTTAAGTACTTTAAACGCAAATCATATTTAAACATCAGCTTTACTTAAGTACTTCTATCATATTGTTAACCTAATGATAAGATGTCGTAGTCTTTATGTCTATCGTGTAATCGAGTCTATACTTATTTAGGATGCAGTAAAACTTAAATTAAGCGAATCCGGCGGTTCGAATTCCTGAGAGCTTAATTTTTCTACAATAACTTTTTTTTACGGAAGCTTTAATACTTCTTTTAGGAAATTATTTCATAAGTACTAGGCAGGTCAGTTACTTTTAATAATAAAAAATAAGTAAGAGTGCTATATTCGGCCATGCCGAATCTTATATACCCTTCACAACGTGTAGTCATATAAAAAACGTTCATATATAAAAACATCCCATTGTAAAATTATAAATTTACGTATGTATGTTACAAAAAAATAAAAAAAATTTAAAAAAAAAATTTAAAAAAAATTAAAAAAAAAAATTTTTAAAAAATAATTAAAATATAAATAATAAATTATATTTGATTTTTAATTAAGCTTAACATCACTTTCTTGTTTTTTTTATAAAATATGGGTAAATATAAAAATAGGGTAAATATGTATACAAATTATATTATATTTTTTATTTATTTTTTTTTTTGTATAATTTGTATACATATTTACCCTGAAGAAGCTACCCATTGTTTGGTAGCGAAATATTGGTTAATAAATAATTTTTTATAAAAAAACAAAAAAGTGATCTCAAGCTTAAATAAAAATCAAATATAATTAATTAAAAAAGATCAAGAAATTTAGACGATATATATAAATAATAAATATAAAACAAAAAAAAAAAATAAAAAAAAAATTAAAAAAAAATAATAAAAATATAAATAATATATTAAATAAAAAAAAAATAAAAAAAAAATTTAAAAAAAAATATAAAAAAATAAAAAAAAAATTTTTGGCTCAGCTGGGATTCGATCCCACGTTTACTTTAACCAATTTACAAGTTTGTATGTATGTATGTTGTTCTTGTAATGTTGTTTTTGTGAAAAAAAAAATCGAGGTGGTCGTGGGTTTTTGCTCATATCTCAGTTGTTTATGAACCGATGTTCCTGATTTTCAATACCGATCTACTCCCGAATATTTCTGATATTTTAATACATCACCCGGGTCCAAGTGATTTCGGGGAGCTTCAAAAAGTTGATTTCAACATACACACGGACAGACGGTCAGACGGACAGACTGACATACTGACAGCTTAATCGACTCCCTTATTCATAAGCTTTCAGAAAATATATACTTTATGGGGTCGGAAATTGTATATACCCTTTTCACTGTGTGAAGGGTATAAAAATCAACTTAAATATGGGGTGTATCAATGTAAATTTTTCGTCAAATTAATTAAAAATTTTAAATAATATTAAATAATTTTATTTTTTTTTTTTTAAATTTCATAATTAGCTTATGAATAATATTTATTTGTGCCACTATTATTTTGTTTTTTCGCTATTTCCTAGAGATCGTTTGGATCACTTTATAGTAAAATTACATTTTCAATATGATGATGCTTGGAATAACTTAACGTGCTAAAAAAAATATGCTTGCAGCAAACATCCCTTTAAATTGGAATATCAACTACTTTTTAATCATGATTTTATAGAATTCCCCGTTAGTGGTAACATTCTAGACATCCCTTTTTTAAAGTGGTAAAGGCTTAAGATTCCACTAAACATTGTAAGCAAATTGCTAAGGGTCTTGAGGATTTGACTTATGGCCGAGTTCATTAAGCCAAAAGTTAGGTACGCTATTATATAGAGTACTGCGAGTAATATTTTTTGTAATAAAAATTTAGCCAACAGCTTCGAAAATAAACACCCGTTATTATAATATAAAGAAAATACACATGCATTCTTATATGTGAGATATTTGCATATAATTTTGTCATATAAATGTGTCTCTATATGCAGATATTAAACTAGTAAGTCATCAGTTATAAGGTTTATTTCCTATATTTGACCCTACTTTATACATTTATTTTTAATCTTTTTAATAAAAAAAAACCATTTTTGTTGAAAGCAAATATCATTCGAATATGAGCAACAATTTGTCTGATTGGGTTTTTGTATATTTAGTGAGTTCTTGGTGATTTGAAAATTTTAAAGTTTTTATAAAAAACATCTATTTTGGGTTAAGTACTGAAGTGATCATGTATAAGACCAATTTCCTAAATTTGACTTTTCTTTAGATAGTTAACAACAGTTAAAATTTTTTCTTAGTATTTTATTTTTACTAATATTTTATTATTTATACAGAACTTTTGATTAGGAACATTTTCCCATTTCAAAATATTTTATGTAAGATATTAAGTTTTCCAACCAAAATAAGTTGTTTGTTTAAATGCTCCTTTATTTCTTAGTAGAGTGTTACAAATTCGTTTTAATATCTTATATTCATTTCTAATTTTATTCAAGTTAAAAGATAAATGAAAACATGTCTTTTAGGATTTTGTAAATGTTGTTTTCATTTTTAAATTAGAAATGAAATTTGAATTCAAAAGTATTAGGAATATAAAAATAAAAGGATATGTGTTATTACCAAACATAATAACTTGTATCAGTATGGACCTTAGGTTCTGTACTTTTTTACATGCACACATTTTCTATTGAATACGGGCACGCATGGACAAATTTATCATGTATGAGTATAAAATTAGAAAATAAAATAGTAGAAAAAATAGATAACAACTAAAAGAAATTACTAATTAATAACTAATGACATTTTTCAGATAAGTTATTAGTTTTTCAACAATGAAACCATTAGAAATCATATGTGTCCATTAGCAACTGTATGTACTGGTATGGTTGCAATTATTGACATTTCTTGTAATAACAAAATCCATTTGAAGATTTTAGTTTAAAAAAAAAACAAGTAGGAATTCTCAGATATTCATTGTGGCATTAGAGTGGACATTAGAAAATGTGTCCATGTTAACAAACAAAAGTTAATTCAAGAAAGAAAACCATTTTTTTTAACTGTGCATAAAATGATGAGTACTTGTTGTTAATTTGTTATTCAGAATGTTGATTATTTTTTGATATTTTTTCTTTTATCATATACTATACATCACGTAGTATTTAATAAAAGTGCGATCTATGCTATAGTGTCATCACTATATGTTTATTATTTCCTTTGCTTGGTTGCTAAATACTTATATTCAACCCCTAATTCTATAAATACATGCTTATTTACTTTGTATGTATTGTTGTTAGAGCAAATTTTAAGCTCATACGTATTTACCCTTAATAATGAAAGAGGTCTAAGTCACATATTTTGCTTGTATACATTCAAAACTCTTTCTATATTGTGCTACGCCTTAAAAAAATTTAATTAATGAGTGCCTTTTTAAATTTTGAATTTTAAGTGCACCTCATACGGAAATTCTTTTCCAAGATCGAATTGACTTGGACTGTTATCAAAAGGAAGTGAAGGACTTTAATGGAAAAAAAGAAAGAAATGCCGTTATATTTGGCTCTGCCAAATCTTTTATACCCTTCAGACAGCTTGTATCATCATCTAATGACTATAACTGAAAATTATATGGTGCAACTGTGACCAAAACTTAGTTAACAAATCGATAATTTGAACTTTTAGTTGACATTTTTCTCCGCCGATATCTTTTTCGGTGATTGACTCATAAAACCAAGATTTTATGTAGATGTTGCCAAAGGTACATCCTTTATATATACGGAACAAGCCTGATATTTTCTGATTTAAAAACAGAGGCAGTCGTGTTCTTTTGTAGTATCTCAGCTTGTGTAATCACACACAGTAGTGTTGGGCATAATCTTTCTTTTCAGTGAATCGTTCATGATCGGTCAGAAAGACTTGCTGAAGTATTTCATTCTTTTCTTTCATCTTTCTTTTATGAAAGATGTAAAATGAATGATTGAAACAAGGCAAAGAATACATAACAGTTGGTTTTTGTTTATAAGAAAATAAATGCAAAAACTGAAATTGCTGGTACAAAGCGAATATTAAGTACTAATAATTAAATAAAAATAAGTTCAATTCAAAAGTTTTTATTAGTAATAAATAGAGACATACATATTTAAAAAAAACACAAAATCAAAATGTGTATTCCGCTTAGAATTTGGCATATAAATTCAAAAATAGATTTTGATGTCTAGTTAAAAAAAAGGCAGAAAATATTAAAAAATAGCTTAACAGGCGTATACATATATAAAATCAGGAAAATTAATAAGCATTATCTTAATCTTATTTGAATCAAATTAAAAAACAATGATCCTTTTTTGAATGAATTTATAATTCAATTTTTTTATACAATTTTTAAATACAATTAAATTAATTTTTTTATATTTCGTTGTTCCTTCACTTAGCATTATTAGGAAAATAAATACTATCGCTATAACAAAATGATCTTTTAAATTTGTGTGCGCTAAAAATCGTATAATATATTATGAAAAGAATTTATATTTAAAATTATATTTTGGGCAAACATAAACATATATTAAAAAAATTTAGTTTATTTTTTGAATAATTCATAGTTTCATTAAAAAAAGAGATCTTTCTTTCATAGTTTTGGTACAAATACATACTATGTATACACATACACATAAACATACTATGTATACATTGAGATGCAAACAAATTAAAAGATTTGGTTTGGCAACAATTCAGCAGATTGTTATGGCAACATCGTAATCTACATACATTTTTGACTGACTGAAATGTGTGAAACATGAAAGAACAATGAAAGATGAAAGATTTGAAAGAAAGAGTACGAACTGTTTCATATCTTTCACCTTACTGAATCGTTCAATTGAAATATGTCTTTCATGACCGACACAACTCTAACACACAGCTAATTTTTAATAGCGAAATTCTCGAAAACATAACCGATAAATTGATACCATATAGTAGACTTCCGTATACGTGAGGGCTTCAAAACGTTGATTTCAACATACACACGGACTTAGGGAAATAAATTCTTCTATCTATAGGGATTTAGAATATATACTTTTTAGGTTCTTAAGTAAATTTTTTTTGAAATTAAAAATGGGTTGAGAATTGATGAAATGTAAAGGGTGATTAAATCTTAAGGGCCGATGTTGGTTTTGAAAAAAACACAAATTATTTAGGAAATTATTATCATTTCTTTTTATTATGATAATATTGGTTCAATTATGTCTGGAACAAAATATCGGCCAAATGACCGCCGCAACTTCGGTGGCACATATCCATCCGAAGATCATAATTTTCGATGATGCTGAGGCATAATTGAGGCTCTATGCCATTAATGTGCGTTGACGGCCTATCGACGTATACCTTTTCTTTCAAATAACCCCAAAGAAAGAAGTCCAACGGTGTCAAATCACATGATCTTGGCGGTCAATTGACGGCCATTGAATTTGTCGCGCAAAAGAGCCATTGTTTCGTTAGCTGTGATGGCAAGTGGCACCATCCTGTTAAAACCACATATCGTCAATATGTATATCTCCCACTTCGGGCCATAAAAGTTCTTTATCTTCTCGCGATAGCGAACACCATTTACAATAACTGCCTGACCGGCCTCATTTAGGATAAGATAATATGCCAGTCACTCTCTGTGCATTGGTTTTTCGACAATCACTCTTGGATTATCATTTGCCCAAATGCGGCAATTCTGCTTAGTGACGTCTCCACTGAAGTGAAAATGTGTCTCATCACTGAAGTCTTCGAAAATTGATTATACACGGTTGCCATTTCTTGTCACCATTCTGACAATTGACGACGTTTGAAAAGTGCAAGAGGCTTTAGTTCTTGAGTCATATGCACCTTGTAAGCGTGTAAATTCAAGTTTTTATACATAATGTTCATCAACGACGAGCGTGAAAGGTGCAATTGCTGGGCGCGACGACAAGTTGAGGTGGACGGCTCTTCGGCTATTTTCCGATTTTTCCGATTGTACGAACATTTGGACGATTAAATCATCATCATTAAAATTGAACCATTCTTTACAAACAAAATAAAACTAAAAGATTTTTATATAATGAAAAGATATGTAACAAAATATAACGGTATTAATTTGATAAATAGTCAGTATTATTGCTATCAACAAATTCTTAAAAATTATTGAAATTAATTTTTTTAAAAAATTTTTTTTAAATAAATAATTTCCGCCTAAAAATAAGATATTATGTCGGTCATCTCTTTTGTCGGCACAGAAAGCTTCGGATCATCTCCCCTGCAGCGATTTCCGTTGACCATCCATACTTCTAGTTTGAACACCCTTTACCTATAATTGAAATAACAACAATGCAGAAATGATTAATTTGAAAAATATCATAGAAAGCAATCAAAACTAATTGAGTTTAAAACACTAAAATATTAAGGTACAATGATTTTTTTTTTTTTAACTTAGACCACTTTTTTAAAAAAAAGGTTAATATGCATCATTAATTCACAATTCGAACAGTGCTGTTTTGATATTTGCCTTAATAAAAAAAAAAAAAACAATTTTTTTTAAATGTTTTGAATAATTTTATTGAAAATTGTTTAAAACAGCAGAATATCGTATAGAAATTACACTGTAAAATAAGAAAATTTTTAACATTAATACTTTTATTCAAGTTTTACCAATATGTTTTTTTTTTATATTTAGAAATTGGAACCTAATTTTTAAAAAAACTTTTAGTCGGAAACAGTTTTTTAACACAAATTTTGAAAAGAATTTTTTTTAATTCTATCAATAACGTGACGGCTTCAGTTTTTGTTTGGACTTCACCTTGAAAAGTTTTGTTAACAGAGACAAATATTATTCAAAATCAGGACTTCCATACAATTACTGAACTGAACAACTTTTTTATTTTTCTGCTTATTTCCACAACTTTTTAACGTTGCAGCATATCGAATTCAAACACATGGAGTAATCAAATGACATATTTTATAGTAGATATTATTCATCTATTCATCTTGTTACGTGCCGGTATTTTTCGACTACCAAATACAAAAATAATAAAAGCGAAACATACCCACGCCAAATATTGGGTTAAGGGCGTGAAAGGCGGTTGCCAGCTAGCTCGAGCAAAAAGGTCAGTGGTTCTCAACCCGGGATATTTGGCACGTGAACATATGACCGTACCCTACACACCTTTAGAGTACGGAAAATTTTTAAACAAAGCTTTTAAAATCTAACAGCGCTGTCGTTATGCAAACGTTGGCATGACCAGGTGGATCGTCATGCCTGGTACTATTGTTTTCCCTCCCGCAATTTGCTCCTATGACAGACTAAGTACCTAAAATTTTATGTCTGTCCCAATATTGTGATCACCCGCTCAGTGCATTCCACTTACCTCCAACATTCCTCCTCTAATAATTAGATTTAAAATTTCATAGTTCAAAAATATTTATTTTTACAATTTTAAATATCGGCCATTATTGTTCGTAATAAAAATACAGTTTTTCGGTATACATATACTTTACAATTAAGGGTACCTTACTACTACCAGTAATAACAATAGAATTAATAATAAAAGTATAATGATAAATTAATTATAATAACGATACTTAGCAAAATAGTGTTGTTGGTGACGGGTCGTTGCAGGTGAATTTGTCGTTGCTGGCGAACTTGTCGTTGCTGATGAACTTGTCGTTGCTGATGAACTTGTCGTTGCTGATGCACATGTCGTTATTATTTTTTTCCGCACAGAATAATAAGTCACTGTCTATTTCTCTAACAGTGATTTTTGTATTATTCGCTTAATTTGCTTGTTGTGTGTATGTATTTTAAAATTCTTCGATTTTTCTTAAACAATAAAATTGTTAGTTTAAAGCAAAAATTTCTGAGTTTTTAGATTTAGTTCGCTAAATATTTACATACACACATGTACGACAAAGTGTCGTATTACATGCAATTCAAAGTTTTCTTTTGTAACTAGGCAACACTAGAACATATTTTCTTAAAAAAATACTGTTTTCAAATTTGCAAAATTAATATAGCGTTTTAATATTCGTACAATTAATTATTCTATAAATTTGTTCAAGCATTTGTATGTTTTTTTTATATAATGTATTTTTTTTTTTTTTCCCCAAGTAGGGGTCACACCACAAACACTATTTGCCACACTTTTTCCAGATGAAACTGTTTAAGGATTTTTCTATTGTCAATAAAATACCGCACTTATGCTAATTTTTTTTTTACAAATACATTTTACTGCCACACAAAATTGTTTATTGATTTACAAGTTTAGTTAGTTAGTTCTAATTTTTTTTTTTATAATTAAAGGCTTTTCGACTGCCATCTTTCACTTCATAAAACTGACTCCTCTTTTTTAACATCTTAAGATCAACTGTCCTTTTTAACTTCTTAAGATCAACTGTCAACTTTCAACTTTTTTTTTCTCTTTCCCTTTCTTTTTCTTTTTGCAAAGTTGCCAGTAGGTGATCTTGCCTACTGAGCCCTTATAAAAATTATGCAAAATCAGCAAATCGCTGATAGGCATCACTTGCAAAATCTTTTCTCTTTTCCATTCCTCTTTCCACAAAACCGGTTTGAAATGTGTCATGCTGCTATTGGTCAAACAATTTAACGGTAAACTGAGGTGATGGCAATTGTAAGAGGAGACGTAAGGACATGAGAGGTGACAAAACTTTCCGTTTGTGATCGTCTATCGAAACTCATATGAAAAAAAATTGGTTGCCAACCGTAACAGTTGCATATGTATATGTACATGCCTGTCCATATATATATGTGCGTACATATATGCAAATATGTAAAGTTGTAAAAAGGAACGTAAAATTTTCGAGCCTTGCCAGAATATTTGAATGTGTAATTTTGAATGGCATAGGAGCTTTTAAAGACAAATGAATAAAATAAAAAAAAATCCGTAACAAAACTGCTTCGTTTTAAGATTTCCAATCGCTTAACGAACAGGAAAGGATTTTTTTGTAGGAAAAGTAGAAGAGTTATACTGGTGGGAGAAAAATACAAAAAAAAATTTTTTATACAACGTGTGGCACGACCCACGAAGCCGGGCATAAAAGAATACTAGTTTTAGGTCCCTGAATCAGAATGTGTACCTGGCAAAATTATGGGCGAATATCAGAAGCATTATACCTTCCTATATAACTTCCCTGAAGATCCTCAAGCTCATTAATGTATTTTAAATTCTCTCTTCTAATTCTATACTTAACGAACTTCGGTCTAAATTTTAACGTTTATGCAATTTTTTAAAAATAACTCTGCTAGTTGTTTCTCGTATAAATTGCCTGGCCTTCAACAAAATTTACTGACTTGAACCTTGTGTTATAGGTCTTGCATGCTTTTCCATAAGAAGGAAGATTCGAAATAACATGATTAAAACTTAGTGTCTCCTCTGAGTTCAGATTATTGAAATCTGACTCAGATTTGCTGACGAGCTCGGCGCATTCGACATCAGAAAAGATCTGTGAAGCTAAAGCATTCGTCTTCCAAAAGTCAACGCCGAAATAACCTGCTTTAGATAAGTTCGGTACGATGTAAGATACAATGAATCTTGTTACCCCTTTAAAAGTAACCGGTAGTGTACAATGCCCCGCAACGTGAATTTTCGGATCGTTTGCGATTAAAATGCCAGATCCTTTTTTTCTTAATTCAATGTTATTTCTATTTAAAAGATTCAAACTGCTTTTCCCCAAAACGGATATGTTGGCACCAGAGTCTAAAAGACAAAATAATTCCTTATCAAAAATTTTAATAAGAGCAAAAGTATCTCCCTTGGGAATTTTACTCCCAGTATTTGTATTGTCAGATGAAATCGACCCTAATAAAGAAGAGACAGACGAGGACCTCAAAGCTTTAATGCTTGTGCTAGATTGCGAATTTTCTGAACGTGAAAGAGATTTTCCGGTTAATGAAGCTGCTCCTTTTCCCCTACCTTTTGCCGATGACGGACTACGACTTGTACTCTACCTCTACCGGATAAATCAACTAAAATGCGATTAGCTACTGAACGTGGCGGATTTCCAGATGTGCTTCGTCGAGTGCTGGGTTTGTGCATAATGTGCCCGCGACACAAAAAAAAGAAATTTCTATTTGCAAGGGGGAAAAGAAAAAAGATTCTATATGTCTAGCCTTTATCGTGTATGGAAACTGATTAATGATAGTTTAGAAAAGATTTAAATAAAAAAATATTGTGAAAAGTCACAAAAAAAATGTTGTGAAAAGTCGTGAAAAAAAACTGAAAGCAAATTTTAAATCGTGAAGAATAAAAAAAATTCTTGCAAAGCCAAAATTATTTTATCATGAGGATAAAATAATTTTTCTTGCAAAATTTAATTTTTTTTTTAATCGTGAAGATAAAATAATTTTTCTTGTGAAGATAATAATGAAGATAATTTTTAATCGAGAAGATAAAATAACTCCCTTTTTTTTCTTTTTGCGAAAACAAATTTTAATCGTGAGGAAAAAAAAGTTTTGAAAAATAAATTTTAATAGTGATAAAAAAAGTTAATCTTGAGAAAACAAATTGGTTTGTTTTTTCCAAGTTATTTTAAATTCCCGTTATTTAAAAAAAAATGATTCTTGTTTAAAATGGGATTAAATTTATTTGAAAAAAAAAATTCAATTAATATACATGTATTAATTTAATTTAATTTTGATAAAAAATTTTTGTTTATTGGGAAAAAAATATTTTTTTTTTCGTCATTTGAATGAAATTAAATCTAAAAAAAATTATATTTGTGTTATGGAATAATATAATTTAAATGAAAATATAAAAAAAAATTTAAATCGTACGGAGGAGGAATGATGGGTGCTGTGGTTGCCAAACGGTGATCACATTGTTCTATACGTCGAGAATGCTAAGATACAATAGTATTCTGACTCTTCTCGTTACTGATTGGCTAATCAGTTTCCTACTTTTCTCAGAAAAACTGATGACTCAATCAATTAAAATAGAACGTGTTAAAAAAAAATCACAATTAAAAAAAATACGTATTCTGATAGGGAAATTACAGAAATATTTAATAATTCTTTTATTCGAAATGTTTTCTAATATTGGGACATGATCGCAACGATGACTGCTCGACTAGTTGTCGTCAGCTCGGACTTATCATATCTCCGACATAAAAAAACAAAATTCGAAGGTGTTACCGAATATCTTGAAATAATTATTGTTCGCCAATCTTGCGTCGCAAATGATACCAGGTTTACATACCCAGAAATCATGACTTACGCTAGTCAACGAACAATCACCATTTCCAACTTCCCTTCATTTTAGCGTCGCAAATGAATCCAGGTTTAGTCTCCCAGAAGTCATGACTTACGCCAAATAAAAGAAAATTTAATTATTCGAGCCCTATATACGATTACGTAAACTTACGTTTGCATTACGTCAACGATGTGTTACTTCAGGTGGAAGAAAAAATAATTTACATTGTTGAATTCGTTTCGTGTTAAGTAAAATTTATTTTCCGTTAGGTAAAATAAATCTTACAAAAACAAGCTTTGCTTTACGTCGGCTAATATTAACCTCACTTTGTGCAAATTGCTTTGCGTTGGGCGCCATCTATGTTACGTGCCGGTATTTTTCGACTACCAAATACAAAAATAATAAAAGCGAAACATACCCACGCCAAATATTGGGTTAAGGGCGTGAAAGGCGGTTGCCAGCTAGCTCGAGCAAAAAGGTCAGTGGTTCTCAACCCGGGATATTTGGCACGTGAACATATGACCGTACCCTACACACCTTTAGAGTACGGAAAATTTTTAAACAAAGCTTTTAAAATCTAACAGCGCTGTCGTTATGCAAACGTTGGCATGACCAGGTGGATCGTCATGCCTGGTACTATTGTTTTCCCTCCCGCAATTTGCTCCTATGACAGACTAAGTACCTAAAATTTTATGTCTGTCCCAATATTGTGATCACCCGCTCAGTGCATTCCACTTACCTCCAACATTCCTCCTCTAATAATTAGATTTAAAATTTCATAGTTCAAAAATATTTATTTTTACAATTTTAAATATCGGCCATTATTGTTCGTAATAAAAATACAGTTTTTCGGTATACATATACTTTACAATTAAGGGTACCTTACTACTACCAGTAATAACAATAGAATTAATAATAAAAGTATAATGATAAATTAATTATAATAACGATACTTAGCAAAATAGTGTTGTTGGTGACGGGTCGTTGCAGGTGAATTTGTCGTTGCTGGCGAACTTGTCGTTGCTGATGAACTTGTCGTTGCTGATGAACTTGTCGTTGCTGATGCACATGTCGTTATTATTTTTTTCCGCACAGAATAATAAGTCACTGTCTATTTCTCTAACAGTGATTTTTGTATTATTCGCTTAATTTGCTTGTTGTGTGTATGTATTTTAAAATTCTTCGATTTTTCTTAAACAATAAAATTGTTAGTTTAAAGCAAAAATTTCTGAGTTTTTAGATTTAGTTCGCTAAATATTTACATACACACATGTACGACAAAGTGTCGTATTACATGCAATTCAAAGTTTTCTTTTGTAACTAGGCAACACTAGAACATATTTTCTTAAAAAAATACTGTTTTCAAATTTGCAAAATTAATATAGCGTTTCAATATTCGTACAATTAATTATTCTATAAATTTGTTCAAGCATTTGTATGTTTTTTTTATATAATGTATTTTTTTTTTTTCCCCAAGTAGGGGTCACACCACAAACACTATTTGCCACACTTTTTCCAGATGATACTGTTTAAGGATTTTTCTATTGTCAATAAAATACCGCACTTATGCTAATTTTTTTTTTACAAATACATTTTACTGCCACACAAAATTGTTTATTGATTTACAAGTTTAGTTAGTTAGTTCTAATTTTTTTTTTTTATAATTAAAGGCTTTTCGACTGCCATCTTTCACTTCATAAAACTGACTCCTCTTTTTTAACATCTTAAGATCAACTGTCCTTTTTAACTTCTTAAGATCAACTGTCAACTTTCAACTTTTTTTTTCTCTTTCCCTTTCTTTTTCTTTTTGCAAAGTTGCCAGTAGGTGATCTTGCCTACTGAGCCCTTATAAAAATTATGCAAAATCAGCAAATCGCTGATAGGCATCACTTGCAAAATCTTTTCTCTTTTCCATTCCTCTTTCCACAAAACCGGTTTGAAATGTGTCATGCTGCTATTGGTCAAACAATTTAACGGTAAACTGAGGTGATGGCAATTGTAAGAGGAGACGTAAGGACATGAGAGGTGACAAAACTTTCCGTTTGTGATCGTCTATCGAAACTCATATGAAAAAAAATTGGTTGCCAACCGTAACAGTTGCATATGTATATGTACATGCCTGTCCATATATATATGTGCGTACATATATGCAAATATGTAAAGTTGTAAAAAGGAACGTAAAATTTTCGAGCCTTGCCAGAATATTTGAATGTGTAATTTTGAATGGCATAGGAGCTTTTAAAGACAAATGAATAAAATAAAAAAAAATCCGTAACAATCTATATATATAAAAGTGAAACTCTGTATGTGTGTGTGTTAGCTATAGACTCCAAAACTGTAAAACTGATCGGGCTAAAACTTTGGTAAGTTGTTGTACACATACCAGGGAGTGTTTATGGGTGCAAAAAAAGTGGGCGGGGCAACGCCAATAAAAAATTAGTTATCATTTTTAGCTACTTGCACATTACCGATTTTTCTGAAACTTTGCGCACATATTGAGCTGTCATAACTTTACAATTTCGTGATAAGAAAAGTGGGCGGGACCACGCCTATAAAAAAGTTGTAACATTGAGGTGCTTGCACTGTACTGATTATTCTGAAACTTTGCACACATATTGAGCTGTCATGACTTTATAATTTCTCGATTATAAAAGTGGGCAGGGTCACGCCCATAAAAAAAAGTTATCATTTCCAGCTACTTGAACTTCACCGATTTTCCTGAAACTTTGCACACACATATTGAGCAGTCATGACTATATAATTTCGTGATTAGAAAAGTGGGCGGGGCCACGCCCATAAAAAAGTTTTAATTTGGAGTATTTTCACTGGACCAATTTTTCTGAAACTTTGCACATATAATGAGCTGTCATGACTATATAATTTTGTGAATAGAAAAGTGGGCAGGGCCACGCCCATAAAAAAAAATTATAATTTTGATGTACTTCAACTGTACTGATTTTTCTGAAACTTTGCATACATATTAAGCTGTTATGACTTTACAATTTCGTGATTAGAAAGGTGGGCAGTGCCACGCCCATAAAAAAAGTTATAATTTTTAGCTTTTTGCACTTGATATTCAAATTAAATTCAGAATGCATTTTTATTCATTAAGGGGCGTATCAACGCGCTCCGGGCTTTTCTAGTTTTAAATAATTAACAGTTGTTTTTTTTTTTATTTAAGAGCTTGAGGCACGCCTTGCGATCCTTGATCTTAAGATCTGTAAAAAATTTCTGCCTTACAACAGGTGTAGGAATGAAGAACTATAGCAACAGTTTGTTTGTCACAGTATTGTTGCATAAGTTCATTTTGATTATTAAAACTGGAGCGCTCTATAAAAGAACAATGCGTTATAATTGTGTGTTACAAAAGTTTTGAAAATTATGCTGAGACCGTATCCATACTTCGAAGAATTTTCAGTACTAAAAAATGCAATTGATGAATGAATGAATGAATGGTACAAAGAACGGTCAAAATAATTTAAAAAATCAGGGTCGGTTATGGATAGTAACAGTCCTGTGCGTCAACATACCTGTTGGTCTGCTGGATTAAAAAAAATTTTTGATAAAAGACATTTCCATTTGAATAACCGAGATTACACAAAATTTACGAATTTGGAGCTTCGAAAATCCTCATGCAATTTATGAGAAACAAATGCACCCACAACGAGCAACTGTGTGGTGCGGATATTGATCAGGCGGCATGAATGGGCTTACTTATTTGAAGATGAGGCCGAAATTATAGTAACTGAAAATGGCATTTGTTTCAGGATCATGACATGACTTTCGAAAAAATTCGTGTTTTTAAGTTTGAAGATTAGAAATTATGTTTAAAACATTTTTGAAAATGGGGAAAAAAATACAGAGTTTTTATGTAGAATATACAAATATTTTTTGAATATGTAAATGTTGTCGGTAATTTTTTTTTTTTTTTTGTAAATTCGAACTTAAATTCAAAAATACCTTGCATTCAAAAACCCAAAAACTATATAAATATGCATCAACAATTATCAAAAATTTATAAATTTGCTAAATAAATTCGTGTGTCAAGGAAAAATTTTTTAAAATAATTTGAGTAGTTTTAAAATGTGCTACTTTTATCGTCGCAACTTATTGCCTTCAACTGGTTTTGTATGCAAATATTTGACATCAGCAAAAACATAAAATAAATCCTCTTGGTGTTTGTTATGTACTTCAATGAACATATGGATGCGTATATGTATATGTACATGTGCTTAATGAAAAAATCAGCAGTAGCAACATTGTTGTCAGTATTTAATTTGAGCTTAATGGAAAAATATTTGATTCGATTTAGCATAATTTTAAATTCGATTAGCAGCAAGCGCTACAGCGCATACAAGTATCGAAACTGTCTGCCAGTGAGACATACATTATTGAAGTCATATGCTGACTCAAATCAACATTTAAAATACAAATAAATTGTATAAATTTGTATTTGAATAAGAAAAATTTTGTGCATATTCAAGTGTATGTATGGCTGCTGTTACATACATGCATACATTTGTTTTTAGATATATTTTTAACATGTTTTTTTTATTGTTGTTGTATTTTATATATTATTTTTATTCTATGTTTGATGACAATGATATTCTGTTGATTTACGAAAAATATTCTCTCAATACGTTTTGCATTTAATTTGATAAATTAGAACAGAAGTTTTTTTAAATTTATTTTATTATTTTAAATTAATCAGATGGAATTATTTTTGAGGTTAAAGTAGCAAAATTTTATTTAATAATCTAACTTGTTTGAAACAAAATAATCCTACTAATATAAAAAATGTTAATGTTTGTTTGTTTGGATATTTTTTACTCAATCACGCAAAAGTGGCTAAATGGAACTAAATGAAATTCGGCATACAGATAGATAACAATCCAGATTAACATATAGGCTACTTTTTATCGCGATAGTAACGCGTAGTCGTTGTCAATCTCATCATAATACATCCTAAACGGATTGTTTGTGTTGTAAATATTTTTATTTTTGTTTTTAATACTAAGTCTAACTTTTATCCCGATAACTACGCAGACGAAGTCGCGGGCACAAGCTAGTATTTTTATATATGTAAAAAATTACAAAATCAGGAAATTTATAAAAGTGGCAATATTAATCTTAAGGTTTTGGTTTTTTTAAGAAATATTAATATATTTAACCCAAGAGTATTAATTTTGACTAGTGCCTTTGTTTTAATTATAATATTTGCGAAATTAGTTTTAGTCTTTACATTTCGAAATAACACATTTTTTTATACAACTTGCAATAAATTCTGGCATTTTATATTTATGCAACTCATTTATAAAATATTGTATGCATTGAATGTGTGTGCAGCATGTTTAAAATTATTTTATTTTAACTTTTGATTTAGTACGTAGCTGCGCAAATTACTGGCATCATATATATATTGAATTTTCTGCGATTAATTTGATTTATTTGGATTAAAATGCATACAAACATACATTTACACACACAAACATTTACACACACACACATTTACACACACACACACAATCACACATATATATATACATGTAGACATTCATAAATTGTACATTGTAATGCTCGGCGCACAATTGCGACGAACGACGAATTTCGCCCAACACGACGAACTCTTTGGTAAAAATTCGTTGTGCAAATACGTCGTGTGAAGCACAACAACTACGAAAAAGTAACATTTTTTATAGTTGATAAAATTGTTTAGTGTTTGTGCAAAGAAAAAACAAAAATAATCTAAGAATTTAATTTAATTTAAGAATAATTTAATTTTTTGTGAAACTCAACAAAACAATAAATATAATTTCTGTAATAATAAAAACTTGTTTACGTATAAGCAAACGTTTGCAAAGAATGTCGTGGGTACGTGCATTAAACAATAAAAAAAATTTTGTTTGTGTATAACAGCTAATAGTGTGACCATATGAAAAAAAGATCACTTAATAAACTTAAACATTTGCAAAAACACAAATAAAAAAAAATTTTTGTACTAAACTTTTTTATACTTATTTTAAATGTTATAAAATAAAAAATACAACAATTATTAAAGTAAAAACTAACTTTATTTTCTTAAAAAGTTGAGAAGTAAACCCAAATTTAATAAAAAATTGTCACCTTGTATCAATTGTTCGTCGTTCGCCGGCGTAAGAAATAGAAATAAGACTAATGCAGAGTTCGTCGCGTATAGTGAACTTCGACTGACGCCACAATTGTATGCATTCTCATATACACAAATTTTGATGACGATTATTCGCGACGAAAAATTCGTCGTTCGTCCCAATTGTGCGCCTAGCATAATATGTATGAAAAGATATTTGGTGGACTCACGAAGTGCCTTTTCAAATGTTTTATGGCTTAAAAATTTAACACTGGTTTAAAAACAGTTTCTCTTTAATGCAAATAACAAAAAAGACATAATATCCTGAACGTTATATTTATTTTTTTGATGTAACCATGCAGAGCCTAAATAATCATCCTTAGGATATTTTCCCTAAATCCTTGCATACCATTGTCACTTTTAATGATATGCTAGGATAAATTTTTTATAAAAAAATTGCTTTAATCTAACGACCTAAACAAATATTTTTTATTGTTTTTCTATTACATGATAGAATATTTGACACTCGTATAGGCTTGAAAATTTTACAAACCTACAAAATAACAAAAATCTCACTAAATATACAGTTTTACTACATTGAGCGTTTACATTGAAGTTTATAAATGTTTTCTTGTCTAATAAAAAAATTGGATTTTCGTTACACATTATTTAGTTCTTTAGCAAATTCTGATATTTTACTTAGGAGAGCTATGAACAAGAATCTGATAAATGATTTTTACTAAACACCCAACTGTTTAAAGCCATTATTATTTCTAGAGATATGTAGGTCCATATTTTTTGCGAAGTAGATTTTTCTCAAACTCACACAGAACAGCTTTATTTGCTTGTATAAAAACCCACGCTTCAGCGCCATATAAGTAGTAGCACGGGTAATAAAGGGTGGTTAAATTTTAAGGGTCGAAATTGATTTTAAATAAAGTACAAATTATTTAGGAAATTATTGTCATTTCTTTTTATTATGATATTAGTGGTATGGTTCAATTATGTACGGAACACAATATCTGCCAAATTGCCGCCGCGACCTCGGCGACAAACCTCTAGTCGATGGTCCACAATTTCAACGACAATGTTGACGTTCAATTGTTGGGCAACGAACAAATAAGGCATTCACAGATGTTTTCACATTTCACACAGACCTGTTTTGCTAAAATTTAAATATTTTTCTCATTTCTTCCGATTGTGGACGAATTTGAACGATTATGTTGACCAACAGAATCACAAAGTGTTCGAAATGCATTTTGATTTGAACGCTCATTTTCATAATAAGCCTGAAGAGTGCTGATGATGAAATCGTAGCTGGTTTCGAAAATGTATTCCACTCGCCTAGTGTCGGTAAAAATATAATTTTTCAGATTTATTCTTTCATTTATCACAATTAAAAAATTCTTTGTAAAAATAAAGAATATTAAAAATATGAACTCAAGCCTGATTGAAAATTTAAATATAAGTTTAAACAAAAAAGTTCGATAAAATAAAAATTCAATTTGCCTGAAGAACTTTAACGCGTTGCTCGATTGTGTATCTTTCATGGTTCAAATTGAATTAGTCTGAAATTGAGAAATATCAAATTAAATGCAGAAAAAAACTTGACTATTAGATGTGGTTCACATTCAACATCGGCCCTTAAAATTTAACCACCCTTTAAAGGCGTTGTATAGAGTATAGTTTTTGTTCATCGAAAGAGAGATTTCTTTGCCCGAAATAGCATCTATGAGCAAAAATGGTTCTATGTTTTAATTTCAAACTGATTTTATTTGTTTGGTCTACGGTAGTAACGTGATAGTTAAAGTTGTTCACTACCTTGAGGTTGTAGGCACCAACATTCACACATTGACCAAGACTTGTTGCTTTTCTAAATGTTTGAGTTTCATTGCCATAAGCGAGTAGCATATGTTGTTTGTTGTAAATTGTGCTTGCTCTATGAACTATCATAGCTTCATACAGGATTTTTTCCAACAAATTATTAAATGTATTACAGGATAACTATCACCCTTTCTAAAACATCGTTTGGTGTCAAACTCGCCGGGGAGGTCTTTTCAAATTTTAGCCGATGATATTGTTTCAGTTAATGTCATTTTGCATAAGCTTATTAGCTTTACTGGATTACCAAATTTAGTCATGGCTTTAAATACTTTTGTTTTTATTGTGCTGTGAAAAGCAGCTTTGCAGGCGACAAAGAGGTGATACGTATCGATTTATTTTTATTGGGTTTTCTCCAGAATCTGCCGTTTTGGTAATATCTGGTCGGTGGTTGACTTACGAGATCTGAAGGCACATTTGTCGTGTGCTGTTATTTCGTTGACTTTAGTTTTTAGTCGTCTACATAGTATGCTCGATATAATTTTGTATGCAGTAGGAAGGAGGTATATGGTCTTATCTCCTTTTTTGTGCACAGGACACAACACGCTCAGATGCCAGTCATTGCGTACGCGATATCAAATATTTCAAGATAATTTGTGAACATATAAGTGAAGAGTATTTTCGTTTACTTTCATAAGCACCATTAAGATAGTAATTGTATTAAACAAATATAAATGGATTAAAGTTTGGTGTAAAATATTACGCTGCTTTTCTTTTACTACAGCAGATGTATATTTTATTGGGCTTCTGACAGTATTTTATTCATTTTTTTATCCAAATTCGTTGAAAGTTCTGTACTTGATTCAAAATACTAATAAATTTTGGTCAGTAAGTCATTCTTATCAGCTCCAATACAATTTTTCTATAAAATTTTTGGAAAAGGAAAAACGAATTAAATCTATAGCAAAATCGTAAGCCACTTAGTTTCCATGTTTGTGTTTTTCTTTAATTTTTTTTCCAGAATTTCATATAACTGTCTTTCTTTTTAGTTTATTTAATATGCATAGCTTTTTTTATTATTAAATTTCTTCTATTACTGTTCGGAATTTTTGCTCCAAGTTCGATTTTATTTCTTTTCATCGTATTTTTATATTTTTTCATTGTGCATGTCGTGTAGAGATTTAAAATGAGCAAAATGTGCATGCTGACTGTAATGTCCTTGTTAAACATTGGCATTGCTATTGAAATTCTTAGTTTGTTTTTTGTATTTATGTTAGTTCTTTATTCAATTTTATTCTACATTTTGTGCTCATTCTTTTTTAATTGAAAATATACAACGAGTTGTTAGTTAATTGCTGAAAATGAGCATCACAGAATACCAGCAGCATAGCAGGGCATATCGATAGTGAACACAGCATACATACCTACATATACATACATCACATTCTGCAACCTGATAATGTTGCTGCTGTTGGCAGGTTTTTTTTTGTGTTAGAAAACTAAATAGTTAATAAAACTATTCCCTTTTCATTTTCGATTTTTAATTAATAAAATACTCTACTTAAATGTTTGAATGTTACTTCTTCTTCTTTTATTTCGCCTTTATTTTATTTCTTTTTGTAATATAAGTAGTTTCAGTTGAGTGAAAGAGATGCATTACACCCGAATGTTTGAAATTTGTTAAAAACTTTGTTTTAGTTTATGAAGTGTAGTTCTGTTATATTTGGCTTAAGCTACGTTCATATTTTGCAAATATTTTTCTCAAATAAGTATAACCACTATTTGTGGTAAAAAACTATTTAATGCCTTCACCAAATATCGCAATAAAAAAAGTGTAACTTCGGCAGTGTGGCACGTAGCGCCGTCCTGTTGAAACCAAATGTTGCCAATATCCTCCTATTCAATTTTTGTGAACAAAAATTCGTTCAACATGGTTTGATAACGATCGCCATTCACTACGGCCACTCCTTGCTCGTTTTCGAAGAAAATGGCCCAATTATGCCTTTGGACCAAAATCCGCACCAAACAGTGACTTGTTTTAAGTGTATCGGCTTTTCAATGTATGCGTGCGGGTTTTCTGTGCACCAAGTGCGACAATTTTGCTTGTTTACATACCCGCCAAGATCAAAATGAGCTTCATCTGAAAAGATGATTTTTTTTTACAAAATCGGCCAAAGTAATGTCGCAATATTTCCCAGCGTTGTTCAAGCGTATACACAACCATATTTGTTCAGCGGAAGGATAAAACTAATTATCTGTCAAATCAGACATGAGTTGAAAAAAAAACGTTAGATGGTGGACCCTTTATATTTTACTGATTACGTGTATTTCATCAAATCTTTGCCTAATGTTAACTTACCTTAATGTTTAGTTTGTCTTTTAAAGAATTTTGCAAACATTTTTTTTTGAGTGTAAAAGTGATGTAACCTGCAAGTGGAGCATACATTTTTTTACTACTATTATTATTTCACTTTTGTTAATTTAAAATTTATTAAAATGATCACAAGATTTCTTTTTCTCGAAATTTTTTTCTTAAATGACATCGTATTTTTTGTGCTTAGTTATAAATTTTAACCTTGGGCATCAGTATAATTAATTTAATGTTCTATTCTTGCTTCCTTGATGGAAATTGCATGAGAGCTGAGATGAAGTAAAAAAAAGATAATAATCAAATAAATGAAGTTGGAGACAAGCTAAGTCATATGGAATTAAATTAAAAACTAATTAAGTGAATTTTTGATTTTATTCAATGCAGGTAATTTGAAACACTTATTTTTATGGCATTATGCATGTCGATTTATAAGAATTGACATTATGTTTAATTATACTCGTAGTATTTCATAATACCGCTCTAAGGCGAACAAATAAGAGCTTTATATTCGCCTTTGTAGTACTTTTATACCGCAAAATTTATTAATTTGTTAGCAACTGATTTTTACCCCTTGTAAGATTAAGAAAAAATATTATGTCGCCTTCATGTTTGTAAATGCAATAATATTGTCTGAAAACCTATATTTGTAAAATTTCAAAATCATACGTTTAAATACCTTAAAAGAAAACAAAAAACACTATGAGTAAATTTTGATTCAAACCCCTTTCAGAATGTAAAATTTTAGACAATTTTCGTAAAGACATATTTCTTACTCAAGTAATATAGTTGTGAAATTTTATCACTTTACGTTATTGCATTTAAACGTAATCGCATTCCATTATATTAAAGAAATCAATTTTTTAAGAAATTTTCTTGCTTTACCAGTTAAAACACTTTTCCTGTCGAACCGATTTAGTAATTTTTCAAACCAATTATTTCATTGCATTATAAATATTCTGGGGAACTGTTCTTTTTTCTGTTTGAGCTCTTTTGTGCATTCAACAGACGGATAGGCGGATAGGCATAGCTAGATTTTCCTGAAATGTATATCAGGCACAGTGACAAAATTATTATAACCCCATATGATTTTTAGTGGTGAATCGAAAATAATGGCAAATAGTTAATGACGCCTTGCAGTGTTAATCGATTTGCAAAAACCGGCACTTTAGTTATGTTTTAGAAAATGTGTGTATGATATTCTCAGCCATTCTCAATCTCAGAGAGAAATTCTTCTGTTTCTTCTCTATTATATAAAATACTAAAAAAGCCCGGCGTGTGTTGCTACGACACTTAATGAATAAAAATGTATTCTGAATTTTAATTGAATATCAAGTGCAAGAAGCTAAAAATTATAACTTTTTATACCCTTTAGACAGTGAAAAAGGGTATATATAGGTTTGTCATTCCGTGTGAAATTTCTACAATTTTGATTTCCGACCCCATAAAGTATATATTTTCTAAAAGCTTATGAATAGGGGAGTCGATTAAGCCCTGTCAGTCTGTCCGTCTGTCCGTGTGTATGTTGAAATCAACTTTTTGAAGCCCCCCGACATCGCTTGGACTCGGGTGAGGTATTAAAATATCAGAAATATTCGGGAGTAGATCCGTATTGAAAATCAGAAACATCGGTACATAAACAACTGAGATATGAGCAAAAACCCACGACCACCTCGATTTTTTTTTCACAAAAACAACATTACAACAACAACATACATACATACAAACGTGTATACTGGTTAGAGAAAACGTGTAATTGAATCCCAGCTGAGCCAAAAAAATTTTTTTTTTTTATTTTTTTTTTATTTTTTTTTTTAACATACATACGTAAATTTATAATTTTACAATGTGGATGTTTTTATATATGTATGGCTTTTATATGTTTGTACGTATATCATATGGAATGGTGATACAAACTACTGTTATTGCATGACTACACGGTGTGAAGGGTATATAAGATTCGCCACGGCCGAATATAGCGCTCTTACTTGTTTTAATAGGCATGGCACTGCCCACTTTTATTTTTTTTTTAATATTTTTTTTTTATTTTTTTTTTGTTTCATATTTATTATATATATTTTAATTATTTTTTAAAAATTTTTTTTTTAATTTTTTTTTTAAATTTTTTTTTAAATTTTTTTTTTAAATTTTTTTTTTTAATTTTTTTTTTAATTTTTTTTTATTTTTTTTTAACATACATACGTAAATTTATAATTTTACAATGTGGATGTTTTTATATATGTATGGTTTTTATATGTTTGTACGTATATCATATGGAATGGTGATACAAACTACTGTTATTGCATGACTACACGGTGTGAAGGGTATATAAGATTCGGCACGGCCGAATATAGCGCTCTTACTTGTTTTAATAGGCATGACACTGCCCACTTTTCTAATCACGAAACTATATAGTCATGACAGCTCAATATGTATGCAAAGTTTCAGAAAAATCGGTCAAGTTGAAGTGGCTAAAAATAATAATTAATTTTTTATGGGCGTGGATTACCCACTTTTTACCCCCCATAAACACTCCCTGGAATGTGTACAACAACTTGCCAAAGTTTGAGTCCGATCGGCATTACGGTTTCGGAGTCTATAGCTAACACACACACACACAGAGTTTCACTTTTATATATATAGATAAAAGATAGATAGATAGATAGATAGATAGATAGTTAGATAGTGTTGCTACTACAAAAAAAAAAAAAAAAAATTACAAAATTATTAGATAAAATCACGAAATATATAAAACACCTATTTAAAGAATATTATTATTTATTTACTGTGCTACATATTTATATTTATTTTAATTTTATTTATTATAAAAATTTGTGCAATTGAATTAAAAATTTATAAAAAAAGTGGTTGAGGGTTCCAGATTAGCCACTTACATAAATAAAAACAATAATATTGTTACGGGAAAATTTTTTGTTTACATTTTTTTTATGTTTATATAAATATAAATTAAAAAGATCGAAAACATTCATTTATTATATAATATACAAAAAAAGTGATAACTCTAATCAAATGCGTTTGTTAAGGTATTAAGGTGTTCAAAATCTCTCGTTTTCTAATAGGAAATATACGACAAAGTACTTGAAAGAGTCTGCAATGAATTGCCGAATCAGTATCAAATTATAGCACTTTAATTTTCTCTCTATGGTTTTTCTTTTTCTATAAAAACTTTATTTACAAGTTTCCTTTAATAAATAACAGCATTCATTCTTGTAGAAAGTTTATTTAATAAATAATTTTAAAAATAATTTTTATAGACATGGATTTGTTTAAGGTATATATTTTTAACCATATAAGAACACGTCGTCAGGTTTCCTATATTCACAGATTTTTTAAAAGATTTTTAAAAATATATTTATAAAAAAGTAATCAGTATTCTTAACAGAACTTATAAATAATTTTTACGCTTATTAATAAATTATTAATTTAAACAGAAAATAAATGTGTGTTGAACGCACAAATGATTTGTGATGCCCGCTTTAATATGCCAATTTGAATCTTAAATGATTATCATTTACTCTTTTGGCCTTTTTTTGTGATACCAAAATACACACATACATTTTGCTATAACAGATCGGGTATTTGTGCTGTTAGACTTATTTACTGCTGTATTTTCTACAAACAATCGTACTTGTTTAATATTCAAAGTGGTATCAAATTGTTTAAATTTCTCAATTTTTTAAACTGGGTAATAGGTTGGCATTATATCATACATTACATGTCGTTACCAACATGATTATTTTATAATAAAGAACAATTGTCTAATGGTTATGAACTTCTTTAAACAGTAAACTTCTTTTACGCTTAACATGAACCATATAAATATTATTACTAGCCCCTATTGTTACTAGAAGGCCCCACATATTGCACAGGTCTATTAGTGGTATAAACCTTTTGCAAAAATCAGGACCTGAAACGTTGCTGCAACACAGCACATTTTGTCGTAAACGTAGGCGTTTAAAAAATCTATTTATGACGTCTTTCTTAATCGACAGATTTATATTGGGGCACGACTTAAAAATGCGGGAATCACAGATGGCATAAAGTTTAAAAGAATTTATTGCCCTTAATAACTTAAACTATATGTAATTTGAAGCGGTGTCTTATTTTCACTTACTTACTGAACATTATACAGTAGACAAACAATTTTTTTTCTAAATTCGATAAAAATAATTATTTAATTTAAAAAAGTAGCGCTGCAGAATGCCGATTTCCCACCAGAGCCTAAGGTTAACGTGTATATTTGGCTTTGTCATGTGTGAGCCTGTACCTATTTGCAGTAATTTTATCATGGAAGACTAAGATTGCACAAGCCAGTCAAAAAGATCGCAGGAAGATTGTTGTGAGACTGAGTAAGAGCTTGCTGGTTCAGTAGGAGTTACTCAAGTAGTATCTTTTGAACGCCTGCGAGCAAGATTCATTCAAGAGCAGGAAAACTGGTTACCATATGAATTAAAGCGGAGAAAGCTTGATAACAATTCTGCATGTCAAAAAAGCTGCGAGCAAGATTTATTCAAAAGCGGGGAAATCCACTACAATACGATGTAAAAGCCGAGAAAGCCTGATAACGATTATGCATGTCAAAGTAGCTGCTTTAACGCAATAACAAAAATTATTTTCGCTCTAAAACATTACTTGAAATATAAATCCGTTACGATAAATCGAAGCGCAGGAGATTATATGTGAAGCCAGGCCAATCTGCTGAATAGCCATCAAAGCCAAATACCCGTTGCACTAAGAAAATTTTCAAGTTTTGATGAAACCATAATGGTCTTATCTCTTTAAAGTTACTGAAATCTTGCCAGCCCTTCCCAGGGAAATTTAACCGAACTCAACTGATTCAGTTGAAGCGAGTATTGACCGAACACATGGCCAGACACGAAACAGTAATATTGCATCATGAAAATGCCCTACGACATATTGTAAGTGATTGGGAATTTTGAAATCATCCGCAGTGTAGTCCATACCCTGATCCAAATGAATACTACTTGTTTCGATTGATGTAGAATGCTTTTTTGTGGAATAATCTTCACTTAGGAATAGAGTCTCCGACATTGAGGTTTTTGGTACTTAACCTTTAAAGATGAGTAGTTCTCTCGCCGCGGAATCCATATGTTGCCACAAAGATAAGAAAAAGTCACAGCTAACAATGATCAATATTTTAAGTAAGATTTATTGAATTAATATTTTAAGCAAAAGCTAAATTTAAAAAAGAAACGCACATTTTGAAGTTATTTCGGTACATTTTTTTTACTGGTTTGATTTCGACCATTTTCAATTCCATATTCCCCCGAAATGTTTTTCTCTTCGAGATCTAGCTAAATATCAGCTTAAATGCTTTAATGTTTCGATTCGATACGATACGATATTAATAAGCATTGTTTTTTTAATTTTTTCTTTTTTTTTTGTAAAAAGGCATTTAACTACTGAATTATTTTCTTATGCAAAGTATCGTGTAGGCTTTGTAATAATTATTACATGAGTCGTCTTCCTCAAAGGTTTTTGGGTGTTAAATATTTTGAACTTTAAAATAATTTTCTTTGTCTTAATGTGGTAACTATCTCATTGCCGCATATTCTATACATACACGTAGTAGATAGAAAATTAGGACTATTTAGTCGATAGTAATAAAGAACTAAACTACGAATTGTTGGGTAGTATTGAATGTAATTAAATTACATTTAAAATTCTACGGCACACAAATTATTATGTTATGCGTATCATTTTTATTTATTTGACCAAACTGCTGATTAATTTCTATCACGTTTAAACGTTTTAATGGCTTTTCTGTACGCCTAGCTGTAGTAGCAGCTACAAAATTTTCAGTTATATAATTACGCATATACAAGTGCTTACTACCCTATCAAAGGCATCAAAGGCATCAAAGGCACATGTAAAGGGTGATGTTTTTGGTATTTTGTTTTCTAGTTAAAATAAAAAAAAAAAAAAAATACGTGACATGCTGCAATGTCAAAAATGCTCAGAAAAGTTTGTCGTTTCACAATGACTAGACTTACCTAGAAAAACAGTTGTAGATCATTGAATTCTATTATCAAAATTCGTGTTGTGTGAGGAATATGTTTCGTTTAACTATGTTCATTTTATAGTCATCGTCATCGACCCTCCTCCAATCAGGCTATTAGATGTATGTTAACCAGACCTGGGGGGTCTCAATTACATTTTGTATTTAATTACACCTATAATTACACAATTACATGTAATTGTAATTGAATTTTTTCAATTACAATTACACGTAATTGTAATTGAAAAAGAAGTAAAAATCAATTACGATTACATGTAATTGTAATTGAAGTTTTCTTAAATTACAATTACATGTAATTGTAATTGAAAAAATTCCAATTACAATTACATGTAATTGTAATTGGAAAAAAATCCAATTACAATTACATTTAATTGGAAAAAAAATTTTCATTAAGTAATTTAAAAAAAAACAAGTAATCATTACTTTTTTAAGTATTTATTGTCAAAAAAGTATTTAATTACAAAAATTATCAATTACATATTATATAAGCCAGTCTTTACCATTTAATAATTTTCAGTTCAAAAATGTTACGAACACGTCCGAATTGAAATTTCAATAATGATCGAAATGAAATCGATCGTTTTTCATCACATACCTGATTGAAAAATAATTAAGACAAGGAACCAATTTAAAAAAAATTATTATTTGCTTTAAATAACACAATTTTTTTTCATATAATTTAGAAAATCGTTTTAAGAATTTTAAGTTTTATTTTATGGTTTTAAAAATGTAATTGAATTTTGTTCAATTACAAGTAATTATTTGTTGATTAATTACAATTACAATTACTTGTAATTAGTAATTGAACATTTTCAATTACAATTACATGTAATGTGTATTTGATTTTTTTTAATTAACAATTACAAGTAATTGTAATTGACATTTTTCAATTACAATTACATTTTATTGTAATTGAGTTAAGTCCTTACTTTCAATTACAATTACTTGTAATTGTAATTTAGACTACCTCTATTACAAATTACATGTAATTGTAATTGTAATTGAAATGTAATTGAGATCCCCCAGGTCTGATGTTAACACACATATTTAGCGAATTTTGTATAAAGAGTAGTCAGAGATAATTTAAGAGCTGTCAATGCACACTAAAAATGCAATCTTTGATGCAACTTGTACGGTCTAATTGGACCATAGTTTTTAAGTACGATGAATTTTTAACAACTTTTCACTAATTAGTTTAGGGTACCGTCAGATGATTACCAACTGTGGGCTGGACCAAAATTAAAGAACTTGACTTGACCGACATGTAGTTTAAACAAAAACAAGATTGAAGAGCAACTAAATTTGCAGTCAATTGGCCATCAAAATCATATAATTTGAAAACAACACAAAAGTTTTTGGGGATACGTGAAGTCTCTCTTGCACAGGGATAAGACAGCCATAATTCCAGTGATCGAGGGCAACATTATATATGAATTACGTGAAATAATATTTAAAAAGTAAGGTTCAGTTATTCACTTTTATTCCAAGATAAAGATTTCATTTCGTTTTGAAAATTTTCTGCTTTTTTAATTTTTAAAACCCAAGATGTAAAGAAATCACCTGGTTTATTTATATACAGAATGCAAGTGCAGTATTCATTTATTCGCATCGCGTACATTTCATAATTAACAAATAAATATAAGTAATTTGCACTGATTAATGATTTATACTGTAGTCAAATTACGTTCATTCACTTACATACAGAAATACATAGATACATACGTACATATCGATAGATGCGTATGTAAATATATGATGCAAAAGCAATTTAATTTTCTTGACCTAAAATTTTAGGTGTCACCATCTAAAATTCTTCGTTACATCTTCTGCATTTACTGCTGGAATTTAACGAATAATAGTTTTGTCTCGAGGAGACTAAATGTCAGTGACCTCAACTCCCGCTTGATAGAAATTACCAACTAGATTTTAGTTTTTAAATACTGAAATAACATCAACTAGGTAAAGCCCGCAGAAAACCATTTTCGTAACTATCATAAAGTTGGATTTATCCTATTTATACTGAAAGTAAGGGTCGCAATATTAAATTTTTATTGATGTCAATGGCCCTCAGAGCACAATATAAGGCAAAAACCGGTAAGAGCGCTATATTCGGCCACGCCGAATCTTATATACCCTTCACAACGTGTACTCATGCAGTAGCAATTGTTTGTATCACCATTCTTCTCATTAATATAAAATACGTACATACATATAGAAAACATGCATATATAAAAATATCTCATTCTAAAATTATAATATGGGTTTACATATGCATGGTAAAAAAAAATATAGAAAAATAAAAAAAATATTAATATTATTGCAATATTAAATGTAATACAATTATGTTGTGTTGTTAATTATTGTCACTCGTTTAGTCCTGAAGATAACAACCGTTGGTTGGCGAAATATTGAACAAAATTAATAATAAAAATTATTATTAAAAACACACTTTGAGCTCGATTATTTAACCAAACTTGCAGTTCATCAACAGGTCAAAAAAACATATATATAAATTAAAAAAAAAATAAATAAAAAAATATAAAAAAATAAAACAAGTAAGAGCGCTATATTCGGCCGTGCCGAATCTTATATACCCTTCACAACGTGTAGTCATGCAATAACAGTGGTTTGTGTCACCATTCATCCCATATGATATACGTACATACATATAACAAGTAAAAGCGCTATATTCGGCCGTGCCGAATCTTATATACCCTTCACAACGTGTAGTCATGCAATAACAGTAAATTCACGTATGTATGTTAAAAAAAACAAAAAAAAAAATTTAAAAAAAAAAAATTTAAAAAAAAAATTAAAAAAAAAAAAATTATTATATACATATATAATATATATAAAACAAAAAAAAAAATAAAAAAAAATTAAAAAAAAAAAAATAAAAAAAAATAATAATAAAAATATATATAATATATTAAATAAAAAATAAAAAAAAAATAAAAAAAAAATTAAAAAAAAAAATTTTAAAAAAATTTAAAAAAAAATTTTTTTGCCTCAGCTGGGATTCGATGCCACGTTTTCTCTAACCAGTATACACGTTTGTATGTATGTATGTTGTTGTTGTAATGTTGTTTTTATGAAAAGAAAATCGAGGTGGTCGTGGGTTTTTGCTCATATCTCAGTTGTTTATGTACCGATGTTTCTGATTTTCAATACCGATCTACTCCCGAATATTTCTGATATTTTAATACCTTACCCGGGTCCAACCTATGTCGGGGGGCTTCAAAAAGTTGATTTCAACATACACACGGACAGACGGTCAGACGGACAGACGGACAGGCGGACAGACGGTCAGGGCTTAATCGACTCCTCTATTCATAAGCTTTCAGAAAATATATACTTTATGGGGTCGGAAATGAAAATTGTAGAAATTTCACACGGAATGACAAACCTATATATACCCTTTTTCACTGTGTGAAGGGTATAAAAACATACATATATAAAAACGTCCCATTGTAAAATTAAAAATTCACTATGTATGTTAAAAAAACAAAAAAAAAAAAAAAATTTTTTAAAAATTTAAAAAAAAATTTTAAAAAAAATTTAAAAAAAAATTATTATGTATATAATATATATAAAACAAAAAAAAAAAAAAAAATAAAAAAAAAATAATAAAAAATAATAATAAAAATATAAATAATATATTAAATAAAAAATAAAAAAAAAATAAAAAAAAAAATTTAAAAAAAAATTTTTTTGGCTCAGCTGGGATTTGATGCCACGTTTTCTCTAACCAGTATACACGTTTGTATGTATGTATGTTGTTGTTGTAATGTTGTTTTTGTGAAAAAAAATCGAGGTGGTCGTGGGTTTTTGCTCATATCTCAGTTGTTTATGTACCGATGTTTCTGATTTTCAATACCGATCTACTCCCGAATATTTCTGATATTTTAATAACTTACCCGGGTCCAACCTATGTCGGGGGGCTTCAAAAAGTTGATTTCAACATACACACGGACAGACGGTCAGACGGACAGACTGACAGAGCTTAATCGACTCCCCTATTCATAAGCTTTCAGAAAATATATACTTTATGGGGTCGGAAATGAAAATTGTAGAAATTTCACACTGAATGACAAACCTATATATACCCTTTTTCACTGTGTGAAGGGTATAAAAAACAATTTGGCTCAACTGGGTTCCATTGGCACGTTCACTGACCAGTATACCACGTTTGTATGTATGTGTTGTATGTTGTTGTTGTAAAAAAAACGAGGTGGTCGTGGTTTCCTCATATCTCAGTTGTCGATGTCTGCGGGCTTCAAAAACTTGTTTTTACACACGGACAGACAGATATTGCTTAATCAACTACTCTATTCATAAGCTTTCAGAAGATATATACTTTATGGGGTCGGAAATGAAAATTTTAGAAATTTCACACGGAATGACAAACTTTTTTCACTTTTGTGTTGAGGGTATAAAAAGATCGACCACACCGTATTAATTGGCCATAAACATTTTCCGGTATGTTCTATTGTTTATACATATATGCGTGTGTTTGTTTTTTCAAATAATTAGGATACATTTGGGGGATTCACAATAGTGTCATAAAGTCATATGTCCTATAATAATAGTATGAAAAATTAAGACTATTGTGAACAACCCCTCATAATTAAGTGTGCTATTTTGAATTTAAATTAGCTGAAGTAAAACAATCATAAAAGTAAATATTTTCTTTTATATGCCAAGAACAAGTGAAAAAAAAAACAAAACAATAGCCAGTTTGTGCGAAAAGTGCATTTTATATATTGTAATGGCAGACTCAAATAAATAAACAATATTTTCCATTTTTCAGTTTTGCCGCAAATCATAAATAAATTAAATTTTGTTTGATAAACAAAAACAGCAGAGTTCTAAGCCGATCTTATTTAACGCCGCCAGTGATTTGTTATCAAAAATTAGCAACTGCGCTTAAATTTGGATGTCGGCCCGATAAAATTATACAATGAACGGCAACGGCTTACAAAAACTATTGCGACTTGGCTTGGCCGGCTTAGCCGTTTAGCACAGGTCTCTGCTTATAAAATACGACTGCACAATAAACACAGCGTACACAGGTCTATTATTTTAAGACACTTTTTGTTTGAAAAGCAAAAACAATATTTTTAAACCATTGTAAGATTTTAGAACAATATGACAATATGACATAATAAGACACCCTGTGAATTACCCAATTGTTATGTTATAGATACTACATATAGTAATATTTAATAATGCAGCTAAGAAAAATTATTAATCATGAAAAACATAAGTGATTTTTTAAAAAATTTCCCAATTAAGAGAGCTCTAAACTTCAAATATCGTAAGAACTTCTTTTACCATTAGCGAAGCTAAAAACTTTTTCTGGGAATGGCAAGAGCAAAAGCATTACGCCTCTAGAATGGTTTAGTTGCGCCCATGCAATTCGAACTCGTTTGAACTAATATTAGGCAATTTCCAAATATGTATTGATTTAATCGTATGGTATTTTCTAACGCAGGCATAAGTGTATGTTTTAATATGTTCGAGTAATGACAATAAGAATATCCAGTGGGTGTCATATTTAAAATATAATTGAAATTGGATTTATTTCTAATTAACATTCTGCATACTAAATGCAGAATCTACATACATATACGAAACATGTATCTGTGTGTGTAGTAAGAAAATGTGAATGGAGTGGTTTTGTGTAACATTCGTCAAGTAATTATTTTCTTATAATTTTTTAATAAAGCATTTTTGTATCGAAGAGCTAACAAGCTTATCGATTACTTTTGAGTAGATGTAAATATATAAGAGTGTGTCATATTAGTCATAAATAATATTTTATTCGTATGAGGATATCACTACCGTTTCTTACTATTTTTGGTTCTAATTAGAAAATTGTTATCAAAAGTAAACCGTACTAGGTTTGAGTCAAATAGAAATTACAGTTTTGCAGAAACAACATCACATGTATTTCTTTCATGGATGGTGGGGGGACTTTTCATCACTTCCCCTGCTCCGAGCTTATCGATTTGTTGCCTGACAATGTAAACTAATATCGTAGCCAATTACGCAGAGTTTAAAGTCGATAACCATTATTGTGCCGACGAGATTCCATTAAATATATATTTTTTTTGTTGGAGGAACCACGCTCCCTTATCAGATTCGGTCTAATTATTGTTAATACCAGAATTAAAAACTTTAAACATTTATTGTTTCTAAAATAAATCAAATAATGAGTTTTTTGTGTGGGGATTTACTTCCCCTGTTAGATTGTATCGGTTTTTAGTTAGAAAAAGATAAATAAGATGAAAGAAAAAAACACAAAGTTTTAAGATTTTTGATGTTAGAGTTTTCTTGATTTCTCAATAAATTTGCTTAATTTATATTGAAGGTGCCACGCCCATTGATCTTTTATAGCTTATTTTCAGCTTTACTACGAAAGCTATTATTAAAATACACCACCTTAAAGACTTTAGGTATTACAATACTCTAAATATATGAAAAAAAACTGTAAATATTGTATGATGGTAGGTGCCTCACCTAGTTAAAATTTAAAAAGTATGTCCGTAAAAAACATTGCTGAGCTTCATTCATTATATAAAGAAATAAAACAAACCAATCAAGCTGTTATCCGGCTTTAGATAAGACAAAAAGTGCGTATGGTACTTCTTAATTTCTAAGAAAAAAATTGGCGAAATCGGTGCAGCCGTTGTTAAGTAATTACCAACAAACGACATTTAATTTTTATATTGGAAACAGCTTTATTTCAGAATTTCGAATTTTTTCCTGACAAAATCGTAATACTGTTTGATTTTAAAGCCTTTGACTGGTTTAAATTTGCCCTGGTTACGAGTCTGATGTAACGTAACATACACAAACATGTGCGTACATCTATTGAAACAAAATACAAGTATGTTTGTATCTATGTATGTATAACTACCTATCAAAAATGTTTGTGTATATGTTTAGTTTCAATTCAAAACCACTATTCGATACTGAACAAAGGAATCACTTCAACATAAATATCGACTTGCATACATATTTACAAATGCATTTGCATTTAAACTAAATATGTATGTATGTTCTACATCTGTATGATTACTTTACTTACCTAAAGGATATTCTGTTATTTAACAAACATTCTTGTAATTAATTCTTAATCCATATAATTTTATTGAGATATAAAATTATCAATCACATACACTAAAAAAAACCAAATGTCATATAACGTGTGCTTAAAGGAATTAAAAATAATTTAACAATAATTTGGCATGACATATTTATGTAGTTTAATGTAGTGTAATGAAAATTGGAATCTTCTAGATTTTTTTTTTTTTTTTTAGAAACTATTGATATATTTGTTTAAATATAAAACTATTAGAGATAGGAACAAATATACTAATTTACAAGTAATTGTAAATATATAAATTTATGGTTTGTGTATAAGTATGTTATAAGTAGAAAATATTTGATTTAATTTTTATTTTTTATTTTTATTGCAATACAAATACAAATTATATTCTAATTTAATTAACCGAGCTGAGTAACGATGACAGTTTGCAACAGATTGGAAGACCAGTACACTATTTATTTGATATAAATTAAATTTAATTATTAATAGAAAATTTTCTTTTATAAAAGTCCAACCATCAATAATTTTTAGAAGTAAGTATCGAGTTACTCAGCGAAAATTTAAATTTCCAACTAATAGAATTATTCCATGCATGCTGCATAGTGCCAAGGAACATCTCATTCCCTGGCCTCTTAGAAAAAGTTTAAAGACAAAAGATTCCTCAAATTTAACCAATATACGATGAAGCTTTCTAAAGCATTCACGCATAGAAAATTCGTAGTTAGAGCACTCATGGGGGTATTTTGTCAATCCGGATATTTGGGCAAAAGTGAAATTTAAGAATTGAAAAAATTTAAAGACGCAGCTCGACAGACAACATCATTTTGCATCGTTGTGTTGACTGCATGAGTACTTACTGACTTTTTACGGTTTTGAAGCGTAAAATGAAGTGTTTGCTGTGAAAACGTAACTCAACATTTCCATGCATTTTTTTCTCTCACGTCAAGATAGTGTTTTCTTAGAGGTTTCGTAATAAAAAAAAAATTGATTATTATTTTGCTTAGAATATATTTTTTTGTGGATAAATGAATAAAGATTTAACACTGATTTCGTTTTTCAGTAAAAAATTTTATCAACAGCTGCTTATAAGGATTTTTAGATATTTACAGTTTTATTGTAAAAGAAAAAACAGAACAAAACGGCTTTTTTGTTCACTTTTTGAGAAAAAAAAAACCTCAAAAGGTCTTTGAAAGTGAGTGCAGTCGCGATCCTAAAATCATTACAGATAACGATAGAATATCAAATCTCTACTAAAGGGTCCGCCAAATAACTTTTTTTTTGAAAATGCTATAAAAAATTGTTGCCAATATCCTCCTCTTCAATTTTTGGGAATAAATATTCCTTCAACATGGCCCAATAACGATCGCCACAGACTACGGCCACTCCTTGCTAATTTTCGAAGAAAAATGGCCCAATTATGCCTCTGGACCAAAATTCGCACCAAACAGTGACTCGTTTTGGGTGTATCGGCTTTTCAGTGTATGCGTGCGGGTTTTCTGTGCCCTAAATGCGCCATTTTTGCCTGGGTTCATACTCGCCAAGATCAAAATGAGCTTCATCTGAAAAGATGACTTTTTTTTGGCAAAATCGTCCAAAGTAACTTCGCAATATTTCCCAGCGTTGTTCAAGCGTATACACAACCATATTCGTTCAGCGGAATGATAAAACTAATTATCTGTCAAATCAGACATGAGCTTAGTGTTATCATTCACGAAATAAGCGTTAGTTGGAAAAAAACGTTAGATGGCGGACCCTTTATATTGGCATTCACCACAAATAAAACTAACAGATTTTGCTTCGGAATAATACCTCCCTTTACCCATAAACTTATGCTGATGATAAAAGACTCACTTGCTAAATATAAGTAAAAATTTGAATAAATTTTTTCCTTAAACAAATTTTTCAATATATGCTGCAAAGACAAAACATACATATATACTTATATTAAATTTGTATCCAAATATTTAATTTCAGATTTAGCTATTAAGTACCATGTTAACAGTACAGGTGTCTTTACTTTATCGTGTTTATTGTAGGTATCTTCACTTAATCGTGAATAAAATTATCAATTGTCAACCAATTTTTATGATTTATAAGTTATTATATTCGTAAGATTTTTTGCTCTTCAAAAAGTGTCAACAATTTATTTTTTTAATAATGTTTTGGAAACAAACAAGTAAGAGCACTATATTCGGCTGTGCCGAATCTTTTATACCCACCACCAATTTTGTGTACATTTAAAGCACAATATTTATTATTTTGTTAATCGCTATAGAATAATCTCTTTATAATAAAATATGTATCACTTTCTTTGTAGAGGGTGGTTAAATTTTAAGGGCCCATGTTTAAGGTGAACCACATCTAAACTTCAACTTTTTTCTTGTATTTCATTTGACATTTCTCAATCTCAGACTAACTCAATTTGAACCGTGGAAAGATACGCAATCGAGCAACGCTTTTAAATATTAAAGATTTTTATAAAAATGGGCGTTCAAATTAAAATGCATTTTGTGCACTTTGTGATACTTTTGGTCAACATAATCGTTTGAATTCGTCCACAATCGTGAGAATTGTACAAAAATATTTAAATGTCTGCAAAGCAGGTCTGTATGAAATGTGAAAACATCTGTGAATGCCATCTTAGTTCGTTGAATGGGAAACATTGCTGTTTTTCACGATAACGTGGCAAAAGAGCAAGCAACCTCGACTCATCATTGTGTCCAACAATTGAGCATCAACAGTGTCATTGAAAATATGGACTATCGGATCGAGGTGTGCCGCCTAGGTTGGGGGGGCCATTTGGCCGATATTTTGTTCCATACATAACTGAAGCATACAAATATTATCATTATAAAAATTAATGATAATAATTTCATAATAATTTTATTCAAAATCAACATAGTCCCTTAAAATTAAACCACCCATTATAACTTCGGTATGCTAGTAAAATGTTTTCGTAAATTTAGTCTTTCAATGAAAGTGGCCGTTAAAATACGCGTGTCAATAAAGTTTCTGCTAATAAACATAACTTAGATATTTCAATATAGTCTTTTAGTATTCCAAAATCTTTATTCATAGAGAATTTACATGAATTTAAGAGGAAAGTTTTATCTACGAAATAGTGCTAATTTATGTTTGTTATCTTATGTTCTCCTGAAGTTATGCTCTATTAAAAATGGGAATTGAGGAAAATGTTGACCTAAGTAAAAAAAAATTATCTCTAAACATTATAAACAATTTATTTTCATGTACTGAGAATGTATATTTTGAATCACCGTGTGATAATAATATAAAAATATGTTTCACTTTCTTTGTAGAGGGTGGTTAAATTTTAAGGGCCACAGGGTGATTTAAAATATACATTCTCTGCATTTTTCTAAAACGGGAAATTTATTAGTAAGATTTTGATTTTTAAACTTCTATAACATTTTGCTTTTAAAAGATTTTCAAACGAAATAAGTTTTGTATAATTTTAAAATTTGTTAGCCATTAGTACATGAAAATAAATTGTTTATAATGTTGAAATAATTTTTTTTTACTTAGGTCAAAATTTTTCTAAATTCCCATTTTTAATAGAGCATAACTTCAGGAGAACACAAGCATAAGTTGTTAGCATGCCATCTAGTAGTTGCTAGTAGAGTCATCTATCTTATCATCTTTATCTTGTATATAGCTACAGTACAATAAATGGCGCAGTGTAAGATGAATAAATGCTAATATATATGACTAATATATTTTTATAAAAATTTAAGGAAAAAAGTGTGCGTGGCACATCTATTTTCCGTTATAACGAAGATTTTGACTAAAAAGCCATGTTTGCAAAATTTCAGATTCGTACATATAGTTTTGTCAGTTTTATTACGTTTTTAATTTGAAATATACACTGTGCGGTATAAATTTTCGTACATTTTTATCTATAACTCTTTTCCTAATTCATAGATTTAAGCGATTTTCAGGGAAAAAAATATTCTTTTGACTCGATAAATATATATTCGAAGTTTCATGACTACGTTTATGCGTCTGGACACAATTCAAAAGTGAAAGTGGGCGTTATAGTAGGCGTGTCAAAGTTGTTTTTGCTAATGAGTACAACTGATGTGTTTCAATATAGTCCTTTATTATTCCAAAATCTTTATTAATAGAGAAATTATATGAATTTTAGGTAAAACTTTATATGGGAGGTGGGCGTAGAAGTGGGCGTGGTACCTTAATTCTATGGCATAGTAATGAAATTGTCTAGGGGAATAGACGTAGCAAAATTTATCATCATACCTCTAATTTTAGCGGTTTTATGAGCTTTTAAATTTCATTAACGGTAGATAACGTGAAAAGTGGGCGTTATAGTAGGCGTGTCAAAGTTATTTTTGCGAATGAGTACAACTGAGGTGTTTCAATATAGGCCTTTATTATTCCAAAATCTTTATTAATAGAGAAATTATATGAATTTTAGTTAAAACGTTATATGGGAGGTGGGCGTAAAAGTGGGCGTGGGACATTGATTTGCCGTTACAAAAAAGCGTGTCACCAAAAAGCAAAGTGTGCAAAATTTCAGAGTCGTACATCCAATTTTGTTGCTTTTATGACGTTTTTGTTTTTAAATATACCGAAAAATACACTGTGCGGTATAAATTTTCGTACATTTTGATCGATAACTCCTCTCCTAATGTATAGATTTAGACAATTTTCGGGGGAAAATATTGTCTTTGTCTTGTCCAGGAAATATATATACGACGTTTCATGAGTCTACGTTAAGGCGTTTGGACACAATTCCATTTTTTTCGATGTTCGAAGGACACGGTTTTTTCGACCTACTCTTGCTTTTCGAGCTATAACTCTCTTCCTGATACTCCGATTTAGCCCATTTTCAATACCAGACAAACCTTGTCTATAAGAAAGATTCTGGCAAAATTTGAGCCCCCTAGCTTTTTCGGTGCGACCTCTATCGTGCTTTCAACAGACGGACAGACGGACGGTCATAGCTAGATCGTCATAAAATCAAACCCCGATTCAGAATATATATACTTTATGGGGTCTAAAATGGATATTTCGATGTGTTACAAACGGAATGACAAAATGAATATACCCCCACCATTTTTTTGGTGGCGGGTATAAAAATAGTACACATTTTGCATTAAAAAATAATATTACCGCCACTTCTTTTTAAATAACTCTTAAACTCTTGAAAGTTAAAAAAATACATTTATTTAGCTGCGTTAAAGAAAATTTTATTGTGAACCATTTGCTAGTATTTTTATGAAAATTGCTATAAAGTTAAGCTCTAAACACATAGACGCCAGCAAAGTTCAAAACTTCACGGCTTCAAATGCTGCCAACTTCAAATGCTGCTCTGAAGTCAGCTTCATAGTTATTTTGAAGACAGCAACAACATAATAATCAGCTGATGTGTATTTTAGCAATACGAATTTCAGGGATGCCGCATATATATTTTATAATGAATAAAATTAAAGTTATTGATAAAAATATGTAATAATATCACGAAAAGCTATAAAAACACATAAATTTATTTCTTTATTGTATTTTTGTAATGTTCTTTTATGTTTAATATCAAAAATAAGTTTTTGTTCTTTTTTTTCCAATTTAATATATATAATGGCAACACTATATTTGTTTCTTGCTGCCCGTCAAAATAGAAAATAGCCTAAGTTGGCAGCAGCAGCAAATGCTGTTGTGCAGTCGTGCTGCCGTCAAAATAATCGTTTTCATTTAAACACATGGATTTTATTTTTGACATATTGCTGCTTGCTGTCTGCTGTCGTCTATGTGTTTATAGCATTATGATGAAATGCATCAGCATAACCGCCTAATTTCAGGCGAAATATTAGGCATGCCCATAAAATAAATTTGAGTCCGATAGAAAAAAACTGAAAGCGTATTTGAATTAAGCGCGTTAAAATCTTTATAGTCCACATATTTTTAATTAAAAGGCGATTTTTGCTGCAGATCAGTGTTATTTAGTATTTCATTATGATCACGGTGTTCTGTATATCTGTTGGCATGTGTGGCAAAACTTTTGTTTGTCGTTATTGTTTTTCATACTCTCATACATTTTAAAACACATACTCGCACACTCACACATACACTTGTATGCTAGTGTTGAAATAACCATTAAATGTTGTTAGATACTAAAATTTAATTGAATTGATTCAATTTAATTTATTTCTATTAACTTGAATTTAATTATATCCATATCTGGCTTAGCTACAGATTTCAATTTCTTATAACAATTTCATAGTAATATGCTTACTTTACAATTAATGCATGTGTTTATCTAACATTATGACTAAATTTAACGTGTGTTTATGGGTTTGTTGTAAATACGTAAACATTGTGTATATTATGCAAACACATTCGCACAAAGTTTTTAATTACTTAAAGCTAAGACATAATAATTGTCAGTACGATAATAAGTATTATTCTTTAATAATTATTTGTTTTCCACATAAAGTTTATTATGAGGGGAGTGCACAATAGTTTTGTGTCATACGTGATCGTATTTAGATTTAAAGTAATTATCCATAAAACAGGCGTTTTGCATAATTCATGTGTGGACAACATTTTTAAAACCACTAGTAATATTTTTAAACACAAAATTTTGAAATATTAAATTTACACAAATTATTAATATGCCACATTTTAATTATTTTAATATCGATCTTAGTATTTTATTAAAAAAACGCTTAAAATTAAAATTTGCATTTCTTTTAATTGACTACAGTTTGCTTTCAAGTTTGTTTGAAATTTTTAAACCCTTAAAATAATGTTTTGATAAATATGATAAAACTACAGTTAAGCCAGTTTCTCGGTATGAAAAGTTTGCTAGGAGGATCACTAAAATCTATTAATTTTTGCTCTAATGAAAAATGTTTTTTTTATTGTATTACTAATATTAGGAATTTACACTAGTTGCAATATAAAATCCACGACAAATTTTTTCATCAGGTAGTCGTCATTCGTCAGCTGAGTATTTTTTTCTACACATATTTTAAACTTATCTCTCTCAAAGCGCAATTCTCTCTCTTATCTCATTTATTTCAAATGTCAAACTGATAAATAAATTTACCTTGATCAAGTCATTGGAATATGTTTTGACTATAATTTTTTGAAGGGAAATTAAAAAAATTAAAAAAAATATTTATATAAAATAGCGGTTACGATTGCTTGAGCAAATATTTGCAAAATGTGAACACAGCTTAAGTCGAATTGTTTTTGAACATAATGCTGTATTTTTTTTTAAGACAATGGAATATATTAGTCTCCGATTGTGGGTGTTGGAGTCGGATCCTGCATCCTCCTTTCCTTCCTACCTTATGTTGTATATTTGTTAGACTTGGCTTGTTAGAGGAAATTAAAATATAATATTTACTTTATATACGCTTGACACGGTCTTAATTGTATATAAATATGAGAGTTGCCTTTTGTATTTCGGGATTGGGAAACCCCAGTGGTACAATCTGGTAATTGACGTTTCTAAATTAAAGCTTGCCACTATACACGTACTCTAAATGTTTTAAGGTACGAATGCTTTTTGTGATGTTTATAGTAATTTGAAAAACTCATCTCGATCTACAATTTGAATTAATTAATGAAACATGTTCTTGTGAATTTTCTTTACAACTTTCGAGGTAAATTCAATTAACAATAGTGTACTTATCAATGAATTAATTTCGATTTTTAGCGATTAAGCACCATCAGGGACCAGTGTTTATCGATGGCTTACTAAATTTTTATTAAAATTCGCTCAACGACGAGTTTTGTGAAGGTCATCTAAAATCGGTTGTGGTCCCAAAAAACATTGACGATGTGCGTAAAACGATACGTCATGTAACTTATTGTATGATTTAGGCAACCTTAAGTATTAGTTGGTCTAGCATTCATTAAATATTGCATAAACAGTTGGCTGCAAAAACAAATAAAGATCTTTCAAGACGTCAAAACCCTTACAAAAGTCATTATTCCATGTGGGTCAATCGGAATGAAAATGGATTCGAAAATTGGTTCACACGTATGCAAAAGTATAGTGATCTTAATGGTAAACTTTTCGAAAAGCAATAAAGTTGTTTTCAATGTTTTTTTTATAAATAAATTGTTGTCTTTAAACTCAAAATATAAGAGGTAGGGCTTAAAAATTGGTTTAAAAAACTATAAAATCCAAATTCACTGTTAGGCCGAAGCTTGATAATAATAGAGTCACTATATAAAAGTGGTTGAAAAAGTGTATTTAGTATGGGAGCGACAGTGCCTACTTTTATAAAGAAAAAAAAAAATGTATTTTAACTGAGACTTAATGCAGTAAGAGAAATTTATTGAAATGATGGGCATGTCGTACATACTATAAGCCGCCCATTAATTTCAAATGCAACAAAGAATCACAGATTCTTTTAATAGTTTAAAGCATTTAGCAATGCACATGTTAATTTAAGAGTATGCATTATATGGGAGGTGGGCGTTAAAGTCGACGTATAACTTTCATTTTCTGAAATTGCTGTGTAGGGTATGTTTTGAGACAATTTTTTTAATCTCTTATATACTCTTCTCGTAATGCAAGAAATTAAGTAATTTTTGGGGACACGTTCTTTTTTCCTCAAGAATATTATAAAGTACGTATTTTTGTTTAAGCGTTATCGCATTTTATTTGATTTCAAAAAGACATATGTGCATGGCATTTTCTAGCTCAATAACTTATAACTTCCGATTCCGGTTTTCTAACCAATTTCGCCCGTTTTCAATACCAAGCTTTTCTAATGCATGAGAAATATTTTAGCAAAATTTCGTCCCTCTAGCTCTTTTGTGTTTGAGCTCTATCGTGGCTTTAATAGACGGATTGATTGTCAGAAAATATACAATTTATAGGTTACTAAAAAAATTCTTCTATGTGTTTTTAGCGGATTGACACTATTTTTGTGATCGGTTAGGTAGGTAGGCAGGTAGGTAAGGCTGGTAAAAAGTTACCCTCACACCCTCACCAACACCCGGAGACCATTACGGTACATTGTGATGCCTTAATATAGAAATAAAGAGAAGAATAGAATAAGAATATAAATAGTTGAATAGAAGAGAATGAGAAGCAGACTAGTGCAGAGTCTCGGGCGGGAATCGAACCCGCAACCCACAAACTAGCAGACTAGTATACTACATAATCCGGCAAAGTTTATTATTCTGTTTGCGAAATCCGAACTATAATTTTGAGTGAAAATTGTTAAATTATTATTTTAATTATTATATTATGAAGCAACTCATATGTTAAAGAATTTACACAATTGGTTATGCTGTTACTAAGTAGACTCTTTAGATTTTTTGTATGTGTTGTGTACCGTTATATTCTTGCAGCATTCTCATTAATATATTTAACTAGAAAAGCCCGGCGCGCGTTTCTACGCCTCTTAATGAATTAAAATGCATTGTGAATTTTAATTAAATATCAAATGCAAAAAGGTCAAAATTATAACTAATTTTTTAATGGGCGTGGCACTGCCCTCTTTTCTAATCATGAAACTGTACAGTTATGACAGCCCAATATGTGTGCAAAGTTTCAGAAGAATCAGTGAAGTTCAAGTACCTAGAAATTATAACTTATTTCTTATGGGCGTGGCACTGCCCACTTTTATAATCACAAAATTGTATAATCATGAGAGCTCAATATGTGTGCAAAGTTTCAGAAAAATTTGGTCCAGTGCAAGTACCTCAATATTATAACTTTTTTATGGGCGTGTCACTGCCCACTTTCCTAATCACGAAATTATACAGTCATAACAGCTCAATATGAGTGCAAAGTCCTAGAAAAATCGGTCAAGTGCAAGTAGCAAAAAAGATAACTAATTTTTTATGGGCGGAGCCCCACCCAACTTTTACCAACCATAAACACTCCCTGGAATGTGTACAACAACTTTCCAAAGTTTGAGTCTGATCGGTTTTACAAATTCGGTGTCTATAGCTAACACACACACATGCACAGAGTTTCACTTTTATATATATAGATGTAAAGTCAAATAAATATATGTACTTGTAGTTGCTTAAGTATCAATGACATAACACTGTTCATATAAAATTCGGTTGTCAAAAACGGGTTGAATAATTTCTTACCACAAATCTGTTTATACTATATATTATTTTCTCTTTAACTTTTCTCTTACATCAACAGCACAAAATCTAAAAAACTATAAAGTGTGATCAGATTTTATGTGGACAATACTTTAATATATTCAAGTATTTTCAGTCTATAAAACATATTGATTTGCATTTCTTTTCTTTGGCATTAGATTTTACAATTGAATAAATAAATTTCTTTATGCTAATTTTTGTTTAACTAAAGCACACGTATATGTGTTGCTTAAGATTTTATTAAACATGTGTTTGTAATTAAATATGTCTACACACACATATACAAGTACATTAATATATCAGATTTAATTATTTTGTTATTTGTTTATTAGTCTTTTTATTTCAATATGTATATTTGAAAGTATCATCTGTTTATTACTCTGTAATATAAATTATTTGTAATTCTTTTGAAAATTTGAATATAAATGGATTTAGCTTCAAGAAAAATTGTCTAACAAAATTTTCAATTAATGTTTAATAGAGTTTTGCTTACAATTTGCATATTAGCAAATTGTTACATAAAATTTTAAATTCATTTAAAATATGATTTCATTGTAGTTTGTGAAGAAAATTGGCTTTCGTTATACATACAATATTTTTTAGTTTTTTACTTTTAAGATGATATTGTTATTATTGGTCTTCATTTGCCGATATTTTAAAGAAAATTTTTATTTTCCTTCCTTTTGATGCTATGAGAATATTAGTCGCAATAGGTCCTTAAACGCTAAAAAACGAGTATAAAAGTCAGCTAATCTGAACATATTTTTTACATAATTACATATATTCATACATATAAACATATGCATTTTTGTGTTTAACAGTTAGTACCATCAGAAATTAATTTTTTTTGCACATTAAAAAACGTAGATAAAAATTTATAATTTTTTTTCGACGAGTACCAAATATAAACGACGACATATTTAATGCATTTTACTTAAAGGAAAATTCTATTATGTGTAATTGAAAAATTTCAATAGCAATATTTTTTAATGATTGATATTTACAGTAGCGAAGTTTAATCCGCATAGGATACCATGTCATTTAAGTAGTCATAGTTATTGTTTCAGTGCTTTTAGCATTATTTTACGTGCTTTTTTACGTCTTTATAGCATTAAAATTTTAAATCATTGCCAGTCAGTCAGTCATTAATTTGTCGTGTTTTTCTTCTCCTTCCGGTGCCACGGAATAATAAATTTATTTTTTTTTTTTGTTGGAATCAACTTCAATTTTATATTTTATTTTTTTATTTAATTTTTTTTATTTTATAGTTTTATTTAATTTTTTTTAATTGAATTTTTTTTTTTTATTTTATTTTTTTTTATTTTTGTTGAACTTTTTTGTTTAAACTAATATTTTTTAATCAGGCTTGAGTTCATATTAAACATTCTTTATTTTTACAAAGAATTTTTTTAATTGTAATAAATGAAAGAATAAATCTTTAAAAATTATATTTTTACCGACACTAGCCGAGTGGAATGCATTTTCGAAACCAGCTACGATTTCATCATCAGCACTCTCTGATCGGTGGTTACATGTTGGTTGTAAATATCATCTATTAAACTCACGGGACTTAAGTTAATTAAATTCGGTAACTACTTTTATTTGTTCCTCTTTCATATATTTTTACCACAATGACTTAGATTGAAATTTTAACCAAACAGCAACCCTTTTACTTTTGTTTGTTATTATCTTTCATTTATATATTTTATATTTATATAAAAAAAAAAATATTATTTTTTTTTTTATTTTTTTTTTATTTATTTTTTTTTTAAGTTTTTAAACTAATATTTAAGTTTCAATACAGGCTTGAGTTTATTTTGAAAACATTCTTATTTTACAAATATTGTTTTTTTAATTGTGATAATGGAAGAATAATCTGGAAAAGTATGTTTTACAGACACAGAAGCCAGCTATGGATTTCATCATCAGCTCTCTTTGATCGGTGATTACGTGTTAGATGTAAATATCGTCTATTTAACTTTCAAATTCCGTAAGATTAGTTAACGATAGAAAACTAAAAAAACTAAAACTATTATTTAATATTTATTGCATAAAACACCTACTTTTGGTACAATTATATTATCGCGAGCAATAAATATGTATATAGTAAATAATATATCGTCTCAATTTCTTGATCTTTTTTATTGATTATATATGATTTTTTCAAGCTTGAGATCAACTTTTTTAGTTTTTTTATAAAAGATTATTTATTATTAACCAATATTTCGCAAACAATGGGTAGCTTCTTCAGGGTAATATGTATAATATGCTACCCATTGTTTGGTAGCGAAATATTGGTTAATAATAAATAATTTTTTATAAAAAAACTAAAAAAGTTGATCTCAAGCTTGAAAAAATCATACATACTATATATAATAAATATATATAATATGTAAATATGTTAACACGCAAAGAAAAGATATGGTTGTGGTAACCATAATCGAAGAGCAACATACTATGATTGAATTGTATGATTATGTTTAAAAATAATAATGGTAACCAGTTATCATTATTATGTTTAATTAAAGTATCATTCAATAATCATATATATGACTACAATTGAAATCGACAATCATTGCTTTTTACGGCAAATTATTGTCTTTTGCTGTAACATACACATATTGATTGTACTTACCAATTTAATTGCTATTTTTTAACCAATTTTTTTTACATTTTCTCGTTTATTTTTAAATTTTCTTTAATTTTTCAAAATTTTCTTTAATTTTTCAAAATTTTTGTTAATTTTTTTGACATCTCAAACTTTTTAAATAATAAAAATTTATTTAGCAAGAAGAATAACAATTGAAATCAAATTATTTAAAAAAAAAATCATAGTTTGATTAATTGGTGATCATACCGTTGTCTCACCTATTATTTACTGATTATTTGTAATTTGTATAGCTTTTGAATATAATGTTATTTTTGGCAAATTATTTTTTTAAGATCATGCTATTTTTAAATGATATTTAACCATTTTGAAATTTTTACGAAAAGTAAACATTAAATGATACAATTCAAACAAATGCTTTATTATTGTGACAAAATATATAATGAAATGAAACAAAAATAACTATTGATTGATTTCGACAACCAAATATTGTTTTAAAAAAAATAATATGACCGTCGTGATCATGGTGTTACCATGGTTTTTCTTTGCGTGAGTACGTCTATTATTGATGTAAAAAATTGAATATTAAATTTATTAAACAGTTTGCATGGAGATGCATTAGAAAAAAACGAAAGAAATGCAAAGTCTTTTCATTTTACGATTTCACAGAGAGACTTTTGACACCTGATAAAGTAGTAAAAATAATTTTAATTCAAAGAGCGTTGTGGTTAGATGATATTTATAACAGAATATCTATAGACTTATCGTTGCCGGTTGTAAAAAAGGTATTCTAGAAGGCAAAGGGCAATGTAAAGTAGTGACTAAATTGCCAACTCTGAAGTCAAAGGTATGTATTATCTATACTAATTAAATAAAGATGAAATTTGTGTTTGAATGCTATAAGCTTTCTTTGAAACTACCCATTCAATATCTAGAATTTTTTCACCAATGTTGTAGGTCTACCTTCCGAACGGTCATAGGCTATATTTCTGGTCTATATTTTAGGTTGGCGTGGTACCTCCCATACACATTAAACACAATTTATAACATATTTTGCATACATGTGTGTGGCTTGTGTATGCGTTAATAGCAACTTTAAATGCTTATAACTCATAAAAGGCGAAAAGGATTTTAATTGAATCTATATTCTGCACACCTGCAATAAAGCTTATTACAAATCATAATTTTTTTACTGAAATCGTTTGTATAATGTGAGTGTAAACTGTGTCACAAGAAATCCACTTGGCTATTAATACATAAGGTTATTTATTTTAGAATTTTGTTACGCTTTTTAGTTCAACATTATACATATTGTCATAGGGATATACGTGCGTACTTCTACTACCAACAAAAAATTCCATTTTAATATTTTTTCGTTTATGCATGTTTTACCTTTAAATTATAAAGCAATTTATTTGACACTGTTTAATGTTATTACGTTTAATATGTCAAGTACGTTTATTTCGTTAATAGGTTGACTGGCTGCTTGCCGATTTGTCTTTCCGCCTGTTTGCATAGCTATATCTTTAGCAATGTTGCCTGGTTTTGAAAGAATAATGCATTCAAAGCAGTGGCAACATTTTGTGGTAAACCAGTTATTGTTATAAATGCGTATCACATTTAATTAGAATAGATACGTACATATGAACATAGAATACCTATATATGTATGTACATACTATATATTTGTGTCCTTGACAGCATTGCTATAAAGCCATATGCAACAAGAATGTGTTTCTTTGTGTGAGCAAATTAAAGGAAAATATCTATAACCACAATTTAAGATAAAAACTATAGCAAAGCAAAAATAAATTGATAATACACACATGTCTATTTATGTACTAAAGCCAATACGTAAAATTATAGTTGGCCCCAAAAGTAAGGAGACGACTTAACACTAACAATATGTATGTACTAATTAAGTAGATATTTTTCTAATTCCACCCACCAAAAAATTTTACTAATTTTATAAGCGGTGCAGGCTTTACTCACTCTCTTGCCGTAGTGCACACATGATAATGCTTAAATTATTTTATTTCGAAAAAACCAAATACAATTTTTTCTGATTGTTTAGGTAGCTAACACGTGGCATGTTTTTATGCCTTCCAAAGAGAGTGTAATAGTATATATAGGTTTGTCATTCCCTTTTACGAAATTAATTTCTGACTCCTTAAAGAATACATTATCTGAAAGCGTTAGGGGAGTAGATTGAGCGTTGTGCGTCTGTCTATTTGTATGTTGAAATCAGTTGTCTAAAGCCCCCTGACATTCTGGTTTCACAATATCAGAAATATTCAGTAGCATAATGGTATCAAAAATCAGTACAATCCTCCCATAACTTTCTGAGATATGAGCACACAAACACGACTGCCTCCGTTTGCTCCCAATATCTTTACCACAAAAATTAAAATTTTTCAGCCCTGTGATAATTTATAGATTTATAGACATGTCTTTAGAGATACCGTTGAAAATTTTTGCACAAATCGCCCACTGACACTGCTTGACAAAAATCATTTTTTGTCTTCCCGTTAATTAAAACTATGTGGACTATATGGACTTTGATGCGCTGAACTTAAATCCGTTGTCGGTTTTTTTTCATCAGATCGGGATTTGTTTTTATGGGCGTGGCAAATTGTTCCCTCTAAATTAGTCAGGTACGGCGACATATTTCATCCTAACTAAATAAAATACCAGAAGATATGTAACAAAATTGTATTTATTTTGTTTATGGAATTTTTTTCTTTCTCTTATTGTTTTGGAATTATTCAGAAATTAATGGAGAAAAAAAAAATTTTTGTGTGCAAAATTCGTAATATTTTTCAATTTAAAAATGGAATTTAAAAAAATATAAAGCAAACATTCAACATAACCATAAAAAGCGGTTAAAAAATGTAGATTTTATTGTCAATTTACCGCTGCTACCCAATATTGACCAAATATGTGTAATGCAGCAAACAACGTCAGAGTGGGCGCACTAAAGCGCCTTGTAGCAACAATGAATGGCAACTATTTACTTTTATCTATTTACTTAGCTCTCAAAAAACAAGATTATAATCAGGAGTTTTGTATTTGGAAAACTCTATATATATACTTTAAATATAGCAATTTTTTCAAGCTCCATGATAACTTTGGGTACGATAATGACACCAAATCAAAAGCCATGGGCTTGAAAATTGATTCGGAGAAAAACTAACTGAGATATAAGCACCCAAACACAACTGCTTCGTTGTTTTTCCTAAAATTTACAAACGAAAATCGATTTTTCAGTTTTTATATTACCGAGAGCCAATATTAGTATCAAATTAAAGAAAAATATTGGTATCAAATGAAACCAGTAGAATACAGTTTACAACAATAAGTGTAATTTCTGAGATGGTTTTGAATCAAAATGACGGACCTTTTTAACCTCATCAATCATATGAAAGGGCTTGACTAGTAGTATAGAGTTAATTATGTAAAAAATTTAAATAAAACATCAAAAATAATAACAAATGGCACATAAAATTAAATCTGAAATTTAGTAAAGATTCGGTCTGATAGACTATAGCACTCTTACTTGTTAACATCTACTATTTGATTTTCATTAGTTAGCGCTTTTTTTTGGCAGATCACGCATGACTCATATGAAACTCCTTAGCTATTTATGCTTAGTATCGTGTATCAGTATCATGGAATTACTTCTACCACAACTGCGTCTGTAAATTTTTCACCTGTATTACGAAAACATCATTCTGTGAGAAATATTTTTTCAGTGATGTATAGTGAAATTTTGTTTAGTGTTGTAGCACATTTCTGGCCGTATTCATTGAGCCAGATTAACAAAATTGAGTGATGAGCAACGCAAAGAGAACCAAGAGCTACCATTTAAAACAAATGTATGGTGTGGTCATGGTGTAGCGTAAAGGAAAGTTAGACAATTTTTGGCACTGAAACACTTAATTTCATGTTTTGCTACGGTTAATTGGCCACGTAAATCGCGTGATATCACACCTTTGGTCTGTTTTCTCTGAGGATATATAAAGTCTGAAGTCTTCAGGAATAAGTTCAATGTAAGTGACATTTCTCATGGCTTCTAAATCAATAGAATAGGGCATTCTTGGTGCCTCACTAAATCCAAAATAGTTTGTCAAAATACATGAAAATGCATGCAGCATATCTTTAACAACTCAAGTAAACAAACAAGACCTACTCATAAAACATGGTCTCTTATCACCTAATATGCATGCGTTCTATATACGTAATTGAATTGAATGAAGTTTTTAAATATATTAACATAAACACATGGTATCCAAAGACACTTTGATGTTAAAATGAAATTGTTAAGATTACTTCATCATTCATTATTTCTCTTGCATGTCTTTTTTTTGCTAAGCTAACTTTCTGTTTCTAGCTAAAGTTCCACAGATTTTGTTGAAGAAATTTCTCATATAATTTTGTGTTTGTTTATTTTTGGTTCCGACTGTCTTTCAAATCCTAATTATAAAAACATGCATATATGGCAGCAAAGAAAACTTAGAATAAATTCCACACGTTGAGCTACGACATCATGACAATTAATTGGATATCTTTTTTAGATTTTATTTCGTTTACTATAAAATTTATACAAAAGGTGTGTTGGTAGCAAGAATGTATAAATGTGAACAACATATTATATAATTTTTCAATTTAAAAGAATTTCAATATTGCTTAGCAGTAGCATTTGATACAGATTGCTAAGTTTAGGAAACTTAGAAAAACATGAACAATGAACAAATTTTGGTCTTAGTTAGTTCACAAATTTTAAGGCATTTAATAAGTATTTAAAAATAATTTCTGGCATATGGTCTTCTCGACAGCACCTGATGATTGTCATCCAGGCTATCTAATTTTGCATCACTTTTCAAGCATACCCGGTCTTATTTTGTTTATAGAGCATCGACTGTTGAATTCTTATTCATATATCATTGCTGGCTTACCAGCATGGGTTAGATATTTGACGTACCCCTACAAAACGTAGTTCAAAGTTGTCAAATCACACGAAAAATGTGGTCTTTTTACAGGTCATTTATTGAGATAATGCACTTACCTAACATAAGGCTCAAGCGCTGGATTGCATGTAACCATATTGTTAAAAATATTTCTCCTTAAAATGATTTACAATAACATGATAAATAAAAAAAGTCATAATCACTAAACCGAGCTGCTGGGAAAGGTCAATAAATTCTAGTCCTCGCTTACACTCGCTTCTATAGTAGAAATGGCTTGTTTTAGGCAAAAGGTTCCAATTTCGAAAATTATTCAAAGAGTAAATGTGGCCATAAATATTTCGTATTACCTACTTAAAGGGACATTTAAATGCAAAGCGCTTTATAAGTTTGACAAACAGAAGGGGAATTTAAAAAATAATTGTCCATGATTTATATGTAGATGTTATGTTTTTTGGCATGGTGATTCCAAGGAATACTAGAAAAAAGCTATAATATGACAGCTAGTTCTACAGTTATACCTTTTGGAAGTTTTATAAGTCTCCAAAAAAACACCCTATAGTTTAAAATTTAATGGTCATATCACATGAACATATGCGAACGCAAGTGTGTATTTGCATACGTTTGCTAAATTTTGTTAAAATAGCGGTTACGCTTTTTGCCTACAAGCTAAATATTTTAATGAACTTATATATAAGTACATAGATCTCTTGTGTATAATTTCGAGTAAAATTTTCAAAATTTTCATTTTAAAACAACTGATCCACAAAGTATTATTAGTATTTTTCGACTGGCAAAACTCACACATGCATTCGAAATTAGCTAATTCATAAACATGCACAATACTTTAAATGTTATTTTAAAAGCTTGTATCCGTTGTTGTGTTAAGTTTTATTACTTACACACTTGCTTAAAATACTGTTTGTATGCCTTCACGTATGCGAGTTGGTTACTATTTGTGCAACTCACAATATTCATTTGTATTATGTATTTGAATACACATTCATAAACTTTCAAATTATTTTCTTCCTTGCGGTAAGTTTTTATTTTATCGGTTATAGTTTTGTTTTAGCAAGCGCTATAATACCACGAATGTCAACAAAAGAAAAATATTAAGAATTAAATACTTCTATATAAATAAAAATCAAATATCGTTGGTTGGCAATAGCAATACCTAAAAACGGCTGCATCTATACCGCTATATTGTTTTAAATGTTTGCCATAATCCAATTTAGGTTTTAACGGTAAGATATAGAGGTAACGCCCAATTTTGTGCCTAAATAAATAAATATGAAGCTCGAGAATAGTTGTTACGAAAATTTTTTAAAAAACCTTAGGTGGGTGCGCCAATACAAAATTAAAAAAATTTCCGCTGCATATATATCTAGAATATTCTATTACCTAAGGTCTTCAAAATTCGTGTTGTTATTTTATTAACTGGCTTAGTTGCGCTTAAAATGAACGAGATAAAATAATGGGCGTGACATTTTAATATAAAGCAAACACATAAAATGAAATATTTAGGAAACTGTTAGAGTTACAATTTTAAAACTTTGTATGTTTTATAGCATATTTCCACGGCAATAATATATGTAATTCGATGTCTTATTTATAATTCAAGGCCTAATTACAAACCGAATTACGTAATTTTCCAATGAAAAATTTTCAAAGCAAATTAATATTTTTGCGGCTAATTCGTTGAGAATTACCATCCGAATTATAATAAAATCAGTGTCTTCTCTAATGTTTACCGGTAGTTTATCATTTCCAGCTGTCAAGAAAAATCAAAGCAAAAAGAAAATTGTTCAATTTCATATATAAAAAATAAAATCGAAGCAAAAAAGAAATTTTTAATGACAGTTATTATGTCTAGTAGACTATTGGCTATATCAAAATTATTGAATGATGCGAAATTGTGTTAAGAAGGTTTGCTTGCTGTACTGGTTCCATTTGCATACATATCTTATAAATTCACAATATTATTACTATTATAGCTTACTTTTTGCCTCCGTTGTTGAAATAATTATAATTTTTTAGAGAAAATTTTTCATTTCTTAATATTCATTGCCAAAAAATAATTTAAACTAGTAAGAGTGCTATATTCGGCCGAGCCGAATCTGATAATACCCTTCACCATCATGTACATATGTAGGTATAAGCCCAACATCGTAGCTTATACTATATTTCATGTTATACGCCATTTTACTTTATTATTTTCGACGCCATCACCGATTCTGAATTTTTACGTTGTTATCTGTATTCAACTAGTCAAGCCCTTTCATTTGATACCCATATTGAGGGGGTGAAAAAAATTTTATCCGCCATATTGTTTTAGACGCCATATTGGATTTTACATTTTTTATTTATTAACTGTATTCTACTAGTCAAGCCATTTCATTTGCTACAAATATTTTTTACCCACATATAAATAGATTTTACCCACATATAAATTTATTGTCCACCATTTTGTAGTGGCGGCCAACATACTTATATTGCGCTAGTCAAGTCTTTTCAGATGATACCAATATTGACTCTCTCGGTTGTCTAGAAAAAAATTGATTTTCGCTTGTAAATTTTTGGATATATATTTTTCAAAAAAAATTTTGCCTATAACTTTACCGATTAGAGCCCGATTTATTCAAAATTTTTTCACGGATATCTCTAGAGGCATATTATATATACAAATAGTAGCAAATGTTCCTATACACTATTCTATGGCTGAAAATTTTTAATTTTGGTGGTAAAAATATGGAAAAAATAGAGGCAGTCGTGTTTATTTGCTCATATCTTAGTAAGTTATGGGACGGTTGTCCTGAACTTCAATAGCGATTCATTCCCGGATATTTCTAAAATATTGATACCATATACAGATCTGAGGAACATATGGTTGCTTCTAAAAGTTGATTTCAACCAACATACGGACAGACGGTCAGGGCTTAATCGACTCCTCTATTCATAGGCTTTTAGAGAATATCTACTTTATGGGGACGGAAATAAAAATTGTAGAAATTACAAAAGGAATGACAAAGCTATATATACCCTTGTGCACCACAGGTGAAGGGTATAATAAAAAAAAGCAGGAAGAAGAACTTTCAAATCAAATTAACAATATGTAGTGGAAACAGGGTAAATCACATAAGTTATTTAAAGAGCGGATCAAGTAATTGCATATGTCGTGGAAATATGCTATTGCGATCGGAGCAGGGGTAGTGATACACCCCATACAAGTAAACTTATTAAATGATTTATTTCAGGAAAAATATATGTTAGAGTTTTCAATCCCGCTATTAGAAATTTTAATGGAAATTGTACAATTCATTACAATAATATTATAGGATCAAATGAGTGAGCGTAGTACTTCCAATACAAACAAAATATATTTAGTGTTATATTTGCAAAACTATAATTGTTATAGGCTTTAAGTTTTGCTTAATTGAATACTTGTTGTTAGTTTACTTTTTCGAACGCAAAATCGATAGGATAAGAGCAGCGGTTGTTGTAAGGACCAGAAAATACATTTGATGTCATTGCTGGATAACCTCAATCATTAAACTTAGTACCAGCTACCTTTGATAACATTTCCCTTGTTAAATTTCCTCAGACGTAGGATATACTATTTATGATAATGAATAAAAAAATTATTTTTGGGTCATCAAAGCGATCCGTGTTGTTCTGGTAATAAAATAAACATTAAAACTAAAGTAAAAAATTTAAAATATTGATACTTCATTAACAACTTAAAATTTATTTATTTCGCATTATTTACTACTTCTAATAACTAAAATTTTTATAAGAAAACAAGTTAAAATAAAATTTCTTATAAATCATTTTTATTCTGGCTTAAGTTCATTTTTCTATTACCAAACGTTTATGCAATTTAACTGTAAGCATTTAAAAATATTGAGAAATTAATCCAATATTATAAAATAACTTACAATAAATTTAATAATTAAAAGTTCGAATAGACATTAATTTATAATAATAATATCAAAAATTTTGTAACATAGCAAAATCACAGTAATAAATACTATAAATCAATACAATAATAAAATCCTTCGATCAGGTGGCCTAAGCAGTTAGCGCTCATATTTTTAACTTTACAATAACTTCCTTCTAGAGTTATCAAAAAATTAGTAAAACAACCGTCACACACTTACGAGAGATTGTTGAACTATAGTTTTTATAAAAGTATTTTAATTAAAACAATGCTCAGAGTTATTATTAACATGCTAGTTACTATAAAATAAACATACATACATACATACACACATAAATGCCATGGAAATATGCTTAGTTATAAAATAAATTTTATTTTTCACAAAATTATAATGAAATATTTATATACAAGCATATGTACGTACATATATGGTTAATAAAAAAAATTAATAATTATATTATTTCAATTTTTATCATACATGTGGGCCATTCTCATTTCATATTCAAACTCAAAGTCATAGTTGCTGTCATTGCTGGCATTTTGAAAATGAGTTCCGTTTTGTGGCTGACTGGCCTCACATTGCTGATACTACCATCACTTTGAAAAAAACTCTAACTGCATACTTACTAGAAAGCTCTTTGGAAACCACTAGTACACATTCAATATCAACGCAGCTGCCATAAAGGGCCTTTGACTGCTAAAATAGCTTATATCGAAATTTTATATAAAAAATTTTTTTTGTAGTTCATTTAGGTCAATGCAACTTTTGCTTGAATACTACAACTATTTGTACATTAAAATGGTAAAAATTATCCAAAAATAATCAATTTATATAAAATATACAAAATTTAAGAAAATGTCACTTAAGCTAATTTTGTGGTTAAATATCGATATTTTCTATGCAGCTTATGTTATTCTATGTTAAATAATGTAAGAGTTAGGATGTGTTTGGGTGGATTTGTATTCTATGCGGTGTCTTTATACTCATTAGAGTATTCAGTGATTTTAAGTAATATAATACATGCGAAAAAAAGAGAGAAAGCAAATTTAAAGTGAAAAAGACTTTGTATAATTAAATTCTTGTTAATTTATAATGGATGCGAATTTTATATTTATTCAAAAATCAATTATGAAGATGCAACAAATTACCGTCAATATGTTATTTAGAAATATCTTCAACAGTCTTTGCGACTAGGAATTTTGTTCGTCTCTTCAAGGAACAGGGTTAAGCGTTCAAACGTGCTGAAAGAGGTGCTCATCGAAATATTTGAACTTGGAGATTCGAGGATGACAGAATGCCTCATATGATTTCTTGAGATTCTTACAAAGAAATCGTCGAAAAATGTTTACGATTCGATTTGTTCAACAGCTTAAGGCTCATGATTTAATTTGAAATTTGATTTCCTGTTTCAAATTTTGGTCACAGCAGGTCGTAATCAAAACGCAATATTAGTATTTACGTACTTCAGCAAACGTAAAAAAAAAACAATAAGTTGACACCGTGAGAACCCTTCAACGATATAATGAGAATTCACATTGATTGGATTTGGATTGGATGACAGGAGAAGCAAATGTAAAAATTTGTGGAACGAATTGAAGAACACATATTTTCGAGTAGAAGAAATTGTATAGATCTTGCATGAAGATTTCGTTGACAATAATTTTAAATAGTTCTTCAAGACAACGCTAAGCTAAAAGCAAACACTAAAAAAACTTGTGGTAATGACGTGCAAAAAGATTACAGAATTGTATGTGTAAATTTTTAATATAACACTGAGTTAAATAGTTGATGTTTACACACAACGTTTGTAGTTCTGATCAAAATAGTGCTGATGATGAAACCGTAGCCGGTTTCGAAATGCATTCCACTCAGCTAGTATCGGATAACTAAATTATTCTAGATATTCCGTCATTATCATATTGAACATATGCCTAAAAATTAAGTTAAAATTAAATATAAATAGAAAGTTCAAATGTAACATTAAAATTAAAATAGCGCTAGTATTTGTTGGTCTTTCCAAACAAGATTTTAATTTTGGCTTTTAGATATTCAGAGTAACCCTATAACTCTTACGCGATGTTGCTTGGCTTACAGATTGTTCTTCTGGTAATTTTTCAATATGATATCGATCAAGTGGGCAGGCCTATATTAATTATTACTCGGGTTTCCTTTACCAAATTTGCTTTTTTTACTGGCCAGAACTTTCACGCAATTGCATCGAGTATTTTTTAAGAACTTTAAGGGCCTGCGTCTATATTTTATATCCCTTTTAATTAAAAAAAAAATACTCCAAAAAGTTAGTAGCTATTAAATCGTGTTATATTTTCGACCACTGAGAATTGCTAAATTATAAACATAAGCCGACCTGGAAGCGCATTCGTCAAATGGTTAATTTTCGAGAAGGGCTGCGTGTATATTTGTACCGTTCTATTGAAACTGTATGCCCTCCAGTATAAATTTAACTATTTTAGGTAGCGAAAAATTAGTGATCATAACTTTGTATCGCTTTTAAGTTACAGTGTAACACTAGGCTTCTTCAATTTTGCAACATGATACCTGCAAGTTTTCGTTTCGTGTTCTTCATTTCTATCTCTATTATTTTTCTTCCAGTGCAGTATTAAGAAGTCCTTTGTATGCAAGTAGTAACAATAACAATAAAATGCATTAGCTGTCATAACACCACTGCTACTGCCACTAAAAAAACTAACTACAATTGCAATTGTCAAAACTATGGTTGATAATGATAAGTATTCTGTTGCTGATGTTGATGATAGTGACGACCATGACGACGACGATGATGTTGCTGCTATAACTACCCATGGCAATAATTTAGATGTTGATGCAAAATATTTGTTTTGTTCGCTTTCTAGTTGGTATTTTAAGGATATCCGTAGATGAATTCAAATTTTATGAATTTTCGTACAGCCAGGAAACGTCCAAGACTAATAACATTTCGTACCGAACCAATGAACATACACACATACATAATTACTTCAAAGTTCGGACGAGAGGGTGAAAGAGATAAATTTTCTACTTACGAATAGTAGCCATACACAAACTAACATAAATTGATATAAGTATGTATAATTTCCTGTTATTTGATATATTGCCTCTCTAGTGCTTTGCAGGGGAACTCCTACTACTTTTTCATTAGATTTTACCTCATAAAACTTGCTAAAATATGTCGTTGAGTTTCCAGAGTTCATGGTTGAATGTTTCGTCAACTGTATGGACAAGTAGAATCTTATGAAAATGAACAAAAACATAAAGTTTATTTTATTTAACTTAAAGTATAGAGTGTAGAACAAACGGAAAATAAACCAAACTTAAACATTTTGGCATTTGCATTGGCACTAGCACTGGCTTTAGAATTGCCATTATCATTATCGTCGTCGTTGTGTTCGTTGTCGTTGTCGTCGTTGTCGTCATTGTCATTATGTTAATATTCATTATTATTGTATTATAACAAGATAAAGATGTATGAGTTTGAATAATTTGTACTTGAAGTCATTCACTAGAACATTGTTATTGTTTTTCTTCTTCGCTTACAAAACTTAGTGTTAAGATGTGTTGATTTTTTCAAGCCATTTGTAACACATATTTAAACAAACTTATAAATTGTCTATTCCGGAAATCTTGGCAATTTTAAAATATACTAAAATGTGTACATCTGTTTGTCTTTGTATTAGTTTGGATTATAAGTATAATAAATCTGAACTCAAACTAGAAAAAAGCTCAAATTAGTTTGTACTATTGCTTAAATTTTTAGGGTGCTCGCAGAGTTAACATCTGCTAATTTATTTGCTTCTTTTTCTACCACTAACATTGCTAGTTTTAGTTAAGTTTAGGTTATTAAAAAAATGAACTAAAACGAGAAAACTATTTTATGTGTTCTTGCTGAAGTGTATAATGCCAGGAAGGTTGACTCAAATTAACAAGATTTTCTCTATAATCGTTTAAGTGTTAGAGAGTGTATCTCCATATTTTTCTTTTTCTTGGCAAGTTTCTGTAAATATATGTGCATGTATTAGTAACTATTTGTTTGCATGATTTATATATGAAGAGTTCATGTTAGTATTTGTTGGTCATAAATATTTTGACATTTCCTAAAGTTCTTTGAAAATTTGTCAGTATAATAACAGCAAACTTTTGGTCTTATACAATTTAACTCATACATGCATAAATAAGTTTTATTTATGTTTTTGCGTTTGTGTTAAGAAATTATGTATTTAGGTTAGTTTTGTACATAATCATAAAGAAACATCAAAAAACATCTCTTTTAAATTTGTAGAGGTATATGTGTTTGTATGCATAAATTCGTACCAACAAAAAAAAAAAGTCACTTAACGGCCCGATTTTATTTTAAAAGTAGAATTTCACTTTATTAGAATATGAAGAAATGTATTAAATAAGCAAGGATCAGACGGGAGAGAAAGGATATTAAAATGCAATTTTTTGTTTGATAAGTAATAGTTTTGGAAGCTGTAAAATGAGCAGTTAATAAACACTTCACCATATTATCGTACTGTTTTCGTCAACAGAATTATCTAAATCATATTATTATTGAAGGACAACCATATCATATTTTTCGTAAAAATTAAACAATAATTGGTATAATACAAATGAAAATAAGTACTACTTGCTCTTAATAACCAAATATTTAATATAAAATGAACGTCGTTATCATGTCGTTACCTTCGTTTTACTTTTTCAATATAAATAACAGCAAAAATAATAATTTTGCAAAAATGTTTGATATTATTTCTGTGGCTTGAAGCTAAAAGGGACAATGCCAAAATATTTACTTTTGAGAAAATTGGAATTGAACTTTAACTTTCATTGGTGCTTTCATAGTGACATTGACCAGCATTTTATTTATGAAGCTCTTCTGGATTAAGTATAACTTTAGCTGTTTTACCATAATGAAATAGAGCAAGAAAACAAATCTAATGCAATGATTAACTCAAAAGAAGGAGCAAAAAAGTGACACTGGCCCTTTTAGCTTAAAGCCACAGATTTCTAGTCATAATATGATTATTGAATGATACTTTATTTAAACATTATAACAACTTGCAAGCATTATATATTTTAACTACAATCATATAATTCAACCGTAGTATGTTGGTCTTCAATTAATTATTAATTTTAGCGGCAGATCTATTTAGCAATATCTTTATTAAAAGAAATGAAACAAAGTGTGTTTGATATATTATTGAAATAGTTTTGATTTCCTTGAAATGCCAATCGTTGCATTATTATATATGAAATTAGTCATCGTCCAGTTGTTTTCGAAATAGCGCTCATCGTTGACCGTGATAACCGATGGTGCTTCCAACGTAAAATTGCTACTAAAACAGTGAACCATGGAAAGATACACAAACGAACAACACGTTAAAGTTATTCAGGCTTATTATGAAAATAGGTGCTGAAATAAAAATGTCTCTAAAACATATTCAAAGCTATCAACTTAATTTAACTAACTTTTTATTTTAAAAACTGCTAATGATGTTACTGAACATCATCAAGAATTTATATCATAAATAAATATTCTGCTAGACAGACCTTTTTGTTTGACACCCATACCTTCTATGCTGTCCACAAGCTAAATAAAATCAGTTCTCGTTTTTTTATTTTAGGAAAAACACCGAAACATTTATATTTTTTTGTGCTTATATCTCAGTTAGTTTTAAAGCAATCTCTAGAGGCATACGGTATGCACAAAAAGTAACAAAAGTCTCTATAAATTAACCTCTGACTGAAAAATGTTGATTTTTGTGATACAAGTATTGAAAAAACAGAGACAGATGTGTTTATTTGCTTGTAACTCAGAAAGTTATGAGGTGATCGTGTTGTATTTTAATAGCAATTCATTCCCGGATATTGATACAAATATTTAAAAAAACAGAGGCTGTTGTGTTTATTTGCTCATATCTCAGAAAGTTATTAGGTGATCGTGTTATATTGTAATATAAATTCATTCCAGGATATTGAAAAAAAATTGATACTACATACACATCTGATTAACATGTGAGGTCTTCCTTAAGTTTATTTCAACCAATACATGGACAGTCAGACAGACAGACAGATAGACAGACAGACAGACGGACAGATAGAAGAAATAGCTCAATAGACTCCCTCAGTTATTTGCTTTATGGGGTTGAATTTTAATTGCAAAAATTAAAGCGGAATGACAAAGTTATATGTATTCTTGCCACCACAGGTAAAAGTTATAAAAATAAAAACATAGACTGTCGAGTTTATTTGCATACATCACATTATGGGGCAATTATGCTATATTGCAAAAGGGTTTTATTTCCGGATATTGGAAAAAGATTGATACTACATACAGATCTGAGTAACAAGTTGGGGCTTATAAAAGTTGATTTCAACTAACGCACGTATATAACTCCATCGACACCCTTAAGTAATCATAAGCTACTAGCTAATACCCGGTGTGCTTCGCCACCCCAAATTTTATTATTTAATTCATATGGCAGGTGTCACGCCCACTATTGTTAATGCACCCGTTTTTTCCATAAATGTTTATTTGAATATCAAAGTTGCTTTTGCAAAATTTTAGTACTCTAATCGATATCGTTTTCCAGATATACGAATTTTAATATTTTATTCATATGGTAGGTGCCACGCCCACTATTGATAATGTACCCATTTCTCGCCTAAATGTTCATTTGGGTGTCAAAGTTGCTCTTGCAAAATTTTACTACTCTAATCGATATCGTTTTCCAAATATACGAATTTTAGTATTTAATTCATGTGGCCACGCCTGCTATTGCAAGTACGCCCATTTTTTACCCAAATGTTTGTGTGGATGTCAAAGTTTACCGTACTTAATTTGAAGACTCTAGCTGCATTAACTTTCGTGATATATAATTGTAAAAAATTATTATTCTTTAATAGGGCGTGGCACCCCTCCCACTTACAATTTCAAACCAAAGTATAGCCTATAGTTCCTTCCAGACATACAGAAAGATTCTGTGAAAATTTCAAGGAAATCGGTTCAGCCGTTTAACCGTCTATAAAGCACAAACAAACATACAAACATATAAACATACAAACACACATTGATTTTTATATATATAGATTATAAATTATATACTATATAGAGTCGAATATTTATATTGCAGAAATAGATATATTTGTCCTTGTTACTACAGGTGAAGTGTGTAAACATATGTTTCCTTTAAAATTTCGCAATTCCGTTAAATACAAAAATTTAAAGATCACTACGGGTGAAGGGTATAAACAGATTGAATTTTTTGGAATAAAATACAATTGTAGTCACATTAGTTTCCAGAAGGTTTCAGTTTTTCACAGTATTAAATTTCAGTCTATGACCAATGATCATTTAATTAATTATTATTATTCAGCATAAATTAAAAATTAAAGATTTTTTCTTCGTCAGAAGCAGCAGGGGTCATAACGCTGATAATGCATACGCATCCGTTTTTGAAAAGAAAGAAAATTATATTATTTAATATATTATATAAAATATACTTTACTATACTTAAAAAACACGATGAAAAGCATCAGATAAACATTTGGATATTTAGTGCGAGACATAAGAAATTAGATTTTTTAAAGCACAGGTCCACCACCACTAATAGGACGTTGCGTATATGGCTGGCCAATTGGGACCACAGTTATTTATTATTATTAAAAAAAGACTCTTTGGAAAAACTTTCATTTCTGGCAAGATAAAGGTAAAAACCACACTCAAGTAAAATAAAACAACTAAGAAAATTTACAACTTGGCATACGCTATACTTTAATTTCAAAATTTTTTAACTTATTAATCATTAAATCCATCATCAAGAAAAACTTTTAAAACCGAAATATTTTCAAACACTATAAAGGCAAGTATCTTATGACCAAGAGTAAAGTGTTATTAAATAAGCATGAGATTTCGCAAATAAATTTAACGAATAATATAATTAATTAACACAGCTTCGATAATAAAGAGTCCGCCATCTAACGTTTTTTTTCAACTAGTGGAAACACTTAGCTCATGTCTGATTTGACAGATAATTTGTTTTATACTTCCGCTGAACAAATATGGTTGTGTATACGCTTAAACAACGCTTTGCTAAGTGGGTCTGCGATCGACTTACAGAAGATGCCGATTTTGCAAAAAAAATCATCTTTTCAGATGAAGCTCATTTTGATCTTGGCTGGTATGTAAACAAGAAAATTGTTGCATTTGGGACACAGAAAACCCACACACATTCATTGAAAAGCCGTTACACCCAAAACGAGTCACTGTTTGGTGCGGATTTTGAACCAGAGGCATAGTTGGGCCATTTTTCTTCGAAAATGAGAAAGGAGTGGCCGTTGCAGTCAAAGGCGATCGTTATCGGGCCATGTTGAACGAATTCAAAAATTGAATAGGAGGATATTGGCAACATCTGGTTTGGTTTATCCGCCATCTTTGATTTTAGATTTTGGAATAACTCAGTGTATTATACTGGTCAAGCCATCCCATTTGATACCAATATTGAGGAGGTTAAAGAAGTTACATTTTAAAAAACCAGATTTGAGCCATATATTAATTTATTGTCCGGTATTTTGTAGTGGCCACCAACATGAAATCAAAAATTTTTATAGTGCTTATATTGCGCTAGTCAAGTCCTTTCACATAATACCAATATTGACTTACTTGGTTGTCTAGAAGCTGAAAAATTTATTTTACTTCTGTGAATTTTCGAAATATATACTTTTAAAAAAATTGCCTATAACTTTACCGATTAGAGTCCGCTTTATCCAAAATTTTTCACGAATATCTCTAGAGGCATATTATATGTATATAGAAATAGTAGCAAAGGTACGTATAAATTATTCTATGACTGAAAAAATTTAATTTTGTTTTGCAAAATAGGGGAAAAAAAGAGGCATCATCTCAAAAAGTTATGGGTCGATTTTGCTGAATTTGAATAGCGATTCATTGCCAAATATTTCCAAAAGATTGATACCATACACGGATCTGAGGAACATTTAGTTGTTTCTAAAAGTTGATTTCAGCCAACACACGGACAGACGGGCAGACGGACAGACGGTCAGGGCTTAATCGACTCCTCTATTCATAAGATTTCAGAAAATATATACTATATGGGGTCGGAAATGAAAATTGTAGAAATTACAGACGGAATGACAAAGCTATATATACCCTTGTGCACCACAGGTGAAGGGTATAGAAATCGGAAGCTAGAAGCTGTTGGTGTGATTTGAAAGTTAAAAGTATATTTTCATTAATAATATTTTTTTTTCGGCACCAATTTCTGAATAACGCTGCAGCAGTTGAAAATAGTCATATTATCCCGCATGTTTTGGTGTTTCAATTATTCAAATCGAAAAAGCTATTAAATAGTTACATCGAACAAAGTTCGCGTGGTCGCCTTGTGTAGGGAAAAATATTAGCCATGTCCAAAAAAAAAAATGTGTACGTGATACGTAGAAACTCAAAGCGGATTTAAATTTACTGAGTTGAGATCACTATATTCCAAATATTTATGTTCAGGGACATATTTTTTTGAAGACCAGTTTTTTAAACAATCAAAATAAAATTTTTTTTATAAAAATTTGTTTTCAATTGTTTTTCATCTTGTTGAAAAAATTTTTATTTTTTTAAAAGTTTGACATTTGAAAAAATAAAAAACGATTTTATAGAAAATTTGAAAGGGGAAAAAAATTCATTTTCAAAAGTGTATGGTAAACTTTTGTTTCCAATTCGGGCTTGTGTAAACGGACAAACACACAACATACCTTTTTGCCTTTAAACGTCCATGATTGAGACATATTAAATGTTGATAACAAACATATGGAAATACACATATTTAGAACTTTTAATTTAATCTACCTATACTTTAGAACATTTTAAAAGGAGATGTCGGGTCTCCAAAATATTATTGTCATAAAAAATTCATATAAATGATAAAAACTGTAAATGATTTATACGAATTAGTAGAGAAATAATAAATAATAATTTTGTTGACCTTTTTACAAAAACATACAAGTACAAATGATTTAAGTATTTTAACCTACTTTCACTTTTCATAAATACAAGGTAATTTAAAAGTTTTCTATGCTTGCCCTAAGAAGTTGTTGGTAATTTTTATACAAAATAAAAAATATGACTATATTGGGTATGTTTTAGAAAATGTGTATTTTATACAATCAATCATTCTTGCTCTCAACCAGAATCTCTTAGGATTTTCTTCTTTTGATGCCCTTCACCTGTGGTGCCAAGGGTATACATAGCTTCATTATTCCATTTATAATTTCACAATATTTATTTTTGACCTCATAAAGTTTTTATTTTCTTAAAGCATATGACTAGAAGAGTCGATTAAGCTTTGCTCGTCTATCCATGCGTTGGTTAAAAACAACTTTTAGTACTTTTATGTATTATTAACCTTTTGAGAATATTTGGAAATAAATCGCTATTTAAATCCAGAGAATTTTCCTCACAAGTTTCTTAGATGTGAGCAAACATACACGACTGTCTTTCTTTTTATACTCTTTGTACTAAAGTGTAAAAGGTTGAATATAAGTTTGTCCATTCGATTGTTATTTCTGCAATTTTCATTTGAAACTTTATAAGGTATATATATTCCGAATCCTTATAGATAAAGAAATTGATAAAGTTAAGTCCGTTTAGCCATATGTATGTTGAAATCAGTTTTTTTAAGCGCCTACATGCACTTGAGTCTCTGAGATAGTATCAATTTATAAGGTATACTCTCGAAAATTTTGCTACTGAAAATCAGTTATGCGGTCAAATGGCTAACTTTGCTATGAACGGAAGAACACGATTGCCTTTGCTTGTAATCCTTGTCACTTGTGAACTTCTTGACCCGTTTGCTGAATGTAACTATAAGATACACATATAAGAACCCTAAAGAAGATATTGGTTTAATCAGTCATTTCGCGGAAAGATATAAATATCAAGTTTATATTGAAATTATAATAACAAAACTTCACTGCAGATTGTACGAACATGATAACATGCCAGCGATTGAAAATTAAAAAAGTTTTAGGAAAATGAATTTCACAACAAACTCATATATGCTCAGGGTTGCCATTTCTATTTAAAAAAATAGGACGCCAGCATAAAAAATGTAGGACATTTGGCCAAAAAAAGAGGACACATTTAAAAAAATTAAATTTGATAAAATTTAGAACGCCATTTAAAATACAAAAACAAAATTCGTTTTTACGAAAAAACTTTATTTACAAAAATACAAACTGAACATATCATTCTGATTATATGGTTGCAAATAAAAACAAAAAAACAAAAAAAAAAATAACAAAAATTCATTGCATTCATTATTGGGAATGTACACTTTTAAAAATTTTACATATATTTTTAAACACTTCCAATTTGAGCCAATATATTACAATAGCATCTCTTCAAATATTTGTAAAACTCTAGGCAATCCATATCAAAATTATATACCCTTACTATATTTTTTGTTCAAGACTTTCTTCTATATCTGAAATATAAACTTTATGAAAAACACACAGCTGACAAGCAGACCCCTTTTACGAACTTTTTTAAAATAAAAGACAAGTTAAAATAGGTCACTTCGATAAATAGCGACAATTAAGGATAATAAAACTAATTTTGTACAAAGAGAAGTTTTAAAATTGTACTTCTTCAAAACTAATTGTACGAGCACCTAAATCTTTTTTTTATACATTTTGTGACCTGTGATTTAAAGTTTAAATGTAAGAAAAAAACTTCAGAGAAGGTGCAAAAAGCCGGACAACCCCGGACATTTGTTAAAAAAGAAGTAGGACTAACCCGGATGCCCTAAAAAAGAGGACGGTGTCCGGGGAAAAGAGGACGGATGGCAACACTATATATGCTTATAGTTGCATACTTACACTTTCTTACTGAAGGGCATTTCAGATTTGGCACAGTCGAATATAGCGCCCTAACTCGTGTCCATAAATTCCCATGAAAATTAACATTTGCTAACCCTATAATAATTAACAGACACGCTTGCTACTTTTAGTAAATATCATATGGCTCTAAGAATTTTCCTAAAAAAAAATTAGCACATTTTGGTCACTAATCGGCAAAGTTGTAGGCAAAAATAATTTTAAAATAATATGTCAAGTTATGTTAAGTTTCTAATTAATTTTTGAACATTCTAAAGACTGCAAGTTACATAGCGTGGTATCGAAAATTATTTCTGGAATAACAATGACATTGACAAGAAAGCTTTATGTTCGAAATTTTATCAACATACCTCTAATTTTGTCGGTTTTATGAATTTTTACATTGCATTGACAGTAGATTATGTGAAAAGTGGGCGTTAAAGTAGGCGTGTCGAAGTTGTTTCTGCTAATGAATAAAACTTAGATATTTCAGTGTAGTCCTTTATTATTGCAAAATCTTTATTCATAGAGAAATTATATGTAAAAATGGGCATGCAACATTTTTTTTAGTTAGAACATAGCCTTTGACCAAAAGGCAATGTTTGCAAAATTTCAGAATCGCACATCTATTTTGGTCAGTTTTATTAGGTTTTAGGTTTTAAATGAACCTTTTGATCTTTACCACCTCTCTTATATTATCTTCTCTTCCTTAAATTCCGATTCAGGTTATTTTCAATGCAAATTAAAAATATTCTGGTAAAATTTGAGCCCCCTAGCTTTTTTGGTCCCACCTCCATCGTGATTTAAGCGGACGGACAGACGGATGGTCATAGCTAGATAAAATTAAACCCCGATTCAGAATATATATGCTTTATGGGATATTTGCATGTGTTGCAAACGAAATGACAAAATGAATATACCCCCACCTTTTTTTTGTTGGAGGATATAAAAACAAAGACTTGACTACGAGAACATAATGCACTATAAAAATTATAAAATTTTTAATCGATGATGACCGCCAATAAAATAAGGCGTACAATTAATTTATATATGGGTTACATTTAGCAATTGAATATAACAATATATCAATATTAATATCAAACGAAGTGACTTGGCTAGTACAATACAGTAAAGAGTAAACTATAAAAAAATATAAAATCTAAATCTATGTATCGTTGCCCTCTTAAACCCACACAATATGAGTATCCGTAAAAAGGGCTTGAGTGGTAGAATACACTAAAATTTTAAAAAATTGAAATACAGGATGGAGTCTTTAACAAAACTTCGTATAAATTTTTTTATCCCATCAAAATGGGTATTAAATGAAAGCGGTTGACTAGTAAAATACAGTTAACTTTTTTTAAATTTATATATAAAAATTAAGTCGGATATAATAAAGCAAAATTTTGTAAAACATGAAGGTCCGTATTCATAAAAATTATTTTAGGTTTATTAGAGGCTTATTTGACAGATGTTGTAGAGAAATTTGTCAAATAAGCCTTCAATAAACCTAAAATATTTTTTATGAATACGGCCCTAAATATACATTATGGTGAAGGGTATTATCCGATTCGGCATGGTTTTACTTGTTTTATATCAAATACAAGGTGTAACCAAATTTAATAGACAAAATTACCAAATAAGAAAGGTTTACTTAAAGATTACAGTATTTTTCTGTCCTCCAAATTTATATTTTGTAAAAGTTTATTCAAACAAAAAGAAAAAGAAAAGATTTAAAGACAAAGGTAGTTTTTGCTTCCAGAATAATCACAAAAATTACAAGAAAAACAATAGATAATTTTGAATGAATTCTATATAATACAAGTAAAAAAAATACTTAACATTAATAAAATATATTTGTTAAAGTTTATACAATACTATGTTCAAAGTCTGTCAACATATTATTATTTAGTATGTACCTGACATAGTACTCCGCTACTAAAATTTTCTTTTTCCATAAATTTATTAAATATATTTGATACGTTTGAATATTTCTCAGTAAATACACATAACTGAAAAAAATTAGCATTAAAGATTCGTCATAACCGGATATAGCATTTGTACATGTTCCTTTTATCCTTATGAAATTCCATTTTATTCCTATTTTTAAGCTAAGTGTTTTATGTTTTATGTTTTTTTGTTTCTTAAGGCGAATTAAATAATATATGTATGTGCTCTTATTTTACGTATATAATATTTACACTAAAAGCATTTCTATATTACTTATGCTGATTCCCATCAAATTATCCCTAAAAATTCACTACTAAAATATAAGCTTTTAGTAACAGTAATAGCTACCAAAAAACAACAACAACAGACATAATTTGTAAATTATATACATATTTTGTTTCTGTAAACATATTTTGTTACTACTTATACAGGTAAAAAATTCCTGATTTTAATATTTTTGGAGAACAAATTTCGCAACTGTTTCGTATAGAGAGGGATGTGCTGTTAATAGCTGTCAGTGGAGGAAATATTAGAATGAAGCTGTAGCTGATGAAGAAGTTGTAATACTACTAAAGGATACAGACAATACAAGTTAATATACTCACACCAAATTTTTATGCTGTATATGTCAGCTTATCATTCTTCACTTGCACTTGAGTTACACGTATTTATGTATGTACTACACCTTGTTGCATAGCTACAAATACAATACAGTTACGTTAAATTGCTACACAGTAATAAAATAAAATAAAAAAATGTTTGTAAATTTTTTATTTCCATTAATTTCTAAAGGTTAAGCAATAACACTTAATATTGTATCTTGACTATAAATATACACAAAATCAAAATTGGGAAATTTAAAATAAAATGTTTTAATAATAAATTAATTCATCATTATTATTATATCAAGGGATGACTCCCATAGACCTTCATGCACAGGAACGAATGATAATATGAAAGATGAAACAGAGAAAGAATCTCGAAATTACATCTACACAAATAATTAGACAGTAGACAATGTACATACATACGGAAGGTAGACTTAGAAGCTCATTCCTGACAAGTAAAATGTACTACCAGAAGGACAGAGGCCGAATTACGGCATTCGATACCGATCGAAATTTTACTCGAACTATCGAGTTCGCTGTGCTTTAGGTATAAAGATTCTAATAAGAATTTTCAAATTTCGATCACGTTCGAATGACGTAATTCGGCCCCAGGTGAAATTAATTACTTTATCACGCAATTACTATTGGGACATGGCTACTTTAGAAAGTATCGCAATAGGTTACAGAAGCTTACTACCGCTTATTGTATTTACGAGAAAGAAGACAGAATCGATAATGCAGAACACACCTGTTCCCGCAGGCACGAAAGCCGGATAAGGCTAAAGCAAATGCTAGAGGCACACTTAGAGCAAAAACTATAGTGGAAAAAATTAAGGAAGATGAGGAAAGCTGGAATACAGTCGCAAATTACATTGAATGTGTATTAAGAACAAAGAAGAATTACCTATATCAACTACAAGATTGAGACCAATTAAACTCAGCGCTCTAAAAGCGGGTACTCCGACGATGTTTATTACAGCAGGCGGTCAGGTGACCAATTGGGAGTCACTTCGAAGTAATGTGAAAGTGGTTCCGTGGTGGTATGATCTCCCAGGAGTCTAGGGGTATTTTTTGTCGGAATGTTTTCTTTTTGAGCGAGCCCGATATGCCCAGGTAAATGACGATACAACTGAAATATGCAAAAAATTCATTTTTACCTCGCAAAAAACAAAAAAAAAATTCTTCAAGCTCATAAATATTTTTTATTTATATTTTTAATCTTAAACTATCAACTTTTTTATATTATTCTATTTTTGTTCCGTAGTTTGTTATTTTTAATTTTGAATTTTGGAAATTTTTTTAAGAGTAATGATTCTGATTTCTCGCCTACAATTTTGTTCAAAATTCGGTATTCGGCGAAAACGTGATGGACTGAGTGTAAATTTAATTCGTTTGTCCCACGGCCACGGCCCAATCGATCCTTAAGGGCTCCCGAAAATATTGAACTGGTTGAAAGCAGCTTTCAATGCGGAAAAGAACAAACTTACTAGAGCTTCCAAGAGCGATTATTCATAAAATTTTAAAAGAGGATCTGAAGTTCTATTCTTTTAAAATTTAAATCGTTCAAGAACTGAAAATTATTTGGGAAAAGTATTTGTGAAACGATGTTGGAGCGTTTTCGCACTGTAAGACCAATCTTTTTGGAGTGACGAGGATCATTTTCACTTAAACGGCCACTTCAACAATCAAACTGCCGTTACTGGTCTCTAAGAACCCGCAACCCTCGATTGAAACATCAAAAACCATTGCATTGCCCCAGGGAAACTGTTTGGTGTGCCTTATCTACGCATGAGATAATTGGACCCTTTTTTTAATTCTCGATATCAGGCGACGAATGTCAACGGTGAAAATTATCGACGCATGTTTACGGAATTCGTTTTGTCAAACCTGCGAGCTCATCTATCATACTGCACACTAAGCAAGAGCTTTGATAAATTTGATTCGAAAAAATTTTCCCTCAAAGCTCATCAGTCACTTTGGGAACATCCCATAGTCACCAAAGCGAGAGGTAGCCCGATCTCACTTCCATGGATTTTTTTTAAGGGGCTACCTTTAAGAGATGGTTTATAATGACAAGCCAATCTCTTGTGGAAAATATTTGTTGAAAAATCAGTTCTATTGAACCAAGTTTACAACTGGACGGAAGACATCTGGATGACATACTCTTTAAAAAATAAAAACCGCATTTCCTTTCTATCGTTCAATGCTCTTAATAAAACTTTGTGTCAATTATTACGTTTTTTATTTAAGTTTGAAAATATAAATCTGTCACCGGACACCCTGTGTATTGTTATATTCGCCAAAATTAAATACTTTTCTGATCATACTTTTCTGAATGGCAAAATTATTATAGTTTGTTTGCTCTAACTAAATAATAATATGACTTTGAAGAAACTATATTTTATGTCTAGCATGTTTCTTAATCGTTGCCATTTTCGAAGTTCATTACAATAACAAGAAACAAATCACACCCCTAGATGTGAATATATTAAAGAAAAATAAGGTGTTAATACAGTAACGCTGCGTAGTGTTAAAAAGTATACGTATTTTGTTATTCCCTTCTTTATGCTGTCAGTCATTTCTACTGACACAATGACATAGAAAATAAAGTTGTTATTATTATTAGTAATGTTTGGTTGCTCCTGCTTTTTGTTTGTTATTGTCTGTATTTCGGTTGTAACTCTACCCCACATACAGATACAGTTTCTATTCCAAAAAACATTAAAGCGTAACCAAATAAAGTTAGAACACATCGAATATAATATGGTCTTCTTACTGAAACGTTGTCTTCGTTTGGAAAGAAATATTTTATCTCTATGTTGTTTCAAACAAACAACATTATTATTTCAGTTCCAAATAAGTATGGATATTATAATTATTTAAGCCAATGAATATTATACTTAACACCATCATATGAAATTTCTACTTTTTTTTAACAAGTTGTTAATACAATGCTGACGAAGCCATTAATCGATTTAAGTTTTTGTAGAACAAAAATATATTGTTACATACGAAAAAAAATGACACTTATAATTTATGGTATAAAAGTTTAGAGCATTTTATAGATTTTTAACACAATATATTAAACTTACGGTACTTTGTTATTCTACTTACTTTATTATTATTCTTATGCACCTGGTTATCAAACTCAATTCTATATGCACTTAACAAACTATTTTGTTATAGTGATATTGTTCAACTATTTTTATTAGCACTGACATTATGGTTACGATCTATAATGTTCTATAAACTTCTATAAATATAATGCGGTATATGATAATACAAGAGACTCGCAAATGTGAATCTTGTCTGCGATTAGAGAACTGTTTGAATTTACTTTTATGCCAGTTAACTAGTTGGAGCCAAAAAAAATATTTAACTGTTTTTAATTGTATTATGAATATTGTTGTTGGTGTAAACTGTACCTACTTCTGTTATGTCTATTTATGCTCATTTTCTCGCTAGCTTATTAGCATCATTGTCAACTTAGTGATACAAATACAAATGCATTAAAACGTATGGGGTCTGGCCAGGCATATGTGTTTGTTCGAAGGTTTCAGGATATGTGTTTGATGGGGGCTTAGCGCTGTTTTTATTGTTTTTCGAAATTTTTGACGCGAAAGATTTTTAATTCAGTACTCGGTGCTTTTTTCTTTAATTTTAAGTGTTTTTTTTTCGTAGTGACACCAAATACTAAATTTCAATTAATTTTTTTAATTGAAAACAATTTTCTTAATGGTGATTACCTTAGATATTTACTCATTGTAAAAAGAAATTAAGTTGAAAATACTTTCAAGTTATTATATTAAGTGCCATTATTACAAATTGGCGTTAGGTAAAGGTAGGATTTTGTCGAAGGAATAAATAGTTTACTATTATAACAAGTTCAATTTAAACTTCTAGGTTGAATGAACTTGTCACTAACTTACCGCTTACTTAAGATTAAAGTGAAGATTTAATAATAGATAACTATCTATCCGTCTGATAAAATCCTGCCTTTAACTAATCACAAGTTGTAATAATAGCCCTAAAACTATTAATAAAGAAAATTATAAGGACTGAGAGTTTAAACACGTTTCTTGATATCCTGTATGGTTTATGAGATATAAAGACTCTTAAGTTTAAGTTGATCAAACCTATTGAATATTTTAAAAATTACATTTGTATGGAGATGCATTCAAAACGTGAAAACAAAATAAAGAGAATTTGATATGCAAAAACTTTTTTTTTACAATTTTACAATTGACAACCTGATGAGGTTAATATTGACATTGATATCAATTTTTGTATTGAAACCATCATAATTTTAATTCAAATGCTCTTTTGGCTAGACGATATAAAGAACAGAATATCTATAGACATATATGTCGGTTATCGATAGCAATATAACTTCAGTTTCATTGCTAGTTGTAAAATAAATTATTCCAGAGGGCAACTGGCATCTAAAAATTATGTATGCACACCACCATCAAAATTAAAATATTTAAAGTAAAACTCGGTTTCTTTTAAAATTGATTTTTTCTTTTAAAACCGAATATAACCGAGATATCCTGTTCAACTAGCTGTCGTACTAATTTATGAACAGTGTTAGACTTTTATTTCGGTATTCTTTTGCAAATAACCATGCAAAGGCTTACACCGGAATAATGTTTACAATGTTACGGCAAACTTAAAGAGCACTATGTTAAGTTTACGGAGCGCATAATCGTTTGCCTTAAGAGGCAGTACGCAATATTAAGGATTGCTTTATAACCACATTTACTATTTTGGATAATATTTATCCCAATCGAGAGCGCCAAAGTAATCGCCGCTATAGACACGAGTATAAACGAGAACTTGATTTTGTCCATCCGATGCCGTACTCAATCAACATGATCCACTGTTCAAAAAATTTGAGGAAAGGGTTTGGCCTGCATTCATTTTAGATGCAAGTAATGCAACAATTAGAGCCAGCGGCCCATGAATTACGTCGCGTGTTACGTGAATAGGGTGAGAATCAACTGCAAGTTGAACCGGATTGTTGTTATTAAATCATCTTTATTGCTTTTTCAGACTTGACAAGCGTAATTGTATTTTTAATAGCGAACGCAATTCTCGTAATAAAAACAGCGCACGGTGTTCGATTCTTTAATCTGGCTGGCCAAAAACCCAAAAATGAGTTATAAAAAGGAACAAATTGGACCACAATATTTAAATAAGAACATACCAACTAAGATATTTCTCAAGATTTTTTGCTGGAATTTAAATATGTACGACTATAACGGTACTACGAACATCATGTAAAATGAAGAAAAAATTTTTTGTTTATTTCGCTTGAAAAATTGCTTATGTTTAGAGGTCAATTACAAGTTGTCTATGCAATTTAGTTTTTTAGTTCTTTTTTTACTGAGACTGGTATTATTATTAGAGTAAACGCGGTGTATTTTTCAGTTATCAGAATAAAGGACGTAGTTTTTATTAGCAATTATATCAGGAGGGTTGTAAGTAACATTTTTTAAAACGAAAATAAAACTTTGTAGACAAATATTTTTTTCTTCTATATACTACCATGATCTTATTACTTGTTTAGTAAAACTTGGACTTTGGACTAATAGAAAATAAAAAAAATGTTTGCCCAAAAGTGCCCATGCCGAACAAAATTTTTCAAAAACGACATGGAGTCTACTACAATTTCTCGCAAAGATCTTTTTCAAATATGGTTATCCACTGTCAAAATTAATATTAATGCAATAGTTTTAAGTAATATGCTTTCAGTCCCCATTCAAGAAATTTGCGTTATATGCTTCTAATATCCAAAGATACCAACAAAAAAGAAATTCTTTAAAAATCTCGTATTTTCACATAAGAAAAGTGGGCGTGTCTGTAGGCGGATTTATAAATTTTTTTTTATAAATTTTTTTTTTGTTGTAAATAGAGAATTTAAAGTTTTTATGCCAAAAATCAACTTTCTACACGTTTTATTACAAAAGTTATTAATTTTGGCCAGCTAGATTCATGAATCCAACACTGTGCAGCGGTGCGAATTTTTAAATGCCTGTTTCAACATTCAGCAGAAATCTAATTTAGTACAAAATTTATCTTTAACAAGATATGTGGTCTGCGCAAAAACTTCCTTTGTTTCAAATGGTGATAGAAACGGATTATTCTTTTCTCCGTTTACCTAAGTTAGAAATTAAAAAATACAAGTTTTTAGAATACGTAAATTTGATAAGAAAAAGTCATCATAAGATTTGAAAATGACTATAAAGTTGTTAAAGAACTTGAATATTTAATTAGAAAATATACACTAATCTAGCTTTTTCTAAAGCCTTTTTACAGTTGAAAAGTGTTGAAGGATTTTACAGTTTTATGCTTATAATAAAAACTTTATAAAATGGAAAAATGACAGTGAACGTAAATTTTATCCCAAGGATGTTATTATATTTAATTATCCATAACTAAGACAATAAAGTGAGAAGACAGTTTATTATTTAAATAAACGTAAGAACTGTTTAGTTCTATGGAATGTCTAAGCACATCACATATAAATATATGTAGGTGTCCAAATAACAAACATGCGGTCAACAAAAACAAGACACACGCTTAAAAAATAACTTCAAGTGCAGTCATTTTATTTCTTTATTATACCCTTCACACAAAAGTGATAAACGGTATATTTAGGTTTGTCATTTCGTGTTTAAGAGTATATTTTCTGAAAGCTTATGAATAGCGGGGCCGATTGAGCCCTATCCGTCTATATGTGTGTGTGTTTAAGTCAGCTCTTAGAATCCCCCTGACATTGCCTGAACCCGCTTGAGGTACTAAAATATCAGAAATAAGCGGGAGCAGATCGGTATTGAAAATCAGAAAAATCGGTACATAAACAACTGAGATGCGAGGAAATAACCAGGACCACCTCGTTTTTTTCACAACAACAACATATAACACATGCATTCAAATGTTGAATACTGGTCAGAGTGAACGTGTCATCGAATCCCAGCAGACTTAAAAAAATTAATTGTTTTTATATTTTTTTTAACATAAATACATACATACATAAACTTAATTTATAATTTTACAATGGGATGTATTTATATATGTATGTTTTTGATATGAATGTACGTTTTTCATATTAATGAGAATGGTGATACAAACAATTTTATTGCATGACTTCACTTTGTGAAGGGTATATAAGATTCGGCACGACCGAATATGGGACTTTTGATTTGTTTTTATTTTCTTTTACTTTTTGTTCCTACAAGTTTTGAAAAAACATATTGGGTTATTTTAAAAATATATTTGGACCAAATACTAATATGGTTACCAATGTGGCTGAAAGAGCAAATGTTATTAAATGAGAGGCGCAGAAAAAACTTCGCAAGATAAAATAGAGACTATTACACAATTGCTATCTGAAACGAGTTTAATTATTATTTTGTGTGAAAATCTTAAATTGCTCCAGTTTTCAAAACATGTTTTAAGATATATTAAAGATTGCGTGATTTATAAAACAAAGAAAATTATTTAAAATGACAAACTAAAACATTCCTGCTGCTATTACAGTTAATATTTTTATAGCTATTTTTTAATGACATAAAACATTAGACATTTTTCATGACTTTCATTTAGTTGCCATAATATATTTCGCCTGATCTACGGAAATTGCCACTAAATAAGGTAATATATCTTTAGCTAAATAAATATTATAAATTTTATACAGGTTACGCATATTTAATTTGCTGTTCATTATTCTCCTCATAAACTCGTTTTACTACTTCTTCTTAACAACGTAAATAACCCTTAACAATTGCGCTGGCTTTCTTTAAACATTTTCCTTCTCAGATTAAATATTTATGCAGCATCTTTATCGGTTGCGATCTGATTAAAAATTCCGAACAAACAATAACCATTACACTTTAAGTCACATCTAAGATACAATGACCCTTATAAAATCCAACATTTCTTCAAGCATAAAATGTAATAATCAAATATTAAACTTGGGTATAAATATCATCCAATAATAAACGAAATAAAGGATACCAACAAATACTTTCAAGCGCAACCACACCATCACCAACGTAACTAACACCCACACACACACTAACAGACGTCAAATATACAATGCACTAGAAAAGCAAATCTTTTTTCCTGTAAACCTTACCAATAACAGAATAAACTGAGAATATATAAAACTCCATATACAGCCCCGAATTCTGTAAGATTTTTATATTCTTCTAATTTTCCATAAATTTATTTGCTACGAAAAAATAAAATAAGAAAAATGTTAAAATGAAGGAAAAACTTTTTAACTTAATTAGAGTGAATTCAATTAGTAGCGATAGTATTAGAAAGAAGAAAAATTAAAAAGCTGAAACCGTAATGATTTGATCCTTAAAACTGTTGAATTGAATTTTCGTTTCATAAGTGGTGGAATAAGTAAAAAAGAAGAACAAAAAAAATTAATTGTAATTGATTTTTCTGTTTGGTTTAATTTAGCTTTTATATTTGTATAAAAAATTAAAAGAGTCTGTCTGGGGTACATAAGGTTTTAAAAATTTTCCTTTTTTTAAAGTAAACTATAGAAATGTTCGTGTTGTAAGAAGTCGTTTTTGATTAAATATATTTTTTTGAATTTGTATCACGGCAAGCACTAAAAACATTTCATTTGGTCTCAAAGTACCACACAAAAAATTTAAGCACAATAGGACAATTTTTAGCTGTGTCTCAAAGCACTCTTTATTTTCACTTGGATTGATTTGCAATTATTGAGTCACATAATTCTTATGGTCTTTCATTTAGTCGCTAATGAAACAGCGACAATCGTACATGTTTAGTTGATGCCTAAATATTTTTTTCCAAGTTCACACTAATACAACTGCAATACAATTTTATCCATCTTACAAGTATTCAAAGGTGTCAGTTAGTACCCTGCATTTTGTTAATGAACAAGTGGAAACATGACCTAAGTGTAGAGAAATGAAACAAATAAGTGTTTGCAGTGCTCAAAAAAAGTTAACCGTGTGCTATGATTAGTACAAGACCACTTAAATGAAATTAAATTCAATGAATTTTTTCTTACATTAACTTCTTCCATATTTGGATTTCTCTTATAAGCAAATTCGAGCAAAAAAGACTGAAGCAATGGCATCCAAAAGACTTCGATCAGATGATGATATTATGTTAATTGGCGCAATTGATCATCAAATTACTGGAGCTAAATTACCATCAAGAAAACAAGTGCTACAAGTATTATTTTATAATTTACGAATAGTTGGGTTAAAAGTGCTAGATTAGTTGTTGCTGAGGTTAGTACATTTTGGCGAACAGCACGAATTCCAACACACTACGAAAAACACTCCATTGAGAAACTGGAAAAGTTATACAATGAGTGGAGATCTATCATGAAGAATCATAGTCGAAAAACTAAAACTCAAAACAAGGTCGAAATTGAATTTCAAGAGAAATTTGATGATTTTTTCGATATCGCACACGCAGACGCATTCGAATTAATAAAAATACAAGAGGACAAAGATTTTTTATTAAAGCAGCGAGAAAAAGGAAGACCAGGTTGTATAGTAGGAACAGAAAAATTGTCACGCAAAAAGAAAAGCGAAAAGCAATACATAATGAGCAAGAAAACCAGCGTAAAATAAAAAAATATAAACGAAAAGGGTTATATGAACAACAGACTGAAAGATGTATACAAATTTTTAAAAATATAATATATATTGCTATACAACAGGTTGTTTAACTTTGACGACATTAACGATATTGAAGTTGTAGCATCACAGTCAGCAGAAAATGTAAAAGTGAATGAATGTAGCAAAACCCCACTAGGCATATCAAGAGGTAGAACTGAATTTTTTACACCAAGATTGATTTCAACTTTGGATAAGTGGAGAATCTCTGATGTGCTGCAATTCATGTCCTAAGTGCAACTGCTGACGCGTTAGGCCATCATATCGAAGATCTTATACTAAATCGTTCATCAATTCGACGCATACGTCAGAAAGGTGCAACAACAGCACAAAACATTGTAGCAAACTTTGATGTAAGTAATTTAATATGCGTCCGCACCAGAAGTATTAATTTTTAATCGATTTAGCAAACACTGGATTAATATTGAAAGACAAATCACAAAAGTTGCTTAGAAGATGAACACGTTGTTCAAGTACTAACTGCTGAAGAACGTTAAGTAATCTTAAATTACTGTCTTGTTAATTTGAAGCAAACTCATAGTAGAGGCGATAACAAAGAATTATTACAATTAGTTATTACTTTTCTTGGTGGTACGGTGCCGAATTTTAACACCTTTAGAATACCTGGTGCAACTTCTCATGCTAGATGAATGTCAAAAGCTATTTATACACTTTAAATTTATTTGTTCCATGATCCATCTAACATGACAAAAAAAAAGCTGAATCGTAAACGTAGTGTCTGTCTTTTCATAGTTCGTATTTATGTAAAAGCCTGGTTTAGATGCACCAAAGCAATTGAAGCACCAAATCAAGACCTAAATTTAATAAAAAATATATAAGTGCTTATTCTGAACAAGACATAGCTTTTGTTTTGTTACAAAAAGTAAGCAATCACTTATGGTATTTGTCCGAAGAAGCAGTCGGTCTTTTATTTTTCGATCCTAATGTTAGTGTTGATATTAAAAGAAAAATGGTTAAAGCAATTAATGTTAAAGAAAATAAAGAAAAATGCAAGCGGATAATTGCTAGTCCAACAAATATCCTTTAAACATAATCACAAAAAGATTAAAGCAATTTTGTAAGTTCAAACACACACGCGTTCTTTGATCGCTTAGATATTTTCAAAAGAATATTTGCAAGTCGATCCATCGGATTGGAATGAAAGATTTGACTATGCTCAAGCATCTCAAAATTGTCAAACTTATCGTTTACGCAGCTGATAGAGGTGCCAAATTCATTACACATTATGACAATAAATTAACACACAATGAAAAAGAGAAACAATTACTTTTTCAAGTGGTCAAAGAATATATGTAATATGAATTATCCCACTTTCAAAAAGACTTCATTATTACACTTAATTTATATTAATATGTAATTCATAGAAATATTTTATTTTAATGTTCATTTTTCAAATAATTTATAATGAAATATTAAAAAATAAATTTTTTTGTCTTATTTCTAATAATGAACAAAAATAGTTGCTTGAGCCACGGCTAAAAATTATCCGATAGTGGTAAAATTTTTTTTTGTGCTTTTTAATACTAAATGAAATATTTTTAGCGCTTGCCCCGATATAAATTCGAGAAAATAAATTTTTTCATGTATATAAGGACCGGTCTAATACATACATACATACATACATACATAAAATATTTACATGTGTTTTACAAAGTATTAACAAAGTAAAAAACAAAAAAAAAATTACATCTATTGCTTAGTTGTAGACAAATAATTTTATTATCAAAAATTAAAATGGATTTATTTTCATTTACACTAAAGTTTACATGCCATATTTTTATTGTCCTTTTTCCCGATGACATCAATAAATTGTGGTCACGAGTTTATGACAACCTGTGCATTTCAGATCGAGAACATACAAACACTGACAATGTGTCCGCACTAAATTCTGCTCGGTAAAACAATAATAATAATAAAAAAAAGACATAAAAAATTTGTGAAGATATAAATGTAAATGCCAAAATCAAAAGTCAACACAAAACACACTGTGTCAGTGACAAAAAATTCATATGAATATAAAAACACGATTTCTTAACGAAAAACCTGCAACTGATAAGCTGAGAAATATGGTGCGACTAAAGCTTAAATTTGTGTGAAATAATATTATCCCCTTAGCGTTTTTTTTCATCATGAAGTGGTTAAATGTTTTACATATTAATTTTCCTTCGGACAAATATAAGTTGGTAAAAATCAACTTTTTGTAAATGGTGTTTACTACAGTTAAGTGCTATTAAACGAAATGAATGTTAAATATATATGAATATTTAAATAAAAATCAGCTTTACCCAAGTCAAAACAAATAAAAATTATATGTACGTATGTATGTATGTAAATAACCACCAAATGTTCCGCATTTGCTTTTCGTTTTCCAAGTAAACAGCATTTTACGTTCTATTTTGTTCATTTATTTATGTGTATGACCATTTCTTCAGCTGCTGGTGCTATTGTAAGTTACATTTTTAACGCATTTTTTATTTTATTATTTAACATTTCGACAGACAAATACATAAACTAACGAAAGAGCAGAGGAACAATAATAAAGTCTTGAAAAATAAACAACAGAAACAACGACCATTTTGGCTTAAACAACCAATGACATACATTGTAAGTACAAACACACGAACAAAAACATACCAAAGTAGACAAAAAAAAACGCAAAATCCCTACATCATCTACAATAATAATTACAAAAACAGTGCACCAATATATTTACAACCATTGCCAGCATCAACAACAATAAACATCAACAACAGAACAGCAGCAGCAGCAGAAAGGGATGACAGTAAGAAAAAAAAATAAAAAACAAAAGTTCAAACAACATAAAACAATGTAAAATGAAATGTGTGACATGGTATGTTGGTCAAATGCTAGTATGCTGGAGGATTTGGTTGGTTGCATGTGTGTAATTATAGAGCCATGATGAGAAGGATAAGTCTTTAATTAAAAAATTAATAATATCCACGCATCCCTTATTTAGTTTTACAGTTTAATTACAAATTAAATACATATTTGAAAAATCAAGAGTTCAGTTTGGCCTATAATTTAACCATTAATCATCTTACAAACGAACAACGCTTGCAAACTTTTGAGTTATATTATCAAAATGCGTGCTCTGTTAAGAAAGTTAATCAACAAGACGGTGCCACATGCCACACAGCATACTTTAAAATTGACTTATTGAGAGGCGAGTTCGGTGAACATTTTATTTCACTTTCGGGACCGGTCAATTGGCCGCCTAGATCGTGCGATTTAACGCACAAATAACAATTTTAATTTAACATGCATATAAAATTAACTCGGTTTAAGATTTATGTGAAAAATTTTTTAAGTTTTTGCCACCCCTAGACAAAATTTCTAGCTTCACCAATGATATTGAACGAACCTGTATGTGGTATCAGTCATTTGGATATATTCAAGAATGAATCGGTAAAGCATCCAACACAATCGCCTTTTTATTTTCAGAGATGTGAGCAAAGAAGCACGACTAACTGTATTTTTTTACATTTCATTAACACAAAAATTAAAATTGTTTAACCCTAGGATAATGTATAGACATTTTTATTCCAATTCATAGATCTGATATACCCCTAGTGCTATAGGTATTTATTTTTTTTTTTAATACGCAAAGTTATAGGCAAAAACTAGTTTCAAAAATATTTTGCTTAACATATCCAGTTCTTCAAGTTCTTTGGACAGGTTAGTGACAGAAAATTTCAAGTCGCACTATCGAAATTATTGCCGAGAAAAAATCATAAATTGATTTGCAAATACAAAGAGAAAACAATATCGGTTATGAATACTAAAATTGTTGCCAATCGCATAGTATAACTAGCTGTGATACAAAATTTTGATTCGTAGTATAACGTAGAGTATATGTTATGACACTCTGTATTTAATGTGACCTGTAGATATCAAATAAATTAAAAAAATTATTACGTATGTAACTTGAATTCATTTTAGGTAACATTAAACTATAATTGTAAGACAAACCAACAGAAATTGGGTCAATATATTTGATTGTGATAAAACATCTCGTTACTTTAGGTATCACATTAAGGGTTAAAAAAAGAAAGAAGTTAAAAGATAAGAAAATATTACATAATAGAAGATATCAAAGAATCTTTATTAGATTTAATATCAGTAAAAAACCCCAAAAGATACGACAAAAAAAAAATCAAAATACTTTAAATCAAAGTTGTTCTCAATATTCTGGCCGAGCATCTTAAACTGTGCTTGTTTGAATTAAAACGTGCTGTGGCTAGTCGCAGCATTCTAAACTCACTAGCAAATTATATTTTTTACCTATTGTCATTACAATAGTAACAATTATAATAATGGATTTTTTTAAACACTTTTATTATATACATTACAATCAACAGATAATCAGCAATAAGAAATTATGATTCTTGCAATAGAAATTTTATAACCACAAAAGAAAAGTTGGATTGCTAGAACTAAATTTTTCGATTGCCAATGAATTTTTCTGGGTGCAGCTAATGCAACTCAACTGCTTCAGCATTTTCCTAAAATTTGCACACAAAAATTGGGGTTTTTTTAGAGTCTAATCAATTTTAGGGGAAAGTATGGATATAAGGACTTGCCTAGGAGAATGGTATACATCAAAAAACAACTTTAAGTCCATCATGACCGCTGATAAAAAATGTCGTACAATAAATTTTTATATTGGTCAAATCTAGTATTAAAAATTTTAACCCCTTTAATCGCCTTTGATAAGAAAAGGTTTTGGCAAATAGAGTACACCAAACTATGAAAACTTGAAATTCAAGATAAAAAATGGCGGTTACATGGGTATCCTTGAGACCCAATAATATTAGTAACCTTATGAATATGGGTGTCAAACTAAAGGGCCTGACTGATATAATTCAATGTAAATATGTAGAAATTTAAAATCAAAAAGGGGGTTGAAAATAAAAAAACCAAAATGGTGTATAGCACGCGATGTGTTAATCATTTCTATAGACATTAAGGTGAAGGGTATTATCCTATGCGACTAGGCCGAATATAGCACTCTTTCATACATTTTTTGCAATTAACTTTCACTCATATTTGTAACAACAAACTCGTTATAAACTCTTTTCCTATTTGCTCAGTATTTCGGTTATTTGTTTAACCTACAATGTCTTGTTTGTTTGCATTTATTTTTATTGTCATTCCTGAAAAAAAGAAATCTCTGTGTTTGCTACACATCCATTAACAAATTTGTACACGTCAAAGTAAACAAATTTAAAATATTTCAACATAACGCTACACACAATGTAAGCAAGAGTGCTGGTGATGTGCATGTGGCCATTGTGGATAGTACAATATTAAAACATATTTTCACACCCAACCCCGGGTCAGTGCTCTTGTATATCTTACAAGGGCTGCAATTGAGACTCATTAACAAATTTGCTGAATTGTACAAAATTTTGTTAAACTACACTATCGGTATTCTATGTTTGATCTACTTTTTTTTGAAAAATCTTTTTATTATATTCACGTACCAGCGATGTTGGTTAGCTTCAACTTTACATCTAAGGCATATATATTTATCGGTAGTTGCCTTCTGGAGAAAATTTGTTTTTTTTTTAAGTTTGAAATTGTAAATAAATGAGAGAAGAGAAAAATTTGTTTTTGATCTATGTAGTCTGACTGCTGAGCTTCAAAATAAGTACAGAAAAAAATATTTAGCTGGAATTCAAGATTATGTTATTAGTAAATATGTATTGTTTGCATCTTTAATAACTTTTATGTCCATTTTTTAGTTAAATCATGACGAAAATTTTAAAAACAATGACAAAAGCAGAAACAAAATTGAAATACATACCTTATGCATGTCTTCCTCAACATAATTAACAATACAAGGAGTATTGCCGATTTTGTTAGGTATCTCCCTCTGCTCTTTACCTTCTTCACCGTAAAAGATTTGATAATAATCATGTTTTTGTGGCATTAAGTTATATCCAGCTATAAAAAAAGAACTTTGTTTTTTTTTTGCCTATGTTATATCTGTGGCTTGGAGCTAAAAGGGCCAATGTCACTTTTTGGCTCTTTTGAGTTAATCATTGCTCTATTTCATTATGGTAAAACAGCTAGAGTCATACTTAACCCAGAGCAGCGCCGTAAATAAAAAAACTATGAAAGCACCTATAAAAGTTAAAGATCAATTCCAATTTTCTCAAAAGTAAATATTTTGACATTGGCCCTTTTAGCTTCAAGCCACAGATATATGTATGTGATGGTTTAATATTTAACTCTAATGGCCATCAAGCGGTTCTAGTATTCGCTGGAAGACAACAATATTAATAGATGCAAAATCTAGGAAACAATGCCTTAAAACACTCAAGATCTACAACAGCAACTGCAATATTGTTAAAACGTCAACAGTTTGCAAAGGGTCGACATTGTTAAACATAATTTAACTTTTGAAACAAAATACGGCAGAAAGCTGTTCAAACCTCAACAATAGTTACAGCAACGCCATCAAAATCTATAGCCACTTCAGCCGCTGCCACAGCCAATAACCAGCAAAAAGTACTCATACCACTTTATTTTAAATTTACTTTTCACGATTCTTTGTTTTTGTTTTCTGTACGCATACAATTTTCTTAATCCAAAAAGCTTACTAAACCCTTAAAGTTTTATCTACATTTCCAACTATAACTCCATCCTTATTTGTCTATTCCAACATATTAATAGTAGCAGCAGAGAGCTTAAATACTCAAGTAAATTGTATTTCCATATAAAAAAAGTGAAAAGTTTAACTCGACAAAACTTACACTATGAAGGCGGCTTGGGTTGGTGTTAGGGTTGGTGGTTTGTTATCTTTAAACCATAAAAAAAAAAAAAAAATACAAAATTTGTAAGTAGAAAAACTTAAGATTAAACAAACTTTTTCTTTTCTTGTTTTTCTTGTTTGTGTTCAGCTTTCACCGGTAACTCATTAAATTTACTAGTTTCCACAGAAGGATAAATCTTAATGAAAACTATTAATCTTAAAGTACATTGCGTGTAAAGACAAAAAAACATGCCGTTGTCACATTGTTGTTCTTGTTGCTGTTCTTGCTATTGAGAAAACAGAATAGAGGTGATGAAATCCAGATTTTAATACACATTTTAATTTGTTTAAAAATAGTCAATTCTACTTTTTTAGTTGCTTGCTCTCAAAACATATACTTAAGACACTAAGAGTACCCAGATGAAGTCTTATTTATCGTTAAGGCAGAAATAGAGTGAAAACTTTTAAACTATTTGTATTAAACTGCATTAATTTAGTAAAAAGAGAAGCAAAAACCAAATGTTTAAAATGAAGTTGAATGATGTGGGTTTTAGTCAGGGTTGCCAGTTTATTCTAAATACGAGATAATCAAACTCAGGACAAAAACAGAGTTAAATAGTTTTGGCCACGCAAATTTCATCACCAGGTAACCGCAGCTTTCGTGTTCATATATTTCATATATGAAGTTGGGCATAAATTAAAATAAATGAGAGAAGAGAGAGAATTGTTTTTTATATGTGAACTTTAACAGCTAAACGTTAGAAATAAATTTTCCCTGAATGTTGGCATAATACATTTCAAATTTTGTTAGTTTTAAAATTTCTTTACATTTTAAGCAGAACAAAAATGTGGGAATAGCAACAACAGTTTTTCAAACATTTCCATAAGCAAAAGAAACATAAAAGGATATGCACATATACAGCAGTGAAATTTTGATAACAAATATTTTAGGAGAACAAAAAAAAAAATGAAAAAAAACATAAAAAAATAATTAAATTGATTATTTTTATTTTGAATCTTTAATTCTTTAACTCATAGCAAGACGCATATTGATAGAACTTATTACAATTTTATGCACTGTCCACTTTTGATAAAAGACTTTTAAATAAATTTTCATATTTTTTGGCAAATCAACTATGAGAAAAAGTAATAAAAAAAATTATACGTCTTCAGTATTCAGGATTTAAGCTTGTTTTGTTAGTTCACATCATCCCTAAAAAACTATGGAAGCTATTGTTAACAATAAGGGCTTTATATAAAAAAGCTCTTCACGAACAGTAACGGTCATTGGACCGGTTATATGACTGGTATTAGTGACTGATATATTTGTTATAACGTAGAAAAAAGTTTCTATTAGCTTCTAATGGGCATTAAGAAAAAAAAATGACTAAAACCTTTTGTGTACATTTGATTTTACGTCTTTCTCTTACTTATTACTTCTGTCGACTGTAAAACATATATCTGCTCTACACCTCTTTACTAAGCAAAAATAATATAAATACTAGTCACTCTTAACGTGTATATCGGTCAAAGCTAACTAGGTATATATAAAGCGTGATCCATTTTGAAGTTCCCTACTTTTTTAAACAAGAAAACACAGAAAATTCAAATTTAATGGGGAATGCTTATTATCATTTGAAATAACATTTTTTGGCATTTATTTTCTGAAGATTATTTCTATCAAATGTTGGCTGTTGCTACGTCGCAGATGGTCCATCCGTTGAGTCTAATTTTCGATGACTCGTCCTTGCATTTCCACTGGTAACTGATGAATGACACGCGTGATGTTTTCCTCCAAGATCTAAGTCGAAGCGGGTTTGTCTGCATAAACTTTAGACTTTTCATATCCCTACAGAAAAAAGTCAAATGGTGTGATATCACATGACCGAAGTGTTCTTTCAATAAATCCATTGAATGATGCGATGTGTGGGAAGTCTTGCTGAAACCGCCGAGATAACGAGCATCAATTCCAGGCATCAAGTAGTCGGTTATCATGGCCAGTAATGGTCGCTATTGACGGTTACACTCGCACCGGCATCATTTTTAAAGAAATATGAACCGATGATTCTACCGGCCTCAGCGTGTTGGACGTGGTCTATTCGGTCGAATCTTATTCAATATTGAATGCTGGGTCTCAAAATGGGTGATGGTATTGCGAATACTACGCTCAGTAAGCCGACTATGTTGACCATAAGTTGAGCGAAGTGTACGAAACACATTCCTCACAAAACGTGAGTTTTTGTAATAAAGCTGAACGATTTGTAATTGTTGTTTAGGCGTAAGTCTTTCTATTATGAAATGCCAAACAATACTAAACAAAAAAAAAAAAAAATAATAACATGCAACGACTCATACGTGCTCTGTCAAAACAAGGATATTGAAAAATGTATCTCTACTCGTACAATAAAACAAAATTTATTATTTTTTACATAATTTATTATTATATTTTTTTCATTACATTAGTTTTTTTTATCAAATTTTTTACGTTTCACGTTTTTTGCTTCCTGGTATTTTTTGCATTGGTATTACGGCTGAAATTGCTAAAAAGTAAAAATTATACGAATATGCAAAGGCATATATGTACATATGTACATATGTACATATGTTGGCTGGTACCTGTTGTACTTACCTTTTATTTCTTGAGTATTTTATTAAAAACCCCGTCGAAGAAACTGAAATTTTTTTTAATAAAAATTACTTTTTGTTACACTAAATTAAAAATTTTATAATTATCCAATTTTTTTTTTTAACGACAAGAAATCAACAAACATTATTGTCTTACTCTTGCATACGTATTTTTTTTTCCTGTAGCAGGAATCGTATATTGGTACAAGAGTGTTAGTATAAACATTTTGCATGTGTTAGTTTCAGTCACTTATTTCTTAAAGGGTTCATTCCAAGCTCTATTAAATAAGGTCTGTTCAACTAATCAGCTGATCGTTTTTTGCTCCCCTATGTTTACTACTCGAAGTTGTCAAAATTTGTTTACCTTTTTAGGGCGACATTTATGTTTTTCAATTTTATGATTGATAATTTTTCAACTTATGATTTATATTCATGCTGGTAAAAGGCGTTTCTGTACCCAAGGACTGAGCCACACCAACAGCTATAGCAGCCTTGCCATTACTTGGCTCACAGGCCAAGAAAATACAACGATTAGCTATTTTGCCTTCACGCACCATTTGTACAACACCAGCAGCGAAACGAGCATCTTTCTGGCCCAACATACCTTGTGAAACAGCACGCTTCTTCAAGACATCGTCTAGACTTCTATTTTATCTTTATCAGCCATATTTTTAGCAAATATTTACTATTAACACAATTTATTTTTGTTGTCTTGAAAAAATTGTTAAACAAAATGAAAACAAAATTTAATAGGCGTTGGGCATATTCATACAGGTATATGCAACGGCGAATTTGCTGTGCTGCTCTCTGTCAAATACCTCATAAAAAATAATTTTTTATACATAGTGTTTGACAGTAACGTTTCCCATCAGATGGACTGATCATTTCACCTGGATGAATTTTTTGGTATTTTAGTCAGCTGTTTTTGACTACCTTAGAGTAATTTTACACTAACAAAATGCCCGTATATTTTTTTTGCTTTTTGTTTTTGTAGAGTTGCACAGACCTTATTTAATAGACCTTGGTTCATTCTTTCTTTTAAATTATATTTGAATTTTTTCCGCTCTTGTAAAATATGAATTCAAGATATGCCCTTTTTATATTAAGCTATCGGGTATGCACATAATTGGTGTATTCACAATAAGTCCTAATTGTCGGCATCAAAAAGTTGACCGCATTTTGTAAAGCAGTGTTAAATATTTGCAGGGTGTCCGAAGCGTCATACTATCAAATGACATAATTTCCCAATTTTTTTTTGTATTTTTTATTGTAAATTTTTGATTTTTGAATTTAAAAAAAATATATAACATTATGACAATACTAGAGGACAGGAAAAGGTCAACATTTTTTTTGCAGAATGTAGAAAAGTATAAGAAATATAAATAAAGTTGTGGAAGAAAAAATTTTTTTTTTTTGCAAAACTTCAAAAGTTTTGTTAAGAAATTTTAAAATATTCAAAAACGACAAGAAAAATCTATATTTTTTCCGGGTGAGTATATTTTAAGCTAGCTATATTTTATCAAAATCGATGTTGAGTTATTAATTCTATTTGCAATTATAAGCACAATTTAAAGATATCAAAAGAGTGCAGATGATGAAACCGTAGCTGGTTTCGAAATTGCATTCCACTCAGCTAGTATCGGATGACAAAAATTTTTCTAGATATTCTGTCATTATCACATTGAATTTATAGTGTGCAAATTTAACTGATTTAAATATAATATAAAATAGGAAGGTCGTATGTAATATTAAGATAATTTTATTAAACAATTCCGAAGTTTACTTTAAACAGAACTAGATATATCGTTCTCAAGTTAACTTAAACAAAACAGTCTTTTGCATAATTTACTTTTGTAAGTTATTTCAAAAGATTCTCTTGGAAGGCATCAGACAAAATTTTTCTTCATACTTAAACACTTTATCGCCTCTCAATAATAATATCTTGCTGAAAGAGTTTCTTTCGTCCATTGGTTAAATTGCCTGGAATCTTAAAAATCCTCTAAAGTGATACGCATTACTTTTTGAAATATTTTCATCTGTTAGCAAATAACTTATTATTGCCGTTGATGGCATTTTTATTAAATTGCTTAAATGCGTGTTGCTGCTGATCGTTTACAAAATCTCATGGTTAATGCTCGGTTGAACTACATCCGTTTTAATTATGAGCGACTTGACAAGCTAATGACAAAATAACAATAGCAGGAAAATTAGCAGACAACATAAAAAAGTTTCTTCTAAAAAAAAAAACATAAAATTAAAACAGAACTGCGCCACAACTAAAACAATAGATAATTCAAAAAACAAGAAATAAAACCATCAAAAGTGAGAGATGTTATAAATAAAATATTATTAAAGTTTTTGTTGTTATTACTGTTGCTGCTATCATATTTTTATTATAATTTAACATTATCCTGCAACGGAAGTTATTTTCATAATGTTCGACAAAAACAGCAACAACAAATGAAGCAATAACAAAAACATAAGACGAACTAGCAACAGTAATAACTAAAGCAAAAAACAAATATAAGAAAAACACAAAACTAAATGAAGAAAGAAAAAAAAAATAAAAGACAGACAGGAAACGGAAAAATGAAATGGAAGGAAAAACAACAACAAATAGAAATGTTTACGGACATTAATAGTAACAGCGGCAACAACAATAACTTCAGTATAAAGAACAGTGAAAATAGCAGCAAACAGTTTTCCATAATAAATATGTCTCTTAGCTTTTGTTTGAAGCTACCGCAATTGTGAATGTCTTTTAACCCCTTAATAAGCAGGGATGCATATAGGAAAAAACAAATTATCGTTATTAGTTTGTTTGTGTTAGACAAAAATCGAACTGAAAATTTATATTATAATATTAAGGAAATCATAAAAATTAAAGCAAAATCACTTATAAAATTTCAGGATTAACAAATATTTTTCAAATTCTACCCTCACTTTTGCGTTTAATATAAAGTAAATAATATGCCTCATGTTCATAAAAACATAAAATATATTTAAAAACTATTTTTAAATAATTTTGTATGAACGTTTTAAAATAAAATATATTTCAAACTTATTTTAAATTTTGTGAATATGGGGGAAACCCTCACTTTAATAAAATGGAAAAAAAATATATCCCATTTGAGGGTTAAGTGTCCTATTGAATTTTTTTAAGCAAAAAAGGGGCAAACATCAGCAATAGCTTTAATCAAAATAACAACAACAGTACCGCAAACTATAAAAAGGAGGAACGAGACGGGCAAACATCATTCTATAAAATTCTTTAACTTTTATTAACATATGTATGTATGTGTGTATGTATTTATAGAAGCCTTTGTGTGGGAGGACTTTTTTTAATAATCCTTTTAATGTCAATTTGGCATTTAAATATCTAATTTATGCACATTTATTTTGGAATTGGAAATGTACGCAACACACATAAATTCATCTATCATCTGCATTCATATGTTAATCACTTTAAGCTGTTTCTGTGAGTCTCCAGTATGTGATTTTCTTAGAAGTATTTTTTCAAGTATGCGATATTAACATAAAATGCGTATGTATGTGTATATGCATGTAAATATATTTATAAATCTTTATAGTTTAACTTAATATTCAAGGAGCAATAAATATGTTAAGAATCATGACATGTAAGGGCTATTATAGATGATAAAGTATATAAAGCAAAAAAGAAAAAAAGAATGAATAAATATTGTTATTAAATATAGTTTAGATTTAAATCCATTCTACATATTCGACCATAGCCCACAGACTTATTGCAAGCTCCCTTAAATAACCGCGAAAATATGTTAATGCTTGCTTACATTATCCATACATGACACAAGTATATTAGCTCAATCGTGCATTTTGAGTTCTGCACCATCAATAGTAGAATCCTTTTATTCAAGCGTAGGATGCGATATTAATACAGCATTTTAAAAATACTTAATGTGAAGAACTATGACTTTTATACAAGAAAAGGCCAAAAGTCACCATGAGGCTTAAAAATTTAATAAGTTTTCGGTTGAGAGAAAAGAGATTTTGCTAAATTCAATAGCATTCTTGAATTAGAAAATAAATGTCGAAAATTCCATTCACATTTGCAGTTTTTTAAAAGACTATCACCCATTAACTGAATAATTGATAGCTTACAAATTTTTTTTCCTTCATTATACCCTTCACACAGTGAAATTTCTACAATTTTCATTTCCGACCCCATAAAGTATATATTTTCTGAAAGCTTATGAATAGGGGAGTCGATTAAGCTCTTTCAGTCTGTCCGTCTGACCGGCTGTCAGTGTATGTTGAAATCAATTTTTTTGAAGCCCCCGACATCGCTTGGACCCGGGTGAGGTATTAAAATATCAGAAATATTCGGGAGTAGATCGGTATTGAAAAACATCGGTACATAAACAAGTGAGATATGAGCAAAAACCCATGACCACCTCGATTTTTTTTTCACAAAAACAACATTACAACAACAACATACATACATACAAACGTGTATACTGGTTAGAGTAAACGTGGCATCGAATCCCAGCTGAGCCAAAAAAAAATTATTTTTATTTTTTTTATATTTTTTTTTAATTTTTTTTTTAATTTTTTATTTAATATATGTGACAGCGCATAGGAAAAGGGACCTAAGGGTAAAAACAGATTTTGTTGAGGAGAGCCATTTTAAAGATTAAATGATTTTCTATTTTTTTAAATTTTTCATAAGGAAAAAAATTAATTTTTGTAGTTTCGTAAAATCAGGTTATTTTGTTAATTTAGAAGGGAACAAATGAAAATAAATAAATTTTACCGTTAGGTCCCTTTCTATTTGCGCTTAAAATCTTCGACTTCACTTTTATAAAACGCGCATATCTCTGGGAGGGAACACTTTTGGGGCATGGGATCAGTCTCATTCGATGCTCAGATGTTGTCCACATCAAAAAAAAATAAAGTGCAAATTGTTTTTTTTACCCTGGTCCTTTTCTCTATGCGCTGTCACATATTATTTATATTTTTATTATTACTTTTTTTTAATTTTTTTTTATTTATTTTATTTTATTATTTTATATTTATTATTTATATTTTAATTATTTTTTTTTTTAATTGTTTGTTTAAATTTTTTTTTAATATTTTTTGAATTTTTTTTTTTTATTTTTTTTACATACGTAAATTTTTAATTTTACAATGGGATGTTTTTATATATGTATGTACGTATTTCATATGAGATGAATGGTGATACAAACTACTGTTATTGCATGACTACACTTTGTGAAGGGTATATAAGATTCGGCATGACCGAATATAGCACTGTTACTTGTTTTGTATATATTTTTTTACTTTTTAGTTTAACCAGTATAGTTGTATCCTTTCAAGACGAGTTACTACGGTAATCCTAAGACCCCGGCTGATATTTTGTACAAGTTAGCTATGCAATTTGTTTATTATATACCCTGTACCTATGGGTCCAAGGATATATTTGATTTATTGGTCACAAAAATCAATCGAGCTTATAAGGCCATATATGTAAAATTGATAGACTAGCAACTAAAATTTCATCTGTATATAGCTGTTATTCCGTTTCTAATATCATCAATATTGATTTGTTCAAGCTTGTGACTGGGGAAGTCGACTAAGCTTCTGTCTGTCCATCTATCCGTGTGTTGGTTTAAATCAACTTTTTAAAGCCCCCACATATTGTACAGATCTGTATGTGGTATCAATCTTTTACAAATATCTAAAATTAATTTCTATTAAAATCTAGCACAACCGCTGCAAAAGTTTCTGAGATGTGAGAAAATTAACACAACTAAATCTGTTTAATCTTGTAATGTTCGATTTTAGGGCTATTCTAAGAAAAATGTTGGACAAATCAGTTACTTATACGCAATGTTATAGGCAAAACTATATTTTAAAAATATGATGTTTTTAATATAATATGTTACTAAAGCTCCTATTTAATTCTTGAACACGCTTACGACACTTACATAAAGCCTTAGTCTCAAAAATTATTGCTAAGAGAAACTGACTACTCGGTTGGAAACGAACTGAGATATAAGCACAAAACTACAACTGCTTCGATCTTCAAAGACTTCAAAGAAAAACAGATTTTTTTCAGCTTCTAGAAAGTAAAGAGGAGCGACATGAATATAAAAAAATAGAGCTCGACTAATAAAATAGAATACGTTATAAACAAACTTAAATTCCACGATGACTGCTTGTAAGAAATCTTATACAATTTATATTTGTATGGCTTTAACCTAGTAATTCAAAATGTGCCTTCAATATTGATAATCAATAAAAGAATTTAACGAGTAAAATGTATATTATTACAATTGAAAAGTTTAAATCCAAGATGGTGTCCGAAATAAAATATCGGATATAAGAGTCAAATCTGTGGCTTGGAGCTAAAAGGGCCAATGTCACTTGTTTGCTCTTTTGAGTTAATCATTGCATTAGATTTGTTTTCTTGCTCTATTTCATTATGGCGAAAGAGCTAAAGTCATACTTAACCTTGAACAGCTTTATAAATAAAATGCTGGCCAATGTCACTATGAAAGCATATATAAAATTCGAAGTTCAATTCAAATTTTCTCAAAAGTAAATATTTTGACATTGGCCCTTTTAGCTCCAAGCCACATAAATATAGTAATTACGGCATTGCGTCCTTAAACTCCTACAATACTGGTACCAACTGAAAGGCTTTGACCAGTTTTTTTTTTTGCTTTCTGATTGCGAAAAATTGCAGCTTTCGATTATTTTTTGGGTTTTAAATGAATTATAGTTGATTATGGTCTACATTTTTTCGTTTCTCAAATTTATATTTCATCCTCTAACAGCATGCCAATTACAATTGTATGCATGTTGTACGGCATGATAATTCTCTTAAAAAGGCATAAGAAACTATGTGCCCTCAGTAGTGAGTTATTAAAGGTTTTTATCATCAAAACCATCTCAACTAAACACAATTTAAAATGTTTATAAGTGGAAAGACAGCGATTTATATAACACAGTGTGGTCTTTTGTCAAGTAAAATAATAAAATTTCGCTGATATATTACAAACAAGAAACATTCTAAAGTAATAAAGAGACTTGTGTTTTAAGACTGAAAGACAGTTTAGACAATGTGTTCATAAGTTTTTAAATACACTATAACAGTTTTAATTGCCGCCTTTTTAGTTCATTTCTGATCGGTTCATCGGATCGACGTCGTTGTCATTACTTTTCATCTTTAAGGTCTTTTACATGTGGTTTTATAGCGTTGCATAACGTTACCGTGATACACTTTTCTTCAACTGAGTAAATTTTTTATCTATAATAGTACTTTTTTTTTAAATTCTGGCAGGAAGGCTTTGCAACCCTTAGAATGAAGAAATTAAAATAAACACTAAACTTTGAAAAAATTAAAATCTAAGATGTTATCCTAAACAAAATCGCGAATACTTTTTTTCAACCTCATCAAATGAAAGTGTTTGACTATGAGAATGCAGCTAACTATGTAAAAATCTATATTAAAATCAAAGATGACGTCGGTAATAATAAAACAAAATGGCGTATAATATTAAATCTGATATTTAGACTAAGCTTCAATGTTGTCACAATAGCTTTGTACAAGATACTGAAGCGTAAAATCAGAATTACGCTTTTGCATTTACTCAGATACTACTTAATAAAAAATATCTAAAACAGAGCACAACATCTTGAAGCATGGTAAAATTATGTTTTCACGCAGTGAAGTGTTTAAGTAAAATTTAAAAAAAAAAGAAAAATCAAAGTTGTTCGCAAAAGATAACGCTAGAAAAAATTTCGATATTTGTAAATTTTCAATGCGAAGTTAAATGTTACAAGGAAGGGTAGTGATTGTTAATATGCAAACTTTGTAACAGGAATAAATTAAAATAATTTAAGGAATATTTCGTAAAGAAAATATATCAAGAGAGCTTAGATATACATATGTACTCGTATATGGAATCACTATTTTTTAAATTTTAAATATCAATAGGTTTATGTTATAAAATTTATATAAAATTTTTGGTAATAAAATAATCTGTTATATTTTTTAAATTTTGGCCAGTATCATAAATACGATTATTGTTTTTAAAACATTTGAATATAAAATTATTTTGGTTAATTTTTAATTAATAATTTTTTTTAAATTAAATTTAAATATTTTTTTTTATTTTAAATTTCTAATTCTGGTATTACTAAATATTAAAACCGTCTGGCATTGCTACTGGTTGCTAAGGACAACAAGGTTGCCAAGTAATTGCTTATATTAGTAGAATTAAAGAAATGTTTTCTTTTTAGCCGTAAACAAAAACAATAATTTTGTTAAGTTTCCATCACGTCCCAACTTAAGGAAGAGAAATTTTACAAGAATGAAATGCATACAAACAAAATCAAAAGAAGTCTTAATTAATATTTGCAACTAACAAACAAAGTTATTTTAAAGGTTCGGAGAAACAAACTAATAAATGTTTTAAATACATTTTGTTAAAAACACATTATGACACACTTGAACTATGTGCTGTGGGGCAAAAAGTGACTTACAACAGCTGCCTGATGACTTGGTAACTGTAAGTGTTTATATAAAAAATAAAACTTGTAAGACTTTCCGAAATGTAACCGGTTTATGATTTTGACTTTTGGGTTCATAGTGAGGGGCTTAAAATAAAGTTAAATGAACATTTTTTTTAATCCATTTTTTTTTAAAAATTTGTGATAAACTAAATAAAAGAAAATTAATAAATAAAAGACGGAACTTGTAGTAAATAAATACATATTAAAGTTGTGTGTTCTTTTAAAAGTGCATTTTTAAAAACTGTTTACTATAGTGAAAGAGTTATTCAAAATGAGTCCAACCGTGTTCGTTTCTTTCACCAAATTACGGTTAACGAAGTTTTACACGAACGTGCAAGTTTTCAATGCTTATGTTAAATAGATTCTAATAAGAATTTACTGCCTGTTCAACGATGTCGAAAGAAAACCCAAGCGAAATCTTCATTCCTACAAATATATTGAAAACAACAACAAAAACTAAAAATTTGTTTTTGTTTTCAACGTATTTGTACGAATGAAATTTCGCTATGGTTTTCTTTCGACATCGTTGAACAGGCAGTTAGTTTTTTTTTCTATAAACCTTGTAAAGATACAATTGATAAGATACAGTTGCTATTATAGTGCATTATATTATCAATATAAATGTATGTACAGATATAAGTGGAATTTTATCTATTTGCATTATTTTAAATAAATAAATTTTGTGGTTTATTCATACACACGTACTTCTCCTATAATATTTCATAATTATTGATTGACTGATTTTTAATTATTATTTAAATTTTTTAATAAAAATTGTATTTATGTAAAAGCAATTCGTGTTTAAATTTAATTGCAGCTGTGCAATGCATAAATATAAAAACAAAAACAATAATCAAACATCAGTTAAGTACAAAAAAGAAATTATTAATTAAAAAATATGCAAAATAATTGAGGATAGTAGACAATTTTGCATATTCACATGAATAAAAAATAATTCATTAAATAAAAAACAACAGAATTATACTCCATGCGGTAGCATAAGAGATATATTCACTATTTTTTAATAATAAATACAAAAAATGCAATTAATGAAAAGGAAACGTTAAATATGTTTTATTATGGTCCATTTGTTAACTGCTTTTTCCGTACTCATACTCATAATCTATTTAGACAACGCCTTGAGAAAAAATAATAGAGGGGTTCACAAGGGAATACAGATCCAAAATAACCATATTTTTATATATAATTCAGCGATCCATTTTTTTTAGCACAAACAGCATATCGTCGACATTGAAACGTTAGAATTTCGGCCTCTTAAAAGTAGTGTATCGTCAGCACCAACATGGCAATATAAGAGATTTACCTCGAGCCGGTAGACCACCTTTACCTCGCACTGCGAAAATTTTTGAAAGTTCACAAACAAACAAAAAAATTGTAAATGAAACACCAGAAACATTTACCAGAAGACGTTCTGCTTAAATAGGAAGGGCTAGTACATCACCACGGCGCATTCGAAAAAAAACATTTCTGTTACTCCCCTATAAGGTACAACTGGTTCAAAAATTAAAACCCGCAGATCATCGACAACGTCCAAATTTTACAATTAAATTCAACAGTTGCACGCAAAGAAAAAATATGGTTGTGGTAACCATAATCGAAGAGCAACATACTACGATTGAATTGTATGATTATGGTTAAAACATATAATGGTTACCAGTTATCATTATTATGTTTAATTAAAGTATCATTCAATAATTATATATATGACTACAATTGACAATCTTTGCTTTTTACGGCAAATTATTGTCTTTTGCTGTAACATATTGATTGTACTTACCAATTTAATTGCAATTTTGTACCAATATGTTTTTACATTTTCTTTTTGATTTTCAAGTTTTCCCAATTTTTTCAAAGTTTTTGTGTATTTTTTGGGATATCAAACTTCTAAAATAATAAAAATTTATTCAGCAAGAAGAATAACGGTTGAAATCAAATTATTGTTAAAAAAAAATCATAGCTTGATTATTTTGTAATCATACTGTTGTCTTACTTATTATTTAATGATTATTTGTAGTGTTTAATGCTGTTGAATATAATGTTATTTTTGTCGAATTTCTTTTTTTAAGTCATACTATTTTTAAATGATAACCATTTTGAAATTTTCACGTAAAGTAAACATTAAATGATACAATTCAAAGAAATGCTTGATTATGGTGACAAAATATATGATAAAATAAAACAAAAATAACTGTTACTTGTTTTTGACAATCAAATATTGTTATAGAAACTATAATATGACAATCGTGATCATGTTGTAACCATGGTTTTTCTTTGTGTGTGGCCAGACATGAAATCAATTCTATTACAAATCTGGTTATAAGTGCTAAGGGTTCTGTTAGCAAGCAGAATTGTGAGTTTTGAGATTCTGAGAATCCAACATCCATTCATATAGGACATTGGGTGTACATTGTTATGTAGCATTACATTGAGCCTCACCTCTTTGAAAATGAAGACATAAGTGCTGTAACCGTAAATGGAAAGCAATATTTAAAATAGACTTTAATGTGGTTTTAGCAGGACGGAGGTACTGCTCACACAGTGAAGAATAAAATAGAAAGAGATAAAGATGAGAGAATAAAGGAGAACAATCTCTAAAAACTCAAAATTTATTTGGCCAGAGCTTTCGCCAGATTTGTCAACACCCAAATATTTTCTTTCAACTAGGGTATCCAGATTTGAAATTCGAAAAAACAGTACACTCACGATAAAAAAGCAGTAAATAAAGAAAAAAACAGTAATTTTTTTTTTTTTTAAATCATAACTTTTTATTTTACTGATAGACATGGTTTCTTCATTAGCTCTTGCAAGCCAGTTGAAATGGTTTTTCCAAATCTCTTTAAATTTATTTTTACGTCGATTACCAATTTGCTTCCTTTGTTTGGAATACGGCGTGCAAGCTATTTCTTCTACATCTGCTGTTGATAAAGATTTGATAAAGATTCGTCGTAAATGATTTTTTTCCCACCATTTCTGAAAAAAAAAAATTTAGATAAACTTTAAACTAATAAGAGTATATCAAATTTATCTTACCGTAGTGTTTAAATGTAACTCAAAATTTCGTAAAGTTGAAGTTTTTTCAAAAATGTGAATACACAAAAAACAGTAACAACGTTGTTAACAAGCGATGTGCTTTATTAACTATTACAGAGTGTTTCAAATTATCTTAGGCTTTTTTCACACTGATAAAAATTTGTTTATCAAATATTTAAATAGACAAATGTTATTGTTTTATAAAAAATATTCATAATAGCAGTACAAACAAGTAAGAGCGCTATATTCGGCCGTGCCGAATCTTATATACCCTTCACAACGTGTAGTCATGCAATAACAGTAGTTTGTATCACCATTCATCTCATATGAAATACGTACATACATATAAAAAATATACATATATAAAAAACATCCCATTGTAAAATTATAAATTTACGTATGTATGTTAAAAAAAAAAATAAAAAAAAAATTTAAAAAAAGAAATTTTAAAAAAAAATTTAAAAAAAAATTAAAAAAAAAAATTTTAAAAAAGTAATTAAAATATATATAATTAATATAAAACAAAAAAAAAAAATAAAAAAAAAATAAAAAAAAAATTAAAAAAAAAAATAATAAAAATATAAATAATATATTAAATAAAAAATAAAAAAAAAATAAAAAAAAATTAAAAAAAAAATTTTTTAAATATAAAAAAATTTTTTTTTTGGCTCAGCTGGGATTCGATCCCACGTTTACTTTAGCCAATATACAAGTTTGTATGTATGTATGTTGTTGTTGTAATGTTGTTTTTGTGAAAAAAAATCGAGGTGGTCGTGGGTTTTTGCTCATATCTCAGTTGTTTATGCACCGATGTTTCTGATTTTCAATAGCGATATACTCCCGAATATTTCTGATATTTTAATACCTCACCCGGGTCCAAGTGATGTCGGTGGGCTTCAAAAAGTTGATTTCAACATACACACGGACAGACGGTCAGACGGACAGACGGACAGACTGACAGAGCTTAATCGACTTCCCTATTCATAAGCTTTCAGAAAATATATACTTTATGGGGTCGGAAATGAAAATTGTAGAAATTTCACGCGGAATGACAAACCTATATATACCCTTTTTCACTGTGTGAAGGGTATAAAAACAGTACAAAGTGTGAAAAACAGTACATTTGCGTATTGTTTTGGGTATTGTGCATAAAAAAGTATAATTAAGAAAAATCAGTACATTTACTGCTAAAAACAGTACGTCTAGCTAGCACCGCTACTTTCAACTTATTTGAAGATGCGAATATACATATGTAAACAAGTCCTAGACAATACTGGAACTCAGGGCCAATATTGTTGCAAAACTTCGAGAGCTACAGCCTTAAGTTTTAAAAATGTTATGGGAAATTCTATAAAACGAGTACATCATTAAAAAAAGGATAATGCGCGACATTTAAGTAATTTTTCATAATTATGGTAAAAAAGTTTTTCATTTTGTATCTTTCATAATCTTGTAAAGAAATAAGATAAAATTATATAAAAGAAAAAACTATTAAATTTTTAATCCTCATGTTGACTGTTTCCTACCATGTATAATACAATAGAAAAGTGTAAAAAGGCGTACCCTACGTTCGGAAATTTTTTTTTGTAATCTATCTATATATATAAAAGTGAAACTCTGTGTGTGTGTGTGTGTTAGCTATAGACTCCGAAACTGTAAAACCGATCGGACTCAAACTTTGGCAAGTTGTTTTACACATTCCAGGGAGTGTTTATGGGTGGAAAAAAGTGGGCGGGGTCATGCCAATAAAAAATTAGTTATCATTTTTAGCTACTTGCACTTGACCGATTTTTCTGAAGTTTTGCGCACATATCGAGCTGTCATGACTATATAATTGTTTGATCAAAAAAGTGGGCGGGGCCACGCCCATAAAAAATTTATAATTTTGACGTACTTGCCATCGACCGATTTTTCTGAAACTTTTCACACATATTGACCTGTCATGACTATATAATTTCGTGGTTGGAAAAGTGGGCAGGGCCACGCCCATAAAAATTTATTATCATTTTCAGCTACTTGCACTTGACCAATTTTTCTGAAACTTTGCACACATATAAAGCTGTCATGACTTTACAATTTCGTGATTCGAAAAGTGGGCAGGGCCACGCCCATAAAAATTAGTTATCATTTTTAGCTACTTGCACTTGACCAATTTTTCTGAAACTTTGCATACATATCGAGCCGTCATGACTTTATAATTCCGTGGTTAGAAAAGTGGGCAGTGCCACGCCCATAAAAAAAAAATTATAATTTTAAGTTTTTTGCACTTGATATTCAATTAAAATTCAGAATGCATTTTGATTCAACGCTGGTTTTGGCTAGTTTCTTAATAAAAATACTTTGTATTTGAAGATTCAAATGAAGCTTTTTTGTGCAGCAAAAATATATAAAAAAATTTTTATTCATACTATGATTTTTTAACAATTTTAATTTTTACGAAAAGTGAATATTAAATTATATCACTTGCTTGTCATAGCAAAATATTGTTGTGGAGATTATAACATCATCATTGTAATCATGGCGTTACCATAGCATTTATTGTCTACCGTCATGAATAAAATTCTTAATCCTTAACACTTAGATAGAAAATCATTTATTAGAAGAAAATCCAAGTTGAGGCTTCAGCCAAATTTTTTTTACAAATCATGTTTTATTTTGTTCATCACTGTCCCATACATGACTCATATATGTGTTCATCATATTTAAACAGTAATTAAACATAAACTTAAAACGTAATAAATTTTCGATTTTTATATTTAATGTTAAATCATTATCAGCATGTTTATCGATTCTTTAGTTTTTGAAGGACTCCAACAAGCTATGTCGCAAAGCTTCTGTTATCATACGATAAGCATATTAATTGCATACACTTTTATTATTCATAAACATTTCATTTATACAAAACTCATAAGCAAAAAATAATAATCATTAAAAACTGGAACCGTAAAATCAATTGTTTACTTTGTAATGTTTTTATGTGCATGTGCATTAGTGTGTGTATAAGTGTTTGTTAATATATAAATTTTTTCAATAATTACATATTATTTGTTTTTAATTATAGGGTGTTTTCATAAATGCTAAATTGCATTGCAGTATGAATTTACATTTCTTGCTAATGGCAACCCTTAGAGTTATGACAATGTATTCTGATCCTAATGCAATACCAAGCTACTCGTATCTAATCAGCTGACTGTTTTTATATACATTTTAACAGCGTTACCAACTTCTTTTAAAAGTCTGTCTGCATTTGTCAAACTTAATTTTCTTATTATTTTTATTATACAATAAATATTTTGCAGTTTCAGTTGGTTTAAAACGTTTTAACAAATACAAAATCATAAATTAAAAGTTTTTGCTTAAATTATTAAAATTAAAAAAAAAAAAGAAAAAAATTGTGTGACATATGCAGGCATAGGTTTTTTTTGTGTTGTGTTTGTTGCCGCTATCGATAGCCTTGCGCAATATGGTTGTTGTCGATCATCTCCTCTGTAATTGTCCTGCATTCGGGGACCTGAGACACCAGATTCCAGGTCAGCGAATACTTGAAAGTAAAACTTGTCTTTCCGCAGTTGATCTGGAAAAGATCCACACCTTTGTAAACAGGACAGGATGGCTGAGGAACGACGGCCAGAAGACACAGACGAGCGGGCGTTGGTGACTACGGTATCACAACAGGACCCTCGGAAGACCCAAGTGAGCTATGTCTTCGGGCGGCTGCCGGATCTAACCTAACCTATGGTTGTTGTCGATACTAATTTTGGAACAAACTATATTGTCGAAAATTTAAAGGTGGCCTTTAAAAAGAATTATAAATTCATACTGCAATGCAACATTGTGTTTATGAAAATACCCATACTATATTGTTTCACTTATAAAAAGAAATATATGTATACTCGAAAGTTATAATTCAAATGCATGCAATATTGTCCTGCACGTATTCTTCTTTACTATAGACATTTTAAAATTTGTTAAATGTTTTTTTATCATTATACCTATTATTTTATAATTATTCTTTATAAATTACAAGCTTTGAACTTTTGCAAATGTAAATGACGTTTTAATTAATTTATTAAACAAATGTATTGATATTTTTTATTTACACAAACGCATATACATAAATACCCATCGGTAAATGTCAACAGGGCTTTACATTTCAGGCCTTCTGGAAATTGATTTTTCACCTTCTTGTTGAAACTGTTGCTGAAACCAGATAAAATAAAAAGGAATTAAAAAAAATATAAGAATAACCAAGAATTCACTTAGTTGCATTTCAAGTTTCTAAAGAGTGAGTTTAACAGTGCTGAACTCAAAACAGTTGGGAAAAATATAAAAATATGTATACAAATTTATTTATCTATTATAATTTTAAAAGGGAAAACATTTAGTTACAATTAAAAGTCACAAAGCCTTTTAAGAAGTTTTCACTCAAAGGGTTCCCAATAGGCCTTTATCAGAAGGTCTTCTAGAAGCCCCGTTTTAAAAGTGAGTGTGGAGTGTGAGCAGTGGGAAAAAACCCACCGGGAATATACTTAGGTTTTTTCCTATTTGTGAAATAACCGTGTACTTATGTGGGAAAAAACCCAATAGACGGGTATTTTCATTATTTAACGTAGTTATCAAGATCTTAAAATATTATTTTTTTTTTATTTTTAGTACAAATGCAGCGAAAAACAAGTAAGAGTGCTATATTCGGCCGTGCAGAATCTTATACAGCCTTCACAACGTGTAGTCATGTAATAACAATAGTTTGTATGAAATACGTACATACATATATAAAAACATCCCATTGTAAAATTATAGATTGAGTTTACGTATGTATGTTAAAAAAAAAATTAAAAAACTTATTTTTCAGCTCAGTATACCACGTTTGCATGTTTTTATGGATGTATGTGTGTGTTGTTGTGAAAAAAACGTGGTGGGCGTGGTTTTTTGCTCATATCTCAGTTGTTTATGTACCGATATTTCACTACCGATCTACTCCCGAATATTTCTGATATTTTTATACCTCACCCGGGTCTAGGCAATGTCGGTGGGCTTCAAAAAGTTGATTTAAACATACAGACGGACAGACTGACAGAGCTTAATCGACTACCCAATTCAAAAGCTTTCAAAAAATATGTACTTTATGGGTTCGGAAATGAAAGTTGTAGAAATTTAACACGGAATGACAAACCCTATTTCACTGTGTGAAGGTTGTAAAAATAGGTACTTTGCGATGCACGCATAAATATTTTGCGCCAGCGTATATAGGGCACTAGCTGTTTCCTGTTGTTCGAAACGTCAAAATGTGTAGCCTGAAGCTCTAAACACATAGACGCCAGCAGACTTCACAATTTCACGGCTTCAAATGCTGCCAAATTCAAATGCTGCTCTGAAGTCAGCTTCATAATTATTTTGAAGACAGCAACAACGTAATAATCAGCTGATGTGTATTTTAGCAATACAAATTTCAGGGATGCCGCATATATATTTTATAACGAATAAAATTAAAGTTATTGATAAAAAAATGTAATAATATCACAAAACACTATAAAAACACATAAATTTATTTCTTTATTGTATTTTTGTAATGTTCTTTTATGTTTTTTAAAAATAAGTTTTTGTTCTTATTTTTCCAATAAAATATATTTAATGGCAACACTATATTTGTTTCTTGCTGCCCGTCAAAATAGAAAATAGCCTTAGTTGGCAACAGCAGCAAATGCTGTTGTGCAGTCGTGCTGCTGTGCTGCCGTCAAAATAATCGTTTTCATTTAAACACATGGATTTTATTTTTGACATATTGCTGCTTGCTGTCTGCTGTCGTCTATGTGTTTAGAGCATGATTCAGGAACTAAAATAAAACCAGCAGTTTATTATAACAACAAAAACTCGTCTTCATCATAAGATTTTTCTGCGCATTGTGAGCATCTTTGACCAAAAAAAAGTTCACAAAACAAAATCCAAATCGTCAATTAAACCAACAAATTAAGACAAGCGCCAAAATAACGCGTGAGAAAGATAGATCACCAGCAAGGAGTATATATAACGTTTTATTGTATTATGAAAATAAACAAAATTAGATTAGCTCTTACTAGTAGTAATAGTACTTAAATAGTACGTACTATTTGATATATACTTGTATTCCATTCGGTAATTTTCCCCGGGTTTTTTCCCTTTTTTTCCCACTTTAGGGTTTTTTTCCGGGTCAAATCCCATCTCTAGTGTTGAAGTACTTTCTCTGTATGCTAACGCGTGTAAAGCATAAATAAGTATGTAATGGGAACAGGAGTCCTTGTGTTTGCCAAAGTAGTCTAAATAAGGCCTGCGTACATTTACATTTTTTACCGCTGGGTACAATCAAGGCATATTTATTCATCAGGTAGTCTTGATTCGTCAGTTGATTATTTTTTTCTTCACTTATTTTAACTTTCAGCTGTCAAAGTCCATAGATTAAAAATAATTTTCTCTCTTTTCTCATTTATTTCAAATGCCAAACTTCATATTAAAAAAATATAAACAAAAATTTTATTTTTAAACTGCAGCTACAGTTACCTGATGAATTAATATGCCTTGGGTACAATGTACAAACAAATGTACAAATCAAATTTTAAATGTACCCAGCGGTAGGTGTGGGCAGGCCTTTCATTCCTTCTTAAAGAATGAAAGTTACAATGACTATCGGATCTTTAGAAAGGAGTTCGGAGACCTTCAAAAAGACATTTATGGGCAATCAGGGTAGAATGAAATCAAAAATTTAAAAGAAGGTGTAAAATTAGAAGGCCTCAAATGTAAAGCCCTGTTGATTTTTACCGCTGGGTAGGTCTACTTATGTTTATGTCAGATGTCCACGTGTATGCAATTGAATGAGTGCGAGTTATTAATTATTCGTTTTTTGATTTTAAATATATTTTAATGCTTTTTATATGTTGCAATATTTTATCATTTTAATTAATTTAGTTTTGTTTTTTTGTCGTTGTTCCCTTAATTATAAAATTTTTAGTTTGTTCAGGTTTTTAAAATAAGAATAATAAGAAATCAATTTTAGTCATATAAGATTTTTATCCAATTTGAATACTAACTAGTTTATATTTTTATTTATAAAGCTTCGTGAAAATTTGTAGTCACAGTTTCCTTAGGTATAAATACATCAGAGGTGGAAAAAATATAGCCTGAAAAAAAAAAATAAAAAAAATTAAAAACTAAACAAAATGTATAGTGCGTTGCCACTACAGCTAAAATAAGTAATTTTCACGTACACATCTCCACTATCTAGTAAGTTTTTATGTTTGTGTTTGAACCCGAAATATGATTGATTTTTAAGCCATTAGGATTTTAATTAGGTGTCATCGTTGCGACAGCAAACACAAACAAGCAAAATCATGTTGATAAAAAGACTTCACAATTTCAAAATGTTTCTATATGATAAATTTGATATAATAATCAACTAATTGTTTTTACTACCAATGTCAAACTTTATATAAAAATAGTTATAAGTTCGCCTTCATATATTTTTTTATATAAATTAACATTGATATAAGACAATGAAACCAGTCAAATGCGCCAATACAAGTGTCACTTCATCAACGATGGGAATTTGGCTATTTTCCCGTTTTGGCTTTTATCAGAATAAAAATGACAATATATTAAACTAACTTTGACATTTCTCATGTCATCGGCAAAGTACGTTTTTTTTTTTGTGAAAAATAAAAATGTGCTCCAAAACACGTAAGTGAAATCGCATTATAAAAAATTAAATTATATTTCTAATGCATAAGGGTGCGAACAGAGTGACCGCTTGTTGACAAGCCGATCCGACTGACGCTTATTGAGAAAAAACTGGAACTATACAAATTAGTACAAATGAGCGCTAAAAGGTCACAGTGGGCGCCGAGCTGGTCAGAGCACAAAGCTGATTGAATGTTTCATAATAGACTAATCTTCCAATCAAATACATACTTACATACTAGGGTGATCGATTCGGTTTTACAACCGGTGGGAAACCTGGTTTTTTTACTCTTTCACCTGGCGGTTTTCTCCAAATGTTAATTTTTCGAATGTCGAATACACCGGTGTTTTTACTCACAGAAGCCGGTTATTTTCATTTTTAGTTTTATGTTCATTTACCTTTGAAACCAAACGTACCATATATTTATTACTCAAAAAATTTTCAAAAATCAGAAAATTTATTAAATACTCTTCCATAATATTGTAAGAAATTTATTTGTTGTTTCAAAAACAATTGTAAAATAAAAAAAATAATTAGGTTAAAAATTATTTGTTTTAAATGGAGATCAGGTATTTTATACGTTGTTGCGCTTATAATTTGCTATGATAATTAGCTGTTCAGTTAAGGTTTTTGACCAAATTTTTGTAGTTTGCAATACTTTTTGATCTCATTTTCGAATTTCATAACATTTTGCTTCTACGAAATCTAGTGACGAGTACTAAAGACTACCCATAGCTTAACTAATATCTCTGATAACATATGACTTGTATACTAAAACAGTTTGGCACGCAAAGGGTCATTCTTATATCTTGCCAATAAAGTTGACAACCGTAAGCAGTAAAGTGACTTTTTTATATTTTTCATTATTAAAACCTCCTTGTAACAAAGAAATTTGGCGCAGAATACGTCTTACCTTACGGTATAGGGAGTCATGTCAGATTGTTATTGTTGTAATCTTTATTTCATTGATTATGAGGAAACGGCGAGATAACTTTTTTTAAAAAATTTTTTTGTAGGTAAATGAAGATGTTATCTTTCGTTTGATATACATTTCATATTGGTAGATATCTTCCTAATATTTCAATTTCTCAAATGAAAATTGTTTAAACACAAGCACTCAAACATATGTGTGGTGTTTGGTTTAGTGTTTGAGTTTGTAGCGTGAACACAAACTATGCTGCTGTTTCAGTGTGGACACAAACCTTGGGCTGTTGTTTTGATTGATGAAATATTGAAATTTCGTATATTAACTTATGTATTTAAGTGCAACAAAATGTTAAATGTGAATTTGAATTTTACATGGATATATAATTATAAAAAATATATATAAAAATTAATTCATAAATTTTTATGTTAAATGAAAGTGCTGCCAAGTAAGCAAAATAACAATGCTGCTTGATGCTATATGACAGCAGCTGACAGTTGATATGTTTTCTGTCTTATTGGATGGCGTATTCTACTTTAAACTTAATGGCCGTGTCTCTCACACAGCCTGCAGGGACATTCCGTGGCCGAAGGCCTCGGACAACTGTCTGCTGTTTTTTTTTATATGGCAGAACTAGAGCAATTACCGGTTATTTTTAACAAATTAATTTAGTTCTTATAAAAATGTAGGGGCAAGAATGTAAATTTATACATTTTATTAACAAAAAGAAATAACATTTTTATTGATTTATTTACTGTATTGTGTTAGCATTAATGTATTAGAAAATTAAAACTTAAAATCAAAAAAATTAAAAGGTCGAAGTAGAAAAAAAAAATAAATCACAATTTAGTTGCCATATTTTGTTTCATGTGTCCTGTCTTTGCACTTTATAATAATACCATTGAAAGTGTGTCAACTTAAAATGCAATTAAACCATAGAACAAACTAGTTTATATACGTATCGCTGCCATGGGTATAAGAAAGAATTATATTTTATGTATTCGATCGGTTAACCGGTTTTTTCTAAATTTTCAAAAGAGCAACCGGTTTTTTTTTTAAATTCTAAATTTCAAACTATTTGAAACCCGGTTTCTTAAAAATGTCGAATAATCGATCACCCTATTGCATACTTAGTAATATTATTACTTAGATATTGAATTTTAATTAAATTTCATTGAGATGAATCTGGTGTCTAAATATTAGAAAGAATAAAATTATAGTAAAAAAATATAAGTATATGACAACCGGATTGATAATTAATTAGTTGTTTTAACTGTGTAAAATATACATACATATGTACGTAAGTTTAAATATTACTAAAGTTCTAATTACTTCTCTCAAACAAGAGATGATGTATCATCACCATCTCCTCAAACATCCAGTATAAATTAAGATAAGCTAAGTTATTTCCAGCAAATTTAATATACAAAAAATTGAGTTACATTACTTATAACCAATATATACATTTATCGATGTTTAATAACAAGACATGTGTAAATGTAATTGGGATCAAACTATTGGGAAATATAAATATTAAATAACAATGTGCTCTGTATGTGTGTATGTTATAATATGTGTAATTTTTTTATTTTAATATAATTAATATCATTTTTAATTACTATAATTAACGAAAAATAATGCTAAATAACGAACATATTTAAATTGTTGGAAAATAAATATTAATAGAATTTATTTTTTTATTTTGCAGCCAGAACAAATACGGCTACGTGATAGTCATTACAAGAACGCTTTACATTATTGTGCCGCACATTCGGGAGACCTCGTGGCTGCCGCCAGTATTGCCGTCGCAGCTCCAGAACTACTGGAGTCTGCTGACGAAGATGGCTTTACACCGCTACACTTGGCTGTTATTCAGGGCAATTTGGCAATGGTCAACTTGCTGCTAGCGAACAAAGCCGATGTGAATGCGGTGGATAAAGAAGGTCATTCCGTAGTACATTGGGCCACAGGTAAGTAAATCAACGTTATTGTAAAAACAACTATTTAAAGTTTTAACGTTTTACAGTGTGCGGAGAGGTGGGTGCCTTAAGATCGGTACTGGCTGCAGGGGCGAATGTAACTACACCCGATATTAATGGTGGCTCACCTTTGCACTACGCCGCCCAAATGTGTGGTGCCAGTTATGAGGGGAAACTGAGTCAAACCAACTCCTCGAAATTGGCCTTAGAAATTTTGGGTATTTTGTTGGCTCATCCCCAGTGCAGCGTGGATGTGCAGGATAAAGATGGTCGTCAGCCATTACTTTGGGCAGCTTCAGCCGGTTCGGCAAAAGCTGTTATAGCTTTGGTTAAGGCGGGTGCTAGAGTAGAAAGTGCTGATAAGTTGGTTCATTTTAATTTGTTTTAAGTTTTATACTAATATTTTTTTAATTTCCAGAGATGGTTTAACTGCCCTGCATTGTGCTGCCTCACGCGGCCACACCGAGTGCATAGATACTTTAATTAGCTTATGTGGTGCTCCCACCGATCTTATTGACTCTAACGGCTGCACTGCTCTGCATTATGCTGTAACTTTGGGTCATGCTGATGCCACCTCACGTTTATTGGATTTTGAAGCTGACCCAAATCGCCAGGATCGTAAGGGACGTACACCAGCACATTGTGGCTGTGCCAAGGGACAATTTGAAACAGTTAAACTTTTAAAAGAACGTGGTGCAAGTTTATGGCTGCGTAATGCCAAAGGAGATCTTCCACTACATGAAGCTGCCACTTCGGGTCGTCGGGAGTTGGTAGAATGGCTGTTAGAACAAAGACCTAATCAAGTAAATACCACCAGCAATGATGGTCGTTCCATGTTGCATATAGCAGCACATCATGACTACACCGATATGTGTAAAATGCTGTTAGACCGTGGTGCAGATGTCAATGGGGTTTATCGCAATTCCAAGGGTGTTGTAATAACTCCCTTAGATTGTTCTTTGCAAAGAGGTCATCGTTCTACTGCTAAATTTTTACAGTCCCATGGCGGTGTACCAGCAGGAAAACTACGTTTGGCTGCTAGACGCTCTAATCCGTTTACTAATACTTCCATGGAAATTATAAAACCTTTAAAATACATAGAAAAAGAGGAGATTCATGATTTAAGTAATTCAAAAAAGTATGTAGTCTACCTTAAACGTTCCGACTCGGAAGCAGGTGATGAAACAAATTGCAGTTGCAATGAGCAGACCTACAGAAGAGAGCAGCGTTACGCCCACATTTGCCGTCATCACCAACGACGCAAACTTCATCACTTAAGAAGACGCACTAGCAGTTGTGGTGAACCTTTGGAGTTTAATAATGAATGCAACAGTATTTGCCGCTCTAAAAGCAACATTGAAATAAGACGGTGCAAATCTCGGGAAAGATATTCTAGTTCCAGTGAATGTGAAGCTGAAGATGATGAAGAAGACTCCTGTGAGAATTGTTGCTATCACAAACGTCGAAAGCAGAGAGTAATACAAAGAAGAAGATCTACTCCATCTAAGAGATCGCGTAACCCACAAGATCCGGAGGAAAAAGATAAGCAAGAAGAAATTGAAAATACCAAATATACTGCAAAACCAAGATCTAAAGAAAATGAAGATGAAAACGAAGTTAAAGAAGATCATAAATCAAATGTACCTGTCGAAGTAAATACCGCTAAATCAAGGCCGAATTCTAATACAAAAACTGGAGAAGATTCAGCTGCCAAAGAACTGTATTCTTCTACATCTCAGACTGCTAAAGAAGGTACTTTTATAAAAACTCCTCCAGAAACGCCACCAAATGCTGAAGAAGGTAAAAATTTAGAGGCTTCAAGGACATCTGCTGCTGCAGAATTGACGGATGAGGAGGAACAATCGAAAACTCTTATCGAAAGTATACAAGCAGAAGTACAAGTACATCGTGCAGATGATGGTGCAGAAAGTAAAGAAGAAAACGAAACTGAAAATCAAGATCAAAAGCTAAACAAGCCAAAAAAGCAGAATTCTGAAACTTTAGAATCTGCAAGTAGTATAGCTGAAGTAAAAGATACTTCAACCAAAACAGGGCATACGGCAGAACAACCAAATGACAACAAGGAAGATTTACCAGCAACCGCAGAATCAAAAGATGAAGAGGGGGATAATAATGATATGAAAGATAGCATAGAAACAGTTATAGAAGTAAAACGAAAAATTGACGAGCCAAAAGCCACTCCTACTGAAGTTAAAACGAGCAAGGATCAGGAGAAAGAAACTAAAGAAAACGCATCTACAGTACAGTCAAAAGCAGAAGCTCTTCCAACATCTTCCAAAACTGAAGTTAAGGAAATAGAAAACAACTGTCAGTCTTCTAAAGCTGAAACCAAAGCAAACCAGCAAACTTCCACAGCTACGGCTATTCCAACAGCAGCACCAGCTACCTCAAATGAAAGCAAGAAATCTGAAAAAATAAAACAAAATGAAGATTCAAGTAAAAACGAAAAGAGAGACAGTATAGCGCACATTGATAAAAGTCCAATATCATCAGAAAATCTCTCTGATAGTAAAAAAACTGCCGATGCTACACCACATGTCGAAAGAAATCAAGAATCTAGGCGTTCGTTTGCTCTTTTACCCTCAGACTCGGCAGAAGATGAAATAGAAATTGAGTCTGAAGAACCGGTACGCAAATCGAGTTTTCAAGTTCTTAAGAGCGATGAATCTGTTTTAGAGGTAGAAGAATCCCCTTCACCCCGCGAAGATAATGAACTTAGTGATAATACAGTCTTTAAGGTTCTAACCGAACCTCAAACATCTCCACTATATGAAGTAGACTCCAATAAATCCAAAGATATGCTTGGCAGAACAACTCAAGAGTTGGACAATGATGGCAGAATGGAAGATACCGCCACAAGTCCATACGACTATGGCACTGGCCGTAAAAGACGTTTAAAAAAACGTGTTAAAAGTGGCGTAAAAACTCGCAGCAACAGCAATTGGAAACGCACAGATGATGAAGGTAGTGAAATGCAGCAAAATAATAGAGATCAAGATTCTGGTTTTGAACCAAGTCCTCGGACTATGAAGAGTAAAATACCAACACCACGCAATGTTTACACTGCCCACATACCACGCCGTTCATTGTATACAACATTAGATGGACGTTCGTGTAGCAGCCGTCTAGAGAATCGTAAGTTGGGCGATAAAGCAGCTTGTGATATGTCGGCAGTAACGAGATCTATTCAACGTAATATCAGAAGGTAATGCAATTTAAATATTTCGTTTTTTTTATTTTCAAAATTAGAAGTAGGATATATACAAGTCGATAGACTGATATATGCTAAATCAATATAAAAGATGTAAATGGAAATTTGGCAGCTGTTGCATAAGTATATTTGAATTAATAATTAATTAATTATAATAATTTTTAAAATTTTGCTGAGACCGTTTGCAAACTTCGAATAATTTTTAGTCGTGAAAGTGAACCTTATGTCTGTGGTTTTCATGGGCAACCGCGTATGTTCATTTTTTTACGATTTTGAGTTAATAATGCCATATTGCTTGGTTTTAAACGGCCTTTATTTGGTTTTAAAAATTTCTCAAATGAGATGGACCCATTCCGATTATTTTAAAGGCATAACAACGTAACCTCTGTATATATTCAAAAATCGTTCAGCACTAACATGGTTACCAACCATTACAAAAGTGGTCCAAGAAGTTTAAGAAATTAAGTCGATTATGATGGCAGCACACCCGCTCGTCAAACTGCCGGTCGGTCTTTTGAAAACTTTTCTTTTTTAAAAAAGCCTGCCACCAAAAACCCAAAAAACATTAATTCGGCATTGTTTAGTCACTTTAGAATTTGGGAAGCACTACATCTTTGTGAAAATGTTAAGAAAAATAACATGAAAATATTAGTAACCTGTCATCATGTCATGTGTTATCTATAATCCAGTCAAAAGTCACAACTACTTAAGCAAGTTCGTATATTTATATTAAAATGAAAAAGGGCATTCATTCTGAGACACCCTTTACCATTAGCAAGATTAAACAAAAATGTGTTAGTACATTAAATATTTTTCGAAGCTTTTGATGGTGACGTATATAGTCAACGCTTTTAAATACAAAACTAAACTTTTTAGAATTTGTCTATCTCTGTCTGTCTGTCTTTCTGTCTATTTTGCTAGTTCCATAGGGTAAAAAAACTTTTAAAGTGTTTTGATAGAATTTGGTATAAAGGTTTCCTGTTATCGGAGCAAATATATAGGGTACTATTTCATTTAAATAGGAAATATAAGAATAGCGAACAAAAAAAACTAATAGTTATTTTTGTTTAATTTTATCGTATATTTCGTCACGATAATCAATCATTTGTTTGAAGTGTATCATTTAATGTTAACTTTTCGTAAAAATTTCAAAATGGTAATCATTTAAAAATAGTATGATTTAAAAAAAATAATTTGACAAGAATAACATTATATTCAGAAGCATTAAAAATTACAAATAAACATTAAATAATAAGTGAGACAACAGTATGATTACAAATTAATCAAGCTATGATTTTTTTAATAATAATTTGATTTCAACTTCTTTCTTCTTGCTGAATAAATTTTTATTATTTTAAAAGTTTGAGGTGTCAAAAAATATGAACAAACATTTTTAAAAATTAAAGAAAATTTAAAAATAAACCGGAAAATATAAAAAAATATTTCGGCTCGAATATTCTCTTTGAGCTGTGCAAGTGTTCTGGGTTTATTGATATACACCTTCTCTTTCAAATATACCCAAAGGAAATAATCTGGTGCTGTTAAATCCGGCGAACGGGCAGGCCAATTGAATGCTGAATTTTTGGAAATTAAACGTTCGCCGAAAATCTGCCTTAGGAGCTGCATAGTGGCTCGAGCAGTGTGTGCAGTGGCCTCATCTTGTTGGAACCACATCTCTCGATTGTCAGAAATAGCTGGACTTAAAAAATTTTGGACCATATCTCGATATCGCTCGCCATTTACCGTTACACCATTTCCATCGTTATCTTCGAAAAAGAATGGTCCAATAATTCTTTGGGACGTAATTGCGCACCATACTGTACATTTAAGTGGATGTAATTGTCTCTGATGAACAACTCTTGGGTTCTCAATACCCCATATTCTGCAGTTCTGCTTGTTTACAAAATCATTTAATTGAAAATGTGCTTCAACGCTCATTATCAGATGATGAATGAAATCATTATGTTCTCTGGCCAATTCTTGGAAGTGAACTGCATAAATTCTTCGTTCTTGGGAATCTCCTGGCTTTAGTTCTTGCACTAACTGCACCTTGTATGGGAAAATTTCCCTTTAATATTCTGCGTAAAGACCGCCGAGACATTTCCAGCTCAGCAGAGCGCCTTCGAGTTGATGTTTCAGGATTCTCCTCAACACTCTCCATAACGCGTTGAATATTTGCTTCACTAATTACAGAATGTGGTCTTCCGTTTAATGGAAGATCCCTCACTGAGCCTTGTTCCTGAAAACGTGTCACTAAGCGTCGAATCATTGATTCGGATGGTGAATTCCGCACATTAATATGACGACCATAAGCTCGTTGAGTTTGAATTATTGATCGATGATGTTCAAAATAAAGTTCTATGATTTTGGTTCGCTGGATAACGTTGTATCCTTCCATAGTTAATCTCCCAGATTTAATTTACAAGTCCTAAAGAGAAAAATAAAAAAAAATTAAATAAGAAAAGTTATTAATTTTTCAAATCCCTTCGCGACTTTTGCCCCACTCTGTACAATCAATATGTGTATGTTACAGCAAAAGACAATAATTTGCCGTAAAAAAGCAATGATTGTCGATTTCAATTGCAGTCATGTATATGATTATTGAGTGATACTTTAATTAAACATTATAATGATAACTGGTAACCATTATATGTTTTAACCATAATCATACAATTCAATCATAATATGTTGCTCTTCGGTTATGATTACCACAACCATAATTTTTCTTTGCGTGTATGTTTGTCTCTATTTTTTTTTTAAGTTTATATTATTGCATATTTATTTCTTTTAAAGTTATTCTTAAATTCCATGTTTATCTTATTTGAAAATATTATCTCTGCTATGGATGGCAATTCGCTATGTTCCTTAAGCCTAGAAATATTTGTTTTTAATGTGGCTGTCTAGTCTATAACTTTCTTTGAGTTTGTCAAAATAATAAAATATGTATTTTTTAAAGTTAAATATGCAAACAAAAGTGTATAAGAAGTTTCCGCCCTCTCTTCTTAGCTAAAGCGGATTATGATGATTAATCTTACAGGTGGTCTTTTTACTGCTTATATTTTATATACTGTATTAACAAAAAAAAAAAAAAAAGAAAACTTTATTGTTTTACCGAAAAGCAATGCCAGTCTGTCCATCCGTCTGTCGGTGTGTTTTGGTAACTGTTTTTAAAGTAGCCATCATAATATTTTGTTTTAGTATTTGTATGAAGTTGTGGTCAATTGCTTATTAACATATTTAAATTTATAGAGATTTCGAGAAAAAAATATGTGAATAACAATAAAAATAAACATTGTTTTTAAGAATTTCTTATCTATTTAAAAAAGGTATATTTTTTGTTTACTTTAGCAATATTAACATGTAGGGATACATGGTGGAATAATATCTTTGCTAGCCCTGCTGCTTTTGTTAAAAAGCCTTAAGTTTTTTTTTTACAAACATTGTGCATAAAAACATTGTCAGATATAATCTTTATCGCAAGAGCATATAAGACTATCTCACCACATGACACTTAAGTTAATCTCTGTTAAATTTGCTTTGGTATTTATTTTAAAAAATGTCTTCCTATTATCCATAAGATTTATTTACTCTTGCTAGGGTCTATACTGCCAGCAGACCAAACTTCAAAAAAAAAAGAAAATACCGAACTGAAAAAGATGAACACAGCGAAAAAAATCATTTGGTTGTGTTTTTATTTTCATATTAATTCACATACAGCACAGACATAAAAAAGGTCCAACATGTTGATACATACAAACGTAAGTACTTCCTTAATACACATACATTTCATTTAAGTTAAAAACGAAGAAAAAGAACGTCTTGTCTATATAATAGTTAATTTAGTTAAAATTTAATAGGAGGCCCGTCATTTTTCATTTATGTCGGTAACTTTTCCGCGTAGTTTTTTTTACCATAAGCCTCGTAAGTACGAGTAGCCAACAGTGACAGCAACAATCTTACAAAATTGAAAGTACATAGTACTCGTAGAAAGTGTCTTAAAAAATTATAATGTTTATGAACTCAAAGTGCTTTTAACTCTTGGCCTTAGAACTAATACTCTTAGCAGCCAACTGAACAGAACAGATTTAAGTTCAAGTAAACAGTACTTGCATCATTGTATGAGCATCGAGGAGACTTTTACTGTAATTTTGTATTCCAAGTCTTCGTGTGAATGTTAATGCTACAGACATTTTAATGTGATTAGCAGCAATGTAAATGACATTTATGAGTTTTTCCTTGCTTTTTTGGGTTTATAAATTTTATGAAAACGATATGGAAATTAAGTATCTTTTGAGGCAAAAATAAAATAATAGAAAATAAATTGTCTCTCGATTTTAATGTTCGTTTTGTAAACTTAATTAATCTGTTGTTGTTTATCGTAGGGATTGACAGCGAGCTTTGGCTTAAAGTATTTTAATTTTTCTCTTAGATAGACCTACTGCAACCACTTTTGAGCAGTAAATACGACATGAGACAGAAAATATACGATTTTATTATGGTTAACTAAAGTTTTTTTTTTTGGAATAACTTAATTATATTTGTTAACTAGCTAAACCCGGCGCGCGTTGCTACGCCCCTTAATGAATCAAAATGCATTCTGAACTTTAATTGAATATCAAGTGCAAGTATCTCAAAATTAAAATATTTGTATGGGCGTAGCCCTGCCCACTTTTGTAATCACGAAATTGTAAAGTCATAACAGCTCAATATGTGTACAAAGTTTCAGAAAAATCGGTCCAGTGCAAGTACCTCAAAATGATGCCTTTTTTATGGGCGTGGCACTGCCCACTTTTCTAATCATGAAAATGTATAATCATGAGAGCCCAGTATGTGTGCAAAGTTTCAGAAAAATCGGTCAAGTGCAAGTACCTCAAACTATTACTTTTTTTATGGGCGTGGCCCTGCCCACTATTATAATCACAAAATTGTAAAGTCCTGACAGCCTAATATGTGTGCAAAGTTACAGAATAATCAGTCCAGTGCAAGTAGCTGAAAATTATAACTTTTTTATGGGCGTGGCCCCGCCCACTTTTCTTATCACGAAATTTTTTAGTCATGACAGCTCAATATGTGTGCAAAATTTCAGAAAAATCGGTCCAGTTCAAGTACCTCAAAATTTTATTTTTTTTTATGGGCGTGGCCATGCCCACTTTTCTAATCACAAAATTATACAGTCATGACAACTCATTATGTGTGCAAAGTTTCAGAAAAATTGGTCTAGTCCAAGTATCTCAAAATTAAAACTTTTTTATGGGCGTGGCCCCGCCCACTTGTCTTATCACGAAATTTTTTAGTCATGACAGCTTAATATGTGTCCACAGTTTCAGAAAAATCGGTCAAGTGCAAGTAGCTAAATGATAACTTACTTCTTATGGGCGTGGCACCGCCCACTTTTTTCCAACCATATGCACTGCCTGGTATGTGTACAACAACTTACCAAAGTTTGAGCCCGATCGGTTTTACAGTTTCGTAGTCTATAGCTAACTCACACACACACAGGGTTTCACTTTTATATATATAGATTATTTTTACAAATTGCCGGAAATTAGTTGCTAATATCAAACTGTCTATAAAGTTCAATGGTCATATTCTTGGTACTTTTATTTTAATTTTATAAGAAGATTATAAAATTAATTTTGTATGATAATCTTGTTTAGTAACCTGTGAAAACCGAAGGAATCGTTTGTATAAAACTTTTATATCACAGCGTATTGAAAGAATAGCCAAGTTTTTAATATTTTTTATGTAATGTTTTTAAGTAGGTATTTACCAAAAACAAAAAAAAAACAAGTCACTTGTAAGTAGTTAAACTGCTTACAAATCTAACTACGTCATTATTTATATGGATTTTTTTACTTATTATTTTGTATTTTTTTTTTTTTATTTTAACAATGATAGCTTTCAACATATAATCCTTAAATTTAACCGCAAATGTAATTTAAAATATAATTAAACTAAACAAAAAAAAAAAAAAAATATTAACATAACTGTAAGTTAATTGAGAAATTAAATTAAGTTTCATTTAGAAATTCATTTATGTTGATTTTTTTTTTTTAATAAAACGCGCATTATTCATTATATTTAACATGAATTAGATGTTTATATAATCAAAAAATTTATCTTCTTGTACTATATTATACCACCAGCCAGCCTACACATAAAAAAAACTCTATTAACATATTAAAAAATCTCTGGTATTTAACTTTAAATGAGATGTCATTGTCATTATGTATTCATTCACTTTTAATTTTATATTCTAGATCAGAGCCCACCTTTAGCTAAAGTCTCTTTTATTGTTTTCTTTTGTAACTGTTTTATGTTGCAGAATAATAGAATATAATCGTTGGTGGCATATTACAAGTCTTGTCTTAGTGGGCTCGGTTTAAATATCACTTCCACCCTCCCACCAAAATGTTTAACCGTACGGGAAACATGTTTCTATTGTATTTCTCTTTTCTTCTTCATTGTTGTCCTAACTTATGGTACAACATAATTTTCTTATTTTGGTTTAAGCACGTACACCTTTCTTAGTGCATAGCCAGGTACATTTTGCACACAATACTTTGCAGGAGTAACATTATTATTATGATTGGAATTTTTGTGTTTTTGATTTTTCTTTCTTCTTTTAAAGTTTTTCATGTTCGTCGTCACTGTCAGCGTCATTTACATTTTCATAATATTTAAAAAGTGGTTGATTCCTTTTTTTTAGTTTTTCTTATTGTTGTTTTTCTAATCTGTGTTAACAATGTAAATTTTTGTAAACTTTTATTGTTTTGTTGTTGTTTGCAGTCTTTTTGTTTAAATTCTGCTGCTGATTCTATATTTAAGAAAACTTTTCAATGTTGTTTGAATACTCACTTATAGTGGCACGTATATTTGTGTTGCTTTCTTTCTATTGCTGTTGCTTTTGTTTGACAGCACTATGGGTAGGAGGCGTAATAAATTATATTTGATAGAAAAACTACTTAACAGTTGTAAAAGCTTTGTGTTCGTTACATTTCGTAAACAAATATAAATTTAATTAGTGTACATTTTATTTGAGGTTCAATAGTTTACTGTTCATAATTTACTGTATTCCACTAGTTAAACCCTTTTCGTACCGATATTGATGGATATAAATTTATTATTACATCATTTGATCAACACATTCGCCATATTATTTTGGACTCCATCTTGGATTAAAATTTTTTCGTGGTCTTCTGTTAAACACTTTTACTTTTTTTGTGTGGTTGAAGGGGGTCAATTTCTGATAACTGATTACTGTATCAACATATTTATATTTTTGGTGCACCATTGCGCAATGACGGTCGTTATGGATTTAAATTTATTCTTAGTGAACTGATCAAGTAGTTATATTTAATTGAATCTACCAGTTGTCTCAAAACTGAAAAACAATTAATTATTGTTTTTAAATTCAAGGATGTTTATATATATTACTCGGTTTATTATGTTTTTTCTGAAGTTTTTTTTCTTTTACGACACTATGACTGGTAATTTGTTGTAAAAAAATTAATTAATGTAAAATGAATAAATTTATTCGTTCGTTAAACGAACGAAAACTGTTTTGCGTTCTTGTAATGTTGATATCAATTTTTTGTGAGTGACAACAAATGAGCTTTCATATTTTCCATATAACTTTGGTTCTTATAGAGTGCCCCTGTGGACTTGTCAGTAAAGGACAAGTCAGTTGTTTGGGGGTTGCGGGTTCGATTCCCGCCGGAGACTCTGGAATTGTCTGCTTCTCTTTCTCTTCTATTCTAAATATTTCTATTCTTATTCTATTCCTCTCTCTATTAAGGCGTCACAATGGACCGAAATGGTCTCCGGGTGAAGGTGTGAGGGTAACTTTGCACCAGCCTTACCTACCTACCTACCTACCTTGGTTCTTATAAACTGATTGCGTTCATTACAAATGAAAGAAAACGTCAAAAATAGTAGTTAAATAAAAGCCATTCGTATGTTTAAAATATTTTGTTTTAGTTTTATTGAAAATATAATAAAAATAATATATTAAGGCACTCATTTATTATAACAGACACTTTTGATTTACAAATTAAAGATGTTACTTCGTTTCAACAGAACTTTGTTAGCCTCCGGTTGCAACAAATGATTAAAATTATTAGCAGCAGGAATGTGTGTTCCGAATTGATATGATAAAACAATTCACAAATGTATTCACTTATACTAACTTACCGCTCTTCTGGAAGTTAAAAAAAGTTAGTAGCATCACGTAGATGTCTCCTATTTATGGATTGACTTGCACTGCCATTTTTTCATCTGTTAATCCTAATATCAATAGCTATTGTTCCAAACATGATTTGTAGGGTTAACACTAGGGTGATCGATTCGGTTTTACAAACGGTGAAAAAAACGGTTTTTTACTCTTTCAGCTGGCGGTTTTTTCCAAATGTTAATTTTTCGAATGTCGAATAAACCGGTTTTTTCACTCACAGAAGCCGGTTTTTTTCATTTTTAGTTTTAAATTCATTTATCTTCATAACCAAACGTATCATACTATATTTGTTACTGAAAAAATTTCCAAAAATCAGAAAATTTATTATATACTCTTTCATAATATTGTAAGAATTTTTTTTGTTGTTTCAAAAATAAATGTAAAATAAGAAAAATAATTAGATTAACTATTATTTGTCTTAAATGGAGAGCAGGTATTTTATACGTTGCTGCGCTTATAATTTGCTATAATAATGAGATGTTCAGTTAAGTTTTTTGACCAAATTATTGTACTTTGCAATACTTTTTGATCTCATTTTCGAATTTCATAATATTTTGCTTCTACGAAATCTAGCGGCTTACTAAAGACTACTTATAGCTTAACTAATATCTCTGGTAACATATGACTTGTATACTAAAATAGTTTGGCACACAAATTGTCATTATTACAACTTGCCTACAAAGTTAATGTTAGCAAAAGGTAAATTTGACTACAGTGAGCAGTGAAGTGACTTTTTAATATTTTTCATTATTACAACCTCCTTGTAACAAAATTTTTTTCAATATGGCAGTACCAGAGCAAAACCGATTACTTTAAACAAATTAATTTAGTTCTTAAAAAAATTTACAAAACGAAATATAATTTTTGATGATTTAATTACTGTTTTGTGTCACTAATATTAAAAAATTTAAACTTAAAAAAAAATTAAACAGGTCGAATTAAAAAAGAAATATATATCACAATTTAGTTGCCATATTTTGTTTCATGTGGAGAAACAATGGCATTTTTAAATTTATAAACCTAACCTTAAAAGTTCAAGGTAATTGAAGCATAAAATTAACTTTTCGGTCACTTTTAGGTAAAAAGTGTCTGTCCTTTAACATCTTAATTTTAAATAACGGCATTTAATAATAACGCCATTGAATGTGTGTCAACTTAAAATGCAATTAAACCATAGATCAAACTAGTTTATACTATACCTATATATGTATCTCTGTCATGGGTATAAGAAAGAATTATATTTTATGTATTCGACCGGTAAACTTAAATTTTCAAAAAAGTAACCGGTTTTTTTTAAATTCTAAATTTCAAACTATTTGAAAACCGGTTTCTTAAAAACGTAGAATAATCGATCACCCTAAGTTAACACCGAATATAATTAATTTACATGTAAAAGGAAAAAAAATATACGAAAACAAATGCGTTGGTAATAATGTTCTTTCACAATAGAATAAAGTTCTTTTTATGTTAAAAAGAAATAAATGAAAACTTTCAAACGGTTTATGAAAACCAAAGGTTAAACGAATTCCTATTGAAACAAGAATTGGCTGTAAGGGTCTTATATAAAAAAAAAAAAAATTTATGCCTAAAACTTTGCCAATTAGTGATTGTTTGGTCCAGAACCTTTACCGAATGGCTACTGAGACATTTTATATATTTAGATAATAACAAGGATTGCTGTAAGATATCACAAAGTTTAAAATGGTTAATTTATGCGTTAAGTATATGAGGTAAAATATAGGCAGTCATGTCTTATTGTTTATATATCTGCAGATTATGTGTCAATTTTGCTGGTTTGAACTACCGATATCGATTTACACAAATAAGCGAACTGGTGAATATTGTTCAATCGACTATTTTTACTTTTTCAAAAAACATATAATTTGTTGGGTCTCGAGTTAGGTAAAGTTATATAGTACACACCCTTGACACTAGTAATGAGTGGTATAAAAAGCAGAGATGTTAATGTAAGCGTATAATGACAATATCGAGGACTTGCAGCTGTTATTATGTATTTTTTTTTTCACCATCTGCAAGCCGTCCCGCTTTGATGAAGTTATAATTTGTGTTCTTACCCTAAAAGTGAAGAATATATCGTCGCTGCTTTGAGGTAATCGGTTACATAATAGTTTTTGAAATTTTGCCAGAGGCATAATTGGGCCATTTTTCTTTGAAAATGAAAGAAGTGGCCGTCACAATCAATGGCGATCGTTATCGATCCATGTTGAACGAATTTTTGTTCACAAAAATTTAAGAGGAGAATATTGGAAACATTTGGTTTCAACAAGACGGCGCTACATGTTACACAGCCGAAGCTTCACTTTTTTTTATAGAATTTTCAAAAAAAAAAAGTTACTTGGCGGACCCTTTATAATACGACAGAATTATTTACAAAAAGTTTTATGATGCTTCTGATATTTTTTATTGAATCCAACCGATTGTGCAACTTTTTGCTGCGAATTGTTATTATTTGCTTGGTGGCTGCAAGGTGAGATAAGATTAAGAAAGGAAAATAAGTTTTTACAAGTTTAACTAAACATTTTTCTTTATGTGCGTGTATGTCGATGTCCTTCGTGCTCTTCTTGTCTTTTTATTGTACTTTTGCTAAATAAGTTTTTATTTCGTCTTACTTATGTTACGTTTTTAAATACATAAATGGCGTTGTTCTCTGGCTTAAGTTTGTGTGTAGAATTGGAATATAATTTTTTTTTCTTACCTCAATATTTCTCATACTTGTTGTTGTAAGTCTTTGCCCATTACATTTGGTCATGTTGAAAGTCAGGTCAAATTGTGTTAAATTAATTGCCTAAACGTGTGCGTTCAATTCTTATAAAATATTCGTGACCGAAATATTTCCTAAATAACAAATGCAAAATATTTAATGAAGGTAATCAATGTGAAAAGAGAAATGCCAACTTAACTAGATGTCAATAAATTTGAGAATGTATTATTTATGAATGTAGTTTGTAATACATTTTTATTTTTCTTCATATTCACTCAAGTATAAATAAAAAAGATTTTCTTTTTTATGTGTCTGTTTTTAATCAATCGAGGAGATTTAGGTTGTATTTGACAAAGAAATTGTACTTATCCTTAATTACATTAATTTTTTTCATAAACTTTATTTAAATTCAATCAATTCAAAAATAATATACAAGTTCTATACAGTATTGCTTTTCACTCGGTGTTGGGCACCGGCGAGGGTTTTGTTTCGTTTTTTTCGATCACATAAATATATTAAAAACATTAATAAAATTTATTTGTATGCTTATACATCAAATAATTAGTTTAAGTTTCAGACTATTGAAAATTAGTCTTAAACAAAGCATATTTATAAGGTAAATGCACCGCAGCCACATACACAACAATTAATAAAAAACACATACATTTTACTTTGGCATATACATATGTCTGCATATCCCACAAAATTTTTTATTTTTTTCTTTAATTTTAATAAATTTTATGGAACTTCAAAACTTTCTATTTGCAGTTTTGTATTTTTTTTAAACGTTTTAAGCCTCATGAAACTTTAAATTATTTATTGAAAGATAAAAGGAAATTTAAATTTTTTAATTTTAATTTTCTGGGCCTATTTTTGACTTCACCTGGCTAGCACTTTTTTGACTTTTTTTGTTTCTAGGATTACATTTGCTTTAACTTTTAGCATTAAATAGTCAGAGCACTGCGATAAATGGTCTGATTTTCTATCAAATGTACTTGAAGCTCTTTTTCTAAAATGTTTGACCCTCTAATTATCTTTTTTTCTTCACGAATCAGCTACCCTGCCAATGGTCGAATTCTTCTGCTTAGTAACATTGGAAACAGTTCGACGGCAGACCTTTAATTCTTTGAATAATTTTTTTGTAGGACATATTTTGATTTTTTCGCAAACTTTTTATTATTTTAGCACGTACTTATTTCGTCTTGATCAAACTTACTTTACGTCTAGACTAGCCATCGATTTGTTCAGAGTAGAACAAAACGTCGGCAGAGCAACTGTCAAAAAATTTTTCATGTTACTTGATATGGAGAAAACGTGTAAAGTGTATTTTCTTAATATTTTTATGTGTCGCCTCTTTCTTTCATTTTCAAAATGCCTTTTAATATCAGACATCGTTGTTCGAACAAATGTTCTGGCAACGCTGTTTGAACAAGAACAAAACATCGACAACAGCGGTCCACACCAGGCAAATTCATGTGCGCACAAAAATTTTTTCGTTGTTCAAACAAATCGATAGCTGGTGTGGACCGTACATTACATCAAATCAACATGGTTGTCATTAAGAAAAAACTAAAATATAACTGACATATTTTTATACCCTTCACACAGTGAAAAAGGGTATATGTATATAGGTTTGTCATTTTGTGTGAAATTTCTACAATTTTCATTTCCGACCCCATAAAGTATATATTTTCTGAAAGCTTATGAATAGGGGAGTCGATTAAGCCTTGTCAGTCTGTCCGTCTGACCGTCTGTCCGTGTGTAAGTTGAAATCAACTTTTTGAAGCCCCCCGAAATCGCTTGGACCCGGGTGAGGTATCAAAATATCAGAAATATTCGGGAGTAGATCGGTTTTGAAAATCAGAAACATCGGTTCATAAACAACTAAGATATGAGCTAAAACCCACGACCACCTCGATTTTTTTTCTCACAAAAACAACATTACAACAACAACATACATACATACAAACTTGTATATTGGTTAAAGTAAACGTAAGATCGAATCCCAGCTAAGCCCAAAAAATTTTTTTTTTATTTTTTTATATTTTTTTTTAATTTTTTTTAATTTTTTAATTAATATATTATTTATATTTTTATTGTTTTTTTTTTTAAATTTTTTTTTTTTGTTTTATATTTATTATTTATATTTTAACTATTTTTTTTTACATTTTTTTTTTGTTTTATATTTATTATTTATATTTTAATTATTTTTTTTTAATTTTTTTTTAACTTTTTTTTTAAATTTTTTTTAAATTTTTTTTTTTTATTTTTTTTTTATTTTTTTTTATTTTTTTTTATTTTTTTTTTATTTTTTTTTTTTTTTTAACATACATACGTTAATTTTTAATTTTACAATGGGATGTTTTTATATATGTATGTTTTTTATATGAATGTACGTATTTCATATGAGATGAATGGTGATACAAACTACTGTTATTGCATGACTACACGTTGTGAAGGGTATATAAGATTCGGCATGGCCGAATATAGCACTCTTACTTGTTTAAAGATAACTTTTTTTAAAAAATTTAAATATTGAATTTTATAACTTTCATTCTGTAGGATTCTTTTTATGCCCTTCAGCTGTGGTGCCTAACGGTATATATAGCTTTGTCATTCCTTTTGTAATTTCTACAATATTTATTTTTGACCTCGTGAAGTATATGTTTTCTGAAGCATATGAAAAGGGAAGCCGATTGATTTATGTCTCTCTGTCTGTATGTCTGTCTATGTGCTGGATTAAATTAACTTTTATAAGCAACCAAATGTTGCACAAGCATTTATATGGTATCGATCTTTTGAAAATATCTGGAATTGATTCGCTGTTGAAATTCAGCACAATCACTTTCTGAGATATAAGCAAATAAACACCACTGCCTCTGTTTTTTCCTACTTTTCTTGCAAAAACTAATAAGAATTTATATAACTAATTAATTATAATTTTTTTTGTTGCTATTTGTAGATTTAATATACCTTTATAGATATTCGTGAAAAATTTAGGACAATTCAATTACTAATCGGTAAAGCTATAGGCGACAGTTTTTTTTTTAAATATATATTCCGAACGCGAATTTTTTTTTCATCTTCTAGACCATCAAGAGAATCAATATGGGTATCAAATTAAAAGGTTTGAGCAGAAAGATACAATTCACTATTAAAAATTTAAAATCCATGATGGAGGCCACTATAAAATGGCGGATATTAAAATTATATATTAATTATATATAATCTATGATTTCAAAATATTACTCCTTGAACCCCCTTAATATTGGTATCAAATGTGAAGACAGGACCAGTTAAATACAGTAAGGGATGAAAAAGTAAAAATTCAAGATGGGGTCCTAAATAAAATGTCGGATATATGGGTCAAATTTAGTAATATCGGATTTGTCTCCTATAACCTACACAATTTTGATATTAAAAGATAGGGTTTGGCCAATACGATGCAGTAAATTATTAAAAAAAATTAAAATTCAAAATGGCGTATAAAAGAAAATGTTAAAATATTAAATGCACTTAAAAAATAAAATTTTCCACCAGCTAAAGAGATTAAAATCTCAGAAAATCATTACAACTTACACTCATTTATATACATAAATACACATTATTTTTCATGAAAATACGAAACAAGTGTAAAGTATTAAACATTTTAAGCAGCTAAAACTTTATTGGGTTAAATGTTGGAATATTTGGTTTGGCTGAATGCACCCTTATTAACCCATTCAATGATGGCGTGTAATTCCACCATCATTACGACACCAGCAACACCACAATAGAATAATAATAATCATAATCATAAATAGTAGTGCTGTTTTGTAGTATTGCCGGAATAGCTGCGTTTTGCTCGCATTTTTTTTTAAAGAATAAATCCTGCTAAAAAGGAAATAACAACATGAAACAACTAAATACAAAAAATGTATAGTAAAAAAAGCTTAAACGAAAAGTTATTGCAAAGTTGTGGATTTATTTTATTTTTTTTCGTTATTTGCGCCCAACTTCACACACAAACGCATTCACATAAATAAAGAGAAATAAGCAGAAAATGTTTAAAAAGTTACAACATCAGCAAATGATAAATTAACATCTACTTTGGCTTCCGCTAACGTTTCAACTCCTGGCCGTTTTGCTACCACAACTGCTGATGCTTTGGCTGCTCTTGCAATGTAAATAGTTTCAAGTATATTTTTTAAGTAGATTTTTTGTTTTCATTTGTATAGCAAAAAACATTTTTTGCAATCTTTTTTTTTAACGGCAGCAGTTCAAAATTTATTATGTAGTTTTTTCTCGCTGAAATATTTGCGGCTCCATCTATTTATATTAAATAGAAAATATAACTTAACGTCAATCGGCATTAGTGTGTGAAAATGTGTTTTTTTTTTAATTTGAAAAATTTTTACGGTCTTTTAAAGGTTCAATATCTGGTTTAAAACACTTAAATACGATATATTATTTTCAGGTCATCAGTTTGGAATGTGCAAATTTATTGCCTTGATTGTAGTAAGCTGATACATATAGTTAACCCCAATCTATCTACATGTGCCTCTCAGACACATATTACATTTTAAAATTTTGTAAATTTCTTAAGTTATGGTTCTTGATACTACTTAAATTGCATATATTTAAGTTAACTAAAATGGGTTGAGAGTTTCATAGGGGATATTGATTTGGAGAAAGTTTTCAATCAAGAAGATAACAGTGATGAGGACTGTATATGCAAAGATTTTTATATCGAAGAAGTTAGAACTGAATGCAATTCGTAGCTCAATATCACAGACACAAAATTATTTAGGGAGCAATACATATAATAATTGTACCACCTGTGAGACATATTTGTTATTTTACCGATACATCTCATTGCATATATGGCACCTATGTAATCAATATGGTTGTTGTTAACATAAGTATTCATAGAAGCGGCATACATAGAACAAAATTACAGCAACAAAATGACAATGAAATTATAGTTATATTCTATATAGTCTCTTATTGAACCCTACCGTTTATAAACAGGCTTAAATAAGTTACGAGGAATTTTGGCATCCATTATTTGGCAGCAGTATTTCGAAATTGAAATGAAAATTAAGAAAAAAACGAAAAAAAATGTTTCTTAAAAAACTTTAATTCAGAAACCTCTATTTCCAAATATAAAACGTCGTAGTATCTATATATATAAAACTGAAACTCTGTGTGTGTGTGAGCTATAGACTACGAACTGTAAAACCGATCGGACTCAAACTTTGGAAAGTTGTTGTACATATCCAGGGAGTGTTTATGGGTGGAAAAAAGTGGGCGGGGCCACGCCCATTTTTTTAAGCTACTTGCACTTGACCAATTTTCCTGAAACTTTGCACACATATTGAGCTGTCATTACTATATAATTTCGTGATTAGAAAAGTGGGCGGGGCCACGCCCATAAAAAAATTATTATTTTGAGGTACTTGCACTGGACCGATTTTTCTGAAACTTTGCACACATATTGAGCTGTCATGACTATACAGTTTCGTGACAAGAAAACTAGGCAGTGCCACGCCCATTAAAAAAAGTTATAATTTTAGCCTTTTGCACTTGATATTAAATTTAAATTCAGAATGCATTTTTATTCATTACAATAAAAGTAATTTTTTTTTATACTACACCAAGATGTTTTCTCCATTAGACGATTTCTTCTAATCAAACATATGTACGACGACGTGTTATATATGCCCACCAAAATTAATGTGAAATGTGTTAGCATTCTTGGGGTATTGTTCAAAAGTCCTCCTTTGCTTAAAATGTTAAGACAAATAATATTTAAATTCATGTAATTTTTAGGAAAAAAGTTCATAAAATAAATTCATATATTAGCAAAATTAAATTTTTTGTATGTATTGTTGAAGTACATGTTAACTGCATTTGCACCAACGCATTCTTTTGACTTGATTAGGGCTAAACTTATAAAATTCGATTCTCAACTTTTGCTTTTCGTATTCACGATATTATTTAATGATTTTCTTATGATCATAAATGTGATACATATAGAATCGTTAGGCAACTAGTAACCTTTTGGCAGATCATGTTTAGTAAATATAAATATAATCTGTCTTAATAATTGCTAAGATCATTTCATTTAAATTTTAAAAGGTAATAAGAATTGTGTCTAAAACACTAATATCAATAGCTTAAAATAAATAACAAAAATTTATATTTTATCTTAAACATTATCGTTTTAATTCCTTTTTTCAAACCTCATATCTTCTTTACCTTATATATATTTGTTGTTTATTGCTTTGTATTTTAAGAAATTTTTAGATGGTAATTTCAAGCATTTTTTTTTAAATTTAAAAGAACAATATATAAAATTTCACAATAAAAAATTAACAAAAATTATTGCATACTTCAAGGGGAACACGAGTATACATGAAAAAACAGGAAGAATTAACAAAAGCTTGTATATAAGCAAATACTTGCACATTAATACAAACAGAAAAACAATATTAAATGTAAACTTTAAAAGTATATCCTATGAAAGGCAACAACCACAGCAACATTCAGGCCAATGCACAGTAATTTATTTCCATTTAATGTAGCTGTGAAATTTGGTGAATTACTTATGACCAAAATAATTAAAAAAAAAAACTATTTTTTGGTGGGAACAAGACCAGTCTAAATATGCGAAAAGTTTTATATTTTACAAAAGCTTAAAAAAAATTGAAATTTCATCATAAATGTACTTTATGGGTTATGATTTTATTACATGTATTATGTAAGGTAGAGAACACTCGAACATACATGAAAGGATTGCTTTTAATATTTCGGAATAGGACAACCCAGTGCTGTTATATTTCAATTAAACATGGAGGTACTGAAGCAAAACTATACCGTCAAAGGATGTTTGGACAAATATCAATCAGCGGACTCTTAAATATTCTTGGACTTTAACAGGATATGTCTGCCAGTTTTGGGGTTATTGCAAAACATTGTCTGGAAAGAGCAACTAGGATCAGCAAATGGAATCGACATATTCGGAATTGTTTCATGCTGTATAAGGATGTGGCAGAGAAAGAAACGGTTTAGCAAGTTATCTGCTTCAGCCTGACATTGCTATGAGTTAAGCAATTCATTTTGGGAGTCGTGTGGCTTGTAATTATGTTGTTATATCTTTCATTCTTAGTTTTATTCCAATTTTAATACTTTTTCTATTGCCTACTTATTTTCTTTGCCACAGGGACGCACAGTAGACCCCAAGTGTCTCCAAAAGTAGGTATTGGTAGAACTCATTTGTTTACAATTTTATCAAACTGGTTTAATTACAAGATGTGTTGCCGAAAACATATGTTGCTATTGCAACATTTGATGAGTCCAATGAGTTCGTATCTAAAAAATTTCTTTCATATTTTTGCTAATTAGTTAATACTTTATAAAGGATTTTATTTTTTACACAACAATTGTTTTTGTTAAAACCCGTTTTGAGTTTTGACTTATTTCTGGCTTTCAAAATTAGTCTTTAGTTTTTAGTTTTCAAAGACTTTTAATCAGTACTTTGACAACGATTTGAACCAAATTGAATTAAAATTAATTGAAGAGTTTTTTTCGAATTTTTAAATCCATGGAAAAAATGAATGATTCATATAATCAAAGTTCGAGGACTACAACAATATACAATAATTTTCCTAAAAGTATTTTCCATTCGCGGATCCTGTAAAATTTTTTCAAAATTTTTGAGCAGCTAGTTTAATGGCTGCCAAAAAAATGGTTTGAGGGGGTGGAAAATATCCTTGAATCCGTAACGCATTTTATGCGACTCTGTAGAGTATACTTCATTACCAAAATCTAAGGTCTACGCGATTTCCTACGCCAGTTTATGATTGTAGTGCATTTTAATTTTTGTTTGTTTTTGTCTCTATAGTGAATTACTGTGCAATGTAGCTGATGTGTTACTCAAAGTTATTGCTGTTTTTTTCTGCTTCTGTTGCTTAATGCGCTGCTTTAACTTTTAAGTGTTTGTTTTAGATTGATTTTTCGTTGTTTCTCTGTTTCTGTTTATGTTTCTGGATCTGTTTCTGTAATTTTGTATTTTTTTACTTTTTGTATAATCCTTGTGATGTTGCTGGCGCTAGAATAAACCCCATAAAAATTCAAAGAAGATTCGCACAACTGAAAGCAAAACAAATATGCAACTAAAAGATGAACCACAAAATTCACCTAAAAAATCTTTTCACAACTAGTTACTAGAGTACTGCTGCAACAGTAAAGTTTTACAATCTTTTTTTTTTTTTGTTGTTCATCAACTTTTTACACTTTTATTTCCTTTTCTCGTCTATTAATCCAAAGATAGACAGAGAAAAAACAAACTGTGGAATAAAACAAGCAAATTGTGCATTTGTTTGAATTTTTGTTTTAAATTTGGCCAATTGGAAATTATGAATATTTTAAATTAGAATTACGACTGTGAATTTAAAAAAGTTAGTTTTTCTTTTACTTTGTTTTTTGTTGTATAAATTGAAGGATATTGTTAGAAATTGTGGTATGTGTATAAAAATCAGTAGAAACTTTATTCTCTTATTTTATAGGTTCATCAAGTATCAGTGTTGCAAATTGTTTAAATCAATATTCTTTTTGTTTTAGTAGGGTTACCAAAAATTTTGCTTTTGCAATTTTTTTAAAGTAAATTTTAAGTTTAATTAGATTGTCCACAAAAATGTTTTTTGTAATATTTTTTATAAGTTTTTTGAATACATATTGTATATTGAATGTTAAGATAACTTGGTTGTATATACTGATTCACAAAAGTATGATCCTTTATAGAAAAGAATAATAAAACTGTTTTGACCCCTCGGCATATATTTTTGACTCAAAACTCTTACAAAATATACCGACCCAAAATAATAATGTTGCATTCAAAAATTGTTTGAACAAATACAATAAAAGTTTTGGTTAAATAAATTTCCGGCAGATCCATTATAATGAATTATTAGTGAATAAGTTGTCTGAAAGGGAAATACCAGAAGGAATGACACTTTTATTTTAGTTCAAAATATAGCCGTAAGTACACATTAGAAAAATAAATTCCGTGTGCTGAGGTGTTTTTATGTAAAACATGTTTGTATGTGTGTGTGTGTGTGTATGCGTTTTAGAATTTTTCTACTTGATCGCAGCACACTTTTCGCTTGTCACATTTGTGTCACAAACAGGAAGAACACCCAGCAGCAAAATATTTTTACCGACCAACTGCAGAGAGACGACCAAACATCATCCTTATTGTAGCGTTAAATAAAAAAATTATGTAAAAAGAAATAAAAATAGAAAACAAACAACAAACCAACAATGAGAAAATACAACGGCAGCAAGCAGCATCTACTATGACGATGACAACAAAGCAACAACAAAAACAATAATGACAAGTACAATATAAATACTAGTATACGAACAATAAAGTTATAGCATGCTTAAAACGGAAGCGGAAATCAGTAACAAAATGTGCCAAGGACAGTTGCATAAACATTTACAGGAACTATATTAGGGGTACTCACTTCAATGCTTAAGTGTTTCTTTTGTGCAAATAAGCAAATACGTTTTAAATTTTTGTTGTACAGTAAATTATTATTTTTTTTTTTTGACAAATATGTATTCAAATTCTTAAATTTTAATCAAAAAATGACTAGATTTGAAGTAATATAGGAATAATATATGTAAGCAAATAAAAACCAATTCGACATTTATATATACACATGTAGGGGGAATATCGAAGCAGACCACTACTATCACGGGTCCCTTTTCGACCCCCTTCGCTCCTCAGTGATTTCGTGTCTACCGATCAGTATACCTTCAATCACTGAGTCCCGCGCCACAACCGGCGTTTGCTCTGGACTAGGAAAACGATTTCACATTGCCGACTGGTGATTGTCGACAATCCTCATCGCACAGTCCTTTGTAATCGCCAGCATCTCCCTCAGACTAAGGTCCCCCATCGCACTCACACTTAAAGTGTGCTTGCCTGTGATCCTTAATCTTCCGCTCGCCAACGCCGGACACTCGCATACTACATGCGCTGCCGTCTCGGCATCCTCCAGGCACATTCTACAAATATCATCATCCACGATTTGCATCCTCTTCAGATGATATTTGAAGTTACCATGTCCTGTAATCAACGCAGTGATCCAGCTCATCATACTCCGATCAAAACCGAGTATCTTCACTGCACCCCTGCCAAGTGGCTCCCTGAGCACCATACGGGCCTGTCTACACGTGGTTCCCTCCATCCACCTTCGCAAGTTTATAGAGTTCACCCATTGAAAGATCCTCGCCCGCACTAACCCATTACCCAGAGCAGTTCTGGGTTCCGGTCCGCAGAATGCAGCCTCAGACCCCTTCTTCGCAAGTTCGTCAGCAGCCTCATTCCCAGCTATGCCCACGTGTCCCTTAACCCACATCAGCGTTACCTCATTTGTAGAGGCACACCTATTGAGCTTTAGAACACACTCAAGCACCAAAGAGGAGTTCACATCTATCCGCTGCATACGTTTTATAACCGACTGGTTGTCAAGTGCAATAAGAATTCTCTTCCCAAACATTCGACATTCCAACAGGTGGTCCAACGCGTGCAGCAAACCAAGCATTTCTGCCTGATAGACTGACACGTACTCCCCCAGATTCAGGGTGCAGGATAAGTTCAACTCAGATGAGTACACACCAGCACCTGCCCTTCCGTCCATAAAGGACCCATCAGTAAAGATACTGATGTCATTCTCCATGCACTCATCGTGCATGAATCCATCCGCTATAAGCGTGTGATGTAGCCTTTCGACCACCTTCACTCGACTCATGCGCTCCATCGGCATCTGAGCCTCCCTAACCTCTTTATCCACGAGGTCCAGGATTCTCCTATGCCCCAAAACCGATCCAAAGCGATACCACATGCCATCGCTTCGCATCCGAATCGCCGATCTTGCCGCCGTCTCCCTTACAAATAAGTCCAACGGCAGCAATCCCAGCATTGCCTCCATCGCTTGCGTTGGTGTGGTACGTATCGCGCCACATATACCAATGCAAGCAATCCTTTGAACCCCGTCCAACTTCCGCCTAATCGTCGCCTGGGAGGCCTTCGGCCACCAGACAACAGATGCGTAAGTGATCGTCGGTCTCACCACCACTGTGTAAATCCAGTGTGCAGCCTTAGGTGAGATTCCCCACTTCCGACCGCAAACCCGTTTACACTGATGCAGAATCCTCTTTGCCTTTTGTACCCTTGCCTCAACATGATCATTCCAGGTTAGTTTCATATCCAGCGTTACCCCCAGATATTTCACCTTCCTGGACACGTTGATCTCGGTTCCAAAAAGCATTAAGGATTCAATCTCTATGCCCTTCCTTCTCCGCGTGAAGAGCATAGCATCCGACTTGCCAGCATTTATGGTTAGTCCCTGTTCACAACACCATTCTTCGGTTACTCTGAGCGCCTGTCTCATGCAACCTAAAATGGTCTCCATGAACTTACCACCAACCATAATTGCCACATCATCCGCATACCCTACCGTATGTATGCCAATTACCTCCAGTCTCCTGAGAAGGCTGTCCACAGTTATGTTCCACAGCAGAGGTGATAAGACCCCTCCTTGCGGACATCCCCTGACCACCCTTCCCCGAATCCTGGTGCTTCCGCTCCTGAGATTCACTGCCCTACATCTGAGCATGGCGCCGATCCACTTCACCACAACAGAATCGACCCCTCGCTCATCGAGAGCATTTCCCAGTTCATCAAAAGAGATCCTATCAAAAGCGCCCTCTATGTCCATAAATACGGACAAAGCAAGATCACCATTGAAAACCTCCCTCTCAGCAACCCTCACCAATTCGTGCAGGGCAGTCTCAGTAGACCTCCCAGCCCTGTAAGCGTGCTGACTCCCACTCAATGGCCTATCCATCAGCGTAGTCTCCTCCAGGAAGTCAACCAACACCCTTTCCATTGCCTTCAATAGAAAGGATGTAAGACTGATCGGCCTGAACGACTTAGCCTCCGTATAGTCCCTCTTCCCCGGTTTGGGAAGAAAAACCACCCTGGTCTCCCTCCATGCCACCGGAATATACCCTGTCGAAAGACAGGCAACAAATATTTCCCTAATCACCACAAGTAGAGTGTTCATACCCCACTGTAGTAATGCAGGAAATATCCCATCCATCCCAGCCGCCTTAAATGGGGCAAAAGACAAAATCGCACTTCTAACCCCATTAAGAGTTACTATCCTTTCAGCATCTCTCCGCCTTACCTCACTGGCTCCCCTGTTAACGGGAACCCATGAGTCATTCGAAATGAAACTTCCAGGAAAATGTACCTCCATCAGCGACTGTAATGTCCCCCCCATCGTCTCCGTCATGCCGCCATCGCTCCTGCGAATAAGCCCCATTCTGGAGACAGGGTCTCTAGACACCATCTTCTGCAGTCTCCCCACTTCAGATGCATCCATCACGCCGGAGCAGAATTCCCTCCACGTACTTCGTTTCCGAAGACGTATAGTTCTCTTCAGCTCCTTCTTCTTCGCCTTATACTCGTCCCATAAGCTAGGATTCCGCTCCCTCATGTAACGATTAAAGGCCCTCCTCGTGTCCCTCTTCATGGATTCCAATTCACTACTCCACCATGGAGTAGAATCCTTTTCATCCACTACCGTGAGAGGACACGCATTCTCGAAGGCAAGTCCGACAGTAGAGTTTATCCACTCCACCGTCCGCTCAACATCCTCCGTGTTCCGGAGTGCCCGGTGTGGAACACTCCCTGAAAGTCCCGAGAGGCACTCCTCGTACTTAGTGCGATCCGTATCCCTCGGCACCCTGATACGCCTACGCGCCTTCCTCCGCCTCCTACCATATAGAATCTCAAACTGGATAGCCCTGTGATCAGACATGGTCAATCTGTCCACCACTCTCCAATTGCCAACTCTATCCAGCATCCCGACAGAGCATAAAGTGATGTCGATTACCTCCGCCCTACGTGCATCCACGAAGGTGGGCTCGACACCCCTGTTCAGGACCAGCAGGTCATGACACTCCACAAACTCCAGCAACTGACGTCCCCTGTGGTTATCATCCGTACTGCCCCATACAGTACTGTGCGAGTTAGCATCACAGCCCATTACAAGAGGCATACCCCTCAACCTACAGAAATCCACCAGATTCCTAACCTCCTCCGAAGGATGGGAGTCCGGTGTGTCATAGGGTAGGTAAGCCGACGCCACCAGAAACGATCCCGAACCCGCGCCTATCATTACCACCGTAAGATCCGGCGAACAGAGATGCGTCATCGGCACAGCACACACACCGTGACGCACCACGATACACGTCCTCAACCTCCCCCCCGTCTGTGAGTGAAACAGACTGGCGGTCTGACGAGACAGGCCCATGATGTTATCCCTAACAATCCATGGTTCCTGTAGCAAGGCTATATCCAACCCATCCTCCACAAAACATCGCATCATCACCGCCGAAGCCGCTCTGCTATGATGCAGATTCAGTTGATATACACTCAGAGTTTCCACCTTCCGTAGTTGGTTCGGGTCAAAGTTCCTGGATTTATCACCCTTAAACTTTTTCCCTGTTCCCTTTACTTCAGGTGTCGTCTCCTCATTCATAAGGCTATCGATCCGATTTGATATCCTTTCAATAGCCTTCCTGCCCCTCCGACGTTTCCTCTTTAGTCTCTGCCTCTCGGTCTTATCCAAAGGCATAGACTCAGAGTTCGCGTCGCGGTCCGAGGTTTCCGTGATCTGGACAGATGCCTCCACTCCTGCTGGGGCGGATACATCAATGTCCTTCACCGTTACCTCTCTATCCATTGGAGTATCTTCAGAGATTAACCTCTCCACCTCTTGCGAGGCTTCAATGTCCATCTCAATCCGATCTCTCCATTGGCCACGTCTAATCGGAGTATCTTCAGAGACTAACCTCTCCACCTTTTGCAAGGCTTCATTGTCCGTCCCTTTCGAAGTTCCCCGATTATCACAATTTTCATTCGAAACTTTCGTTGAATCAATCTTGTTCCCACGAGTATTGGGGAAAGAAAAGTCGACCCGCACAGAGCCCCACATGCACAGGCAAGTCTAAATTGAAACTGGAGGTCAACCGGTATCCAGAGTTCACATACTAGCGACCAGGCTCCCTCCTGGCCACGCATCCCTTGGCGTATGTAGTCCCACCGTGGATTAGGGTAGATTTATACGAGTCTACAACTCCCTGGCGGGGTCGTGAAGACCAGCCGTGGTCCATAGGGCCAATTACAGCAACACTGGGTGGTCCAATCTGAACGAGAGAGGGAAAACCACCCAGTGGCCGAGTCCATCAGCCGTCCCCACATAGGAGAAAACAGACGCTGACAGACAGGGAAAAAGGTAGTTCTTAGTTGTGCAACACTGCACGCAAGCCCCCGCATCGCTTCAAGATGACTACCCATCGCGAGGGCGATGGGTAACGATTTAGTCGTTACAACTGATTTAATAGCGTAGCTAAATTGTTGCTTAATTAGAGTTAAATAAAATTATTCGCATACAATGTTTGACCGTTCATTTAAGAGATTAAAAACTTCCTAGTATGCAAGGTATTTAAAAGTTTTCATGACAACCTTTATATTTTGTTCAAATTTTTTTTTTAAGTGTGGGGGTTTATTTTACATTTTTTACGCCAGAAAACTGTCTAGTTTTTTTAAGTAGAGTGATAAAAAATAGGAAAACATAATAACATGTAACAAAAAAATTATACTCATGTCTCAACAATAAAAGCACAACTGGGAAAATAAAAGAAATAAACGGTAAAAAAGTATTATTATTTATCACAACACACGACAGCGCGTATTTTACACCTACAAAAAATATAGTCAATCTAAATGCCATGATTAGGACATTGTGCATTAAATGGATTGTGAAATTTTAAAAACAATTAATAGAGAAATATGTATAACTAAAGTTTAAGAACGAACGTAAAATATTGCCAATAGAAAACACTAGATAGACAGATTTCTGATCTCGAAGAAATGTCTGTAGAATTCTGATAAATAAAATAAATAAAAAAAAGTAATAGGGCTATATTCGGCCGTGCCGAATCTTATATACCCTTCACAACGTGTAGTGATGCAATAACAATTGTTTGTATCACCATTCATCTCATATAAAATACGTATGTACATACGTGTAAAAAACATAAAAAAAAAAAATTAAAAAAAAAAAAAATTTAAAATAAAAAAAAATAATAAAAAAAAAAATTAAAAAAAAAAATTTAAAAAAAAATTTAAAAAAAATTAAAACAAAATTTTTTTAAAAAAATATAAATAATACATTAAATAAAATTATATAACAGTTTTTTGGCTCAGCTGGAATTTGAAGTCACGTTTACTTTAACCAGTATGTATGTAGGTTGTTGTTGTAATTGTGAAAAAAACGACGCGGTCGTGGTTTTGTGCTCATATCTCAGAAAGTTGTTGGGCGATTGTGCTGAATTTTAATAGCGATTCATTCCTGGATATTTTCAAGAGATTGATACCATATACAGATCTGAGTAACATATAGTTGCTTATAAAAGTTGATTTCAACCAACACACGGACAGACGAACAGACGGTCAGGACTTAATCGACTCCTCTATTCATAAGATTTCAGAAAATATATACTATATGTGGTCGGAAATGAAAATTGTAGAAACTAGAAACGGAATGACAAAGCTATATATACCCTTGTGCACCACAGGTGAAGGGTATAATAAATATGGCGAGTATTATAAAAATTGATATGGATACATAAAGCTATTCCATATACTCAAATACCTGGCCATCCTCAGGGTAATGTAGTAGGTCCTATATTGTTTATTTTTTTATTAATGATTTATATTAATGTTTTCAATAATCGAAATTAATACTATATCCTGATGTCTTCGAGATTTTTTCAAAGGGAATTTATCAGGTGCTGCTGCATAACTACACAAAATGCAGTAGAAACAAGAGGCCTTTTGTGTGCGTTCAAGGCATACTCAAAAATCATCATTCTGACATCGCTGGTTATGATGCACCAAAAACGTAACTTTTCTGAGTTTGATGATAGTTTTTATTTTTAAATATTTATGATTCAAGATTCTTGAAGTTAATCATTATTGATCCAAGTTGAAGCAGAAATTGATATAAAAGGTACTCTTTCTCTCATTTTTATCCTACTTTTGTGGTTTTAAAATTTTTGAATTGACATAGTATTCTTACATAAGGTTAGAAATCATAGAGAAGCACAAAAAGTATATTTTCTTATATTTATAGTTATCTCTACATTTTCTGACTTTATAGACATAAAATTTGGACTCTAATAACTACGATCTTGGTTGATTGCGAGGATGTAATGGAGAACTAGCAATACTTTATTTAAAATCGATAAGAAGAAATCGATAGAAAAAAGTATGTAGTTCCCCACTATGTACTCATTTTGTAAATAAAACTACCCAGAGAAAAGTTTTTTTTAAATTATATAGCAATTAAAGAAACAAATTATACTCGTATATTGGATAAATGGTAAGAGGTGCGCTAGTGAAAAAGTAAATATATTGCTAGTATGGCAAATTTTATTTTTAACCAAGATTTCCTTACCATTTGGTAGTGCTATTTTAAACGACCCCAAAATAAAAAACGCCAAATGGCCCAAAAATTCCACATATTGCAACAATAGCTTAATTTACATTATAATTTTATTTTAGTTATTTTTAACAGTAGCTTAAGGTACAGTAGTTTTGTTTGTATTAGTTTATGTACATGTAACACTTCGTTTGGTTCGCTGGTTGTTCGAACATGATGTAAAATTGTATGCAGCCGAGGTGAGTTATTATGTGCAGCATACTCTTAGGCACTTTTATTATTCCTGCATATTACTTAACATTAACATTATGTCTTAATTTAAATGTAACGATTTTCGAATGAACTAGTGTGTTCATACGAGAACTTTCGGACACCAGTATGTTACTATAAATAGCCGAACAACACAGCCAACATGATCAGTATAACAGTAGAGCTTGTTAAGTGTGAGCTAACAGTGTTTCAGTGTTTATTAAAAGTGTATAACAATAAGTGAAATAAGTAAAGTGTTATAAAACAATATCTGAGTGTGTTTAAGTAAATAAAGTGCTCTTAATTTTATAACTAATTTCAGCTGTTTTTATTTGCAATACGAAAAGAACTCACGGTTATTTAAAGAAAATAAGCCAACGTGTATAAAAGGTATAAACGTAAAAATATATAATAAAATATCCTTAGCTTGGTGGCTGCAGTTCGATATCTTTAGTGAATAAATAGGCGCTATAGTTAGCTTCTTGAGTTTGGCAATTATTGTCCACGATGCCTAATTGACGTTCTTTGGTTGCAACCGACTTTCTCACGCAATGTTTTCCTATTAGCATTTAAACGGCATGTTTTTTGGCGTGTCAATCAGATCCAGTCTCGCTGAATTTTTCAATTTATCTGTTTACAGTTGACGTAGTTAAAACAATATTCCGACTATAGTTTGTATGAAATTTTCGAGCTGCGGCCCAAGTTTCAATATTGCCTAAAAATTGTTTAAGAATAAAGATACGTTGTGTAACTTTTTATTTTTACTAACTGTCACCTGTCAAATAGTTTTTGTATGGTTGCGTAAATTTTACTGTACAAATTGTGACAAATTCTAATCTTGCTTTTATTTTGGCGCACCATTTATTTAATTTGATTTTAGATATGAGTTGAAGTTTAATAATGAATAAAATTAACAAAAGTCATTTGGCGATTTTAATTTTGGAATATATAACACAGCGTACCATTGGGTAGAATATAATGGAATATTTTATGCTTAATAAATTTCATCTGTCAGTTATTGCAATGAGGGTTTATTTCTTTTTTAAATTCAAGCTCAATGTAGCATGTTAAGAAAATTATTAAAAACCACAGTTACAGATTAAAGCATTTTTTTTCGTCTAAACTTATTACCACATAGAAAATAAATAGCAAAAATTCAAAAATACATAAAAACTCTTGCACGCATACTCATATATACTCATAAAACTAGCGCAAACAAAAAAAGGTACAGGGAAAAATTTTAACGCAACATGGCTGCAATCAAAGTGAGCGGAAGTGAGATTGTAAAGTTGTTTGTAAAATTGTCAGTTCAATGCTAGTGAAGCGACAATAAAAAAGTCCGCCGTGTAAAAAAATTGTGACCGTGCTTAGACTAGTATTGAAAATAAATAAAATATAATGAAAAAAAAAACCAGAACTAACTAAAACATTCGAAACCTAAAAGAAACAGCAGGATCATGCTGCTTAATGATTTTAGATGCAATAAATTTGTGATGTTGTACTGTGTTTGCTTTTAAATTTGTTTTAATTAACATTTATGTGTAGCAGGCTTTGCCAACAACTTGAGCAAATTTCTGTTCAAGTGCATAAGGATTTAAAAAAGTTATTTGTAGTGTTTTTTTTCGTTTCGTTTAAAGGTCAAAAGCTTTAATAATCCTTTTAATTTCTTCTTTCTCACTCTTATATTGAATTAAGCATAATGATGCTTGATTGTATTTATAGTTGTTGACATTATACTATTTTCCAAGGATAAATGTTATGGGATATGAAAAAATGTGTTGCTTTAAATTTTTTAGCTGACGAACTTGTTTTAACAAATTAGTTTAAAACAAAATTAGCAGCAGAATTTTTATTTATAACCTTAAGTCTAAGTAAAAATAGAATATATAAATCTAATAAAAAAAATTCTCGTGTCGTGGTGTTTCTGATTAAAATACTCCAAAATGACTCGACTGATTTTCATGAAATTTTGTGTGCATATGGGGACGGTCTGAGAATCGGTCAACATCTATTTTTCATACCCCTCAACGCCACGGCTTTTTTCACGCCTCCTAAGGAAGACCAGTCCGATGGACCGATCTTCTTGAAATTTTCACATAATATAACTAGGACTCTGATATGATTAATAGGACACTTTTTTACCACGTCTACTTTAACATTTTAAACTAAGATAGATCTGCATACCGTTAAACACATATAATTTACGTTTTTTTTTTAATGTAAAATATTTCCTCGAAATAATTTATATGGCAAAACAGGGTTTGCCGCGTCAGCTAGTTTTATTATATAATTTTTAATAAAACAACTTAAATTTAAAGACTGGAAAAAATAGCATTAAAATAAATTTTTGTAAAAGAAAATTCTTTAGAACTTGCGGCTGGTGCATTAAAGTCTAACAAACGGTTGGTTTGTAAATGATCTATTTATTTAATGAACCATTTAGTATTTAACTTTTATGATATAAACCAACAAAAAAAAATTCTATAACGAAGCGACGATCTTCTTAATGCACAAAATAAAAGTTTTTCTAAAAGATCTCGACAATCAATATTACAGCTCAATATATCAAAAATAAGTAGTATTGACTGAATCGTATGTCTGTTCTTCAAAAAAATAATAAAATAATTTAAGTGAGCTAACGCCTAACGAATAAATTGTTTATGGAGTCTCCCGATAATAGAAATATGAATACCTCAAATAGGTTTCCAAATCAAAGCACCATACTCCAGTTTTGTTCTCACATTTGATGTATTCAATAATTTTACTGCGCTATGCATTACAACAACAACATTGCAACCATGTGCTAACTAACAAGCAGCTAACTTTTTTAAGGGAAAATTTTTATAAGCTCGCAGTTAGCACACAGTTTGTTATTATGCACAACTCCGAGGGAGTATATGGATCCGAAAATTCAGATCAATTTATTTTTATAAATGATAGAGTCAAATATGCTATAGAGGTTAGCTTTCCTTATGGGTATTAAAAGTAAGTTAATATTTAAATAGTATACCCCATTCATTCTTTTCATTTGCCTTTAAAATACGATCCTTTCCTAACTTATATTACATATTAAGATGGATTACAAAAGTGACCAGATTAAAGCAGCTGATTAATTTTAATTTTTTTTCAAATGAATTCTCTTTTGTTTACGTTACTATATAAATTTTTTATTTTACCATGTCCTGATCAATCCTACAATGGGTTCTGCAAATGATAACGACTAGGGGTGCTCTTCAAACGTAACATCTATGTTGACAAAAGGCGAATTCATACAGGTCAAATTATTAGTCCAGCTGATGGAGAAGCATGATGTCCAAATTTGTCGAATTCGCCTTGATTTCTTTTGTATATGCAGGGATAGAAAATAAGATTTTAATTTCGGTATTAAACAATTAACTAGAGTTTACTTTTTTGATAAAAAATGTGCCAAGTTTAAGTATATTTGTTGCTTTTGTACCATTAGTAATATGTTTTGCAAATTTATGTTCTTTTTTTTAACAAATTTTATTAAATTAAAAAATATCATAACAACTTCTCCGAATTGACCTTGACAAAAAATCCTCTAAAACGTTGTTTTGTTGTATCATTTTGCCTTTGCGTATACCAGTAATATGCCTTGAACACTTGTTTCTATTGTATGTGTTGTAGTTATGCAGGCATCTGATAAATTTGCATTAAAAAAACCTTTAAATCATGAGATTTGGATTATTGAAAACACAAATATAAATCATTAATAAAAAAATAAACAATATAGGACCTAATACACTACCCTCAGGATGACCAGATATTTGAGTATATGAAAAAGTCTTTATGTATCTATATCAATTTTTACAATGCTCGTCCTATTAGACAGGGAAATGTTAAGTCATATTAGTTTAAGATTTGCAAAGCTATAGTTTATTCAAAGTCCTAGAACTCTATTGTGATAAAATCTGCCACAGTCTAAGGAACTTATGAAAATCTCGTAAATCGCTGTGTGATATATATTTTATAGAGCGAAAAACCAAAAAAAATCTTTATCTAAATTTTAAATCATACATTTCAGCAGTGCTGGCTAAGGCCATGACTGACAATCAGATTTAGTCGTTCAATATGTCAAAAATTGTATGTGTGTTCAGAAAGTGTGACAGATTTTTTGAAAAGTGTGTCCGATTTGATAATCTTTTGGAAATTTTCTAAAAATAGTAGTTTCTGTGCGATCAGAGTTGCTTTTTGTAAACCAGTTGTTCAAAAAAATTTGTTTTTGCATACCTTTTGTATGACAGTGTGGCATCCAATCACACATTTTGTTGCGATTTTCTCATGTAGGACAGAACTCTATCAGATTTTTATTTGACCTAATCGCGCGACCTTGTATATAATGACATTTTATTTGTCGAGGCGGCTTTTGCAATGACTGTGCTGTAAATGTGACATTGCCATACTCTTACCAGTAGTGCACTACATTTCCGAGTAAGTTATTGTCTTTATTTATTTTACTTATTGGGTGCCCGGTGGACTAGTCCCTAGGGTACTGGTCTGCTAGTTTGGGGATTGCGGGTTCGATTCCATCCAGAGACTCTGGACTAGTCTGCTTTGCTTTCTCCTCTATTCTAACTATTTCTATTCTTATTCTAATCTTCTCTTTATTTCTATATTAAGGCTTCACAATATACCGTAATAGTCTCCGGGTCAGGGTGTGAGTGTAACTTTGCACCAGCCTTACCTACCGATTGTCTTTATTTCTCAGAAAAATAAGAACGACTTAGTGGCCAAACTGGAATTCAAATTTCTGTTATTAGTCTTGACCACTTAATCTAACTATATGCTCATAAATAGTGAAGGTCATCCTGTGTCGGGAGTATATTCACATTTTTTAAACCTTCCTTTGCTATTTTAATTATAACGGCCTCTTCAAGTAGTGTTGATTTTTACTTAACCTTGTAGCTATTATTTTACTAACGACATACTGTCTTTCAACTGGTTTCCTTAGAAAGTATGACATATTGTGTAATAATTATTTCAGATTTTATAATTTACAGTTTTAGCCCATTCCTATTATGTGGTGAATTTTAAGCAGAAATGTAGTTATGTGTGCCCAAATTACCGGCGGCACTGTTATGCCCGAGTTGCTCGGCTGAAGTATGTCGGATTGCAGTACACAATAAAAGAAATCATACCAGCTATAATTTTTAAGTAAAAAATGGGTAACAAACTTAGGGGCAAATACACTCTGTCTATATATATTTCGGACCTCTAGCTGGTAACATTTCCAGCATAGCCCTTCCACAAGAGATCACAAAACTCTCCTTGGCAACCATCATTATTTCATGATGTACTATGATACCAACTTTTATCCGAGATAAGCTTTTATCTCAGGATGCTGTCCCTAAGACCAAATATATTTATTTTAAAATTATTAACACTGCAAAAATTTCAATAGCCCCCACAAATTTACATACAATTCTTATGTAGATTTAAACACTTTTTTTGAATTTATGCATTTCATTTTATTACTTTAAATATAATTTTTTCGTTATTTGCCAAAAATTTAACTTTCCTTTAAATTATATTAATTTTCCCCTTTAGATTGACTACAAAATATGGAGAAAAAAAAAACAAACGCACATGCGTTTGCATTGAAATCATTATTTTTTCTCGTTTATTCAAATTTTTTTTATTTATCCATCTGTTCATCTTCTTTGTTTGTATAAATTTACATACAATGATTCAATAATTCGTTTGCTTTTGTCTACGAATGTCAACACCATTTCAACAATAGAATTGCTAATGGAATGATAAAATGTTTGCATGTCTGTGTATATAAAGGGTGTTTTTTTAAGCCCGATAGAACTTGAAATTGTAAAAAATAACACAAAAAATTAAATTGTAATCAAAATTTTTTTTTATTCGAAAGATCAATACGTGACATTAACATTTGAAAATGATTTCGGGCATATGGGCACCGCGGCTGTTCTTGACGAAGCGCATTCTGGACGTCCACTGCTGGCCGTATGTCACGAATAACACGAACAATGCTGGCCTCCAAGGCGTCAATTGTTGCTGGTTTATCAGCATAAACCAGTGACTTCACGTAGCCCCACAGGAAATAATCGAGAGGTGTCAAATCGCACGACCTTGGAGGCCAATTGACAGATCCATTTCTCGAAATCAACTTATCGCCAAATTTTGATTTCAATAAGTCGATGGTTGCGTTCGCCGTATGGCACGTAGCGCCATCCTGTTGAAACCACATCTCCTCCGGATCAATGTCATCCATATTTTCAAACAAAAAATCATTGATCATGGTGCGGTAACGATCTCCATTGACCGTAACGCGAGCTCCGGCCTCATTTTTGAAGAAATAAGGTCCGATGATGCCACCAGCGTGAAAACCGCACCAAACGGTGCATTTTTCTGGATGGAATGGAGTCTGTAGGGTCTCTTGTGGATTGGTCTCGCTCCATATGCGGCAATTTTGCTTATTAACAAACCCGTTAAGCCAAAAATGCGCCTCATCGCTGAACACAATTTTGCGATAAAACAACGGACGTCTAGAATGCGCTTCGTCAAGAACAGCCGCGGTGCCCATATGCCCGAAAACATTTTCAAATGTTAATGTCACGTATTGATCTTTCGAATAAAAAAAAAATTTTGATTACAATTTAATTTTTTGTGTTATTTTTTACAATTTCAAGTTCTATCGGGCTTAAAAAAACACCCTTTAGTTACTATCTCGATGACACACATACACAGTTACAAACAGATACTAGTTTGAAAAAACGCGAGGAACAAAATAAATAAAAAGAAATTTATAAAATGTCATTTCTCAGCATGTCATAACTTATAATAAGCGATTACTAGCTGCCAAACTCGTATAGTAACACACATACTAACACAAGCCCACAAAAAGAAATTTAAGGCAATCGAAGTTCTAGCTAGCACCACCATGTTTGCTTTTGCCTCTTTCAGGATTTGTTTGTTATCTCTTTTACTTTATTTGTATCTTTTTTTACTTTTATGTTGGTATTGGTATCAATTTTCTTTCTTTCCTTTTTACAAAATATGTAATAAAGTGTTATGGAATAAAATGTCACTATCAGTGTGTAATAGTGTATGTATTTGTATAAGGAGCGTGAAAATATGTATGTATGTATGTACGTATATAAAAAAAAAACTTTAAAAAGGAGTAACACACAAAGTTTCTTGACATTTGCTTAACATTTTTATTTATTGTTAAATGATCTGTATAGGAAATCGAAATGAACATAAGTATTGCTAAAACATTCATAACACGCTGGTATGGAAATACTTAAGGTTAAGCCGGATACAGGATGGGTTTATGGGAGATTACTGAAGTGTTAAAAATGACAACTGAAAAAATACGCATTTTTTATATTGAATTGATCCTTTGCTTTTTTTTTTGTTTTGTTTAAGGAATTTGTATTTATATCCAGAAAATAAATGTTGTATTAAAGAAGGTATTAAAGTTTTTCATATTTTTAAAGAATTAAAGTTGATAATTTGGTAATAAGTCCTTTTTTCCATTGGCAAACAAGTACCTACCGAGTGAGGTCTTTACTTCTTTTTACATATACTTACTGATTTTAAACGTGAAATTGAATTGAGTTATTATTCACGACAAGACAGATATAATTTTTAACAAACATTAAGAAAGGGTACCAAAGTCGTTATAACAGGTATCTGAAAATTTTAAAAATGATCTCGCCAATAGTAATCACTTTATTAAATATATAAGTCAGTGGTGTTTCATGTCACAAATTGAATATTGTTGTAAGGTGCTCTAGGAGAAAATTAGAGAACGAACGGGAGCCATTGCATACCACTAGCGGTCAGTCGGTTGGGTGGGTTCTTGTTCTCGTGGAAATTCTCATTACAATATATAACGTTCATCATAAATATTATTATAGACTCCCTAAAAAAAATCTATAAAAGTTGATCTGAAAAAACAAGATGTTGCGGAACCCAAATTATGATCAACTGAGGTCTGAAAAAAATTAACCCTAACCAGCTTTGATGATCTATCATAGATGGAGTCTGATAGATCTGCGCTTCTTAACCCTCCCTACCATTGATTTTAGTGACGCGAAAATTATTAACTAAAATCCCACAAACAACCTACCACTTTCGATTACACATCACATTGTAAGAAATATTTAAAATTTACGATTCCATATTAATTCAATATTTATTTAATTAAATTTCAAGGCGGTTTTGACTATTTACTTATTAAGATTATATATAAAAAAAAATTATATAATGGTATATGTGATTTTGTTTTTGAAGTATATAAATGATAATTCCAAAATATATGTATATACCTACATATAAATACTTATTTATTTAGAAAAACATTTTAAAATTCATATTCACGTTTAGAAAAAAAATATTTTACTAAATATTATAAAAAATATTTCTGCTTGGATTTTATATATACTTATATACCGACAATAGTGTGTCCAATATTTTACGCAACATTAACAAAGAGAATGTTGATTAACTATTTACATTTAAATTAATTGTCTCTTGGACAACAAGCTTAAAAATTGGTACTTGTTTGTAATAAATCACAACTTAAATAATAAAACAATGTTTATATCACTCACCGATAAAATTATGTTGAGAGCAGCTGTTGATGAGGCCTCTTCAAATGCTGGTTCTTAACGGGTTAAGGTAGATGTGTATGTCAGCAATATTATGAATGTGAGAGAAATAATTAAGGTGACCAAGCAAAAATATGTACAAATACTTAGCTAAATTAAATAATAAAAAAACTAATTAATACTACAATTTACCATGAAACATAAATTCCATAATGCTTTTTTTTAATACAATATCTGTGATAGAAGTGCAATTTAGATTTTAAGTTACATGTTTTAATTTATTTTTATTTAATTTATAGGCAAGTTTTTTTTTGTTGTTGTTATTTTCTTTATCTCACAACACTAGTTAAATATATGTTTGTATGTAAGTATGTATAGCATTAGGAAATTTAGGTTTAAGTTTTAATTATTTATATAGATTTATGTTCATATTTTTTTTCTGTTTTAATAATAATAATAAATTGTACTTATATTTACTGCGAATTTACACTAGTCACACACAATTTTTGATGTAATTTGCATCACGAAGTTTTTTAAAAGGACGAACACAGAAGTGGTTGTTGTTGCAATGATGCTGCTTAGACACTTAAATCATGTTGATGTTGCTTCATTTTATTTTATATAAAACTTGTTTTTTTTTTAATGTAAAAATGTGTCAATTCTTTAATTTACAAAATTTTATTAGCACTTTGTAATTGCTTCTTCTTCTTCTTCTCTCCTTTTGGAGTTTTGTACCTTCCTATTCAATCGAAACCATGTGTCTGAGCAACTAAATTGACTATTGCTTATCGATCAAAAAGAGAGCAATAATTTGGTAAAGAAGTAGACAAACAAAAAAACGCACAGTGGTGGCTCAAATAATGAGTCCACCACGAGGTAATAATTATTTTGCAACAATTGATAGATTTCCTAATAAAAAAAAATTAAAAAAAAAAATAAACATTTCGCGTAAATAAGTTATAAATAAAGATTTTCTATTAAAACATTTACCTATATAAATTTGCGGATTGATTAATATAATTTTATTTAATGGGTGATATTTAAAAAAAAACTTCCTTTGGTCACAAATTAATGGTGGAGCACTATAAATTTTAATAAACTTTCAAATTTTTTCATTGAACTGTACACAAATATTTTAATTACCTTAATGATCAATTTAAAAAAATAATTTTCCAATATTTTTATGTACTTATTTGTGCATAAGATTTATTTAAACTTTTAAGAGCTATGTCGTTGTGTACTTCTTGAAAGACCAAAAGAAAAGAATGATGGTTACCGGAACCTGACTGTACAATACCTCGTTTCACAAATTGCAATAAAAAATTATTTCCTGATTTAAAATCAAAACTTTGAACACTTCCACTCATATAATTGCCCGTGAAAAGTTAACAACATTGGTCAAAACTAGCAATTCTTCCACCGTGACAGTATATATCATTACTGAACACAGCTACAGACCTTCATGTATATTTTTATTTACTTAAAAACATTTTTTTTCGTTTAATATTATTAAAGTTATTAGATTATTGTAAGTTGTAAAACTATCTTTTCTTTTATTGCAAGTTTTTGTTGCAAAGCAGTAATTTAAACTACAACATTTTAACAATAAGCAACATGATCAATTTATCTTAGCAACAATCATTAAACAGCAACATTTCTTTTACTCATTTGCTATTGTTAAATATTTTAACAGTTAAACAACATGAATCTATAAATCTTGTCAACATTTAAAATTTTATCTCTACATGTATTGATAGTTTAGTGGTTGTTTGTGTGTGTGAGTAAATCTACTGCAGATATAAATGTTTAGTATCATAATTAAATATGTAATAATAATACAAATAAAAATAATGAGTATAATATTTTAATAATACTAATAATACATAATTTAATTAATAATAGTACTTATAATTTTAGAAATAATATTTAGTAAAAGAAAATTTGTTCTATTTTAGATAATTGCAAAACAAATTTTTAAACATTTAAAAAGTCTGTAAACTTGTGCATTACAGATACTCCACACACAATTGGGTGTGATTGGAGTTGCTAAATAGCTACTGGATTTTCAGGAGCCAAATTTTTGGTAGTTGTTTCTGGTGGATTTTCAGGAGCCAAACTTTTAGTAGATTTTCCGAAGTTACCTTAACACTCTGCCTTACACGTTTAATATTTTTCGCAGTGCGAATCAAACGTGTTCTATCGGTTTGAGAACAAATCTCTTACGGTGCTATGTTGGTGCTGACTATTTATTAAGCAATGAATTATTGCTGTAGAGGCGATTTTTTTTTGTTAAAATGTCTACAATATGCTCTTTGTTTTAAAATAATTGATCGCTGATTTAACAAAAAAAATTTTTATCATTCCAATTCTCTGTTTAGTTGTGAATCTGTCTATTATTTTTGCTCCAGGTGTTATTTATAAGATCTTAAAAAAATCTTTAACTAACTACGTAACAATACCCTTAGTATGCAGCTCTATTCTTCAGAAACCAAATGCCTAAAAGGTTAAAGGCTTTTTATTGAGGTACGAAATAGTATCGTCTGTACCTGCCAGTTTAAAATTGTCCCTCTCTAAAAAAGGTTATTTAAACACTTTCAATATAAAATAAGTCAGAGCGCTACATTCGGCTATGCCGTATCCCATATACCTTTTACACAGTTTGTAACATGATGCAATGACCATAATTGATATTTCTATGGCGCCACTGTGACCAAAATAATTAAAGAAATTAATAAATTGATACTACATAAGAATCTGAAGTATACGTGAATGCTTTAAAAAGTTTATTTTAATATAAATACAGTCAGATGGACAGAAGGAATTTTCTAAATCCATTTCTCTAGCTATGAGGTCGAAAATGAATGAATATAAACAGAATGACAATCATTATTTATACCATTTTACACTAAATAAAAACTTATATATATATGTATATTCCCGTCATTCCTATAAGGAGCATAGGACCGTAACAAAAGACTTCCATCTGCTTCTGTTCATCGCGATGCTTTTAACTTCGTTTCATGTTTGTTTACATGTTTGTCGCCTCGATTTCAATTTGTCTGCGCCACGTGTGAGCTGGTCGGCCTCTTCTGCGGCTACTCTGAGGGTTCCACTCAATAGCGGTTCTTGCAATGTCTGTGAGCGGTTTTCTCAGGGTGTGACCTATCCATTTCCATTTTCGCCTCAGTATTTCTTTTGTTATGGGGGATTGGTTCGTTTCTTGACATAGTCTAATATTGGAAATGGTTTGCGGCCAGAAAACTCGTAGTATTCTTCTAAGGCATTTGTTTATAAAAACTTGCATGGCATTCATGTCGCGAGTAGCTGCATTCCACGTTTCACAGCCGTAAAGTAATGTGGATTGGACATTTGAGTTAAATATCTATAGCTTGACACTACGAGAGAGGGTTGAAGAGTTCCATACCGAAGACATGCGTAGCCTTTTTTATGCGATTGGCAATATCTGCACTCGAGCCACCAGTTGCTGTGATGATAGCGCCAAGGTAACAGAACGAATCAACCTCCTCATTTTTAATTTTAAAACTATCTGTGCTATTTGTTTTTATTCGCATTACCTTAGTTTTGCTAATGTTAATCTTAAGGCCTGCATTCTTAGCCATCTTCGTGAGACGTTGTAACTTTATGGACATATCAGAATGCCGATGAGAGAGAAGACAAATATCATCAGCATACTCCAGGTCTATTAAGAAATTTTATTTGGTTGCTGATCTAATGCATTTCAATGGTGCTTATAGAGATCGTCAGTAACATTTTTCTACTTTTTTATAAAAAATACCCAAATTATTGAAAAAGTTTAAAATGTTTTATTTTTAAATTCTCATTAACAAAATGAGAATTCAAAAAAAAAGCTAAAAACTGTAAAAAAACTTCTTCAAAAACTTAACCTTTATAAAGTATTTTATTTTTTTAATCTACTGTTTAATCTACTGACGATCTGGTACAGCCACAAGTGAAATTCATATAGACTAGGCCCAACAACCAAATAAAATATTGAATGTTAGTTGGGAGCATATCCCGAACAACTAAATAATATTTAATTTTTTTTTATTGTCGTATTCCTCATTTAAGGAAAGTTCTTTCTTTAAATTTTGTAAAACACATATTACAATTCGTCCGTACTTAACATCTACTACCAGTTTCCTTTTTTTTATTTCTGCAATAAATATATATTATATTACGATAGTATAAGTTAACATCAAACACATATACATAGTTGTATGTATATGATATTGTTAAGCCATATGCGTTTCCGTTTTTGTTTTATTTTTTTATTTATTTATAACTTGAGGCAATAAGTAATACAATATTCCAACAACAATTCTTACCTTCTTCTTATTTCTATTAGATAAATTTTCCATATTTTTAAACTTATTACATTTACATACTTTAGTTGCCGCACACAACGAGGCATTCATAACTGTTATGCCGTTTTCACAATTTACAAATAAAAAAACATTTTTTGAAGGTACTGCATAGTTTTAATATATTTTATACAAAAAAATACACTTTACATATATATCATGAAACTTTTTAATTATTAGATAAGATATACCTATTGGTATTTTTCTTATTTTTAACTGTTCAAACAATTTGATGCAGAAAATAAAAATAATAATTAATACCTAGAGCTTTTTCGTTTGCTGCCCTTTTTCACAAGATTTGTTTGATCTTGTCACAATTCAAAATTTGCTTACTTGAAGTCAGTCGTATTAAGTTTTAAAAAGTTGCTTTGAAAACGACCCTGAAATTGTGTGTGTGTGTGTGTGTATGTGGGCATTTATAACTTATAAAATGCCACATCAAATTGCCTGCATATGTGTGACTTTATCTATGAATTGTTTCTCTTCTTCTTTGCGAATAAATTAATTTTTATTTTCAAGCTTTTATCTCATTCCATCTTTGCCTTTTGTTTCTTCCTTGCAGGTATTATATGGAGCGAAAGATATTTCAACATTTGCTAGAACTAAAGTCACTGCAAATACGCTCAAATAAACTGAACGAAGCTGTATTGGTTAAACGCGCCGTAGATGATTATCATAAATCGTGTACCGCCCTGGGCAGCGAGACGGGCACACGTTTGCGTCGTTATAATTTTAGCGAGTACACATTTAAGAATTTCGAATTGTTCCTTTATGAAACGCTTAAGGCTTTGCAAAAACCAGGCACTTATAATTTCCAGAATATCAATGAAGTATACGAAGAGGTGGGTAGTTAAATAAAAATAAACAAGAGATATTTGTCATTTGTGGTGACGGCGTATGTTTCACTACAAATATTACTAGTGTTGAGTTGTCAACACTTCTCTGGCTGTGATATTTTATACGCTTACCACAGATGTGTTTATGTGACGCTATAAATAAGTGTTTTATACTTTTAGGCTGAAAGACGTTTAAGTCCTGATTATAATGCATACGAAAAGGCGTTACAGTGTACCACTCGAACACATCGCTGTCTACATGCAGCTCATGCTTATACGGGCATACCTTGTGCGGCATACAGTAAGTAACCTATTTACACCAGCACATTCATCATTTATTTATTACAAATACGCATTTAGTATATAGTCGTGTGAATTATACTTACATTTAAATATATGTATGTATGTATGTGTTAAGGTAATTTACTATCTGCAAATATCTACACAATATTTATTTAAGAACAATTTTTAAAATTAATTAGTTGTCATGTTATTGTACGATTCAGTATTTAATCAGTTAAATGCCAAATGTTTCTTTGACTGGTAGATGTCAAATGTTTGTCTGTGTATTGGTTTTAAACATTACATTTTTGACATTACAAGATTTATATGCTTATCTCGCATCTTAAAATTGATAATAGATTATGTATGCATATGACTGCTTTTGTGAAATTGATTGTACAACATGTGGTTTTGATTGAATAGTACATTGTTAGATTAATCATGAAAATTGTATGTTTCGTTAAAGAACTTATATGTATAAATTCATGTTTTGTTAATTTTAACACTGCATTCATATATTTGTTTTTAATGCATTTAATAAAACAGTAGTTTAGATAAGTATTTTAATTTTAAAAATTAGGTAATTTGAAGTCCTACCTTTAGTGTAGAAGAAAGAAGTAGATTAATTCAAAACAAAATTTATTAAAAGACACAAACATATATATATATATATATATATATATATATATATATATATATGTGCTAAAGCCATCTATCGAATTGGATCTACATAATATTTAAAAAGCAGATTTTAAATATGGGAAATTTGGTTCAATTCCAATGTGTTTAGAATGTATTGTTACAGATTTATTTTTAAATAGCTTAATTTACATTATAATTTATTTTCGTTGTAGTAGTTTAAGTTAATGTAGTTTTATTTGTATTAGCTTATTTCGCTGGTTGTTCGAACATGATATTAAGTTGTTATTATGTGTAGCATACTTTTAGGCACTTTTATTATTCCTGCCTATTACTTAACGTCTTAATTTAAATGTAACGGTTTTCGAATGTACTAGAATGTACATACGAAAACTTTGTCGAATGTTACCGAACACCATTACGTTACTATAAATAGCCGAACAACACAGCTAACATGATCAGTATAACAGTAGAGCTTGTAAAGCGCGTATCAAAGTGAGTAACAATAAGTGAAATAAGTAAAGTGCTAAAAACAATATCTGAGTGTGTTTAAGTAAATAAAGTGCTCTTAATTTCATAACTATTTTCAACTGTTTTTGATTGCAATAAAAGAACTCAAGGGGGTATTAAAAGGAAATAAGCCAACGTTTATAAAAGTTATAAACATAACAGTATGTTAGTGTTTATTAGATTTGCGAAAATAAACGTTGTATGGAAGCTTCAAGTAAATATTGACTAGTCATTACGTTATACAGTGAGCATTGGCGTAAACTAATTTTTTTTCTTTTGTCACTCCAAAAGCCTAAAAAAATCTTTCGTATGGAGAGGGGTAAAGTCTTAAACATGGTGAATATCATATATTTATTAAATTTAAATAGTTAATTTTTCAAAATTTCATTAAAAACAATAGGCAATGCCCATCCCAGAATGGTCTAATTACGTCGATAATGGTGAGCATATGTATTTACGTAAATTGTGTACTTAACTTATTTCTAATAAATTTGGTTAAAAAAATTATCTACATATAACAACTATGTGAAGTCAGCAGAGCTGCCTCTAGAACCGCAAATGTGATCAACTTAACAAATGATAGCATAATTCATTGTGACTAAAACATATTATTCACAGATAGCGTGTCAGACAGACATCGCATTTGACTCTTTACCAAGTGAAATGCTCTAGCATCAGATCGCTGCATGCTATACAAAGATAATACATTGTCACATCTGAAATAAGAAAGTTACCTAGTTATTCCTTATTTAAGATTTTAAGGAGTGTATTTACAATATATCTCTGCACTTAAAACAAAAATCGTCGGTAATTCATCATGTAATGGATGAATAAAGCAACTAATGTTATAATTTTGTAAACAACATTCAGGATTCAGACCACAACGGTCATGTAAAGACCATATAAATCTGTGGTTTTCATGGGCAACTACGTATGTCTTAAAAACGAATTTTTCAGGAGAGCTACAAAACCGTGTTAATGCTGAACGATTTTTGAATATATAGAAGTTACGTTGTTATGCCATTAAAAAAATGGGTATTGTTCCATCTTATTTGAGAAATTTATAAAACCCAGTGAAGGTCGTTTAAAACCAAGCATATGGCATTATTAACTCAAAATCTTATAAAATGAACATACGCGGTTGCCCATGAAAACCACAGAAAAAGCCTCCTGCTCATTATTGTTTTCAAGCGTGCTTTTACACTCCCCTAGAATGCAAGGTATGCCAAGAAAAATTATAAATTTATTCAAATTTTTATACGCCGATGCACAATGCTTAGTTCTACACGCAGGTTGTAACAGTAACCGTATATCAGTCAAATCAGGTGTCCGTTCTGGAGGCATCCTCTCGCCGTTATTATTCAATATCGTTCTTGACGTTTTATTGAATGAAGCCATGCACGGAATCTCATTTGACATGCAAAACAAACTCTGTAATATAGACTACTCAGATGACATGTGTTTGCTCTCGCACAGCTTTATTCAGACCTAGGAGATGCTTACAAAAAATCGCATTGAAAGCAAGCGCAGCAGAATTGCAAATTAACTCAACCAAAACCAAATCAATGCGCCTGAAACGGAAAATCCAGTTATATGTCAAACAAATCGACGACGTTCACAGTTTCTGTTACCTGTGAGGCTATCTGTCTAACAATAGCGGCAGCAAGCAAGAAATCGAATACAGGCTTTCAAAAGTGAAGCAGGCTTTTGGTACTTTAAGCAATATTTGACGATCGGCTTACATTTCGCTGCACACACAAATTAGGCCTTTTAACACTAATGTAAAATCAATATGCTGTATGGCAGTGAAAGCTGGAACATCACAACCGCTAGTGCCCAAGGTCGTCAAGCCTTCATTAACCGTTGCTTGCTTCGCATTCTCTGAGTGTTCTGGCCAAACACTATCTTCAACACCGAGCTGTGTTTCTTTACAAGGCAGCTTCAGCTTAACTTATGATGAAGTGATTCTTTGGCGAAAATATAGATGGCTATGCCAGGGGTGAAATTACGGCATTCGAACGTTACCGAAATATTAAAATTCTTATTAGAATCTCTATACCAAAACCACAGTGAACTCGATCGTTTGAGTTAAACTTAATTTGGTCCCAGACCTTACAAAAACCGACAGATAATATAACATGGAAAACTTTGGTCTAAAACCGAAAGAAAGCTGAAGGCCAGGACGACCGTCTGAGCTTAGAAGAAATTGAAAGACCTAGAATGAAATTATACATCTAGCTTTATATCAAATCCAATAGAAATTGTTTATTAAAGCCGTATGTTCCTTTTTGAAATTTATTGGATTAAATATATACAAGTTATAGACACAGAATCACGGAATCTAATAATACAGAAACAACAAATTGGACAAAACCAGTGCTATTATTGGCACTGAAACATTCATAACAATGTTTTAAATATCCTATAGGAAAAGCAAATTAAAAACGAATCTCTCTTATTGTTTTAAGTACAATCTGCAAAATTTGTTTCGATGACTTTAAAAATTACATTAAGGATATTAAAATGTTATTAAGGATATTAAAATGATGTTAAGGATCTTCAATGCAGCATTAAAATTTCTTGCAAACCCTTACAGATAAATTAACAAAATTATTATGGAAATTATTTTTTACAACTCTGATAAGTTGGAGCAGGAATTAAAACTCGCGAAAATTCTTTGCTTATTTATGCATTTGGTAAATTGGCTTATTTCTCATAAGGCATAATAAACATCATTTAATAATGTTTTTTTATTGGTATTAAAATCTTTTTGCTTTCATTTTATTATTATTTTTTTAATAGGGGCGGTCCACAAAATATGTCTTGCAATTTTGCTTAATTGCACTTAAGAGAAATTCAAACGTTTACATAAGGATCCTTATTATGATTTTTCATTTGTAAAGGAAAAAACAAATATATATGTATGTATATTGTGAGTAAATTTCATAAGGTATATTTGAAATCTCAAATTACCTAAATGCATTTAAAATCCTTAATGAGCATCTTGTTAATAAATGAAATATCTAAATTAAAAAAAAAAAAACATTCATGGGTTTAACTTCAAAAAACACAATTTAATTAAATTCCTAAGCTGTCAACTTCAGTTTCCATCATTGTTGTTGTGATTTCAATTCCAGATTTCATGTTTTGGGTTCATTACTTTTGTGGGTTTAAAATATTAAGTTGCATCTAAAACTTTTGTCATTTTTTCCCTCTACTTTCGTCTTATTCGTCGTTGTGCAGGCACTTGTTCTTCTTTCATTTGCTTTTAAGATAAATTACAGTTTGTGCGAATAAAGAGAAGAAAATATAATTTAATTTGTGACATTTATTTGAGAATTTTGGTTAATGTTATTGTTATTGCACATCATGCTCTAACTATAACAGAGAACATTATCTTTTTATTCCTTAGATGACAATAAATGGATGTATGCATGTGTGCACACATAGATACATATTTATGTATTTGTATTTTAATGCATTTGTGTCAAGTGCATATTTATGTGTTTATGCGTTTTTTGTGACGTCGCCACATGCTTGACGTTGATGCAAATGATCCCTAGATGTCAAAAACATCTGAGGTTTGTGTGTTTATGTTGTGTGTTCCTTCTCTCTCTCTCCCTATGTCGTACATTTTTGTCATTGTTGTTAATGTTTTTGATACCCTTGTACTATTCTTCTTGTACTATTTGGGTTTATTTATATATTGTAATATGTTTTAGTAAAATTGTTGAAATATTACGCTGTGTGTATCCATAGTGCTTTTTACTGTGTGTAAATCTTAAGCTTGTGCTTAAAATGGCTGCCTTTTTCTATGTGTTGGTGTGGATTACATTGTTTTTAGCTAGAATGGTGTAGTTGTACCATGCGTCGCTCAGGGGGACACATCAACTTTGTAGAACAATTCAGCAACATCTAAAACAATGTTTTTTTGAGACTGTATTTATTTTTTATATGTTTATTTTTTATTTTGTTACTTTTCAATTTTCATACCCTACACCAGCATAGATGGGTAGGTGATGATAATGTTAAACTAAAACATTACAGGTTTTCCTAATATTCGTGATAAATAATTTAGTTCATTGGTTTGTCAAGTATTTTATGATGTGAGCAAGGTACATGACCCAATTTTTAATACATTTAATTACATTTGTAGAGTGCATACATATTAAAACCTACGAACAAACTCTGTTCAATTCGTTTAACCACATTTTATGACTTTGTATAGCGCTCATAACAAAGTCCTTGCGAAATCCTACTTTGATATTGATAATTGATGTATGTGTATATAGAAATATTCGTCTTAAATAGACTTCATCGGAGGTAAGTTTTGTGTGAACACAAGTATGCCATGAAAGTTCTGAAAAGAAACGCAACAAGCAAGAGCACTTTATTTGGCTTTCATACCCACCACCAGTTTTGTGTACTTTTAAAGAACAAAATTTATTATTTTGTTATTAACAGAAATCGAAATGAATAATATTTTTATACTAAAATATTACTTTCTTTGTATAACTTCGATATGCTAGTAAAACGTTTTCGTAAACAAAGTCTTTCAATGAAAATGGGCGTTAAAGTAGGCGTGTTAATAAATTTTCTTCTAATGAATACAACTTTGATACTTCCATGTAGTCCTTTATTTGTCCAAAAACTTTGTCCATAGCTAAATTATATGAAGTTAAGATAAAGCGTTATGTAGGAGGTAGGCGTTAAAGTGGGCGTGTCACCTAAATTTTCTGGCATAACAATGGCATTGACTAGAGAGCTCTACCTACGAAATTTCATTATTATACCTCTAATTTTGTTCATTAAAAGTAGATAACGTGAAAAGCGTTATAGTAAGCGTGTCGAAATTATTTCTACTAACGAATGCAACTTAGATGTTTCAATATAGTTCTTTACTATTCCGAAATCTTTATTCATAAAGAAATTATATGAATTTGAGATAATGCGTTAGGTGGGCGTAAAAACGGGCGTGTCACATTTATTTTCCGTTAATACAAAGCCTTTGACCAAAAAACAATGTTTTCAATTACTGCCTGAAGAGCAAATGAGGACAATTATAGGCAGTTGTGCCTAACTCAAATTGTTTAGAAGAAAATAAAAAAAAAAATTAAATAAATCCCAATCAAAAACTTAAACTATAATTTTTTTTATTAAAAGGGTATTTATAAGTTTGTCATTTTATTTGTAAATTCTGCAGTTTTTATTATTGATCCCATAGGGTTTATATATTCTGTATTTTTACAGAAAGAAAAGTCGGTGTAGTTATGTCCGCCTGCATGAGAGCTTAATTCAACTTTTTTACGCCCCACGGCCTACGCTTTGAATAAAACTATTACATGTGTTTCGTTATTGTAGCAATAAAAATTTCTTAAACTCTCTCCGTGCCCACAGCATAACCTATGCTTTATATACAGAACCTAATGCTGGTCAATTCTAGTACATTTAGTATAGACTCTTCCCAACAGCTGATCGGGAAGCTTAATGTCAAAAGTTTTTAAAGTCGGCTTAACTTTATTAAATTTTGCAGCTATTTGAATTTGGATTTTTCTTTCCGGTAGTAAAAAAATTAATTTAATATATAATTTTTGAAAGCAAAGTACTATATTTATTGTTTTTATCATTCATGAATAACTGATTATTAGTACTTTTCCATCCTTTCTATACGTATTTACCTTGACAGCTTTTTGCTGACATTCTTATAAAAATCATAATTTTAATTATCATTATCATTAATTTTAAAAATTTTGAATTTTTTGACAAGACTTTTCATGTTTTGAGCTTAGCTCACGTTTCTATTAGCCATCGAATTGTTGGCAGAAGAACAAAACACCAGCAAATCAACTTTCAAAAATTTGTTTCCGTTCTTTGATATGAACAAATCGTGCAAGGGGTGTTTCACCAGCAAATCAACTTTCAAAAATTTGTTTCCGTTCTTTGATATGAACAAATCGTGCAAGGGGTGTTTCATTGCTGTTGTATGTATCGTGTCTTTCTTGCATATTCAAATAATTTTTTTAATGTCAGACATCGTTGTGTTCTTATAACACTGTGTGAACAAGAACAAAACATCGACAAGATTAGTCCACACGAGACCATTTGGTTTGATAAAAAAAAACTATTCGTTTTACAAACAAATCGATGTTTGTATTGTACATACAGGTAAGACATCTTTAAGTTTAAATTGAAGCCGTTAACAATTTTCTTCTTAATTTCAAAATAATAATAATAACAACGAATACTTTGTTGGGAATCTAACAGCCAAACCAAAACAAGAACGGCAAGCGGTTTTTTGCTGCAAAATTTTTTATTCAATTCATACAATTTGTATGAACCAAACCGAAATACCACGGTGGCAACAATTTGCAATTGGAAAATCCAATTTTGTAAAGGCATTAGCTGTGGAAGTTATTATTATTATTATTATTATTATTTATTATTAATTATTTATTTTAATTTAAATGACAAGGTTTTAAAACCAAAGTGCCAGGGTATTCCAAACAGGTTCAGTAACCGTAAGTCGACCTATACCTTCATATAGGAAGTCGGAGCTAAACACGAAAAATATTGTTTTTAAAAGTTTTTCAAAGATTAATTGAGATTCTGGGTAATTGTACCTTGGTACCGGTAACCGACGTCACGCAATTAATGAATGCGAGAGTGAGACGCAAAGCTCTCGAAGCCTGATGAAAAGGTACGGCCTGATTTTCTTAATTCGACAACGATAACGACAATTACGCGCGATATCTTAACCAGACCAGAGCTGAAATGCGACTCGGCTGTGGAAGTTTTTTTTTTACTTTGGTAATTGTTAAAAAGTATTGCCATTTTAGCTATTTACAGATTAATCTAGCGATTTTATTTCTGTTTAGAGAGTTTTATTAAAAAACACAAGTGAACAACACTGTTCATTACACCACGTTGATGCTCTTGTCTTGATTTGTAACCTCAACGTTTCTGCTCAACGGAATATTACGCAACGCCTGCCGCTCTCTGTTAGGTTGGTCTAAGTATCCAAAAATAGGGCAATTGCTCTAGACTCGCTATGATATTACTTAATACTTTGCCAATATTAAAAGCATAATTTCTAATAGCTTTCCACTTTTAAAAGAATTTCCCATTGTGTACTTTTGCTCTTATTTTGCTAGCATTTATTGTGAAATTTTTTTCATTAGTTTTTGTTTAAGATTAACAACTGTTTGTCTACATCTTCATCTTTTCCTGCTACTGTGTCTTAATTTTGTGTTCCAGTATTATCGCCTCAGTTCCTCCGCTACTCGAAGCAAAGACCAAAAGCCACTAAAATGGCGTTTGTGCTCTGCACAACACAAAGTTGAAATAAAACAATCGCTAAAAGTAATAAGATTTTTTCCATGTAGCAAAGGTTTTTTATTTTCAAATTATAAAAATAGAACAAAAATGTTTTAGAATTGCTGTTTTACTTATGTGGCACTACACATTGTTTTTATTGCTGCCGTTATTATTTGTGTTGTTATATTACCTTATATAACACACAAAACAAAGCTACGCTCAGTCATTGTGGCTCTGGATGCAATTTATTTTGTAGCTTTCAGGCATTTTCCTTAAGAATATAGTGAAAATAAAATTTTCGTATATAAGAACTGGTTGAAAAGTAACATTAAAAATACTTAAAAAATGAAATCCACACAGACGCACATGTATACATATGGACGTAGGTAGCAAATAATGCTTGTTTATCAAAAGGACAATGATGCTGCTCTTTTTGTTTTCTCAATTAATGTGTGTTTTTTTGTGCTGTTGAAACAATATAAAATGTGTGCAAGTAGTCTATCAAATTGGAACACACGCTGCAAGAACTTAAACAAAGAATCTTAGAATTAGAAAAAACAAAATGAAACAAACACCATATCACAGCTGGGGTTTTTGTTTTGGAACAAATGCACTTTTGGATTTAGTTTTTTTTTATAGATTTTTAGAGCAATAGAACGTGAGTTGTTTCTATTTTTTCCGATTTTGTTTTTTCTTCTTGTTTTGTAGGTGAACTGGTTTGTTTTGTTAGTATTTATTTAAAAACCAGATTGAATTGTTAAGATGGTTTTGGAGAATAATGAACATAATGTTTAAAGTACATTTTTTAAACTTTTTGAACTTTAAATCAATAAAGCAAAACTTGGTGAAATCTGTTTCTTTTGCAAGGTACAATAAAAATTCAATATAATGGGTCCGCCATCTAACGGTTTCTTTCAACTAGTGCATATTTCGTGATTGGTAACTCTTAGTTCATGTCTGATTTGACAGATAATTAGTTTTATTCTTTCCGCTGAACGAATATGGTTGTGTATACGCTTGAACAATGCTTCGCTAAGTGGGCCTGCGATCGACTTACAGAATATGCAGATTTTGCCAAAAAAAAATCATCTTTTCATATGAAGCTCATTTTGATCTTGGCGGCTATGTAAACAAGCAAAATTGTCGATCGTTATCGGGCCATGTTGAACGAATTTTCGTTCACAAAATTAACAAGTCAGTTATAAACGGCTAAAGCATATCTTATATACCAATCAACAAAGTGTGAATAAGCAATTATGCCAACCAATTACCCAGCAAAAATAATAATAAAAATTTTAAGTAGTAAAGTGAAGTGAATTACATTTTCAAGACTTTTAAGTCAATAGTGTCAAAGCATTAATTTTAAATGAATCCTTAAGTTCCAAACAATTTTTTATAAATTATATTCTTAAAAATGATTTCAATATTTATGCAAAAATTCTTCAACACTTCATGTAAAAAAACATATGAAACATTGGATGCTTTTTACCAAATATGCATGACTTCTATGTGATATTCAATGACATGCCAATGTTAAAATAACTATTGATTTTGGCTTAATTAAGCACTTTGTCAAGAGCTGAAACCCTGAAAATCACTTGTTTGTCATAGTTTCTCAAATCAGATTCCTTTTCTATAGTGAATTTAATTGAAGAAGTTAAATCATTAAATCATTAAAATCATAATCATAAATCATTAAAAAATCATTTGATTTTTGAACTCTTCAGACATAATACAAAATAAATCACTATATATTTAGTCATTAATTTTGGTTTTATATTTATTTTTTTAAAAAATATTTTAGGTTTATTTGAAAAATTTCTCTACAACATCTGTCAAATAAGCCTTTAATAAACCTAAAATATTTTTAATGAATACGGCACTAAATAGTAATTAGAAAAAATTTTTCTTGTCAAAATATTTTCGTCAATTTGAACGGATGTCGTCTATTCCAGCCTGAAATTAAACTTTACACTAGAACTATTGTACAGTGCAAACACACACAATACTTCTTGTTTATGATCAGGTTTAAAAGGAAATTTCTTAGTCCTTTGTGCGAACCCTTTAACTACAAAAGTATAAAATATAAAGTAGAAAAATACATTAGAAAAATACAACTAAAAACAATAAAATTCTTTTACACTGACTTGACAAATGAGTTTGCATCACAGAAATTCTTTTTATTAATAATTCATTATGTTTTTTTATTTATGTCGCGGGTTTTGTTTTATTAATGACAAACCCTTTTTTAGATTTAGTTCATTAATTTATTTTCGTTATAACTCCCTCATGTTTGTGTAATGCTTTTCTTTTCATATTGTTTTATCTACTCTTTTTCCATTACAGTTCCCATGATGAATCATCACACAATGCCAAAATTTGGTTTTGGACCATACAAAAAGACCGGTGTGGGTAGTTTTTATCTGCCCAAAATCCTTACCACCGGCACCGGTTGCAGTGGCAAAGTTGCCCTCGAGTTGTCGCATGGCAAGAGTAAACAATTAATATCACTGCCATCTAAAAAGTTGGATAGCAATAAAAGATACTTTGTCACATTTACCGTAAAAGAAACGGACAAACAACTGGATGATGGCAACTGTGACAATAAAGCAGGTGGCGCTTGTGCTCAGGGTGCAGCAGTTAATTGTACATCAACTTCCGCGGATAAATAAAATGGAAAAGAATTTACTCATTAAGGTTTTACTTAGAAATCATAAGAGAAATTAAATCAGTTAAATTTTAATGACTATTATTTCAAAATTACATTGAAAAAAACAAAACAAAATTGAATATATTTTGTGAAATATAGTTATATAAAATTTGCTTTTGCTTTAAATGACATCAGTGGTTACGGTGAGTTAATGTAATTCATTAAATTTTATGAGAGAATCGTTTATGAAATTACTTTCATATTATGAATGGTTTACCAGTAAGAATTCAGTTTGTTATTTTTAAACAAAAACACTTACTTTTTGAGAACCTGTGCTTTTTTCATTGAATTGTAAAAAGACATGTTCTTTTTAAGTATGAAATTAACCATCCTTTATATGACCCTCCAGAGCTCTGATGACAGGCCTATACTCTTTTCTAAGGCATATTTATTCATCACAGCGGTTCGGAGAGAATTGTTTTGTTTATTTTTTAATGTATGAAGTTTGACATATGAAATAAATGAGAGCTGAAATTTAAAATAATAAAAAAAATATAATCAGCTGATAAATCAAGACTACCTCATGAATAAATATTTCTTAACTCTTTTCATAAAATTTTCCATGACATTTTCACACAGATGTGGCTGTATCTTACCGATGACTAGTTGGCTCTTAAATTTTAGCTCAGGAATTGTTTCTGTTTTATTCGTATAAACCTGGGAGTTCACAAAACTGCAAAGAAAAGATCGAACGGCTTTAAGTTACATGATCTTGGTGGTCATATATCTTAAGATAATCTATTACGGTAATCGTTGCTGCAATAATTGGAGAGTTTCATGTGTTGTGTGGCAGGTGGCTTTGTCATGCTGCCATGTTGAGTCAAAAAGAACTTAGTTAACATGCTCTAGTAACGAATGCCATTAAAAACCACTCCATCAGGCTGTCTGGAAAAAATGTTCACCAGAAAGTTGCTCGTTATAGGTGCATGTATTTCTCATCGATTGCATCAGAATTATTTGAGCCCCAAATTTGACAATTTTGTGTATTTAGTAGGCGATTCAGATAGAAATGGGCTTCATCATAAAAGACTTTGCTCCGTTACCCATTGACGGCTTCCATGGTCTTCTTGTTTTAAATTTTTGTGAGATTTGGTCCTGAGGTAAAATTTTTTTAATATATCTAAAATTTTTTTTGGAGAAACACAAAAACAACACGAGCTGAAGTGCATTTAATTTATTTCATTATTCTGAATAAGATATTTCGCAAAGATTTGTATAGAACGGTGTTGATTAGTGCAAACAAAATGCTTTGAAAATTTAACTTTGAAAGTTAAATTGAAAGTTGAAAATTTTCTTCTCTCAACTTAAGTGGGTTTGTTATACATAGGTCTAAAATATTTACATTCTGTATTTTTATAAAATTAAAAATTTTATTGGAAAGGTTTTTTTCCTTAAATTAAATTTTTCACTAATTATTTTTATGACTTCCACAGCATACTTTAATAACATATTGGAGGATTTATTTTGTTGTCTAATCATATTCATTGGCTTTAATTTGTATTCTTCCCGGAAGTATTTTTATTTCGTTTATTTCATGCTTCATTTTATTCTCTTCTATATAAATTTTTTTCTTTAAGAAACTAAAAAAATGTGTTAAGAAATTTCTTTCTAGTAACTGGTCAAGGCGAATTCAATAAGGTGAACTCGTCGCTAAAACAACTGCAAAGTAAAAAAATACAAACGCGTTTTTTGTTAGTGTTAAACAAAACGATATGTCAAAAACACACAAAAATTTGACAAGTGGTCCCTAGAAGTAGTCAACAGCTGATGATCAGCTGATCTAATAAGTTCACCTTATTGAATTCGCCTTGTAACTGCTCAACAAAAGTTTTTTACACATTTGATTTTTTCTTTTTTAATTTTGTTTAAAAAATATTTTTTTTTCTATTATTATTCTATATTATTATTATAATTTTGTTTACCGAAATTTTGGTATAAAAATTGAAAAAAATTTAAAAAACCTTTTGTTTAAATGGTGTATAAATTTTCCTCTCAAAAAAAACTTGGAAGATGATTTACTTTTCTCATATTTTTTTTTTTGCTACATACTCTTTTTTGTATATTACACAACTTCCGCATTAATCCCCTTTCTATATGGTGCATCCAGAATTGTTTTTGAATTCTATTTTTTTACCGCCAGATAAGCTTTTTGATTAACGCTCATTGTATTGTAGTACACAACAACATTTATTATCGTCAGGCGCTTTAAACGAACACTCGTGCTGTTGAAAAGGAATAGAACTTAATAAATGACTCAAAGAATCCTTAAATACTTTGGTGTAACCAAGTACTTCATATAAATTAAAAAATGTTTAAAAATAAACACACATATTTTGCATATGATGGGGGAGTTGATGTATGAATTAATGATTATACAATTTGTTGAATATTACACACTACGGTAATTACATTAAATAGTGTTAAATTGATTGGCATTTTGTACTCTTTTACATTGAGGTTAATTTGGCATCAGATTTTCATAAATATTTCAGTGAGTTTTAAGATAAGAGTAAGATTGTTTTAATGAATTACTGGTGTTTTAATTTTAATTTGACAATATATCGGGTGATTAAGTGTGAGGATTGATTTTCAATAGGCTTTTTTTATAGATAACGCATGACTCAAATCAAACTGTCGTTTTTGTTCAGTATCTTTTGGCAAGTCATCATGGAATAACTAATACCACAACAGCGTATTTAAATTGTTCATCTGTATTAAGAAAAACAGCTTTCTGTGAGAAATATTTTTTTTGCGTTTGAAGAACTTACGCTACACGTTGTGAAACTACGGAAGCCATTAGTGTCAATACCAGTCGCAAATTTGAGTCCCAGCTTATATTAGTGTTTGATACTCGACCGGATAGACAAAAAATTGCATAAAGGTAAAAGAATATAGCAGCTGTAGCTAAGATTTTACGTAAAGACTTTAACAAAATGATTTGCCACCGTTCTTAGAAGCCTGTCTTATTGTTTTCGACATATTGGCGTATTTTACGTAAGAATATTAGCCTTAAAGCGTACATGATTCAACTTTTTTGTTTGTTTTTCAATAGATCCAATACTAAGCGGATGGCCTTTAGTCATGCAATGCATTGTGTTGGTATCAGGAAAATAGGTAGTGGGTAGGAGTATAAAGGGAGTAGTGTTTGTGGACATTTGATTTAAATTTTTCAACATTGTAAGTGGCTGGAAAAACTTCAGCGGAGGTCTATTCCACATACGAACATTACGACTACAGAACTAATTTTCCCTATAGCATGTAGTTCGATCCACTACCCAATCGAAACACATATAGGTGTGTTCTTTTGGAAAGGCAAGTATTACGTGCAAAATTGCGGTTTTCGGGAACAAGATCCCTTATCTCATCGGAGCATACTTCATTGTAATATCGATAGAACAGTGAAACACAACCACACTGCGACGGTGTTCAAGAGAGTCAATAGAGTTGGTTACCCGACTGTCACTAATAAGCACCTTCGCCCTCTCCTGTACGCGGTCGAGTAACTCTAAAATAGACTTTGAAGCACCGGCCCATACGTAAGAGTTGTATTCCATTTTCGGTCGGATGTAGGTGGTATAAATAACAAGGAGAACTTGTGAAAGAATTAAGCCAGGCCACTTAAATTTGCATTTTTCTTTCAGTAATTTGATTCTCAATGAAAATGCAGTGTTTTATTACAAACTTTTTGTAGGTGATGAAGCACATTTCTTGCCCAATGAATTCTTTAGTAAAGAAGATTGCTTTATTGAGTAAATCGAATAGTACCAAGAGCTACCATTATATATATTGAGGACGACGGTATGGTGTGATTTATGTGCTATTGGCACCATTGATCCAAAAAAAAAAATGCAAATCAGAATGTTACCGCCAATGGTAATGGCACCGTGTTAATACAAAATATAAAAAAAATATGTTTCCTGAAATTCAAGCGCATGGTGTCGGTGAGCTTTGGTTTCAACAATACCGCACTACAAGACATACAGCGCATGACACAGTGAAAATCATTTGGCAATAAGAGTAAAGCTTTGTATATCAACATTACTCGTGTTATTCGCGGCATATCAGTCGCTGTGCTCGCACGAGTCGATAAAAATTGGATGTTTTGAATATACCACCTTACACGTGGCCGTTTTACACAGTAAATAACATAAATTGTTCTTTTATCTAATAACAAAAGCTTTAAGATCGCTTTCAAAATTAAATGTTTTGTTTTACTTTATAAATTAAATCTCACGATAAACCACCCGATAATTACATTTAGGCTAAAATATGCATGCCTTCAGTTTAAAAAAAGAAAATATTGGTCAGTTTCCAAAGGGCTCCATGATGTCGTAATATCACAATGTTGTCATTTACTAATATTAAAAAAAATTTTCAAAAATATTTTATAGCCATTTTATGTTTTAGAAAATATTTAGTAGCCTCCATACATTTCTACATTTAGGGTCCACAGTGTATCTTCTTAAAGAAAAACCATCTTGTGTGTTTCCACCCTTTCTCTACAATTTATGCTTCGTTATGAATTACTACACTAGAGCTGTTCATCTTCATTTTACAAGTATGTGCAATGAATTTTTTCATTTCTGCTGCACTTTACGTCAACGTCTTTTATTTAAATTATTCTTTATGCTTATATATATTATTTGTTACGCGAATATACATAAGTACATACAAATTTCCTCTTAAATTCAACTTATCGCCCTAGCAAAAAAAAAAAACATATTAAATGTTCTTGAGTTTGTGTTCTCTTTATGATTAATAACTGCACATCTTAGTAAGAAAAAGTATGAAAAAAAAAATTAAAATAAAATTCAAGGAACAAAAAATCTGAACGCATACTCTTTTTATTTTTCGCTCCAGACATCAAAGTGATGTAAATGACGAGAAGCAGTCGAAAATGAAAAGAGTAAAAAAAATTATTCGCACACACACATATGCACACAACATTCACTAGAGCACAGTTAGTTGTTAGAAGTGCTCAAAGTAATACAATTTACATAAATATGCGTATTTATTATGCACATATGTATGTTCATATGTTTAAAAAAAAATATGTACATACATACATAAGTATGTTAGTTATATACACATGTGTAAAGGTTTTACTTAATATTTACAGTGTTCATCATAATAATAGCAAACAACTGGTAAAATAAAAGTGTAGTTTGCTCAATTTACAATTTATTATTTTAAAAAAATATTTTAATTGTAAACGTCCACATCTTTTATTTTTTTGCTGTTTAATTAAGTCGTCCATTTAGCCGATATTTTGTTCCATACATAACTGAACCAATATAATCATCTGTTTTCCTGTAGTCTTTTTATTTAAAAATTCGAAGCACATCAAGGCATATCCATAAGGTACTCGTATCTAAACAGCTGACTGTTTATTTTATATACAATTTATCAGAGTAGCCAACTTTTTTTAAAAGTCTGTCTGCATTTGCCAAACTTATTTTTGTTTGTTTTTATTAGACAAGAAATAATTGGTTGAAAACGTTTTGAAGAATACAAAACCACAAATAAAAAGTTTTCGCTTTAAATTTCTGAAAACATATTAAAATTAACAAGTAAGAGTGCTATATTCGGCCTTGCCGAATCTTATAGACCCTTCACAACGTGTAGTCATGCAATTACAGTAGAGTATATCACCATTCATCTCATATGAAATACGTACATACATATAAAAAACATCCCATTGTAAAATTATAAATTTAAGTATGTATGTTAAAAAAAAAAAAATAAATAAAAAAAAAATAAATAAAAAAAAAATAATTAAAATACAAATAATAAATATAAAACAGAAACAAAATAAAAAAAAAATTAAAAAAAATATAAAAAAAAAACTTAAAAAAATAAAAATAATAATAAAAATATAAATATTATGTAAAATAAAAAATAATGAAAAAAATTTAAAAAAAAAATTTATAAAAAAATTAAAAAATTTTTTTTTTTGGCTCAGCTGGTATTCGATGCCACGATTACTCACTCTACCAGTATACACGTTTGTATGTATGTATGTTGTTGTTGTAATGTTGTTTTTGTGAAAAAAAATCGAGGTGGTCGTGGGTTTTTGCTCATATCTCAGTTGTTTATGTACCGATGTTTCCGATTTGCAATACCGATCTACTGCCGAATATTTCTGATATTTTAATACCTCACCCGGGTGCAAGCGATGTCGGGGGGCTTCAAAAAGTTGATTTCAACATACACACGGACAGACTGACAGAGCTTAATCGACTCCCCTATTCATAAGCTTTCAGAAAATATATACTTTATGGGTTCGGAAATGAAAATTGTAGAAATTTCACAAGGAATGACAAACCTATATATAGCCTTTTTCACTGTGTGAAGGGTATGAAGAAGAAAATAAAAAAAATTGTGTTACATGTGCTGGCATACATACAAAAGCCGCGATGCATATACCTTATGGATATGCCTTGAAGTACATATAGTCGTATTGACAAGGCTTGAATTGGTCAGTTGGATTCAGCTTTTGAATCAATTGAATCTTGCAACCGTGTTAATTTAAATTTTTATTCGAAATACACATCAAAGGTGTTCGTGAGGCACTTTAGTTATTGGGCCTGACAACGAGTCGGATTGACGGCTCTTCTGCAGCACTAACTAGACTAACCTGCGTAAGTATTTTCACATATTCTACAAATCTGTTTTACTAAAATTTGCACATAGTTTTCACGATCGTGGACACATTTGATAGATTTTGGTGACCAAAAAAATATCGAAGTGCACTAGATGTATTTTGATTTGAACGCCTATTATTGTAAAATACTTCAGCAATCTTAACGCGTGGCTCAGTTGTGTATTTATCTATGGTTTAAATTGTCTGACACTAAACCAATAAATGTAAAATTGAGGAAAAAAAGTTGACACTAAGGTGTGACTTAAACTCAAACCACTTTTAAGTTAAATAAATTGAAAACTTTTGCAAAATTTTGTTGTCATTACAATACAACATAATGATAGGCTTTGCATTTATCCAATTAATTTCATAAAAAAGGGAAACATTTTGTTAATATTTTATTTTTACAATTTTTTTTATGAGAAAAGTGCGAAGGAAAAATTCAATACATTACCTTAAAAGCTCTATTTTAGCATCACAGATTCTCATTGCAAAGTATGGAATGTTTACAATTTTAAAAGCAACAAATAAATAAATATTTGTCTAGAGTAAACTTTGCCTTTTGAAAAATTTTAAAATGGCGCCTTAAGGCATGCAAGTTTTTGTTATGTAAATTAAAAGGAATTTGAAGAAGGTAAAACGTAAATGTTTGACGTGTCAAATACAGCGTTAAAATCATAACCATTGGAATGTGTGACAGGCCTGATTGATTATAATTTGTTAATTACTTTATCTAATTTTGTGGAAGCGTTCACACCAATATGTTTACCTTTTCAAAGTTTGTTTAGAAATTGTTTTTGGAAGTGTAATGTAAACCGCTAAGCAAAATATGAGTTTTATTGTATTTTAAATAATAAGAAAATAAATTAAAATTTAAAGCGAAATTTAAGATAGCAACAAAAAAGTATAGATTAAAGGTTATTAGATACACGAAGTAGGTATAAGACAATTTTGTTGAGTTTCTTATTCAGATTATTCTTTTATTTTCGAAATTAAATGTCTTAAAAAATATAGGTCTAGACTGAAAAAATTGGAAAAAAAACATTGGCCATAAACATATGAAATACATAACTTTGGGCATATAAGATTTTAAAGTCGCTAGTTTGTATATTAATTTTAATTTAAACCTTGTGCCTTTATTTGAAACATGTTGAAGAAAAAATTTTTAAAATTTAAAAGTTCAATATTTAAAAACAATTGTGAAAATATGTTTTTTTTTTGTTTAATTAATGTTCAATGGTTCTTGTCTACGTAAAAGGAGACCTTTAAGTATGAATAAAATATCACTTGTATTTTTATTTTATTTTTATTGTTTGCCGCAATTTGTATATGAAATTGTTGCGATTCGTGACTGAAGGCATGAGTATACACTTAAATTGTTTATCAGTTTCATGGTTTAATTATAATGTTAACAAAAATATATTTGTATATTGCCCCACATAAATACATATACACACAAATGTATGTCTATATGTAAATACAAAGATACGGATATCGTGCCTGAAACATACTTATTCAGTTTGGGAATTAAAGGTGTTGAAAACAATGACATATTATTGCCAACAACAGCAACACAATAATATTCGTAGAATATACACTCACATATTGTTAACAACAATCAATAAGTGGCTTTGCTTTAGTAAGTGTCGGTCTGTTTCTGTTTTTGACGAGAATGTGTATGTATGTGCGTGTCAAGGAGTCTATGTGGGTGTGTGCGTGTTTAAAAAGGAGTGGAGAGATTATTAATGTATTAATTGTTGCTTGCTTCAGATTGTGTTGTGTTGTTGGCAATTGTTAACATGTTTGTCTTGTTATCAATAAACACACAAACATACGAACTTTTGTGACATTTAAGTAAGTACCTGTCGAGTGTTAAGTGGTTGAAGGCGCAATGCATCCATTCAGCCACTACTTATATGTACACCATCAACAACCACCAGCATCATCACCACCATCACCAATATTATTTGCACACGTTTGGTATGAAAGCTCACAACCTTTGTATCACAATTATATGTTCAAAACACACACACTAGTACATTTACAGACGTGTGCAAACCAACATTTATTGCATGATTGCATTATTGTCATGTACACTCGAATCTATTTATAACGAATTATCTCTTAACAAGACATCTATTAGTTGAATTCCTCCCTTGCAGAGATTTAAGTGACTTGTTGGAAAAATATTAATATTTTACACTGCGAACTGCGAATTTCAAGAACGAGAAATTTTTGAAAGCGAACATTCTCCCCCAAAGAAAAAACATATTTTTTTTACCTGAAAATCTACACAATCATGGAGTCGGACGAAGCTCGCCATATGCGGTGAACTTTTCGATAGACTTATTCTTGTTTCTTACGTCAGTAGACCCCCGAGAAATGCGTAAATATGATCGTACTTGGTTTTCGTTTCCAGGTGATTTGGTAAATAAAGTTACTCTTCACTTTATTGTTTTATTTTTGTTTTATAGCACTTTTAATAAATTTACAAAATAGACAACTAAATATACTTGTACTCGTTTAAGAAACATGACGCTAATTAAAAGCTTAGCCTTTCCATCCTCAGTCGGCACTAAGCTGTCATTTGATGTCGTCATATTAAGCAAATTTATTTATATATAAAAATATATGTACATATGCATGTATGTATACATATATACTCCCCTTAAGTTAAAAAGATGCTAATGCAAAATAATACAGATAAAAAAAAAATACAATGAATAAATAATTAAATACATTTTAAACTTGCCTCATTTATTTCCATTTTTTATGATGGTCACTGAATTTTTGAAAATATGGTTAAATTTAAATTTAAATTGTCAAACTTTATGTAGTTTTGCAAGTACCTCGTGAAGTGTGGTTGTCGCTTGTTACTCGATATGTTCTCTTAATGTATGTTGACAGTACGAGTGTAAAACAAATCTGTACCTTATTAGTAAACATAAAGCCGAGTAACAACATATTCGATAATTTTATTGTTTTCAAAGGCATGAAATATTTTTTTATTAAGTACTAACTAATACCCGGTGTGCTTTGCCACCCCCATCGTAATGAAATAAAAATTTTATAGTTCAAAAATATATTTATTTTGCAAGTGCCACGCCTAATATTACTAAATCAACCATTTCTTATTCAAATAATCATATAGACGTCAAAGTGTCTCTTGCAAAATTTGGGTACTCTAACTATTGTCGCTTCCCAGATATACGAATTTTTGTATTTAATTCATATAACAGGTGCCACGCCCACCATTACTAAAGCATCCATTTCTTATCAGAATAGTCATATAGATGTCAAAGCTTCTCGTGCAAAATTTGGGTACTCTAACTATTATCGCTTCCCAAATATACGAATTTTAGTATTCAATAGCTATGAGAGCTGCCACGCCCACTATTTCTTATGTACCTATTTTTTCCAGAAATGATTATTTGGGTGTCAAAGTTGCTCTTGCAAAATTTTACTACTCTAATCGATATCGTTTTCCAAATATACGAATTTTAGTATATAATTATTTTTACCCAAATGTTCGTGTGGATATCAACGTTTACCGTACTTAATTTGAAGATTCTAGCTGCATTAACTTTCGTGATATATAATATTTAATACGTATTCTTTAATAGGGCGTGACACCCCGCCCACTTATAATTTCAAACCAAAGTATAGCCTATAGTTCCTTCCAGACATACAGAAAGATTCTGTGAAAATTTCAAGGAAATCGGTCCAGCCGTTTAACCGTCTATAAAGCACAAACAAACATACAAACACACATTGATTTTTATATATATAGATAGAAGATAGATAGTTCGAGTAAGAACTTTGCAGGTTCATATATACTTTTTAACATCAAATCCATTCATGCAGAGGTTTATTACGTATAGGCTAAAGATCCCTTTCTATGGTAGATATAAAACTTATATCTACTCTATGAGTTTCACAACAATTAAAATTTTTAATTATTTTTTTTTCTTTCTTTGTTTAAACATTATAAAACTCTATCGCCACTAACAGCTAATATTTTTTCGGTGTGTTTTATATGACTTTACACAACGAGTTTTCACCGACAAAGTCGACTTGCCAAACGAAATTCAACATTCTCCGCAGTTCTGTTCGCTAGCAGATCTTATATCCTTTTTCTTTTTTTTTTCTTTTTTTCTAACCATATTTCGCTTCCTACAATGGATAGTTTGTTGGTATGGAAATATCGGCAGAAATAAATTTTATATAAAAAACAAACAGTTGATTTCAAGTCCAAGAACAAAATATAAATATAGAGATCGATTAAAATAAACGATAGCTAATAACTGTACTCTACTGTATTTATCTGTGTTTGTGAAATGTGTTCATTCCCAAGTGTAAAAGTCATTTACTTGTTGGATTTAGTGACAAGTAGTGAGAGCAAACTCTTACATACACATTTGTTTATATCGAATTATTTGTTCATGTATGTAGTTGTATGTTTAGAATTTGGGTGCCATATGTCACAATGAAAATTCACGTACATTTTTCAATGTAAGTTTAAGGATGAGCAATAGATTAGTTTGTATAAACGGGATTAATGGTTTAAATTATGAAATTTTTTTATAAAAATATTAGCTGCAGTATTCATAAAAAGTATTTTGGGTTCAGTAACAGAATTTTGTTCAAGAAGCCTTCAATGAACCTTAAATATTGTTTATGAATACGGCAGTATATTTCTAGAATTTGATTTAATTGTACTTTTTACAAAAGTTATAAAGCAAGTCACATGACTTGACTTAAGAACATTTTTTTTATTTACAAAAATCAGCGGGCAAATTACGGCATTCTAACGTGATCGAAATTTTAAAATTCTTATTAGAATCTATATACTTAAAGCACAGCAAACTCGATCGTTCGAATAAAATTTCGATGGTGATCGAACGCCGTAATTTGGCCCCAGATCTTCACTTTTATTTAAAATAGAAGCAGAGATAAAAAAACTATCAAGTCAAAAATGATATGAAAAAAAAAATTATAATGCAGGAGTTTCAAGTGATATAATTTATGTGAAAGTTCTCATGATCAGCGTGTTTGATCATCTGCTTATATGAATATAAAGAGCTTACAAAAAGTTAAACAGTTAAGTTAACTGGATTGAGTTGACAACGCAAAATGGCTGTTTAAATTGAAAATTAATCATCGATTAGCTCAAGTTGGAGATTACTTCGTGATAATATTTATTTTAGACTTAATGAGCTTATATTTATGCATATTGAATGAGACCAAGCCACAAGAAACCCTACAGCCTGCATTATATCAAGAAAATATATCTAAGAGAGCTATATTCGGCCGTGTAGAATCTGATAATACCCTTCACCATAATGTTTACCCCACATCGTACCTTAACTAAGACTTCATGTTATACGCCACTTGTCTACATTATTTCCGACGCCATCCTTGATTTTGAATTTTCACGTAGTTTACTGTATTCTACTAGTCAAGCCCTTTCATTTGAAACAAATATTAAGAAAAAAAAATTTTCCGCCATCTTGGATTTTACAGTTCTAAATAAATTACTGTATTCTACTGGTCAAGCCCTTTTGTTTGATACCAATATTGTGGGGATTGAAGAAGTTACATTTTAAAATACCAGATCTGGCCCATATATAAGCTTATTGTCCGCCATTTTGTAGTGGCGGCTATCATATTGTGCTAGTCAAGTCCTTCCTGATGATGCCCAGATATTACCCATATAATAGCTCTAGAGGCATATTATATAGTAGCAAAGGTATCTATAAATTATTCTATGGCTGAAAACTTTAATTTTGGTGGTAAAAATATGGGAAAAATGAGAGGCAGTCGCGTTTATTCGCTTATATCTCAGAAAGTTATGGGGCGATTTTGGTGAATTTCAAAAGCGATTCATCCCCTGATATTTTCAAAAGATTGACAGCATTCACAGGCTTGAAGAATATGTGGTTGCTTCTAAAAGTTGTTTTCAACCAACACACGGACAGACGTACTCGACTCCTCTATTCATAAGCTTTCAGAAAATACATACTTTATGTGTTCAGAATTGAATACTGTAGAAATAACAAACGCAATGACTAAGCTATATCCTTTGCTCCACAGATAAAGTGTACAAATATAATTATTTTCTTCTATTTTATAAACAGGGTAGGACCCAAAGGTAAAAGCCTTATTTAAACTTAATTGAGGGACAAAAGGACTGTGTTTTCCATTGCTCACTTATTTATGTTATACACGCGTTGAGCTAGAAAGCAATGGGTTTCACACTCTCTTTTAAAAACGAGGCTTTCAGAAGACCTTTTGATAAGGGCTCCGTTGGAAGCTCTTGTGTTTAAAGGCTTCATTGTCTTTAAATTTTAACAAAAGTTTTGCGTTTTATAAATTTTGCATTTATATTAAAATTTTTTTGTTTTTTTTTTTTTTTTGTTTTAAGATCAGGACTGTTGAACTTACTCTTTAGAATTTTTGTTTATTTTCCAATATTTTTATACCCGCCACCAAAAAAATGGTGGGGGTATATTCATTTTGTCATTCCGTTTGTAACACATCGAAATATCCATTTTAGACCCTATAAAGTATATATATTCTGAATCAGGGTTTGATTTGATGACGATCTAGCTATGTCCGTTCGTCTGTCCGTCTGTTGAAAGCACGATAGAGGTCGCACCGAAAAAGCTAGAGGGCTCAAATTTTGCCAGAATCTTTCCTATAGACAAGGTTGGTATTGAAAATGGGCTAAATCGGAATATTAGGACGAGAGTTATAGCTCGAAAAGCAAGAGTAGGTCGAAAAAACCGTGTCCTTCAAACATCAAATAAAATGGAATTGTGTCCAAACGCATAAACGTAGACTCATGAAACTTCGAACATATATTTTCTGAGTAAAAACAATATTTTTACCCAAAAATAATCTAAATCTCTTTATTAGGAGAGGAGCTATCGATCAAAATGTACGAAAATTTATACCGAACAGTGTATTTTTCGGTATATTTAAAAATAAAAACGTCATAAAAGCAACAAAATTGGATGTACGACTCTGAAATTTTGCACACTTTGCTTTTTGGTGAGGGGCTTTTTTGTAACGGAAAATCAATGTGCCACGCCCACTTTTAGGCCCACCTCCCATATAACGTTTTAACTAAAATTCATATAATTTCTCTATTAATAAAGATTTTGGAATAATAAAGGGCTATATTGAAACACCTAAGTTGTACTCATTCCCAAAAATAACTTTGACACGCCTACTATAATGCCCACTTTTTTATCTACCTTTAATGAAATTTAAAAGCTCATAAAACCGCCAAAGTTAGAGGTATGATGATCAAATTTGCTACGTATATCCCCCTAGGCAATGTCATTACTGTGCCAGAAAATTAAGGTGGCACGCCCACTTTTACGCCCACCTCCCATATACGTTTTACCTAAAATTCATATAATTTCTCTATTAATAAAGATTTTGGAATAACAAAAACCTATATTGAAACACCTTAGTTGTACTCATTCGCAAAAATAATTTTGACACGCCTACTATAATGCCCACTTTTTTATCTACCTTTAATGAAATTTAAAAGCTCATAAAACCGCCAAAGTTAGAGGTATGATGATCAAATTTGCTACATATATCCTTCTAATCAATGTAATTGTTGTGCCATAAAGTTTAGGTGACACGCCCACTTTAACGCCTACCTCCCATATAACGGTTTGTCTTAAATTCATGTAATTTCTCTATTGACAAAGTTTTAGGGAAAATAAAGGACTATACTGAACTATCTAAGTTGTATTTATTAGCAGAAACTTTATTGACACGCCTACTTTAACGCCTACTTTCATTGAAAGTCTACATTTACAAAAGCATTTTAGTAGCATATCGAAGTTATAAAGGGTGGTTAAATTTTAAGGACCGATATTGAATTTAAATAAAACACAAATTATTTAGGATATTATTATTATTTATTTTTGTAATTATAATATTTGTATGGTTCAATTATGTATTTAACAAAATATCGGCCAAATGCCCCCCCCCCCCCCCCATCCTTGGCGCCACTCCTCTATCTGATGGTCCAAATTTTCAATGACAATGTTGATGCTCAATTGTTGGGCATGATGATGAGGCGAGGTTGACTGCTCTTTTGCCACACTATCGCAAAAACAAGCAGTGGTTCCCATTTAACGAACTAAGAAGGCATTCACAGATGTTCTAACATTTTATACAGACCTGTTTTGCAGAAATTTAAATAACTTTTACGATTCTCCCGATTGTGGACGAATTTGAACGATTATGTTGATCAAAAGAATTATGCACAAAATGCATTTTGATTTGAACGCCCATTTTTATAAAAAACCTGAATAACTTTAAAGCGTTGCTCATTTGCGAGTCTTTCCACGGATCAAATTGAGTAAGTTTGAGATTGAGAAATGTCAAATGAAATGCAGAAAACAAATTTAAAGACTTGGTGTAGTTCACCTTCAACATGGGCCCTTAAAATTTAACCACCCTCTACAAAGAAAGTGATACATATTTTATTATAAAGAGATTATTCCATAACGATTAACAAAATAATAAATATTGTGCTTTAAATGGACACAAAATTTGTGGTGGGTATAAAAGATTCGGCACAGCCGAATATAGTGCTCTTACTTGTTTCTTCTTAATTTGTTTTTCATTCCTTTTAACTTTTATTTAATTTTGGTAGCGGTGAAAGGATCTTTTTTTCTTGCTAAAAATACAACAATAAAAAAAAAAGAAAATGTACACAGGAATGTTCACTTAAAGAAGTAGAATAAGAATGAATATCTGATCTTTAGAAAAGAGGTTAGCAGCCTTTAAAAATCTTTTGAAAGCACGCAGGCTTGAATGAGATTACAAATCGAAAGCAAGGCGTTAACCCAGCTTCCAGAAGGTTTAAAATATAAAAAACTGATGGCTTTTACTGCCGGGTTATTTAACAGGGTGTTCTACAAGATGTTAATTGTATACAAAATAAAAAGTTTTCGGATAATGATACGAATATAATTTATTATGAAAGAAGGTTTTATGACAATAAAGTGTGAAACAAAATATCGGTCAAATACTCGCCACTGCTTCGGAGGCTGCTTCTATCCGATGGTTTATGTATTTAATGATGCTGACACTTTATTGCGGTTTAAAGTCATTAATGTCCCGAAGTATATCATTTTTTATGTCTGGAATTGTTCTTGGCCTGCTAATGTATAATTTTTCTTTAAAAAATTACCAAAAAAAGAAGTCAAACGGTATTAAATAAAAAGATAGTGGCGGCCAAATAACATTATCAAAACGTGAGATCACACTGCCTCTTAATTTCTCGCGCAAAAGATTCTTTGCTTCGTTGGCTGTGTGGCAGGTGGCAACATTATTTACACATCCTTAATTTCTGGCGATATCTAACGCCATTCACGATTAGTGCTTGCCCAACCTTATTTTCGAAGAAGGTCCGATAATGCCACCAGCCACTTAACTGCACCAAATAGTCGCTCTTTGTGGATGTATTGGCTTATCAAAGATCACTTGTGGATTATAATTTTTTTTTTTAAGTGCGGCAAGTCTACTTGTAAGCGAATCCACTGAGGTTAAAGTGTACGTCGTTTCCGAAGATGATTTTCTGTCTGTAATTAACGATTCGTCGCATTGGCGATGCTTATAATGGTCAGTTGGCTTCAGCTTCTGAGTCAATTGAACATTGTCAGCTTGTAAATTCAAATCTTTATTCCAAATTTGCGTCAGTGATGTTCTTGAGAGATTAAATTGTTTTGCTTGACGACAAGTCGAGGTTGACTGCTCTTCTACCACACTACCACGAACAACAGCAATTTTTTCCGCGGAACGAACTGGGTAAGCGTGTCACATGTGCGACAAATTCGCTTTGCTGAAATTGGCACACAATTCACCCGATTGTAGCCACTTTTGGTCGATTATTATAATAGAGCCATATCAACTTCTATTCATTCACTCCCTAAGGGACTGAAATAAAAAAGCAATGGTTAAGTTTGATTGTTCAGGGTCAAGAGCCCACCTTACCACAGAAGCTAGCTAAAGAATGGGTCCTGTCGGCTTTTAAGCGATCTTTAAAAAGATTAGATACTATGGGATTATCAATAGTAATTTCTGTTGTAGCAGTTAGGAAGCCTTAGGGCATTATTGTTCCGATAACGAGCATCTTAAACAAATTGACCAAAGCACATGGAATCTGAATACAGTTAGATTACTTGTCAACCAAATTTTACCAAACGCATTACATTATGCTGACCAAAAAAAAAAAAAAGATCACGAAGTGCACAAAATCTATTTAATTTGAATGCACAGTTTTATAAAAGGCTTCCAGAATCTTAACGCAGTGGTCAATTGTGTACCTCTCCATGATTGACACAATGATATGTCAAATTAAGTTGAGAAAAAAAGTCTAAGCGTTAAAGTCTGACTTACAATTAAGATTGTGAATTATAATTTTCTTATTTTATTGTTGAACTTTTTAACAAAGACTATTAATTTTTAGTTTGGCTCTAGTTCATTTTATTATTAAATTTCTAATCATTACATGTAGAAATCAATTTTTATTTGTGATAATGAAAGAATATATTGGAAAAGTAAGTTTTAATCCCGACACCAGCCGAGTGGAATGCATTTTCGAAACCAGCTACGGTTTCATTATCAGCACTCTTTGATCGGAATGTCTTAGTGTTGGATGTAAATATCATCTATTTTATCATCTATTGTGAATTAAACTTCACATACATATTCATATCTTTTGCTGTAGTGAGTGAGAACGAAATTTACCAAACTTAAGCTTTTTCCCCTTTTTGTTATTCTATTCAATTATCACATTTTTTATTCTTGCTTTAAACCATCAGTCTGATGGTAATGAAAGCTTTTTGTTGGTTGTGATCCTCACAACATTTTCAGTCATACATGTTTGTTTGTTAACAAACAAAGTTTAATTCACAAAATCAAATTGTGAATTATAGTTTGACCACCCTTTACTTTGCTACGGCCAAACATATGCAGGCTGTAAGTACTCTTTATATACTTATGATCTTACCTTTACATACGTACATATGTTTGTACATATGTACGTAGATACCAGTTTAATTAATTAAATGCCGTTGATTTAGTTGATTTTTTTTTAAATGATTTTAATCGTTTTACTTATAATCCTTGTATAATTTTGTTTGTTAAATTTACTTTATTTCATTATTTTTCTTATTTCTGTTCTATTACTGAATACAATTTTGTATGTTTCTCCATACTTTTGGATGTTTTTTATGAAACTATTTTTATAATAGTCTTTTATTTATTAGTATTGAATTATTTATACAAATTTTATAATAAATCATTCGTTTTCAGAAAATACAAAATCTTGAAGAATTTGTGTCACACAGAGCGCCATACCAGGCGTTGTGTGACAGTGGGCAGAAGAATTTTGTGAAATGCAAACAAATGTTTTAATAATATTTTTAGTTTTTGTTTTAATTATAACTATTCTTAGCATACTCAGTTTAGTTCTTAGAGAAATTTATTTTTATTTGTAATTTTTTATTTTTTCTTTTTTCTTTTTTTTTTCTTTGTTATTGATAGTTATAGCTAAATTTAAGTTTTATTTTTGATTTTAATGTTGGTTTTGTTTTTCAAATAAAATTTAAGTAAATTTTTTAATATTTATTTTTTTTTACTTTTAAGTATCTTTTGTTTATTGTTTAATTTTATTTCCTTTAATCTCTTTTCATATAATACATTTAGACTAAATTTTGTATGAAATAATTTTTCAATTTTAGTTTTTGGTTTCCTTTTTCTTTTTTAACAACAAACACTTAAAAGTTAAATTTATTTTGTTTTATTTATGTTTTAATTTTAATAATAATATTTGTTAAGTTAAAAGCTATTTTTTTTATTATTAAATTGATTTATACATATAAGACTGATTTATTGGCTGTTTAACATTTGATTTGATGTTTCTTTTCCTTTTGTTTAATTATTTTCTGTTTATATTCGTATTGAGGGACATTTAAATACAAAGATTTCTGGGGAGTTTTTATACAATATCAAAGTATATTTTATTTTTAACTATGTTTTTACTAAAATTACACTCAACTATTGTGTTCTTTCTAGTAAATTTTATGCTATTTTTTTGCTTTTCCTTTCTTTTATTTTATTATTTATCTTTTTGGTTTTAAAATGTATATAAATTCGATATTTACAAAAGATGCTTGTGTTTGTACATATGAATGTTTATGCATTTAAATGAAGTATATTTTTCTATTTTTGTTTTTCTATAAATTTAAAATTGTTTTATTTATTTTCATTTCGGTTTAGCAAACATTGATAAATGTATCTGAATACAAATTCAATGCAGCTTCTATTTGTTTAAATGATTTTATTTCCATATTGTTTCCTTTTTTGTTGTCTTTCCTATTTACAATCCATCCTTGTCTGTATTCTTATGTATATGTGTGTGTATGTATAGTTTGTAATTCTGTTTGTAAATTTGTTTAATATTTGCTGCTAATTTAACAATTTTAGTCTGTTAGGAAACAATCGATGATATTGTTTAATGTTATTAAAAATACTTCCGGTCATTCACTTGTGTGTCTCTAGGTTTTTGTTAGAGATGATAGAAGAAGTTTGACGAGAATATAAATTTAATTTAAAATCGTAAATGGACTTATTTGAATATGAGTCAACAAAGTCTTGGGCCTGTTCGTAAATGCATCACAGCTCTGCATATTATATTATGGGTGATGCAACGAATGAGTAAGTATAAAAAATGAAATTTTTTACTGTTTTTTTGATTATTTTACTTTTTAAATATTTTTAGCCTCGAAGGCGAAATATTTGTCAGTTGTTGTATCATCAAATTCACAAATTAAATTTAAAATTTTTGCGCAGTGTTCCGTCGTTCGTAAATGCAAACAATAAAATAAGCAAAAATAAGCATCAGCAACATATGATTTGCAGTGGCAGCGCAAGGTAACCATATTGTGTAGCGCAGTGATGCAAGCCCCTTATTTTAAACAAACTTTCGTATTGAATATACTGCAAAAAACAAATAATTTTTTTGAAAGTAAACGTCACTGGAAGTAGAGTGAAATAGAACGCATATGTTGTAGAATACTTTACGCAGCTCTTTAGCGTAACACTTGACAACTATTTTCTACATTTTAACTGCCTTATTCATGAAAATGATTAAAGATGTGTAATGGGTGTTATAATACTGTTTTTCTAGGGAAATGTGATTTACAAACCTCCTTTAAAGCTGTTTTAATTTTTATGAATTATACCGTAAAAGTGCATAAAATTTGCTATTAACTGACATAAAACTGGGCAGTAAACTTAATTAGTTTTGGGTGCTAAGTAGTCGTTAAATTATTTATTATAATATTAGTCTGCAGGCTGGTAGGTTGGAAGTTCATTGCCCTCAATAGTCAAAAACCCGCTAGCACTGCTAAAAGCATATTTTCAAATTAAAATCCATTTATTACAATTTTAATGACCACGTTGTAAATAAGAATATTAAACAAATATCATCAAATGTTGCCAATAATTAACAATTATATTTTATATTAATTTTTCACAATACTAAAACTAGCAATTAAGGATATTTACAGAAACAAAAAAGGCATAAATACTGAATATCGTCATAAATATACACGAAAAAAAAGACATCAAACAAACTGTATACAAAAGAAAATCCTTTTGTCGATGTGTTTGAAAATGTTTATTAATTTTAGAGATTGTTTCGTCCTGTAAATACCCTCAATATGTAGATAATTAATTTATAAACTAATTACACAAGCACACATGCTTACCTTATTAGACATATATGTATGTATGTATGTATGCAAGTACGAATAAATTCATTTCGTAATTATATTCACTATTAATTACTTAATTAATTTTTATTTTAGTTTATTATTTTCAATATACAATACTATGTAGACTTTTTTTTTTAATAATTTATACAACATTATATATATAGATGTACTTATATATAGATTTTTTCCAATTATTTTAATACAAAAACTTTCATAATTTAATAATAGATTTTTAAATCAATGAAAAATTATAAATTGATCAGTTGTGTTTGTTTTAGTTTTAGTTTGTTTTTAATACAAAATTGTGTTGGGATATTTTTTTTGGGAATATTTTAAGCAATAATTTCAGTTCCAAGAGTGTTTGTTTTGTATTATTTGAGCGTAGGATCCAGTGTTGTAAATTCCAATTCACCACGTGGTAAAATAAGATCAGGGTCTGTAATATACACTGCGTTGTTATAAGAATCGTTTAATAGCATATATTATTTGCATAAAGTTAATTTATAAAACAGTTAAGGTTAAATTATTTGGTATGAAAATGATAATTAAACATAAAAACAGTATAGGTGCAGCAGTATGTTATTTAAGCATAAAAAGAAAGAATAGCAACAAGAATAGATTAATATATTTACATACATGAGTTAAAAAAAGGTTACAACATGTATTTTCTCTGTCATAAAATAAGTAATTAATGTGATAAATAAAATTCACTCTTTCATATTTAAACACACTTATACATACACACTTATTTACACAAAAAGCATTTAATAGTTCAAAGTTAATAAACAAAATAAGAATTCAAAAATAAAATGAAAAACTATAAAAAACTTCCTCAAAAACCCAACCAACAATTTTTTCTTATTAAGGTATTTTATTTTTCTTATCTTATTCTTTGGGTAAAAGGTCTACTGATGATCTGGTATAAGCACCAGTGAAATGCATATAGACCAGCTTAAACCCAACAACCAAATAAAATATGAAAAATTAGTTGGGAGCATATCCAGAATAATTAAGTAAATTATTTAGATTTTTTGTTTTGAAACAGGAAGCCAAGCAACATTTAAAAATTATTTATGTATTATATTAGTAGGATATATCGTTGGTCACAGGTAGAAAGGCCCTAACTCAAATACGTGTAACTTTACAGGAGAAGACAATAACGTAATAGAATTCGCATTATCATTATATAATTTATTTTGTAAGATTGCTTGTTAAATTTATGTTTTTGATGCTATTGCATTTAACTTTTGTGTTGAGGTGTATTTTTGTGAAATGTATTGGCATCACTGAAAAAGTCAATTTCGTAAAAACACGATTAAGGGCTTTTCTACCTGTGACCATCGATGTGTAATAATAGTAGTAAATGTTTTACAACAACCATAACATTGTTAAGCAGATTTCTGGTGTTTCATTACAACTTTATTCACATAAACATATAAGTATTTTAAATCTAATTGAAATTAATATTTCTATATACAAGGTGGCGCAAAAGAAATCCTCCTATCAGAAAATGCTACAAATTTTGCAATTGGCCCCTAATGTCAGTTCGGTTTTGACATTTGTGTAGTAAACACATGCAAAATACACGTTAATAAACAATGTTACGCTACACTGCTCCAGAACGCGGAATATTGGTGACTATTTATTTGACCAATAATCGGTCGGTGAATTTGGCACAACGTGAATTTCGTCGCAGATTTCCTAGCCGTCCAACGCCTACTGGTGAAACACTGCGACGTTTAGCCGCTCGCCTCGAAGAGACTGGCACAACACGAGATGCTGCCAGGAGTGGCAGACCCCGGAGTAGCCGTTCTGCAGAGAATATTGCTGCTGTAGCCGAGGATGTCATGGAAGCGCCGTCGACATCGACCAGACGACGTGCCACGCAAATGGCTATCAGTTGACGGTCTTTACAACGAATTTTGGTACAAGATTTGAAGATGTTTCCGTACAAAGTCCAGACGGTGCATCAGCTGTTAGCTGCTGACCGCCAATCGCGTCTAACATACGCTCAAGCCATCCTGAATCACCACCAAGAGGAAGATGATTTTTCATCAAAAATAATCATGAGTGATGAGGCCCATTTCCATCTTAGCGGGTACGTAAATAAGCAAAATTTACGCTTCTGGGGCACTGAAAATCCGCGTGTAACACACGAAGAGCCATTACACCCGCTCAAAGTTACTGTATGGTGTGCTGTTTTCGCTGGAGGAGTCATCGGACCTTTTTTCTTCGAAGACGTCGCAGGCCAAACGGTTACTGTGAATGGTGAGCGCTACAGAGCAATGATCAATGAGTTCTTTTTGCCGCACCTTGATGAATTGGGATTGGAAAACATGTGGTTCCAACAGGACGGTGCAACAGCTTACACTGCACGTGCCACAACCTATATGCTGAAGGATGCATTTCCCGGGCGCCTAATCTCCCGTTTTGGCGATTTGAACTGGCCAGCAAGATCGCCTGATTTGACCGCTCCAGACTTCTTTTTGTGTGGCTTTTTGAAGTCGCGGGTTTATGTCAACAAGCCTCAGACTCTTGCAGCTCTTAAAGACAATATCCGTCAAGAATGTGAGGACCTATCGCCGGAAGTTTTGGCCAAAGTGATGGAAAATGCCATAAAAAGGGCTCAAATGACAATCAACTGTGGCGGAAGCCATTTACATGACATCATATTCTCGACTTGATGTAAAAAAAATTAAAAGACCAAATAAAAATACTCCACAAGAAGAATCAAAGTTTTTCATTTTTTTTTTAAATTACAGCCAAAAAACATCGGAAGGTTATTTTTGCGCCACCAAAGACAGGGTGTCTGCCGGCAAGGCATACTTCTTTGTTTTGCCGCCATTTTGGTAAACATTACTCTTAACAGTTCATATTTGGCAGTCGTAAAGTAGAGACGTGGAGAAATTTATTGTGGAAAAATATTCGGTAAATCAACGTGTTTGAATCGTTAAAACATTTTATCCAAATCAATTATCGATTACTGTGACGATGAGAGAGTTACGTAAAATTTTTGGTAGAAACAACGTGCCAACAAGACGCACTATTTATCGTGTAGTGAATGATTTCAAAGAAGAAGAGGGACTGTAGCTGATAGGCCCAAGCATGGAACACAACGTACTGCAAAATCGGCTGAATACATTACTATTCTTCAAGAAAGTGTACAAAACAATCCATCAATCTCAATTTGAGGCCGTGCTCTGGTGCTTGGCCTTCAAAGAACAACTTTGGCCCGGTGAACACCCTGTAACAGAACTACAATTGTGGTGTGTAGATATCAACAATTTAACTCAGTATTATATTAAAAGGTAAAACATAGAATTATTTGTCCTAATTAATTTCGTGTCTTTCAAGTATGAAATTTACCACTATCTGTTGTTCCTGTATTTTTTTTTTTTTTTGCAATAAAGGTTTTCTACTAAAGGATATTTTCTATATACTTTAAAAACCAAATTATTATTCCGTTATATTAAATTTTATTTGGTCACATGGCGCATGTTCAGCTATAACAAGGACACTCCTAATACGGTTTCACACTGAAGAAAACTTTACAGAAACTGATAACGATACTATTAACGCAATGCGATAGAAAAAAACATCCACGAAAACATTTAACATTACAAGTCACCTTAATGAGATTGACAGCCGTCATTAGCTGCTAACAGGTTTGAGTATTCCAAAAAGTCAATCGTAGTAAAAAACGTAGCTGGGCAATAATGTATAGTTTAGATTTTTTCGATCTTAAAAAAAATGTAAAACTAGCTTTAATAAAAGTGTAAAAAAAAACAAAATTTTGAATTTATATGACAGTGATACAGTGTAATAAGTTAATAAAAATGAGTTTAAAAGTGATGTTAACAATATATCTGCAGACTAACGGCCTTATTCATAAAATTTTTTAAAGGTATATAAAGGGTTTATTAAATTGATTCTCTATAGAAATTTGACCAATAAACCTCTTATAAAGTTCTTTTAATTTTTATGAATTAGACCGTTAGTATATATTTAATTAAACTAATCATCCTTTTCACAGTTTAGTACTTTCGGTTAATTAAAACTAGTAACACACGTGGTTTATTGGCTTGCTTACCAGAATGAGTTGCAAATAAAGTCAAGCATCTACGAAATTTTTGAGGCGTGGCACTATTTTGCTGAAGTCATGGACTTCGAGTTTAAGGGAACAAAAAATTACTAACCATGACTGGATTGGGAAATAAATTTGGTAAAAAGTTAGAACAACTAATTGCTCGACTAGATCATAAGAAATAAGATTTTGGCTTAGTTAACGTCGTTTTGAATGAAATGTGGATCGATGATTACGCCAATTCAAAACTTCATGTAAAATTGTTACTGTTTCAGAGTACATTGGATCGTTTTGGTTCTTATGTGGATTAGCAAACATATCCCAGCAAAAAAAGACATGCAAAAGAATTAGTGAATGCATGAGTACAACCCATGATGCAGTGGTTTCATTTAGATGAAACATGCATGATTCCAATATTATCATGTCATTAGAGAGCATGTGTTTATATATTATTAAAATTAAAATTATAAATTATATATTAACGAAATTCACTTCATTTTTATAAGTGCATAGAACGCATGCTTAGCAGTTGAAAAGAAACCCATATTTTAATTTTTATTTAGTGTCGAACTTTTAACGTTTAAACTAATATTCAAATTTTAAAACAGGCTTGAGTTCAATTCTTTAAACATTCTTATTTTAACAAAAAATTTTTTAATAATGTGATAATGAAAGAATATTCTGAAAAAGTATGTTTTACCAACAGTAGCCGAGTGGAATGCATTTTCGAAATCAGCTTCGATTTTATCATCACCACTATTTGATCGGTGATTACGTGTTGGTTGGTTAATTGAATTCGATAACTAATATGTTTCCTTTTTTTATATTATCTTACCACAACGAGTTAGATTGAAATATGTATACCAACAGCAATCCTTTTTCTTTTATTTATTACTATGTTTCTATTATTACTAGTTTTGTCCTGCTTATATGAGTTAATAATGTTTGTTTACATTAATTGTTTAAGATTTTCGCATGAATTTTGAAACATATCATTAAAAGTTAAATATTTTGGATTTGGAGAAGGCATACCTTATGCCTCCTCTTGCACTTATGAATTAGAAGTCATGAAACATGTTATTCACATTGAACTAGTGCAAAATTGTTGGCTGGGTAGTGTTTACATTTCCATTCATCTAATAATTTTCCTTATGTCTACCAACATTTTTTTTATTAAATGTTTGCCGATAAAAAAAAACATTTTCAAGTGTTGATGCATTCAATAATTGTCTATTATAATTTGACTTAGCAAACTGTATAAACGATAACTAATTAAACAACTCCTTATTAGAAGACCCTTTACAACAATGTATATAGATCAGTGCTATTCAACCTATGGTACGCGCACCACTTGGTGGTACGCGAAAAATTTCCAGTTGGTACGCGAATTCTTTTAAAATTTTAACGATTTCTATTTTGCAATTGGAAACAAAAAGAAAAATCATCCTAGAAGTATACCTTTAATGTACATGTTCTTATGTTTTTTGTAATTTTATTGTTTTTTATTATTAATAAATAAAATAGATTAAAAAATTTAAAATTGTTTACATTATATTTTTTTTGGTGGTATGCGAAAAGTTTGTCGTGAATTTAGTGGTACACGAGCCAAAAAGATTGAATAGCACTGATATAGATACTTAAAACATATTTGTTACGGTATTAAAATAAATAATATTTATTTTATAGATTTTTTTTTATGTAACGTATGAGTTGAGTATTGATTTATGCAAATTGTTTTGTTCAACACTGGTTGTTAAATACTTGAAAAAAAATTTCTCTATATAAAAAAAGTTGTATGAAAAATATTAATGTCGAGCGGGCATTGTAATACTAATCTTAATAACAAATAAATATAATCGTATTCAAAAATTTTAGTACCACTTACAAAAGTTTCGAACTCTTCTATGTTTTTATTAAATATATTCTTCAGTCATCTCTTGAAATTTCAAAGAAGTTATATTCAGTATAGACTACCTGCCGTATTCATAAAAAATATTTTAGGTTTATTGAATGCTTATTTGACGAATTTCTCTGCAACATCTGTCAAATAAGCGTTTAATAAACCTAAAATATTTTTTATGAACACGGCAGTAAAACTATAAATATTATGTTTCTATCAATATCGTGTATATATTTCTATATAAAAAATGTTATTAGAAATATTTTTCATTAACTTATTTGAAAAATTTTTATTTGAGCAAGAATTTAACGGCCACATTTGATAAAGGTTTAATAAGTGTTGCTGAACAATGATAATAAATTATGGAGAACTTATTATCATTAGATCTTATATTGCAATTGCCCCGATTTTCCTTTAATAAAAAATTACAAAATTAAAACTTCCAAAATATTTAATAACAATAATCATAAATTACAAACATTTAGAGATTACATCACAATGACATTGAAGGGGATGAGTAGTATTACGTAAGCAGTATTTATGGTTTCGAACAAAAAAGAAAAATCATTAATATTCAAAAAGCCAGTTCTATCATTTAGCTTGTCATAAATATAAAACTCCAACAAATGCAAAGCCATTTGAAAATTTCTAGTTAATAAAATATTTTTAAAATCTAACCGCAAAAACCATTATGCCCTATTTAGTGTTTAAAGCTTTTGGCGGGGGGTTGAAATTGCTGGACTTTAACTTAAATCCATATTTATTTAGACACTTTATCTCAAAGTGTTTCATACTTAAAAAAGAAAATAAACAAAAAAATTCCTACAAAAAAAAAAAAAAAAAAAAAAAAATACAACACAAAACCAAAGAAATAGAAATAAATAAATAAATACAAAATTGTTGGTAATATTGTAATATTTTATTTCAATGTTTCTATTTATATTTTGATCAAGTGTTTCATTTTATAATGACCTTATTTATTGTTTTGACCCTCGTTCTTGCCTCCTACTTACTTGGAATGGCTGTTTCTTTGTTTGTTGGTTTTTTTCTTCTCTTAGTTCTTTCTTGGTCTGTGCTTCATAAATAAAGTGCGAGAAATGCAGTCGTTAAATTAAAGTTCGCCCTTTTATCAAGCTCACAATAATTTCGAATTTTTATTGTTATGGCAATTTTATGTGTTTACAAATAAACAAAAAAAAAAAGGAAACACACACTTCTATAATTTTTTTTATTGCCATAAAATATATTTTCTCGAAATTGTTTTTTTATTTGAAAATTATTTTCTTTTTTTGTTTCACATAAAGACGTGGGGAGGGAATAAAAACATACCAAACTGCTGTTCGTAATTAATAAACAGTTTTATTTTAATATGATTGGTAATGGTTTTTGTTTTAAATTAAGAAAGGAATTATAGAAAATGAATTCGAAAGCTGTTTTTGAAATGACTGATAATATGTTCTGTAGTCTCATGCGCGGTATATAATCTGAAATTAGATAAACAAATTCTTTGAATTTAGAACGTCTACTGCAGGAATCTTAATTTCTTTGTGCTGACGTCTTGCAAGGGAAAGCCATGTTTACAGCATGAGCACGACGGCCATATTACAGTTTCCGTAACAATATCTGGTTATCGACTACAATTAATATTTATTTTTATTTTATTTTTGCATACATTCTGTCTTAATGAGCAAGCGTTTGTTTAAATCTTATCATTTAATGTCTAATGTCCATTAACCTTTATCCTTTAAAAATAGTATGATTACCAAGTTCGTGATGATAAAAATGGAATGATATCTTTTCAAAATTATCATTATTTTAAAAGGTATTTAATACTAATAATAACCATTAAATATAAGGTGAAACAACATCATGATCACAAGGCAATCAAACTATAATTTTGTTTATTAATAATTTGTTTTCAACAGCTCTTCTTTCTGTTGAACAAAAATTTATTATTTGAAAAGTTTAAAATGCGAAAAAATAGACCAAAAATTAAAAAATCCTACCAACATAATAAATGTGAATGTTTGTATGTTAGGATGTTTGGATATTTGTTACTCAATTACGCAAAAATGGCTGAAGGTAACTAACTCGGCACATAGATAGATAATAACCTAGATTAACACTTAGGCTACTTTTTATCGCGATAATAACGCGAAGTCGTTGGCACACTCATTATAACACATCCCAAACGGGTTGTTTGTGTTGTAAATGTTTTTATTTTTGTTGTTAAAGCTAAGTCTACCTTTTATCCCGATAACTACGCAGAAGAAGTCGCGGGCACAAGCTATTGTAGAAATAAACAATATTGGTAAAAAGAATATGATTACAAAGGTGAGTAGTTGTAATGAATACAACCAAGAAAAAAAAAACAATAATTTTCATAAGAAAAGATAGATTAAATTGCATTTGTAGTTATAATATGATAATTACATGATACTGTTATTAAACATAATATTTCAACCACAATCATACAATTCGGTAATAGTTTGCTTCTCTTAGATGATGATCTTCACAACTACATATGTTTTTTCCTTGCGTATAAATATTAGTATTCCGGAGCGAAATCCGAAACCATTGACACAATCATATACTATCAAACAAATTACTTGATTGGAAATATGTCACAGCCGGATATGAAAGCAGTCACAGCCGATAGTGTTCTCTGTGTTAGTATATAAGACATCTCAGCAAAAAAATTTTGCACAAGTTCAATGTGAGTAATATTTTTCAAGTTTTCCTGTTCATAAGTGCAAAAGGAGGCATGAAGAACGCCTTCTGCAAATCCAAAATAGTCAGGCTTTAATGTTGTATTCCCAAATATATACAATTAGTGTAGTCAAACATTATTAAACATGCGTTCATTTTTATCTACTATGCACAAATTCTATATGCACTTAAGTATTACAATGAATCAAAGCATGCTCTCCAATGACACGTTAATGTTAAAATCATGCATGTTTTTCCTAAATCGAACCACTTAATCATGGGTTAAACTCATGCATTCAATATTTATTTTGAGTGTCTTTTTTTGCAGGGATATTAGGGGCTTTCGGTTAGAAAAAACCCATAACTATTTTCATTTTTTCCGAAAAAAAATTTATAAAATTAAGTTTAGGTTTAGAAAACTTTAAATAGCCAATAGCTAACATCTAACTGATTTCAAATTTAGTCATTGTACTAAATTATTTATTTTATTGAAATTTGCTGCTTAGATATGCTGAGTTTCAAAACTATTTTATGCAATTTACTCTAAATCATTTTTATTTTGGCTCAAGTTCATTTATTCTATTATTTAATTTCCTGTTTATGACATTCAGTAATTCATTGTTCGGTGTCTGACACCTAAATAGACTGATACATGAAAAATAAACATACAACATTTCGGGTGACTTATTTACTCCTCTGCATTACAACAACAAAAAAGAGCTAAATTAATGTCTGATGGCCAAGATTTAAAGAAAATATTTGCTAGGTCTACCTTGGTGAAAAAACCCGAATCGATCTGTTAACTGGAAACAAATATTCGCTACTTTTTTGACCAAGTACAGGATCAATCAAAACACAAAGATGCGGTTTAATTCTTTTTATTTCAGACTATGTACTTATTGTACACCTGGAGATTAATTTGATAGAATTTTGTAGTAAAGTCAGCTATCACAATAGCGGCTGATAATAAATAGAATAATATGATGTATGGCCCCTCAAAAAAATTCTGTAAAAATGGTTTTGGCGAAGCCTAAAAATTAATTGAAAAAAAAAACTGTTTTTCTGTTTCAATATGTGGATACTTTTTTTGCCTTCTTTCTGGCGGTCTCGCTCCCTTCCATCTGTTTAATTCTAAAATAACATAAAGCACATGTTCGACGTACTTTTGTATTACTTGCTTTTAAATTAGTTTTTAGAACATGAATATTGTTGATTTCGTAAAAGAATATTGCGTAAGTAAATATAACTGAAAGTAGTCCATATTGAAGTTTTCGAAGAAATTACGCAAAAAAAAATTATGTAGCCCCCAGCATCTTATTTGTTAGAAGTGCCTTGGCCGTGATTGAGTTAAATGGGCCCTTTATTAGGACATTGAAAAACGGGATTATTTATTATTATTATTTAAATTTTGGCCCTTAAATAACATCTCAACATCTACTCGTGCTTACTAAAATACTATTTTCATCTCCTCATCTCTTCATCCCTTTTTGTTTTCGAATTTAACATTTTTAAAATTTTTTAAAATTTACTCACATTTGCAAACATTGTTACGTTACATGTCGATAATGGAAATTTAGTCAATTTGGGTTAGTTATAAAATGCTTAAATTGTTTGGAAATAAAATTATTTTTTTATGCCTATAAATAAGCACAACATTATTAAGCCTCTAACTGTTACTTATTTCAATTTTAGATAATATAAGCTTATCTATTAACAAAAGTTTAAAATTAGCAATAATTTAAATGGCGATAAATTGCTAATACAATTAGGTTAATTCGATTTGTTCGACATATTTTACACTAACACATTAAAACTTTACTAAGCCTGTAGCTTTAAACGCGTTTTATATGCAACTTGTTTTGTAGCTTAAATTTTTTGAAGTTTGCATGTGAATACGTTTACTTAAACTGAGGTCAAAACACATCGTACACTCACACATGTATGCCTGTTTTTGTAGTCTAGAGAGTCTCTTTCATGTTTGTCTATCTACGAACACACATACATGTTGACTTTTATATTGCAATTGTCAACAATTTAAGTTTATGTCATAATAAAAGGATTTTAGTTTTTTTTTTTTGCAGCCAACAACATCTACTACTACTTTCACAAACAAAGGTATCCATTTTGTTGTTCTCTTACTCAACTGGCAATTGTAGTTATTGTGTTATTATTGTTGCTCAGTTTAGTTTTTTTTTTGTAATTTTTCTAAAATTGTTTGTGATATTGTTGCTACTGTTATCGTTGTTATTGTCAACAATGACGAGACGTTGTACAATAGTGTAAAGAAAACTACAATAACTAGTATGTTATATAGTAAGTGTATACATACGTGCGTGTTAGTATGTATGTGTGTGTAAATATAAGTGTTTAAGAGTGTTGGTATACTTGAATTCACTCATATATACAAGTACAACATCCGCAGGGACACATTTCACTCACTTGACAGACAATTGACAATGTTTTTCTCTCTCTTTTTTTTCATATTTTACCAAGTTTTTGTGTAGTGTGAGATGTGTATGGGTATGTTTGTTTACATGTTGACTTTCAACAATTGTTGACTATTTGACAATTTGCTTAAAACTTGTTTTAACTTTTTTTTTTCTATTTTTGTTTAATTCTCGTTTTTTTCTTCTTTGTATTTTGTTGCAAAATTGTTGTAGTTTTTTTATTTCAAAGGATTTTAGTAAAATATTTTTAAATTACATAAGGACTTAAGTTGTCACTGTACAAAGCATTACACAAAAATTATTTTTAATTACTAAGTCTTTATAAAATATTTTAAAATTATTAAAAAGGTATTTTGTGCAGCATTGTAGAATGTACAGGAATTTTTGTAATTAAATTATTGCTACCATTTTCAAGAAACAAGTACAAATTAAAAACCTTCTAATCAAGGAAGATAAAAAATGCAAGAATGTCAATTATTTAATGGCTGTATGCTTTCTACACTGTAGCTTGTCATTATCTAGAAATGTTCTTTAATTTTACTTTTCTATTCCTCAGCAACACGATATAATTGGTTTTGTAAAAACAACGCTAGAAAGAGAACTATAGGTTTTTTGGTTTTAAAACCACAAGCAGTTTGTTGTGTAAATGAAGATTTTTGTGAAATTTTTACAAAAAACATATGTCAAATATGAAAATATTTTAGAAGTGCAAAAAAGGCAAACAATAAACAAGAACAAAAGACTGATTCTAGTTGATTTTTTTGTTGTTGTTATAAAGGTTGGTCGAATCATAAATGGTTGGTCATAATTATTGTAAGTCACACTTAAGCGTTAAGTTTTTGGGCTCACTTACTTTACACATTCACTGTTCTTTGTTTTAGTGTTTCACGAATTCACCCATGGTGAGGCACACAATTAAAGAGCGTGTTAAGATTGTTGAAGACTTTTTTTTTTTAATTGGCATTTAATTTCGCATTTCGTGCACTTTCGATTTTTTTGGTCGGTATAATCTAAAAAATTTAACCACAATCAGGAGAATTGTGAGCACACTTATGCAAACTGTGTCTGTAGGAAATGAGAAAACACCTGTGCATGCACGTCCTGTTCATTCTACGACAAACATTGCTGCTGCTTGCAATAGTGTGACAGAAGGGCAGTCAATATTGAGTCTTCTTCGTGCCAAAAGCAATTGAATATCTCACGAATATCACTTGTGAAAGTTTTGAAAAAAGATTTGCGTTTATTTACTTACAAGCTTTAATTGACTTACGAGTTAAAGCCTGCTGACCATTTTAATACATCGTCAATATGCCAAAACATTGAACAGATGGAAGCAAATAGTGCTCTTTCAAGCAAAATCAGTTACAGCGGAACAAGCAGAATTACGGAACTTGGAAAAATGGCAATCCACGAGTGATGGTTGAAGAGGCAATGCATCTACAAAAATAGCCTGTTTTGTGGCGGTGTCATCTGGCTATACTTCTTTGAAAATGAGGCAGTTGCCAAGAATGATGTTCGCTATCGCGATATGATAACTAAATTTTTGTGGCTCGAAATCGAGGATATGTACCTGGATGATATTTAGTTCCAATAGGATGGTGCCACTTGCCACACAATCAACAAAGAAATGGCTCTTTTGCACGAGAAATTAAATGACAGTGTTATCTCACGTAAGGTTGGCGCACACACTCAAATCTTCAAGAATCAATACAAACAGAGATTTGCTTAACATGTTGTTGATAACATCAGATCATCTGATTAATTCTTATCGACAAAAACCCTTCAAAAACTTTTCATCGCTCCCACCGGAAGTCATAAGGTTTTTAGTTGAGCCTAGTTTTGATGCCCATAAAGATTTAAGTTTAGAGCTTGCAGGAGCAAGTGAAACTGAAGAAACAGAAAGGTTAAGCGGATCTGATTCTGATGAATAGTAGAGTATAAGTTTGGTTTAACTCATAAATGTATGACTCATTTATTATGAAATTGAATGAGCAGTCCTATTTTAATTTTAAGTCCTTATTTTTTGTTGAAATTGAATAATAAGAATTTAAACAAGTTTTTTCAATTCTGTTTTTTCTATTGTGTTACAAAAGTTAATAAAATTTTCAATTTCTGATCATATATTTTGTTTGCGTTCCTGACCTCCCCCTCCCTCTCAGTATTTTGTGTTCTAGCCCTGTACTATCACCACCATTCGGCGAATCATCCATAACATCACAATTCATTGGAAAAATATCGAAAAATAAAGAAAAGAAGTAATTTTTACCTCATTGGCCCCTTACAATAAGCCCTAAGGCTCTCAAGGACCCCTAGGGAAGTCTTATCGGTCCTGGATCCTGTCAAAATTTTTCATTGACCCATTTTACACCAAATCCATCTATTTTAAATTTAAAAATAATTTTTCCCGGCTTACTTGTATGGGGTAGCTCACTGTGCGTCATGGCGAAGTTAATTGGCCACCACCATCATAAGATCTGGCACTGTTGGACCTTTCTGGGGATATTTAAAAAAAATATACCTCAATAAGCCAAAAACAGTTTAAAAGCGACGTCATTTAACCTCAATTATGTCTCAATAGCATTAAAAATATGAACCATCGGATAGAGCTAGGCCATCTCAGTAGTGGCAAGCATTTGCCCGATGTTTTGTTTTACACATCTCATAGGTCGTTCTTCCTGTGTTGTGATGGGATACGTACGTATTATTGTTAACAAATTGAAATTTTATAGATTGAGTGTATTTTACATTTAATTTGAATTTTTTTTAGAATAAAAAAATATTCTTCAGAAAAAATTTTAATAATTTTTAAAAGACCTTCTTTTTGTAATTAGGAGACTGAAAATTTTTTCTTAAATTGACTTGTAATGTTTTGACAAAACTTGGAGATATTTTTTTGTCACGCACTCTGACATCAGCTTAAGTAATAACTTTACTAAAAGTTCCCCACTGAAGATCTTACCGGCCACTCTTTCAGTAACTTAAACAAAATTAGTTTTTTTTAGCATATTTAAAACATAACATAACTATGCCGTTTTCCATAGTTATGTTATTCATTCACAAGAAGTCATATGTGTCGTATTGTCAAAATTTCTCAAAAACTTTAAAATTAACAAAAAATTTTATATTATTTTTATAGTCAAATTTGTCAAACTTTTTAAAATAATTCAAAAGATTCCTATTCACAATGCAACTCTTTGAAGGCCTTGTGAATTCCTCAAATAAATAAATAAATTTTTTTATTGAATTCTGCTACAACATAGGTATCGTATTACTGCATTGTTAAAGTTAAAAGCAAAATCCTTGCAATTTTTCTTCGAAACAATGCTTATTAAATTATGAATTTTTCTTCGAATGGAATCACAGAGTGTCTGTAAAAAAATAATATTTTAGGAGGTAATAGTGATGAAATGTTTGTGATAAAATGTTTATTATTTTGTCATAAAATATTAACAGGTTTGAACAAGAAGACAAATCATATTACATATACTCACAAACGCACACACACACACATAAAGGGTGTCCAAGGAAGAATGCACTTTTTTAATTAAAAATTGAAACACGTACTTTGTGAAAAATTTTCTTGGATTATAGTTAAGAATTATTTTTTTCAGTTTACTCGCATAAGCCCGAGGTTTCACAAAATCCCAAAAAAAAAAATTTCACCGTGTTTTTAAATGCATAATCCTGGTGACCAGTTGATATTAAAATTTCTTTTTTCTTTACAAATCGTTGGCACTTGGCACTGTTTTGCTGCAATCGCATATCGACAAGATCATCTAGTTAAGGCCACAAGAAGTCTATTAAAGTGTTTTTGTAATATCGGCCACATTTAAAAAAAATTAAGGCCCTTTTCACGCTGCCAGGTTTAAAGTCGAGTAAGACAGTAGCTAGCTGTGGTTTTATTTCTAATTTGCTTGCAGATTTTTATACCCACCACCAAAAAAATGGTGGGGGTATATTCATTTTGTCATTCCGTTTGTAACACATCGAAATATCCATTTTAGACCCCATAAAGTATATATATTCTGAATCGGTGTTTGATTTTATGACGATCTAGCTATGTCCGTCCGTCTGTCCGTCTGTTGAAAGCACGATAGAGGTCGCACCGAAAAAGCTAGGGGGCTCAAATTTTGCCAGAATCTTTCCTATAGACAAGGTTTGTTTGGTATTGAAAATCAGCTAAATCAGAATATTAGGAAGAGAGTTATAGCTCGAAAAGCAAGAGTAGGTCGAAAAAACCGTGTCCTTCAAACATCGAATAAAATGGAATTGTGTCTAAACGCATTAACGTAGAGTCATGAAACTTCGAATATATATTTCCTGAGTAAAAACAATATTTTTCCCCGAAAATTTTCTAAATCTATGCATTAGGAGAGGAGTTATCGATCAAAATGTACGAAAATTTATACCGCACAGTGTATTTTTCGGTATATATTTAAAACAAAAACGTCATGAAAGCAACAAAATTTAATGTACGACTCTGAAATTTTGCACACTTTGCTTTTTGGTGAGAGGCTTTTTTTTAACGGAAAATCAATGTGCCACGCCCACTTTTACGCCCACCTCCCATATAACGTTTTACCTAAAATTTATATAATTTCTCTATTAATAAAGATTTTGGAATAATAAAGGGCTATATTGAAACACCTAAGTTGTACTCATTCGGAAAAATAACTTTGACACGCCTACTATGACGCCCACTTTTCACGTTATCAACCGTTAATGAAATTTAAAAGCTTATAAAACCGCCAAAATTAGAGGTATGATAAAATTTGCAACGTATATCCCTCTAGGCATTGTCATTACTGTGCCAAAAAACTAATGTGCCACGCCCACTTTTACGCCCACCTCCCATATAACGTTTTACTCAAAATTCATATAATTTCTCTATTAATAAAGATTTTTGAATCATAAAGGCCTATGTTGAAACACCTAAGTTGTACTCATTCGCAAAAATAACTTTGACACGCCTACTATAACGCCCACTTTTCACGTTATCATCCGTTAATGAAATTTAAAAGCTCATAAAACCGCCAAAATTAGAGGTGTGATGATCAAATTTGCTACGTATATGCCTCTAGGCAATGTAATTACTGTGCAAGAAAATTGAGGTGACACGCCATGTTTTACGCCCACCTCCCATATAACGTTTTACCTAAAATTCATATAATTTCTCTATTAATAGAGATTTTGGAATAATAAAGGGCTATATTGAAACACCTAAGTTGTACTCATTAGCAAAAACAACTTTGACACGCCTACTATAACGCCCACTTTTCACGTTATCTACCGTTAATGAAATTTAAACGCTCATAAAACCGCCAAAATTAGAGGTATGATGATCAAATTTGCTACGTATATCCTTCTAATCAATGTAGTTGTTGTGCTAAAAAGTTTAGTGACACGCCCACTTTTACGCCTACCTCCCATATAACGGTTTATCTTAAATTCATGTAATTTCTCTATTGACACAGTTTTTGGGAAAATAAAGGACTATATTGAAATATCTAAGTTGTATTTATTAGCAGAAACTTTATTGACACGCCTACTTTAATGCCCACTTTTATTGAAATACTACATTTACAAAAGCATTTTAGTAGCATATCGAAGTTATAAGGGGTGGTTAAATTTTAAGGGCCGATGTTGATTTTAAATAAAACACAAATTATTTAAGAAATTATTATCATTTCATTTTATAATGATAATATTTGTATGGTTCAATTATGTATTTAACAAAATATTGGCCAAATGGCTCCCCCACCATCCTTGGCGCCACTCCCCTATCTGATGGTCCAAATTTTTAATGACAATGTTGATGCTCAATTGTTGGGCATGATGATGACTCTCTTTTGCCACACTATCGCAAAAAACAGATTCACAGATTTTCTAACATTTTACACAGACCTGTTTTGCAGAAATTTAAATATTTTTTACAATTCTCCCAATTGTAGACGAATTTGAACGATTATTTTGATCAAAAGAATTACGAAGTGCACAAAATGCATTTTGATTTGAACGCCCATTTTTATAAAAAACCTGAATAACTTTAAAGCGTTGCTCATTTGGGTATATTTCCACGGATCAAATTGAGTAAGTTTGAAATTGAGAAATGTCAAGTGAAATGCAGAAAACAAATTTAAAGACTAGGTGTAGTTCACCTTCAACATGGGCCCTTAAAATTTCACAACCCTTTACAAAGAAAGTGATACATATTTTATTATAAAGAGTTTATTCCATAATGATTAACAAAATAATAAATATTGTGCTTTAAATGTACACAAAATTGGTGGTGGGTATAAAAGATTCGGCACAGCCGAATATAGTGCTCTTACTTGTTTTAAACTGAAAGACGACAATTTTGTGTATTCGACAAGGTATGGTGATGGCAATGAGCTTCATCTTAGAAGATGACATTTTTTAAAAAAATAAGCGTTGACGTGACTGTGCTCCATTAAACGAATTGCTGGCGTTTTCCATGGTCTGCTCGTTTGAGTTTCAGAGGAAGCTGAATTTTAGACTGATACAGGTGAAGAAGGCCTTTTGTCATAATAGTAATTTGTAATATTTTAAGTTGTTTAGAAATATGCCCACGTTTTCGGGTCTTGTGCATTCTTTTCGTTTACATCAGCAATATTTCAAGAAACCAACCGGTACGTAAATGCACATGATTCTTATTTGCTTTCCCAATAGCTGTTATAAATTTTCACAATAATAACGCTTTATTCTTGCATAAAGCATTTCATTATTAACAATCGAAATAAAAATATGTGACAGGTGCCAAATTTAAGAGTTGGCAGTTGTACAAAAAAGAAGCGATACTAAATTTTGAAAGTGGATTCTTAGTGGGACACCTTTTATATAAACCCCCCCAAAAAAAAGTATAAATAAATTCTTTACATTTACATGACGTACAAAAATCATATATTCACATACACACATATGTATTTACATATGTCTGTACGTGTACTGGAATACACATTTATCTTTGCTCACAAAATATGTATATTCAATGTATGCAGGTCTTTGTCTCAAAGTACTTGTATTTGTATATACATATTTACAAAATTTGACATACATAGCTTGCAATAAAATGATGCTAAGGAGTGAATAAGTGTATAGCAATGTAAGAAATGAAGAGAATTCATATAAGTTAAAAGCATTTTGCAATTATGGCCAATTAAAGCCACAAGAGTGCTTTGTGTGCCAAAAATAACAACATCAACAGCAAGAGAAAACAAGTAACAGTGCTATATTCGGCCGTGCCGAATCTTATATACCCTTCACAACGTGTAGTCGTGCAATAACAATTGTTTGTATCACCATTCATCCTATATAAAATACGTGCATACGTACACGTTAGAATAAATGTGGCATCGAATCCTAGCTGAGCCAAAAAAATTTATATAATACAATAATAATATAATACAAAAAATTTTATTTTATTTTATTTAATATATTATTTGTATTTTATTATTTTTTTTAAATTTTTTCAAAAAATTTTTTTAGAAAAATTTTTAAAAATTTCTTTAAAATTTTTTTTAAATTTTTTTTTGTAGTTTTTTTTATTATTTTTTTCTTATTTTTAATATTTTTTTTTTTTGTATTTTTTTTTGTTTGGTATGTTTTTTACATGTATCTATGTATGTATGTTGTTGTTGTAATTGTGAAAAAAAACGAGGTGGTCGTGGTTTTTTGCTCATATCTCAGAAAGTTATGGGGCGATTGTGCTGAATTTCAATAGCGATTCATTCCTGGATATTTCCAAGAGATTGATACCATATACAGATCTGAGGAACATATAGTTGCTTCTAAAAGTTGATTTCAACCAACACACGGACAAACGGGCAGACGGACAGACGGACAGACGGACAGACGGTCAGGGCTTAATCGACTCCTCTATACATAAGCTTTCAGAAAATATATACTTTATGGGGTCGGAAATGAAAATTGTAGAAATTACAAACGGAATGACAAAGCTATATATACCCTTGTACACCACAGGTGAAGGGTATAAAAAAGGTTATTATATACATACATAAACTCAAATTATATGACACACTTACAAACACACCTACGCATACATATAACATACTGTATTCTATGTATTCACATAACAATTACTTAAATAATCGTCCATATAAGTTCAGGTAGAATTGAAGAAAAAGATCTAACTAAAGCATACTAAAGAAATTTGTGGTTTTAATTTTTTGGGTTAAGAAACAGGGCGAGAGAGAGGTATACAAAAAAAAATTCATTTGTAGGTAATATACATTTTGTTTATACTTGTTCTTAAAATAAAAAAAAAATAATAATTTAATAAAAAAAACTAGAAAGATGTCTCTGATTACTGTTAAGCATATAAATGTGTCTGGACTAAAATATTTACAATATTTTATGATAATAAAATTACATGGCTAAGTCTGTGATATTATGTATTAAGTAGCTTAAGTCTAGCTAGGAGACTTGGGGAGGTATTTTAATAATAAATTTTCTTATTTGACCGTTTTGAGCTTATGTATATGTGTTTACAATCTCTTAGGATTACCTGTGAAAAATTAAGTACTATTATTATTAAAAAAAAAATCTTAAAGACTTCTGTGATCTTAATACCTTTGAAGATCTTACTCAACAAATCATAAAGGTTTTTTTTGACACTAGCTGTTGATGCATATTATAATAGATTAGAATACGTAGTCTAGAAGTATTCTTTGTCATGTTTTGAATTTCAATGTAGCTTACGATAAAAATAGTATTTTATAAATATGTTATACCTCGGCCATATCCTGTTTTATTTGTGAACAACATTCTATATTAGAGCATTTTATTTTGTATTTATATTATAGAGCAGTGCTATTCAACCTATGGTACGCGTACCACTTGGTGGTACGCGAAAAATTTCCAATTGGTACGCGAATTCTTTTAAAATTTTAACGATTTCTATTTTGCAATTGGAAACAAAAATAAAAATCATCCTAAAAGTATACCTTTAATGTACATGTTCTTATGTTTTTTGTAATTTTTATTATTTTTTTTTAATTTTATTGTTTTTTATTATTAATAAATAAAATAGATTAAAAATTTTAAAATTGTTTACATTATATTTTTTTTGGTGGTACGCGAAAAGTTTGTCGTGAATTTAGTGGTACACGAGCCAAAAAGATTGAATAGCACTGTTATAGAGTAATATAAAGGCGACTTATATTATATTTTAGGGTAGATATAAGCTAACTGTGTTGTATATCAAATATGCAAAAATCTCGTGTCGTGGTGTTTGTGATTAAATTCCTCCGATATGGCTCGACCGTTTTCATGAAATTTTGTGTGCATATTGGCTAGGTCTGAGAATCGGCCAACATCTATTTTACATACCCCTCAATGCTACGCCTTTTTTCACGCCCCCTCAGGTAGGCAACATCGCTGCACCGATCTTATTAAAATTTTCACATAATATAACTAACATATCAGATATGATTAACAGGATACTTTTTTTACCACGCCTATTTTAATGCCCAATATTTTAATTATGTACTTGCATCGATATAGCTTTTAGTATTTTTTTTTTCAAATTGTACACAGTTTATAGTTCAGCCAATGAATAAATAAACGTTTAAGAATCGGTCAACATTTATTTTTCATACCCCCTAGTATTTATGGTGACTCAGCCCACAGGACAATTTATGTCTCACCTAAATAACTTAATGGCTTCGATTAAATTTGAAACTAAAATAGATCTGCGTCGTATCGTACAAACATATGGATTACTTTTTCTTTTAATGTACTCAGAGTGAGTTAGATACTTTTATTTAACTAAAAATATATATCTCCTAAAAATAATCTAAATGGAAAGCAGCGTTTGCCGGGTCGGCTAGCAATTTCATATAATTTAAAGTATTCATTCAGAAACAGAGATAATACTCAATTGGAACTTGTAGAAACTGATGGTGTTTTCTTTCCTGAAGTTAATGTTGCATTAATTCTGACCTATGCCTTTTTTGGTGTTCTTTTCCGAAAAATATGCAATATTATAAGCAGGTGACAAGTTCTTTTATAATAATGTTGCCATAAAAATATCAAAAAATGTAACATGTTGTACCCTGAATTAAATCAAAGGGTTAGAATATTGCACTTTTTAACAGTAGATATTAAATAGGCGAATTAACTTTTTGTAGTGGTTAAAAATAATTTATGGTCCCAAATTATTAAAATGGAAGCAAGAAATGCAGTTTTACATAAAAATACAGCTATCATGTAAAAAGGGTGAAAATTTCTGTCCTATTCTGCTGATTATAAAGGTAGCATTTTGTTAGGGTGCAGGCGACCTTTGAAAAGTGTTTAACTATAAAAGGGCAACATTGTTTGCTTAGTAATCAATCTAAGGCATATGAATCTGTCAGGATTTAAAAATAAGTTAGGGCCAGTGGCGTTAATTACGGCCTATTTAAAATATTAGAAGTTTCTTATCCCTACTCTACTTCTCTACCTACTGTTAATCGTTATCCTCTATCTTCTATATATATAAAAGTGAAACTCTGTCTGTGTGTTAGCTATAGATTTCGAAACTGTAAAACCGATCGGACTCAAACTTTGGCAAGTTGTTGTACATATTCCGGGGGGTGTTTATGAGTGATAAAAAGTGGGCGGGGCTACGCTAATAAAAAAAGTTATTGTTTTGAGCTCCTTGCTCTGGACTGATTTTTGTGAAACTTTGCACACATATTGAATTCTCTATTTCTTGATAAGAAAAGTGGGCAGTGCCACGCCCATAAAAAAAATTATAATTTTTAGCTTTTTGCACTTGATATTCAATTAAAATTCAGAATGCATTTTTATTTATTCAGGGGCGTAGCAACGCCCGCCGGGCTTTTCTTTTAATAGGAGAAAGTTTTACACATTTTTAAAAGACCACCGGACAAATGATTCAATAATTTAATCTTAAGATACTGAAGTCATAATATTTTTAGTTGGTTTTATATTCAGTTCTCTTAGAATAAAAACTCAAACATTGGTAGATATGTTAGGTATTTTTTTTTAGTGAAAGACACACATTAGAGCAAAGAAGCAGCAATTAAATTTTAAAGCCAAAGGGCTCTTTTGTTTACTAGGACCAAAATCACAGCTAAGCTTGGAAAATAAAGTGATAGTTTACAAGACAATGCTTAAACCCATTTGAACGTATGGGATACAGCTATGGGAAACAGCCAGTAATTCAAATATTGAATTACTACAAAGAATCGAATCAACGTCTCTATGGATGATTGTAAATGCCGCATGGTTTGTATCTAATAATACAATTTACACCGATATATATACCCCAAAATTTATAGAAGAAATAAGAAGATTTACAGAAAACTATCTGAAAAGGCTAAGTCATCATATCAACCGATTAGCTGTAGCGCTTCTTGTGGATACTGCGGAAGTCAGAAGACTCAAAAGACATCACATACTTGACTTGCCATATAGAAGTAAATTGTATATACATATGTATATTTATTTAAAAATTTGAAATACACATGTTTTGTATAATTAAAAAGATTCATTTTATGACTATAGCTAAAGGCTTTTACTAACAGGTATTTTGTTGTTCTCATTGGAGTTCATGTGAATCATAGTATAATTTTTTTTAATTTTATACAATTTATTTATTGTCCTTAAATGGATACATTGTCAGTAAAAAAAAATGTTGAAAGAAAAAGAGTGCTGTTAAAAATGGCTCTACCAAGGCCATACCCAATATACAGATAAAAATCATTGCTAAGCAAGATGTTACAACTGACAAGTTATAGCACAATTAAAGTTTATGATTTTAATTTAATCCATTACCAGCTTCTCTGTTCAATATAATTTTATACCATAGACAGATAACAGCGTTAATTTGCATTAAAAGTCTTAATTAAAATTAACTTATGAATTATAACCATGCCAATGTGTATTAGATTTCACGTAAATGCACTAAATCAAATTGTATTTATACTGCATTTAGCAATTTCAATATGGCAACACGGTCGGCAATCGATCAAAAAATTGATAAAACAAAAATTTAAAATAAAAATAGATTCGATATGTTGAAGTTTTTCACATATTTTTTTGGAATGCCTTTCATTTTAGGTGTAAGTTTTCCTTAATACTGGTATCGTCCATCGTAAGCACGTCACTCTCCTCCATGAAAAGATACCATTAAACCTACGAATTTCCACAATTCCCTTTCTCTTATTTTAGCGTGTCCTTCTGCCATCCCAACTTGTAGCAACATGTTTAGACTTGTGATTGCTAGTGCAAAAACTGTTGTCTGTCACAGCAAAATTTTAATTTGCATTAGTGAGATTCTAATAAAAAACAACGCTGTCGTCTGTCTATGGTATTAGAGAAAAATGAATATTTTTATACTGTATGCTGTATTTTAGGACTGACTGTACAAGCATGTAATGATGAACAACATTTACAGGTAAATAAATAATAAAGAATAATTTAAGTTCTGCCCAGAAGTGGTTGCGACAAACACTTAGTTTAGTTATGTTAGAAGAACGTTACGGTTGTATCAACAAAATTTCATTTTAATATATAAATAAAGGGTGTCTCGGTAAAAAAGCACTTTTTAAATTTAATGAAATTTCTTTGTGTGTGCAAGTGGCAACTCTGAAATTTGGCAGCTGTGACATTTGCTTATACTTATTATTAAAACTGAAGCGCTTTACAAAAGAAAAACGTGTTATAAATATTTTAACTTATTAGAGTTATTTGGAAAGCTAAGGTGAGACCGCTCTCAAACTTTATTATTCGAATTTTAGTCTTTAAAGTGCAACCAATGTGCCATCCAGTCGAAGGAAGTGAAAGAATTTAAAAATTTTTGTCGGTTGTGGCTACTAAAACTACTTTGCGTCGACGTAACATTCGCTCTCTAGAAAATATTACTGTTTTAAACAACAATTAGGCATCGTTTTTCAATAACTGTAAGTTCTACGAAGCACTACGCAACGAAATATGGTGAAAGAACTCCACCTTCATTCATGTATTTTTAAGCTTACTTAGGAACTCAAACCAAAAGACCATGGATGACGCCGACTCTTCATTAAATGGGTAATGGAACAAAGTAAACTCAATGCCAATTTTGTTGAAAAAAGTCATCTTCTTTAATAAAGCGCATTTACAGCTCAATATCTTCGTGAGAAATGTCAAATTTGGGACTCAAAAAATCCTCATGCAATACATAAGCAACAAATTCACCCACAACGAGCAAGTGCGTGAAAACTCGAAATTGTCAAATTTTGGACAAGTGGCCGACTGGGCCTTATCATTTTGAAGATGAGTCAAAAATTTCAGTCACTGTTAACGGCATCGGTTACAGGAATATGATTACAGAGTTCTTGTGGCTTAAAATGGACGGCATGGATTTAGACAACATGTGGCTTAAGCAAGATGATCTATCTGCCACACCGCGCATAAAAAAATCTATTTATCAAAAGAACGATTTCCAGAACAAATTATCTGAAGAAATTCTGATGTCAACTGGCGACTAAGTTCATACAATTTTTTTCTTTTTAGTTTTGTGAAACCTCGGGCTTATGAGAATATAACAGAAACAACTCCTGTGCTTAAATGCAAGATTAGATACTTCTTCGATGAGTGACAGCCTCCCTCTGTGAAAAAATTTATCGGAGCAGCATTTTATTTGGCGGATGTTTGCTTCCGTACGTAATTAAAGCATGCCAATAAAAAACACACAAATATTTAAAAAAATATTTTTTTTAATGAAAAAATGCAATTTTTCGCAAGCATCAGTTACATATGTGGGCAGCAAAAAAAAATTAATTTCTAGCAATTGAAATATATTAACCTCAAAATAAAAGCTAGATGGCATTCGATTTGTACTGAGTTCGGTAGTCCGTTTTCTGGGTGTGCATATATATTCGACAAATATATAATAAATATTATCTTGGAATGCAATAAAAAACAAAAACATATTTTTAAAATACACACATAACTTCTTGAGGACACTGTAACATACTTAAATATAACAACACAAATTAGAAAAAAGGCTTAATATAAAAGGCTTCCTTAAGAAAATCTCTAGTTACACAAGAATATTTTAAGTTTAAATTAAGAAACAAAAAAAGACATACACATACATAAATACATACATACACATATACACACGTAAATAAACTCAAAACACTCAAACATACATTTAGAAACACACATAACAATGCATTGAAAATCCATAAAAGTACTTTAAAGACAAAGAAAAATTGTAATAATCTTAGAAGAAAAATGTTGATTTTTTTTTATGATTTAAATTAAACAAAAAATAATAATGACATTTTAAGGAAAATGAAATGTAATATTTAAGCAAAAGTTTGTAAAGAGGTGGAGAAGCAAATATTCAAATTAAACTTTAAATTTAAAATTAATTTTAGACATCACTGCTGTTTGTAGTGAGATTGAGACCACTCATTTTTGTCGAAGTTTTAATGGGTAAATTTTTTTTGGACCAGGCTGCATTCAAGAGGTTCTTATTGGAAATGGCAGTTATCGTGTTGGACGCATTATAACTTAAAGCAGTTGATGCTGTTTTGGTAGGCGGATTAGTGTTAGTAGTAGCAGTTGAGATTGTTGTTAAGGGATATAAAGCGTAGCAATTTACAGCTGCCGAGGCGTTACACTCTAGCAATGGCAATAGAACCTCGCCTGCAGGGGAAGGGAGAATTGTTAGCAAATAAAATAGACAATTGAATAATTTTGTAATACTCTTTAAATACTTAGAGAAAATTTACTTTAGGACAAGCATAAAATGTTAACAAAGGTTTTGAGAAGAAAGTCAGAGAGCAAAGAGTGGGAAAGGAAATTTTACTATTTTTAAAGGCTTGAAATAGCATTAGTCATATGCAGCCTCTTTAATGGATAGTACTTACATAATGATGATGCTAAGAATAACAAAAACACTAGAATATTTTAGGGTTTAACAATTTCTAGGGAAATACGTGCACAATGATACAAATTTAAAATTATACGAAAGAACAAATGCAGCAACATAGAAGTTAGTTACAGAAATTTCTTAAGAAATTTCAAAACTATAAAAAAGAAGCCATTAATAGGGACAATATATATAGAAGTAACACAGTATAGGATGGTTTATATAGTTCTAGTCTAAATCGAATCATTGTTACTACTAAAAACGTATGTGTGCTTGAGTTGTTATGGTGTAAGTTAAAAGTAAATATTTATCGCATATTATCTTAATAAATTAAGTTTTATATCCTTTATGATTGAAAGAATGATCAAGAAAATATAAATAAGTATACGAATACATAAAAAAATAAAAACTCTAAATATAATTAAACTTTTGATAAAGGTGTATTTGATAAAAACTTTTTAGTTAAATATTTTCGAAATCAATTTTCCGTTCAAGAGGTGCAGTAAAAAGTCTAAATATTTTTGAGTTGTAGCAACTAAATATGTGAGAATATATAAAATAACTTTATGTTTAGATTTCTCAAATTCAAGAGAAATTTTATTTTAGAACTATAAATTTCTTAACTAAAGAATTTTTTTTTGATAATTCTGTTTAGGGGCAGCTAAAATCATCGTTTCGTTTAAATATTTAAAAACTGGGGTCGAATTACGGCATTCGATATCGAACGAAATTTTACTCGAACGATCGGGCTTGCTGTGCTTTATGTATAGAGATTCTAATAAAAATTTTCAAATTTCGATCATGTTCGAATGCCGTAATTCGGCTCCTGTTTCATTTATATTTTAAAAATTTTTTTCTCATCATATTGTATAAAAATGCCTAGAGAATAAACAGATGAGAGATTCGCAACTGAACAAAGAATCAGGAAAAATTAAATTTTATCACTTAAACCAGCGATCAATTATATAAACGCAGGGAGGATATCGTCGATATTTTTATGTCAGAATTTTGCCCTTTGAAGCAATAATTCATTCATAGTTTATCGTTCTCACCTACATGGCTCCGTTTAGGGTTTGCCTCAGACCAGTAGACGACGCACACTTAGCTATTTGCAGGGTCTAGCCGGTAAAAAATCAAAATCAATTTTTTGAGTTTTAATAATTCAGACATAAGCAGAATCAGAATCGGACAAGATTAGATTAAAAAAATGAAGCCATGGGTGTCTTGAACCGTCTAATAGCCATAATTTTGTAGGTCAAAGATAAAGTTTCAAAAACTATGTTTTTCAATTCCATGCGCATTAAAGACATCTTATTCAAATTTTTCTCATTTTTAGTACAAAGGCTGCTCTAGAATTTTGGGTGGAACATATTTTGCTTAAAAAGATATGCTCGTTTTAATAAAAATAAGTACAATTATCATATCTTTAGAGAAGTGTCTATAAAGTTGGCTCAAATTAGGTGTTTTCCCGAAAATTAGCATAATATTTGATATAAGTGGGACCATCTCATTGGTGACATGAAGAGACATAAACTTGAAACTTTGCTCAAACACTCTCTACATTATATTCTCTTAGATCTTGAATGATTTATACTTCGCACGACTTCGCATCAATGTAATATTTCAAGTCAAAGGCAATTTTTCAAGTCAAGTGTAAGACAAAGCAAATTACCTTCTCCTCTCTTTTACTCCCCAGAATCTCATTAAATATCGATAGAGAAAAATCAACTTATTAATTAATTAAATTAAAGTTAATAAATGAAATAAAACTGCATGAGTTTCAAGGATTCGTCCAAGAAACTAGAGACAAATATTTAAAATTCTACGACTGGTACCCTATGCCTGTTAGCATGCACAAGATATTATGCCATGCGATCGATGTTATAAAAAATTTCGTTGTACCCATCGGTCAGTTATCTGAAGAAGCTCAGGAAGCTCGCAACAAGGATTGTAGGCGATACAGGTTGGCGCACACACGCAAATCTTCAAGAACCAATACAAACAGAGATTTGCTTAACATGTTGTTGAAAACATCAGATCCTCTGATCAATTCTTATCGACAAAAACCCTTCAAAAACTTTTCATCGCTCCCACCGGAAGTCATAAGGTTTTTAGTTGAGCCTAGTTTTGATGCCCATAAAGATTTACGTTTAGAGCTTGCAGGAGCAAGTGAAACTGAAGAAACAGATAAGTTAAGCGAATCTGATTCTGATGAATAGTAGAGTAGAAGTTTGGTTTAACTCATAAATGTATGACTCATTTATTATGAAATTGAATGAGCAGTCCTATTTTAATTTTAAGTCCTTATTTTTTGTTGAAATTGAATAATAAGAATTTAAACAAGTTTTTTCAATTCTGTTTTTTCTATTGTGTTACAAAAGTAAATAAAATTTTCAATTTCTGATTCATTTATTTTGTTGCTTTTTTTTGCGTTATGACCTCCCCCTACCTCTCAGTATTGTGTGTTCTAGCCCTGTACTATCACCTCCATTCGGCGAATCATCTATAACATCACAATTCATTGAGAAAATATCGAAAAATAAAGTAAAGAAGTTATTGTTACTTCATTGGCCCCTTAAAATAGACCCTAAGGCTTTCAAGGACCCCTCGGGAGGTCTTATCGGTCCTTGATCCTGTCAAAATTTTTCCTTGACCCATTTTACACCAAATCCAACTATTTTAAATTTAAAAATAATTTTTCCCGGCTACCTTGTATGGGGTAGCTCACTGTGCGACGTGTGATTTTCACTGCGTCAATTATTTAACAAGCAGAGCAAAACCTGAATGCCTTTTACTTAATTACGCAGATCATCGGCAACGTCTAAAGTTTGCAATTAAATTTCAACATTTAGCAAGAAATAAAATGAAATTTATTTAGGATCTAATTATGGGTGCTGAAAATTCTTTTCATATAATACACTATGTTGGTAAGCAAGCAGAACTGTATTTTCTGGGCTTTTCATCGTCAATTGCATCCAATTAAGTATGCAGTACAGCAGCTTGTGTCATTACTTCTAAAATGTTACTGAGCTTGCTTATTCAAAGCTGAAAAGACTGTAAGTTGAGAACGGTATCAGTTTATCTAAGAACACATTATAAGCCTTGTTCTCTATCGACTTACTGTATCGGTTTTCTGAGTTTTAAATTTTTAAGTCCATCAACTCTTCCAATCAAATATTTCTAAGGTCATAACGTATCTGGGCGATGGTAGTTAAAGTATTGTTTATACGCATTTCAACAATTTTGTTAGCTGTGTAGCAAGTAGAATCATTCTGTTGGAACCATATATCGTCCGGGTTGATGTTCCTAGATTCTAGCCACAGGAAGTCTGTTATCATCTCAAGATAGCAAAAACCATTCAAGGTAAATGCTTGCCATATTACATTTTCAAAGACGTACAGCCCGATGACACCCTGCCAGCTCGCCAGCCTACAAGCCACACCAAACAGTTACAGTTTGTGAATGCATGGGATTTTCAACAATCACTCGTGGTTTCTCGCCTAAAAGCTCAAATTTTGCTTCCTTACGAATCCACTGAGGTGAAAGTATGGCTTGTCACTCAAGATGATCTACTTTGTAAAGTCACAATTCACTTTTTTCTTCTCAACCATTCAAATTGCTAACGTCACTTGTAAGGCACACTGCACAGGTTGCAGCAAAACGAGACGGGGAAGCAATCGCAGGTATTTTCGCATTTCCCGCATACCCAGTTTTATGAAATTTATGCACAACTCTCCCATTTGTGGACAAAAAAATCATGAAGTGCACGAAATATTATTATATTATTTAAACAGCAATTTTTGTTACAAGCTTTAAACAGTTTGACCTTCTTTGCATGATGATGGAAATTTCCATCATATTATTTATTGAAGAAGTAAACACGCGCAAAGAAGAGCTCAGTAAACTGGTTGTTGTTGACAACATTTAACATGACTATTGTACGTATGAATTTGATTATAGCGGTAAAAAAATAACAAGCAAGAATAAAAAAGGTTTCATGAAGAAATCAGTACCAAGCTGAAGCTATGAAGAGAGAGTTTCCACGCTTGACGGTATAGATATAAGTTGTGTAGCTTGGAAGGACAACAAGGATGTAACATTCTTATCAACATATGTCGGAGCATTACCTGTAGATAAGGTAAGTAGATTCGATAAGTCCAAAAAAGAAAAACTTACCATAACCTGTCCATCTAAAAATACAATAAGCACATTGGAGTTGTAGACCCAATGGATAACTTCTTGGGATGAAACCACATAACATTAAGATCAAAATAGTGGAATTCGCTTATTTTTTTTTTCATTTAATTAATTAAGCAGTCATTAACTCTTGGATAGGATATAAAAAAATGCTTAGGAAAGAAATGTGTCACAAAAGGATCTGCTTACAATGAGTCAATTTAGGAATGAGTTGGCTTTTGTTCTAGCCACTAAAGATGCTAAGCGCGGGCGTTCAAATAGTAGTTCTAACGACCAATATTTGCAGTCAAAAAAAAAAGATTCTGCAACTCCTGCACCCCCGAAAGACATAAGGAAAGATGGTTCTTATCATTGGCCAAAAGTAGGCGGATCACTTAGATGCAAATACCCAAAATGTAAAGGATACTCTACAATAATTTGTAGCAGATATGAAGTCAATTTGTGCCTTAAAAAGAATAATAATTGTTTTTTAAATTATAATATAGAACAAAAATAAAACAAAGCTTGACATGCGTAATTGCATGATGATGGAAATTTCCATCATATTTTGGACTAAAAATTTTTTTAATATATTTTCCTCATTTTGGAGCATGAATTTAAAAAAAGAAACAAATCATGCAAAGAAATGAACCTCTTCATGTTTGAATTTGACAGACACTGAAACGATGCATAAATTAAAAAAAAAAAAAAAGAAACAAATCATGCAAAGAAATGTACCTCTTCATGGTTGAATTTGACAGATACTGAAACGAAGAACTGTTTAATTAAGTCGGACAAAAAACTTGACCACTCTTGATAAAGATTTAAACAGAAAATCCTCCACAGACATTTTTCTACTGATAAATACATATGTCTTGTGTCCTATGTTATTTTTGTTATTTTAAAATAATTGTGGATGTATCACAATGTATCAAGGCTAATGGAACATTTACATAGACAGTTTGTTTATTACTCTTACTTAACAGACTATTTCTTTAGCTTGATGTATTAGTTTGTAATGTCAATGATCAATATATTTTTAAGACAAGTTGCCAAACTCAATTGATATTTGTTTAATTGTTTTACTCACGCTAACGTAGAAGGACTGACTGCGAAGAAAAAATTTTAAAATTTAAGCTCTAAATAGCAAGAGATGCCGTAAAAGGATCATATAAAAAATTGGTTTTTTTTTTCTTTATTACAAAAGAATTTTTGATATTGCTTTTGAATAAAAGAGAAATATCCGTAATGTCCCCACATATTAAAAATTATCAACAAGTTCAAAGAGTTTTTAAATTACACTTAAATATTTTTTTTAAGTTTATCTAGCAATTCAAAATCCCTATTTAAATCTCAAACAGTATAAAGTTAAATTTTATTTATAAATCATCAATATGTACTACTAAATAGAAATAATTTTTTATATAAAAAAAAATTAAAAAAATCTAAAATCAAACAAAGGAGAACGTGTTAAAGAAATAATTCAGTATTTCAAATTTCTTAAATACAACAAAATTTTAACATATTAAAACCATGTAAATCATTTCATTCACCATGTAAATCATTTCATTCACTGCGTATGATTAATATAATATTAATTATACGCTTCATTAGCTAGTGAAATAAAACTTTTTTTATATAAATAACGCATACTATGAAATCACAATTTATACCGCAGACAAAAAACAAAATTTCATTTTAATATACTAATGGAAAGTGATGGCTGAAAGGAAAGTTTATTATTTAAAAACAAATAATGTTGTCATTCTAAATAAGCCCTAATAATTTAATCAAATAAAATGTAAATTTTTGCTAATGAAATTAACAGACTATTCAATTAGAATGAAATGGAAAATACACACACACAAATGCAAAACTCAGCCAGAAAAATAAATGAATAATATGCACTAACTCACATACATACTTAGTAGCAGGGATTCTTTTGTCAATATTTAAATAAGGCTGTTTTTTTTTTTGTGACAAAAAATGTTATAGTGTATTTCAGTTAATATTAATTTAGGGAATAAAGCTTACATACACAAATACTATCTACGATTTAAAAAAAAAAAGAAAAAAAAAACAAAGTCGAAATAAATAAAACAGAAATTAATAGAAATCCATTTATTATTTGTGGCATTAAAAATATTAAGTAGAAAAAATATAAATCTATGAAATATTTAAAATATGTATTAAAATGTTTGCGTTTTCGTTTTTGTGAATTATAAATAAAATAAATAAAACTTAATTATTTGAAATTTAATACTGCAGAGTACAGATTATAAAAAAGAAAATAAAAGCTAAAGCTTTTAAGTTTAATACAACTACAGAACTATTATATAAAACAATCAGAAATTAAATAGATTTAACTAGAAGAAATACTTTAGCCGCTAGCAATGAATTAAAATAAAAAAGCTTCTCAGTTAACAAACTGTATATTTTTATACAATCAGGAAGTGTGTTTTTTAAATCTATTTACTACTATTTTTTTAATTAATAACTACTTGCAACTATAATTTATTTAATATAGATTTAGGTATAGTTTTCGTACCGTTTAGACTGGGCTGAGCGTATTGCATGAATCCTTCCGATATATAATGATGCTGTGAACTTGACGTACTTGTACTACATCGCGGTCCCATACTGTGAGGTGCTACTCGTGTTCTTATTTCGGCTGCCCGGGCTCCGCCCATGGCAGTTTCCTCTTCATTCAGCTCTTCCTCTTCGATGTACATGGAGGGAACATCATTGCGGGCAGGTCTGTCAATGAAATTTAAGATAAAGTGATTAGTTTTTTAAAGTTTTAGTTTTTACTTGAAGTATAACGAGCAGCATGTGCTATCAATAATATTAAGCATATGCTACACGTCACCCTACCGTAGAAGTGATAAATGCACTTAGAAATAAATCATGTCATATTGAAGTGGTTTATTTTTAAATTGTTTCAACTACTATTTTATTAAATTCATCTTTGAGTGTCGTTTTTAAGCCACAACATCATTGCTGTTATTTTTAATACAAATTATACATTACTCATACGCCACAGGTGCTTTTCGAAATCCGACATAAAATCCCAGCTAAATAATCCATGACAAAAAATTTGGAGGGATTCGACTGGTGACGAAGTGATTAAATTTAGAAGAAAATACTAATGATTTTAACATTAGCGTGTCATTAGAGGTCATGTGTTTACATGAATATTTTAATGAACTCCATTTTATTTTAACAAGTGCACAGAACTCATGCATATATAGTGAAAAGCATTCGCTGTTATATGAGTTAATTTTGTTTGCATAGAGGATTTCTATAAGATATTTTGCATGATGTTGCATACATTTTTAAGCACATCATTTATGATACAATTTTTACACAATTAATTTAAAAGTCTTTAAAATGTAATTCGAGTTGCACTATTTCCAGTTTTTTTTTTGTTAAGATGTTTAAACGAGTCCAAGGTGAATTTCATTAATAAAACATTTAAAATAAAAGAAATAATAAAATGCTCTATTAATATTTACTAGAAATGAAATAACTTCATTTGTTAAAAATATGTAAATTATTAAATTATTATTCCATTAGCAGATAAACTTCGGCAAATATATCCAGTAATAAAGCGGTCAACGCCAGGCATTGAAATTAATGCGTGTTTGAAATCGTCTGTTTTGTGGAAACACATCAAGAATCTCAAACTGACTAGCCACATGCATGTCGAAATGTGGAGCAACTAATATAGAGAAGTCTTTTTAAAGTAATTTCTGGACTTCAGCAATGCGGTTTGAAATTTCAGCCGGCTTTATTCAATTTTCCCAATTTTTTCCTAATACACCGAATCAAAATCCAAAGTAATCGGAAAAGTGTTTCCAAACATTGCACGAAATTAGTCAAATTTTGAAAAAACGTTCATTATACAACCTTAAAATCTCCAACTGAAATCAGCAAAAATTTTTAATGACAGTCGTCTTGTGGTGAAAAATCTGATAAGCTACGTTTTTAAAGCATTAGTATTAAAAAAGTAAAAAGTAGGTAACGTGTTGAATCCCATGAATACAAGTGGTTCAGACTGAGATGCCACTAAATTTTAGCTGGTTACAGTTTCCAATTTCGCTTGTATTCACAATGCTAACTAAAAAATCTCAAGGTCAGTCGTTGTGCGTTTGAAAAGTGTTGCTTTTTCCACAGTCGGAACGCCATTAGAATTATTTGTTTACCCTCCAAACAAGACAACAAAAAATGCCATATGTTTTGTATTATAATAAGCGAGATTGTGATATAATCGCATTAATCAATTAAAATGTTAATAAAACAACTTAAGAATAATTTTTAATTGCTAATTCCAGCAAAACATACGCTTTACATATACAAAAATAAGTGATTATTAAAAAATATATTCCAGTTTTCTATTTTTATTAACTATTTTTGCACATTTCGATATAAATAAGATTTTAAGGAAAGAAACGTATAACGGGACAGCTAGTAGAAAAATAAAATATTTTTTAATTAGTCAAATTTTTATAGACTGGGGTTTTTTTTTTGCAAAACATTTTGAAACAAACGAGCAAATAAAGGTTAATATCATTAACACAAATTATTTGTTTCTCTTTCCACGTTACAACTTCTAAGGCATTATTTGTAGTATTAGTGTAGACAAAGCGAAAAGATGATGTAAACTTTAAAACATTAAATTTTCTTATTAAAATTTCTTGCTATTTTGTGGAAGTCCATAGAATAGTTAATTTATTTTTAAAGACCTTGAATCAATTTAAATTTTATTATAATTAAATTTAATTTTATCTTGTTGGTATGACCGAATAAATTTAAAAAACAACTAAGAGTGTTATATGCCCTTCACAACGTGTAGTCATGCAAAATACGTACATACATGTAAAAAACATACAAAAAAAAAAAAAAAATTACAAAAAAAAAATATATTAAAAATAAAAAAAATAATAAAAAAATATTAAAAAAAAATTTTAAAAAATTTTTTAAAAACTTTTTTGAAAAAAATTAAAAAAAAATATAAAAAAATAATAAAATATAATTAATATATTTAATAAAATGAAATAAAATAAAATTTTTTTGGCTCAGCTGGAATTCGATGCCACGTTTACTTTAACCAGTATGTATGTAGGTTGTTGTTGTAATTGTGAAAAAAAACGAGGTGGTCGTGGTTTTGGGCTCATATCTCAGAAAGTTATGGGGCGATTGTGCTGAATTTCAATAGCGATTCATTCCTGGATATTTCCAAGAGATTGATACCATATAGAGATCTGACGAACATATAGTTGCTTCTAAAAGTTGATTTCAACCAACACACTGACAGACGGGCAGACGGACAGACGGTCAGGGCTTAATCGACTCCTCTTTTCATAAGCTTTCAGAAAATATATACTTTATGGGGTCGGAAATGAAAATTGTAGAAATCACAAACGGAATGACAAAGCTATATATACCCTTGTGCACCACAGGTGAAGGGTATAATAATTTCCAGCTGATAAAGGCCGAGTAAAACTTATTATTTGCTGTTCAGTCCTAACATAAAATTTCCTAAAAAGCAAAGAGTTCTCACAAATACAAAATCAATAAAAACTCAACATCTTTAAATATTTCACCACTTTATTCGTAAGCCAAGTGATAATTTGGCATAAGTGTCAATGAAATACGAAAAAAAAATATTGAGAACGATATTTCAACTAAGATTTTTTATTTTTAATTCTTGTTTTGAAGTTAAAAAGTGGTTTGAGTTGAGTTATAACTCTTTTAAAAGTAATCACTCCCCACTAATAAATTTCTTCGAATTCTACTAACATTTTTGCAATATACTTTTGCATTTTTAGGATGTGATGGTGTGATATTTATTTAACGCAAAACTTCTACTTGCCTTTAACTATCGACTACTCTCATACACATATAAAGGCCTATCTGTATGTGCAGTTGTTTTATTATATGTATGTAGAGTAGGGAATCAGTTGATACACATTGTTATTGGCAGAGAGTATGTATTGTTGTTAAGGCTTTTGTTTATTTTGTTGTTACTTTTTATTGTAACATTGCTAATTGGATTTACTTATCAGTTTTACTCAATCTCAATTTTACATTAAATGAGTTGTGTTATAAGCGAAGTTAACAAAGGCAAATTTGTCTATAGTTTTAACCCTGCAGCTTTTATTTTATAAGATGGTTTTTGTTTTTTTTTTACTTTAATTTGTGTGATTGTGTGTTTATTTAAAATATCGCAACAAATAAATATACATAAATTCTTTGCGATTTCATTCAGAAATGTACGATTTTATTGTACGGTAGTTTTAGGAACCCTAGTAGTTAATTTGTATATAGTTTTATACTAGTCTCAATATTTGTATCTTATATAGCAGTAAAAAAAAAAAAAAAAAAAGTAAATGACTTTGTAGTTATAAGAGAATTGTTTTATCTGCCTCTCAGAACATTCCGAATAAAGTAGACCCCAAGTAATTAATACAATCTCTTTTATTAAATGCTGACTGACGAGTTCGCTTATTTTCAGCAAAATTAATTTTTTTCTCTTTACTGTTACAATAAATTTGCAACGAAAACACTAAAGTACAGTTATTTCTTTTCAAGAAAAATATAGGTTTCTTAAATTTTTTTCCTCATATGCTAGGTCTATGTAAACTTTTTAGGTTCACTAAAAACGTGTTCCTTATCGTGTAATCTACAAAAATATTTTTATGCTGTAACATTTATGCTGTAAACATTTTTCCTTTCTAAAAGTGAAGTTTGAAAATAATTTCGAAAGTGAAAAAACAAAAAATTTAGAGTTCGCCACGCTTTACCTCCTTATTTCTTGCCGTTAAATTTCGTTCGTTTGGTTTGCATCATATGAGGAAAGTTAGCAATTTGTCGCTTAGATTTTAACTCACAGTTTCTAACGAATAAAATTATTATTTACAAAAAATTTAACACTTATTTAAATATATTTACTTAAATATTACATATCTTTTGCCCATTCTTCTTGCTTCACAAATAAAATTGTGTTTTCTTACGATCGTATTTGCAGCCATTGTTAGGAACGTTTAATAACTTTTAAAGTATGAGCATTATTGGAATGGCACCGCAATTAAAAAATTCCTCATTTTATAAGATACTAGCAAAGCGTTGCTACGCCCCTTAATGAATAAAAATGCATTCTGAATTTAAATTGAATATCAAGTGCAAAAAGCTAAAAATTATAACTTTTAAATAAGTATTGTTGACCTTTTTTGTTGTTTATATATTTTGTTGTAGATTTTTGTTTGGCTTTAGGCCATAAAAATTCAATTTTGTTGTTTTATTTTTAAAGAAAATATTTTAAATTTCTTTATTTATTTTATTCCAATATTTCGACCTACTTCGTAGATCATCATCAGGGATCTAATAAATAAATTATAAAAGGAAAACAATTGTCAAATTTATATATGTATCTATAAATACACAAACACAATAATTACATTTAAAAAATATTTTAGATATAATTCTATATCGAGTTGAACAACAATCTTATTTATTTATAAGCTAATTAACAACTAATCTTTAAAATTTAAAAACGAAGAAAAGTCTAATTTAGTATATGAGATTAGCTGCAATGGTGACGGGGTCAACATATGTGACAAAGTATATGTGGGGACAACAAAAACAATGTTAAAAACGAGAATATCATCACATAAAACAGATTACAAAACACTTGACAAACCAATTGAACAAAAAACAGCACTAGCAGCCCACAGTACAATAACTGGACACGTACCAAACTTTAAAGAGGTGAGAGTTTTACAAGAAGAGAATAATTATTCAAAGAGATACATGCTGGAGATGCTACACATAATCGACGTACCATCACATAAGAGATTGAATTATAAGAGAGATACAGAGAAATGTGCACAAACATACAGACATACAATAAATAAATATAGTCGGACAAAACAAAGACCTTTTTTTTTGTCGTGGCACTGCCCACATTTCTAATCGCGAAATTTTAAAGTCATGATAGCTCAATATGTGTAAAAAGTTCAATCGGTCAAGTGCAAGTATCTTAAAATGATAACTAATTTTTTATGGGCGTGACCCCGCCCACTTTTTTCCACCCATAAACACTCCCTGGAATGTGTACAACAACTTGCCAAAGTTTGACTCCGATCGGTTTTACAGTTTCGGAGTCTATAACTAACACACACACACACACAGAGTTTTACTTTTATATATATAGATTACACTGCTTTACAAATTTTTAATTTGGAAAAATACCAAGAACGCCACATGCCTAGATAAGTTAATTGGGACCTCCTGAACACGAAAAACGCTGTAATTTTTTTTTCTAACTACCGTTTTTTAGATAACGGTACTTTTGTGTTTTTCGGTGTATGGTCCCACTCAAACCCTTGTGGAGCCCAACCGAAAATGGCATATCGTTGGAAAGGTAATTGAATGCCTTTTCCGCCAATATGCTGCAAATTTCTATCTGATAAGAAATGGCTGAGTTATGGCACTTCAAAGTTCAAAATTTGCCTATTTTTTACGTTTTTTTCAAAATTTTTCATTTTTACTTCGTTTTTTTTCTACGTTATAGTAAAGATCTGGAATGTTTTATTTTTTTACCAAATAGCTTATTTAATTACCAACATTTTAAGCGTAATTTGAAAAAAATCTGATGAAAAATAAAGTTTTTATTAAGGATTTTGTGGAACGACAATATTTTCATCTTCATTGCTTCATTTGCCTATTTTTTTACGTTTTTTTCAAAATTTTTCATTTTTACTTCGTTTTTTTTCTACATTATAGTAAAGATCTGGAATGTTTTATTTTTTTATTAAGGATTTTGTGGAACGACAATATTTTCATCTTCATTGCTCACACACTACATATATTCGGCGTCCATCAGTTTTTGGAATTTTAATTTAAATTTTTTAATTTACGCCGAATATAGGGTGTGAGAAATGAAGATGAAAATATTGTCGTTATTGTTACTATAGGTAATTAGTAACACAAAGTTAAAGGTCTGGCTTAAGCTTTTTTCGTTGTTATTAGTAATTATATGAAAAATATTTAATACGTATATCAATATATGAATCTAATACAAACATACAATAGAAAAACTATGTAACCATATTTAAGAAATAGTATTATCACCAAAAATCTCTTGTGAAAAATGTGTTTTTTCTCTAAAAAATCCCCTGTGGATTTTGACGAAATTCTTATCCCCAATCACAAATAAAAATCCCCCATTTCGGGATAAATCCCTAAAAATTAGAGCACTGATTTCCGTCAATGCATGTGAGATGTGAGATTAAAAGAGAAAATATTAAAAGCAGAGCAGTCGATATTTCATAATTGTTCCAATATTTATTCTATTTTGACTAGTGTGAACCTATTGCTTTTGCTACAGTCGCATTACGCCTAGTACAGTCGCATTACGCCTAGCAATATAACTGCTCCAAAATCTAACTAATCAAATCTTTAGCTGCAGGGAAGTGCTAGTTACCTTCTTTATATAATAGTATTGTTGAATGTGTTAGCTGTCTTATATTGTTTGTACACACAGATAATATTAATCTTAATGGTAGTCGATTTCTTTGCCAATCGAATAATACAAATCTTGCATGCTCATTAAAACTACTTCAGAAAGAATTCGCAATTATTTAGTTTTTTCTACCAAACACAGATAGGCAGCAAAATATATACACTGCCACAACTAAGCCTTACGATTGGAAACAATAGTGGTAATGACAACTACATCTGTTTCTACTGTATATAACAACAATATAAATATGTTTAGCCCTCATGGATTTACTACTATATTTTGTTAGATGTGTATGTGTGTGATAAAACATAATATCGCTTAAAAAATCCTATTGGATTTTTTGTATAACATTGCTTGTGTGTGTATTCTTGTACAAATATGTATAAAAGGTATAACAAATTTTCCCACTACCAATGGAAGTGCAATTTTTTGTACAAAATAAATATTTATTTTAAATCCAATAATGTATATCTATTACTCTGTATTGTATTTCCTTTAGATTTCTGAATAAATTGTATATGTATCTGTTTGTATAATGGTGGGTCTGTCTTTGGGAAATTTTTTACAGTCGTACCAATGGTTTGAGGTGCAGTTGGGTTAAACTAAATGTCAGAAGACCCGCGAAAAAGTGATTTTTTTTTTAATTTATCAAAAAGCTTGTAATTTTTATGAAATTCAGACATCGATGTTGATCTAAGGAACTAGTAAATTATTAAATAAAGTGAATCTTTTTAAGTGCTTTGGTATAAAATATTGATTAAAAAAAACACACTATCTTATGATTTTACAATAATGATTACTTAATTGAAATAAAAAAAATGCTTCCGATAAGAATTTTGTAAGGAAAAAATACTACTGAATAAATGGTTGTTACAAAAACACTTATAATGTTTGAATTTTTGTCGCGATGAGAAAAATAGCTTTTCATGGATGGTGTGTTGCTACCACTAGGTTTTACTGTTTCTGATGGTGTTGACATCAATTTTGTAACGAGAATTAGTTAACGGTTGAAATTACTATAACAATAAATACACAACTTTAAAACTGCTACTTATTAGGATTAGGTGTTCAAAGTAATATCTCTTATATAAAACTTTTTAATATTTGATTTTTTAAATAGCACAGAATGCTTCTAAAAGAAAAGCACCTAGTACAGGTAAATGTGCTCATACTTTTGTACGCTAAGCCAAAGATAATGTTAGAGTTAAATCGCTTACTATTAAGAAAGTAACAAATCGCAATATGATAAGAAATTAAAGGAAAAAGAAGGAATATATTTAGTTAAAATTTTTTAAAAAAAAACTTCACTTGTTGTATGATAGATGATAAAACTTCTACAAGGAGTTTACAATTTCTGCAACGATAAATGTATGATGATCAAGAACAAATTTATTGTTATCCAAGAAGTCTCTTGACTGGTATTGAAACAATAATTTTAATTTTATACCAAGGGAGGCAAATCCACCCAACTGTCCAGAATATCGGCCTGTGGAATAGTATTGGGCTCTTGTTTAAAAAAAAGAACACAACAAAGATACAATAGGATGTTCACGATTTAAAGCGTAAGTGAGCTACCTCGTCGAAGATGGTGACAGAAGCAACTATAAACTGTTTAGTAGGAGGATTTCTGCAAAAAATTTATAAATTTTTAATACCAAGTAATATGCTAATAAAGGGTCTGCCATCTAACGTTTTTTTTTTCAACTCATGCTCACTTCGTGAACGGCAATACTTAGCTCATGTCTGATTTAACAGATAATTAGTTGTATCCATCCGCTTAACGAATATGGTTGTGTATTCGCTTGAACAACGATGGAAAAGTGGGCCTGCGATCGACTTACAGAAGATGCCGATTTCGCCAAAAATCATCATCTTTTCAGATGAAGCTTATTTTGATCTTGGCGGGTACGCAAACATGCAAAATTTTCGCATTTGGGGCACAGAAAACCCGCACGCATACACTAAAAAGCCGATACACCCAAAACAAGTCACTGTTTGGTGTGGATTTTGGTCCAGAGGCATAATTGGGCCATTTTTTCTTTGAAAATGAGCATGGATTGGCCGCAGTTAATGGCGATCGTAATCGGGCCATGCTGAACGAATTTCTGTTTAAAAAAATTGAAGAGGAGGATATTGGCAATATTTGGTTTCAACAGGACGGCGCTACGTGCCATAGAACCAAAGCACAGTAGTTTTTTTTTATAGCATTTTGGCAGACGCTTTATATTAATATTCAATGAATTTGTAAAATATTTTTATGAATTTAAGTCTTTTTAAGGATCTTTATATTGAATGGTTTAAGTTTTATTTAATTTAATACAAGTAGGAGTTCTTTCTGGCTCACTGTTTACGGCGGTAAGAAGGCAAACATTTTCATTTAGTTTAGTTTAAGTAAAACAATAGTTTAACAACATTATTGTCAATCTTAGAATATCGATGACAACTTGCATTTTGTTTAGACAACAACAGCGAACTGTTATAAAAAATTCGGTAGATATATTTTGGAACCGTAGCTCATCTGAACTTCCAGTTCAAAATAAAGTTTATATTTACTCTACACTTTACTGTTGAAAAATTAAACCTTGAATTTTTTAAGGGTATAATTGTCACAAACGTAAAAAAGTAGTCAAGTTTTTTCATACAGTCAATGTTCCCTTGTGGTACAATGAAAACAGAAACAAAATCAAATTCTCTTATTTTATTAATTTAAAGTGGATAAAAGATAATAGCAAGAAAGTAAACGTTGTTCATGTTAGTGACAAATCTGAAGCCATAGTGATGTACATACAGAAGTATTTGATATTTGAATGTCTAGCCTTCTCTTCAGAGATGGGATGACCATCATATGTAAAGAATAACTAACTTTTTAATGGAAAATCTTGAATTTGACTTGTTTTTGCTGGTTATGATAAGTTTTGAGTTTTAATGTGTTTCGAAATATATACAAAAATTTTATGGCCAACATTCTTGTAGACTATTTTATCCCTGCACTTTTCCTTTTTCGGGGTGTTTTTTACGATTTGTTAGAATTAAGTCAAAAAAGGCCGTGTTACGGGGAAGAGCTGGAGTATTAATTATTAATGTATTACACAAAAATATTTGCCATAATAGTTTCTACAAAGTTTCTGAAAATTCCCTGCACCTCAGTTGTTGAACTGTGTAATTTTAGTAGTAATTATTTATAAAATTTCATAAAAAAAATTTTTTCTTAATGGAAAACTATTCTTATCCATTAAATAATCCAGAACTAATTTAAAACCATTTTAATTTAATACTGTATAAGAAAAGATTCTTAAAAACTCAAAATGTGTTATTACTGAATATAGAAATTTTACAGGGTTATTTTGTAAGTATAGAGTGGCTATACGATACAGCCATCCTATAATAGAGTTTGATTGTTATCATAAATCGTTGCTAGTTCGGTGAAATGAGTTAGGATTTGTCTTGTCTTCTTACATTTTCCGTAGTTGAGCTTTTTTTACGTATGCGTATACATATATATAAATTATGTTAATAAATGCCAAATTGTGTCCAGGTTGTTGGCAGTTTTGTAGCAAAATATTATCAGAAAAGTATTTGTAAAAACCAATGAGATTTACTTTAATTTAGCTCAGCTCAATTAGAGCTTTGGTGTATCAAACAAAATTAAGTTTTTCTTATTTAAATTTATACAGAATTTTTGGTTTCATTAAAAAACTTTACGAAGTTGCGATGACAAAAATCAAGTCGCAGTTCTATAAGTTTCTTTGTCTAATCTAATCTATTCTATGTCTTAAGTAGTGGCAACTTATTTAATTTGCAACCGCAAATAAAACTTAATTTGTTTAAATGCTCAAAGGCAATTTAAATTCGTTATAGTCTTATCAAAACATTCCACCATACACTACTTTTGTATACCTCTACACATACATACGTACATACATACGTACATATATAAAAAATATATTAGATACTACTTTATGTATCCACTACTTACATGCTGTAGACTATGTTTGCTAATACCCAAAGTGTATTTGCATTGATTTGCTAAGTAGTTATTTTTTCAAATGGAATATATTTGTTCAAATTGTTAGGCTTTTAAACTTTGTCGTAAGAAGAACAATGACTAAGCGTTTTTTTCTTTTCTCGTTTTTGCTACCCAACTAATGTCTATTATTTCCTGCCATTAATTCCAAAATCTTTACATTGTCGATAATATAATTGTATTAGTTTTTAGACAAATTCCCTATTTTATGAATTCAGTTGTTTTTGTTCTTGGTTTTTCGTATTTGTATAATGTATTTTGTAGATTTTATTTTGCTACTTATTAGTCGTTATTGTTTGCTTGTAATTCACAGGAGGTGTGGAGATATTAAATAAATTAAAATGATATTTGTTATGAAAAATATTTAAGTCAGCATTATACAATTTCATTGTGTCATATTTAATTAAATTCATTATTACTTGAATCAATAAAACGTTGCTGCTATTAGCGGTTAGGAAAACGAATAGAATATTTATTATTTTTAGAATCATTTTAACTCTATTCATAAGAAAACTAAAGATTATTTCTAAAATTTGAACAAAATTACTTTTCTAACTGTATGGCATTTCAAATACCCTATAATAATATAAAAAAGAAACAAAAGAACGTAAACAGAAGTCCTGTGTTATTTTAATACAAAAAGGATACATTAATTTCAAGAAAATGAAAACAAAACCCAATATTAATTTTTAAATTGCAAAGAAACTAGGAGCCTTTTATAAATCAAAGCGCGACCAGGTTCTATTGCTGTATTTAGCCAACATATTGATCATTCTCATAATTCTCATTAAGTAAGTTTGTTTAAAATTATAATGAAAATCAAAACAAGGATGGAAAACGTGGTGAAATAATTAAACTCCCTATCTGCTCGTACTTTACCAAGACTTACATCGCCGTACTATTAATATTTAGTGTTTTTCAAGCTTAATAAAGGAAGTGCCATTTAAAATTTTAAATTTGAGTTACTGATTACCTTGACTTTTAAAAGTAGAATAACATTAATTTTTGTTTTTATTTTCAGATTTATGCTCAAGTTTGAAATATGAAAAATGGTGTAGCGTCCCATCGAATAGAAATCTATATATATAAAAGTGAAACTCTGTGTGTGTGTGTGTGTGTGTGTGTGTGTGTGTGTTAGCTATAGACTCTGAAACTGCAAAACCGATCGGACTCAAACTTTGGCAAGTTGTTGGACACATACCGGGGAGTGTTTATGGGTGGAAAAAAGTGGGCGGGGCCACGCCCATAAAAATTAGTTATCAGTTTTAGCTACTTGCACTTGACCGATTTTTCTGAAACTTTGCACACATATCGAGCTGTGATGACTAAATAATTTCGTGATAAGAAAAGTGGGCGGGGCCACGCCCCTAAAAAAGTTTTAATTTTTAGGTACTTGCACTGGACCGATTTTTCTGAAACTTTGCACACATACTAAGCTGTCATAACCATATAATTTCGTGATTAGAAAAGTGGGCAGGGCCACGCCTCTAAAAAAGGTTATAATTTTGAGGTACTTGCACCAGACCGATTTTTCTGAAACTTTGCACACATATTGAGCTGTCATGACTAAATAATTTCGTGATCAGAAAAGTGGGCAGGGCCACGCCCATAAAAGGAATTATAATTTTTAGGAACTTGCACTGGTTCGATATTTCTGAAACTTTGCACACATATTGAGCTGTTATAACTTTACAATTTCGTGATTAGAAAAGTGGGCAATGCCACGCCCATAAAAAAAATTATAATTTTTAGGTTTTTACACTTGATATTCAATTAAAATTTAGAATGCATTTCGATTCATTAAGGGGGTAGCAACGCGCGCCGGGTTTGGCTTGTGTGAAATATTTAAAACTTACTTCCAAAGTAGTGAGTGTTTAATGCAAACTGTAAGAAATATAAGTGGAAAGATTTGGAGAATAGATCGGCCATCAGTTCAGTTTGTGTTTCATTTTGTAAAGCATGTTCATAAAAGTGAATCCTTATTAGACGAAGCAATCTATTTTTCGTTCAAGGCTTACAATCAAAACATTGCTGCTGTAAGATTGCTGCTGTAAGATTGCTGCTGTGATATAGCTCTATCAACTCATCGAAGTGAGAAACTAAACATTTCTCGCACTTCTGTGCGAATAATTTTTTATAAAGACGTAGGGTTACAATGATAAATTGGTCCAACATCTGAAGCTTAATTAACCATACGATGAGTTGTCGGTTTGCCCAATGGGCTGAAGATTGTTTGGCAGGAAAGAAAGAATTTTACTGAAAAATCGTATTTTTAGATGAAGTTTATTTAATGTCGGTAGCTATGTCAATAAGAAAAATTGCCTCATATGGGATTCAGAGAACCCACATGTGAGAAGACAATGTATTCAAACCCAGTCACTGAATGGTATGGAATTTAGCATGGCTGCATCATTGCGCCATGTATCTTCGAAAATGAGCAAAGAGACGCTGATACTGTCAATGGTGAGCAATACCGTGCCATACTTAACGAATCTTTATTTCTAAAAATTTAAGAGAATAACATGGACAACATTCGGATTGAACAAGACGGGGCCTCAAGTGATAAAACAATGCAACCACCAACTTTTTACGCATCATTTTTGGAAATTAAAAAAATCAGCCGAATATGTTGTGTCAATTGGCTGCCTCGGAGATGTGATTTGAGCTCTTTGAAATATTTTTTATTTTTTGGGCAGTCATTAAGGATAAATGTTACGAAAGTCATTCAGAACAATTGAGGCGTTGAATATATGAAATTAGAGTTGTTAAAGAAATGCGAGCAGAAAAAATCACTAAAATGTGGTAAAAGCTCAGATTGATCAGATAGGGTACTGCCTAAAAAATTTCAAATACAGTCAAAGCCCGGTATAATGAATACCTGATTTAACGAAAACGCGATATAATGTACGATCAAATTCTTTACATTGACTACCTTATATAACTAAGATATCAAAAAACTTATACCCGATATAACGAACGCAGGGCAGAAACTCAAACAAAAAATTAACGCTAAAAATAACACAAATAAAAAATGTGTGTAAATATTTACATGTAATTCAAAAACAATAGAAAATACCGTTTGTTTTTCAATAAACATTCATTTGATATTTGCGCATGCGCTGATACCAAGAGCATTTTAGTGCGTTTTTCTATCAGGTTGTTAAGAGTTTCAGCGTAAAATAAGAATGGGAAACAGAAAAAAAATTTCTTTAAGTGAAAAAAGAAAAATTTTGGATGACTGTAAAAAGGCCTTAGTGCAATTTTACACGAATTTGGGATTCCAAAATCTTCAATATGCACATTAAAGAAAACGAAAGACAAAATTGTGATAAATCTAGAAGCTACCAAATATGGATCAAGGAACCGTCGATCACTTAAAGAAGGTGAGTACCCAAAGATGAAGCAAAAGCTGTTCGACTGGTTTCTGAACCAAAAGAAGAAGTTTGTTCCAGTAATTGGAATAGCACTGAAAACAAAAGACAAAACAAATTTTGTAATGGAGGGTTCAACGAAAGTGATGGTTGGTTAGCTAGAATTAAAAAAAAAGTACGGCATTAGACTTTTTCCAAACATAACACCTCTTATCAAACCAGTGGATTAATATGCTATTCGTTTAGTAAAATTACAATATAGGAATAGTTTTCTAGCCAAAATAGTGTCATCTGAAGCAGAACATTTATTTTTTTATAAATCTCTTACTCTTTATGGCGCAACATCCATGATTGCTTTGGCTTGGTATAATTCAAGGCAAGATATATTAGCAAAGTGCTGTAATAAAATATTGTATCCTGGTAATTTGGAGTTTGACGAGGAAGATGAGATCCCACTGGCACAGATAATGCAACAAGAAGAAATTGTGTACATGAGATGCAGAATAAGACTCTTGAGTTCTGTTTTTCCAAACGGAAGCTATATTTAAACACTTTTTAACATTTTTATGCTTTTCAACTTAGATATCTTTCACTATGGACGATTTAATAAACTAAAATCTAACTGGGGCATATATGTACAAATGTATATTCTTAAATTTTTTCTGTATATCTTATGCTAATTTTAAAAAATAACGAGTACAAAATAAAGTTAACATGTACAACACTAATATATTTTTTTTAGTTCTAAAAATCTGATATTGCAAAAATAAATATCAATTAACATAATTTGATTTTTTTATGTCAACCTAATAAAAATGCTATAAAATAAATCTTTTTGATATAAAGAATTATTCGATATAACAAAAGGGCCTGACAATATATCATTCGTTAAACCGAGTGCCAGTATAAAATGACGAATCATCATTAATATATTGACACCTTAACAATTTATTTTTTAAATTATTCTTCGAGCACAAGTTATAAACACAAAATAATGTTCAGCGATTAGGCAGACTCTTGGCCTTTAAAGATTGTAAATTCACAAAATTTCCTTATATAGAGTGTGACCAAACAGATTTTGTTACTTTGATAGAATTACCGGATTTTAATTTTTTTATTAACAATGAAGTCATAGCTTATGTTGCGATCAATGTAGATCGTTATTATAGTATAATAAATAATTATTTTTACAAATAATGATATTGTTAATCACGACAGAATGCGGTTTTACGTGCCATTAAAACAAAAATTCACGGTAAGTTGATTTTGTAAAAAGGATCTGGCAATTGACCTCGTCTTTTGGTTTAGCACCTCTCAATTTTTTTCTATTGGGACATATAAATTTACTCGTTTATGCTCTTAAATTAACAAAAATCACGCCTAAAAGGCGTACATTGTTTATGTTATATAACAGCCAAATATACACTTTTGTATTATTTTTTTTACAAATTCAAGTTCTATGTACTTTATTAACTAAAAGCAAAATGGCTTAGCTCGTCGCAGTAAGTTTATGTTAAATAAACTTTTATATATAAAGACGCTAGCCAATCTCAGTCTCTTTATTCGCTCATATCTATTATCTATTCAATATTACTTGTAGGCGGAATTACATTAGCCTCATGCGTATTTAAAACTTTATTGTTTTTAACAGTCTCTACATAATCGCTAGTAATAAAGCGTATTATAATACAATTGAAGTATAACTGTTATTAGGTTTGTAACATTTTGTCGTGCTCTTAATTCTTTTTGAATTTTTCTAACTCAGTGTTAGTAATTCTAAAAGAATAAAATAGTAAAATGTTAAATTGTTAAAACGTTAATACCTACACACACTCACTTACATTTATAAAGCATCAATTTAATTAATTTACTTTAACAAAAAATATTTTGTTTGTACTAGGTATATATACAGGACGGGCCAAAAATCATTGTGGCGCTTAAAAATTTAAAAAAAAATTTCCGTTTATATACATATTTGCTGTATTTTTTATATACAAATTGGAAATCTTTTTACACTAAGTATGGGAATAAATATTACCTAAATGACATCCGTTTTTAGATTCGAATTGATAGGCTCGTATTAGAGCATTTCCAAACTAGTTTTTTTTAAACTTGTTGTTGTACCGGTCGAACTTCTAAAACAATGTTGGCTTACACTTCTCGAATTGTATACTCGCTCCTTTACATAATCCCAAACCAAATAATTTCAAAATTTCTGAAAATTATTTTACTTAAAAGCGCCATTGTATGCTGGGCAAAACTGGCAATGGATCCATCATTCCAGAGTGGGACGTAAAAAATGTTTTATCATAGGCCGATAGTGCTCTCAATTAATGGTTACAGCACTTCCATATTCATTTTTAAAGAAGTAAGGCCCAACGGTATTTTTAGATATAATGTCACACCATTCTGCTTATCTGATGGAGTGCAATCAGCGCTCATGAATGCATTTTGGATTTTCAGAACCCAAAACCTACAGTTCTGCTTATTAAGAAAGCTCTCCAAAAAAACTGGCTTTATTACTCATTTCTAGATTTTTAATAAAGTTGGTTTAATTTCCGCTTGAATTTCCCATACCCTAAATATTTTTTTAAAATACGCCATAGGGACGCACAAGCCATTGCTAGCTGAGCAGAATGTTTTGTTTTTGTTATTTCGTAAACACTTTTTACACGGTTCTCTATCGGTTAGAGGCGAACCTATTACCAACAATATGGTGAAGATAAGCTAATTAACAAATCATTGCTTTAGAGGACGAAATACTGTCATTAAAATATATATCGCCTACATCCTGTACGTTAAGTTAATTGATCGTAAATTAAATTGAAAATAACAAAATTCTATTATATTGGATCGTTGTTGTGAATCTCCCAATTTTTAAATTTCTGTGTCTTGTTTACATATATAATCTCATAAAAATAAAAAAAAATTTAAACGAAAATATTTATTGAATTTTTAAGCCTCATGATGACTTTTGGCCCTCCCTGAACCATGTATATGTGCACGTATTTATTTCTTGGTAAAACTTGCTTTGTCATGCCACATTGATAATCCATACGTAGAGACAACTACCAAAGAGTGATGCTGCTTTAATTCTCATTTGTGTGTGTGTGTGTATATTGTCTATGGCTGTGTTGTATATCTGCCTGAGTACTAACATTAATGCGAAATTGTTAACGCGGTCTAAATTTTATATCGTTAACTCAAATACAAAGGGAAGTAAATTAAAATTTAAGGCAAAATTGTTTCATAATATTAGCAATAGACTAATAATAATAATTACCAACAAAAAATAAAGATTTATAATTCCGATTAAAATTTATCAATAACTGCTCTTAGCATGTAAGTGTGTTTTAAAGGTATGGCTGCTTAAATCCAAAATACAGTAACTGACTTGAGAAAATTTAAATTAAAATATTAAATTAAGAGGTTTTTTACATGCACACGTACATATGTATCTGTATAAGAAGATAAGGGTTTTCCCTATAATCGAATTATGTCAAGCAGACTTCAGAGAAACTAAAAGCAAAAGAAATCGATTTGAAAAAAATATATTTCAGCGACTGTATTTGTGAGTTGTACAGCCGAATAAATACGCTATTACCGTGGGTTTTTATACAATAGAAGGAGCAATGTTTTGAGAAAATTTAAATGAAAATGTAGAATTGAAGACATTATAACAGGCCTGTGGAATATAAACAAGACGAAGCTAATTTGGAAATATTAATGCAGGTGCGTAAATTTATTAGAGTGGGTACCATTTTAAAAGAATTCGTTATGTCAGATTAGTGGCTAATTTAAAAATTTTATTTAACGACAAACTTTGTTGTACTACTACTTTCTACGAGCGGTTATAGCGAGTACTTATTGTAGGAATGCTAAATCTAACCAACTAAAGAAAATATATAAAAATGTAGGTTAGAATAAATCCGTAACAATATTTTTTAAAGCTTTATGAGCATTTAGGTAATGCTCTATTCTAACTGTGCATATAAAATAGAACCAACATAGGATGCTCAATAGAAGACTTTATATAGGTAAGTTTTATGATGCTATTTTAAAAAATTTTGAAATATGGTTCAACAAACTACATTATTTCCCGTTTTATATTTGGACATTTTTCCTAATCTTTTAAAATGCAACGTTCGTTTGCAGTTAGAATCTGACGAATTTCGAGCTTCATCTTACCTTACAAAGGCAAACACACTTTGCACACGCTCTTGGGAAATTTAAGAATTAAATAATGTCAAGTCCTTGATATTTCGAGCCTCTTAAGTGAAAGTGGTACAAAATATACTTTGTGAGTTTTTTTATATACATATCGCACTTGATCAACAAGAGGGTATTAACTCAAAATTTTTAAAATATCACCTTTTTCAAGAAATCAGCAAACAACATCAATATCTATCTACTGTAAAAATTTCAACGTATTCCGTTTACTCTTTCATCTCGAAAACCACTTTTGAGACCATATTCATGATAATGTAGTGATTACCTTTATTTCAACAAAAAGGTATTATTTCGAGTTAATACAAAAGTTGAAATAGGTAAGAATCGTATATTTTCATAAAAAAGGTATTATTTTGATTTGAGCCTTTATTTATGTTAAAAATAATCAAACTTTTTTATTTATATTTGGTTATATTTTGAGTTGATACTATTTTTTTTGATAAAATTTGTTTTATTCTATAATTTTAATTCGAAATGTGACTCTTTTTATGAAAAAATTATTCAATTTTTTTTTGAGTTGTGACCCTTTTCATGAAAAAATGGTGTTAACTCAAAAAATAGATTTTTTTTGCAATGATTAGTAAAATTTAAAACAAAAACAATGTATATATATATTTTCAAATGGAATTTGCTTCCTATGGTATATTTGAATTTTTAAATTCTGTTAAAATGTGGCCACAAACAGTTTTTTGACTCTACTGAAAATTCAAAAATTTTGAGTTAATACCCTGTTGTTGATCAAGTGCGATATGTATATTGTTTTTAGGGGATCTTTTTATGCTCATAACAGACATCTTAACTTTTAAGCATTAAAAGAGCCATTAATACTTTATATCATTGTAATAATTTTAGCTATTCATATGGCTTATAGATTACACAAAAAAAAATATATACACACATATCGCACTTGATCAACAAGAGGGTATTAACTCAAAATTTTTGAATTTTCAGTAGAGTCAAAAAACTGTTTGTGGCCACATTTTAACAGAATTTAAAAATTCAAATATACTATAGGAAGCAAATGTTTTTGTTTTAAATTTTACTAATCATTGCAAAAAAATCTATTTTTTGAGTTAACACTATTTTTTCATGAAAAGGGTCACAACTCAAAAAAAAATTTGAACAATTTTTTCATAAAAAGAGTCACATTTCGAATTAAAATTATAGAATAAAACAAATTTTATCAAAAAAATAGTATCAACTCAAAATACAACCAAATATAAATAAAACAGTTTGATTATTTTTAACATAAATAAAGGCTCAAATCAAAATAACACCTTTTTATGAAAATATACGATTCTTACCTATTTCAACTTTTGTATTAACTCGAAATAATACCTTTTTGTTGAAATAAAGGTAATCACTACATTATCATGAATATGGTCTCAAAAGTGGTTTTCGAGATGAAAGAGTAAACGGAATACGTTGAAATTTTTACAGTAGATAGATATTGATGTTGTTTGCTGATTTCTTGAAAAAAGTGATATTTTAAAAATTTTGAGTTAATACCCTCTTGTTGATCAAGTGCGATATGTTTTTTTAGAAAAAAATTTTGTTATTCCTTTATTTTCGATTAAAATATTTTTAACAAAATTTTTACAGTCATTGAGGTTAAGCTGACTTCAAACGTCTCTGATAGAATTGCGTAAAACTAAGCTTAATTTAATTTTAGTAAAAAAAAAATTAAACAGATTATGATGGGTGTTCTTTTGTAAGAAATGTTTTTAGAAAAATTGTAAAATTATTTGCAACGTAATGTCTGTATTAATTTTAATGATTTGTAACCCAAACTTTGTGCTTGTTAAGCTGAGTATTAACGCGTGTATGTGAGTGACATTTTGATTTATATACGAGCATCCATATGCTTTTATGCCTATGTGTATTTAAATTGCCTTCTTAAGTATAAGTATTCAAATTTTAAAATATTTTATACATATACAAATACATACAAACGTACATACATACATACATACATGCAGACATACATACAAAGATACATACATAAGAATAATTATATATCGAAATAATTCGCAGACATATGACAACTGCTAAAGAAGGTTTTCATTGAATTGTAGCAACTTATTTATTTGTAAGGCGATTTTACAAACCATTTTTAAATAGTAAAAGTGTCAAGTTTACTAAAGCTTATAATACAATAACGTACTGAGAATCGGTATTAATTTTTATTTTTCAATATCTAAATTATTTATTTATTGTGTAGTTTTCTCATCTTATATTTCTAACATAAGTGTTATACATTAAATTGAATAATTCATCATCAATATGAATATTGGATAATAATTTGTGTCATACAAATAAAATACAAAACGATCATTTTGAAAAAATTTGCACTTATTATAATATTAAATTTTAGGCATCTGAAAATTATATTTTTACCGGCACTAGCCGAGTGGAATGCATTTATTTATATCACTTTTTTTGTCCTGCTCTAGCCACCATAAACATATAAACATTGATTGTTAAAAACAATTATCTGTTCTTATCGCTACCTAACTGGTGGCTAGAGCCGGACAAAAATAGTCATATACATGAAAGATGATAACAAACAAAAAAGTAAAAGGGTTGCTGTTTGGTTAAAAATTTCAATCCAACTCATTGTGGTAAAATATATAAAAAAAGGTAAAACTAAAAATTAGTTATCGTATTCAATTAACTTAAGTCCCATGAGTTAAATAGATGATATTTACAACCAACATGTAACCACCGATCAGAGAGTGCTGATGATGAAATCGTAGCTGGTTTCTAAAATGCATTTCACTCGGCTAGTGTCGGTAAAAATATAATTTTTCAAGATTATTCTTTCATTTATCACAATTAAAAAATTCTTTGTAAAAATAAAGAATGTTTAATATGAACTCAAGCCTGAATAAAAAAATTTAAGACATTTTTAATGTATTTCTTTTCTTATAAAAAACATTAAATAAATTATGGGTGAGCTATACGTAATGAAAAAAATTAAAAAAAAAAAATAAAATAAAAGAAACTCTCAATTTAGGAAATAAAGGAAAAGTTACCGCTAAAAAGACTTTGTATTGTTTCGCCTAAAAACAGCGCTGGGTGTTAAAAACAATTGGGTTGTTCAGGTTAGTATTTAGATTTATTTATTTGTATTTATTTTAAATTTAATTACTTAGTTTCTTTTTTTACTTTAACATAAATATACATATATTCTGAGGCAGAAACTGATGAAAATAATACCCTAAAAGACCTAGCGAACTGTCTTAGTCGACAATATCAATTAGCTGCACCTCTCCATCGAACCCCTACTCAAAGTCTATACATATATTTTCAAAAATATGTCATTACTTAAAGTTAAATTACATGTTGATAATATACACATGCCTTTATTTTTTCAAGGATATAAGTATAAAATATCTTGATAAAGACTGAAGAAACGTTGGTCTTAAAATAAATGACAAAAAGAAAAAAAATTGACACGAGTATTACACAAAGTTTCAAGAGATTATGACATTTGGCTAGCTGCAAAAATAAAAGTAATGAAAATTAAGAAAATATATACTGCCATTCAACGTAACTTAATCAAAATAAACTACAAGCATTTATTAACTGTTGCTTTAAGCAAAATCCCTGTAGAATTTTTGTACATGAATTATTGTGCGCCGATTGGTTTACAGGTCATTTATAAAAGATTAATTAATTAACATATTCACCGAAGGTGTATTTTATATTGTTTTATATATTTAATAAATTGAGAAAGTGATAAATTGAACGCAAGCCCGTGGCGAATTTTTTGTACCCTTTATCATCATGTACTTTGTTATCAAAAACGCTTTTTAATCGTTTGCCCAAAAGCGCTTGCAGGGACCTTTTTAAAGTTTTTTTTTTTAATTTTTTAAATTAATTTTATATTTTTCTGTTTTAGTGTTTGACAAATTATGCCATGGAGAGGTACACAATTGAGCAGTGCGTGCGTTATGATTTTTGAAGCCTTTTTCGAAATGGGCGTTCATAATAAAATGCATTTCGTGCGCTTTGTGATTTTTTCGGTCAGCACAATCAAAAAAATGTGTCGATAATCCGGAAAATTTTACGCAAATTTTTCAGGAAAAATTCGAATTTCTTCAGGGAATACGAAAAACTTGTGTAAATGCTTACCAGATTGTTTTAAGGAAAACATTGCTGTTGTTCGCGATAGTGTGGCAGAAAAGCCACCAACCTCGACTTGGCATCGCAGATAAAAATCTTGCGAACATCAATGATGACAATTTTTAATAAAAATTTAAGTTTGCACGATTATAGAGTTCAGTTAACTCAAAACCTAAAATCGTTTTATTATATCAAGCCTCGTCAATATTCAAATTAGATTGCTGTAAATGCAAAAGTGAATGGTGGCTTTGCAAAAAAAAAATCAATTTCAGCGACGAGGCACACTGTTTGTAACTGTTTGGTGTGGTTTGTAGGCTGGTGGTATCACCAAGACTTACTTCTTTGAAAACGAGGTCGGCTGAGATTTTTTACCGTTTATAGAATTCGCTTTGGAGAGACTATAACGTACCTTTTGTGGCCAGAAATTAAAATGATTGAATGATTTGTGGTTCAACAAGGATGGTATTATTTGCCATACAGCCAACGAGGCAATGGCTCCTTTATACAAGAAATTAAATGGCAGTGTTATCTTACGTCGTGGTGATGTTAATTGGCCGGCAAAATTATGTCTTTTGACACCATTGGCTCTTGCGGATATGTAGAAGAAAAAATGTATGTTAATTAGCTAAGAATAATTCCCGAGCTAAAGGATGTGATCATTCGACTCATTAACGACACTGAATCTCATTTATGGCGCTATGTCATTGTAAACAAAGACAATCAGATAGAAGTTAGTATAGTACCCAAGCCATGGCAAGCATTTGAGCGATATTTTCCTTCACATATAATTGTCATTTATCCATTTATATCGTCACTATGAAAAATTAAGATAACTCTTTAAAAATTTTTTTACTTTATTTCCAACTAACTTCGTGCCTACATTCAATAAAACTTATTCAACATTTATGTGTTATTTGTGTTGTTGCAAGTACTAAAAAGCGAAAGCATAATTGTACAATATTTGCGAAGTTTTACTGTTTTTGGGATACTAAAAATAGAAATACTAATAAGACCTATAAAGAGAACAATTTACCTTTTTAGTTTAAATTTCTGCAACTAATTCCAAGTTAATTAAAATTATGATTTTTCTATACGAAAAGAACATTTTCAAAGACTAATGCTATTTAGTATGAATGTTTAGCAATAAAACGTTCACCAACTTTTTGTAATAATTTCGTAATATTCTTCTCACAATTTAATAAGATTTATGAGCATAATTCAAATAATTTGGTAATTAATTTGTTATACTTATACTTATGCATATACAAAATCTTAATTAAAGGTTAATTCCTAAATAATAAAGAAACCTATACTATAGCAGTTATAGCATTAATTCAGTCGTATAATAATATAAGCATATATGTGTATAATGCCCATACATGCTTACAAGCTTACACATGTATAAGGTAAGTGTTTGCTTAAATGCCTTTGTATGTTCAAATATCAACCCACAAAAATGGAAACAAATACGTTTACCTCACGTACGGTAAACACAACACGAGTAGAGTATAAATTCATCAAAAGCTATTATAGTATTTCAGTTTCATCTATGGCCCACAGGATACTACAAAAGTAATACAAATAAACGTATCCTTGTCGACCTTTTCCTTTTTTTTTCGTTATTTGATTTATTCTATATTTCTACATAAATAGAAAATCCATATAAAGGTTTGTATGTGAGTGTGGCAAATACGTGTGTAATAGCGTACTGTGTTTTTAATTTTTTTCTTCTTTTGGTGGCAGCTTAAAGCTTTTCTCTTTAAGAATCCAACAGACGGTTGAGAAGCGAATAACTATTGATGAAGCTAATTAAATTAATTACTCAATCATTGCATGTATAAGAAACGATATGCAAGTTTGTGTGTGTGTGTGTGTGCAAAACAAAGTTATTTTATTTCTATTGAAATCTACCAACCATCACGGATTTGCTGCTAAATACAATTAAAAATGAAAATAGTTTCATTGAATAAAGAAAATCAAGTAGTATAAAAGTGAAGGAGGCAACATATGTATGTTAGCATTTACGAGAATTCTCTTGTAGTTTGTTAATTAGTAATTGATTTGTAGAGTTTTCAATTACCTAAAGAACAGCCGATAAGATTTTCTTTAAGAGTTCAACAACCTTTAAAATACTTTAAAAACGGGAAGCAGAAAATTATTACATATTTTTTATTTTTTATTTTTGAATCGTTTTTACAATTTAACTACAAATACTTCAAAGACTTGCGAAACTAAGTGCAGGTTTGGAAAATGATTAACAAGATATTTGTTCTCATATTAAAAAAAATTTTTCAAATTATTTTTCTATATTTTTCTATATTTTCATGTTTGACATCTGTCGACTAGGACAGGTTTTAAATAATTATTTGTATAATATTTCGTACCACCTACAAAACGCACTAGTATATAGTAATAATAAGCATAAATAAGTAAAAGTTGGCCCAACGAACAAAACTTTGTTGACAATACAAAAAAAAAATTACGTAAATGTTGGTTGGGTTACAAATACCCAGATAATTGCAATATCAAGTCTCATAATTTTCAATCATCATAAAATGTAGTTGCCAAGACCAGGTTTAGTTTAAGTTTGAAATAAATTTTATTGTGTGTTATAAACAGAAATATTTATAAACACACGCATACGTATATGTATTTAACAGATACTTCTGCATACACAATATATTGAAAGACTACATATGTAAGTTTATATGTATGTAGTTCTGTGTTGGCTGGCCGATTATGGTACTTGTTAGTAATGTTTTACTACAAGTCGTTGATGGCTATAATGATCATGACCATGGGGCACAATTTTGTTACATTTTATTGTTATTAGATAAACACACAAAAACGCCTATATAAGTATGTATGTACAATAGACCGTAACAGGTGAAAAGTTCGTCATACAACTTTAAATCATAAATATTTTTGCCAAGCAGTTTTTAAATTTTTTTATTTTTTTTGTGGAACGTTGGGGTTGCCTTTTTAAGCTCTTCACTCAAGAGTGTCAAAGGTTATATAAGGTTTGCCATTTCATTTGTATTTTCTACAATATAAATGAATTTTAAATTAAACTTTTTTCTAAATCAATAGTGCAATATAGTCATCAATGATTTGCTTTAAATTACATGCAAATGCATGCAAAATATCTTAAACATGTCAACAAACAAAAATAACTCATGAAATATGGGACAAACTAAAATGGCATCTCCTTAGAAAGAACTAATTTCATTTAATATCCTTACAAGAATAATTAAGGTTTGGCGGTCAATTGTGACATTTTTCTAGACTAAGCATGCCACGCTTGAATAATGACCGATTTAATAAAATATATTTTATTTAAAATCTTTTTAAAATTTTGAAAAACTATCACTAGCTTAAGGACACCTTTTGAATTTACTTGATAGAAATATTTTTCCGTATAAACAGTGAGTTGGTTTTTTGATGTGATGAACCGATGTCTTCACTAAGAACAGGGGGCTGATTCTCGCATTCGTATACGAGAGAAATTATAATCGAACGTGCGAGTTTTCTTACTTTTGGGATTCTCTCATACGATATCGAGTATCGACATTTCGTATGCAACCTTGCGAGTATAAACTCGTTAGCAAAAAAGTATTCGTGTTTACGTTTTAAAGTATAAAAGTGAACAGAAAAGAAAATGTTAGTTAAAAATTTATGAATTTTTTTAAAGTAAATTGTTATATTTCTAGTCAAAGTTAACAAAAATAAATTATTCTCAAAAAGAGATCTTTGGGGATTTTTTGGCAAAGCACACAGATTTGGCAAAAAGCCTTTTTCCGAACAGTTCGCAAGGGAAAGCGAGGGCAAACCAACTTTTGAAGCAACTAGCTGCGAAACTTAATGGTCCACCAATACAAGTTGTGAGAATTTTTTTACTTTTAGTAATGATTTTTTTGTCTAGGTATACGTTGATCAAAAACAACATGTAAAAAAGAAGTTTTCTTTTAATAAATCTTCACTCAAGTAGAGGAACAAATCTTGGCTGCTGCTGGCATAGAAGTCGCTGTTTAGGGTCTGAAGACTGTGCAAAGCTTTGGATCAGTTTTAAAAACACAAGCAGAGCCAAAGTCAAACCTTAAACCTTTATGTGATTAATTAAGTGTAATAGCACCTGAAGATCACAATAATGACTTGCCATGCACTTCTTCGTCTTTAGTCTCGGACAGTAACCACTCCTCATGTATAGAAGATTATGATTTAGAAGAATCAGTGCCAGGAAAAAAAATAATATACGGAGACATAAAAAAAAATAGCGTAAAGAAAAGGGAAACAAAAACTACTTTGCTAAAAACAAAAAAGATGACTACAGATAACTACCAGAAGGAGATGCTAAAAAGATTAAATTCCCTTATAGAAACAAAAAAACAAGACCTCGAATTAAAACAAAGGAATGTCGAACTGAATACTCAGTTAGTTGAAACAAATAGAGTTGCAAATACGAAGAAAGGAGTTAGAAACACTTAATATAGGTATCGAAATGCAATAAAAATAAATCCCTATGTACATAAAACTTGTATAGGCTTTAATTTGTTTTAGTTTCAAAAAACATGAAAAAAATAAGTTCTTTACAACACTGAACTAAAAACTCGATTCGTTTCGTATCGAGTAACATCATTAGAAAATTGTACGCTATCGAAATTAATTTCGATACGAGTTGTATTTAGATCACGAATGCGAGAATTAGGCCCCAGTTTTTGTGAGCTGCTTGTTTTCATAAAATAAATTTTTGATGTACAAAACTTGTGTAGTAAAGTTTAACAAGTTCTCAAATGATTTCACAGATCCAGGAAATATAATTCTGAAAAACTATTGTAATGGGTATTTTTATTAAAGATATAGAATTTTATATCAATAATTCTGTGGTCGCAAGGAAATACAAGGTAACTCCATTTTTCCAAAAAGTTGAAAAAACACCAAAAATTTGATGGATTTACCATCACTCTGTCAGATCAAAATTTTGAAAAAGTATCACATTTAAGAGTAATCTACAAAATAAAAATCGCTTATATACCAGTTTTTAGGAAAAAAAAAGGTAACTCCATGTGTTTTAAGGAAAAATCAGGTAACTCCATTATATCTTAAAAGAAAACACTAGGAGATTGATCGTTGATGTAAACAATAATTGAAACTAGAATTGTTTCATTAACATACAACAAAATTAACTGAATTCCTTTATTTTTAACAGCAAACTAAAAACTACAAAATTGAAAATTTTTGATTTTCAAATCAATGCGAAATTCATTACTTTTTTTAAAAACAATTTAAAATTACAAGTTTAGCCTCTTTTGCTGCAACCTTGACGATCTTCTCCGTAAGACGATGCATAAGACGATGAAAAGTTGCCTTAACTCCATAAAATATAAGAATAAATTCAAACAATGAAATTTTTAGGAAAAACCAGGTAACTCCATTTTTAGGTAAAAATCAGGTAACTGACCTTGATTTTCGCTTCTGATGGATAAAAAGTTTTTTACTGCAACCCAAAATGTTCAGCAGGATGTAAAATTATGTTTTTTTTAATGCGCAGACATTAGAATATGAATTTAAAAAAAAAACTAGTAAAATATGTCGAAAACTTTAAGTGCGTCTTTCTCGTGTTTTAAAAAAATGGAGCTACCTTGTTTTTCCTTGCGAACATAGAACTGTTCTATTTATTAAGCTTGATATCAATCTTTTTTTTATTTCGCTTCCACATTGGGTAGCTTCTTCAGGGAATAAACAATTAACAATTTAAAAATGATTTATTAAAATAATAAATATTATTAGCTATTATATAAATAAATAATTTTTATATTATTAAATGTTTTTAATTTTTTATGCTATCCCTGATGAAGCTACGCAATGTGGTAGCGAAATATTGGAATTAAAAAAAAATTATTTTTATAAAAAATTCATTTCAAGCTTTTTCAATAAGACAACTATTGATATAAATAATAAGAATTGAAGATATTTACTTACGGTCTAATCCATAAAAATTAAAAGAGCTTTATAAGAGTTTTATAAGTCAAATTTCCATAGGAAATCGGTTAAAGAAACCCTTTATAAACCTTTATTAATTATATATTTATATTTTTTATTCTAATAATATCGGAAATGATTTTTAGAAAGAATATTCCTAAAATGGTTACAATTTAATTTAATTTGAATTATAAAATTAAATAAATAAACAAATGAACTTAAGCCAAAATATAAAATGGTTCACATTAAAATTTAACCTTTATTAATTTTTTTTTAATAAGTATAGAATTTAAAAAAAAAAATGCAACATATTCAAAAGAAAGACCAATATTTTTGATTTAAAAGCTTATAGCTATAATGACATTTAATAGTTAAAAGTAATTTCTGGCCTATATTCTCCGCGACTATGTCTTATGAACGCTTACCTGGCAGCCTAATTTATCACTACTTTTTAGAGCATACCTGGTCTTATTTCGTCAACAGTTTGTCATAAATTATTGCTGGTTGATCAAATCACATGAACGAAGTGGCCTATTTATAAGTCTACTTTGTAAGATAATCCTGTGACCAAATGTTTGGCGCAACATAATATTGATTTAACGCTTTGAATTGCATGATGGGTAATTTTGTTGGAGCCACTATCCTTCTAATTGTAGTTCCAATGCCTGAAGCGTTCAACATTAACGGTATTTTTGGCTCCGGTGTCGGTTTTAAATACAAATGAGTCTATAATGTCTAAGTAGTGTACACCATAAGAGACTAATGAGGATTTTGATTTTTTTAAGAATTATAATTCTAGTTCTTAAAGTATATGCTAAGCCATGAGGATTATCGCAGAAGATGATTTGCCGATAAAAATCTGAATTACATTTTCATAATTTGTAAACGTTGTTTTGATGTGATGGTGATTTGCCAACGTATAAGTAAAAATTTCGAATTCACTTCATTAGTAATCAAGCCAGTTTTACAGTTATACGAAGCAGGCCGATTGAAAAATTTCAGCGGCGGCTTATAAGCAAAACTCGGCTGAAAAAAAAATATTTGGCCAGCCGAATTTTTAGTATTGTTTTTTTATTTTTGAACAATTTAATATTTAAATTTTAAATATTTTAAAGCATTTTCTTAATGGTTTTCTGACTTTGTTAAAATAGATTCGACAATATGGTTGTTATCATGAATAAATAGCTGCAGTTTGGGAAAGTACCCTGTGATTTTGCAGAACTTAAACTGATGATGAAGTGAATAAATTTAAGTGAAAACAATAATAACTCTTACATTAGCGTGTCATTTTTGAATTTATTATTGAACGCCATTTCAATTTTATAAGTGCATAGAAATCATGCCTACTTGGTTAAAAGAAACCAATGTTTCATAAGTTGAAGATGTTTGTTTACATAATTCCTTTAAGATATTTTACATATTTTATTCATTTTGAATTACTTCATTAATGATAATGATTTGACATATAGAAAGTCATTAAGAATAAATCTTTTCGCACTATTGATTTAAAGTCTTAAAAATGTATTTCACTTTGCACTAATACCAATTTTTTTTATTTTTATAATTTTCCTTGAAAAAAATTCAAAAAATCGAAAAAAAGCAATTAAATAATTCTTAAAAATTTCATACAATTAAACAATTATTGATAATATTAAATATCTGTAATCGAAAAAACTGAAAAAAAACTAGTTGGATGTCGAATAAGTAAATCTAAAGTGAACATAAGCATATAGTTTTTAGCAAGGCATATTAATTCAATAAGTAAAAAAAAAAATAATCAGCTGTCGAAACAAGACCACCTGTTGAATAAATATGCCTTGGTTTTGAGTTTTTATCAAAACTAATTTTGTGATAAGTTTGACAATAATATTCCGAGATATTTTTTTGCAGTGACCTATGATTCATTTCTAACAGAAGGAAGAATTCAAATTTCAAGTATGTAAAATCGGCTTCAAACTGAGCCGCCGGTCAGCCGAACCCATCGGCGGCGGCGCAACTTAAATAAAAAAATCGACTAAGCGGCTAGCCGCCAGCCGCTCCGATACGGCTTGCTTCTCTGTTATACATATCGAAAGTTCTTTACATCTAAAAAAAATACCCCTTATAAGGCTAGTTTAAACTATAGCCTATTTTATGTTGATTTATGTTGTGACTTTAAAAAGTCTAACTAGAAAAAGTCTAATATGCTAAACTCTCAGTTATGCAATAAAGAGTTCCTTTTTTCTTGCCCAGATGTTAAGTTACTTCCATATACAATTCCACATAAATTCCTTAAAAAGCTTTTGAACCAAAAGAGGAAGACAGATGGACAAAACGAGCGACAGACAAAAATTCTTAAAAGTGTTTTTGCGTATTTAGAAACGTCGTCATACGAACCGCAAAAAATATTTACAAACAAATATTTTTATACTAATACGATTTTTTACAATCGCTTATGGGTGTGGACAAGCGCAATGAGCATTTCATGACAACAAAAATAAATCCAACTGACTGACTTCTGGTACTGTGCGTTGGCTCCAATCATTTCTCCCTTGTGCACTTAATAACAAGATTACTTTTTGATATAAAATACTATGTTCATCGTAAACATGACATAAATTGAATTTAATTATTTAATTCCACTGTATGTTGAAGCACTCAAAATATTCCTGCAGCAGAAATTTAAAAATCATAAGAGCAAAATTATTATTATTTTCATGGCAACAATTTAACAACAAAAACATTTTCTGTGTGCATTATATACATTGATCAATCATTAAATTTGTTACTTTTATTGGCAGCTGTGTCTAAATACGAAGCAACTGGTTGAAAAGTTGCCGCCAAAAAACAACAACTTCTCCCAGCCTTAAAAAAACATTCAAATTAGTTTAAGTGCATTGAGAATTCTTCTACAAAGGTTCGTTGTGCTTAATCGTTAATTTTTCACTCTTTAGTATATTTTTGAAAGAAAATGTTTGTAGGGCTATTGTAGAATATTTATTGTTTTGCCAAACTAGACTCATTATACTCATTAACGTCGTATACTTTTTCAGTATTTTAGTTTGTATTTGACAATTGTAGCTGGTGTTGCTGCAGCAACCGATTTTGTTTTGTTTTTTGGCATCATTTTCATTGTCGTCAACATTTAATGTACAAGTTTTAAAGGAAGTTGAACAAAGTTGCTGTTTTAAAATTCCATGGCCGAAAAAGGAAATGAATTAAAATTAAGGAAATTATGTCACAAATCTCTTTCCTACGTTTTTTTTTATTATTTTATTATATTATTATGTCGAAATTATGAGAAATGATAAATATTAAGATTTTTTCTGTGTAGTTCAAATTACTTGGGACAAAATTTGTTATCATTTCTTGTTTGTCTTTAAAACAAGGGATAAAAATGTTGTCATTAAGGTAATGGGTTTTAATGTTGGAAGTTAACAGGAGTTCAGTACAATTTATATACTCCAAAAAATTTTAGATATAAATATACTTTATTTCTGTTTATTTTTAAGGTCGAGGCAAATTAATTAAAATAAATTAAATAAACATTTAATGAGACGCGCCATATTAAAGACAAGGATTTATCTCTTAAAAGGAACAAAATGTGAATTATTTTAAAGGTCATAAGGGCATAAATAAAATGTAATATAAGAATCAAGGACGTTTTTATAAATTCGAAGACTTATGATTGATTTAGTTAATCAAAAATTTTAATTAAAATTCAAAACATTTCAATGAAAAATAGGTTTTCCAATTTATAAAAGAAAATGATTTCATCTTTTTATTCCACATTATATTAGCAACCTAACAAATGGGTTTTACCGAATTCAAAGCTATCGGAAAACAGATATTAAAAATGATTTCTTTTAATTAAAAAATTTTAACATAACCCATATCGATGGTTAGAAGAACAAAGGCCCTAACTTGTAGTTTTTATGAAATTCAGTTTTTCAGTGATTCCAACACATTTTACACAAATATATCACGACACAAAAATTTAATGCAAATGTATCAAAAATTAGAGTTTTACAAGCAATTATACAAAATAAAATTTATTACGATAATGCGGATTCCTCGGCGTTCTACTTGTGGCCGACGAAATTCGTAAACATTTTTAAATTTATCAAAACTTTTAATACACATTTTTAATGAAATAAATGGGGTTAGAGTTAATCTTAGTAAAGGCTGGTTAAGTTTAAAGGGCCGATGTTGAATGTGGATCACACCTAAACGTCAAATTTTTTTCTGCATTTCATTAGACATATCTTAATTTCAAACTTAATCAATTTGAACCATGTAAAGATGCACAATCGAGCAACGCGTTAAAGTTATTCAGGCTTTTTATGCAAACTGGTGTTCAAATCAGAATGCATTTCGTGCACTTAGTGATTCTTTTGGTTAATAGAATCGTTCAAATTTGTCCACAATCGGGAGAGTTGTGAAAAATATTTAAATTTCAGCAAAATTGTATGAAATGTGAAAACATCTGTGAAATCCTTCTTAGTTCGTTGAACGAAAAACATTGCGATAGCGTGGCAGAAGAGCAGGAAACATCGACTTATCGTCGTGCCCAACAATTGGACAACAATATTGACATTGATAATTTAGACCACCTTTTACAACGGGCCCTAACAGCGAAATTAACATAACTGACATTTTTTGGATTGACTGTTTGATGCATAATTATTCTTCAGAATCGAACACTTTGTCTGTCAAAATATCGATTAGAAATATGTGTGTGTGACTGCGAAAAAACGTAAATTAAAAAAATGTGATGTTGATCGAATAATTAAAGAAACAATTGACAATTGAATTAATTACAAAAAGCAACAAATATTTACATATGTACGTAACTGTTATTTTTTAGTTGTTTAAATCCAGAAATTGAACCGTAAATAATTTTTCATACAGGGTCATGCAGCTCACGATCAAAATAATACTTATACACGTCCATTTGTTTTATATGTTTAAAAATATGTACGCTTATGTCAATTATTTAATTAAACGCCACAAAAAGTATCGCTTGTTGACGTCATACTCACGGAAAAAATTTAAAATAAACCAAATAATTTTTAAATATTTCCTTTCAAAAGTTTCCAAATTTTTTAATACAAAATTATTATCTATAAAACACTTCTTATATGTGAGGACGTTCTTTGAACTAATCATGGTAAATTGGTGGTACATAGAAAAGAAGATCCTGTAGCTTTTTTAAATTTTTGACTTTTTGGTTTAACGGTCTTTTTTTTTTTTAATTTTTCTAAAATTCCTAAATTTTTGTTCATGAACGCGTGCCCAGAGAGTAAGTTTTGAAATTTGCTTCATGAATATATATACAACATACAAGAAAACTGAACAGTGTAGTGGCCACATTCAGAGGCAAACAGTTAATAAATTTGAACAGACAGGAACTGGTTTCTTAGCAGGCATGTAAAGCTTTCATTTCATTTATATATATATATATACTAGAAAAGTCGGGCGCGCGTTGCTACCCCCCTTAATGAATAAAAATGCATTCTGAATTTAAATTGAATATCAAGTGCAAAAAGCTAAAAATTATACATTTTTTTAATGGGCGTGGCACTGCCCACTTTTCTAATCAAGAAACTGTTTAGTCATGACAGCTCAATATGAGTGTGCAAAGTTTCAGAAAAATCGATCTATTGCAAGTAGCTAAAAATGATAACTTATTTCTTATGGTCGTGGCCCTGCCCACTTTTCAAATCATGAAATTGTATAGTCATGAGAGCTCAATATGTGTGTGCAAGGCTTCAGAAAAGTCGGTGAAGTTCAAGTAGCTGAATATGATAACTTTTTTTTATGGGCGTGGCACTGCCCACTTTTATCATCACGAAACTGTAAACGCATGACAGCTCAATACGTGAGCAAAGTTTCAGAAAAAATCGGTCCAGTGCAAATACTTCTAAATTATAACTTTTGTTTATGGGCGGGGCCCTGCCCACTTTTATAGTCACAAAATTATAAAGTCAGGACAGCTCAATATGTGTGCAAAGCCTCAGAAAAAGCGGTCCAGTGCAAGTACCTCAAAATTATAACTTTTTTATAGCCGTGGCCCTGCCCACTTTTTGCCACCCATAAACACTCCCTGGAATGTGTACAACAACTTCCCAAAGTTTGAGTCCGATCGGTTTTACAGTTTCGGAGTCTATAGCTAACACACACACACACAGATTTTTACTTTTATATATATATATGTAGATAGATAGATAGATAGATAGATAGATAGATAGATAGATAGATAGATAGATAGAAGATGTAGATGGATAGGCATCTTCCCGTGATAAATTATGGACATAAAATTTATATGTCCAAAGTTAACAGGCATAGTATATTTGAGTGCATGTTAGCACAAGTTAGCAAAATTATCACATGAGTGTTAATACTATAGTTTTTTACAGACTCTTTTATCCTACCTTTGTCCAGTTTTCCTTCTTCAACTTCTTTTCAATGTAATTATTTTTTATCTTGGACATATTTTTAAAGCGTCTGCTTCATCATGCTCAACTGTAATTGGCAATTTGCCATAATTAAAGCAAGTAGCAACAGTAACACTAACCTTAAAACTTTTTTTAAAAATTTGCCTGTAGAAGCTCTGGTTATTTTTTTTTCTGTGCAAAATTTCCTGTTAATTGCATGAAAGTTAACCCCAGATTGAACTTTGGTATTTTGAAAGAGGTGCTTGGGTATAAAGTTCTACTCCGAGTTTCTAGATTTAAGCTTAGGATTTCTACTAGTACCACCTATTTAGTCCAGGTGTAAAAGGAATTTTAGTATCTGTTTGAAAACAAGGGGATTAAGTATTTTAAGTAACACCTTTAGTGCTTCAACCGCAATAAGTATTTTATTGATATTAGTGGTTATATCTCTCTACCGAATGAGAATGCCACATTCACCGCGTGAACTCTTTACTTTTCCGAACCTCATCTATTAATTACATATGTAAACTTAATTTTAGAAAAAAGGAACTTTGGCCCCATTTGCTTAAAGCAAATCTTTTACATTTAATAATTTTCTAATTGTTTTCAAAAAATTCTGTATGAAAAAATGAAACATCGAAAACGCATTGAAACTTAATAATTCGAATCTAAATTTTATTTTTTTGTAAATAAAGAAAATTTCTAAAACTAAGCAAAATATAAGATGACTTTAATAAAATAAAGTTTCAATGTGACTTAGTAAAATGAAGTTAGAAAAAAATTAGAATGTTTTTCAAAATGTTATGTTATTGTGGTGGTCACAATGGAAACATAATAACAAAGATAACGTTACTGACAACAAAATTTCTGTATGAAGAACTTTAGTAAACTTTTCCATAAGTAACATAAGATCATTTATCTTTTCATAACAAAATCCTGAGCAAATTAAAATAATAGTTAAAAACAAACTCCTGCAAAATTTGGTTATTGTGGGCCATACTTTTTAGCAGTTATGGCTCGACAAACCGAACTAAGATTTTTTTAAGAAAATTAAAACATACTCTTCAAATATTCTAGAAGAATGTTCTGAGTCAAACAAGTAAAGTTTTTATATTTTATGTAAAAGAATTATGACATTTCATAATAGTGTCATCATTAGAGGAAGTCAACTTATATCTTCAAGACACATAGCTGATCTAACTGAACTTGAGCTGTTTTCATCTTGCACAAAATGAGACTATGGTATGATGTTTGTTGTCTTCTTGTTAAGTAATACAAATACTTAAACACAAATTCCGCTTTACAAGCTGTTAAATAATTGAAATATATTTTCCGCAGGGTATGTGTTTGTAGTTAAATACTTAAATACATAAATACTTAAACACATATGCCTATTAAAGTAAATCGCTTAAAAAATTTTTTTTGATTTTATCTAAGAAAACAAACAGGTACTTTATGCGTAAAGCAATATTTAACTAAATGACTTCCTTATAGCAGCACTTGTATTGAAACATTAAAACTTGAAAACGGAAACACACACACACGCACAGAAAAGAAATTCAATTTTTTTAAAAGAATTTTGTTTAAAATGATTGTAAAAAGAAAATTTTGCATAAACACATTTTTGTTTATGTATAATTTTAAAAATTGCTTATTTTTCCTTTTTTTTTTTTGTACACATTTTATTTACAAAGAAAAACTGAAAATTTATAATAAAATTTGAATTGCAAATTTCACTGTTTTTTTTTCATTCTATGTTTGTTTGTCTTATTTTTGAATGAGACATAAAACTCATACACATTTTAAGACCAACATACATGCACATCAATCGACACATTAGCTGGCAATAAAAAGGTTCTGATGAAAATGTTCGAAAATAAGCCCAAAGTAAACTGAAAATTGCTACAATTTAAGTGGCAATTATAAAAAAAGGGTCATAAATAACTTAAACAGCTCTAACAGCACAAATTTACACAATATTTTTTTTGTTATTTTTTATTGTAAAAATATTGTATGGGAGAAAATTATGCATGAAAAATAAAAAAAAAAACACACACACGCGTAACACAACAAATGTTAAATCTTAGTTATTAGTATGTTCATTTATGTTCATTGATGTTAGCAGGGATTTTAAATATGACTCCATGTGTGTACGCCTACTAACGCTTATACCGATATATAAACCGAATACAGCGAGCTTGAGGCATAACAAATTTATGAAATATTTTGCTTTATGTAGATTAAAAAGAATTGTGATTTGTTAAATTTTTAACTGAAGTGTGGTCTGGAAGCAAGTAGCTAACAAAGTTTGTGAGTATAATTTGTATACATGGTTTTATTTATTACATTTTGTATACTGTGTACTATGCTCTTTTATTACATGTTTTCGTCCTTTTAAAAAAAGTAAATCTGAGCTCTGTATCAATACAGCAAAATCAATTCAAAGAGCACTATTTTCTATTACATAAAATTAAATAAATATCTGTGGAAAAAAGAATAGCTGCTTTGTCGACATAAGCCAAAAACTAATTTAATAACTCTATTGCTATTCGGCAATTTGAAGCTAACTTCCGACAAATTCTCAACTTTTTTAGATCACTTTTCAGGAAGTTATAGCGTAAAAACTTACTGCCTATATTTTTTTATCGAATCCTATAATTTGAAATTATAACCTATTTGAACCTTAAATTGAAGTTACTATACGGAAGTTGTTATTCTGTTTATTAAATATAGCACAGAATTTTTGTAATAGCCTTTATTTTAGAAGAAAAATTAAAAAATTATAAAAATCATTCCCATAATTTTACAGTGCATTCCTGAAAAGCTACATAATCAGATATAAGCAGTTTTTCCTTATTGCCACAGTTATGAGTGTATACATATTAACACGACTACATTATTACTTAACTCCTTAATGCCTGTAGAATCTTTAAATAAGCAGCTATCGAAGAAATTCCCAGGATCATAATCATGATTTATTTACATAAGTGTGTATACCACAAAACAAACATATCTTGAGTTCAGAGTAAAAAATTTTAATTTTCCAAAAATATTATTGTAACTTTTTAAATTTCAAAAACTCTAGGAGCTTTCTAGACATGTACTTTACTTAAATGAGTTGGATCGAAAAGAATCGGATACTTGGATTTTTATTTGTTGTAACTTTAAAGATACAAAAAATATACATAAAATTTTCAGGAAAAGATACTTTCGAATTTTATAACTTTATAACATCAATGCGTTTAGACGCAATCGCATTTTATTTGATGTAAGAAGGACATTGTTTTTTGATCTACTCTTGCATTACAAACTATAACTAACTTCCTAATATACCGATTAAGCTCATTTTCAAAACCAAATAAGCCTTGTGTATAGGAAATATGCTGGCAAAATTTGGTTCCCCTAACTTTTTCGGTTCGAGCTCTATCGTGCTTTCATCAAACGGACAGACGGATGGACATATGAAGATCGTACTGAAATGAAACCGGGACTCAGAAAATAAATTGTGATTTTGATGTTTTAGAAATGAAATGATGAAATGATTTCCACGATTTTTGGTGGTGGGTATACAAATAATCAAGAATCCAGTAGCGATCACAAGTAAAAGCTTCTTCTCTTAATCAGACCTGTTATAGACATTTAAATAAAATTTTTCGATGCATATCAAGCATAGATAGACTCCGGTTTGGTAAGTTAAATGTGGTTTACAAAAATTGGTAGATATATGTACCTCTATTTGTTAAATTAATAAAGAAGTCACATTGGTTTTTCAATATATATTATTGCCCAGCAATTTCTTTTTGAAATTGTGTAATAGATTGTCATTATTTCATACATTACATAGTAATGAGGGGTCATTATTTCAGAGTAATGGACTATTGGTTATGACCTTCATAAATACTTTTTTTATATTTTTTTAAACAGTGAACTTTAAATAAACTTTATAAATATTATAATATGAACAATATTATAATTTTAATTTTTTTTTTTGTATCGCAACAGTATAAAAATAACCCGCTATAATTTAGCTTTTTTGGTAACTACTTATTAATTGATTATTGTAAGTTTATTTGTAAGCGAGAGTCATGATTTCTGGGACAACTCAAAAATAAGTAGTTATTTGGTCAAAAAGTAACTAGCGTATGTATATCTCCAATATTACTTGCTAACTTATTAGGTAAGTAAAGATTTTGTTGGGTAGCGTATGTATATCTCCAATATTACTTGCTAACTTACTAGGTTAGTAAAAATTTTGCTGGGTGATAGCTGATTCTCTTTAAACTAGGTACAATCTCCAGCTAGTTGATAAATTGTATTAAAACATAAATTTTAAGAAAACAACAAAAGATGTAAGATTGAAATAGATTGACTATAAGGTACAAAGGGACAATGAATAATTCCGAAAGGAGCTGGAAAAACTTGGATATTTTCTACTTATGTGAATTTCTATTGTTGGGAAAAATAGGATTGTCATAACTATTATAATTATAAATAATTAAGAACATATAAGAAGTATGAATATATTTAGAAAAAAAAAATTAATTAGCCAGAATATTCTATTTTGGTATATTTGTATAGAAAAATTAACTACTGGGCAACTGGCCACGGTATCTTTAAAGACACAGCCAGTTTTTAATACAAAATTAATTTTTTATTTCAAGTAAAACTCATATGGTTTTTATTCATATTTTGCCATAATAAATAAATTTGTGGCCAAATTGGTTTAATTTGCACATTTAAGGGTTAAATACTAAAATTAATTTAAATTTGTTAATGTTTTATTTATTTCATAAAACCTTTTTAAATACTATGGACCAATAATTTGGTAAAAATCAGAAGATAAAGAAAAAAAGTTTAGCAGCTGCTAATATCATCCTTTCAAGGCATAAGTCTCCTAAGTTAATAAAAGATAGCACCACATTAAACATTGTAGGGTACACACTTACGTATGTCGGTACGAGTATTTGTATGATTTATAATTTATTTCCTGTATTCAAAATTAACTATGTAAATATGTAAAAGTGTTAGCTACAATTTCACATATATGTACAAACAAAATTGTTTCCCTCTTGCAATAACTGCAAAAGTGCTAATAAAAGGATATTATATTTAAGTTGAATTATAACGGATTTATATTCAAAGGATTGTTTTTAAAAAAAACTACATTTACCGTATACGTTTATTTAGACCTTAATATTAAAATAACTTTTTTATTTTTTTACTTTGCAGCCATACGCTGTTAGCACTGCTATTTAGCTGAAATAAAAGAGAAACCAAAACATGTTTACTACTCACCTCATACTTTTTCGCACATCCTGGGGCTCAGGTGGTCGAGGTCGATGTTTACATACAACCACTATACCGGCCACAATAATTGATGTTATTACAACAGCCCCAATAGCCACGACAGCAGCTAAAAGTAGTAAAGTTGATTGCTTTTCCGGACCGCCACCAATACTAGCACCCGTACCACTGGCTGCTACGCCAACATTACTGCTTACATGATGTGTAGTTTCAGCAGGCGTAGGATCTTCGGACAAAATGGATTCATCTGCGATAGAAACAGCACAGATATAGAATGGAAAATTTGGGAGAAAAATAAAAAGTATTAGTATTTATGGCACATTTATCTAAGGATCTACAAGCATAACTAAGGGTTTATTTATTATAACTGTGTGTACGTGTGAATCTATGTTTTTAGTATTATTTGCATTGCGTAACTGATATGTGATTTAAAGAAAAATTTAAATCATATTTCTTTGGCTTGTTTTAGTTTTTGTAATTAAAAGTCTTTGTTACATGTTTACATACACATGTATGTCTGTTTGTGTATCTATTTACATTTAATTATAACTAACAAGGGGACATACATATTTTTATATAAGCATATATACTAGACTGACATATGTACGTTTATATTTTTAACCTACTTTCTACTCAAGAATATTAAACATTTCCTTTTGCCCTTTATTATTATTATTTGATCTTTAGTATCAAAAATAAATTCTGTGTCATATAGGAAAAAAGGGTGCTTCAAAATGAGCAAGTGTTTTAAGTTAAAAGAAGTTATTTTCGATTTCAAAATAGATTTTTTGAAAACAGCACCATCTGTTTTGACCCAAGTAAGTTAGACAACAAGAGGGAAACAGAGCTGGGGATTTAGTAACTGTCGATTGTACTTTTTACGGACTGTGGTTACCTATTCACATTTCTGGGTGCTGCTATCTACTAACAGAGTTTTTTGGTAACTTGTTTGGCATCTACGCGATAAAGCTACAAGTTTACTTTGTCTTAAAACAAAAAACTATTTTAAATTTTGCTTCTGACCTTGCGCCTCATAACAATGGATTGGATAGCATTCGCTTAAAAAGAAAGTGCGTATGAGTTAACAGTGAGATTTTTTTATATAAAATTTTCGTATGCAATTTATTGTTCACTGAAGTGATCATGATTCAAGTGCAGTGATTGCACGTCAATAACTCAACTCAGTAGTGCAACCCGCGTTGTATATAGCTCTGTGTGCAATTGGTAATGTTAAATCAAACCATAAAGCAATTGGAGCTCTAAAAGGCGATTCTTTGACGGCAATTGATGTCATAATAAAGGACAAGGAAGAACAGGACGGCACCGGCAGACTAAAAATAAAGATTAACTTTTGCATATGTGTAAAACATCGGCCAGCATATTCAACGAAAATAGTTTTTATAATTTTTGTTGGAACTTTCATAATTTTGTTAAACTTTTTGTTACGAAAAAGATCATATTTATAAGTAAACTAGCTAATACCCGGTGCGCTTCGCCACCCCCATCGTAATGAAATAAACATTTTATAGTTCAAAAATATTTTTATTTTGCAAGTGCCACGCCTACTATTACTAAATCAACCATTTCTTGTTCAAATAATCATATAGACGTCAAAGTGTCTCTTGCAAAATTTTGGTACTCTAACTATTATCGCTTCTCAGATATACGAATTTTTGTATTAAATTCATATGACAGGTGGCACGCCCACTATTACTAAAGCATCCATTTCTTATCAAAATAGTCATATAGATGTCAAAGCTTCTCGTGCAAAATTTGGATACTCTAACTATTATCGCTTCTCAGATATACGAATTTTTGTATTAAATTCATATGACAGGTGCCACGCCCACTATAACTAAAACATCCATTTCTTATCAAAATAGTCATATAGATGTCAAAGCTTCTCGTTAAAAATTTGGGTACTCTTACTGTTATCGCTTCCCGAATATACGAATTTTAGTATTCAATTGCTATGAGAGCCGCTACGCGCACTATTTCTAATGTACCCATTTTTTCAGTAAATGTTTATTTGGGTGTCAAAGTCGCTCTTGCAAAATTTTAGTACTCTAATCCATATCGCTTTCCAAGTATACGAAATTTAGTATTTAATTCATGTGGCCACGCCTACTATTGAAATTCCGCCGATTTTTTACCCAAATGTTCGTGTGGATGTCAAAGTTTACCTTACTTAATTTGAAGACTCTAGCTGCATTTACTTTCGTGATATATAATATTTAATACTTATTCTTTAATAGGGCGTGGCACCCCGCCCACTTACAATTTCAAACCAAGGTATAGCCTATAGTTCCTTCCAGACATACAAAAAGATTCTGTGAAAATTTCAAGGAAATCGGTCCAGCCGTTTAACCGTCTATAAAGCGCAAACAAACATACAAACACTCATTGATTTTAATATATATAGAAGATAGGGAGTGCAAAATTGAACAAATGGTGTAAGTTAAATAGTGAATTACATCCTCACCCTTTTTACATAAGCAAGCTATACTATTTTGAAGATAAGCAAGTTTCGAAATTTACATTGAAATTATATAACAAAGAAGTCTTATTTTTATATCCTTCATTTGCGGTGCCAAGGGTATATATAACTTTTTTCATTGCGCTTATAATTTCCACAATATCCATTTCCTACTCCATATAACTTACATTTTCTAAAAGTTAATGTCGATTTTGTTAAAGGGTAGTCGATTAAGCATTGTCCGTTCTTCCTTGTGTTGATTGAAATCATCTTTCAAAGTCCCCGCATGCCTCACACCACTGCTTTTGGTACTAATCTTTTTAAAAATTCGGAGCATAAAGACTTATTGTAATCCAACTCAATCTCTGATATCTCGTTGACATATGAACACGTTAACATGACAGCCTCTGCATTTTTCCGTAATTTTCCCTAAAAAATTAATATTTTCAACCCTATGATAATTTACAGCCACAATTGGCACTATTTATAGATACGATATTCCAAATTACCCGTAAAATTTGTGAACAATTTTGGACACTATACAGCAAACGTAGAAGAAAAATTTGTTTAGAAAAATATAAATTTTTTAAAATCAAGAATATCAAATAATAGGGAAAATTGAGTGTTACACGATAGAGCAACGTAGGTATATTCATTATTGAACAATACAACAAAAACACTGAAAGCTTGGTGGCGTCGGATACAACAAAGCAAAATGACTAATAAAATTACGATGACCATTTTAACTATGTATATATGATGAAGGTTATTATTAATGTCGAATATAACACTTTGCCTTTTAAGGGTTAAGAGAGTTTGGAATGCTTTTTAAATTTATCACCTTATGGAGAATTATAATACATGTAAAATTCTAGGTCACCAGCCATCTAGTCTTCAAAAGTGTGCCATCCTATGATGGTTTATATACACAGAGATCAAAATATATCAAAAAGCTTACAAGTACTTACAAAAAAGAAACCAACATTTCCAAAGGGGCTTCCAATAATTTTTTTTGTAAAATATTTACAAGTAGGCAAGAACTTTGGATATTTATTTAATTATAAATGCAAAGCCATGGCTACGTTTCAGTACCTTATTGTTTATATAAAATTTTCCTTCAACAATTATCGATTCTATTTTAACTGAATGTTGGCCATTGGCATAGATCTTAACTTTTACATTGTACATCACGACTTCTCTCAACAAACAAAAATGTTAAAGTGGTGAGATTTTGGTGACAAATTTTTCGAGTAATAATACGACCAGGAAACTTTTCATGCAAAAGAGAGATTGCGTCATTATTGTGGTTTGTAACAATTGCTGCAGCCTAATTTTATAAAAGTAAGGTCTCAAAGAGAACAGGCATCGGTCCAAGTGTGAAAGCCTTCAAATCATCAGCCCTTTTAATCTTAGGTCCAGTGAAAAAGACACAAAACCACACATAAAGAGACACACCCAGAATTAAGACGCTTTTCATATTTTTTGTAATTTCTGAGCCATAAACGCTACAACTTTGTTTGCTAACGTAGCTTTAGAGGCTGATATGGGCTATTTAAATTTTCTTCATACAAAAAAATACTATTTTGATAATGATATAATTTAAGAAAACCAACATTTGATTTTAATAAAGGGTCCGCCAAGGGTCTAACGTTTTTTTATTCAACTAGTGCTTATTTCGTGAATGGTAACATTTAGCTCATGTCTGATTTGATAGATAAATAGTTTTATACTTCCGCTGAACGAATATGGTTGTGTATACGCTTGAACAACGCTTTGCTACGTGGGCCTGCGATCGACTTACAGAAGATGCCGATTTTGTCAAAAAAAAAAATCATCTTTTCAGATAAAGCTCATTTTGATCCCGGCGGGTATGTAAACAAGCAAAATTGTCGAAAGTTTTAAATATTATTTACGTTACTTTCGTTCTTGTAATTAATAACACTCTAATATTTTCAACTTATCTTTTTAAAACAACTCACAACCGCAAGGGTTATTTTGTAACACAAAAGGAAAAAAGTAAAAAATTAAACAAACAAAAAAAAAATTGTCTAAGTCTGTAAAATATTTTTTGTTTAAACTAAAAACCCTTCTAATATTGTAGTACATAAATGTAAGAAAGAAAGGAAACTTATGGCATAACTTAACCTCAGGTGAAACAAATTTTTCGCTTTAACACTCCGAAAAGTATGCTACGAGTTTTGAAGGTACAAAATGAAATTTATACGATTAAGAAGTAATAGCATGAATAAGAGTAGGAAGAACACATAAATGTTACATATATATACACGATTACTTCTATATTTTCACATAAATATACACTCTGACATGTACTATGTGAAAAATAATTATATTTCCTGAAAATAACTTAAAAAACATGCATTTGTTTTCCACTCATTCTTAAAATATTTTTTTGCTTTTATTTTAATTGAAATAACAGAGTGTGAGACTTTCTATGTATGTGTGTATTAAACAATTTAGTAGCAAAAACTCACTTTACCTTATGTAGCGAAAAGAAGGAATGCTTTTAATTTTTTTTTTTTATAAAATATCTGTTTTACATAAACGGACAGAAGGACAAAATGTAATATGGAACAACATGTTAACTCGATCTAATATAAAGATGTTTCTTACCCCTTCGGGAGCGAAGTATTTAGGTCTTGGTGTTATTGCTCGTTCATTTTATAGATGTATTACTAGCATTTCTGGCTAGGGCATATGAGAATTCTGGACGTAATACAAACAAAAGTTAGGGAGACTCAGATGCCGGTGGAGCGCATAACCATCACATGCTCATAACGATTGTATCAATTTGTAATATGGTCACACAAAGCGAAATTAGCATCATTAATGATGCGACATGAGAAAGTCCAGGATCTCGTACTTTAATAGATTACGCAAACTTAGATGGTGGTAGTCCTTTGATCACAGGTAGGCACACATTTAGTGTGAATCTACTGTGGACTACATTCTAATGAAGATGCTGGTGGTTACAAAGAACTCTGCGGTTAAGATTGTGCGAAATCACGAGTTGGTATGATAAAAATATTTTCAAGCATACAGAAAATAACTGTAGTGCTACTGGTGAAGGAACGAATACCGATTAATATCGATGAAATCACTGCTAGCAATAGACTGCTTGAATACTCCCCCAATACATAATAAGTCCTTGCCTAAGTTAAATATTTCCAAAACAAAGAAAACGATTTTTAAATATTTATTATTAACGATTTCTTATATAAAATCCATGCCATTTTCCATTCACTTTTCAAACATTTCCTTAAAATATCTGATATCAATCTCAACCTCAATTTCGTTTAACAGTATTTACATGGCATTAATATCTGTTAATGATATGAATAAAATGACATCAACGAGTCAACCGAAACGCTTGTAACCTCATTTTAATTCCAAGAGCTTTATTATTAAAAATATATCTGTATTACGATTATGTGTGTGTCAATCATGGTTAACAAAAACGTTTAATAATGTGAAATTTTATATAAATAAATCCATTTTAAATAAAATTAAAAAAAATATAATTTTGTACATAACTGGTCGTTAATTCATCAGCAAATCAAATACTGATTTCGCAGAATGAAATTTAAATACTCTTAATTGGACAAATCTATATGAATGCGTAAGTGTGTGTGTGTGTATGTACATGCATGTTATATACCACAATACAAAATCGGTTAATTTGTTATTTTTGCAGTGATCGTATAAACTCACGATTTTATTAAAGAATTCGAATAAAAAAATAAAATAAAAATATTATTTGCAAAAAACAGAAAAAGTTTATAACAAAAATTTTAAAGGAAAACCTTAAAGACCCTTTAGACTAGTTAATAGTGTAGCGGTTGGCGAGCCTAAATTTCACTCTGCTTTCTAGATGAATTGTGCATTTAATTGTCTTTAAACAAAAATTGAAATCAACACAGAACTAGTCAAAATTGTATCTCAGCCAGCTAAATTCTTTATCTTCTATAGTATTGTTTTGAAAAAATATTGGCTGCATAACTCTCAAATGCGGGCGCTTTAACAAATGGCGTATTTTCTAACATTTATTTTTTTATTTTTAATAACTTATATATCATTTTGAGGGGCAGATAGTTATTAGTTTTCACTTATTGGTGGAAAACAAAATTTTTTCTTCGAAAAAGATGAATTTTGTACCAAGAAAAGGTCATGCACGAAGTTTTGCTTTAACGGTTGAAGCACACCGACTGCTCACCGAATCTTCCGAAAGATGTGATCTATCGGCTTTAATGTGTGAGAGATAGTTTGTGCAGATCAGAAGTTGTGTTTTTAACATACAAGGGAAAGATCGACCAGGCTAGACATTAAAGTCCGAACATCAAGAATTGAAGGCATGGCTCTATGAAAATTGTTTGAAAGCTCAAAAAGAACTTGCAATTCTAATTGCTACTTATGAAGCAATTTAACCATAGAAAGCTAAGGCTTTTTAATTATACGTTAGGACCAACACCACGTACATTTTACGTACTAAGGAATTTTTTCTAAAGCACTTTAATTAATGTGGTAAAATCTGTATTTTTATACCCTTCACCTGTGGTGCACAAGGGTATATATAGCTTTGTCATTCCGTTTGTAATTTCTACAATTTTCATTTCCGACCCCATAAAGTATATATTTTCTGAAAGCTTATAAATAGAGGAGTCGATTAAGCCCTGACCGTCTGTCCGTCTGTCCGTCTGCCCGTCTGCCCGTCTGTCCGTGTGTTGGTTGAAATCAACTTTTAGAAGCAACTATATATTCCTCAGATCTGTATATGGTATCAATCTCTTGGAAATATCCAGGAATGAATCGCTATTGAAATTCAGCACAATCGCCCCATAACTTTCTGAGATATGAGCAAAAAACCACGACCACCTCGTTTTTTTTCACAATTACAACAACAACATACATACATACATAGATACATGTAAAAAACATACCAAACAAAAAAAATTTAAAAAAAAAAATATTAAAAATAAGAAAAAAATAATAAAAAAAACTACAAAAAAAAAATTTAAAAAAAATTTAAAAAAAAATTTAAAAAAATTTTTTTAAAATTTTTCTAAAAAAATTTTTTAAAAAAATTTAAAAAAAAATATAAAAAAAAATAATAAAATATAAATAATATATTAAATAAAATAAAATAAAATTTTTTTGGCTCAGCTGGGATTCGATGCCACATTTATTCTAACGTGTACGTATGCACGTATTTTATATGGGATGAATGGTGATACAAACAATTGTTATTGCATGACTACACGTTGTGAAGGGTATATAAGATTCGGCACGGCCGAATATAGCACTGTTACTTGTTTACTTTTTGTTTATTAAAAATAAAAATCAATTCATGTAAAAGTAGTTGCTGCTTACTTTACTTATGTGTATGTTTGTATCATCAGTCCTGGTTAAAACAGTCTTAGCATATTTTTATCTGATGCTCTCCACATAGCGCCGCGCTTTTACAAATATGACAGTATGTGGTTGTCATACGTTTTTTTGAGTGGTGGCAATATTTACAATATTTTCTCTTTCCCTTTTCCTGAGAAGGTTCTTCGCATTATGGCTATAAATAACATAAGCGTTAACCGATGCAATGTTTAGCATATTATAAAAAAAGCAAAGAGGCCAATGCTTGGTTTTTCGATTACAGCACATGTTCTGAGCCATCTGGTCAAAGGTGTGAACCGCACCTTTAGTGGAATTATAGGTATGCACAATTTCTGGTTTTCCAGTTTTAGTTTCACTCTTAAAACTAACACTACCTAATTTTTACGTATAGGCTTTTAATGTTGTCGTTCTAAAAGGACTTTTACGAATAAAAACTCTTTGTTTCTCTTTTTGCGCTTGTTCAAAAACTATTGGAAAAAGCACTTGTTGAATTTGGTACCGTTAGTCTTCTGGATACTTGCGTAGCAACAATATTAAAAAAAACTACACGTAAAATTTACGTGGGTTAGCCTTCTAGGATTAAAAATGTTTTAATCAGAAAGAATTCGTTCAAAAGCAGAAAAATTTAATTAAAGCTGATAGTTCTTGGAAAACGATTTTTGATATCCAAAACGCACCTTAAGTGCTATAAAAGAAAAACATTTTTGCACCGAATTATTACTTACGATGGCAGATTGATAACGATTACTTAAAGCCTGGCCCATTAATCGAATCTACATAATGACGGCAAGCCTCGACGATTGGAAATGCTCCGAATTTAAAGCTACCAAAATGTTTCTATCTATGATGAAATAGTGAAATCTGGCCAGACGACCACAGGAAAACTGTGTCGAATACATCGAACTCATAGAATATGTAGTCAGACATGAACCATAATATTCCATTATGATTAGAAGTTATTGAGAAGTCTTGCCACACACACATGGCTCGTTCATCTACTATATGTTTCGATTTGTACAAGACGATTTCTTTGGGATATGCTTTATGTATATGTTTTAAAATTAAAGCAAAAAATTAAAAAAATCTGCATTTTCAAGTTTTACTCATATCAAATTTCGTAAAAACAATGCATTTCAAGCAAAATAGGTCAACCAACAGCCTAAAGATAATGAACCAAAGAGAGTCGGCTTTCTAAAGTATAGTAAAAAAACTTGAGATGACTGGCTTAGTAAGCAGTTACAAAAATACATCTTATGGGCTAAGAACATGGTCTATGTTCAAAAAGATGTTAAAATAAATCCAAAGCTGTCGTATATTATTCATGAAAAAGAACAGGCTTTATTTTTGCATCAAGCCATTACTCTAAACATTTTCGAGATTATCTAGGAGAGTTGAAATAATTCTCTTTTTGCTAAGTTTGACATGCCTCCACAAATAAAGGCGCTGAAACACTTTTAACAACGTGTCGTATATTTGACGAAATTATATTATGTCAATAATGCATAATATTCACATGTGGGTTAAAACAAAATCCCACAATACAGAGCATTTTTGTTCACTTGAACACTAAATATATTTTTGGTTAATCGAATAATTTTTGCTTGAATGACTATAGTGGCGTTTAAATACATAAAAAGATATAAATTTTAATATAATTAAAAAATTAAAAAGAAAACCCAGCAAATAGATTTTTATGAATTAAATATTTCTCGTTCTCTTTGTGTTTATAATAGTGGACAGAGAAATTGTCGGAAAAAATTATAAAGTTTTAAGTTTATAAAAAGATTTACCAATCAATTATGTCTCATAGTGATGATCAACAGCAATGACTTTTTCATTATGATTTAAAATAAATTGCCACTTGATGTAATATAAAATTACTGTCTGTTTATCTAAATGCGAACGAAATTTTCATTCTTACAAATATATTAAAAACAACAACAAAAACTAAAAATTTGTTTTTGTTTTCAACGTATTTGTAAGAATGAAAATTTCGTTCGCATTTAGATAAACAGGCAGTTAATTAAACTAAATGTTAGGAAATGTAAAAGTAAATGACATTTACTAGACTTGGTATATTAAATGGCTATTACTCAATGAATAGTATAAATCTTGAGTTAGTGGCATTGGAAATTTTCTACATAGAAAATTGTATTTTTGCACACATACTACCTCAATAAAGCAATTGATGTACTGGTACTCATTAATCGTTTGTCCAAAAGACTCATAGACTCATATATAACTAAGCAGCTGTTAGTAGGGCCTTTGTTTATTAGAAAATGATTGCATCATATGAGATAAATAAACACTATCAAGTGCACATAAAAGCTATTGAATCGATTTTATTTTCAGGCTTCGAGGTCTGGGTTGGTCATTTGATGAACGGTTTCCCTCTTATGAAAGACGCTTGGCTCTTATAAAAATTCCAACTGTATGCAATATTTATTTTAGAATCTTTTCCAGAAAAATAAGAAATCAATATGCCTTTTCGTCGTTCTAGAAATTTTTAGTATATTAAATATTATACTACAAATTATGCAAATTTTGATCCTTTTCATAGAGTTTTTCGAAATGTTAATAATGAATTAGTTTTAATTTCTATCTTTTTATAATTGTAAAATAATATTTATTCAAAATTAACTATATTTTAAATTTAATGGAAATCATATTTATTCCGGACCGAGATGATTTCTCTTCTCTTTTTAAGAGTCCTAAAAGATTTTCCAAATTGAATCAAACTGTTATGATTTTAAGAATATTTTAAAAATATTTCTATTCTTAATTATAACAAGTATACATGCCACGCTATTTATGACATGCATTAATTCATTGTTCGGTGTCTGACACTTAGATAGACTTATACATGAATAATAAAAAACAACTTTGCTTTTAATAATTCCAGTCAAAAGATGGCTATAGAAAGCATAGGTTACGTTAGGTTAGGTTAGGTTGAAAAGGAGGGGCACTAAAAGCCCAAACCCATAACAGGTATACACTTATGCCTAGTTGGCATGTAGTGCGCTCCATGTGGGAACCAGAATTCCCAATTTGAAACCATAATCATAATTTCCCATAAATAAATATCGGACTAAATCAAGAACTCAGTCTTCTCAATATAATTCCTTATGGATCTCCATTTCGAGTTCCCCAGGTACTCTAAATTCGGCATAGTATCCACTGTAAAATTTTCGCGCTTAATATGCCCAAACGCAGGACAATGACAGAGGTAGTGTACCAGAGTCTCATCCTCTTCCTCGCAAGCTCTACATGTCGTCTCCTCAGATAATCTCATGCGAGCTATATGAGTTCTCAACTCCGTGTGACCTGTAATCACACTGGTTAGTCTCTTAAGTGTTGGTCTATTCAGTCTCAGAATTTCCTTTGATTTCTCAAGATTTGGGTCACCCCATAGTATTCTTGTCACCTTACCGACATCAGTGATTTGCCATTTTCTGACATGTTCTTCCATCGCCCAACGTTTAAGTTCATCCTTAAATCGTTTAAGGGGTTTGGCGTTCTCCAAAGTTATAGTACTCGGAAGAGCTCCCATTTTGAATAATTTGTCGGCTTTCTTGTTTCCGATCAGCCCGTGCTGGCTTGGTATCCATATTATCTCCAGATGTTCACAATTTGCATATGAGTTTATCTCGCATAACAAAATTGTATTAAAAATATGAACATATAGAAAAATTTAATTTTTAGAAATAAATGCTATGATTCCCTGATTCTAATGTCGTTAAAATTGTAACATAAATAGTAGTTTCAAATAACATATTGTTTTACAGGTTAAAGAGGACTGATGATGAAATCGTATCTAGATTCGAAAATGAATTTTACTCGGCTAAAAACGGAATAATTTTTTAAATATGATCACAATTTAATTTCTGTATTTTTCTTCTTTTTCTTTAAATTGTATTTGTTTAAAACATTTAAATTATTTACACTTTAAAATTTTTTGTTTTGGTGCATGCCTGTTAGGAATTTTTCCATAGACTTGAATAAATAAATAAATAAAAAATAATAAGTAATTTTGGTTGGCTGTAAAACCAAAAGTAGCAGTCGTAATAAATATTTAAGGTTTTAAAAGAAATTTTTAAAGAACTTTGTATCAGAATATTTCTTATCAATTTATCTCAATATTTTGGCGCTTGTTGGCTTGTTGTGCAGCATTTTCCGAATATTAAATTAATAATGTAAATAAATTTGAAAAAAAAAATTTAAATGTTAATGTGAATCATTTTTATTTTGGCTTAGGTTCATTTATTCTATTATTTAATTTTATAATTCAAATTAAATTATATTGCAATAATTTTTAAGAATATTCTTTATTTTTTTAATTATTTCCGATATTATTTTTTATTATAAAAAAGACCTTAAGCTGAAATAATTATTGTTAAAATAATACAGAGAGTTCAACCAATATATTTTTCGATTAAAACAAGGATTAAATAAATATCTTCTAATCAGTCGGACCAAAATTTATTTTTTTAATATTCAATTTTTTAAACGTGTTTTTCGTGTTATTTATTTTAAAAATTATTTTACAAATGATTCTTCTTCGGTCTTGCAATATGAAATCTAGTAAAAATCCTAAATAAAAGTATCCATCGTAGGAAACAAATTGTATCTATTTACTAACGAAAATGTTACTGGGTTATTATTTATAAATTTCTATAAATTTGTCAAGTTTATTTCTCATTTCATTTATGAAAAGTTGAGTAAAAATACCTTTTTATTATGTGTTCGTTGTGCGCATCAGGTAAAATTAAATTAATTTTAATAAATTTTATGTAATATAAAATTGAAAACCAGTCAATTTGTTATTTTTCATTTTATTATTATTTTTTTGTCTACACGCAATCAAGAAAAATTCATACAACTACAACAAATATAATATATTAAGCAACAGTTTCAAAAAAATACATGTGTTGTCTATATACATATATATATGTATGTATATAAATTGGTAAAATTTAACCACACTCAAACACACAACAGACACACAACAACTAAAGCAAACATAACGCAAATGAAAAGAAAATAACGAAAATTATTTTTAAGCACAGTCAGGTGAATATTGTAGAGTTTTGTTTGATGTGTATATTAAATCATTCTATTTATTTTAATTATAATGAAAATATGATTTTAAAAATATTTCTGGTACACAGAGATTCCTATATTAATTATTTATCTTCCTATTGATGGCTTAATATAAAATAGGCTTAACGCGAATTTTTACTATTTTACATGAGAGCGAAAAAATTTAAAACAAGGGAATGAGTTAAAACTTTGTGTAGGAATATAAACCTTTATTTTCAGTTATTGCTCACAAAGCCTTTTAGAGGTGATGTTCTGTCAGAAAATGTTAAAATCGCGATTTCGTCTTTCACAGTCACCAGCATCTACGTTTTAGACTGAGGTCCATCATAGAATTTTAACTTAATGTGTGTCTAAATATAATTTCTATTTAACCGCGATCTGAGTTCTTTAATCTCTTTAAGTACTATGTTTAGGAAACTCCTATGCCTAAGCCAGAGCTATGGTAACACCATAATATTCCGGACTACAAGGGGGATGGATCATTTAACCTAGTTAATATGTCCCCTGAAGTTGATGGTTGGTGGTGTAGTATGGGGGTTATAACAAATAAAAGTAAATTTATTTTAAGAATTTAAGCTCTATGAGACGAAAAATTCCCTTAATGAAATCATTATCCTAATTTCGTCAGCGTAAAAAAAATGAAAATTGTAGAAATTTCACACGGAATGACAAATCTATATATACCCTTTTTCAGTGTGTGAAGGGTATTATAAAATGTGAGAATGGGATGTATTAATAAGGATAAGAAATACCCAAGGCATTGATCTCTTAATGGATCGAACATTGGTGATCGAACTGGAATGGGTTTACATGCCAAATGCCGAATCGTAGGTAAATACTTTCATCTACCGGATCACAATTTTGTTTTGCAGGCTGAGATTGTGGTACTTCCGTACATCATTTAATGGATAATGGCTATCTTTGCGAATAGCCAGTCAGTTATCAGAACATTTGTGATCGAAAATGTTGAATCTCGGAATATGCTACAATGCAAGAGCGAGAAAAAATCGAATGTAAATTGTGAACGCCTAGAGATAATATAGATACCAAGCCATCACGGAAAATTTGGACACAAAAAAGCTATTAAATTATCCCAAAATATGATCATCTATGAGTACTTAACTTTTGAAAATGCTATAACTTTTTAGCGGTTGAAAAACAAACTTAGTTTTTGGGCGATGGAGAAACATGGAAAACATCAAAATACTAATATCGGTAAGATGACGTACATACTGACGGGGTAACCTAGCAGACCAACACTTACGAGATTAGATAGTGTTTCAAAAGCTCACACGGAAAAATTATTTAACTCATAGGGGACTGCCGAATGAAATGACTTGGAGAGCATGTAAGGAAGAGGACGAGACCTTGGAACATTACTTTTGTCAATGTACCGCAGTTGGGCGTATTAGACGCTTAAACATTAAGGTGGATACTATGCCAAACATGAAATCCCTTAGGAATTGCATTGAAGAGCCTGGATTCTTGACCTACTTGATATATTAGCGGAATTGGTATTATGAGAATTATTGTTATCAACTTAACCTAACCTAAGTTATGATGAATAAAATTGTTAACATATTATAACACCGTTTAATTTAGTAATTAAATTATATATAAATCATAAAAAAACATAAACATTCATACATATCTCTATTCTGAATTTTGTAATAAAGTAATTTAAATTTGTGACAAAAGTTTGTTTCCTCTTTTTGTGTCATTACATTATGAACTTGATTTTATGTATTGTAGTAATTATTTTTTTTTTGTACCAAATTAAATGTTATTTGAAAATCTAGAGTGCCGAATATATTGAAACACATTAAAAATCTACATTATGAACATAATTGAAATGTGTAGTAACATTTTAACAAAACAACAGGAGGTATATTGAAAATAATAATTTATATCAAAGGCAAATCTGCTACTCAAATCAAATAGAAGGGGTTATAGCAAATACAATACTCTGTTGTAAGGGAATTTGTGTAGCTGTAGAAGTGACAAAACAATTTTAAACACACACTTCTTAACATGTGCACATATAAACGAGTATATATATCGTAGAACTTGTACACTTGTAGAACTAGAACACTTGTATTTACTATTACAAAATTATCCTTAAATTGTTGCTACAGCTACATATACACAAACAGAATACGAATCTCTTTTATGTTCTCTGTAAAATTATCTTTAATATGTACAAGTATTCAGAACACAATGTTATCGAAATTAAATCTGGTTAAACACAGGGCTTATTAGCATAGCTAACCTTAAGTCACTTGTCTCGCGGAGAGTTTTCCTGTTTAAATGAAAATTTTAACAGACAATATAACCCAAGAAACTGTGTAGCATGTTCCTAAATCAACATTTTGAAATTTCCACCTTTATGTAGAACACAAAATCTGTGCCTCTTAAATTAGCAATACAGAGAATGGTGAACATTTGGTGGTAACACAAGCATTCCTGCTCGGTTTCTGTTTAATAAAATAATGAATTTTATAATTTGTTGTTGTTTTTATTTACGTTTAAAAATGTTTAGAATGTTTTGTAAAAAGTAATTTTTTAAGCGAAACATTTTTTAGAGTTTAGATGTTGGTAAAATAAGCAAACGTCTCACCCTTTTTATTTTAATTATTTTTTGTTATTTATTCATTTTTCTTTTTTGGGGGGCAAAGAAGGTTACAATATTTTTGGTGTTGAATAAAACGTACAGGTGCTTGGATTTTTAGATTTAAATGTATGTGTGTATGTGTTTTTTTTCCCGTTTTACCTGTATGATTTTGTGATACATACAAAACACAGTGATTTAAAAAAAGATATATTTATATAAACTAACTGGAGTGTGAAGCAATTTAAGGAAAGGTCCTTCCACTGAACACTTTTCAAAAGGGTTTTCAATCATTTCGATACTTAAATTAAACAACGTAAGTTTAAAGCACATTTTTTGGCATTTGGAAGTATGCCTGGTTATGAAAATGTCTATCGCGACTTGCTACAGTGGTATAAAAGAGTCATAAATTTGTTTCAATATATGCGAGGGATTGATTACATTGATTTTAACGACATTGGACGTTGCATGAAACGTTGCTAAAAATTTCTATAGAACTCAAAGCGGATGATTTAAGTGAATAGTGTCATCTGCTTTAGGTTTTTGTGTTAGCTGTATGTTTTGGGATCTTGTACATACTTTTATTGACCGTTTGCCTAGTTACTGAACCTGTCGAATTTATAGGATATACACTCATTGATAACAATATTAAAAATTTGGTCAAGCTGTTTAATTCAATTTCTTTGAGTATTAAGAAACAGTGAGTTAATTAAAAATATCTCACAACATATAATGGGTTTAACCTTCTCACGACCAAAGACCTTTACTTACGTGAATGCTTTCATTTTTAACGTATACTTAAAGTAAAATAAATTTTTCAAACCATTTATAAGTGCTTAAAAAAAGAAGAGGTAAAAAGTATTCAAAAACAGACAGAATCTTCTTAAATAATAATATATAATAGCACCAGTTCTGATTCAAAAGATGTAAAAATTTCACCTTTTTATTATATAATTTTTTTGAGTGTAAACAACAGTTACATTTTTTATGCTATCTCAGAGTATGTGCATTAATTGTCAAATTTCGTTACTGTTAATCAGTTTTAAAAGATTTTTTGTCAACACCTTTCATTTCGTGCAGTTAATAAAATAGCACCAGTAGGCTTTTTTAAATTTGTTTTGCAAAATTTTGTGAAAAAAAGTGAAAACGACAGGTAATAAAAATTTTTTAATATACTTTCTATAAAATTGCTTAATAAGTTTTTAAAAATTGTACAGTTGTGAGTCGCAGAAAGCATTTTTCGCAGGAAAAACGTGAACTAATAAAAAAATTTGCGTCCAAGGGTAAATCGTATTCCCAAATAAGGGAATTGCTGGGCTGTTCCAAAAAAATGATTATAAATGCCTTAAGGTAACAGCAAAAAGTTGAATCCCGTGGTAGGAAGCGAGTTTTGTCACCCTTAATAATAAAACGGTTAGTACAGACGGCTAAAGCAAATCCATTTATGACAGCTACGGAGCTGTCATTAAATGTGCCGGCAAGCGTGGAAACTATTCGTCGCAGACTTCGAGACAACAGCCTCAATGCCTGTAGTCCTCGAAAATTGCCGCTGCTTTCCTCTAAGCATGTTGCTAAGCACATATCTTTTGCTAAAGCACATCTAAATTGGCCAAGGGAAAAATGGAGAAATGTGCTATGGACTGACGAATCCAAAATTGTTCTTTTTGGTGGAAGGGGTTCCAGATGTTTTGTCTGTAGGCCACCTAACATACAAGCCACAATTCACATCAAAAACTATTAAACCTGGAGGTCATAGTATTATGGTATGGGGCTGCTTCTCGTATTAAGGTGTGGGTCCTATATATTGGATCAAAACTGTTATGGATTCATCGGTTAATGTAAAAATCCTTGATGAAGTTATGCTACCGTATGCTTCCTACGAAATGCCGCTGGTATGGGTCTTCCAGCAAGACAATGACCCCAAACTCACTAACAAAATGGCAAAAAATGGTTCAACGATAACTCTATCAATGTAATGGAGTGGCCTGCACAGTCCCCAGATTTGAACCCTATTGAAGATCTGTAGACGGACATAGAGAAGGGTATATCTAAAATAAAACCAACAAGCGTTGAAGGGCTCTGGGAGGCTGTGCAAAAAATTTGGAGTTCTATCAAAGTTGAAAGATGCCAGCATTTAGTGGATTCCATGGGAAGGCGTTGTGCCGCGGTAATAGCCAACAAAGGGCACGCAAAAAAGTATTGAAACTACACAATTAACTTATCTACAATATGTCTGAGTTAAATTTTTGATTTATTTTAAGACGGACCATGAAATTTTTTTTAAAAGTGAACTGAAGTGCTATTATTTTGACTGTGTTGTTTTAAGTTTTTTGTTTATATTAATTAGCGTATTACAAAGTTTTGAAAAAAACCAAATAATTTTCTTATGATAATAAACCATTAACATCAAAGAAACTACTATTTTGTTTTGAGTTGAATCGGCCCAACAGTTAAGCAGATATAAACCGAGTCAGTATCAATTTGTGCCTGGTGCTATTATATTGACCGCAGCTGTATTTAAAGTAAAATAAATTTTTCAAACCATTTATAAGTGGTTAAATAAAGAAGGGGTAAAAAGTATTTAAAAACAGACAGAATCTTCTTAAAACTTTTCGTTGTTTGATTCAATAATTTGATTTGAACAAACAATTTGGTGATTTTGAATTTCAAAATCATATCTAGTCTCTAAGGAGTTATAAAGCAACGTCTAGGTAATAATCAAAGTATATTTTATAGCAATGAATCAAGCTGTAAACTACATACGAAATAACAATAACCAAAACACCTAGTAATAGAATCCTGTATAAAAGAATGTTTGATACTAACAGCTCCACTGGTAGTCAGAAATAACAGAAAAAAATATTGACTGAAATTGCCGTTTATCCTAAGATTTCCATTAATATTTTGGTACGTAACAACAGGGTTAAATTCTTGTTGTTTTATCAATTTTAAGAAAAACAGAATTTCTTTCTATATAAAAATACTTTCTTTATTTTTACATTCAAAGAGTTTTATTTAATAACTTTGAAAGTTTCTTACTATAAAACGTAAATAAAGAAAAACCACAACATATGTGCTAAAGTTTCTGAAATCTGTATTAACTTGATAAATTTCTAACAACAAACTTCTTCTATAATAAAGTGTGTACGATTTCCTACGCTGAGCGAAAAACAATAAAATTCCAATTCAGTGTACTACAGGAGTAAATAAATATTTTAAAGCATACATTCATATAAAGGCAACCATATATATGTACGCACAACGACATACTATACTTATGTTCATACATGAATGCAAAGAATTATTTGGTTTCATTTTATGGAGACACAAGAACACGTTCCTGCAACATAAATTTTTACAATGTTTTGACCTCCAGCGTTAAACAATGGTTGAGATTGTTAACCAAACATTAATATTACTGCTAAAAGCAATAGTGAGTACTAAAACAACACTATGACTACAGCAAAAAAAAGGCTTGATAAATAAGATACCAGCACACACAAAAAAATGGGCCAACCTGAAAACAGTATATTTAAAACACGTGAATGTGTTTAGTATATTTTGCTCTATTTATGTAGAATATATGTACATACTTGCATACATACATATGTATATGAGTACTGGCGCATCTTATTTTAGCCATATATACATATGAACATATAAACTAGATAAGTTGTCTCCAACTTGCATGCCACTAATAGTTTTGTCCAAAAAAGGAATTGCATGTTTAAATGCATGTGATTTTTTTCATGCGCTTAAATAGCTGGAGGGTTAAAACTAATATTTTGGTAAGAAGATATTTTCTGGAAAAGTAGACATTTCGGTGGTATATGCAAAACGAATAAGGATTAAAGCAAATGAATGAATAAATGTATGTGTATAAAGAGTGAGCCAGAAAAACTCTGGCTTCTAGACCAAACTTATTGTTGGTTCAACCATGGTGTAACTATATAAGGTGATAGCGTAAAGGAGAGTAATTTTTGTCACTCTTTTTTTATGTATGCAGTTTGACAATTTCCGGAGTTGAAATCATTTTTTTAGTATGTAGTTTGACATACTGCAGAACACAAAAAAATAGTCAGCTGGGCTGGCACTGCCACCTTGTATAAGTGTACCCTGGAAAAAAGCTTTGGAAAATATGTCAGATATTACTATGATTTGGTTAAAATCGAGAGCGACAAAAAAGTATATAAAAAAATAATTGAAATTTTTAAAATAAAAAGCAATACGAATAATAAAAAAATAGCTCAACATCCGTAGATTTATCGTCACGCTGTTTCTGAAGCCACTTAACACTATAAGGAAGAATTGAAGATAAAAAAAAAGCGTGGATCAGAAAGAAAAAAGGTTTAACAGATACACGTAAGGCAAAAGAATTCGCACAACTCTTTCGAAGAGCACCATACACTTCTATCAGAAATACAGCTCGTAAAGTTAAATTCACCAATTTTTTTGTACACAGAAATCAAGCAATTACTGAGCTGAAGTCGTATAACACGTTCAAAAAATTCGAAATCGCAAAAGAGCGCGCAAATAAATTGAAGTTAAATTTAATAAAAACATAATCTGTTGTCTGTTAAATGGTAAATTTTATATACGGGCAGACTTTTTACAACTTCCGGCTTAAGAATTTGGAATTACTGAGTGACAAGTTATTTTTCAAGAATAATAACGAACAAAAAACAAATACAATTTCCTAAGAAATTTCTGATGTGGCAAGTTATTTCCAGTTGTGGTAAAGGAAGCCAATTATTTATGTCATTAGGAACGATAGTAGTTTCCTTTTTCTCCGAGAAAAGGGACCTAGTGTGTCGAAAAACGGGTTTGAACTTAAGAGTAGATTCTGGTACCTAAAGGGGTCTAGAAAATGATGAAATGAGTTAGATTTCTGATAAAAATTTATTTACCCCATAAAAACGTTGTTGCGTCGGTCACTGGTTGCGGCTTAAAAATCAAGTATCAAGATCATAACAAACAGAGCAGATCATAACAATAGCAAAGGTATTGTCACACTAAGAGCGAAAAAAATATTTCACCACATAGGCACGACATCACCAAAGTCGGCACCCAATCATAACTAACCATACAAATTCGCATCTCCCAACTAAAGGTGTGTTTACAGTGATAGTGCGTTATGAAACTTTAAATGCGTTTTTCTCAAAACTTCATTTTTACACACTAGGTCCCATTTCTCGGAGAAGGTCACATATACGAATATTATGGAGTATCTAGAAAAATAGAAGTTTCCTTTTTGAAAACAGTGTAGAGTGGCTTCGCATTTTTTGGCACAATTTGACATTATGTTACTGTGAAAAAGAGGATTTGGAATGGTAAGGAGACAATATTGTCATATTTGTAATATAAAATCAAATCTCCCCAATTGTCCAGAATTTCGTCCTGTGTAAAGGCTTTTTTTAAAAAAATATCTAAAAAACACAGGAAAGATATTCCAGAACATGTCCGAATTTAAACGTAAATGAACCACCTTGTCCCAAAAAGGTAACGAAAGCAACTAGAAAATCTGTAATGGGAAAATTTCCGGAAAAAGTTTGTTTAATTTATTAATCCGGAGCAATGTGCCAATATTTTAATGTTTAATGAGAACAATAACTAAGTAAATTCACATATTTTTGAGAATTTTTATATTGATCGTTTAATTTAATTTATTACAATTTTAAGATTTTTCTTGCTCACTCTTTATGTTAAGGCAGTAGATAAGGTTGTTATGTTGACTTTTGCTCAAGCATACGTGCAAAGGTTGAAAATGCATGCATGTATGTACACTGAAAACAAAAATCAAGTAATCCGTACTTGAATCAAGCCGTAGCGGTGTCAGAACTACGGTAAGTACGGATTTTCTAAAACCAAGTACAAAAAGCTTGATTCAAGTACGAATTCGTCAAGCGCGAATTTCTTGATTTTAGTCACATTTAAGCCCAAAAAAGATTTATTTCAAGAAATCTTGGCTTGATTTAATCCCGAATTCGTACTTGATGTAATCCAAAAATGGATTGATTTAAGAAAAATGGAGATTGAATCAATCCCCAAAAGTTCTTGTTCTAAGAACTTTAAACTTGATTTAATCCCGAATTCGTACTTAGTGTAATCCAAAAATGGATTCATTTAAGAAAAATGGAGATTAAATCAATCCTTCTTCTATATTTTCCATTTCCACTATAAAACACAGAACACCCGAACAAAACACTTATGACACAACTTTAAACAACGACAAAATTCAACTGATGAAATTTGCTAGCAAATCTACATGATCAAGTTCAATATAACAAGGTGGCAGTATGAGGGAGAGAATTTTTGTATGTTTTATAAGTTGAAGTTAAGTATAACCGCGAATTATTTTTTATACATGAAGTTTGACAATACATGATCATAACACAATGTACTTGTACTCGAAAATGCAATCACCTTGTTAAAGGTGAGAACAACTTAAATTTTTTTTATTACTGAGAGGAATGAAATTTAATCTAAACGTTTTTATTTTTAGTAATAAAAACAGGTTTTTTTCCCTAAGCTTAAGAGAAATAAAATTTGTTTCAAGTGAAGTAAAACTTAATTTAAGAATTTCTGCGCTTGGTTTATCAAAAGAATCCCGCTTGGGCTTGTTTTAAGTAAACCCAAGTACGAAACGTACTTAAATTTTCAAGTACGATTTCGGCTAAATTCAAGAATTTTATTCTTAAATTTAGTACGGCATTTTTCTTTCTGTGTACTATACTGCATAAATATGTTGATTTCCACTAACGACATAATGTTTGAAAAAAGTGACCAAGAAAACATCATGTGGATAAAAGAGCACATGGTTTTAGCAACATTATTCTTCATTTTCTATATTTCAATTAACTATGTATATATGGTTATAAAGCTAAAGTACATATCGATGGGCACAAGTAGAAAGCGCCTAATTCGAATTTTCATGAAATTGCATTTTAATGTCATTCCAATACATTTCATACAAATACATCTCGATACAAAAAATTAATGCAATAGTATCAAAAGTAAGAGTTTTGCAAAAAATTCTATTAAAAAAGTAACATAAAGATTAAACCGTTTCTATAACGTTTTTGTCTTTTTTTTTTGTAAGGTTAAAAAAATTTGAGTTAGAGCCTTTCTACCCGTAGCCATTGATATCTAATATGCTCCGTGCGACATTCATTTACTTTTCAATTTATAGTTTATTAATGCACGTAAGTAAGAAAACTGATAATTTAAATTCTCTTTAAGCTTGCTTAATAACTATTATTTGATTTAAGGCGAATATTCAGAAGCACAAGTTATGTTTCAACAAAAAAAAAAAAGACGATTATTATTTTAAACTAACAAAACCCAAACTACAAAGTTTTTGATTGTGTTCATTGGATGGAAATATTTATTATAAACCAGTTATTAATACGTAAGAGGGTATTACGCTACCTTCTCCCATTCTTACCATTTTTGTTTCTAATTAGTAAAATACTATTAAAAGTAACTCGTAATAAGGTGAAACCAAATAGAGATTACAGTCTTCAAAACTGACATCAAATGAGGGACCATGTTCTTTGTTCTGATCGTATCGATTTTGAGCCCGAAACAGTAAACTTCATTTACAACTCACACACAGAAAACAGAAAATCACATTAATTTCTAATTGAATGGTACAGTTCCTGCAATCGAACTTTTACTAATGCTGACTACTTCTTTATATTCCGAAACGAAATTCTGTAGATGTAACCGTACAATTCTACTATCACAACTAAACTACGCGATTAGCAGTAATTGCGGTACTCACAACCGATATTGTTTTCTTTGCGTATAACAATTATAGTGCTACAGATATTTATACAGGTGTCAGCCAACTTCACATTTTAAAAAATTAATATCCATTAGAATCATTATTGAGCTTCATAGACTATTTTAAGATAATGTTAGTAAAATCAAGCATATCGTTCTCCGTTAAGTCAATTAATAACGAGCATTATTTAATTGATATTTATGTGGTTAACAAACCTGCAAAAATTTCTTAATTAAGCTTTTTTCAATCTATCCTTGTTTGACTGGGTAATTTATGTCGGTCATGTTAGCTTACTTTCACTGATGACATTTCCAACAAAAAAAATTAAATTTTGTATATTATGTCGAATAGAAGAAAGCACCACTATATTTCATGACTGTGAAAAAATTAGCTTTTTTTATTTTGGGCAACCTTCATTTTGAGAAAGAAAAAAAACCTGTACACACTGTAATAATTTTTGGAAAATTTTAGCAACATCCTTTTTTAGTTTATTGCTTTTATCGTTGCAGTTACCCTAACTTTAGCATTAAAGACTGTACCCAGTTTTATTTATATAATATCAAATATACTTTCAGCAAAATTCAAAAGTAAAAATTTAATACAAAAAGCAATTATATGTACGTAGAATAATAACGGGTTCGCCGAATACCTTTTTTCTTTTTGAAATGTTATAAAAAAAATGTGTAGATTCGGCTGTGTGGCACGTAGCGCCGTCCTGTCAAAACCAAATGTTGCCAATATCCTCCTCTTAAATTTTTGTTAAAAAAAAATTTGTTCAATATGACCCGATAATGATCGCCATTGACTACGTCCACTCCTTGCTCATTTGCGAAGAAAACTTGCCCAATTATGCCTCTGGACCAAAATCAGCACCAAACAGTGACTCGTTTTGGGTGTATCGGCTTTTCAATGTATGCGTGAGGGTTTCCTGTGCTCCAAATTCGACAATATTGCTTGTTTACATACCCGCCAAGATCAAAATGAGCTTCATCTGAAATGATGATTTTGTTTGGCAAAATCGGCCAAAGTAATGTCGCAATATTTCCCAGCGTTGTTCAAGCGTATACACATTCGTTAAGCGAAAGGATAAAACTTATTATCTGTCAAATCAGACATGAGCTAAGTGTTACCAATTATAAAATAAGCACTAGTTGAAAAAAACTTTAGATGACGGACCCTTTATTATAACTCACAAAGAGTTTAATATATTTATAATTGTCAGGTTAGGGGTAAATGATCCATTCCTTAATATAAAAAAAACTCCCAAATCACTAGGTTTTTAGGTTGATTTTGCTATGTCTGGTCATATGATAATGTGAAAAGGCTATGCATGTAGCTTAATTATTTGTTTACACAAAAGCTTGTTTCGGAAATAAAAAATCCTGGAAATGACAAAAGAGAGAGAAATAGAGGCATTGTGTTTAAAAAATTTAGTTTTTTGAATGTCTTCTAAAAGCTTCTGATACTTAAAAAATGAAAAGTGAATAGGAGGCAGTATTAAATTAAATTTTTTCGTTTTCCTTGAACTAAGCCAATACTCAAAAAATTGTAAGTGAATAGTATGAAATATAATATAGACTTAAATTTTCCGAGTATTACCAGCAACTGTAGAAGCCATCTCCTGAAAATTTTGAATCGAATAAAAAAAGAAGGCAACCAAATCGCTGCAGCCGTTTTCAAGTGAAGCAGTAACATGAATAGAGAAATGAATATGTAGTCATTTTATTTGTTTTTTTAAATAACTCGATACAGTCTTTACTTATACATGGCATTTTGTAAACAATATTTTCTATTTGTACGTACTTAAATACTTTTATGGAGAAGTTAAACCTAAATAGTTTTCTATATTGCTGATGGCAAGATTGAGTATAATGCAGCTGAAACATTAGTTCTACTCACTTGTATTATTAAAAATTCTCATCACATTGTTCGACATATGCATAATAACACAAGGATATACATACATACATATGTTTATGTAAATTTTTAAAATTAAAAAGCAAAAATGAGGTCATTTAAAACTTTGCCAAACTACTCTATATTTGTAAACTTTTCTTATTATTAAAAATAATAAAAAGTAAAAATAAATTGGTTAGTTGTATTTTGTGTTAATTAAAAATACATAATATTTAACGGGATTTAAAGTGTTCCTTTTTATACCAAAAGTTATTCAAAATATTAAATAGGAAACAAAGCAGCATCTTAAATCCTATTACAAAACTCTACAAAAAGCACACTCTTCATTTGTAATTAAACGTCACAGTAACATAAAAGTAATTCGTAGGTATTAAATTCCAAACAAAAATATAATAACAATTTCCTTTGAATACACACTTGAATTGCCTTAGCAGTTAATAGCACAGACAGAGGAGCAAACAAGAAAAGAACAATGATCAAAAATAAAAACAAAATTTTATGACATTAAAATTTTTATTACTTTGAGCAATCTCTGCATCAGCCAACCAACATTCACAGACATACACTGCTAGACTTGCAGCGGAAGCGGAAAAGTATTAAACTCCATTACTGTAGACAATATGAATCGGCAGCTACAGAAACCAAAAGTATTTTAACAATTATGTTTTTGTGTGCCAAAAAAAGAAGAAAAGAAACAAATATGTACATAAAATCTTTAGTCTTCCCATTGTTGTAGAATGTGATGAAAGGGAGCGCACGAATTAAGTTAAATACTTACACTGATAAATGCCTCTTTAAAGTACTTGAGAAATTTACTGTTGTGTGTTTTAAATGTGCATGTGTCGAAGGAGGTATGTCTGTACAAGCGATTGCATTTTTTGTAACTATAAGTGGATTATGATTATTTGTCTAATAAGACGTACAATTTTTTAAAGAAAATATCAGCTTAAATGACTACTTAGAAACTTGATTGGCTGCTTGCTTGTATATATTTGTGACAAAAGATAAATTTTATATCAAAGAAAAGAATTTGTCCAAAAACATAAAAAGGAATAACGGAAGACTACGAAGGAACTGACACGAAAAATGATAGAAGTTTTACTTTGGAAAAAAAAATAATTTTCAATTTGCACCAGTTGAGCATAGAGTTTGAGATTTTTATTTATTAAAAGGATTTTTATATGGAACTTACCCTTTTCTTCTACATACCCAGCAAAAAACTAAACATTAAATTTGAAAAACCTAAAACATCGTGATAAATTACCAAACGAATCCAGGGGGGGGGGGACATATATTTCGCATAGCAAATACTTTCTTTTGATAAGCCATAGTTTTCGCAGCTATGAAATAAGCGATTTTAATTCTTCTTATACATATATATATAACAGGATGTATGTATATATGTAACGTATGGACTCCAAACGGCAAGACAAGGGCAAAATCCAATTTTCATATTGCACCACTAATGACATATACATATACTTATTTTGTTTGGTTTTTCTTCTTTTTTTTTCAAAGCCGTTGTCATGTTTTTCAAAACGAGATATCAAACCCTTAAATTGGTTATGTAGTTCCAAAGGTATTTACAAAAAACCTGTGTTAATATTGATCCAATATAAAAATTTTAAAACTTTCGAAATGTTGTTGTTTCGAAACCGAGTTTTCGCTTTATTTCCAAAAAAATATTTACAGCTCAATGAGCAAATTCAATTTAAACTGCCCGGAAAATGATGAAGCACAAGCCGTCAATTATCCCAGTGAATTTTTGAATTTATCGGAACCACCCGGAATGCCACCGCATGTCCTAACATTAAAGGTTGGATCACCGGTAATTCTTATTCGCAACTTAAACGCACCAAAATTATGCAACGGAACCAGATTGACCATCAAAAACTGTTCACCAAATTTAATCGAGTCAAGAATCATCGGTGGCAGATTAAAGGCGAAGACGTACTTATTCCACGAATTCCGATGATTTTCAACGATTCCAATTCAAGGCTCCAATTCACTTTGTGTCTTGCCTTTGCTATTACCATCAACAAAGCACAAAGCAAATCATTGACAATTGCTGGCTTAATTTTGGAAAAATGCATGTGTTTCACACGACCAGTTCTATGCGGATTGCTCCCGAGTTGGCACGCCAAACAATTTTACGTTTTTACATTAAATAAAAAAACAAAATACATATTCTCTTCGCTGGCCTCAAAATGAAGTAATTAATAAATATAATTTCCAATTTGCCTTAAATGCATGCGTTTCTTTTTAGATTGAACCCATACCTACACCATGTGTAAGTTATTCTGTAAAAAAACTTTATGATAGGTATTCCATGGATATTTTTTTGAAGGCCGTAAATTTCGTTAAAAGTTCAATTTAAATCGTGTGGTAATACAACATTAATGTTTGCTTAGGACCGGGTCAGCTAGTATATTTATAAAAACTTACTTTTTGTTGGCTAAAATAAACTTTAAGAAAACCTTAAATGCAGCAGACACCAGTCTGTATCGTTATTGAATTGCAATACAATCGCCGCAACCTTCTTATATATGAGCAAATAAACACAACTGCCTCCGTTTTCTCCCAAAAACAATTTTTCAGTTATAGACATCTTTGCTTACTATATTTTATGCCTAAAGGGTTAATCGTAAAAATTTATTTAAAAATCTGTCACTAAGTGGCAAAGATATAGGCAAAAAATATTTTTTTAAATATTTATTATTATTTTTTAAATATATCCAGTTTCTAAAGCTCCTACACTCATATAACAAATCAAGTAACCCGTACTTAAATCAATCCGTAGCAATGTCAGAAGTACGATAAGTAAGGAATTTCTTAAACCAAGTACAAAATTCTTGATTTAAGAATGAATGTGTCAAGTGCTTATTTCTTAATTTTAGGAATAGTGTAACCGAAAAAAGTTTGATTTTAAGAATCACTAGCATGATTTAAGCCCGCAACTGTACTTGACGTAAGCTTAAAAAAAGATTTATTCAAGTATAAATAAGATTGAATTAATCAACAGGTGTGCTTGTTTCAAAATTCGTCGTTGTATAGTGCAGTATCATCACTAAGTACTTACCTTTTGAAATTTTCTTAGCTTTACGTTTCATTAAAACTAAAAAAGTAAACTAACGGACAAATCATGAAAGATAAATTAACTTGGAAATTGCTACAGCTCTGTTATATCTTAAGTATAATAAACAAAATGAGAATTACAAAAACGTACTTGGAATTTTTTTTATCTCAGCAAATGTCTACAAATATATAAGTTTGTTTTTAATTTGAGAGAAATAAGACTTTATTTAAGAAGTTTATTCTTATTTTAATAGTCTTGTACTGATTTTGTAAAACAATCCCGTTTTGTAATTGTTTTTAGAATACCAGAAATAAATCGTACTTGAATTTTTAAGCACGGTTTCGGCTTATATTAAGAATTAAACTCTTGGATTTAGAACATAAGTTTTCTTTCTGTGTAATTAATTTTTAGCCACGTTAAATAAACCAAAAAATTATCCGTAGTCTCGGAAATTTTTGCTGAGATAATCTTTCAAATCGATCTGAAACTAACCGAGATATGAACACAAAAATACAAATTCTAAGAAGTTTTTCCTAAAATTTAAAAACAAGGATCAATTTTTTCACCGTCTAGGCAACTGAGAGGATCAATGTGGGCAGCAGAAGAAAGCGCTTGTCCTGCAAAATGGCGAATATTTTTTTTCTCAACTCCATCAATGTAAGTATTAAATGAAAAGACTTGACTTGTAGAATACAGCTAACTATATAATAATTAAAAATTAGAAATGTCATTAAAATAGAATAGAGCTAAAAGGCGTATAACATTAAATGTGTTAACATTACATATTTACATACTTATACTTATGTACATAAGTATAAGAATATACCCTTCTTACAAAACACTTTATTCTCTTCCCGATTACAATTCTGGAATATTTGTTTGCTGGGTATCAAAACAGGTATTTAATCAGCTTTAGAAACAAAGTAAAGAAGATGTTTGGGAATTGAGGAAAGCATTCTATAGAAATTTCTTCAAAGGAACCATTTAAGAGCTTTATGATAATATTACTTAAAAACAATTAATATTTTTAAAGAAAAATTTATATAAAAAAAATATAGAATGTCGCAATAATTTACATATTCTTGTGTTAAATCTATATATATAAAAATCAATGTGTGTTTGTATGTTTGTTTATGCTTTATAGACGGTTAAACGGCTGGACAGATTTCCTTGAAATGTTAACAGAATCTTCCTGTATATCTGGAAGGAACTATAGGCTATACTTTGCTTTAAAATTGTAAGTGGGCGGGGTGCCACGCCGTATTAAAGAGTAAGTATAAAATATTATATATTACGAAAGTTAATGCAGCTAGAGTCCCCAATTAAGTACGGTAAACTTTGACATCCACACGAACATTTGGGTAAAAAATGGGCGGACTTTCAATAGTAGGCGTGGCCACATGAATTAAATACTAAATTTCGTATATTTGGAAAACGATATCGATTAGAGTACTAAAATTTTGCAACAGCAACAACTTTGACACCCAAATAAACATTTCTGGAAAAAATGGGTACATTAGAAATATTGGGCGTGGCAGCTCTCATAGCAATTGAATACTAAAATTCCTATATTCGGGAAGCGATAACAGTTAGAGTACCCAAATTTTGCACGAGAAGCTTTGACATCTATATGACTATTTTGATAAGAAATGGATGCTTTAGTAATAGTGGGCGTGGCACCGGTCATATGAATTAAATACAAAAATTCGTATATCTGGGAAGCGATAATAGTTAGAGTACCCAAATTTTGCAAAGACACTTTGACGTCTATATGATTATTTGAATAAGAAATGGTTGATTTAGTAATAGTAGGCGTGGCACTTGCAAAATAAATATATTTTTGAACTATAAAATTTTTATTTCATTACGATGGGGGTGGCGAAGCACACCGGGTATTAGCTAGTTAATTATATATACTTGAGCTATTCATTGTTTTCTGCTTTCAGTCACACGTTGTGTGAAGTGAATGAGTACATTAAAACAGCAAAGAATATGTACACTACACCATATGCATTCACTGTACATGTAAGATGGTGTTTTTAACCTTTCATTTACATTGGTGTATGGTGAATAGCAACACAGTATAAAGTTGAATTTATTGTGATTTAATGAAATGAATACAGTGTTTGAGGTAGGGAGTTTCCCGGTAGTTTCCCTCCCTTTGAGTTATTTAATCTTCCCCTTTTCCCGCGATTATTTTTCGGGATCCCGGGAAATGACAAAGGTGGCTACAACTCGAAAGCATACATATGTTTTTATTGTGACATTTCTTTTGCATAAAAATTTTTTCTTTAAGGTTTTTTTAACTTTATGTTTAAAAATATTTTTACAAATAATTTGATATAATTTTTGAGGTAATATGTTAATTTTTTTTACTATTAAAAGAAACGAAACTGTTTTAGATGGAAAGTTCAATAGTATGGAAGTTTTTTTTGACAAGAAGGCTGATGACACTGCTGTATACTCTTTATGTTCAAAGATAATTTCATGTAAAGGGCGAAGCACCAGCGGATTAGTGCGTCATTCGAGATCATTGCACAAAGCAATCTGAGAGAAAAAGTTAGCTGATATGAAAAATCAGAAAGAACTGCCGTCAAAAATCCAACATCGGTAGAAAATGAATGAGTGTTTTCTGTAATAGGGCAATTTGTTAATAAAATCAGAAACAGACTTTCTGACCAGTCAATAGCAGCTATGAGCGTATTAAAAGATTACTTTGCAAGTCGCTAAAAATTGTTACGTTACATTTTTTTAATTACACATTGTATTTACATGTTTTTGAAATTGAATTCTAATGATTTTATTTTTGATCTCACAGCTGAAGTACCTGGTTTTTGTGCTCATATTTGATCTCGTATCTAGGGAATAATATTTTCAATTAGAAATATTTTTACTCAAATTACATTTTAAATTCAAGCTTGTTTATTAATTTTTATAGTTTTGGAGTGCTTTGGTGGCATTTTTTTATCTAATGGTCCATAATATCGGAGACACTGAGACATAATTTAGGCGTAATGTCACATCCTTTATATGTTAAATTTGTCTTGGCTTATTGTCGTACACTTGTTCTTTTAAATATCTCAATAGAAAAATTAATGAACTTAATGCTTAAAAGAGTTATTGTTTAATTATCTATGTGGGAAAAGGGTTCCATTCTATTAAAATCAAATATCTTTCTGGTCCATATCTTCAATTTCTGGCCACAAGAAATCCATCATCATATTACGATAGTAAACAGTAGCGTGATCAATTATTCGACTTTTTTAAGAAACCGGTTTTCAAATAGTTTAAAATTTAAAACTTAAAAAAACCGGTTTCTATTTTGAAAATTGAAAAAAAACCGGTTAACCGGTTCAAATATATAAAATATAATTCCACAAAGAAAAAATTAAAAATTTTGTAAAGAAAGATTATAATAAAAATAATATCTAAATAGAAATTTTTACAGTTTATATACGTTTGGCTGCACAATTACCCAATAACGTAATAACTGACATGATTGCTGTTGACTAATTTGGTTTTAGTTAGTTGAATGAAAGGACAAAAGGTACTCTTTACAAGTAAAATAAATAAATAAATACAATAAATAAATACATAAATAAATAAGACTTTTAATAAGGCTATTATAAAATGTTGTATATCCTTCTGTACATTTTTCAAATGTTAAATAGATCTTTTAAGCTAATACGCACTAACGTAATTTGTTTAAAATGATTTAAAAATTCTTTCCTATACCCCTGACAGTCATACATATATAGGCATAAATTAGTTTATTCGATGGTTAAAGTTGACAATCACTCAATGCCATTAATTTAATTTAATTTAATATGCAGAAGAACACATAATTGGTTGTTCTTTATTGTAACTACTCTTTATACGTCAATTATCTTTAACTTTTAACGTTAGGTTTATAAATTTAAAGTAGTCAAAAAAATATGGCAACGTTTTTAACCCTCCGTTAGTCGCAATCTTTTTCAATTTAGACCAGTCGCAATGTATCAAATTGATATTAATAAAGAATGGTAACAAAAACTCGCGTTTTAAAATAATCTCTTCACTTTTTATTTCAGAAAAACCAAAAAAAAAAAATATGAAATTCAAAGTATTTAAAAAAATAAAATTGAGGTAAAAAAATATATTTTTAACCGAACAATAGCTTAAAAACTCTAGAGCAAAAAAAAGTGCGAATACTAAAGAAACAGACTTGTATGATGTGTTTATTAATCGCTATCATTATCCGAAAGATGGTGCAATGGATTCGTTATAATTATAGCATAACTATCACAAAAGCTTTTTATAAGCTGTAAACAAATAAACATGTCATCCAGGCTTTGCCTATTACTTCGGTGTACACCCGCCAAGATAAGAAGACCAATAAATGCTTTTAGTTCAATTTTGTCAATTGGTTTTGCATATCGTTCTCTCTGAAAAGACCCTTGAAGACCTTGAATAAACTGGTTAGTATATTATACAATAGTAGTCAAAATGTCATCTGTAAAAAGAAAGCTCCAACATTCTAAAGGCGTTGTGGCAGATCTAGCAGGTCCTATAACTCCCGGAAGCTTCCGAATCAAATTATGACTTGTTTTACTCTATTTGATGGTTCCTCTTTATTCTATCGTGTATTTTTATTCTGTATTCTGTATCTGAATTTTCTTGACAGTTTTCGATCATATCTTCGTCAGCTGATAAATAGTTTTTATCTCCAAAATCCTCTTCGGAACCCGTATTCTCTTCTAAAAGTATTTTTTGAATTTCGGCTATATGCCTGGTATTACAAATATCAAATTTTTGTCGTTCACTACTCATTATACCTCTAATGTCGCAATGTATCAATTTGAACTTATTAAAAAATATATAAGTATATATTTATATAGCCAATAAAAAATATTATAACGAGTATAAATGTTTGAATTTTACTTACTATATGCAACAAACATTCACTTTATTAAAAATTGAAATTGAAACGGGAACGCTCGCAATGTATCAAATTGAGCAAATCGGCTACCACCTGCTTTTATCAAAATTAAATCAAATACTAAACACATAAACAAGTGAATGAAGCAAAAATATTAAGATACATAAAGTTTCAAAAAAATTTTATCTAATGGAACAAATTTACAATAAAAAAATTGTTGCTTGTATCAACCAGATCAGTTGCGACTAACAGAGGGTTAATTGTTTAGTTTAAGATTTAGTTTTCCAATATTTTTGACACAAAGCTATTTACTGCTTTCATCAAACATGTTATTGCATATTGTAAATAGAAAATATAAATTTAAATGTGTTGCCACTACGTTTTTTAAGAACTAAACTAATTTGTTAAAAGTAATCGGTATTTGCTCGGAAGAGATTAAAAAGGTATTGTAAGCTCTGTGGCTCTTACACTTTTAGTGTGAAATAGTATCAAGGTTCAATAATTTAGAAAAAAATGTATCTAAGAAGTTTATTAGTAGACCAAATTAAAACTCCAACAACGTAAAAAATACCTACTCTCCATTTGAGAAATAATAATATTTAAGCTCAATTATTTTCCTTATTTTACATTTGTTTTTTAAATTACAAATAAATTTCTTACAATATTATGAAAGAATAATTAATAGTATTTATTTTTTTGATTATTGAAAACTTATTGCGTACTAAATATACTATGGTACTATTGGTTATAAAGATATCTGAAAATAAACTTAGAAAATTAAAAAACCGGTTTTTTCGGATAAAAAAAACCGGTGTATTCGACATTCGAAAAATCAACATTTCGAAAAAACCGCCAGCTGAAAGATGAAAAAAACAGGGTTTTCCACCGGTTGTAAAACCGAGTCGATCACCCTAGTAAACAGCATTCACGGAAACTGCTTTGTCGACCTTATATTCGAAGAAGTGCAGCCCGAATGCGCTGGCAGCCCAGAAATAAAAAGAGTCTCTCTTTCTGAATGTGTTGACTTTTAACGAAAAATGTGTTTAAGTTAAAGTGTAAAATTGTGCCTTGTCGCTGAAGATAATTTTCTTTGTAAAGTCACCATTCACTTTTATCTGTTCAATAAAATATTTGGCGTATTGACGATGCTTTAAATGTTCTGTTAGGCTCTTATGAGCTAGAGCTTTATGATATAAGAGTTGACTCATTGCGGTGGTATGAACTGAGATATATTGGATCAATATAAGAACGGTGCACTTAAACTCAGATATTGGCCTTGTTGAGACAAAAATATTCATACTTTAAACACCGATCTTAAATATTAACGAAATAGCAAGAAATGCCAAAATGCGAGTTAAGTTAATTTTTTTTTTTGCTTTTAGGAAAACATTTGTTTATTAAAAAATAAAAGAAAATTGTTTGATAAATGTTTTTTTGTTGAAATCGCCATATAAAAACTTATATCCTATTCAGCTTTCAGATTACTTTACTTATTATACCGTTCACACAGTGAAAAAGGTATATATAGGTTTGTCATTCCGTGTGAAATTTCTACAATTTCCATAAAGTATATATTTTCTGAAAGCTTATGAATAGGTGAGTCGATTAAGCTCTGTCAGTCTGTCCGTGTGTATGTTGAAATCAACTTTTTGAAGCCCCCCGACATAGTTTGGACCCGGGTAAGGTATTACGATATCAGAAATATTTGGGAGTAGAACGGTATTGGAAATCAGAAACATCGGTACATAAACAACTGAGATATGAGCAAAATCCCACGACCACCTCGATTTTTTTTTCACAAAAAAACATTACAACAACAACATACATACATACAAACGTGTATACTGGTTAAAGAAAACGTGGCATCGAATCCCAGCTGAGCCAAAAAAATTTTTTTTTTTTATTTAATATATTATTTATATTTTATTATTATTTTTTTTTTTAATTTTTTTTTTATTTTTTTTTTGTTTTATATATATTATATACGTAATAATTTTTTTTTAATTTTTTTAAAATTTTTTTAAAATTTTTTTTTAAATTTCTTTTTTTTTTTTTTTTGTTTTTTTAACATACATACGTAAATTTATAATTTTACAATGGGATGTTTTTATACATGTATGTTTTTATATGTATGTACGTATTTCATATGGGATGAATGGTGACACAAACCACTGTTATTGCATGACTACACGTTGTGAAGGGTATATAAGATTCGGCACGGCCGAATATAGCGCTCTTACTTGTTTTTATTTAGGTTCTTTGTCAAATGATCTACTGTTGCTCTACAATGTACTACTTTACTAATATAATAATTTTTGACTGTGTCTTTCCATTAATCATTTCTTCCACCATTTTTTTTATAAAAACGACTGGTGAAGGCTATATATATTTTTTTAAACTTTAAACTTTTTTTTTTGTTTTGGAAAGAAATAATTTATTGGATAATAGTTTGTATTTGGTTGTGCTGTTATTTTGTGTGTGTTCGTATTTGTGAATAATTTAAATATACTACTTACCATACGGGCCCAATTGGGCAGCCACACGCACACGTTCTAGAACTACGGGTGGATCACTGCGACCTTTGGCATTGACGGCATAGACCACAAATTGATATTCCCGTCCTGGCTCCAAATTGTTTAAACGAAACTGTGGACTGGTTTCCTGAATACGAATAATTGGTGCAGAGGTTGCCTAAAAGCCGAAAAGGATATGCAATATAAAATTTATAACGATAAGCTGTGTAGTTGAATATATTTTTGTATTTAATTTATACTACAAATTTCAATTTGTACTTAAATGAACAAAACATATTATTGTCAAAATATTATTCAGCAAACGATTGTCTTTAATTAATTTTCCTTTTTATAAAAACATACGTGCATTCTGTAGGGTTTATAGTTTTTTTTTATTTTGTCTATGCTAAAATTTAAAAATTTTTTCTAAAAAAATTAAAAATTTTGTAAAAGTAAAATAAAATTGCTTTCAATTTATTTTTTTGATCAAACATTTTATTTCTTCTGTGTGAGTTATTTATTTTAATATACAAGTATTTTACATTAGAAAAAGTTTTGATCAAACTTTTAACAAGTTTGTATTTTAAAATACATAATAGTATGTTTTCAGCATTTGATTGTAACTAACAAAATAATTATTTGTGTCCCAAAAATTAATCAGCTGCAGGGTACCAGACAAGCTAGACGCACAACAAAGTGCGTGTAAAAAGACAAGCATCAATGAAACTTTATTAGATTAATAGAATTAAGTTAAGCTGAAAAAAACAAATTTTATCCCAAAAAAGTTATAATTCTCATAAAATTACAAAAAAGATAAAAAACAAAATATGAAAATTTGTTTTGATGTGAATTTAAATCCAACTATTTGAAGTTTGAAATGAAAAACAATTGAAGTAACCATGATGATGATGATAAGCTTTTTTATGATGGACGCTTGAATTTCCCAAAGTAACAGTGAAAGGAGCAAAAAAACAGAAGTATTTGTAAATACAGAAACACCAGAAATCATAGCAACTCCTACATGTTGACAACACAATACACGTTGCCATGTAGATTTCGTAGTTATAATACTTTAAATGCTGCATAATAAAAGTTTTTCTTGTGTCTCTTTTTTCGGTGTCCCTTCGCATCCTCTGATTTTATTTTCCTTAAATAATTATTAATGCTTGAGAGTTTTATTAAGACCCATGTTATTGTTATTGTTGTTGTTGGTAGTATGCTTTCTAATTTAGTTTTGCGAGGTACAGTGATCCTAGTTGTGGGATGAGAAGAGATATGAATTTATTTAAAATTTTTTAAATTTAATAATTTTTAAAAGGAGACACATACAATTGCATTTTACGAAAAATGTTTCAGTAGGTTTTTGTAATCTGTGTTAAAATAGTTTTATTTTTTTTAAGAAATTTCCAACAAAAACTCTTTAAAAAAACCAAAAAAAAATAAATAAAATATTTAAAGAGATAAAAGAAAAGCATTTCAGCTTCTAGTTATAGAAAAAGGGCCGTTTTTTTATTAATTAACTATTATGAGTTTGCTCGAATATATCGTGTGATGATTCATTTGATTGATAATGTAAAATAAAACGCATAGATATGAAAGTGATCTTAAAGTTTTTATTATCATATGAAATAACAGTTTATGTTATTTGGTGTTTGAAAATTATATCATGTGAGTGTTGACCATGACTACGCCTGGAGTGGTATATGTTGGAGGTTCAATTGAAGGCGACTCCTTTAAGCATAGCGCCTGGCAGACAAAAGTAAAGTTTATGGTGTTTGCAGTTTGAAAATTATATTATGTGAATGTTAGCCATGACTACGCCTGAGGTGGTCTATATTTGAGGTTCGATTTGAGGTGATTCTCTCAAGCACAGCGACAAGTAATATTGGCTTCTAAAGGGTCAAACGTAGTTGGCTTATTCCTGAGTACCTCAGACTTTACATATCCCTAAAGAAAACAGTCCAAAGGTGTGTTATCGCATGATCTTGTTGGCCAATTTTCCGTAGAAAAACTTGAAACTGAGTGCTCACCAAAATCAATAAGTCCATTTTTTCACCCGTCTCGTTGAAACCAGAACTCACCGACACCATACGCTTGAATTCCAAGAAACACACTGTCTGTTGACATGGTATAATAATGGTTACCATTGATGGTGAAATATATGATGATGCAAATCAGTATAGTTTTTGAAGAAATATGGAAAAATGATTCCACCAGCCAATAAACCATACAAACTCTAGTTTTTAATGAATAAAATGTTTTTCGTAATACAGATAAACAGATACACTAAAGACGCCGTTGTGGTGTAAGTCTTTCCATGATGAGTTGCCAATCAATACTGATCTGTCAAAAAGTGCTATTGAAACTCAAACGACACGATGATGAAGCCGACATTGTCCACGAAAAATAAAAAATGCCATAATTCAATACTGTTCAAATGGAAGGCAGTAGTTGCAATTTCTTGATATTTGAAAGCCAATTAAGTTAAATATTTTTTTTATAAATTTAAGTTGCATTTAAATATATTTTCATATATTCAGTCTTAAATAATTGTTGTTCTTTAATTGTAATAAAAATATGGCAGCATTATATATTTCACAGAAAACTGCTCTTCAGCATAATCAAAAGACCGAAAGAAAGAGTTAAAAATAAACAATAAAAAATTCGTATTCTGCATTTGAAAATACCAAGAAGAACAAAAAGAAATGCTAAACAAGTACTAAAAAAATATTAAATTTTTACACCAACAATATTCATAAATTGTAGCATAATTTGTAGATTTATTGTTATAAATTTTGATTCTGCCTTAAGTTCCTTTTCCTATTACACTGCTCTGCAGCAAAATCCTCCATTTAATAAAACTATGTGGAATATATGGATTTTGACGCGCTGAACTCAAATCCGTTGTCGGTTTTTTTCAATCAGATCGGGATTTTTTTTATGGGCGTGGCAAATTTTTCTCCCTAAATTAGTCAGGTACGGACACATATTTAATCCTAACTCGAGAACCAGTCATCCGATTTTCAAAAATAAAACACCAAAAAATGTGTAACAAAATTGTTTTTATTTTAATGGAATAAAATTTTTCTCTATCTCTTATCGTTTTGGAGTTATTTAGAATTTAATGGAGAAAAAAAATTTTTTCGTGCAAAATTCGTCATATTTTTCAATTTAAAAATGGAATTAAAAAAAATTTAAGGCAAATATTCAACATTTTAAACTTTTTTCTGAGAGCTACTTGTTTTGGAAATAAAACAAGCCATAAACCATAAAAATCGGTTAAAAAATATAGATTTAATTATCAATTTACCGCAGGTACCCAATATTGACCAAATATGTGTAATGCAGCAAACAACGTCAGAGTGGGCGCACTAAAGCGACTTGTAGCAACAATGAATGGCAACTTTTTACTTCTATCTACTTTCGTACAACAAAAACAAATACAAGCAAAAAAAATTTGCTAGATTGTAATTTTGTAGCATCGCCTCGCTTAAAGCACCCACCCTGTCGTCACCCGTAGATAACTTCAAATAACAATAAAGAATTAAAATATTTACAGGCTATTTTACTTAAAATAACACAAAACTTTTGTTAATAATTATTAATTTTTATTTAGGAAACATTGTTAAAATAAAAAAGTAGCTTAAGCTCCCATGCCCTTTTGTCCACATCATTCAATTTCGTTCTGAAGACCTCGTCCTTCATAATTTGTCGTATTTGTGGACCTACAAATATGCCTTCTTTTACTGTAGCATCTCTGATTCTAAGAAATTTGCTCTTAATGTATAGAAAGGCTTCACCATCCTTGTTCATTGCTTTGACACAATTTTTCATTAGGCCTAGCTTTATATGAAGAGAAGAGTTTGTTCCTTTTGTTTTAATGGCTCTTCTGCTACATTTTTTTCCTGGAATAAAATTTACTCTTTTCGGTCAAATTTTAACATTGTAGTGTTTTTTTTTTGCGCGGCTATCCCATTTACATAAGAAGCAATAAAACTTAGTATATCCACTTTGCAATCCATTTAACATTGCTACGACTTTAAAATCTGCAGTTTCCATGAGTAATGTGAATATATAATTTTTTGTAGTATCATCTTCATGCTACAATAGTTTTCTTTCATATTTCTTGCATACGCGAGTGGGACCAATGGAAATTTGTTCCCATTGTGAAGTAAAACAGCTTTCAAACTTGTCTTGGATGAATTAATAACAAGCCGCCAATCCTGAGATTTATGACTGAAACACAGTTGTCGCAAAAGTTCATCAGCATTATCGCAAAATATCAAACCTTCCTCTTTGCTGAAATATATTAAAAAAGGTTGTTCTTTATTTCGAAAGTAAGAGACGTTAACATCCGTTTGCACCAAGCTCCATTCTTTCCGTTGGGATGCAAGAAGCTCAGACTTGGTTTTTTTAAAGCTTTGATTTACAAACAAAGTTATTCATATCAGTTTAATTCGGAAAATAAGGTGTACTCGTTGGACTTCCAAATGAATGCGAAGAAACACCCCTGCTGGCGTAAGTGGATTCAGTTGCTGCAGAAAGCCCATCTTCTTCATCGGCTGTAGGAGGCAATGGAGGTAAAAATTTACTTGTAAACTGGAAAACTGGTCGTTTGACGCATAAAGTATTTGGATATGTAACTTTATTTTTTGTTTTTTTCGTAAACCCACGTGTTTTAGTATGGCAAAGTAGCAATCATTTTGATGATTTTGTGGTTCACTCCAAATCGCTGGCTTCATAAACGGCTTCATAAAGACTTATGACTTCCTTTTAACCAACCTCTTAAAGACTTACCACAGCTACTACAGCATATTTTCGGCAGCCAATTTTTATCTCTTTCATCGATAGGAAACCCAAAATAACGGCTATAAGCATCTTTAAGCTTGGAAGATATTGTCTCCCGTTGAGAACTTAAAGTTAGATCGCCACATACGTAACAAAATAAATTTGGAGATTTGTTACAAATCCTTGACATTTTGTAATATGAAAGCGTTTGTGGATTCTTTAATTGCTTTATTTCTTTACACAATAAAAAAGTACACTATAAGATCTATTGACTGTTGCCGATTTTAACCGCACGATATTCAAATTAAAAGTGACTTACTTATTGCCCATTAGCTTCTATACATACAGTAAATACTAGAATCTACCCTAATGTTCTTAATTTGAAATCACAGGTAATTGAAAAATACTGTTATAAATATTAATTCCAAGAACTATGCAAAATACCGTTGTACTTAATTCCATTACCTGCTCACCTAACGAAATGTTACATATATCATATGCAAGGCTGGTTGCATTACAATATTGGGTACCTGCGGTAAATTGACAATAAAATCCACATTTTTTAACCGATTTTTATGGTTTATGGCTTGTTTTATTTCCAAGACAATTAGCTCTCAGAAAAACGTTTAAAATGTTGAATATTTGCCTTAAATTTTTTTTAATTCCATTTTTAAATTGAAAAATATGACGAATTTTGCACGAAAAAATTTTTTTTTCTCCATTAATTTCTAAATAACTCCAAAACGATAAGAGACAGAGAAAAATTCCACCAAAATAAATACAATTTTGTTACACATTTTTTGGTGTTTTATTTTTGAAAATCGGATGACTGATTCTCGAGTTAGGAGGAAATAAGTCTCCGTACCTGACTAATTTAGGGGGAAAAATTTGCCACGCCCATAAAAAAATCCCGATCTGATGGAAAAAAACCGACAACGGATTTGAGTTCAGCGCGTCAAAATCCATATAGTCCACATTGTTTTATTAAATGGGAAGACAAAAAATTATTTTTTGCAGAGCAGTGTTATTAATCAACATTTTTAAATTAAATTAAATTGAAATCATTTAAAGTTATTAAAAAATTATTCCAATATCAGCCGAGTGTAGTAGTACACTTCACCTATGACTGAACAGCAACATCTTTATGAGCTACAGCTGCATCTTTAGAAAGTCAAATTTTATACACATAGTAATAGCCTTTCATCAGAGACGTTGGATTAATTCAGCGATTACTTATTCAATGCATAATCGGAATATGTCTTCTCTATAATTCAATAAAAAATCAGAACTATTTCAAAAAATACGTGTTTTAATTTTAAAATGAAAAAAAAGTGTTTTTTTACTGAGATGCCCTTTAAAAATGGTTTGAAATACACTTTTTCCTAACGTATCTCTCTAAATAGAATTGTAATTTTCATTTCAAAAATTTATTAGTTTTAGTAGCAAATATTCTTTGAAAACATGTTCGAAGAAATTTTCTAAATAAATATCGTATTTATAGAAGTTTTTTAATACAACATTTTTAATAAACTACTGGTATTTATTTTCTAAGAATGATTTACCAGAAGTTTAATTTTTTCAACTTTTTTTAGATTTGGCAAAATAAGCTGAAGCAGAGTTTATCAATAATGATACAATACTGCCGCCCCTTCATGGTACTATGCCAAATTTTAATAATATTTTAAAATAAAAAACTACTCTTTCCAGCTGCTAACGCCAAGGACAATGTTTAGCAATATATAACTAATAGTTGTTGGTTACACACAAATAACCAAACAGTTGGTCGTTGTAAATAATTTATAGCAGACCAGTTATTAAAACTTGATGAAGTTTTCCCTTTTTTCGATTTTTTTTTTTTTTTTTTGGTTTTTATCAAACTGAATTCATTCAAGTGGGAATATAAATAACATATGAACCAGTAAATGAAAATATGTTGCCCATATAAATACGTACACATACATATGTATAAATGAAAGTTAATCTATTTGATTATATTAACTGGACCAAAATAAACCTCTTTTTAACTGCTGCAATATTTTACATTTATACAGTGATGCGTAAAAAATTGAGTTAATTAGACCAAAATATTTTATATTAAATAATTTAAGGTTACAAGCAAAATATTACAATCGAAGCTTGGCAAAATAATACTGAAATAATACTGCTATATTCGTTTATGGTGAACTTTATAAAACTCAATCCAGAAAAAAAATTTAAATGCTCATGAGTAAGTTTCCAAATGAAAATTTTTTAAGTTTTGAACACTTTGCATCATGAATAAAAGCAGAATAAAATTTAAGAACAATCCACAGAATCTTAAAAAGCTCACATGTGAAATATTTTTAAATATTTTTATTTCTAAAGAAAATTATTCACTGGGTAGGTTATTTCACTCACATGGAATTCACAATACAAAATTAAAATCCATGTGAGCAAAAAGTTTTATTTTGACATTGCAAACTGTGATTAGTTCAAAACAAAACGTTTGACAGTAAACAAATGCCATAACAATAAGATAACGTTTTTAAATTATATTTCCACATATTCCATTAATACCTTAAAGAGCTTAAATTGCACGTAAATTAATTATTGGAGGTTTTGAAAAAAACATTTGTTTTAAACATTTTGGGATATTTGTGTAAATTTCAAGAGTGAGATCGAGAAAATTTTAACGTGTATAAAATTAAATTATCTGGAAACCGTTCATCTTAAAATTATAATTTTTTTTGTTTGAATATATTACAAATCGCAGAAAAATATAACTTTCATACCTCTAACCACTATAAATATAAATTTGTGGGACTTTGCTGGAAACCCTTTTATTAGAGATATGGTGGTTGTTTAATTTTTGTTTCAGCACAATCTGATTATCTTAAAATTAAAATTTTTCATATTCTGCGACACGTTTTTGTTTTGCTTTTAAATTTTCTTTTCACAAGAGCCCAATATCTCTGAACTGGTCCTAGCTTCGAACAATTTGTAGGATTGGCATCTCTTGATCAAAAAATATTATATTGCATTATTAGGACAGTGGCGTGATGCCGAACCGGGCTAAAGATATGTGAAAATATTGTACTGTTTTATGAAAGGAAGGAAAAGTCCACTGCAATAAATTACTTGTTTCTTTGCCGCAAATACATAAAGCTTTTTATACAAGGACATTCTGACAAAATTTTTTGCTTTTTGATTCGTAACTTATCTTTAAAATTTCCTCGAGCACTGCTGAACGTAAATAAATGAATAAGCTAGTTATAAATAAATCTAAATTGTTCTTTAGAGGTTGTATATTTATTTCAAATTCACTTGTTTAAATTTTTTCACAACTGCGACGACTATGGCAAAGGGTGGTTTAATTTTAAGACCGATGCTCAATGTGAACCACACCTTAACGTTAAGTTTTTTCTGCATTTTATTCGACATTTCTCAATTTCAGTTTAACTCAATTTGAACCATAGAAAGATGCACAATCGAGCAACCCGTTAAAGTTATTCAGGATTTTTATGAAAATAAGCGTTTAAATCAAAATGCATTTCGTCCACTTCGTGATTTTTTCGGTCAATTTTATCGTCCAAATGTGCATACAATCGGAAAAGTCGTGCAATAATTTGAGCAAACCATGTCTGTAGGACATGCTGCTGTTCGCGATAGTATATCTGAAGAGCCGTCTATCTCAATTCGTCGTCGTACCCGTCAATTGCACCACTCACGCTCGTCCTTGATGAATATTATGCATAAAGACTTACATTTACATGCTTACAAGGTGCAACTGACTCAAAAACTAAAGCCTCTTTGCCATTCCAAATGTCGCCAATGTTTAGAATGGTGGCAAAAATTTCAACTGTCGATGATCAATTTTCAAAGAAAATCATCTTCAGTGATGAGACACATTTTCACCTCAGCGGATTCGTCAATACGCAGAATTGCCTCATTTGGACAATTTATTATCCAATAATGATTGTCGAAAAACCAATTCATTCGTATTTTCTTCCAAAATGAGGCTAGTCAGGCAGTTGCTGTGAATCGTGTTCGCTATCGTGAGATGATAACGAACTTTTTATGGCCCGAATTGGAAGATACGGATGTAGACGTTTGTGGTTCAAAAAGGACACAGTTAACAAAACAATGGTTATTTTGTGCGATACATTCAATGACCGTGTTATTTAACGTGGTGCCGATATCAAGCGGCCGCCAAGATCATGTGATTTGACATCGTAGAACTTATTTCTTTGGGGTGATTTGAAAGATAAGCCAGTTACAACTCCAGAACTAACAGTTGAGATAATTTGGCTCATTAACGTCATAGAACCTTAATTATGCCTCAGCGTCATCGAAAATTTGGACCATCGGATAGAGGAGTGACGCCGAGGTCGCGGCGGCCATTTGGTCGATATTTTGTTCCGTACATAATTGAACCATACCAATATTATAAAAATTAAAAGAAATTACAATAATTTCCTAAATAATTTGTGTTTTATTCAAAATCAACAACGCCCTTAAAATGTAACCATCCTTTTCAATAGGTCGAACTAGCGGAGAATATAATTATTTCGTAATATTAGGATCTAGAACTTCCTAGAACCACTTCTGCTCAAGGCGATTACATTTTATAGAGTAAAGTGTTATTAGCTAATGGGCATTTTGAATTCTTTAACTCGTAGGGTATTAGGGTTCATTAAAAGCCATGATCTATAGGCAAGCTAGTGACTGTACCATACTGTAGGTATGGTGATGATTGTTTTTGTAAAGTTGCCATGAAACTTATTTTTCTTCTAAAAACTGATAATAGTATTTTATAGTGAAATATTTCAGTGATCAGTGTTACTGTGAAGTTAAATTTTTATTTAATTTTGTGTAACGGTTGCAAAATTATGGAAATCTTTGTTATTTTGCTGATATTTGGTCAAAGGCAGATTTGTTATATTTTTGTTAGTTTTTAATTCCGTTTAAAGGCTTAAAAGTTATTTGAAAAACACTTTTTAATGGTTATTTCTTCAATTGCCATCATATTTTTAATACCAAACCAGATCTGTAGCCTTGTTTTGTGCGAATAAAATAAATTTATGCTCAATAAGTTGCATACAGGAATGTCTTCCAAATACAAGTGGACATAATCTTATAAAGTCGAGTAGTCACAAAAATAAAAAATAATTAATAATTAATACCTGGGGCGCATTAATGGTTCAAAAAGTATAAGATAATTTCTAAAAATATATCTGCAGTACACGAGTTTTCTACAGCCATCTCCAAATTAAATAAATAATTTTAAAAAATTCTATAAAAATTGGTCCAGTAAAAGAGAAATGAATCTTCACATTAATTGTGTCCGTTAAATAATTCGACTATAACGCCACTAAAGAGCTTCAAACTTTGATCTATCGAAGCTGTCTGAGTAAGTTTGCTTAATATGTATAAAAATTATATATAACTAGACTACAGCGCTAGCTATCGAATCATTAATAAAGCAATAGTGAAATGTTTTTTCAAGATTGAATACAGAAAAAAGGCCAACTTATTTTTCTGCTCTTTCAGAGATCATGTGTTGTCAACAAACAATAACAAAACATTTATATATAGACCTTTTCTTGATCTTAAATAAATATTTATTTATTGTTGTTACATAAGGAATAACAAACTTCTGCCAATAACTTTTCTAGCGGTTGGTATAGAAAAGGCACAGAACATCATAGCGTTAACTAAAAAGGGTATGAAAGAACGTAGAAGTATTAAATGTGCTGGTATACATTTGTTTGCACAATATATCCTTAAGGGTTTAGTCAGAGAAAATAAAATCACTTTTATATATTCATGTGCTGTAGAAACTCAAAAACAAAACATTGTCAAATTTTACATCTGTTATTAATTTGACCGTCTTTGTTTGTTTCCCTAATGGTACCTACTACATACAAAATTGACGAGATAAATTCTAAAAGCCTATAAATAATAAAAGATTCTATAGGTTTTCTTCTCATATATTGTGCGTGTGGGTGTGTGAGTTTGTATCCATTGTAAACCATTGCCTTTGGCAACATTTGAAGTTTATTTTGCCTGGGTTTTTTGTTGTTTCTCTCTTTAGGTTTTTTTCTCTAGAGTTTTTCAAAAAGAAAAACTTCTAAAAAACTTAAATATTTACATAGAATTTTAGCCAGCATTTTACATTTTTTGTTCGTTTTTTTTTTACTTTCCCGAGAAAGTATCTGTTTTTGATATGTTTGTTCTTGCTTTAGCTGCTTGTTTCAAAACACTTCAGAGAAGGGATGGGGAAAATAGATTTTGTTACAGGGGAATGGGGAATAAAAACTAAAAAGTTTTTTTGTAAAAAAAAAACAATTTCTTTGTGTTAATAATTAAATAGAGTCTCTTTGTAAATATTAACTGTGTCTGATTTAAATACTTGTTATTTTAGTACAAGGTTTTCTTTAAATTAATATGTTTGTTTATTTTTGAAGAACTTTTTGATATCCTTGTTGTTATTTTAAATAAATTTCGTTAAACAATTTGTATATATTCAGTAAGGACATCAAGTATTCTAGGAACCGGAAACTATACCCTGTTATATTATAAGGCACAACAGAAAAACTTCTTCATCCAACTAAATATCATTGTTAAAGATATGAAATGCTTAACCCAAATTTACTCACCTGATCATTCATTGTCGATATTTCATTATCACCCAGACTGGCATCACTAAAGGCTCTCGTTGAATCGCCAGAATATAATGGATCTCCACCCACCACTTCTAATATGAAATACTGTGACAGACCACCATCATTACCGGCTATGCACACAACTTCTAAAACAGTGTCATTGCGAATTTCACAGGATCTGGGAGCCTCAGGAGGATCTACAATAAGAAAATATTTTAAGAATTTTTTTTCATTTTTCTTTAAGTTTTTTATTGCTTGCAACTTGACTTACTTGCTGGCAATATATGCACCAAACAGGGTGTTGTTTGACGACCCACCACATTACTGGCCCAACAGGCTAGTGTTATGAGTTCGGAATCAGTTTGCGGCAGATAGGTAACAGTACTAATCAAACCATTTGATTGTATTCTCGAATTGAGTACCTTAGAAAGTAAAGCAAAAATTTCAATTGAAAATTAAAGCAATTGTCTGCTACATTTATTGTCAATATCTATTAAAAACATGTGTGATGGTGATAAAATTTCATATTTGAGTTACAGTTTACAGCCAGAAACATTCTACTATTCTAACTCTTCTATGTTTCATGTGCACGTTAGTATGCATATGAGTTCCTTTATCGTAAAAATGTTTTTGTTAAAGACATATATTGACTAGTCTTACTGTCTGCCTGTCAGACAATAACAGCTCTTAATACTTTTGCTAGTTGAACATTATGCAGGAAGAGGTGGAAGACACAAATGTATTTTTGAAAGGCTATACAACAAGGATTTAGCAAAGACATTATCAATAAATAAAGAACACTAACATTTCGAGTGTTCTAGAGCACACAATTCAAACAAAATAAAATGCTGAAACCATTAACTCTTTTATTACGATTTTTTTCCAAATATCTAATTTAAATGCTGAAAGATTTTGAGTTTTGGTTAATTTATGTAATTTTTTATTAAAGTGCTTTATAAAATTTTTTGGGGACAGTTTTTATATTAAATTTCATTTTATTGTTTAGAATAGTTCCTTCAAAATTGTTATTGATTAATTTTAAGTTTTCATTGCGAAATTCTTATTTCCTATACAAAAGTGATTTGGCCTGCTACATAAAATATAAATTCCATATTAGCATCTTCGTATGAGTTATTTGCAGAAGAAAAGCTACGCTAGAATGTAACCTCATTGTCTCAAGGATTCATAAAAACCCTTATCATTTTGGTACAGATGAAAGCATTAAATCATTTATTAATTTAAATTTTTTAACGGTAAACCATTTTGGCATTTAAATGCATCAAAGAAAAATTTTAAAAATTTTCTTTTAAATAAATTAAATTATTTTCTCGTATCTTTAAATTGTAGTAAGCCAAAGCTTAAAATGCGATTGTATTGGTGAGCGAGTTACCCAACAAACAAGAAGTCAAGAATTTGAAATATGATGTGTTATATATAATTCGGTAATATTTTACAATTTCGAAGAAAACAAATATTTTTTTAAGGGCTAAAATTAAAAATTTAGTTATTCCATAATTTTTTTTTTTCATTTTTTATTTTCCAGCAGAAGTCTCCTGAATCTAAAATATATCAACAACTTTAACAAAACATAATATTTATGCATAAAAAAACTATCAGTTAAATGTATATTAACTTCGCATTTTAAATAATCTATCTTCTATCTATAAACCTGTGGGTTGGACCTAAAAGGGCTAATGTCACTTTTTTGCTCTCTTGAGTTAATCATTGCATTAGATTTGTTTTCTTGCTCTATTTCATTAAGGTAAAACAGCTAAACTCATACTTAACCCAGAACAGTTTCATAAATAAAGTGCTGGCCAATGTCACTATGAAAGCATCTAAAAAAGTTAAAGTTCAATTCCAGTTTTCGCAAAAGTAGATATTTTGACATTGGCCCTTTTAGCTCCCAGCCATAAATATATAAAAGTGAAATTCTGTGTGTGTTAGCTTTAGACTCTAAAACCGTAAAGCCGATCGGACTCAAACTTAGGCAAGTTGTTGTAAACATTTTAGGGAGTGTTTATGGGTGCTAAAAACTGGACGGGGCCACGCCCATAAAAAAGTAGTTATCATTTTTAGCTACTTGCACTTGACCGTTTTTTCTGAAACTTTGCTTACATATTGAACTCCCGTAATTATACAATTTCATGACCAGAAAAGTGGGCAGTACCACGCAGATAAAAATAAGTTATAATTTTTAGCCTTGCATATGATATTCGGAATACATTTTTATTCATTAAGGGGCCTAGCAAGGCGCGCCGGGCTTGGCTAGTTATTTAATAATTGAACCCTCATGTTTGCTGGGTAATAATTTCTGAAAAAATGTAGAAGTATTCTCCCCCATGTTTACTCGCCGCTGTCTCATCGCCAACTTCATGAGAGAGCATAAGAATATATGTGAGTTCCATTTTTTTATATTACATTCGAAATTTTTCATTGTATTATGTTTTAATTAAATTGAAATTTAGCCGAGAAAAAGTAAGCATTATTTTTAATTTTTAATTAGGCTTGAGTTCATATTTAATATTCTTTATTTTTACATGGAATTTTTTTAATTGTGATAAATGAAAGAATAAATCTTGAAAAATTATATTTTTACCGACACTAGCCGAGTGGAATGCATTTTCGAATAATTTTTTTAAATAATTTTTGTTCATTTTTTTACAAACAATACTTATCAATGCATTTGCTCATTTCTATACAAACGTTTAAGGGCATATTCTTTAAAAAAAAGCTAGCAAGAGGATTAATTTTACTTTTCTCACAACGCAGGCAACAGAATCAGAAACTGACTTAGCTATTACTGGAAATAATTCAAATTATTATAGGCCTAGACTCAAAATAACACACTGTTCATTCTGCAGTTAATCAATCTGCATATCGTCGGTCTCATGTAGAAAGGCCCTAACTCAAATAATTGTAATTTTACAGGTGAAGGTAAAAACGTTGCAGAAACTGTTATCGTAAAGTAATTTCTTTTGTAAAATCGCTTGCGAAACTGTTGTTTTTGATACTATTGCATTAAATTTTTGTGTCGAGGTGTATTTGAGTAAAATGTATTGAAATTACTGGAAAAATCTATTTGTAAGAAATACGAGTTAGGGACCATCTACATGAGGCCGACGATATGTATATCTACCTGTAATTTCTTTATGCAAAAATTTGTTTCCAAGATCTCTTTAATTTATTTTTATTTAAACTCTGGTCTGTGAAAAAAATACCATTTAAGTTTTGTTATGTTCTTAGTTCGTTTCTTATTTTTTTAGATTTTAGATTATAAGTTTTTGTTGTAATAAAAAAACATATAAAATGCCAGTTTTGTGCGGAAAAAAAATAAAATTTTGTTATTTATTACAGCTTATTTTAAATAAGAACTTATAAGGAAAATGCTTTTATAAAAATATTGAAAATTTAAAAAGGGTTAAGATTTACCACCACATCTCAAATTATGTTCTGTAATTTAACCTCCTAAGTTAAAAGTTAAGCTAGTCGCAGTCTTCTCTCATTAGAAAAATATATCTATAATTTAATTTTTTTCCTATTTAACAAATAAAATATTAAAAAATTGCTAAAACACAGACCCTTTGAAATTTTTTTTATTTTTATAACAAAAATTTTTGTATATTCTTTCTTTTATTTCTTCTTTAATCGGTTTTTTTTTTTATTTTTATTATAGCCAAAAATGTTCGCACACTATCCATTTTTGTTATAAGTTCTCGAAAGGATAAATGCACTAACAAATGCCATATAGTTAATTCTTATACTTGTATTTGTCCCGGCATCATATATTTATTGAAAACAAACATTAAACGAAATCTATCCATATCGATTGTTAAGTGCTTAAAACTATATTGTATTTACGACATGACAAAAGAAAATTGCATAATATTTACTAATCTATTACACAATATTACATACTCAGTTGTGCCTGTGAGTGTGTGTGGTTGTATATGTATGCACATGTATTGGGTGATTCTTTAACCGTTTGCGTTATGAAAATTAAAAAAAAAAACCACACAGAATATTTGTAAAAGGGAATGAAATATATATTTAAGGCGACACTGGTAATCTTTTTAAAGATTATTTTATGTAAATGTTGCTCGCGGCTATAACCGTCAGCTTCAATTTTGGCATACTTTTTCCAGCATTGCGTCAAGTATCTCAATAAAGGCAGCTGTCATGTTCTCTCCTGGGGACGAAATTATTGCTGGCTTATATATGTATATAAAAGACTTCACACATTCCCATAAAAATGAGTCTAGTGGGATCTAATCGCATGATAATAGCCGACAATTAATTAGTTCAAAATATGAGATTAATTGCTCATTAAATCTTTTTCTCGAAAGTTTTATGGTATTGCGCTCCATGTGGCATACTTTATCGTCTTGTTAAAACCACATGTTAATAAAAATTAAATTCTTCCACTTTAGGCAAAAAAATTCGTTAATTATCGCACGATGTCTTGATCCTTAAATAATACAAGCCAAGTTGTTGACAACAGCGACGATTAGACATATTGTGATCTTCATTGGCACTAAGCGATACAGTATCAATATTTTAATTTATACGCAATCTTTGCATACAGGTTAAGAGAATAATGCTCAATAAAGTGTAATTGGTGAAAAATTTGGTTATAACAGCCGAAATTTTAATAAAACAAATTTAGTGATCTGCAAGATTTGTTCATTTTTTTTGTATCCATAGTGAAATGAGAGACTTAACCGAGTATTTTTGGAATTTCCACATGACACCAATATTGTTGCTATACTAAAAAACTCAATACTAAGAAATCACCCTTTATATTGGCAAATGAATGTCGAAGTAAAATATAATACAACTTGTTCATCTTTGAAAGATAACGACCATTTTTCGATATATTGTAAATAATTTAGAAAATTCGATTAGAAATTTTGTAAGCCAAGTCACGTATTGGAAATTTTGTCTCTAATGAAGTAAACCCACTGTATGTTGGCAAATGTTTGTATTTTTCATATTTGCCAACTGCTCTCAGTAAAGTGTCAAGCTCGTTTCCTACGAGGCACAAAATACTTTTCTCTGCTTTTAGTTTTTGACAATTTTTATACCCTTCACCTGTGGTGCCAGTGTATATACAGCTTTGTCGTTTCGTTTGTAATTTATACAATATTGATTTTTGATACCATGAAGTAAATATTTTTTAAGAGCTTATGAAAGGGGTAGCGACTGGCGCTTTTAGAAGACCCCATTAGATGCATAGACCTGCGTGTGCCATTAAGCTTTTGAAAAAAAAAATGGGAATGAAAAGCTATAGAATCCCAACACAATTGCAGCATAGATTTCTGGGATTTAAAAAAAATTTATATTTTTACGACAAATTATACATAAATTTCCTACTATTTACTCATATGATATGCCTCTGGGGATATTCGGAAAAATTTTTTAAAAATCGGTCACTGATCGGAAAAATTATGGGCAAAAATTAATTGGAAAAATATATATTATTTTGAATTATCAAATTTCTCAAGCTTGTAAAAAATTTATTGATACGTAGTGACACCAAATGGCAAGGCAAAGCGTAGAAAAATTATTTTTATGAATATCTGACATATCGGTTTGAAACTAAGCAAAATATAAACACTAAAATACAACTACTTCAGTATTTTTCCCAAACAAAACTTTATTCTTAAGCTTTCAGACAACCGAAAGAGTTAATATAAGAAACACATAAAAGGACTTGACAAGGAGAATATAATAAAATATAATAAAATTTAAAACACATGATACCCTTTACTGCATACAATAATCTTTTATATGGATCAAATGTAGTAAATAAAATATATCCTCTTAAATACTATAAAAATTGCTTTCAGATTGACCAGTAGAACACCAGTACAATACAATAAACTCTATATAATTTTACAGGTAAGATGGCGTTGAAAAAAAATTTTGAATGGGTTTTCTAAACTCAAACAATATGGGTATTGAAATGACAGGCTTGACTAGTTAAATACAGTTAATTTAGTTAAACATTAAATTCAAGATGGCGTAAAAAATAAATGAAAATTGCTTAAGGAGCTAATACACGGCATGTTTTTTACATATTTTTTATCGCACTGCTTAAGGCTATCATACACGGCATGTTTTTTAAATCTGACTTTAAAATTTGTGAGACATATGTAAATCTACATGTCAGTCAAAATTGAACTTTTTCGCTGACTGCTTTGCAGCAGCAGAGATTTTATCCAACGGCTGATGTCACATGTTTTGACAGAAGAAAATAGAGCGCGCTCTAATTGAACTTTTGTCTGATGTCTGCCCACATGTTTTTTACAGAAGTAATGTTTTAGAGGTAATACACGACATGTTCGTATTAAGCAGTGTGGAATTTGACAAGTCAGATGTCAAAAATATGCCGTGTATTAGCTCCTTTACATAAATATATCTTGATTCCTATGGTCAAGATTTTAAAGTGTATTACAAGATTCGGCATGACCGAAAATCGACTATTACTTGTTTTCTTTTTAGGTACAAAAAAAAACGAAAACAATTTTATAGTCTCAAGAAACATTTGTTTCCTGCAGTTTCACATGTTTCACATACATACATCTTTGTGCGACTTATATTAACCAACATTTCATGCGGCTAGAATATGTATGTATACGTGTGGTTTGGAGGTTGACATATGAATGCACGTCTTTTAGAAATCTTTTACACTTTCTTGTGTATTTGTTTGTTGTTAACAATAACCTTGAGTTATAGTTGTGATAATCCTGAGGGGAATAACAAATAAACTTTAATGAAAAAGTATGGCTAAGAGTTTATAAACAACACACAAACAGCAATGACAGTTAGACAAATAGACCGACAAGAAAACATCAGTATAAAAAAAAAGTTGAAAATAAAGCATTTATAACGTGTTGGCTCAAATTTGTATGTGTTTGTGTTTTGTTTGAAATATAAAATAAAACTTTCGAATAAAATTAACTAGTAAGCCAATAGTTCGAAAATATTATAATTATCTGCGATTAAAAATAGCAAAAAAAATAAATATGAGTCCAGAAATCTAAAGAAAAAAGTTGATGCAGTTTTGAGACTGATTTAAATTAGAATAATGAAGTTCATGTAGGACTTGAGGTAGACTATTTTGTCAAGTTTGATTTGCAAAATTGCAATCTATACTGTGATTATGATTTTGATTAAAACAACTGTTAGACAAATATCGTTAGGGAGGTAATCCAAAATTTAAAAATGCTTTTAGTGTTATTACACTTTGTTTCCTATTTTTGTTTTGGTGTTGCAATCATTTCTAAATATATAATATTAAAAATTATAATAATAATAATAATAAGTTATTGTATAGATTAGTAATTATATGTTTTTTTAAGCGTTCAAACTGTTGTGGAATTGTTTCTATACTCCTTCAATTTCAAAAATTGCTGGTCAATTCACTTTTTTTTTTTAAAGACCAGTCATTTTGCCTGATGTGTACCAAGTGGCTCTATCACGTTTTCCACATTTTCTCTACATCTGAATCATTAATTTTCCGTCATAAAAAGCTTTGAATGATCTTCTTATAACAATTTCCATTAACCATTGATCCTTAAAATTTGAAGAGACCCGATAGTTATAAAGATCTTATTTTTGAACATATATTCTGTGGTTTTCATGGGCAACCACGTATGTCTTAAAATCAAATTTTTCAGGAGAGCTACAAAACCGTGTTAGTTCTGAAAGCTTTTTGAATATATAAAGAAGTTACGTTGTTATGCCATTAAAATAATCGGAATGGGTCCATCTTATTTGAGATATTTTTAAAACCAAGTAAAGGCCGTTTAAAACCAAGCAATATGGCATTATTAACACAAAATCGTATAAAATGAACATACGCGGTTGCCCAGGAAAACCACAGTATTCTCTTACCTATTTACTTAATTAATTTAGATACATATACATGCCGAATAAGCTGTTAGATTTTATTTTTACAGTGTAAGAGGATAGACAAAAACATTGTTTAACTACTTTTATCTTTTCAATCGACATGTAATATAAATAATTCAACTTTAATTACAAATTTGCTTTAGTGTCATCTTAAGCTAAAAGCAAACATTGTAGTTGTGTTAATGTCGTAATAAAAAGAATACAGAACAAATTAATTGACACATGAAATCAATTAGGACAACAAATTCTGTGTTTCAAATTTCAATAAAAAATCGAGTCAAATGTTTGATATTTACATACAACATTTGCATTTCTAATCAACATATTGTTGATGATGAGCCGTAACTGCACGCAAAGAAAAATATGGTTACGACATGATCACGACGGTCATATTATATTCGCTATAACAATATTTGGTTGTCGAAACAAGTAATAGTTATTTTTAATTTCATTTCATCATATATTTTGTCACGGTAATCAAGCATTTGTTTGAATTTTATCATTTAATGTTTACTTTTCGTATAAACTTCAAAATGATTATCATTTAAAAATAGTATGATTAAAATAAACCTAATTCGACAAAAATAACATATTCAAAAGCATTATAAATTAAAAATAATCATTAAATAATAAGTGAGACAACAGTATGATTACAAATAAATCAAACTATTATTTTTTAATAATAATTTGATTTCAACTGTTCTTCTTCTTGCTAAATAAATTTTTATTATTTTAAAAGATGTCAAGATGAGATGTCAAAAAAAGGAACAAAAATTTTGGAAAATTAAAGAAAATATAAAAATAAACGAGAAAATGTAAAAAAGTATTGGCAAAAAAATTGCAATTAAATTGGTGAGTACAATCAATATGTGTATGTTACAGCAAAACACAATAATTTGCCGTAAAAATTCAAAGACTATCGATTTCAATTGTAGTCATATATATGATTATTGAATGAAACTAAACATAAATATAATATAAACATAATAATGATAACTTTTAACCATTATTGTTTTTAACCATAATCATAAAATTCGAAAATGTCTTAGATAATATCAGATAGTAAAATTTTTTTGGATACTTTTTATTATCACATAATAATATAAACTAGTAGTGTACCGCGATCGATTTATATGATTTTTTAAGCAGAAAATGTAATTTTATAATTTTTTATTTGAGTTAAATTGTTCCTCTAAAGTAAATCCAATTAACTATGAATACACGTTTTAAGCCGGAGTTTAAACTCTTACACTACACCCTCTCATTGTTTTGTATTTTATAACAAATACAAACAACACTCTTTGCAAAAAAAATTTTTAATTTGTATTTTTTGTTTGTTTGTTTTGATTTACACATATAAGGTTTGTTCGACGTAAATCCGGGTAAAGTCCGGTAAAATGAGAGTAAACAAAAAATTCTTTCAGAAAACGATAAATTTACCAAAATTTGCTGGAACGCAAAAAACCACATTTCAAGCCCGAAAAAAAACGTCAAAATTGTACGGCTGTTGTTTAGAGATCCAGGTTGATATGCCCCCAGCCGGCTTACCGCCGTCGCCGAATTATTTTGTTCGGATGAACCGCATCAGGCTATCTCGACTGATGGCGTTAAATGCTTTTTACAAACTAGAAATGAGAGGCATACATTTTTCTCATACTCTTTTAAAACTTCCTAAAATTTTTACAATTAAGAAATTTATTTTTCTAATTTTTTTTCGCTGTCGTATGGTGTTTAGATCGTATAACGAACTGCTAAAGAGTTTCTCTATTGTAAAAGGGGACTTAGCACTAAGTTTTAATGAAAAAGATTTAAAATAACTCTGTTATATCCGCAATCAAACAATAGAGTATATGTATATATATTACGGCTGTACTAAAAATTACAAGAAAAACATATTAACATATATCGTTGTTTTTTCAACTCGCTTTCATTCGTGCATATAAGGTAATACGAAATCAATTTAATTTTCTATTATAAAAAAAACAGAAGTTTTTGTATGATAACGTTAAAATAGTTTAATATAGGAATCATCAGCACTCTTTATCGGTATACTACTATGTTATTGAAAATTTTTATTTATGTTACAATTCAATGAAATTTGAATTAGTGAATCTTAGTATTATTTTTCAAATTTTTGTTGAATTTTTTACTTCACCTATCAAATGAAAATTCTTTATGCAACATGTTCATATTCTTTATATATTCCTAAAAATTGTTACAATTTAATTTAAGTTGAATTATAAAATTAAATAAAGAATAAATAAACTTAAGCCAAAATAAAAATGATTCGCATTAAACTTTAATATATTGAGTTTTACTAACATATATATATCCTGGATCAATACTCTTGTTATAAAAAATATTGGAATGCTAAGTTTTTGTAATCGTAAAGATATGACTGCACAATATGATTAACGCAAAACCTACTTATTTCGTTAAAACACTTATTTTCGGTTTTTTTATTTTAATAATTTCTTAAACCAGCTCCAATCTACCGCCGGTAATTTTTGCACTTAGCCGCCACCACGCCGTTTTTCTACCAACAGCTTGGACCTCTGCTATTGTTAAAAAAAAATTGTTCAACAAATTTTTAGTTTTTAAGTTTAATGTTTGTTAAAGTATGTCCAAACAAACATTAGAGTGAAATTCATATGTTTTATTAGTTATTAAAATTATTCAAATTACAAAAACTCTATTTATATTCTCAGACAAAGTATATTCCATTGTTTACAAAAATAAAAAATCTTTTCAACCTTTTATATTTTTGCAATTTGAAAACAGCTGATTTAGTGATCTGACAGTTTTCCCATTTTACACGCAAAAAAAGTACGGGTAAAGTCTGGTAAAAAGAGAAACACAAATTACTCTCTTATGAACGTTCTCATTTACCCAATTTACCCAATTTTCAACACAAGAAACGCTTTTCGGTAAAATTGGGAGCCCGCGGGTTCCCGCGGTAACGTACGTCGAACAAACTTATAGTTTTGCATATGTATTAGTAGCAACTTTAATTGTTTATATCTTATAAAATACTGAAACTATTTTAATCGGATGTAAATTGTGAGCGTAAACTGGGTAGCAAAAAGTTAACTTGATTATTATATTTAAGATAAATTTAATATAAATTTAATTAAAAATAACAATCTGTTATATTTGCAATTAGTTTCTCTCAGTGTACACCACCTTCCAATTACACATTCTTTTATAACCGCACACTTCTTAAAGAAAATGAAATATTCTCATTAAATTTCTCATCTCTGGAAAACGAACATTGTCTGCAAGTTTAATAAAAGGACCACAAAACTAAAGACAAAATTCCACAGGGGACAAATAAAAGTTCATTTTACATTAGTTAAATAATTTTAAAGAAACTTATAATAATTATTTCAAGACACCAACAAAAAGAATTTCACATTCTAAAGTATTGCACACATATGAGTACAAAGCAAACATAAAACTCATAGCCTGACAAGTACCATGACAACTACTCTGTGGGTTCTTTTTTTTTGCCTTCTTGACTTCTCTATTATTAACTTTTTGCCATTTAATGGCTTTTTGACATTTTCTCTAGGGGACACTAACAATTTCTTTGAAAGCGATGTATGTATTTCATATGCTACTTATTGATTTTCAATTGTTCACAGCTCTTGTTACATTTAAAGTCGAAGAAGTTTAAAGGCTCTAACTAAGTCGTATTTTTAAAACATTAGATTTTTACATTCAATTTTTATATTTCAAACATTAATAAAAGCTGTCAGTATAAGAGCGAAAAATATTTAATGCATACTTGTTATATAAAATGTATTTATTAAAAAAAAAAAAACAGAATCAGAATCAGAAAAAAATCATTGTTAATGTCCATATTGTGTCAAGGGTCATACACATTTTCCTCTTGGAATTGAAAAGTCCCTAAGATGGTTTTTGTAAAAAGAACTTAAGTACAAAGAATCAGCAAAATGACTTGAAAAGGTCAATTATATAAATTTTATATCAGGCCAAACTAAGACTTTAGCAGAGCAAGCATAACGTTTGATCGAAACTTTTTCATAAATATACAAGTAGCTGGTCAAACAATATGCTGGCTTTTATTTATGACAAAATAAACTATAAAATTTATTTTCAAAAGAAAATCAGTTTGTAGTTGTTGTTTTTTTTTCTGCTGACCCCATAAAATACAAAACACGATGAGTGTGGTAAAGTGTGTGCTTTTGTTGTTACTTACTGGTGACACATTTCTGGTATTATTATATGTCCAACTAAATTTTACGGAATCCGGTGGATCGGCATCAACTTCACATTTAACCGGTATTGAATGCATATTTATAGCGCCAATGGATGTTTGTTCAGTGCCTGGCTTGCAACGTGGTGAATCTGTAAAAATGAAAAATTGCAAAGAAAACTCAATTTTAAAAGAAGTATATTATATATTATAAGGATTTAGCTTGTTTCTTAATACAATAATATCGTACCGAGCAATTTAAAAGCTGCAAAAATTTTTTTATCTTTTAAAACTACAATAATTCAATATGATTTACAACATCTATATAAGAAAAATTCTCATTTAAAATCTATTTTTGAGCCCTAAACTGATTCTGAGCATTTCCTCGAGATTTATAAACATACAAATTTCTAGATAAAAGCTGCAATAACACACATTTCGCCGTCTACTTACATCCTGAAAAATTTTTTTTGAAATTTGATTTTAATTTCCGTGATCGCTTTTAAATTTTTTGCAGCATTCCTGTTTGGAAAATTTTGTATATTTTCATGCCGAAATAGTCAGAGCACTGAGTTAACTGGCCTGTTTTTTTACCAGATGTGTTTGAAGCTCACCTAAAATGTTTTTAGTTTCCTTGGCCCAATATCATTAAGAATTTTTCTTTCCCGAACCATGAGATGAATAATCTGACTCCTTTAGATAACCGTTTTGTTTTTCTCATATCTCAGCTCGTAAAACGTTCACATAACTGATTTGAAATAGCAGAACTATAGAAAGCATATCTGGTAAAGTAATACCATAAAATGGACTGAAGACAGACTTAACTAATTTATATTCTCAATATAAAAGAATTCAGAATTCAGAGAAAACATGTCTAGTGTGTCGAAAAACGGGTTTGAACTTAAGAGTGGATTCTAATACCTAAGAGGATGTAGAATAAAATGAAATGAGTTAGATTTCTGATAAAAATTTATTTACCCCATAAAAACGTACAAAACGAACTTGGAAAAATCGATAGAAATGAGAAAAACATTAAAATTTTTAGGCCTGACGTCACAAAAGTCGGCACCCAATCATATCTAACCACACCAAATCGCATCAACTGAAGGTGTGTTCACAGTGATAATGCGTTATGAAACTTTGAATGTATTTTTCTTAAAACTCACTTTCATTTAACACACTAGGTCCCTTTTCTCTGAGAAAGTCACATATAAATACCCTTTAACACTCCCTTGAGAAGCGTTAAAAAAAAAATCATGAAAATTAAAAAAAAAATTAATTTTTTTATTAGTCCGCTCTCACGCGATCAGCCACAAACTAAACTAGGTCGCAGTAGGAGAACATGATACACACTTAAGGTGTGAAAAACGCTTTTTCTTTATATTGAAGTGTTCAGTTTATATAATGTGTTGCGTATGACTCTGAATTTAGGCATTAGATACTTCGAATAAACTTGGTATGGAAATGAGGACAAGTTATTGATCAATTGCAATTTTTATCCATATTTTCTGTGACTTCCTTTACATTGAAATGGTAAGTGGTTTTTGTTTTTCAATATCATTAAACAGATTTCTAAGCATTACGTTAATATGTTTCGAGAGTAGGAATCTAGAAAAAATCCTGCAATATACTGCAATTAGATTTCACAATACTGTACTCGTAAGAGAATTTCTTGTGTGCTTTTTATATTGGTTTTTGTGTCGTTTTACTAGTTTTTTTTTCTATTCTTTTTATATTTTTCTACAGATACATGTACTTTTAATTTTGTTTTCTTGGTTTTTCTTGTTAAGTGCAGGAATAGAGAAAACAATTGGCATAGCCTTGAGCGTAGCAATTAACTTGGTCTACTTCAAGTATAAAGAGAACATATCAATGTTTGTTCTAATACACGGACATTTCATTTAAGTGCATATAAAGCAGTGTGTATAGTAGCCCGTACCGGAAAAATTGTAAGCCTTCACCCTTTTTTCCTTTCTTGTTTTTAATTTACAGAAGTATATTGATGCATAACTTATACTTGGATATTTTTGTCTCGCGATAGTTAATGTGTTTCTTTATGGCCTATTGTCCTTAAAAAAAAAATTAAAAAGTATAACCCCAACGTTCGGCAACATAAAATATTAAAAAAACACTGCTCTCGCCATTTTTTTCTTTTTATGAGCTTTAAATTTTTGATGATAGGATGGTACAAACTGAAATTTGGTAGGTTAATTGAAGTATAAGACTTAAATTACTTTAAGATGGTACTATAAGGCCAATCAAATAATATGTAAAAACTGTTTGGATGAAAAAAATTTATATTCTTGTGTTTTTTGCTTGTAAGATTGTACACTCTACTGTACATATTTATAATAAAAAATATACTTACAATTATAGTGGAATACAGAAAATTTCTTACTTATTAACAGTTTAAACTATTTTAACGCGCTTGAAATCGTTAAGAAAAATATAAATACTCGAGTGTTGTTGATAAAGCCATACCTACATTTAAAAGAATAGAGAATTTTAATATTATGTAACCGGTGGCATTTTAAATAAAAGAAAGGGGGGGGGGGTTTGTTTTGCTAATTAAAATAAAATTTCGCTATTAAATGTTAGTTCATAATGTAGGAATAATTTTTGTGTCTCAAATTTTCTGGAGTGCTAACTAAGATGTAAGTGCCTGATGTTCTTAAAAATCAATTAAACGAAAAATATTTCCAACAAGGTCACTCATCGTGCCACTCAGAGCGTTAAACCAACATTTTGTTAAGCTAAATAATCTCAAGGAATGGAGTGGTAATTGGTTAGTATATTTTGATATCTTTTGACTTAATTTTGTAGAGACACGTCTTTCTGATCTATACTTAAAACAGCACAGACTGTTCCTCGCGCAAAGAAAAACCATGGTTACGACATGATCACGACGGTCATATTATAGTTTCTATAACAATGTTTGGTTTTCGAAAACAAATAATAGTTATTTTTGTTTCATTTCATCGTATATTTTATCACTATAATTAAACATTTGTTTGAATTGTATCATTTATTGTTTACTTTACATAAAAATTTCAAAATGGTTATCATTTAAAAATAATATGATTTAAAAAAACTGAATTCGACAAAAATAACATTTTATTCAAAAGCACTAAAAATTACAAATAATCACTAAATAATAGGTGAGGCAACAGTATGATTACAAGTTAATCAAACTATGATTTTTTTTAATAATAATTGGATTTCAACTGTTCTTCCTCTTGCTGAATAAATTTTTATTATTTAAAAAAAGACAATAATTTGCCGTAAAAAATTAAAGATTGTCGATTTTAATTGTAGTCATATGTATGATTATTGAATGATACTTTAATTAAACATAATAATGATAACTGGTAACCATTATATGTTTTAGCCATAATAATACAATTCAATCGTAGTATGTTGCTCTTCGATTATGGTTACCACAACCATATTTTTTCTTTGCGTGTTCGGAAGTCAAGTTATGACAGACTATTGAGAAAGATATGTTCGAAAAACAGGTGCAAAATTGTACGGTCAGCATCGCGTTCATAGGAAGCATTTACGGAGTCTATATCACAGATTTTATTTTTAAATATGATAAACATAATATAATAAAATGTGTTATCCTTAAAGCCAAAATATTGGCCATTTCATTGAATTTGTTGTGTTTATTTTTTAAGTTCTGTACCTCTAAAGAATACTTTATTAAAAACAAGTAAAAGTGCTATATTCGGCCGTGTCGAATCTTATATACCCTTCACAACGCGCAGTCATGCAATAACAGCAGTTTGTATCACCATTCATCTCATATGAAATACGCACATACATATATAAAAGACATACATATTTAAAACCATCCCATTGTAAAATTAAAAATTTACGTATATATTAAAAAAAAAAAAATTAAAAAAAAGAATTTAGAAAAAAAAAATAAAAAAAAAATTTTTTTAAAGTTAAAATATAAAATATAAATAATAAATATAAAACAAAAAAAACAAATAAAAAAAAAAAATTAAAAAAAAATAATATATTAAATAAACAATAAAAAAAAATTAAAAAAAAAATAAAAAAAAATTCTTTTTGGCTCAGCTGGGTTTCGATGCCACGTTTACTCTAACCAGTATACACGTTTGTAGGTATGTATGTTGTTGTTGTTGTAATGTTGTTTTTGTGAAGAAAAATAGAGATGGCCGTGGGTTTTTGCTCATATCTCAGTTGTTTATACACCGATATTTCTGATTTTCAATTCGGATCTACTCTTGAATATTTCTGATATTTTAATACCTCACCCGGGTACAAACAATGTCGGGGGGCTTCAAAAAGTTGATTTCAACATACACGCGGACAGACTGACAGACTGACAGAGCTTAATCGACTCCCCTATTCATAAGCTTTCAGACGGAAATGAAAATTGTAGAAATTTCACACGGAATGACAAACTTATATATACCTTTTTTCACTGTGTGAAGGGTATAAAAATATCTGTAATAAGTAGGCCAAGAATATTACAATTTAACTTACAACTTAAAAAAAAATTAACTTAAATTCCGTGATGTCAAATTTTATTTAATTATTATTTTTTTTATATCGTCTAAAGTTCTTGACTTTTCAATTTTCAAATTTTGTATACATATTACCCTGAAGAAGCTACCCATTGTTTGGTAGCGAAATATTGGTTAAAATAAATAATTTTTTATAAAAAAACTAAAAAAGTTGATCTCAAGCTTGGAAAAATCATATATAATTATTTTTTTTAAGTAAAAATTATTGCATTTACAATTTATTACAATTTATTATGAAGACCCGGCTGCATATAAATTTTCAAAGTCGCCTAAATATATCTTATATAATATAGTATCGGAATTTATAGTTATATAGTTATAGTTATAGTTATATGTATATAGAAAACATTATCTTGGTAATTATTAATGCAACACAACAATAATCAGCGAAATAGGCCGAGTCGTTCTCGTAATCCTATTCTGCAGTATAATTTTTAATTTGTTGCAAAGCATATTTTATTTTAATTGCAATGCCATAAAAAAAACTCTCTAATTTTTATTTCGTACACACTGTGGCCTGGTATCTATAAAGACCAAATATCAGCGACATCCGTCAAGCCGTTCTCAAGTATGCTATAATATACGTGAGAAAATTCCTCAGTAAATTCTTTCTTTTTGTTTGAAAAATACCACGCCTACATTTAAAATTTCTGTTCCATAAAAAAGTTGTTGTAAAAATTATGAAAACAACAAACAAATTCAAGTTTCGTTTACAAAATTACAAACATTTTTGATTATTTTTCTTATTTTTTTTAACATTTTGTATCTTTGGAGTCCAAAAACAGTAAGTTTTTATTTTTGTAACTCAAAAAGTATGTTCGTATACCCTTGTATCGTTTCTTATATAAAAAAATCATTTCGCTTTGTTAAGACAGGGTTTACTGTAAACTGCATGTGTATATTGCAGAGCGGTCTTTAAGTTCATCCATTAAAACACACACACACATTCCTTCACACAAACCTAAAAAAGAACACTTACTGGAAACAGCAACTATCATTATACCATACATTTTGATATTCCATATTAATGCAAAAATAATGTTTTCTCTATAAAAAAAATACGGAAGTTTTTCATTCTAGTAGCCTTTAGCAAGCAAAAAATTGTGCTCATTTTGATAAAGAAATACAATTTCTACTGAATAGAAATGTTCAAAAACAACAACAGCAACTTTATATAAAACAAATAATTTTTAAATGTATATACGTGCATACATACAAACATACATACATCCATACATATGATATGTACATACGTTCTTGTGAGTATAAAACATTTTAGGAGTTTTAAAATATAAATCGTAAGGTTTCCGTACAACTATCTGCGTTATGGCAATCACTGATACGTATTTGTTGTTAGAAAAATATATTTTGCAATTGAGTAACATAAACTATGTATTTTGTTTAAAAAGATTTTGTTTTTATTACATTTTAATATTATTCAGGTGTAGTATTTATGATTGTTTTTATTGAACAACATGAAAAACTACTTTATCTTCAAATCATTAAATACAACTAAAAATATTTTTTTTTGTTAACATGTAGACACACAGATGTGCTTCTTTAAACAGAAAACATAAGAAAAAATTTGAAAAAATTTTATTTGTCTTTTTTTTTTGTTTTTCACAAAAAAAAAATTCTAACGATATTCGCTTGAGTTTTTTCCCAAAAGCACTTGTTGCAATAAACACTTTTTTAAGTTTTAACTCCCTTAAGTTATTTAAAGCATTTTGTTTTGAAGGTGATTGTAAAAAAGTTTTTTTTTTAATTTTTTAAATAAAATTCTTTCTCTTTTAGTAAAATTCTAGAAAAACTATATTTTCTTTTAAAGAATATATTAAAGTGCCATTACAAGTTCAATAGATTTAAGGGAAAAAGTTTGAAAACAAAAGTGTTGAAATGTACAAAAACGACATAAAAATTTTTGGACAACATCTGCAAAATATTGAAAATATTTGCGAAAATAATAAATTGAACTGAGAAAAAAATAAAAATATATTTCCAGAAACAAAACAAATAGAAAAAGTTTTATGAGTTTTATTGAGGTAATTTTGTAACAAATGAAGGCGAATTAAAAACAAAAGGTAACAGGAATAGAAAGTAACCAGAAAGAAAGCAGGTTAATCTATATTTAAAAAAAAAAATGCAATACAAGTAAAATGTATTTTTAGCATTTAGAAAAGTTTTCTGTAGGTTGAAGTTAATTGCCAATAAAAGATTAACCTGGTGCCTTATTCTGTAACTCGCTAAAACTAAATATCTCTCATTAAAACTCGAAAAAGGATATTTAAAAAATTTTTTAACCTGATTTAAGATTTCTCTAAATATATTTCTTAAGCTGAAATTCCATACCATGTGTTCTTGCGCCAGCGCATTCTACGCATTTTTTACCTCATACACTTTTGTATTTCAAGTAACATGCCACGCTTTTTGTGCATTAAATAACACATGTTAAGAGATGACATTCATTATAACCAAAATGGAATTTTTATTTATGAAATAGTTGTTTAAGTAATTAAATTTTTTTCTGCTTAATATGTGTTTTTTTACCTTTAGGAACTCTTGAAATAGGCATGATTTTTATACATAAACTAGCTAATACCCGGTGTGCTTCGCTACCCCAAATTTTAGTATTTCATTCATATGTCAGGTGCCACGCCCACTATTGATAATGCACCCATTTCTTGCCTAAATGTTCATTTGGGTGTCAAAGTTGCTCTTGAAAAATTTTAGTACTATAATCGATATCGTTTACCAAATATACGAAATTTAGTACTTGATTCATGTGGCCACGCCTACTATTCAAAGTCCGCCCATTTTTCACCCAAATGTTTGTGTAGATGTCAAAGTTTACCGTACTTAATTTGAAGACTCTAGCTGTATTTACTTTCGTGATATATAATATTTAATACTTATTTTTTAATAGGGCGTGGCACCCCGCCCACGTAGAATTTCAAACCAAGGTATAGCCTATAGTTCCTTCCAGACATACAGAAAGATTCTGTGAAAATTTCAAGGAAATCGGAAATATATATTTTGTTTCGAGTTATTTTATGTTTTTAAAGATTATTGATGGATTGAAAAATTACTGATGAACACATTCGATTACAAAAAAATCCACAAAAATTTGTCTTAAGTTGGCCAATTCATCTGCCCTGCTGAAAAAGTAACATTTAAATTATTATGCGATTTACAAAGAATGATTTTAGTTGAATGTAGCAAGCTTTGAAAATCACCTCGTTGTTTATGAATGGTAATTTAGTAATTTAGTTCTTTACTGTAAAAAGAGATTCGTAACATGCGGCAATGCCAAAAATTCACTATAAGGTTTGCCATTTCACTATGAAAAGAAGTAACAAACAAACGAATAATTATTAAAATTCGTGCTGTGTAAGAATTTTATTTTGTAAATTACGTGCATTTTACTTATTCGATTTATACGAACGGGCTATTGAAGCTGTCGTAAGAAAATTTTGCACAATTTTCATTTTATTGGACCTTAATACATCAACCCGTATGCAAAGAATGCATACCGAAAAGAATATTGTTGATGTATCGGCCAGCCTCAATTAGGATCACGATATGTAGTTTGATCAACCAGTTTTGTAAAATTGGACTTCATTTTTATTTTGTGCTTTTAACAGGACGGTGCTACATACAATGAGTACTGATAGGCGAGTTTAGTAAGAAATTATTTTAACATTTTAGAACAGTCCACTAGCCGCTGAGATTATGTGATTTGATTCCACTAGACTATTTTTTGCGAGAAAATATTTTAATTTTGTTATATACTGCGACCAAATAGCCCTGGAAGCTTACACTACAGGTTTGATTAGTGACACAGTGGGCCAAATGCTTAAAAATATGATAAAATTGAAGCTCATGGTTGTACCACCGGTTGCAAAGCTACGGCAGTATTTACAGGAACTGATACTAAACAAGACGAGAGACATTTAGTTGTCTACATGAAAAAAATATCTCATTCTTTTTTAGAACTCCTTTGTGTATTTTTTTTTTTATTTTACAACCTTCCGTATATATAAGTTTAATTTTCGTAATAATTTCTATCCGTTCTGAACACTTTTAACTAAAACAAGTAAGAGTGCTATATTCGGCCATGCCGAATCTTATATACCCTTCACAACGTGTAGTCATGCAATAACAGTTGCTTGTATCACCATTCATCCCATATGAAATACGTACACGTATGTATGTTAAAAAAACGAAAAAAAAAAAAAATTTTTAAAAAAATTTAAAAAAAAATTTAAAAAAAAAAATTTAAAAAAAAAATTTAAAAAAAAAATTATTATATATATAATATACATATATAAAACAAAAAAAAAATTAAAAAAAAAATTAAAAAAAAAATAAAAAAAATTAAAAAAAAATAATAATATATAAATACTATATTAAATAAAAAACAAGTAAAAGCGCTATATTCGGCCGTGCCGAATCTTATATACCCTTCACAACGTGTAGTCATGCAATAACAGTAGTTTGTATCACCATTCATCCCATATGAAATACGTACAACAATATAAAAAACATACATATATAAAAACAACCCATTTTAAAATTATAACTTTACGTATGTATGTTAAAAGAAAAAAAAAAATTTTTAAAAAAAATGTTTAAAAAAAAAATTTAAAAAAAAAAAATTTAAAAAAAAAAAATTAAAAAAAAAAATTAAAAAAAAAAAATTTTTTAAAAAATAATAATAATAATAAATATAAAACAAAAAAAAATTTGAAAAAAAATTTTTTAAAAAAATTAAAAAAATAATAAAAATATATATAATATATTAAATAAAAAATAAAAAAAAAATAAAAAAAAAATTAAAAAAAAAATTTTAAAAAAATTTAAAAAAAAATTTTTTTGCCTCAGCTGGGATTCGATGCCACGTTTTCTCTAACCAGTATACACGTTTGTATGTATGTATGTTGTTGTTGTAATGTTGTTTTTATGAAAAGAAAATCGAGGTGGTCGTGGGTTTTTGCTCATATCTCAGTTGTTTATGTACCGATGTTTCTGATTTTCAATACCGATCTACTCCCGAATATTTCTGATATTTTAATACCTTACCCGGGTCCAACCTATGTCGGGGGGCTTCAAAAAGTTGATTTCAACATACACACGGACAGACGGTCAGACGGACAGACGGACAGACGGTCAGGGCTTAATCGACTCCTCTATTCATAAGCTTTCAGAAAATATATACTTTATGGGGTCGGAAATGAAAATTGTAGAAATTTCACACGGAATGACAAACCTATATATACCCTTTTTCACTGTGTGAAGGGTATAATAAAAAAAAAAATTAAAAAAAATTTTTTTTGCCTCAGTTGGGATTCGATGCCACGTTTTCTCTAACCAGTATACACGTTTGTATGTATGTATGTTGTTGTTGTAATGTCGTTTTTGTGAAAAAAAATCGAGGTGGTCGTGGGTTTTTGCTCATATCTCAGTTGTTTATGTACCGATGTTTCTGATTTTCAATACCGATCTACTCCCGAATATTTCTGATATTTTAATACCTTACCCGGGTCCAACCTATGTCGGGGGGCTTCAAAAAGTTGATTTCAACATACACACGGACAGACGGACAGACTGACAGACTAACAGGGCTTAATCGACTCCCCTATTCATAAGCTTTCAGAAAATATATACTTTATGGGGTCGGAAATGAAAATTGTAGAAATTTCACACGGAATGACAAACCTATATATACCCTTTTTCACTGTGTGAAGGGTATAAAAATATTTTATGTTCTCTAAAGGGTGTCCCAAAAAAACTTAAGTAAAATTCATAGAAAAATAAATAAATTTATTATTGTTTACACACTACTCATGATGAATTTTGATTTATATAAGGTGTGGTTAAATTTTTAAGGCCGATATTAAATGCAAACCACACCTTAATGTCAAACTGTTTTTCTGCATTTCATTTGACTTTTCTCAATCTCATACTAACTCAATTTAGACCATGGAAAGATACACAATCTAGCAATGCTTTAAAGTTATTCAGGCTTATTATGAGAATGGGCGTTCAGTGACGAGGCACATTTTCACTTCAGTGGATTCGTCAATAAGCAGAATTGTCGCATTTGGGCGACAATCCAAGAGTGATTGTCGAAGAACCAATGAACCCACAACTGATGACTATTTGGTGCGGTTTATGGGCTGGCGGTATAATCGAAAATACTGCCGGTCAGGCAGTTTAGATATATGTAAGTATATAATATACATTATTAATTACTTTCGTTATATATTAAAAAAACTCTTTATATAATTTTCGACTTTTTATTATTATTTTTTTAATCACAGCTGTGCTATAAAAAAATTAACTTTGCTCTCCATATTACATAGTAGCAGCAAAATTGTTTTGCAATTTAACATAATAAAAATTAATATTAACAAAATATTATTATAGAATTAAAAGGAAATATCAAGAAAGTAACAGAAACACAAAACTATCGATAAAGCACAAATTTTGCCACGCTTAACTAAAACCAATTTAAAAAATATATTTAACTTTATTGCATACACTAACACTTAATCTTGCAATAAAAAAAGAAGCATACACACTTGCGTCCTCAATAACCATGAAAAAAACTTAAGTCAACTTAATTTCACGACAATTTTGGTCGTATGAAATATTTCAACCATAGATGGGTCAATGTATGTAAATATAAACACTCACATACACAAAAAAAAAAATACCGTAAAAAATAAAACAAATAAACAAATAAGGCAACCAATAAGTGTATGAATCAAGTTAGTGAGAGAACAAATGAAAATCATACAAAAGGCATCAGCAGGCAAAGTCATTCATATATTCATTTTCCATGCAGCACTTCCTAAGGACTCTTCATAACAAACAATAATAAAAAAATAAAATACTGACTAAAATACAAAATGAAGAAAGAAAGCGAGAAAGAAATATAATAACAATAATAAGAAAACAATCAATGAATTTAAATTTGTATTATTTTATGACTTCTTTTTGTCACAATTTACAAATGCCAATACAAATATAAATAGCAATTCATACCTATAAATACATACAGTACGAGTATGTGCATGAATTGATTTCAGTGCAATATAAAAGCAAAAGCAAAAGCATTTGTTTGTTTTTAGTGTATATTTTTTTATTGTTCATATCGCACCCATTTCCGATTTCCATGTTCAGTTTTTTTCGTTCTGTTTTGCTTTTCTTTTTTTTTTCTTTTCTTTTTTTTAATTTTGTTTTGTTAAAAAATATAGAACTTCTGAGGGTCTTCTTCAGTTGCTTGTTATTCACATGTATGAATGAATTTTGTAGTTGTAATTTGTTGAAGAAAATAAAATTTATATAAATAAGGACTACTTTTCTCTGTTTGCTTAAACGAGATGGAACATAACAGGAGTATTTTATATCCACAAACAATGAACAGGATTTAATATTTTCTGAAAATTTTTGGAAGGAAGTGAAAGAGATGATTTTTTTAAAAAACATTTGGTTATAAAGAAAGAGAAAAAAGTTTTTTGAATAAATTTGTTAAGAAAAAAAAAACTTTTGTTTTTTTTAAATGTAAAGGGTCCGCCATCTAACGTTTTTTCAACTAGTGCTTATTTCGTGAATGGTAACACTTAGCTCATGTCTGATTTAACAGATAATTAGTTTTATCCTTCTGCTGAACGAATATGATTGTGTATAAGCTTGAACAGTGCTGAGAAATATTGCGACATTACTTTGGACGATTTTGCCATAAAATCATCTTTTCAGATGAAGCTCATTTTGATCTCGGTGGGTGTGTAAACAAGAAAAATTGTCGCATTTGGAGCACAGAAAACCTGCACGCATACATTGAAAAGTCGATGAACTTAAAAGGAGTCACAGTTTGCTGCAGATTTTGGTCCAGAGGCATAATTGGGCCATTTTTTTCGAAAATGAGCGCAAGGTGAGGCCGACGATCGTTATCGAGCCATGTTGAACGAATTTTTGTTCACAAAAATTTAAGAGGAGGATATTGGCAACATTTGGTTTGACAGGACAGGCCACATAGCCGAAGCTACACTTTTTTTTTATAGCATTTTAAAAAAAGAAGTTATTTGGCGGACCCCTTATCTTAAGGTTTTCTTAATATTAATTTTATACAATAATCTTTACGCTAAGAAATTTTTATTTAAAAACAATTTATATGATATGGTCTATAATTTATGGATGTAATCCTCTAATGTATATAAGAGCATAACTTGAAATCGACTTTACCGATTTTGCTGAAAATCTGTCAAAGCATTATTTTGAAATCGCTCTACTGATTTTTCTGATCTCATTTTTTGTGCTCGTAATAAACAGGATAACTTTTATATAGATTCATACATAAAAGTGGGCGTGGTATCCGTAATACGAAGAAAATAAATTTAATGTGCAGCTATACAAAATATTTAAAATCACACCTTGAGAACGCTGGTGATATTTTGGCTTCATTTGTTATTACCAACACAAGGTTTGATTAAATAAAAACAATGAGAGAGTAGTGCATTGTATTCCCAATTCAAAGATAATATATTTGCATTGATATTTGATAACTACAGCTACATTTTTTTTCGAACTGGCCTATACCTAAAACTTCGGCCGGGTACACGCAAAGAGAAACCAGTTTACGTCGTGATCACGACGGTCATATTATATTCTGTGCAACAATATTTAGTTATCAAAAAACTTGTAATAGTTGTTATACTCTTCACACAAAAGTGAAAAAGGGGTATATAGGTTTGTCCTGCCGTGTAAAATTTCTACAATTTTCATGTCGATTAAGTACTGTCAGTCTGTCGATGTGTAAGTTGAAATCAACTTTCTGAAGACCTCCGACATCGCCTGGGCCCGCGTGAAGCATTAAAATATCAGAAATATTCGGAGTTAGAAAAAGCGGTACTTAAACAACTGAGATATGAGGAAAACACCACGACCAACTCGTTTTTTCACAACAACAACATTAGTACAACACATACATACCTACACACAAACGTGGTATAATGGTCAGAGTGAACGTAGTATGGAATCCCAGGTAAGCCAAAATTTTTTTTCTATTTTCATTTTTATTTTTATTTTTTATTATTATTATTATTTAAGAAGTTAAAAAAGAAATCAAGAAATCATAAAAATAAGCGACAAAGTTTAAAAAAATATTGATATAAAAATTTGTATTTAAAAGTTTAGTACAATCCATATAAATAACAGCAAAACAAAATAATTAGTCTCTAAAAATAGCAAAGAGTGTCTATATTATTTGTGGTCTTAACATGAATATCGATTGATACTAGTAGTTAAATATTAACATTTATTATATTTAATAGTAGAATAGGATTTTTTCTTGGTCAAATCCCAGAAACGGTTCACAAGCCAAAAGTTTTTGAATTAATCGAATTTATTTTTTTAAGAAAATATAAAAGAAAATTTATAATTTTACAAATATGTAAAAAATAAATTTCACTAACCATTAATGTAAAAATTTAAAAAAAGTCTAACTAGCCTCTAGTCGATACAATATATACAATTAATTTTAATTTATATATTAATATTTTATTCAAACTATCAAATGACATTTTTTAATCAATATGTTCATATTCTTTTATATTCGTAATACATTTTCGTATACGTAATAAAAAGTTCGAATAAAATATGAATATATTATTACAACACAGATGGCACGGTGTTTATGAAATTCCAGAATTCACTGTTCAATATTTATCACCTAGATGGATTTATAAAAATTAAAAATCAAATACAAACTTGCTTTCAATAATTCCAGCCAAAGGATGGATACTGAAAGAATAACGAAAATCTATTACGAATAAAAAAAAAATATGAAGGTGTTGAATCAAAAATGTCATTTGATAGGTAAAGTAAAAAAACACAAATTTGAAAATTAGTACTATGATTCCCTAATTCAAATTTCATTAAATTGTAACATATCTAGGAATTTTAAATTACATTTTAAATTACATGTAGTATACCGATAACGAGTGGTGATGATGAAATTGTAGCTGGTTTCGAAAATTCATTCCACTCGGCTAATATCGGAAATAATTTTAGAGAATATTATTAAAAATGATTGCAATTTAATTTTATTTGACATATAAAATTAAATAATAAAGTAAATTAATTTAAGCCAAAATAAAAATGATTCACTTTAAATTTAAAAATTTTTTTTATATTATTTCTTTAGTGTTGATTGTAAGCCATAGTTTTTCTCAACTATCTTAAATTTTATTAAAAACTATATTGGGGAGATCAAAATTAGTTACAAGTGTTGTAACGTGCGTTAGAGAAAATAAGGTTTTTTATAAATAGAATGAATTTTTAAAGTCGTCTATTAATTTAATACATTTTCGCAGTATATCTTTAAAAAAATATTTAAATTCTACATTGAAAAAGATACTAAAAAAATATATTAAAACACCTGTTACTTGTTTCATGTTTTCAGTTTAGCAATTCAGGTAATATTTTTAAAAAATTATTTGACCGTAAAAAAAAGTAGAAAGTATAAAAAAAAATCAGCCAATAAATTTTTAATTTTTTTTTTCCAACCTAAATATCTCTTTAAAAAAAGGAGGTAATCTATACATGTAAAAGGTATTTTAATGGCATTTTGGAAAGTTATCTTAATGTTAAACTATATTTAAGCTCCTCTGAAAAATTAACAATTGGCTATTTTTTTTTAATTATATAATCGAGGTGGTGTTTAAGAATGGATTTTATTTGAGTTAAAAATATAAAAAAATATTCTAAATCCGTTGTAAATATAATTAGAATATAAAAATCATCAGTCTTATATAAGGCATGCATAGATTTATAGCAAGTTTTTTATTAAAAAAAAAAACAATACAAATTATTTCAATCCTTTTACCTTTACAAACAAAAATCAGAAAGATTTTTCCATTGATAAATTTTCCGTTACTATAGACGATGTTATAAAAAGATGGTGTTTATTTAAAAAAAGATTATGTATGAAAAGGACAAGTTTGAAAAGGAATTAAAAATCCCTAAAATCTTTACAGATTATGTTGAAGAGGATACATGTAAAATATTAAACAATAAATAGAGAATAAAAAAAAATTAATTTAAAACGTTGATAAAAAAAATTTGTAAAAAAATGTTTACTTGCAGTCTTGTCTTTAAATCAATGCCTGATTTTTCGTCGTCAAAGAACTTTAGAAAGTATAGAGTGTTGTTAATACAATTATTTTAAGTGGCGAAAAATTAAAAGAGGCGTTGTCTTTATACTTTTTTTTTGGTAAAAGAGTTCTTGTTCCAAAAATTTTTATTAAAAGCCTTAAACGAAATCATTTGCTTCACATTTATTTTATATTCTTAACAATATTTTCTGTAACAATAAAAAGAATTGACAAAATATACTTTTAAAGACTATTTTTTCAATTAAAAATTTAAAATTATAAAAAGAAATGTTAAACTGAACTGGAGCATGAATTAAATTTAATTATTAGTTTAAACAGAAAAGTTCGACAAATAAATTAAAAAAACTCAAATTGAAAAAAAAAAAATATATTGATTATGGTCTCTAAAAAAAATTGATCAAATACAACTTAGAACATTTGTTTGTAAAAATTCTTCGTTAGTAGTGAGAAGTTTCTGTTACGAAACGACCCTTATTAAATTTTTCTAAAGCTTCCTTTATTGTGGCCTGTTTTGCTCTTTTTCTTCGATATTTGCTGTTTGCTTCAATCTTCAGTGTTCAAATAAAAAAGAAATCTTTATTTTTTATGGCAACAGCGCCTTTTTCTCACACTTAAAAAAATGTTCTTGTTTTACGAATGTTGATATTTTTTTTTTATTATTCTGGTTGTTTTTTTTGTTGTTGTTCTTTTGTCCTGCTGGCATATATCTGTATTGTACTGGTTCTGGTGTCGCCCATTTAATATTCATGAAATCTCAGAAAATAAAGGATATCATGCAGAAGCGTCGTTCGATGAATTTTATGTTTGTGCTTCTTTGTCATTTTCAGTTTTTTTTTTCATATTTCTTTAAAAAAATATTATAAATTGTATTTTTATCATGTTCTCGGAAAAAGCGACGGATTTTGTTTCTATGTGTAATTGCATGAGTGTAGCGCGTCAATAAATTTACAAGTAAATGTATTTCAAAATGTGCAAACAAAAAACTGTGGCATGAATATGTCTACACACATAGATGTACATGCATATTGTACATACATATTTACGGTATAAGCAAACAAACGAATTGTAATACACAAGCATTCAATATGGCTAAATTTAAGGATTCGAAGTATGAATATTACAATTTGTGCGTGTGCTATTGAAGCGAATTTAATAATAAAAACTAAGGCAGTAAAATTGTTGATATTATTGTATACTACAAAGAGTATATTTAATACAACAATATTATTTAGACAAATAGTATTTTTTTTAACATTTTATTATAATAACGAATAAATTCAAAAAACATGTGGCAGAAGAAAAATTATTTGTAAATTTTTTTTAATATTGTTATTCTTTTTTCTGTGCTGGCTTAAATTTTTATCAAAAATCCTTAAATTTTGAATATGTTTTCCAATGGCCAGTAGCAAAAATTCCCTCAAGGTCCTTTGTGTTATTAGACTTAAAAGATTCGATATTGATATTGGCAAAAATTAAATCATAAATCATATGCATATTTATCTTACCAATTTTAATGCAACAAACTGCTTAACGTAATTGCCAGCAACGCACCACCATCCACCACTACGTATTAGTAATATTGAATTGTGATGACATTGAATATTAATCATACGTACAGTGAGTTTGATATTTTATCTTCAGAACACACATGTTGATTAAATGGAAATTTTAATTCTAATGATGCTATCGACAGCTAGGACAAACAAACTGAAACTAATTGCAGCAAATAGGGAAAACAAGACATGAAAATAATTCATAGAAATAGCGATATTGGATTTTTACTTTTGACATTGCTCTAAACCAATTCTCTGTCTATTAGAGCTTAATAAACCTCAGTTAGTTTTTGCTTATTTAACATTTTTATAATAAATTTAGTTAAATAAACAAATTATTGTTTATGGCCATTTTGAATTTATACTAAAGTTAAGTTGTAATTGACCTCACTTTGTTAAAACTTTGTGGTCATTGAAATTCTAATGTTATTTCCATACGATATTGTCTAATTAAAAACTGCGCATTTACAGTGCGAGACAAAAATGTGAAAGTGTTTGTCGGCATAACATCGGGATCAGTGAGTGTAGCGTTTTATTTTCTATAAACGAATTTAGATACATCAGGTCCAAAAAAATTAATTTTAAATTTATCTGTCCAATCTCAATGATTTTAAATATCAAAAAATAAAATTGGGAAATAAATTCATATAACAAGCACTTACACAAATTTGTCGCGTACTGTAATTGTATACACATCTCCTATGGTGCCAAGTGTATATATAGTTCTGTCATTTTGTTTATTATATCTCCATTATTCTTTCACAACAGATAATTTTTATATATTTTTAAGCGCAAGAGCTATTAAATAATGTGTATCTGCTTTTACCACTCACTTTAAAAAAATTTATTTTTAAAAGACACCGCTTGTAAATAGCACATGTGATATTATTAAGTATGTATTACTAATCTTTGCAAATATCCAAGTTATCCCATAACTTTCTTAGATATCAACAAACTAGCAGGACGGCCTTCATCTTTTTCTATACGTTTAACATAAAAATTATTATTTTTCAGTCCTAGGATAACCAACCAAGACATATAACTACTGTTTATATATACAGTATGCCTTTAGGGCTATTCTTAAACAATTTTTAAAAAAATCAATCACTAATTCGCAAAGTTAGAGGCAAAAATAAATAAATAAGAAAAAAAAAATAAATACTTAAAGTACATTAAGTTACTAAAGTTCTTAGTAATTCTTTGTGAACACTGAAGACATCAAAATATAAAGCGTGATCTCACATATTAGTTGTGAGTAATACAACAGGCATACACGCGCCAAAATACAACAATCTCCGTGTATTTTTCTAAAACTAACAAACAAAAAATCCACTTTATTTAAACTACTGAGAGGGTCGATAAGGGCATCAAATTAAAGGCTTGGTTATACACTTAAAAATTTAAAGTCCATAATCACCGTCGCTTCAAAATTGGGCACAATAACTTTTTATATGCAGGTCAAATCTAGAAAGAAAAATGTACCTCCTTAGGCCTCTCAATATTTAGATAAAAAAAATAAACAGAATTAGCTTAAATAAAAACGTCAATAAATAAAACAAATTTCTAATAACAATGTTTTGAGCACCATCTTCATTACTTAAAAAAACACATTGAACAAATTGAATGAGTTATTAATCTTGTTAAGAAGCAGCACATAACGATTTCATTCAAGATGTTTTAATCTCTTTAAATAGTAGCTAGAAAGATATTGCCTGTTAAGTATAGTAAAGGTTTTCTGGACAGCTACCAAAAAAAAATATTATTTGTAGGCCCGTGTCTTTTAAATATAAACTTCATATAGATACAAAAAGAAACCAACTAAGGGCGCTATATTCGGCCGTGCCGAATCTAAAAATACCGTTCACCATCATGTAGGTAGGTACAATGATCACATCGTAGATTAGCCTAGATTTTAAATTTTATACAATACTCTATTTTCTTTATTACTTCCGACGGCATCTTTCGATTTAAATTTGTACAAAGTTAATTTTATTCTAATAGTCAAAACTTTCATTTGATACCCGTATTGTTGTGGTTAAGAAAATTCGCTCCGACATTTTGTTTCAGATGCCATCTTGAATTTGTTCTTTTCATATCTAACTGTATTTTAATACCCAAGTCCTTTCATTTGACCCCCATATTGGTTCTTTTAGTTGTATTAAAACTGAAAAATTTTCAGTTTCGTTTGTAAATTTTAGGAAAAACACCGAAGAAGTTGTACTTTTGTGCTGATATCTCAGTTGGTTTCAAACCGATTTGTTAGGTTTTCTTAGAAATCTTAAGCGTTTAAAAAAATTATTTAGGAGTTTAAAAATGTTTGATATATTGAAAAAAATATATATTTATTATTTCAAAAAATTTTTGCCTATAACTTCGACGATTAGTAACAAATTTGTCCAAAATACTTCACGAGTATTTTCAGAGGCACAAACAATTTATAAATAGTAACATCCATGTCTATAAATTTTCCTACGTCTGGAATATTTTAATTTATTATTTTAATAAGCGAAAAACAGTTGCAAACAGAGTCTTGTTTATTTGTCAATATCTCCAAAAGTAATCTGCTACCGAATATTTCTGATACTTTTATACATTAGGCGGATCTTGGCGATGTCGGGGAGCTTCAAAAAGTTGATTCCAACTTACACATGGACAGACAAACAAACGGACAGATGAACAAATTGATTATGTTTAATCGACTCCGCTATCCACAAACATTCAAAAAATATATACTTTATGGGATGGGAAATCAATATTGGAGAAAATTCAGACGGAATGACAAGCTATTTATACCCTTTTACACTGTCGTGTGAAGGGAATATAAAAGGGGATGCACTTTACAAACTATATGGACTTAACTATGGTAGCCAAAATGTAGTGGCCACCAGGGGTCACTAATCTTATTAGAACCCTTCACGGACATAAAGCTAGAATAACATCAATACTCTTATATCGAAGAAATTTGATTTGAATGGTTTTTCTCATAGCACAACAATTCTTAAAACATTGATTGGTGGCCATATGAATATTCATATATTTACATTAGAAACCTAATAAAAATATAAAAAGTATCAGACAATTTTATTTATATTAAAAAAAAACTTTTAATTTTCTAGTTATGACTTTAATTCATTTAAATTTTTCAAGGTTAACTCTTACCAGTTTACAGAAGCTTCTCTTACGTCAGAGTATAATGTACGAGTACGTTACGTTTAATGTCACATAACACTTCACTAACAAAATTAAATTTATGTTACAAAAAAAAATTATTTGGGATATCCTCACATAACAGTTCATAGTTGTCAAAAGGAATTGGAAAATTAAAATAAATAATATTTTAAAAAATTTTGGTTGGGTTTCTGAAAAAGTTTATCATAGTTTTTTGCCCATTATATTAATGAGAATTTAAAAATAAAAACCTTTGAAATTTTTAACTTTAAAGCACCTTTTTTAAGCACCAGCCAGTGAAATGCATATAAATTTCAACCAACTTAAACCCAACAACAAAATAAATAAGAACAACAGCTTTAGCTATTGCTTTATATATTCTCTGCAGTTTATATCGGTAAAGCCCCTTCCCAGTTTATTTAATTTTATAAAGTGGGAAAAAATCTAAAATATTTTGATGTTCGCTATTATTTGCGTTTTCAATTTTATTGACAATTTATTCTTGATTTGTTTAAGTGTTATCAATTTCGCGTAAATTACACTTGAACACAATCACGAATTTCATATACAAACAAATACGCACAAGCCTTCAAATTTAGAGAAGACTTATAAATTTTAGAAAAAATATTACCCTTACACTTTCAAAAGATTTCTATGATCTGTAAACAAACGCACAAAATAACGCTTTTATCGTTTACAACCAAAAAAATTAAATTTACTGTTTGATTTGTCGCTGTGGAGAAACAAATTTTTTTAAGCGTAAATCTGTGTACAAATCGAAGATATTTGTTTGATTAATGATTTCTATTTGCGTGCATGTTGTGCAGATTTGTACCCTTAAAATACCAAACAGTACTCGTGACAACGTGTAACAAAAATCAACTTTTATTAAAACTCAACTGAGCAAAAGTAGTAAAAATAGAAACTCAGTTAATAATTTTCTGTTATTTTATTGTTTCTGTAAGGCTTTACCATTTTGTTGAGCATAATATGTAATACAAAATTTGTAATGATTAAAAATAATAACAAATATAAAGAAACTTAATTTTTAAATTCACCAGACTACATTAGAAAATAATGTTATGCTCTTCAAAATCTGTTTCAGAAATAAATTGTGAAATATCCCATGATTTTTTACCTCTTGTCAAAGTTTCGTAGAAATGGAACGATAAGTTTTTTCTCTCTTTTGTTCTGGCGAAATTAAAATAAAGCAGTTTTTTCGATATTAGGAATTATTCAGTTGCACATGATTTCAATATTGAATTCAAATATTGCAAATTGTCATTTTAGATGCATCACAAATTTATAACTTTGATCAGTTCTTAAAATAATTTGATATTTTAAAACCATAAAAAAGTGATAAAAAGTGAAATTTTGGGAACACAATTTTAATATATTTACAATTGTACAATTGTTAATTATTTATTTAATTATATTAGAGAGTACATCAAATTTTTCATGTCAGAAATAAGCTGTTACACGGTGCAATCAAAAAAATATTTAAATCAACCATAAAAAAAAGAAAAATTCAAAGAGAGCTAGAGCTGAGAAATAGACTCTCGTATTGCAATATGATATATTAGTATGACTTTGAACACGTTTATTTAAAATTTTTTATAAATTTTGGTATTGAAAAGACTTTAAAATAATTTGTTTTCATAATTAGATGCGGATAGATTTAAATTCTATTCAAAAACTGTTGATAGTTTTTCTACATAAACACTTGTCATATTCTTGTGTTTTCATAATTTCATAACTCTTAAGGTACGAACAAATTTAGATAATTCTTTATCTCATATATGCCAATCCCTGGCTTGCATTGCTGCTTCCTAAAGTCAAAATATTTGTTGAAATTAGTAATAAATCGGTAAAATAAAACCCTATCGATTTTTATCACAAGTAGATTTCTATTTTAAGATATAAATGTTTTTATAGCCAGCTTTAAAAAAAATTGTGTGATGGTATATTTATTCTTTTTTTAAAATATATTTTTAATTTAAGGAAATGACAACAATTTTAGATGAAGTTCTTGATAAACTTTCTGCTTACAGTAAGTAAGTTTTCTGTAAATAAATGATCTGTATAAAACTTGCAATTAAATTTTATTTAATAGATTGTTTTTTATTGGTACACAAATCTTGGCAATTAGAAAATGAAAAAAAAAATATTTCAGGTAGTTACCTTGAGCTGAGCAAAGATTTCTACAAGACTCGTACAAGCAGTTTAACCCTACGGTCAATAATCAAAAATATATACTTTAGTCAATGATTGGGTACACCCCGGTACTCCTTTGTAGATTTTTACATTTTTGTATTAGAACTTGTACGTTCGAAAGATGTTACAGTAAATGAAGTGTATGCCTTTGTTTGCATTTTAATAATGGCAGGTGAAAATCATTAATGTAATGATAAAACGAAAGGTTTATGGGCCATCACATTTTATTCTCTATACCGAGCAACATTAACAGATTCTTGTCACTACTACGCTTTATACGATTTTAGAATAAAAACTCCAGAGCTAAAAGAATATTTACGGCTCAAGCTGCGCTAATCCGCGATATATGGATAATGCTCAATGCAAATCTTTCGGCACATTTAAAGCCCAGTGAAACAGTTCTTCCCATACCGCGGTAAGATGAAGTTCACACAATACATACCCTCGAAGATAGCAAAATATAGGATTAAAGTTTGGTGGATTTGTGACGCAAAGAACTCCTATTCGCTCGAAGGGCAACTATATACCGGAAAATCACCAATGGATCATGAGATACGACATGAAGAGAAAGAGCTAAACAGGTCCTTTTCACGGAAGTGAGCGTAACATCACAGTGGATAATTTTTTTATCACTCTCGATTTAGCGGAACATTTATATTCATACAAACTAAAAGTAGTGAGAACACTGCGTAAAAATAAGCTTTACATTCCTGATATAATGAAGGATAGAAAACAACCTATTGGATCTTCTATATTTGCCTTTAGAAGAAACGTTACTACGTGTTCATAAGCGCAAAGGAAATCAAATTCTGTTGTGGTGTTATCTACAATGCATTACAATGACAGCGTTGTTAGTAATGGAAAACCAAATATCACATTTTAAAACCAAACAAAAGGTGGAGTGGATGTTATGGATCAAATGCTGGGCCAATATACACACAGCGGCAAACAAAAAGGTGGCCTGTGCCACTTTTTTATAACATGATTGATATCAGTGCGTTTTCGGCATATATAATATATTCTGAGAACAATAGCACTATACCATTAAAAAATACGCAAAGGAACTGCTTTTTGTAGGGGCTTAACAAGGAGCTTTTTAAGCCTCTCATTAAGGAACGAGCTGCTGATAGCTCCACTTTTCATCACGATCTGCTATTGAATGCTATTTAGATAAACCAATAACGAAACTATAACATTTGAATAAGCATCGACCTTTAGCCGAAATCCTGGAGAAAGCCTTTGGTGGGTTCTTGTTTTTTTGTGCCTTGCGCTACCAAAAAGAATGGTATGGAATGGATGCCAAGGAAAGATGGGTGAGAGAACCCATTTGTTTGGAAACCAGAAAGATCTGACCTGACATGGATGTGCATAGGACGCAATATGCAGTGAATATGCTCCGAATCCACCTTAGGAACCTCATAGCGGTCATTACCGGACACTGGCCTATAAGTACACTTGCGAAAAGGCTGAATATCCCTTACAACGACTTCTGCAGAAGTTGCGATGAGAAAGGAAGAGGAGGAGACGACTGAACATCTTCTCTGCAATTGTCCTGCATTCGGGGACCTGAGACGCCAGATTCTGGGTCAACGAATACTTGTAAGTAAAACTTGTCTTTTTGCAGTTAAACTGAGAAAGATCGATAACTTCGTGAACAGGACAGGATGACTGAGGAACGACGGCCAGATGACATAGACAAACGGGCGATGGTGCCTATGGTATTACAGCGGGACCCTCGGAGGACCCAAGTGAGCTATGCCTTCGGGCGGCTGCCGGATCTAACCTAACCTACCAAAAAGAAAAAAGAGGAAGCAAAACCAGAAAACTATTCAACTTTTGTCATAAGACTATATGCGACCAGCACACCAATACTATTTTTAAATGTTTCGAGTGCACATAGGTATGTATATTATTAAATATATATGTAAACATGATACCAATATTAAGGGGGTTTAAGATGCTACATTTTAAAACACCAGATTTGACCCATATATAAATTTATTGTCCGCCATTTTGTAGTGGCGGCCAACATCAATTTAAATTTTTTTATAGTGCTTATATTGCGCTACTCAATTCCTTACAGATGATACCAATATTGACTCTCTTGGTTATCCAGAAGCTGAAAAAATTGATTTTCGTTTGTAAGTTTTAAGAATATATATTTAAACAAAATTTTTTTGCCTATAACTTTACCGACAAAAGCCCGATTTATCCAAAAATTTACACGAATATCTCTAGAGGCATGTTATATCTACAAATAGTAGCAAAGATACCTATAAAAAATATGGGAAAAAACATAGGCAGTCGCGTTTATTTGCTCATATCTCAGAAAGTTATTGGGCGATTGTGCTGAAGTTTAATAGCGATTCATTCCCGGATATTTTCAAAAAATTCATATCATACTCAGATCTGAGGAACACATGGTTGCTTCTAAAAGACGGACAGACGGTCAGGGCTTATTCGACTCCTCTATTCATAAGTTTTCAGAAAATATATACTTTATGGGGTCGGAAATGAAAATTGTAGAAATTACAAACGGAATGACAAAGCCATATATACCCTTGTGCACCACAGGTGAAGGGTATAATAAAGATCTGGCTATATATCAATTTTTTTCTTTCATAATGTTTTTTATGACTTAAATAATGACGATTTGAAATTTCATGGCCATATTTTTATTGTGAAAGAATTACAGCACTTTTAAGTTAAAAAAGTTACCCGGGTACCCGGTTATTGACCGTATTTTGAAATAGCTGACTTAATGGTGCTAGCAACTCTCAAAACTCATTTAGAATTTCCAGCAAAATATACAGCTACTATCAGTTTTTATCAACTAGTTCCTCAAAAGTATTCATTTAATGCAAATTTAAAAAAAAAAAATTACAATAAGCTTAAATTAATTTTCTAACTTGTAAAAAATTTGATTAAAAATTTATTTTGTGAAAAAATGTCAACTGTTTTCAGTCTACAAATGCCTTTTACAAAAGCAAATATCGATAAATCTTTTTGTACGAAAAGCTTTTTATACCCTTCACACAGTGAAAAAGGGTATATATAGGTTTGTCATTCCGTGTGAAATTTCTACAATTTTCATTTCCGACCCCAAAAAGTATATATTTTCTGAAAGCTTATGAAGAGGTGAGTCGATTAAGCTCTATCAGTCTGTCAGTCTGTCCATCTGTCCGTGTGTATGTTGAAATCAACTTTTTGAAGCCCCCCGACATCACTTGGACTCGGGTGAGGTATTAAAATATCAGAAATCGATCGGGAGTAGATCGGCATTGAAAATCAGAAACATCGGTACATAAACAACTGAGATATGAGCAAAAACCCACGACCACCTCGATTTTTTTTTCACAAAAACAACATTACAACAACAACATACATACATACAAACGTGTATACTGGTTAGAGAAAACGTGGCATCGAATCCCAGCTGAGCCAAAAAAAATTTTTTTTATTTTTTTAAAATTTTTTTTTTTTATTTTTTATTTAATATATTATTTATATTTTTATTATTTTTTTTTAATTTTTGTTTTTTAATTTTTTTTTATTATTTTTTTTGTTTAATATTTATTATATATATTTTAATTATTTTTAAAAAAATTTTTTTTTTAATTTTTTTAAAATATTTTTTGCTAATTTTTTATTTTTTTTATTTTTAATTTTATATATTATTTATATTTTTATTATTTATTTTTTTTTGTTTTAAATTTTTTTTTGTTTTATATTTATTATTTATATTATTTATTTTTTTAAAAATTTTTTTTTTAATTTTTTTTTAATTTTTTTTAAATTTTTTTTTTTTTTTAACATACATACATACTTACGTAAATTTATAATTTTACAATGGGATGTTTTTATATATGTATGTACGTATTTCATATGAGATGAATGGTGATGCAAACCACTGCTATTGCATGACTACACGTTGTGAAGGGTGTATAAGATTCGGCACGGCCGAATATAGCGCTCTTACTTGTTTTTTATTGAAAATGTATTAAGATGTCTTATCTCTGGCCGAAATAAGCGTGAAAACTCAACACATATTACACCAATAAATTATATCACTTCGAGTGAAATACTTTCAGCAAGAAAAATATAAAATAAAAAAAATAACTAAATAAACAAAAAATCCTTTTTGTTATACGACGAGATTTGTATCGCAATGCTAGAGTTAGAGAAAATAAATAAAAATAGATTTTCATACAGACAAAACTTCAAATATAAAATTATTTACGTTTCTCTTTTTGTTGGCGATATTTAATGGAAAAAAACTCATATGACATGTACAGAGAATAGCAATACGCTGTATTTGAAACGTTTGGGAATAAAATTTACAGTCAAGGCTTTTTCTAAATATTATAGATAAAAGTTATCCATACTTTTCGTTAAGTGTGCGTGTGTCTGTGTTCATATTTGTATATTTTATGCAACGAATTGAACATGATAAGTTTTCTCATATATATCGTTTTTTATTTTTTATTTTTTACTTTTTATTGTTGTTTGTTATTTTTATGCTTTAGTTTTGTTACGATAAAGAAAAAAAAAAACATAAAAAACCCAATCTGTAATTGATTCGCATAGAGTTTTGAATCGGTTTAAATTTAAAACCAAGTTATTGCGAGAAAAGCATCAGTTAGAATAAAGACAAAAAAAACAAGACAACAATAGCTAGAGACAAGTAACCAGTATATCCCAGGGCACTGTATGTTCGTGTATAGGTATTAGTATTTCCCTGAATATGCTATACATAAGAGATCATATATTACATGACTAACTATTGAGTTTAAGAGGAAAGAAATTACATCTCCTTGGAATATTTTATATTTATAATAAATGTAAAATATTATATGACATACTCTCACATTTACATGCTGTGCATTCATTCACTTTATTTCTTTAACTCGGAATATAAACTGCTACAAGGAGAATTAAAAAACAACTACTATGAAAATGAACAAAACAAAAATTGCATGAAGAATGTATCAAGCAGTAAAGAAAAGAGAAGACATATAAAAATGGTTACATGAAACGCACTTTTATGGTATTGAATTTTAGTAGAAGTGTTTGCATTTAAAAAAAAAAAGCTTTAATGTGTTCGCATGCATACATGTATGTATTTATATGTATGCACGACTGATTTCGTATTGCATTGTAAAGTTTTATTAATAAAGTTCTTTATGTTTGTATATGTAGATAGAACAGTAAATACTTAAGTAACGTCTTTATCTTTTTTCGTGTTTTTTTTTTTAAATCCTTAATAAATTGTTTCCACTCCCTGCTCTGCTTAAGAAGTTAACTGAGATGGGAGAAAGAATTTCTTTTCGAAATCTTTCGATGTTTCTTAACCCTAGACTTTTAGTATTTTTTATTTTAGATTTTAAGGATATTTATTTTAAATATTCCTTTATTATATGATCTATACAAGTTTATTATATTTACTTGTCCTTAGCGTCTTCTACAAAACACAAATCTAAATTTATAATATTTTCCAATTTGTTTAGGCTACACTTGGTCACTAGTTATTAAATTTTTTATGAGATCCTTATTTGACTTTCTCCATCCCCTTACGAAGTTAACCGAGATGAGAGAAAAAAATTTTTTTTTCGAAATTTTTTAATGATTTTTAACCTTGTTTCTAAAATACTTTTTGTTTTAGATTTTAAGAACAGTAGTTTTTAAATTTATTTTAGTTATTTTGGTACTAAACTTAGATTTTTTTAAATTTATTTTTTTCGAAGTATGCCCCAGCCCTGCTCTTTAAGACTTGCATTTGTTTATTGTTCGTTGAAAGTTTCTTTCATTCATTTAAGCTCGCATCTTTTACCCTTCCTATATTTAATATAAAGATATTTGTAACTTATTCTTTATTCATTCATCTTTATTTTATTACACTTCCATGCACACACACAGACATCTCTTCATGCACACTCCAATAGCAACAACAGATAAGTACGTTTGCTTGTGTACATCCAAATTAAGATTTTGGGTTTCCCGGACTAATTTGTTTTACTACGGGAAACAGGAATACAAAATTAAAAGTTCCTGTAACCAAGTGACGTTTTTTGGGTTTTCAAAATTAATTGAAATGTTGAATTTTATCTTTTACATATCGAAAATTAAATACCATCCACCAACAAATAGTGCTATAATTCATTGCAAATATTGCATACAAAAGAAATGTGAAATAAAAAAAAATTGCAGCTTCTTGGTGGCCAATTGACGTTACAATTATTTCTAATTAAAAGTGCCTCTAAACGTTTTAAGCAATAAATCGATGGTGGCATAAGATGTATGAATAATTGCACCATCTTGTTGAAACCACTCATTGTTCACATCAACATCAAAAGGAGCGGGACCAAAGAAATGAGATACCATGATGTGAAAATAGTGACCATAATAGTTGCACCGTGAGCTTCATCCGAGAAGAAGATTTTTTTGTGCGACATTTTCGTGAAATTTCCGGCCAATTGTCTTTGTTTCAGAAATATATTTCCCAAGTTTGCTCAAGCACAAATCGATTTATTTCGTTTAGCGGAGATAAATGACTGAATTCTGTAACAGAATAGAATGAAATAAGTGTTTCCAAATACGAAATAATCGCTGTTTTTGGTTCCATTGAAAGATACACAATCGAGCAATGCGTTAAAGTTATTCAGGCTTTTTATGAAAATGGGCGTTCAAATCAAAATGCATTGCACAAACTTCAGATTTTTTTCAGGTCAACATAATCGTTCAAATTCGTTCACAATCGGGAGAATTGTGAAAAATATTTAATTTTCATTAAAACAGGTCTGTATGAAATGTGTAAACATCTGTGAATGCCTTCTTAGTACGTTGAACGGAAAACATTGCTGTTCTTCGCGATAGTGTGGCAAAAGAGCAGTCAGCCTCGACTCATCATCATGCCCAACAATTAAACATCAACATTGTCATTGAAATTGTGGACTATCGAATGGAGGTGTTGTGCCGAGGTCGCTGCAGACATTTGGCCAGCCATATGTTTCATATATAATTCAACCATGCCAACATTATCATAATAAAAATAAATGACAATAATTTCCTAAAAAATTTGTGTTTTGTTCAAAATTAACATTGGCCCTTAAAATTTAACCACCCTTTATCTATATCAATACGAATATCGTATGAAAAGGAGTAATTCAAAGAAATAAAATAATTTCTTTTGCAAAATCGTCACAACGAACACCTGCCTTTTAATATTTTGTCCTTCGAAAAATATTTCAAAAATAAATTATGATCTTTCTCAGTGCATATTAACAATCTCTAAATATTTAAAGAACAATACAAAATTATATTACAATTATATTTATTGACTTTTTTAATTTTTTATCATTTCATAAATCAGCAAATAAACAAATGGGTACGTAGGTTTAGTAAATTCGTTAGATTAATGGGTATTTCATAATCTTCATGTTTACAAACTGCTGCTACACCGTGTTATTTGTTATACTTTCACTAGATTCTAAATGACTTAAACATTTATACTTAAGATCTCCTTAATGTGCTGCTGCATTAAAAATTTAAATTTCGCTTAATACGAATCCTGTTTTATATGATTTACAGCTCTTCTTCAGTGTCTATAAAAAGAAAATACCTTGTATTTCTCTACAATTACTTAGCGGGAATTTGCCAACATAAAACCCTAAATAAAATAATAAAACTTTACAATACATGAAGCATTCATAATGTAAATATATCTAATGTTATTGTATGGTTAAAATGTTGGTATATGTTGTCAGTTTGTATAGTATGTGCAAACACACATTGTCACCAACATAACACACATACATATGTAAAAACATCTAAAGAAAACGACAATATAATTCATCATTTCTAAGCAATTTCATCGCTGACAATTCAAATTGTTTAAAATCCGTATGAAAAATATGTTCTTGTCTGTATGTCTGTATGTAAATTCTACATTTTACATTGTGTGGTAAATCTGTTATACTTATGTCTTTTATTATGTAAGAAAAATAACAAAACTAAGTATTATTATTATTTTAAAAATAATTATTAATTCTTACAATATTAAGTACCACTTTTAGAGAAAAAACCCCCATTTAAACACACATGTAATAATTGTATTATAACGTGAACTCCTTAAAATGGCAGTACAATACGTAGTGACATTTTAGTAGAAAGAGAGAAAAGAACAATTACATTGTATGTTGACAAACAAATAAATCATATTTTAACACAGTTTACAAGATGAGGAATTTTATTTGAGTAATAAAAGACTACGTAAATTAGTTTTTATATTTTTATATTAAATTATTTAAATTTTCTAAAATACTATTCGCTGACTGTTCACGTATTATGTTGACATGAATTTTATATTAAAACCTGCAATCGATGCATGTATCTTTGAAGGTGGGCAAAAATTTCTTAGGTCCAAAACAGCAGCCTTTGTTTTATAAAAATTATAATATGAACTCTTCTAAATTTTTACCTAAGCCCTAGTCATATTATATCTAACATTTCATTTGAGTTATTGTTAAACTTCATATAACGGATTAAAAAAAACTAAAAGAATAATTGTATTTAATTTTATGAACTTTTTCAATTTGTATTATATTTTAAATTTTTTATTAGGCTATAAGTTCAATGCGATAACGACAAGAATATTAAGGAAAAATTAGTCATCCGATACTAGCTTGGTGGAATGCATTTTCGAAACCAGCTACGGTTTCATCATCAGCACTCTTTTGATCAGAACTAAAGGTGTTGTAGATGTTGCCTAATCAGTGCTCTATTTATAAAGTAGAAAACATATGAAATGTTTCTGTCAACATCATTGGCGCAACAAAATTTTTTTTCTCGGGCTGGCAAAAGATAAAAAGAAAATTTTATCGGTGGGGCCAAATCTTAAACTGAGTTAATTTCGTAACTATTGTTAATGTAAATTGTTAATAATGAATTGGGAGGTATTGCACCCCCACAGAATACTCTAGTTATGATCTAGTTATTGCATATGACACAATATAAATAATGGTTATTTCCTACGAATATCAAAGCAAGAGATGATAAAATTTATTTTTTTTTTGTTTACTCGATTTAAAAATTATTTTTGTAAACAAAATTCTTCGTGTGAGATAACTTATGGTACTCAATATATTTTACAAATTGAAACGTGGTACTATGCTTTGGAAGAAGTTGTGCTAGACTTTAGTTATTGACATCAGCCAAGAGAAAGAAGAATAAGTTCATAAAAAATGTATACAGAAACACTTTATAACTCCGACGTAACGCAATTTTCAATAAAAATGTACCTAAAAAAACGCGTTAGATTTCAGCTACAAGATACAATTTTGTTTAATCTTTTTTTTGTTGGGAATTCTCCTTGTTAGCGCACCCACTGAGGTGAAAGTGTACCCCGCCGCTCAAGATGATTTTCTTTGTAAGGTCACCGGTTAATTCTGTCTGTTCAACTAACTGTTCGGCATATTCACGGCGCTTGAAATTGTCAGTGGGTGAATGCTGTAAGGGCAAAAATTTAAATCATTATTTAAAATTCATGTCAGTGATGCTTGTGAGATGTTCAATTGATGAACATTTCTTTCACGCTATTGTGAACAAAGTAATGTTTTCACATTTGCTACAGACCCGGTTTGCTGAAATTTGCGCATTTCTTTCGATCGTGGACACATTTTTTCGATTATGCTAAATAAAAAAATCTAGAATTGCAAGAAATTCAAACGCCCCCTTTTTGTAAAAGCCTTCAACACAAGGAAATTTCAAATCAAGTTGGGCACAAGTAACACTATGTGAGGAAACAACATGTAGAGCATGCGAGGAAGAGGATGAGACTTTGTTACACCATCTCTGTCATTGTTCTGCGTTTGGGCATATTAGGCGCGAGAGTTTTACAGTGGATACTATGCCGAACTTGGAATACCTGGGAATCTCGAACTGGAGATCCATTAGAAGTTACATGAAAGGGACTGGGTTTTTGGACTAGTCCGTTATTTATGGGAAATTATGTTTATGGTTTTTGTTTGGGAATTCCGTTTTCCATATGGGGCGCACAACATACCAACTGGGCATAAGTGTATACCTGTCATTGGTTTGGGCTTTTAGTTCCCCTCCTTTTCAAACTGACCTAACTAACACCATGCATTATGGTGGGACCACCCTTTGTAAAAGTTAATTGATTTGTAAGCAGTGCAATATGGTTGTAAAATTTGTGTAAAACGAAAAAGAAGGGAGTATTTTTAAAGTTTTTGTGTAAATTTAAATTTGTAATTTGATCTCTTTAACACCATTTTTGATTATAAGTTGCGAATAACATTGGTGAATTCAAAGCTTCTAAATATTATATTGTTATTGTACAAAATCCTAATTTTTAAAGAAACTTAAAAAGGTTTTCAAAACTCTACCATAAGCTAAACAATTCAATACTTTTTGTTAATTTAAAATTTCTTTTGGGGAATTAAAGACAATACAATTTAGTGTGTGGAGTATAGCAATTATATCATATTTTTAAAGCCCACAATAACAAAGCTCAATACTGAATTGCTTATATTGGTCATTCAAAGATTGTAATAAAAAACAATACAGAATTTATGTTTTAAAACGAATTATTACAAGTTCCTCTTAAAATTTTTTACAAATATTATGTTATTATAAGATATATATATAATATTATAAATTATACTTATAAATTAAGAAACAAAAAACTGAAAATACTTACATTGCACTTTTAATGTTATACTCGAACTACGAGTCTCTCCTTCCGTATTCGTTGCACCACAAGCGTAAGCACCCGCACTTTCACGTTCCAATTGAGTTAAATGCATGATTTCAGAGCTCTCGCCAGACATACGCATACCCTGCAATACAAAGATTAAACAAATACACATTTAACTAGAAACTATAAAACAAACAATTAATATGAGAACAATAAGAGTAATGATGTTTACAGTTCTTTTACTCTTTTGCTATGCTCTAATTTCCACCCTACTATTCACTACAAGATAGACGACTTTTAGCCATGTGTGTTTAATTAGTATGTGTACAAGTGTCAATGACTGTGTTTTAATTAACATTATTTACTAAGAAAGATTGTAGTATGTAACAAAATAAAGAGCAAAGAAGAAACCCTTAACGTAATCTTATATTTAACAATGACATTATTAAGTCAAAGTTGATACTTGTATTATATAAAAATAAAAAAAAAATAAAATATATGGGGTTTGCTGTAATACTGTAATTTCTTTACGTATGCGTACAGGTGGTAGTAGTCTATTTGTCAAGGGATAACACAAAGACGAAACACAGGAAAGTAATATCATCATGTTATGTTTACCACAAAAAAGAGTATGTGTGTAGATAATTCATATCTTGTTAGATGAAACAAGACTTAATATTTTAAAAGAGTCATGCAATTGTTTTTTTATTATTATAATACAAATCTTATTGTTTGCGATGAGCAAAGAAGAAAAAATAAAAATAGTGTAAATAAGACGATTAGTGTAGGTTTGTACCTTATATCTTAATATTAAACAACTTATTTTAAAAGTTCATACGTACTTTATTCTAAGATCCATTAATCTGGCAGATATTTAAAAAAAAACTTGTATCAAATTTCATACCCTCTTATCTATTCACAAAGATATTTCGAAAATGTTCTAATTACAAAAATTTATTAATATAAAATCCAAATATTTTTCTTTTTGTATAAATCTAATACCATAGACAGACGACAGCGTTAATTTGCATTAAAGTCTCACTAATGAAAATTAAAATTTTGCTGTGACAGACGACTGTTTCTTCATTTAGTAAAAATTGCAAAAATTGTAAATGTACTAGCAATCACAAATCTGAACATGTTCCTACAAGTAGGGATGGCAGAAGGACACTCTGAAATAAGAGAAAGGGAATTGTGGAAATTCGTAGGTTTAATGGTATATTTTCATGGAGGTTATAATTCATACATACATATGTAGTATGTAGGTATGTGGTATTTTTTTAAAGGACCGTAACAGCACTTTTTGGGAGAGTGACGTGCTTACGATGGACGATACCAGTATTAAGGAAAACTTTCGCCTAAACAGAAAGGCATTCCTAAAAATATGTAAAAAATTTCAACATATCGAATCTATTTTTTTTTTTACATATTTGATTTTTGCTGACCGTGTTGCCATATTGAAATTGCTAAATGCAGTATGAATTCAATTTGATTTAGTGCACTTACGTGAAATGTAATACACATTGGAATGGGGATAACTCAATAGTTAATTTAAATTAAGACTTTTAATGCAAATTAACGCTGTCGTCTGTCTATGGTATAAGCCCCATATTTACAAAATTTGGAATAAGTTTTAAATGTATTATATTTCACATTTTTCATAAAAACTTTTATTCAAAAAGATTTCAAATACATTTAATTTTTTATATATATAGGGTGGTTGTATTTTAAGGGCCGATGTTTAATGCGAGCCACACCTTAATGGCAAGTTTTTTTTCAGCATTTCATTTAAGATTTCTTATTTTCATACTAACTCAATTTGAACCATGGAAAAATATTCAATCGAGCAACGCGTTTAAGTTATTCACTTTTATTATGAAAACGGGCGTTCAAATCCAAATGCATTTCGGGCTATTCGTGATTCTTTTGGTCAACATAATCGTTTAAATTCATCCACAATCGGGAGAATTGTGAAAAATATTTAAATTTCAGCAAAGCAGGTCTGTATAAAATGTGAGAACATCTGTGAATGCCTTCCTAGTTCGTTGAACGAAAATCATTGCAGTTTTTCGTGATAGTGTGGCAAAAGAGCAGTCAACCTCGACTCATCATCGTACCCAATAATTTAACATCAACATTGTCATTGAAAATTTGGACCATCGGATGGAGGTGTTCCACTGAGGTCGCGGCCATACCAATATTATCATAATAAAAGAAATAACAATAATTTCCTAAATATTTCCTAATAATTAAATAAAAATACAAAGTTATAAACAAGAGCTGTAATAAGACTAAATTCAAAAAATTTAAAGACACATAGTTGATCTGAATTATTTATGTAGTCTTCAAATTCTTTATTGAGTACATTTGGTTAAGCTCCAAATTTCTGTTTTAACTCTTGAGTGCTTTGGAGAATACTATGTTCAAAACTACTCGTGTGAACGCTCTGACTACTAGTGCCCACATCACTTACATTAAACAAAAAGCTTAGCTGCTTTATATTCAAGCCCAAAAGTGAAAAGAGTTTTACTGATGGATAAACTCAAGAGCTAATTTAACCACTCTTTATAAACCCAAAATCATAATTTGATTTTATCTTTATATATACATATACAAGGCTTACGAATAATTGTTATTCACAGTAAATAAAAAAATAAAAATAAGAACTTAACTTATCTTAAGAACCTGACTTTAGGTTAGGTTAGGTAGAACAGGCAGCTGCTGTGCAGCTCACTTGGGTCCCTTATATTGATCCCTTTGTGATACCTGAATAGAAAAGTAAGAATAGAATAGAAAGGAAGCAGACAAGTCCAGAGTCTCCGGCGGGAATCGAACCCGCAACCCCCAAACTAGCAGAACAGCACACTGCTGACTAGTCCATCGGGCCAGCCCTGAACCTGAACTTATGCTTATACTGAGAACCTGACTTTATTCAGTGTTAAAATGAATAAGTTCATTTGATGGATAGGTTTTTTAGGTTAGAGGGGGCATTAAAAAAGCCCAAGCCTTCAACAAATATACGCATACAACCAAGTGCCATATTGTGTGCTATAAATAATTAAATTTTCCCTTATATAAACTTAATCCCAACTCCAGTAATATCTCTATTATGTCAAGACCCCAATCCCTTCTAAATAATTCGTTAGGGATTTCCAGTTCAAAGCCCTTAGGAATTTAAAGTTCACCAAAGGTTAAGTTGAACAGGAGGGGCATTAAAAGCCAAAACCCACGACCGGTCTACACTTATGCCCAATTGGCATGTTGTGCGCTCTATATGAATAGAATAGTTAGAACAGAAAGATAATAGAAGAGAAAGAGAAACAGACCAATCCAGAGTCACTGGTGGGAAACGAACCTGCAACCCCCATGCTAGCAGGCCAACACACTACTAACTGTTCCACTGGGGCACCCTAAAGTTAGCCATAGTGTCCACGGCAATATTTCTTTCATCTAATACGCCAAAACGCAGCACATTGAGAGAGTAGTGTTCCAAAGTCTCAGCTTTTTCTTCACATACTATTCATTTCTGTTCATTTGACAGTCCCATGCGAACTAGATGAATTCTCATCTCCATGTGACCTGTTAATACACTAATTTTACTCCTTAGTCTTGGTCCTCTCAGTTTAAAAATTTCCTGCGATTTCTCGAGATTTGGATCTCCACATGGTGTATTCGACACCTGATCAAAATCAATATTTAATCACTTTCTTATGTGTTTCTACACTGACCAAACTTTTCGTACAATTTTTAACCTTTGAAAGGTGAACATTTTGCAAGGTATGGTATTTAAAAAAAAATCTCACTTTTGATAAGTTGTCAGTGTCATAATTTCTAATTACGCCGTGATGGATTTGTATCGATATTATCTCTAGACGTTTATTATTCGCATGCGAGTTTATCTCACGAAAAAGTTTAACATCGAAAGGTCCTGCAATGCAAACTTTACGAGATCAAACTTATTCGTTCATTAGGGTCTTGATAACAAATTAATTTAATTCATACTATCAATTTTTTATATATACAGAAGTTATACCAAAACCTTTTTAAAACGAAATTTTGAATGATTGTTTTTGTTAAATTTTTTTTTTATAAAAAGTGTTAAGTGGCGGTTTAAGAAATATTTCTAAAACAAATTGTTTTATTTTTATTTATTTTTTAGTTTTTAGGAGTTCACCAGTTCTATGTAATTTGTAATTGATATTTTATTAAATAAATTATTTCTATGAATTGTCTCATTATTTTATTTTATTTTAAAAAAGTTAAAAAAAGTTATTTTTTATTTATTTTAAAAAATATCCATAAATTATTTTTTATAAACGTTTCTTAAAATTTCTGTGCTTTTTTAAAATGCTCAATAGATTATCTGTTCTTTAAAAGATTTCAAAAATGTCATATTTAAATAAATTAAACTGATGTGTAAATTTTCCAGGCTTAAGTTAATTTTTTATTTTTATAAATGAAGATAAAACTTAATAATTATTTTAATATAAAAAAAAAAATTAAATTTAAAGAAAATTTTAGAAAAATTTATGAATTATATTTAAATAAAAATGTCTTCTTAGAAATATTTGTCAAAAACATTTTAAATTCTTTTCCTTAAATTTTCCATTTTTTTTTTTTTTAATTAAACATCATTTACACAACACATTCCATCTAACATTTTTATGGTGCAGTTGAATAATTAAAATATTCGTAAAGCATTACTTTAAGGAGACATTTAATTTGACTTTCTTAAATTTATTACATTTAATGTAATTCCGTTATATTATTTTGTTTTCACATTTGCTAAGGTTTTTCTTTGTTTTTTTATTTCATGTCGTGTTTTATGAGCAGGTTCACTTGTTTTGCAATTATCCCCAGTGTAAAAAGTCAAAAAAGCAAAAGAACTTATTCTTTTGTTTTGTATATTATTTCATTTATCAGTAAAAGAACACATATAAAATGTGAAATTGTACTAACACATGCACACAAATAGCAAACATTAAAAACAACAACCACAAAGAAACATTACAAAAATATTTTAATGAGATTTTGTTGTTTGTCATTTACTTGGTTTTTTGCTATATTTTCTTAACAGATTTTCAGCTTAGAGTTTATTTTTTTTTTTTTTGTTAAGCTGTCACTTTCTTTCCCACACCTTTCTGTTTCTTTGTTTAGTTTAAACAATCAAAAGAAAAAATTAAAAAAAAAATCAAGTTTAAATACTATATTCGGTTGTATCGAATTTTTAATAGGCTTCACCAACTACTAAGTGCTTAGTTCAATCTATATATATAAAATTCACGTGTCACAGTGTTTGTCACCAAACTCTTTCGAAACGGCTGAACCGATTTCAATGAAATTTTGCATACACATTCTATAGGTCTGAGAATAAGTTTATAACTATTTTTTATATTCCTTAATGAAGTGGGCGTGGCACATCCCATACAAAGTGAATTTTTAACATTGAATATCTTGATTTCTATGAAAGGGAGAGCTTCGAAAATTCGTGCGACATCATTTGTTGTTACTATTTGAAGCCGTACCGGAAATGGACAGGATCGCATAAGTGGGCATGGTAGCTGCGATACAGAGTGAATTTTTAATATCATATATCTTGAGAAATATGACAGGGAGAGCTTTTTAAATTTATGTGAGGCCTTCTATTATTAATGTAACTAGCCATGTCGAAAATGGGCGTGGTGGCAAAAGTGGCGAAAGTGGGCTCCCATACAAAGTGAATTTTTAACATCATATATCTTGAGTACTATCACAGGGAGAGCTTTTTTAATTTGTGCGGTACCACCCGTGCAGCAGAAAGTGAGTTCAGAAGATGGCCATTATTATTTGTGCATCGATCGTAGTAGTGACGTATTTACAAATATATATCAGTGTAATTTTACCATTTCAGTGTAGTTCTCAAGTAAATCTATATATATATAAGTGAAACTCTGTCTGTGTGTTAGCTATAGACTTTGAAACTGTAAAACCGATCGGACTCAAACTTTGGCAAGTTGTTGCACACATTCCGCGGGGTGTTTATGGGTGGTAAAAAGTGGGCGGGGCGACGCCTATAAAAATTAGTTGTCTTTTTTAGCTTCTTGCACTTGACCGATTTTTCTGAAACTTTGCACACATATTGAACTCTCATGACGGTATAATTTTGTGATTAAAAAGTGGGCGGGGCCACGCCCATTAAAAAAGTTATAATTTTTAGCTTTTTGCACATGATATTCAATTTTAATTTAGAATGAATTTTTATTCATTAAGGGGCGTAGTAACGTGCGCCGGGCTTTTCTAGTTAACTATAAAAAAGACTTTTACTAAAAATTACCTAAAACCAAAGTCACGCCTAGCTGTGAAAAACCTATTAGATAAAAGTTGAACATAAGCAATTGTTTCATAAATAGGTACAAGGACATCGGAACAAAATGTCGCAAGAACTTAATATATGTACACAAACATACATCTTTACATTATTAGTTTATTACTAAATATTTTTTTGTTACACACAGAAAACCATAATTTAAACAATTCTATGACCGATTGTAGGGTCTCAAGAAAGAAGCCGAAAAATAAAAGCCAACATTAACTCATCTAAGAAATAGCATAAACTACACATGTGACTGAATTCTCTTTCTTTGGAATGTTTCCTAAAAAAATTATGTCAAAAGTGTTTTCGTTTATTTTACTTACAACACACATTTTACTCTGTGTACGAAATACCCCACTTGTGTCGCTTGTCTATTAACAAAATTTTCATTTTATATGTACTTAAAAAGAAAATTATGTCCACAGATTTATATTATGCCTTTTCTATACAGAAATACAAAAAAATGTAATTTCTTATTATTTTTTTAATTTTTCTGTAATATTGAAAACAATATAAATGTGCTCATACCATAAAAACATACACATATGTACATACAAATGTACCTTATTTACCAATGTTAAAATTAAATAAAGAAATAAATAAAACACCTGTTAAATATTTTAAATATATTTATGTTTTGTTTTTTAGATTTGGTAAAAATTTTTTTAACGGTTAAATTTTTTTAAGTGATTTATTTAACAACTGCTGGCATAGTCAAAATTTAATATGTCATTGTTTTATTGCCGTTAAATAAATGCTGCAACCCAGTTACTTACATATTCCATTGAAACGTTTTAAAACAGAAGGACGTAGTTATTAATTACGCCTTAAGAACTGTAAGAGAGCGAATGTTTGGCTTACTGCTACACAGCGATATGTTAAAAAGAAAATAAAGAGTCAATGTGCTGTAATTCTTAATTTGTTTACTTTACTGGGTTTCAATTAAGTTATTTCTAATTTTTAAAAATAAGTTTGGAGTAAATTTTTTTACGCATGCTTATTCGTTGCAAATTTTTATTTTAGTCTTATTGTGCTTGTTTCTCACTAGTAATTTTAACCATTAACTCAGCGAAACATATTAACAAGTCTTTACTGGCAATTTCAAGAAGAGTATAGACAATTTTAATATCAGATTATCGTCGATTTGTACTAACGACCACACTTCTGAAAATATCGGAATATTATTAGAAAAAGCTTAAAGTTTAAATGGTAATTTACACATAACCTTTAAATGACATATATTACAAGTTGCAAATTTTTAACAAGTACGTTGCAAATAATCTATAATAAAAAAACTTTTCCTAGTCAACAACCGTATATATCAAATTTGTCAAAACTTGATTAGCAGAATCAAAAAGAAAATAAGTAAGAGCACTATATTCGGCTGAGCCGCATTTTTATTGCCAACCATCAATTTTGTGTACTTTATAGCACAAAATTTATTATTTTATTATTAACAGCAATCATCAATATGAAATAATCTCTTATATATTGTTAATTTTGTAGTACTTTCTTTGTGTAACTTTAATTTGCTATTAATTAGTTTTCTTAAATTTAGTCTTGTAAGAGAACCTTAAGAATTTATAGCTAGTTGTAGTTAAAAACAAGTAAGAGTGCTATATTTGGCCGTGCCGACTCTTATAAACCCTTCACAACGTGTAGTCATGCAATAACAATAGTTTGTATCACCATTCATCTCATATGAAATACGTACATATATATCAAAAACATATGTACATATAAAAACACATCGCATTGTAAAATTATGAATTTACGTATGTATGTAAAAAAAAACAGATTAAAAAAAATTTTAAAAATTAATAAAATAAAAAAAAAATAATAAAAAAATTTTAAAAAAATTAAAAAAAAATAAAAGTAATACAAATATAAATAATAAATACAAAATAAAAAATAAAAAAACAATTAAAAATAATTAAAAAAAATAAATTAAAAAAAATGAAAAAAAAAGTAAAATAAATAATAATAAAAATATAAATAATATATGATATAAAAAAAATTTTTTTTTTTTGGCTCAGCTGGGATTCGATGCCACGTTTGTATGTATGTGTGTTGTTGTTGTGTTAAAAAAAAACGAGGTGGCAGTGGTTTTCTGCTCATATCTCAGTTGTTTATGTACCGATGTTTCTGATTTTCAATACCGTTGTACTCCCAAATATTTCTAATATTTTAATGTCACACCCGGGTCCAGGCGATATCGGGGGCCTTCGAAAAGTTGATTTCAACATACACACGGATAGACGGACAGACTGACAGCGCTTAATCGACTCCTCTATTCATAAGCATTCAGAAAATGTATATATTTATGGGGTTGGAAATGAAAATTGTAGAAATTGAACACGGAATGACACACCTATATAAACCCTTTTTCACTGTGTGAAGGGTATAACAATATTAATATTGTGTGGACAAGACCCCTTCTTAATTTAAATGTATTATAGTAAAATTATGAATTCGAAATTTCATCGCCATACTTCTAATTTTGTTGGCTTTATGAGCTTTAGAGTTTCATTGGTAGTGAAAGATGTGTGGGCGTTTATGTAGGCGTGTCATAATAGTTTCTACTCTTTCAAAATGTGTGCGCATATAGAAATTATATGAATTTGAGATTAAACATTATATGGGGAGTGGGCGTTAAAGTGTGTGTGTCAATTTAATTTTTAGTTATTACAAGTGTTTTATTCAAAAAAGCAATCTTTGCTAAATTTCAGAATCGTACATCTAATTTCGTTAGTTTTATAACGTTTTTTATTTTAAATATACCGAAAAAGATACTGTGCGGTATAAATTTTCGTACATTTTAATCTATAACTCCTTTCCTAATGCATAGATTTTGGACATTTTCAGAAAATTATTTTTTTTTTTGCTCAGGAAATATACTTACGAAGTTTAATGCGTCAATTCGTTTGGACACAATCGCATTTTACTCGTTGTGCGAAGGAGATTGTTTTTTTTTTTTACCAATTAGCAAATTTTAAATACCAAATAAACCTTATGTATTAAAAATATTCCGGCAAAATTTGATCCCCCTTTCGGTTAGAGCTTTATTTTGCTTTTAACAGACGGACATACGGTCTTATATTAAAACAAGGTCTCAGAAAATATGTACTTTATGGGGTCTTTTTTCTGTATTTTGGTGATATATTTGTCAATTATTTATTAAGAATCGAAATAAAATATTCCTCAGAAGAATTTTCAACTATTTTGGACAACTTTGCAGAAAGTTACAGCTTAAAAACTCATTACTAGTATTTTTCAATGGACAATATCATTTGGAAAAATAACTTATTTTTGCCTACAATTTAACTAAATATATGAAGACCAATATACTCTACAATTTATTCTGATCGGATCTCTATAATTGTCTTTATTTTAAAGGGATTTAATTTATAAAAATCTACTCAAAAATTTATAAGAATCGAAGCTCATATAATTGTCATTATTTTAAAGGGAATCAATTTACAAAACTCAACCCCAAAAATTACAAATTCAGTTAATGAAAAACTTTGAAAACAGACATAAGCAGTTTTTACTTATTTCCACTGATATATTAATATATATTTGTATTTAATTAAATTTTTTCTTTAATGTAACATTATTATACCCTTCACCTGTGGTGCACAAGGGTATATGTATATAGCTTTGTCATTCCGTTTGTAATTTCTACAATTTTCATTTCCGACCACATAAAGTATATATTTTCTGAAAGCTTATCAATAGAGGAATCGATTAAGCCCTGACCGTCTGTCCGTCTGCCCATCTGTCCGTGTGTTGGTTGAAATCAACTTTTAGAAGCAACTATATGTTCCTCAGATCTGTATATGGTATCAAACTCTTGGAAATATCCAGGAATGAATCGCTATTGAAATTCAGCACTATCGCCCCATAACTTTCTGAGATATGAGCAAAAAACCACGACCACCTCGATTTTTTACACAATTACAACAACAACATACTTATATACATACATGCAAAAAACATGCCAAAAAAAAATTACAAAAAAAAAATTAAAAAAAAAAATTTAAAAAAAAAATTAAAAAAAAATTAAAAAAAAATTTTTGTAAAAAATTTTTTTAAAAAAAATTTAAAAAAATATATTAAAAAAAAATAATAAAATATAAATAATATCTTAAATAAAATAAGATAAAATTTTTTTGGCTCAACTGGGATTCGATGCCACATTTAGTCTAACTAGTATATAACAGTAGGCTTGCTTTATAAGGTCCTACAACAATAAATAGTATCTTTGCATATTACTAGTGATATGATAAACTTAATATATCAAAAATTTTTTTGGCTGTGGTTAAACAACTGATTTAAAGGCTTAATATTTTGTAAAGTAAATACAGAGTTTTTTGTTATAAGAACGTGAACTTTCTATAATTCGATAATATTAAAAAACACTTTTTAGTTTAACACTTTTATTCATTTATTTATTTAAATTTCGGCAACCAAGCCTCTAAGCCATAATTGTATGCAGCTTAAGTACAAAATAAGGATACAAATTTAAAAAAAATTAATTAAAACAAATCTCAAAAATAAATACTATTTAAATAAATCAACATTATAAATATTTTAATGTTAAAACTCTTTAATTATAGAGGATACGCACAGGTTGTTTTTATTTAAACAAGTAAAATTTACATCAATCTTACAGAATGTAATAATATTCAAATCCTTTATTATAGTGAAATGGAATGAAATATGTTCCATTTTTTTCCAAATAATCATAATGCATATTTAAAATAAATAAAATATGTAGATTCAAATTTGTTACCTGTGTACACAAACAAGTCTCACTCCTTTAACAATTTATATAATAAGGAAAACAAACAAAAACGAAGAAGCACTTTAGCATGTTTGGAAATAAAAAAATTTTAAAAATCAAAAAAAGACAAAAAGCACGTTTTTATATTATGTCCACACTAACACAAGTACTTGATACTCGTACGTATACATATACATGTGATGAAGTATAAATTTACAAGTAAAAACAATTTTAAGCTGATTTAAATAAATAAAATAAGGAAACAAATGATAAAATTTCAATTGAATATTTCAAAAAAGGAAAGTAAATTAAACAAACTAACAACTATACCGACGTACTTAGACGCATGTAAACAATCATATTTTCTTAGAATATATTGTCAACTGGCACTGAAACGTGTGCAAAAACTAAAAAGTTTAAAAAAATTTTTTATATATAATAATAATACAGTCCTTTAAATAAGTGCCGTCACCGAACAGTTTGCATACATTTTCTTTTTTCTTTTTTGAAAATTAAAATGTATTTTACTTAAGTCGTGCGATTATTTATCTATTTATTTATTTAGATTTATGGATTCAAGATCCTTACATACTTTTAAACAGTACAAGTAGTTACATTCTTTCAGTTATTCATGATACAAATTATTTTAGACTTTACAATATTAACATTTTAAGAAAAATCATTACATTGATAAAATTTATTAAATTCAGTACAAATTCTTAAAAACGGATCATAGTTGGCTAAATTTCTTCTGAAAACTTTGACAGATAGTGGATAAAAATAACGTGTTAAACGAGATGGTACATTAAATGAGATATTGGAAATCAAGAAATCAGAGCATACATTTTCCTTTATTAAGTTGAGAACAAACGTGACATTTAGCATCGTTCTTCGACTTTTTAGCGTTGGCAGCTTTATAAGAGTTTAGGCCTCGAAGACAAAATAACAGGAAATGTTTTTGTACAGATTTAATGCCATTGTTGTAAACATTAGACGTTGGATCACAAATCATTGAACCATACTCAAGAATAGGCCCGATCAGAGAAGTATATGATTGTATCGTTATGTATGGGTCCTTAAACTCATTCGACCAGCGTTTTATAAGTTCAAGTACTGCATGTGATTTGTTAACAGTAACAGAGATATTTTGAATAAAATTTTGTTAAGGAACTAGTAAAATTTCAAGGTCGGAGACAGTTTTGAGTCTGTCCAGAGTATGACCGTTTAAGACATAATTCACGTTAATATGGCATCTACAAATGAAACACATGTATTTGCATTTTTCAGGATTCAACTCTATTAGATTAAGATTACACCAAGAACAAAAAGCATCTAATTCATTTTGAAGGAGGATATAATAGGATATAATCAGCGTCATGATTTAAACTAAGGAATGTTTTTACGTCGTCAACACACATTAGAACATCCGAGAATTTAATCAAATTTTGGCAGATCGATAATAAATAGGGAATACAGCAATGAGCCAAGATGACTTCCCTGTGGGATACCCGAAATAACAGCAATAGGCTTAGCAGTTATATTTTGAAAACGAACATTTTGTCTTCTATTCGTCAAATTCAAATAAATCCAGTTAAGACAGTTTTCCGTTAATCCCATCAGATCAAGATTTTTTATTAAAAGTTTGCGAGTTTTAGCTTTACTAAAGTCGGTGTAAATTGCATCATTTTGCTTCTGTTCAAAAAAAAAAAAAACACGATTTACTCGCATAGTAAAGTGCAGCAGATTAGTTACAGTTGAACAAGCCTTTCGAAAATCATGTTCCAAAGGAGACAAGATAGATGACACTTGATGACAAAGATGGTCTGTTATGATTTTCTCAAACATTTTGGGTATGGTACTAAGTTTAGCAATAGCCCTATAATTAGCAATATTATTTCTGCAGCCAGATTTATATAATGGAATAATGAAAGAGTCTTCCCATGAGAGAGTCTTTCCGTGAAAGAGGAAAATAACCCCACTTTATTGAAATGTTTAAAATTAAAGTAAGAGGGGTAGCGAAAGCCTCAGTACAATTAATATGAATGCAACTGGGAATTCCATCAGGTCCGAATTTATAAGAAAATTTAAGCTTTTTTAAACTGGTTAGAACCGTTGATTTATCAAGGAATGGAATTGACTGGACTGGACTTAAGCATTCTGTTAGCGGACAATTATTTGATTCGTCAAAATTCGCAGGGGAATAAGTGGTAGAAAAGAAATGTCAAATAAAAATCTGACAGTTTTTCGTTCTACATGAGAAAAACGCAACAAAATATGTGATTGGAAGCCCAACTGTCATACTTGCTTACAAAAAGCAACTCTGCACTTTTAACACACAAATAATTTTGCGAGATTTTTTTTTTCTAATCCGTCCTTAATTAGCTCCAACTTAAATACAAAATAGTTTTAACACTCATAAATATATTAATAAAATTAGAAACGAAAAATCAATTTAATAAATAAGCAACTGGTAAAACCATAATTTTCTAAAACATTATATTCCTTATAAAGGGTCCGTCATCTAAAGTTTTTTTTTCAACTAGTGCTTATTTCGTTAGTGGTAACACTTAGCTAATGTCTAATTTAACAGATAATTAGTTTTATTCTTCCGCTGAACGAATATGGTTGTGTATACGCTTGAAAAACGCTGGGATATAGTGCGCCATTACTTTGGCCGATTTTGTCAAAAAAAATCATCTTTTCAGATGAACCTCATTGTGATCTTGGCGGGTATGTAAACAAGCAAAATTGTCGCACTTGGGACACAGAAAACGCTCACGCATACATTGAAAAGCCGATACACCCAAAACGAGTCACTGTTTGGTGCGGATTTTGGTTCAGAGGCATAAATTGGCCATCAGAAAGGAGTGGCCGTTACAGTCAATGGTGATTGTTATCGGGCCATGTTGAACGAATTTTTGTTCACAAAAATTGAAGAGGAGTATATTGGCAACATTTGGTTTTAACAGGACGGCGCTACGTGCCACACAGCCGAACCTACACTCCATGTTTTGCGCCCTGTTTTTGAAGATTCGCATAATCAGCCGCAAGCCACATTGGAGCTGCGATTTGACACCGTTGGACTACTATTTGTGAAATGCCATCAAAGATAAGTATTACGCCAACAAGCCAGAGACAATTGACGCTTTAAAGGATAATATTCGTGAAGCCATTGGTGAAATACAGCTACACGCAATCCATAATTTGCTTAAAAATTAGACCGAACGTGTATTCTACTGCATGGCCAGCCGAGGTAGCCATTTGAATGAAATTATTTTCGAGTATCAACCGGAAGAGTTGTACTTTTAAATAAAAAAATAAATTTCAGAAAATATTCAGTAGTTTTTTTTATAGCATTTAAAAAAAAAAAAAGTTATTTGGCGCACCATTTACAATACCAAAAAAAAATCACATTAATCCGCACAAAACTATTTTAGTAATATTTGAACTTTGGGTGCCTAATAATAATGTACAACATGGTAAAAACAAATTTTAGCACAAATGTGTGACATATTGTAGTGTAGGGCATAAAACATTTATTCTTGATTTTTTGTTTTAATATACAAAAATCTGATTTTGTATGACAACAATGCAAGTGTATGTGTAGTGTTTTGAACAGTACAACAGATGCGATAAATTTATGAACCAGAGGCATGATGTTGTTACAAATATTTGCAAAAAAAGAAGTGTATGGATTAGTAATGCCACACGTTAAAAAATATGTATTCCCATACTAATACACACACACACATATATATAAACAATACATTTGTATATACATAAGCTATTCATTTAAATTTTTCCAAAAGGGTTTTAGCATATATTATCGATTTGTTTTTCTTTTTTATAGTTTCTTACTTCAATTCAATTTTTAAGTAAGAGGTTTTTTTTTAGCAAAATACGTGGTCAAAACAAAGTATGTACATATTTGTGTGTGCATTAAATTTGAATATAAAAAAAATGCACGTATTTGTGGCTTACATCATATGCAAAGCAGAATGGAATTTTTGTAACAGAGTATGTGTAAAAAATATGCTGAGTTTTTTGTGAATGAAATCAATGAATTTTAAATCAATAAAAGCAGTTTTTTACACATTCACATATTCATTTTTTATGAACGTTTCAATAGTTTTCATCAGTATGCTGATGGCCAAATAAATCTAGATATGCGAGTATAAAAATTAAATTTGTTAGTTTGTTTGAGTGTTAATACGCTTGTTTGCAGTCGAAGGGAATGTACACGAAAGAACAAAATTTTTCTAGAATTTTTAAGCTTAATACTCGATAAGGGAGTGAGACTACTTAAACAATGATAATATTAATATTTTATTGTCAGATTGTCACCACCAGCATGGTGCCTTAAACATTTGGTCTCGAACCGGTAGACCACGCTTAATTCGCACTGGAGAAAATATTGAATGTGTAAAAGCCAAGTGTTAACAAAGCGCCAGAAACATGTACCGGAAGGCGTTTTGATCAGCTAGAAATAGATCGTTCATTAGTAGGGCGCGTTTTTAAAAAAAGACAAACTTTTATTTCCATATAAGGGACAATTAGTACAAGAATTAAAAAACTCAAATCATCGACATCATTAAAGTTTTGCAGTTAAATTTCAACATATGGCCACAAATGAACTCAACTTTATTGAAAATCTGAATGCAAGTGATGAAGCTAATTTTTGTTGAAATGGCTTTGTTAATAAGCAGAGCGGTATGTTCTGGGGTTCTTAAAATCCAAGAGAAATTTTTTTCCAACATTATATACCGTGACATCTACATATATATATATATATATCGGGTGTCCCAACTAGAACGCAATTTTTAAATTTGGCGCCATTCGAAGTGTCATTGTTTAACATTTGAACAATTGTTATTGTTTGCTAGTAGAAGGTACGAGGTTCGGACTATTTAGTAAATGGCTTATGTGAAGTTTGCACAAAATCCGTCGAGCGGTTTACGGGTAAAATCGGTAACACAGTATCTCCGGACTTAATAAAGATGTCACAAAAATCCAGAAAGGATCAAAGAGCCTGTTAAAAACTGAATTATGGTACATTTTGAACACGCATTTATCTTTGAGAGGGATACCAATAGGAGAAAAGTAAAACAATCTATAATGAATTTTTGTACTTTTTCGAAATTTTGGAATTCAGGGGGGAAAGGGCTAAAAATGGGTAAAATCGGTTATTTTGTATCTTTGGACCTAATGCATGTAGTATTTTTAATAATTTAACTTGATACGTAGCAAAGCACGTACCGGGCGGCTAGTTATATAAAAAAATATAATTAAACTTTAGTTTTTCTAAAATGAAAATTATATAATATTTTTTATGTACAGCTCCTAAAAACAGAACTGGAATAAGGTTTCAGCATGATGGAACTACTGCCAAAACTGCCAGACACATAATTGGGCATTTACATCAAGTTTTTAGAGAGCAAATAATTTCCATTAATTCGGAAATTCATTGGCCAAAGCGTTTGCCAGACTAGTTTGTTAGGACTAGATTTTTTTGGGGGAATATTCAAAGCAACAAGTATGTGTTAACACGCCCGAGACAATCCTTGAACTACAGGCAAACATTTTTGCAGAAACTCGAGCGCTACAAAAAGATTTTTTGAACTCTGTTATGTAAGATTATCTAAAATGAGTCCATATTGTTACTTGTAAAAAGTTTTTGAGCCAAAAAAAAGAAAAACTATTTTTCTTAACACATTGACTGCCAAGGCACTTTTAGTAAATAAGATGCTGGGAGTCGCATCATTTTTTTGCGAAATTTCTTCGAAAACTTTAATATTGGGATTTAGGCTACCTTCAGTATTATTTATTTGCGTAATATTTTTCTTTTTTACGAAATCCAACAATATTCATATTCTAAAAACAAAATTGAACGCAAGTAATACATTCATCGTCAGACACTATTTTGTGACATGGCTAGAGAGAGTGAAAATAGCTTCGGAGATATGTGACGAGGCGTAAACCACATAGTGCAGTGTCACACATTTGTGTCCGACGTGGCTATAAATATTTCGAACTTATTATCAGGGCTCAGAATTCGAAGGGTTACATTTTTTTTCTTGCATAAGGAATAAAAAAGTATTTACTTCAGACTGTGGTGGATATACAAAAAATGCCACAGATCCTTTGTTTCAAAAAACTTAAAGTTTAAATAAATATTTGATGTATATCTTAAAAAAATTAGATTTCATCAGTTTATTTGCTTTTATTTTGTAACATTTGTACATAAATTTAGTCAAAACTTGGCTATTCCCCATCTTTCCAGCGACATATAGATTCCGAGGTAAAGAAAGTGATACTTTTTTAAAGCTAAAAACGATTTATGCCAATTCCAGATTCCCTAGTAAGGTGGAGAATATTCTAAATATAGTGTAACTAAGTGAGAATAAATAAGAGATATGCCTATACAGAGAGGTTATTAAAGACTAAAACCATGTTCAAAGCATACCCCATCTGTTGTGTATCGCATTTGTAGGTTATGCAACCGATAGTTTTTCATGATTTAGGTTATTAGGGTATTGTAGTTATAAGCTGAAAAGCTTGTTGCAAAGATTTTTCTAGTGTAATTAACTTTCAACACAACTAACTAAAAAATCGTTATAGTTTTGCTTTTAAGTCGAAAATGGTATTTTTTTTTTCAAATATCACGAAACATCTTTATAGCATTCTTACAAACTAAACCGGGGCTTTGCTTATATAAGCGTAAAGTATAACGTATGTTTATAAAGTATTATAAACAAATATGCAAAATCTATATATCAATGTATATATGATACGTGTATAAAAAGTAGCACAAATCATTTTAACTCACACACATTTACATATACAGTTGCAATAAATACTCTAGTCCACAAAACTGAAATAGAAAACAACATAACACTATTGATGATATTGTTGCTGATGATGGCTGAAATGTAGTAAAAAAAATAAAGCACACATCAATGCGTGCATTGCATACATTTATGAGCTAAATGTACGAAAGATACACCACAGTTGTATATATGTTTTTTTTTTCAACTGCTTCAGTAGTAGATATCAATAGCTTTGCATACAGAACTTATTTAGATTTTAACAATTTTGTTTATTTATTTTTTATTTATTTTTGATGAATTTGCTTTTTTTTCTTTTATTTTTAGTATGTATTTTAAGCAATACTATTAACGAAAGATTTTTTTAAAAAATATATTTTTAATTCGATAAACAAAACTTGATGTGATTTTTGTATTAAAATTTTGGTGGTTTGAGGGAAACGTTACTCGCATACAAAATATAAGAAAATCAATGAATATACAGAATTTATTAAAAAAAAGAGTAGAAAACGCCGAAAACTGCACAACTTCCCATGAAAAGGCTCGATAATAACCTAGAATATCTGGTTAAAAAAACCTAAAATAAAAAAAATTTTAATTATTTAAAATTAGCTTTAACTTTAAGGAAAACAGGCAGCAGTTTTAAGCGTTCGTCACATTGATACCTTTGTGATAACTTTAACGTTAAAGATAATTTTTTTATATACAAATATGTTAAATTTTGTGAAAAAAGCAAAATAGTAAAAATTAGATATTTTGTGTGTAAAGAAATTAATTTTTTTAATGATAAATTCAATAATAAAATAATCTGAGAAAATCAATTTTTTGGATTTGCTATTCGAAAGGAATGTGTATTCGAAACCAGCTACTGTTTTATCCTCAACACTCTTCAATCCTTTTTAAATATTGGACGTAAATATCTTCTATTTAAAAAAAAACTTACTTTTAATTAAAATTTTTAAGAATAAAAAAATAAAACACAAAACAATAGAACAATAGAACAAAATAAATTTTTTTTTCAAAATTTGTTCCATAATAGGATTAGGTTTAAATAAACTGTTTACTTCCTACATAAACTTTTGGTTCCCACTATCACCGGTGAAAACTGATTTTTCATCCCTCTGATGTGATAAACTCCAGAACATTTAACAACATCTTCGCAGCCGGTTGCCTGAACTTAAATATTTATAAATTTTACCACTTTGGTTAACTAAAACCTGAATAGTATTTGCAGAGTTTGTTCACCACAGTCTAACTCTCTGACTTAACGCTACAGATCACTGACATTTGTCAATATTTCATGACAAGAAATGATGTTTTGTTGTTTGATAAAACAGACAACCTTTTTCTCTATTCAGTTTAAAAAATAAAAAAGACCAAAAGTCCTTTTCGATACAGATGGGTTTCATCCCATATGGATTCGTTAGCAACCTTATGTTTTCTTGAATTTTTACATCTTTTCCGATAAAAATACAATTTTTATTTTGCTAAAAAATAAAAGAAAATTGAGAAAAGTATTCAAAGTTAGTGTGAACTGTATTAACAGCAGCCTAGGTGGTGAAGCACAAATACTTCTTAAAGCCCTAACTCCCAGAAAAAATATCCTGACTTTTTAATCCATTTTAATTACTAGGATTCCTCCCGAAAAGACGAAGTACTCAATAAAAAGTTTACGACACTTTTCGGTGATTTCTTAAAAAATGGAAAATGAGCGCTCTAAAATTTTTTTATAAAAAAATATTTTTTAAATCTACTTATATATGTAAATAAAAATAAATTGCATTGTGTTAGTAATTGATGATGTTGCGTTAACCGATTTTGTTTCTGCAAGTTCATGTGAAAGGTGACGTCAATACCAAGGTTTTTATGTAAAGGGTTTTTAAACAGGCACGCTACAAAAGTAGACCGATAGGGACAGCAAACGACGCCATATTTTTTGCTGCTCTTTTGATATTTCTCTTCAGTAAGGTTTGCCATTTCATGATGGACTGATATACGAGCCAACAACGAGTCGAAATTATTAAAATTTAATCCGGAATTCGGAGTCAGTGGCCTAAACGTAAAGAGCGCTACATCCAATTTATGGTCATTTCTCATTTCTGGCTGAATGGCTTCGTCAATAAGCAAAATATGCAATATTGGTCAGACAGCAATCCACACATACTCCATGAGTCATCATTGCATCCCGAAAAAATTACGGTTTATGGGCCGGCGCCATCGTTGGGCCATACTTCTTCCGTGATGATCAAGACCGGCACGTTACTGTAAATGGGAATTGCTACCGTTCAATGATAACAGGATGGCGCCACAAGCCACACAACGAATGTCACAATCAATTTATTGGAAACCAAGTTTGGAGAACGTGTTATTTCACAAAATGGTCCAGTCGATTGGCCGCCTCGGTCATGCGATTTGACGCCGTTAGACTATTTCCTGTGGGGTTACGTCAAGTCTATGGTCTATGCCAACAAGCCAGCGATGATTGATGAACCTTGTACGAAAATCGAACGTGAAATTGCAGCAATATCCCCCGATTTATGCTTGAAAACCGTCGAAAATTGGGTTCAGCGTCTGGACTTCTGCAAGCGTGCCCGTGGTGGCAATGCAAAAGAAATCGAGTTCCATACATAATGGCATTGAACGTAGTTTCACAGGAATAAAGAATTTCATTGATATCCAAAACCGTTTTTGTTTTATTTAAAAAAACTTTTGTAGCGCTCTTATTGAAAAACTCTTTATATCCGGTATTGGTTCATAAGTTATAGCGATTTTCTTTTTTTTGCACTACGAAATGTGCAGGGAATTCGTTAGTATTCTAAAAAATTAATTTTGGTCTTAATATCTTTTACGAAGAGTTAATTTTCTCAAGTTTTTTGAATAGGAAAAAATATAAAATTAAATTAATACTCCGCGTTATACAAATATTTAATAAATGAATTCTCAGTAAGAGTGCACTTTTAAAATTTATTTTACTTTTTTTTCTGTGCGTTACATATCAGCAGATCATGGAAAGAGCCAGAAGATGAGTCCAGATTCGCAGTGACTGTGAATATGTTATTATGGGCCCAACTGGACTGCATGCATCTGGATGAAAAGTGGTTTCAGTAAGACAGCGTCACTTGCCACACCACATCAGAGGTCTAGCGCGTAATCAGTGTTATATAGTTATGGAAAATTTCATAAAAAGATTAATTGCCTACCGAGGGCGCCATAAGACAAATAAATAATTTCATGCTTATGCGGAACTAGCCTTTTTTACCAGCCAATAGCAAAATTTACAACTATCAAAAAATTACGTTTTTTATTTCTAAATGAAAAAAGTGGTTTCTGTCCAAACCAGCCTTAATAATCATTCTGTGTAAATTTATGTTTTTCAAATAATGTAGTCAATATTAACATTAACGTTATGTTTCAAAATAAAATTATGCCAACAACACACATTAACTAAGAAAGAAAACAAACTACAAATAATCGACATGTTTTAACATTCAATTTCAATATCATATTAATAAAAGAAATATAGAAAAAAATTCTATTGTTGTTGTTAAATATATAAATTTTGCCTAATGGCAAAGGAACCTCTTAAGCTACATACATTAGCAATATAGCAGCTACTCCTGTTAATGCTATGAAATTTTGTTGTTTTCTCCTTATAATAAACAAACACGCACACATCATGCGTCATCAATAAGTCAAAAATAATAACAATAGAAATAACAAAAAGAAAGTAAATAATAAAAAATGAATGTCAGTACGTATTAACTGACAGAAAAAAACAAAAATTTTTCTAGCTTACAAATACATATGTACATACAACACAACTCATAACGAATTCAATATTTGTAAGTAAACAAAGAGAATGATTGAAAAAAAAAACAGAGTAATAAAGACAAATCTATAATGCTAATGCCATTACAATCTCTCATTTATCAACGCAATTTCTTACTTATAATCACCAAAGATTTGTGTCAAAGTTTTACCCAAAAGTCAAGCATTAATGCAAATACTCTCTAACCACTAGTAACTCTAACACGTAGTTACTCTAATGTATATTAAGTAAGACTGTTTTTTTTATTCTTTGCAGCAGAATGAAATCTTTTGAATTTAAAACAAGTAATTGTGCTGTATTTGGACGTGCCGAATAACCACATCGTAGCTTAGCATAGATCGCAGATTTTAGATTTACTGATGCCATTTTTTATTTTGAATTTTTATATGGTTAAGTGTATTTTTACTAGTCAAGCCCTTTCATTTGATACCTGTATTGATAGGGTTTAAAAAAAATTCCGCCAGTTTGTTTTAACCGCCATTTTGGATTTTACACTTCCCATGTTGGCTTTTTAAGTTGAAAAAAAAAAAAAAAACGATTTTCATCTGTAAACACCGAACAATTTGTATTTTTGTGATTACATCTCAGTTAGTTTAAAACCAATTTGTTAGGTTTTCTCAGAAACAATTTTTGGCAACATGACTCATAGTTCGATTTCTTAATGTTTCTAAAATTGATTTAGAAACTTGAAAAATTTTGTATATTTAAAAAAATGTATGCATTTCAAAATAATATTTGCCTATAACTTTGCCGATAAGTAACCAATTTATCCAATATTTTTTCACGAATATCTCCAGAGATATATTATATTTACAAATAGAGACAAGCGTGTCTATAAATTATACTAGAGCTTAAAAGTTTTCAATTTTGTTGAAAAAATAAGAGGAAAAAATAGAAGCAGTCTTGATAGTTTGCTGTTATCTCAGCCATTGTGCTGATTTTCAACACCGATCTGCTCTTAAATCTTATCAATATTGGGAAGCTCCAAACAACAGATTTCAACACACATGAACAGATGGACAGACTGACAATGATTAATCGACTTCTATATTTATAAGCTTTTAGAAAATTTATAGTTTATGAAGTCGGAGATGGGACTGAAGTCAATATATCTTCCAGCCCGATATATTGTGCTAGAATATAACCATAATATTTTTAGATTTCGTATGCATTATTGGTTTTAATCGCTACATTAGCAGACATTGAAATGCATAAATTTGTTGTATACGCAATGCAAAAGTAGTTATTCTTTTTTAATATTAATTGTTTAAGGCCATGTCAGATAGAACTTCGTCGCTTTGCGTGACATTTCTAATTTTGACAGAAAAGCGCCAGAGAAGAGGTGTATGTCAATATGAAAACTTTGACAACACTTACGCATTCTTTGTTTACCTATAAAAATGGCAAGTACTTTTATAATTTTTTCATGTTATTTTCAATTTTGTTAATCAAACTATAAATTTATTTACAAAATAACAAATATCAAGACACAAATCCAACAAAAAACTAATATATAATAAAAAAACGTTTATCCTGATGATGCTACACAAAGAAGTAGCGAAATATTGATCAAATAATATAAAACAAAACAAAAAGATTTTTTATTATTAAAAGGACCTTAAGCTTAAAAAACTATTAAACATATATTATTATAAAAGGTCAAAAAAAACCAATAATTAAATAAGATATTTTTTTTAATTAAAAGCTAAATATATTATTTTATAATAGTTTTTAAAACTAATTAATTTTGCGGTCGAATTCAAAAAGAAAAAAATATAAGAAAATTTGCCATCTGACTGTCAGAGCGCGCAAAAAGATGAAAGTTGCCGAACTTTAAGCTTCGCGCTGCATTGAAAGAACTTTTTGTGACATGTTTCATACAACTGTGACTATTTCATCTTGAATGTCAAAGTGAATTTCCAACGTAACGCGAAGAAAAAATTGTGTCTCTCATGACCTATAGTTACTAAAATTTTTGAAGCACTACGTAAGCTGGAGGTATGATTCAGTTGACCTTGACCAAATAAGCGCTTATTAATTACAAAAAAGAGTTGTTATTAAGTGTTATAACTCACATAAAAAGCACGACTTCTTCAAATGCCTATAGAAGCTGGTAAATACTAAGTAAGTGACTGAGTTGATTTTGAGAAGAAATCTTTAGATGGAATGCGGACCAAACATAAGGAAATTTCACTATAGTATATTATAGTCTTATTTTTTCGAATTATTTCTAAATATTGAAATGCTATAATGGTTATGGAGATACTACGGCAGTTGTTGTAAGGTACGTGTTTCATTTTCAGTGCGTGTGTTATTTCACTCAAATATGTTAACAAGTGATGTACTTGACAACAAATTCGCCTATTCGACTTAAAAGTTGATTGCAGGCAGGTCTAAATGTACACTTAAATGTAGGTATTGGAATATTTTCTTGGGCTACATAAACACTAGAATAACAGCAATATACTCCTACTAACTACGAATGTCGACTATAATAGAAGGCTTTGAAAATTATCCATATTATTTCTGTTCTATTTATAATAACGAAAATTTTTCCAACTTGCTAAAAAAAGGTAACTAACACTGATAGCAAATATTGTTGTAATACGTAGAGCAAAAAATTTTTTTTTTTTTTATTCATCTCTAATATGTTTTGTTTTCTGTCATTTTATTTTATTGACACATAAGTACACTGACGGCTACGTACACATAAATAAACCATTTTGAATGTTAGTAAATTGAAATTTGTTAAAAAAAAATAAAATAAAAGCAAGAACAAAGCACAAGAGGAATATAAAATTAGAAATATTGGATTTCGAATGAGGTTAATGCGAAATATGAAAAAAATATTTTGATATGTACGCGTACACATAAACAAACCCATTTAAATGTATGTGTAGCAACCCACTTGATAAGGGACTTGTGATTAGGTAAATAAAGGGTCCGCCAAGTAACTTCTTTTTTTTTTTTTAAATGCTATAAAAAAAGTGTAGTTTCGGCAGTGTGGTACGTAGCGCCGTTCTGTTGAAACCAAATGTTGCCAATATCCTCCTATTCATTTTTTGTGAACAAAAATTCAACATGGCCCGATAACGATCGCCGTTGACTCTAACGGCTACTCCTTGCTCATTTTCAAAGAAAAATGGCCCAATTATGCCTCCGCACCAAACAGTGACTCGTTTTGGGTGTATCGGCTTTTCAATGTTTGCATGTGGGTTTTCTGTGCCCCAAATGTGACAATTTTGCTTGTTTACATACACGCCAAGATCAAAATGAGCTTCATCTGAAAAGATGCTTTTGGCAAAATCGGAAAATGTAATATCGCAATATTTCACAGCTTTGTTCAAGCGTATACACAATCATATTCTTTCAGCGGAAGGATAAAACTAATTATCTGTCAAATCAGACATGAGCTAAGTATTACCATTCACAAAAAAAGCACTAGTTGAAAAAAAAACGTTAGATGGCGGACCCTTTATAAAAAATTTATAAAATTGTTTATTTTAAAGTAAAATTTATTTTTAATTTGTTTAAATTAAAATTGCGAAGTAGCCGATTCATCCTTTGTTTCCACCACAATAGATCAAAATGGTTTAATGCGTTGTAACAAAAAAAAAAAATAATGTGGATGTACATCAAAGTGGAAGAATTGACTCGAATAAGCGATATCCATGCATCCAATTGTCTACATAAACTTTTTTAACTTAATACAGGCCATTACTTTGACGCAACCTTGAGGACTTCCAGGGTCTCGGCCTTGTTCACTTATACACTGTACCACTATTCACTGTTGTCGTTTGGCCAGCGGCGATTTTCCGATGACTTCTTCAGCGTGAACCGCGCAACATGCAATAACTTTGAGCAGGTGTAATGACTCCTTGTGCATTACTCGTGGTTTTTCGGTGCCCCCAGAAGCGATAGTTTTGCTTGTTTACGTACCCACTGAGGTAAAAATGAGCATCAGCGCTGTGCCAACACCTCACGCGAATTGTTTCCCAAAAAAAAAATACACGATTATACAGCGTTCTTAGGGAGTGTATCGCTCCATGGCTTGTTCACTTATATTCTACATCTGTCTAGTTCAGATATGTCAAAACAGATTTGGGATTGGCCGCCATTTGCAAAAATAAGAGCATCTTTCATTGGGGTGATTTCTTTTGGCCTACCTTGTACATTGGTTAAGCAAATTATTTTCATTAAATTTTCAGAACTGATTTAAGATATCACTACATACTTGCTTGCAATATTTTCAACGAGCAAAAAAAAATGTATAGTTAACTTATAGTTAATGTCAGTTAACTTTTATAATTGTATGTACAGAATTTCGTTTAAAAAAATATTAATCTAGTCAGCACTAAGAAATTATAAGAATATTATAACCACAAAAAAAGAAAGTTAGATATAAAGAACTAAACTATTTGGTTGGCAATTAATTTGATTCTCTATTTTCTGGGAGTACAAGACACACACATATACTAATTCAAATTAATCGACAACAGGATTCGGCAGCTCATTTTTGATCAACATTCGACAGTTTAAGGTAGTTTTTATTTTTTGTTTAAGAAACTCTTAATGACAATATTATTTCTTAAGTGTGTGGTCAGGTGGGATACATAAAACATAAGAGTAACTTTGAACAATAACAATAACACCGAATGTGTGCTTGTAAGCAAAAGAAAACAGTTAATGGTTATCTTCTATATGTACACATACATACATATACATGAATGTATGTATGCATATACTTACACATGAATGTATGTGTCTGTTGTGTTAGGAAAACACGTACATAAGGATGATTTTTGTATGTGTTTAAGCATGCATGGATTTTATATTAGTGGTAGGATTAGGCATCGATTGATTTTTATGTTAAATGTTTTGTTTTCTTATTTCCTTAATAAATATGTACATACAAACAAACAATTTAAATAATATGTCCATGACTTTTAATGGGAAATTTTGTATAAGAAGAGCAACTTTTCACTTTAATTTTGATCTGGCAGGGATTAGGAAATATTCGTATTAAAGGTGTTATAACAGATTTACAAGCGGAAACTTAAGATGAAAAACATGCTTAGGAAGTATCACAAGACATGTGATTGGCATTTGAAAATAAATTGTATGAATTTTATTTTTTTTAAGCCCAACTATATGTTCGTTCGTTAAATCAAAAGTGTTTACTATTTTTTTCTTACTGTGTTTTACTGGATTGAGTTCGTATAAACAAAACCGTATAAAAAACGAATAAATTCAATATTTTCAATAGTAAGTCAATGTCAGCAAAAACAGTTTGAGTTTTGCAAGAGATAAACTATTAAAAGTTTTTAAGGTTTTTAACTGCAACTCAGCTTAAAATTTTTACCGAACGTGTTAATACACTGTTCTTCTAGTACAGAGACTCTAATATGAATTACGAATTACGCACGCTATCAAATGAAGATTTTTTTTTTTTTTAATTAATCTTAAAAAGTAACTGAAAAATACAACAAATATACTTATATATTCATGGGTTGCAAATAATGATATTCAATAACAATTAAAAGCAAGTAAGAATACTATATTTATTCGGCCGAACCTGGAAATACCTTTTACCATCTTGTACATAGGTATATTGACCACAACGTATCTTAGCCTAGATTTCTGATATAAAGTTATAAGTATGATTTTTTGGTTTATTATTTTTGACTTTTAATTAGATTTAAATTTTTTACATAGTAAACTGTATTCTAGTATTTGTTGCCTATATTTATGGGGTTGAGAAAAAATATTATCCACCATTTTGCTTCTGACGTCTAAGTGGATTTAAGCTTATTTATATTTTACAGTATTCTACCTCATAAGACTTTTTGTATCAATATTATCAACATTATGAGTGTTAAATTTTTACTTAACTTCATTCTCACTATCATAAAATACGTGTATAAGTTTTGTATTTTTTATAATGATTTTATACGCTTAAAAATATCCCATCGCTAAATTATAACACAAGTTCATTGCCACCACTATCATGATACTGTATTTGCCCCGAACCGGTAGACCACATTTAGTTCACATTGAGGGAAACATTGAACGTGTAGAGCAGCAGCTGCCAGAATTAAGTTTATTTTTTAAAAAAATATGATTATAAATTAAAGCTCAATTTCGTTTAAAGAGCTGTAGGTTCTATGATTCTAAAAATCCAAATATCATTGGGCTTTAGTTTTTTAAAAATGAAAACAGAAATGCTATAACCGTAAATGAAAAGCAATATCGATTTATGATAGAAAAATTTTACATTTTTCTCTCAAAAAATAGACGAGATATGTATTCTCAACAGGATGAAACTACTGCTCCTACTGCCTGAGACAGTAGGAGCAGAAGTTTGAGAAAATTTGCCATATTTTTCAGCACCCAACTATTTTCTTTGAGTTTATTTGAAGTACATTGTTGCTGAAGTTCAAGCACTTCAACAACATATTTTGAAAGATATTTTGAAAAATGCTCTACAACCAGTCCATCGTTGCCAAGCCGAAAACGGGCGTCATTTAAGTAGCATTATTTTCCTGACTTAACACAACAAATTTCCATTTTGTATATTTTATAATCTGTAAAAAAATATGCATCTATATTTAAAGGAAAACGTTTTAAATTACATGATGATTTCTGGCATACCATATAGTTTAAGAGAACTTGACTTTAAATCTCGTAGCATACTGCAAGAATTAGTTTTCAGACGAAGGAAATTTTAGCTTGTAGTAAAGAGATTAGACCGAAAGAACAGTTATCAAAAGAAAAAAATGCACAGTATATTTATTGATTTTTTTGAACAAATTTGTAACATTGATTATTAAATTTGCTATCTTTCCTAATTTATATCATACTGTAGCCACAGCTGCACGGTACTGTAAATAATTTTATATTTTTACTGACACAAAAATGTTTGCTGAAATCTTACCTCGTACTAACACATTTATTTTTATAAGTTTTTAATAAAAATAATAAAAGTTATACATTATTACGTTTTCGCCTTTTTTAAATGTTGGATTCTTTAAATTGTTAAATTACCCAGCAAAAGCTTTACTTACAAAACAAGTATAAAAGTAATGCAAATTTATTAAAATTACTACTTACAATTTGACTAGAATAACTACTTATTTTTGTTCGCGATGTCCCAATACGAATCCATTACAACTTATTTAAATACGACATAAAAAATAAATACTTTTCTTAATGCTAAAATAACTCATAAAAATAATTAGTTACAAAAAGCAAACAAAACAAGTAAAAGTGCTATATTCGGCCGTGCCGAATCTTATATACCCTTCACAACGTGTAGTCATGCAATAACAGTAGTTTGTGTCACCATTCATCCCATATGAAATACGTACATACATATAAAAACATACATATATAAAAACATCCAATTGTAAAATTATAAATTCACGTATGTATGTTAAAAAAACAAAACAAAAAAAAATTAAAAAAGAAATTAAAAAAAAAAATTTTTTAAAAAAATTTAGACGATATATTTTTAAAAAAAATTTAAAAAAAAATTATTATATATATAATATATATAAAACAAAAAAAAAATAAAAAAAAATTAAAAAAAAAATAATAAAAACATAAATAATATATTAAATAAAAAATAAAAAAAAAATTTAAAAAAAATTTTAAAAAAATACAAAAAAAATTTTTTTGGCTCTGCTGGGATTCGATGCCACGTTTTCTCTAAACAGTATACACGTTTGTATGTATGTATGTTGTTGTTGTAATGTTGTTTTTGTGAAAAAAAATCGAGGTGGTCGTGGGTTTTTGCTCATATCTCAGTTGTTTATGTACCGATGTTTCTGATTTTCAATACCGATCTACTCCCGATATTTTTGATATTTAAATACCTTACCCGGGTCCAACCTATGTCGGGGGGCTTCAAAAAGTTGATTTCAACATACACACGGACAGACGGACAGACTGACAGAGCTTAATAGACTCCTTTATTCATAAGCTTTCAGAAAATATATACTTTATGGGGTCGGAAATGAAAATTGAAGACATTTCACACGGAATGACAAACCTATATATACCCTTTTTCACTGAGTGAAGGGTATAATAACTGGATTCGAAACTGCTAGTTATATAAAATCTTTGATAGATTCTAAGTTTTTACAAAATTTTTTAATTTGTATAAAGTATTTTATATAACTAGTAGTTGAAACCGGACCACATTTCTGGTCACAACTTAAATATTGAATATAAAAATTAAAAATTAAACTAGTGAAATTTTTGTACATATGTACAACCTAAATGGCCCAAAATTTACGGTTTTCTTCTTTGATATCAAAGCTACCTATTTTGTAAATATTAGTCGTTTTGTTTCATAAATTTAAAATTATTTTAATAATTCGGCTAGAGTGACATTTTTTTTGAATTTTATTTTTTCTATCCCTTTTTCGTTTCGGGGGAGTTTTATTACAAATAATGTGACCTGAGAATTTCATATATTAGATTTATTATATTCTTTTTATACTTAAATTAATAAAGTCATTATTTTGTATTTTAAATTGATCAATTACAAAACACATTAGGAATGATTTGTTATTAAATAGATAATGAGTAATGCAAATATTAGACAATTGAGCTACAAATTAATGCATGTAATAAGCTATTACAGTTTAAATTGTAAGTAAAGTTTCTGCTGGGTAATTTATTTTTATACACACAAATACTTTAATTGTTTATTTAATATTTTTCTATGATTAAATTTAACTTAATATTCACTTTTGTGTGTCTTACGTCAACCACTTATACTTGCTGCAATTTTCTTATATTTATACTGTAAAAGTGGATCGAAATTTTCCCAAACGATGTTAAATGACTTACAGAACCCGGACCGCTTTGGTGGCTCAGAAAAGTCATTAGAAAGACCGAACAAAAAACTCAATACTATATATGGTTTGGTAATTTTTCAAGTTATAACGAAAAATCATAATATAGAAAATGGAGGGCATAATAATTTCAATGTTGCCAAGGTTGTTGAAATAATCTTAATTAGACTTAGATAAATTACACAATTAAAAATAGGTATTAAAAGGTAAATTTAACCATAAAACTAAAATCTAATACAACTAATTTCGTATAAAAAAAAAAAAAAAAAACAAGTAAGAGCACTATATTCGGCTGTGCCGAATTTTTTACACCCACCACCAATTTTGTGCACTTTAAAGCACAAAATTTATTATTTTATTTTCAACAGTAACTGCTATGGAATAATCTCTTATACAGAAATATGTATCACTTTTCTTGAATTCTTCAATTCGTTATTAATTTATTTTCTTATATTAAACCTTGCAATGAAACCTTAAGTATTTCTGCATTAGAAGTGATACAATGTTGAAGTTTTACAAAAACTGAAGATCAGAATTGGGTAGCCAGAGGTAGTTAAAAAATAATATTACTTTTGAGTGGGCTCCTACTTTTCAGATAATATAATTAGTGTTTGAATTTTACTTATATAATCCTTTCAAGATTTATTTATTTTTTCCCCAAAATTGTTGTCCATATATAAATACAAATTTAAGATAATAAAAAAATATTAAAATAAAATTTATTAGAAACCTACACATCTGAAAATTCATTATCCAATACACATAATTTTATCGCTTTTATGAGTTCTTAAATTTCATTTATAGTCGAAAGGGCGTTTAAGTAGGCGTGTCAAAGTAATTTCTTCTAATAAACAGAACAAATAGTGTCCTTTATTCTTCCAAAACCTTTGTGCATAGAGAAATTATATGAATTTATTATAAAGTCTTAAATAGGAGGTGAAAGTTAAAGTGGGCATGTTTATTTCATTTTCTGACATTATATGCGAAATTTCATTATCATACATCTAATTCTGTCATTTTTATGAGATTTTAAATTTCATTATGTGTAAAAAGTCCTTTATTATTACACAATTAGCAAAAAATTGAATTCATAATAATTATTAAATGAGACTAAATGTTGAAAACCATTACAAAGATATGCACATAAAATATTTATATAAATTAATAACGAATTTTAAATAATGCGCCAGTTTCTATAGCAAATTTAAACGTTTTTTTTTTTTATTCCAACACTTAAAGAGGTAATTGTTGTTAAATTACAGAATGTAGCAAGAATTTCACAAACAAACAAAAAAGACAAATAAAAAATCTCTATCGAAAAAATTGTGTCAATGTTGTGTGCCTTTTTTGCATTAATTAAATAAAAAACATGTATATTTATCGGGTGTCCCAACTAGAACGTAATTTTTAAATTTGGCGCCAATCGAAGTGTTATTGTTTGACATTTTAACAATTGTTATTGTTTGCTAGTAGAAGGTACGAGGTTAATAAAAATGGAGCGCTACACGAATGAACTACGCATTCTCATTGTAAAATTGTTTTACCAAAATGGTGAAAGTTTTGCGGCTACAGTTCGCAAATTGCGATCAATTTGGGGTCACAATAATGCTCCAAAAGATTCAACTGTAAAGAGATTAATGGATAAATTTGCAAAGACAACAACGCGCCTTCGACCAGGTCGATCGACCAAAAATGTCGCAGCTGTACATGATGATGTCGCTCAAACTCCATCCACCTCAATTCGACACCGAGCTCAGCAAATTGGTGTCTCCAAATCCACTATGCAGCGAATTTTGACGAAAGATTTGCATCTTTATGCATACAAACTTCAATTGACTCAGGAACTGAAGCCAGCATGTCATACAGCCAGAGAAAGAATTCAATTGCTGCATCAGTCATTTCCCGGTCGTGTTATTTCGCGTTTTGGAGACCAGAATTGGCCGCCTAGATCGTGTGATTTAACACCTTTAGATTTTTTTCTTTGGGGTTTTTTGAAGTCGATGGTTTACGCGAATAAGCCGACGACGACTCAAGCCTTAAAAGAGGAAATTGGACGTTGCATTAATGAAATACCACAGCATTTATGCAAAAAGGTCATTGAAAATTTCATTAAAAGATCGCGTGTGTGCCAGCAAAGCCGCGGCGGCCATCTGCACGATATATTGTTCCATACATAACCTCATTCTGTCTACTTTACGATATCATAAAGATTCACGATTTTTTTTTAAATATCTGTGTTTTATTTTAAATTTAAAAATTGCGTTATAGTTGGGACACCCGACAAATACTGTTAACACTTGTAAATACATACACACTAACGTACATATTCACTTATAGCGCTGCAGTATATAACAAAGGGTGGCGCAATATGGTTAACTGTTTACACTAGAATTTTACCTAAATTGATCCAAATAATCAATAACAAATTTTGAAAACAAAATGCATTACGTTTATGACGTTGATAAGTATTTTTGTTTGAGGATATCACTTATATATGACAAATAAAACGTTTGGTTCAAATTTTTTATCAATTCGAAACTTATAGAAAACTTTTTGCGTCTTACAATAGATTATAGAAGCTTTTTGGAAATATTTTTAATTTTTAGTGTACCGTTTGTCGCTGTCGCTATCACTGTCTATGTCAATGTTTTTAAATATTAAACGATATTGACTCATCGCATCCTCTTAGACAGTGTACCGGCAAGGTACATTAACTCCAGGTACATTTAAGTTCACAGCTGATCATTGTTTTGTTTATGTATTATTCTTCCCAAATGTCAAAATTTGTTTACCTTTTTTTGTTCGCTAATATACCTTGTTATACTGGACGTGTTTACATCATTAATATTGTTTATTTACCAACATTTTGGTACTTTTTTTTTATCAGCTGTTTAGGTGTTTGTTTTGACATTCAGGAAGTTTTATTGTAGCAACAAAATACACGGTACGTCTCAATAAACATATTAAACTGGCTGCCACTTTCACCAGATTTAACAACATATGAGTATTTGATTTGAAAATCATTGAGAGAAATCATTTTACAGCACCCTGTATAAAATATTTCTTGAACCACTATAAGAGAATAAAATAACAAAAATAGCGAGAAAATTAAGAAAGAATTGTAATTTTGTTGAGCTTTTATCAACATCACCAACAACATGAGTACTTTTTTAATTCAACTATAATACATATACAATCATATTCCACTACACATGTAATGCACACATATATTTTGATGTACTCATACTATGTAAGGACAGTAGATAGCAAAACTATCATAGATTTATTGTAAGATAAAACAAATTAACACTTAATATAGTCTACGTAAGTAACAAAGGAATTGGAAAATCTAGATTTTTACAAATATGTTTAAATTAATTCTTCGCAATTAAAGAACAGTCAAGGAAGTGGACATGGCTCTATAATAGCTACGTAAATGATGAGTATAAATCATTTAATAAAAGTGCTCCTAATAAGAGAACTTGAAGAATATGTAAAGTTTTTTTTCCTATTCACAGATAGGTAAAAGTAAGCAATAAAAGTATTATCGGTGCAAAAATGAGTGGAAATTAATGGTTCGATCTTAGTAAAACATAAAAAGTATTTTTCGAGAAATCGGCAGCATAAGCGTTTAAAATGCTTGATAACTAAGTATCTAATGGCATTAATATAAAGATCTTGAGCTAGCAATTAAGTAACTTCAAACTTAAAAAAGAAGTTTTATAGCCTCATCTTTGTAATTTCTTAAATGTACAGTTCCGACTCCATTTTCTGAAATCTTACTACCAGTGGAGTCAATTAAGCAATGTCGATCCGTCCGTATGATGCTAAAAATTAACTTTTTAAAGTCCCAACATTTCGCACTGATCTGTGTGTGGTATTAGATTTTTGGAAATATTATTATTGAAATTTAGCACATTCAGCCTTATAACTTTCTGAGATATAAACAAATAAACATTAGTGCCAGCTTTCTTTCATATATTTTTATCATAAAAACTATTTTTTGATATCTGCAAGATAATTTGTAGAAAGATTTGTAATTACTTGTATATACGATATGCATCTAGGGCTATTTGTAAAAATATTTTTGATAATAACCCTACAAGAAATGAATGACTGAAACTAACACATACAAGCTGTTTTTGCTAACACATTTGCAACAATTTTATATTGAATTGCTGCTACAGGGAAAAAATGCATAAGCGAGAGTGAGACAGCTAATCTGTGTTGAATTCTTGACGTTCAAAACAAAAAATTTTTGTAAAATAGTGTTAAATTTTTTACATTAAAATGATAAATATTTCTTAAATTAGTTTTTCAATAATTGGAATTTTTTGACGAGTCTTTGCAGAAAATACACAAGAAGTAAACGGAAAGTAAAAGAAGTAGCAGAATTATATTTATTTATGTATATCCACATTTTCATAATTTTCAATTTTTTAGTAATCCAAGCCGTAATACAAAGGACGCCTTTATCATGCACAAGGATTTAAATGAGCCGCCTGGATTCATGGGCGATTAAATAATATTAATACTCAATATAAAATATAAAAATTAATTTAAAAAAATAAAATTGTGTTTTATTAAAATATGTATACCCGTAAGCTTTGACCAGTATATTCATCAAGTATGATTTGTCAACTATGACTGGTATATATATCAGGTGTGATTAGTCAAGTGTGACTGATATTTACATCATTGCTAATTAGCAAACAGCAGTGGAGTGAGCAGTTCAAATATATGTTCAATAGTCGATATAACTCATAAGTTAAAGGGAGATGCAAAATCACACGTACACAAAAGTTTCCATCAATTTTTTCATTTTGCCCCTAATAACTTGATAGATACTTTTGACCGATATATCCATCCCAGTGACAGTCATATGACCGGTCAAATGACTGTCACTGTTCTTGTAGGGAAGTCTCTACTGGGCAAAGTTATAGGAAAAAATAATTTTTGAAGAAATATATATATTTCTTTAAATATATAAAGTTGCCGTACACTACTTAAGACACCAAAATACGAACCAAAACTAACAAATCAATTAGAAACTCATATATAAGCATAAAAGGCTGCTAAGGTGGCTTTCCTATAATTTATAATAGAAAATCGTTTTTTTTTTGGTTTCTAGAAAATAGGAGTAACCGAAAGGTATCAGAAGAAAGAGATTAATGAGAAGAAATAACGAAAAATAAAAAATTGTTAAATCCATGATGGCCACTACTACAAAATTGCGTGCAATAAATTCATTTACAGTTCAAATCAAGTAATTTCAAATCCAGCTACTTCAACACCACTAACGTTGATATCAACTGAAAAAAGCTTGACCAGTAGAATATAGTAAGCTATAAAAAATTTACTACAGAAGATCGCGCTATAAGCAAATTAAAAGGCTCGAATATAAGAATGCAGTTAACCAAACATAATCAAGGACGACGTCTAAAAAGATAAATCTAAATGGCGTATATTTTAAAATCGGAAATGTAGGCTTATCTACGATGTGGCCACTACAGATATGTACATGGTAGTGAAGGGTATTATTAGATTCAGCATGGCCGATGGATAGCATTCTTTATTGTTTAAAATCTTTTTTTAAAGTAGTAATTATCACAACGCCTTTTTTAGATATTTTCTTAATAGATAAAACAAAAAACCTATTCAGTGTAAGATAATGTAAAAAGTCATTACAGGACACCTAAAAAACAGTAGATGGGGCATTGCACTAGTTTGATACAACTGCAATTTGAATGAGATAGAAAGCAGTAAGCTTTCTGTCGCATTTACGAATCAACATTGCTTGCTTTTCTCTTTTAAAGAATGACACAATACAACATTTTGAAAAATTAAAATAAAATAAAATTTAACGACTTTTACTGCCCACTATAGACTAGTTTACATGTGTTCGAATCTATTTACATTCACTTACAAATCTTAAAGTGATTGTGTTGTATTTACCAACACTCTTGATTACATAGTAATATACATACATTTAAATATGTATATACATTAACAATTGCACTAAATACCCTCTCACCAGAAGTACATTTTTTGGGGATTAGTGTAAAAATATCTCTTTGTCATTTCTCATTAAAATTTGTTTAAGATGAAATTTTTATTTTTTTCTTTAAGTTTATGTGTAATTATTCATCATTATTTTCATTTAATAAGTGAAAATGTAAAAGGATGTAAATAACCAAAATGAAAACAGCAAAGAAGAAAAAAAATCGCAAGTAATAAAAAAATAAATCAACATTGTTGAAATGTATAGGAACACACATACAAACATGAGTTCTGAGAATAGTAAATAAGAAGAAAAATTTTGCCGCAAATTATGCAAATAATTAAGAAAAAATAAAATATCATTTGTCATGATTGTTTTTGCAGAAACAAAAAAATTTATATAAATTAAAGACTGAAATTAAATAGTTAATTGTTATTATTACTTAAAATTATCCTTGATTTCTTTAAAATATTTTTTTTTTAGCATTTATCAATAAAATTTTAAGTTTAAATAAAAGCAAAATTTTTTATGTTTAAGCTTAATTGTAGAATTTTTGTGTAACTTTCTTTACCAAAATTTGATAATACTGGCAAATTCTTCAATTATTCAGTAACATTTTTAGACTCTTTATATCCATAAATAACAAACTTACTGCCTGTTCAACGATGTCGAAAGAAAACCCAACGAAATTTAATTCGTACAAATATATTGAAAATAACAACAAAAACTAAAAATTTGTTTTTGTTTTCAACGTATTTGTACGAATGCAATTTCGCTTGGGTTTTTTTTCGACATCGTTGAGCAGGTAGTTAATTCTTCTTTAAGTTTTCTACTACTTCCTCTGGTATAATGTAGGCCCTCAGACATCAACAAAAGAAACATAATTATAAAATTTCTTTTTAATCGGTTGGATGGTTTCAGAGACCAATAGTCTGAAACCTTATTATAACCATCAGCAAAAAAGTGGTGTGCCAGTATGTTAATTTTTGTCATTTAGTTTGTAACACATCGAAATATTTATTTTAGACCCAATAAGGTATTTATTTTCTAAAACCTGGTTACATTTTAGGATGACCCAATTATGTCCGCCCATTGAAACATCGATAGAGCTCGAACAAAGAAAACTATAATGACGAAATTTTGGCCAGGATATTTATTATCAATCAGAAGTATATAATTGAATACCAGTGGTCTGTTCCGTTAAAAATTATAGCTTGTAACGCACAAGTAGGTCCTAGAAAAATGTCCTTCGTATATCGAAAAAAAATAAGATCCCGTCTGAGTAAAAACAAGTAAGAGCGCTATATTCGGCCGTGCCGAATCTTATATACCCTTCACAACGTGAATTCATGCAATAACAGTGGTTTGTGTCACCATTCATCCCATATGAAATACGTACATACATATAAAAACATACATATATAAAAACGTCCCATTGTAAAATTATAAATTCACGTATGAATGTTAAAAAAAAACAAAAAAAAAAAAAAAAAAATTTAAAAAAAAATTTAAAAAAAAAAAAAAATTTAAAAAAAAAAAAAATTAAAAAAAAAAAAATTTTTTTTAAATTATTATGTATGTAATATATATAAAACAAAAAAAAATAAAAAAAAAAAATAAAAAAAAAATTAAAAAAAAAATAATAAAAATATAAATAATATATTAAATAAAAAATAAAAAAAAATAAAAAAAAAAAATAAAAAAAAAATAAAAAAAAAATTTAAAAAAAATTAAAAAAAAAATTTTTTTGGCTCAGCTGGGATTTGATGCCACGTTTTCTCTAACCAGTATACACGTTTGTATGTATGTATGTTGTTGTTGTAATGTTGCTTTTGTGAAAAAAAAATCGAGGTGGTCGTGGGTTTTTGCTCATATCTCAGTTGTTTATGTACCGATGTTTCTGATTTTCAATAGCGATCTACTCCCGAATATTTCTGATATTTTAATACCTCACCCGAGTCCAAGCGATGACGGAGGGCTTCAAAAAGTTGATTTCAACATACACACGGACAGACGGTCAGACGGACAGACGGACAGACGGACAGACGGACAGACTGACAGCGCTTAATCGACTCCCCTATTCATAAGCTTTCAGAAAATATATACTTTATGGGGTCGGAAATCAAAATTGTAGAAATTTCACACGGAATGACAAACCTATATATACCCTTTTTCACTGTGTGAAGGGTATAAAAATGTAATATTTGTACATTCAGCACAATTTTTTTTTTTAGTCTTTTTTGTTGACTTTGGACAACCTTAATTTTTGTAAATATTTTTATCGCCAATTCCTTTAGTCCCCGTTCAGACAGGGAAACATTTGGATTGGAAACATTTTGTTTGTTAAAGAGGAAGGGTTCTGGAAGAGAATATGAAATTTGTTTCCCGTTCTCGGAGGCACGCTTTGTGCTTTCATTCTTATTGTTTACATTTGCTATGCTTTTTGACATTTGCTTTATTTCTTTTCTTTGCTTTGTTCTCTATGCTTTATATTTGACTTTGTTTGAATAAAAATAAAAAAATAAATATTGTACTAAATAAAATTTAAAATTAAAATATAAACTCGAATGTTTCCGACAACAATGTTTCCCTGTATGACCGCGAAGAAAAATACAAAAGAGAATTCCAGATGTTTCCCTTCCAAATGTTTCCCTGTGTAAACTGGGACTTACGAGTATGATTCGATTGATAATAGTATTATTATTATTATATTATATTATATTATTATTATTATTAGTAGTGGCTGCGATATGAAAGCTAACTGAACCATTAGTGACAGCATCTGCTTGACCTTCTTTCACATTTATACATTGAGCATTACGACATATCAAAAACCCAACTAAAATAATAAAACATAAGGTGCTTTCTAAGACGTATAGAACTTCCAATACCGGTAACTGTTACAAATATCATACATAATTTAAAAAATAACCATGCAAAGACTTACATCATAACAACGTTTACAAATCATTGAAATAAATTTCCCAAATTTACGCTCTGTTTATCAAACTGGTTTCTATGATATTGTTCCTAGTCCAGGAGTAGACTCGAGAGCTTATCGAATTTATCGATTCGAAGCTATTTTATCTCTGCCACTAAACTACTCAGAAAATTAAACGGAAATATCGTGGCCTTTATATAAACAATATTTAACTAGGGCAACTATTAAAGCTAGCGGACCATCGGCTTTTGTTCTGTGAATGAGCTAAAAATCAACTAAAAACAAGAACTAGATTTTTTTATCAAATAATCTTCAGCGCTTAATTTTATTTCTGATTTTGGATTTGGAGGAAGCACCAACCTCACTAGACAATATAGTCTCCATTACATCCCATTTGTGCTATTTGTCTTTAAGTCTAAACCCGGTGTCAAAATTACTGTGAACGGCAAACATTACATTTAAATGACTCAGCACGGCACAACATACCATACCGCCCGTGAAACCATCACTTCGTTAAGGCAAACGTTTGGTGACCAAATTATTGCAAGAAATTTACATGTGAATTCGCCTCCTTGTTCTCGTGCTTTGAAAATTTTGGACTACTTTTTGTGAAGTTACATCAAATCTACTACTACTGCAACGACTCGTTATATTGAAGCCTATTGATGAAATAAGACTGTGAATACTTGAAATAGTGGTGCGAATTTAAACCAACAGAATGGAGTTCATAAGGAGCAGCCACGAAGGCGAAGTTAAGAACAATTTGAAAGATTTAAATGATAAAGAAATTAGTTTTAAGTCGAATCGTTCTGTCAATTAAATAATTTATGAATACCAATCACAAGAGCAAAGAAGATGCTTAAAAGACAATCAAAAGCTTATACTGCATTTTAATACCTTTTTTCATAACTTCAAATATAAGTAAAAATATATGTATAAAATTATTATAATTAAAAGTTTTCCATTTCTGAAAAAAGCAAATACAAATGCTTTTGCACTAAACAGAACTTTTAATTTTAGTTAAACTATGACAGTATTGACACAAGAAGAACTTATTCAATTTTCTTTTTGATCTTTGGATAATCAAACTAAAAATCATACAAATTTAAAAACTTGTTGTGTAGAGCTAACTTTAACGGCCAGAAATGCTAAACATTTTAGATCAACTGTTATATAAAGCAATTTTTAGATCCTTTTGACAATGCTCAAGCAACTACTACTTTATGACCTAAAATTTGCCCGAAATTACCTCTGCCACCAATCAGCTATAAAATAGCCTAAACTAATAACATTATATATGAATGTATAAATTTCAAGGCAAATAAATAATTTGGCGATAGGAAACCCCAAAAGAAATAAACCCAAAGGAAAACCCAGCAACTGAAAATGAAATTTGACACAACGGGGAAATGAGTTTCAATAAAAAAAAAATAATAATAATAATATAAATAAAAATACATTTGTTGAAAAGGTTCAAAAAGTCGACAAAAAACATTTTGTAAAATGACACAAATACAACAAGTCACAAACAAATACGAGGGTCAAAAACGGGTTACAACTTTAACGGTAGTAAAAGTGTGTTGCTACGGAATCATGAATGTTTTTTTTTCTTCTTCTTTTTGTATCAGAATTTTTCGTGCAGCCATTAATATTGAATATAACGTAAGCCTTTTTTGTTATTCAGTTCTAAGTCTAAACTTTTTTCTCAACTTTTCTTTTTTCTTTATTTTCTTTTTTTGTTGGTAACCCAAACATGTTTACTCAATAAAAAGGCAAAAGTATTTGCAATACTCAATCGTACATACACATACGCACACACAAAAGCACACATTAATATATTTTTATTAATCAAATCATACGCAACACAACGCACTAACAAGGATAACAACAACTTAAATAAACTGTAGGAACAGTTAAAAAAACATTTAGTTTACAAAAGTGTACTGGAAATTGTGACGCATGATGGTTAAACTACCGACAGAAACAAGAACCAGATAGGAATACTTTTGGTAAAAACAATAGCTAACTGTTAGTGCGACAGTTGGATAACTTGCGTTTGTGCTAATCGATGACCTGGGGAAAGTTTTGCGTTTTAAACGTCCACAAATGTGTATAGAAAGAAACAAAAAAATCAGTGATTAACAACAAACTTTTTTAAATTTTTAGTGTATTGCTCTATGTTTAAGAGAAAAAAAGATTGTTAAGTTGTTTACAATTTTTTACAAAACAAAACTCTCCACAATGGATTATAATAGAACTGAAAAAATGTGAAATAAATGCGGAACAACAAATTTCTCTATAGTTTTGGTATATATCAATACTTGTTTCTCGAATAAAAAAAAATTTTCATGGTATTTCCACAGTGGGATAGGATATTTGAAGTGAGCATACATAGAGTGATACAAATAAAAAAAAATTATATAAAACAAGAGAGTTTTAAGAACATTATTCGGTTAAAAAAAAGCGATTTAAAGATTGAGCAAAACAAGCTGCCTGTATAGACTCTATAGTTTTTAAAATTGCTAGTTTATACATATATATTTACCTTCGTTCCTATAAGGAGCATAGGGTCTCAACAAAATCCTTGTATCTGGATCTGTTTATAGCGATATCTTTTACTACATTCCAGCTAGTTTGAATATGTCATTTCGTTTTCAATTTGTCTTCGCCAATGTTTTTAATGTCTCTTGTACGGCTGCCTCGAGAATTCCACTAGCTTTGTCATTCCGTTTGTAATTTCTACATTTTTCATTTCCGACCCCATAAAGTATATATTTTCTGAAAGCTTATGAATAGAGGAGTCGATTAAGCCCTGACCGTCTGTCCGTGTCTTGATTGAAATAAACTTTTAGAAGCAACTATATGTTCCTCAGATCTGTGTATGGTATCAATCTCTTGGAAATATCCAGGAATGAATCGCTATTGAAATTCAGCACAATCGCCCCATAACTTTCTGAGATATGAGCAAAAAACCACGACCTCCTCGTTTTTTTCAAAATTACAACAACAACAACCTACATACATACTGGTTAAACTAAACGAGGCATCGAATTCCAGCTGAGCCAAAAAAATTTTATTTTATTTTTTTTTAAATTTTTTAAAATTTTTTAAAATTTTTTTTTTATAATAAGATTCGGCACGGCCGAATATAGCACTGTTACTTGTTTTTATTTTTTATTTAAATTTTATTTTTTTTTGTTTTATATTTATTTTATATATTTTAATTATTTTTTTTAAATTTTTTTTTTTTTATATTTTTTTTAAATTTTTTTTTAATTTTTTTTTAATTTTTTTTTTAATTTTTTTATAATTTTTTTTTATTATTTTTTTTTTATTAACATGCATACGTAAATTTATTATTTTACAATGAGATGTTTTTATATATGTATGTTTTTTATATGTATGTACGTATATCATATGGGATTAATGGTGATACAAACTACCGTTATTGCATGACTACACGTTGTGAAGGGTATATAAGATTAGGCACTGCCGAATATAGCGCTCTTACTTGTTTTTTTTCTAATTTTGTAAATCTTTTTGTCATAATTTTGTGGATTATGTTCTGTACTTTATTTAAGTTAACATAACCTCATTTAAAACGTTACGGCCCACACTTGATGGTCATCAAATAAACTATGGTAAATGTTGTTGTGCGCAACATTGTCAAATTAAAATTGACATTTCTGGAAACACAACTAAACTATCGACTTAAGAGAAGCGGAAATGACAAAACTGTTCTAACAACAGCAACAACATCAGTATTTGTCCGGTCATTATTGGAGTATGATTAATGTTTCTTTGTTTTATATTTTTCTGTTTTTCATTTAAAACGAAAATAAAATAAATGAATGATTGAAATACTAGGCGAATGACTTTTAAGCAGCAGCATATACACTAAACGATAATAACTGGAAATGTGTGTATACAGCAATTTATTGCACACATGTATAACTGATGACAGTTATTATAGACCAATATTTTCAAAATGCGTATCCACACAAAGAGTAACGTACGAAATCATTCATTGTAAATTTCTTCTTAAATTTTTTTTTTATTTGGGAGAATTTTATTGAGATGATTTATTAATTTCTTATAATTTGCCATTAATTTTGAAAAATTTTATGTTCTACAAATACAAACAAAATAAAACGTTTGATTGTAGAATGTATCACTCTTTATGCTCTTTGATTTTTGAAACAACATTGCTGCTAAAACAACCAATTTTTACATGCTTGTTATAAATAAATGAATGTAGGATTTTATACATGCATGAGAAAAGAAGAAACAATGATTTAATTTGATTTTGTTTGCTCTGACATTAAAGTTTACTTTGTAAGAAGCTTTACAGAAAAAGTTTTAAATAGAATCATCTTTATATATACTAGAATTCCTTACGGATGTCTCAGTAAAAATGCACTTTTGAATTTAGTATAGCAACTTCTAAAATTGTCTGTCACATATGTTTATTCTGACTATTAAAAACGGAACACCTTACTAAAAACTTAAAAACTTGTGAAAACTTAAGTTTAGTAAGTTGTTCTAAGGCCGTTTGCAAGCTTCAAAGGATTTTTAGGCGAGAAAGTGTTACTTATGTATCGAATATTCTAAGGAATTTAAAAAAAAAAAAAAATCTAGGTCGGTTATGTATGTATATTCAAGCTGGAGTTACATACCATGCGTTCCATCCGTTATTCCTTTTTATGCATCTGTCAAAAAGTAGAATCAATGCAATTGTATGTGACAAGCTACACGGCAAAACGTAAAGAATGCATAAACGTATCAACGCAGCAAAGTAGGTTTACTTTCTACTTTTGTATCCGTCGCACAAAAGGTGTACAAATGTCAGCTGTGATAGCCATGGATTACAAATAATATTTGTTTGTCAATGTTATCGATAAGTCTGTTTGTGTGATGGATTTATTTGTTCTATTTTTGGTGATAAAAAGTGTTTTTATTAAAAGAAAAAGTATTCGAAATAAAGTTTACAATTATTTTTAACAAAAAAAAAATACATAAAAACTAATTTTAAACACAATTTTTTCATTACCAAACTTTTTATTCTATTTATCGATAACTCTTATGTGCTGAATGTCATCTCTGTTTGTTTATTATTAAAAGAAAACAAGTGCAATGGAAGAGATGCTTATTGATGCTCGTGTTATTTTCGAGCTTTTTGTATGCCCTTGTAGCACAAAATATCATGTACATAAACTCAATGAATTCCATAAATTCCCCTAAAATGTCAATTTCACTTTCCATTTTGGCAAAATTGTATTTAGTTGATAAAAATATAAACACAACAGCTGATCAAAACAAAAAGTTGATGCATAAAACGCGTGGTGTGTAGCTTGAATTAAGCAACGTATAAAAAGGTGAAAAAGTACCAAACGCAACAACGCATGAACGGATGGTATGTAACTCCAGCGTAAGACTCCTGTGCGTCAACGGTATCTCGCAAATATTGTAGTTGTAAAGAAGAGTGTCACTGAAACTTAGAAAACATAATGAAAAAAGTAGTACGCAATGAATTTTGACAAAATACCTGCTCCATCTTCATGCGTATAAAATTTTCCTTACTCAGGACTTCAATGTAAAGTTTTCAACATAAAGCAATATTTTACGATAAAGCAGATTTCCATTTAAATGCCTTCATGAATACACAAAGTTTTTGAATTTGAGGGGACAGAAAATCCCCATGTGATCCATGATAAATAAATGCACCTACAACAGGCACATTTTGGTCAGGCGGCGTAATTACAGTGATTGTGAACGGAAGTCGTTAAAGGAACATATTAACAGAGTTTGTGTAGCCTCAAATGGATGGCATGTATGTGGACAATATGTGGTTTCACGAAAGCAGAGTCAACTGTCACAACGCACATCCATTTATTGCAGCATTGGTTTTCAAAACAAATTATTTAAAGAAATTCTAATGTCAATTCACACCAAGATTATGCGATTTAAGGGAGTATGATTTAAGGGAGTATGATTTCTGAGTTTAAGTCACATGTGAGCTACAGCCAAATCTCTGTAAAAAAGTAATAGAAAATGTCATAAAATTATGGTCGGCATTAAAGTTTTGTAGGCCATTTGATAGACAGATTTAATCGGAACATGTCTTTTTTACAATAAAAAAAGATTCACAACTATCTTCAAAGCTACATGTTCCAATTTCAAGATGAAAAAGTGCATTCGTAATGAGACATCCTTAACTTACACAGAGTTAATAGTGTATGTGTTGTTGCTTGTTATTCAACAAAATGTGTCATTAGTTTGAGTGCAGTTTATAATTAAATTGTTGGAATATAAGCATTAAAATCTAAAATATCTCTTAAAGCTTTCAAGCATATTATGCTGTTGTATACGAAGACACGCAGACAGTTAGAGAGAGAAAGACCAACAGATACTAAAATCCCTTTTTAAGTATAAAATTCCAAATATTTAGTAGAGTTACAATGTTTATCTTTAATAATGTATTTTAGGTTTATAAATTATTTACATATTTATATCCTTTGCATATACTCGAATATACACATGTGTGTGTGTGTGTGTGTGTGTATGTAAAAACACACATACAGAAATAATTAGTTTTTACAAGAAAAACATACATGTCCACATGAGTAAGAATTTGCTCCAGTTTATAGAAATTGTTGTTTAAAATATTTAAACAAATGTTCTTGCGTTTGTGGATGTATGAGAGAGAGCATTTATTACAAAAAACATTTTGTTGCTTTTAATTATTATTAAGTCAAATAAAGTTTACAATTATGTGTGCCCTGTATAGTGCAGTCATAGCAAGTGCTTTGAATGTTTGCCTTAGAATGGCAGTTCTGTACGTTCTCACTATAGAAGTAATTGTAAGTTATAGTAGTATAAGTTTATATAGGGTAACAAAAATAAGAGATTTAAAAGAATGACATCTTTTATTTTATTACGTCTTTGACTATGTTTATTTTGAATTCAATACTTTCCTTAGAATTGGGTGGTACAGAAAAAAATGAGTGGGTTTCCATATTTAAATACCGTTAAGCAGCTGTAAGCAACAAAATTTTGATATACATACATATTAATGATAGACAGAGAAACAGTCATTGAGTGAATATTAAATATTTGTTTTCCATCTCTGAGTGCCTAAATAAAAAATCGAATCGATGGATTGCAATGCGCCATAACAACGATGGAGTACAGAAATACGATTTAGTTGCACTACGAAGTGTGCAAGGGATTCGCTAGTAATTTATATTATTTCATTCCAAGATAAATTTTACAAAAAAAATTAAGTTGTCAACATTGTTTTTTGTGACTCATTGCTTATTTTAATTTACAGCAAAAGCAACTTTTGCTGATAGAATCTTGTAACTTAGTTTTTGTTGACTAAGAAAGGCCAGGAAAGAACAAGAAGTAAAATCCGATTCTCGGTTGGATGGAACCAGTAAATAAAATTAATATTCCAAAAAAACATATTAGCTCTCAATAATAATATGGTTTATTGAGTTTTATTAATAAAGGCAATTTTACTCTTCTTACTTAATTTTTGGTGTCGGAACAAACCCTAAATATTCACTAAAACTGAAAATTTTATTTCTACACTTCTAACAAGATACATTTTTAGCTAAAAAGCTTTTATAAATTTATTGGAATATTTTGAGTAAATTTATCTAGAAACAATACTTTGCCAGAGCTGTTCTTTTGTGTTTTGCTATGTGATGCGATAGATGATGCATTGCTCTTTGTAATTTGTTGCTAGCGAATATGTGTCGTACTTTAATTCAACAACAATGGGATTAAAAGAAAACAAGTTTATGCCAACATATATGAAGTACAACACAGACATATTTACGTACATATTAAACCCGGCATCACTCTAGTTATTGTCTATGCAAGAAATCTATATATATAAAAGTGAAACTCTGTGTGTGTGTGTGTGTTAGCTATAGACTCCGAAACTGTAAAACCGATCGGGCTCAAACTTTGGTAAGTTGTTGTACACATACCAGGCAGTGTTTATGGGTGAAAAAAAGTGGGCGGGGCCACGCCCATAAAAAATTAGTTATCAGTTTTAGCTACTTGCACTTGACCGATTTTTCTGAAACTTTGCACACATATCGAGCTGTCATGACTTTACACTTTCGTGATTAGAAAAGTGGGCAGTGCCACGCCCATTAAAAAAAGGTATCATTTTGAGGTACTTGCACTGGACCGATTTTTCTGAAACTTTGCACACATATTGAGTTATCATGACTATACAGTTTCGTATTTAGAAAAGTGGGCAGTGCCACGCCCATAAAAAAAGGTATCATTTCGAGGTACTTGCACGAGACCGATTTTTCTGAAACTTTGCACACATATTGAGCTGTCATGACTATATAATTTCGTGATTAGAAAGGTGGGCAGGGCTAGGCCCATTAAAAAGGTTATAATTTTAAGATACTTTACTGGACGGACATTTTTGAAACTTTGCACACTTATTGAGCTGTCATTACTATACAGTTTCGTAATTAGAAAAGTGGGCAGTGCCACGCTCATAAAGAAAAAGTTATAGTTTTTAGCTTTGCACTTGATATTTGATTAAAATTTAGAATGCGATTAAAATTCATGAAGGGGCGTAGCAACGCGCGCCGGGTTTGGCTAGTAAAATATAAATTTACTTCAACATAAACATATACACATACACATACGAGAAATCATATATAATGTATTGAAATGGTTTATTGAAGGTTTATCCTTTTTAAAGTTGTATGTAGTATATATGTAGCTCTAATATTTTTTTATTTTTTTTGCAGCTTTAGTACAGCAGACTTAAGCTTTACTCTCATAAATACTTAGACTAGGGATACAAGTGCTATATATTTAATACTCTGGCAATGTATGGAGAATATTACGGGCGAATGTTAAAAGTAGTAAATAAAAACAAACTGGGAGAAAGTAAAATAAAACAAAAACGAAAAAAAAAGTTTTAAATAAAATTACAACAAATAAATAGTTAACCACCTACTGTTTAAAGTAGCATGCATTTAATCTTATACAATCAGGAATGCATGTATTGTTTCGTATTACTACATATGAAATACTCTGCTCTCACATACCGAAACATGCACATCCTGTATGGATATTTGTACATTGCGATGTATGTTGTAGTTTTTACATATCTACTATATTTTTTTTTTGCTATTTTTGTTGAATTACGTACAATGCAGCAAAAAACAAACAGCATACATACAATAGATAGAAATAAGAAGCCAATGTACGTATACGTACACAGACATAACAAGTACACAACGGAAGTCTGTACTCCCATATCCGGTTTTAATCTTATACATTCAATTATTAAACGAAAGTCTTCTTAAAAACAAATACAAACGCAGTGGAATAGTTTTATGTAACTCCCATTTTTCTGCATGTAATGCAAAGGAGGAAAAAATTTGAACGGAAATGCTACACAAGTAGTGAAGAAATATTTGCAAATAAAAGGACGAAAAAATTTGTTTGTTTATGCTGGGCAAATAATTTTTCGTTAATAAATCATAAAACGGAAAACAATATGAATATTTTATTTTTAATTAATTAGCTAAGCGAAAAGACTTAACATGTCCGTGTTCTTTTAATAAGATTTATAGCAGTAAATTAAAAAATTTTATTAATTTTTCGATAAACGGGGAATAATTAAAAATCAGGTAGACCCTATCAATGCTTTATTAATTTGTTCTATGAAAAACAATTAAAATTCCCGGTTCTCAACTCTAGTCATAAAACTTGTCTTGAAACTGTCTTCCTTCTGCCATGCTTTTAAGTCTGGGGCGCATAGTACTGTGGACCCATATGTATGTATATCTATGGTATAACTAGAGTACAGTGCGAGCCAAAAGTCAACATGGGGCTTAAAAATTGGAAAACTTTTTATTAATATATTTTTTTATTTCTTTTTAGATTAAATAAATAACACCTGGAGAATAAATTAAGTAGAGATTCACAACAGATCAAGGAATAATAGTTTTTTTTTATTTAAATAGGAGATGAATTATTTTAAAACAAATAGCGTTACAGTTAAGTTCGCTCTGCAGAAAATATTGAACGTAAAGAGCACAGTACCAAACCATAAATATCTACGAGAAGGCGTTTTAATCAGCTAAAAATGAATTTTAAGTAACAATTGCGCATTTTATACATCATCAACTTTATTGAAAATCAGATTATAACTCATGATTATAACTCATTTAAACGGCTTTGCTAAAAAGAAGAATTGCAGGTTCTGATGTTCTTAAAATAAGGTGCACAAAAGATGAAGATGAAAGTGATGTAACCATGCAGAGCGAAATCGGTTTAAATTAATAGTAGTCAAATACACAAAATGCAAAAATTAGAAAGATGTATAAGATATAGCCTTGTTGTAGGTTTAAAGTAAGTACATATATCCTTATTTACAATTTTCAAAATATAATGTTCAGCTTTTTAAGTTTTTGTATGTAACATAAAGGATTTTAACCATGTTTTGTAAAGCTTAATATAAATAAAATTATTGAATTTTTTGTATACGGCCGTTATAAATAAATTATTTATTTCGGCTTAAATAAATTTTTCTTAGTTACTAAACTTCATAAAAAAAAAACATTTTCTAAATAAAATTTAATTGTTAACATTTAAGAATACTAAAAAATTATTCCGATATTAGCCGAGTGGAATGTATTTTCGAAATCACTTGTGGTTTAATCACCAAGCACGAATTATCGATATACTCATATTATATTTAAAACTACTATTTATTTCACAGTTTAAGGATATTAGAATATGCAAAGCATATTATTTGTTTTTCTTTTGCCCATCCATATCAAATAACAATTTTTTTGTCTTGACATTGTCTCATATTCTAAGTAGTTTTGATAATTATTTCACGAAAATACCACAAGCTGTCTTTTTTTTCGAAAATTGCCTGAGTTTATCGCCGTCTTCGAAAAGAAAACGAAATAATTAGCATCTCTGTTAGCCAACGAATAATTTTTGTGAACACATGAATTTGTTTCATGCAGACCAATATTGCTCAAGTTTTGTTTTTGTTTAGACATTTGCTCGCATAACAGTGTCTTACATTAAATGGTATTTGAAAAAAAATAGAGAGAATTCATTAGAGCAGCAACATTGTACTCTTTAACAGTTTTCTCCACATTAAAGAATATGAACAAATTAATAACAGATTTTGGGCTGATATTGTCATCTTGTACGGACAAATCGATGGCTAATAGGGACATAGAGCTTATAGAGAGAAATGTTATATTCAGAAAAAATATATCTTTATTTTTAGATATAAATTTTATTTTATTATGTGGGGATTGATTGTTTGCATTTAAGACAAAACACTGTGCCACAGGTAAATATTTTTAATTATTTTTTAAGTGAAAATATCACAATATTCAACATCAATGAAATTTTTTAATTAAAAATTAATTATTGCAAATGCAAAGTTTTTTTTTTTTTATATAAATACCACATATGTTTATCAGACATTATGTGGGAATGACAGGTCTTTTAACTCATTTTCAGTTGTTGTTCTTTTTATAAACCACAAACAATTAATTTATTTTAAATAACTTTCGGCAATTCGCTCAAAACAAATTGTCAACTTAAAGTGAGTTTTTTTGAAGTTTGCAGGGGCCAGTTGTATCCCAAAAATTCCAACTGCTTTAGTAGATAAAACGTGTTCTTGACAACAGAAAATTATAATATACCATTCAAAAGTTTCATGCAACCGTCAAAATTACAAATTTTAGCTAGAATCTTACATTATTCAAAGAAATTTATCGATTTTTTGATACATTTGATTTGAATTAATTTTAAAGTTTGAGAATATTAAAACAAATATTGTATAACTCACAATGTATTGGTAATTTTGTAAATTAAAACTTTTTATAAAACTCATCTAAACGTCGGCGTTTAAAAAAAATATTCAAAAAATCTATCTATATATATAAAACTGTAAAACCGATCGAGCTCAAACTTTGGTAAGTTGTTGTACACATACCAGGGCGTGTTTATGGGTGAAAAAAAGTGGGCGTAGCCACGCCCATAAAAATTAGTTATCATTTTTAGCTACTTGCACTTGACCGATTTTTCTGAAACTTTGCACACATATCGAGCTGTCATGACTAAATAATTTCGTGATAAGAAAAGTGGGCGGGGCCACGCCCCTAAAAAAGTTTTAATTTTGAGGTACTTGCACTGGACCGATTTTTCTGAAACTTTGCACACATATTGAGCTGTCATGGCTTTATAATTTCGTGATTGAAAAAGTGGGCGGGGCCACGCCCATAAAAAATTAGTTATCAGTTTTAGCTACTTGCACTGGACCGAATTTTCTGAAACTTTGCAAACATACTGAGCTGTCATGACTTTACACTTTCATCATTAGAAAAGTGGGCAGTGCCACGCCCATTAAAAAAAAGGTATCATTTTGAGGTACTTGCACTGGACCGATTTTTCTGAAACTTTGCACACATATTGAGTTGTCATGACTATACAGTTTCGTATTTAGAAAAGTGGGCAGTGCCACGCCCATAAAAAAAGGTATCATTTTGAGGTACTTACACTGGACCGATTTTTCTGAAACTTTGCACACTTATTGAGCTGTCATGACTATACAGTTTTGTAATTAGAAAAGTGGGCAGTGCCACGCTCATAAAGAAAAAGTTATAGTTTTTAGCCTTGCACTTGATATTCGATTAAAATTTAGAATACGATTAAAATTCATGAAGGGGCGTAGCAACGCGCGCTGGGATTGGCCTGTCTATATATATAAAAGTGAAACTCTGTGTGTGTGTGTGTGTGTGTGTGTGTGTGTGTGTGTGTGTGTGTGTTAGCTATAGACTCTGAAACTGCACAACCGATCGGGCTCAAACTTTGGTAAGTTGTTGTACACATACCGGGGAGTGTTTATGGATGAAAAAAAGTGGGCAGGGCCACGCCCATAAAAAAAATTTTAATTTTGAGGTACTTGCACTGGTCCGATTCTTCTGAAACTTTGCACACATATTGAGCTGTTATGACTTTACAATTTCGTGACTAGAAAAGTGGGCAATGCCACGCCCATAAAAAAATTATAATTTTTAGGTTTTTGCACTTGATATTCAATTAAAATTCAGAATGCATTTCGATTCATTAAGGGGCGTAGCAACGCGCGCCGGGTTTGGCTAGTATATATATAAAAGTGAAACTCTGTGTGTGTGTGTGTGTGTTAGCTATAGACTCCGAAACTGTAAAACCGATCTGACTCAAACTTTAGCAAGTTGTTGTACACACTCCAGGGAGTGTTTATGGGTGAAAAAAAGTGGGCGGGACCACGCCCATAAAAAATTAGTTATCATTTTTAACTACTTGAACTTGACCGATTTTTTTGAAACTTTGCACACACATTGAGCTGTCATGATTTTATAATTTCGTGATTAGAAAAGTAGGCAGTGCCACGCCCATAAAAAAAGGTCTCATTTTGAGGTACTTGCACTGGACCGATTTTTCTGAAACTTTGCACACATATTGAGCTGTTATGACTTTACAATTTTGTGATTAGAAAAGTGGGCAGGGCCGCGCCCGTAAAAAAAAACTATAATTTTGAGGTACTGGCACAGGACCGATTCTTCTGAAATATTGCACACATATTGAGCTGTTATGACTTTACAATTTCGTGATTAGAAAAGTGGGCAGTGATACGCCCATAAAAAAATATAATTTTTAGGTTTTTGCACTTGATATTCAATTAAAATTCAGAATGCATTTTGATTCATTAAAGAGCGTAGCAACGCGCGCCGGGTTTGGCTAGTACTAATATAAATCTCGTCCTCTTGCAATATGTTGCCAACCCATTAACGAAGCTTTAAAATATCTTTGTGTTTGTATCCAAAGAGCCGTTTATTTTGTCTACTTTCAATTTAATAACATTTAGTTGTTATTTTGTGGTCGCAATATGTTTTTAAAAAGATATACGTCACAAGCTTTATTTTTACTACCTTAAAAATGCTTTAAGGCGAGCATTCCATGATGTAGGACTCATTCTCTGTACTTGGTCAGCAACTGTTTATTACTATAAACACATTTTCTTATTTATTTGTTTTTGCTATTTTTTTTATTTATTTTTTGGTTTTGTTTTTCTTAACAACTGCCTGCTTCATCAATTTATATGTAACAGTTATGATTTCCTTGCCAGCTGTGCACCATCATCACCGTTATCCTTGACTTGATTTTCTCATTTCTAATGCTGCCTGTGTTTGTGTGTCTTTCTTTCGTAATTTTATTGCTTTTATCTTATATTGATGTTGGTTGAATGGTCGACACTGCCTTGCTGTTGCTGCTGCTTGATGTGTTGTGGCGTAGTGTGTTATGGTCAACGACATTAACGGTTGGGTGTGAGTAATAATTGTACGTGTTGCAAAAAACACTGCAACATTATTTGAAAAGCTAACAGTTATTTGGCATTTAGCCTGGTTTGAAGTAAAGGCAGTTTAGTTGTTTTTTCTTTATTGCTTTAGAAAATCAATAAATGTTTTGGACTTTTTTTTTAGTAATACTCAAATGATACAATCTTTTTAGACAAAAAAAAAAAAAACTTGTTAAATAGTTGTAGTAGTTGTTGGAAATTAAGTTTAACTATGCAACCGAGGAAATTTCTTTTTTATTGGTATTTTATTTTACCAATTTTTTTTTTAGCAGTAAACACGAGGAGCAACTGATCAACTGATTAATAGAGACCATTTATTTAAATGTTCTTTTAACTAAACTCAAACAAAACTCTGTGTAGGGTTGTATTTATTACAGACTTTTACAAATAGAAAATATCCAGAGAAAAAATTTTAACATTTTAAAAATTTTCTTTCATTATTTATACAAGAAATTTTATTCATACAGAATAACAAAAAGAAAAAGAAGTTGTGCATGAATTTCGGAGAGTTTGAAAGATGTTTTAGTTCTTATGTAAAGTTTCAAATTAGGAAAGTTGCTTAAAATTATATTTCCTGAAGAACCTGGCAATTTTGTAGATAATTTCACATACAGGGAGGCGCGAAAATCAAGTCATAATTTAAAGTCGCTGCCATTTTTGCCATAGATAACTTTGACAATTTTAAGGGCTGCAGTTCTTTTCTAGTTAATATCATAAATATTAAACTTACAAGTAAAATTTTTATAATAACAAAGCTCTGTTTTTCATTAGTAAATAATTGTTTTCCAGTTTTAATATGAAATACCTTTTATCCCACTCGTTATAAGAAAATCTAAAAAAGACTTTGTTAAGAAAGCCACACTTCATCTTCTTAAATGTCGTTAATAAAAAGCTACACAAGCATAAGCAAAATGTCTTAAAGGATATCTCATTAAATTTAAAATAGTGGTTGTATATTACTCTCTCATTATAGCCGATTTGATATGTCATATCACTTAGGTAATGTTAGTATTATAAATGAAAAGATTGAGTTGGGTACATGGTTTGATTCTAAACTTAAGTCTCATTTAGATGAACAATTCCTAAAGCACTTTAGCATTTATAAAAAGAAATTGTTTAGAACTTTCGGATCACCATGAGGTAACTAGACGACAGAATTTTTTTTGCTGCCCCAAAATTTAAAATTTAATTATTTGCATTCATCTACCTATTATCTTTATCAATATACATAAAACAGGATGTATGTATGTATGTAACTTATGGACTCTAAAATGGCTGGACCGATTTTGATGAAATTTTCAGAGAATCTTTAGAATATTTAGGCAGGTGACACTGTGAAGTCTGATTTTTAATTTGTAGTCTGCGGGCGGAGGGGCGTGGCAAAATCAAATTTTCCTATTGCACCTCCAATGACATATACATATATTTATTTTGTTTACTTTTTTTGATTTTATTTTAAAGCCGTTGTCATCTTTTGCAAAACGAGATATCAAACTCTTAAATCTGTAGTAGTTCCAAAGATATTTACAAAACACCTATGTTAATAATGATTTAATATAAAAAATTTAAGACCTTTGCCTAGGGCCAGCAACATGGACCGGATCAGCTAGTTAGACATAAAAAGTTAATTCAGTTTAAATTTTTGCAAGAAACATTTTTAGGCCCTCAGAAAAAATTTTTTGTCACTCCAATGATCCAATTATTAACACATCAATTGAGAGCTCAAAACTGGAGAATGGTGCTTTGATTTGGAATTCTTAGAGCGGTATTCATATTTTCTGTATCGAGAGCCACCAAACAAGTTTATTCGTTATGTTTTACCTTAAAATATATTTGTCCAATACCAACTTACGAATCCTGAAGAGACAAAAAATTCCGTCAATACTGCTGATTTTAAATGTATTTAACGGTAACAGTGATTGTCCAGATTTTTAAGAAAAATTCATATTTTTTGTAGTAGATTATCTTTTCGTCATCGAAAACTTTTAAACTTTAATAAAATCTAAAAACATGTAAAAAGAAAAGCAAGTTACTATGTTTGGACGTGTCTAATCTGATAATATCCTTCACCATTATTTACATATGTACAATCATCACGTCGCAGTTTAGCGTTGATTTCTTGTTATACGCCACTTTTCTTCATTATCCCCGACGTCATCTTTGATTTTAGATTTTTAAATTAACATTCTTTTTTTTATTCTACTACTAAACCCTTTCATTTGATACCCACATTAGTGGGGTCAAGAAAAAAAATTTTGCCATTTTGTTTTAGACGCCATTTTGGATTTTACATTTTTAGTAATTTATGTATTCTAATGGTCAAGCTTTTTTATTTGATACTAATAACGTAGAGATTGAAGAAAAAAAGCCGTCTTCATTCTAATTGATCCACATATTCGCCATTTTATTTATTTACTAATATTGAGGTAGTTCAGGGAGTTACATTTTACATAACAGTTTGAAATACCAGAACTGACCGATATATAAATTTATTGTCCGTCATTTTGTTGTGGTGGCCATCATGGATTTTAAAGTTTTTACAGGGATTAGAAAAATAAAATAAATTAAGATTGAAAAATTGTTGGTTGGATTTTTAAAAAAGTTTTTTATAGTTTTTCGTCTTATTTTTGAATTCTCATTTTGTTAATGAGAATTTAAAAGTATAACTTATAAAAATATTAAACTTTTTCAAGAATTTGGGTAAAGGTTTACTGATGATCTGGCATAAGCACCAGTGAAATGCATATAAACCAGCTTAAACCCAACAACCAAGTAAATATGTTTTTACAGTGTATTATACTGCATTAGTCAAGCCCTATAATTTTATACCCACATTAACTAGAAGATAGAAATATCAATTTTTGTTTGGAAAATTTGGGAATATATATTATTCCAAAAAAAATTTTTTCTATAACTTTATCGGTAACCGATTTATAAATTTTAATAATTAATCTTATTATTGTAATTAAAATATGGAAAAAATAGAGACAGTTGTGTTTATTTGCTAATATCTCAGAATGTTTTAGGGCGATTTTATTGGATTTCAATATCAATTCAAAGTCTGTCCAACATACAATTGCATCTAAATGATGATTAAAAAATCACACAGATACTCGGACAGACGGACGGCCCTATGCTCATTCGACTCCCCTATTCATTAGCTTTCAGAAGATATAAATATGTTGGTGTAGAAAATATAAACGGAAAGGCGGAACAAATAATTAGGAAATCGGTGCAGCCGTTCTTGAGTTCTACAATAACCAACGAACAACATACTGAGACTCTTTAAATTCAGCTATTGTTAAAAGATTTATTTTCTCTTTGTTTTCGGTGGGTAACACAAAATGTGCATTAATTATACATACATATTTTAGCAATTGAAAAATATTTACATCTCTTGATTTATATCAAACTTTATGCTTGAAACTTAATTGCTAACAAAAGGAACAGTTGATGATGGCCTTAACAAAGTTATATCACCAACAGTTCAAATACTATAAACATTTATAAGATAATAACCAAAGTACCATTAAAAGACACTTACATTTTTAAACCAGGAGTAGGAGGTGACTGGTGGTCTGGCATCAGCACGACATTTAAAGGTAACATTTTGACCTTCAGCTCTAGTAACAATGCGGCTGGGATCTTCATTAGCCAAATGCACAGAAACCGTGGGGGGATCTGTAAAAACAAACATAAACAAGAAACAAGAACACAAAATTTTAATTTAAAAAATATTGTTTGTATTTTTTTTTTTTATTAAAATAATTTTAATAAGTCGATGTAAATAATGAAATGTGTATTGTAATATGAATGTAAGTTTATGGATTGTTTGTAAGCAAAAGTAGGTAAATACATTAATTGGGTAATTGGAAGGCAAGTTAAATGAGCGTTTGCAAATTGCATCAAAAAAAGCTATATAATAAATTGAAATATCTTAAAGAAGGTGCTGGATTTTTAATAACATAAAAAAAAACCAAACATACATACAAAAAAAAAAAAAAAATAAAAAAGCATACACAGAAAAAAATTACTGACAAAACATTTTCTAACCAACGTTTGGCTAAAGTTGATCTCGCTCTCTATAATGGTTTTCATGGTTTTCATAATTTCATGTTTTAGTTATTTTCCAAAATAGATAATAATGTTAAAAAATTAACTAAGTTTTTTTTGAATTTACAAATTTATTGACACTCCCCAAATATCATTCCACACACATTTTTTCTGTGTGTACTACGACCTCAAGTCAGGAAGAGTCTTTGATGAAGAAAGTCAATTGTGTATTTGAATGCTTGAGTTTCTGTGGAGGAAAGTGTCCCAGTATGAGTTAAATTTGTGTAAGTATCAGTTAAATTACATTACATTTGTGTAGCATTAAAGTGTAGTGTGTATGTGTGTTGCTAGTTGAGTACAATGAGAATTCATCCATTTTAAGCCATTAGTTACGGTTCATTCTTTGAATACTGTTTCGTGTTTTTCTTGCTTAACGCAAAACTCAATTTCAATTGTTTACGCACACACAGATAAACAAGCACGCATTCACATTTATACAGGACTCTCACTCATAACAATTCATTTATTATGAGGCTTTGGGAAAAAGTCCCTCAACACAACTACATTTGAACGAAAACGAAAATATTGTTTAAGAAAATTGCTGACGCTGGTTGTGAATTATTAAAATGTGTGTGTGTGTTTTTTTTTTTTTTTTTTTGTTATTGTCTTGCTACGAATACAACAGCACAGAAAAAGAAAGAAAATAGAGTTGGATTCAAACCGAAATTGGGACAATTAAGAAGTCGTCAAATACGACCAGGGGATATGCCTTTTTTTTTTTAAGAAAAAATTTGAAAGTTCTTATGGAAGTATGTTAACAATTTAGGGATACTATAGGCCACTAAAATATTCCCTAGATTTCCGTTATCTATTTGAATATGTATGTCTACACTAGGAAGTAGAATTTTGATTGCTATATACAATATTTGTACTTATATTTTACATATCGTCCCTGTTCTGACAAAGACGGTTATGTGACAATTTCACAAAAAAATTTATTGCTGTCATTTGAACCATTATTGGTCGGACATAAATTTATCAAACCGTTTAAGGATATCTTGATGTGTTCAAAAGTAAACAATAGTCAGTATTCTCAAGTTTAATACTCTAAAGTAACAAAATAAAATGCTTTTTTTGCTTTCCGGAAAACTCAGTAAAAAACACATAATTGAATTTGTTGGAGCAACGACGATATGCAAATACTACATAAAATCGATTTTACGTTTGTTGGTAACGCAATAAGTTTAAATCGATCCATGTTAGGTATCTGCTTTATTTTTTTTACCGATATGTGAAGATGCAGCTGTGTTAATTAAAATTTCAATTGTTTTTTTCCAAAACGACTTATATTCCCAACTTTCGTAGCATTGGTGATGAAATACAAAACCTCAAAAGGTATATTCTCTAGGTGGGGATGTAGTGGAATTTTTAAAGGCATAATAACATGCATAATAAACCATGTGCTAACTAATGAGCTGCTTACATTTTTATGGGAAAATTTCTATAAGTGAAAGGTGGCAGCTCGCTAGTTAGCTCACAGTTTGTTATTAGGCATAACGCTGTTAATGTTCAGTCGTGATTCAGCTCTGGTCGGGTCAAGAGCTCGCGCGTTTTTGCCATTATCATTTAATGGCAATCAGGTTGTCCCTTTTTATCTGACTTCGAGAGTTTTGCGTCTCACTTTCGCGAGGTTAACTGTGTGGCCTCACGTAACTGTGCTTTGGATACAGTTTCCAGACTACTCTACAGTTAACCGCGCGTTTTCGTTTTAATTTGAGGAGTACCATATAAATAATCATTTTACTTGTGACTGGAGGAGTACCATATAAACTCAATTAACATGAGACTGGAGGAGTTCCATAAAACTCAGCAGTAATTATTGTTCAGACGTCTCCGACTTCCTATACAATGATATAGGTCGACCTGCGGTACCTGAACCCAAAGTTTTGTAACTGGAGGAGAACCATTAAACTCAATTTTTATTTATTGTTCGAGTGTCTCCGACTTCCTATACAAAGGTATAGGTCGACTTGCGGAGCCTGAATCAACACATGACTTACTAAATCACAAGTAATAAATCTTGTGAACAGTAAGTCGCACTACAAACACTTTTGGAGGGATAACCTGGCAATATGCTTATGCAGCCAACCAATTTTAAAAATTAAAAAAAAAACGCTGTTGATGTTCATATTTTTCCGTTTGTGTCTTCTAGCTTCAGATGGTGAATAGGGTCTTAATAAAAATCTGCTATATTTTTCGTGCTGTATTTTTCTGTTCCGTGAACGAATATGCTGTTTTTGCTATCTGGTGTTCGGATAGCTGAACTTAAATTTTTTCTCAAACAATTGTTGACAAATATTTAAAGCTTCCTTGCAAGTGTTTTAAAACTGTATAACAAAAGCGATTTTACATTAGAGTTTAATAACAACATTTTTGTTTGGGGTGATATAAAGAAAGATCTCCAGATTTTCTGGAACTGTTAAAAAGTACATTGTGATTAACATATCCTGCTTGGAATAATGCTGGCGAGGAGTTTAAATTTTAAATTAAATTATTTATTTGATGCTTAGTGCAAACGAATTTATTTTCACTACTTTCATAACTTAATCCTCGACCCACTGCTTGCAATTCTGTAGTAATGTCATTGAATTTGCCTTGCATATTACTGTGCTTTAAAGACAACAGAATATGTTAAATTAAATTATTATCTTTATTAGCTTTAGTGTGATGCTTAATACCATAATGCATCTCAGATACGCCCTATATTTACGAATGTGATCAAAAATGATACATTTCACTGTTTTTTATGATCAAAAAGTGATCCACTGAATGAACGATAACTATAAGCAGCATTATTTAGTGATCTAGTGAACCAGCCTGTTTTTCTGTCATAATGGGACCGGCGTTTTTTAAGCACAAATGCGGAAACTAATTAACAGAATCATTTCGTACAATTAATCATTCAACAACTCTTGCGTCGAGTGATATGAGGCGCATTTTTACAAAAGCCACGTGTCTTCAATTTGAGTCTAGAAATGCAAACAAGCGTGCCTCTTCACAGTTTATTTTAAATCGTTGACTATCACGTCATGAACTATATAGCTCTAAATCATATCCAAAGCAATGTCTACCTCGGACTATATAGCACACAACATGGTGATGTTTTTCTAGATGTAACGCTGTTACAACTCTAACGCCACCAAATACTCGAATAATAAAGGAAATTTATTTTATTTAATATATTTTAAATATATTTAAACAAATTTTTATATGTTGCTTTGGCTTGAGTTTATTTGTGGTAAATTGCCAAAGTAAACCAACTTCTAAACAACCGGTAGTTATCAAAAACTTAAAATCGTTCATGCAAGAAAAAAATGTTCGGGGGTTGTTTAGGATTGCGTCACATTCGGGACTTGCTTGCAAAATAAACTTTACAAAATTTTAATGATGCTAAACTTACAGCTATAAATACTAAGTAATAGTACGTAAAGGTGACTGTGTTGGTGACCTTATCTAATGTAGGGTGTAATAAGTAATAAAGAAAAACTTTAATGAAATATGTAATACAAAAGTATTGTACATATACATCCTTATAATTCACAAGCAATGTGACATAGAGTTATTACTTAAAGAAAAGTCAGAAACAATTTTTTAATACTGATAGTAAAGTACATGCACGTATGCACAAACACTTAAATATTTGAAATTGAGAATAGTTTTCATTTGCCCTGTCTTATATTTTGAGTATTCGAAAAAAGAACAGGAAAATCGTGCACAAAAAATACACTGAATGTCTGGCAAACTGAAAAAAAAAAACAAATTGAGACACCACTTAAATAGTTAATAGACTAGAAGTAAATAAATGTCAATGTGATGATGATAATGATGTCGAGGAAGGAATGATGATGACAACAATGTGAATGTGACGGGATGGCTGGAATATCATTAATACACACAGTATCATCAACATCATACACTAAATAGAATTTCATATTGAAAATATGAGGACATTTTATGAAAATCGCTGAAACACGCACAATTCTTTTGAATACTAACTACGATATTAGCAGTGGCCATAATAATGATGTTGATATAAATAAAAGCAAATAGGAAATTGTTGTTCCACCATAAATTACCCAGTAATTACTAAAATATTTGCAAGTATAAATGAATTACTAACATTAGTAGCTACAATTTTACATCGATGTTACTAAGCAATCATTACAAATGCCATGCGGATATTTACTATAAATCGAACTGTTCACTCGAACTCAACTAAACTGAAATTAAAATGAAATGAAATGAACTTGAACTAAAGCCATAACTGTAACTGTCACGAAACGGCAAGGACAAAACAATAGAAATTATATACAGTATAGTAAAGATAACAAAATACAAAAAAAAGACATATTATTATTAAGCCTAAAAGGAAAAAGCGTGATGACATTCAGCAAGAATTTTTATTGAAATATTATATCTATAGTGGCCTAGAGTACAAAAGAAAACAAATTATATACTATAAATTCAAAGTGGCATTATTAAAACTATATAGTATATAAAATTGAGCGTGACATTATACAATACAAATATAATATAGAACAAAGTAATATATCTAGCGCCTAAAATTATTCCCATTCAATTACATATAGAAAAGAGAGGTTATTAAACACTATGGTAAGTGAGTTTGAAATGATATTATTCTGAGTGTGATTAAAAGAAAATGAAAATTATTTATATTTGCGCCTAAAGCTGTGCTACATAATATATTTTTTATTAAGCCTTAAAGTATCTTTATTTTGCATTACATTAAATTCAATGCATTACATTAAAGAATTAATTCATTCATTTAGTTTATGTTAATCAACTAAAAAGAGTTTTATATTTGTTTTATTAGAAAAACGATATTATAAAAATTAATAACATATTTGAGAAACATGTTTAATGAAATGTCACTAGAGGTGCACAAAGAAATGTTGCCAATTTGATATGCGTATTTTGCTGCCGTTGAATTATTTATGAAGAAAACCTCTTCAACGTGAGTACTGCTATACCGTGTAACATTGGATCAGGTAGAATTAAAGGCAAATCAGTATTCCGGCCTTTGATAACGAGATGAGTAAGATTCGGTTGTTGAAGAAACGCATGATTCTGGTGAAAGTGATTGAAAAGCTACATGACATGATAATAGTGATGCAATAAACTTCAGTATTTTACTGATAGCTATCTTAGAAATAACAGGGCAGAAGTTGGGGACTACTCATTTGAGTTAAATTTATCCTGATTTTTAATTCTAAGAGACCAGGTATCTAACTAAGAAAAAGTGCTGTTTACGTTATAACATTTCAGAAAATGTTTATTACTTATTTAATAGTGCAAGAGCATTGATTCTAAATAACTCCCTAAATACTTCAAAACTTGTCATAAGTGATGTGCTTAAAAATGTGTGCAAGATAATGCAAAATATTAATCTATGTAAACAAACATCTTCAACTAAAGAAACATCGGTTGGTTTGTACCAAATGAGCATGAGTTCTATGCACATTTAGAACTTAGTGCAGTTTATTTATATCTATATATATAAAAGTGAAACTCTGTGTATGTGTTTGTGTGTGTGTTAGCTATAGACTCCGAAACTGTAAAACCGATCGAACTCAAGCTTTGGCAGGTTGTTGTACTCATTCCAGGGAGTGTTTATGGGTGGCAAAAATTAGGTGGGGCCACGCCCATAAAAAATTAGTTGTCATTTTTAGCTACTTGCACTTGACTGATTTTTCTGAAAGTTTGCACACATATTGAGCTGTTATTACTATATAATTTCGTGATTAGAAAAGTGGTTTGCTACTCCCATAAAAAATTTATAATTTTGAGGTACTTGAACTGGACCGATTTTTCTGAAACTTTGCGCACATATTAAGCTGTCATTGCTTTACTATTTCCTGATTAGAAAAGTGGGCAGTGCTACGCCCATAAAAAAAAGTTATAATTTTCAGCTACTTGAGCTTCACCGATTTTCCTGAAACTTTGCACACACATATTGAGATCTCATGATTAAACAATTTCGTGATTAGAAAAGTGGGCAGTGCCACGCCCATAAGAAATAAGTTATCATTTTTAGCTACTTGCACTAGATCGATTTTTCTGAAACTTTGCACACACATATTGAGCTGTCATGACTATATAATTTCGTGATTAGAAAAGTGGGCAGTGCCACGCACATTAAAAAAAAGTTATAATTTTTAGCTTTTTGCACTTGATATTCAATTAAAATTCAGAATGCATTTTTATTCATTAAGGGGCGTAGCAACGCGCGCCGGGCTTTTCTAGTATATTATATAATAGAATATACAAAAATGCGCTACAAAAATAAAATAGATTTTATCTCACGACCTAAATCTGCGATGTATTTTCTATTGCGATTTGTATGGGATATTTCTGTCCGTAATAATTTTGTAAAACTGAGAAATAAAAAGCTTTTCAACATTCAAAGGAACAGTGTTGCCATATCATATGCAAAAACTTTTTAGTTTAAAGTTTTGCAAAATGAGAATTAACCGACTTTAAATCGCTTTTAATCATGACTGCTTACATGCAGTAACCTTATTATACCCTTCACACAGTGAAAAAGGGTATATATAGGTTTGTCATTCCGTGTGAAATTTCTACAATTTTCATTTCCGACCCCATAAAGTATATATTTTCTGAAAGCTTATGAATAGGGGAGTCGATTAAGCCCTGTCAGTCTGTCCGTCTGACCGTCTGTCCGTGTGTATGTTGAAATCAACTTTCTGAAGCCCCCCGACATAGGTTGGACCCGGGTAAGGTATTAAAATATCAGAAATATTCGGGAGTAGATCGGTATTGAAAATCAGAAACATCGGTACATAAACAACTGAGATATGAGCAAAAACCCACGACCACCTCGATTTTTTTTTCACAAAAACAACATTACAACAACATACATACATACAAACGTGTATACTGGTTAGAGAAAACGTGGCATCGAATCCCAACTGAGCCAAAAAAAATTTTTTTTAATTTTTTTTTTTATTTTTTTTTTTATTTTTTATTTAATATATTATTTATATTTTTATTATTTTTTTTTAATTTTTTTTTTTTTTTTTTTGTTTTATATATGTATATTATATATATAATAATTTTTTTTTAAATTTTTTTTTTTTTCGTTTTTTTAACATACATACGTGTACGTATTTCATATGGGATGAATGGTGATACAAGCAACTGTTATTGCATGACTACACGTTGTGAAGGGTATATAAGATTCGGCATGGCCGAATATAGCACTCTTACTTGTTTTAATTTTTTTTTGTTTTATGTTTATTATATATATAATAATTTTTTTTAATTTTTTTTAACATTTTTTTTTTAATTTTTTTTAAAATTCTTTTTTTTTTGTTTTTTTAACATACATACGTGAATTTATAATTTTACAATGGGATGTTTTTATATATGTATGTTTTTTATATATGTATGTACGTATTTCATATGGGATGAATGGTGATACAAACTACTGTTATTGCATGACTACACGTTGTGAAGGGTATATAAGATTCGGAACGGCCGAATATAGCGCTCTTACTTGTTTTTATTTAGTGTTCAATGTTTATTTGCACTAGTTCAATGTGAATAACATTATTCATGACTTGTAATTAATATGTGCAAGAGGAGGCATGAGGAATGTCTTCTCCAAATCAAAAATTAATGGCTTTTAATGATGTGCTTCAAAGTACATGCAAATGCATGCGAAAAATCTTAAGCAATTCATATAGACAAACATTATAAACTCATGTGCATGCTTTCAATCCATTTATTAGTTTGAATCGAGGATTATTAATATATTCACATAGGCACATCATCTCCAATGACATGTTAATGTAAAAATCAAGCATGTTCCATCTAAGTTGAACCACTTGATCATGCGTAGAACTCATGCATTCACTATTTTCTTATTTTTGCTGAGAATTTATCGCGCAAAGACTTACTCTTCTACAACGTCTCCACAGCATCTTAATGTCTTGTTTAAAATGCAATTTTTTTGCAGAATTTTTGTTTAAGACTTGTAAGATCGAACTCGTTAAGAAATTAAGTAATATAAAATAAAAGTCAAAAGTGTACTTTGGCTAGCTTGCTAGTGAGAGAACTGTTAAGCACAAATATATTTATTACACCGCCGTAAAAATTAGATATAGGCTTTTTAATAAATACAAAGGAATTTTTTTTTAAATATATTATAAGAGAAGTGTCTAGGAGGGACAATATTACTTAACTATAATGTTTCTTTTACCCCTCAGTATTATCTACAAATGATTTTAAAAATATACAAAGAATATGTAACATTTTTAAATTTTTCGAATTTGAGAGAAATTTTTTATTTTTTTTTACTTAGAGTCGATAAGTCCTGTAAAATATAGTTTATTGAAGCTCTAAGCACTTATATGAAATGTCAAGTTCATTTTAATCATTTTATTGGCACAATTTCCATTCAATTATTATATTGGCCAAAACAATCTACTTGATATAATTGCACAAGTATATGTTGATTGTTTAAGGACCTCTATAAATTTTCTTGCTATTTCCTTTTAGCAAAATTATTTCAATTCTTTCTTAAGCTAATCAATTTCGAAAAAAACTGGGTTTTTGCTGATACAACAATAATTTAAGAATGTAGAAATGTACTAAAAAAAATTATTAACAACGTACATATTTATGTCTATATGTGAGTACAGACAAAATGTAGGCTACAATAAAATACCAAAAAAAAAAAACAAGCAGAATGCCACAAAAAAAAAAACCACGTACGATGAAAAAAATATTGGCACAAGAAACTAACAAAAAAAAAAGTAAAAGAAAGAGATACAACAATTTCAATGTAAAACTTACATGCTACACGTATGATACGTTTATCTTCAATGGCGCCACCAGAAAACCATGGATTAGATGCACGACATGTGAGCTCAGCATTATCATTTTCCGAAGTTACCTTTAATGTTAAAATGCTGGTTGTTAAATTTGAGTCCTGCAAAGAAGACAGCAAATAAAGCCAAGAAAAAAGTTAAATGTAAGTAAAATAAACTGTATAGTAGGTATATGGGTGTGTGGGTGTGTATGTGTGAGTGACTGTGTGTGCATTATACTAAGAATTTAAGATTTATGTTTATGTGTGAAAAAATTATTTGACTTTTCGCCACAAACATGTAGAAATAACAAATAGTACGACTGTTTTGGCAAACTTGTTGCTGAGCTAAGGATATACTTTTGAATATAAATATATTACTTTAAATGCTTGTAAAATACAGTTTAACTTTAGTCGTGTAATAAAAAGGAAATTTCCTCCCTTTCAAAGAAAGATTTATATTAATTACCTCACGATCACTATGCGCGGTAACTTCTGCATTTCGTATGGGTTCGCCATCTAAGAGCCAGGTAATTTTGGCAGCTGGATATGAACCCCACGACTCACAACGTAAAGGCACGGGATGACCGGCAGTTAGCAGGTCATTTGGAGTAATAATTTTCACTCGAATAGGTTTTACTAGAAAATGGTTAACGAAAGACACATATTCAATTAAGCTTTTGCCTTTAATAAAATGTAACAAAATATTAAACTTACATTGTACCTGCACCGGTACTTCCTTTATAACAGGCTCTATCAGTTTTGTGCCTTGGGCACGACACTGTATTTTCGCTCCGTTATAGTCTCTGGTTGAAGTTCCAATTAACAGTTGATTCACTATAACCGTTGTACCCTCTTCCACTGATGTATGACTGGTGCCAATTAGTTCGGTACCACCCATCCACCAGGTAACTTTAGGTGGTGGTCGTCCTAGAAATAAAAACAAATTATTTAAATATAAATTTACTTGTTTTTCATTTATCAGCTTGTAAGCTGTACTACTTTTCGATAATTATATGTTCCCTGTTTGTTTTTTCTTTTTTTTTTTTTGTATAAAAATGTACACTGGAAGCAAAAAAACAAGCGAACAGGCCCTTAGTTTAATATTATTACGGAGGATTGCAAATGATAAAGGCTGAGTGCAAATAATTAAACTATATTAATAAACTAAGAGCTCCTTGAAGTAAAATATGTATGCTGAGTGCGACTTGGAGCATTTAGAGGATAAAAAAAGTTTTGACAAAAATAATCTATTGTCAGAGTCATTATAGGATTGTCAAAGGTAAATGCCTTATTTGCATTTTTTTTTAATTCCGAACTAAACTATAATGATATGTCTGGCATATAGTTGTAGAGTTGTAGAACCGCCTTAAAGAACATTCTATACGATTTAGCAAAAGCAATATTAATTAGTTATAAAGATGATGTTACCTGATCCCCTAAGAATTTTTTTCTTAATTAGTCTAAAGCTCACAGATATTTTTCAAAAGCACCATATTTTATTTAACTCTCTTCCAAATTGTACATTGAGGGTTCATTCCACAGTGCTTATACTCAATGGATATTTATAATGATTTCATTAGTCTGTACAAATTTTGTTTCTCTAAGAAAGAAAAAAACTGTATTCAGAGAACGCTGAGCTTAATTGCTTTTATTTAATTTTTTTTTCAGACAATTCTGCGTAGCAAAATGCTAAATTTTTAAGGAAGTTAAAACAAAAGTTGTAATATTGATACAACAACTGCTTATATTGTTACCAAACTGATGGTTAAAGTAAAAATTATAACAAAGAAATGATAGTAAGAAAAGAACGAGTAAGAACAATAGAAAAAGATTTTAATTGTAAATTTAGTTCTAGCTGAATTATGGTCGAAAATATAGGTACAACAATCGTTCCTTGTAAGCTCAATAGATAATATTGACAACCAACACTTAAATATTGATCAATGAGTGCTGATGATGAAACCGTAGTTGGTTTTAAAAATGCATTTCACTCGGTTGGTGTCAGAATATGTTCTTTTATTATCAGAAATAAGATTTAAATTTTTCAAAAACAAAAATATTTTAAATAAGCCTGTGAATATGCGTCTCCGTCTGCTTAGTTATCGGTAGGAAAGGTAGCCTATTCATGTAACTAATCAGGTTTTTATACTTAGATCTGTGTATAGAATTTTATTTAAATCCGTTAAGTAATTTTTCGTTAAGTAATACTTCTTCAGATGACTCTGGCTGATAAAATTTTTTCGCCAGTACTTGGACATTCGAAACCTTTGAACAACCGACTAACTATATACAAAAAAAAATATTTTTCCCATAATTCTGAAAATTCTCCTGATAACTGTGATAAAACATAAACTATGTGTTAATCTAAATAGGTTGTTGTCTATATGTATGACATAATTCATTTGGTTGAGTAACAAACATTTAAACATATAAACTTACACATGTATAATATTATTAGAATAAAAGGAATTTAAAAGTCGGACTTAGAATCAATAACATACTGTAATCAGATATAAACAGAAGCTCAAATAAATAAAATTTGTTAAAAAAAACATAGATCATTGTGGAGAAATTTTAAATGGACCCTAATAGATTTGTGATATTTTTGAAATAATAAATCCCGCAAGAGAGACTGAAATAAATGTAAAGAATCTTGTTCACATTTTTTACACATTTTTTTCTCATTTCATTCCAATATCTAGTCGCTGTTTTTAGAAAACCCTTTATTCAATATATATAAGTAGTTTAACAAATAAATCATAACATAAAAACAACAACAAAAACTAACACAAAAGAGAAAAAATAAAACGAAACAAGAGAAAAATAAAATTTACATAATTTTCGCTATAGCATCCTATAAATCAAATTGTTGTTGTTATAGTTTTCCTACATTGTCATTCATTTAATTTATGAACACACCCATGAACACAACATATATACACATGTGTGTGTGTGGATAAATGAAAATACACATACACGTACCTATAAGTGTATGTACAAATTCTTATTTATTCGTGTAAACATAAATCCTGATAACATTCATATCACATGCATGAACAACATAAAATTTTTAACAATAACAACTAAATATTAAAAATAGTGATAAAATATATATTTGAGAAAAAAAACGGTTCTTTTTAGTGTTATCATTAACCATAACATAAACAATTCCATTATATAAATTGAAAGGGATATAAAAAGTTTGTGTAAATACTATTAATAGTGCCCCGGTATGCTTCGCTATCTCATAATACTTATGAGAAATATAACATTTTATTTTCATAATACAATATAAAAGCTATAACTTTTATTTCTATTGGGCTGGAATTTCCTAAAGTAAATAATCATTTTGTAAAACATTTAAAATTTATGGGGTAAAAAATTTAATAACTTTTAAGTTTATAATTTTTTTTCTCTTCAGACTGGAAAATTAATAATGGTGGAATTGACAACTATACCTAGAATCTGAATAATAGAATTTTATTATTGAAATTAGCAATCAATTATTTTAAAGCCAAGACTATATATTCGATATCTAAAGGTCAAAATTTCGACCTCGAAGGATACTAACATAAAACCGTAAGATATTTGGCCTGAACCGTTAGACCTCGCATATTTCGCAGTGTAATAATAATGAACGTTTAAAGCAAAGTCTAGTAATATGGCGGCATTGTGGATGGAAAGGGATGGGACATGGTATCCCTATGGGAGTAATTTGTGGCATAGGAATATTCTGGACCTTGTACGTAACGAGGTTAGAGAGAGTCAGTGCCGGTGCAGCGGACGGATCCGAACTCGAAACTAGTACACGAATGTGTTCTGAAGATCAATAGGGGTGCCTCTATGGGAATGAGTCAGCGGTCGAACTTGCAAAAACGAGAGCTGCTGTGGCATTTTGCGGATCGGAACCTTGATTTTTGGGTGGAATCTATGAACCTGGAAGGATGGATGGAAACGGCCATATGTAGGCAGGCACGTATAGTGCCCTAAAGGCCCCTTGGCAGAAATGCAGTCGGGGTACTCGGATATAATCGGAGAACCCTGAGCTGGATAACTGCTTTGATCACAGGGCATAGCAACTTTAACTATTTATTATCTGCACAGGATCGGGGTTGTGGAGGAAAAGGGATGCCAACAAAGATACGATATAGGTAGATACGAAAATTCGACAAAAAGAATTTCGTATAAATCGACCTCTACTTTAAATAGAACAACAATGATATTGATTTGATCTGCTTTATGGATAATAATCCACTGGAATGCTCAATACAAATTCTCCTAATAATTGCATGTCCAGCAGAAATAAAGAAAATGCTGGGAAATCTCACAGACATAACTCAGAATCCTTGCGGTGGCAAAAAAGTTTAATTTTGCTTTACTCTCTAACATGTGCCTCATTTTTTTACGTATTTTACTTACATACGCAGTTGCCCATGAAAGCCATATACATGTAAATTATTTAAACTATAATATAAACAAAAATTTTAATATTTTAACCACCTGAAATTTTTTTTATATAGAAAGCAAGTTTACAAATTGATAGCACAAAATGTAGAAACTGTTCAAAAAAGGCCTAGAATTTTCCCGTTTAAATTAAACAATCTGATTACGCTAATTTTTCCATTAAACAGCATAAGAGTCTCTTTACAATTAAGATTCCACGACCGTGGCTCCGATTACAACTGTGTTTGATTAACCTCTTACTGGTTTAATATATCTTGGGTTTTTTGATGGAGGCTAATGTTTTGTACCAAAGCCCATTGACCTTAAGTTCTTTCTTATACTTTCCATCCACTAGATCACAGTTTTCACTAACTTACAACATTAAAGCTTCTATATAACTTCTATAACTTTTGCCAAGATTGTATTTATATTAACAATTAAAATTTTGTTAATCGTTTCTTGTATCGAACATAGGGATCGGCATTTTTGATTTTTCTCGGAGGCAGTAGTGGTTGGTCACCTTCAGACATAAACATCCAATTATAAATGCTCGATTGTAAGTTTGGCAAAAAAGTTTTTTTTCCAAATTCTCTTGCAAAAATACCTTTTATATAAAGGTATACGATAAACATTAAGTCCAGTACGATCAAATGGTACAAATTTAAAATGCTCTTAAGCTTGCTTCCGCAATTCCGACTCCTTTTACTTATCCCTATTAGACTTTAGGTAATACCATTGTTCACATATGGGTAAGACCATCACAAATTAACTTAAAATATTGCTATTTCCAAATTTTCTAAATCTTAGAAGATAAACACAGAATCACAGAACTAAGAAAAATTCCATAGTTAAAGTCATCTCATCTGGATCCGAAAACATAAGGTCCAGAAAATTAAGAACTTGGTAAAGCAGGATTACATGCGAAAGGTTTTCAGATTGCTATGATTCAATATATGACATTTTTTTTTTTTTTTGATAAGACAAAGATTATTTTTCGTGACCCACGAGTATAAGTCAGAAGGGTACATTCCTTTTAAAAATTAAAACAAATATAAATTTCTTAGCGACAATTTTGTTTTCCCTTATTGTGACAAGCATAAATCAATCAATAGGATACTATATTGAACAAAATTGCATATTGCATAAAATTGTTAAGTAACATACATACAAACTCAATTTTTATACCCTTCACCTGTGGTGCACAAGGGTATATATAGCTTTGTCATTCCGTTTGTAATTTCTACAATTTTCATTTCCGACCCCATAAAGTGTATATTTTCTGAAAGCTTATAAATAGAGGAGTCGATTAAGCCCTGACCGTCTGTCCGTCTACCCGTCTGCCCGTCTGTCCGTGTGTTGGTTGAAATCAACTTTTAGAAGCAACTATATGTTCCTCAGATCTGTATATGATATCAATCTCTTGGAAATATCCAGGAATGAATCGCTATTGAAATTCAGCACAACCGCCCTATAACTTTCTGAGATATGAGCAAAAAACCACGACCACCTCGTTTTTTTTCACAATTACAACAACAACATACATATATACATACATGTAAAAAACATACCAAACAAAAAAAATTACAAAAAAAAAAATATTAAAAATAAGAAAAAAAATAATAAAAGAAACTACAAAAAAAAATTTTAAAAAAAATTGTAAAATAAATTTAAAAAAATTTTTTAAAAATTTTTCTAAAAAAATTTTTTTAAAAAATTAAAAAAAAATATAAAAAAAAAATAATAAAATATAAATAATATATTAAATAAAAAAAAAAAAATTTTTGGCTCAGCTGGGATCCGATGCCACATTTATTCTAACGTGTACGTATGCACGTATTCTATATGAGATGAATGGTGATACAAACAATTGTTATTGCATGAGTACACGTTGTAAAGGGTATATAAGATTCGGCACGGCCGAATATAGCACTGTTACTTGTTTAACTTATACTCTTCTCTAGATATAAACAGTAAGCATATAGGAAGTTTTCTTTAACTTTGCTGTTCGATAGAAAAATACGAATCCTAGCTTCACTGACAATCAATAAACAATAAGGCTTAATCCTTGTGTAAAGATTTGTTTATTTTATTCAAATAAAAAGGGATTTAGTTTATTAGAAAAAATAACTTTTTAAATGTATGGTTTGTTTTAGTGCATTGATTTAACTCTTACGGTACTTTATTTATTATTTCACTTACTATAAACCAACTTGTTATTACACTCAGTTTAATGCTCTCTGTTATGATACTGCTGTGTCATCTGCACTTAATCAACTATGAATATGAATACTGGCATAATTGTTATGGTCTACAATATTCTGCAAACTTATAGCACAATGATGGTATTATGTTCTAGACTACAACTTTGGTATATACACAATGGTTGCACTACATTGTTCTACAACAATTAAAATAAATTGGTGACACTCCATATGTATACTGGTGACACCACTATGTTTTAGGACGATTAAAATAAGACATGCAGGTCTTGTCTATGACAAGGGATGATAAACGCCTGCGAAAAATGTGAATCACACTTAATCTAAATCTTTTGTATTTATTCAACTACAATATTTGTCTAAAGAATTTATCTTTTTGTTTAATGTTAGAGAATATATGTATATGTGTCGAAATTCTCATCCATCCACCTTTAACATTTCATCCTACTTTGTACATTATAATAATTTGTTATATGTACTAGTAGCATTTATTCCAGAAAAAAAGAACAGTTTTAGTTATAAGATTATAAAAAAAGTAAAAAGACTGGCCAAAATAGTTCAAACCTAATAGCAGGGTTAAATTAAAAAATTATAGATAGTTCTATAGGAAATTCTATTTAAATAGCAAAAATCAAAAAAAGTTTTACAAAGCAGCTTCAGTAAATAAATTTTCTAAAAGCAGAAAATTTATGAAAAAATTCCATCACCATTTCAATTTAGTCGCTGTGAGAAATAAATAAAAATTAGCTAAGCAAAATCGTTTTTCTTTTTAGATATTATACCTAACAATAGCAGTTGATAAATACATAAATTTAAAATAAAATTTTCTAATCGTTATACCCTCAAAACACAATAAAAACATTCTCCAAATAATCTAGTATCTTCTTATCCATACAACAATCTCTATGTGCTCCAACAATCATGAATATTTCATGATTCCAACAACTTCAGTTAACAAGTAAATTATTGCAATTTAAATAGAAAGAAACAAATTGTATTTTTCCCAAAATTTGTAGACAAACCATCAATCTTAATCAATACAATAAAATTTTCTTTGGTAAAAAATACATTCAGTTTCTAGTGTAGGCCATTAGAAAAGAAAATCAAAAGTGTTGTACGTTAATAGTTATACACACATTATTGCAATGAGTAGAGTGCGCGTGTTTATGCATATGGGTGGGAGAACAAGGATAAAATAAGACTAAGATATTCCGTCTTGCTGTCAGTGGCGTTGGCGTGTCGTGTTTGTATCGAAAACTACAGAAAAAACGAAAAGGTCTCATACATTTTACATTATCTTAAATATTACACGATATAAAAAATACGACAACGCCACTGACAATAAGGCTTATTGTTATCTGTCCTTAGCGCCATGTATTTTATAATTTTAAGGATTTCTCGATACGATACTTATTTGTACAGCTTAAATATAACGACAATATTATTTATTATATTGACACTGTAAATGATTATCTTTCTATTATTATCATATTGTGCACTGTGATTGCTATTTAGTATTTTATTGCAAAAAAAAAAGTTTAACATTTGCATAAATTGTTATCACGCATTTTTTTAGATTAAATTTTACAAGAACTACAAAATTCTTAAAGCTTATCGTAAACAATATTTCTGTTTACAAAAAAGTTTAAAGAACGCAGTTTTTTTAATATTCGAAATTTGTGTGCTTTTGTAAATAAAATATTCATTGTTATTTATTGTTTAACAAGAGGAATATTGTGTTTACACTTTTCTCTAGTAATTTTTCATAAAAAGAAAAAAAAAACGTTATAAAAAGGAGTAAAATTTTTCACCAAGCATAATAAAGAATGTGAAAATGTTTTCGTGTCATAAAGAATGTATCATGTTTAGAACAACCACATAAATATTCAATTTTTCACGCTTATACTCGTACGTTTATACACACACAAATTATTCATTCGTAACAAATATACTCTTTTGTTCATATGATTAAATGATTTTATTTGGACAGACTTAAAATGTGTTTAAAGTCAGGGTAAATTTTAAAACACTCGCTTTATTAACGCTAGTAAACTCTTTCACACTAAATTAAAAAAGTCACAACTTAAAAATGTCCTATCGAGCAGCATAAATCGATACGAATAATAATAATAATTGACTTTTTCCATACATCCCACTTAAAAAATCTTACGAATTTTCTAGACAGTACTGATTTTATTAGCACAAGGTCAAGCATCACTTGATGATTAATAACCAGGAGTAGTGTGCCCTGGTGGACTAGTCAGTAGTGTGCTGGTTTGCTAGTTTGGGGGTTGCGGGTTCGATTCCCGCCAGAGACTCTGAACTTGCCTGCTTCTCTTCTCTCTTTTCTGTTATTTTCTATTTTATTCTATTCTATTCTACTCTATTCTATTCTATTCTATTCTATTCTATTCTATTCTATTCTATTCTATTCTATTCTATTCTATTCTATTCTATTCTGTTCTATTCTTACTTTTCTATTCTGGTTTCACAAAGGAATCAATATAATGGACCCAAGTGAGCTGCACAACAGCTGTCTGTTGTACCTAACCTTCTAACCTATAACTACGAGTAGGCATCAAATGTTGTTTCCTGTGGATTAGTACTGCTAAATACAAACACGTCGTATGTAACCTTATAGCATAGCTTTTGTAAAATTCATATGCAAAGTCTTCTGACAAAATTTCACTTAGAGTTTGGCCTATTTTGTTCTGATAAACCACCTGAAATCAGCTGTAGGCAGATATCTCTGCCGCTGGAACAATTTTGAGAGAGTTTGTTGAGTTTTATTTTTGACAAGTCAGATGTAAAACACATGCCGTGTATTATTTTCTTCAATGACTAAAGAAGTGCGTTTTGTAATGAAGTTTTTTTTAAGGCTGTTTGGTCCTTAGAGTACTTTTCAGACTATCTCGTTTGAATATAGAACATTTATTCTCTATTATATTTATCACCATTAGTCAAGAAGTTTTCAGTAGTGACGTAAGCAGCCAAAAGATATACATGAGTTTGTGACAGCAAACGAAACAGTATATATGTATAAGAAACATCCACTAAAACTTCAAACTTCTAGGCATTGCTTCACAAACTTTTATTGTAAATTCCATTTATTTATTTTTTTAATATTTCTATTGGTTAATTATTTTAAGCAATTTTACACAATTTTTTATACAAAATGTAAAAAAGTAGTAGGAAAAACTAAAAAAACATAAACATATACAAAATTTTTATAAGCTACTAGCCTACCGGGCGGTTTCGCCACTTAACACCAAATTTCAAAAAAGTTCCATTAGCCTTTTAAGATCTTTTTAAATTTTTGTGCTGCATGCATTAGGTCCGAAGATACAATATTACCGATTTTACCAGTTTTTAGCTATTTCTCCCCTAAATTCCAAAATTTCGAAAAAGCACAAAAATTCATTATAGATTGTTTTAAGGAGAGTAAAATTACGTTTTTACTTTTTTCCTATTGCTATTCCTCTCAAAAATAAATGCTGTTCAAAAAAGTACTAAAATTCAGTTTTTAACCGTTTTATTCCCTTAAAGTTCAAAATTTCCTAAAAGTACCGACACCTATCCAATTATTTTTAACAGACTCTTAGGTCCTTCCTGAGTTTCTGTGATATCTTTATTAAGCCCGAAGATACTGAGCTACCGATTTTACCCTTTTTTTACCCGTAAAACACTAGGGTGCAAACTTGTGCAAACTTAACTTAAACCATCTACTATATAGTCCTTTGGATAGGTGAGCCCGTTCTTGAGTTATAAAACTACAACGAAAAGTGGCATTGATTTTTTTATAAGTTCTTAATATATACTTTTTTTTTAAATAGCTAAAAACTATAGAAACTTTTTATTAAATTAAAATTTTACTGTAAACCGAAATTTTTATCATAAACTTTTTTTAGATCGGTTTTGCAAAATTTTATTAAATTTTTCCAGACAACTGCCATCCAAAAATTTGTTTTGAAAAACATGTTTTGAATAGAAAGAAATACAAATAACCCGTTTACAGCATATAACATTATGTAAATACTTATGTAAATTTAATTGTTTGCACTTTATACACATGGCCACTTCCCTACTCATACAAAAGCACACACAAATCAATCTTATTTATTTACACAATATACGTATGGGTATGTGTAGGTATTCTCCACCATATTTCTTGAACAACATTCAAAGGCTTTTATAGGAGCTTGTGTGTATATACCAACGGCTGTGTGTATATTGTATATTCTTTGATCCTTTTTGCCTAAAAAAATGTCGTTGTCTCTGTGATAAATAGTGGTTATATCCTTTTTCGAAAAATAAATTTCTTTGAAAAATTGTGTGTTGCTTGTTCATTTGGTATACTCAAACTATTTATAAAGCTATTTTATATTCTCTTAAAAATATGACTTCATATGTTTAACGATGATTTCTACAATCCTTTGAATTTTTAAACGACGGTTAGTGAGATGGACGGTTAATAAAAAATTTTCCAAATAAATCAAAAATATTTATTAACGATTAAGTTCTGCACATAATTTTGTGTGGCTTTTAAATGATGAACCAAACACACTATTTAAATCTGTATTATGATCCTCTTTATACACATCACCATACTTATGTACATCGTATTTGGCCCTAACCATACTGATAACATTTATATACGAAGACGCCTGACAAGGGTACCCGGGTACCCATATGCATTTAAATATAAATTTTTTCGGTGTAGGGTAAACGTTGTGCCCTTTGGTATTCGAACCATACGCCAGCCCGAAAATAAGGGAAAACATAACATGGGAGTCTTTATTATTCGATATATTTTTATCAGAAAATATAAAAATTTAAATCATGATCCATAGCAACAAAAAAGACAATAAAATAGCATTAGATTTCAATCTGCAGGTATTTAAGACTTAAAATTTAAACCTCGCTAGTTTCCTTAATTTCAATGGAAATAATTGATGCTTTTATTGGAATTTTATTAATGATGTCAGCGATGATCCTTTGGGAAAATTATAATCACCTTTTACACAAAGCATCATTAAGACGCATAATACGTTTTGACAATGTATTTACAAGATTGTCACGCACTGAAATAGAAAAGCTGCTGATATCTGAGATATTTGGAATATACTGACGCAAAATCTACGCATAAACTATTTTCCAGATGAAAATGTGATAGTAGACGAACCGTTATTTCCATTTAGAGACATAAATATATTTGCTTAATATATTCCCTCAAAACCAGCTAAATATAGAATTTAAAAATTTTGTAATGTTACACAGCCAATAGCTATTCTTAGAATAGAAATATTTACACAGACATGCCTGGTGGTCAGTGGCAGGCAAGCATAGGAGAAATATTCGTTATAGGTCTGGTTGATTTGTATACTTCATTTTTATACTGTACATCACTCCTTTTGGTCATTCGGCTACAATAAGTGGAATAAGACTCATCGGTATTCTTTCACAAAACAAAGCCTACATTACAACATGACTATGTCCAAACCCAAACGGCGATATTGGTTGAACTTATTGTCAGTTGTGACCAATATGAATAGCGTTTTCTTTCCTTCAACATTGTATTATACTCACTTGACGTGGAGTTAGCAACTATAAATATGAACAAAGGAGCCAATGATAATCGAGTAACACGATACGCTAACGTCCGGGCAGCTATCGAGCTTATGACAAATAAATCCATACCCACAGATGTCTACAAGCATGCTGCACTACCGGATACAAATAAGCGAGATAAAACGGGACTGCTGCAACTAAAGCGTCGCTGCTACATTTGCGTGACTTCTGATCCAAAATCTGATCGCGAAATATGCATTGGTTATAAACGGACAATGTGCAATATGCAAAGCAAAATTATTGCTCTACGCTGCACTAAATTCAATTTTTTATTATTCTTGTATGCAACATTACTAGTACAAAGTTTTTTTTACAAATACAAGGTTTAATGTAAAATAATAATTTTTCTGAATAACCAATAAAACATATGAAAATTCTAAGTTTTTACTTTTGTAATACAAAATATAAATATTGTGTAAATTTCTTCGATCTTTTTATATTGATATATTGTTTTTATTTCTTCGAGCTAAAGATCACTTTTTTTTTTTTTTTTTTTTTTTTTTTTATAAAAATTATTATTTTATTCCAATATTTCGCTACCACATTGGGTAGCTTCTTCAGGGAAAGTTTTTACAATTTATTACAATTAACAATTAAAATATAAAAATTGTGTAAAAACAAATTTTTTTAAAAAAGGCGGGAAAAAAAATTTTTTTTTTTTTTTTTGTTTACATTTAAAATAACAAACGAAAATTCAAATTCATACATATATCACAAAAAAATATTTCTGTCAACAATTTTACAATTTTTTTAAAAAGGCGGGAAAATTATTTTGTCAACATTTAAAATATTGTACAAACAAAAATTTAAAAACATACATATAAAATATTACAAATTACAAAAACTTTTTAAATATTATACAAACAAAAAATACAAATGCATATAATATATTATATTAAAACTAACTGACTAAAAAACTAACATAGTTCTAGACCTTATTAACTAATAGCCTATAATTCTGTGCAACATTAGCTGTATCAGTTTTATAATTAATTCTTTGAGTAGACGGTACCTTTATAATTTGCAACATTTCCAATATATATCTACGTCTATAGTTATTCTCTGTATTTAAAACTGTTGTGTTTTCAAAATCAGGATAATGATTGGAATTAGTGCAGTGTAATGATAATGCAGTTTTTTGTGCAGTTGTTGTATTCCTGTTCTTTTGGTCTGACTTATGTCCAGCTAACCTAGTTTTAAGTTTATTTTTCGTTGTTCCTACATATACCTTATCACAATTTTCATTATTATTACCACTACATGGTATTTTATAAACTAAATTAGACCTATCTAATTTATCTATTCTATCTTTCGTTTTACTAAATAATCTACCTAATGTGTTATACATTCTATGGGCCATTGTATATTTCCTACTGTCATAAATTTGAGATTTCTCCAATCTTTCAGATAAAAGAGGAACATAAGTTACTGATTTATGAATTTTAGGTTCAATAATAGTTCTTGCATCTAAATTGTCCTGTTTTCTAAATTGACTTATCAATCTACAAATCAACTGGGTCGGATAATTATTATCAATTAAAATATTTTTAATATTCTCTATATTCCTTCTATGAAATACCTTATCACTAATCTTCAAAATTCTCTCAATTAGATTTCTTGCTGTATTTATGATAATTCTTTTCGGGTGTTTTGAATAATAATTAATGATTCTTCCAGAAGACGTGGGCTTCTGGTACCAATCTATTAATAATTGTTCACCCTTTCTTATTACTAATGTATCCAAATAAGGAATTTTTGAGTTACATTCCTTTTCAACAGTAAATTTTATATTATCATGAAAAGAATTGAAAGTTGTTAATAAATCATCAACAATTTGATTAGGAACAATCAAAAATAAATCATCAACATATTTCGTAATTATTTTTGGTTCCATATCTAATTTTCCAATACAACAATCTAATAATTTCTCCATAACAATATCTGCTATAATAGGAGAAGCTGGAGATCCCATAGGAAGACCTTTCTGTTGTATATATATCCTATTATTATATCTGAAATATCTATTATCCATTATACAAAATTTCAGAATACGTAGAAAAAGATTTTTATCTATCATTGTATATTCTTCTATCAATTCCCATTTTTCCTCTATAATATCCAAAGCTACGTCTATTGGTATACTTGGACATAAAGATACAACATCAAGTGAAATTAAGTTTTCACTATCTTGTATCTTTAAGTTCCGTATTTTTTCCCTAAATTGTAAAGAATTCTTTACATTATATTTAGAGTTTTCAGTTAACTTCCTTAGAATATTTGTAATATATCTACAAAGTTCATAAGATGGAGAGTTAATAAAAGAACATATTGGTCTCAAAGGAAATTGTTCCTTATGAATTTTCGGTACACCATATAATCTAGGTGCTGTAGATACATTAGTTTTCAATTTGTTTTTCTCTGAAGATGTAATAATCTTCAATTTAAAAAGATCCTCAACTAAACTATTATTCATAGTTTGTAACTTTGTTGTTGGATCCTTATCTAATAATCGGTATGTGGTAATATCACCCACAATGTCATTCATCCTCAAATCATAATCACACCTATTCATTGCCACAGTAGTATTACCCTTGTCCGCATTCAAAATAATAAGGTCCTTATTGCCCTTCAAAAATTTATCAGTCCTATTAACCTTATCTAATACAAATTTGTCCCTATTTGTCAATCGTTCCCTATTCAAATGATTATCAATTATACCTGTAAATTTATTCCTCGCAATTTCCTGTTCTTCTTTGTCTGTCAGTGTCTGTATAAAATCCTCACCATCTGCAATAACATTAATAATCTAAATATAATGTAAAGAATTCTTTACAATTTAGGGAAAAAATACGGAACTTAAAGATACAAGATAGTGAAAACTTAATTTCACTTGATGTTGTATCTTTATTTCCAAGTATACCAATAGACGTAGCTTTGGATATTATAGAGGAAAAATGGGAATTGATAGAAGAATATACAATGATAGATAAAAATCTTTTTCTACGTATTCTAAAATTTTGTATAATGGATAATAGATATTTCAGATATAATAATAGGATATATATACAACAGAAAGGTCTTCCTATGGGATCTCCAGCTTCTCCTATTATAGCAGATATTGTTATGGAGAAATTATTAGATTGTTGTATTGGAAAATTAGATATGAAACCAAAAATAATTACGAAATATGTTGATGATTTATTTTTGATTGTTCCTAATCAAATTGTTGATGATTTATTAACAACTTTCAATTCTTTTCATGATAATATAAAATTTACTGTTGAAAAGGAATGTAACTCAAAAATTCCTTATTTGGATACATTAGTAATAAGAAAGGGTGAACAATTATTAATAGATTGGTACCAGAAGCCCACGTCTTCTGGAAGAATCATTAATTATTATTCAAAACACCCGAAAAGAATTATCATAAATACAGCAAGAAATCTAATTGAGAGAATTTTGAAGATTAGTGATAAGGTATTTCATAGAAGGAATATAGAGAATATTAAAAATATTTTAATTGATAATAATTATCCGACCCAGTTGATTTGTAGATTGATAAGTCAATTTAGAAAACAGGACAATTTAGATGCAAGAACTATTATTGAACCTAAAATTCATAAATCAGTAACTTATGTTCCTCTTTTATCTGAAAGATTGGAGAAATCTCAAATTTATGACAGTAGGAAATATACAATGGCCCATAGAATGTATAACACATTAGGTAGATTATTTAGTAAAACGAAAGATAGAATAGATAAATTAGATAGGTCTAATTTAGTTTATAAAATACCATGTAGTGGTAATAATAATGAAAATTGTGATAAGGTATATGTAGGTACAACGAAAAATAAACTTAAAACTAGGTTAGCTGGACATAAGTCAGACCAAAAGAACAGGAATACAACAACTGCACAAAAAACTGCATTATCATTACACTGCACTAATTCCAATCATTATCCTGATTTTGAAAACACAACAGTTTTAAATACAGAGAATAACTATAGACGTAGATATATATTGGAAATGTTGCAAATTATAAAGGTACCGTCTACTCAAAGAATTAATTATAAAACTGATACAGCTAATGTTGCACAGAATTATAGGCTATTAGTTAATAAGGTCTAGAACTATGTTAGTTTTTTAGTCAGTTAGTTTTAATATAATATATTATATGCATTTGTATTTTTTGTTTGTATAATATTTAAAAAGTTTTTGTAATTTGTAATATTTTATATGTATGTTTTTAAATTTTTGTTTGTACAATATTTTAAATGTTGACAAAATAATTTTCCCGCCTTTTTAAAAAAATTGTAAAATTGTTGACAGAAATATTTTTTTGTGATATATGTATGTATTTGAATTTTCGTTTGTTATTTTAAATGTAAACAAAAAAAAAAAAAAAATTTTTTTTCCCGCCTTTTTTAAAAAAATTTGTTTTTACACAATTTTTATATTTTAATTGTTAGTTGTAATAAATTGTAAAAACTTTCCCTGAAGAAGCTACCCAATGTGGTAGCGAAATATTGGAATAAAATAATAATTTTTATAAAAAAAAAAAAAAAAAAAAAAAAAGTGATCTTTAGCTCGAAGAAATAAAAACAATATAACAAAATGTAAATAGATATTTAAGGGTACCCGGGTACCCTTATCAGGAGCGAAAGGACTTCTTGACTTTGGGTGGCTCCAGAGCCAACCAAAATAAACTAAGAGTAATTTAGATGGGAAAGAACTATATAAAATCTTTATCTAAAAGAACTTGCGGAACCTCAAATTTGTATTTAATTTTGTTTAAGTAAAATTCAACTTTAAAGTACGTTCGGGTACCGGGATACCCGTCTCAGGAGGGTTAGGGTTAATGCCAAATTTGTAATACACACAACCAATTTCGTTGAGTGGTTTTATCTTGAACTTTTTTATTTTGTTTAAGTTCAATTTGCTATTAATTTATTTTCTTGTATTTAGTCTAAAAGTGAAATTATTACAACACGAGTAATTATAACTTCTTATTACCACAATATTTGCAAAGTAGTAGGCGTGCCATATCACTTTTTGATAACGTTTTCTACTTAGAGGTTAAAGCATAAAGCTCACTGTACTGGTATTTCCTTGCCAACAGAGAAATTATATGCACTACATAGAAATTAAAGGTGGACGTGTCAGCATCATATTTCATTGTAACGTTAACCAAAATCCTGTATTTGCTATATTTCAGAATCGTACATCTAATTCTGTCGGATGTATGACGCTTTAAATCTATATATATAAAAATGAATCCCTTTTTCCCTTGGTCACGGAATCACGCGTGAATGGCTGGACCGATTTCACTAATTCTTATTTTTTTTGTATTTTTTATTATTAAGAGAAGGTTCTTATGTAAGAAAATAATAATAATGTGTCACTGGCAGTAACGTAGTTGACATTAAAACAAAGAAACGTAGTTTACATGCTCTTTGCAAATATATCGGTCGGAGTTAGGCTGTGGTCGGAGTTATAATAACAAGATGCCTACATTTGCCATTTCTTAGTGTACTTTTTACATTGGTTTCTACAGGATAATTTGCACTGTGTGTTTTTTTCTGAAGTGTTTGTTCAACAAGGTTAGTCAAATTAATATAGTGTTGGAAACTTTTAATAGAACATTTTGATACTTTTACAAAAGAATAGGTACTATAGTTTTTTTTTTTTTTCAGTTGAATTTTTGTTTCTAAAAATGCCGGCAATTAGACGTACAAACTTAAGTCGCACCAAAAAATAAAACTAAGAATATTGTGTATCATAAAGCATTAGAATAATAAGCACTTTGTTTTTGGAATAATTTTGATTTATTAATATACCAACAGCAATACTTAATTAAAAAATTAACTTAATTCAGATAAAAAGGTAAACGATATTTCTTGATTATAGGGCGTTACGAAGTTCGCCGGGTCAGCTAGTATCAAATAGACTAAATAAGACACCCTACTGGAATAATTTTCATACATTTTTATCAAAACTACCTTCATAATGTAGGGACTTAAATAATTTTATGGGAAATATATTTTATTTTCTTAAGAAATATATTTGTGAAATTTTATCACTCTACATGATTGCGTTTAGGCGCATTCGCATTTAATTCCATGTCCGAAAGACGTTTTTTTTATGACCTGCTCTTGCATTACACGCTATAAATCTCTCCCGTATAAATCGAGTTGGTATATTTTAAAAATAAAATAATTATGATGTATACAAAATATTCTGGCAAATGCTTGTTGCCCTAGGATTATCTTTTCGAGCTGTATCGTGGTTTTTCTGGGAGGACAGTCGGACATGTGAACGGACCGACAGACGAACAAACTGTCAGACATAGCTAAATTGTCCTAAAATGTGTTACAAACGAAATGCTAAAATGAATACACCACCACACCTTTTTTGTGGGTTAAAACACAATTTATTTTTCAATTCTAATGTTAACTTAAGTCATCTCCCCAGCAAAAGTTATTGCTTGCTTAGAAGCAATTTTGTAAGGGAGACGATATTACGGAATAACTTGCAATTGCACATTTATAATGCATGATTTTTGCTTGCGATTAGCCGCTTAGAAGCAATAGCTTTAGCTGCAATATAACGCTTATAAAAAGCGATTTATAATGTAATGAAATTTTTGTTTTTAATAAGCGTTTTATGTTAAAATTGCATAAAATCTTATGGGTCGATTATGGATTGCAACCAAACCTCAGTTACGTTGCCAGTTGCCAAAAAAGGCATTACAGATGGCAACTGGCAACTAAAAGCTGTCAATGTCATATGAAAATTTGGTAACCGAAAAATTGTAGTTGCTAGCTGGCAACGCAACTAAAGTTCGGTTGCTATCCATAATCGACCCATTATATAATACATTTTGAAAACTTTAAACTAATTTACAAATTAACTGGCGATAAGAGCACGACAGAAGTAAAAAATGCTCTTTAAAAGTTTTACTTGCAAACTATGTAGATTATTGCATCATTTAAAAAACAATTTTAAAAATCCTGCCTTACTTTAGTGCTTACATGGAAGCCTAAATGTAAATAAAATAAACAGGTTAGTAAGCATACCAAAGATCATAACAGGCTTATTATCTAATAGCATGTTTGCCTTAATCTACTGTACTTTCGGAAGCTTAAGAATTAAAAGAAGCAGTGTATTGCTTCCACCCGTTTTTATTGCTTCTAAGAACTAATTTTTTTTGATGGGTCTGTACTTGTTTAATGTTGATAAAAACAGTCTATTTTAAACTAATTTTTTTTTTTTTAGTTGACAATTTTGTAGTGGTGGCTGATGACAACAATGTTACGCTTTTAAAACTATTATGCCAAAAACAAACATTGTAAATTAGCCAGCATTTTGTTGTTGTAATACAGTTTTGTGTTGTGCAGTGTAATCATGTGGTTTTAGTTGGGTGGTCAAGCAATTTTGAAATTTTTAAACTACACTTAAAGTATCATAGACAGCAAACCGAAGTCATAATTAGAGCATAAATATTAGCAGCAATAATAATTTCTATTCTTAACACACATAGCTGCATCATATTTTCATTACAAAATACATCATAAAATAATCTTTATAAACTACATGTACATTAAAAGACAGTCGTATAAAAATCAACTAACATAGATCATAAAAATTTCCAAACACAAGTATCTACAAAAGAACATCAAATATTAACGAGAACATCATTTTGTAGTTCATTTATCTGCCATACTATTTCACCTAGTAATGACAACTACTGACACTATACTCGGTCTTCAATATAAAATAAAAAATATCTATAAAAATAATTACAAGCAGTAAAGTGGAGAATAAAAACTATAGAAAACGAAGAAAACTTACCGCCTTTAACTTGACAGCATAAAAACAGCTCATAGCCTTCACGAAATGGGCCGGCAGTCTGTGTCTGGTTAATTTCTTTGCCTTGAGCATCAAATATACGAGGCTCTTCGGGAGGAACTATAAAAAAAAGATAAACACAAAATACAACATAAATTGTTTGTTTAGTCTCATATTAATAACAAGCAATATTTAATAATATTTAATGTTAAACTCAGTAAACAAGTATAAACATAAATGAAAATATTCCTTAATAACAAATAGGATTTAACAAAGTGTATCCTTAAGATAAAAAATAAAGTCAACAAATAAAATCAAGCATAAGCTTAAGATGTAAGAATTTATATGGGTGCGTGTGTTTGAGTGATTATTGTTCAGTAGCAAGGCTAAATTTATTTTAAGTATTTAATGCGAAATATGGGATAAGTCAGTGTTGCTTAGATATTAAAACAACAATTTAATTTCCAACAAATTTTTATAAAGGTAGAAATTTTACAACCACAAAATTTTATCATAAATAATCAATAAAAAAAGATTAAGTTTAAAGAAATTATCTATCAAAGTATTTCCGTCACAAGAAATTTTTATAGAAAATGTTATTGATATTTTCACTAAAACTGTTTTAACCTTCATGTGATTGGGATCGAAAATTTGGCGTAAACGTGGGCGGGCGGATGACTACAATTTTAGTAATATTATTTTTGTTCTACTTTACCCTTGTAAACAAGAAAAAAATGGTCATTTAATTATATTTGAATTTTATTTTTATGACACCACTATTTTAAAAGCTTAAATTTCTTTTTCTTGCGCATGTTTTAGCGCTTGGCATGCTAGACATCGCATACGATATATCGGCAGTTTAGCGCAAGCTATTTTTGAGGAAATTGATTAATTGAAGAAGAGGAAAAATTTTAGTTTGTTAAATCCCCTAGTGCCATTTCGATAGCGAGTTGTGTTGGAATATAAGTAGCCTATTATCCTTGACATTTCTGAGTGCAACTGGTATTAAAATCTGTTTTGCTAAACTTCGCAAAAAGTTCCTGCGTTTGTTTGCTAAATGTGTTTAATATTTTCTGTGTAGATTATATATGTACGCAGCCAAGGCAGATATACTTATCTAATAAGTTAAAAAACATTGTCAACGGCCAGCACAATGCTTTACGTTTTGTAGAGTATGCAGACAGCCTCCTTTGCTTGAATTATAGTCAAGTATATAATATTTTTTCTCTGGATCATTAGAGTTGTACTAGATAACATTACAACTGCCTTTCCCTTTTTTGGCACATAGGAGGACAGTAAAAACTTTGAGTCCAAAAAACCAAAATTGATGAATATTTTGCACGTTTGCGATCAGCTTTCATTTCATCTGCTACAAAGGTTTTATTCTTACAAACTATATCAAAAAAGCAAGATATTTAGATAAAAAATAGCCACCCAAATTTAATGACGTAAAAATTTTTTCCAAACTATGGCTCTTCCGATATTCTCCTAGTATGAAAACAGGTTTTCACCACATTCTCTCCAAGATTTGCAGACTTCCTACGTAAATTTCGCTACTTAGAGCTAACCAAACTTTAAAACCATTTGGTTAAATTTGGTTTGTCCACGATATGCATATAATTGTTCATCCACTGTTATTTCTCTACATGGCTTATAATATCTGCCAAGAATTTCGTTCATTTGATTCCAAGTGGTAGAGATTGGTGCTGCTTTATCTTCCAGTAGTCGAGCTGCTCTAGTACGCGCCATCAGCATACACGTTATGCAAAGAAGTTTTTTTTTATCTAGTAGCATGTTTGTTTTACACAGAAAAATAAACACAAACGCAATCAGTAAAAAATAAAGTTTCTTTCGATTTAAATCTCATAGTGACTACAAATGTAAACTACTGGCTATGAGATGGTCATTTTGAAAAACATTACTTTGGCACCTCGGAAATAATTATTTTTACATCATTAGAGTTTAAGTCTGCTTAAAAACAGATTTTAGGAAGTTACCAAAAAACTAAAATTCTTTAATTGACAGCAAATTATTATTCGCCAATTTTTAATCAAAATAATTACTATAAATGTAGACTTCCGAGCACATAAAGTTTAAATGCAAACTATTATCTATATATATAAAAGTGAAACTCTGTGTGTGTGTGTGTGTGTGTGTGTGTGTTCGACTTTGAAACTGTAAAACCGATCGAACTCAAACTGTGGCAAGTTTTTGTACACATTCGCCACGCCCATAAAAAATTAGTCATCAGTTTTAACTAATTGCCGATAATTCTGAAAATTTGCACACATATTGAGCTGTCATGACTTTATAATTTCGTGATTTAAAAAGTGGGTGGGGCCACGCCCATAAAAAAAGTTATCATTCTCAGCTACATGCACTAGATCGATTTTTCTGAAACTCTGCACACACATATTGAGCTGTCAGGACTATATAATTTCGTGATTAGAAAAGTGGGCAGTGCCACGACCATAAAAGAAGTTACAATTTTGAGGTACTTGCTCTGGACAGATTTTTGTGAAACTTTGCACACATATTGAGTTGTTATGACTATAAAATTTCTTGATTAGAAAAGTGGGCAGTGTCACGCCCATAAAAAAAGTTATTATTTTCAGCTACTTGAATTTCACCAATTTTTCTAAAGCTTTGCACACATATTGAGCTGTCATGACTATACAGTTTCGTGATTAGAAAAAATGCAGTGCCACACCCATTAAAAAAGTTATAATTTTTAGCTTTTTGCACTTGATATTCAATTTAAATTCAGAATGTATTTTTATTCATTAAGGGGCGTAGCAACGCGCACCCGGATTTTCTAGTTTCCTTATAAATTACGCTGCTCTAAAAAATGCGATTAACTTTTTGTTGATCTAAGCCTAAAAGCTGACTAACATGTTATTTTGGATGCTCAATTCGAAATTTCAATCGACATCTTCTTAAGTTTCCTCTATTTTTCCAGATATAATATAACAACACTGTTTTCCAGGCTGTGAATATAGCAATTACGTAGGGCATTAAAGGATAAAGGAAACTGATTACGAAGATCCGATTTGTACCTTTTGGTGAGAGCAAGTTAATTTTTTAGGACACTAATATATAAAAATTTGAATCCTGGTATATCCTACAATGAAAAGCAAGATAAACGCACGTACGAAATGGGAACGTCTAGTAATAATGTAAATACCAAGCAATCACAGCATAAGTTGACAATTTTTTTTTTAAATGAGTTCATATTCTATAACCTTGGAAAGGGCTAAACCCTTTCAGCTGTTCAGAAACGAACTTAAAATTTATGCTATGGAGGAATACGTCAAGAATTGGCAAAAACTAATATCCTTTCAGCGACGAATATACTATGGGATGACTCAAATCTTGAGAAATCGAAAGAGATTCTGCAACTGAGTAGACCAACACTTAGGAGATTAACAAGGGGCATAGAACTATCGGTAGCTTCAACTTTTGACAATGTCAATACATTTCATTAACATTCAACAAAGCACGTAGCATTCTTGGTTTTATTAAAAGATGGGCTAAAGAATTCTCTGATCCATACATTAGAAAACAATTTTTACTTCCATAGTAAGGCCTGTTTTGGAATATGCATCTGTTGTATGTGATCTAACTCATACTGTACACAAACACTTTCGTGGTCTGTATTGGGATCCAACTGATCTTCCATCGCATAAACGCCGTCTTGCATTAATTAAGCTGCCCACTCTTAAGAGCCGACAAACTATGTTGAATGTGTAATTTTTATTGAATTTAATTAATAGTGATATTAGTTCTAGTTATCTGCTGTACAACATTTTTATAAACGTTCCACACCGCCCACTCGTTATCCTGATTTCTTGTTTATGAAATACTTCAAGTAAATTTTATAGGCTATATAGATTTTCTGATCTGTTCTGCTTCAAAATAACTAATAATTTTGTTTTCTATGTTGATTTGTTGTTTTTAAATTGCCTGTAAGGATAATTATCTATAGACATTGATATATATATAAAAATGTCGTGCATTTAGATGTGTCACATACGAGAACTTTAACATGAATACGTTGTCGAATTTGGAATACGTTATAAATTACATTCAAGTGCCTGGGTTCTTATTTAGTCGGTATACCTTTTAACGAAATTGGGATTACGCTTTTACAAGGGAAATAACATTTTTTAGACCGCACAATATGCCAATTGAATAATATCTTTTACTAAAAAGAAAAATTTATTTAAATTAATGCCAAATTTTAGTTAGAGACGTGATTATATTAATTAAAATCAAATTTAACAATTTTAGAAAATTTAGTACTTTTTTTTAATACTATTGTCCAAAGAAGCTTTGGCCACTTAAATTATAAGACACAAAACAAGAATATTTAAGAATTCGGTTCGAAGGACCATGAAATAATTCGGATTATTTTATAATGGATTCCTTACAGGTTGAAAACAAATTGGTGATGTCGATAATTAGGGTCCACCTGTAAATGAATCTTAATTACAATCATGCGGGAATTGATTGTAATAATGGGGGTTAAGGGAATAAAAAAAGAGCGGTTTTAGTGTTTATTTCTTTTCAATTATTATATGTAAATAAATGATAATTCGATCAGCTTACATGTGATATCCTTAATAAAGAATCAGAAAAGAAATCCTCGTTTTATTCTTTATTTTTACGAAATGGGTTATGGTGAAAGAGTGAGTATCTTCTACGGTGTTTCAATAGTTAATGCTTACATTTAAATTTTTTTTTTTCTTTTACAGGTGTTTGTTCTAATATGGATAAATATATTATAGCAGTTAGTATTAAATTTCAATGTTGCTAACTTCCCTAATTATGTAGTTAGTAACGCTTAATTGAAATTCACTTTGTAACATAGTAATTAGTTAAAATTCAGCTGATATTAATTTAGGAAACTTATTTAATAATATAAAAATTATAAAAACCTTAAATATTCTTGTTTTGTGTTTTATAATTTAAGTGTCCAAAGAAGCTTTGGACAACTATTTTAATTGATATTTTTCGCAATATCTTTCAACTAAAATTATTTATTTTTATTTAAGTAATAGTATAATTTTGATGACGGGCATAATTAAACAAAATTTATATTAATAGTTGTAAAATTGTAATTAAAAATCTACCACAACGAAGTTTCAAGTTTGTTTTTCTGCAAGCAATATTTACCACATGTATTTGCTTCCCCTTAAAATGTACCACATATTCTGCAACCTTATGGATGGGAAAAGTCGATTAGCTTATTGAGCCTGTTTACGTGTTGATTGAAATAGATTATACTAAGGACTTTTATCTTGTGCTAATATGCATATCAGTAATATTCTGGTTAATATTTTCAATAATCAGAAAAATTAATATCTATCTTCTATCTATATATATAAAAGTGAAACTCTGTGTGTGTGTGTGTGTGTGTTAGCTATAGACTCGGAAACTGTAAAACCGATAAGACTCAAACTTTGGTAAGTTGTTGTACACATACCAGGGAATGTTTATGGGTGAAAAAAAGTGGGCGGGGCCACGCCCATAAAAAATTAGTTATCAGTTTTAGCTACTTGCACTTGACCGATTTTTCTGAAACTTTGCACACATATCGAGCTGTCATGACTAAAAAATTTCATGATAAGAAAAGTGGGCGGGGCCACGCCCCTAAAAAAGTTTAAATTTTGAGGTACTTGCACTGAACCGATTTTTCTGAAACTTTGCACACATATTAAGCTGGCATGACTTTATAATTTCGTGATTAAAAAAGTGGGCGGGGCCACGCCCATAAAAAATTAGTTATCAGTTTTAGCTACTTGCACTGGACCGAATTTTCTGAAACTTTGCAAACATACTGAGCTGTCATGACTTTAAACTTTCGTCATTAGAAAAGTGGGCAGTGCCACGCCTATTAAAAAAAGGTATCATTTTGAGGTACTTGCACTGGACCGATTTTTCTGAAACTTTGCACACATATTGAGTTGTCATGACTATACAGTTTCGTATTTAGAAAAGTGGGCAGTGCCACGCCATAAAAAAAGGTATCATTTTGAGGTACTTGCACTGGACCGATTTTTCTGAAACTTTGCACACATATTGAGCTGTCATGACTTTATAATTTCGTGATTAGAAAAGTGGGCAGGGCTAGGCCCATTAAAAAAGTTATAATTTTAAGGTACTTTCACTGGACGGACTTTTCTGAAACTTTGCACACCTATTGAGCTGTCATTACTATACAGTTTCGTAATTAGAAAAGTGGGCAATGCCACGCCCATAAAGAAAAAGTTATAGTATTTAGCTTTGCACTTGATATTCGATTAAAATTTAGAATGCGATTAAAATTCATGAAGGGGCGTAGCAACGCGCGCCGGGCTTTTCTAGTTTGAAATATAAGCCGAAAGCTACAACTGATTGTATTTTTTTAATTAATTTTTTTTTTTTGGACCAAAAGAGTTTTTTTATACGTTTTGTAAAATTCTGCCTACTATTTGTCTGGTGGAGGGAGGGTATTTATGATACGCATAAGTTAAACAAAGCATTTTAACTAGGTTTTGTTTTATTTGTTTTTGTGTTTATGTGCGTAAGCAAAATTTTACTATTTTCACGTACATTTAAGCACCCGTATCTTTTTACTACACGTATTATAAAAAAACCGCTACAACAATAACTTAGAAAAAAATAAAAAGTTTTATTTTCGCCAGATAGAAGAAAACTAACGCCATAACTTTATTGCCTTTTTTTCGTTGTTTTTAGTTGTGCTAATTTTGTTGCCAGTTAGTTGGTACAAGTTTTTGCTTGTATTTGTGTTGGTACATACAATAAAAGGTAAAATAATCAAACTAAAAAACGTGACAAAAAGTGTCTTTTTTCAATTCTTTTTATGTTTACATTGCAAACAAAAAAAGAAAATTAAACCAAAAACGGAAGCTGTTCGACACGCTTACACATCTAAATAAGAATATTTAAAGAGGGTTGCTTTTTAATCGTATGTACACATCTTCTATCTTCTATCTATATATATAAAAGTGAAACTCTGTGTGTGTGTGTGTGTGTGTGTGTGTGTGTGTGTGTGTGTGTGTGTGTTAGCTATAGACTCCGAAACTGTAAAACCGATCGGGCTGAAACTTTGGTAAGTTGTTGTACACATACCAGGGAGTGTTTATGGGTGAAAAAAAGTGGGCGGGGCCACGCCCATAAAAAATTAGTTATCATTTTAAGCTACTTGCACTTGACCGATTTTTCTGAAACTTTGCACACATATCGAGCTGTCATGACTTAATAATTTTGTGATAAGAAAAGTGGGCGGGGCCACGCCCCTAAAAAAGTTTTCATTTTGAGGTACTTGCACTGGACCGATTTTTCTGAAACTTTGCACAGATATTGAGCTGTCATGGCTTAATAATTTCGTGATTGAAAAAGTGGGCGGGGCCACGCCCATAAAAAATTAGTTATCAGTTTTAGCTACTTGCACTGGACCGAATTTTCTGAAACTTTGCGAAAATACTGAGCTGTCACGACTTTACACTTTCGTCATTAGAAAAGTGGGCAGTGCCACGCCCATTAAAAAATAGGTATCATTTTGGGGTACTTGCACTGGACCGATTTTTCTGAAACTTTGCACACATATTGAGTTGTCATGACTATACAGTTTCGTATTTAGGAAAGTGGGCAGTGCCACGCCCATAAAAAAAGGTATCATTTTGAGGTACTTACACTGGACCGATTTTTCTGAAACTTTGCACACATATCGAGCTGTCATGACTATACAGTTTCGTAATTAGAAAAGTGGGCAGTACCACGCTCATAAAGAAAAAGTTATGATATTCGATTAAAATTTAGAATGCGATTAAAATTCATGAAGGGGCGTAGCAACGCGCGCCGGGATTGGCTAGTACATTCATAAATGAAAGACATTTAAAGCTTCAACTCGATTATTATAAAAATAAATCTGTAGCTTGTTTCGCGTTTAAAAAAAAACTGTTTTAATTATTAAATATATAACGTGATCATTAATGTACTTGAATGTATCTATATAAAGTTATTCTTCAAGTTAAAAGTTAAAATATCTAACATTTTACAAATGTTTATTTTATACTTGAGTAACAACTTTTAGTTACCAAAAATTACTTACCAACTAAAGTTAAATTTATCCTATAGTTACGCGTGGGAAAATTAAAAAAATCTACTCTACAACGATAAACACCACCATCGGTTGGCTTGACATCTCGTATTTGTAGGCGCGAATCCTTAGGATTGTCGCCAATCGAAAAGAACAAACGTTGACCCAAATCGCTAGCTATGGCAGAGTGTGGCGCTAATTTGACATTTCCTCCACGCGAATCCAAACTGCAAAGAAAAACAAAAAAGTAAAAAATATATTTATTTTAATTTTTTTTTATTGAAAATAAGAAGAAGAAAAAACAAAGTTTAAATATAAAACCAGGCTAAAATAGGCATTTTAAGTTAATATAACACCATTAAAGGAGTATGTACATTTACTCTTTTAAATTGTGTACGAACACAATAATGCCGGTAAGTACAACGGAATACATGTACATACCCTTTAAACAATTTTTGTTCAAAAATAGAATTAAAGGTAACGAAAAGAAGTGAACTCCATCGAATATGATATAATTTTTTTATACAAATTGTGCGGAGAACAAACTATACGACATGGGACTATTCAGTCCGTTATGTATATGTCAGTATGAAGTGCGAGTATATGTATGTAGTTTTGAATTATCCAAAACACGTTTTATGTATTTAAATAACATCGTCTATTAGAAACTAATAGGTGACTATTTTGCTAATCAATTAAACTAATATTAAACAAAAGAAAAAAAGATCAATATTCGAAATGAATGTAATGTGCTTTTCTAAAGTTTAGCACTGTCGAAATTGAGTCTTTTGAGTAACCTCTTTCTGATATATTAAACCTTCATTTGTTAGCAGGGTACATGTATGTATACATACATATCTTTTCATTTATGTATGCGTGTTTATATGTAAATAATAAATTACTGCAATTTGTTTTGGTTATTGCTGCTACTTTATACTTTGTTGCAGTTGTTCGTTGTTTATAAGTATACCATGCATTTGTTGCTCTTATTTGATGAACGTTTTTAATATAAATTTTTTTTGTTTTTTTTTTGAGCAAATTAATGTTTATGTCGTGTTTTCTTGTAGTTTGTTATTAGAGCAAAAAAATATCCATGAACCACTTGACTAAATTACCACATATAAAAATAAATATTTGTATTTTGAAAGACAAAGAAGGACTAAATTATAGATAAACTTGTTAAAAAAAAGAAATAACCAACAAGACGTATAATATAAGTTTAGCAGACAAGTGTTATAATAAATTCTAACTTAATTTTTATCGAGATAGCGGTTAGTTTTTGCAGGGTATAAAATAAAAAATATTTGATTGGTGTAAATAAATATATATTTTATATGAATATTAACACATCATTTAAGTGGAAATAAATAGAAGAATAAACCAATTTCTAATATCTTATCATAATAATTAAATACCACTTTAAAGCTTCATTATCAAATAGTGCTTCTTGGTTCGCTAATGTAGTGATTACATCCATGATTAATTTATTCAATACCCCACTTCGAAGGTCTCTATTTTGTAAATACAGTATAATCAAAATTCGCTTTGGGATTTTAAAATAAAATAAATTTTTTTTATTAATTATCCCCGTTTTCAGCATCGCAATGATGGGCTCGTTTTATAGGATTTCTTATAAAATGTTTCAAACTTTGTGGCTTCAACGATCGAATCTTTGCAATAATATTGGCCTTGAGTTCAAGGATTTTCACAAGATTGTTCATATATACTCGTTGGACATTATTTGCTCTACAAAAATTTGACGTAAGAGTCACTATGTATGTGGGCAGTTCGCTATATCCTGCTTAAACCACCACTCAGGTCTATTTTCAAAAACAGGACGTAAAAAAATTTTTAACATAGAACGATACAGTGCTTCCATCTTCATTTTCCAAGGAGGTCAAATAATATTTTTAAATGCAAATTTACATTATACTGTACAGCAATTGACTTTTAAGAAAGGCTTTTGCCCTTCAAGACCTATAGTTTGCTTACCAAAGCCATTCCAATGAAAATGAGCTCCATCATTAACGATCAATTGTTCAGTAAAATTAATTTCATTTCTAGCCAGCTGTTACAACTTAACTGTTCAACTATATGCTGCAGATGATCTTTGGGTTTTAATTCTTGCACCAATTCCACCTTAAACAACAGTAAACTAAACAAAGGAGAACGAAGACTAAAATTGTGAGTAGATAGAAGAACTTGTATCAACACAGGTAGCTCTTCATGAATAGAAATGTTGGAGTGCAACCACCCAAGCAGATTTATACAACTAATTATAGGTTTTTGTAGACTGAAAAAATATTAAAAACTAATTTTTAAATGTGTTCAGAAATAATATCGTATGCGATTGTTTATAATTATGGTACAGAATAATTTATTGGTATTATATTTCCAAAATTTTAAGATCCATATAAAGAACGTTTTAACTAAGGAAACAATTGTTTAATAGCTTTAAATCTACAAAAATTTTCTTTTCTTTTCGGCGCAAAGTTTCTGTCCTTTATCAGCCCCTGCATGCTAACAAAATTAAACCAAACTACAGTTCTTTTGGAAATCGATTGTATAAAATATATTAAATATTAACATTATGATGCACCAAAATACGAAAGAATTCTCATTGAATAATTTGGTACAAAATTTATATCCAAAGATAATCCTATTCTTTGAAAAAAAAAAATCGCTTACACGATAAATAAGCAAAGAACGGGCAGCATTTTTATCCAAAGGAGAAAACGATGTTATAAAAATTTAAATATAAATAAAAAACAATTTTATCAGTAATTTTAAAGATTTTATAACCTTGAACCAAGGCATGTTAAAAAATTAAAACAAATTTAATATCTAATATAATTTTTTTAATTATATAATCCGATCTCAAAACAAATAGAAGATCCAAACGCAGCTGTTCAAAGCATATTTATAAGGTATATTCATCGCGATAACAAATACAATAATTTATTATGCAAATAATGTTAGAGTACTTAAAAATATATGGGCTTATACGACATAAGCCGAAATAGAAGCAAATACTTCCGTCTACCAGATCACAACACTATTTTCCAGGCTAAGATCATGGCGATTACGAAAGGAATTAAATGGATAAAGGAAACGAATAGCGAAACCCCCATTCGTATATTTACGGATAGACAATCAGTAATTAAGACGTTGAGAAAGGATAAAGTTGAATCCCGGAACGTTTTGCAATGTAATAGTGAGATAAACTCATATGCAAATTATGAACATCTGGAGATAATATGGATACCATCACGGGCTGATCACGGGCTGATCGGAATCGAGAAAGCCGACAAATTATCAAAAATGGCAGCTTTTCTGAGTACTATAACTTTGTAGAACGCCAAACCCCTTAAACGAATTAAGGATGAACTTAAACGTTGGGCGATGGAGGAACATGTCAGAAAATGGCAAAGCACTGATGTCGGTAAGGTGACAAGAACACTATGGGGTGACCCAAATCTTGGGAAATCAAAAGAGATTCTGAGACTAAGTAGACCAAAACTTAGGAAACTAACCAGTGTAATTACAGGTCATACGGAGTTGAGAACCCATCTAGCTCGCATGAGATTATCTGAGGAGACAACATGTAAAGCATGCAAGGAAGAGGATGAGACTTTGGTACACTACCTCTGTCATTGTCCTGCGATTGGGCATATTAGGCGCGAGAATTTGGCAGTAAATACTATTCCGAACTTGGAATACCTGGGGAACTTGAACTGGAGATCTATAAGGAGTTACATTGAGGGGACTGGGTTCTTGGACTAGTCCGTTATTTACGGGAAATTATGTTTATGGTTTTTGTTTGGGAATTCCGTTTTCCCCATAGAGCGCACAACATGCCAACTGGGCATAAGTGCATACCTGTCATGGGTTTGGGCTTATAATGCACCTCCTTTTCAAGCTAACCTAACCTAATCTAACCTAAAAATATTAAATTTATAAAACTGTAGATTAGACCGAACGCAGCAATTAAGCAGTGGGGAAAATTGTTGCATCAAAAAAAGATTCAATACGGATTTTTGGTGGTCAGGTAGGAAAATCCCTTCGAATCATAAGATTTCGTCACATCCGGTATGTGGTGGCACCACTAAAAACCTACCACCTTCTGGGAGTTACATATAAATTATATTATTGTTATATTATTAAACACATAAAATGCATGATTTTCTTATTTATTTTTAAGAAATTTATGTATTCTATATGTCATAACTTAAGCTTATAAAATATGTTTTAATTATTCAAATTATTCCTTTTTTGCACGTTGTTTTTTTTAAGCAAAAATAAGAAAAAAACAACTTTTGACAGATGTAAATAATAATTAATAGCTTAGGTGATGATCAGCTTATCAAATGCAGTCTTCTTTTTAATACAACTGGCCTAGTTGTATTAAAAATTTATGAATTGACAAACTGGAAAGACGATCCATCGTTTCTATATACTTCAAAGTGCTATTTCCTCTGTGCCCTATATATTAATCACTTGTTCGGCAGCCTGAAAAAAAGTTCTTTTTTTTTCCATTGTTTTGTTAAACCGAAATATTTTGAGAAAATCCAGGATTGAATAATAAAAGATTGATTAAATGATTGAGAGCCTAATTCTCATTTAAAAAATCAGGCTAAATATGCTGCATTGTTTCCGCCCATCAAAATCTACCGTCACCTTTAAATAAGTGCTAAAGTTTTTTCCTCTATTGCTGGTCATATTTTGCAAGCAAAAAAGTCAATTATGAAAAAATATGGTTTTATTACATTGAACAAAAAAAAATAAAAAAAAAACTGCAGCATGACATAAAAAAGCATACACATGCACATAAAACATTTAAAAGGGCTGTAGTTCAGTTTACGAAAGCTCTAATTACGTTTATATTAAATGCCATTATTAGCATTTTTGTTTTACTTGAAAATGCCAAAAAAGGGTAATTTTCAACTTGAAGAAAATTAAAAGTTTTTCAACTACACCAAAGTAAGGATATAATGAAGTGGCCTAAAAACATTTTCAAAAATGATTTCTTTTATAAACTAAAATTTCTTACCAAAAATATAAATGGTTCATTTTGAGATAATTTTAATTTTTTATTTAATGTATAAACTAAAATTTGCTTAAAATTTAGGTCAGTTTGTATTACATTTTACTTTTTCAGCTATTTTACTGCAATTATTAGATACAATATCCTTCACTTCTTTCGCTTGTTACTTTAAAAATGTATTTAGTTTTGAAGAACAAAAAAAAATATATTTTTTATCCATTGTTTGCATAGAACCTTGCATGGCATAATTTAAAAGCAAAAAATAATTACACGCTTGTTTTAAAAATTTATATTTTTGTTTCCTTTATGCATTTTTTAACACTAATTGCATTTCATTTTAGAAATTTTTCCCATTTATTTTCTCTGTTTGATTTGTTTTTTTTTTTTTTTTTTTTCTATTTTGTTTTCACTTCAAATCAAGTGAATATTATAAATAATGACTTTAAGTCTAATAGCCGGTAATTAAATGTTTTACATTTTCACATTTTTAATGAATTGTATGACTAAAATAGCGGCAAAACTGAAACAACATGCAACACAATGGGGTTGTTGTTTAGTTGCTTGCAACACCAAACTCCTGTTGAAAGTTAGCAATAAAATGCAATGGGAATATTAAATATTTATGGAGAAAAAAATTATTTGTATACTTGAAATTATAATTTGTATTTAAAACAAATAAATACGTTAAAAGCTATGCTGATATATGTTTAAAATAATTGAGGAGCAGTACAATGCATTATACACAAGCTGAGAAAATTATTTATTAAAATTGTTTATTAGAAAATGATTTACATTTTTGCTAATAAACGGTTAGGTTGAAAAGGAGCACTAAAAGCCCAAACCCATGACAGGTACACACTTATGCCTAGTTGGCATGTTGTGCGCTCCATATGGAAAACGGAATTCCCAAACAAACACCATAAACATAATTCCCTATAAATAACGGACTAGTCCATGAACCCAGTCCCCTCAATGTAACTCCTTATGGATCTTCAGTTTGAGTTCCGCAGGTATTCCAAGTTCGGCATAGTATCCAATGTAACATTTTCGTGTTAAATATGCCCAAAGTCTCATCTTCTTCCTCGCATGCTCTACATGGCGTTTCCTCAGACAATTTCATGCGACCTAGATGGGTTCGCAACTCCGTATGACCTGTAATTACAAAATTCGCATATGAATTTCGAGATTCGTTTCGAGATTCAACTCTTTACTTTCTCAAGGTCCTAATCACTGATTGGCTATCCGTAAAGATACGAATCGGGGTTCAGCTATTCGTTTCCTTTATATATTTAACTCCTTCTGTAATCGCCATAATTTAAGCCTGGAAAATGGTATTGTACGCTGGTAGACGGAAATAATTGCCTCTGTTTCGGATTATGTCGTATAAGCACATTCCAGTTTGGTCACGAATCTTTGAACTGTCTGCATAAAAATCGATTTCATGGGTGTTTCCTATCCTAGTTATTTCATCTCAATCTCCCTCTTCCGGTGTAATGGTGATGCAGTTAGTATTTTTATGTCTCATCGGGATTTTATCACATGTAATATTCCATAATATTTCCCATCGGCAAGATATCCGTTATTTTTTTGTATCTGGTCTTATGTTCTCTTATAAGCCACTCATCTATTGCCATTAATCTTGTGGCAGCTAAGGCCGCTTCATATTTTACCTGTATCTCAATTGGCCAAATGGATAATATATTCTCAATGGCCATTGTCGATGTGGTCCTCATGGCGCCGCAAATACTAATGCAGCACTGTCTCTGAATCTTTTGAAGAGGTTTTATATTCACCCTCTTCTCTAATGATGTCCACCACACTAACGAAGTGTACGTAATTGTAGGCCGCAGTACACTCGTATATAGCCAATGTGTCATCCTTGGGCTTAAGCCCCATTTTGAGCCTATCACTCTTCTGCAGAGGGCCCATATTCACTGACCTTTTTCCACTTTACACTCAATGTGCTCCTTCCAGGATTACCTCCAATCAAGTACTATTCCTAGGTATTTGACCTTTTTAATAATCTTAATTGTCTTATTCCGAATTAATAAAAAGAACTTGAAAAAAACTATTAAAATAATTCGAGTTTATATGCAATAGCCTGAAAGAGTATTAAGGCAAATAAAGGTTTTATAATATGAAATTAATCAGTGGTACTCAGTGCATGAAAATCCGAAAACTTATTTTATAACTGCAACAATGAACCTATTATATCACAATTAAGCAACGGGGTTGCCAACAATTTTGGTCATCTGAAACCATTTTCTTTGTGTTAATAAATTCAATTAAATTTTCTATACCAAAAAGTTTTAAATTAATCACATTATACATTCTGTATACCAGCCAATTATTTTATATTAAAAAAAAAATTATTGAAATTTTTTTGGCTTGCTTTTAGCAGTAAGCTTACTATTGTAATACTCTTTTACTCTTTTATGCTTAGATAGAAAATCTAAGGTAAAGTTTATAAATTTTTATAAGTTAAAAAGTTACTATATTTTATTTTAAAGTTAAAGCTCCACAGATATATCAAAGCAAAGTCCTTTAAATACTGAAACTGAAAAAAAAAACAAAAAATAAATAAAAAACAGAAACTATCGCTAGAGTACTTTCTAACTCCCCGAATATTATTATTTAATAAATATGGAGTTTGGGATTGCCAAAATTCAAAAATTAATTAATTATTAAATGCATCACAACAGAAGTAGAAAATTTCTTTCGAGCGCAGTCTTCGCAACCATAAAAATATATAAATGTGCATGTTGTTACACATTGTTTTTTTAGAGTCCGCAAGATGCATGATACAATTTCTAAAAATTTGGTTCCTTGCCTTTAATCATGAATAATGAATTATTGCTTAAAATGGTTAAATTAAGTGACTATTTGATTTGTATTTAAATTTGAATTATATTCTTAATTAATTTAATTATTTTTTTAAATAAAAATAAATGTTTTTGAAAAACAAAGAAACTTCTGTCAGTTGGAAAAAAATTCAGAATATAAATAAATAAAATAACAAAAAGTTTTTGAAATTTTTGATAAATCTTATGCAATTATAATAAACCGACTTATATATAGATAAGGATCTGAATAAAAAAATAATTTTGCCAACCTGTAGCACAAAGATTGATTAAGTACGTTTAATGCTTTATTAAAACAGGTTTTGATTCTAATATAAAGAAACACCGCGCTTTAACAAAAATTGCCAAGGTCAACATTTTTTATAGTCCGATTCCGAGCTTAATAGGTAAGTAAATCTTTAAATTTCTTTGCACCGTTTTATCGAGCCTTTTTATCGGTAAAAATTTCTTTATGTATTGGTTATGTATATCATCCAAAAAATTTTTAAAATTTTTTTTAAACATATTAAAAATAAATATGTAAAATAAAATATAAATAATATATAAAATAAAAAAAAAATTGTTTGGCTCAGCTGGGATTCGATGACACGTTTACTCTAACCAGTATATATGTATGTTGTCGTTGTAATTTTGAAAAAAACGAAGTGATCGTAGTTTTTTGCTCATATCTCAGAAAGTTATAGGGCGATTGTGCTGAATTTTAATAGCGGTTCATTCCCAGATATTTCCAAGAGATTTATACCATACACAGATCTGAGGAATATATAGTTGCTTCTAAAAGTTGATTTCAACCAACACACGGACAGACGGTCAGACGGTCAGGGCTTAGTCGACTCCTGTATTCATAAGCTTTCAGAAAATATATACTTTATGGGGTCGGAAATTGAAATTGTAGAAATTACAAACGGAATGACAAAGCTATATATACCCTTGTGCACCACAGGTGAGGGTATAAAAATAATACAAAGTGCTACTTTGTAAACAAATAGCATGCCACATATGAGCAGGTTTACAAGCCATAGCCCCTTTACATTTCATAAACAACCTGTTTACGGTTAATCTGTACATTTTGCTGGGATCTATTCCACTTGTAATAAAATGTATAAAAAAATCTAACACGAATGTCACGCAACCTTTAAAATACACGCAATAATAACAGAAATTTATTTATGACTTCACTTACGAATAAAATACATTTTTATTCTTAATACTTCATAAATGCGGCAATAAAAAATGTAATGTAAGGACCTTTAAATTATTACACTAAAATATTCAGTCACGTTAAAAATATGATACAATCAATGACTTGCAACAAACAGAAATCCAATAATAATCCTAGAGCATTTCTAAATTGCATTGTCTTTGTGCAGCTGGTATTGCTTTTAAACCAGGACAGTGATTTAAGCATAAATCTACAATATAATTGAAGTTTTATGATTTAAATAACAATCTCTTATATTGTTCGCCTCTACATTCTTCCTATTTAGTTGGACTCTTTAACAGAAATAAATGGGTCATCTGATATGATTGCTAGATGTGAAGGAAAACTACACAAAAAGAAACAAAAAACTAACAAACTAACCTGTTTAGGGGGGAACATAAAAATAGTAAAACAGGAAAACCTAAGCTAAACACTAAAGCTGAGATTTTATTCTACGAAACAATTGAGGATTTACACGTCAAGTGGCAATTTGCAACAGTTTACACACAGGCAGCAGTTAGTAAAGCAGTTTGTTGTACAACAAATAACTGCTATTACGTTGCTTACAGACATGGCAAACGCAACAGAAAAGTAAAAACAACAATAACTACAAACCGTTAGAGCAACAGTGTTTTTATTTTTTTATTTTTTTTTTATTTTTCAAACGGAAGGAAACCTCCTACATGAAGGTTCAGAATGCATAAGTAGACATTTTAACGGTAAACCACCATATTTACAACAAAGTGGATTATAATGATGACACTCCCATAATATTTCTCATTTTGTATGTATTTATACAAAACGAAGTGAGTCTATTTCTCTTGGGCAACAGTTACAAGTACATACACCATTCACCACCTTAGTATTAGTTAGAAGTGTGAAAGCTCTTAGGGAAAAAGGAATAAATATATACTATAGAAAAATAAAAACAACAACAAAAGTTGGATCTACATTTTAAATGGAACTGGTAATAATTGTTATATTCAAAGCATTAATATTTTAATTTAAAATATCTTAATGAATAGAGTTCGTTTGCGGAAGTTCCTTAAACAATATAATGGGAACATTTGTACAGCCATTATTGTAATTATAACAACTGTTTCCTTCCGTTGTTGTTTACAATTAGATGACCAAAATGTTAATTTCTTTTATGACTTTTTATTTTATTGTAATGAGAATTAATTTTTTAATTTTTTTTTCTCTCCCATTACTATAAAAAGCATCAATGAGTTTTAATTAAAACAACGAAACCGGTGTACAAAAGAAGGGTTGGAATGAAGGAATTCGGAAGAAAAAACTTAAATAAAACAGATTTTAATCAGCATACAAATAGTAAAAGAATAATAATAATTGTAATTTTGTTTTTTCTTTTTCCAAAAACTTTTAAATTCTAAAACAATTTTCATAAAAAAATTTGTTTCCCTTTTCATTTCGATTCATTCTTATATTTATACACTTCACCTGTGGTGCACTTGTAATTTCTACAATATTAATATTCGACTGGTAGGTAAAGGTAGGTACGTTGACGTACAGGAATCTAAACAAACCGTAATCGACCTTGTTTCTTGAAATTTGTCAGTTACTCTTCGAAGGTTGACACTTTAAGTGCAATCTTTTGACTAAAAATTCCTCGAAGTTTGCGATTGTCTCAAACTTTTGTAATAAGTTTTCACAATTTTAACGCAGTGTTGTTTCGTAAAGCACTTCATTTTTAGTAATTAAAAGAAACATGTGCTACACTAGCCAAATATCAGAGTTTCCTTTTGCAAGAGAAAAGAAAAATACACTAAAAAGTGAATTTTTATTGAGACACCCTTTATATGGTATATGTAAACCATTATTAGATAATTGGGAATACAAGTTTCCCCAGCTGTGTCTAATTTCGTACCTTATTTTGTTAAGATTTGAAAAAGGAAACCGCTACTTACTTTTTTAATTTTTATAAAGTTTTAAAGAAGAGTTTTTTATTTGTTTTTCACTTTGTTTTCGTCACTGCGTGACGAGCTCTAGTCATTCCTCATAATATTGATGTCAAGTCGCAGCACAAAGACTCATGGAGATAGCAATAATTATTAACGGAGTTATTCATAGTAAAAAACCGTGTATTAGCTAACAAGCCGATAACTTTTTTATGGGAAAATTTCGATAAGGTAAAGAGAGCTGTTCGTTAGTCAGCACACAGTTTGTTATTATGCATAACGCGGTAAGTAAGTTGTTATAATATTTACAATCACCAATTACTAAAGTTCGTCCTGTGAAGTTATAAAGGGTGGTCAAATTTTAAGGGCCGATGTTGAATGTGAACCACCTCTAAACGACAAGTTTTTTTCCGCATTTCATTTGAGATTTCGCAATTTCAGACTAAGTCCATTTGAAACATTGAAAAATACATAAACGAGCAACGAGGTAAAGTTATTCAGGCTTATTATGAGAATGGCCGTTAAAATCAAAATGTATTTCGTGCACTTCGTAATTCTTTTGGTCAACACAATCGTTAAAATTCGTCTCCAATCGGGAGAATTGTAAAAAAAATTAAAATTTCAGCAAAACAGGTCTGTATGAAATATGAAAACATCTGTGAATGCCATCTTAGTTCGTTGAATGGGAAACATTATTGTTTTTCGCGGTAGTCGCAAAATAGTCAACATCGACTCATCATCACGCCCAACAATTGAACATCCACATTTTTATCGAAAATTTGAACCATCGGATGGAGGTATGAAGCCGAGGTCGCGACGTCCATTTGTTCGATATTTTGTTCCATACATAATTGAACCATACCAATATTATCATAATAAAGAGAAATGACAATAAGTTCCGAAATAATTTGTGTTTTATTCAAAATCAACATCGGCCCGTAAGATTTAACCAAACTTTATAATTTGCTAGGAGTTGAGGAATGATTGCTTTAATCGAGCTCCATTTTTCTTTTCAGTGTGATAGTTATTATACATGATTCTCATGGTTGATTGTATATTTTTTCTGAAGCCAGTCCAATTTGAACGAACTGATAAATAAAAATCTATTATTAGGCTCTGTTGAATAATTTTAATGTTGCAACCATTTTGTGTGGTTTTGATATGCAATCGATTCTCACAAGAAGAACTGAATTATTTTAAGATGTCACAAGGATCAAGAATTTATATGTTCGGTTCTATCACATATTGCGGTCATATGGTTTCGAATTCTAACTTGCGATTCCTATCCTTTTTAACCTTTTTCAGATTTCGCTAATTTTGCATGCTCGTTTTTAGGCATGAATATTTTTATAGTGTTAGTTCAAATATTTTTTACAAACAAGGCTTGCGGATAAACTATTTATGTGATTGCTTTTAAAGTATAAACACTGAAAACTGTGTTATTTGAATAATATTAAATCTATTTGAATCTATTAAAAACCTCCTTACATTGCAGCCACACGGTTAAGTTTTTCCACACATACTACTTGTCAAAATTAATTTAAATAGATTGCTGTGACGTAGGCTGCACGCATTTTTAAAGCAATTTTATTATTCAAAATTATTATTTTTATTTACAAACATTATTAATTATATTTAATTTAAATTGCGGCAGAATATTTGTAAATCACAAAACAAAAAATTATGGCGGCAGAATATTTGTAAAAAAAAACAAAAAACAAAATTTCGTCACAACAATTGCACTCAGCTGATTTCTGGACTGTAAATTGATACATTCGATGGAAAGAGAATTGCAAAAGCAAGTTCGCATCAAGTTCTATAAGTATTAGTAAAAAAAAGTGTGAGTGCATTGAAATGTGATACACAAAACTTGATCGTGTAAACCCTGTGTTAAGAAACAATAAGTTGTAACATTGTGAATTGAATTTCACTTTGGAACGAAATTTATCTCTGTGACATGCATAATTGTAACAGAATTGGAATCTATATATATAAAACAGGATGTGTGTATGTATGTAACGTATGGACTGCAAAATGGTTTGACCGATTTTGATGAATTTCCAGGAAATCTTCAGAATATTTAGGCGGGTGACACTGTGAAGTCTGATTTTTGATTTTCGGTCTGCGGGCGGAGGGGCGTGGCAAAATCAAATTTTCATATTGCACCACCAATGACATAAACATATGTATATCTATTTTGTTGGCTTTTTTTGATTTTATTTTAAAGCCGCTGTCATGTTTTGCAAAACGAGATATCAAACTCTTAAATCGGTTATGTAGTTCCGAAGATATTTACAAAAAACCTATGTTAATAATGATCCAATATCAAAATTTGAAAACTTTTGAAATGTTGCATTAAAAAATCCGAGTTTTCGGTTTATTCACAAAAAATATTCACATAATTTGATAACACAAGATATTCCGCGCTTACCGACACAGTAAAGGATGAATAAGAAGCCGTTAATTATCCCACTGAATTTTTGAATTCATTGGTACCACCCGGAATGCCACCGCATGTACTAACATTAAAGGTTGGATCACCGGTATTTATTATTCGCAACTTAAACGCACCAAAATTAAGTAACGGAACCAGATTGACCATAAAAACTGTTCACCAAATTTAATCGAGGCAACAATCATCGGTGGCGAAGACATACTTATTCCACGAATTCCGAAGATTTTCAACGATTCCAATTCAAGGCTCCAATTCACTTTGCGTCTTGGCTTTGCTATTTCCATCAACAAAGCACAAGGCCAATCATTGACTTTGGCTGGCTTAATTTTGGAAAATTCATATTTTTTACACACCCAGTTGTATATGGCTTGCTTCCGATTTGGCACGCCAAAAAATTTATACGTTTCTACACCAAATAAAAAAACATAAAACATTGTCTATCCGCTGCCCTTAAGATGAAGTAATGAATAAATATAGGTTCCAATTTGCCTTAAATACTTGCGTTTCTTTTTAGATTGAGCCCACACTTAAGCCATATGTAAGTTATTCTGTAAAAAAAACTTTATGACAGGTATTCCATCGATTTTTATTTGAAGGCCGTTAATTTCGTTTAAAGCTCAATTTAAATCGTGTGGTACTACAAAACTACTGTTTGCTTTGGGCCAGTAACACGGACCGGGTCAGCTAATTATGTTTTATTGATTTTCACACTTTGGTTCAGATCTTTGAAAGCATACCTAAAGAGTTTAGCTATTTTACTTTTTTATAACTAAAACAGTTTAAGTCAATTTGAGAAACATTATCATATTTAGTTCAATGAGATACTTAAATACTTAAATGTATAAAATATACTTAAAGTGCTCTTATTACTTGCAATAAAAATGAAATTAGTATATTTAAAGGTGATATAACGTTGAAACTTTTTCTTTTGGTGTTTGATAAACATTTCTTGATGCTTCACACGAAATTACAAGTATATAAACATAAGTGTAACCTCATGGTTGAGAAGGGGTATATAAAGTTCAAATGTAGACTAAAGTGGCAAATGATAGGGAAAAATTACCGTAGACCCAAAATTTGTAGACATTTAATTACTTTTGAAAACACTGCTTGCTTTAGTAATTTGTCGACCATACATTACCCCAATTATTTTTCTATTTCCAACACGTTTATCGCACCGAAACATAGGTTTAAATACAAATATTTTGCTTTAATTTTAACTTAATATTTTTGTCATTAATATTAAATTAGTTTGCGCTACTCAAGGCCATTAATGATACACATTACACGAAAACTTTACCATAGATATTAAAAAAAAATCAAAAAAGATACACAAATGAAACCAAAAACTGTGTAACAATTTGTTAAAAAATCCTTTAGTTTGTGTTCCTTTGTAAGTAAAAGTTTTCCAAACCACTATTACAGTGAATGTGTTTTTGTAGGGTTTATTATAGTTTTTGTTTAATTTTTTTTCTCCAATGCCCTGCGGCATAATCCTTTCTATTACTTCAAAGCCCTCTTTAATTATTATGGCCAAAATGATTGCTTTAAGCCACAAAAAGTAATAAATTTAGAGAAAAAGCGAAAAGGAAAACAAGACTGCTAAACACAGGAACTTAGCATACATACATAGGCAACAGTGTAAAGAGGAAAAAATAAACTAACCAACCAGGCAGTAACAAGAAAAAAAAAATTCTTAAATAAACAATAAAGTAAAATCCGAGCAAGGAGCCACTAAACAAATTGTCAACATGAACGAAAATTTGATATTACAATAACACACACCAACAAACATAAACACATCAAAAATTCCGAAAAATTCTAAAAATGACTTTGGCTGTGAAGAGTACAACATTAGTTACTACATCTTGACATACAAATATCTCACGCATACAGACAAACAAAGAGACCGGATCAAAAAAGTAGAAGAGACCCCTGTAGCTGTAAAGGAAAACTTTAACTTTATTTATGTACGTTGCTTTTCAGTGCAAACGCTTTTTCACAAACCCTCAACTTTTCTGACTTCCTTCCATCGTGGTGGTGCCTTCTCTGTTTATTTATTTACAGCTGCATACAGCAGACGCATAAGGATTCTTAACTGGACGTTAAAAACCACGTAAATATAGTTTACAACCGAAACTACTAAACACAACACAACAACCAGCAGCACCAAAAAATATTCTCATACCCTGGAACACTTTTATATACATTTTTTTTTTATTTATACAGTTTTCTACTACAGCGTGCGTATGTGTGTTTAGCAAGAGTTTAACTAAAGGACACTTAATCGTACGTTTTACATCGTTTTATACTTTGGCGTTAAATGGGTTGATGGTAGTGCCGTTGTTGGTGACGGTTTGATTATATTGTGTTGTAAAAAGACTTATATATTTTGTATTTAGTAGCTTGTTTGTTGCATTCAACTACATGATTTTCCTCATATTTTTTGTTATTTTTTTTCGTCCTGCTAACAAGTAGAGCATAGCTGAGTAGAGTAGAGTTGAGAGCAAGTGAAAAATCAATTTCCTTTTAAAATTTATTTCATTTACGATTATGAAAGCATTAACAATAAACTGTTGCCCCCAAAAGACATGTTAAAAATGAAAAAAAGAGATTTTACAAAAAAAAAAAAAATTAAATTAAATATAGTTTAAAGTGGGGTTGAGAGAAAGGAAAGGAATAAAGGCAGGTGAAATTGTATGTCAGAAGTTATTGAAGGATAAGTGTTTATCGAAAAATATAGTTTAAAGTATTGGTATGAATATTTTTCAAACTACTCTATAGAGAGGGTAAAAATTTAATCTGAATCTAATTCAGTCGACGGTAAATTGCATTCCAAATTATATTGGATCAGTCCGATTTGTCTATGTAGTGTTTAAACCAATGCATTACTACGATAATATTCAACGTTTTCATTTCGCTCTGAATGCAAAACATGGCCGAATATTATATAAAATGGAACTAATTAAAGGTTTGCACACTGAGACAGATGTTAACGGTCATATGATAATCCAACAATAATATAAAAATGTTGCCTTTAAAACTAAGTAAGAGAGCTATATTTGGTCATTCCAAGTCTGATGTTACCTTTCACCGTCATATACATCGGTATATATACCATATGATAGCTAAATAATAATGTTTAGATTTAACGAATTACGCCATTTTCGTTATTGTTTTCTTCTACTCAAGCCCTTTCATTTGATATCTACATTTTTGGGGTTAAACATTTTGAATCTTGAATTTTTCACTTTTCTAATAATTTACTACATTGTAATGATCAAGCTCTTTTATAATATTGTGGGGGTTAAAGGGGACAAAGAAGTAACTATTATATTCGACTTTTATATTCACTATTTAACCCTTTGACGACGAAGAATCTTCGCCTAGAGATTTTTAAAATTTTATTGCGGATTCTTTCTCAGAAACGCTACATTTCTTGACTAAAATTTTGTCAAAATTTAAAAATTCTTACTCCTTTTACGAGAATAATCATGGGACATATGTGTCCCATTCGTCGACAAAGGTAAAAATTTGGGAACAAATTCATTGAACATATAAAAGCATTTTGTCGCTGCAAACAGTAAACATGTTAACGCAGGGACCAGAGTATTGCTTTATTTGCATTGCAATACTCTAGTGCGTAGTTTCTGCATAAATTCATGTTTTAAGTTGCACTTTGAAAACATGTTTTCCATTCAATTATTGTAAACCATATAAGTTATTTTTAAAAATGAGCAAAGTGCGTCGTTTTTATAAAATTGAACAGCTTTTAAATTCATCAAATAGTGAAGGTGAAGAAAATGTGTTGGAGTTGAAAACCGAGGATGGGGTGTTTTGGATAATTTCATTGATTTAGCTATCAGAGCCGAATTGAAAATCACAGATATTCTCCTGACCCAAAAACCTCCAATGAGCAAAAATTCTAAGACTGATGCGCCAATGGCAAAATATGTTAATAAATCTAAGGCCGATAAAAACATTTTAGTTAAAGTTCACTGGAAAAAACCCAATCAATATTATGTTTCGCCGTCTTATATCGACCCTGATTACACATATGGAAAGGTTTTAAACCCAAAAGTAAACGCTAATGAGCAGGTCCCGTTTGTTTTAGAAGTTTGCAATACAGTTTGTAAGTTCGATACACTAGTACAGTACATAATTTACCAAACAAAACTTTATTGTGAGCAGAAATGTATAATATTTTCTATAAGTAAAGAAGAGTTTAAAGCATGTTTTGGGCTGATTATAGCAATGAGTATCCACATATTACCTGAAACAAGATTGTACTGGTCTACGATGGAAATATATTCAGTACCGTTTATTTCGAAGGTTATAACTCGGGACCGTTTCGAAAAAATTCTTTCCTCGCAGTTGGCTACACAGTTAGTAGACGGCTTTTGTTGTCGAAAAGTTGGTATTATCTCGACACCACCACGGTAAAGACCGTGGGCATTGTCAAATTCAGCTGGACATTATGAATAAAAGGAGGTGTCAGGAAGCGATGTGTTGTTTGCACAAAGAACGGAATCGAAAGCGAACAAACACAATTTGTTTTGCGTGCCAAGAACCAGTGTGCTTTACTAAGAACAGAAATTTTTTTAAATCTCAAACTGAGTTTAATTTGGATTCTCCTTATATGAACCATTTGTAAGATAATCAAAATTTTAATTAATTAATAATTTTAAATTAAATTTTTAGTTTTGTCTTATTTTTAACTGAATTGATTGCTCCTTCTTTGTTTTTCAGTTATAAAATTTTTAAATAAAATAAAAAGAATGTATTACAAAAATTCCTTTAACGACGAATGGGACACATATGTCCCATTAAATTTTCAGTCCTCCTGATAAAAGTATAGAACCGATACAGCATTCGTTATTCAAATAACTTACATAAGGAATTAATATATCTAACGCTAAAAGTTTATCCAAGAGTATTAATTAGAATCCGAGATATTAAAAAACTAAATTTTCGAAAAAACAAAATGCAAATTTTTTACTTTAAGACATCCTAAACACAACTCAAGCAAGTAAAACTTAAGTTTAACACGGATACCAAAAGATGCTTTTGTTTTTTGTCGAACAAGACCGATTAAGTCAAAACAAATTATAAAATGTGGCAGTATTGATGAAAAAACCAAAAGGGACATATGTGTCCCATTCGTCGTTAAAGGGTTAATCAAGGACGCCATCTTTCATAACCAGCAAAAAACAAGTAAGAGTACTATATTCGGCAGTACCGAATCTTATATACCCTTCACAACGTGTAGTCATGCAATAACAGTATCACCATTCATCCCATATGAAGTACGTACATACATATAAAAAACATACATATATAAAAACATCCCCTGGTAAAATTATAAATTTACGTATGTATTAAAAAAAAAATAAATTAAAAAAAAAAATTTTAAAAAAATAATAATATAAACAATAAATACAAATTAAAAAAAAAAAAAAAAATTAAAAAAAAATTAAAAAAAAATATTAAAAAAAATGAAAAAAAAAATAAATCAAAATTAAAAAATTAAGAAAAAAAATAAAAAAAAAAATTTTTTGGCTCAGCTGGGATTTAATGCCACGTTTACTCATTCTCATTTCTCAGTTGTTTATTACCGATGTTTCTGATTTTTAATACCGATCTTCTCCCAAATATTTCTGGTATTTTAATACCTCACCCGGATCCAGGCAATGTCGGTGGGTTTCAAAAAGTTGATTTCAACATACACACGTTCAGACTATCAGACGGATAGACTGACAGTGCTTAATCGACTACCCTATTCAAATGTATACTTTATGGGGTCGGAAATGAAAATTGTAGAAATTTCACACGGAATGACAAACCTTTTTACTGTGTGAATGGTATAAAAATTGGAAATAGTGCAAAGCGAATTATATTTTAAACACTTTTAAATTAATTGTGTAAAATAAATAATTCTAAATGACTCACTAAATACGAAGCAATTTATCATTATTAATGTGCTTAAAAATAAATGCAACATTACGTAAAATATCTTAAACAATTCGTGTAAACAAACAAAAAAAAAACTCATAAACATCAGGTGCTTTTCACCAAATATGCATGAGTTCTATGCATTTAATAGAATCGAGTGTAGTTCATTAATATATTCATGTAAACACATGGTTTCCAATGATACGCTTTTTTTAAGATAATTAGTGTTTTCACCTAAATTTAAATACTGCGTCACCAGTTAAACTCCTGCAAATTCACTTTTGTTTCACAGATTTTTTTGCTGGAAAGCTAACAATATTTTATTATTCAAGCCCTTTAATTTTATTACAATATTGGCTAGCCCGGTTATATAGAAACTAAAAAATATCGATTTCCGTTTGTAAATTTTAGGAAAAGCACCGAAGCAGTTGTTCGCTAATGCTTATATCTCAGTTGGTTTCAAACCAAACCGTGTCTTAAAATTATTTTAAAGCTGGCAAATCATTATTATTAAAAACTTAGGTAGTCGTGTTTATTCGCCCATATCTCAAGAATTTATAAGGCGAATATTTTGAATTCTAATACCAATCTGCTCCCAAATATTTTTGATATTTTAATAGCCTACACGGGACTTACAATGTCGAAGAGCTTCAAAAAGTTGATTTCAACATACACACGGACAGATGGACAGATGAATAGTGCTTAATAGACTCCTCTATTCATAAGGCTTCAGCAAATATATACCTAATGGGGTCGAAAAAATAAAATTTTAGAAATTTTAAACGGAATGACAAACCTATATATATCCTTACACTCATTATGAAGGGTGTAATAAAATTTAAATTCTCTTCAATTATATTGTTTATTTTTCACACACATTTTACTTGAATTTCTGAGTTTTGCGAGCAAAAAAATAACACATTGAATACACATATTTACCTGTAGAGTGGAATTCCCGTTGTATCTTTGAACCATAGCAGCAGTTTCACAGAATCCTGCGGTGAAGGTGGTGTAAGATCGCATGGTAAATCCACACTTTTGCCCAGTGCTGCCCATACCAAACGTGCAGGAACTATAAAAAGAATAAAAAAAAGTGGAACATTACAAATAAAATCAAGAACGAATAGCAAAATGAAATGTTAATAAATGCTGCCATAACTCGTAATAAAAACGAAGTAAAACAGAAGAGAGAAAAAAAATATAATGAAATCAAGGATATTAGTTTGATTTTATTATTGATTCTTACTGCAGTCTTTCTAGGAGTAAGAAACACTCAGGCAGTATGAAATAAATAAATGAGACATAAACTTAAATAAAATCATGTACCATCCTTCCGCCTGGCAATAATGCCTAACGGACATTAACACAGGCGCACATCTTTGCTGTCTGGAGCCCTCTTAAAAGTCACATTAAAAGTCTTAAATTCAATTCAATTAAAAAAATATATAAAGAGTATTAAATCTCCTCACAGCAATCGTTTCTGTTAAGTTTATGATTTACTTTTCTGCGGTTTCCTTTTGAATTTCTCTATATCTCTCTTGTCTGAAGGAAAAAAAACATATTAAAAAGCTTTTTATGTCTTCAATGGTTAGTTGTTTGGTATTTTTCTATTTATTATTAATAATATTTTTTTTCTTTTCTACAAAAAGAAGTGTGGTGCTATGCAGGGGTTTCACTGCTTTTAGAGGAAATAAACGGATGGGTGGATGGTTGTTGGCGGATGTAATTGTGTGATTATAAATACGTCGGCATGTTGTTTTGTTTGCGTTTTTAAGCAACACAATTTCCTTTATTGTTATTTCACTTATAAATTATTTTCTCTTTCTTGTTTTATACTTATTGATAAAATTTTTATTTTTTTAACTTATTTTGATTCTGTTGTGCATTTTGTCGTTAAGACAACATAAACAGACTGTTGCGCTTTTTCCATGACTTCCGCTCTCAGTTGTTGGAAATACCTGCTTACACGCATACACACGTAAACGCAACTAGTTTTTGTGTGGTGTAAAAGAATGTATATATTTATGTGTATTCTATATAATAAGTTTAATAATAATTTAGTATTTTTTTTTTCAATAAATCAGTATTTAAACGTTAACTGCGGTATTCTGTCCAACATCTGTCAAATAAGTCTTGAATAAATGTTAAATAATGTTTATGAATACTTTAGATTAAATGCTGCTTCATCACGATCAATACTTAGTGTTCTTCGGGTAAATAAAATGAAAAAAAAATAAATAAATTTTTAATAACTCTAATGATTCTAAGTGCTTTAAATACACTTACTGTTACATAAATTTAAGAACAATGCAAATCATAAAAATCATTTTCGTATTTAGTAAAAAAATACATGTAAATCCTGCACTTATCTCTTACAAAGAAGCAGGTTATTACAAAGGCCTTTTAATGCTTTGCCTTTTATAAAACGGGAACTGACCACCTTTGCATTACAATTAAATGAAAGAAGGGAAATGAATTTGTTCTCAAAAGTAATGCTTTTAAATATGTTATATAAAAACAAGTAAGAGTCTTATATTCGGCGGCGCCGTATCTGATAATACCTTTCACCATCATTTAAATAGATAATAAGAGCACATTGCAGCCTAGCTTACACTTCAGATTTAGTATTATATGCATTTATGATTCATTATTTGTGTCAAAAACTTTGATTTTAAATTTTTACATAGTAAACTATATTCCACTGGTTATTTAATATCCGTATTCCCAGGACTTGGAAAAAAATCTGCCATTGTTTTGCAGGTGCTATTTAACAATTTTTTCTAAGTTATCTGTATTATACTGGGCAAGTCTTTAATACCAATATTGTAGCACTTGAAGGGAACAAGGCAGTAGTTACTTTACTTTATTTTACCCATATATCCGCCATTTTATTCAGAAGACTATCTTGGATTTTAACTTTTTTTCGTTTGATACCGATATTGAGGGGAATGAATACTAGACTTGACCCACATGTAGATTTATTATTCGTTCAGCTAGCTGTCTAATGTAACTAAAGGGTGTACTATTCGCTCTCCTCAACGCTGAACTTGCTTCTTACTGACAAATAGTTCAGGATCAACGTCTGAGGTTTGTGTTCCTCTTTAGAGCCAAATCTAAGGAAATTCTATTTCCGAACAGGAAGAATCTGCAAACATAATCAGTTTTTCTGACTGGATATTACAATCTCAGTTAAAACTTAACTAAAAATGGTAGGTCAAATATTGCGACGTGCCGGTTTTGCGATATGACTGAAGAGATAGCGGAACACGTCCACTGCAATTTCCCGGCACTCTGCATGAGGAGATCAAAATTTCTAGAATTAAGTGTTATTATGCCCATGAGCATTTTACATTCTTTGCCTAATAAATTATTAGGCTTTATTAAAAGCCGTGACTTATAAGCAACCTAATGGCTGCACAAAATACTTATCTTTGGTAGCTGTTCTTATAAGCCAATTTATTGCTACTACCACTTCTACTACTACTGCTACTACTACTACTACTACTACTACTACTACTACTACTACTACTACTACTACTACTACTACTACTACTACTACTACTACTACTACTACTACTACTACTACTACTACTACTGCTACTACTACTACTGCTACTACTACTACTACTATTACTACTACTACAACTTCTACTTCTACTTCTACTGCTACTACTACTACTACTACTACTACTACTACTACTACTACTACTACTACTACTACTACTACTACTACTACTACTACTACTATTACTACTACTACTACTATTACTACTACTACTACTAGTACTACTACTACTACTTCTACTACTACTTCTACTACTACTGCTACTACTACTTCTACTACTACTTCTACTACTACTGCTACTACTACTACTACTACTACTACTACTACTACTACTACTACTACTACTACTACTTCTACTACTACTACTACTACTACTACTACTACTACTACTACTACTACTACTACTACTACTACTACTACTACTACTACTACTACTTCTACTACTAGCAACTTTATAAATTATAAAATATAAATTTTTAAATACTAGTCTTGCCTACAACTTTAAATATTAGTAACCGATTTATCCAAAGTTATTTATAAAAAGTTCTAAAGGAAATTCGTATTTTAAAATAGTAGCAAACGTTTCTATAACATATTCTAAGGCTGATTTTTTTAGTAAAAATATAGGAAAACACTAAGTAGTTTATTTGATTATATCTGGGAAAGTTATAAAATGGTGTTGCTGGATTTTAATAGAAAAACAATCTCGAATATTACCGAAGACTTTTACTACACATAAATCTTCACAATCTGTGTGGGCTTCTTAAAATTAATTTTAAGAAACACAAGAACAGACAAACAGAGAGATAGGGAAAGGGATATTGTTAAACCCCTTAGTCATAAACTTTCGGAAAATATATATTTTTAGGGCCGAAAATAAATATTATAGAAACTACAAATAGAATGACAAAGCAGTATATAACTTTGACACTACAGGTAAAAGTTTATATTTTTTCAAATATTTTTTACCAAAACTTTAAAAGTTTTAAGAATATTACTAGAGGCACAAAGCTGTCTATAACTTATCTTAGGACTTCAAAATATTAATGCGAGTAATAGGAGAAAAAACAGAGGCAGTCAAGTTAATTCGAATACCTCAAGAAGTTAAAGGGTGAATAAGTTGGATTTTAATAGCAATTCATGCCTAAATATTTTCAAAAAATTTAGTTTTCAGACAAGTATTAGCAATATGTGGGGGCTTCTAAGTGTTGATTTCAACCGGACAGGCGGACAATACTCAATTGACTGCATTATTCACAAGTTTCCAGTATATTTTCTAATACTTTGTACAATCGGAATACGGATAAAACTATAAATACCTTTGGCATTACAGGCCAACGATGTAAAAATATGCTTCTTGTTAGCAGATACGTAAGGACAGTTTAGCATTTCTCCCTTACAAATCTGTTTAAAACTAAGCCTACATTCTTACTATGTACATACATGTAAATAAAACGAAACATAAAAACACATAAATTCTTCAGTGAGACAAGAAAAAGTTTTTCCTTATTAGAAAAATTATGCCATTAATTATGAAAAATAACATTATTGATGGGAACATACCGTATTTTATCAACCCAACTTTTCACCACGTTATCACATAAATTGGGCTGCTTTACATTATTAATACGTTCAGTGTTAAGTTCTAATTGATCAATTGCTGGATTAGTATCACACACTTTTAACAACAACAGAAAACAAAAATGTATTAAATCTTGTCTTGTAACGAACGCTCTTTGTTGACAGATACTGGTAGAAATATTTCTTCACAAAACGTGAACTTTTACTTCGCCAGTATGAAGTGTACAGCACACTGCAACTTTATCTGGATATAATGACTTTAAATAGCTTTATGTGGGTTGTTATCGCCTCAAATCTGCAATACTTTTTGTTTATGAGAAATAGCCAGTCGATTAACTGGATAATGACGTCCATCAATTTAGATTTCTTTAGGTATTTTTATATGAAAACAAATTTTTTAAAAACATTTTAAAATTTTTGAAGCTTGTCAAGTTATGCCATAAAAGAATGGCACACTATGATGAACAAAATGACATAAGAAATTTCGAAAAATAATTTGTAGTGTTGCCATTATAACCGTTTAGGATTCTATCAAAAACCTTTAAAACTTAATTGATATTTGACAATTATTTTTAAAAATAAGCGTAATCACTGTTTGTTATGTTTCTTATTGAACTGATTTTTTGTAGAAATTATTAGTTTCGTTGACCTTTTTTATAATATGTAATAGTTTTTTAAGCTTATTTTCAATTTGCTAATCAAACTGTAAATTTAAAAAACCAAATATTAAGACCCTAAACCAACAAAAAACACATATGTAATAAAATATCGTATCCTGATGATGCTACACAAATAGGTAGCGAAATATTGATCAAATAATAGAACAAAAAAATTCTTTATTATTGGAAGGACCTTGAGTTTAAAAAAAACTATTACATATTTTTTGTAGAAGTTTTAAAGTCCTTTCTAATAAGAAAATAATTGCCAGTACGTATTTTAATTTGTCACAAATAGTCGATATTTGCCCTGGCACTGCCATATTTACAAGAAATAAAGTTTATTTTACAAGAAGGTTGTAATAACAAAAAATATTCACATGTTACCTAATTGCTTACATTAGCCGAAAATAACTTTTACTTACATAAGATTTATAGGCAAGTTGAAATAACGGTCCTTAGAAAATTTTCTATTAAATAAATATGTATTTAAATATTAGAACATAAATTAATATATTAAACTGATAACGATTATTATGTCAAATACTTGTCTAATACCAACATAACTCAAGCTACGATTTTTTTAATTACAATTAAATATTGATTGAAATCTTTTGAAATTTCAGCAAATACTTTTAGCAGGAGTAGTGCCTTTTTCTTTTGTGACAACTAGGACCTTCAGAAAAATAAAAATAAATCATGAAAAATGTATGTTCCTAACTTGTCTGCTGTGTGGAATGTTAAAAAAGTGAAAGAAAAACTTATACTTGTATTAAGCTAAATAAAACTTAAACATTTCAATGCAAACATTCACAAAAATTCGTAAATTTATTTTTATATTGTAAAAATTCCTTAAGGATTAAAATATTAGCATATTACTCATTATTTATAAGTTAATCCTCTTTTTGTGGTAATATTTCATTAAAGGTTTTCTAGTTGCTTCCGTTACCTTGTTGGGCGAGGTAGACCACTTACGCTTAAAACCAGATATGTCCTGGTTTAACTTTTCTGTGATTTTTTTTTTACAAAAAGGCAGTAATAAAAATTATTGTAATTAATAATTATTCTATTTTTATTTCAGAATATTTTATTTTTAGAAACTTATTTACAGAAATCTTTAACAAAATAAATTTTAATATGTAATGACTTAATTTTTGTTACAACACTAGAAACACCAGCAGTTCTATACAAATAATTTTATCTAACCATTTTCACTTAAGTTACAATACAATCGGCTTAAAGACCTTTTAGTTAACATTGTTACAAATCTCAGAAATCTCTCAACAACTGTCTCTGGCCACTAACAATTAAATAAAATACGAAAAGAACTAAAAAACAAGGTAAATAAAAATTGTTTTAAATATTTGCATTTGCAAAGCTGAAAGTGTTGGCAAATAAAAAAAGGTTTATTTAATTTGCTAATTGAGTTGTGTTGAAATGCATTTTCTCTGAAAATAGAAATATAACAACAACCAACTACCACAACAACAGCTGTTTCTCTCTAATACCAACACTTTCGAATGTTAGTATTTCAACATTTAACTTTGAATTACAAATGTCCTTGGTATAGTTGTTGTATTACTTAGTAATTCAAAAGGTTGTTGCTTAACATAACGTAATTGAAATTGGAAAATGGCTTGAACTTAAAATTTAACAAACCAAAAATTAATAAATAAAAATTAAAAGTAATAAATATAGATAAAAAGAAACCAATGATTAAATAATAATTATAAATTTAATAGACCTTAAGTACCATACCACCAGAAGCAGACTTAGTCGTCACATATTTTTGTTAATCAGCTGATTATTATTCCTTTCTTTTTCTGAACTGCAGCCGTCAAACTCCATGTATAAGAACTAATTCTCTTCATTAGTTTTAATAACAATTTTCTTAAATACAAAAGTCGAGCGATTACCATTGACATTACCATGACATTTTGTCTTGACATCATTCAAAATAGTGTTAAAATTTTTAAAAATTGTAACATTTTGCTTTTTATATAACGATATACATTTATGTACATCATTTCATCTTTTTTTTTTTCTTTCATAAAACAATATCGTTTTGCTGTCCTCGACTGGCTGTTTGTGCCCTATAAATCGTGCCACTCTATGTACGTATTATTTGTTATTTCTTCATTACACTAATGAAGCAACAGTCAGTTGTTTTTAATACGTACTCTGTTATTGTTGTTGTTTTTGTTTAGGTTTTCTTGGAACTTTCAACAGTATGGCTGCGACAGCTATTCAACATAAAAATAAGAATGTTTTGAATAGAAAATAAAAATAGTAACTTTTTTCCAGAAACGTGCTACATTACGAGTATTTCAAATTAGAGAAAGATATTAGGCAGTATGTGTAAAGAAACATTAAAATTTGTTTAGTTTGAACACACAGGACTTGGAAAATTTCTGAACTTTGCTGTGAGAAGGAATTTCTTTTAAATTTTAATTGGAAATAATAAACAATTGGTATTATTAACGAAAGTCCTTCCTAAATGGCAACTTAAAGGCACAACCAACTTCCAGTCTATCTGGATACTTGTAGGTATTTATATAATAGGATGAGGCAGGAGGTTGTTTTAAAGACTGTTGGTTTAATCCAATTAATAACAGTCTAAAATTTCAGCTACTTAAAGAGCTATTAAAGGTTGTAACTGATAAAAAGATAACTCAATTCTTAAAACCTTAAAAAAACTCAATGCCATATCGAAGCTATTTGTGGACGTCAAAAATGCTCTGTGCGCGCTTTTATTCCTCGTAGTATCAGCTTATCTTAAGTGCCAAGTGTTTGGTTTATATGGCAACAATAGATGTGGCTATAGTTGAAGGTTTAAAAAAAGCAGCTTGAACAGAATTAGCTATTCATTTTAAAATTATACTCGACAAGGTAAAAGAGAAAGTGTTAAACTTTTTAAAAATCTGAACACAAAAAAAAATTAACTAAAATTCACAATATACATCTTTGCAGGACCCTATTCCGTACACTTAGTGAAAAGTAAGTACTCTTGGGGTGCTTCAGATTGCTGTAGATTTTGCAAGGTCGAAGTCTAGTTAGAGATATGGGAGTACATTTTATCGGTCGTCCTAAGGGTAGTAGAACATGATTTTTTATCATATTATTGAACTTGTTTATGATCGCTTAACTGAATTGTCTTACTGTCATTAACTTTGCTGCAGACATTGTTCTGCTCAAGGAGACTACACCAAAGCAAGGTGAGCAATATAATTTGACAGAAGCAATTACGCCATTTAAGACATTTCCTTTTTTACACCAGAGTCGTGCTCAGCAAAATAGGGCACCGAAAATTTTTCTCCTTAATTTCACATGTAAGTATTCACATTAGGGTGATCGATTCGGTTTTATAACCGGTGGAAAAACCGGTTTTTTACACTTTCAGCTGGCAGTTTTTTTCCAAATGTTAATTTTTCGAATGTCGAATACACCGGTTTTTTCACTCACAAAAGCCGGTTTTTTTCGTTTTTAGTTTTATATTCATTTACCTTTGAAACCAAACGTACCATACTATATTTATTACTCAAAAAATTTCCAAAAATCAGATAATTCATTAAATACTTTTCTATAATATTGTAAGAAATTTATTTGTTGTTTCAGAAACAGATGTAAAATAAGAAAAATAATTAGGTTAACTATTTTTTGTCTTAAATGGAGAGCAGGTATTTTATACATTGCTGCGCTTATAATTTGCTATAATAATCAGCTGTTCAGTTAAGTTTTTTGACCAAATTATGGTACTTTGCAATACTCTTTGATCTCATTTTCGAATTTCATAATATTTTGCTTCTGCAAAATCTAGCGACTTGTACTAAAGGCTACCTACCCATAGCTTTACTAATATCTCTGATAACATATGACTTGTACACTAAATAGCTTGGCACAAAAAGGGTAATTATTACAACTTGCCTACAAAGTTAATGTTAGTAAAAGGTAAATTTGACTACAGTGAGCAGTGAAGTGACTTTTTAATATTTTTCATTATTACAACCTTCTTGTAACAAAATTTTTGCAGTACCAGAGCAAAACCGATTACTTTTAACAAATTAATTTAGTTCTTAAAATATTTTACAAAACGAAATAACATTTTGGATGTTTTATTTACTGTTTTGTGTCAGTAATATAAAAAAATTAAAACTTAAAATAAAACAAGTAAGAGCGCTATATTCGGCCGTGCCGAATCTTATATACCCTTCACAACGTGTAGTCATGCATTAACAGTAGTTTGTGTCACCATTCATCCCATATGAAATACGTACATATGTACATATAAAAACATACATATATAAAAACATCCCATTGTAAAATTATAAATTCACGTATGTATGTTAAAAAAAATTTAAAAAAAAAATTAAAAAAAAAACTTAAAAAAAATAATAAAAATATAAATAATATTATTAAATAAAAATTAAAAAAAAAATTAAAAAAAAAATTAAAAAAAATATTTTAAAACAAGTAAGAGTGCTATATTCGGCCGTGCCGATTCTTATATACCCTTCACAACCTGTAGTCATGCAATAACAGTGGTTTGTGTCACCATTCATCCCATATGAAATACGTACATACATATAAAAACATACATATATAAAAACATCCCATTGTAAAATTATAAATTCACGTATGTATGTTAAAAAAACAAAAAAAAATAAAAAAAAAATTTTAAAAAAAATTTAAAAAAAAAATTTTAAAAAAAAATTAAAAAAATAAATTATATATATAATATATATAAAACAAAAAAAATAAAAAATAAAAAAAAAAAATTTAAAAATTTAAAAAAAAAATAATAATAAAAATATAAATAATATATTAAATAAAAAATAAAAAAAAAATAAAAAAAAAATTAAAAAAACAAGGTTATATTATTTTTATTCTGGCTCAAGTTCATTTTTATACTAAATTTCTCATATATTTTCTTTTTATACCCGCCACCAAAAAAATGGTGGGGGTATATTCATTTTGTCATTCCGTTTGTAACACATCGAAATATCCATTTTAGACCCCATAAACTATATATATTCTGAATCAGGGTTTGATTTTATGACGATCTAGCTATGTCCGTCCGTCTGTTGAAAGCACGATAGAGGTCGCACCGAAAAAGCTAGGGGGCTCAAATTTTGCCAGAATCTTTCTTATAGACAAGGTTTGTTTGGTATTGAAAATGGGCTAAATCGGAATATTAGGAAGAGAGTTATAGCTCGAAAAGCAAGAGTAGGTCGAAAAAACCGTGTCCTTCAAACATCGAATAAAATGGAATTGTGTCCAAACGCATTAACGTAGACTCATGAAACTTCGAATATATATTTCCTGAGTAAAAACAATATTTTTCCCCGAAAATTATCTAAATCTATGCATTCGGAGAGGAGTTATCGATCAAAATGTACGAAAATTTATACCGCACAGTGTATTTTTCGGTATATTTAAAAACTAAAACGTCATAAAAGCAACAAAATTGGATGTACGACTCTGAAATTTTGCACACTTTGCTTATTGGTGAGACGCTTTTTTGTAACGGAAAATCAATGTGCCACGCCCACTTTTACGCCCACCTCCAATATAACGTTTTACCCAAAATTCATATAATTTCTCAATTTATGTAGATTTTGGAATAATAAAGGGCTATATTGAAACATCTCAGTTGTACTCATTCGCAAAAATAACTTTGACACGCCTACTATAACGCCCACTTTTCACATTATATACCGTTAATGAAATTTAAAAGCTCATAAAACCGCCAAAATAAGAGGTATGATGATAAAATTTGCTACGTATATCCCCCTAGGTAATGTCATTACTGTGCTAGAAAATTGAGTTGCCACGCCCACTTTTACGCCCACCCCCCATATAACGTTTTACTCAAAATTCCTCTAATTTCTCTATTAATAATGATTTTGGAATAATAAAGGGCTATATTGAAACACCTAAGTTGTACTCATTCGCCAAAACAACTTTGACACGCCTACTCTAACGCCCACTTTTCACGTAATCTACCGTTAATGAAATTAAAAAGCTCATAAAACCGCCAAAATTAGAGGTATGATGATCAAATTTGCTGTGTATATCCTTCTAATCAATGTTATTGTTGTGCCAAAAAGTTTAGTCCCATACAACGGCTTACCTTAAATTCATGTAATTTCTCTATTGACAAAGTTTTTGGGAAAATAAAGGGCTATATTTAAAAATTTAAGTTGTATTTATTAGTAGAAACTTTATTGACACAGCTACTTTAACACACTTTCATTGAATTTCATTTCATTTAAGGACCGATGTTGTATTTAAATAAAACACAAATTATTTAGGATATTATTATTTCTTTTTATAATGATAATATTTGTATGCTTCAATTATGTATGGAACAAAATATCGGCCAAATGGCCCCCCCCCTCCATCCTTGGCGCCACTCCTCTATCTGATGGTCCAAATTTTCAACGACAATGTTGATGCTCAATTATTGGGCATGATGATGAGTCGAGGTTGACTGCTCTTTTGCCACACTATCGCAAAAAACAGCAATAGTTCCCATTCAACGAACTAAGAAGGCATTCACAGATTTTCTAACATTTTATACAGACCTGTTTTACAGAAATTTAAATATTTTTTACAATTCTCCCGATTGTGGACGAATTTGAACGATTATGTTGATCAAAAGAATTACGAAGTGCACAAAATGCATTTTGATTTGAACGCCCATTTTTATAAAAAACCTGAATAACTTTAAAGCGTTGCTCATTTGCGTATCTTTCCACGGATCAAAATGAGTAAGTTTGAGATTAAGAAATGTCAAATGAAATACAAGAAAAAAGTTGAAGTTTAGATGTGGTTCACCTTAAACATGGGCCCTTAAAATTTAACCACCCTCTACAAAGAAAGTGATACATATTTTATTATAAAGAGATTATTCAATAATGATTAACAAAATAATAAATATTGTGCTTTAAATGTACACAAAATTGGTGGTGGGTATAAAAGATTCGGCACAGCCGAATATAGTGCTCTTACTTGTTCATATACATATGAAGAAATCAGTTTTTATTTGTGGTAATGAAAGAATATACTGGAAAAGTATCTTATTATCCCGACACCAGCCGAGTGGAATGCATTTTCGAAACCAGCTACGGTTTCATCATCAGCACTCTTTTGATCGGGATGTCTTAGTGTTGATAGTAAATATCATCTATTTAACTCACAAGTTTATATGAAAATTGATTTTGTAAATTAATTCTTTTTACCTATAAACTCATATATTTGCCATGGTGAGTGAGAACGAAATTTCTTCAACACTAAAGCTTTTCCCCTATTTCTTTGTTATTCTTTTCAATTACCACATTTTAATCGTAGCTTTAAACCATCAGTCTGATGGCAATGAATGAGTTTATAGGTAAAAAGAATTAATTTACAAAATCAATTTTCATATAAACTTGTGAGTTAAATAGATGATATTTACTATCAACACTAAGACATCCCGATCAAAAGAGTGCTGATGATGAAACCGTAGCTGGTTTCGAAAATGCATTCCACTCGGCTGGTGTCGGGATAATAAGATACTTTTCCAGTATATTCTTTCATTACCACAAATAAAAACTGATTTCTTCATATGTATATGAAAAAGAAAATATATGAGAAATTTAGTATAAAAATGAACTTGAGCCAGAATTAAAATAATATAATCTTTAAGATATTAAATAGTTCGACAATTAAATAAAAGTAAAATTAACAATTACATGGCACGGTGTACTTGGATGCATAACCTCTAATCTAAAATTTCAGCTTTAGTAATTTAGAGAATACAAAAGGTATTATAAAATTAGATAGAAGTACCCATTGGGACTCCCATAATATTTTTAGTCTCACCTCGTTAATAATACTTTAAAGAATGGATAAGATACAAAAATTAACATAAAAATGGGAAAAAGAAAACTTTTTGGGTTTTTCATATTATTTCCAACAACAACTTGGATCAAAAATGCCCTTTTTTAAGTTCTAAATTTTTAAACTAAGAAAATGTAAAAATTTCTATAAAAATAGAAAAAAACATCATATCGATGTAAAAATTCTAGATTTAAAATGTTTAAACATCTGTTTAACAAAAAATATTTAAACAGACATAAAATATTTTACTCTTTTCTGCATTAAAAAATACGTCCTGAAAAGTACTGAAGGTTCTACCAACATTTTCTTCATTCTACTGTGTTATGAAATTGTTTCAAGTTTTTTTTAATCAAATTATTTTTTATGCATGATGAAACAAACCTCTTTTACTATTTGCATCAAAATTGTTCCAGTTATTCGGATTTCTATATATTTTTCCCTATTTATCCCATTTGGGACCTTTTTGGTGCCCTTAGAAAAATTTTACCTAAGTAAATGCCAATATTCTTTAAGGCGTTACTAAAAATCAATTTATGTGCGATTGTATAATATAAGATAAATTTTATAAAAAAAAAAAAGAAATAATGAGGTCAATTTTTATACGCCACAAGAATATGACAACATTGCCAAAATCCTTATGTGTTTGTTTGAAACATAAGGTACCACAAACAAAAAAAAAATACCAAAATATAATTTTTAACCGCTTTTGCCTCTTAGACATTGAAAATACATAAAAGTGCAGTTTGCTTATCAGCTTATTTATGGAGTAAATTACAATACCTTTTCAAACTAATCAGTAATGTTTTTAATTTTAGCAGATATAAGTTTACTGATTTTACGCTTTTACATTTAATCTTCGAAAATTCGAATCTATATAACAGAGGAAGCCCAAATTTCAAAATTCAATGATGATGAGTCAGTCATTTAGTCAAAGTAGTCTTTCATATATATTTAAAAATTTTTTTTTTAATCATAAGTCGAGACAACTATCATTAGTTACAGTGTAAGTGAAATATATTTCGTAATCTTAGATTTGTAATAAACTCTATGGAAAATGTTCTTTAAATTTAAAAATGATTGATTGGTGAAACAATAACTCTCCTAATAAATACTATAAATAAAGGAAAAAATAAATGTATATAAAATTTCCACGTTCGTCCTCTTACCCTCACAAAGTTTTACCAACAGAAATAATTTAGAGTTAAAAAAAGTACTTTCCATCCCAAAACACTTTATTAATTTTTGCCCAACTATTAAAACTACTTGCAAACCTACAAAAATAATTTCGAGTTTAAAACAAAAAATAGCATCCTCCCATAACACTTTATTAATTTTTGCTCAGCTATTAAAACTACTTACAGCACTTTCCCTTTGCTTTCTAGTTTTGCAATATGCTTTACTTTATTATGGCAAACGTGTCGTTGGCCATTAGTTAATAAATTAAAAGACTTAAATGCCACAAATAAAACTATAGTTTTAAAACAACCATTAACTCAATAATACACAAGGAGAGCGATAGAATGCAGCAAACCTTATACCTGCAACAGCAGCGGCATGTACGTCCTTATATAAAATGCTTGGCTAAAAACTTAAAATCCTTTTTTGGCAAATAATATATAGACAAATAATTTGTCTACTAAATTGCTGGGAATTAAGGTTTAAGTGTTGGAGTGCAAGAAAAATAAAACACAAAATAAAAATGCATAAAGAAAAAAACAAGTATATAAAATCCAAGTCATAAAAGTTATTCACACCTAATCCTTACTAATGTGTTGCAATTGTCGTTTACTTTCATCGCTTGTCTGTCTCCTACTCACTCAACTCTACAAGCATCCTTAGATTATAAGCAAAACATATGGCAGTTTGTGAAACTGCTGTTGTTAGTTTAAGTGTTTTTTTTATTAGGATTTTCTGTATCTCTTTTTGTTTGTTGTTTGGTAAGTTGGCATGTTTTTCTTGCTTGCACCTAAAAGTATGCAATTTTTTTTGGTTTTTATTTTTAAGAATTTATCCGGGTGCTTTTTTATACGTCACTGTGTTAGTTAACATGTTCTAGTTTTAAGTTATTTTATTTAGAATTAAAACAACAAGTGTATAAATTTATTATTTACTGTCATTAGTATCTCTGGCTTTTTTAAATTACTATTATTTAAATTAATTACCTCAAATTACTGCTAAAAGTTTTTTGCTAAAAAATACTAATTACTGTTTGATTAGTTTCGTTTTGTTAAATATAATTTAATTTTAGAGCAAATATCAATCATCATGATTTCTCCCGGTATTTTTTTATTTTTTATTTCTAATTATTTCGTAGAACAAACTTTTAGCTAAAAATATACCTTCAAATTGAATAATCACTATTCTGTTGAAAACTGTAATGTAACTTTGTAAATGTACAAACATACGTTTGCCTTACATTTTTCATCAACTTAATAATCTGCTTGCCCGAGGAAATCTCTAACAAAATGGACTAATTAATATTATTTCATTTTTCATTTTCGTTTTTAGTATAATTGTCATATTTTAGTTGGTCTTTCCTGTTAATGTTAGAGAAGATTTATGTTTTAGAGAAACAAAAAACTATAGATATATATTGGAAATTGTTTAGACATGTTTTGGGGATATTTATTTTTAGTTTCATTTATTGGAAAACTTTTCAAAAATTTCCAAAAGTTTCCATAACATGTAGTGTCATCAATTTAGATGACATACATACTTATGTATAAAATGAATGTGATTGAAATGAAAAACTGAGACCTGGGAAACTAAACAAAGAAAAAATATTTTTAGATTTTAGAGGAATATTTTTATGGGATTTTTTTTTTTTGTGAACAAAAAAAAAACCTATTAGTTTTTAAAAAGAAATAAATTAAAAATTTAAGTGTTAGTCGCATACTGACAGGAAATTTTATTTCAACCTAAATTGGAAACTGAAACTCACATATAAAAAACTTTTAATTTCTTGCCGTAATAAAATGTCTATTTTAGCTTTGATGAGCTCTCCAAATTTATTCACGTTTTCCTTGATATATCTCATAAATTTTCTTTTTAGTCAGGCGCAATTAATTGTTGTGCATTAAAATACTTTTTTTTAGTTTAAAGAACATTAGACCCTTTTCTCTCTCGCTCTCTCTGTTAATTTATATGCCCATAGTTCACGTTTTAACGGTGAGTAAATTCTTTAAACTCTTCTTAAACGGTTTGCGAAGTTCAAGTAAAATTAATAAACACTACTACTAAATCAGCTCGTTAACTTTTTGTTTTAAAGTTTTCTAGTTGCATCTTGATAAAGTTTAATTTGAAAACGAAGAAGTTTTGCATGAGTTTTACTGCAAATGCTGCACCTAGGTGGCAAGATGCTGCTGATGTTTGTGGTGGTGCAAATTAAGATGAGAATAAGCATGGTTGCCAACAAGGAGTTAAATTGTGTATAGCTTTAATGAGTGATTAAATAGTAAGTAATTATAGAATAAATATTTTCTTAAAGACTATATTTTAGATGTGTATAGAAGTTGCTTATAAAGCTTTTGTTAAAATTATAAATATATTTTAAGACTTGATAAACTTGGACCGCTTTGCTGTCCCATACAACATATTTGTATTGTATTTACTGCAAGGCTTATTATACCCTTCACACAGTGAAAAAGGGTATATATTGGTTTGTCATTCCGTGTGAAATTTCTACAATTTTCATTTCCGACCCCATAAAGTATATATTTTCTGAAAGCTTATGAATAGGGGAGTCGATTAAGCTCTGTCAGTCTGTCCGTCTGACCGTCTGTCCGTGTTTATGTTGAAATCAACTTTTTGAAGCCCCCCGACATAGGTTGGACCCGGGTAAGGTATTAAAATACCAGAAATATTCGGGAGTAGATCTGATATGAGATATAAGCAAAAACCCACGAACACCTCGATTTTTTTTCACAAAAACAACATTACAACAACAACATACATACATGGCATCGAATCCCAGCTTAGCCAAAAAAATTTTTTTTTAATTTTTTTTTTTAATTTTTTTTTTTAATTTTTTTTTTTAATTTTTTTTTTATTTAATATATTATTTATATTTTTATTATTATTTTTTTTTTTAATTATTTTTTTATTTATTTTTTGTTTTATATATATAATATATTTAATATTTTTTTTTTAATTTTTTTTTTTAAATTTTTTTTTTTAATTTTTTTTAAAATTTTTTTTTTTATTTTTTATTTTAATATACATACGTGAATTTATAATTTTACAATGGGATGTTTTTATATATGTATCTTTGTATATGCATGTACGTATTTCATATGGGATGAATGGTAACACAAACTACTGTTATTGCATGACTACACGTTGTGAAGGGTATATAAGATTCGGCACGGCCGAATATAGCGCTCTTACTTGTTTTAATATTGTTTTAATTAATTTACAACTCAAGAAATATTTTTAAAAAATTTTACAACAAAACTTTTAAAAAACCAGTCAAACCGATGCAGCTATACTCAGTGTTGCGACAACGTACATTTATATGTATAAGTCCCATTAACAATATAATTATGGGATGATTTCCAAGACCATTAAAATTTGTTAATAAAGAAAAACGTTTAATAAAAAATTTATTTTAAATCATTAATTCAGGGAAAATTTTAATAAAGAAAAACGTTTAGTAAAAATTCTTCTTACATTAAAGGTTCAAGGAAAATTTTCATTTAACCGAAAATGATTTAAAATTTCTCTCACAAATCTAGCTTTAATTACTTAAATATTGTAAAGAAATATTGGCAATTTTCTATGCAAAATCTGTTTAAAATTGTTTTTTTCTTGTATTTTGTCTTGATCTGTTTTGCATTAATTTTATATATCTCTAAGTAGTGCATGATGCAGAACATAAAGGGTGTTTTTTTAACTTTACGGTTAACTGCGGTTTGATAGCTTAGAATGTCAAACTGTTTTAACATTCTTATTCAGTGAGATTTAACGCCCAAACAACGCTTACAAGTTGTGGAAATTTTTTTTGTAAAATTTTAGTCTGTTCGCAAAGTTCATAAGACACTTGGTCCATTGTACGTGATTAGTAATAAAGCTGGTTTCTGGTTAAATTGCTAAGTCAAAAATATTAAACTGCCATATTTGAAGCGAAGACAATTCTCAAGCCGTTAAATCAAAACCATTACATTAAATGACATTTAATGTTTAGGGCGGTTTATACGCTGTTCCTTATTTCTTTTAAAATTACCAACCAGCAGCCGTCGCGCTGTATCATGAGCGCCTTGCTGACATAATTTGTATTATCAAAAGTTAATCGAACCGATTTGGTTTCAACAAGATGCAACGCCTTACCATGCATTCCGCTTAGTAATCAATTTAATGTTAAACAAATTTGGTGACAACTTCATTGCCAAAAGTGGTCCTGATCAATAGCCACCGGGCCAACAAACCAGCATATCTTGAAGCATTAGAAGCCAATATTCAAGCCATTGAATATTGGAGTGATTTGCTGAAGCATGTCATTTGTATTCGAGGCGGACATATGCCGAAAATTATATTAAGTAATAAGTGTCATGAAATTGATCACCAGATTATATTAAAAAAACAATTTTTTTCCAACAGTATTTAATTCTGTCTTGCATTAACGGCTTAAGTTGTCAAACAGCTAAAAAAGGCACCCTTTACTAGAAAGAAAAATATTTGCTGCGACATTCTATTAAATACTCGTTACAATGGTAAAAGTTTAATTTGTTTGCATTTATTTTGGTTTGAGTGTTTTTTGTTTTTCCTTTTTTTTATTCCAAATTTTTCTTCAACTCTCTTCAATACTACCTGGTTAGGTTTTGTGGTTGTAAAATACATTTAAGAAGTTTCAAAAATTACCGAATAACTAAAAATAAAGTTAAATGAAAAAACTTTTACCAAGAACAACGTATTAGCCAACAAGTATTGATAAGTAAAGAAGAGTTTGTGTAGCTGCCAGATTCAAGCTGAATAGATACACACAGCACAGATTTAAAACAAATTACACGAAATTTGTTTATCAGTGTTTTTAAACGTAAATAATATTTAAGTTTTTGTTTTTTGGGTTGTGTTTAATTAAAATTTACATTTAAAGTCTTTTTGGTTTTTAAGTTTCTGGCCTCTTGTTTGAAACTTTGCTTTTAGTATTTTGTTTTTAATTAATTTGTTACATTTTACACCTGTGCTTAGTGTTGATTGTGCTGGCGAAACGATTTTATAAAAACTTTTTTTTCTAGATTTTTATGTATCGCAATAGTTTGAGTTTCTTAATTGAATACTTCGTTCATTTCGTTATGTTAGTTGATTATGTTCTTTTGAAAATGTTATTCTGTTTCTTTTTTCTTTTTCAATACATACTAACAATTTAAAAAAATAAAAAAATATGTGTCTTTTTATCCATTTGGAGAAGTTGAATATAAAATAATTTTCCATAGAATGAAAAAAAAAATATGATCAAAACGAAATACGCAACAAATATAAAAGACATACATACAAACACATTTTATTTAAAATATAAATCCACTTAGTTACCAAAAAAAAGGAGAAAAACACTCTTTACCTACGCTACTACAAACTATACATCTATAAAAACATAAATCGTGAAATACGAGGGTGCTTTACAAAGAGCAGGAAAAATATTCCAAAAAAAATTTATAAATTTAGATTAAAGAATTAGCACAAGTGGTCTTGCAGATTTTTTTTGTCGTTCGTCAACATTTCATAAAGTTCAAATATGCATGATTCATCTAATTTCTTGTGAGTTTGTCTTAAAAACGTTTGGCTATGCGATTGACTGGGATAAGTCTAGTTATTATAGTACAAATATCAATTTATTATTGGTAACAGGATACTTGTACTCTAGTGATATATTTTGGTTTCATTAATTTCATTTCATTAATTTTTTTAGCTGATCAATAGATAAATTTCCCAGACTTATTTTTATACCCTTTCACAGTGAGTGCAAGGGTATCTATCTGTGGCTTGGAGCTAAAAAGGCCAATGTCACTTTTTTGCTCTTTTGAGTTAATCATTGTATTAGATTTAATTTCTTGCTCTGTTTCATTATGATCAAACAACTAAAGTCATACTTAACCCAGAACAGCTTTATAAATAAAATGCTCGCCAATGTCACTATAAAAGCATCTATAAAAGTTAAAGTTCATTTCCAATTTTCTCAAAAGTAAATATTTTGACATTGGCCCTTTTAGCTACAAGCCACATATATAGGTTTGTCATTCCGTGTGAATTTTCTATAATTTTCATTTCCGACCCCATAAAGTATTTTTTCGCTGAAAGCTTGTGAATAGTGAAATCAATTAAGCACTGTCCGTCTGTCCCTGTGTATGTTGAAATCAACTTTTTGAAGCCCTCAAACAATTTCAAGACCCGTGTAAGGTACCAAAATATCAGATATATTCGGTATTGAAAATCAGAAAAATCGCTCTATAGACAACTGAGATCTGGTTAAAAAAAAAACCTAGAACACATCGTCTTTTTACACCAATACACACTGGATGAAAGTAGGTTCGAATCCCAGTTAAGACCATTTTTTCCTTTTTTTTTATTTTTTTTTTAACATACAATTTATAATTTTACAATGGGATGTTTTAGGTGGATAAAGTTTTTATAAAGATAATGAAACATATATTTTTGTATGTACGTATTTCATATTAATGAGATGAATGGTGCTACAAATAATTGTTATTGCATCACTACACATTGTGAAAAGTTTATAAGATTCGGCACTCTTACTTGTTATTGTACTTAATTTTTACAATCTATTGACCCTCGCATAATTTTTCAGCTATATGCAAACATCCCAAAAGCTCACATAAATGCAAATGTAAATGGATTTTCTCATAAAAAAACACACACCAAGACCGCGAATGCCTCATAATACTTAAGTATTTTAAAAAGATTTTTTATTTTAAAAAGAATGGCTTACATATTTGAACATAATTTTTCAACAACCTATTTGGCAACTAAGCCATTTTCTTTGTTTCTTTGCTGATAAGTGTCATTTTCATTTGGATACTCTAAAACAAACCGTAGCAAAAGCCCATGAACAAAACATCTACAAAGAAATTAACGAAATAAAATTGAGCGAGAATATTGAAAATAGAACCTCAAGAGTACAAGTAAATAACTTGTTCAGTGTAATGAAAATAAGCTGCGTAAAATCATAACTTTTAGCACGAAAATCGCTACTGAAAGTTTAAATTATATTATTTGAATTAAAAAATTATTTTATTAAAAACAATAGGTAAACTCATAAGGTTTCCTAAGATCGTATTGTAATAAAGTTTTTAAAAATTTAAAAAATGCATCATTAGCATTTAATCATAAGAAAATCAAGTGCTTAACTTGCAACATATCGGAGGAGCTGTAGGTTGTTAAAAATTAGAAAAAAACGGTGATAGTTTACGTAAATCTTAAACTGAATAAATCTCGTATGTATATTTAATTCAAATCATTTATTTTTTAAATTGTCTTGTTACGCTCACTCTTGTTAGGAATTTCACGTTAAATATATGTAGATGCAATTTTTCCTTGAATTTGATTCAGAACAAATGCAAAATTGGAGGCAATTCTTAATCTTTGTAACGTTAGGAGCGCAATGAGTTAAAAACGTTTTCGAAATGACTCTTAGTGTACATTAGAATTTCAACGTAGCTTACAAAGGCAGGAGAGCAAAAATTGCTTTTGGATTGATTCAAGTTTTTAGCTCAGGGAACCCCATATAACTGATCCATATTCAAGTAAATAAATTACTAATAACGTGAATAAATTATTCGTAACATAAGGTTCATTAAATTCTTAACTAAAACGCTTAAGGAGACAATTTAATTTATTTATTTGTTGTTTCGTACAATAGACGAAGAGGTCTTATATTACAGTACACAACTAATTAAATTTTATAGAATAAACATCGTTTGATTAATATAAAAATGTTGCTTAATTAAAAACTAAGTTCCCCATTAGCTTTGCTTACTGTCACTATTACATATGAATTCAAATTACTATTTACATCGAGAAGAAGTTCAAGGTCCAAAGGCGACTCAACAATATTTAAATAAGAGTTATTTTAAACGGATGAATATCTGAAGACAATCATAGATTTACATTTTTCATTAAATTTTCATCCATAAGATTAACTTTTCAACAATTATAATATTATTCAAATCAATTTCAAATCACATTTGTAATCCATCTATTCATATAAAGTTTAACATCATCAGCAAACAATAAAATATTGCTGTATAGCCTTTGGAAGACCGTTTATTAAAAATAGAAATTAAGATTGCGTCGAGATGACATGCCTATGGAATTCCAGAAAAAGATATTTTGAAAGACAATCATTTTTAAAGACACAGTGTCTCCGATACTTTAAATAAAAACCAATTCATTTAAAAAGCTTAACCGGAGATCATAGGGTATTGAGTTTGACCGTATTTAGACTATGCAATTAACGCCGCAACTTTAAAAGAGAATAACGAAAAAAAACTCGGCGTTAATTGCATAGTCTAAATGCGGTCTTACATTAACAATAAATCAAGGTTAATCTTACTTAAAGCTTTTATAAAGTCTGTATAGACTCCATCGGCTTGGTTACCATTACAAAAGCCTGTAGTGATTAAGGATGTCAGTTCCATTAGATATGTGGTTTAAGATCTACCTTTACAAAATCATGTTGCGCTGAAGAAAGAATTGTTGATATTTGTTTCGTTAGGTATTTTATTAATGTTTTCTCAAATAGTTTGGGAATGGAGTTTATATTTGTATATTATTATTTTTTTGTAATAGACACTATTTTTCTGTTACTTTAAATATTAAAAATTTTTTCATATATAAAACTAAATTGATTCAGCTCACTTCAAAAAAAATTACCAATAACTGCGCAAAACGGGGTACAGGTGTAACAAAAATACAAACGACAAAAAATACTGATTCCCCTCTATTCAGTAATTCATTCAGTCATACAAACCAGCAGGTATTCATCATTGTAGCTGTCAACGTGGCGCTCAATGTGCATGCATACAGTAACTTAAAGTGTGCATTTGTATTAATACTGTTTTATTTCAGTTTTATAGCCATTGCTATCAACATATAAGTATATGTATGTATCTATGTGCATATATGATTTTTTTTTTAAGTTTGGAGAATGTGTCATCTAAGTTTTATTTTCATTTTTAATTCGTATTAAGTTTTAAATATGGAAATTTTATTTTTAGCTTTTAGTTTGCTAGTGGGTGGTTGGGACTGCTTTAAATATTTAACTGTATTATGCTGTTGAAATCTAGAGAAAAATCAACAAACATAATGCAACACTACACACAATAATCGAATTAAATTAACTTCAAAATCATTACACCGGACACGTTTTATGTTTTAAAATAATGCAGCTTTAATTGAAATACATATTGAAAATAGCTGGCTAATCAAAAACCTGATAATGATGTTCATATTAAAACAAAAACTTAATTGATAACAAATTCCCAACATTTTAGGGATAATATATAATTAAAATTAAATAAATATAATACAATGTATGCTATGGTTTTGACGAATTTTATATAGAGAAGGTAATTATAAATTAGAGAAACATTTTTATGAAAATAATTAATATTTACATAAACATTATCATTTTATATAACATAAATAGAGCAGAATTAATTCTATATATTTGTGGATTATGCACCTGTCATTTTTATTTAATTAAAATTTCTACTTGTTTGCAAAATATGGCACTTTATATTGGGTTCAATAAAATACTATTAATAATTGCAAGAAAAAATTACTAGAGTCTTTGATTATCCTACAAAAGTTTAATATCTGGGTAAATGTGTTATGCGCCTCACAAACACTGAAGAGCTACAGTTCTTTCCAAATAGTACAGCAGCAGTTTTTTTTTCACTACAATTTATTCTATTTTAATTTGCACACGCTTTATATGTTAAATGATATTATCCTTTATGCCATTTAATTTATGCTAAAAACATAAATGAAAAAAAGTACAAACAACAAAGCAAGAGCATGAAACCAACAAAAAAAAAAAAGAGAACAAACAGATACAAAAACAACATATTTTGTAGAGAAAAAATGTTAATGCACTTAAACTAAATACAGCTAAACAGAATGGATTTTAAGTACTTATAATGCTAAATAAACTGACAATATTAAATACACATTTCTATAAGTATGTGTAAGAAAAAAAATCCCGGTAAATGTATACCAACAGTTTTGGCAAGCCATCAAAATACATGGTCTTTATTGCCTACTAAAAGTCAAAAAACAATTGCAAAACTTTTTTTAAATAGAAAAAGTAACTGGCAAATATTACTTCAGATTAACCATAAATTAAAGATTGCAGTAACAAAAGGACATTATTTTTTTACAAAAATATATAGTGATATATTTTGGTTTCATTAATTTCATTTCATTAATTTTTTTAGCTGATCAATAGATAAATTTCCCAGACTTATTTTTATACCCTTTCACAGTGAGTGCAAGGGTATCTATCTGTGGCTTGGAGCTAAAAAGGCCAATGTCACTTTTTTGCTCTTTTGAGTTAATCATTGTATTAGATTTATTTTCTTGCTCTGTTTCATTATGATCAAACAACTAAAGTCATACTTAACCCAGAACAGCTTTATAAATAAAATGCTCGCCAATGTCACTATAAAAGCATCTATAAAAGTTAAAGTTCATTTCCAATTTTCTCAAAAGTAAATATTTTGACATTGGCCCTTTTAGCTACAAGCCACATATATAGGTTTGTCATTCCGTGTGAATTTTCTATAATTTTCATTTCCGACCCCATAAAGTATTTTTTCGCTGAAAGCTTGTGAATAGTGAAATCAATTAAGCACTGTCCGTCTGTCCCTGTGTATGTTGAAATCAACTTTTTGAAGCCCTCAAACAATTTCAAGACCCGTGTAAGGTACCAAAATATCAGATATATTCGGTATTGAAAATCAGAAAAATCGCTCTATAGACAACTGAGATCTGGTTAAAAAAAAAACCTAGAACACATCGTCTTTTTACACCAATACACACTGGATGAAAGTAGGTTCGAATCCCAGTTAAGACCATTTTTTCCTTTTTTTTTATTTTTTTTTTAACATACAATTTATAATTTTACAATGGGATGTTTTAGGTGGATAAAGTTTTTATAAAGATAATGAAACATATATTTTTGTATGTACGTATTTCATATTAATGAGATGAATGGTGCTACAAATAATTGTTATTGCATCACTACACATTGTGAAAAGTTTATAAGATTCGGCACTCTTACTTGTTATTGTACTTAATTTTTACAATCTATTGACCCTCGCATAATTTTTCAGCTATATACAAACATCCCAAAAGCTCACATAAATGCAAATGTAAATGGATTTTCTCATAAAAAAACACACACCAAGACCGCGAATGCCTCATAATACTTAAGTATTTTAAAAAGATTTTTTATTTTAAAAAGAATGGCTTACATATTTGAACATAATTTTTCAACAACCTATTTGGCAACTAAGCCATTTTCTTTGTTTCTTTGCTGATAAGTGTCATTTTCATTTGGATACTCTAAAACAAACCGTAGCAAAAGCCCATGAACAAAACATCTACAAAGAAATTAACGAAATAAAATTGAGCGAGAATATTGAAAATAGAACCTCAAGAGTACAAGTAAATAACTTGTTCAGTGTAATGAAAATAAGCTGCGTAAAATCATAACTTTTAGCACGAAAATCGCTACTGAAAGTTTAAATTATATTATTTGAATTAAAAAATTATTTTATTAAAAACAATAGGTAAACTCATAAGGTTTCCTAAGATCGTATTGTAATAAAGTTTTTAAAAATTTAAAAAATGCATCATTAGCATTTAATCATAAGAAAATCAAGTGCTTAACTTGCAACATATCGGAGGAGCTGTAGGTTGTTAAAAATTAGAAAAAAACGGTGATAGTTTACGTAAATCTTAAACTGAATAAATCTCGTATGTATATTTAATTCAAATCATTTATTTTTTAAATTGTCTTGTTACGCTCACTCTTGTTAGGAATTTCACGTTAAATATATGTAGATGCAATTTTTCCTTGAATTTGATTCAGAACAAATGCAAAATTGGAGGCAATTCTTAATCTTTGTAACGTTAGGAGCGCAATGAGTTAAAAACGTTTTCGAAATGACTCTTAGTGTACATTAGAATTTCAACGTAGCTTACAAAGGCAGGAGAGCAAAAATTGCTTTTGGATTGATTCAAGTTTTTAGCTCAGGGAACCCCATATAACTGATCCATATTCAAGTAAATAAATTACTAATAACGTGAATAAATTATTCGTAACATAAGGTTCATTAAATTCTTAACTAAAACGCTTAAGGAGACAATTTAATTTATTTATTTGTTGTTTCGTACAATAGACGAAGAGGTCTTATATTACAGTACACAACTAATTAAATTTTATAGAATAAACATCGTTTGATTAATATAAAAATGTTGCTTAATTAAAAACTAAGTTCCCCATTAGCTTTGCTTACTGTCACTATTACATATGAATTCAAATTACTATTTACATCGAGAAGAAGTTCAAGGTCCAAAGGCGACTCAACAATATTTAAATAAGAGTTATTTTAAATGGATGAATATCTGAAGACAATCATAGATTTACATTTTTCATTAAATTTTCATCCATAAGATTAACTTTTCAACAATTATAATATTATTCAAATCAATTTCAAATCACATTTGTAATCCATCTATTCATATAAAGTTTAACATCATCAGCAAACAATAAAATATTGCTGTATAGCCTTTGGAAGACCGTTTATTAAAAATAGAAATTAAGATTGCGTCGAGATGACATGCCTATGGAATTCCAGAAAAAGATATTTTGAAAGACAGTCATTTTTAAAGACACAGTGTCTCCGATACTTTAAATAAAAACCAATTCATTTAAAAAGCTTAACCGGAGATCATAGGGTATTGAGTTTGACCGTATTTAGACTATGCAATTAACGCCGCAACTTTAAAAGAGAATAACGAAAAAAAACTCGGCGTTAATTGCATAGTCTAAATGCGGTCTTACATTAACAATAAATCAAGGTTAATCTTACTTAAAGCTTTTATAAAGTCTGTATAGACTCCATCGGCTTGGTTACCATTACAAAAGCCTGTAGTGATTAAGGATGTCAGTTCCATTAGATATGTGGTTTAAGATCTACCTTTACAAAATCATGTTGCGCTGAAGAAAGAATTGTTGATATTTGTTTCGTTAGGTATTTTATTAATGTTTTCTCAAATAGTTTGGGAATGGAGTTTATATTTGTATATTATTATTTTTTTGTAATAGACACTATTTTTCTGTTACTTTAAATATTAAAAATTTTTTCATATATAAAACTAAATTGATTCAGCTCACTTCAAAAAAAATTACCAATAACTGCGCAAAACGGGGTACAGGTGTAACAAAAATACAAACGACAAAAAATACTGATTCCCCTCTATTCAGTAATTCATTCAGTCATACAAACCAGCAGGTATTCATCATTGTAGCTGTCAACGTGGCGCTCAATGTGCATGCATACAGTAACTTAAAGTGTGCATTTGTATTAATACTGTTTTATTTCAGTTTTATAGCCATTGCTATCAACATATAAGTATATGTATGTATCTATGTGCATATATGATTTTTTTTTTAAGTTTGGAGAATGTGTCATCTAAGTTTTATTTTCATTTTTAATTCGTATTAAGTTTTAAATATGGAAATTTTATTTTTAGCTTTTAGTTTGCTAGTGGGTGGTTGGGACTGCTTTAAATATTTAACTGTATTATGCTGTTGAAATCTAGAGAAAAATCAACAAACATAATGCAACACTACACACAATAATCGAATTAAATTAACTTCAAAATCATTACACCGGACACGTTTTATGTTTTAAAATAATGCAGCTTTAATTGAAATACATATTGAAAATAGCTGGCTAATCAAAAACCTGATAATGATGTTCATATTAAAACAAAAACTTAATTGATAACAAATTCCCAACATTTTAGGGATAATATATAATTAAAATTAAATAAATATAATACAATGTATGCTATGGTTTTGACGAATTTTATATAGAGAAGGTAATTATAAATTAGAGAAACATTTTTATGAAAATAATTAATATTTACATAAACATTATCATTTTATATAACATAAATAGAGCAGAATTAATTCTATATATTTGTGGATTATGCACCTGTCATTTTTATTTAATTAAAATTTCTACTTGTTTGCAAAATATGGCACTTTATATTGGGTTCAATAAAATACTATTAATAATTGCAAGAAAAAATTACTAGAGTCTTTGATTATCCTACAAAAGTTTAATATCTGGGTAAATGTGTTATGCGCCTCACAAACACTGAAGAGCTACAGTTCTTTCCAAATAGTACAGCAGCAGTTTTTTTTTCACTACAATTTATTCTATTTTAATTTGCACACGCTTTATATGTTAAATGATATTATCCTTTATGCCATTTAATTTATGCTAAAAACATAAATGAAAAAAAGTACAAACAACAAAGCAAGAGCATGAAACCAACAAAAAAAAAAAAGAGAACAAACAGATACAAAAACAACATATTTTGTAGAGAAAAAATGTTAATGCACTTAAACTAAATACAGCTAAACAGAATGGATTTTAAGTACTTATAATGCTAAATAAACTGACAATATTAAATACACATTTCTATAAGTATGTGTAAGAAAAAAAATCCCGGTAAATGTATACCAACAGTTTTGGCAAGCCATCAAAATACATGGTCTTTATTGCCTACTAAAAGTCAAAAAACAATTGCAAAACTTTTTTTAAATAGAAAAAGTAACTGGCAAATATTACTTCAGATTAACCATAAATTAAAGATTGCAGTAACAAAAGGACATTATTTTTTTACAAAAAACAATAAATACAGCATAACCAGTTAAAGCTGACTCAACTGAAGATTGACTGGAAACAGAAATATGTCACTTTAGTGCCGTTTACATTGGAGATACACACGTATATCAAGCGATAAAAAATTCTTAGTTTTTGCTTAGTAAACAGCAGTGCTGTCAACTTTAAAAATTAAAAAGTGTGCAAATCCAAAAAATTTTCTGACATTGAATTCTAGTTTCGTTATTAATATATAATAGGCTCATAACGCTTCAATTAAGAGCATATGGCCTTAAATATAATTTTCTTTAAAATAATAAATTATTGAACAAAGTGGTAACTTTAACGGTATAGTTGGAAAAAAAAATTCAGTAGATTACAAACAAATTTGAGAGGTTTTAGTTACAAGTTTAACAACTGGCAATGAAAATGAAGTTCGCTTGCTTCGATAGTCTACCTATAAGTCTTCAAATACTTTATTATCATCTGACCACAACGCCCTCTATGAAATTGTAGAACGATTTTTGCAAATTAATTTTATCAAGGATAGACAAAAATTATTAAAATTATTTAAATAATAAAAATAGTTTATTTTACTCTTTAAGAAATGATACAAAAAAATCTGAAAAACATAAAAATAATCCGCGATTGATTAGTGCCATTCGATGGGTGTTTTAAGACTACTTATCGTCAGCGATGCAGCATCATTTTTCATTTTCTTCTTTTTCAACTCATTAGGTTGTCGTATGTGACAATTTTTTTTAACTCCACTTTCAATACTTTTAATCTACAAAAAGCCTTACTTTCATGTTGAGTTGTCTGAGAATATAATTTTGCAGGAAGTAGGTGCTTTATGTCTCCCAAAACCCACACAAGATTTCTAGAAACGCGTATCCGAATATTAAAGAGAACATTTAAATTACATCCATAATGCTCGATATTAATTTGGGGTCACACTCTAATGTAAAATTATTTGCCCAACTTAATTTGACATTTCTTTGTCTCTGTGCTTGCAAAATTAAACCATGGAAAGGTTCACACTTGAGCAGCGCATTGGGATAGTTTAAGAATTTAACGAAAATGGGCGTTTAAATTAAAATGCATTTCGTTCATTTCATGATTTGTTTGGTAAGCATAATCGATGTGTCCAAAACCGGAAAAGGGTGCAAACTGTGCAAATTTCAGCAAATGGGGTCTGTAGAAAATGTAAAAATACCATGCACTAGCACATTCTCACCCAGTTCGTTCTGCAGGAAGCAATGCTGTTCACGATAGTGAGGCAAAAGAGCCGTCGACTTCGGCTCGTTGTTGTGTTTAACAATTGAGCATCAATATTGTCATTGAAAATAGTGACCATCGAATAGATAGAAGTTTACCACCGAAGACGTGGCAAGCACTCTTTGTTTTCCTTACAATTAAATGCATTTTCATGGGACCAAACTATATAAAATACATAATCCACTCATAGATATTATTTAAAATGTTTTCTAGTTCAAAACAATAAATAATTTAAGATCTTCCCTATACGTTCAACTTTATATCACTACAAAGCAGTGTTGCCGTTTTCACTGCGATCGCAATTTTTCACTGCGATTTGCCCGTTGTCACTGCGTAACTGCGTTTTTTTTAATATCACAGCGTTTTTCAGTTTTTGGTAGTTTTCCTCTTTTTTTGATCAACAACGCCTTAACATGATTTACCTCAAACGTGTTTAACACGTAAGTCTGTAAAGACTATAACACAACGAGATAAAATTGTCACCCTGTTAAAAATATAGCAGCTAGATGGCAACATTTTCTGCTGTTACGTTACGTTGCAGTTGACTGATTAGGTCTTGAATTAAAATGTCGAAAATCCCATTAGAAAAACATAAACAAACTATTTCGTGAAAAAAATATTTTCTTTTCAGTTCATTTAATTAATTTCTATATAGTTTCGAAATTAATAATATTACATAATATTTATTTATAGCAGACAATAGAAAACCAACAAGCAGACAAATGCAAAGAAAAGGAAACTCCCGGCAACCACACAAGGGCAGAATAAAATTAACTAAAAAAATTAAAAAACAAGTAATTCTTTAAAAAAGGGCAAAAAAGTGTTAAAAAAGTGAAAAAATTTCCTTTTTTTGTCAAAACGAAAACGACATTTTTTATTCCTCGTCACTGCGCTTCACTGCGTTTTTTTTTGTCGATTTCACTGCGAAAAAAAGTTGGTCGGCGGCAACACTGCTACAAAGTGAGTAAATATTTTTGTTGTTTTTTTATCATTTGTCTTTATGAAAATTGCTTTTAAATAACAAAACCGTTAAAGTTAAAAGGTGCTGCGCATTGAATCACCAAATTTCCATGAAAAAAATTATAAAAAGCACTAAACACGTTGCTATTTACCGCGATTTGACAACCCTACTTAAGAGTAGCCCAACAAGAGTGAAATACGAATGAGAACTGTTGGGATATTTATATTTCTATTTACACATACTCAGATATAATTTAATGAAAAACAGTAAGCGAAACACTTAAAAAGCTATTTGCACACCAATACAACAAACTTACCTAAAGAAAGAAGAAGAAAAAAAATAGTTGAATTTTTAATAATGTTTATGCTACATACAACAGTATGTTTTTATGGATGCACTTAAAATAAAAGTCTAAACCAAAACCATTATATTTGTTTATATGTATGTTCTTATTTATAACAAAATTAAATGTATGTATGCACCTAGCTGAAAAAGAAAGGGGTTAGTAGGCCTTTTAAAAGGCCTTATTTATCAAATACAATAACTGAAATATTTAATAAGGGGAATTTTAGAAGACCTTTAAACCCCTGACAGACATATGATTTACAAACATTAGTATATATACCACAATTATACCACGTGGTATACAAATAAGTCCTAAGGCGGTAGCTGTATTTACACCATCTGATTCGTTATCTGAGTTGAGCTTTTAAGCATTAGTTCAAAGCTTTCCTAGTTTTTAAACACTTTAAAATTTATAAGATTTGACTTAAATATACTTGTGGAAAGCTATTCTAAATTAAAAAAATAAAATAAAGATTAAATGACAGATAGTGTAAAGACAGCTTTAGGTTATAACACACTTTATTATTTTAATATACAAATCTGTCAGGACCCTTAGTATAGGAACTCCTTAAAAACTTTTTGATTTTAATTTTAACAAGATTTTAAATTTTTTTTTCTTCTTTTTTAAACATGTTTTTAATTTTCTCTATACTGTTTTGACTTCAGCACTATTAAACTCACTCTTTAGACTAATAGAGTTTTTTTTCGTTTTTCAATGTTTTATCTTTCTCTATTACTTTTAATATTTTTTTCATTCCTTTTAATTTCATCTGGTTTAGAATTTTTTGTTAAGACAAAGAATACAAAAAAACCAAAAATAAAAAAATATAAATAAAAACGTACGTCTTTCTTCTATTTTTACATTAGAGAAGATTGATCGATTATAAAACCTTTAGAAAGAGTTCAAACGCCTTTTGAATGGCTTTCAATGGCAGGCAGCGTAGGGTGATATTACAAATCTAAACCAATGTACATATTCGTCTGTCGGAAGGCCTGAAATATAAAGCCTGTAGTCTTTCACCGCTTAGAAGTTATGTGTAACATGTGGGTATGTGTACCTACATGTGTGTGCATATAAGATATGGTAAACTTAAGAACATTTAAAAGTGCACGGAAAAGTTAGTGGTTTAGCACAGACACATATAGTTATTGTTCTAGCAAGAAGTTTATATGAAATTTCTAAATTAAAGACTGTTTATAGTTAAACCAGGGTAAGAGTTATGGCTATTACTTAGAATCCTCTAAACACTATTCAGCAAATAAAAGAATTGGATCTCTATTCTGTAACCATAAAATGTGGCGTAGTGAATTGAAGTTATTTTTTAGAATTAATTCACGGAACCTATATTAAAATAAATAAAACAATGAACCATAGGGGTCTCATAGTGTGGGTGTTGGAAGTGTCTCTTGCTTTTTGTACTCCCCTTTCCTACCTTAGAATTAATAATTCTCACGATACCATTTGGAAAAAACCTTTCTAATTTTAAAAATTATCTAGACAATAAATTCAATTATTTCAATTATTTTATTGTATTGCAAGTATAAAAGAGGTCTGCAAAAAAAATAGAAAATAAAAAATCTATAAAAAGTAGGGAATAGATTTTTAAATGGAAAATTAATTGCACAAAAAAATTTTAAAAATTTCAAATATTGTATTTCTCAATGGTTTCTTCTTTTTTTTACAGAAATTAAAATACAAAAGGAAAAAAATAATTATTTAATTTAAAAAAACTTAATGAAAAAAAATTAATCTACAAAAATATATAAAAAAAAATTTAAATTATCTATATATATAAAATAGGATGTATGTATGTATGTAACGTATGGACTTGAAAAGGGCCAGACCGATTTTGATGAAATTTTCAGGGAATCTTCAGAATATTTAGGTGGGTGACACTGTAAAGTCTGATTTTTAATTTTCGATCTGCGGGCGGAGGGGTGTGGCAAAATCCAATTTTCATATTGCACCACCAATTAAAAATATACATATATTTATTTTGTTTGTTTTTTTATATTTTTTTGAAAGCCGTTGCCATGTTTTTCAAAACGAGATATCAAACTCTTAAATCGGTCATGTAGTTTCGAAGATATTTACAAAAAAACTATGTTAATAATGATCCAATATCAAAATTTGAAAACTTTCGAAATGTTGCATTAAAAAATCCGAGTTTTCGGTTTATTTACAAAAAATATTTACAGCTCAATGAGTAAATTCAATTGAAACTGCTCGGCAAATTAATCAAATACAAATCTAGCAATGAATGATGAAGAACAAGCCGTCAATTATCCCACTGAATTTTTGAATTAATTGCAACCACCCGGAATGCCATCGCATGTTGGATCACCGGTAATTCTTATTCACAACTCAAACGCACCGAAGTAATGCAACGGAACCAGATTGACCATCAAAAACTGTTCACCAAATTTAATCGAGGCAACAATCATCGGTGGCAGATTCAAAGGCGTGGACATATGCCCTTTGCGTCTTGCCTTTGCTATTGCCATCAATTTTGGAAAATTCATGTTTTTCACACGGGCAGTTGTATGTGGCTTGCTCTCGAGTTGGCATGCCAAAAAATTTATACGTTTTTACAGTAAACAAAAAACATTGTCTCTCCGCTGGCCTTAATATGAAGTAATAAATAAATATAATTTCCAATTTGCCTTAGATAGATGTGTTTCTTTTTAGATTGAGCCTATACCTACACCATTTGTAAGTCATTCTGTAAAAAAAACCTTATGATATGTAGGTATTCCATGGCTTTTTATTTGAAGGCTGTAAAAAAGGTGAAGGTTTAAAATACACTATTATAGAAAAAGTAAGATCATTGTTTTATAAATAAACAAAAAGATTTAAAAATTTTGGAAAACACAAAAAAATTAAATAAATCAAAATTTCAAAAATTTTGTACCAGAAATTCCAAAAAAATTTTTATAAATAAAATATATAAAATTTTATAAAAAAAATATACCGAAAAATTTATTGCAAATATTTTAGAGCATTTATCGAAGATTTTTCATCATAAAAATATATCGAAACTATTTCAAAAAACAAATGTTCTCAAAATTTTCTATAGAATTTTTGAAAAATTTGGCATAAAAAATTTTATAAAAAAACTTCTATAAGAAAATTTTAATTAGGAAATTAATAACCTTTTTTTATATTTTGATTAATTCGAATACAACATTTAAAAACACTTGGCAACACTATTTCTGGTGAATTTTTATATATAACATTTAAGTTCTTATAACTCTTAAGTAATTAAACAATCTGGCTCGCTTAATGTTTTGTTGCAAAAGGATGTCAGTTTTTTTTAGGGAAAACTAAACGTAATAAAAGTTAAAAAGTGCGAAATATACATACATTCGGGTCAGCAAACACATACAGTAGTCATCTTTTTACCCCTAAAATTTCTTTATATGTATTTACTTTCTAGCTAATAAAAAAAGATATTAACAAAGAGTTAGACACATAAAAATACAAAAAAAAAATATAAAAGTATTTTATAATGTAAGTTTAAAAAAGTGGGGTATTTCAGGAGAGCATTGAATGTAGAAACATTAAATAGAACAGGTACCAAAAAAGGTTTTAGTGATGAGATTTTTTATAATAAGAATACTGTTAAAATTTAAGGTAATCTATACTCGCTTGCAGCCAAACGGAGTGTAAAATTTTTAATTGGGTTAATAAGAAGCAGCAGTACTAGTTATTATTTTTTTTTTTTGCTCATATCTCAGTTATTTATATGAAACTTTAGTTACTTTTTAACACTTACTGCCTCAAGAACATATGTGACGAAACTAAAACCAAAACTTATTTAGGAAATCGATCATTTAAAATTTTTTTTATTTTAAAATACACGGTATATGTTAAATTCCCCACTGCTAAAGACGGTCATGTCTTCTGTTAGCATTAAAACATTACTTCTGTAAAACATATGTGCTAAGTCATCTGACAACATTTAGGTTAGAGCGAGCTCTAATTTGTTCTGACCAGCTGCCCGACATCTTCTGTTGGCAGAAATATCTGATGCCAGAAAAAATTCAGCAAAGGTTGAGTATTAAATTACAATTACATAGGGATACCAATTTACCAACTCAGATGTTTAAAACATGCCGTATATTAGCTGCTTAAGGAATATATATATATATATATACTACAAAGATTCAGAATATAAATACTCTAAGGATTCAGGATATATTCTTTATAGGGTCTTATATGTAGAAATTACATACGGAATTACAAAGTCATATATACCATTTTACAATCTCGAGTGAAGAATAAAATAAAAATTATAAAAAGATGTGACAATAATTTTGATTTTGTAAAAAAGTTCTAGGAATACCAAAACTCAAAGTGTTGGCTTGTTATATACGTAGGCAAAATGTAGTCGCTTTATTAAATTCGCCTCATGAATAATGTCCTTAAAAAAAAATAATTTAAATTAAATTTTTTTTAATGAACTTTTCGGCTTAAACTAATATTTAAATTTTAATTTAGGCTTGGGATCATATAAACATTCTTATTGTAACAAAAACATGTAACCACCGATCAAAGAGTGCTGATGTTGAAATCGTAGCTGATTTCGATAATGCATTCCACTCGGCTAATGTCGGTAAAAATATAATTTTTCAAATTATTCTTTCATTTATCACAATTAAAAAATTCTTTGTTATACTATGTTCACACACGCGCCTTAATTGTCAATTTATTATACTCTCGCAATTAAAGGCCTTTCTTGAGCTCAATTTACCATAATAAAAATTACTTTTTAATTGAACAATATATACTTAATTGTTTCACTTATTATCCAAAACTCGAAATACAACTCTTGAGAAGTATGTTCAGTGAGAAGAAAATTCTAGAGATGGCACTTCTAACGTCAAACAAATAAATATAAAAAAAAACAAAAAGTAAGAAAATGGAAAATGGAAAATGGCTGATGGAAATTTTAATAAAATGTTTGAAGAAAGTCATACAGGTTGAGACCGGTGCCGGGTCACTGCAACATAAGCGGCCATGAGATGGCTGATGAATTGGCGAGACTGGGCTCGGAAATAGTGGATCCTGATAGGGTGGAGGCGGTTAGGCCTCCTTTGGTAGGATTAGGAAATGGGTTCTGAGCGAGACTAATCGAGACTAGAGTAACCGAACGGACTGCAGAGTATCACAGACGCTGTGGCCGATCCTCAGTAAATTTGATTCGGATTTACTTCTAGACAGAGATAGGGTCTGCGTGAGGACCATGATAGGGATGATCACTGGCCACTGCATGTTGGGCAGGGTGGCGGTAGGAATGGGGCGGAGCCTTTCGGATTCTTGCAGGCTGTGCAAGGATCCAGAGGAGTCGGAGGCAGTTTAGCACATTCTGTGCCAATGTCCCAGACTGCAGATTAGAAGGTTGAAGTGGCTATGTAGAAGATTTCTTGGCGAACCAGGGGATGTGTCGAGCTGCGGACTTGAGAATCTGATAGGATTCGTAGTGGGAATTACCTGGTTTCGTGACTTGGTCTTGGCTAATTTTGACATTAGTTTGTTATTCACTTCTTCACCTTTTTTCTGTCTTCTTTCTTTCTTCCTTTCATTCTCTTCTATTCGTATTCTAATTCTTATCTCTGTTTATTATTTTTTAAGGCGTCACAATGCACCGTATTGGTCTCTGGGTGAGAGTGTGAGGGTTATTTCACACCGTCCTTACTTACCACCGACCTACCTTGAATAAAGTCAAATACATATACATACATATGTATAAATATAAATGTAAATATATTTTATAAATAAGAAATAACTGAAGGGAAGGCATTATTTGATTTGGTATAAATACGTCGTATTTTTACAGCTATTTAATGCTAAAGAAGTAAGATAAATTGAGTATGTATGAACACTTATTTTAATTGCTCAATCAACACTAAATTGAAACAATTAAAAATATCTGTCTGAACAGGGTTTTACAATAAGAATGTTAATATGGACGCAAGCCTTAATTAAAATTTTAATATTATTTAGTAATAATAATTTAAACTTTTAAAAGAAAAACCTATGCCAAGTTATAGCTTCCCCTTGAAAGATTTTTTATAATAGATTTTTATTATTTAAGATTTCTAAAAAACGGTAATTTTTAGTTACTTTTTAATTAAACCTAAGTCTTGTGTATTAGATGACTGTCAGCCAAGCAGGCAAGCTACTAATACATGGACACTAAAAAGTTAAAATGTCGGGCATTTGGAGAAAACAATCTAGAGAATATGAAATTTAAGTTGAAATAAAATGTAAATAATTATTCAAAAAGATTATGTATGTTAATTGCTAATGTATGTGACTATGATTCCCCCCTAATATGACGTTTTTGTTTTGTTCTGCGAACAATTACTGGACCTAAGTAACTTTCACTTCAGTATAATCGGCAGACTCAATTTTTTACTAAGTTCGACTGAAAATTAAATTGATTTGGTAAATAAATAGGGGATTTTTAGAGAAAGACTTTAAGCAAATCATGTGTAGTTTTTCTTTCTAAATACTCTCATATGTGAGTAAGTATATGTTTTTTCCGTTTTTTTGAGAAGCAAAAATAAATTGAGCTGTATTATTTAAGATGAACTTTTTGAATCTTTCTCTAGCCACTACATTTACTAAGCCACATTTAGAAATGTGTTAAAACGCACTGATTTATTATTTTTAATTAATGTAATAGAAATAAACTGATATAAGTAGTACGTAAGTACTTAAATATTTATTTTAGACAATTGTCAGTAATTTGCTAAAAAATTTAATTACATAATGGAAAAAAATCCAAACAACGAGTTTAAATTCTATATTTTCCTATATTGTGCCAAGAATAAAAGAAATAAATTCTTTATGTGCTTGTATGTATATGTAATTACAAACACAAAAGTATGCAAATACGTGCTAAATTTAAGTGTGCGTAAATAAATGTTTTTAACAACTTCCTAACTATAAAGGAGTACGAGAGTTGGAATAAAAGTTTGGTGGTGTTTGTAAGTGTATTTCACATGTAGTCGTGCTTGTCTATATGTGTAGGTATGTACATCATAAGTACGTAGCTACTATGGCTGATAGAGCCATAATAAACAAAAGTTAAATAATAAAGTAAAAATTTATGGACACGTTTACAGAACGTTCTGTATATGTACAATATAATGAAAGCAGTGCAGCAACTTAAAGATAACCTCATAAATTAACTAATTTTGCATAAAACATTAAGTCAAATAAACCAAAAAGAAACGACAATAACCAGAACTACAACACTTTTATTATGACTATTATTTTTTCCCATATACTAAACTGGAGCATTGTTTTGTTAGCGCTGCGTTTGTAATAAGGACTGAGAAGAGTAAATTTGTTTAATGCAAAAAATAGGAAATATTATTTTTGACTATAATACTTTTTTGCAATAAACAAGTTGTTACAAAAATATCAAGATAGATATTAAAATACAATTTTATTGTTTTGTCATCCATACAAGACGTTTGAAATTCAAATTCTCTCTAGGACTGAGTAAGTAGGGCTGACATTATAGGGGCATGCATGGATAATTCTAAAAATCGATGTGTAGTTGTATTCGCTCTTTTCTCTGATGAACTAGGAATAGAGCTCCTTTTGCACTATCCGGATAAATGTAACGTAGGCTTAAATATTCACTGTCTGGGAGAAATGTAGAATACTAAATCATAAGGGGATTACTGATATTTTTGTCGACAGTCAGACAGCGTATAAGTAAGTCGGTTAGTTTCATCTGGCCAATGTTGGTCTAGTTTGGGTGCCTGTGCATAGGGGGTCGCCAAGAGCGGGTGCATAAACTAGACATGACGGGATCTGCTTAAGATATATTCTATGCAAATGGAGTTGCAATACCCTTGAGGAAAAGAAAGATCTCCAGACACTTTCCAGGAAATGTCCACAGTAGGTGACATGGACTCGCAACATGTAGTTTCCATCTTTTAATATCAGGCTCACATCGCTACTTTAAAGTCGAGTTCAAAAGGACATCTAAAGATTTCTAGTGGTATTCAAGGGTTACTAGATATTTGGACTTCGACTCGGACTTCCCTGGAATAACCGTTTACGCAGTTTTATAGATTTAAAAGAGAAGTAGGTTTTTCATCTTCTCTGTGATTGTTCTTACTTGTCTGGAAAGACACACGGAATCCTGGACAAACATATACTGGATAATCTCGCTGATATATTTGAGGTCAAACTAATCAATCTGCTAATGACTACTGGGTGGAACTGATACTTCCCCCTCTTAGACTTAAGCTGAAAGAAATCATGTGTGGCAAGTAATATGGTCTTGTCAAAATGGTGTCAAACACACTTCACTTGTCAGTTCGCGCACGTAACGAACTACTATGATAACCAACCAAACTTGGTGTTACCCTTTAAGTAGATATTTTCCACATTCACGCATTTGTCAGCTTGTTGATCTCCGTCCTTTATTTTATATATTTTAAGTGCCAAGCTAAATACTTTTTTAAGACATTTATTATTTTACGTGAGATATAATAAATTGTGAATAGTACATGTGTCCTATTTTCGTTTTCAAAATAGAATTTAAATGTATTTAATCTTTGATATTAGTTGGCCCAGTGATATCATTCAAAGTGAAAAGGTTCGAAGAAATATTAATTTGCTCTTTAGCATAAGCAGGTACCAAGGACTTTTAAAAATTGTTTATTCTATGGATTTTTTTATATCTAGTTAAATTGTATACCGAAGGTTGCTGTATTTATCTTTACAGCAGCACTTTAAATCATCTGGCAGTAACACTGTGTAACAAAAATCAGAATATGTTTAATGGACGTGAAATCTACTGTTGTAAAGCTCAGCTTTTTTATTTGCTTTTATTTTGACTTTTTATATGTACAGAGAATAATCCGAAAAATGAAAAAGAATATTTTTTTCATTCTTTAGGAGAATAAAAAAAAATATTCTTTAAAAAACTTATGCTTTCATAACCTAAAAAAATTAAATAAAATATTTTAAACATACATTATAATGTATCGATTGATGATTGACTAAGGGAAATTTTCTAAGAGCTCATATAACTTTCTAAATACATTTCACCACTGACTGACCGACCATGAGGACATTGACCTTAAGTTTAAGAAATTTGAACATGGAGAGATACCCATTGTGCACCGCGTTAAGATTGCTTAAGACATTTATGAAAATGAGAAAAAGATATGTTTTAAATTGGGATAATTGTACTAAAATTTTACTGGTTCTGTAGGAAATATAAAAACACCTCTGCATGCTCGTCAATTTCGTTATGCGGAAAACAATGCCAACAACACAATTGCCCGTGTTGTGTCATTTTGTAGTCATGTTAATTCGTTGTGACGTTGATGTGATCTGACATCGTTGGACCTATTTCTCTAGGGATATTTAAAAGAAAAAATATTCGGCCCATTAATGACTATTGCCGCCACTGGCAAAATCGTTATAAAATAATTATTTGTTAAGATGAGATTATTTCTATTAATTTTAAATGTCAAATTAAATTTCGGAGTAGATCTCACTAGCGTCTAGTAGTTTCCATACCCAAAAGTAAGTATATTTGTGAATTTAAATTTAAAGAATTTAAGTAAATTCCTAATTGAAGTGGTTTTTGAGAAATTTAAAAAAAAAAACATTAATTAAAATAAATGATATTTTAAACTCAAATCAATCGTCTACTTTATTCAAAATACTAGTGAAAGTCTCTATCAAGGCGGTTTCCCCTCCCAATAATGCCCTTAAAACCTTGAAATTGCCACCGAAGACATGGCGAGCATTTGGATGATATTTTGCTTCATCCATAGTTGTCATATATCCTTCTATTATAATAAAAATATTCATATAATTCTCTAATGTTTTTTATACCCTTCACAGTAAATGTAAGGGTATATAAAGGTTTTTCATTGCGTGTGATATTTCTACATAAAGTATATGATTTCGCTATAAAGTATATATTTTCTGAAAGCTTATGAATAGGAGAGTCTATTTATTATGCAGTGTTCATCTGTCCGTGTGAACGATGAAGTCAACTTCTTGAAGCCGCGCGACATTACCAAGATCCTCCGCCCTACGATAATTTATGGACACGGTTTCTTGTGGATTAAGTATAACTCTAAAGATATTTAGAAAAACTTCGGACGAATTGGTCACTAATCGCCAAATTTATAGGCAAAAATTATTTGAAAAATTTGTTTTTCTTTAAAGATATCAACTTTTTTCAAACTTATAAATAACTTTTGAACACGCTTAAGATACCAAATGATAAGCCGTAATTTTAAAAATTATTTTTATGAAAAACTTACAAATCGATTAGAAACCAAATGAAATAAAAGCATCCATGTACAACTACTTCGGTGTTTTCCCTAAAATTTACAAGCGGAAATAGATGTTTTTCAGTTTCTATACAACCGAGAGAGCCAAAATGGAAATTAAATTAAAGAGCTTGAGTACTAAGATACAGTTAGAAAAAAAATCGAAAAGAAAAAGATGTCGTCCTAGATTAAATGGTGAATCTATGAGTCAAATATAGTAAATACAGCTCTGACCCCTTCAAGCCCCACAGTATCAAATAAAAGGACTTGAGTATTACAATATACACGCAAAAAAACCATGGTTACGACATGATCACGACGGTCATATTATAGTTTCTATAACAATATTTGGTTGTCGAAAACAAGTAATAGTTATTTTTGTTTCATTGCATCATATATTTTGTCACAACAATCAAGCATTTGTTTGAATTGTATCATTTAATGATTACTTTTCGTAAAAATTTCAAAATGGTTCTCATTTAAAAATAGTATGATTTAAAAAGAATAATTTGACAAACATAACATTTTATTCAAAAACATTAAAAATTACAAATAATAATTAAATAATAAGTGAGACAACAGTATGATTACAAATTAATCAAGCTATGATTTTTTTTAATAATAATTTGATTTCAACTATTCTTCTTTTTGCTGAATAAATTTTTATTATTTTAAAAGTTTTAGATGTCAAAAAAAGGAACAAAATTTTTGAAAAATTAAAGAAAATTTAAAAATAAACGAGAAAATGTAAAAAAATATTGATATAAAAATTTCAATTAAATTGGTAAGTACAATCAATATGTGTATGTTACAGCAAAAGACAGTAATTTGCCGAAAAAAAGCAAAGATTGTCGTTTTCAATTGTAGTCATAAATATGATTATTGAATGATACTTTAATTAAACATAATAATGATAACTGGTAACCATTATATGTTTCAACCATAATTATACAATTCAATCATAGTATGTTGCTCTTCGATTATGGTTACCACAACCATATTTTTTCTTTGCGTGTAGTTAACAATAAAAAGTGTGTAATATCCAATATGGCATCTGGAAGAAAATAATGGAGCAAATTATTTCACCCCAACAATATTGGTGTCAAATGTAAGTAGAATACAGTCAATGCCTTTTTACATGAAATTTTTCATTTAAGCTTAACTACAATATCACGTACATGGCAGTACCCTGTCAAACACGGCACGGCCTAATATAGCGCTCTTACTTATTTATCACCCATTATAATCGCTTCTAAAGCACAGTACAAATAATTTTATATGAATATTTTGGTATCATTTATTCATCAATTACGCAAAAGTGACTTAAACGTCAATTTTTAATAAAACTTTTTTTTTACTTATCTAATTGAATATAATTTTAATAAAAAAGTTTTTTATGTGTATATTATTCAATTGAATATTTAATTAAATTCATTTAAATTTCTTTTTAACATATTTACATATGGTGACTAAACAAGTTATTTTCTTATGTATTTGGTGAAAATTAAAATATCACATTTTTAACATAGCAATTGCTATATTTCCTAACAAAAGAAAAAAATAAATCCCTAAATGACAAGTCGATTAAAAAAACGCTAACGCTAAATCATTTCGATGTACCAAAACAGCAACAAAAATTTTTAAATATTTTTAACAAAAGTGAAAACTTGCATACACAACTAAAATAAAAAAAAAACACTAACCTCGACCGATAATCTAGCTGATGATGTTAACATTTGCTTGAATAAAAATACAAAAACATAAAACATAACAATAACACAAACCACAATTAAAGATAAATTTAGTATAAAGTACTCACAGAAAAAGTGTTGTCACTTTGTTATACAAAAAAAAAAAAAATGAAAAAAAATGTCACAAAATACTGTGAATTAAAATGTTTTTACAACCAATTCCATATATAAATAATAAATATTAAAATAAATTGTAAAAATGAACTTCCGCATCCGTTCATTTATATAAATGTCAAACCGTTAACAAAACAACAACACCAGCAGCTGCAACAAAACAAAAAATAAAAAAATGACTCACAACCAGGCACATTTACAAACAAACAGACAAACACACACGCACACGGTATAAAATAAGGTCCGTTAATTTTTGTAATTTGGTATGTATGTTTTATAGGTTAGGTTAGGTTAGGTTGAAAAGGAGGGGTATAAAAGCCCAAACCCATGACAGGTATACACCTATGCCTAGTTGGCATGTTGTGCGCTCCATGTGGAAAACGGAATTCCCAAACAAAAAACCATAAACATAATTTCCCATAAATATCGGACTAGTCCAAGAAACCAGTCCCCTCAATGTAACGCCTTATGGATCTCCAGTTCGAGTTCCCCAGGTATTCCAGGTTCGGCATATTATCTACTGTAAAATTTTCGCGTCTAATATGCCCAAACGCAGGACAATGACAGAGGTAGTGTACCAGGGTCTCATCCTCTTCCTCTTGTATGTTTTATAAGTATTTATGTATATTTTATATATTATTTAAATATACATACATAAGCATGTAGGTATTGTCCTTCTTATAGTCACAAGTATACAAAAAAAAATGTCTACTAATACGAGATGATGAGTGAACGCATGTTGCCGGTTTGGTTTTTGTTGCTGCTCTTATAAAAATTACCGTGTTGTAGCTGTTGTCGTTTATGTTTATTCAGGCATTTCATATTTATGCATTCAAAATCTCGCACACACTCATACACAATTATCCTTTATGCACATGCTCACGTGAGTTTATGTATATATATATCTGTACTTATATATATTTGTAGAAACAAATTTTTGTTTATGCACCAGTTTATGCATTTAAATATTTGTAAACTTGTGTGTGAAGTACGTTTTTCTGTTGGTGACAATAAATTTTAACAAAGTTTTTATATTTACACAATTTGCAAAAGAAAAAAAATCATGATTGTCCACACAATCAACTGGCATACGGAAAACACACTCAGTACAAATTGCACATAAAGTTTCTACATTTGCAAAATATTATAAACATTCAATCAATTAAGGTTAGGTTAGGTTGAAAAGGAGAGGCATTAAAAGCCCAAACCAATGACAGGTATACACTTATGCCCAGTTGGCATAAATAACGGACTAGTCCAAGAACCCAGTCCCCTCAATGTAACTCCTTATGGATCTCCAGTTCGAGTTCCCCAGGTATTCCTTCTATTTCGGCTTATATCGTATAAGCCCATTCCAGTTTGGTCACCAATCTTTGAACCGTCTGTATAAAGATCGATTCCATGGGTGTTTCCCATCCTGATTACCTCATCCCATTCTCCCTCTTCCGGTATAATGGTGATGCAGTTAGTATTCTCATATCTTATCGGGATTTTATCACATGTTAATTCCGTAATATTTCCCATCGGTAAGATATCCGTTATTCTTTGATATCTGGTCTTATGTTCTCTTATAAGCCACTCACCTATTGCCATTAATCTTGTGGCAGCTAAGGCCGCTTCATATTTTACCTGTATCTCAATTGGCCAAATGGATAATATATTCTCAATGGCCATTGTCGATGTGGTCCTCATGGCGCCGCAAATACTAATGCAGCACTGTCTCTGAATCTTTCGAAGAGGTTTTATATTCACCTTCTTCTCTAAGGATGTCCACCACACTAACGAAGCATACGTAATTGTAGGTCGCAGTACACTCGTATATAACCAATGTGTCATCCTTGGGCTTATGCCCCACTTTGAGCCTATCACTCTTCTGCAGAGGGCCCATCAATCAATTCAAATATATGTGTAGATGAAATTGTATATGGACTTGATATTTTAAGAAAAGTTTGATAAAAAAAGTTACCAAAAATTTCCAAAATATTATGGAATCAATAAGAATATTCTCAAACTCATTTTGTAGAAACTACTCGATCCATGGAAAATTTTTATTAAATATTCGTTGTATAAAAATAGGTTTCCTTTAATAAAAAAAATTTAATAATTTTTCAATCTTTGGACAATTCTCAGAAAATTTTAAATTTTTATTTTTTTTCCCATTTATGTGATAAATTTTAATTTTTGTACAAAATACTCTTAAAAATTTTTTCCGCTTAGCAACACCAGTCTTATGTGATAAATGTATGAATACCAAATTGAAAAATATGATCACACAGACAATTCTTTTAGAAGCGCACAAGCGATGGACGTCACGCCCCATAATTTACTCACATTTGTGTCCAGCTGTTATAGTCTCTAAGCTACTTCGTACACATATCGTTGCCTTACTTCCTCAACCTCATATCTTAAAAAATACAACTTTTCAGGAGAGGAAAAAAACGGTTCATCTTTTTATACTTCAGTGTTTGGTTAAAAGCTTAAATGTAATTATCAAGGAATTGATTACATTTATGTATATTAGTAGTAATAATATACTAATCTTTTTTAGTTAAAGCATGAAACGCATTTATTGAGATACGAGTTTGCTGCATAAGCAATAATTTTAATTCTTGATACTTTATGAATAAGTTACTCGTTTGCTGCACTCATATCTATACTAAAAAATAACGCCGTTATACCAAAATTATCCAATGAAAACAGTATTTAATATAGAATGAATGTTTTATTTACAAGAAAATATAAAAAGAAAAAAAAAAAAATTCATATTAAATTAATAATATCAATGGTGTGGAAAATTATCATAAAATGAATGATGGTCGGCTGGAATCATACGTTTTAAATCTTGCAAGTCGTCATATTTTCTTTTTGAAATAGGTAGTGGTTGATTGTAGAGACCCGGTAGTAAAATATTATTATTGTGCTGCACTTGTGATCACAATCTACGATGAGGTAATAGTTGCCACTCCTCATCAAAACATAATTTGTATTGAACTCCGTCATTAAAGGTATATTTGAGAGCCTAGTCGAATTGATTTTAAGTAATCGAGTGAAGAGAAATCTCGGAAAAATGTATGATTGAAATAATGTACTTGATATAGTTGCAATAATCTGGATTGTTTTATAGCCATATTGAAATCAGCTGGCACATATAGTTCTCTTCCTTTCTTCTTTCGCTCTATAGAGGCATGCATAGAATCACACTCCATTTGAGTGTGGCCAACTATCAGATATTTTTGCTCTATTTCTGCTTGGCGGGTGCACACAGAGTTTTGTTTTAAAGTAGTTTTCTCCAGTTGAAAGTAGGGGAATTGTTTGCACTGCTTGCAAGTCCACCGTTACCATTTGAATATCACCTCTTGAACAACGTTCCTTGTCATCGGCTTTTTCTTTCCTGGCGCGCTCCTTACTTGCTATGTGAAGTTGATATTCATCTTCTGGAAAGTTTTTATTTTTACAAGCAAAGCAGATATCACATTGATCTTTCTTTGACTTGTATATACTAATATTGGCCTTGTGTATTACGTCTAAGAAGCATTTGTACGTTGCCTTTTCAACTTTATCAATATTCCGATCCATCAAATATTTTTCAAAATCTGTGTACACTTCTGCCCAAGTCTTGTACTGAACGTCTATATATTCTTTAGTTGTACTCTGTCGGCAATAATGTGATGCCATCTTAGACAAATTTTGTAGATTTACTTTGGCGATGCTTATTTTGCTTTGACGATTTACTGGTCCACTTTTTTTTACCATGCCAACGTCGCTTACATGTAGATTGCCAGTAACCCATTTGGACACGCTCCATTCACCCAGAGAGAGTGTACACAAAAACATTTTTTTACAAACAACCTTGATCACCTTCCCAGAAGTTTTCAAAGTGCAGACTAATGTATTTACTCGCCGAGAAAAAGTACCAGTTGTTCTCAAAGTGACCGGTTATTGGGACACCATTGCAAAAACATACGCTTTTTTCTCTTCCCAGGACAGCGACCAAAATATTTTAAAAATATTCTTTCTATCTTCTTATGTAATTTCGTTGCACTGCTTACCGAATTTTTTTGCACATATTTCCGAACGGCAACGAGCCTTCAAAGTTCGCTAAATCGAGAGTTCTTTAAATCGGCAAACCACTGTATACATATGTACATACTCAGTTCAATGCTATTGTGAAGAAGGATAGAATAAAGAGACACATTTTAGTGGGTAAATTCGCCACTAAATTTACGCAAAGACGAAATTTTTAAAATTCTTAACTGTTTTACAGCTGCACATATTAAGATAAGAGTTTGACGCAGTTATGAAAATAGGAGTGATTAAGATACGAAAATATATTTTATTAATATTAACAGAATTGAGACAACGTATTGAAAAAATAACTTGTTGCAGTAATGGAACACAAAAATAGCAATCGTTTGATATGAAAAAGTCAAAACCGTATTTTTTAAGTTACGAGGTTGAGGAAGTAAGGCGTCGATATTGTGTTAAAAAGGAATAACTGCTTAAATTGATTTAAGCTAAAATTGAGAAAATATCACCATTACAAATCGCAATTCAAAACTACTCTAAGGGCCATTATTACAACTTGCCGACAAAATTAATGTTAATAAAAGTTAACTTTTGTCAACGTGAGCAATAAACTAACCATTAAGTATTTTTCGTTATTACAACTAGCCTGTAAAATAAATTGTATTTTTTTTTAATATGGCAGCACCAAAGCAAACGCTGAAGAAATTAATTAGTTTTTTAAAAACAAAGTGGCAACGACAAGCAAACAGTAAAAAATTCCCTTATACGGTAGAAAATATGGTAACTTTTAATTATAAACCTCACGTTAAAATTTAAAGGTAGAGTGATCTTCCCTTTAACTTATCGGACACTTTTAGGTTAAAGTGAAGTTGTAATAACGAAAAACTAGTTATCTGTCCGATAACATCCTAACTTCGGTAAGTTATAATAATGGCCCTAAGACGAACATTCATAAAATCCTACTGTCTATATTTTTTGAACAAGAAATGTCTCGGCATAGTCGAGATCTTCTAGTCATCTGTTAAAGCCCAGAGCTTTTCCCCGCTGTTCATATTAGAATATTCTCATTCTGTTGTCCAGGACAATATTAGAAAGAAGGAGCGGCACAACACAACCAATCTCTGTCATTTTTAATTGTGAGTAAGTAAGTAACTAATACAGCTACCATGAAGAATTCGACAATCTGCATTTTGATTTAGGGCTTTAACAATCGAAACATATTGAATATTTTCTCAAAATCAATAACATCTTTTATAACGGCTCAAACTTGATCCGTATACTCAAATTTAATCCGTATACTGTTGATATAGTCAATGCATTATTTGTGGGGTTTTAACCATCCTACTTATTTCGGAGAAGCGTATCGAATGCATTTTAAAAATCCGCAAACATCAAGTAGAATGAGGTCCCTTTCTCTACAAATAGGTAGCGCTCACCATTCACAGTTACGTTACGATTCGCATCATCTTTGAAGAATTAAGGTTCAACGATACTACCAGCCCATAAACCGCACCCAGCTGTGACTGTTTCTGGATGCTCTTGCAATGCTTCTGGCTGATCTTCACTCCAAAATCGACAATTCTGCTTATTAACGCAGCAATTGGGCCTCTGTTATAACGTGAAAATTTTGCGAAAGGATTTAGGTATGATGAACTTTCTTAACAGAGCACGCATTTTGATAATAAAATTCAATAATTTGCAAGCGTTGTTTGTGAAACCAAACACGAAACCAGTGTTGTCAAAAAGATAATAGCTAAAAAATCACACTTTTGTTGTTGGTAAAGTTGTCGGTATATCGCATTGAGCAATGTGTTTGCTTCTTCATAAACTCCTAGAAATTAGTGCATTGAAAAGATAGGCCTCGTAATTAAATTTTCTTATGATTGTAAAAATCTATGCACATGCAAAAACATTCTAAAATACCACGATCATCGCAATAGAGTCTATGTTGTAACAATGAAACATTAATAAAAAAAAAAAGTCATCTGCTTTCTGAACGACATATAGATTTCTGCTGCTCCACTTTGTCAGCTAACTACTACCCACCACATTACTATTTCAATGAAACCAATATCTTCGTGGTTTCTAACGGTGCACTATCTTTTAATAAGATCCCAAACATCTAGGCAATTAAAATAAGGATATTTTTTATATTGCGTCAACCACTGCCTTAATGTCAATATAAAAATTCACATGAGAGTTCTCAGCTCAAACTGTAAGAATAAGGAACCTTCCTTGTGACTCAAATCCATAAAGCAAACATTCTTCAAGACTCTATGATATCAAGTTTGCCCGTAAAATGCCACAGCCTCCATATTAGATGCATATATGAATAACTTGAGTTGTATGATCACATCAACCATATTATTGTTGTCGATAAGTGAATTTCAATAGAATTAAAAAGAAAAACTTCAAAAAAATAAAATCATAAACAATATTAATTTTGCACTGGATTCAAATAACCTTTCAGCTAATATTTATGAAACTATTTCATGCGAAGAATAATTTTCAGGAATCTTCTTTTATTTAACATAAATATTTGAAAACATTTTAATATTGCTTTTGAACTCTAAACCAACAAAATTTTCTCATTCACATTGATAAACTAGAGTTATAAAATTGTGACCTAATTTTCTCTTTATAAAACTGCTTTATAAGCACACACACACATACAGACTTTACATGCATGTGTTGAAGTAAATAATTGTCTTGTGGAAAGCACAAGTTAATTGCAAAATTTGAAAATAATAATATTAAATATTAAAAATGCTTATGACATAGAGCAATAAATTTTTATTAAAATTGTTTTATAAATAACTATTTCATTCACTTTTAATAAATTCAAGCATCAATGACTTTAGTCAATAATACTTTGATCTCAATTTTATATTAAGACATATTAAAATATTTTTTAAAAGCAAATGGTTTATTGGTAAATATTTTAGCGCCATGCACTAAACGCACTATTAAAATTGTTATTATTTTTTGTCGTGAGTGTAGCCGCAATATAGTAAACGTTTGCCAATAATAGCAGCAATAATAACAACAATAATAGCAAATGCTATAATAAATCTAAAGTCGAATAATAAAAAATAAATAACTAAAAATACAACAAACTAACAATTAAATAACAAACGACTTTTCTGTCGGCAATGTACATGAGAATTAAAATAAATATGAAAAATTTATATGCACAGACATGCAAACATACTCGAATATAAATAAAGAACAAGTGAGAGAGCTATACCCTTCACTATTGTGTTAATAGGTATGAAAAAGTTGTCACAATGACCTTATCGCAATGCATCCTAGAAATTTTTACATAATGGTGTCCTAGTAAGAATGAAATTTTTAAATTTAGTGGCATTTATCTTGTGCTAGCGATATCTATGATATTTGGCAGCTGTTATAAAGGGTCCGCCAAATAACTTTTTTTTTTTAAATGCTATAAAAAAAGTGTAGCTTCGGCTGTGTGGCACGTAGCGCCGTCCTGTTGAAACCAAATGTTGCCAATATCCTCCTCTTCAATTTTTGTGAACAAAAATTCGTTCAACATGGCCCGATAACGATCGCCATTGAATACGGCCACTCCTTGCTCCTTTTCGAAGAAAAATGGCGCAATTATGCCTCTTGACCAAAATCCACACCAAACAGTGACTGGTTTTGGGTGTATCGGCTTTTTAATGTGCGGGTTTTCTGTGCCGCAAATGCGACAATTTTGCTTGTTTAAATACCCGCCAAGATCAAAATGAGCTTCATCTGAAAAGATGATTTTTTTTTTGGCAAAATCGGCCAAAGTAATGTCTCAATATTTCCCAGCGTTGTTCAAGCGTATACACAACCATATTCGTTCAGCGGAAGGATAAAACTAATTATCTGTCAAATCAGACATGAGCTACGTGTTACCATTCTCGAAATAAGCACTAGTTGAAAAAAAATGTTAGATGGCGGACCCTTTATATGTTCATTTCAATAATTAAAAAATTAAAGTTTTACAAAAGAACAAATAGGTCGGTTATGAACAGCAAGACCCTATACGTCAACGTATCGGTCAGACTCTTGAAAATATTTCCGTTATAAACGAAACTGTTACCGAAAACTAGAAAATATCAGTTTCGTATATCTATTGTACTCAAGAACATCAGATTTCACAAAGTACTACGTAGCGAAGCCTGACAAAAGCTCTCTCCACCTTTATGGGTACGAAATTTGTTCAATGGACAGCGGATCAAAATTGAATTAGTATTAAATTTAAAAAAAAAAAAAAATCCTTTTCGATGATACGCATTTTCATGGTTCATGAATATGGCTTCGTGAATACACAAAATAATTAAATCTAGGGCTCAAAGAGACAGACAGTTGGTGCAGATTTTGATAAGGCATCGTAATTGAATTGTGTGCAGTAGAAGACATCACTGCTGCAGTAGCTGTAGTCGGACTCGAATTTATCGATCTGGCACCGCTCTCAGCATCTCAGTATCTGCAACTTCAATTTTATTAAATTTCTTTTTTTATTTTTTTTAATTTTTTTTTATTTTTTTTATATTTATTTATTTAAACTTATTTATTTTATCAATATCGTTAACAGAGTTATGAGAATTTACAAATAGTATTACAACAATTAACATCTGATTAATTAAATAAAGAATATGGAATATCACAGTTTAAAGAAAAAGATGTTCATAAACAACCTCGTATCAACTTAAAAGTCATAAGAGATTTTAGAACAATCACTGAAATGTGTCTTTGAAGCAAAAGACCCTCAGTGTTTGTTCAGAAAATTTCTTATTATTTCAAAATTTGACATTCTGCGTTTTTCATTATATGATAGCGTCAGTTCCCTTGTCAATGAATTAAACATTTTAAAGTTAAAGTTTCTATGTAGAAGATAAGTTGGATATCTAAAAGGTAGATTTTGTATTATTAAGTTATTAAGTAAGTTTTTATTTTGAATGATTTGCAATTTTTTTGTATGCGTTTAAGCAGCCTTTTTGGATCAGATTTGATCAGTTATTGACAGATACAACAAACGTACGTTTATCTAAAGAGCTTTTGATAAGTTTTTGTAGATATTTTGGAAAATGCAACGTATTTAATTTATACACTAGTCCATCATGCAAGATTGAGTCAAAAGCTTTTTCGACATCAAGAAAAACGACTCCAGTACTTTTTCGATTACTTTTATTACATTCAAAAAAGTTTACAAATCTATTAAGTTGATGTACAGTGGAGTGCTCTTTTCGAAAACCAAATTGTTCTTGATTTATGATATTATTGCAATTTGAAAAATCTAAAATTCTGGTGTGAATAATTTTCTCGAACACCTTATCTAATAGGCTTAGAATTCTAATTGGCCTATAGCTGGAGGGTTATTTAGGATACATTTTTAGCAATTATCTTGGCCTACATCCATATTAAATCCACTTAATATTACAATTAAAACCACCGGACTATTAATTGCATCTCGTATTTGGTATATGGACTGACAATCAACTGGCTCATTTCTCTTTTAGCGATCTTCTAAACAAGCAGGATGTTCGCCTTTGGAGAGATTACAATCCTGATGATTACGTCTCGTGAAAATAACTTTTCGGTGCGGCATAATTTTTTACAAAAAAATTTAAAACACACACTTGCTTATAATTTCTTTAAATACTTCAGTTATAGGCCCTAATTCAAACAAAATTTTAATAAATATTATTTGTTCTAGAAAATTTGTTATTAAAACTGTGATTCAATTTTTTCTGTGTACATGCCGATGAAGTCATATTTCTATTGGCAAATACCACAGCCAAATGATTCCTTACTTTTCTCTTCCTAATGTCATTTCAAATCAGGGGAAATAATCCTAATAAAACGCCATAACTTCCATACAGCGCATAAAAACATCACTTTACTGGGTAAAGCATTCGGTAAAAAATTATCTCAAACCTGGGCACCTCGTTTGTTTGATCTGAATTTTTAACTTTTCCTTGCTGGTAAACCATCATTGATTAATCAATTAGAAGCTAACATTTTTATTGATGAAAAAAGGCCGGTGTGCTCGAAAAAAAGTGCAGAATTGGACCTACAGAATTTATTTTTAGATATTAAAGGCCATATATTTAATAATTTTTTTTTTCATTTTATTGAATTAATTGTGTTTAATTTAAAAATAGTGTTAAGCCTTTAAATAAAGGATATAATGCATATAGTTCTAGCAACAGTCGAATGTATGGAAATAGCTTAATCTACTTCCCTTTTTACAAGAATTCAGAAAATATTTACTCCTAAAGGTCGGAAATGGATTTTGTAGAAATTGAAAACGTAATGATCAGGCTATTCATATATTTGACATTATAGGTGTAGGGTATAATAAAGGAAACTACATAAGCAATTTAAAATAAATCTATATAAATATGTATGTTTTAATATGTATATGAGAGCCTGAGAATTCTAGTACACACACACACGCACACACACATATACATATTTAAAAGTTTGCTCATGTGTTTATGACTGTTTATGTATGAATTTTTGCACGTTTTATATACAAATGCGTACACACTAGTGCAATTAAGGCAAATGCGAAAGCCATTCTATTTACTTTTTTTTTAAGTGATACAGTAGCCGGACAAAAAACCATAAGCTATTTATAATAAAAGAAATTTAAAACATTTCATATTACAATTGACTTTAGTTTTAGAATTTTTAAATTATAGTTAAAACCTAAATATACAAAGATTGAGAAGTTCAAGTCATTTTTCCAACCAAGTTTTTGCAGAGAAATACGTGTAGAATTATGGTATATGAATTTATGGGTGCCTTAGTGGACTTGTCGGTAGTGTTTTGGGACTGGGTGGATTGTATTCCTACCATAGTCTCTGCACTGTTATATTAAACGGGCAAATTTGTTTCCCAATCTTGCTCGGGTAATTCAGATAGAATATAATTTTTTATTTTATTGTTGAAAAATAAATAAATAAATCTTACTATTTCTACATCATTTTGGAGAAGATTAAATAAAGACACTAGTACACCATATTCACACTATTTCAAAATTTTTCTTTATATTCAGAAATTGGAACACAAAACCAAACGGAAAACAAAATTCCTCCGTTTCTGTATGCTGTTCTGATTACATCGTCAATTTTTGTAAAAAGTCCGCACAGTCCAAATCGTCGTGGTTTTAATGATATCTTAACGATATTTTCAAAATTGAGACTGACGGCTTTGGTTGTTTATATTCATTCCTTTTATAAATTCCCAGTGAAATCAAATTGCTTTTAATTTCCATTGTAGTGATGTTGCTTATAACAATAGGGGAAATCACCCTTCGTTGCAAACAGATCATGCAAATGTTGCAGATCTTGCAAGTCTAGTATATATATTCTTAAGTTTGAAACAACACAAAAACAATACGCACTAAAATTACATTTCCCACACAAGCACTTATTTCCAATACTAAAAACAGTTGGATATTTTTAAAAGCAACGTTTTCAATAGAATATAAAAAAGACTTGCAAGATCTGCAACATTTGCATCATTTTTAAAACGGATGATGATTTCCTCTAATGCTTTAACAATTTTGAAAAAATTAATTCTATTTGGAACACAGTACAGCATTAATCAATATGTTGACATTGTCTTTAAGATGGTTGCATTAATTAATAGAACTGTCAAATTTACGAGGTGTCCTAAGTGTCGTATTGTCATAATGTCACAATTTTTGAAAATTTTTTAAAAATGTTGCACTAATTTAAATTTTGTTTAAACATTATGACTTTTCAACCATACGACAGTTAGGTCACCCTTGTAAATTAGCCAGATATATCTCTAAATTTTCACTCTGTTTGGCATCAATAACACAAGTGTAGCAAAACTAGTTCCCATCGTAATAAGTAAGACAATAATTCAAAAAATTCATATTTTACTTGGTATTAAACCAAAACTGCAGATTCTCACTTAAGACCTTCTAGAATAACTTAGAAGATATAGATATGAACGACAAACTGATTAATATTTTTGCTGTTTAGGTCTTTCATGATTTTGGCCACATTTTATTGAAAATATCGTGATGATTTACTATGGATATCGTACATTTTCATCAAGTCATATAAAAGAAGGAGTCAGCTGGGATATATGTACATTAAGTATTGTATTGACTATTTTTTATTTTGTTTTTCTACTTCTCTTCCCTCATTCTGTGCTTAACTTCATGTTATGTGTTTTTTTATTATTGAATTACATTATTGGGTTTGAACAATACTTTTACAATAGAATGAATAGTGTTGAGTAAAGAAAAATACTGATATAGGTTAATACACTGACAACATAAATTTTTAAAGACAATATGTAAGCGCACGTTAAAAACGTATTTTCTATTCAATCGATAATTTTCTAATGACTTAATTTTTTTACAAACAAAAAGTTAGAGACTAAAATCAATGCATAATTCACATTGACATACATGAAGATAGAACAAGTATAATTTTATATACAACTTAAAAATAAAGAAACAAATAAATTATAATTATTTTATACTTTTTAAAAATAAAACACCGTTATTAAGCTAATGCAAATGAATATTGCAAAAAAAACATAGGTGCAATGATATAAAAAAACAAATAAGATCGAGGCGATACATTAACAGTACTCAAGAAAACGTGTGCAGGCAAAACTGACAACATTACCCTGCAAGAATTATTATTAGGCACTGCTACGAATGTTTATTTATTTATTTATTTCTGGCTTGAGTTCTTTTATTTTGAATTCTTGCATACGAAGTGGAATGCATTTTCGAAACCAGCTACTGTTTCATCATCAGCACTGTTTTTATCAAAATGTTTTGTGTTGAATGTAAATATCATATATTTAATTTAATATCATAAGTTTTAATCTACCTATCTATCTATCTATCTATCTATCTATCTATCTATCTATCTATCTATCTATCTATCTACCTATCTATCTATCTATCTATCTATCTATCTATCTATCTATCTATATATTTATATAAAAGTGAAAATCTGTCTGTGTGTGTGTGTTAGGTATAGACTCCGAAACTGTAAAGCCGATCGGACTCAAACTTTGGCAAGCTGTTGTGCACATTCCAGGGAGTGTTAATGGGTGGTATAAAGTGGGCGGGGCCACACCCATAAAAAATTAGTTATCATTTTTAGCTACTTGAATTTGACCGATTTTTCTGAAGCTTTGCACACATATTAAACTCTCATTACTATACAATTTCGTTATTAGAAAAGTGGGCGAGGCCACGCCCATAAAAAATAAGTAATAATTTTTAGCTACTTGCACTAGATCGATTTATTTTCAAGACTTTGCACACACATATTGAGTTGTCATGACTATATAATTTCGTGATTAGAAAAGTGGGCAGAGCCACGCCCATAAAAAAGTTATAATTTTAAGGTACTTGTACTGGACCGATTTTTCTCAAACTTTGCACACATATTGAGCTGTCATGACTATACAATTTCGTGATTGGAAAGTGGGCAGTGCCACGCCCATAAAAAAAGTTATAATTTTTAGCTTCTTGAACTTCTCCGATTTTTCTGAAACTTTGCACACATATTGACTATACAGTTTCGTTATTAGAAAAGTAGGCAGTGCTACGCCCATTAAAAAAATTATAATTCTTAGCTTCCTGCACTTGATATTCAATTAAAATTAGAATGCATTTTTATTCATTAAGGGGCGTAGCAACGCGCGCCGGGCTTGGCTAGTGAAATATAAAACTTTATTCAAACAGCATTGCTATTCATATTTACTGTCATAGTGAGTGAGAACGAAATTTACCACAACTTAAACCTTTTTTTTAAATTTTTTAATAAAGTTGTTCTCCTAAATTGGCTGTAATTTTATAGTGCTAGCAAAAAAAAATTCTAAAACCTCTACATTTACAATCAGAATTTTATTGCTTTTGCACTTAAAACTTATTTATAAATTAAAATGTTTAACACAATTGATATACAACATATTTATCTAACATCCTTATTATTGTAGACACTTACTGTTTTAAAAATCCCTGAGCCTGCATGTGAGTGAAAAACGATTCTCATACAGATATTAAATGCAAACAAAAAATATTTGGCTTTACTTTAAATATGGGTCAGTCTATAGGCGCACCAAAAAAAAAAGTTTTAAATGAAAAATACATACTCACGAATACTTCAACATGTGTACATGTGTGCTTATGTAGGTAAATGCTGTATTTATATATGAAATAATACAATATACAAAAGTTTATATAAAGTTTTTTCCTCTTTGTTTTTTCAGAGTTTATTTTGGTCATGTTTTTTTTTTGTTTCTGTTCTTAATTGTAAATTATTGTAGTAGTAGACCTGATTCATAAACAATTGGCCATTTACATTAAAACCAGCTTACAGTAGTTATATGAAGTTTTTACACAAAAAAAAAGCAAAGAAAATAATATACAAAAAGACATGCTTTTTTCATAAATATGCATTTGTTAACACGAAAAAAAAAGTTTTATAAATACATAAATAGAGAGAATAACAAATAAAAGTTATTCTTCTCATTTGCAAAAATGGGTGTAATTTTTAAATAAAGTGCGAAAAATATAACGAAAATAGTTTGCAACGCGTAAAAGCGGAAGTTGTGTGCCTGAGAGTATTTTAACGGCAATGGTGTGTTTATGTGTTTTTTGTATTAATTCAAATGTATTTATGTGTAAGTAGCTTGTAAATATTTTATATTTATATAATGACCATTGCCATTGGCCAGTTATATTCATATTTTTTTATTTATTTTTTTATAGATATTAATTCAGACAAAAGATATTAAAATATAATTTTTTTGTTTTTGTTAATTTGTTGTAACTGCTATCAGTTAAACATGGATTCGAATTTAAACCATTTTAGTGTTGGGATATAAAGTTTATCATCATCAACAGCAACAAGAACAATGACAAAAAAATTCAAATACCTACAGGTATTATTTTAATCAGGTAATGTAACATTTTCCGAATCATGTTTGGCATTTTTCAAAAATCATATTTTTTCGTTTGTTCTTATTGTGTGTAGTTTTTTGCAAATAATATATATTAATAATAATGATGGGTTTTATTTCGATTTAATTTTATCGCAGTTACGAGGAAAAAGAAAATGTTTATAAATCGTGATTTTTTAAGAGCTATAGGAATGGAAAGGAAACACATAAAATTCAGAAAAATGCATGAAATCTTAATTTTAATCGATAGTACGTTCCATATAATTTAATGTTTGAAGATTATTTTATACAAATGTTGACCGTGACTGCGCCTCAAATGGTCCATCCGCTTAGTCCAATTTTGGAATACTCTTTCTTTTCGGCCGGTATCTCATAAATAAATGCTTCAATGTTGTCTTTTAATGCGTCAATTGAAGCGGGCACAAAAAATAGTCGAAAGTCGTTAAATTGCACGATCTAGGCGGCCAATTGACCGGTCCCGAACGTGACATAAAATGTTCACCGAACTCGCCTCTCAAAAGGTCCATTATTAAGCGTGCTGTGTGGCATGTGGCACTGTCTTGTTGAAACCACATGTCATGCAAGTCAGGCTCTTGCATTTTGGGCAAAAAAAAGTTGGATATCATCTCACGGTAGCGCTCACCATTCACAGTTACGTTACGATTCGCATCATATTTGAAGAAGTACGGTCCAATGATGCCACCAGCCCATAAACCGCACCAAACTGTGACTTTTTCATGCTCTTGCAATGCTTCTGGCTGATCTTCATTCCAAAATCGACAATTCTGCTTATTAACGTAACCATTGAGCCAAAAATAAGCTTCGTCGCTGAACACAATTTTCCAATAAGAATCGCGCGATGAACTTTCTTAACAGAGCACGCATTTTGATAATAAAATTCAATAATTTGCAAGCGTTGTTCGTTTGTAAGACGATTCATGGTTAAATAATAGACCAAATTGAAGATGTTTGACAGTGAAACAAACCACGAAACGTGCGTCAGCTGTTTAAACCAGTGTTGCCAAAAAATCACCCTTTACAATTATTTACAGTGGTATGGGTTGATAAATAATATCATTTGCTAAATAACTTGCAAACTAATTAGAGATTAAAGCTTAAGTGGATCAAAATGTTAATTATTTATTGTTACTGGATTAGATAGTTTGATTGTACTAAGTGATAAAAACTTTGTACTGTACGTCCATATTGGCAAATTTTACATATTTAATTTTAATATGCTTAATTTATTTATATACTTGAAAACAAATTTCAAGTTCTTATTTTGTGACTTTTGACTCATTTTTTTCAAAGTAATTATTTAGGAAATGTGGTCACATAAAATATTTTGTTAAACACAATCTAAAGATTTGTGATGACTTACGATTTAGAACTGCCTAATGCTCAAAAACGCAGGTACAAAATCAAATAATTGCATTTCAAACTACAGTGTTGTCTGGGTAGAGTGAACCCCCGATGCTATGAATACCTCGTTAGAGTGAACACCAGAATGTTTACATTAACTACTCTGTAGAGTGAACACTTATGAACCTCTATAGAGTGAACATAATTGGTAGAGAGTTTTAAGGTTTGGCGAAGGAGAAAAACAACGAAAACGAGTATACAAATTAAAGACATAAAAAAATAACCATAAAGTAACGATTCTTTTAGAGTAAGTTGACAAGTTACTCTCACAAATACGCATTCTATGAAGTGTTAATTCATTTTAGTCTGTGTGTATGTTCCATTAAGGTCATGTCTCAAAGTTAATTTCTGAATAATTGGTGTTGTATAATTGTTACATAAAAATAGATTCGAAAAAAAGAAAGCATTTATCCTAAAACAAAAAAGCGACATTATAAAAGAAATTGAAAAAGGTTCTAGTGTTACTTCTTTGGCACAACGTTTCAACCTTGATTTAGTAAACAACCTGGGTATAGTGAAATCGCTCTGCAAAAATTAGTTAACTCTACCCAGATAGCACTGTACTTTTTTATTTAACTTAAACACATGTAAAGCATCCTGCATACAAATGATTATAAATATAATACATAGAAACTTTTAAAATATTTTGTTCAATATTTTTTAAATTAAGAGTGTTGGTTGTGTTTTTCTTTGCAATTAAGTAATATGCCTTTTTGTCTACAAATAGGTTTCCTAAGAGCAACTGGTTACGAAACACAATCATTGTCAATATTCGGAGGATTACCAATTGAATCGCGTTGAATAAATGATCAGCAAAATAATATATTTTGAAGAAAAGTTCTACCACAAGCTGGTGTTCATCATTATCGAGGATTTAAAGAAGTGTCGAGTATAAATATATACTAGTAATATGAGTAAAAATCACTACTAATTACAATGCACTCTTGGCATTAAAAATTGATTAATTACCGGTGCAAATGTCAAGAGAGGCACTATTTCTTCAAGATCATTTCTTTAAGATGTTATCGTGCTCAAATCAGGTACTAAAACGAATCATTATGATGCTTTGAGCAGAATCTCTCACTCGATGATTGAGGAGTAGTTGCGCCATCAGATAAGAGAAGCTCAGCTACTGGATGAATGGATAAAAGCAGTTAGTACTGTCTTAAAGACGCAGGAATATAATTATTTTTACTTTGAATATGGAATTGTACACAAAAGTCCCTCCAACCAGCTTGTTGTCATTGTCTTAGCTAATTTACAAGTGAATTTTGCTGGAAATAAAATTAATGACCTTGTGGAAGGAAATTTTTCTGTTGAAATTTGAGTAAAAAGATCGAAAGAGATGCACAAAATTATGTCAAGGGCATTATGGCTGGATCAATAAGGGGGACAAGAAAAAGGGATTATTGACTCTAATCGATAAGGCCGTCAAGCGCCACTAATGATTTATCACTTGGAATATGTGGATGCCTTGTATAACCCCAATCTCGTTATTGTAAATACGTTTTTAAAATTTGTATGGTTTTATCCAACAAAGAGAAACTAGTGTTTTGGTAAATATTTTGGAAATTAATAACTAACGGAGGCACTGCATTCACTTCAAATTGATACAGTAATTATTGTACATAAAAAGAATTCAGTATTTGATGATAGCCACAGGTGCGCCACTAAGAAACGAGCAGTTGGAAAGAATTCACAAAATATTTTTTTTAATGCTGGCGGAATTGAGTCTCAATAATCAAAGGATTAAACAGAACATGTCCACCAGATGGCCTTAAAATTATAAATTAGAAGAAGAGCCACAATATCGAAGTCTTCTAGAAGAAACATCGGTCAGAGAACTCCACCAAGAGGGTGAGGCTGTGCGAACACGAAAAAATATTCAAAAAATCCAGTAAGAGAATAAACTATTCTTTGATAAGAATATAATTACCAAAAGTTATTAAAAATATGCTATGAACGACTTAGTAGCCACCAACTGAACACATTTTTCCCCTGGCTTGAAACTGAAATCCAAGTATTAAGAACCCTACAATATCATTAGGAAATCAAACCGTGGGCCTTACGAAGTCGAAAAAATTTATGAGTGTGAAGGGCCAAGGGGATATATTGCTATTTCCAAATAAGATTTTCATGCTTGTCTTTTATCTAGGTTTATTCCTTAATACTTTTTGATGTGCAGTCTTCAACATTTATATATTCCTTCTTTATAATCCTGGTTTGGAAATCTTTTTTTTTTTTTTGATAACACTCTTTTAGTTTGAAACAAAGTGTAATTGTAATTTGGTTTTAATTTGTGCCTTCATTTTACCATTTGCTTTCCCTTTTTTAGCAGCATTCTTAAATATAGTTGACGCTCGATTACTCACTTTTATCAAGAAAATTACTTCTAACTCGACTGCAAATAAGGCTGATCGCATCTTTTTATCATCGCGAGCCATTAACTGGTATTCCAGAGAGAATGATGGATGACAAATGATGGCAGAAATTATTAAATGCTGTATTAATGTCTGCGCAAAGGATAGAAGCAAAAACTTATCTTTATAAGACTTCCTATAATAGTGATAAATTTAAGCGCACAGAGAAAAAAGTATCGGTAGCCGAACTGCTGCCTATCGTAGAATTTAGTTGTGATAGTAGAATTTTATGAATGCGCTTACCTACTGAATTTTATTACGAAGAAGTTAATTCTTCTTTAATTAGAAATTTTATAAGAAAAGCTTGATTACACGAATTTAACCATTTGATTGGCAGTGAATTTTATTTTATATTTCATACGTGGCATGTAATCAATGTGTTGCCCTTTTTATAAATAAAATTAACACTGTATGGTAATTCCCCCTTTAAAGATTTGTTACGAAGTATTATCGCAACTGCTGAAAGGTTCTTTGGTCCATAAGACCATGGGAGATAGGTACGTCTGTTCTTAGCATTAACCAAAACTATATCAAAAGCCTCTCTAAATACAGAATTTATTTTAAAAATGTTAAAAGCTGTTTAAATAAAATCGAAAGACATATACAAAAACATCTTCCATATTAGATTATTATTGTTTAACTTAAAACTTCTCTAAGCAGTCTTTGTCTTGCAGATGCTAAACTTAAACAATAATTCTTGTCTAATTTTGTTTTTCTTTTGCTTTCTTTGTATTTTGCATAAAAGCCGCTTGCTCATTTTGTGTTTTTTCGCATTTCAAATGTGCATTTAAATAGTTGCTGTCTTAACCTTATCGTCGACTCCATTACCATTAAAAATTCGTATGCAAAAAAGAAGGAAAATACAGAGAGAAAATATTAAAATAAGTTAAAAAATTTTCAATGGCTTTGGCGAATATTTCATACCCTTTATTGTAATAATAAAATGTTCTCATACATGCATTTAAAACTTTTCATGGAACATAAGATATATAAAAAATATGAAAAAGGGAGATAACAAAATTATCGAAAATGTTTTATTTCGAAGTGTTTTTTTTTCTAATTTAGTAGAAAATTATTTACATAAATTCGCATCATACTAGGTGTTTGCTTTATTCACAATCACGTTGTAATGTACAGTTGATACTGATTTTGTATTTGCTAACAATATTGTATGTTTGTTGTTTTTTAACAGTTTAAAAACAATAGATTTAAATTTTAAAAATGAGTTTTGTATTGGATTCTTACAGGGCGGGGAAATAAAAATAAATCTACAAATGATTTTTGTTTTATTTCTCTCTCCCAAAAACAAATATATTATTGTTTTAACAAAAATATTTTACTGATTTATTTGTGAAGATTCTGTTCTAATTCTGCAGAAGTGGACGAGATATTGTTTCAACAAAATGATGCCAACTATTTGCATTTAAATATACATTCGGTTAGAGAGTACAGTTTTGTGTGGCTCTGTATGGTTTGATTGTTACTGACACAAGTGTTCGCAAATATTATTTTTCGATTTAGCTACCTCTGAACCAAGGCATATTTATTCATCAGGTACACTTGATTCGTCAGCTGATTATTTTTTTCAACACTTATTTTAAATTTCAGCTGTCAAAATGTATAAATAAAAAACAATTTTCTCTCTTTTCTAATTTATTTCAAATGTCAAACTTCATATATAAAAAATATAAACAAAAAATTCTCTCCGAACTGCAATTACCTGATGAATAAATATGCCTTGCTCTGAACTAGCCAAGATGTTATATGCAGGCGTTCCTAATTAAAATACTAGCTAACAACGGTTTATAGAAAAATTATTTATTAATTTGCGCTTCATTTAGATATAAAAATCTACATGTATTAGTAAAAATAAAGCACCCGTTATATATAGAGTGACTTTTTTGCTTTTTGATTTCTTAGTGAAAGTTGTTTCAGTCCAAAACTATTTAGGGAAGTTTGTCCCCTCTTCATGAAAAGAATTACAACCAACCAATCATTGAATTTTATTATCGAAACTTGTGTTTATTTTCAAAATAGTGTTTTTAGCCACGAAACCCATTTTTGGATAAACGGTAACGTGTACAAACAGAATAGTCAAATTTGCTTTAAAATAGAGACAGAGAAGTTATTCTAGAGCAGCCAAAACACAGTTTCATTCGGTTCGTGGACCAGAGGCTTTGATAAACCGTATATCTTAACCCGACGGGAACCGCGTTGGATGACTTTCGACTTTTTTTGGACATCTGGTTTAATCAAGACAGTGACACATACCCCAAGATATCATGAACCAGTGTTCCAAGTAACTGATCCCACCAGACTATTTCTTGTGGTGATACTTGTAATCTCTCGAAAACAGAGACAAGCCAGTTATAGACGACAATGTTAAAGCTAACATTGTTTAAATACTATTTCAAATTTTGACGCGGGGAATATTTACAAGAAGTCATCTTTCAAAATAATTGGTCCGTATTTATTTATCGTAACAAATAAGTATTTTATTTACTTTTGTAAATTTTCTATGTATTTTTTTTTAACTATTTAAATCCAAACGCTAATATAATAACGTTTTGTATGTGCATCTAGTGTAGGTTGCCCCAAAATGTCATAAACTCACACCTAGAAACTATATAGAAATAAAACACACTTTCTACTTTTAGTTAAGTTTTTTTTTTTTCATTATAAAAGACTTTTTGCGCTTATTCTTAATATTGGGTACTGTTAACACAATAATATGCAAGGAATGTGGAAATATGTGTACATTTACATATAACGTGAAATTTTACAATTTTTTTTCGGTTTCAAAGTTTGCAGTTGTTTTGCATAGTTTTTTTCTGGCATTGACTTGTTCCAAGTTGGCTGGAGTATTCATGAATGTTTTTAAAGTTAAGAATAAGGGCGTTCACAATAACCCAACAAATAGGTATTTTGTATACGTAGCATATTTTTTAGCTTTTCAACTGCCTCTTCTAAAATAGTGATTGACATTAAATTTTAGGAGGAAACTCTTCAACAATACGAAATTCATATAAAAGGTTTATGTAGGTTACCTTGTCTATAAAAAAATTATTTTTTTTTTTATTTATATTTAAAAAATGTATATTTATTTGTAACACATTAAACTTAAGAAGTATTATACTGGGTGGCCCAAAATTACCGAAGGGGTTTGAATTTCTTATAATTATTATTATTATAATTATTTTTATTATAATTGTTTTTTTCTTTTCATTATTTTAACAAGTAACAGTCCTATATTCGGCCGTGACGAATCTTATATACCCTTCACAACGTGTAGTCATGCAATAACAATTGTTTTTATCACCATTCATCTCATATAAAATACGCACATACATACATGTAAAAAACATCCCAAAAAAAATATATTAAAAATAAAAAAAATAATAAAAAAATTAAAAAAAATATTAAAAAAAATTTAAAAAATTATTAAAAAAAATTTTTTAAAAAATTTTTAAAAAAACTAAAAAAAAAATATAGAAAAAAATAAATAATATATTAAATAAAATAAAATGAAATTGTTTTGGCTCAGCTGGAATTCGATGCTACGTTTACTTTAACCAGTATGTATGTAGGTTGTTGTTGTAATTGTGAAAGAAACGAGGTGGTCGTGGTTTTTTGCTCATATCTCAGAAAGTTATGGGTCGATTGTGGTGAATTGCAATACCGATTCATTCCTGGATATTTCCAAGGTATTGATACCATATAGAGATCTGGGGAACATATAGTTGCTTCTAAAAGCTTGATTTCAACCAACACACGGGCAGACAGACAGACGGTCAGGGCTTAATCAACTCCTCTATTCATGAGCTTTCAGAAAATATATACTTTATGTGGTCGGAAACGAAAATTATAGAAATTACAAACGGAATGACAAAGCTATATATACCCTTGTGCACCACAGGTGAAGGGTATAAAAAGAAGACTTGGGGAAAATAAAATGGAGCATTACTTAATGAAACAACGTGCCCAAATTGTTGGGCTTTATTTTTCATATCAACGATCCATTGTTCTGACTCAGCGTGCATATCATCGTTATTTTAATGTGCGGGTTGGACCCTCAGAGTCAACAATAAACCGTCTTGTTGCAAATTTTTGACAACCTTCCTGGTGCTGGCAGAAGACGAACGGTACACACTGATGACAATATTGAACTGGTACAGAGGAGTATTTGGGAAGATGAAGAAACATCAACCAATAGACGTTTAACATAACTTGGCCTATCACGAGCGTCGCTGCAGAGTATTTTGCACGCAATAGGAATGTTTCCACACAAGATTCAGCTTGTCCAAGAATTGCAACCGACAGATTACCAGCAACGATTTGGTTATGCAGTTTTTTTTTCTGACAAAAAGCAGAAAAAAATCATAATTTTATTCATAATTTAAGTATGAGCGACGAAGCCCATTAAGTGGGTTCGTTAATAAGCAAAACTGCAGGATATAGGCTACGGAAAGTCCGAGAGTAGTTCAACAGAGAGAATTGCAGCCATGTAAGTGTACAGTTTGGTGCGGTGTTGCATTGGAAAGGACAATTAGTCCTTATTTTTTTGAAAATGAACACGGGGTCGCCATTTCCGTCCATGGTGTCAGATATCGGACAATGTTGGAAAAATTTTTAAGGCCAGCCGTGGAAAACCATCCGCAAGTATGGTTCCAACAAGATGGAGCCAAAGCGCACACTGCAAGGGACACAATTGCCCTTTTGCGGGACATCTCTGGTAAACGAATTATTTCGCTGAACAAGTGATTAGCCTCCGCGTTCACCAGATTTAACCGATCTAGACTGTTTTCTTTGGGGTTATTTGAAAGGAAAAGTGTACATTAATAAGCCTACAACCATCCAGTAGTTAAAAAGCAATAATACGCGACGAAATAAACAACATAACGCCAGAAGTTTTGCAAAAGGTTATAGAAAATGTGTTGGAAAAAGCATGAATTTGCGAAGCAGAAAATGGTCAGCACTTGCGAGATATTATTTTTCATAACTAAACTAAAAATATTCCCCATTTATATACTGTATTGAAATAAAAAAATTAATATTCGTTTGAAACCCCTTTGTTAATTTTGGGCCACCCAGTATATACTCCCGGTAATGATCATAAAGCTCTGTGTGTCCGTCTGTCCGTTAGTTAGATTGCGACTGAATGGTAGAACATATTTAAGTGATAATTGTTAGAAGAACCTTTTCGAATAACTAAAGCAAAAACATTTTAAATCATTGAAATATTTTTTTAGTTGCACGTACACCCTTATTATGTTTAAACAATATTTTGTTAGGAAAGCTATAAAAAGCCTTTTTACTTCTGAATGATTCGATGCACACAATCAGAGGAAAAGTTATGTCTTCTTACTTTCACCTACAATCTATGAATTCTTGCAAGAATATCTTAAATATTGTGTGTAAAATTGCATGCAAATATAAATATCTGTATATATGTATGAAAGGAATCATTTTGCACACACTCATAATTACGATACATACTTACTACGATTCGCATTGCAGTCTACAATAAACATACGCTCCTTTATATATCATGCTTTTACATACAATATTACCTCTATACCGCATGTGATTTTTGTGCGGAAATATAGTTTTCCGCAAGACATCGTGAAATTGAAAAACAGTTATACACTTAAGATGTAGTTTAAGTTGTGCATATTTGTTTTAAATGTGCAATTAACAAATTTTCTGTGTGACGGTTTTGCTTTATTTTCTTTTTTGCGGTTGAAATTGTTTTTTGTCTTTGGTTGTTAACAATTTCAGCAAAGAAGATTTCATGGCATTTAAATTCAAACAAAGTAATTAGGTGTTGAAATGGAAATTCAAAAAGAAAAAAAACAGAGGTAAAAGTTTTCCAATTTATTGGCAATTTATCAAAAAATACCAAAGCTCATAACAATTTACGTACAGAGTTGTTGAAAAAAGTTTAACAAGTAATTTTATGTAGCATATATTTTACATATGTACATTAAATGTTGGAACAGAATTTGCTTTATAAAATGTCATCTTGAATACGTGGCAAAATTCAGTCACCAAAAAGAATCTGTTAATATTTTCCGTGCTATATTCTTATCATTTATTTTAAGAAATAAATTGGCCCAACATTATTATCATATTTTTTTTTATTAAAATTTCACAAATCTGTTAATTTGATTTTATTAAAAAATTAAGAAGAAAGAAAATAAAAAAAAATCAAAGAAGAACATGTATCTTTACTCTAATCGATTTATTTATAGGCCGAATTTTTTGACTGGCCTTTTTAGGCATAATTTTGTTTGATCAACTACGCTGAGTTTAATCTCTTTGCAATGTATAAAAGTAGAATTTCACCATATACATACATATTCACCATTATTAATGCTGAAATGGTGTTTTGAATACAAAAGCACTGACGAAAAAACACAGCTTTTAAATAAATCCACGACAGTAACCTATAATAGCCTTACCTTAATGTTCAACTTTCTTTAAAAAAGGAACACTGTTGAGAAGCATGGTGTGTTGATTGGATGCTAGGTAGGAAAGTGAAAAGCGTACACCCAAAAGAATTAGTGAAGAAGGAAGAAAATAAATAAAAACCTACGAAAAGCAGTGCTATCCAGGCAACACTTCTTATTCACTTACCAGCTGATTCCTTGATGAATCCGACACATCCCTTAACTCATCATGAAATCGCTAACTTGACCTAACACTAATAGTCTATTGTATGGGACTCATCCTCACAGATCCTACAATAATCCGAAGTGTCTTGATCATATATACTGATCCCAGTCCTTACTGAAAAATCTCCTGTTTATAACCTTAATAATTGCTCTCAGACGTAATTTTTTTTGAGGACCAGGAGTATCGTAGAGTCCGCCGAGTTTACCTTTGGCCATAAAGCTCTTAATACTCTGCAGTCAATTATGCATGTTTTGTTATTTATTTTATGGATGAAAACTTGTAACGCTTTTTTAAAGTATTTTATTTATTATCATCTATAAAATTTTAAATACATTAAATTAAAAATTACATAAAGAGCGCACTCAGCCGTTTAAAAAATTGTTCTTATGTGCATCTTTAGCATCATAGAATATAATTGTGTGTTTGTTGTAAAATTTGTTTTCAAAAATGTATAAATATAGAAAAAGTAAGTTCTGTGTCTACGTCGCACAATGAAATAATGGACTGCGCTGCCTTGCCGTTGGTCAATATTTTTGTAAAATTATTTACATATAAATGAAAATAACGTATAAAAAAATTGTGATTCATAAGCCTGTCGCATTCATTATATATTTTAATTAAAATTTTTCTTGTAATAACTATTTTTTTTTAAACATTAATTTAGACATTTTATTTCATAATGAATTTAGCATTACATGTTTACTTAAAGATACGATCATTAATTTTTTCCTTAACCATCTGGCAACGGTGTTTTAAGTATTACTACGAATGACGAATGATGCGAGTAAACACTTGTGCACTCAGACAATTATAACTCTAGGTCAATGAAGGGCAGATAGAGAACATTGAATAAAAGAAAGTAAATTAGTTGTAGTTTATTTACGAAACAATACAATAAAGTACTCATATAAATTTCATTGTGTTTGCTAAAGGCTCGTATGTTGCAAACACAATTTCTTACGAGCCTGGCGAGTACATGCAAAAGCAATAGGCTGTATTAAATACACCGCAACTCGTTTTAAGGAGAGTATCATAAATTATAAAAACGGGTGCTCGTTGCAGTTCTCTGGTCCACAACTGGCTGTCTTTAAATAAGACGAAAGGAGAAAGAGTTTTAAAAATCTGATACCTGATTTCTACTAACTTCTGTGACGTTACGTCGGAGTTCGTTTTCATCATTAAATATGGTCAAAGAGAATTCAAGTTGACATTTTTCAATTACAATTGCTGACCAAAAAGTTTTTTGCCTTTAAATGAATATACTTATTGAATATAGTCCCAATGCATACTGACTTATAAGGTGTAAGTAGGCAGACAGCAACAAATAAAACAATGTGAAAAATACTTAAGCTATTTTGCTTTTGTGAAAATATCTGTTGTTTTATATCGACGAATAAAATTTAAAGTGTTAGTAGTTTTTATTTTTTCACCACAAAACCTTGACTATTTTTACTTTTTTTAAAATTTTCTTTTTAACTTATTTATTTCTCGTTTCTTCTTACATATAAACGAACCCTGAGAAAAACAAATCGAAATGTTATTAAAAAAAATATTTTTGTTTTAACGTAATGTTGACTGACCCAAGACAAAATACCACCAGCTGCTTTTTATACCCTCCCCCAGTGGTGCCAAGAGCATTTAAAGGTTTGCCATTCCATTTGTAATTTCTGTAACAGTAATTTTCTATCTCATATGGATATATTTTTAAACGGTAATGAATAAAGGAAACGATTTCAAATGTCTATATGTCCATCAGTCCATTTGTCTGTGTGTTGATAAAATTCAAGTTTGAAAAACCTTTATCTATTACACCTATGTGGTACAAATCTTTTGCAGATATTCAAGGATCAATTTCTACTGAAATACAAATTAGTCATCAATATTAGTTAAAAATTCATTAATATTAGTTGCACATTACAAAAACTAAAATCCATAATGGGTGCTACTACAAAATGGCGTACAAAATATGTTTATATAGGTCAAATGAAAACGTATAAAACGAAAGGTATTATTAAGTTGAAGGAAATAAACTATGAAAAATTAAAAATTCAAGATGGTGTCTTAACACTTTTAGCGCCATGTGCGGCACCGGTGCACACGACTTGAGTACTCGTTTGGGCCGCGTGTTCACATATCCACACGCCACCCTTATGTGTTTAAGGGTGAATGTGGCATAGTGCACTCGATTTACATTGCGTTTATATAACTGGAATGAATCTGTGGCCCCAGAAGGACATGAAATTGTGCTTGGCCTGAGCAGTTTGCATTTTTTTTGTTCTTGTATAAAAACAATTTGTCCGGATTGTAGAGGTAAAAATTTTAAATTGTCCGAAATGTAGAAGTGTCCGAATTATTGGAATGACCGGACTGGCGCATGTCCGGACTGTGGAAATTGTACTATTTTCGTCTAAAAGAACTAAGAAAGAAAAAAAATGTTGAATGTGCACCGGTGATCATGCGGCCCCATGAATTAAAATTACTTACTGGGGCCGCGTGATCATCGGTGCACACACGGAAAATTTATGAAAAATCATGGAAAAAGTGAACATTTTCACTTTCTGTTTTTAGGTATACAATAAATGGACATAAACAGAATGTTATCAAAAGAAAAATATTTTGGCCCGAATGAGTAAATCGCGATTTTTGGGCTTGGCGCGAGTATGTTAAAAGAAGTTGACAGATATATGAGTGAAATATATTCATATAAAATCAAAAAAAAAAAATGGCGTCAGAGACAATTAAGCAAAATGGCGAATAATATTTAATCCGAATTTTTGTTTCGCTAAGGTTATACCTACTTATGTACGTGATGGTGAACGAAATTATACTAATGGCTAAACTACACCTTGTTAGTCACTACACCTAGTAAATAATTAAGCTTTAAGGGTTTGCTAACAATGCGTTTAGACAAATTTTGGAATAGAAAAACGGATAATTTTATTTTAGATTAAACTAAATGATATCTAAGAGAAATAGAATACATTTTGTGAAACATTTAAGGTCTTTCTATTAATTTGCAGTTTATTATAGTTTATTTCTAAATATCTTACTTATTTCTTTATAGTTTTGTAATTCAAAAACTTTTTTTTATTAAGTAAAATAAAACATAATTCTAATCAGATTTGCACCACTAGTGCAAAAACTGTTAGACACAGCAAACTACTTATTTAAATATTTTTTGATTAAACACAAAATGCTTATGACTGGCTTGTAATAGTGATAAAGCTTTTAATTAAAACAAAGTCTTTTTATTTAAGTGTTCTCTTACATACATTTGTACAGCCTATTTTTAGCATATATAAAGCTGTAAAACATATAAAAGCAAATCATATCACACTTTGCAAGCTGCTTAATTTTTTATATTTCTTAATTGCACATTTGCTTATAAATATATAACTAAGCAACACTAGGTATGTAATTAGTTTAAACTATTTTATCCAAAATATATATTTACTACGTTTCCAAGTAACCGCATTGTTACAGAATTTCTTGTCCAAAATCTCTACAGTCAACCACAAATTGAATAAATACAAAGTATTATACGATAAACTTTTCCTTAATTTTAAAGCACTTACTTCACTCAAATACAAATAAAATTAAAAGAAAAAAACAACTACTCTCAACACACACATTTGCAAATACCATATGTATAAACATGCATATAAAAATACCGGAAACTTGCAGCTTTCCGGGTTAATGTTGAATTCAATTTCTCTTTTGCTATTTCCTACATTTAGTTTTTTTCTCTCAATTTTTAATTTCACATATCTTTTACGGTCCAGTAATATTCTATGCTAAAGTCAAGCATATGCACACTTACATTCATGCATGCACAAAAAAAATGTTCAAGTAAAAATCCCAGCAAAAAAATTTTGAAGAATTCAAAATGCCTGAGAACACTGTAGGGCTCCCTCGAAGGTAGTTATCTCAGAAAGTTATCGGGCGATTGTGCTGAATTTCAATAGCGATTCATTCCCGGATATTTCAAAGAGATTGATACCATACACAGATCTGAGGAACATATAGTTGCTTCTAAAAGTTGATTTCAATCAACACACGGGCAGACGGTCAGGGCTTAATCGACTCCTCTATTCATAAGCTTTCAGAAAATATGTACTTTATGGGGTCGGAAATGAAAATTGTAGAAATTACAAACGGAATGACAAAGCTATATATACCCTTGTGCACCACAGGTATAGGGTATAAGGAGAAAATGAAATGGTCGATGATGACATTCTTTCAAAACATTTTTATTTTACCAAAATCTACCAAAACTCTTAATAATTATTCAGTCACCAAGAGAACAAATTATTCAAAACCTTAAAAGTATTAGTTTAAAGTTGAATTTTCCCAAATAAGCCCAAAGGCTTAAAAAATATCTCTATTTATAGAATAAATAATTTTAGTAACTTCCTTGTATATAAATTTGTTCTCGAGAATTCTTTATTACATAAAACTTGACAATTGATAACCGTTAGTTACTAAAAATATTTTCAAAATGGTTTTCTTATATTTAAGCAAAATTTGTTCATTAGAAATAATATGCACAAATTCCATACTTATAGAATGTTCCAAAACAAAAAAAAATGTTTCCTTTGAAAAGAAGATATAAAATATTCTTTTATAGGATTATTTACTTGGTGATTTCAACTTGCAGTAAGAGATATTTCTTACATGCTTGTATAACTTATACATCCATAAATGTTAAGATTTTCTATAATTTATTTAAGCCTTTACACACGGAAGAGCAAAAAGTAAGAAAAAAAATATTTCTATCTTCCTTAATGTATGTATGCGTATGCATTTTCTGGCATTCCTATATACATACACACATATTTTAGTTTTTTTTTTTTTAAATAATTTCAATATATGATTAAAGTTAAATTTACAAATAAAATTTTATATAAATTTTTTAATAAACACAAAAATAGTGCTGTTTTAGGACACCAAATAATACACTTCACCATCATGTACACAGGTATAACGACCACACGTACACGCAAAGAAAAAATATTGTTGTGGTAACCATAATCGAAGAGCAACATACTATGATTGAATTGTATGATTATGTTTAAAATAATAATGTTTACCACTTATCATTATTATGTTTAATTTAAGTATCGTTCAATAATCATATATATGACTACAATTGAGGTCGACAATATTTGCTTTTTTACGGCAAATTATTGTATTTTGCTGTAACATACACATATTGCTTGTACTCACCAATTTAATTGCAATTTTTATCCAATATTTTTTTAAATTTTATCGATTATTTGTAAATTTTTTTTAATTTTTCAAAATTTTTGTTCCTTTTTTTGACATCTCAAACTTATCAAATAATAAAAATTTATTCAGCAAGAAGAAGAACAATTGAAATCAAATTATTATTAAAAAAAATCATAGCTTGATTATTTTGTTATCATACTGTTGTCTCACTTATTATTTAATGATTATTTGTAATTTTTAATGCTTTTGAATAAAATGTTATTTTTGTCAAATTAATTTTTTTAAATCATACTATTTTTAAATGATAACCATTTTGAAATTTTTACGAAAAGTAATCATTAAATGATACAATACAAACAAATGCTTGATTATCGTGACAAAATATATGATGAAATAAAACAAAAATAACTATTACTTGTTTTCGATAACCAAATATTGTTTTAGAAAAAATAATATGACCGTCGTGATCATGTCGTAACCATGGTTTTTCTTTGCGTGTAGAGTAACCTATGTTTCAGATTTAATGTTTTTCGCAATTTTGTTTTTCGACGGCATATTTTATATTAATTTTTCATGGTTAAATGTTTTATGGAACCCAAATTAATGGGATCAAGAAATAAATTACTCGTCATTTTGTTTTGAACGCCATCTTGGATTTTATGTTTTTTCATGATTCACTGTATTCTACAGGTCAAACTCATTTATTTGATACCAATACTGAGGAGCTTGATGTGGATTCATTTTTAAACTCCACACCAAGGCATATGTATTCATCAGGTAGTCGTGTTTCGTCAGCTGATTATTTTTTTCTTCACTTATTTTAAATTTCAGCTACCAAAGTCTATAAATAAAAACAATTTTCTCTCCTCTCTCATTTCTTTCAAATGTCAAACTTCATATATAAAAAATATTAACAAAAAAATTCTCTCCGAACTGCAATTACCTGATGAATTAGTATGCCTTGCTCCACACTTGACTCTCATATAAATTTACTGTACGCCATTTTTTGACATTTATTATTGATTTTTAATTTTTTTTTATGTTTTGTATTGACTAGTCCATGCAGATACTCTCGGTTGCCTAGAAGCTGAAAAAAATATTTTAGTTTGGAAGTTTTAGAAAAACTTCAAAGCAGTTTTATTTGGTGCTTATCTCTCAGCTAGATTAAACCCGATTTTCTAGTTTTTCTCACCAGTAATTTTCGAGGCTACAGCATGCATTTAGGTGTCACTAACATGTCCAGGAATTACCTAAGTACTTGTGAAACTTAAGTTGTTTAAAAAAATTGTTGCTATAACTTTGCCGATTAGTGAGCAATTTGTAAAAAAAAAATTTATACAAATTGCTCCAAAAGGCACATAGCACTGAAATCTTTTATAAATATTTCTATGACTAAAAAAGTTATTTTTTGTGGTAAAATATGGAAAAAAAGCCGTCATGTTCCTTGCTCATACCTCGAAAGGATAATCTTCTGTGCCGAATATTTCCAAAATATTACTTTGATATACAGGTCTGTTTAGTATGTGTGGGCTTCTAAGAAATTGATTTCAATAAACACAGACCAATGGAAATCACTTAATCAGCTCCTATACTCATAGGCTTTAAAACAAGTAAGAGCGCTATATTCGGCCGTGCCGACTCTTATATACCCTTCACAACGTGTAGTCATGCAATAATAGTAGTTTGTATCACCATTTATCCCATACATATAAAAAACATACATATATAAAAACATCCCATAGTAAAGTTATAAATTTACGTATGTATGTTAAAAAAAAATAAAAAAAATTTAAAAAAAAAATTAAAAAAAAAAATAATTAAAATATATATAATAAATATAAAACAAAAAAATAAAAAAATTAAATAGAAAAAAAAATTAAAAAAAATTTTTTTTTTTAAATAATGAAAATATATATAAAATAAATATAAAAAAAAAAAAAAATAAAATAAAAAAAAAATAATAAAAATATAAATAATATATTAAATAAAAAATAAATAAAAAAAATTTAAAAAAAATTAAAAAAAAAATATAAAAAATTTTTTTTTGGCTCAGCTGGGATTCGATGCCACGTTTTCTCTAACCAGTATACACGTTTGTATGCATGTTGTTGTTGTAATGTTGTTTTTGTGAAAAAAAATCGAGGTGGTCGTAGGTTTTTGCTCATATCTCAGTTGTTTATGAACCGATATTTCTGATTTTCGATACCGATCTACTCCCGAATATTTCTGATATTTTGATACTTCACCCGGGTCCAAGCGATGTCGGAGGGCTTTAAAAAGTTGATTTTAACATACACACGGACAGACGGACAGACTGACAGAGCTAAATCGACTCCCCTATTCATAAGCTTGCAGAAAATATATACTTTATGGGGTCGGAAATGAAAATTTTAGAAATTTCACACGGAATGACAAATTTTTTCACCTTTTTCACTGTGTGAAGGGTATAAAAATATAATCTTTATGGAGTTGGTAATGAATATTGTAGAAATTACAAAGGGAATGGTAAAGCTATAAATACCTTGTCATCAGAGGATAATAAAATGCTTAATTGTAACTTTTACTTATTAAACAAAAATACACTGGATTTTAAACTATAAGTATTTTAATAGAAACATTTTGATAAGCACATCCTTTAGTCATTCCTAAATTATATACATATTCATATAGATAATTATTAAGAATAAATTTTAATCTATTTGCATTTTAGCAACTGAGTAACAGTAAGGTATTAATTAAACTAATACTAGATGGTTTTAAGCATAAAATTTTGATTATCTTTCAAGAAGCATTACGAAGCTTTTTTCTTATTTCTTCACACCAACACCTTCCAGCAAAAATCAGTTGTATTTAAAATCCTTTAATAAAATATGACAAAAATGTTAAACACCCTTTGGCGCAACATGGTGGGTGATTGAGGCAAAATAAAAAAAAAAAAACTTCGTGTTAGTGTGTGCAACAGTTACAAGTGCAATAATATAATGGAGAACGAAAAAGAACGAAACTACACTTTCATATGTCAAGTATATTTAACAAGTGAACATGACAGTTTTTTTTATGTTGTTGGCCTTTCTTTGAGCAGCAAGACTTTGCATTCGAAAAAACCACTTACCGTTGTATGAGTTTTTTGAATTATTCTTATAAATACACACATTCATATGTGTGTAGTATAAATATATTTTTTCATAAAACTTATATTTGATTTATGAAATTTTTTTTAAGCAAAAAAAAAACACAAAAGAAATGCATAAAAAATACATGCTTGTAAATAAAAGATGTGCAATGAACTTTATTTAGTATTTAAAAAACAAAAAAAAATATTTCCTTAAGACATTTTAAAACGTCCATTTTTTGCTGCTTTAAACAAGAAAATTTTTTAGATATTAAAAAACACATAAAAAATTTCAAATAATATTTTTAATGTCAATGATCTTGTTGTTTTTATTTGGTTTGAATTTAAAAACTTGAACGGATTTCATTTTTTAATAGAATTTACATATTTTGATTTAAATGAATACTACTTTTGTTAAAGAACAGTTTTACATTAAACATTTAATAGCTTTCTCCTATCGACTTTTGTTTAACAATAAACTTTACACTCTCCCTCTAACAGGAGTGGTTCAAAAAGGTTCTTATATAAACATTGTTATTTTATTTGCAATACAAGGATCTTAGAACTTCTAAAGTACACGTAACTTTCTATGCTGATTTAGGCATGTATGTACAAATGACTGTCACTTGTCTCTCATGGTAAAGGTTTTGAAAATATAACAAATATTTTTTATCTGGTTCAGAGAGTGAAAAAAATTAATTTTAATGTAATTTTTTAAGAATTTGAGCGATTTATTTTAGTGAAAATTTTAAATGTATTTTGTTTTTGTCTACTCAAAGCAATTGTTTGAATTATAAAACCAACACATACTTTTTCAGTTAATTTTAGTATAAAGTTTAACATGATGTTTTACAATCCTGATTAATTGCTCATTTTATTTACTGACCTCACACATAAATATTTGAGAGGCTAGAAATACTATTGCTTTTATTCTCGAATGTATGTTTTTGGTCCTTTTCAAATAAAATTCTAAAATAATAAAAATAAAAGTTTTTTATATCAATATTAACTCCTTTTGAATAGGACCGACAAGGAAAAGTAGCACACATATAAATATTTGTATTTGTGAGTGTTAATTATTGTTTTGCCTCTATTGTTTTGTTAAAAAAATATTTGAGTAAGAGATCATTATTTTTGTATGTTTTTCTGGCACCTTTTTTTGTTAAAACAAGCAAGCGCACTTTATTCTTTTATATACACACCACCAATTTTCTGTACTTTTATAGTACAAAATTTATTATTTTGTTATTTACAGTAATCGCTATCGAATAATCTCTTTATTTGTTTAACTTCGATATGCTATTAAAATATTAAGTAAATTAAGTCTTTTAATAATAGTGGGCGCTAAAGTAGGCGTGTCGATAACGTTTCTGCAAATTAATAGAACTTAGATATTTTAATTTAGTCCTTTATTCTTTCAAAATCGTTATTCATAAAGAAATTATATGAATTTAAGATAAAGCGTTATATGGGAGGTAGTTAAAGTAAAAGGTTAAAGTGGCCGTGTCACCTTCATTTTCTGGCATAAAAATAACATTGAATAGAAAGCTATATGTACGAAATTTCTTCGTCATATCTCTAATTTTGTCGGTTTTATGGGCTTTTAAATTTCATTACCAGTAGATTATGTAAAAAGTGGGCATCATAGTAGGCGTGTCGAAGTAGTTTCTGCTAACAAATACTACTTAGATATTTTAATATAGTAATTTATTTTTCCAAAATCTTTATTCATAGAGAAATTATATGAATTTGAGATTAATCGTTACATGGGAGTAAAAGTGGGCCTGTCATATTTATTTTCTGTTAGTGCAAAGCCTTTGATCAAAAAGCATTGTTTGAAAATTTCAGAATAAGTCATCTAATTTTGTCAGTTTTATTAAGTTTTAAATTTTTAATATACCGCAAACTAGACTGTGCTGTATACATTTTCGTACATTTTAATCTATAACTCCTTTCCTAACTTGTAGATTTAAGTCGTTTGCAGGAAAAATACTTTTTCTACTCAGGAAATAGACATTCGAAATTCCATGGCTCTACGCTAATGCGTTAGGATACAATTGCATTTTTAATGATGTTGGAAGGACTGTTTTTTTTTTAACCTACTCTTGCATTACGAGCTATAACTTTCTTCCTAATATTCCGATTTATCACATTTTTAATTTCAAACAAACAAAATAGCAAAATTTGAGCCAGACAGACGGAGCTAGATGAGACGGACAGACCGACACACATAACTATTTCGTCATAAAATCGATTCAGAAAATACTTTATGGGATCTAAAATGGATATTTCGATGTGATCTAAACGGAATGACAAAATGAATATACCCACAAAACATCCCATTGCAAAATTATAAATTGAGTTTAGGCATGTGTTTCTAAAAAATATTACAAAAAAAAAATAAAAAAAAATATATTAAAAACAAAAAAAAAAAAAAAACAATAAAAAAACTTACAAAAAAAATTTAAAAAAAATTTTTAAAAATTTTTAAAAAAATTAAAAAAAATAATAAAAATATATATAATATATAAAATAATAAAAAAAAAAATTGGCTCAGCTGGGATTCGATGCCACGTTTACTCTAACCAGTATATATGTATGTTGTTGTTGTAATTGTGAAAAAAAAACGAGATGGTCGTGGTTTTTTGCTCATATCTCAGAAAGTAATCGGGCGATTGTGCTGAGTTTCAATAGCGATTCATTCCTGGATATTTCCAAGAGATTGATATCATACACAGTTCTGGGGAACATATAGTTGCTTCTAAAAGTTGATTTCAACCAACACATGGACTGACGGTCAGGGCTTAATCGACTCCTCTATTCATCAGCTTTCCGAAAATATATACTTTATAGGGTCGGAAATGAAAATTGTAGAAATTACAAACGGAATGACACCACAGGTGAAGGGTATAATTAAAGTGAAAGGATACTAAATTATAATAGGTATTTACATATTAGATGACAATTTACAAGTATTGAACGACGACCAAAATCTGCCGCAAGAGATTGCTGGGACTTACGAAATAGAACGTTTTTTCAGTAGATCGAATGAAGATTTACTATCTGCTGAAAACGAGAATGATGATTTGCCAGTGACCTCCAGTAAGATTGGTAAGAAGAGACGTAAAATTGATAAGGGAATGAAACCAAAATGGTCCCGAAAGCATAATTATAAGTTTGAAAAGGAGCCTTTGGATGATATGGAGACATCACTCAAAGCTCTGTTTGAACAGATTGGTGAAATGAGTCCCCAGCAACTTTGGGAATTGTTTATTGATGAGGAGGTGTTAGACCTTATAGTGAATTCAACCAACAAGTATGCTGCAGCAAACAATTGTCCATCATTTGTAACAACACCTATGGAAATTAAAACGTTTCTGGGCATCTTATATATAACAGGTTACCACACGTTACCACAAGTAAATTCTTACTGGTCAAACCGAGAATCACTAGGGTGTGTGATAGTAAAAGAATGTATGCCAAGAGATAGATTTAAACGAATCAAGCAATTTTTTCATGTCTGTGATAATTTGGAACTAGATCCTAACGACAAGTTTTCTAAAGTGTCGCCATTAAATAGCCTGATGAACAGAAAGTTTCTTCAGTTTGGAGTATTTTCCCATAATCTTTCTATTGATGAGCAAATGATAGCCTACTATGGCAGACATTCATGCAAAATGTTCATCAAAGGAAAGCCAATCCGCTTTGGTTACAAATATTGGTGTTTGGCTTCTGACGAAGGCTACTTGTATCAATTTATGCCATACGCAGGCGCAACGAAACAGGATAACTCGCAGTTACAATTAGGAGAAAGGGTGGTACTTTCCCTTCTTTCTCATCTTGATATCCCCGCGAAGCATACCGTAACGTTTGATAATTTTTTTACTAGCCATAAACTATTAACACGTTTATCGGATGATGGATTTTTCGCCTTAGGAACTGTTCGTGAAAATCGGACTAATCATGCTCCACTGATGGACGTCAAGAAAATGCGAAAACAGCCCCGTGGGACTTCAGACTTTTGTTTTGATGTGGACAATTCTATAATTGCTGTACGTTGGAACGATAATTCGGTACGTTATTCACCGAAATATTTTACGTAATTAATCAATTAATTTGCTTCAGTTATTATTTTTTTAGGTGGTAACATTATTATCGAATTATATAAGTCATACACCAATGATTCGCGCAAGGCGATATGATCGAAAGCAACGAAAAATGGTTGCAATTGAACAACACTATTTAGTCAACCAATACAATAAATACATGGGAGGTGTGGACCTTTTTGATAACGCCATGAACAATTATCGCATTCGAGTTCGGGGCAAAAAGTGGTATTGGCCATTAGTTACAAACGCTTTCGATGCGGCCATGGTGAATGCATGGAAACTGCATTGCCTTTGTAGAAAATATGAAAAAAAAACCTAAATGTCTCAATTTGATTTTAGAGTGGAAGTATGCGAGATGATAATGATGAAGTTTAATCGGCAAAATGCCGGTAAGATTATGATTTCCGGAGCACAAATGGAAGTTAGATATGATCGCGTCGATCATTTTATCGGAAAACTTTCAGCACGTCGTCGCTGCCGGCAGTGCGGTGGCAAAACAGAGTACGGATGTTTGAAGTGCCAGGCGAATTTGCATTCAGCACCATGCTTCCTGGATTACCATAAAAGTGTCACACAAGATAAATCTAAAATTGCAAAGTAATCTCTAATTTTCTTTAAATAAATTTAAAAAATATAAATTCGCCTTTTATTTACGCCAAAGAAAAATTATTTCAATGAAGAGAAAATAGTTAATTTTAGAACTCAACATGGACGGTTGGGTATTTAAATACCCATTTTCACTTTTTAGCGTGTAACGGTCAAGTGTGTTGTCAAATCGCTTTAATTTTTTTTACATTACAAATGCGACGCCTAATGCTATTTAGAATGTGCAGGGATTTTTAATTTTTTGCATTAATTTTTATTTGACGAACTTTTTTCTAATAATTTTTTGACAGACAAAAAAACGCAATTTTTCCAATTCTCAAACTAAAGGTAAAAATTAAAAAAAATTTTTTTTTTAATTTTTCCCACATTAATCAATCTCTAGTGTTAATTCAAAAAGCAACTTGCAGTCATTATCTCTTATTAGGCCAACGCAGGAATTTTTTTACTACTTGAACTTTTTTGGGTATTTAAATACCCAGTCGACTAAAATGGGTTAAATTTGAAATATAAAATCTGTTTTATAAGAAATTTACTGCCGTATTCATAAAATATATTTAAGGTTTATTTAAGGCTTATTTGACAGATGTTGTAGAGAAATTTGTCAAATAAACCTTTAATAAACAAAAAATATTTTTTATGAATACGGCAATTAGTATTTAACAAAAAATGTTTACAATAATGAAATCAATTTTTAACTTTTATTTCAAATTAATTTCCCATTTCTCCAGATACTTTTTAAATAATTATTTTTTTTATTTCAGAAAATTGTTTCCGTTTTTTTTTTCTCAACAAAGTACAGCACTATCTTGTTTTTTTTTTAATTTTATTGCTTGAACTAGCCAAGGAATAATATTTTTCATTTAATTGTATTTCCTCTTCTTCTTCAGGAAATTTTAGTTAACGGCTTTTATCGTTGTTGGAATTACTATACTCTCTAGCACATACACACACACACCCACCCCATAAATACAAAAAGCAAATAAAACAATTTTAAATGAATAAAAATGTTTTTTACAATTTCAGTTCCTCTAATATTTTTGCAATTTCTATGTCATGGCTACAACTAGTAAAAATGCGAACAAATAAGACACTGCACAGATCGTCCACAAGTCCATTACATTGTAGTGGTTTTTCTCTCACTTTGTTTGTTTGCCAAAATCGACTGTTACTGCTACAGTTTACTGCCTCTGACACTGACTACAATTGGTTTCTAGTATCCGAAAGTGTAGTTGTTGTGTATTTTTTTTTTTTTATTTTTGTATCTTTCTTAAAATTTTCTTTTTTCAATGGCATAAGTACGTGTCAAAAAGTATAATTGAACAAAAATATTAAAAAGAACCACATCAAATCAGAAAAAAAAAGAAAATATAAAATGTGTTTAAATGTTTTATAATCATAATTGAGCCATTTTCATCTTGTCTGCTAAAACTTTAAGTAATTTTAAAAAAATTCCTTTGAAGACGCTAATTGATGATAAATGAACTTCATGTGAAAGCGTGCTGTTTGAGGGCTCTGCTCAAGTGTTAAGTATTTAATATTCTGTTTAATGTTTAAAAATTTTTTGTAAATTAATTATTTTCAAGCACTAAGATATTTAATTAACAAAAAGAGATATATTTTAAAATTGTTGGCTATGATTACAGTGAAATTTATATGGCCACAACAAGAAGTGCTAATTGAAATAATAGAACTGTCTGGTACATGAAGTTTAACTGTAAAACTGGTAATTAAAATGTTGTTAGTTGTGTGTGAATTTATTGGTGAACTCAATGTGGGTTAGGGTCGATTTATGTAATTCATTATGTTATGGTTTTTCTATCAAAACTGTGGTCCTCTATCTAATGCCCATTCAGTGAAGACACCGCTTAAAATCCAAAAACAGATAGTTAGACGTTTTATGAGTTTGAGCCCAAGTTTAAGGCGAAACTTTTAAAAATTGCTGTATTAAAAATCTGAGTTCTTGTGAACGACAAAGAATTAACTGCATTGAACTGCACCTATGCAGACATGTGATGTACGTGGAAATACAATGCTAGTCAATATGTTATCTGCTGCTGGTCTTACTACTGGTTGAATTAAGAGCATCAACTATTACCCTAGTATGCAAGGAAAGATACAGGTAGCAAATTTTTTAACATGACCAACACAGAGCTTAGAGCTCAGACTTTATAATCACATGTCGCAATACATGTGTTTATTTAGCGACAAAACCGGAACTAAATGATACTAATTTGCAAACAGCAATGTTAATGAATGACAGAAATCTGTTGGAGCATCAAGCATTTAAATAATGGTTTCTTTTATGACCAATATGGATTTCATTTAGAGAAAAATTTGAAAAGACTTCATTAGATAAACTACCCTAATTTTTGTCCTGTGTAGTCAGTGGGCAATACTTCTCTCCCCCGTTATGGAATCAAAATGGGGATTTTACTAAAATATCAGTCCCCGGCTGAAACGGACAGCGTCAATATTCTCAAGCGACATGTTGGTTAAAAGAATGGTTGCCTTGAAATTGTATAATATGCCTTGAAGGACAACTACTCTTGCCGCAAAACGGTACGAATGTGCACCATTTATTTTCAAATTCCACAGATTTTCACACACAATTTTTTTGCAAATGTGTAGAGCAAAACTAAAATTAATCATGACTCCATTAAAATAAAAAAAAGAATGAAAACATCATTTTGCTTTTAAGTAATGAAATTTATTATTCAAATTTATTTATTTTATTAAAAATTAAAAGAATTCTTTTGAAAATGATCGTAAATAACTTTATGATTTGAAAAAAAAAATATTTAAAAACAAAATCATAAATAAATAGATTGCGGCGTTTTTATTATTTTTTTCTTATTTATTTTATTTTAACCAGGGGTTTTTCTTATGAGTCATTGTTTTGTGTTCACGTTTGATGTTCAACAGGGAATTTGTATGAGTTTCACTGCTAACACTGGTACCACTGCTAATGACAAATTCATAGGGATGTGGTTTTCTTCTATTTATTTTATTTAATTTTTTAAGTTTTTTATTCAAAAATATATGATTGTTGTTTTATATAAATATTTTTCTACATAAATATTTATCTTGAGTGCCATGTATTAAAAATAACAAATAAAATAACAAAAGTGTGCCTCTTGAAAACATCTTTGTTTTATTTTATATTTTTGTTTTCTAATGTTCTTGGTATGCATAACAAAGACATTTGTACAAGTTTTCAAACATCAAGTGAAAAAAAAAAAATTTAAAAAAAAATCACTTGGCAGGTTGTCAATTTTAAGCAAGTTATACATGTATTTTACGCAATAATTTTAAAGTTTATTTTAAACTTTTTGGTTTTTAAATTTAAATTTAAATTTAGTTCATAGTTTTTTTAATTTTTCGTCTTACGAAAAATGTTTACTAAATTGTATTATATATAACTATATAGGGGGTTCCCCAAATGTTTTTATAGAAAAAAAAAAAAAAAACTTAGAAATAAAGAGTTTAAAAAAATATTCCATCACAATCATTACAAAAATAGAATTAAAAATTGTTTTTTTAAATAATTTGCTTAAATTTTTTTTTTATTTTTTTATTTTAATATTAAAATTATTTACTCATCGATTTTTTCTAAATTTTGTTTTAATTGCAATTCTCTGTTGTAATTTATTGGTACAATTTTTTCCCGTAAAGTTTGGTCAAGTTTTATGTACGTAAATTTGATTTTACTGTACAACTTTTAAGAAGTTTTGATACACGGTTTCAATAGTTTTGAATTATTGCAAGATATCGCAAACTTGGTGGCCAAATTTCACAAAATTTCTTAAAGTAAAATGAAAATTTTCCACCCATACTACACAGGAAAAACCAGAATCGGTTATGAGTACTAGAATTGCCGCCAATTGCATAGTTTAGTTGTGATAGAGAATGTATAAAATATATACATACAAAGTCAGCACCAAGAAATTGTGATTGTTTTATCAGAAATCTTACAACCACACAGAGAAAACAGTATCGGTTGTGTGTACCGCAATTGTTACCAATCCCATAGTTTAGTTGTGATAGTAGAATTTTACGGTTATATCTACAGAATTTCGTTTCGGAATATAAATATGTAGTCAGCATTAGTAAATTATGATTCTTGCAAAAGAAATTTTAAAGTAACAAATGAAAGGTTCGGTTGCAGGAACTGAACCATTCAATTGGCAATAAATGGGAAGTTCTGTTTTCAGGCTGCACCAAATAAAAGTTCGGTTGCAAGAACGGAACTATTCAATTGGCAAATAATTTTATTGTTTTCTGCATGTAGACCGTACTCTGTTTGTGTGAGGATTGCGGGTTTAACTCCCAACGAAATTTCCCATCTATTAGACTCCCCCAGGGGCATGACTCTTTGGCTAGTGTCAGGATAGATCGTATTGTCAGTATTGTTTAGAAAGGTAAGAACAACGTTTCTGGTTTCTTGTAGCCAAAATTTGTTAGAGCTAAGACACTGGTTTCAGAGTATGCTCAGAGCCACCAGAAATAGTACGACCCCAGAACTTGTTAAAGCCGGTTATTGTTAAGGTCCCATTGAAAAGCACATGGTGGCTGTTGTTGCTCCTAAACGAGCAAACAGACATTGAGATGGTTTATTGGCTAGTGCTCAACCTTGGTTAGAATGATGTTTCTGGGGCTGCTATTCTCGACTTAATAGGTTTATTGAAAGATGCTTGTAGATGTGGTAGACCTGTTATTTCGGGCAGCCATATGTTTCAAGTTGCTGTTGCCAGAAGTAGTTTATTCCTGAAATGTTCACCTTATTTCGGAGCACACAACCGATTCTTTTGCTAGCCCCGTAGTGAAAGCCGAAGGATAAGGCATAGATAATCCAAGAACCTTAACAATGTTCATTTACGTTAATCAAGAACTGTGACATGTTTAGTGGCCCATACTGTTCCCAATGCACATGGTGCTCGTTTCATAAAATTAATATAAAATTTGCAATTGCATTGTAATAAAAAAATTTAATTAAATCTTGAAATCAATTAATACAATTTAAAAAAAATTTAAATTTCACAGGATTTTTTTTTACTGACCAAATGATCTGGTTGTGAGAATTTTGTCCAGAGACAAGCGTATAGCTTAATTGAGTAAAAAGTCACAAGAACTTAAAACTTTAAAGCTTTTTTTAGTTTTTTTAATAAAAAAGTAATGACTTTATGCAGGCCTTTTTGGACCAGGTTGTGCTTATAAAATATCCTCTTTGGCGATTCGAAAGTGGTGGAAGTAGAACTCCACACCATTTTGTATTTAAGCAATTCAAAGGGGACAAAAGCAGGTTTTATCCACGTCTGGTTCATTTTCTGTTTCAAAATCACTTATTTTGTTCTTTTCCGGAGGAAAATCAATTTCTAGGTCTGAAATATCCGAGTCACTTTCTAAATTTACAGAATTCAATTTTTCTGCAAATACAGGCTTTATTGAAAAATTCATTAAGACCTAAATAGATTTAAAAAAAAAACTCTAAAACAAATCTTTGAATTTTCTAAACAATTCAGTTTATAAAAAATTTTAACATCATTTACAAATTAGATCCTACGTTGAGAATCGCTAGATGTTGTTGTTTCCCTGACATCACATACTTGTGTGTGACAGTGTAAATGTTATTCACCCCAATTTTGTGTGGTTGCAACATATGGGAAAAGAGAAACGAAAATATTTTAAGTAATACAGTATTTTTACTATTTCACAAAAATACTGTACAATCAAAAATAGATTTTATATTGTAAAAAAAAAAAATTATGTGTGAGTGTTTTGTAAAAAATTTTTATAGAAAAACATGAAAAATTTTTATCGTTAAAGAAACACAATTAATTAGAAAAACATGTAGCATTAAGACTTGCAGATTGATTTTATTCTTCATATTAAAAATTTAGTTGAAGCCCATAAACAAAGCTAATTAAAGTTAAAAGCATTAATTTGTAAAGATTTTGAATAATTAATAAAAAATGTATTTATGGACATTTAAGTAAAAACAGAAAGAAAAAAAAAACAAGAATGTGAAAGTCATTAAAATGTTAAATGTATTAACAGGGAGGGAGAAAATTAATTGATTGAAAGATTTTAATATATAAAAGCTTTTATTTTTTTAAGCGGTATGGGCTAGTCATAGCAATTTATTACATAATTTTATAAAAAAATTGAAAGAATATTTCTTATTTTCCTCTTAACCATTTGAAAATGAAAAAGTTTTCTTATCGGCCAGACAACGCTTATTTACATCAACCCACAAATCATATTGTTCAAGAACCAAAATTAACAGTCAAAAATCTACATGATTTTTATCTTTATTATTATTATATTATACTTCTAATTGTTTATTAGTATTGTAGTTCTAAGTATTAACCATTTATTCAAAATGTAGCATTGATAAACTAAGCGAGAAAAACGGCCTGAATAGCCATGTTTTAAGCATTCACCATTTTGAATTCCATTGCTTTATTAGTGAAAAGAAGGCTTAGGGATTGGCTCGGAAACTTACCAATTAGTATAAAAAGATCTAGTGGTTCTCATAACAAAAGTAATTATAATAAATTTGCCGTTAACATATTAGTTTAATAAATCAAGTATTTTTTAAAACTTATTGGTTTTATTTGGAATCCCCGTGGAAGTCACTAGATATCGCTTTGGCTGGCGTGCCGCTAATAATAGACTTGCGAATAAAATCAAATAAAATGAAATAAAATAAAAGAACAAGAATTCAAATAAGTACAGAAACAATAAAAACAAGTAAGAGCGCTATATTCGGCCGTGCCGAATCTTATATACCCTTCACAACGTGTAGTCATGCAATAACAGTGGCTTGTGTCACCATTCATCCCATATGAAATACGTACATACATATAAAAACATACATATATAAAAACGTCCTATTGTAAAATTATAAATTCACGTATGTATGTTAAAAAAAAAAAAAAAATTTTTTTAAAAATTTAAAAAAAAAATATTAAAAAAAAATTTAAAAAAAAATTATTATTTATATAATATATATAAAACAAAAAAAAAATAAAAAAAAAACATTAAAAAAAATAATAATAAAAATATAAATAATATATTAAATTAAAAAAAAAAAAAAAAATAAAAAAAAAAATAAAAAAAAATTTTTTTTGGCTCAGCTGGGAATCGATGCCACGTTTTCGCTAACCAGTATACACGTTTGTATGTATGTATGTTGTTGTTGTAATGTTGTTTTTGTGAAAAAAAATTGAGGTGGTCGTGGGTTTTTGCCCATATCTCAGTTGTTTATGTACCGATGTTTCTGATTTTCAATACCGATCTACTCCCGAATATTTCTGATATTCTAATACCTTACCCGGGTCCAACCTATGTCGGGGGGCTTCAAAAAGTTGATTTCAACATACACACGGACAGACTGACAGAGCTTAATCGACTCCCCTATTCATAAGCTTTCAGAAAATACATACTTTATGGGGTCGGAAATGAAAATTGTAGAAATTTCACACGGAATGACAAACCTATATATACCCTTTTTCACTGTGTGAAGGGTATAAAAAACATTTTGAACAGAAAACATTGCTGGATAATTTGCAACTATCATCAACATAATAAATAAAGTCGTGGTGGTAAAGCATTATGCTTAATCATCGTGTGAACGCCCTCTTGCTTGTTTTATGTTTTGCTTGTATTAAGCTAGGTAGGTTAGCTAATATGGATTCGGAATGTAGTGGCTGATTGTATGGAAGACTTTGGTTCGTCCTCTTACACGCAAAGAAAAAATATGGTTGTGGTAACCATAATCGAAGAGCAACATACTATAATTGAATTGTATGATTATGGTTAAAACATATCATGGTTACCAGTTATCATTACTATGTTTAATTAAAGTATCATTCAATAATCATATATATGACTACAATTGAAATCGACAATCTTTGCTTTTTACGGCAAATTATTGTCTTTTGCTGTAACACACACATATTTATTGTACTTACTAATTTAATTGCAATTTTTTTTACCAATATTTTTTTACATTTTCTTGTTTATTTGTAAATTTTCTCTAATTTATCAAAATTTCTGTTCATTTTTTGACATCTCAAGCTTTTCAAATAATAAAAATTTATTCAGCAAGAAGAAGAACAGTTGAAATCAAAATATTGTTATAAAAAATCATTGCTTGATTAATTTGTAAACATTCCGTTGTCTCACCCATTATTTAATGATTATTTGTAATTTTTAATGCTTTTGAATAAAATGTTATTCTTGTCGAATTTATTTTTTAAGTCGTACTATTTTTAAATGAGAACCATTTTGAAAATTTTCCGAAAAGTTAACATTAAATGATACAATTCAAAAAAATGCTTGACTATCGTGACAAAATATATGATGAAATGAAACAAAAATAACTATTACTTGTTTTCGACAACCAAATATTGTTTTAGAAAAAATAATATGACCGTCGTGATCATGTCGTAACCATGCTTTTTCTTTTTTCCACACTTTACTAAAGAGTAGTGCCAAAAGGTGTAATTATTACACTTTACTAATCAGTATATCCTTATAGTGTAACTATCTATAACATGCTTACACGAGCAATTTTATTTCGTAAAGTTTTGGTGCTGTACATTATTTTATTATTAATATTAGATAATTTAAATAAAATTAAAAAAAAAATTACAAGCAACAAAAATTGCTTAATACGTAGAATATGTATATGGACAATGAATATGAGATATGCAAAACTATGCATTTTATACAAAATAAAACAATTAATTTAACAGAAAATAAGTTAGAGTGATATATTCTCATTCACCCTTCACCATCATGGATATAGGTATAATAACCATATTGTAGCTTATCCTTCATGTATATATGTTTATATTTATAGTTTTACCCCATTTCCTTAATTAATTCCGATGCCATCTTTTATTTTGAAATTTAAAATAGTTGACTAGTTGAATAGTCAAGCCCTATTATTTGATACCCAAATTAGATCCTCCATTGTAGATTTTAGGAAAATCACAGACGCAGTTATATTTTGGTACATTATATCTCAGTTCCTTTTAAGCCGGTTAGTTAGATTTTCTCAAAAATAATTTTTAAGACCACGACTTATAATTTGGTGCCTTTAAAGGGTCCAAAAATTGTTTAGGAACTTCAAAAATTAGATAAAAAAATTACTTTTCAAAAACCATTTTCGCCTACAACTTTGCTTGCAAGTGACAGTTTTATTAAAAAAATTTTAACGAATATCTTCGGAGATATATAAGTATTAACAAGCATGTATTCTAGAGTTGAAAAATTTTATTTTTGTGGTAAAAAAAGAAAGAAAAAGAGGCAGTCGTGTTCATTAAATCAAATCTCAGAAAGTTATCAGGTGATTAAATATATTGATTTTAAGTACCCATATCCTAATTTTTTGATGCCACACTCGGGTTTTGGCATGGGGCCTTAAACGAATGATTTCAACATTACAACACACAGAAACCGATGTAACTCAATCGACTCTCCTGATCATAGGCTTTCAGAAAATATATACTTTATGGGTTTGGAAATGAATGTTGTAGAAATTTCACATGGAATTATACTTACCGTGATGGATGTAGAAGGTAGACAAAATTGAAATAAATCGATTCCATTTGGTTGCAAAATTTTAATTTGTAAAATTATTGGGCAAAAATATGTCTTATTTTATATTTAACTAGCCAAACCCGGCGCGCGTTGCTACGCCCCTTAATGAATCGAAATGCATTCTGAACTTTAATTTAATATCAAGTGAAAAAACCTAAAAATTATAATTTTTTTATGGGCGTGGCATTGCCCACTTTTCTAGTCACGAAATTGTAAAGTCATAACAGCTCAATATGTGTGCAAAGTTTCAGAATAATCGGTCCAGTGCAAGTACTTCAAAATGATACCTTTTTTTTATGGGCGTGGCACTGCCCACTTTTCTAATCACGAAATTATTTAGTCATGACAGCTCAATATGTGTACAAAGTTTCAGAAAAATCAGTCTGGTGCAAGTACCTCAAAATTATAGCCTTTTTTATGTGCGTGGCCCCGCCCACTTTTTTAATCACAAAATTATAAAGTCGCAACAGCTTAATATGTGTGCAAAGTTTCAGAAAAATCGGTCCAGTGAAAGTACCTCAAAATTAAAACTTTTTTAGGGGCGTGGCCCCGCCCACTTTTCTTATCACGAAATTATTAAGTCATGACAGCTCGATATGTGTGCAAAGTTTCAGAAAAATCGGTCAAGTGCAAGTAGCTAAAACTGATAACAAATTTTTTATGGGCGTGGCCCCGCCCACTTTTTTTCATCCACAAACACTCCCCGGTATGTGTACAACAACTTACCAAAGTTTGAGCCCGATCGGTTTTACAGTTTCAGAGTCTATAGCTAACACACACACACACACACACACACACACACAGAGTTTCACTTTTATATATATAGATAGAAGATAGATATAGATAGATACTTTTATTTTGTAACTTACCTTTATTGCAGTAGTTTAAAATTATTTCCAACAATGGTATTTATCAAACATCATACAAAAAGATTCCCAGTAAATTATGAAAAGATATAAAAGTACAGCACGAAAAATATATTAGCAAAAATGTTTAAATAGTTTTAAATAATAATTTCATAATTCCATTGTTTTCATAAAATGTCATTTTATCAATATAAAACAAAAATAAAAATTTAAATAAAATAAGGCATTTCATTAAAAGCAAAAATATTACTCGTATTTCAGTAATTAATAATTTCTTTTTTTAGGATAATAAAAGCTGCTTTTTAATTTTTTTGCAATATGTTAAGCACAATAATTTTTTTTACTTAGACTTTAATGTATTTATACTTGTGTAATTATTCTATTATTATCATACCCCTGAATACCCTCACTAATTTCTTTTTCAATGTCCTAAAGCAAAAATCATTATACAATCATCTCCATGTGAAGAAGTGTATTTAAACAATATAAAAACGAGCAATAAAAACATATTTGCTACTTAATTGATTTCTGAAATAAAACACTTAACATGCGCAAAATCTTAATTAATTTTGTTCGAATTAACGAGAGTGCGAAGGTTACAATACAACACAAAACAAAGAAAGCGAGTAAATTTTATCAGTGATTTGTAGCATTTCTTCCTATTGTTGAATAAATTATTGCAAAAGAAACAAAATAATACTAAGGATAATTATAAGTGGAATCAATAAAAGTTTATTATATGCAATTAGGGCTATTCAACATAAAAAAAATTAAACACAAAATTTCTCATGAAACATTAATTATAAGAAAATTATTATTAAACAAATTAAAAGAAAATGTATACCATAAATATAAAAAAAAAATTTAATGGGAAATTTTAGGAATATTTCTTAAAAAATTGTTAATTTTTAAATATTTTTCTGTTTTTAATATTAGATTTTAAAAACTTTCAAATTTTGTTAAGCAGCAATTTTTGTTACGAAATTAAAAGAAATCCTCAAATTAAATAAAGGGGCATTCGTTGAAAATACTACTGCCAGAAATCCTTCAATTGTTTGCATTAAGCAACGGTATTAAAAGAAAAAAACTGCAATTCCGTAATCAAATTTTAAAAATGATGGCAAAAATATAGAAAAAAATTTAAAACAAATTCAAGGTTTATGTGGAATAAGAGGCACTAAGCAGATTAAACGAATGAACTTTCGCAAATTTTTATGCAGTCAATAGAATTTAAGAAAAATTTTCTAAATTTAAAAAAAATTAGAATTAGAAAATAATAAAAATTAGATTAGAAAATTTTTAATAAAAACAATATTTTTTTGCTATTTCGGCTGTTGATATTTTTCTAAACCCAAACGTTTATTTATGTTTGTAATATCGCACCAAAAAACTTCATTACTAAAAAGCGTGAACTTAGTGCTTACCAGCTTGTAAGTTCGCCTGTAAAAAGGGTAGTATGATCCACTTCGTGAGCTTCTGTTTTGCAACTTATAGTACCAGCGATTTAAAGATACTTTTCATTTACCGTTTGCTGAAAAACGTAAAGCAGTGCAAGCAATGTAAAATCTATAGTTGCGAAATGATCACTATGGTCATACTACATTCTCTTTAACAATATTTGGTTATAGAAAACGAGTAATAGTTCTTTTTTAATGATATACCAAAATCATCGCAATATAGGTATTGTCACCACTTTTGCAATAAAAGGCCTAACTATATTATGCTTTTGCTGGCTTAAGCAAATGTGCGGATACATATACTAATTAAATGTATGCAACTATATTATACTTAAGAAGCTTTTCGTCAAGTTTCGTAAAGTGTCATTTGCTTAAGCAAACAGCGAATCTGATCGTAATTTGCTTACGAAATTTGCTTTTCATTTGATTTGTACACACTGCTGCATAATGTGTACTTTTTTATTATTGTTGTTTTTTTATTATTTTTTTTTTTAATTAGTGAAAAAATGCATACATTTTATAGTTTATGGTAAAATATTTTTACATTTTACACATTAAATAATAATCTTGTGACAATATCCATATATTTAGGAAATACAGAAATAAAACAGCTTGTGCAAAAGTAAAAATATTTGCAACTAATCATAGTAAGTATTTAAGTTTAAAAAGTACAATATATCCACGGACAAGTCTTCAAAAATTTTCTTAAGCATTTGACAGACTTTTTACAATTTAATTTATTTTTTTTTTTTTGATTTTTTTCTTGACGTTATTTTTTCGCAAATCACTGCGAAGATAAGTTTATGTATGGTACGACTTTTATATATTCTTTTATTTTTTTTTTCTTAGAAAATCCTTTTTATTTGGTAACAGAAGTTATAACTCAAAATTTTAATTAAATCCAGGTCTTGGTGCTTCTTTAGAAACACAGGACCTAATTAAGTAAACGCACACACGTCAACATAAAAAAACCAAAAACAAAAAAAAAATCAACAGAAATAAATTTTAAAAATAGATTTAAATTCTTACCAAAAAAAAATTAGTTTCCCTTTCCCCGAATCCAGCAACACAAAGTTTAGTATATCCCTTAAGCCAAATTCTCCAAGCACGTTAGTTAAAATTAACTTATTAATATTGTCCTTGTTTTCCTTTCTTAAAACAAAAACCAAATTATCCGACACACACAAAATATCTGTTATCTTCAAAATTTTAGTTTCAAATGAGTTTGAAAAATCAAAATTTCAAAAGTTGTTTTGATTAAAAAAAAAAATTATTTTGTTCAAAAAAACTAACAAGAAAGGTTAATGGAAAAAATTTATTGCTCCACAGTTGTTGAACAGTTTTCGACCAGTGGTTGTAATTTGAAGTTATTCTAGACCAAATAAAAAATCTTTATGAAGAATCTTTCTTAAGCATTTGTTTATGACGACTTGTATGTAATGAAAGTCATGCGGTGCTGCATTACACGTCTCGCATCCATACAATAGTATGGATTTTACATTCGCCCTTCTGGACGATTTATTAGGGCGGCTGGAGATGATGGCTTTGGAACCACAATTTTTATCCAATATTCTTCCTAGATAACAGAATGAATTAATCTTGTGATCTAGTCATTGGTTCTAGACGGTTAATGTTTGCTCCTTATTTTTATTTATTCTCATTGTCTTTGTTTTTCCGATATTTATTTTTAGGCCGACAAGTAATTCAGTTTCCTGAACTAGTGATAACTTAGATGGCATGTCTAAAAAGGTCGTAATCAAGGCCATCCAGTCTGCCGTGAATATCCTAAAGCAGTGCTATTCAACCTTTTTGGCTCGTGTACCACTAAATTCACGACAAACTATTCGCGTACCACCAAAAAAAATATAATGTAAACAATTTTAAAATTTTTAATCCATTTTATTTATTAATAATAAAAAACAATAAAATTTAAAAAAAATTAAAATAACAAAAAACATAACAAGAACATGTAATAATTTTATAAAAAATTAAAAAAATAAACTTTACAATATAACTATTCAAAGTAAAAAAAAACGAAACAAAAATGTATCTGCAATTAATTTTATAAAAATCCGAATCAATGAGATCGTTGGTACTGCATTTTTGATATTAGAGATTTTATGTCTGGTTCAATTTTTGTTAGCTTTAATCTCATATTTGGCTCCAAGTTCATCGTTGTTCGGTATTTATTTTTAATTATCACCATTAAGGAAAATCCTTGTTCACATAAATATGTGGAGGTGAATGGCAACAAATATAACGATTCATATTCAGTTTTCTGTTTCATCCAAAATGAAAAAAGATTCGTGTTTTGGAAAGCTATTTTTTGTGTTGGATTACAGGATATATCACTTAATGATTCATTATCTTTTAAACACAATTTTTAGAAATAGAAATCGTTAAAATTTTAAAAGATTTCGCGTACCACCTGGAAATTTTTTGCGTACCACCAAGTGGTACGCGTACCATAGGTTGAATGGCACTGTCCTAAAGCCTTTAAAATGAGCCTTTAATAAACTCAAAATATATTTTATGAATTTGGCAGTTTAAGTTTAAAAATAAATTTTTGTTTAATGAAAAATTTTGTGGAAATTTGTTATTAATGAACAATTAAAAAAAAAAATTTTTAAACTTTAGTAATTTGCGCATAATTTTAAAACCTAATAAATATTGATAAAAAGAAAAATTTAAGCAAATTTTTCTTTATATGTGTTTGTTATTTTTGTTAAGATCTTGAATTACTAGCAGATATTAAAATAAATCCATATTTGTAGAAAATTTCTATTAATTTAGAAATTTTTTAAAAATTGCCAAAAAGAAATTTAAAAAAAATGAAATTACATTTTCCATAAAATATATATATCAAGCAAATTTTCAGGATATAAAACAAAAATTTTGCAAGCTTTTCTTAGAGATTAATAACAGTGGAAAACAGCATGTGTGTTGCATGAGATTTTTTACATGAATCTAAACATATTTTCCCCGCTGATTTCAAAAATATATGCCGTTTTCATGTAGCAGCTCTAGTTTTGGAGTTATAAAGTGACAGGATTTTTTATTGCAAATGCACATTGTTTAAGTTTAAAAATTTTTTAAATATATTCATTCAGAAAAAATATTATTTTTTTTTGGATTTTTAGAGTAAGATGTTATATAAGTACTATTTTGAATGCTCCAACAATAATCAGCCATTATACCTGATACCTACCCTTCATGGTGAAAGCGCTCTCCTTGTTCCTTGCTTAGGTCACCGAGATTTTTAAGAAAATAGTCTTGGTGGCTATAAAGGTAGTGAAGCTTAATACTCATGTAGCATCCAAGCCGCTGGAAGTGTATCAGCAACTGTCTATCTATCAATCAAAATCACTGTCGCTACCACTGTCGTCGTTTTCGGTTTGTCAGCTTCACTGGTCTGAATTTTGCGTGGTGTTGATGTGTCACTAATACTCTAGACTGGTGTTATTATGGTGTTATGTTATCCACTTAGAGCAGTTTTTATGGTTTATTCCTATGATTTTCGTTACACAGAAATAACAGTCGACATGATAGTTGCATGGTTCACGCTAATCATAGGAGCTTTGTACTTAAAAGTGGGTCTTTTTTTAACTGCCCACAGTCTCAAAGATACCAAACTTGGTATCCAAGGTTTAGCGTTTGACGGCAACGGAAACCCAAGGTAGTCCAAGTATGCCTTTTTAACAAAGTCCGACACATTTAGACGAAATTTTTGGAATATATGTTATAATTATTAACTAAAAGTATATCTTAAATTAAATGTTAGAAGAAAAATTTCCTTTTTAATATTAACCCATTCTTTTATAAAAATATTATAAATTTTACATTTACATACCAATTTCCCATAAAAAATTGTTTTATCAACCTTAATAATAAACTTGCAAATTTAAACTTTAAGTCAGACTTTTCTCTTAATTAAAATTTAAGAAATGTTCTTAGTAAGCAAGACAATTTATGTAGCGTATAATTTTAAAGAATTAAAGTAAACATCCTAATAAGTACAAAGAACGTATAACAGAAATTAATATTGAAAAAAGCAAAATCAAATTCATAAAATACGTCCTCAAGTAAACGTATTTAAATTAAGAAATTCACCAGAAAATCCCTATTAAAATCAAAATAGCTGAAAGTCATAAACAGGCCAAGACCTTATTGTATGAATCAAACTGACTCACGGTAAGAAGAAGAACGCTGTATGCTGTGTAAGAGAAAAAGTGTGTTTGCAAAACTTATGAAGAAAAATATATAAATATATATAAATTTTTTTATTTATAAGTGGATTTTTGAATGATACTAGGAAGCACAAAAACGAGGAAAAAATAAATTTAACACCAATAGTATTTTAATACACAAATGGCAACAACAGAAAATAAAAATATACATAACAAAAAGAAAACACGTTAATTTATTTTGTTAAAGGCGCCACATTTATTTTTAAATCACTTACAGGCACAGTAACACATAGGCGGCAGCCAGCAATAACAGCAGCAACAATAACATTAACGTCATTGAAAATCAATTTTAATTGAAGCTGACAATTAAATTTAAATACATTTTTATTTATGGAAGACCTTTTTATCTTTTTTTTTTTTGCCACAATCGACACGAGACACCATCGCTAGTATCATGGGTTGAAAGCAACACTGCTTTCAATAGAACAGCCCTGTTAAGCTTACTTGTTTGTCTTCTTTTACATCATCAAGGGTAAAATAAATGAACAAAAGTCTACTTGCTATGAATTTGAGCTTTAAGCACGCATTCCAAAACCATACGAAAATGAAGTAAAACAACAGGCAAAACAAAAAGCAAAAAAAATATATGAATATATGTGTGTGAGTGTGTGTGTGAATATATGTTTATTGAATTGTATATTTTATGAGTTGACAACAGCAACAACAAAGGGGATTCAGAATATGGAAGTGAGTAGCACAGAAAGACATACATAATTCAAATAACAGCTAAAAGAATGGTGTCATCACCTTTGGACTATGATATGGTCAACGCTAACCATACCCTTATGCCCCCCTGTTGCATTCAAAGTAATGCTCTTGTTTAACTAGCTGATTTTAAAACTATAGCAGTAGTTAATTAAATAATTGTATATAATTTCGATTACTTTGTATAGCATATTGAATATGATATTGTTTTTTCATTCGATTTTATGTTTTTCTAAGTGCTAAATGCATCTGTCTTGATCAAGGATAGAGTCGTAATAGGATTTTTATGTTGAAATAATTTAAGTTTTATTTGATGAAACTTAAGGTGAATTCATCCATTTGTTCTGAACAAAATTTTTTCCGGAGAATAACATTTTTTACTGAGAGTTTTCTGCAGGACGATTCACCCATTTAAAAAAACAAAGCTGCCATATAATATAAAAATGCAAACAGTTGTACAAAGTGGCAGCACCGCTAGCAAACTATGTAAATAAATACAAACCTAAATTATTTCAGTAAAATATATGTGAAGAAATTGTCGGATAGAAGAAAACTAAAATTATTATTTTTAATTGAAGTGCATAAAGTCAATATGTTTGCAAAAGAAATTTATAAAAAAAATCGAAAATAAAATGAGTCGCTCCTATTTCATTCCATTACCCCGTTTAAATAATTGCTCATATCATACAAACATCCTCTTCCTGGTTTTTTTAATTTTTCGATTAATTTTTGAGCAATATTTTCATTAAATTTCATTTTAATTGTTAATTTTCGGCAAAAACAAATCTTGTATAATAAATATACTGACTCTGTGTGATGTGGCAACCAAATTCAATTTTCATGTATATATTGAAAAAGTGGCATCCCAATTCAGTTTATTCTGAGCATGAATTAAAATTAAACCAATTCAAGAAAAAACTTTCTGAACAAAATAATCTCTCTCTCTCTCTCAAAAGTAAAACATCAAACTCAATATAAAAAAAATTTTATGGGTGAATCCAGCAATTTGCATTGCGTTGCATGAGTTGTTCATGTCAAAATGTTCATTTGCTATTAAATAAAATGTGAACCTACGCAGGTACGATACTGCAATTACATAGACATTGTTTTTCTACAATATTACCTGAATAACAAAATATTTAAGTGACATGACCACTTCCATTCCATTTTCTTTACAAGCAAGAATTTAAGGTAAGTATAGGATTTCATGTTTGAATATTTAAATTATATTCTTTTTGCAAAAACATGTATGACATGCCCACTATCGCAAACGATATATTGTTTATCTTTGTTTAGAAGTGAAGAACTTTTAATTTAAATAAAATAGCAGAAAAAATTTCTTATACACATCCAATTGACTTTATTAATTTTCACACACCCTTTACATTCAGCTTGGCTGTGTTTCGTCAATAACGCATCAAATGTCCACCTTCAAGTCCTCGAGCATTTTTGGTTTACCCACACGGATCAGGGGTAAGATATCTCGAGAGATGGTAATCAAATGTAGTGAAATCAAACGAACCAGGTGACTATTTAAAGCTAAGAGGCTTCTTTCTTGCATTAGATGGTACATCAAATCTTTTTCTCAATATATAGATTCATTCGTGTACTGCCTGATATGTGAAAGACACATGTCTGCAATACTAACACTTTCAAATTGAAGCATGAAAAATCTATACGTTCTGGCCACCGTTATATGTGAAGACTTCGACTTTGCCCATATGTTTTTTGTTTGTTTTTTGTTTGGTGTAATGGTGTTTCAACAATTAATTAGGCATTATAATTCCTGCACTGCTGTAATAGACATTTTACCAAAAGTATGCTTTATACGATGCCCAATGAGTTTTGCTAAATAAACTATGTTAAAGTTTAGTAAAACCGAAACATATGTAGTTTTTCTTTCTCATATCGCTGCTACTAATTAATTGAAGTTGTTGACTTTTAATAGCAAAATTTTCGAAAGCATTTCTGAAAAACTAATACTAAAAATGAGTCTTTGGAGTATATAGGAACTTCAATAATTTGATTTCCACGCTCGCATGGACAGACAGATAGACGGCTACAGCTCAATCGACTTCTCTATTTATTAGCATTCAGAAAATGTATACGGAAATGAATACTATTGAAATTACGGAACGGAATGACAAACTTGTATAAGTACACTTTTTCACTATGAACAAGTAAGAGTGTTATATTCGGCTGTGGCGAATTTTATATACCCTTCACAACATGTAGCCATGCAACATTTGTATCACCATTCATCTCATTAATATGAAATACGTATGTACATACATTACCTTTTTAATGCCTTTATTAGCTTAAAAACATTTAAAAAAAATAAAAAAAAAATTAAAAAACATTTTGTTTGTCTTAACTGGGATTCGAACCTACGTTCATCAAGTTTGTTTTGGTGTGAAAAGACAAGGTGGTCTAGATTTTTTCACCATATCTCAGTTGTTTATAAAGTGACTTTTCTGATTTTCAATATTAATCTGCTCCCGAGTGTTTCTAATGTTTTGGTATCTTAAACGGACCTTAAAAGTATCGGGGGGCTTCAAAATGTTGATTTCAACATACACACGGACGGACCGACAGACTGACCTATCCTATATACTTATACCCTTACACTCACTGTTAAGGGTATAAAAATAACAATTACAATTTGTGAGCTTCATAGGTAGAAAGTTCCAAAAAAATGGACAAAATATCAGTAAATTAAAATGAAGGACAGCTTATTCCATATGCTACCCAGTCATCAAAATACCTACATACCGAATTTTATCAGAATTGATCTTGCAGTTTTGCATGAAGCGAGTTCAAACAGACAAACAGACAGCCAGTTGGACAAAAACTTGGTATTTCGTACTCTAAATCGTTGATTGTACACCGTCATCAAAAAATCTTAAAAAAAAAACGGCCACAGTTTTCAAACACAACTTTTTTTATTTGCAAATAAATTTTAAAATAATTGTCTTTAATTTTCTCAACTTGCTTATGTTCAAATGATTCTTTATTGCTTCAGATCAAAATAACTAACACAACGAAATTATACCCAAAGATGATTTATTAGCTTATTTAAGCTTTAAACTTAAATGACTCTTGTTTAAATTCGAATGACTTAAAATCAAGTTAATTAACAGTCGACATTACTTTGCGCTCGCCTATGTATAAAGGGAGAGTTAATAAATTTTGGCATAAATTCCAGTGAAATGAAAGTAAATGTTAAATGTCGTTGCTATAAGTGCAACAAATAATACACAGTGAAATTTTAATTCAAACATACACTTACACAAAGCAATGTTGCACTGTAATATCTGCCACTTAATTACATGCGCTTCATTAAGAGGCGCCTCAATTTCACTTGCGCTACAGTTGGTTAACTTTTTTTCCAATTATCTTTGGATTTTTATATGAAATGTTTGTTTTGGTTATTTTCATGCTTACGTAAAAGGTTTATTTAGTTTTTGCAAAAAAAAAAAAAAACATAAAGGAAAAACTTTTTTCACAAACATTTTAATAAAAATATTTACCATCGTACGTACCTACATTCGTCTGTGTTTATTTATTAGCATGTATGCTGCAGAATTTTTGGCAGCAGTAAATTTCCCTCCAACCTTTTATGCGCTTTTGCACTAGATGAGTACAGTTTTTGTGTGTGTGTTTTTTTTTATCTTCTAGATAATATTCATCTTTTTGTTTGTGTTTAGTGAGTATTTAAAAAAGTATTTTTGTTTTTATTTGTTTAAACATTTACAAATTTATAAAAATGTAGAGCACTTGTGTTTAACACTATTTATTTTTGCACTAAATTTACATTTTATTGCCCTGCATTTGACCGTAGTCGACTACTCGGCACCCGAGGTCGGAGATTCAAACAAAGCAAAGCTAAACAAAAAGTGAAATTATTTCATGTTTGGTTAAGTGCAGCAGTATTTTTAATATTCATTCATTAATTGGAAAACTTTTAGGTACGAATATGGTATTTGTAATAAAAAAATTAAAGAAAACACTTAGAAAAGATCATTAAAATTAATAACAGGCTTCTTAAAGACAGCTGTGCATAATTTATTTGCCTCTGATACTGTAGTTTACAAGAAGCCACTGAGCAAAGCAATTTTCTCTAAATGGCCGTGGTGAGAAAATAATAGCCAGGGTCCGAATTACGGCATTCGATATCAAACGAAATTTTACTCGAACGATCGAGTTTTCTGTGCTTTAGGTATAGAGATTCTAATAAGAATTTTCAAATTTCGATCACGTTCGAATGCCGTAATTCGGCCCCTGAAATATCAACGCGACAAGCTTTTACAGCCGACTGTCGAAATTGTAACGGTTTTTCAGCAGCAAAGATTTCAGCCAACATCTGATGTCAGATGGCTTATCAGAACTAATTAGCACCAGTTCCAACTAAAATTTACAATTTTTACAGAAGAAATCTTTTAAAGGTGACATTCGACATATTCGTATTAATCCCTTGGAAATTTGACAAGTCAAGCCGTGTATTAGCTGCTTAATAAAGCTGTTTGGCGCATTTTGCATAAAGACCTTAAAGTTCTCGCTTACAATGTTCACCTCATTCTAGAATTATAAGATCAAACTTTTGCGACACGACTTTTTTTTATTAACGAAACGAAAACAAAGAATTAAAAAAAATATCAACTTTACTGATAAGCGAGTTTTCAAATTTGTTTTAGATTGTAAAGTTTGTGGTTTGGTGACATCATCATCCCGTATTTTTCGAAATTATTTACCAAGCCATTGTAACCTATTTTGTGTGATTGCAATTGGCTAAAGTTTACATCAGTTATAAAGCTTTTAGCGTGAAACACACAGTCATCCAAACGGGAGTTTAGATGTGGCATTACAAAAATGAAGGTGCGCATAAATGGCAGCATTGCATTGAGCCACTGTTAAAGAAATAATGTGCTGGGAAAGTCAGGCAACTGTTGACAACTTTTACGACCCACAAAAGACAGCAGTAGATGTTATAAGTTAAGCACATCTAGTTCCTATTGGCATTCACACTGTCAGAAACCGAACAAAAGGGGATAATTCATTAGCTAGAAGACTGGTCAAGAAGTCTTTTATATCTAAAGTCAATAAAGAAATGGCTTGACTTTTACAGGATGGTATCTGCATTGATCAAAACAGCAATGGAAAAAAGGACTGTTATTTGGCTCCAATAGTATTAAATACGTGTATTGCCCGCCAAATAAAGCTATTCTCCGAATATCAGCTATCAACTGTTAATCTGGCAGGAGTTCAATAGTGGCGTGGTGAAAAATAACTAAGAAAACATATGTCTTTTATATGTCATTTCTCTCGTCATATCTTCTAATAAAATGATAGCTAAATAAATAAATAATTAAATACGCGAAGTATAATTTATTCTTTGAACTAGGTGATAATTTCTATAAAATTTAAAAACAAAAATGACTTGCTCTTTTAAAGGCATAATCAGTAAAAGAACTTAAATCTCAAAGCAACAGATAAATAGGCTAAGACACGGTCCTAAAAATCACATGGCATTAAAATGGATTTTTTTTCTCGCTACTTAACATATAAACTATCAACACTGATAGTGATGGGTATAACGATAGGCATAGAGAAATGTTTACAATGTTTTTTTTAAATCAAAATTTTGCCTGGTTAATAAGTTTGTCTCATTTTGGCTTCTTCAACAAGTCACGTATTTGAGTTTATTGTTAAACATTAAACAGCTATTATCTGCTTAGGCAAGTTAGCTAAATGATAAAATACAGAAAATGTTTCTTTGCCAAGGCCAAAACTTATGAAAAAAAATTTCCTGAATATTACATAAGTACTAATAGCAAAATATATTATAGATCTATTAATATCGGAGATGCAGTAAAGGTGCTCGGTTTAAATCGGAGTATAATTACTTGCGGAGGATTATTGAGACAGCAGTGCATGCAGTATATGAATGTCCAGCATCACAGCTAGCACTGAGATGATTGTTTTTTAAAAAATCATCTTGCTGAGTCTTCTTTGAGTACTCTCGGTGATCAAAAACTAATTAGTCATTTACACGATTAAAAAAGGAATCGAAAACGACTTGCGTTAATGATTAAAAACAGTTAGTTTAAAAATACAACAACAAATTGTATTGCTCGATCAACCAGGTGTTTAAAATGTGAATATTTTATCTGTTATTTATTATCATATTTTGCGCATTTGGAAGATTGAAAACCGACTGATGGAAAACAGATCATGCAGGTGTTTGAAATATGCTTATTTTTTGCATTTTGTGATCATTGTACATGATTAAATACTGCTTGTTATGCTGCTTTTTCCTAAAGTATAACTGGACAATTTTTGCGTATTCTTAAATAAATATTAAAAAAGTTAAATTTTTATTCACTTAAAAAAAGTAATATCGAGGTGTACATATCGTTTAATTGCGGAATGTTAGAACAACCATGTAATTTTATGTTGTGAAAATGTTTAAAGCTGGACTTTAATTTTTATTTTAACAACTATTTTTTAGGAAAAAATTAATTTTATCTTAAATAAACTTTGATGTAAACAAATTTATATGAATTTATTATATTTTTATTTAATGTTACCCCGAGTTTATATATGGACGTGATTTTAAAAATTTTCCCGATTTGGTTATTGTACTACCACTACGCGGTTAAAGAATAATGAACCAAATCAAGGCCTTTTTAGAAACAACGTCATTGTGAATGTAGGATTAAGAAGGCCAACTGAAAAAACACTAGAAAACGAGTCAAATCCGATTAGCAATACGACTGATAAATGATTTGCAAAACAATCATAAATGACTTTAAAAACACTACCAAAAAATAAGAAAAAAATTACTCAAAAAAGTCTCGTGAGCGATTAGAAATATGACCGATAAGTGACTCGAAAAAGGCTCACAAATTAAATGACATAAGACTGATAAATGACTAGAAAACGAATCGACTCTAAACTGACTAAAAAAAATTAATCTTAAATAAAACATCAAGAAGAGTCGCGGCTAGGGACACTTTTCTCCCGAACAAAGTATCTTTTACGATCAGAAAATGAGCTCATATTCTGCATTTTTAATCGCGCAGAGGAGTTGAAAAAGACTCGAATTTAATAAAAAATTGCGGGCTGGGATTCACAAGCAAAATATTGAGTATAACGGGCAAGCACACATTAACTTTGGATGCTCTAAGAGACCTCAGGCTAAATGAGAGGTTGGCTATTACAACGGAATGTGCTATTAAGATTCTCGGCAACCACCAGTCGACAATTTAGAATCGCAGGACTCAATGGAGAAAGCGATACAGTTTTGAAGCCTCAAAATTATTGAGAAGCAATAGGGAATAAAGAGGCCCCGAAATTGTTGTGATCTGCTTCGATATTCCTTGTACACATAAAGATATTTATTATAACTTAATTCGAGCCAAACATAGTCTTTTTCCCAGTGTACTAAGTAATGACGTATACAATTTTTTTCCAATCTGTTTCTTTTTTTTTTTTTCTCCCAACAGATGCATTATGAATTAAATGATGCAGTGCTTTCTTCACATGATGAAAATTTAAGAAATTTTACAATTTATGGAATGTACGAACTTTTTTTTCTCAAGCTTTAAGTTTTTTTCGTATTTTTTTTTTCGTGGGGTCATGACATGAGTCATGAGACCTTTGTCATTTTTAATGCCATGACAAATGATGATGTTTAATTTTATGTTCTTTAATTATTTTCTCTGTTTACGAGTCGAAAAAAGAAAACACATGAGAAATTCATAAAGAGGATGAAATTCAAGACTCAAGTAATCGCTTGTCGTTGGCAGTTTCCAAAAACAAAATTGTTGCTTTGATGTTTGATATTAATTATTTGTTATGTCAACAATAATGACAATTTCAGCTCTTTTGGTAGCTATTAAAACGGAGTGTGCATAAGTACAAGTATGAGTATGTGTAAATGAATTTTTTTTTTTTAATTATTATTATTTTTTTTTAATGTAAACATGATTATCATTTTAAATTTTTGTTTTGCTTCTTCTTGAGGAGTTCTCTTGAATCATAAAATGTTATAAGTAAATTTTACGCGTATGTATATGTATGTGTGTACATAATCAAGTATGTAAATTTAAATATATGCGTGTGTTGTTATTTTAAACATTATTAACAATGTTACATATTCATTTCCAATAAGCAAATGTGTTCACCATGTGTTCAACTGCACTGAGTGATCATCAAAAGCTTATTATTTTTTATTTTATCTCGTTTTTTTGTGTTCATTTTTTTAATTTTTATTATTTGTTTACATTTACATTAAAAATGAGAAAAATAATAAAACATAAATATGTTTCAATGATGTGTTGTACAATGTACATTTATGCTAAATACTTTTATATAATTTAAGTAGAATTCTGCCTTTCCAGTTGGTGGCCCTGCACACTGCAGATGTTATTTTTGATTTCACTACTGTTTGCTGCACAGTGACTGGAAAACGTGTAAAAACACAAAAAAAATCTATCGAGTTACGAATATGAAAAACTGAAAAATTTACATTTTTTCAATTCGAAGTTACAAAGTTTTTTACTATTTTAAAAAAGTTGTACTTATCTCCAACATAAAGATTAACGGCTATATGCATAAAAAGTAGTTATTTTATGGTTATAGTGTACAATAGTTATTAAACGCTTTTTGTGTTATAAACCACTAATAAGAATTTGTATTTATAAACGTACAATAAACCTTTTGTAGTTATTAAATGTTTGTAGTGATTTTATTAGTATGTATGGCAACGCTTTTTATATTTAGTTGTCATTTTATTGTTAGTGGTGCTTATAACTACTTTAAGATTTACCCGGGTATCAAGTAAAGGTAACATTTTTTATAAAATTAAAGCACAAAACAACATCGAAAAAATCAAAAGTATATAATTTTTTTATATGAAAATTTTTGAGCAAAAATTATAATTATTTACCTATTTTGTTAATAACAATAAGAAAAGTATTCGGGTTAAAAGTTTGTTTACGTTTTTCTTACATCACTATTATAATTTTTTAATTTTATTTAATTTAAAATATGTTAAATTTATTATTTTCTTTTGTATAAATTGCACTTATCTATATGTCGAAATGTGTTAATCTAATAAATTTTAATATTTCAATTACTTTTTCTTACATTTTTTTTTACAAAATTTCTTGAAAAAATTTTTTTTACGCAAATTATGCATGAAATGTCGCCTTATTTTTGGTTTAAAGAAGGGTAAATCAAACAATAAAATTTTTGATTTTATAAATGGTTTATAAAAGGTTTATAAGTCTATTAATCGTTTATGAATGCAACAACAGTGAATTTTGCTTAAAAACGACTTATAAGCTTGTTATAAGTTTTTATACATATGGCCGTAAAAATATTAACTTCTCTGTAATTGGTAATAATAAATATCTCTTGCAAATTATTTATTTTATTTGTGGCAATACAACTACAAGGAAAATTTTAATTTTATTTATAGAGTGTTGTAAAAAGAACCGTTTGTATAAAATATCTATAAAATATAAAGTATAAAATATCAGAGTCTTTCGCAAGATTTAAAGCCGCTAACGATACACTTTATTGAATAAAAACAAATACTCTAAAAGTGACCAATATGCTTCCCGTTTCTTTCAATTATTGAATTGTTACTTTAATAGCAAATTCAAATAAAATATTATTGCACCGATAATGTAGATATTATAGAAATATAGAAATTATTTTTTTTAAATATAAAAATTTAAGAAAATTAACTTAAGCCAGGATCACAAATTTACATTAGAGTTATTAAATCTATATATGTATGTAGCTCTAACATATAAAAGTAGTGGTGCTTCCAATGAGTAAAGCAATTTGCAGGCCATGGTACAAGAAAAGCAGGTAGTCTTATTAGCACACCGATTGTCAGCAGTAAGAGCCAAGTTGTCTCAATTTGTATTTTTATTTATTAACATTTCGGCAGATGCCATTTAATATAAAAACCTTGCGGGAAATTTTCAAAATCTATTTTTTTTCTGAAAAACTATAACTTAAAATGTTGCACAAGAACGAAATAAGTTTTTTTTAACAAAAAAAAAAAAGCATTGAAATCCAAAAAAAAATTTTAAAAGTATGTATGAACAAGTAAAAGCGCTATATTCGGCCGTGCCGAATCTTATATACCCTTCACAACGTGTAATCATGCAATAACAGTAGTTTGTATCACCATTCCATACGATATACGTACATACATATAAAAAACATACATATGTATATAAAAACATCCCATTGTAAAATTATAAATTATAAAAAAAAATTAAAAAAAAAATTTTAAAAAAAAATTAAAAAAAAAATTTATAAAAAAAATTTTTTTTTTAAATAATTTAAATATATATAATAAATATAAAACAAAAAAAAATATTTGAAAAAAAAATGAAAAAACAAATAATAAAAATATAAATAATATATTAAATAAAAAATAAAAAAATAAATAAAAAAATAAATAAAAAAATAAATTAAAAAAAAAATATTTTAAAAAATTTTTTTTTGCCTCAGCTGGGATTCGATGCCACGTTTTCTCTAACCAGTATACACGTTTGTATGTATGTTGTTGTTATGTTGTTTTTGAGAAAAAAAATCGAGGTGGTCGTGGGTTTTTGCTCATATCTCAGTTGTTTATGTACCGATGTTTCTGATTTTCAATACCGATCTACTCCCGAATATTTCCGATATTTTAATGCCTCACCCGAGTCCAAGCGATGTCGGGGGGCTACAAAAAGTTGATTTCAACATACACACGGACAGACGGTCAGACGGACAGACTGACAGGGCTTAATCGACTCCCATATTCATAAGCTTTCAGAAAATATATACTTTATGGGGTTGGAAATCAAAATTGTAGAAATTTCACACGGAATGACAAACCTATATATACCCTTTTTCACTGTGTGAAGGGTATAAAAAGCAAATACTTAGCAAAAATATTTATAACAAAAAAATAAATAATACAGGGCTGGAAAATTTATTTTACTCATACTTTGATTATTATTGTTTATTATATTATATTTACTTAGTATTCAGAAATAAAAAATAATTTTTTACTACAAAAATATTTAAAAAGTAATAACAAAATAAAATTATTGACGCAAAACTCTTATCCTCATACCTAGGTGATAGAGGTTAAAGCGTATACTACAAAAAAAACTGTCTCTAGAAGTTGTATGATGCCACGAGGAGTACCCCAAGGATCGATTCTTGGGCCACTGTTATACTCTATATACGCTAATGATCTACGTTTGCAAATAAACCATTGTCAAATACAAATGTATGCTGATGATGTGCAACTGTATATAAGGTGTAATGTTACAGACGCATCTAATTGTGTACAACTAATAAACCAAGATCTACATCAAATTTATTTATGGGCATCTGCAAACGGCTTGAGTTTAAACCCATGGAAATCTGTTGCTTTTGTGATTAAATCATCGAGACACCTTACAGTGTATCCTCCGCCAATACAGATTTATAACACAACTATAAACTGTGTAGACACTGCAAAAAATCTTGGTGTAACTTTTAATAATGAACTTAATTGGTCAGATCATATTAAAATAAACTGTGGAAAAACATTTTCTATGTTAAGAAACCTACGGATGTCGCAACATTTTACACCGACACATTTTACACCGAATGCTACTTGCCAAAACGTCTTTACTGCCAACTCTAATGTGTGGTTGCGAGCTATTTGCTAGTTGTAATGCTGAATGTAGACGAAGGCTGAATGTAACATATAATAACATTGCAAGACATATTTTTGGTGTTAGAAGATATGAAAGCATTTCTCGATTTGCATATAAAATTTATAATGTCACCTTTGATAATTTATTAAAATTCCGAACACTTATCTTCTTGCATAAAATAATATACAACCGACAACCACCATATCTCTATGAAAAAATAAAATTCTCAAGGTCGAATAGAGGTAACAAGATAAATAGCATTAAGTATACAAAAGCGATATCTGAGCAACACTTTTTCATTAATTCAATTCGTCTTTGGAGCCAATTACTCCCTCAAACACAAACTATTAGCAATGCAAGACATTTCAAATCTGCCATATATATGCACTTTGCGTAATTATTTTTACCTTCTAAATAAGCACTTTTGCCTTATGTTAATTATAAATAAATTAAATTAAAATTGTTAGTTGTTATTATTTTTATTTGATTGTTATTTTTTATTTTTTATTTTTTTAATAATTATTATTATTGTTTAAATTTACGATAATATTTACATATCAATAAATATGCCAAATAACTAAGCAATACTTTAATATAAGACTTGTTCTTATTGTATTGTAATAACAGAAGTAATAAATAAATAAATAAATAAATAAAATTTCATAACGTAAAAATTTTTAAATTTCCATCCCTGACATATGTTAAAGAAAAATAAAAATATATCTGGCGATTTGTACAAAATCAAATTGCATACTGTTTTTGTATTTTTGTTCTTATTATAGGGATGAGTTTACCTGGTTTTCTTGTACCATGGTGCAAGCGTAACAGTTTGAAATTAAATGGATAGAAATCTTTTATTTAAGAGATGGGATTGATGGTAAAAATTAAAAATTATAAATTTACGTACCACATATGTACATATAAATTTGACCATATATTTCGGAAATGTTTTAGTTAGTAAAACGTTTTTAACTCTAGCATTAACACACTTGTGTTTGTAGAAGCCATATTTTGTCAATTCAATTCAATTTCTTTATTTACTATTTAATATAATGTACATCTATCATCTGAAATATAATTTATCTAAAGAGTTTAGGAATTTTTAATTCCTTTTCTAGTTTGTTCTTTCTGTGCAAAATCTATTTCTAATATGAACGCTAACTATTTGTAATATAATATAGTGTGAAGGAAAATTTAGCAACGAAAAAACCTTTCTGATTTTTGTTACGCTGAGATCAACTCATTAATATGTGCATATTCTGATGTGAGACATCGGGTTTTAAAACTTGATGTCAATCTCTCAATTCTATCTATAATGTGATCGATATTTGCAAGTGCATGGAGACGGTTTGTTGAGTAGTGCCAAGGTAGATTGTAGATAATTTTCAATAACTTGTTTTCAGCTGTTTGCAGTTTTTTGATGTGACATTGAGCAGATGATGACCCTACAGGAGCAGCGTAGAACATTAACGCATGAAAAACTGATTTTAATATAAGCTTTTTATTCTCAATGTTCAGTTTTAAATTTCGATTTATAAAAGCGTACAATATTTTTGCAGACTTATTTATCTTGTCAACAATATATGGGACGTGATTTTTAAATATAACTCTAAATTTAATTTTAAATTTAAAGTATGACTCCTAAATATTTTGCACTGCTTTCCCAACTTATTGTGTGGTTGTTGAAATATATTGAGTTTTGTGGTAGAAAACATGATTTTCGCCTTCTCGTAAAGTATATTGCTTGTGTCTTTTGAGTATTTATCATTATTTTCCATTTCGTGAAGAATTTGTGAATTTCTTTTAATGCAGCTTCCAGTTTTGATATAACGTCAGCGGCAAAAACATCAGAGCATAATACAGCTGTATCGTCAGCGAATATTGAAGTTTCGCAATAATTTACTGCTGGAAAGTCCGCTGTAAAAATATTGTATAAGATTGGCGACAAACAGGAGCCCTGTGGGCATCCTGCTGCAATATTTTTTTGCATCGTTTTTGCGAGTGGGTGGAGCCTATGTAAACACAAAATGATCTGTCCTTAAGGAAACTTTGAATAATTTTAATTATTCCTATTGGAAAGTTGAAGTTTGTCATCTTAAAGATTAGTCCATTGTGCCACACTGAATCAAAATCAGCCTTAATATCGAGTAATACCATTCCAGTTGCCTTTCCATGTTCAAAATTATAGAGGTTGGACTGTTGGCTGGCTTACTAGGTTTTAATATTGGAAAAATCCCAGCATTAAAACAGATCGATATAAATTATAGGAGAATAAAAGTAAATGGTAATTTACTGATCGAAATTTGAAAATTCTTCTTCGAATCCCTATACCTAAAGCACAGCGAACTCGATCGTTCGAGTAAAATTTCGATCGTGATCGAATGCCGTAATTTGATGCCAGGTTTTTTTTTAAATTACCACAAACATGCGCAATGAGTAATTATGTTTTTATCATCCTTGGTAACTAATATCTTCTTAAGCTCAATAAATATGAATCTCTTTTTGCTTGTTCATTAGGACAGGTTCTTGCAAATTTCAATTTTCTTGTAGCGTATCTTTAAAAGAATAAATAAAAAAAAATTTTCGTTTTGTTAACGTCTTTTCTAACCACTGTGACTATTTCGAATTTTAGTTGTTTATTTGTCTGTTTGTTTAAATTTTTTTTTTTATTTATTTATATTTTCTTTAAATATTTGACCATTTTTACGCCATTTCTTCAAAGCTGCTTGATCTCGTCATATAACACCCCATAATCCTAAAGAAGCTTACAAGTGGATTGTGACAGCCAGATGAACTGCAACAGAGGCAATGATGCGCAGTGCATTATTAAAATTTTTAATTGATTTATTTATTGATGCATTAACACAAATGCATGTGTTTCTTGTAAACACTTACAACAAAAAGAGGGGAAACAATAAAAGCAAAAAAACAAGAGAATAATTAAATATTAAATAATTTGAACTGAACACACAAAGCGGCAGTCGTATGAAAGACTTGCACATGTACATCGCTGCGTATGGAGCTTATGAAGCTTTTCAAGTCAATAATCATGGGAGTGACAGTTGCTGGGGTTATGTCAAAAGTGTTAAGCACTACATGATTTGTGAGATGCATTAAAATATTAAAAGAAAAAAGATGAAGAAGGCAAAGAGAAATTGTGTATTAAAATTGTTATCTGATATTTAGAGTCATGTATTTTATTGGACTTTACGTTGTTATGCAGTGCTGTGAGAAATTGTTTTATTGTGTTATGGAATTTATAGCTAAAGGAAATGTTCCCTATTTTTTCTTCATCTTTTATTTACCAAGAATTATAGCATTTGACGTTATCCTTGTGTGTGTGTTTTCTTTTATTTATTTTTTTTTGTACACGTACTGCTGATGTTGTTCACGCGTACAGATTTATTTTTTTACTCAATAATTCACTTGATTTAGTTGATTTTGCTTTTAACTTGCATTAGTCGTTACTGTATTTTTCTACTATTAGCCGGAAGTTGACTTACAGAAAAATCTCAAATTAAATTTACAATTTGCAACAAAATAAGTTTAAAAAAATTAACTATAATAAAAGTAGTCTTAAAATAAGTGACAAATTTAAATTTATAATCAACAAAATTTTGTTGTATTCGAATAAAAATTTTGTCATTCAATAGAGAAAATCTGTCAGTTTTCGAAGCTTTAAAATCAAGAGTAACTGTTAAATTTCTGAGTGTGCAATATCCGTATTGGCCAACGTAAAAGAAAATAATTTTTTCTTTCAGCCATTTTTGTTTATGCCGATGCTGTTACTTGTTTTGTTGTGTTTAAAAACGTGCTGTTTTTTAACAGTTTTGATGTTACTTAATACAACAAGTAGTAACTACTATTGTATTTCTTGGTTATAGAAAACAGTATCTATAACGAAGTTATGTAGGGAAAAGAAAAACCAACACTTTTACGGCAACCAAAAAAAATAAATTTTTATTTTACAAAATGCAGTAACTAAAAGAAAATTTTAATAAAAAAGGAGATAAATCCTTACAAACCATGAAAGCGAAAAAAGTAAGAATTTATTAAGTAGTCGCACCAGCTCGATCATAATGTATCCTACAATACAGCATAAAGAAATATCTGTAACAAATTTTTATTGCAGAAATTTTATTATCACTATAAAATTTATTTGTAGCAATTTCTCTCCCAAAAGTAATAATTATAACGATTGTCATATAAAGGGGTTAAAAAAAAATTTTAATAAAAAAAAATATTTATAATTATAGACTGAATGTTAACCCTTCGTCTTCCGCATGATTTCGGTCAAAACTTTTGAAACTTCATTTGAAACGCTATTTTAGATAACCTCCTGAAGTTTAGTTGGCCATGAATACTTTAAAAGGAAATTCTGGAAAATATATTAAGACTTATTCGAATGCTTTACTGCACACATCACATTTACAACACATATGGCCTGGCTAGACTCATACTCGTATATCCTTTTAAATTTAATTTCTGTGTTATTAATTTTTTTTCTTGCAATTTTCAACCATTTTTTTTCAAATATTTCTTTTTTGTGAAAATGCTTTTTTTTACGGCCCTATGCTCCTTATAGGAATTACGGGAACATATATATGAAAATGCTTTTAAAATGTTTATGTAAATTGTCCAATATTAAAAGTTAAAAGAATAAAATGCATATGGGTCAATTTCAACAAAAACGCAATTTTTGTGTCCCCGCACTTTACACTACTATTTTAGGTAAAAAAAAAAAACAACAAAAAAAAAATAAAAAGTTTGAGAGTGATCAGCAAGGAATATGTAACAAAAAACGTAGTTCTCAAATTTGTATGTTTGTTTTTTTGTTTATTCAGAATGGTGTTTTGTTTCTCCCTCGGACACCTTCCATACAAAAGCATGTGTCCCCCGTTAGAATTTTTAGTAAACAAAATTAAATAAAATCCAGAAAAAAGTAAATAGGCAACATTTAATGACAGTTTTCGAATTATTGAGTTTCTTTCTTGTGTTTTCATTTGTTATAGTCGTCAAAACTGAATTAGTGCGAATTTGGTGTTGCAAAGAAAGGTTGTCCCCACAATTTGCATTGAGCGTCACTTTTTTTTAATTCAAGTAATATTACTAGTTTTCAATTTGCATTTAAATAAAGTAAATAACGTAAGGAAAGTACAAACCTTGATTATTACAAAAGTGAAAAAGCGAAAAAAAATCTTTGTAAAAAAGTGTGCATTTGCGTAGTTTTTGTGAACACCATGGTAAGGGCGCGATAAAATTTCATGAGCGTCACGCTAATTTTTTTAAAAGTGAATATATTAAATGTAAAAAATTGAAGTTGACAATCATTGTTTACATGGTTTCAACTCATTTTTTTATAATTTGTGAGTTTGAGAAGTAAATTGCCTACGAAAAAGAACCAGAATAGGCAAATATTTCATGAGCATCACTTTTGATATATATTGCTTCATAGCTTAAAATGCTTAATTATGATTTTATTTTTTTTATTTTTAAGAGTAAAACAACAAAATTAATGGCGGCTGAAAGAGCACAAAGATATCGAGAGAAAATTAAGCTCGATAAAGCGCGTAATGACGAATATAAAAGAAAGAAGAAAGAAAGGTATAATCGTGGTATATTTGAGTTTAATCGTGCTTTTGCAACCTCTGGGGGACCGGAAATTTATGCAACTGCCACAAACTTAATTCGAAAGTGGTAAAAATTAATGAGAATAAAAAAAAAACAAAGCCGCTTGTAATTTCGTGAAGTTTATACAGATTCAGAATAAGAATTCGAATGAAAATTTATAAATTAAATTAAGTTAAGTTATTGTTTTGCGTCAAATATTTATATATGTGTCTAAGTTTCTTCAAGAATTACTTCCTTTTTTCCAGTTTTGTTAAAGACATTAAACAATATGTATATGTTTAGTTTTGTATGAAAAATTTTTTTTTTTAAGATTTTTTGTTTTTTTTTTACTTACTTTTTAAAAAAGAATAAACTTTTTTTCGTTAAACTTTAAATTTGGCATTATATCTTGTTTACGTGCAACAAAATCTCTTGATCGTCACAAAATATCTTGAGCGTCACACTTAGTTTTTTTTTCCTTAAAACGCTTATAATTAATTTTTTTTTAAATAAATTGTTACAAGCCTATTACTTTGCAAGTAACCTCTAAGCTCAAGTCTTTTTTTACCAAAAATTTACATATTTTCATCTTAAAATTTTAAAATAACTAGTCACTTTTAAAAAAAAATTAAAAATCAAGGTGAATCGTGATTTTGTGTGTATAATCGAAAAGGTGATTTTCGCAAAAGTCAATCTTGAGAAACAAAAGAACATCGTAGTAAGCTTGAATTTTAAATATTTTTGCATTTTTAGCGATTTTTTATACATATTTGGTGTGTGACGCTCAAGATAGAAATCATAGAAAACCTAAAAAAATTCAAAAAATATTGATCTTTTTGAGAGCCTAAAAGTACCACCGGAATCTTCATCAATTTCTACATAAGTTGGCCATTCTTATCGGCGAATTGGAAAAACTTTAAAAATAAGAAAATAAAAACTCGATGTGTACGTTTTTTTGAAATTGACCCATATACTCATGGTTCACTTAATACCCCGCAAAAACTGAGTAATGACTTGCTCTTACTAAACAACATACATACTTTTCAATGATTATTAAATATCGTATGTCTTACTTAGAAGTATTTTTGTAATGACTTGGTTTATAATGTGATACGTAAGTACTTATTTTCAGACATTTGCTTAAGAAGCTAATACACGGCATATTTTTGACATCTGACTTGTCAAATTCCACACTGCTTAATATGAACATGTCGTGTGTTACCTTTAAACATTACTTCTGTAAAAAAAACATGTGAGGAGACATCTGACAAAAGTTCAATTAGAGCGCGCTCTATTTTCTTCTGTCAAAACATCTGACAACAGCCGTTGGCAGAAATCTCTGCTGCTGGAAAGCAGTCAGCGACGGTTGCTTTACATATGTATGTCTCAAAAATTTTAAAGTCAGATGTAAAAAATAGGACATGTATTTTAGCATTTAGATACACACACAATACAATTTCTAATAACGAAATTTGCTAGAAGCCATTTAAGAAAATACATAACTTTTTATAATTCTCGTTGAGTTTAACGCACTTATTGTAAAAGTAATAATGATTTTGATAACAAATGCAAAACATTTTATTAACAAAGTGATGACTTATAGAACTTCACTGATTATTTAATTTCAAATTAACGTATCGCAGAAGAATCTAATCGAATTTTGGTTCTTAGAAGAACCAAACGACTTCCGTAAGTTCATAATATTAATGGGTTATTTAGGTTATTTAAATCAAGTACTTATTTATTTTTATAAAAGTACTTATTTAAGTTCCTATTTACAAGAGACTGTAATAGGTACTTATGCGACTCTCTATTTGTAAACGAGGGTGGTAAGTACTCTTTTTAGTTCCTATTTGTAAGCGAGGGTAGTATATACTTGCCCCCAATGATATCGCCGTGTTAAAGTAATGGGTTAATATGCCAAATTGTATGTAGTAAAGATCTGTTTTCTAGCACTTTTATTTCATTATTTTCTAATGTATTATTTTGCTGAGTAGATTTTATATCGTTATGTTATAAATCAGTTGATAAAATCTTTCGCTTAAGCAACAAGTGTTACTGTTTATTAAAAATGTATCGTAGAGTACCGTGTAATAGAAATCTATAGAAAATGGATTTTTACGGAGGCAATATAATTCATTGAATATGTTGTTTCAGAGAAAAGGAGACAACAGTACGTTTTTACTAACTAAAACACTTATTTTAACGATACTAAGAGCAATTCAATAAAACAATACAAGCCTATTAACTGAACGATTAATACTCGCTCAGCTTGTAATCGTTTCTAGAAATACCAATAAATGTATGTTTTACTTAAATGCAAATTTTCAATAGTTTAATTAGACAATTAATCAAATTTTGATCTTAACCCTGCTGGTAGGTTTGGACCATTTTGGTAAATTTTTTTTTCTTTTTGCTTTAACTTCGCAACCGTTCAAAATATAAACATAAAACTTTAGCTTACGCGGTATTTTTTTATTGTATTGTTTCTAACAAATTTTCAATTATCTATGATAAGTGAAAGATAAAAAATAAAAAGTTACGTATCTTAGGTTTGGGACAATTTGGGCCACCCATATTTATTGTTTTATTCTTATGAACAAATTCAAAGAAATGGTGGATAAATCGTTAAAAAAATCTCAGTACAGGATGAGCAAATTATTTTTCGTTGTAGTTTGCAAATAAATTTTGCTGCATATGATGCACTTATTATCACATTTGGATCTACAGCAGCCACAGATACCACGTTTTATCGTAGATAAGATTTTCGTTACACCGCTCATAGATGCAACACAATTAGAAGTTAATGTTCTAATTTCAGTCAGAAGCTCTGCGGATGATTTGTTTTTAGGTAAGTCGGATCGTTTTATCATGTGTTCTTGAGCCAAGGATAAACTTTGCTGGCGTAAAAATTTTGGTCTCCTACTGTTTGGATCAATTGGTGCCCAAGAAACATCGATTTCTGAAAGTAATATAAATGCATTCATTCATATTTGTTTGTATTTTCAACTATTATTTTTTCTTACACTGGCGGAAAAAAATAACAAAAAATATCGTGGCATCAGGATATGGCAAATCGAGTTGGCCCTGGTTGTATGGAAATGACATTCTCAGCTAAACTTCCAACGCGGCGATCTAAAGGAGATGCGCTCCATTGCATTTTATTTTTAGCAATATACAGTAAATCTATGTCAGTGACTCCTGCAGCATCTTCTTCGTTTTCTGACTCAAAATTATTTGTTAGAGTGCTTTCACATCTAAAATTTTTATCCTAAATATCGCCGATTTTCCATTTTTTTATCAAAGCAAACACATCAAACACTGAACACAAACTAAAATAAAACTAATATGTACTAGTTATATGGCGAGATAAATAAGAAAAACACAGAAATAATGTAAACTCCATATGAAGCGGCAAATATAATTTGGGGGAATCACAATAGAATTTGGGGGAATCACAAAAATATATCAGAATGTTAAAACAGGCTTACCAATAAAAATATTATTACAGTATGTCACCCAGTGGTCAAAGTTTGACCGTTATTATATTTTAGTTATTTTTGAAACTAAACCCTATTTTACATGAAACTTAACTCTATTTGTTTGCAGATTATTATAAATAGTCAAAAAACGCATTTAGGTGCATTTATTATATAAAAAAAATGGTATACCTGCCAGCACTAATTTAAATTACATCAGTAGTGACCAGTGGAAGTGGCGCTGAAACTCTGGGAACGAAATATTTTATTCCCTCGCATTAATTGTATTTAAAATTGAGTGGATCAGCCAGCTAAGACTCATTAGTTACTGATGTGAAAATCAAAACATTTGTAAAACGAAGAATGTTAGACTAATTTAGGAGGATTTTGTAAGCGATATTTTATAAAAAGCAATATTAAAAAAGTTCGTTTTAAATTATACATGCAAAATATTTGATTGCATTTTATTGTAAACTGTGATCTGTACTTTAATTAAAAGGACAGAATTTGGATGATATGATTATTGAAGACCGGGTGATATACTTTATGCTGGGAATTGAATTTTTCGCATTATAATTTTAACCTATGCTGGCGGTAGGGTACTACAACAAAACAAAAAAAAAAATACTGAAAGTACGAAATCTCCACTGTCTGCTTCCTATTTTGCCAAGTAACTTTGTGTTACGACCAGCATAAAAAATTTACTTATTTTAACTGCAAAAACAACAATTCAATTTTTTTCATAAACTTCGCTTGAGGCAAACACACATTCTGGTAAAATTATTTTATGTTTGGTATGCAAAATGACAAGAAATAAAAAATTTCACAAATTGTGTGGCACAATTATTTTTAAATTTTTTTTTCCAAAGTAAGATGATAAAGATGCAACACATTTGTCTGCATGATTTATTTGAAAAAATATAAATTAATGTATTGTAAGAAAAAGTATGTGAAAAATAAAAATCAATTAAACCATTTAAATTTATATTAATGATATTTTGATGCTTAATATTTACAAAACTTGAAAAGAGAATTTAATGGAGACATAAAATATTTTTCAATTGAATGCTGTATAATAAAATTAAAAACGTTTTAAAAATTAAGTATTTTTTTAGGTTTTTCAATGCAAGTTAAAGATCCTCGAATTGATTTGATTAAAAAAAATATAACTTAAGTCGCGACTAACTGCGCCAGATTCAATAATTCTAAACTTCACACTTTGTATTAAATTTAACTTTATTTGTATTCTATATTATTTACAACAATTCAACTTTAACTATTACCGCTCGACGCGTAACCAAAACTGACTGCTCACTGCCAAAGTTGTTAGCTGGCCAACAGCGTTTACGTTACAACTGCATGCGATAATACTCAAAACACCAACATGAGTGAATATGCAGACGCTGATCCAGCAGAATTAGTTTCCTAGGGAATTAGTGAACGCGAGCAATTTGTAATTGGAGCGGATACGCGTGCGGGAATGCAAAATACAAAGAAAAGGCTTACTCTGCCAAATTGGTGTCGTTGGCAGCGTCTTTACTGTTGTTAACTTTCATTATATTTTTTATTTAAGCACCTTATCTCTATTTTTGTGCTTAAGGTTTGGTAATATGCGAATATTCGAACTAAGTTCGAAAAATTAAACGAAATTTTAAATAATTGACAATCTTAGTAATGATTTCGATCTGTCGGACTATGTCTCCATTTATATGTTTAAATCAAGTTTTCGAGGAGCCGTTATAAATATGCCCTTGCTGCAGGCACTTCAGAAGAAAATTTTACCTACTATTAGTTAATAAATATTTTTAACAACTAATCAGTACTCAAAACAAATGTAGCAGCATGATTAAATCACTAATGGTTAATCAAACAAAGAAACAATATTTTGGTCAGAATCTTAAATTAAATCTTAAAAGTTATTTAGATTAGCTGATATTGATTTCATATGATGCTCTTGTAGTCCTTGTTGTTTTAGCCGAAAACTTCAATAAATGCATACTGAATGTAAAATAAATTTTGAAGCTATTGTAGACAAACTGCAATACCTAGTGCCTTGCACTTTTTGTTCAAAATATGATTTGATTGACGATTTTTAATATTTAGCTTATTTTGAAAACAAAAAATGCAACGCAACGCCTATATCTAAAAATATAAGATAATTCTATAAAACCAAGCTAAGTCAAGCTAGACTTTGGAAATGAAGATTATTTACCAGGAGTGTTTGATAAACAAAAAGTTTCTAACTTTAATGAATTTATTGAAAATTTTATTTAATTTTATATTGACTTACGTAACAAATACAAAAATTATTTGATTTTACGATAATTTTTTAAAAGAGCTCTCATGACCTGACCTTTTGAAAATTTTAGATAGAAAAGTTCCTTCTTTATTAAAGTGGGCATTTGGCTGCACAAACAACAACAAAGTTTTCCAAACTTAATTGGTGAAAAGGATATTCAAAATTTAGATGGCATGCTTAGGAAACTTCGTCTTATCATCTTTAACGATTATTCTGTAACTCCAGAAAATCTTGGTTGTGAAGAATTTCGGTCCAAAGTACCAAATCTTATACACATGTAGGGGGAATATCGAAGTAGACCACTACTATCGACGCCCTTCGCTTCTCAGTGATTTCGTGTCCACCGATCAGTATACCTTCAATCACTGAGACCCGCGCCTTAACCGGCGTTTGCTCTGGACTAGGAAAACGATTTCACACTGCCGACTGGTGATTGTCGACAATCCTTATCGCACAATCCTTTGTAACTGCCAGCATCTCTCTCAGACTAAGGTCCCCCATCGCACTCACACTTAATGTGTGCTTGCCTGTGATCCTTAATCTTTCGCTCGCCATCGCCGGACACTCGCATACTACATGCGCTGCCGTCTCGGTATCCTCCAGGCACATTCTACAAATATCATCATCCACGATCTGGTGCCAAATCTAACTATTGCTGACAAAATTCGAGGCTGTCAAAAATTTTCATGTCAAAAAGTGAGTAACTTTATTTGAGCAGGTTTGCACAAAGCCTCTGGCATTGTTACCATCTATATATTTAAGGTAATTGGCAAATAAATAATGTTATATAACGTAATTATTATTAAGGATATTATCGACAGAGTTGTATGAAATATTTAAGATAAGGTAAATAGTAAAATATTTTTACTATTAAATATATAAAAAAAATTTTAAAAGTGTAAAATATCAATTAATATTCCGTTTCAAATAGATCCCAAGAGTCATAAGGCGTTTTTAAGTATATAAATAAATTATATCCGTTTGAATTCATCGCACAGGCAGAAACGTAAAAGCATATGGCAGCTTCTATGTTTAGCTATCGATGTCACTGTAAATCAAAATTCGCTCTTCTTTTATCGCTTTTCGGTTTTGGTTGTCAAAAAAAATAGGGAATTATTTTATAAGTTCTTATGAAGGCAAAAACTTAGAATTTGATTGTTGTACATTTTATATTGTGAAACATTTACTTTCACTAAAAACAGATATGACTTGGAAAATTTGTATAAGTTTCAAATAGCTTTACAAACATATTAAAGAAAGTACAAATTTGTTTTTAAAATAACTATGAATCAATTACAAGCAATTTATATTAAAGTTTTTTTACAAAAACGACATTAAACCCTAACGTACTTCGCTGTGTACTTTTGCAAAATCTAATAAATAACAATTTTTGTCTAATAAAGAATTTAAAAATAATTTACCATTATTAGTTGGACAATAGCTGATAAATGACGCTGTCACTGCAAATGAGTTTTCATAAACTCTCTCACCTAAATTCAAAAACAAAAGCTATTAAACGAACTCAGGCAAACATGCAAATAAACACGGACGTTTTCACATGAACAACTAATATCATAAAATTAATTCTCAAAATTTTAAAGTACTGTTGACCACAGCAACACGGGTTAATTTAAGCCAACAATATACTCTATACACACACACACATAGATACACACTTTATTTAAAACATATTTGTCATACATAGCCAGCGGTAAAAATAGAGGGTCAATGGGCCTTAAAACTGGCCCATTTAACAGATGCAACAACTTCGTTACCAATTGCTAACTGATTTATTTTTGTACACGCTTTACGAAACAGTTGTTTTCACATTCGCTTCTAATAACGCGGTTTTTCAAAGACCTTCTGTTGAAGACCATTTTGGAACCATTTTTTCCTGTTAAAAGAGTTTCCGTTCATAAAGATTTTGCTCTTTCTAATTTTATAAATTTCGTATAAATTTTTGTACTAATTTTTAATTTCTCCCATACTCTTAAACTTACTCTTTTGAAGTATTAAACAACACAATGGCTTTTTATTCTTTTTGATTTTTATGTTTTTTTAACCTATTTTTTAGCAACGTTTTTAACACTTTTATTATTAATAAAAACAAAAAAATATCAGAATGTACACCTTTCTTGCCCTCTTAAAAAAATCGTTAAAATGTCTATTCGATCTTTAAAACGTAGTTCAGACGACTGTTAGAAAACAGGACAGGACAGAACAGGATAGAAAACGATTACAAATTAAAAACAATTACATTGGGTTCTCCATTGAATTGGTCGGTAGTCTGCTACTCTGTGGCTTTCGAGTTCTGGATTGGTTAGCTTCTCTTTCTCTTCATTTTTATTCTATTAGGTTAGGTAAGGATGAAAAGGAGGGGCACTAAAAGCCCAAACCCAGGACAGGTATACACTTATGCCCAGTTGGCATGTTGTTCGCTCCATATGAAAACGGAATTCCCAAACAAAAACCCAAATCTTAATTTCCTATAAATAACGAACTAGTTCAAGATCCTAGTCCCCTCAATGTAACTCCTTATGGATCCCCAGTTTGAGCTCCCCAGGTATTCCAAGTGCGGCATAGTATCCATTGTAAAATTTTTGCGTCTAATATGCCCAAACTCAGGACAATGACAAAGGTAGTGTACCAAAGTCTCATCCGCTTCTTCGCATGCTCTACATGTTGTTTCCTCAGTCTATTCTATTAAAGTATCACATAGGAATCAATATGACGGGCGTAAGTAAGCTGAACAACTGCTGGCTGTTCTACCAAAACTAAACTAAATTCGCCTTCCAGAAGGCCTCATAATATAGAGCCTTGCTGAAACTCACCTTTGGGTATATACACACATAATGGTTATAAGTATGTGTATGTAAACAAACATACGCGTTAAAAGTATTGTACTGCATTTTTCATTTGCATATTTTTTGTCATTAAAAAATATTTGCAAATAAACGCTAAAATGTATACTTTAAATCAATTATTACTCGATGAGGAGAAATGGAGACAGGTAGAGTGTTTGTTGGCAAGAAGGGTGAGTGTATAAACAAATAAATCGTATAAAGAATATTACGTAACAAGAGAGAGTGGTATAATTAAATTTCAATTAAAAAGGAAAAAATATTGCAATCAACAATTTTTATATTTATAATATTATATCTACAATTTGTTGGCAAATAACAGTAGGACGAAGGACTCAAAAAAATTGTTAAATCAATTTATATACCACCTTTTTCTTAATATATTATTTGTTGTCAGTAGGAAATTTTTTCTGCAATTGAATTTTTTTTTTAACGAATAGTTTCGAATCAAAAACTAATAGTCAAAAATTAAGTATATTAATAAGACCGTTTAAACATAAACTAGTACATTTCTTTTTTGCCATGAAATTTTAAAAATGTTTTTTTTGTAACCTTTTTACATGTTTCGTTATATTATCGGTAATTAGAGTTAGATATCGAAGTTTGCACATCTGCGTTTTTTTCGAGAGTAACAATATTTTGTTTTTCGGCCCCACCAAAAAACAAAAAGTGAAAAAGAAAATAATAGACATCGAATTCAATCAACTTAAGAATCTTGGATTTGAATATATGATATTTGCAACCAACACTTACATACAAATTAAAAGGTGCTGACAATTGAATATTGCTGCGAAAATGCATTCCACTTTGCTAGTATCGGCAATAAATACAATACTTTTTTAGATTGTTCTTTCAATATCACAATTTAATTGATTTGTAAAAATAAAAAAAAAATTTTAAATAAAATTTTATAATTAGTTCGGCAAAAAATGTTTTATTGTTGACGGTGCTTGCCAAAGCTGTTTATGTTTAATATTTACACACAATTTTAGACATTGTTGACGCTTGATTGCATTTAGGCTTACGAGTGGGAGTGGCTTAAGTATTATTTAACAGGTACAACCGGCTACCATGTTAGGAATAACAGGAAGCTCTTACATTGTTCTAAAAAATAATACCCAAATTATTTCTAAGATACCTGTTTTATTCTTAGATGTAACGGTAAGACCTGTAAGACATTTTATGCTTTTTTTTAAATATTTTCAAGGCCTCAGCAAAACAAACTTATACCTTGTTGGGAATAAGAGTATCTACCCTGTAAACATTAATACAGAAACCATGTCAAAGGTCCTAGTTTTATTCTTGGTTGTAAGCCCTGTTATAAAAATTTCATCAATTGGATTGGTATTTCGAACAGATATTTGTTTACCAAAAGCTACAATAGTTTTCTTTCATATTTCTTGCATACGCGAGTAGGACCGATGAATCAATAAAAAGCCTCCAATCCTCAGATTTATGACTGAAACACAGTTGTCGCAAAAGTCCATCAGCATTATCACAAAATACCAAACCTTCCTCTTTGCTGAAATAACTCAAAAAAGGCTGTTCTTTATTTCGAAAGTACGAAATGTTAACGTCCTTTTGCACCAAATTCCATTCTTTTAATTGGGATGCAAGAAGCTGAGACTTGTGATTTGAAATCTAAGTAAATAGATAGAAGTAAATAGTTGCCATTCATTGTTGCTACAAGGCGCTTTAGTGCGCTCACTCTGACGTTGTTTGCTGCATTACACATATTTGGTGAATATTAAGTACCTAAAGGTAAATTGACAATAAAATCTACATTTTTAGCTGATTTTTATGGTTTATGGCTTTTTTTATTTTCTAGATAAGTAGCTCTCAAAAAAAGTACAAAATAATGAATATTCGCTTTATATTTTTTTTAATTCTATTTTTAAATCGAAAAATATTACGAATATTGCACGAAAAAAAATTTTGTCCTCAATTAATTTCTGAATAATTCCAAAACGATAAGAGATAGAGAAAAATGTGACTAAAATAAAAACAATTTTGTTGCACATCTTCGGGTGTTTTGTTTTTAAATATCGGATGACTGGTTCTCGAGTTAGGTTGAAATATGTCTCCGTACCTGAAAAATTTTAAAAATTTGCCACGCCCATAAAAAAAATCGCGATCTGGTGCAAAAAAACTGATAACGGATTTGAATTCAGCGCATCAAAATCCATATAGTCAACGTAGTTTTATTTAATGGAGGATTTTGCTGCTGAGCAGTGTAATAATACCTCTCGACTTAGAGCGAATGTAAAGAGCTGCGTAAAATGCTCTAAAAGTTATATGCTCTATATAACACTGTAAACATTAATAACAAAACACTATTCTAACTAAAATAAATTAATCGATAAGATTTTGTCTTTAGTAAATGTGTTTTCAAACATGCCTTACTTCCTCAACCTCGTAACTTAAAAAATACGGTTTTGACTTTTTCATATCAAACGATTTTTTTATGCTTTAACTAAAAAAGATTTGTAATTTATTACTACTAATATACATAAATACAATCAATTCCTTAATAATTGCATTTAAACTTTTAACCAAACACCGAAGTATAAAAAGATGAACCGTTTTTCTTTTCTCTCCTGAAAAATTTTATTTTTTAAGATACGAGGTTAAGGAAGTAAGGCATCGAGTTGGCATAATAAAACTATCATGTGCATTAGAACGCGCACAAAAAAATTAAAAAAATTAAGAAGTAAAAAAATATCAAACAGCAGAATTTCTAAATCATTAAAAAAGCAATTGTTTTCAAGCATACTTTGAATGTTTTAATTCAGTTTTAAGAATCTATATAATTTTTGTTCTGATAAAAATTTATTTTATTCCAACGTTGTTCTATTTCATGTTGATTATTTTTTTTAATATTTTTTTATTGTTAAGCAAAACAAAAAGTTACAAAAGGTTACTATTTTACATTCTTTGAGATTTCGTGTATACCAAAAAAATGGTGCAGCTATTTATATATATATATATATATATATATATATATATATATAAAATTCCTTTAGCTCTATGTGAAGCGTAGGACCATTACGAAAGTACGGTAATCATTCCTGTTTTTAGATAGTTGTTTTAGTTCGTTCCATGATGTATTCATTTGGCGGATTTCGTTATTTGTGTTTCCTCGCTGTATTTTTTTTGGTCTTCCTTGGATTCTGGTTCCTTGAGGGTTCCACCATAGGACAGATCTGCATGTTTCCTTGACATCCTTTCTTAATGAATGCCCAATCCAACTACACTTTCTCCTTTGAATTTCTATATCGATTGGGATTTCGTTTGTAGATTCGTAGAGTTGTTGGTTAGAGATCACTCTGGGCCACCATATTCGGAGAATATTTCTTAGAGGGCGGTTAGAAAATGTTTGTAGCTTCTTAATAAGGTTTGCTGTCAGTGTCCAGGATTCGCAACCGTACAGGAGTACTGATTTGACATTTGAGTTATATATTCTGAGCTTGGTATCAGTTAAGATTCGTCCTGATGCCCATATATTACGTAGTTGGGAGAAACTGTTCCTAGCATTGTTTATCCGGGAAGTGATGTCTTCGGCGGTACCACCAGAAGGAGTTAATATGCTTCCTAGGTATCAAAATTTTTCAGTTTGACAGATTGGTTCATCGTTTATTTTGAACGTTGGCGGATTTTGGGACGTTGATATGAGTTCTGTCTTCTTCACGTTATTTATATTGTAATGCAGTTTTATTTTTTAGCTGGGATAAGACTCAGCCTATCCACGGGCTGTTTCAAAGGTCTACTTCTTTTGAAAATAAAAAAAAACAAGCAGTTGTTGGTTGGTTTTTGAAAATAAATGCATTTTTATAGTAATGAAACCTTTATCCACGATGCTTAGGAAGACCGCAGAATTTTTGAAATGAATACAAATAAAATGAGAGCGGTCTTATATTGCAGATTATATATTACGATCTACTGTCTATAATGAGCACGAGGAAAATTCGTAGGGCGTTGTATTTGACTGTGGTAAAAATACGAGCTAGTGGTTACAACGAATACAAGACAAATTCGGCAACATCACAATCTAGCTACAGAGCACGTGTCTCGGCACGGTCACACTTTAAATAGCCAAGTTAAGGTACCACACAAGCACTGTCGGTAGCCGGCAACTATTTTTCCCTAAAAATTTGACACTAAACTTAATAAAGGCTCAAAAGAAAGTTTAACTTATTACGTTTTGCTATGCGTAGATATATAAATAACATTTGTAATGGAATGTTACAGTATTTAACAGCTCTGTGTTCTTTAAAATTTTAAAGAAAATTTTTTTGTTTTTTTTTTAAAGTAAATTTTCCAGTAACAATGTGCCTGGCCTAATTCTGCTTGCTACATGAAAGTTGCAAAAATTTAAAAAAATCAACATAAAATTGTCGGCCGGATTTCATTTTTATCAGCAACGATCTTACAGCTTGCAGCATTGTATTTACGCTTTATTTTCCCGTAATAAAAAATAATTCAATAACGTTTTTGAAAACGTATAAAAAATACACTTTTATTATATCCAAAGGCTACAAACAAACATGATACAGATGTGTTTACTCTGCTTTAAATATCTACACAATGTAATATTGAAGGAAATTACACATTATAAATAACAATTTCCTGAATGTAATTTTTTTCTTTTATATTCGTAAGCACATGTGTAAGTAACAACGATTTTCTTTATTAGTTGTTTAATAAGAGAAATTTTAGCAAAAATGATAGGTATTTAAATTTAACTCGTATCACATTTGTATCACAGCTTATATATATTTAATTTAAAGATAATCCCTTGCAATCTAGTTAAATGCCTTTTTAAGTATTTTTCTAACTTAAAATTGATGTCAGCGAATACAAAAACTAATGTTAAACGACACGAAAAAGTTAAACGATACGTTTAGGTTAGGAAAACATATCCCACCTAACGCAGTACCGATCTAAATATTTCTTCAAAGACCTCATTTTGGCAACCTTTTTCAGATAGCTTAAAACAAAATGTTATATAAAACCAAATAAACAGTCATAAGTTTATTGGCAATTAAATTTTTACTTCTTCCAAGCCAACCTGATCACACTGTAATTACATTTCATATATGTACACATGTTTGTATGTTTATACACTCCATATACATTTTAAATACGTTCGACGAATCAATTGAAACTCGAAAACATGTCAATAAAACCTCAATACGCATTCTCATTTACAACAACTTGATATAAATATACAACAAACACACTTGCAATAAAAATTTATAATGATTTTAAAAAATATTTTTGTTTTTATGCCGTTATACATACGTATGTACATATACATATATTATTAGTGTGTATAAGTGCCATACATACATAACAGTAAGTGTGTATAAGTGTCTGTGAGACCATCAAAGAGTGAGTAAATGAGTTGAAGGATGTTTGGAAGTTGATGCGATGATTGTGTATCTGGCAATCAGTGTAAACGTTTTTGTACTTTATGGGCAACAATTGTTAAAATTTAATTTTGTAGATAAAAACAAAAATCAGCAACAAAGAAAACATTAACGCTAAAATAGATTTATTTTTATTGTACGTCAGTCACGTCACATCAGTTATTGTACACCGCTTCAATTGCTAAAGTTTGCAAGTATATGTGTGCGTGTTACGGTGTATTTTTATTTTCGTATTACTTTTTTTTTTTCATATGTATAGGTTAAATACATTTACTTATTGCTGAAAATGCTGTTGGTTTTTATCGTGTTATTTGGTTTTAATATTTATCAAATAACACACATGCTACAACACCCAACAGCTCTAATATTTAAAAAAGTAAAGAAAAATCTGTACATTTGCATTTGTTCTTTTCACACATAAAAGCAAATTTACTACAACATTTATATCTGCAGTTACCACATTAAAGAGGTGTGTGTGAATTGTTATAAAAAAAATAAATAAAAAGAAATCATAAATTATTGCAGTGACTTTTTCGTAGTTTCTTTTTTTATGCTCTTTTTATACCCTTCACACAGTGAAAAAGGGTATATATAGGTTTGTCATTCCGTGTGAAATTTCTACAATTTTCATTTCCGACCCCATAAAGTATATATTTTCTGAAAGCTTATGAATAGGGGAGTCGATTAAGCTCTGTCAGTCTGTCAGTCTGTCCGTCTGACCGTCTGTCCGTGTGTATGTTGAAATCAACTTTTTGAAGCCCCCCGACATAGATTGGACCCGGGTAAGGTATTAAAATATCAGAAATATTCAGGAGTAGATCGGTATTGAAAATCAGAAACATCGGTACATAAACAACTGAGATATGAGCAAAAACCCACCACCACCTCGATTTTTTTTTCACAAAAACAACATTACAACAACAACATACATACATACAAACATGTATACTGGTTAGAGAAAACGTGGCATCGAATCCCAGCTGAGCCAAAAATTTTTTTTTTAAATTTTTTTTTTTTTATTTTTATTTTTTTTTTATTTTTTATTTTTTATTTAATATATTATTTTTATAAAATATAAATTTTTTAAAAATTTTTTTTTTTATTTTTTTGTTTTTTTAACATACATACGTGAATTTATAATTTTACAATGGGATGTTTTTATATATGTATGTAAGTATTTCATATGGGATGAATGGTGACACAAACTACTGTTGCATGACTACACGTTGTGAAGGGTATATAAGATTAGGCACGTCCGAATATAGCGCTCTTACTTGTTATAAATATATTTCACCCAAAATATTTTTTTTAATTATCACAATTAAAGCATTTGCGAGAAAATTCTTAAATTTGTTTTGTTTTTGCTAGTTTTTAAATAAGATTTTGTAGATTGTTTAAATTGCAAGATTTTGCCCATTATTATTTTAACCAAAAATAAAATTTTGTTTTAAATCAATTTATTTCGCTTAGAAAAATAACACGTGCTAGCTAAAAATGCAGGTTTCAACAAAAATTGATATACGTGACATTTTTCAAATATTTGAATAATTGGCTTAAAAATGAAATTTATACGCATATGGGCAAATATATGGACATGGTTATCACAGTATAAAAATACTCCTGCCAATATTTTAAAATGTATTTAAGAGGTACGTAATTCCGTATGCCATGCCAAAGAAATACGATTGTCTTTTTTCACTGTGGTTTAAGATAAATAAGTGATGTGCAATTAATTAAAAGCAACAAAAACTTATAACTTAGGATTGTTGTATAAAAGATGTATTCTGGCTTGTGAAAATTTGCACAAAAGTTAAGTAGACTAGTCAATATTTTATCGGACACATTTCAAGGACATCTATCTCATGAAATTTGCTTTGGTCAGCTGACCAATAACTTTAGTATTGACCTTGTAAGACAAAATGGTTTGCTTTGGAAAGTTCTCATTTAATTATTACGTAAATGTTTTCGATGTTTTCTTATCAATAGGTAATCATGACATTGGAACAAACCACACTTTAACTTAACAAACAATATAATTTTAAAAACTAAGAAATACATTTTTTTTTACCTGTTATTCTAATAATTATATTTGAAAAATAATTATAAATTTTTTAATAATACTATGTAACATATTGGAAGTTTTTGTTTTTCCCTAAATACTCACTACTATTATACCCTTCACCAGTGGTGCACAAGGGTATATATAGCTTTGTCATTCCGTTTGTAATTTCTACAATTTTCATTTCCGACCCCATAAAGAGTATATTTTCTGAAGGCTTGTGAATAGAGGAGTCGACTAAGCCATGTCCGTTTGTCCGTGTGTTGGTTGAATTCAACTTTTAGAAGCAACCATTTGTTCCTCAGATTTGTGTATGGTATCAATCTTTTGGAAATATCCGGAAATGAATCATAAATGTCTTAGATATGAGCAAGTAAAAATCTGTTTTTTCCCATATTTTTACTACCAAATTAAAATTTTTAGCCATAAAATTCATGCTTTCCGCCACTACAAAATGGCGGACAATAAATTTACATATGAGCCAAATTTCGTATTTTAAAATGTTACTTCTTCAACCCCTACAATATTGGTATAAAATGAAAGGGCTTGACCAGTAGAATATAGTAAATTATTAAAATATGTAAAATACAAGATGGCGCCGAATGGCGGAACAATTTTTTTTAACACCATCAATATGAATATCAAATGAAAGGGCTTGAAAAATAAAATACAGATACCACGTACAAATTGAAAATCGAGGATGGCGTCGGAAATAATAAAGTAAAAAGGCGTACAAAAACCGGTAATTACTTGTCTCTTTCTATTTTTTGTTATTAATTCTTTGAATTCAAAAATTTTATTTTTAAAAAAATTTTTTTGTTGCAGATTTTTGTCTGGCTTTGGGTCATAAAAATTCAATTTTGATGTTTTATTTTTAAAGAAAAGATTTTATGTTTCTTTGTTTATTTTATTCCCATATTTCGACCTACTTCGTAGATCATCATCAGGGATCTGATAAAATAAATTATAAAGGAAAACAATTGTCAAGTTTGTATGTCTATAAATCCACAAAACAACAATAATTACCTACATTGAAAAATATTTTTAATATAATTTCATATCGAGTTAAAACACCAACCATTGTTAACAACTAATCTTTGTTTTATTCGACTATTTTTATTTATTGTATGTCTGTTTGTTTTTTCTTGTACTTTCACTTTGTCGGGAATAAAGCTAGACTATATCCACGAGTTTTCATGCAACAATATTTATTTTATTTCCCATATATGCAGCTTTAAGATCAGGTATAAAAACTGGAAATTATTTGTTGCTTTTTATTTTTAATAAATTTTTGTATTTTAAAAATTTTATTATTAAACCAAAAAAAAAAAAATTGTTTCGACTTGTTCCTTAGTTAGTCCATAACCTTAGTGCTTCTAAATGCCCCACATGGTCTGGCCAGACCACAATTGTAAAATTCACCAAAATATTGTACTTATTTTGTTTTTATTTAAAATAAATTAGTCTTAAAATGTAATTATAATTGTAAAAAATTGAAATTAATCGTTAAAACAATCATCGCAAGTATACACCGTCTAGTCCATTTTGTCTATTCCCGCTTTGTTATGATTGTAGTCAATGATTTTATTTGGTTTTTCTATAATGTTTACCTGGTTCTTCTGCCGTTATGGATTATACAATACTGTTAATAGCAACATTACAGTCTTATTTTTTTTTCTTTTTTTTTTTTTTTTGAACGTACGAGCTAAGAGCATAGTTTCCTTCATAATAACCAAATAGTGTTTCGTGCAGTTGACATTTTTTAGTTTTTTTAAGGATGATGGCACAAAAGGTTTATTTGACCGAACGAGGAGTGCTTCTAACAAATTTTTTGCAATGGGCAACGTGGTAAAAAAAAATAATCGCAATATATAGTACGACCTGTATGAAAGTATTTTTTGACAAATCCTATACAACTCTTTCACCCTAGTTAAATTCGCGAACGCAATCAGAACTTTTCCCTGTACAAATTTGATCTCATAAGGGAAATTTGATCGGCATCACATATCCACCAAACTTGTATGCCATATTTAGCTGGCTTTGATGGAATGAACTGCGTAAGCCGTGTGCGCCCACTATTTGGAAGGAGCTGCTCATCTACGGTGAGCTTTGCAGCCGGCGTATATGATGATTCCAAATTACTTACCAACATAAGCCAAGTCGAACTTTGTGGGTGTTTGCGTTATCGAAACGAATGAATCGTAGCACAAGTTTAAAACGTTTTCTTGACATTGTGGCCCTGTATATGTCATGATAATAAGGCGCCCGTAGTTTCTTTAAGGCACATTTTGTTTTTTAGATTCGCTTGATAAGCCTAGATACATTTTCAATGCTTTGCGATTTATTTTACGCACAATTATATTAATCATGTCTGGTGTGGAAATTTCCGTAAAAATTTGTAGCGGGTTTGGTAGAAACTTTCGTGTTTGTCCAGGTTTCACAGCATCATGTAGGTTGTGTGCTAGTCGCCTACTAGCTGTTGGTGGCATAACTATTCAAAATATGCCTTATTGGCTGAAAAACTGGTCAACGCTGTCAGCAATATTTTCTATTACATCATCCTCCTCTATTACACTAGAATAGAATTTACCAAGCATCGGGTTTTAATAAAATTTTTAATCCAAAGGAAACCAAATTTCTATCCTTTTCTACAATTGTTTTTTTTACCTTTTTAATTTTGATTGCAAAACTCCTAACTGACTGTTAAACATCAAGTAAATTTTTTATACCTAAAAGTTCACCTTCAACCTCTTTCCAATTATCTTTCTCAAAAACAATAATTATGTATAATTAACAACACTAAACTGTAGAGATCATACACACACCTTTTAAATATCAAAATACTGTTCACACTTGTAATTGCTATTTTACAGAAATTATGAACTATGGACTCTAAAGTAAAATATTTCCAACATAAATAATTAAAAAATAAAAAAATATTTTGCAAACATTCCTATAACAAAAACTAAATAACGCAACTATGTGAATATTGACAAAAAATTCATTATTTTCATTGTTTTCGACAAAATTTTCTATGATGATTTTGCTGTATGCATTTGCACATACATGAACATGTATGTGTTTCTGTTATTGTTTCAGTTTACGTTTGTTGAAAGCTAAAACATCGAGTTACAATAACAATAACAGCAACATTTTAACTTTGACCCATATACTTATGAATGGATCTGAATTTTTATTTGTGTGCAAGTATTTGTTCCGAGGTGTTGGTATTAGTACATGCACATTGAAAACATATATGAAAATACACGTATGCTTTCGCACTCATTTTCGTACGTGCATCTATGTGATTGTGCGAGTTTGTTATGGTCTAACATGTATATATGAGTACATTGTGTTTGACTAACAATTACAATATATTTTTTTAGGCCTGTACTGTTTGTTGTTTTGTGGTTTGTATCTCGATTACACATGCACTTGTAACAAAAATAAATAAACATACTAATACATATGAACAAGCATGAATTCACATACATAGAGACTCATATATGTTTGATATAAATAGTTTTATTTCTATTTCTGGGGATTTTTAAATTGTGTGCATTTTTTTAAACACTTTTCGTACACTGAAAAAAAATGTTTTGTCAAAAAATTTTATCATCCCTGAAATGAATTTAAAATTTGTATCTATTTATAACCACTTACTCAATAGAGTTTTAAATGCTAACTGAAGGGTTTATATCGATTAGAACTAATTCCAAGCCTTTAAAACCGTACAAAAATAAAATTTAATTGTTGTCAAGCCATTATAGAGGAATTACAAACTTTATTATATTAAAAATTTTCCTTTACTCTCTCTGGCATAATCTAGTCCCACAGGCAACAACGAATCAAACACAATTATAAAATATCTTCGGCGTCGGCTAGATTATTTTAGAGATCAATGTAAGTGAATGTTGTAAGACGTTATTTTTATATGAGCCATCATTAAAGAGATAGTGATTTTGCAGCTGCTGATAAACTTTTAAAATTTAGGTAAAAATATGTTTTTATAAATATAATATTTATGCACTGCATTCCATTCCAATAAATGCCTAGAAATCATACGTGCTAGGTAAAAGAAAGCTGATGTTGCATGAGTTAACGAAAATAGTTTGCATTATTATGCATTTGTCTTGAAGCACGTAATTTATGACAAATCATTAATGATTTAGGACTGCATATAGAACAAACACTTTTATACTATTTGCTAACGGTCCTGAAATTGTAATTCACTTTCCTTAACCTTTTTAGATTTTTGAAAAAAATATTTCGAAGGCAGTTACAGTAGCGATTTGAGAATTCACGGCCTCTAAAGAAATATTGAAAATTTATTTTACCGGGTGTCCCAACTAGAACGCAATTTTTAAATTTGGCGCCATTCGAAGTGTCATTGTTTGACATTTGAACAATTTTTATTGTTTGCTAGTAAAAGGTACGAGGTTAGTAAAAATGGAGCGCTACACGGATGAACAACGCATTCTCATTGTGAAATTGTTTTACCAAAATGGTGAAAGTTTTGCGGCTACAGTTCGCAAATTGCGATCAATTTGGGGTCACAATAATGCTCCAAAAGAGTCAACTGTAAAGAGATTAATGGATAAATTTGCCGAAACTGGGTCTGTTAATGATGCAAAGACAACAACGCGCCTTTGACCAGATCGATCGACCAAATATGTCGTAGCTGTACGTGATGATGTCGCTCAAACTCCATCCACCTCAATTCGACACCGACCTCAGCAAATTGTTGTCTCCAAATCCAATAGCAGAATTGTCGCATTTGGGGTGAGGAAAATCCTCGAGTGATTCACGAGAAGCAAATGCATCCTCAACGTGTCACTGTGTGGTGTGGTTTTTGGGCTAGAGGAATTACTGGACCTTTTTTTATGAAAATGAGGCAGGTTAAGCGCAAACAGTCAATGGTGTTTGGTATCGTGAAATGATAACCAGTTTTTTCTTGTCTAGAAGAAATAAATGTGGAGGGCATGTGGTTTCAACAAGATGGCGCCACATGTCATACAGCTAGAGAAACAATTCAATTGCTGCATCAGTCATTTCCCGGTCGTGTTATTTCGTGTTTTGGAGACCAGAATTGGACGCCTAGATCGTGTGATTTAACACCTTTAGATTTTTTTCTTTGGGGATTTTTGAAGTCGATGGTTTACGCGAAAAAGCCGACGATGACTCAAGCCTTCAAAAAGAAAATTGCAGTAATGAAATACCGCAGCATTTATGCAAAAAGGTCATTGAAAATTTCATTAAAAGATCGCGTGTGTGCCAACAAAGCCGCGGCGGCCATCTGCACGATATATTGTTCCATACATAACCTCATTCTGTCTTCTTTACGATATAATAAAGTTTCACGATTTTTTTTTTAAACATCTGTGTTTTATTTAAAATTTAAAAAAAAAAACTAAAATAAATAGAAGAGTAATTGACAATTAGATTTCTCTCAGTGTTAATACTGCACTAAAATAAACATGATGTCAAGGTACGCTTTCATGCATAATTTAAATATTTAAATTTAGTACTCACGCCCTTCCAACAACACCCACTCAACGATCTACCAGACCTCAGTCTCGGCAGCTCTTAAGCGCATACATGTACGTTAATGTTTAAACTGCAACTACACTGGTATGGCATGTATAATTATTGTACACAGCAATCTGTTCACACAGCTGCAAATGTATGTGAACAAAAACAAAATGACACAAGTTTCACAATGAACTCTACGACTAGAGGCAGTAGATTTCCAAATGCAATTTAAATGTATGGCAATTTATGAGTTGCCAACATAAGTAAAGCTTCGCGCAAACAACAAAAAAAAAAAGGAAAAAATAATATGTGGCAAAAACATTAAAAACCAAATGAAAATTTAAATTAAAAATAAAATGTAAAGGAAAAAAAAGTCGTATATTCCTTTTTTTTGGCATAGTTTATAACAGAGGGATGTCATGTGTATACACACACATATGTGTGTCACACTAAATGAGCAAATAAATCAAGAGCAAAAGTTACTATTACTGCTATTACACATTTGCAATTGGCGTGCAACACATTATATTATTATGTGTGCGTGTGTGTGTGTATCTGGGTAATTGCTGCATTAACCAAAAGAAACTTTATCATTATTAAAGGGAGGAATAAAATACTTAAATGAATAAATGAATGAAAGCTTGAAACACTCCAACTTAAATATTCATTTATTTATATTCGCATTTACAACCCTATTGTAAATTCAGTCTGCTTTTTTTTTTTTTAACTGCAACTGCAGTGGCACGTTCTTGAGCAATAAATTGTTAAATACAAAAAAAATGTGTGCATTGCTGCAATACAAATTTGCTCAACGTTTTCAATATTACAGACCAACATTTATACATCGATGTCGAAATAGTCGTACCTCGTAGAATCCAACATTAGCACATCATATTGTAGAGTTTTTATAAATTTTTTACTTTTTTTTCTTGTAACATGCAACAAAAACGACAAACAAAAGCAACAATGGTGCACTTAAACCACAGCCACAATGTGGTAATTGTACTAGTAGAATTTAAAATTTTTTTTTTTTTGAATTAGCAAACAAAACCTGGTCCCAGTACAAGGAAAAAACAAATTAGCACTATGGGATAATTTTTTGTGTATAGACAACTAGAAAAAATAAAATAATATACATTCGCAATCATTCAAAAACAAATAAAATTAATCTTTGGAAACATGGCAACTACCAAACCAGAAAATATATATTTTGGCACCGAGTGGGGGGACAAGATCTACAAATACTGCGTTTTCGTGTTTTCGTTCTGTGTTCAGTGCTGTCAATGTTTAACTATCTTTGATAGAAATATTTTTATTTGATAAATATTTTTTATAGTTTTGTATATTTATTTGAGTTTTTAAATATATAAAGACTATGTTTATTCCCTTATATATAGTTAGGTTGTCTGCGCTATGGGTTTTGAGACACCTTTTCTTATAGTTGTACTTCGCTTGGAATTGCAATATAATTTGGGAATAAAAAGAGAGATTGATTATTTATGATAAGCTGATTCTTTCGGCATCAAGTTTACCTTTTATAGAACTTTCTTCAAAATTAAAAAGTTAATTTTTTAAATTCAGTACAATTTGTATTTAGGTTTTATTGAATTCAGTTAATCTTTTGTATGTGTATAAGTAATTCAAGTAAGTTTAAAAATCAATATTTATCACCTTAACGATTTCTGTTGAAGTGAGGTTTTTCTTAAAGTTTCAAAAGCTACAAAAATTGTAGTTTGTACGTTAATGGTTTATTAACGAAAAAAGTATAAATTTATGCTGGAAGCGAAATTTAAATAAGTGCTGCCACACTACTTGTGGTTGTTGCGTATAAATACTTATATTAATTTAAATTAAACAATTAATATAAAAATTATAATTATTTGAATTTGATGATTTATAATTAAAGTGTCTAAATAAGTTTGGACAAGTTTTATTTATCAACATCTTATACCGTTTGTTCATCCACAGTTGGACATATTTCTGATGCAGTTTTTTAATACATTATCTTTGTAACGACCTAAAATTCAAGGAATTTTAGGCACATACATACATTTATGATTAAAGAAAATGTAAAAGTCCAAAGTTTAATAGAAGAAAAAACTGTCAATTTAGCGTTCTACTGAGAGAAAATGGATTACATGCATACATATTTGCGGATTGATTCGTTTCAGAAACATGAAGTCAAAGTGTTCAAGGTCACTGGCAGGTGGTGGGTCAACAAGAGATGTAAAAGTCAGTACAGAGATTCAGAGGGTCAACAGAGAAGCAACAGAGGAGTCAGCGGGAGAATAAATGCGAAAGATAAAACCAACAAGTAGAGACGATGACAACCCATGAAAGTGAGAACGCAGTGAACAACATCAAACACACAGGCCCGCGCAACTAACAACATCAACACACCAGACAACGCAGATAGCACAACAAACCTGACACAATCACCGCTATCGGTTCGAACATAGCAGAATGAAGTTGCTGCAAAGCGACAGTTTTGTAGTTAACTCATGGTATATAAGGAGGTGCACGACAATAATGAGGGGAGTCTGATGGTAACAGTGAACAGAGTCGGTGATTGACTACAAGTGCAAACACTGAAGAGAGAAAATTATAAAATAATAAACGGCTAAGTAAAGGCGAGCTAGAAAAGTTATAAGTGCTAGGGAAGTAGTTAACTGATTTGTAACCCCAATCATATTTTGTGTAGCAAAGGGACTGGTTTACAATCAGTGAGTAAGAATGCTTAACATCCAACTTATCTCCAACGAAGACAGAAGAATAGGGCACTGCTCAGGACTAGGAAACGATAATATTTTCGTGGAAGTAAACACTCGGAAAATAGAGGGCTAAGAGTGGATTTTGTATTACATCCGAAATATAAAATAAAGCGTAGGAGCAACAAGGACGAATAGGAACAAAACCCAGTTTATACCCCACCTAAGTCGCTACCGTAAAGCAGAAACTTTAAAGATAAATAAATTAGTGAAAGAGAAAATTGCAGTGTGATTATCTTATGTAAAGGACACTGGAGAAGACTGAGTAATACCCCAGCTTAACCCGGAGCAACCGGAGGTTCTTTACATCTTCGATTTGTAGTATTTGTAAAGACCGAAACATTATATGTTTGTAAATTAGAATACCAATTCAGACTACCATAAAATCTGTATATTGACCATCTGTTCTGTCTTCCAAGAGCGCGTCATTGCAGTGAACATTTGGCTCGGACTAAGGTTAAACACTTGATAATATGTGAGGAATTTTCCTAGCAAAGTTGTGTTTGAAAATGCATAATATTAGATTTTAAGCCACTGAAAGCAAATTGAAGTTTGAGGGGAATATCGTATTTTTCGCTTTAAGAAATACGATTGAATTTTTGTCAAAATTTAAATCTTCATTGTCATTCATCACTTCACTATCAAAATCATCGCAGGTTTAAAAAAAATTTTTGATTCAGCATTAGCTAACAATGACTTTGTATAAATTTATAACAGAATACAAAAATCTTAACTAAGGAATATTCTTCAAGACAGCATAAAACATTTCGTAGTGAACAAATTAAATTTTTACAAAAATTACACTGTTACTAAACATTGACATTGCGACAAGTACTTGAGATGAAAAAATAAATTTACAGCAACACGAGTAAATAACTACGAGTGTTCATAGCAAGTGTAACTCATTAACTAATGTTATTCATACAATAAAAGAAGAAACAGTAATAACTAAGATGTGCTCGACTTATCGTGGTCTATAGTTAAATTCTTCAGAAATATGGTAATAGTCTATATGATCTAGCAAAGAGTGGGAATGACAGGTACAGTGTATGTAAAAGCCGCTACGCATATGTAATACTGAATACCGAACTACGATTTTAAAGAGTTATTATATGTCTACGGATTTAATATAAAGCCAAAATGTAAATTTTCTTTAAGGCTTCCGTACACTTGGTTTTGAAAAATTGTTTATTGAGACAATTTAAGTCATTTAAAATAGTCATTTACTAAATCTTCGCAGTCAGAGAAAATCTCACTTAATTCACATTATTAATATATAATTTTACCTAAAAGGCAAGGCGCGCTAAGTAACAAACAAACTCGAATATATTTTATTTATTAAGTCGTCTTCGTCTTATCTAAATAAGTAAGCAAAAAAATACATGACCTCCCGAACAAAAATACTAATTTGACTAATAATTTCATAAAAAAACTTTGAATTAAACGCCATTATATTTCTTAAATAGGAATTTTTATTTTATATCTGCTCTAAATTTTAAAAAATTTAAGTTACGACGTTTTGCGTTTCAGGTGACGATATATTTTGTTAGATTCTAGATGAAAAGTGTCTGGTAAATATACCCAATTTTCGTACAAGTAATGTTGTTGGATATTAATTTTTTTAAATAAATTTCTCTCCTATACACCCCACAGTGCTTTGTTGTAGGTTTGTGATACGACAATTATTACAACATTTTCAGCAACTACTAGTCAATCTCATGAATGTTTAAGGGCAAATTCAGTGTAATAGTTGTGCAGAATATGATGACTGGCTTTTTGATTCGTACATGCCCAAAGTCTGTCATTGTGCAACAGACAATTGGAAGTAAAAATTAACAAATGCTTAACAAATGCTTAACAAATGCTGTTTTAAAGTAGTAAAAAATATGTACAAGTATATCGCATTATTTGGTATATATTGTATTATCGCCTATGGCACTACATAGACAAGCAGAAATTATATCCAGTTGATTTGGGAAGTATCGCCAGTTACATGATCTTTTTAACATATGTTTTTAAAAGTGTAAATTTTAGATAATTTTAAATATATAGTGATGAGTACGATACAAATCTCCAAATGATTGTGAAAAATAAGACAAACAAATATATAATGCTAGTCTGTGCTCGCGACTTCATCAGTGTACTTTTTGGGCCTCTGTATGTAATAATAATAATATATGGGTTGTTATCTATCTATGCGGCAAATTTAATTTAAATCGATTTAGTTACTTTTGTTTAAATTCGCTTAGTCATAGATTGAGTGAAAATATTAACACATTAACTGCCTGTTCAACGATGTCGAAAGAAAGCCCAGGCGAAATTTCATTCGTACAAATACGTTGAAAACAAAAACAAATTTTTAGTTTTTGTTGTTGTTTTCAATATATTTGTACGAATGAAATTTCTGTTGGGTTTTCCTTTGGACATCGTTGAGCAGGCAGTTAAGCATTAAAAAATTCATATTCATTATATTAGTGGGATATGATTTAAAATACTTCTATACACGATGCTGGATAACAGGATTTGTTATCGTCAGTACGTGAAAATTTTGGACACTTGCAACCCTTGACAAACCGACTATTTTTATTCTACAAAACATATTTAAGTATGTCATATTTCCACAAAGTTTCTTGATTATTGTGATAAAGGGCAGCCCATGTGTTAATCTAGATTTTTATCTATGGGTGCCAAATATCATTAAGTTCCGTACCGCCGTTTCTGTTACAATGAGTAACAAACTTCAAAACGTTTAAAAAAATAAACATTCATATTTTGTTTGAATGTGTAATGACTATCTTAGCACATTTAAATCACTTCAAAAGATTTAGGAAAAAGGCCACTAAAGGAGGCGGGAAATAACACGTAGGCTAGGAAAATATCTTTTAAAAAGGGACAGGACAGGATGTTTTTAGGGTTTTAAATAAAATGCATACTTTATATGTCAATTCAATGTACTTACATATTTTATTAAGCCAAATACTTATTTTTTTAAAAAAAATTATTGGACTTTGTAGCTCAAGAGCTCGCAAGGCTCCCAACAAAATGCGTTTCTGATTTTCTGTTGAATCTCTTGATGGTCGCCTTATGGAATGATGATTGTTGGTGCAGGTTGATTGAGCTGGACGTCGATTCGTACCAAGCGAGCATGAACCCGATGGTTATCAGATCGGGATGGCCTACTCATATTAGAATTTCTAGCATTATCGTTGTTAGTGGCCGATACAGGTTTACGGGGTGAATAATGGAGTAAAGTGTAATGAGCCCAACCACATTTTTGGCATACATCCGCCGAGGTACAATCGTCAGTGGCATGCGACCTTGCTAGATAGTTTTTGCAATAGCCATGTATACATACTTGACGTCTACGGTTTTCCAAGCTCATGCTTAAAAATTATATTATATTAATATTTACTATCGCAGCAAAATAATTTTGAACTAGTTCAGTATGGATACCACTTTTCATGACTTCTAATTCATAAGGGCAAGAGGAGACATTAGTAATGCCTTCTCCAAATCCAAGATAGTTGGACTTTACTGATGTGCTTCAAAATATATGCAAATTAATGCGAAAAATTTTAAGCAATTAATGTAAACATACATTATAAACTCATGAAACGTGGGTTTCTTTTTATGTACTGTGCATGCGTTTTATGCACCTTTAAGTATGAATTGAATTTTATTAATATTTATATAAGCTCATGCTCTCTAATGACACGTAAGTGTTAAGGTCATGCATGTTTTTAGTCAGCGGATAAAGATACAAATGTTACCTTACTGCTCTTACACGGTTCAAAAGTTATATTACTAGACATCATATAATAAACATGAATTTCTTAATTTACAACAAATAAAATAACTACGATGATTCTAATAGAAGCAACAGCCTAAATTAAAAATCGTTACTACTTTCAACTTCAAAAAACTCCCACAAAAATAAATGCTACACCAGGCTTCAATTGCCACACCCAAAACTAACGCATCAATATTTGATTAAAAAAAGGAACACAAATTGCTGTATACTTCCTACGAGAATCAACACTAATTCGAACACTAATACGAAAAAGGATATGATTAAGAATATTCAAAACAAATAATATCACAGATTTTTTGAGGAATCCTACACAAAATAATATAAATAAAATATGTGAGTATATTTAACAACTGAATTTATATAGATCTAAGTCCTCTCTTTTTATTTTTTTTTTCAATTTTATTTATTTTAATTCTAATTATGATAAACATTTATTAATAACACGTTTTAGTAAGGAATAACCCATATTTTAACCAGCACATTCAACATAACTGGATTTAATAACCTCAATTTTTATTTAAATTAAAAAAAACTGCCTTAAAGTGTATTAGGTTATAATTTCTGTTGTGATTTCCATTCAAATTCATAGAATATGTGTTAGACAGATTATGAGTAGAGAAAAATCGGCATTAATATTTGTAGTAGTTTGTTTAAAACACTTTAATATTTCAAGCAAGAAGAAAACCATTCGCTCAGAGCTCAACAATATATATAAAAGGTTTTTCTCTCTTACTATTTGTAAGATTCATTTTATATACTGCTGTATTAACTGATGGGGCATAGAAGAATCATGGAACTCGTGGTTAAAAAGATTAGAGACACTCAGATCGCGCTAGAATTAACAAGAAGAAAACATTTTGATTAGAGTTTAACACAAATATAAAAGATGTCTTTTCAAATTATTATTAAGATTCACTGCAATCTCTAACTAAAAAAATATACATTCATGATCATACTAACATTCTCCACTGTAAGTAAATAAACAACTCTTAGAGATGGCTACAAATGAAAGTGTATTTGTACATTTAAATTGCAGTTGTTCAGTTAATATAGAATTTAATGAAAGTCTACCGCATTGTTTTGTGGTTGACATCATTGCACACATTTGCATGAGTATAAATACTTGCAGTTACAATCATGCAAATACGCACAAGTTTACACTTTCCCCCTAAAAAAATGTGTTCTATACGCACATCATTACACGCATTTCTGTATGAACAATTTTTGTTTCTGAATGTAATTATTTTATTTAGTGCATTTAAGCCCTGTAGAATGGAGGGGAAATGGAGAAAATAAATATAGGAAATGACAGATAATTACGTTATATTAACGCATAGAATAATTGCATTATACCAAATATATAACGAGTTCAAAATCGAATACATGCATGCAAAGAATAAAGACATATTATGTCAGACTCATATGTGTATAAATTAAATATTTTTAAATATATATTCTTTGGATAGTTTAATTCGTTTTTAGAAAATAAAGGCCTTTAAAATATCTAAACCGAATTTTTAGTGTTAAAATACTTTTTTTATACTCTAAGACTCTAAGGACCATCCCAGCAATACAATTTGGAATCAGTTGAAGGTAAGATTTTGTCGGACAAAAAAATATTTTATCCTGAATACAAATTTAGTTTAAGCTACTGGTTGTATGTACTTGCCTTTAACTTACATCTGACTTTAGATTAAAGTAAAGTTGTTATAACAAAAACTGTTAACCCGTACCCACTTACGCCAAGAGTTAATAATGGTCCTAAGACTAATTGTTTGAGATTTTTGTAAAAATTAGCAAAAATTGTTTCAGATTGAAAATTTTATTCAAGTGGAAAAAAAAATATTTTGTTATAAATAAGAAATTGTCTCATAGTTTCTCAGTTGCACTATGACATAAGTCCCTTTTAAATTTTTAAATTATTACACAGAAAAACAAAATAATTGAGTAGTAAAAAAATCGAAGGTGGTATTTTCGATGGCCCACAAATCAAGAAGTTGATATATAATAAAATTTTCATCAAACATATGATAGCTGTCGAGAAATGTGCATGGAAAGAGTTTATTTGGGTAGTGAGGAATTTTTTGGGCAATCGGAAATGTGACGGCTACATTCAGCAAGTTGAACAGTTGCTGATACACTTCCAGCGGCTTGGATGCAACTTCAGCATTAGGCTTCACAATCTTCAACGCCATCTAGACTATTTTCCTGAAAATCTCGGTTACCTAAGCGATGAACAAGGAGAGCGCTTTCACCAAGATATTCGTACTATGGAGAAGAGGTATCAGGGGCACTCCAATGAATATATGATGGCTGATTATTGTTTTAGCTTTCAAAATAGTACTCATATAACATCCCTTTTTAAACTTAAACAATGTGCATTTTCAATGAAAATTCTGTCACTTCATAACTCCGAAGCTAGAGCTGCTACATAAAAACGGCATATATTTTTGAAATCAGCGTGGAAAAACTATTTAGATTTATGTAAAAAATCTCATGCAATAGAAAGGTGTTTTCCAGTGTTATTTTAGTTTTTTTTTAACATTTTCTACAGAAAAATTAAAAAATTTAGCATAACAGAATTAAAATTGCAACAATTTATTTATACTGCTGTCCCCGTGGCATTTTAACTTGGCGAGGTCTCCTCGCTTGGTGTTGTTGCAAGGCCTGGGAGCTTGGGCATAGGAGGATTTTAAACCTCGAACTCAAAAGTTTAGGAGACTCAGATGCTGATGCAGTGAATGAGTTTAGTATATGTGGTCTAGTTCCTTGAGCAGCAGGCTCATAAAAGATATACAGTAAGGGCACAGATAGTGATATCAGTGTCTCAACTGACGGGATAGAAGAGAATCTTGAACCTCGTACTAAAAAAGATCAGAGAGACTCAGATCGAGAAAGACTAAATATCTAAGGTAGGCAAGTGCAATAATTTCTAAATACTATGCTACTAAAATTATGGGTAATTATCAGTCGGTAATGATAAATTAATTTCTTGTCCAGAGAAAATGCCTTTGGGGGTGCAATCATGGGTTCAAAAGGCAGGAAATAGATAAAACTGTTAAAACCCCACTAGCATGTAGTTTTAGCCTTGCCACCATAGATTCCTTAACGACTTTGCTATAAAACGTATTTGGCGAGTAGATTCTATCACATACAAGTGGTCTTAAGTGGCCACCACAATCACCAAATTTAGAAGCTCCACATAATGACCATCCGACAGAAATATATGCTTATCAAAGAAGTTAATCAAAAATATATGAACAGCTCATGATATACAACAACCATATTATTTGAAATATAGAAAGACTAACACTATTACGAAATTAAGAGATAAAAAATTTCGAACGAAGTTCAATGATACGCCAATAAAATCTGCTTATAAAAGTATGTAATACATGTAGCAAATGTACAAGGTCATATCTCTTGTAACGAGAAGATATTTTAAAGTCTTATAACTTAGTCGAGTGCTCAACTTCAGAATAATTTATGCGACCGACTTACTGACAAATAGACCTCTTTAACTGTGTGACCATAACAAAATCATATTAAACTTTCCAAATATGTAGTATTTTTTAAATTTTGTTAACAATTTATAGGAATAGTTCTTTAAACTTTTCTTGTTTAAACTTTTCTAAAAGCATTGCTCCAAATAATATTTTCGTAATAAGTGGCCTTTAAGATAATTTTTCCTCTTGATATCCACAGTTAACATAAACATTATATATATAAAACGTTTTGTATATTTATACACAATTAATATTTAAAGTTTACTGGCAGCTCTATATATTAACGAGGTTTATGTAGTTGCAGCTCTTATTGTTGTAGTAGTTGTCATTCTGGTTGTAGTACTAGTTAAACTATCTATTATAATTATTGTTGTCGATTTTATTATTACACTTTTTTATACGGATTTTTTTCTCATTTGCAATTGCGCCACCAGCTGAGTTAATTACAATTTAAATAATTGCCTGAATATTGTCCATATCATAAATGCTGCTACTTAAATGTTGTTGTTGGCATCGTTGTTGTTATGGCTTAAAACATCAATTGTATGTAAATGACAAATAATTTATTGAAATTTATCATAATTATCTGTAATTTCTTTTGCTATATGTATTTAGCTCTCACTCCTTTAGCATAATAATTATTATTTTATTTTTTTTTTTCTTCTCTAAAATATAATTTATTTGGTTTTTGTTTTGTTTAAAATTTGCTTTATGAATTAACAAAAGAATAAAAAAAACAAAATGAATTTATAATTAAATGTTGAAAAAAATGTTTTCTACATATTTGTACAACAATCAAGTAGTTACAATATACAGTGCGTATTTTTTGTAAGTGGCAAATAGGTGTTGCGTATACGTATTGATCAAATCAATTTAATTATACATCACTCATACGTCAAGCATGACACTCATTGGTTTTTTCAAGTACAGTTGTACTCCATGTATTTATCTGCTTATTTGTTATATTTTACATACATACCTATCTATTTTTAAGACTTGTTAATGAATATATATTAATCAGTCTGTATCAATGTGTATGATGTGATAGCAAATTTTAATTAAATAAATACAAACAAGTTAATTATCATTTATATTAAAAATAAATAATGAAATATTACCAAAAAAATAAACAAATATAAATACATTTAAATAAGGACGAAACAAAAAAAAGAGCAATATAAAATAGGCTTTAAAACAATATAGCAATGATGGAATTTTATTCACAATTTAAAATAATTTTGCAATAAAATGCTTTAAAATTAATTGATTTTATTATGGTTTATGCTTTAATTATTTTCAAGAAGCATTACAAAAGTTTATGAAAATGTATACTTTTACGAGAAAATTAATATTAACAATATAATAGTGTCTGTTATCTATCTGTTTTACTTAGATACGTAATTGATAATTTTATATATGAAGTGAATTTTGTTATTTTTTAAATGATTTTGAGGAAAAAAAATATTTATTTAAAAAGTCTATTCTATGCAGAAGATTTAAGCATGCAAGTCAGGGCAGGCGTTGGGTTAATAATATATGAGAAGGCCAGTATTTTGAACAGAAAGGTCTAAGCAGAGAAATAGAGCAGCGAGGGTGTAAATAGAGAAAATGTGTAAACAGGTAGCAAAGGAAAAAGTTCTTCAGAAAATAACTGTGTGCCATTTGTACAAAAACATAAAGATGAATATAGGAACCATATTAAACAGTTGGGCTTATATTAGTTACAACGATCGCTATCGATTCAAACATAGCCGAGAATTGTAGCTACAAAGCAATATTTATCTAGCTTAGCAATGGTATAAGAGCTTGTGCCAAAGGGTCTTTTTGTTGTGACAAGTGAGCAAGTCAACAAGACGTAAGAAAAAAAGGACCAGCGAAATAAAAACAAAACAGTTCTTAGGAAAAGTAAATGTTGATTAATAGCATCAATCTCGTTACTTATATAGGTCAGGGTACTGAATATTAACCAGTGATCAAGGCGGACTACAACTTACATTTTCTTCTAAAGTTTACATCCTGTAGAGCTATAATAATAGTGTATAATGCAACCGAACATAAATTATTTGCTCAACACTCAAAAGAGCATCAGTTTGCATCAATTTGCAAGGCATAAAATAAAACAAGTATAAAAATCATATAAAAAAGCGATTCTGCCACACTGACTGAGAACAAAAGATTATAGTAAGAAATTTCAATGGAAATTCATACTTGATAAATTCTAGGGCAAAACAAAGATCTGAGTTACATTTTTATAATTTTGAGAGAATGAGGCGCACCAAACTTGTCTGAAGAAGACTAACAATTATAGAGAGATGAGAAATCAACCACGAGTGACAATAAAATATCAAGGAAATAAAAAAGTGTTTTTAATTATTTGTGTAGTGAAACTATGGACTGCGCTTTAAACCGGAATAACCACAGTTTCATTACAAGGACTAAGGATAAAAGATACAAAGGCCACTATATGGTATATCTCTAAAATGTATTTACATTTAAATTAATCTAATGTCCCATGTGCTAAAGGTTTCGCACTAAAAAGACTTAATTTAATTATTTTCTGATCATCCCTCCGACAAATTAGATCTAAAAAGAAAGAAATATAGTCAGAATATTTATTCCAATATTTTCCAAAATAAAATCGTTTAGAATAATAAACGAGCTTTTTTGTAAATATTTTTGTTTGTGTTTGCAAATTAAGTAGGTAGAATTCAAGGCATATTCATTCAGGTATATGCAACAGCGAATCAACAAAACAAAGCAACTTTTTAGAAGATAGTTTCTGTCAAGGCCAATTCATATATCAGGGATGGAAAATTTTCTACGATATGTTTAATTATAAACAAAAATTTAAGGAAAAGGACAAATGTTTGTGAAACATAGTACATACATTTGATACATTTGGTATACTTAAGTTAATTGGTCAATACCGAAAACAAAATCTCATTTTCCATCCCTGAAATAATAAATTAAATCAAGGAAAATTTAACAAATTTTAAAACTTTGCTTCCCCATAACCTGGGCTCGTAATTTCATCTGCATAATTTCGCCTTAGTAGAATTTATTTATTTATTATATCAAAAATTTGTTTCCATGTATAACCAAATGCAGAATTTTATTTTCGAATCTAGTTTAGATTTTCTTCTATCAAATGCTTCATGTAAATTTAACTTGGAACCCTATTACTTTTGCTTTTAAAGAAATCAATAAGTGGGTGCTTAAGTGTATTCAATTCAAACAGAGAAAATTATATAAAAAGTTTAAGTAAAAAAACCTAATTAAATAACATAAGGCATAACTTTTTAAAGGTCTATTGTACCTAAGACTTGAGCTTTCAAAATTAAATTATTTATCGTATCACATACAACCTGCTGATTTCATTCATTCGCCTTCACAACTTTATTTAATGTTCAAGGCCTTTGTTTTATTTCATAAGTACAGAAAATACATTTAAAGACAAACGTGTTAGTGACCGAAAAATAAAAAAAAATTGTAGACAACATTTTTCCAACAACATGATTATTTGTTTAAAATATGCAGAAATACTTTTCCTCAGCACGAAACGCTAAAAGAAATGAAAACTCATTTATCATGGCATTTATAAACTGTATGCGGTTAGTGTCTGTACGGCAGCTATACATTGTGGCAATAATAGACTTGTAATGGTAATAAATATAATTTACATCATTCTATGGCAAAAAAAAAAAATTCACATGAAACATGGTCTCTTGCTTCTCGGTAAGATCATGAAAATTTATTGAACTTTTGAGCTGTTTTTATCTTTATGTTTTCTATGTTTTGTTTCCTTACAACTTTAATATGACTTTTAAACCCTAGAGCCTCATTGGCACTTAATCATGTTGGAATAAAATTCAACATTATTCTTTTCGAGATGAGTTCATCTCTTTAGGAAAGTAAAAGAAAAAAGTTTCTTTCTTTCTTGATTAAACTTTAGAAGTCAAGTGAAGTTTATGTGTAAAAGGTAAATGCTTAGTTAACCTTGAGAAATTGATAATTTATTTTAGAACAGTCATAGTTATTTAAGCAAAGACGAAGAGGAAATTAAATGTAGAAAAAGGAAATTTGAAAATTTATGAGTTAAATGCCCATGGCAGAGGCCAACGTTTTTAGTAAAAGAAAAAAACTATAAAATAAACTAAAATACGTTCACACTGAGAAATATATTTTGACATAAAATGCTGAAAATAAAATATAAATTTATTTAGAAAGTTCTCCTTAAATTTAAACAAATATGTACATGAAAAAATAAATAATTATATCCGCCCTCAAGCTAATTTTATTCATAATCAATTCCATCTACCCTAAATCATTGAAAATATCGGAAATAATAATGGTTTCTGTGTCAGGTAAGGACGCTAGCCAAGTGTCATCTTGTCGCCCGATAAACGTATGGTAAACGCACAATTGCGACGAACGACGATTTCTTCGCCGCGAAGTTCAGGATGACGCAAAGCACGCTTTTGTTATGTGCAGCCGTTGAGCTGAAAATCGGAGATAATTTAACTTAGGCTATAGGCGATTTAATTGTGAAAAATCTAAAAGAGAAGATGATTAAGGTTGAAGAAAACTGGACTGCCATATCAAATTACTGTAAAAGTATTTAAAGGACAAAGATGAGGACCCCACTCGAAGGGTGGATACAGATGGGGGCTTGGACGCGAGCTATGGTTCGTTGATGGTAAAATTTCCGCAAAGGTGAGCCACCTCGCGGTAATGCGAGATGGGTGTCGAGGTAGATACAGCTCCCGTAGGTGATGAGGAGTGTTTTTAATCAGTATCACTTGAAGTGAGACCGACATAATACGCTGAATGATTATATTAATTTTATTGATTTAAATGACATTTTTCACCTTCAGTATTAAGAGAACATTCAGTTATTTAAAATTGTGTATCTTCTTACATCCTTTATCCAGATATTTAATTTCCATACTGTTGTTGCCTGTAAAAAATTCTTTTGCATCGTTTTCAGAACTTAAAAAGTTATGTTTTTGAACATCTCTTTTGCAAGTTGAAATCCAAAGAAAAAATATTAAAATGTTTCAATAACTTTCCATTTTGATTTATTTCATCAAAACAACTTTATTTTTATTTAAATGCACACATTTCTATTTAATATACTTTTGGTAAAAAAGTAAAATCTGTTGCCGATGCTGTTGTTGGTTGTTTACATTTATGTCAGTATTAATGCTATCCTATGGTTTTCAGCTCTTCCACAACTAACCTAGATTCTTTTTTCATATCTCTCTCCCTTAAATGCAGAAAAAGAGTGGCGCACGAATAAGTTTAAATGTATGGACGAGAATTCACAGGGTAAAAATAAGGAAAACAAATATTTAAAAAAATGATACAAATAGAAGCGTTGTAGCGTAAACTTAGGACTGAAAATGAAAAAATATAAATTCGGACAAAATAGGGAAAAAATTTCTCAATCATGGAAATAAAGCAGCAAAACGAAATTTTTACTTCAGTGGCATTTACTTGCAAAGAGAGTAACATAACTAAAAACTTAAATATTTGAAGATAAATAAAAGGTGTTTTTTAAAAAATAAGGTTTCATTCTCATATTAATAAAAGACAACTAACGACCTTCAGCAAACAACAGGCAAACAACCTTAACAGAATTATTTGCCTTTTACTTAAGCGAGAAATTCCCTTTTTCTGTTTAAGCTTTGTATAAATATTTTTATACTAACAAAGCAACTTCGAAGCCATGTGATGAAAATGAAGCAGAATCGATGCAACTTCGAAATCAGAGAAATTTTAAATCGACCTAACTTCGAAACGACTCAAATGGATGCGATGCTAACCGGGATATTGGTGTTTACCATTTGAAAGGTATTTTACTGCAGAATCCTAATCTCAATCCTATTAAAATTGGTTCAGTACTTCAAAAGTAATAAACGAATAAAGTTGCTACTTAAACCATATTTGTGTAACATAACAATAAAGTAGACAAAGTAATATGTGTTGATACAAGTTATAGTTATCCGAAAACAGTTCTTTATGTGTTGAGATATTAAAAATATTTGTTAGTTTGTTATAAATAAGTTCCGATTACAATTTACAAATTATGTCGGTCAAGTGACCCCCCTACTGTATCGGCCGACAACCATCTTTTCCAAAATTCTTAATCATCTTCTTCAATAAACTATTGTCTACTGGATTATGCTGTCCTTAAGCTCTTGAGCTGTTGTTAGATAATTGTTTACTGTTTACCAGACCTGGGGGATCTCAATTACATTTCAATTACAATTACATGTAATATGTAATTGAGGTAGTCTAAATTACAATTACAAGTAATTGTAATTGAAAGTAAGGACTTAACTCAATTACAATAAAATGTAATTGTAATTGAAAAATGTCAATTACAATTACTTGTAATTGTTAATTGAAAAAAATCAAATACACATTACATGTAATTGTAATTGAAAATGTTCAATTACTAATTACAAGTAATTGTAATTGTAATTAATCAACAAATAATTACTTGTAATTGAACAAAATTCAATTACATTTTTAAAACCATAAAATAAAACTTAAAATTCTTAAAACGATTTTCTAAATTATATGAAAAAAATTGTGTTATTTAAAGCAAATAATAAATTTTTTTAAATTGGTTCTTTGTCTTAATTATTTTTCAATCAGGTATGTGATGAAAAACGATCGATTTCATTGCGATCATTATTGAAATTTCAATTCGGACGTGTTCGTAACATTTTTAAACTGAAAATTATTATATGGTAAAGACTGGCTTATATAATATGTAATTGATAATTTTTGTAATTAAATACTTTTTTGACAATAAATACTTAAAAAAGTAATGATTACTTGTTTTTTTTAAATTACTTAATGAAAAATTTTTTTTCCAATTAGATGTAATTGTAATTGGATTTTTTTCCAATTACAATTACATGTAATTGTAATTGGAATTTTTTCAATTACAATTACATGTAATTGTAATTTAAGAAAACTTCAATTACAATTACATGTAATTGTAATTGATTTTTACTTCTTTCACAATTACATGTAATTGTGTAATTATAGGTGTAATTAAATACAAAATGTAATTGAGACCCCCCAGGTCTGCTGTTTACATTCGATTTTAAAAACCCCCACAAACAATAGTCTAAGGGAGTCAAAACGCATGATCTTAATGGCTAATTTACCTGTGCCCTACGAGAAATAATGCAATTTTTGATTATTTTATTTTAACAGTTTTACAAGCAATTTTAAAAAGGAAATTACATTGTGATAATGCAGTTTCTATTACGTTTTTGACTTCTTCTGTAAAGTTAAAATTATTTGAGTCAGGGCCTTTCTACTCGCGACCAACGATATTCTCCATATCTCAATCATAATCGGATCATCTCCCAGAAGCGATTTAAAAACTAAAATATTGTTTCAAATTTGTACACCCTTTAGACAAAAAGCAAATGATTTAAGTCGATCAATTGTATTTTTAGCTTAACTGAGACGCGTTTTATTTGCATTGTGATATAGATTTAAAAAAACAAAAAATAAATAATAAATTTCTGGAAAATATTTAAAATAAAAATTTAGTTTGGACTCATTTGAAAACAATAATATTTGCAATACAATAATGTCTATTTCTGAAAGCCTAACTTAACTAAAAGTTATCATTAAAACAAAAATAATGATTTAAAACCTTTAAATTTATTAGCTCATATTAATATTATTTGACTTATGATGCTCTTGCAACCAACGACCAATATATAAACAGCATAGCAAAATATATTAAGTAAGTTTATTCGCCATGCTAGCGCAAAGATAGAGAATTTAAGCAGTCACTCATTCGTTCATACCTCTATTCATTCAAATTTAGTTTCATGTTAGAAATTCAAAATAGTTCAATATGGTTTTTGAAGAAGACTGTGGCAGTGGTGGTCTGGTTTTCTGCCGTTTCGTTCTCCTTCGTTCTTGGTTAGATAGTCATAGAAAATTAAGCAAAATCCAACTTATTTCAAATGATTTTTTTTATTGTATTAGAAAAGGGGGTGAAAAGCAGATAAAGTTACTGTCATATTGCATATAAACAAAAATTGATAAATTTATAATCTTAAAATACAGTCACTCGTGTATGAAAATCAGTTGGTGGTTTCTTTTTCTATATTTTCTTTTTTGGTTGAAAAACATAAGTCAAGTTAAACTTTTTGCAAACTTTGCACAAATAAACTATATTCTTATAATAAATAAGTAGTTGCTATTGATTCTCTGTCAACAATAAATCAATTTATTTATTTATTTACATTCTAAGCAAAAAGTGTAATAAAACTTTATTGTTTCTTTCCATGTACAGTTTTGGTTTTGTAAAATATAATTTTTTTTAGTCAGACAATTGTTTGCAATTTGTGTAATTTATATGATTGAAATTTTGATCTCTACAGTTTGAGATAACTTTTACGATAATCGGTAAATATTTGTTAATTGTTAAGAAACGTATACAAATTTTAATTAAACTAAGGGCATGGCTACGAATATAATGAATATGTAGCCAAAGCAAAACGTTTTGAGATAAAATAAAATGTCATAAAATACCAAAATATTATCTCTGTATTTAGAAAAATTTGTAAAATAATATCTAAGTAGCTATGCAACGCTGTTTATTAGAACTCTAGAAAACATATAATTTTAGAAAAAAAACTTATACTTTTTATATGTGATATACCGTAAATTACTCTTTGGGCATCATAAAACTTCCACAAAAAATTAATTTGGCATTTGCTAACATAACCAAATGCCATCCAATCTTAAAAATTAAGAGCGCTATATTAAATTGTAACAAATTCGTCTCTAATTTCTTTACTAAATGACTATCGCACTGTGAAACAATCTTCTTAATAAAAATGTATTTTCTCTGTTTTAGTGACATATTTTTATTCAATTTAGTCTCCAAACAGAAACATGGAAATTTAGTTAATATCCAAATTCTTAGAATACTTAAGAGGTAGTTGCAAATACAGCCGTAGTTTAAAATAGTTAATATTTATTGAAGGATCGCCGCAAATAACGTTGCAAATGACAAAATAAAAATTTTTCAGGAGAGCAAAAAAACGTATTTTAAAGGTTTGATTATCTTTTTTTTAAATACTTTTCCTTTTGTACCTCTGTTACACTAATCAATCACTTTCGACAATTCCGGTCGTAGACTTTTGTTTATAACTTACAACGTTCTTCCACTGACTGACTCATTGTAATTGCGTTTTGACGGTGATAAAATGCATAATTTTGATGTTTTGGTGTTTGAACAAATGTAAGAGAGTAATTTTAACGGTCATCTGCAAAAAAACAGGTCTTGCAAAATTTGTCTTTTACAACGTTATTCGCGGATTTGCTTCAATTTTATATAAATACAAAAATAATTTACTTAATTATTTGTAAATGAAAAAAAAAAAACTCAAGCCAGAAATAATTAAATAAATAAATATTGTTTTTAAAACATTACATGACAGTAAATATAAATAGAAATGTTGTGTTTGATTTAAGTTGTCTGTTTCATTAAAACTTTTGAGTTAAATAGCAGATATTTACATCCAACACTAAAAATTCCGATCAGAGAGTGCTGATGATGAAACCGTAGCTGGTTTCAAAAATGCATTATACTCGGCGGGTGTGGGGATAAAACTTACCTTTTTTAGTTTATTCTTTTATTATCAGAAATAGAAAAATTTAAGTACTTCGTATAGAAGAATTACAAATAAATAAACTCAAATCAAAAATAAATAAATATTATTTAAAACACTATTACACTATTATTAAAACATTATTACAACTTGCCGTTAGTTAAAGGCAGGATTTTGTCGGACCGATAAATGGCTTTGCATTATAAAGCATTAATTTTTTATCTTTTCATTCATTAAATATAATCTTTATTAATTATAATGACAATAAAAATTTAAATTGAATTAATGCACAGATATTTATTGGACACAAAAAATCCTACCTTTAACTTATGGCAAGTTGTAATAATGTCCCTAAAAGTTCGCTTAAAAATTAATTTAATTTTGAAAAAAAAATTATTTTGTGGTTGCCACACACACACATTTAAAGTTACTCCACCAGTGAAATGCATATAAACCAGCTTAAACCCAACAACCAAATAAATAATTTATTTTCTAGTAGAATTTTAAAAAGAAAAAAATACAAGGAAGCATGTATTGTAGCATTCTTCCTTGCGATAGAATACCCAGCTATCTTTCGAATGAACAAATAATTTGCATTCTTAATATCTATTTTCTAATTTACTGATTTTGTTTACATCAGATTAAACTAAATTAAAATTTTTTTGTTTTGATTTTCAAATGAAAATTTGAATTTGTTGATCTTTTTTTCTAATATTAAGCAGTCCCAGTCCTGAATTGTTTAATCACTTTTAGTTGCTAAATTGTATTTTTTAAAACGATACTTTTGCTTTAACGATTTTTGCCGAAAAATTTCAACGAAAGGTTACTGAGGCGGTTTGGTGATTTAAGGCTTCTTTAGTTTTTTCGTTTTACGAACCCCCAGAGCAGCAAGAAGGATCCCGGCTTACCTCAAGGTAACTTCATAAAAGCTTAGAAATCGACAGCAATATCCCGATCCATACCTTTTATATTTTATAAATTTTTGTAAAATAAAATGACAAAAAAGTTTGTGTTTTTATTTAATTTAATATGAGCAGGTTCTTAACTTGCCCCACTTTTTGAATTAGAGCTTAGATCCCCTAAGTTTGAAATGTATATATATAAGTATATAAGTTCTCTTTAAATCCTATACAATTTTTAGCTAGTACTTTTCTAGCACGTCGTTCTATTTGTAATTCCATTTAATTAAAAATTGTAAATCCTTTTAATTGAGGTTTTAAAAGATTAATTGGCATAGTTAATATGCTAAAATTAAACATGGTCCTTCGAACCGGATTTGAACCAGTGACCTATGGATCTTAACCCATTTTCTACGTTTGTTTGCGTAGAAGTTTTATAGGATACTAAAGCAACTTTGCTCACTAGCGATTGTTACTTTCAGAAAGAAAACCGTCAAATAATATTTTTTTTTATAACTTGAATTATATGTCCATACACTTGAAGAGAAATAGTCCATTGGAGTATGAGAAAAGCCATTGCGTGGACGAAAACAAGTGTGAAAAATGGTTTTTAATCTTTCTTATCACACGTGGGCTTTATGAGGCCAGTTAGATCGCCCAAGGTCTACGGCCGGAATGTTTGCATTTCCACTGCCCTTAAGTAGCTTCAAAGATATTCTACCGATAATCAGTCGCATTACCTTCGACACGAAGCTCGATGAAAACGATTGGACAGTCACAGCCCTACCATTACATGAAATGGAAAATTTATTTGGTTGGCCGATTTCACACAAATTTTCATGAGAGTATTCAATTAAATAAATTACGAGTTAACATGATCATTTTGCATTCTACTCAGCATGAAAATTGTTTCTATCAGAGTACACAATGTTAAGAAATAAGTCACGTTCGTGCTGTATATATAGCACATACATAGATAAATAATGTTATTAAACCCTTCACACGTAAGTGCAAAAGTTTGTTATTCCAATTATAATTTGGACAATATTTATTTGAGACTATATAAAACATATATATTCTTAACCTTTATAGTCCATGTGAATGTTTTAATCAACTTTTTGAAGCCGCCACTCATACTTCAGATTCAGATATGCTTTCGTGAATTTTGCTATTCAAAATCAGTTATATGGGAATATAACGAGCTCAGCTATCATAGGTTTACTATACCTATGTACACAATGGTGAAAGTTATTATCAGATTTGGCTCGGCCAAACGTAACATTCGTACTTTTTTCAAATAGAAAATTTTACAAAAAAAAATATTTGTGAACATATATGTATGTGTTCTATTAAGGTCTATAAAAAATTTTAATTTTCTTTACATTAAAAAAAACATTAATTTGTTGTATACATTTTAACACACATAAATTTGTCCATGCAACTGTTTTTACATGAGTAATTGTATGAAATTTAATGTTAAAACAAATATTGTATTTTAATCAATACTTAATAGTTTTTAAATTTTAAATTTTCAAACTTCACATATAAATATTTATGCATCCTTGTTTAAAGTTAAGCTTTAGCTGTAGTCAAATATAAATCAAATCAATGTTGCTATCCCATTAACGATAATCAATTTCCAATAATCTCTGGTAGTTTTTCCGTTTATGGCATTCATATGCAGAAGAAACAGCAAATATGTATTTCGAAAAATAAATAGATTTTGAATTTGCAACTGTCAATGAAAAGTAAGTGATAAGCTGCAAAAAATAGATATCATTACTGATAATGATATATATATTCATGTCTGTCTAACAGTCTGTCCACATAATATACTGTCAATTGCATATGAATGAAATTCATACAAACAGTTTCATACTTATGTGTGTACGTAGGAAGAATATAAATCTAATAATACTTTTTTGGACTCAAACAGATTTCCTTGTGATTTTGAAAGTTAGAAAAAATCAGAAAAAAGTAGAAAGTAAAAACTAAAGTTTCAACTGAGCTTATATTAATGTTTATAATTTTTTTATTATTGCTTTCCGCTTTTATTTTTTCCAGAATTTTTTCTTTTTTTTTGCATATAAACACAACCAAGTAAAGTTCAATTTATTTGGTTTTATTCACACACATACACAGACATGCACTTAGAGAAATGTATTCAATATTTCGTTGATGTTGCCAGCAACATTCAATGTCATGTGCATCACTCGTCGCTGCTTATTCTTCTTACCATTTTTAATATATATAGAGTTGGGAATCTCATGAAACTCTAAATAGAATAATCCTCCTCCCAGCATTCTGTTGCACAAAAAGCAAGAAAATATACATATTTTTTTCAGTACGTATGTATGTGGGTCTGTAAAAAAAGGCAAAATCCCTTATGGGAATCTTTTGAAAAGTAGCGCAACGGAAATAGAGCACCGTAAATAAAATCAAATAAAAATATACAATAGTAAAGAAGTGCATTTCATAAGACCATAAACCAAGCCAGTGAGACTAAGAATTTTTACTTCTTAGCGTTGCTGTTTTTAAGTGTGTCTATGGATGTATGTGTGTAGTTATGTGCTATCATATGTTTTGCAGAGGCGGTAATATAGCGCTAACTTAATGGAACACTGCATAACATTTACAGTTTATATAGTCATAAAAAATTGAAACGAAACAAAAATGAAAATGTTAAGAAGTCATAAAAAAATGATTTCTATTTTATTTCCCTTTACTACATTCGTTGCACATTGGGCATATACTATAGTCAATGTTGTATATGCTTTTTGGCTGCAGAACTTTCATTGTTGCCAACCCACGTCCTGTGTAGCACCTACTTATCCATTTTACTTTAAGTTAGCTAAACTAATGTTGCCTTACCAACGAACACATAAAAAAAGTAATAAAATTATAAAAATTAAAAAATATTCGAAAAGTAAAATGAATATTAAGGAAAAAGATCAAACTTATAAAGATATGTTAAGACTCGATTTTGAGAACTTACTGCCCTAAGATAGTATTTTTAAATAATATTTTCGTATTTTAATAGTGAAAGACACTTACCTAGAAAGAGAGAAAAAAAAGAAGTTTTTGAGCATAAAAAACAAAATATATTTGTAACATAAACTAAAATACATATTAATTTAAAGGATATAATTTTTGGTAATACTTTTTAATTTTTTTTTTCAGATTATATAAATGAAAACTGGAGAATAAATAATGGAAAGACTCAGAAGTGAACAAAGAACATATTAATTATTTTAATTAGCGATCAATTATTTTAACACGAAGAGCATATAATCGATATTTCAACATAAGAATTTCGTCCGCTAAAGCAGTGAATTACTGCTTAGGTCATCGTAAACACTGAAATAGCACCGTAGGAGATTTGGCTCACACCGGTAGATCACAAGTAATTCGCACTGCGGATTATTTATATTAAGCGTGCAGAGCACAGTATTGACAAGACATCAGAAACGTCTACCAGAAGGTGCTCTGGCCAGCTAGAAATTCTTTGTAAGTACAGGTGGCGCAAAAATAACCTTCCGAGGTTTTTTGGCTGTAATTTAAAAAAAAAAATGAAAAACTTTGGTTCTTCTTGTGGAATATTTTTATTTGGTCTTTTAATTTTTTTTACATCAAGTCGAGAATATGATGTCATGTAAATGGCCACCGCCTCAGTTGATTGTCATTTGAGCCCTTTTTATGGAATTGTCCATCACTTTGGCCAAAACTTCCGGCGATAGGTCCTCACATTCTTGACGGATATTGTCTTTAAGAGCTGCAAGAGTCTGAGGCTCGTTGACATAAACCCGCGACTTCAAAAAGCCCCACAAAAAGAAGTCTGGAGCGGTCAAATCAGTCGATCTTGCTGGCCAGTTCAAATCGCCAAAACGGGAAATTAGGCGCCCGGGAAATGCATCCTTCAGCATATCGGTTGTGGCACGTGCAGTGTGTGCTGTTGCACCGTCCTGTTGGAACCACATGTTTTCCAATCCCAATTCATCAAGTTGCGGCAAAAAGAACTCGTTGATCATTGCTCTGTAGCGCTCACCATTCACAGTAACCGTTTGGCCCGCGACGCACAGTGAGACAGCTCTAAAGTAACAGCGGCAAAAAATAGTTTTTGGCGTGTCGTCCAATTTGGATGAAATTTTCACAGTATATTAACAGATATATGAGTAACAATTCCCAGAAATTTGAGATTCATAACTTCATTACTTTTTGGTCTAGAGCAAGTCAAAGTTGAGGTATGCTAACGCGCTTGAAGTATGTTGGTTCAATATGTAATATTCAAAAGCTTATCAATAAAAAAAATACATAATAAATATAACCTTAAAGTATTTTTTTAATTAATTTAGTTGTTGTAGAATGAGTAGATAAAAAAATAAATTTAAAAGAAGAAACACAAAAAAAAATTTCTTTACAACATAATTGTGGTGTAAAAATTTAACATTTTGCATTTTCAATGGACTAGGAAATATAGAGCAGCCCCTCGCCCTAGTTGCAGACTTATATCAAATGAAAGATTGAAGTCTCAGCTTTCATTTAAAGTAGAGGACATATAGCAAAAGTTTGCAAAAGTACTTTAAACATACAAAAAACTACAAAAAATACGCAACGTGCACATTTTGTCGCTATACGTATGTGCATATGTTAGCATGCAATAGCATGTTTACAAATTTTTAATTTTTTTTTTTAATTGTTTGTTTGATATTTTATATTGTGCTGACAAACTTTTTAAAAACAAACTGTAAAAAAATATTACATTGTTGTTGTTTTAAATATTATTGATCAACAAACGGTAATTGCAATTATGTCTATGTTTAATTCACAATCTACATATTTGAGAGTGCAAGTTTATACAAGTTTATATAAAGTGTTAAAAAAGTTTACAAGGTCATGGATAATTCAATAATTTTTTATAGTGCAATTTCTGATATTTGGATCGATAGCAATAAAGATATTGAAAAAATTAGAATACCATGATGATATTAAAAAATTATTGATAGAGTGAAAAAAATTGTTCTTTTTTATTGTAATTTTTGCATGAAACATTTTAAATGATATAAATTACAATAATATCAAATTTGAAGATTGTACCTAAAATATTTTAGAAAATATGGCACTTTTTATGTTGGGGTTGTATGGGGGGTGGGGGTAAAAGTGGGCCAAAGTCCAAAACTTTATTCCGATAATGTTTGTAACAATATAACATTCAAGTATACCAAAATTTAAAGTTATACCTAAAGTATTACGGACAATACGGCATTTTACAAATTTCGATTGTATGGGAGGTGGGCGTAAAAGTGGGCGAATTTTCTTAATTTTTTTTTTTTAAACTGGAATTGTCTCAAAAGTAACCTGTGCAAAATTTCAGAACTCTGCAATTACTCCTTGTATTTAATGCCGGCGTTGTCTCACTGTGCGACGTCTTCGAAGAAAAAAGGTCCGATGACTCCTCCAGCGAAAACAGCACACCATGCAGTAACTTTGAGCGGGTGTAATGGCTCTTCGTGGGTTACACACGGATTTTCAGTGCACCAGAAGCGTAAATTTTGCTTATTTACGTACCCGCTAAGATGGAAATGGGCCTCATTACTCATGATTATTTTTGATGAAAAATCATCTTCCTCTTGGTGGTGATTCAGGATGGCTTGAGCGTGTGTTAGACGCGATTGGCGGTCAGCAGCTAACAGCTGATGCACCGTCTGGACTTTGTACGGAAACATCTTCAAATCTTGTACAAAAATTCGCTGTAAAGACCGTCGACTGATAGCCATTTGCGTGGCACGTCGTCTGGTCGATGTCGACGGCGCTTCCATGACATCCTCGGCTACAGCAGCAATATTCTCTGCAGAACGGCTACTCCGGGGTCTGCCACTCCTGGCAGCATCTCGTGTTGTGCCAGTTTCTTCGCGGCGAGCGGCTAAACGTCGCAGTGTTTCACCAGTAGGCGTTGGACGGCTAGGAAATCTGCGACGAAATTCACGTTGTGCCAAAGTCACCGACCGATTATTGGTCAAATAAATAGTCACCAATATTCCGCGTTCTGGAGCAGTGTAGCGTAACATTGTTTATTAACGTGTATTTTGCATGTGTTTACTACACAAATGTCAAAACAGAACTGACATTAGGGGCCAATTGCAAAATTTGTAGCATTTTCTGATAGGAGGATTTCTTTTGCGCCACCTTGTAACTGTTGCGCATTATAAAATAATATCTACTGTTTATACTATATGAGGTGCCGTACTGTAAGTTCGAGGGCTGCAAGAGCCATACATTAACACTAATATGTAAATATCACTTGTCCGTTGCTTCTTCTAAAATTAATGTGGGGAGCAGTGTCGGTTAATAAAAGAAAATTTTTTACGTCCTGTTTTTGCAAATAAGCCTGCAATATGGTTTCAATGGATACTTTTAAATATAATTTTTTAAGAGCGAATAATTTTTAAAAATTTGGAAATAAAATTTCCAGAGCGATCACCGGATTTTTCCGCACTTGGATATTTTGTTTTGGGTTATTTGAAGGAAAGAGTACATGTGCAAAGGCCCGAAAAAACTTCTGTTGTAGAAATTCGAAAGTTTTACAAAATGTTCTAAACCGAGCTCATCAGATAAAAAAAAGATAAAAACGGGAATCGTTTCAATGACATTATTTCTCATACTTAGTTTTAAAAAATTTCCATTTCGTATTTTTTTAAATTCGACAAAAAATTAAAAAAAATTATATACACGAAAAAGTTATTCAATTAAAAACCCTAATGCGACTTTTGGCCCCTAATACTTCGATTGCACTTAACACACTTGAAATTTACATTATTAGGGAATAGCTGTAAATTTTGTTCAATTAATACATAAATATTTAAAAAAAAATTCTATATTTAAATTTTTTAACCAGGCTTGAGTTCATATTTTAATAAGAATTTTTTTTTAATTGTGATAAAAAGTAAAAGGGTTGCTGTTTGGTTAAAATTTCAATCTAACTCGTTGTGGTAAAAATATATATGAAAAAAGGAAAAACTCAAGTAGTTACCGAATTCAATTAACTTAAGTCCCGTGAGTTAAATAGATGATATTTACAACCAACATGTAACCATCGATCAGAGAGTGCTGATGATGAAATCGTAGCTGGTTTCGAAAATGCATTCCACTCGGCTAGTGTCGGTAAAAATATAATTTTTCAGATTTATTCTTTCATTTATCACAATTAAAAAAAAATAAATTCTTTGTAAAAATAAAGAGTATTAAAATATGAACTCAAGCCCGATTAAAAAATTTAAATATTAGTTTAAATAAAAAATTTCGATAAAATAAAAAATTCAATTTGCATAAAACACAGGGCACGGTGCAAACAATCATTCATTTACTGTTGGTCAATCAACATTCAGTTGTATACTGGCCTCACAGAAAAATAAAACAAATGATTATAAACATTGATTGTTAAAAACAATTATCTGTTCTTATCGCTACCTAACTGGTGGCTAGAGCAGGACAAAAATAGTGATAAAATGAAAGACAATAACAAACAAAAGTAAAAGGGTTGCTGTTTGGTTAAAATTTCAATCTAACTCGTTGTGGTAAAAATATATATGAAAAAAGGAAAAACTCAAGTAGTTACCGAATTCAATTAACTTAAGTCCCGGGAGTTAAATGGATGATATTTACAACCGACATGTAACCACCGATCAGAGAGTGCTGATGATGAAATCGTATCTGGTTTCGAAAATGCATTCCACTCGGCTAGTGTCGGTAAAAATATAATTTTTCAGATTTATTCTTTCATTTATCACAATTAAAAAAAATAAAAAAAAAATAAATTCTTTGTAAAAATAAAGAATATTAAAATATGAACTGATTAAAAAATTTAAATATTAGTTTAAACAAAAAAGTTCGATAAAATAAAAAATTCAATTTAAAATTCTATATTTTAGATCAAAAATTTAACGTTAGCATGAAAGAGTAAAGCTGAAAATCCATACCACACTTTCTCGCGTCAGCGCATTTACCTCATACGCTTTCTTCATTTCAAATTACAAACCGAGCTCTTGGCACATAAAATAACACAATTTGAGAGATGGCATTATTTACAATATATTATTTATTTATTTACAATATATTAAATTCCAAAATTTTCTTTTGTTTTATTGTTCATAAAACGATCAAAAACTATCTAGAAAATAAATAAAAACTAAGAACAAATTGAATGACACTTAAATGATAATGCTTGCATGAAATATTGTAGCATCTAGCTAGATGAAAGTCAGTTTATAAATATTTTTTTCTAAAAAAAACCAAAACCTACAACATATACAATACTTTACTGTTAAAAAATGTTTAGTTAATATATAAATTTATTTGTAAACTATTCTTGCAATTGTATGCTCTTGACAATGTTGCTCTACAAAAGAACACACTCTCACATATGCTATGTATGGCTGTAGGTCGAGCCATATAAGTATGGATGAAAATATAGAAAGTAAAAATAAAAATAATCTTAGACGATTTCCGCTTTAAGTTCATTTCTGTGCCAGCAGTTCACATTCATACTGAGATTGTTGGAGTGTGTGTATATGCTTTTTTTATTTCTTTATATAATAGTTATTACTAAGAATCCATTTTTGTACTAGATTATTTTAACTTTTTTTTTTTAAGTTCACTCAACAACAATTTTCTTTTTTTCATCTCTGACTTTAGAATTTTTATTGTGATTTTAGTTGAGTTTTATTTTTCTTTAACAAGTTGCTTAAATATTGTGTTGAATTTACCAGAGATTGTAGGTTGCCAACTTACTGCATTTATTTTAATTTTTTATTTTTTGTTTCTTTGTTACAGCTTTGGCTTCTTAAATATCCTAGCTACGAGTTATAGGTAGGGAGCAAGAAAATAAAAAGTATTGGTTTGCATTTTAGCTCTAGCTTTTATCGGACGCAATACATTGACATTGTTTCTTGCCATTTTTATAATGTAGCTATTGTTTTTATTACTATCAGGAGAAATAACTTGTTGGAAAGGATTTTTTGTAACTAAACTTAAAGTTGTATTACAGCTACTACGCAATACTTCTTACTAAACCCTCATAGTACCAATGTGAAAATTAAAAAAAATTCACTTGTTTACATTATTCATACATTTGCGAAAAATAACCTTAAAAATTTTAAGTTCCTGAAAAAACATAAATTGTTTAGCGTTTAACTCCGGAGTAAAGAAAACTTGCATAAATATTAAAGAACTGCTCAAGTATAAGAAAAGTGTCTTACAAATATTCTTATTAGTTTTCAAATAGTGTATGAAGACTCTCTCATATTATAAAGTACATATCAGCAAAAATACGAGCTTCGCTTTACAACAAAATCATTAATAGATAACAAAAAAATTAAATAGACCAGTGTTGGAATTAAATAAAGCTGAATGGGAAGAAATATTAAATAGAAAGTTTACACTGAAATAGAACATTTAAAACATATTAAAATGTCTTGAAAGTAGATCCAGATCAAAGAAAATCTTGAACCAAAACTTTACCATGTTAAAATGTAAAAACAAATCCCTTGTAAGGAAGTTATTTATCTTTAAAATTACCTAAATGTAAATGCAGTTTATACGATTTTTTGCAGATGTTCTATTTTACTCGATGTTTTTGCTTTGATTACCGTTTTTTATTTTATTGTCTTTTTTTATATTATATTTTGCTTGAAAACAGCAAGACTAACAAAGTGGGGAGAAGAACATTTCGAGCGATGTTTTGTTATTTGTATTCTGAATTATAGTGACTAGAGGTAGTGTAGAATAGAACACATAACTTTTAGAGCATTTTATGTAGCTCTCAGATATATTTTTCAACACCCCAAGCTTTATGATAATGAATTCTATCTAAATAAGGTTCCCCACAAAATACTATGGCTTGCGTGAATATATTTCTTATATAAAACATTTAGGGCAAACAAGGGTTAACAAAGAAAGACCTTTTTTTCTTGTGTTATCGGGACTTACTGTAAGCTACTTTTACCTTTTACATTTAGTTTTGTTGTAGCTATTTGTTGTATAAGTCGTCTTATTGCTGGCATTTTACAAAAACTAGTCACGTTTAAGTGGTCATCATCATCAGTAGTTACAAGAAAATTTGTTGTGTGTTTATGCACTGTGAAATACATATTTTCACATATTGCAACATAAATAAAGGTATGTAACTTAAACTGGGTGACCAAAACAAGAAGCAGGTTAACAAAATCATTTACTTGATAAGTTTTCAACTCGTAAAACATTTCTAAAAAGTTTTTGTATTTGTCAAACATTAGCAAAAAAAATTTTCAAAGAGAATTTTCGCTTAGTTCTTTGATGAAAAAGAATTTTAACTTTTTTGGCTTAGTTGAGAAAAAATGTCCACTAATTTATCTTTATATTTGAATTATTTTATTTCTTTTCTTTAAATGTACATATATTACATTCGATTTCACATCACCGTTTTCCGGAGGATGCAAGAGCAACAACTCTCCTGTTTCATGATTCCTTAACCATCCAGACTGCAGAAACAAAATAATAAAAAACACATACAAGAGGAATGCATTCACATTGTATTCATTTTGAAATATGTTCTGTAGTCATTGATTAAAATGGATATTTTATAATGTTCAGAAAGAAAGACATGAAAATGTAAGGAAGCACACACTTTTACATGATGGCATATACCCCCTGTGCAAAATAAAACTTGTTAAGGGACAAAGGTAATTCATAGATAAAATATATTCGTCTTGCAACCAGGTAGTAAAAGTCCTGCTTTCGTACATGTTTGATTTTTGTATTTCCATTATTTGAAGAGAAATTGGAACCAACTGCTGTAGTGGTATTTATTTACACTCAGTGTAAATAAGTACTCTACTGTATTAAAAATAAATGTAAAGAATGTAAACATTAATTGATGGAAATATTTTAACATTAATTTTTTTTCTGTTACTCAATGAGTCTTTTAATACTTTTTAATTTTTTAGTTACAAAAAAGAAAAAAGAAGTGTTAAAGACACATAAATAAAGCTTTGAAGATGGTCTAAAAGAACAAATAAAACAAACATGTTGGAGTTCAGAAAATTTCAAATTGAGTTATTAAAAAGGCTTTCAAAGAATTTAAAATTTTTAGAGAATATTTATGCAGGTTTTCCGTTGAACTTAACAGAATTTGTTGTGACATATACTTATAATAAAATTTAAAAAAAAAACTTCACTGTACATGATATATTTCTCGAAAATTATAAAGACTCTATATATTGTCAATGGTTTAGAGAGCAAAACAAAAATTCTTATTAAAAGTATGTCTATCTGTCTTTCAGTTTACCTTCTTGGACTTGATTGGCATAAACCACGGAAAATATTTCTAGACAATTTAGCATGAAAGTACCTGGGTAAAAATATATACTACTTATAATAACGAGATAATATCTCATTTCCAACAGAAAAACAACAATTGATATTAATATTTCAAATAGTACTAAAAGATTGGTAAGAAATACTTGCAGATAAGGACACTACAAAAGGGGGGAAAAAATTTTTACTTACAAATATAAAATTAGAATATGCTAACTTAATGAAATATTGAAGCAAAAGCCCTTTTGATCTAAAAGACCGATTGAACTAGAACGCCGACATAGCTCACTTAAGTGTAGAGCAGCCAGCAAATTAAACTAATATTATGATATATCTTAAGACGTCACTTCATTTTAAAAAGTGAATCTTATAATTTTAAAATCAAGTAAGAGTGCTATATGTATGTGTATATGTATGTTTTGTAAGCACGTTATTGCTATTGTGAAAAAAACGAGGTGGTCGCGGTTTTTTCCTCATATCTGAGTTGTTTATGTACCGATTTTTCTGATTTACAATACCGATCTGCTCCCGAATATTTCTGACATTTTAATACCTCACGCGGGCTAGGAAATGTCAGGGGTCTTCAAAAAGTTGATTTCAACATACACACGGACAGGCTGACAACGCTTAACCAAACTCCCCTATTCATAAACTTTCATCAAATATATACTTTATGGGGTCGGAAATGAAAATTTTACAAATATCACACGGAATGACAAACCTATGTATTTATACCCTTTTTCACTTTTGTGTGAAGTGAATAATGAGAATCACAATACTAGCCAGTGCCTATATATGAAAATTTAAGGTTTTTTTCACTTTACAGAAATAGAAATTATCTAAGGACATGGTTAAAGTCATATACTTATACTTATATGTTAAAAACATTTATTTTACGTCATTGAAGTTTTAAGAGAGATCAAATACTTCTTGACTTTTATAGCACACGAGCTATGTAAGAAAAGATTTTTTTAATTGGGTTCATTTTTGACCAAGGATAAAACTTTTATACAGTTGACAAACGTGGTCAATATTGATTTATTTACTTAGGGATTTAGAATATACATAAATGTATGAAAATTTAGAATTTAAATTAAGTTAAGGTATATTGAGCTATAGCAACTGGGCCTTAAGCTAAGTAATATTATATTATCATACATACTAATGACTATATACAATTATGCGATGTAGGGGTGGTGAGGGAGTACACGGGCTCGTTTCTGCATGGTCAATATATCTCCCGCAATGTTTTCAAATATTATTATATCATTAATATTATATTATCTTATTCAGTTCATTTATAACTCAGTACGAATATTCGCTAGAAAACTTTTGGAGCGAGAAAAATTTTCTAGAAAAGCAAACATTTACAAAGTCAGGTATAACTAAGAGATCAATTAAATAGAACCAAGTAAGCAGCATCAACTTCTTTCTGTTCTACCAAACCTAGATTCCTAATTAAAATGAAAAAAAAAACAAGTAACAGTGCTATATTCGGCCGTGCCGAATCTTATATACCCTTCACATCGTGTAGTCATGCAATAACAATTGTTTGTATCACCATTCATCCCATATAAAATACGTGCATACGTACACGTTAGAATAAATGTGGCATCGAATCCCAGCTGAGCCAAAAAAATTTTATTTTATTTTATTTAATATATTATTTATATTTTATTATTTTTTTTAAATTTTTTTAAAAAATTTTTTTAGAAAAATTTTTAAAAAATTTTTTTAAATTTTTTTTAAAATTTTTTTTTAATTTTTTTTTTGTAGTTTTTTTTATTATTTTTTTCTTATTTTTAATATTTTTTTTTTGTAATTTTTTTTTGTTTGGTATGTTTTTCACATGTATTTATGTATGTATGTTGTTGTTGTAATTGTGAAAAAAAACGAGGTGGTCGTGGTTTTTTGCTCATATCTCAGAAAGTTATGGGGCGATTGTGCTGAATTTCAATAGCGATTTATTCCTTGATATTTCCAAGAGATTGATACCATATACAGATCTGAGGAACATGTAGTTGCTTCTAAAAGTTGATTTCAACCAACACACGGACAGACGGGCAGACGGACAGACGGATAGACGGACAGACGGACAGACGGTCAGGGCTTAATCGACTCCCCTATTCATAAGCTTTCAGAAAATATATACTTTATGGGGTCGGAAATGAAAATTGTAGAAATTACAAACGGAATGACAAAGCTATATATACCCTTGTGCACCACAGGGTATAAAAACATATAATTCCAACAAGACTGCGCTACATGACAAACTATCGACTTTTATAACGACAGATATTACTCGATCTTTCCCAGAAATTTACTATTAGAATTTTCAGTTTTCTTGTTAAAAGGACGGATGTTATTAAACGATGTTAGTATCTTTGAAAAGTTACATTCACAAATGATTAAAATGTCAAAAGTATAATTTTTTAAAGTCCTAAACTCGTACAAAAAAACCAGTAACCTGACCAAAATAGTAGATACGCTTGTAAATAGTTCTTCGACGCTTTAATATGTATCCTTCTTGTAGCTTTGTCTTACACCACATTCTTAATACTTTTAACATGTCACCGACAAATAATACATTTTTATTGATCAAAGTGAAAATTTATTTGTCCAAAATAATATATTCACATGAAATTTAAGCACATCTCTACGGAATATAGTTAGATATCTCTATTTGAAAGACAATGAATTGTATATATCCTTATATCCGATGAAACTAAAATTAATTTATTCGAAAACGACTCTGAAAGGAATGTAAGACGCCCTTAAGGTTAACAATTTGATGTAAGATTTACGTAAAAAACCAAAAAGCATGGTTTTATTATAAAAACATTTGCGGTGTATTTATCTATTATTTTGTTCAGGTGTGTATATATATATATGTATGAAGCCCTCATACTATTGTTTAAAGAGCAACGTTTTCCTTTGAGATTTCTTTTATTCGGTTCCTCCTCGAGGAAGGTAGTTAGGTAGGTAGGTAAGGCTGGTGCAAAGTTACCCTCACACCTTCACTCGGAGACCATTACGGTCCATTGTGACGCCTTAATAGAGAGAAGAATAGAATAAGAATAGAAATATTTAGGATAGAAAAGAAAAAAAAGCAGACAATTCCAGAGTCTACGGCGGGAATCGAACCCGCAACCCCCAAACAACTGACTTGTCCTTTAATGGCTAGTCCACAGGGGCACTCTCCTCCTCGAGGAACTGCAATACAAATTTTAGATTTTGTATAGGTAGGAACGGGGGATGCAGAAGGCAGTATCTGCCTCCCACACCCACACTGGGAGACCAACAAAGTCCATTGCGTTAATAGATTTTGTATAGCCTTAAGAACTTTTAATATATTTTTTTTTCATTGTTTCACAGGACAGTGTCCTTATGTTATATAAGCAAAAGTTTAAAAATATTTTTTTTAATTTTCCATTTTACATCTATTAAATGTAGAATATATACAGGTTCGCATTACACTTCACACTTAGTTTTGAGTTAAAATTAAGGTTGTCTTTTATTCAACTTTTTTTTCTGCAAAACACACATGTCAGATATGATTTTAATATAAAACATATTTTTATAAACACAAAACAGAAGTAATACTCCTGATAAACACTCATTTAACCAGGAGTACGAAAATAATTTGTGTGTTTGTAAAAATATGGGGCTGCAGTTTGATTTCATTTCTTTCATTTTTAAATTCTTTGGTTTTTAATTTTAAGCAGTAATTTTCTTTCACAAATCTACATACATATGTATGTGTGCCTATCTTCAAGTATTTGAACTAGATTTTTAATGTTGCATATACAGTCATGATGGCATGTTGTAAGCGCCTTTGGGCCCTTATTTTAATGGTTTATTCGTTTTTTTTTGTTCTTGGGCTTTGCAACACAAAAATAGGACAACTAAAGTTGATAATTTCTATAATTTCATTAATTTTAGAATATGAGAAAGGATATTTAAAGACTACATTTATATTTTAGGGAAATTTACAATTTATGTGTGACGAAAAATGTTGTTTGCTTGTGTAGCAAATTAAATGGAGGTTAAATATTGAATAAAACTTTTTATTTAAATTTTTGAGTGGTTTGTAAGTTTACAATAGTAAGCAAACAACTTGCGTAACTTCCTTTTTTTTCTTTAAATTTTTGGTTTTTGAGACAACTAAACACTTCAACTATACTTGACTGTCCAAGTGCCCAGTACCAGAAAACACAGAGTTACGATAATATTTTTCATACAATTAGTTGCACAAATAAATTTGTTAGCAAGCTGTGTATGATAAATCGATATTTTTGACTCTTGTTTTGCAGAGATTTCACTAAATTTTAATAGCCATTTTTTTAGAAACTGAAATGCAAGTACAGGGCGGACTGAAAGAAACCATGTGATTTAAAAATTTAATACTTTTTCGTTTATATAAATATATTTTTTAAATTATATAAATAGCACCTGGAAAATAAATAGAGGAGAGACTCAAAACTAAACAAGGAACCGAGGCAATATAATTTTATTATTAAAATCACTGATTAATTATTTTAGTGCAAGGAGCATCCCACTGACATTTAACGTCACAACTTCGTCCTCTGAAGCATTGATTTATTGTTTAAATAATCGCGACCACCAACAATGCATCGTAAGGTATCGTTTAATGCACACTGCGAAGCTGTGGAGCAAAGTGTTAACAAAACACCAGAAACCTCTAGCCCAAGGCGTCCTGCTGAGCACTCACATCATTACAGCACCTTTTTAAGGAGTGATAATTTGAAAACCATTTAAGATGTAAAACAAGCCAATCATTGGCAACTTTTAAACTTTGCTGTAAACTTAAAATATTGGCCAGAAATGAAATCAGCGTAATACTAAAAAATATAACCGTAAATGGAGGGCGATATCGGTTCATGCTGGAATATTTTGTCCGGCTCTTGTACATGTGCCACTGCCCACAATGCTCGAGAAACAATGGCAATTTCAAGTCTAATTTTGGAAAGCGAATAATTTCCAGCAGTTCAAAAATTATTTGGCCAGCATATTCCATATATTTGTTAGCATTCGACTATTCTCTTCATTTTGCAAATTTCAATTGACACCAGAACTCCCGTGAGTCTTACATGAACAGCGAAATGATGTTGTTTAGTGAATTCTTGAACAGCAACAACTGGCTCCGAATTCAACGAACAAACTCGTTGTTGCGACAAAAAATATTACCCGTTTGATGGTTTCACTAACCGTCAAAATTATCATACTTCCGACCATGTGTAAATGTTTCTATTACTACATATTTTGGACTTAAGGAATGTTGGGTTATATATCTTCACAAATGACACTGGCTTAGAAGTGTCTGGTACGCCGTCATTAGTTCTCTATATTGCTAAAGGATACTTAACTAATTTTTAAAAGAATTTAATAATATTTCAATGGACGACATGTAAAACAGGGATGGATAACTAAATTAGCTTTAATTTTTTTTAAATAAAAATGTTGTAGTACTTTCAGACTTTTTTCGCCAATGCATAACTAAATACATTAATATGAATTAATCCAATTCTCTGTTTAAACAGGGCTTATGTTATGGTTAAGAGAATATGTTTAAAGAATACGTCAGGTAACTTAAAAAGAAACGCAAAAAGTAATAATTTTTCAAAAAGCATGAAAAACAGAGATCAAGGAATTGTAGTACAAAACCAAAATCTAATTTTTTCTGCTGCAGGGATTTGATTTGGATTTTTTTTTTATTTGGAACCTTTTGAAATAATAATTAACATGCTTGAACACACTCATTTAAATTATATAATTTAAAAGCATTTTAAACCATAAGCATGATGTCGCCTAATTGCTCAACAATTTTCGTAAGAGTAATGAACATATTTCGTTAGAAAACAAATGCTTATTTTCCACATGAAATGTTACATTCTGAGACATGTCGTCGTAGGGTATTGAAAACAACTTGAGTTGAAATTTTTCCTTTAATCACAATTCTAGACGAAATCTTACAATTAAGTTGCTTTTGTCTCCTTTATCATGTTTAAAGCAAGTATTTAAATTTTTTTCTGTGAACATTAAAAAAAAACGTTATTGTAAACTTATTAAGCTTGCCCAAACTCCCCTTCCATTCAAACTTGCAATTGTCGTAGAAGCACCAATTTTCGTTTCTGTCATTTGTGTCATGTATCATTGAGTATTTACTGCGTACATTTTTGTGTCATGTGTATTTTTTTATTTTCTTGTTCATGTTTGTTGCATGTTGTTGGTGAGTAGTGGTGTGTGTGTGTAAGTTTGTATCTTTTTGTATTTATCATTCATTGTCAGAGATGCTGTTAAAATATATTTTGACATGTGCTTCCTTTCATGCCATTGCTTCTTCCTTGTTAATATGAAATTTTTGCATTCTTTTAAAAAAATGAACTAAAAAGACATCAACAACAAACTTGTTGTTGTCAATAATGATGGTATGTGTGTGTTCTGGCGCTGTTACTGTTGCCACATCTGTTTATTTGTTTTTTTTTTTCTTCTTTTTTTAGTATTTTCTTTTTGTGTAGTTTTCCCCCAAGTTCGTTTTATCTCTTCTCTCAAATGGTTTACCAACAACATGTGTTTTAAACAACAACATCACATGTATGAATAAGTCCACGACTAAATGAATGAATGAATGAATGAACGACAGAACGGTTGTATGCAAGTGTGTAAGAATTTCAATATATTTACTGTTCACATATATTGAGTTATGAATATAACTGTAAATGTTTATATGTTATACTTTTATGCCAGACTTAATAATGGGGCATGATGTTGTTTGTCAGTGCACACTGTGAAGTGGGGGAAACAAATGCAACAACATATTTTGATGGTTTTGTAATGAAGTTTTGACATTTGTCTTGTGCATCATACACTTGCATTGAGATTCACTACAGACTTATATACACAAACCATGTAAACCTATGATATACATAAAAGAATTCGTATATAATGAACATCTAGATCAGTGCTATTCAACCTATGGTACGCGTACCACTTGGTGGTACGCGAAAAATTTCCAGTTGGTACGCGAATTCTTTTAAAATTTTAACGATTTCTATTTTGCAATTGGAAACAAAAAGAAAAATCATCCTAAAAGTATACCTTTAATGTACATGTTCTTATGTTTTTTGTAATTTTTATTATTTTATTTATTTATTTATTTATTTATTTATTTAAATTTCGGCAACCAAGCCTCTAGGCCATAATTGGCTACAAACTTCTACTAAAAAAAAAAAAAAATTTACAATGCTTTTTACTTAAACTATAAAAATATAATGTAAAAATTTAAATATAAGTAAATATAAGGGAATTAAAAATATAATGACAAGAAAATTGCACAGAAAATATAAGCCAAACTAACCAAACTTCAGACCAAGATTGAAATATGTAAATGGATAAAGAATGGTCATTCAATTAAGTACTATTATCAGACAACTCGCGAAAAAGTTTTTTCCTAAAAGAATCAATGTTAACATCAAACGTCCTTAAAGTATCCGACAACCTATTATAAGTTCGTGCCACTCTCACACAAAAAGATCGTTCCAAAATTGAGGTCAATCTAGGTATGATCAACTGCCTTTTTCTATTAGATCTGCAAAACCTAAAAAACTTAACTAAATATTTAGGTATCTGCAACTTATATAACTTATAAAAGTGTAAAATATTTCTAAAATTTATAAATTCCATAAAAGAAAATCCTAAAAACTTCAAAACAAACGATGAAATATGCTGACCAAATCTAACGGAGTACAGAAACCTAACCACCCTATTAAATACTAACCTTAGTCTCTTTATAATATATCCAAAGGTACCTGCGTACACTTCTAAGCCATACAAAAATATAGGCATAATAAGAGCATGAACAACTTGTTTCTTTACATTAAAAGGCAGCGATAAATTTAAACTGTATAACTTACGTAAAGTAAAGTTAATTCTAGATATAACAAAATTGACATGACTCTCAAAATTCAGACCTGAGTCAAGAATAACACCAAGGCATTTAATTTTATCAACAAATTCTATCAAAGTCCCATCCAAAGTAACAGAAAAACTATTTTTAATGCTTTTACCAAAGATAATTGCCTTTGACTTTCTAACATTAACTGAAAGACCATTATCAGAAATCCAGCATGATAACAATCCAGATGTATAATCAATCATGTTCTGGAAAACATCAGGGAACTCAGTTCTGCCTCTAAACAACAACTGAACATCGTCAGCAAATGAAAAAGGAACACACATATTACACGATATCTTATCAAAAAGATCATTCATAAACATTATAAAAAGCAAAGGCCCAAGGACAGATCCCTGAGGAACACCACTGTGAACTGAAAGCATTGAAGAAGCACGACCACCACTATATACAAACTGCTTTCTACCAGAAAGATAAGAAAAAATTAATTTACAAGCAGACCCCGAGAAACCATAATACATATGCAGTTTTTTAACCAAAATGGAATGACTTACTTTATCAAAAGCTTTAGCTAAATCTAAGGATAACAACACACAAACACCCTTGTCAGAAACACTTTCTCTAATATGCTCAGTTAAACCAAGCAATAAAGAAGTAGTACTCCTATTGCATCTGAATCCAGACTGACAGTCGTGAAGCAATAGACTATCATCAATATGCTCTACAAGTTGGATCTTAATTAAATACTCAACCATTTTAGATAAAATTGGTAAAATAGATATTGGTCGAAATTCATCCATCATATTTTTTTTTTTTTTTAATTTTATTGTTTTTTATTATTAATAAATAAAATAGATTAAAAATTTTAAAATTGTTTACATTATATTTTTTTTTGGTGGTACGCGAAAAGTCTGTCGTGAATTTAGTGGTACACGAGCCAAAAAGATTGAATAGCACTGATCTAGATCATAGAGTGCGTTTTTTTTTCTTCTTTTGTTGGTGTGAATAGGTGGTTAAGTCGTTAAAGTTGTAATAAATAATGTGTTTATATTTACATCTATCAAACACATGTGTGACTTATTTATATGCAAGTTAAACAAAACAAATTAAATTAAAAAGTTTTATAAGGAAATTCTTTTTTAAGAAAATTTCAAATCAAATAAATAACAGGTAAATTTTTATTCTCATAGAATATAATTTTGAGGTCTAATGGCAGAATACCATGAAAAATTTTTCACCCATCACTAACCGATGCATTTCCGAAACTTGTTTCAGTGTTATTATCAGCACTTTTTCGTTAGGTACTACAGGTTTTGTTGGAAAAATTTATTAATGTGAATTACTAATGTAATAAAGTTTAAAAATAAACTTTTTTCTTCTAATTGCTTTCACGTTTTTTTCTTAATTCATAAAAAAGTTCTACTACAGAAATTTTTTTAAAATGCTATAAAGAAAATCTTTTACCAATTCTGACTTAATATTTTTTTTAATATCTCTCATTAAATTTATAAATTCCTACTACTTTGTAGCAAAATTTCCAGTTTATTACAAAACACCCATATAAAATTCTGTTTAACATGTCATGTTTTAAAAGTTTTTCCTCCCAACGCTTTTGCAACGAAAATCATATTTAATTTAATGTAAAAAAATTTTTGTGTGACATGATTGTAAAAACGTAATTATTGTTGTTCTACAAACCATATTTGTAATTGGTGTTGAGTTCTTGTATGTGTGTGATGTCGTTATGTTTTTCCATTTCAACATGACAGTAACAAATATTTTTGGTTTGTAATCATATTTACCCTACAAAAACTAAAATGATTTTTTTTTCTTCTACCAAATAAACACATTAATATTTAAATTATTCACTTTTCGTTTAATAAAATCAACAAGTTACAGCTGTAATTAAATTGTGAATATTATGCCTCGTGCATAAGCAAGTCTTTGTAGTTTGGGAGCTTAAAAAAAATTTAATCTTCACATTTTCATTGGACATTTGGTCGTCATTCATACAGTTGTTTCAAATAAATTATTGACTAGATGTAATATGCCAAATTGGTGGAAATATAGTAAATTATTTGCATTGCGTGACAAAATGACAAAAGTCTTTATGATGATGTCTACTGATCGGCAATGAAAGAGAATACTTAACTTGAAAGTACAAAAGCTTGTTAATGATATCAATGTTTAATGGCAATTTCGTGAAACAAGTAACACAGATTTCGATTTACCTATTGTTGCTTTCCATTATTTTTGTTTGTATTTTTTACAGAAAACTTTGAAGATTAAACACGAAACACTATAAGTAAAATATATGATGGGCATTGGCGCAGCAAAAAATTTTTTTGGGTGGAAAAAGCTTAACCCTTATGAGAATGACAGGGTACCCGGGTAACCATTTCATTTTTAAATTCATTTTCAATTTCATTTTTGAGAACTCTTAAGTTTTAATTGTTTTTATATTTCCATTGATATAGGTCCAGTATATCCCTTTGTATGGGCGAGGTATATTGATATTTTTTTAAGCCTTTCAGAGAGTGACAGGGGTACCCAGGTACCCAAAGTTATATAAGTATATATATAAAATTGCATGGAAGAATTATTATTATTTGTTTAAATAACATTTTCTAAGCATATTTCTTCGAAAAATACCCAATTTATTTTAGAATATAAAAAAATAATTTCTGCGCTAATAGTTATTAGGTTCTAGAGCTGTTAGAAACTACACACATGTATATTATTTTTATTTTTATGTATTTTTTTTATCTTACTTCATGTCTTGCTATAAAAAATAAAATAATCAAAAAATTCATTTGAGACTAAATAAAAAAATAAAGGCACATATAATATATAAAAGCAAATTGAAATAAGAAATCATTGGGAATCTGTCAAACAGGTGTCGCATATGAGATTATTGGTTGAGTGATCGCTTCAACAGCGTTCGAACTACTTATACAAGCTTTTCGTGTCTTTCTTCTCTTTTGGTCTTTTTGTTTACAAATATAGCAACTTCCTATAACTGCGATACGACCACTAGCCTCGCGATTTTGTAGGTAGGATATTCCTGCTGCTACATTATGCCCAATTTCTCGCCCAAGAACATCTTGTATTACTGATCGGATAAGCAATTTCTCACATACCTTTGGATTGTGACTACGTTTTTCCGCATTTTCTTTACACATTTTAAAACTTAAATTTTTCAAAAAATTTTTATAACGCGACGGTCACTTGAGGTAAATTGTGGAATGTGTTCCATACTAATAATATATCCTGCCAATTCTGCCACGTCTGAGTTTAGTTGCATACTCTCCCAATAGCTTATCCATATTATCAACGCCTGCTTTAGTTTGCTTTTAATACATTATAAATTCAGGCTTAGCAATTAAATTTGGTTCTCTTTCCGGCTTTGAATGCATAGTAGATAACGTAAACACAGCCTTTTTTTTTTTTGGCACGTAGGAACACATTTTTAGTAAATTTTTGTACTAAAAACTTTAGAAACGAAAAGACCAAAATGCATGTTATATTATAAGAGGTAAGGATAATTTTGGTTATTTGGTGTGTCATTCCGCCCTTTTTTAACAGTCTAGTTACGCCAATGATGGTCTACTAACTACCATCATGAGTCTTAAAAATTTAATAATTATTTCGTTGAAATGTTTTTTTTTTTTTTAAATAATAAAAATAAATCCTGCATAATAAGTAATGGCAAGGTTCTCCACTGAGCAAAGAATCAGTAAAAAAATATTTTACTTATGAATTATTTAAACGCAAAAAGCATATCATCGATATTTTAACGTTAGAATTTCACACTTTGAAGATTCGTTGTTTGGTTCATCGTCACCACCAACATAGCACCGTCACAGGTTTGCCACAACCACTGTACACAACGATTAGTTTATACTGTGCGAAAATTTTAAATGTGTAAAGCAAAGACTTAACGAAACATCAGAAACAAGGCGTTCTGTTCTGCTGCGAAAGGCTCGTTCTACCTTATGGAAGACTTAAAAAAATTGAAGCAATTGGAGAACATATTGAACCTGCAAATCGTCGGTAACGTCAAAATTTTGCAGTAATATTTCAACATTTGGCCAGAAATTAAATCAATTTTAATAAAAATCTGATTATGAGTATGAAACTAAATGTTGTTTTAATGGTTTTGTTAATAAGCAGAATTGTATGTTCTAGGCTAATGGGTTACTAATAATCCAGCCATTCATCAAAGCCAATTGCACTCCGTTAAGTGTACGAAATGGTGTGACAATTTAAATAAAAATATATTTGAGCCTCACTGTCCTGTAATATTTAGTAAATGAATTAGCGATATCGGATTATGCTAGAATATTGTTTAAATCCTGTTCTTGAAAACAGAACTGGAATGTGATTTCAGCAGGATGTAATCACTGTTTATATTGCCCAAAACATATAGAAATTTTTTACTCAAAATTTTGGGGGGATAAATAATTTCTGGAAATTCGAAAATTAATAAGCCAGAGGATTTGCCAGTTTTGTCCGAAACCGACTGATTTTCTTGGGATTATTTGAAGGAGTCAGTTTATGGAAACAACTTAATTCTTCAATGTTTTGATAGAAATTAAAGCACTGCAGTCACAAATTTTAAAAGATATTAAAGAAAAATCTTTAAAAAAGATTCCAGCATTGCGAAGCTAAAAACGGGGGGATTTTAAGTGACATATTTTTCCATACTTAGTGTTAAAAACTGTCTGTTGAGAATGCTTAATAATCTGAGAAAAAGAGAAAACAATATGTTTAACGAAAAAGTTAATCAGTTTGTTGATATGTTTATTTCAACAATCTCAAACTAAGTATTTATTTTTCTAATCAAATAAAAACTTATAATAATAAAAAACAATGAATATTTGATTATTTTCTAAACCTCATTTCCAAAGTAAAAATATATAAAGTATCACCACAAGTTTTTTAGCCCTATGGTGACTTGTGTATGTATTAAACCTTCGTTTTAGATATTACTTACATACAATTTTAGCAAAAGAATAAAAATTTCACTATAAAAAAAACTGGCAGCTCATGTTGGTACTAGGGTGATCGACTCGGTTTTACAACCGCTGGAAAACCCGGTTTTGTTCCTCTTTCAACTGGCGGTTTTTTCTAAATGTGGATTTTTCGAATTCGAATACACCGGTTTTTTTATCCGAAAAACCCGGTTATTTAATTTTTTTAAATTTTTTTCATATTTCTTTGTAACCAATCGTACCATATTATATTTAGTACGCGAAATGTTTTCACAAATCAGAAAATAAAAACTATTAACTATTCTATTCCATAATATTGTAAGAAATTTATTTGTTGTTTAAAAAACAAATGTAAAATAAGAAAAATAATTGAGCTTAAATATTATTTTTTTATTATATATAAGCCTAACGTTAAAAGTTAAAGATAATTGAAGCATAAACTTAGCTGATCGATCACTTTTAGGTAAAAAGTGTAGTTACAATAAAGAAAAACCAATAACCTCATCTTCCAGATACTACATTTAATTAATGGCATTGAGTGTCTGTCAACTTAAATTTCAATTAAACCATCGAACAAACTAGTTTATGCCTATATTTGTATGTCTGTCAGGGGTATAAGAAAGAATTTTTAAAATTTAATTTTAACGACTTTTTCCCTTGTTATTAAAATGTATTTCAAATTACAAAAATAATTTCAAACAAAATACGTTAGTGCATATTAGTTTCAAAGATCTATTTAACATTTTAAAAATGTACAGAAGGAGAAAAAAAATTATAACAGCCTTATTAAAAGTCTTATTTATTTATGTATTAATTAGTTGTATTTATTTATTTTGCTTGCAAGGAATACCTTTTGTTCTTAAATTCACTAATTAAAACCAAATTAGTCAACTCTATTCATGTCAGTTATTGCGTATTTGTGCAGCCAAATGTATATAAATTGTAAAAATTTCATATTTATATATAAATTTTTTTTACAATATTTTTTTAATTTTTTCTTTAAATATTATATTTGATATATTCAAACCGGTTAACCGGGTTTTCTCAATTTTCAAAATAGTAACCGGTTTTTTTTAAATTTGAAATTTCAAACTATTTGAAAACCGGTTTCCTAAAAAAATCGAATAATCGATCACCCTAGTTGGTACTCAAACTTCGTCCAACCTGTGTTTCTATTTGCTTATAATTGTAAAGAGCGAATGTAGTTTTAATTACAGTGTTACCAGTTCTCACACAATTCAAACCCAATACCTATAACTATTAACGTTTTACTAACCACGTACAAATAAATAGCACTTGGTTTTTATAAACGTTAAATAAATAAAAGAAAGATAAAGAGCGATGTGTACTTTGCAATGATTTTACGTTAAACATGCTTGATTGGTTGCCTTAAAAATTTCTTGGGTTGTGTTCCAATTAGAAAATTCTGATCAAAAGAGTGCTGATGATGAAACCATAGCTGGTTTCCAAAATGCATTCCACTCAGCTAGTATCGGATGACTAATTTTTCATTGATATTCTTGTCGTTATCGCATTGAACTTATAGCCTAAATTTAAAATTTAACATACAAAATAGAAAAAGTTCATAAAATGTAAATACTAGGAAATTTGTAGTTGGCCAAATACGTTATCTAATGGGAAATCATACATAAAAATTGTATACTTTATAAATTCTTATACAAAACAAATAACGATCAGTTGAAATTTATGAAAAGAAATTACTATAAAGGCTTTATTCACTTTTAAACAAAATTTTAATGATTTCTAAATAGCAGACTATGTACCAGCATTAGTTGTTATCAAATTAAATTTATCTTTATTTAATAACTATCATTTTCTTCTGAATGCAATAAAAAAATTATAAAAATTTAAAACTAATTTAATACTTCTTGATGAGAAAACTAGTAGACACAATTAAGCTCACAGAAAATAGTAATTTATAAATTACCTATCAACAAATACAAAATGTTCTTTTTTTCATAATGAATTTCTTTTCAAACATTTAATGAATCATTAAGTTTGTTTGCGTGTCAGACATGCTTGAGTCTTTTTCACTACCCCAGAACACACCCCTATGAATGTGATAATTAAAAAATATTCAAAACTAATGCACTTTTACTTCTAAGAAATAGTTGAAAAGTGAAAAAAGAGGAAAAAACATATTAAATTTTTCAATTAATATTAAATTTAACAATTGTATGAATCATTAGTTTCCTCGACATGTAAAAGAGCGTTAAGAATTTATATATTTTTTTTTCTTCCACTTTTTACAGAGTCCTTTGTGTTTGTGAAACATGTTAGAAGGAACGTGTGCATTTGTAATGAAATACTTTATTTTCGTTTAAATTGAAATTACTCTTTGCCATGTAAGTATTTGACTTTAACTCTATAAAAAACATTAGTTTTAATGTGCATTTTTATTATTATTTTTTTTTTATTTGCTACATGGGTTTATCAGTGTATTGGTGTTTGAAATATATAACCCTTAGTATTGCTATTACTGCTCAGTTAATTGTTTGTTTATTTTCTCTGGAAGAGGCATCAAACCATTTATCTCTCTTTTTTTTACCCACCCAACTGCTTTTGTTGGTGTTTGCCTTTTTATAAGTGTTTGTTTTTAATGTCACGCCTTTTTGATTTCATATCATTTGCAGCAACAGAATGTATGATTGGCATGTATCTACCCGTACTATTGTGTGTATAAAAAAGGGGTCAGTACTCGTTTAATTTTATTTGATTATTATTATTTTTTAAATTAACATTGTTGGCGAGAATGCTTGTGGCAAATATGTTTGTTAAACACGACATGATTCACTCGCTTACCAATCAGAGTTCATCACTGTTCAGCCAATGCAACATTAGCAAACTACTCAGCCAACAACTTGTGTTTGATGATGATGATAATGATGATGATGGTGATGTGATGCTTGAGTTAATTTCCAAGTAAAATCTGATGAATAATGTGCGTGTATTCATTGTTGATTAAACGTTAAATTGATTAAAATTTTGTTTCTTTATTTTTTCGTAAAGAATAAAATACCTTTCATACTATCAACAAAACTTTACTACAGGTTTTAATAGTGTAAGCTGACTACACACAGATATAACAAGAGGTGTTGACCATTAAAACATGCTGCCTGACTGACCCTTGACACGTCAATGCCACATTAGCTACCGTGTTAAATTATACAAGTTGTGTGTCTGGCCTGCATGGATTTGCTGAACACAAACATTTAATCTCTTGTCCTTCTGTTGTCTACGAGCTAATGATAAAAATAGTTATAATGATTTTTTAATACAACAACTCATATATATTCTCACACACTTTAATCTCTCGCATGCTTATAAAGTTTTAAGAGGCGACCGTATTGATTATTGTGTTTGTTTGTGTGTCCCATGAATAGGTATCATAAGTTTATGCCAACATTTCTAACACTTGTAAAGGTTTCACACAAGTTGGGACACGAAATAAGTAAAGAATTTATAAAACTGATACAGAGTAAAAAATAAAGAAATATAAAAAAGATTAAAAACTTACCAAAGACTTTCGGTATATTTGCTTAAATTTTAAACCCTTATTTGATTTGCTTAATAGATAACATCTGGTTTTATAATAATAAGCCAAAATAATTTAAATTTCAATAAATTGCAATTAATTTACTCCTTCTCAAACACTTGCTTTAAGTTGAGGCAAATTCAATTACATTATGCAGGAAAACTTATTGCTTTTAATTAAGTTTTAACAAACCCAACAACTGCATAAGGTTTCAAACTTCCATACAAATGTTTTAAATTTCCAAACATGCGTCCTTCCACTTCACACTACAACAAATGGCCAACTAAGTTTTGCAGTTTTATTGGTTTAATCTATTTAGTGACATTAATCGAATGTCACAAACAAATAAGCAGACTAGCCGAGTTGTCAGACAGGCAGCCAGACAGACAAGAATCATTAATGGCGGATTTAACTCTTTGACACCACCTACTGTCTTTGTTATTGTAAAATAGAATAAAAACAAAATACAGCGTAAAAAATCCAAATAATAATAGGCTATTTGATAGAAGAGAGCATGTGTATTGTGCAGAGACAGATTTGGACATAAATCAAACACATATGTTACGAAATTTGATTCCGACAGATATTGGCATTTTAATTTTAAAATGAAAAATTTGTTTTAAAGCCTTTCGTTACATCAATATAAGCGAAATTTTTAACTGAAATAAATTGCTTCACCGATCCACTAAAAACATTCCAACAAAACATAAAAAAACACTAAAAAAAGGTTTAAATTAAACCTTTAGATAATTGGTGTATTCACCAGAAGTCCTCAGAGTCATATTATAATAATGTCGTAATTTACAAAAAAAAATCAATTAATGAAAAGTCTTGTATTATTTACTGTAACATTTTTTTTTTTAATTTTTAAAATAATGAAATATTATTACGTTATGGCAATACGTTACTTACGACACCCTGTGAATTCACAAAATATTTTAATCCTAACACTGCTATTACCTTAACGCATTATGAAAATATGAAAAAAAGTCAAAGTTTTTTTATTCTAGTTAAATTGTATTTTTGGACCAGCACAAACAATTGCCAGGTTTTGTTTTACTTTAGACAAACTGTGTGCGAAATTAAACAAAAAAAAAAAAACGATTTATTTAAAACTGTTTAATATATGATTTTTAATAGCAGTACAGTATTAAGTTTATAACGTTAATTTTTTTTTTTTTTTTTTATATTTTATTTCTGTAGTGTCAGTAATTTATGTGTGTTTATTGACACAATTAACCCCTTTTTTTAATTGTAAAAACATTTGTGGCGTCAAATGGAAAATAATAATTGCAATAATAGTAATAATAATTGCCTTGTTTTTATTATTGTTTTTGTGTTCAGTTTATTTACACATTAATATGAATTACAACATGTATTTAGGATGTAATTTATGAAGTCGAACACAACTCCCGGATGCATGACAACATAAAATGAGGAAACGACAAAAGTAAGCGTAATACATTAGTATTTGTATAGGAGCTCGTAAAACTCACCTTTTAGGCTGATAAGTACTATAAAAAGAGTAAAAAAAATTCTAGTCACCAAAAAAGTATAACCGATATATTTAAAAAGCCAGCGTCTTAATATTTACTTTAAGGATGCTAAGAGATCTCCTTCCTGGACATGCATATGGTCTATCGGCATAGGAAATTTTGTAACCTTTGTACCTAAAGTACAAAGAGAAAAGTAACCTAAAGTAGTAGTAGTAGAGTATGTATGTATTTCTTTACACATTAATCTTTTAAGTTATATTTTTTAACCTTTTAATTCTTTAAACACTCTCTATGAAGAAGTTTAGAGTGTTTTTCTTTAATAGGTTTTTCTTGAATTTTAAAGAATTTTTATAACGTTCACAAGTATTACGACTTAAAACTCTATTCTTGGTATCCTTCTTTTTTTATATATTAATAATCATGGCGATTTTTTTTAACACAGTTTATGCTCACATGAAACAACCGATTTTAATATAAACAAGTAAGAGCACTATATTCGGCTGTGCCGAATCTTTTATACCCACCACCAATTTTGTGTACATTTAAAGCACAATATTTATTATTTTGTTAATCGCTATGGAATAATCTCTTTATAATAAAATATGTATCACTTTCTTTGTAGAGGGTGGTTAAATTTTAAGGGCCCATGTTGAAGGTGAACTACAGCTGGTCTTTAAATTAGTTTTCTGCATTTCATTTTACATTTCTCAATCTCAAACTTACTCAATTTGATCCGTGGAAAGATACGCAAATGAGCAACGCTTTAAAGTTATTTAGGTTTTTTATGAAAATGGGCGTTCAAATCAAAATGCATTTTGTGCACTTCGTAATTCTTTTGATCAACATAATCATTCAAATTCATCCACAATCGGGAAAATTTTAAAAAATATTTAAATTTCTGCAAAACAGGTCTGTATAAAATGTTAGAAAATCTGTGAATGCCTTCTTAGTTCGTTGAATGGGAACCATTGCTGTTTTTTGCGATAGTGTGGCAAAAGAGCAGTCAACCTCGACTCATCATCGTGCCCAACAATTGAGCATCAACATTGTCATTGAAAATTTGGACCATCAGATAGAGGAGTGGCACCAAGGATTGGGGGGGGCCATTTGGCCGATATTTTGTCAAATACATAACTGAACCATACAAATATTATCATTATAAAAATAAATGATAGTAATTTCTTAAATAATTTGTGTTTGATATAAATTCAACATCGGTCCTTAAAATTTAACCACCCTTTATAACTTCGATATGCTGCTAAAATGCTTTTGTAAATGTAGTTTTTCAATGAAAGTGGGCGTTAAAGTAGGCGTGTCAATAAAGTTTCTGCTAATAAATACAACTAAGATATTTCAATATAGTTCTTTATTTTCCCAAAAACTTTGTCAATAGAGAAATAACATGAATTTAAGAAAACCCGTTATATGGGAGGTAGGCGTTATAGTGGGCGTGTCACCTAAACTTTTTGGCACAACAACTACATTGACTAGAAGGATATATGTAGTAAATTTCCTCATCATACCTCTAATTTTGTCGGTTTTATGAGCTTTAACATTTTATTAACGGTAGATAACGTGAAAAGTGGGCGTTATAGTAGGCGTGTCAAAGTTATTTTTACGCATGAGTACATTTTAGATGTTTCAATATAGCCTTTTATTATTCCAAAATCTTTATTAATAGAGAAATTATATGAATTTTAGGTAAAGCGTTATATGGTAGGTGGGCGTAAAAGTGGGCGTGGCACCTTAATTTTTTTGTACAATAATGACACTGCCTAGGGGGATATACGTAGCAAATTTGATCATCATACATCAAATTTTGGCGGTTTTATGAGCTTTGAAATTTCATTAACGGTAGATAACGTGAAAAGTGGGCGTTATAGTAGGCGTGTCAAAGTTATTTTTGCGAATGAGTACATTTTAGATGTTTCAATATAGCCTTTTATTATTCCAAAATCTTTTTTAATAGAGAAATTATATGAATTTTAGGTAAAACGTTATATGGGAGGTGGGCGTAAAAGTAGGCGTGGCATCTTAATTTTTTGGCACAATAATGACATTGCCTAGGGGGATATACGTAGCAAACTTGATCATCATACCTCTAATTTCGGCGGTTTTATGAGCTTTTAAATTTCATTAACGGTATATAACGTGAAAAGTGGGCGTTATAGTAGGCGTGTCAAAGTTATTTCTGCGAATGAGTACATTTTAGATGTTTCAATATAGCCCTGTATTATTCCAAAATCTTTATTAATAGAGAAATTATATGAATTTTAGGTAAAACGTTATATGGGAGGTGGGCGTAAAAGTGGGCGTGGCACATTGATTTTCCGTTAAAAAAAAGCCTCTCACCAAAAAGCAAAGTGTGCAAAATTTCAGAGTCGTACATCCAATTTTGTTGCTTTTATGACGTTTTTGTTTTTAAATATACCGAAAAATACACTGTGCGGTATAAATTTTCGTACATTTTGATCGATAACTCCTTTCCTAATGATTAGATTTAGGTAATTTTTGGTAAGAAATATTTTTTTGACTCGAGAAATATATATTCGAGTTTCATGACTCTACGTTAATCCGTTTGGACACAATACCATTTTATTCGATGTTCGTAGGACACGGTTTTTTCGACCTACTCTTGCATTCCGAGCTATAACTCACTTCCTAATATTCCGATATAGCCCATTTTCAATATTAAACAAACCTTGTCTATAAGAAAGATTCTGGCAAAATTTGAGCCTCCTAGCTTTTTCGGTGCGACCTCTATCGTGCTTTCAACAGACGGACAGACGGACAGACGGACGGACATAGCTAGATCGTCATCAAATCAAACCCTGATTCAGAATATATATACTTTATGGGGTCTAAAATGGATATTTCGATGTGTTACAAACGGAATGACAAAATGAATATACCCCCACCATTTTTTTGGTGGCGGGTATAAAAATATATAACATTTGAAAGGAATTTTTTGCAGATGTGAACAATTAAGATTAAATTAAAATCGATTTAGTATTTCGCAAATTCTAAGCGTTGAAGAGTACTACTAACCATTCGTACCCTGCAGGTAAAGTAACTTGTGTGTGGTTGGAAATATACTAGTTATTTTAAGCTTCCGACCAAAAGAACAGATATCTAAAGGGTCCGACAAATAACTTATTTTTTTGAAAATGCTATAAAAGAAAAGTGTAGCTTCGGCTGTGTAGCACGTAGCGCCGTCCTGTTGAAACCAAATGTTGCCAATATTATCTTCTTAAATTTTTGTGAACAAAAAATCGTTCAACATGACCCGATAACGATTGCCATTGACTACGGCCACTCCTTGCCCATTTTAAAAGAAAAATGGCCCAATTCTGCCTCTGGACCAAAATCCGCACCAAAAAGTGACTCGTTTTGGGTGTATCGGCTTTTCAATGTATGCGTGCGGGTTTTCTGTGCCCCAAATGCGACAATTTTGCTTGTTTATATACCCGCCAAGATCAAAGTAAGCTTTATCTGAAAAGATGATTTTTTTTTTGCAAAATCGGCCGGTAATGTCGCAATATTTCCTTATTTTGTGTCAAATCAGACTTGAACTAAGTGTGTTGCTATGAAATTTTTTCTTATCTCCACTGAGATTTAAACCATGTTATTTTGGTTTTGAAGATTCACATTCTAACCACTGCACAAACATACTGCTACTATACAAATTTCTTATTTTGAAACGTACCAAACACAATTAAAGCAAGAAAAATTTAATGTTAACAAGGATACTAAAGAATGTTTTTCTTAAATTTTTTTCGAACAACAATGATTTTCTCAAAGTAAATTATAAAATGTGGACGTATTGACGAAAAAAAAGGATATTTAAATGTGTCCCATTCGTCGTGAAAGGGTTAAAATTATATTAATAACTTTTTTATTAAAAAAACCAAAGTACCTTTTAATTTTGCAGTGGACTAAAGGCGAGTTTCCTTTTTTTTGAGTCAATGCGAGTGAGATCCATTACTTTTGCTACAGTCGTGTTACAACTAGTTATATGACTGTTTCGAAATGTAACTTGTCAATAAAATTGGCTACAGCGTATGTAACAAAAGATAAAAGGATTAATGTGTGTTCATACCAATTTAATTTGTAAGGAAGGCTAATGACGGGTGGCGTGGGCTGAGCACGTGCAAGTTGGCACGGCTTACGTGGCAATCTTTTGATGCACGATGTACATTGCAACATTGCGAAGTCGGAGGGACATATCGAGGTTGCTGGCGGTATTGACGGGTCACTGGATGTTAGGCAAACATTCCAGTCGACTCGGACTTCCATCGAACGACTATTTTCGCAGCTGTCTGGATAGAGAGAAGGAGGAATCGGTTTTCCACCTTCTCTGCGAATGTTCTGCACTGACGGCTAAAAGACACAGATTTCTGGACGAACATATACTTGATGGCCTCTCTGCGATATCTGAAGTTGGACTGAATTATCTACTGAGTTACCTAACAGCCACGGGGTGGATCTAGTAGCCTTACTCTTGGACTTATTCTGAGATACATTAAAAGCTGACGAGTGATGTGGTCCTGTCAAAACGGAGTCATATAGACTCTACTTGACTGTTGGCGTGCAGCGAACTACCGCGATAACCAACCAACCGTGCTTTATGTACATGCTAAACGAAAATAAAAGAAACAATCAAATAATTAAAGCTCCCTTTAAAAAAAATTTTTCTTGTTTGATTATTTTTTTACTGTTGTATTCACAGCTTATTCGATTTACATCCAAATTGAGGATTGTAAGGAATTTTTGAACAAAATATTTGGAAATCGTATTATTTCTCGTAAAGGACAAGTGAATTGGCCGTCATGATCTTGTGATGTAACACATTTGTTTAGGGTATTTTTTGTGTAGTTTTTTTTAGTCGAAAGTCTACAGCAATAACCTCAAAACAGTTTAATGGCTTAAGAACAACAATATCGAGCTGATATTAACCACTGACAACAGTTTATGAAAAAAAAAGATTGATAACTTTGGAAAAAAATTAGAGGCTGTCAAGCCAGTAGATGGAGTAAATTGACCGACATAATTTTTAATTTTTAATATCTCAAACAATTTCCTTTTTTATTAAATTCATAACGATATCTTAAATTTGAACAATTTAAATAAAAGAAACTTTACAAAAACGCACATAAAATGCCATTTTAACGATTTATAAAAAAAATTTTCATAAATAGAGCAATTTTAAATATACAAAATTAATTTTCAACTGAATGAGTTTAATTCAAATGTATTTGAAAATATTTGAAAAATTCTGCAAAAATTAATTTCTTTACTTTTAAATACATTAATGTTGGCATAATCTGTTCATATGGTAATATAACACGTAAAATATTTTTATACTTAAAGGGTGTTTCCAAATCAGTGATAAGTCTGAACGATGTCAAAATACATTATTTGGGTTATTACCTATTAAATTATAGTTTGCACAGGATAAGTTGATATATATGTTAAACAGCACAGCACGAAATTGTACTCAATGGCTTTACTACCGCAAAGGCACTTTATGTTTCAATTTTCCAACAGCATTTTCCATAGAAGTGATAGAGGTTCCGTAGATGCAGTATTTAATTTTCTTCTATAATGGAGTTGGATTTTCTAAACCCTAAATGTAGAAATATTGATAACTGAAAACCCATGCATGTGCAAGTTATTTTCATAACTTAAGAATTATTTTCACTTTACCACTCAGTCATATGATTTTATTCAATCCAAAAAGTATGAAGAAATTGATATAATTGTCAAAAAAGCGGGTTGCACCAGGGTACACTTATACAAGGTGGCGGTGCCAGCCCAGCTGACAATTTTTTTGTGTTCTGGAGTATGTCAAACTACATATTAAAAAAACTATTTCAACTCCGGAAGTTGTCAAACTTCATACATAAAAAAGAGAGCCGAAAATCGCTCTCCTTTACGCTATCACCTTGTGTAATTACATCATGGTATGTACAATTTTTCGCATATTTATCACATTTCAACCATCAGGCATCAAATCGAAAGAAGAAACAGAAAGAAGAAGAAATTATACTTTTTGCTCGCGCCTAGTGCCAAAGTTCTTTATCATTTTCTTGCTGATTTCTACTATATTCATTCAGAAAAGGCCACCTTTTTTTAAAAGCTTATAGTTAGGGCTATTAATTAAACAATGTCTTATGTCTGTCTGTCCATGTGTTAGTTAAAGTCAACTTCTTATTACATATTTCACAGATCTGTATACGATATCAATCCATTGCAAGTATTTGGAAAAAAACACCCAGTAAGCTTCTGAGATATGAACAAGTAAATACGATTGCTTTTTTCCCATATTTTAACCTCAAAGGTAACAAATTTTCAACTCAAGCATTGGCTACTACTTTTAAAAATATCTAAGCGCACAACATGCCAACTGGGCATAAGTGTATACCTGTCATAGGTTTGGGCTTTTAATGCCCCTCCTTTTCAACGTAACCTAACCTATAAAAATGTCTTACAGCTATTTGTGCAAAATATAACACAAGTTGGTCAGTAATCGGCAAAGTTATAGACAAAAATAATTTGGATATACATATACAGTACTGGTCAAAACATTTGGAACTGGAATTGAACATGTTATTTCCATTGATTTATTTTGTTCAAATAACACTAAGTAACTAAAATTTAATTTTTTTAATATCTTCATATATTGTTCTTGTTAAACAAATAAGAAAAAAATTAATAACATTAAATTAAAACAACAAAAAATTGATGATATTGGGTGTATTCAAAATGCAATTGTTCAAAACTTTTGCAACTCTCAGTAATCTTACTCTTTACGAAGCAATTTATACTAGCAAATTCTAAGAAATAACTGTAATTGCAATCCATTTTAATAATTTGAGATTCAGGACGTTATATTTTTTAAAAAATTTGACTTTAATTATTGTTCTTTAAAAGTTATGACTAAATTTTAAAAGCGTTAAAATCGTCAGAATAATTTTTGTAAAAATTGCAGGAAACAAAAACAATTCTGATTTTAAATTCAAAATATTAAATGTTTTTAGAAATGGACTTTCTCATAATGAAATTTCTATAAAGTACTCGGTTCCAAAATCAACGATTTTGCGCATTGTTTATAATGGTAACATCTATACAACCCATAAAGGTAGTAGACCTCGTGTTACAACTGAAGGAGAATATCAGAAAATCAAGAATTTTTTTACAAAACAGTTCCCAGAGAAGCTAAAACTGAACTTTAAAAAAATGCCAATCTTTCCACCATTAAAAGAAGGGCCCGAAAATATGGTCTTACAAGTTATAGATGCACATTTTTGTGTTTGTGTCCGAAAAAAAAACCGAAAAGCTCGACTTGTTTTGGACGTACCCATTTAAATTGTACTCAACAGCATTGGAAGAATGTATTGTGGTCAGATGAGTCAAAATTCAACCTCCGGTGATCAGATAGAAGAGTCAATGTTAGACAAAACTGCCCCAGTGATATACGGTGATGGAAACATTATGGTGTGGGGGTGTTTTTCAAGAAATGGGATTGGTCAAAATAATCGCATAATTAACAATATGACGGCCACAATCTATAGAGATCTTTTGAGTTCTGTTATGCTTACGTATGCTGAATGGGAAATGCTACTATCATGGACCTTCCAGCACGAAAACGTCCCAAAACATACAGCAGGGATTGTAAAGGCTTGGCTGGAGGATAATAAAATTAATACCATGTTATGGCCGTCTCAATCTCTCGATCTCAACCCGATTGAGAACATGTGGATGGATGTAAAACGAAATATTGGCAATAAAGTATTCCGAAATAGTGATGAATTTTTCATCCAGTTAGAGAAGCAGTGGAATTAATTTTCTGACGATTTTATTAAAAATATCATTGCCTTAATGCCTAAGAGGTGTTCAGAAGTTATAAAAAATAATGGCTACACTACCAAATACTGAGCAATAAAATCATTTATTGTATTTTTTGTTAATTACTTTAAGAGTTGAAAATGTTTTGAACACCTGCATTTTGTATACATCCATTATTATTAATTCTGTTGTTGTTTAAATTTAACGTTATTAATTTTTTTTTATTTGTTTAACAAAAAACAATATATAAAGATATTAAAAAAATTAAATTTTAGTTACTCAGTGTAATTTGAACAAAATAAATCAAAGAAAATTACAAACGCAATCCCAGTTCCAATTGTGTTGACCAGTACTGTATATATTTTTTTCTAATATAGAAAGTAACTAAAATTCCTAATTAAATTTTGGAAGCTTTAAAGACAATAAACTATAAGCGATACCTTTGAAAAAATTTCAAAAAAAAATTAAAAAATCAATTCAAAACTAATTGAGATATAAGCAGCAAAATACAAATGCTTCAGTGTTTAACCAAAAGTGAAAATAGATTTTTTCAACTTAAACACAACCGACAGAGTCAACATGGGTACCAAATAAAAGGGCTTGACTAGCAAAATATCATGGCTAAAAAACAAATTTTAGGTCAATAATGATTTTAAAATGGCGTACAATAAATTTGTATATCGATAAAAGCTAGTATATAAAAATGTACATCCTTAAACCCGTTCAGTATGGGTATCAAACAAAAGCGCTTCACCAGTAAAAAAAAACGAAGCTATGAAAGAGTTGAAGCTGAAGATGGCGCCTTAGTTAAAATTGCAGATATATGGGTCAAATAGTGATAGTGAATGCTATTATCAGATTCGGTACGGGCAGGTTAGAGACCTTACTTTGTCTGTTTTGGGATTATTTTTACAGTTAACTTATTTGAATTTTGCTCATATACAGATTTTTAAATTTTTTATATTTCTAAAGATAATTTTACACTAGCAAAAAAAAGTATAATAGAGTAAAATCATATTGTAATCAAAACAATACACAAATCAGAACAGAGCACATACACAAAACTCTTAAAACGTAGCTTAAATAGGGATACAAAAATTTGGGTGTTACTTCGGTTAATACTCCGGGTATTATTTTCTAATTTTACAATAATTAAAAAACAAACTCTATCTATTTTTATTTAGAAGAAAATTATTTGTTGTTTTTGTTGCTGTTAAACGTATGTATGTGACGAACTTATATTTCTTTTCCGTTATTAACATTTTAACTGTCTAGTGATTTTAACATTAACAACAGATTCAATCGCTCTGTTAAACTATTTTCTGTGGGGATATGTAAAGTGGGTAGTCTATGCCGATTAGATCATAACGATTGACCGCTTGGAGGATTTACCGCCACAAATGTTGAAAAAAGTCATCAAAGTTTGATTAAAGTAGACTACATCCGAGCCAGCCGAGGCGGTCATATGCCAGATGTTATATTAAAATTATATTGCCAAGAGATCATCTTTCGAATAAAGTAAATTGCATGTCAATTTAAAAAATATATATTTGTTTTTTTTTCATTTAACAGTTATATACCTCTACAAAAACACCCTTTACTAAATCCAAGCTAAAACTGTCGAAGCTACTAAAATTGCCAGATTCTATTTCACAGATTTCTTGCAACACCCATTATCCAAAACTTGCTTTTAAATACTTATGACTATATACAAATATTCATGCTTAAATCCTGTTGCCACATATTAAAATTTATTTATGTATTATAAAAGTATTTGGGTATTTGTCTAAATCATAACCACAGATTAAACACACAAATGCTATTAAAAGCAATATTATTTTAGCCTCAAAATATCTTTTTCATAACAAAAAAATACATTAAAACCATATAGAAATTTATATAATTTTAAGCTACATAAATATAATATGTATTTTGGGAACTGTTTTTTAATATATTTACTAAATATTTTGCATAATTCTACGCTTTATTTTTAACAAATTATTAAATAAACCAACATTTTGAATTAAACATAAACACAAGGACAATTTAACCAACAACATACAATATTGTACAATTTATATATTTTTATTTAAATGAATTGAAATTAAATTTAGTGTATTTAAGGTTTTTTATTTGTTTAATTGAATGACAGAAAGAAAAAGTACGAGTAGTATTTCTGGCCATGCCGAATCTAATAATACCCTTCATAATCATGTATACATCTAAGTTTAGCCTAGATTTCAGACATCATGTTATAATCTATTTTCTTTATTATTTTAGCGGCCATATTTTATTTTAAACTTTTACATAATTTACTATATTCTACTGGTTAAGCTCATTTATTTCATACCCACATTGATCATATTTAAAAAAAAAAATGGCCATTTTGTTTCGAATTGTAACTTTTTCAGTATTTACTACTATATTTCACTGACATCAAATGTTTGACACTATTTGATATTGAAAGTGTTGAAGTGAGTACATTTTAAATTACAAGAATTAACCAAATATTTACATATTAATTGTACGCCATTTTTTAGTGGCTGCCATCTAGGATTTTTGAATTTTTTTAAAGTGTCTTATACTCTACTTGTTAAGACCTTTCTATAAACACCCATCTTGTTCATTCCTATTGTCCAGAAGCTGAAAAAATCGGTTTTCGTTTTCAAAGTTTAGTTTACCGTAGCATTTGTATTTTTTTGCTTATATCTCAGTTTGTTTCACACCGATTTCTTAGTTTTTCTCGATGATAATTTTCGAGGCTACAGTTCGTATTCTGGTGTCTTTAGCATGTTCAAAACTAAATTAGGAGCTTCAAGTATATAAAATGTATATAAAAAAATTATACTTTTCTAAATTATTTTTGAAAATTATTATTTTTCTCAATTATTTTTTTGAAGTATTTTATATCAATAAATAGTAACAAACAAAAAAATTAGCCTGGCACTGAAAAATGTTGATTTTTGTGGCAAAAATATGGTAAGTAACAGGGGCAGTCGTGTTTTTGTTTGCTAAGGAAGTTATGGGCATCGTACTGGATTTCAGTAGCGATTTATTCCCGAATATTTTAAAAAGACTGACACCACTTACAGATCTAAGTAACATCCCTACAAGAAATGAATTACTGAAACGAACACACACGAACTGTTTGTACTAACACATTTGCAACAATTTTATATTAAATTGCTGTTACCGGGAAAAAATGCATATGCGAGAGTGAGACAGCTAATCTGTGTTGAATTCTTGACGGTCAAAACAAAAAATTTTTGTGAAATAGTGTTAAATTTCTTACATTAAAATAATAAATATTTCTTAAATTAGTTTTTCAATGATTGGGATTTTTGACGAGTCTTTGCAGAAAATACACAAGAAGTAAACGGTAAGTAAAAGAAGTAGCAGAATTATATTTATTTATGTATATCCACATTTTCATAGTTTTCAATTTTTTAGTAATCCAAGCCGTAATACAAAGGCCACCTTTATCATGCACAAGGATTTAAATGAGCCGCCCGGATTCATCGACGATTAAATAATATTAATACTCAGTATAAAATATAATAATTAATTTAAAAAAATAAAATTGTGTTTTATTATAATATGTATACCGGTAAGCTTTGACCAGTATATTCATCAAGTATGATTTGTCAACTATGACTGGTATATATATCAGGTGTGATTAGTCAAATGTGGCTGATATTTTTATCATTGCTGCTTGGTAAACAGCAGTGAAGTGAGCAGTTCAAATATATGTTCAATAGTCGATATAACTCATAAGTTAAAGGGAGATGCAAAATCACACGTACACAAAAGTTTCCATCAATTTTTTAATTTTGCCCTTAATAACTTGATAGAAAATTTTGACCAATATATCCATCCCAGTGACAGTCATATGACCGGTCAAATGACTGTCACTGTTCTTGTGGGGATGTAGGGGTTTCAAAAAAGTTGATTTCAACCAACACACGGATAGACGGAGATGGCTCAATCTTTTTCCCTAGTCATAAGTTTTCAGAAAATATTTACATTGTAGAATCGTAAATTGATATTGTAGAAACTACAAGCAGAGTGGCATGGCTATATATATACCCTTGGACCACAGGTGAAGGGTATACAAAGAGCAAGCAAATGTCAAGCATGTGTTAATTGAGTGTGTATAATTAGTAAGATATTGCATTGCTTACAAACATGCATGTGTATGTTTTTCCATTTTGGCACTAATTTTGGTTTACATCAGAGCTTCCCACACAGAAATTCAAAATTACACCCACTGGAGGCGAGGAAAAATTACCCAATTAATATGAAACTAAACCTGACATTAAATTAAAATTGTAACATAAAATTAAAAAAAATCCCTAGCCATTGGACCATTTTGGTCAACTTTTAATTACGTATCAGCTATCAAAATCAAAATAAATATTTTTTTAAGTACTCAAATATGTATCACGACAGGGGATAGAGAAAACTATCTACAGTATGATGCGTCATTACATCTTAAGTGAATGAATCATTTTGGTCAATACAAATTCTCCTCAAATAAATTAAATAAAAACATAAAAAATCTTAGATAAATATACCATTTTGGTCCAAGAATAATAAAAACAAGATTACGCATTCTGACTCTAAAAATTTTTTTCGTTTGCCGTAAGTACGCCACATTCTAGCACTTAACATAAAAAAATATAAATAGTAAGATTTACATAAATTTAAGGAGTATAAAAGCGTATAGTTTTAGAATAAAACTATATTATTTAACATATTTCAAGGTTCAAAGATTGGTGACCAAACTGGAGTGGGCTTATACGACATAAGCCGAAACAGAAGCAATTACTTCCGTCGACAAGATCACAACACTATTTTCCAGGCTGAGATCATGGCGATTACGGAAGGAATTAAATGGATAAAGAAAACGAATAGCGAAGCCCCGATTCGTATCTTTACGGATAGCCAATCAGTGATTAAGACATTGAGAAAGGAGAAAAACTCATATGCAAATTGTGAACATCTGGAGATAATATGGATACCAAGCCATCACGGGCTGATCGGAAAGGACCAAAGCCGACAAATTATCCAAAATGGGAGCTCTTCTGAGTACTATAACTTTGGAGAACACCAAACCCCTTAAAGGATTTAAGGATCAACTTAAACGTTGGGCGATGGAGGAACATGTCAGAAAATGGCAAAGCACTGATGTCGGTGAGGTGACAGGAATACTATGGGGTGACCCAAATCTTGAGAAATCAAGGGAAATTCTAAGGCTGACTGAGTTCTTGAACTACTCCGATATTTATTTATGGAAAATTATGATTATGGTTTTAAATTGGGAATTCTAGATCCCACATGGACCGCACAACATGCCAACTGGGCGTAAGTTTATATCTGTTATGGGTTTGGGCTTTTAGTGCCCCTCCTTTTCAACCTAACCTAACCTAAACTGACATATTTCTGCTAATATGATAACTTACAGTTTTAAAGTTAATTTTACAAAAAATAAATAGTCAATCACTTATATTTTATTTATTAATTGGTTTTTCATTTATTTTTGTTAATACATACTACTATTATTTACCTTTTATTTATTTTAGCACTTTATTTTAATTTCTTTTTTTTTTTTTTGTATAATCAATCACTTGTTTGCTGATATGGAATTACACATGAGAGAGGTGATTTCCAAAATAAATTACAACAAAACATGCACAATGCATAATCTTGCTTCTATCATTCATGATTTTGGTCAACATAAATCACATACATTGGAGATAAAATGAAGATAACAAGAGATTTTTTAGTACACAATATCAAAACCATAATTAAATTAGGTGATTAAAAAGTTACAGGTCATACATAATAGATTCAATGTCCTTGCACCTAAGATTTGTTAGTTGAACATTCGGTTCTCCTGTCCTTTTCTACAATAAACTATGTTTTTAAAAAAAATGTCATACAAATATTTGAAAGTCACATTATTTGATGCTCAAAATAATTATATTTTTGGTCCTTTTTACTTAAAAAACTTTACAATCTAAATATTCATAGTGATAAGACTTGCAAAGTTCTTTCCTGAAACAAAAATATTGTAAAACTTTGTATGTATATTAGGGTGATCGATTCGGTTTTACAACCGGTGGAAAACCCGGTTTTTTACTCTTTCAGCTGGCGGTTTTTTGCAATTGTTAATTTTTCGAATGTCGAATAAACCGGGTTTTTAACTCACATAAACCGGTTTTTTTCATTTTTAGTTTTATGTTCATTTATCTTTGTAACCAAACGTACCATACTATATTTATTACTCAACAAATTTCGAAAAATCAGAAAATTTATTAAATACTCTTCCATAATATTGTAAAATATCTATTTGTTGTTTCAAAAACAAATGTATAATAAGAAAAATATTCAGGCTTAAATATTATTTGTTTTATATGGAGAACAGGTATTTTATATGTTGTTGCGCTTAAAATTTGCTGTGATAATCAGCTGTTCAGTTAAGTTTTTTGACCAAAGTATTGTACTTTGCAATACTTTGTTTTATGTCATTTTCGAATGTCATAATATTTTGCTTCTACGAAATCTAGCGACTTGTACTAAAGATTATAGCTTAACTAATATCTCTGATTACATATAACTTGTATACTAAAATAGTTTGGCACACAAAAGGTCGTTATTACACTACAGTGAGTATTAAAACCTCTTTGTAACAAACGTTTTTTTTTTATATGGCAGTACCAGAGCAAATACCGGTTACCTTTAACAAATTAATTTAGTTCAAAAAAAAAGTAGTAGCAACAATGTAAATTTATACATTTTATTTACAAAACAAAATAAAATTTTTGATGATAAAACTTCGGAGTAGAAAAAAAATAATTAATCACAATTTAGTTGCCATATTTTGTTTCATGTAAAGAAACAGTGGCATTTTTAAATTTAATAACCTAAACTTAAAAGTTCAAGGTAATGGAAGCATAAACTTATCTTTTCGATAAATTTTAGGTAAAGTGTCTGCCCTTTAACATCTTTATTTTATATAACGACATAATAATGCCATTGAATGTGTGTCAACTTAAAATGCAATTAAACCATAGAACAAACTATTTTATACCTATATATGTATCTCTGTCATGGGCATAAGAAAAAATTATATTTTATGTATTCGACCGGTTAACCGGTTTTTTCTAAATTTTCAAAAGAGCAACCGGTTTTTTTTAATTCTAAATTTCAAACTATTTGAAAACCGGTTTCTTAAACATGTCGAACAAACGGTCACCATATACATTAGATGACATGTTAAAAAATTCTTATCGTACAGGACATTTTGCAATATACAAAGATTTAAATGATTTAATATGGTATCTACTAAGACTATATGGTAAAACAACTATGCAAGAAGCCCATATTGAAGTTAACAAAAAACTTATTTTATTAAAAGGAGATAAAGTTTTGTCATTGAAAAAATATCCTCGAAATTCTTTAATAATTACAACAACAATCATCATGGGCCTTAAAAATAGCTTTTCCGCTACTACATATATTTCGTTTTCAGATGCATAAATAAATATATATCCTCCATAAAATAAATAATGTAGAGATTCAAAACTGAAAGAATAATTCACCAATAATAATTTTTACAAAAAGGGTATAAATTCGAAATTTTAACGTCAGAATTTCTCCCTTTGCAGCAATAACTGTTTACTTGGTTCATTCATCAAAGTGTCTCTAACAGAGATTTGACTCACACAGCGGAAAATATTGAACGTTTACAGCAAAGTTTTATTAAAACATTACGCCCATCTATCAGAAGCCGATATGCTCAGCTAGGAATGGCTCGCATGTCACTACAGCGCATCTTTAGAAAAGATTATAAGGTGAGATTGGTGAAAGAACTGAAACCAACAGGTCATCAGCAAGTTCAAAGTTTTGCAGTTAAATTTCAGCCGTTGGCCAGAAATTAAATCATTTTTATTGCAAATCTTATAACAACTTATGAATCTCATTTTAAATACAATGGCTTTTTTAATAAGTAAAATTGTAGATTATGAGATTCTGAAAGTCCAATAGCCGTTAATAAATGTCTACAGTATGGTGCGTCATTACATCTGAAATTATAATTGGAGAGAGATTATTATGTAATCGTTAGAGAGATTGATATCGGTTTATTATGGAAAATATTGTCTATCCTGATATAGAAAATATTGTCTGTCCTGCTATAGAAGACAAACCTGAGACGTGCTTTCAGCTCGAAAAAGCCACCAGCCATAGTACTCTAGATACAGTAGCACTTTTAAGTTCTTAGAGAGCATTTAGTTCATTATCAATTATGTTTACATGGTACTAATCCTATCCTATAATTTATAAGGCTCCTAGTCTTGTTGTGTAGGAATAAAAATAAATAAATAATACATGAATTTAGATTTGTCAGCACCAGACAATTTTTTTTTATATTTTCAGCAACGAATATATGTGAAACAATTCAAAAAGTCAACGTTATTGTCGAAATTCGAGCACTACAGTCACACATTTCTTAAGATGTAATAGAATATATTCAAAATGAGCACATCATTGCAAAGCTGAAAATGGTGGTTATTTAAGTTCCATTATTTTCTATACTTAGTGTAAAAAATTTTCCACTTTGTAAAGGTTCCGCCATCTAACGTTTTTTTTCAACTAGTGCTTATTTCGTGAATGGTAACACTTATCTTATGTCTAATTTGACAAATAATTAACCTTCCGCTGAACGAATGTGGTTGTGTATACGCTTGAACAACGCTCAGAAATATTGCGACATTACTTTGGCCGATTTTGCCAAAAAAAAAATCATCTTTTCAGATGAAGCTCATTTTGATCTTTGCGGGAATGTAAACAAGCAAAATTGTCGCATTTGGGACAGAAAACCCGCACGCATACATTGAAAAGCCGATACACCCAAAACGAGTCACTATTTGGTGCGGATTTTGGTCCAGAGGCATAATTGGGTCATTTGTTTTCGAAAACGAGCAAGGAGTGGTCGTAATCACGAATGAATTGAACGAGTTTTTGTTCACAAAAATTTAAGAGGAGGATATGGGCAACATTTGGTTTCAACAGGGCGGCACACAGCCGAAGCTACACTTTTTTTTAGCATTTTCAAAAAAAAAAAAGTTATTTGACGGACCCTATATATTTTATAATTAAAAAAAAAATTATAATCGAAAAATTTATTAAATTTTTAATCTCCATAGTGACGGTTGGCCCACCCTAAATTAAGACAGAGGCAGAAAAAGGAATTTTTTTTTTTTTTTTTCAAAATTCAGTACAATTGCGAATGCCTTAACTAATGCTTTTGATGCTCGACCTAAACATCGCACTAAAAAAGTAAACCTTCATATTCGTGACAATTAAAGTGGTCATTATTACACAAGGTAAGTGTTAAAAAATAAATAAAAAGAAAACTTGAAAATAGTGTTTTAAAATCTGAGCTGCCCAATTGCACCTGAATTATCCACGTTTATATAATTATCCAATCTGTTTCCGCAACAGAACAAATTACACCCCGTTAGGGTTATTTCTAACGAAGTGACAACTCTGGTGTTAATGGCTGTTGTTGGTATTTCATTATTTTTAGTTTATTTAAATGTAATTCAGTTGGAGACAAAAACAAAACACCACATGTACATAGTATGTATGTTGTATTGCTGTGAGTGTTATATATCATTATTATAACCACAAAATGTGCTGCAAGTGGCACATGTTGTTTAGTGGTTAATAACAATGTTTAATCTAAAACTAAATATGCTTACGAATAAAACTGCGCAAATTTAGGTATTCATGTGTGTGTGTGTGTGTATGTATGTATGTATGTATGTATGTATGTATGTATGTATGTATGTATGTATGTATGTATGTATGTATGTATGTATGTATGTATGTATGTATGTATGTATGTATGTATGTATGTATGTATGTATATAGATATTCCCGGTGGCGTTTTTTGAGCCACTTTGTCATAGTGACATTTTCATTTATGATTCATTTTTACAAACTAGATCTCAAGGCGTAATTTCTATGACATCTTCACTATAGATACACAGTATAAAAGTAAGTAGAAAGTAATCGACATTGTCTGTTATTATTCGACACAAAGATGAACTCTGCTAGAGTTTGTCTGCTACAAGTATTCGTCAATAGTTAAAGAAAAATAAATAACGCATTATTAAAGATTTTTTTGCTTTTGCATTGAAAAATATTGAAACTAGGCAACATTGTCTGTTATGAGTGGATTTAAAGGCGAGTTTGTCTGCTGTGCGTAACCCTTTGAAAAAATATAACTGTTCTTTTTTCTTCTTAAATTGTTTTTTGTGCTTTTTGTAATTTCAATTCAAGGTTAAATGTTTCATTTCGTTAGTTTAGTAAAGTTCTCAGTGAATAGTGGTTGGTTAATTTTAATTATTAAAGGTGATATCTATCCGCCGATTACTTTGTGACGATTTGGCCAGAAACTTAGAAAGAATTTTCGACTCGAATTTAATTTCCCAATACAATTATGATGGCACAAAAGGCAAAAAAGCCCTGAAGTTGTATTCGAATCTAATAACAGCTTTAAAAGGTTAGTGCTATTAAATATTAAATTAAAAATAAGTTTTATTAGATATCAAGTTCTGTACGTAGCGTAAATAATTCTTTTATATTTTTATTTGAAAAGAATGTACAAGCTTCCAGTCTTTTGGAAAATTCCTTTGCTACTTACGCACGGCTATTAAAAAAGTAAAAAATAGGGACGCTAAACGCCACTCTAGAAAAATGAATCCAAGATATATGTGGACAGTCAAGAAACTTAAATGACTTAAACAATTATTTAGCAATTCATAAATTATTTTTTTACAACTCTTTTAAAACTTATTACTCTATGATTATTATAATTAAAAAATGCAATATTAATGTCTGATTTTTTTTAAGTTACTTTTTTATTATATTATTTTATTTCTTATATTATTTTGAACAATATTGAAATTTACAGAATTAATGAGTGCCTTAACTTTTTTTTAATAAAAATTTTTAAATATTCACAATGCATAAAATTGGTTTCTCTGTACGGTTCTCTGGGATTAAAATCCATAGCATAAAAATTCATGTATGAAACGTTAGTCAGAAAGTCCTTAATAGTCTCTGTTAAAGCGACATATAAAAGAAAAATTCACAGAGGAAACAAAGTGATTTTGTCCGCTACGAATCTCTAGAATGGCGACGTATTACATAAAAAGTCATATCTGATAATCGATGATATTGTCTGTTAGAACTCGCTAATACTCGGACGCTTACCGGACAAAATCAATTCGGGTCATCTATGATGTTTTGGACAATTGCTTAAAAAATTCATGTATGACGCCAAAGAAAATTCAGCATCTGTCATGGATGATTTAACATTGTCAGCGTTTTTCACAATGAATCATCATGACATTCGCCACTGGGTTTAGATGAAAATTATTATATAAAACTATATACCTACACACATAAATACGTACATGTGTATAGCGTTTTCTGATATGTTGAAATTTTGAAAAATTCATGCTGTAATATTTTTATACCCGCCACCAAAAAAATGGTGGGGGTATATTCATTTTGTCATTCCGTTTGTAACACATCGAAATATCCATTTTAGACCCCATAAAGTATATATATTCTGAATCAGGGTTTGATTTGATGACGATCTAGCTATGTCCGTCCGTCTGTCCGTCTGTCCGTCTGTCCGTCTGTTGAAAGCACGATAGAGGTCGCACCGAAAAAGCTAGGGGGCTCAAATTTTGCCAGAATCTTTCTTATAGACAAGGTTTGTTTGGTATTGAAAATGGGCTAAATCGGAATATTAGGAAGTGAGTTATAGCTCGAAAAGCAAGAGTAGGTCGAAAAAACCGTGTCCTTGGCACATCGAATAAAATTGAATTGTGTCCAAACGCATTAACGTAGACTCATGAAACTTCGAATGTATATTTCTTGAGTAAAAACAATATTACTCCCCAAAAATTATCTAAATCTATGCATTAGGAAACGAGTTATCGATCAAAATGTACGAAAATTTATACCGCACAGTGTATTTTTCGGTATATTAAAAAACAAAAACGTCATAAAAGCAACAAAATTGGATGTACGACTCTGAAATTTTGCACACTTTGCTTTTTAGTGAGGGGCTTTTTTGTAGCGGAAAATCAATGTGCCACGCCCACTTTTACGCCCACCTCCCATATAACGTTTTACCCAAAATTCATATAATTTCTCTATTAATATAGATTTTGGAATAATAAAGGAGTATGTTGAAACATCCAGGTTGTACTCATTAGCAAAAACAACTTTGACACGCCTACTATAACGCCCACTTTTAACGTTATCTACCGTTAATGAAATTTAAAAGCTCATAAAACCGCCAAAATAAGAGGTATGATGATAAAATTTGCTACGTATATCCCACTAGGCAATGTAATTACTGTGCCAGAAAATTAAGGTGCCACGCCCACTTTTACGCCCACCTCCCATATAACGTTTTACCTAAAATTCATATAATTTCTCTATTAATAAAGATTTTGGAATAATAAAGGGCTATATTGAAACACCTAAGTTGCACTCATTCGCAAAAACAACTTTGACACGCCTACTATAACACCCACTTTTCACGTTATCTACCGTTAATAAAATTTAAAAGCTCATAAAACCGCCAAAATTAGAGGTATGATGATCAAATTTGCTACGTATATCCTTCTATTCAATGTAATTGTTGTGCCAAAAAGTTAGGTGACACGCTCACTTTAACGCCTACATACCACATAACGGTTTATCTTAAATTCATGTAATTTCTCTATTAATAAAGTTTTTGAGAAAATAAAGGACTATATTGAAATATCTAAGTTGTATTTATTAGCGGAAACTTTATTGACATGCCTACTTTAACGCCCACTTTCATTGAAAGACTACACTTACAAAAGCATTTTAGTAGCATATCGAAGTTATAAAGGGTGGTTAAATTTTATGTTGAATTTAAATAAAACACAAATTATTTAGGATATTATTATTTTTTTTTTTGTAATTATAATATTTGTATGGTTCAATTATGTATTTAACAAAATATCGGCCAAATGGCCCCCCATCCTTGGCACCACTCCTCTATTTGATGGTCCAAATTTTCAATGACGATAATGATTCTCAATTGTTGGGCATGATGATGAGGCGAGGTTGACTGCTCTTTTGCCACACTATCGCAAAAACCAGCAGTGGTTCCCATTCAACGAACTAAGAAGTCATTCACAGATTTTCTAACATTTTATACAAACCTGTTTTGCAGAAATTTTAATATTTTTTACAATTCTCCCGATTGTGGATGGATTTGAACGATTATGTTGATCAAAAGAATTACAAAGTGCACAAAATGCATTTTGATTTGAACGCCCATTTTTATAAAAAACCTGAATAACTTTAAAGCGTTGCTCATTTGCGTATCTTTCCACGGATCAAATTGAGTAAGTTTGAGATTGAGAAATGTCAAGTGAAATGCAGAAAACAAATTTAAATACTAGGTGTAGTTCACCTTCAACATGGGCCCTTAAAATTTAACCATCCTCTATAAAGAAAGCGATACATATTTTATTGAAAAAAGATTATTCTATATTGATTAACAAAATAATAAATATTGTGCTTAAAATGTACACAAAATTGGTGGTGGGTATAAAAGATTCGGCACAGCCGAATATAGTGCTCTTACTTGTTGATTTTCTTTTTTACTTTTGCTCAAATTGTTGACTAAAGATTTCAAGAGTGTGGTAGTGTACCAATTTGTCTCTGAAATAAAAATTTTTAATTTATTCAAAGCCTTCTTTCACTGAAAAACTAAAAAAAAGTTTTTGTTAAGTTCTCTTATATTTCTGCTGACGCCACATACATGTGTATGTTTTTTTAAGTGTATCTTTGTTTTCGATAAAATTAAGTTTGTACGTGTGCGAGCTTTTGTGGTATATGCTATTACATAGATAATGAAGCGTAAATGTACAACAAAAACTAAATAAAACCAATATCTAAAAACCAACTTGTACACAATGGGCCATTACAAAATTAGTATTAATAACAACTTTTGCAGAATTTTCTTTTGTCGAAATCCTTTAAGAAGATGGGGCCCTAAACAAAATGGATAATTTTATTCTCAAACCCATCGATAAAGGTATCAAATGAAAAGCCTACATGAGTAGAAAACAGCTAAATATGTAAAAATTCAAAATTGAAGATGGCGTCAGGAATAATGAAGCAAAATGGCGTATAGCACTGAGTCAGAAATAAAGGCTAAGCTACGTTATGGTCGCTGCACCTATCTATATGATGGTGAATGTTATTCTCAGATTCGACAGAGCTCAGTGTAGTATTCTTACTTTTCTTTTATTTTTTTTTGGTGTACGTACTACAAGCGTAAAGTACAATTTTATGTTGTTTTTAAAAGTTTACTCTATTGTTTTTACTATTTACCAATGTACCAAATTAATCGAAATTTTTATTAATTTTTGACTACGTAATAACTTATGTGATTTCCTAAAAAATTTTTAGCCAAGAGAAGCCAATCAGTTTTAAAAAAATTAAACTATTCAAATATATATTAAAAATCACTTTTGTTGCGGTATACTTTTGATCGAAAATGACCTAGAAACATTAAGTGTGGAGCATAGTTGGACATTTAACCAAAATCTTAGCTAAGTATATACTTAATGCTCCTATAATACATACGTGCATTGTGCATGCATGACACTGATATCCTGAGAATTTAGTTTACGAGGGAGAATAATAGTGAATCGTTTTATTTTAATTTAAATAAATATATATTTTTAACTAAATATATATGTGACGCGACATGACGAAAGGGACCTTATCTTGCCAGCGTAAAATTTTTAGTACTGGCCAAAACGTGAATTAAAGTCTAATTTTCATGTTTTGGGTTTTTAACACCTAACGCTACCTACATATCTCGTCGTGTATCGACATCGCATTATCGCAATAATTTTTTGTTTAATGAGCTGTGTTTGACACTTTAGAATCACGTCTTTGTCTTTAGCGTGTTTTTACATAAAACATACCCAAACTTTAATCTCAATTATCTCGAAACTGCCTTTTGTGAAATAAAAGCTTCAAAATGCTATAACTTCGTCAATTTTTGATATTTTTGCATGATTTTGCTGTCATTTTGTCCTTAATCCATTGGTATCAAAAACTCGATTTTGACCCCTGGCAAAATAAGGTCCCTTTCGTCATGTCGCGTCACATAATTCGATTTTCTTTTAAACAAACAAAACCACCTCTTTCAAACACGTCGTGAACTAGATTTCGTGGAATATCTGGGGGCTTCGAAAAATTTATTTCAACAAAGCCAACCTCAATTCTACTCATAAATCTAAAAGTATTTAAAATGTATTTATATAAAGCAGGCGCGAATCAATATTTGAAAATCAACAGCATCAAAATCATATCATATCACATATTAATCATTGTGAGGAGTTTTACATTAAAAAAATTTACATAATTTTCATAAATTCGCGCAACAATTAAAGACTTTTTGTATGAAAAAATTATGCATTTGTAAGAAGTTCTTGAAAATTATATTTTCGATTAAATTTATTTGAAAATTTTTTTTATGAACAAGCACAGCAAGATTGATATTTTATAAGTGATAGCTCTAGTGGCTTAAAGTATATACATCTGAATGGATGTTTCAGCAATCCTATAAACTAATAAATATCACCGCAAAAACTAGGTAATGACTTGCTCTTACTAAACAACAAACTTTTCAATGACTATTACATATCGTCTGCCTTTCTTAGATGTGTTTTAGTAATGAATTGATTTATAATTTGATACATAAGTACTTAGTTAACAGACATTTGCTAAAATACACATACAATAGAATTTCTTATTCCACTCATTCAAATTCACATTTTTTTATAATTCCTATTTAGTTTGACACGATTGTATTTAGTATAAGTAATAAAGTTTTTCACGACAGCGTCAAAGCAGTTCAGTACCAAAGTGATGACTTATAGATTTTTATTGATTTTTAAATTTAACGTTATCGAAGAATAATCAAATCAAATTTTCCTACTTAAAAGAACCGAACGATATCTATAAGACCTTAATATTAAAGGGTTGTTTAGGTTATTAAATTCAAGTAATTATATATTGTTATATGGGTAAGTACCTACTTAAGTCCTAATTTATTAGAGAGCGTAATAAGTACTTATCTGGGCCCCTATTTTAAATAAGCGTGGTTATACTAAGCGCGGTGTTAAAATAATGGGTTTAGATTCTAAGTAGTGGAGAACTATTTTTTAGTGCATTCAACTACTTTCGTAATGACTTTTCTTCCGGGATGTAATAATAATCGTGAAAAAATTATAATTGTTAAAATCTGGTTCACTAAAGATTTTAAGAAAAATCAAAACGATTGCCAATATAAAACAAAATCAGCTTCTTTAATAGATTTTGGCAAAATCTACTCAAAATCTTTTACTACTTTGTGATGCAACTGTTTAAAAAAATACTACTCTGAATACAGAAATCATATTTTATAGAAATCATAATTTATAAGGTGGCTGCAATTACGCAAGTAAAGAGTATTTGTTTATATTTTTTTATATACGGAGTTAAAGTTTTGTAGATGAAGAGTATTCATAGTCGCAAACTAAAGTCGGCTCTTACTAAAGTTAATCTTTAAGTTAAAAGCTTTTACTATCTTTTTGGTATTCATAGTCAAAAAAAAAGTATACTTTAAGTTGAGCTGGCTTTAAATGGGTGTCAACACTTATTTGTTTAACTCTGGCATACAATTTCTTTTTAAAAAATAAAAAATGGCAACTTGATCAGCTGCTTTTCTTTTGTTTACTTTTGTTGAAGCAAACAATAAAAAATAAAAATTTTAAAACGTTTTACATCTATGTATAAAATCAAAATTTATTAAAATATTTAAAAAAACAGAAATGGTAAGTCTCATAACATATTTATGTATGTACATACAAATGTACATATGTGTGATATATTTTTAGTTTGGCATTTAATAAATGTTTTACTTTCAGAAACTGAAGAAGCCAAGAGATGCAAATTGGAGTGCTTCTGAGAAAGAATGCCTCGGGGAGTGTGTAAACGCACACTTGGATGTGGTAGAAAACAGAGGAAATGATATTTCATTAATACAGAAAAAAAAAAAAAATTCGTGAAAAGCTAAAAGGGAAACGATGCTTTCATCTTACCAAAGCTTAACAAAAAACGAGTTGTAATTTTGTCAAATCTGTAGCAGAAATAAAAATCCTCATCGCTTAGGTCGAAGGGATTAAATCTATTTTTGTAATTTTTAGGCTTCCTTACACAAAAATCACCCTCACAATCACCAGTTATTGAAAAATCTCTTTCAATATCTTGAAATCTTGGCATTTTTTTAATTTTCAATAAATCTTTTAACTTTACAATGAACAGCTAATGTTATTGTATATAGAGTTAACAACAGGTTCAGCTGGTTTTAAATTTAGAGCCGACTTTAATGTCAAAAACCAACTTTAAGTTGTCTATGAATGACTTAGAGTAGACTTTTTTAAGAAATTGACTTAAGTACTGTAAAAGTCGACTTTTTTGATGACTATGAATATTCCCCATTGTTTTGAAAACGAAAACACATAAAATTGGCAAAAAAAAAATAGTGTGAATAGAGTAAATGGTGATCAAGAATTTATTTCAAAGCAACTAGATTTTGCGCAGGTGTAAATGTACTAAAGCAACGTTCGTGATGTTTCCACGTTTAAGTTATTTTGTAACTCTTTCTAAACTGTAGTGCATTTTTTATTGATTGAGTTCTGTTCTGAGTTCTATTTCAAAGACTTTATGTTAAAATGAAGAACGGTCTCTTTTAGGTCAAGGTTTAACGTTTTTGCGGGATAATTCTATTGTCACGGGTAAATCACTTAAATAATGTTGGAGAAGTGGTTACTAGGTTGTTCTGCATTAATGATTTTGTGTTAAAGAAACAGGCTCCTGAAACTTAGTAGATCACTAATGTTATATACTCCACAAGGAAAGAGCGAAATGCTGACAAAACGGCTCTTATTAAATACATATCTGGCTATTTTGTTGTAGGCAATTTTAAGATTATAAGAATTAAATCTGACACAATTCTCAAAAACTTCACATCCACAAAGAAGCATAAGAAAAAGGTAAGTCTAAGCGAAAAGCAATCGAATGCCAAATGGGGTTGATAGTTGTGCAGACATCATATTTTTTAGCATAACATGAACTCTTTCTATTACCATAGACAGCCGACAGCGTTAACTTGCATTAAAAGTCTTAATTCAAATTAACTATGGAATTATCCCCATTCCAATGTGTATTAGATTTCACGTAAATGCACTAAATCAAATTGAATTTATACTGCATTTAGCAATTTCAATATGGCAACACGGTCGGCAATCAATCAAAAAATTAAAAAATTAAAAATATAAAATAAAAATACATTCGATATGTTGAAATTTTTTACATATTTTTTAGGCGAAAGTTTTCCTTAATACTGGTATCGTCCATCGTAAGCACGTCACTCTCCCAAAAAGTGCTGTTACGGTCCTTAAAAAAATACCATATACCCACATATGAATTATAACCTCCATGAAAAGATATCATTAAACCTACGAATTTCCACAATTCCCTTTCTCTTATTTCAGAGTGTCCTTCTGTCATCCCAACTTGTAGGAAAATGTTCAGATTTGTGATTGCTAGTGCATTTACAATTTTTACAATTTGCAGAAACAGTCGTTTGTCACAGTAAAATTTTAATGCGCATTAGTTAGATTTTAATGCAAATTAACGATGTCGTCTGTCTATGGTATATGGAACCGTTGATGTATTTTTTCCTCTGAGACCTTCACTAAAGGTTATTCCGAGGCTTTAACAAAAGAAATTTCTGAATTTTAAATAATAATTTTAATATTTATGCAAGTAAACGTTTACTTTTTGATATGAATATGCCTTTTTATTTGGCCGGATTACAACATAATCTATTGTTGACTTTAGACACATAAGTGTAAATGTTGTTAATTAAAGAAACTGAATTTAATTATACGATTCAGTTAAACCATCTAATGCCCATATGCAGATACTTTTTTTCCAGCTATAATATTAACTATTCTTTGGACACAATTCAGCCATTGTGCCAATTACCATTGAATTGAATGTAAGCGTAAGCAACTCTTTTCCAAATGTGTAGTATTATTATAATCCTTTTGATAATGGTGTTTATAAATGTTTTAATATTTTGTGATCCTCTTGTTGTCCTGTTGGTTTAAATGGTTAGTTCGCTGGTTATTTTGGTCTGTTTTAACCTAGTTTTTATCAATATTTATTTCTATATACATTTTTGTTTTAATTTTAAAGTATGACTAATACCAGCAGAGTAAATACACATGTGTTTTAATTCATTTTATTTGTTTTTTATTTTATATATGGGTTTTTTTCAAACCTTGTGGTATTTTTTTGCATCGTTTCCATATTTAATAGAACATAATAAATTGAATGAAAAACCCAGTTTTTGCTAACTTAAATAAAAAAATAAAAAATGAAAACTTTGAAACTCAAATCATTTAGGCTAACCAATTCAATATTTATTAATAAAAATAACTGATGATGCATAAAAATAAATGTACTTTTATAAGAACATTTATTTACTTTCATTTTTTATACAATGTGGTTTAAAAGAAAAAAAAAAACAATTCACTACTCATCTAGTATTCGAAACTTTACAAAGGCGTTTCCCTTTCATTGTTCATAGTTCTATTACTATTTGCCAATAAATATTAAACTCATTTTGCTTTTTTGTTTTTTATTTAGTTAATTTATTTTCAATTCTATTGAGTATTTAAATTACAATTGTATTTAATAGCATATTTTTTGTTAAACTAAATTTATGTTTAAAACCATTATTTTTAAATTGTCTTTTTTTGATCAAATATTCGACATTTAATACAACATTTATAATTGGCCAAATATTGCCTTTAAGCATTAGTTTGAAATTGGTTTTTTTTTTTGTGAATGACATTTTTAATTGTCACTTGAGCATTAAATTGCATTATTTTGTTTAACATTACCCTAAAGACTCATTAAAATTCACACTAGCAACAAACACGTGTGAAGCAATAAACACCATATTTGTACATAAATGTATTTAAACGCGGTCAAACTAACACATCGAAAAAAAAAACTAATACAAACAAACTAGCGTAAAGAAAAAGCCATAATCACTCTCTTAACTATACTAATGCTAACGAGCTATACCACACGTACTATTAGAAACATAAGAACATGATCGTACATACGTATGAACATGTGTTAGTTTTAACATAAATATTCATGCATATGCCTGCATAACACAAACATTTTTTAATAACTAAAAAAGTTTGTTAATTACAAGTTTTCTAGCAAAATATTCCTCAACTGTATTATTAGTTAAACATTGAGCAAAATAAAGAAAAAAGTACAATATAATGGCAGTAAAAGTTTAACATAAAAATTTAAATTAGTTCTTAAAATTCCATAAATTTTGTTTGTAGTTAATTTGAAAAAGGGTAGAATTTCTTTTGAAATGTAAAACAATAAATAAAAGCAAGTTTTTTGTACATAATTAATCTTGGCTTTACTTAACTTTGAAAAAAATTAGTTAAATGAAAAACAGCTGGGAAAACCACTGACATGCCCAAAAAATATTTAGAAAAAGATACACAAATTCAATACCTAATACAGATAAATAATGCACCAATACTTTTCCAAACCAAAAAATTTTCTAAAGAATTTCGTTCAAATAGAATATTTTCTCTGTGAAAAAGAAAAAAAATCGCCCTATAGGTTCAACTGTTAAATATTTTTGCAAGACAATTTTGTTTTTGCCGCATATCGATGCCTTACTTCCTCAACCTCGTATCTTAAAAAAAAACGATTTTGACTTTTTCATATCAAACGATTGTTTTATGCTTTAACTAAAAAAGATTAGTATATTATTACTACTACTATAAATAAATACTTGCATTTAAACTTTTAACCAAACACCGAAGTATAAAAAGATGAACCGTTTTTTTATCTCTCCTGAAAAATTTTATTTTTTAAGATACGAGGTTGAGGAAGTAAAGTATCGATATATCGTTATATCTTCGACACTTATAGTTGGTTCTAAAAGAGTGAAAAGTCGTTTTATTAGTCCCGAGGAGACCAATGTTTTTCTCCAAGAGCTGGTCACCTCAATTAATCTAGTATTTACCCATTAGATTTGAGTTCCTGTCATCTTATAACAGAAAATTGTATCTCGAAAAAACAAATAAAAACTTTTGCTGCATTAGCAATAAAGGATATTCAAATCCCAATTTTTTCCTTAACAACTAATCAAACGAACATTGCATATGTTTTAATAAAAGCAACCCCCTGCTTCCTCCAAACATATAAGCTGGATCTGCTCTTGACTATGACAATACTTTTTAATATTTTTTTTTGAGATATATGGCTTTTACAGCCGAACTTTAGCCATCTGGAGACAAAAAAAAATATAAATCACACCTCAAGATTTGATTGCAAATAAAGAATATTAAAAAAATTAAAAAATCTTGTAAATTGGCCCTGCAAAAATATTTTTTATTCAACCGCTTTATTCGGCTATGCCGAATCTAATATACCCAGCACACAATTTATACCATTATGTACGTATATACATGCGATTATGATAACAGGTGGTTTTACGACCACCCCATCTAAGGCACAGTTTACTCTTTTAAACTGGTTACCACCAGACATCCTGACAGGCTGAATGCCACAAGAGCATGGATATATGCAAATTATGGACATGATAGGATTTTAGTTATGATCAATATTGCTTCTCCTATTGACTACAAAGTACCTGAACCAGTATTCGATCCGGGTTTAGCGACGAATATACCAAATAGATCTGATTACAATGATGGCCTCCGACCTCCGGAGAATTCAATCCAGATATTTACTGACGGATCGAAATCACATGATAGATCTGGATGTGGTTTTTTTTCGACTCAGTTGGGTTTGAAATTGTTCCTGGAGCTACCGGATTACTGTAAAGCTTTATAGGCTGAGTAAGTCGCTATAAAGACAGCCGCAGAACAGATTCAGTATATGAAATACCTGGCAGGGATATTGATATATTTACTGACAGCAAGGCGGCTATTAGGCCCCCGGAGAGGATGTGTATAACACATCGAAAATTGTCCAGGAATGCCGGGTGTCTCTTAAGGAGATAGCGAGATATTAGACGGTTGCCCTTGTATGGGTTCCAGGGCATGGGGATGTCGATGGTAATAATAGGGCTAATGCACTTGCAAAAGCCGGCACCACCTTAGATTCGGTTGAATCCAGTTGTGCCTTAGGTATTCCTTTGTCAAAGGGTAAGCAGCTAATCTCGCATCGATTCTATCTGAATGCCAAGGAAAGATGGGTGAGAGAACCCACTTGCGTAGAAACCAGGATTATCTGGCCTGACATGGATGTGCATAGGACGCAATATGCGGTGAATATGCCTCGAATCCACCTTACGATAACGGGGAAAAGGAGGAGACAACTTAACATCTTCTCTGTAATTGTTCTGCATTCGGGGACCTGAGACACTAGATTCTAGGCCAGCGAATACTTTTAATAAAACTTGTCCTTCCACATGTGATCTGGGGAAGATTCACACCTTTATAAACAGGACAAAATGGCTTAGGAACGAGAGCCAGGGGACGTAGATAAACGGGCTTTGGTGCCTTCGGTATCACAACGGGACCCTCGGAGGACCAGAGTGAGCTATGCTTTCGGGCGTCTGTCGGACCTAACCTAACCTACATATATAGATAGGTATTTATCAGCAATCGCTAGCTATAATTGTTTCATGAATTAGGATTTAGAATAAATATACTTTATGGGGTCGAAAATGAAAACTGTAGAAATAATTATTTCCCAGTAATTTATATGAAAATTTTTTGTAATGATTACCATTAACATTTTCAAGGCCATAACTGACAATTATATAGTGCAACTCAAAACTTATTAAGGAAATCGATCATCTGAACTTTTATATGATTTTTTCTTTCGAAAATAATTTACCGAAATTTTTTTCGTTGAAACTTGATTTTCCGAAATTATATATTCGTAGCAAATGTATGAAGATGTTTAATAGCAATTGCAAAATTTTACTTTATTTGTTTAGAGACAATGTGTTTTTTTTTCTCTATTATCGCTGCTTGTTAAGTGCGCACATAACCGATTTTCAACAGCATGATTTTCGAAAGCATATTAAGCTGAATGGCAAACTTATTTATACCCTTTTATACTCTCATACAAAGGATATAAAAATTATACATATATAATATGTCATTTTAAATAACCTAAAGCAAGAACACCTAAATTAATCAATTGAGTTCTGTGGTTATTTGCATATCGACCCCTGTGCGCAAAATTATCGTATCGTGCTACTCAATTGGGAATCATGTGCTGTCTTGAAGATTTCTTTATTATACCTTAAATCGGGTTAGGTGGTAGTAGTTAGGTGGTTTTCATGAAACCTACATTTTTTTTAAATGACAGAATGTGATAATAAAGGGTGGTTAAATTTCAAGGGCCGATGTTGAATGTGAACCCTAACGTCAGGTCTTTTTCTGCATATCATTTGACATTTCTCAATTCGAACCATAGAAAGATACACAATCGAGCAACGCGTTAAAGTTATTCAGGCTTTTAGTTTTATTGGTTGTTGTGTTTAAGCTGGTCTATATGCATTTCACTGGTGCTTATGCCAGATCATCAGTAGACCTTTAAACTATAAAATTTATTAAAAAGTTTAAAATTATTACAAGTTTTATTTAAAACTACCAATAAAACTAAAATTTTGAAAATCATTGGGAGAATATCCTGAATAATTAGTAAATTTTTTATGTTATTCAGGCTTATTTTGAAAATTGGCGTTCAAATCAAAATGCATTTCGTGCACTTAGTGATTATTTTGGTCAACATAATCCTTCAAATTCGTCCACAATCGGGAGAATTGTGGAAAATATTTTAGTTTCAGCAAAACAGGTCTGTATGAAATGCGAAAACATCTGTGAATGCCTTCTTAGTTCGTTGAACTGAAAACATTGCTGTTTTTAGCGATAGTGTGGCAAAAGAGCAGTCAACCTTGACTCATCATCATGCCCAACAATCGAACATCAATATTGTCATTAAAAATTTGGACCATCGGATTAAGGTGTGCCGGCGGCCATTTGGCCAATATTTTCTTTCATACATAATTGAACCATACCAATCTTATCATAATAAAAAGAAATGACAGTAATTTCCTAAATAATTTGTGTTTTATTCAAAACCAACATCGGGTCTTAAAATTTAACCACCCTTTATAAAATTTTTGTTCGATAATGACAAACAAATTACATTTCCGAAACCTGATCTAAAGTCTAAGCTCGTCTCTTTCAATCAACGCTGACTACTATATTAGTTCATTAATAGCAATTTTACTCGTCAATTAACCCACGTGTTCAAGTTCAAGACTGTTCCGATATTTAAGTATCGAATTTGGGTTAGTAGGGTTGTCGATATATCAACCAGCTGCAAAAGGGAAATTGATATTTGTTAAACGTGTAGAATAGTGAAAATAAACTAAAAACATCTATTGGAGATCGTCTTTATATTCCTACCCTTTATATATACAACATAAACTGTCTACCTAGACTATTCCTAAGCATATCTATATCTTAATTATATTATCACTAGCCAAACCCGGCGCGCGTTGCTACGCCCCTTAATGAATCGAAATGCATTCTAAATTTTAATTGAATATCAAGTGCAAAAACCTAAAAATTATTATTTATTTGTTATGGGTGTGGCATTGCCCACTTTTCTAATCACGAAATTGTAAAGTCATAACAGCTCAATATGTGTGCAAAGTTTCAGAAGAATCGGACCAGTGCAACTTCCTAAAATTATAATTGCTTTTATGGGCGTGGCCCTGCCCACTTTTCTAATCACAAAATTATTTAGTCATGACAGCGCGATATGTGTGCAAAGTTTCAGAAAAATCGGTCTGACGCAAGTACCTCAATATTATAACCTTTTTTTATGGGCGTGGCCCTGCCCACCTTTCTAATCACGAAATTATATGGTTATGACAGCTTAGTATGTGTGCAAAGTTTCAGAAAAATCAGTCCAGTGGAAGTACCTCAAAATTAAAACTTTTTAGGGGCGTGGCCCCGCCCACTTTTCTTATCACGAAATTATTTAGTCATGACAGCTCGATATGTGTGCAAAGTTTCAGAAAAATCGGTCAAGTGCAAGTAGCTAAAACTGATAACTAATTTTTATGGGCGTGGCCCTGCCCACTTTTTGCCACCCATAAACACTCCCTGGAATGTGTACAACAACTTGCCAAAGTTTGAGTCCGATCGGTTGTACAGTTTCGGAGTCTATAGCTAACACACACACACACAGAGTTTCACTTTTATATATATAGATTGTCTAATCCTCAATCATTGGTCAGTGCCCCGAATTTAAATGCTTCGCAACATATCCATCACTCACATCAGTATTTCTTATTTTCATCTTCAAATGAAAAATCCTATATGATGCATAAAATTAATTAAAATATATTGGCATTTCGCTGCACGACGTAAGTACTTCATAGGTTAATTAAAAAACTATTTTACTTTGATTTTATTTTCATGCTAGAAGTAACATTTTTCGTTTTTTTTTTTCATCCAATCTTTATACAGATTAATTTCCCCTTCAAACGATACTTCCAAAGTAACAATGCAAAAAAAAAAAAAACAACAAAAAAAAGAAAAGAAAAGAAACAATATGTTAAAAATCATTTGATTTCCTCTTATTAACCCAAATACAAATTAAATAATATTTACATAAATGCAAAAGGTAAACACATCAGTATTAACAAAGGATAATGAAAAAAGATGTTTACAACTTTGTTCAATTTCTTCATACATAAACACACGCATACATACATACGTACGTAAGTACCCACCCTTGTAATCTCTTTTCCATCAGAGTATAAATAAATAAAATTTAATAAAAAAGTGTATGTATGTGTCAGTGTGTTTGCGATAGTATTTGAAGAAGTGAGTACGTAAGAAAAATAACAAATGTTTTTAAGCAGTAAATGTAAAAGTAAATAGTATTTACTTATTTACCAACTGTGTATGTATTTATATATTTGTCTATGTACTTACTGTTCTTTTGAAAATCCTGGGATTCGTCGCAAACAACCAGACCACTTAATGCGATCAATAAAGAGCCAATCACAACCAAATGTTCCAAAATTGATGAGATACTTCGTGTACGAGGTAACCAATTTTTTAAACCATCTACTAACGTTGTTGTTGACGATAATGAAGATACTGATGATGCTGATGTTCTGCTTATTGTTGTTTGTTCTTGGTAATGGCCAGACTGATACTGACAATGTTGCTGCTGATGATGACGCTGATAGTGGAGTAGTTGTTGTTGTTGGCTTGCTAATGATGAGGTTTGCTGTTCTGTGCATTGGCATGTTCGTTTTATTGCTGGTATTGTTTCTTGTATTGATATTGATTTCTCTTTTTGTTTCTGCGACTGCTGCCGTAGTTTTTGTTTGCTCAAATGAAGACTGGAGGCAGTTAAACAACTCTGATTTGTATCTATTATATAACTTTGATTTTCTACATGTTCTGGACGTTGTGCTTGCTCCTGCTGCGATTCTGTACACTTTTGATAATAATGATGGCTGTAAAGATGATGATGATGGTGGTGCTGTATATGATATTGTTTTTGCAATATTCGCTGTTGTTGATATTGATGTTGGTCTAGCATTAATTTGATTTTGTTTGTATTTCTTTTTGTATGAAATTGCCAAGTTTCCATTTTTAAAATCTCTGCTTTTTTCCTGTTCAATTGTTTTCGTTTTAACAGTTTTTCTAAAATTTATTTCTATACTGTTTGCTTTAACATTAATTTTTTTAATTTTTGTAGTTATAGTCAAATCATCAATACCAAATGAATACGTCATTTATAATTGTAAAAATAAACGTTATAAAGTTTAGAGCTCTCTACACAAGTTGGCTTGTTGATTCTGTGATTATATGCTTTTTTTCTACATAAAAGTCTAAAGGATTTCATGACATCTTTCCCGCTGGTTTAAGCAAAAAGTTTCTGAGGGCTAATGTTGAGGTCAAGAAGGGATTTCATATTATCAATGATGATAGTGATGATATGTTGTCCAGCAATCTGATTAATTTTTCAACTCGACCACCTGCAAAAAGTAATTTTTAGAGTTACAATGAGTTTGATGTTAAAGTTTTAATGTAAAGTTTTAGGGATTTAAAAAAAAAATACATAAAGGTGCTTATGAGGGTTCCTAGGTTCATGAAAGATTTAAATCTTAAAGGTTAAACTTAATGTAATTTTTTTTGTAACTCTAGGACGCCAATTTTCAACTTTTTGACTTTTTGCTTTTCCTTTTTAAAAAATAAAACCAGAAACTATAAAGTTGTCGTTGTCATTTTTAAACCTCACCATAATCTATTTTATGTGCATAGAAAAGAAGTTTTTATTTATACCTAGAATTTCGCATTAGCTGATATAGTTTTCTTAAGCTAAGGCGAAAAGTATCCTTTTGAATAACATAAACACTCTCTACATATGTTGTAGGTGGTACTTAAAATCATTGAAATATAATGATAACTACTAATATAACAATTTCTGTAGGTAATGTGTTAACACACAAGCTCCACACATGTTAGCTCCACTATTTGAAAAGTTTTAATTTTCTTTTTGCCAAAAAATATGGCAGGTATTTATATCGTATACTTACAACGATTGTTGACTGATTTAGCTGGTTTTGAATAGCAAATAACTTTGAAATATATCTAATAAATTTGTATATTCTTATATCTGCTATAAAATTTAAGAACTTATTTTCAACACATGACGACTTCAGTATATACCTATTACTTAAATTTAAATACCGGTTTCCAATTAACTAGAATTAGCGTTTTATGAGGCTAAATGAGGTTTTTAATTTGTTCGGTTTTCGTATTATTCGAGAAACCGGTTTTTATGACTCGAATTAATCGACGATATCGTATAGTTTGGTTCGCTTTTATGCAATTGTTTACCTTGTTCATATAAATAACTTTTGCACTACAATTTTTTTAACTAAAAATTGCTTTCGTCTCCAACACACTCGAGAATCCAGCAACTTTTCCTTCATAGTGTGTGCAGAGTGTATTTTGTCTTTAGGGGCGTCGATTTAGGAATGTGTTATAAAGTCCATTCTTAGAAAGATTTGACATGTAATAAGTTTTCTACTTGATTTGTTTTCCTTAGTTTATACCTAAAGAATTATTTTTATTTGAAAGTACCACAGAATTGTAAAAGGCTTTTTATTATGGCAAAATGATTTGCCAAAGTATAGAGATATCAAATTTGCGTCCTGTATCTAAATTATCTCTGTTCTTTTTTTAAAATATTCAAACTTACATGTATACTATTTCTATGGTACGTATTGTATAGTTTTATACCCTTCTTTAGTGGTGCATAAGGGTATATATAGGTTTGTTATTCCGTTTGTAACAATTGTACAATTTTCATTTCCGACCCCATAAAGTATATCTTTTCTGAAAGCTTATGAATAGAAAATAGACTAAGCCCTGTCCGTCTGCCCGTCTGTCCGTATGTTGATTGAAATCAACGCTTAAAAGCAACCATATGTTCCTCAGATCTGTGTATGGTATCAATCTTTTGGAAATATCAAGGAATCAATCTCGGTCAAGACTCAGCACAATCGCCCCATAACTTTCTGAGACATGAGCCTCTGTTTTTTCCCATATTTTTATAACCAAAATTAAAAATTTTCAGCCATAGAATATTTTATAGATACCTTTGCTACTATTATAATATGCCTCTAGAGATATTGGTGAAAAATGTTGGATAAAAGGGGCTCTAATCGGTAAAGTTATAGGCAAAAATTTTCTACAAATATATATTCTAAAAATTTGCAAACGAAAATCAATTTTTTCAGCTTTCAGACAACTGACGGATTCTATATTGGTATCATCTGAAAGGACTTGACTAGTGCAATATAAGCGCTATAAAAAAAATTAATCTCATGTTGGCCGCCACTACAAAATGGCAGACAATAAATTTATATAAGAGCCAAATCTGGTATTTTATTATGTAACTCCTTCATCTCCCATACTATTGGTATCAAATAAAAGGGCTTGACCAGTAGAATATAGTAAATTATAAAAAAATGTAAAATCCAAGATGGCGTCTTAAACAAAATGGCGGATCAAATTTTTTTAACCCCATCAATATGGGTATCAAATTAAAGGGCTTGACTAGTAGAATTCAGTTAACTACGTAAAAATTCAAAGTCATGGATGGCGTCGGAAATTATAAAGAAAAATGGAGTGTAACATGAAATATAGGTTAAGCTACAATGTGGGATTATGCCCATGTACATGATGGTGAAGGGTATTATCAGATTCGACACGTCCGAATATAGCACTCTTACTTGTTTGGTATTATATTTCTCCTACTTATTTTATTATTTTTATGTTAACTTTATTTCAGTTATTGTAACATTTATTTGTTTGTTGATTCTTGTGAATTTATTAATTGATTAATTCTTATTAATTGAATGATTATTGGTTTTTATTTCTGTGGAGTCACTTTTAATATGAACCAACAATAATTTATTTGTTGTTTTTATATCTTATTTATTTTCATAGTACTCATTTATGTTTGTTTGTGAATAAGTACATTAAAAATGTCTGTCTGTCTGTTACTTGAAATCAAGCCTTTACATGCAGTACAGATATGTGTGTGATGTCAATTTAGTACAAATATTCGGGAATAAGTCGCTATTGAAATTTAGCATAACCGCAGCATATCTTTGTGAGTTATAAGAAAAAATTTTTTTTAATGAAAATTCAATATTTTTCAGCTCTAGGATAATTAAGAGACACGTTTTTTGCTATTTATAGATACGATATGCGTCTAGAGATATTCGTAAAAATATTTTCTTAAAAATATATATTTATTAAATAAGATCAAGTTATCAAAGCTCGTAATTAATTCTGACATAGGCTTAAGACACCAGAACCTACTGCAATACTGGAAATAGCTTGGAAACTAAATGAGATATAATAAAACCTTCAAATAATTCAGTGTTTTTTTCCTAAAACTTAGAAACGAAATTGTTGTTTTAGCTTTTGGATAACAGAGAAGAACAATATGGGTACCATATAAAGGATTTGACCACCAAAACAAAATACACAATTAAAAATTTAAAATTCATGATGGCTGCCACCACAAATTTTAATTTTTGTAATTTTTGTTCAGTATTGTTTGGCATTTCATATAGGAAAGACTTACTCCTGAACAAAGTTTACAAATCGTTCAACTTCATAACGAAAATTCAAGTTCTGTGAGGAATGTGTTTCGTGCACTTCGCTCAACTTACAATGTTAATTATTGGATAATATTCGACCGAATAGACCACATCCAGAACGCTATGAAGAAAATATAGCAGCCGTAGCTAAGAGTGTACACGAAGACCGTGTAGAGTCGATTTGGCGCCGTTCGCAGCAATTTGGACTGACGTATGGAACGACTTGGCGCATTTTACGTCCAGATCCTAAATTGAACGACATTTGTTTTCAGCCGGCACCACTTCCCACACATCGCATCAATCAATGAATTTATTGAGAGAACACTTGGGTGAGCGAATAATTTCACGTTTTGGGCCGGTCTATTGGCCATTAAGATTGTGTGATATCACACCATTAGACTTTTTCCTGTGGAGATATGTAAAGTTTAAAGTTTATGTGGACAAACCCACTTCAATTTAGGCCTTGGAGGAAAACATTACGTATGTCATTCGCCACTTACTAGTCGAAATGCTCGAATGAATGGATGGACTCAATGGATGGAACATCTGCGACGTAGCAACGGCCAGAATTTGATAAAGATAATCTTTAAACAATAAATGCCAAAGAATGTTTTCTCAAATGATAATAAACATTTCCCATTAAATTTGAATTTTCTGTGTTTTTTTTTTTCTTTAAAAATGTAGCGAACTTCAGTATTTAAAAATATAACCATTCAAGCCCCTCAATATTAGTATCAAATGAAAGTAGACCAGTAGAATACAGTAAACTATGCAACAGTGTAAAATCCGAATTTTCGTCCGACATAAAATGACAAATAATTCTGTTTTCTTAACTCCATCAACATGATTATGAAATGAAAGGGCTTGACAAGTATAACAGTGAACTGCGTAAAAATTAGCTTGGGAAATAATAAAGCAAAATGGCATACAACTTTAAATATGGAATCTACGCTATGATGAATCTACATGATGGTAAAGAGTATATTAGATTAGGCTCGGCTAAAAACACCACTATTACTTGTTGTCAAAAAAGCTATACTCTAAATGAGGAGCCGCAGAACAAAAGGTGCTTTTTCGCATTTCGCGAAAAATTGGTTTTTTGGTATTTTTATAATATTTAGGTTGAAATCTTGTAGAAACAATCAAGTTTGCATTATTATTATTTTTTTTTACAAAGAAAATGGGTTCTAAAAAATTTATGCTTAACAAAAAATGCTTTTTTGATTATTTTTTTATCAAAAGGTTCTTTTCCCATAATCTTTGTGTAGTTTCACTTTTTACTTTAATGATCAAACCAAACTACAGTTAAAGTAAAATTAATCGGATGTCTTTTAATAAAAAGTCTTTTAATAAAACAGTTTGGTAAAGACTGGAGTGAAAATCAGTCATTATTTTGGTACAAGGACATTTTGTATAACCAGGATAAAGGTATGGAGGATTCAATAGGCGAAAATGTTCTTGCCTAGAAGAAGATGTTGGAACAAGAGTTTAACTATTAACAAATTTCATATGTATTTAATTTAAGGCTAAGAAAGAAATGTTTAGGTTACAATTTTATTTAATAAAACGACAAAAAAAGTATACTTAGCTTAACATTTTTTAATATATTAGATCAGGTTTAACCACATTCAGTCAAAATTTTATTGTCATATACATATGTGTATTTGCATTACAAAATGTACTTTTGCCTTCTATTAACAAAACGCGCTTTTTTACTTTTTTTAACGAAAGGTGTTTTTATTTTATTCCTTAACAAAACGTGCTTTTTTGCTTTCTTTTTTGCAAAAGGTGCTTTTTCCGAAATAAAAATGGAATTATATCAAACATCATTAACATTTAATCGGGTGACTTACGACAGTTAGATGCATCTGTAGATAAGTAAAAATCTTGTAAGCATTTGCATGTTCTTGCTGTTTTTTAAAGGGGCGAAAAAAATAAATCTCGATTTCCCAAAAATTTGAAATGAGCGAAAAAGCACCTTTTGTTCTGCGGCTCCTCAAATGTATTAAAATGTTTATTCGATGAGTTGATTTTAATTTTAAATATTTAGTTAAAAAGTTAATATTTACATGCAGCATTTGTAGTCCTTATCGAAGAATACTCATAATGAAACCGTAAAATTTAGATTGAATTGGTTTGACAATATTTCCATAACAAGTGACATTTTTTCGTAAATTGTACCAATTTAATTAAACTTTCCTGGCTATCATTAACTTTAAAGGCCACACTAAAATCACAGATTTGGGTCTAGGATTTTTATATATTTATAAAGTTGTGAACAAGTTCCATAAAAAAACTTTTAGCAGCAAAAAAAGCAATCAGACCATAATGCGGTTTTTTTCTGAATATTTTTCCTTAAACATTCGTATATATAAAACATTAATATATTTTTAATAATGAACAAAAAGTGTTAGCTCGGTCTTACAAACAACGAATATGTTTTAGAAGTCTTAATTTTAAACATTATTTTTATCATAACTTTAACACATTTTTAGCTTAAAAGATCACATTTCTAATAGAACATTGGCTGAAAAATAAAGTACGTTTTTCGAATGCTAAGGACATATAAAAATTCTTATAGTTCGACTTTTTAAAAACTTATTGCCTGCGTTTCAAACAACAATCAATATTTTATAACATTAATTTACGTCATTAAAAGTTTATGTTTAAACTTGATATGTAACCAGATTCAATTATTCATAAGTTTAATTGCTTAGAAGAAAACACTTTTGAAACAATTGAAACATTGATTTGTAATACTTACAACCCCTCAATCACAATGCGACCCCTCCCTCAATAACTTGTTAATATGTTCGTAAAAAAAAACACACACACACACACACACACACAAAATAAATAAAAAATATTGGTGAATTTGAAACTTTTTATTGACAACTTGAGGTCGTAAATAATAAAACATCAGTCGTATAAATCGCATATAATCGCCTGTTATTTTTACATCAGCCAAAAATATTAACGTAAGTAGCAACATAGCAGCAGCATATTGTAGGGGTACTTACATAATTCATAAATTCTTTTTTTTTTGTCTTTACTACCATAGTTGTTGTTGACATTATTGTCATTATTCACAAAACAAACAAAAAAAATCTAATTTTTTGAAGTCATAAAAGTGTCAATATCCAATGTTAGTCTTCTGTAACTAATACTGCCTGCCAGAGGATTCTATTATTATGATTAAACACGTTAAAGTTTGACTTTGTAAATGCGTATGTACATGGGATTTTTGTTGGCATTTTTTTTTTTTTTTTTGTAAAATCTATGACCTCAAGTTCAAAACAAAAATTAAAAATGAAAGCTAAACTTATTTTTTTGCTTTTTATTTTAACAGCCATTATTTACGTCTATTAGATTTGCGATTTGTTATAATGAAAGCAGCAGTTACAATTCGTAAAAACAATGACGAAATTTCGCAAACGAGGTGAGGTTTAATAGTATTTTAGAATGTTGGAAAATGTTCTTTCTTAGTTATTTAGTTACTGCCGTATTCATAAAATATATTTTAGGTTTATCAAAGGCCTATTTGACAGATGTTGCACAGAAATTTGTCAAATAAGCCTTCAATAAACCTAAAATAATTTTTATGAATACGGCAGTAAGTCTTTAAAAATATCTTATTAACATGGTTTCGATATATTAAACTTTTGTTGCTTAACTAAAATGGTATTATTAATTTATCTGAAAATTAATTTAAAACATTTATGTAAATTAAAAATATTTTAACCCTTTCGACCCGTCATTCGAATAGCAATGCTAAAATAATTTTTTTTTTTAAAAGCAGGTTATTTAAGTAATATATAAATTGTTGGTAAAAGAAAAAATTGGAAAACTATTATGGGGGGGCTTTTTCGCAAAAGGCACCACTTGCAACAGAGCTTTCGTCGTCTGGTGAATCTTCGTTGTCGCTGAAAACAGATACATCATTTGGTACAAATTCTTCAAAGTTTCCTCCAGAAAAATCTTCTAAATCGCTAGTACTATCAGCTTCATCTTCCAAAACTTTTCGAATGTCTTCGGGATCCATTTTCTCGGTAAATAAAACATTTTCTTGAAGACAGGATATCATACTCAACGGACGAATGGTACATATGTGTACCACCATACCATACGAGTGGTACATATGGTACATATAGGAAGCATAAAACAAATGTTTGTTTATAAATATTTACCTGCCGCAAAAATTTAAATTTTCTTTATTTTGAATATTTTCTGCAATTTTACAATATTATGCAAAAACCAATTATACACTTCACTATAGTTGCGTTTCAAGTCACAAAAAACGGTACCGTTAATATAAAAAACAAAAAAAGAAACATAATGGCACATACTGGAATGTATTAAAGAGAACTTAAAGACTATATGGTACTTTTCACAACCAAGCAACATTAAATTTTAACCTTTGAGAGATGTTTAAACTTTAAGTGGTACACATATGTACCATCCGCGTCGAAAGGGTTAATACACATTATTTAACAAATACAGAGGACCCATAGATGACCGATTCCCCGAATCTACGTCTTGCTATTTATGCGCCAGTCTATTTATGGTGACAGCTGACAGAGTGGCCGCCAGTTAATAAAGTGTTACCAACTGGAAGTTCTATAACTAGTGGTGATTCCTTATGAATTCTGACTTTGAAAATTAGCTTTCAAAAACATAAAATACTCAAATTGGAAATATATAAAAGAGAATTGTTGAAAAAATATATATCAACATTGATAACCCCCAACATTAATAAATAACAAATATGAGCAATGTGAACTTCGTAAGATAATCACTCAACAGCGTCCTTAAATCTGACGTAAAATATCTCGGGTTTTAAATAGTGCGTGTTCCTTCATTTTGGCGTCAAAACCCAAAATTGTTGTTTCACCAATTAGAACCTCAATTTGTCGCTTCAGCTATAACCATAGATGCAACAAAATATATATTAAAAGCACCATCTTGAGTCATGACATCCATATTGTTGGAAAGTATCAGACAAAAGTAAATACGCTCAGATTATTTGATTATTTGAATGTCTGTTTTAAGTACCAAATTTTATGGCCATAGCTTAAAACTTACTACCATTGAAAATAACCGTTTTGAAAGACTGCAAAAAAGTAATAACATAAAATAAAATAAAAATAACATAAAAGTTAAATATTGCAGTAACAAAAACACAAAAAAAAAATACAAATACTTTCGTTCAAACGATTAAAAATGCTTCCTGTTGATTGTCTTGGTAGATGTTAGCTCAATTCAATGAAATGAAAAATTCCATAAAGTCACTATACCTTTAGATGTACAACAACTATTGATTTTATAGATTTATGGAACAAAATTTTACCATTTGACCATGTACATAGGTTCGCCAAATAAAATATTTTTAAGAGTCAGACGATGAAGATAGGCAGATAACTGCAAAGATTAATTGCATTCACTCACTTTGTTGTTTCTTTAGTAAATGATAACACAGACACCACTCCTCAATAAGAACAATTCTGAAAATTTGTTGCAATTGTGGATGTTTTCATAAATGCAATATTACATTGCAGTATGAAATTACAATTATTTCTAAGGGCAGCCCTTAGTTTTTTGACAATATATTTTGTTCCCAAATTTGTAGCGACAAGAACCGGTTTGTGTTAGGATCAGAATTAATTGTCAAAAATCTAAAGGTTGTCTTTAGAAAGAATTGTAAATTTAAACTGCAATTGCAATATTGCATTTATGAGAACACCCGGCCTAAACGTGCTTATCCCGTGACAGTAAAAACAAAAGGAGTTAAAAGACTTATTGATTTCGAACGATGAAAATGGGATACGTCAAGGTACAAGCTTAAAGATATTAAAAAAAACTTTTTTTAAAAAAACATTTATCTGTGGCAAAAATTTGTAGTTGCTCAAGTCGAGACAAGTTAAAATTTAAATATTAACACCATTGCAATTCCGCTACTTAAAACTATTTTCGCGCGAATTTTCAATTAGTTTGGACAACTTTACAGGAAGTTAAAGCGCAAAAGGGTATGGCCTATAATATTTCAACGAACAATATCATTTCAAATAATAACTTATTTATATAATTATAATTTAACTAAAAGTGCGAAAAGAGAAATGCTCTTAAATTTATACAGGACGGAGCTAATATAATTGTCTTTATTTTATAAGGAATCAGTTTATAAAAATAAACTCACAAATTAGGAAGTAATTTCCTAAAAAAACTACACAAATGTACATAAGCTGTTTTTTCCTATTGTCATAGATATATCACTGGTGTTTTTATAAAACAACTTATACCGAATTCTCAAATATTTCAAGAAAACGAATAATAAATCAAAAAATATTTAAATTGATTGTTGCGATATCTCTTATTCAATAACTCTAACGCTGGGTCTCCAAGTAGCAATTTTCATTGCTAAGCATAAGCAAAAACGTCGGCAGAATAACGGCACTTTATTGCTAAGGTATGTTTATTTTCACTGGGTGGAGAACACGACACAAATAATTTATTTTTATAATTAAATATTTTTGTTTTAACGTTTATGAGTTTTTTTTGGAATACCTCACTATTAATTATTATCAAGTAAAATTATTTTAATTTTCCTTTGTTTGTGCAAAGAAAAACATAAAATTCAAAGAAAATTAAATGATTTTGACAGCTAATTACGGCAATAATTTCTCAAGCAAATAGCAGAGCAATATTTGCGCAATAAATTGCTAGATATGGCAATTTGCGGTCTACACCTTGCAATTTCTATGGACGCAATAAAATTTGACAATTGCGGAAATAAATATTGCTACGTGGAGACCTCGGGTAAGCAAAAGGCACAAAGATGCCGATCAGTATAAAAAAGTATACCCCTTGAGTTACTTCTTCGAGTTTCAACACAGTGCAATTAGACTCCTTTTGACACAACATTTTTCTTATCTCGACATAAGTTGATTTGCCAAAAGTATGATTGTTTTCTTAGGTGCATGATAATACAAGATAGAAATCAAGGCATATTCATACAGCTATAAGCAACGGCGAATTAATACAACAAATCAACTTTTATTTTATATTCTGATATTTTCTGGGATATTTTCTGTCAAGGCAAATTCGTATATCGGAGTTGGAAAAGATGTTTTAATATGTTTAATTTAATAAAATCTTATTAGAATAAGGACAAATATTATCAAAACGCATTATAAATTGTGCAAAAGCAACAAACGTACATAAATTAGGTACAATTATTATCAAAAAAGTAGAGTTAAATTAATTGTTTAATACCAAAACCAAAACCTCATTTCGTATCCCTGCAATAATAAATGAATTTATGGCGAATTCAACTAGTTTTAACAAAATGCCTCCCAATCAACTGGGTTGGCAATTTCACCTGTATGAATTCGCCTTGACAGCAATATTGTCGAAACGAAATTCCTTTTAATAACAAGCTTTTAGATAATTTAATGGAATTTATTTTTTTATTGTGATTTGTGGCTACTAGTTATATGCTTCATTTAATTAGTGCAATTATTTTACCGTATGTTGTCAATGATTGCTTCAATATTGGCATCTAATACTACAAGAATTACTTCTTCGAAGGCATAAGCCAATGACTTAATATAAATCCATAAAAAGAACCCAGAGTCGTTAAATCACACTAACAAGGGGCCAGGACACACTTCTTGAAATAAATTGTTTTAAAAGGATTTTACAACAATTCGATTGTATATTGGGTTACAAGTAGGCAAGAAAAATGCAGCCACTTTTACTCGATAGCATCCGCCATTTATTATAATGGCACATTCTTGCCAGACCAGCAATGCCGTTAGCTTGTAAACCACAACAAACGGTCAACTGTATTGCATGTAAGTAATAGCAAGAATGATTAAATAAAGATTACGCCATCACGCAGCTATAAAAAGACATTTCTGCGCATGTAGGAATTCTGACGTCACTCAAGCTGTGTTCTGATTGGCTAATAAAATTCAGCTGTATAACTAATAATGGTTGTGTAAAAACATGACAGTGGGACAAATTGTTATTTTTCTAACTAAATGTTCTGAAAGCAAATAAATTCTTTATATATATATATATTTTCATTATTTTTATTACAATATTTCACTATTATATTATGTGTATATAATTTATATCATTTAGTTATTTTATCAAATTTTCTTTTTCGCTTATAAGTATTTTCAGCGATTTTGGCATTTAGTTTCCTAATTCTAAAATACATTCGACACCTAAAAACAGTTTTTTCACGTATTCACTGGCTTCAATTTCTTTGGCTTCCATCAAATGCTTTTGTAAATATCCGCTTGAAAGTAATAATTTGTTACCATTTAATTTGAAAAATATGGTGTAAGTTTAGAAGCGATCTTCTTCAAGATCAGTCGGCCTTGGGGCATTTTCCGCGATCAATTTGGACTATTTGGAATATCATTTTGCTTTTCAGTTTCACGTAGTCCTTCATATACATTTGCAACTTCAGCTTCATTTGCAGTTTTCGTTTCACATTCAATAACACTAGTGTCTGAAGACGGAACTGCATGGGATTTTGAAATTTTTGCACGCCGTTTGCTAAATTCTATTCACAATGCCTTAGTAATGTACTGCAAGAATTAATTTTGTTTTAACTTACCCATTTCAAATATCAAGTTTCTTTCAAAATCTTCTTGCTTGAAATGTAAAACACAAATTTTTTCTGTATCCACATTTACAGCCTTCACTCGTTTGCAAAATATTACCCAAAACTTCCTTCGAGATTCATCTTTTAGAAAACTGTAAAATGATACAGCTTTTTGCAAATACAAACGTTTTATTAAAAATGGGCAATTTATTAGGCTTTAATATAATTTCTCACATGTTTTTTTGCTGTTACTTTGCTTGCATTAGCCCACTGCACATTTCATATTTGCTCTCTTTCTTATCTTTTCACTTTATTTTGTTTTCTGTTTTGCAGCTTTTAAACAACCAAATTTAAACACTTTTTATATAATTTTAATAATTTTAATATTATTTATATGTATTTATTATAAAATATGACACGAAATTCGTTGTTTATTAAACACGGATGTAATACTTCTTTTTTAGAACTCTCTGAGTAAATTTATTACAGGGCTGCCAACTATCTCAAAATACATACATTTTTTGTAAGAAATTATAAATTTTACATATGATACAGACTTGGTAACCTTTACGAGGGGATTACTACGTCATCTAACGGTAAATCATGCGCAAGGCGTAATCTTTATTTAATCATTCTTGAGTAATAGTGATTGATTGACAACTTAAAAATTGTCTTGTCTACAATTAAAGAAATTTTGCCATTTAACTAAAAATGAGTTTCATCAATAAGCATGCAAAATGGAGGAAGTACTCTATAAACTTCGCCAACAGATTTATTAATTTTATTAAATTTTTTTTTTTTTTAAAGTTAAATTTCACACTTTATGATGACTTGCCAAGCCTTACTGAAAAGAAAATCCAACATAGTATGACAATCGCAGCCGTTTAGTGATTACAATTTATATTGAAAGTTTTCATGTGGTAAGAAAAACAATTCTTCTTTTATATTTTTAATTTGTTTTTATCCAAAAACTTTAATAATATTCACCGCAATTCTGAAAATGTTCACATATGCTTGTTAGATGACTGCTAGCTGTGTATGAAATTCATTAATTAACCACGACCTAGATATATTGGCATGTTAAATTCACTGCTCTCTTTCCTACAAAGTATTATAGGTCAAACCCGTTACTGTTACTTAAGAACTAGTCATACGATAAGTTTTGCATTCGATACCATCTGGAGTGGGTAAATATAATTACTAATAAACAAATAACAGTTTAAAGGCTTTAGTAATTTTGATTTAATTAAACAATATCAAAAACTATTTAAAAATGAGGTAATGGATTTTAATTTGTATTAGTTTTCTTGAATACTAAAACAATAACTCATTTGCTGATGATGCCACACAACGGAGTAGCAAAGTATAGAGGAAATTCGTAAAAATTAAAAAAATATTATCATCATTATTATTATTATTATTATTATTATTATTATTATTATTATTATTATTATTATTATTATTATTATTATTATTATTATTATTATTATTATTATTATTATTGCTAAAAGACCTTAAGTTTAAGAATATTTTCTTAAAATTTTAATTAAAACAAGTAACAGTGCTATATTCGGCCGTGCCGAATCTTATATACCCTTCACAACGTGTAGTCATGCAATAACAATTGTTTGTATCACCATTCATCCCATATAATATACGTGCACGTTAGAATAAATGTGGCATCGAATCCCAGCTGAGCCAAAAAAATTTTATTTTATTTTATTTAATATATTATTTATATTTGATTATTTTTTTTTTATATTTTTTTTAAATTTTTTTAAAAAATTTTTTTAGAAAAATTTTTAAAAAATTTTTTTAAATTTTTTTTTAAATTTTTTTTAAATTTTTTTTTTGTAGTTTTTTTTATTATTTTTTTCTTATTTTTAATATTTTTTTTTTTTTGTAATTTTTTTGTTTGGTATGTTTTTTACATGTATGTATGTATGTATGTTGTTGTTGTAATTGTGAAAAAAAACGAGGTGGTCGTGGTTTTTTGCTCATATCTCAGAAAGTTATGGGGCGATTGTGCTGAATTTCAATAGCGATTCATTCCTGGATATTTCCAAGAGATTGATACCATATACAGATCTGAGGAACATATAGTTGCTTCTAAAAGTTGATTTCAACCAACACACGGACAGACGGGCAGACGGACAGACGGATAGACGGACAGACGGACAGACGGTCAGGGCTTAATCGACTCCTCTATTCATAAGCTTTCAGAAAATATATACTTTATGGGGTCGGAAATGAAAATTGTAGAAATTACAAACGGAATGACAAAGCTATATATACCCTTGTGCACCACAGGTGAAGGGTATAAAAAGGGTTAAAAAACCAGATAATTATTATAATTTTTTTATATACAAAATTTCCTCAATATTCTACGAAATAAATGTAATCATTTTCTAAAAAGATTTAAAACGCAAATATATCCTTAGAAAAATATACTTTTGAGTCCGCCTTCTATGACATCATAAATAAGTTATAATAAGCTAAAGTTCGTTTAATTTCTCCCCTTTTTACTTTTTTCCTTTTCTCTTTTATTATTTATTTATTTTATGCGCTAAAGTAGAAGAAAACAACAACTTTTTGAAATATAAAAATATTACAACAAATAAATGGCATCCCTCCTTTTCAAAGAAATATACAGCAAACATACAGAAAGGAAAATCGTAAAAAAGAAATGAAACAAGCAGAACAAATGCTTAGTAATTTGATTGAAAAGATGATCAGAGAAAAAAGGTTTTTTTGTAACCGTATGTAAGATTGTAAGTATGTTGATGGTACTTTTCCAGTTCATAATTATAACAACGTATTATAGTCACTTGCATTATAGAGTGTAGAAATTTGAAAAAGTTTTTCGTTTATTTATATAAATTTTTCTTATTATATAAATAACACCTGGTGAATAAATAATAGAGGGGTTTACAAATAAATAGAGAAGCAGAAAAATAACATTTTATTATTTAAACCAATCATCATTTCTTTAAGCGTAATGAAAATATCGCTGACATTTAAATGTAAGAATTTCGCCCTCTGAAGCATTGATTCCTTAATTAGTTCATCGTCTCCACCAACATGCCACCGTAAAAGATTTGTCTCGCAAGGAGTAAAATATTGAAGGTGTAGAGCAAGGTTTAAATAAACAAATGGAAACTTATAACAGAAAGTGCTCTGCACAGCTAGAAATAACTCGCTCCTCATTACGGCGTATTTAAAAAGCGACAATTAACCCTACGGTCAATAACCAAAAAATTATACGTTAGTCAATGACCGGGTACCCCGGTACCCCTTTGTAGATTTTCACACTTTTATGTTAGAATTACTTTTAATTTCAATTACATATGGATAGTATTGCAAAAAAGGATATTGAAAAATTTACGTATACAAAAATACGTATATTAAATCGCTACGTTTTACTTTTTCTTCTGTCGCTAAGCCTCTTGAAACTATAAAAACGCATCTTTTTAGTCTACTTTGATAACGGTACTTATTTAAACATTTTTGTTTTGTTTTAATTCTATTTATAAGCATTTAGTTGTTGCTCTTACATATTCATGTTGAAGTAGCGGTACTGTCTTTGAAAGTAAAATAAAGAAATAATTGAAAACGTTTAAGATAAATATTTTATAGCACTTCTGGAATTGAAATTTAAAATTAAGTAAGAATGTCGCATAAAATTGAGTTTCTATCGAAAAGACAGTACAGACATCTATCAGACGAAGAAAAAGCCAAATATATCTCATCTATTTTTGACGATATCGTTGAGGATGAACAGTTGTCTGACAGAGAAGACGAAGAAACTCCATATAATGGAAATGTAGAAATGTCCGATGCTGAAGATGTCCCAGGAGATGATGCGACTATTAATCTACCTAATGCTGATATTTGCGATGAGTCTTCAGATGAAAGTGATGAAGAAGACAATGCAGTTAATGTCAGTGACGCGAACGAAAGGTATGTTTCTCGTGATGGAACTGAGTGGCAAAATCACAATTCGTCGTCCCATCAAACTAGAAGTTTTAATATTCTACGTCAACGTTGTGGGCCTGCACGATCAACAGAAATGCTGTCAAAAGGTCAAACTTTTAAATCCTACTTGAGCATAGAAATAGTGGACATAATAGTGCGTCACACAAACAAAAAGGCACAAAGCACTTATGCAGCCTATAATGAAACTAACCCAACAAAACCACCGCTTAGTTGGAAAGATGTAACAGTAAATGAAATGTATGCATTTATTGGCATTTTAATAATGACAGGTGCAAATCATTCATGTAATGATAATACGAAAGATTTATGGGCCGTCACATCTTATCCTCTATACCGAGCAACAATGGGCATTAACAGATTCTGGTCAATACTACGTTTTATACGATTTGACGATGCAAACACCAGAGCTGAAAGAATACTTAGGGATAAAGCCGCACCAATCCGTGATATATGGATAATGCTCAACGCAAATCTTTCGGCATATTATAAACCCAGTGAATATCTAACAATCGATGAACAGCTCTTTCCATACCGCGGTAGAACGAAGTTCACACAATACATACCCTCGAAGCCAGCTAAATATGGGATTAAAGTTTGGTGGATTTGTGATGCAAAAAACTCCTATCCGCTCGAAGGGCAACTATATACCGGAAAATCACCAATAGGTCGTGAGATACGACAAGGAGAAAGAGTGGTTAAGGATTTAACAGGTCCTTTCCATGGAAGTGGGCGTAACATCACAATGGATAATTTTTTTACCACTCTTGATTTAGCGAAACATTTACTTTCGAACAAATTAACTATGGTGGGAACACTGCGTAAAAATAAGCCTTACATTCCTGATATAATGAAGGATAAAAAACAACCCATTGGATCCTCCATATTTGCCTTTCGAGAAAACGTTACTTTGTGTTCATATGCGCAAAGAAAATCAAATTCTGTTGTTGTGTTATCTACAATGCATGATAACGACAGCGTTGGTAGTAATGGAAAACCAGATATTATCACATTTTATAACCAAACAAAAGGTGGAGTGGATGTCATGGACCAAATGCTGGGCCAATATACAACACAGCGGCAAACAAAAAGGTGGCCTTTGTCACTCTTTTATAACATGATAGATATCAGTGCGTTTTCTGCATATATTATATATTTTGAAAACAATAGCAATATACCATTGAAAAATACGCAGAGGAAATGCTTTTTGCAGGGACTCAGCGAGGAGCTTTGTATGCCACTCATTAAAGAACGAGCTGTAAATAACCAAATTACTCGCCACTTTTCATCACGATCTGATATTGAATGCCATTTAGGTAAACCGATAGCGACAAATATAACATGTGAACAAGCATCGATCTGTAGCCGAACTCCTGGAAGAAAGCCTATGGTGGGTTCTTGTTTTTTGTGCCTTGCGCTACCAGAAAAAAGAAGAAGAAAAACCAGAAAAGCATGCAACTTTTGTCATAAGCCTATATGCGACCAACACACCAATACTATTTCAAAATGTTTTGAGTGCACATAAGTGCCTTTACATATGTATGTATATTATTAAATATTTATGTATACATATAGTTATGTATGTAAGTAAATGTTTATTGAAATAAAAAGTCGTTGAAAAAAAATTTTAATGCATTTTTAATCAAAAACAAAATAAATGTAGTAAGTTGTAATGAAAAACAAATTAAAACTTGAAGGGGTACCACGGTACCCGGTCATTGACTCGCGTAGGTGTCAAATGTAAAACGATTTTAAGCGAAGATCTGGCTATATATATATATATTTTTTTCTTTTATAATGTTTTTCAAGTCCTTAATAATGACGATTTGAAGTTTGATCGCCATATTTTTATTGTGAAATAATTGCGAGCACTTTTAAGTTGAAAAAGTTACCCGGGTACCCGGTTATTGACCGTAGGGTTAAGGATGCTTCTAAATTTTGTAGCTCAATTTTAACAGTTGGCCAGAAATGATTTTAAATTTATTGAAAATCTGGCTGTGAATACCGCTGCTCGTTTGCTTTAGAATGGCTTTGTTATTGCGTTGAACTGTATATTCTGAGGTTCTGAAAATCAAAGAGCCATTCATCAACACCAAATACACGCCATTAGGTATACATTATGGTGTGGAAAATATTTGTGGGTTTTACTTATTTATAAATGAAGATGGAAGTGCTGTAATTGGAGAGCGGTATCGGTTTATAAGAAAACATATAGATGAAGTTTCAGTAGGATGGCAAAAATGCCCGAGAGAAGAGTGACACATTCAGGTAAAATTTTCAAAAAGTAAGATTTCCAGTACCCGACTTTTCTCTTTGGTGATATTTACAGAACGACTCTATTAGAAGCAGCCTGATATAAACCTTTAACTCAAGGACAGCGTAGTTGCACAGTTTTGGGTACTACAGCCAGAATTTTTTAAAGATGTTTTGGATAATGCCCTAAAATAAGCCAACCATTGTGAACCTTAACACGAAGGTCACTTAAGTGACATCGTTCCATAGTTAATTTAAAAAAAATCCATTTTTATCTATATATATAAAAGTGAAACTCTGTGTGTGTGTGTGTGTGTGTGTTAGCTATAGACTCCGAAACTGTAAAACCGATCGGACTCAAACTTTGGCAGGTTGTTGTACACATTCCAGGGAGTGTTTATGGGTGAAAAAAAGTGGGCAGGGCCACGCCCATAAAAAATTAGTTATCATTTTTAGCTACTTGCACTTGACCGATTTTTCTGAAACTTTGCATATATATTGAGCTGTCATGACTAAATAATTTCGTGATAAGAAAATTGGGCGGGGCCACGCCCCTAAAATAGTTTTAATATTGAGGTACTTGCACTGATCCAATTTTTCTGAAACTTTGCACACATATTGAGCTGGCATGACTTTATAATTTCGTGATTAAAAAAGTGGGCAGGGCCACGCCCATAAAAAAAATTATAATGTTGAGGTTCTTGCACTGGACCGATTTTTCTGAAACTTTGCACACATATTGAGCTGTCATGATTTTACAGTTTCGTGATTAGAAAAGTCGGCAGTGCCACGTCCATTAAAAAAAGTTATAATTTTTAGCTTTTTGCACTTGATATTCAATTTAAATTCAGAATGCATTTTCATTCATTAAGGGGCGTAGCAACGCGCGCCGGGCTTTTCTAGTATTTTATAATCCTAAAAAAATGTAAAACAAGTATATAAACGAGAAAGTAATAAAATTTCTAAACCCCATGGTGACTCTTAGCCTATCCTGTATAAGCAGCCAGATGCTTAAATACATACACACTCACATAAATACTCAGCATCTATGTTCCATTGGCGTAGACTCACGAAATTTTATTTTTTAATCAAGATTTTTTACATAACATTAGTTTTGTAGAGTCAGTAGACTCCCACCCAAGAACAATGGTCTAGCCACATTATACTTAACTATTTACCTCGACCATTCCGTCATCTGATACAAGCGAATTTCATAAACAAGTAAATTAATTGTCACTACACTTTGTACCATTTATATACATTGTACGCACTTTCTTTAGCGTTCCTCTTATATAGTTGTCTCCAGGGGTAAATAAAAAGAGTAAATTAGTTAGGATACGCTTAACGTTGCTTACAACAACTATAACATTTGATTATTCTTTTTAATTTTTACGCATCCTGTAAGTATTATTGGGCCATTACAATTTGTTTCCACCTATATACACTCTCATGACGATAAGTAACTAACAAAATCCATAGTCCGTGACGACATAACGACCTACAGAGTTTATTTACTCATTATAATATACGACTGCAAGTTTATGTAAGTTTTTTTGTTTGGCCTAATTTCTGGCTCCTACTCTTTGCACGACCACCACACATTGTTTGATTAAAACAAATTTGTTTGTTCTTGTTATATTTTTTCGCTTAATTGTAAAAATTAGTTTGTATGTACATATGTATGTGTCTATGTTTTTATGTATAAAAGATAAATAAATAAATAAATACTTATGAATATACTTATTTTTATTTAGCATTTGCTTTTTCTAACACTCTTTGACAATTGCAAACAAACATTACTATAACATTTTATAAACACAAACACACACACACACGCATACATCCTTGTTTCCTTTGTAACAAACCCCACTAACACATGTATTTGTCAGACAGAAAAAAAAGTTTTTTTATTATTATTATTATTTTTTTTTTTTTGAGTGACTGACTTAGCAAGTTGGCAATAATAACGGTACTTTGTAAATGAGTGGCACAAATATTCTCTTTGCTTTTATTTTACATACAGCACTCCCCTTCCTCGTTTCTAGGCTAGCATATGTCATATACATTTATACATGTGTATTAAGTTGTCTTTGTTAAATTAAATAAAGTTGTCAACTCACTTGCTATTTGTTGTTGTTCTTCCGTTAATGAGTATGTTTGCGTACAAATGTGGGAGTTGAAACAAGAAATAAAAAAATAATGAAATTGTGATTTAATCTTCTGACAAAGTTTTTCTTTTATATCTCTTTTCTGTTCTGTTTTTTTTTTTTTTTGTTGTTAATATCCGTTTAATTTAGATTCTGACGACTGTGCTGATGACACGGGTAAAGGTGATGATAGCTGTAGACAAATGTTAAGTAGACTGACAACCAACCATCCAGACAGGCATAACTTCTAATTTCATGGTTTGTTTTTAACATTTTTTTTTTTAATTAATCCATAAAGACAAAAGCATATAAACAACATAAGTGTGTTATTGGTTTTGCAACACGCTCATTAAAGCATTTACATAAAGAGATCTAATAACTGTCGTGATTGCTTTTCAGTTTTGTATTGAAAGTAAAATGGGTCGTTTAGTAAACAGGAAGAACTGTCAAAGCTTTTTAAATTTATAAGAAATAAATTAATATCATAATTATTTTAACAAAATTGAAAATTTTATTCAGATTTTCCTCTTTTTAAAAAAATTTTCTAAGCAAAAAGAATTCTTCAAAAACTGTCTTACTATAAGCAATTTATTTCGACTATTCCAAAAATTGGAAACTTAACAATTTTTTTTTATTTATATAAATACTAGCAAAATTCCCAATACTCTAGTTCTGGCGTTTGTTCTTTTTTAATTACCAAATAATTGTTCGTCAAATTTGTGTAAACTTGCTTGCCTTAAGTTAAAGGCAGGATTTTGTCGGAATAGTTTTGCATTATAATGCCTTCATTTATTATTTTTTACATTAAATATAAAATTAACAACAAAAAATTTAAGTTGTAATTATTCAAATCTATTTGTCAGGCACAACAACTATGGCAAGTTGTAATAATGGCCCTTAGTTTATAATAAACAAAAAGCGTTTTGTTTAGTTTTTTAGTTATTTCTTTATAATAAATAATAATTTCTTTATAATCATTTTAAATTAAATAAACATAAACTTTTTCTAATGAATATTTGGTCTGATTTCTTTTTTAAAATAATCGTGGCGCCTCTTGTGGTGTGGGTTTTTTAGTCCTGTCCAGGGTTACAAGATTTTTTTGTGTCGCCCATATTATATTCATTTTTAACTTGAATCAATAATCCCTAATTTTAAACTTTTTGGTTTCATAAACGTAGAAAATACAAAAAGTACTACGAAAATATGCTAAAGTACCATTTTGATTGCCTTTAACATTTTCAGTCTCACCTCGTATCAACAGTCTTATATTTAAAAGTTCTAGTTTGTTAAACGTAAAAAGTCCAAAAGGAATCATAAAACTGCAAAAAAAATTTATCTTTTGTGTCGCATTATAGTTCATAATTTTAAAGATCTATAAATATATCTATGCCCCTTTATGCCTCTATTCAGTACTATTTGAAATAAATATATCTTGTAAAAAAAATAAAAAGAAATTGATAAACGTAAAATGTACAAAAAGTAACATAAAAATACGAAAAAGTACATTTTTCAAAGACATTTTCAATCTGACCTTGGATAAATAGTTTCTAACTTTAAAATTCCAGCTTCACAACCCATAACAATGCCAAAAAGTACGTGTTGTTTTGTCTAACACGATTACATTTTTTATCTAAAATTTAATAAAAAGGTCCCTTATTTAAAGCTTCTAGATTCATATACTTAGAAAATACAAAAAGTCACATAAAAATGGGAAAAAGTACTTTTTTGAGTTTCGCGTATTAAAGTACGAACTCAAAGTTTTTACAATAAAATATTAAAGCTGAATCTGCAATTTTTTACATAAGAACAACTATGTACTAAAAAGTACGCAACTGTTTTTCTGTTTTCCCCTTACTGCCCCGTTATGAATGCATTCAAAATTTTAATGAATTACATTATTTTTTTGTTCACAGAAACCCCTTTTAAAAAATTTATTCAAATTGTCAGAAATAATAAATAATTTTCCCTTTTATGTACCTATTTTGTCTTCGTAGAAGTTTCTTAAAATTTCAATCGTCCGTATTCTAACTATTAGGCGATAACAATAACTAATTCATATCCCACTGTAAAAAACAGAAAACCTTTTTTATACCCTTCACACAGTGAAAAAGGGTATATATAGGTTTGTCATTCCGTGTGAAATTTCTACAATTTTCATTTCCGACCCCATAAAGTATATATTTTCTGAAAGCTTATGAATAGGGGAGTCGATTAAGCTCTGTCAGTCTGTCCGTCTGTCCGTCTGTCCGTGTGTATGTTGAAATCAACTTTTTGAAGCCCCCCGACATCGCTTGGACCCGGGTGAGGTATTAAAATATCAGAAATATTCGGGAGTAGATCGGTATTGAAATCCAGACACATCGGTACATAAACAACTGAGATATGAGCAAAAACCCACGACCACCTCGATTTTTTTTTCACAAAAACAACATTACAACAACAACATACATACATACAAACGTGTATACTGGTTAGAGAAAACGTGTCATCGAATCCCAGCTGAGCCAAAAAAAAAATTTTTTTTATTATACGCTTCACCTGTGGTGCACAAGGGTATATATAGCTTTGTCATTCCGTTTGTAATTTCTACAATTTTCATTTCCGACCCCATAAAGTATATATTTTCTGAAAGCTTATGAATAGAGGAGTCGATTAAGCCCTGACCGTCTGTCCGTCTGCCCGTCTGTCCGTGTGTTGGTTGAAATCAACTTTTAGAAGCAACTATATGTTCCTCAGATCTGTATATGGTATCAATCTCTTGGAAATATCCAGGAATGAATCGCTATTGAAATTCAGCACAATCGCCCCATAACTTTCTGAGATATGAGCAAAAAACCACGACCACCTCGTTTTTTTTCACAATTACAACAACAACATACATACATACATACATGTAAAAAACATACCAAACAAAAAAATTACAAAAAAAAAATATTAAAAATAAGAAAAAAATAATAAAAAAAACTACAAAAAAAAAATTTTTAAAAAAATTTAAAAAAAATATAAAAAAAAAATAATCAAATATAAATAATATATTAAATAAAACAAAATAAAATTTTTTTGGCTCAGCTGGGATTCGATGCCACATTTATTCTAACGTGCACGTATTTTATATGGGATGAATGGTGATACAAACAATTGTTATTGCATGACTACACGTTGTGAAGGGTATATAAGATTCGGCACGGCCGAATATAGCACTGTTACTTGTTATTTTTATACCCTTCACACAGTGAAAAAGGGTATATATAGGTTTGTCATTCCGTGTGAAATTTCTACAATTTTGATTTCCGACCCCATAAAGTATATATTTTCTGAAAGCTTATGAATAGGGGAGTCGATTAAGCCCTGTCAGTCTGTCCGTCTGTCCGTGTGTATGTTGAAATCAACTTTTTGAAGCCCCCCGACATAGGTTGGACCCGGGTAAGGTATTAAAATATCAGAAATATTCGGGAGTAGATCGGTATTGAAAATCAGAAACATCGGTACATAAACAACTGAGATATGAGCAAAAACGCACGACCACCTCGATTTTTTTTTCACAAAAACAACATTACAACAACAACATACATACATACAAACGTGGATACTGGTTAGAGAAAACGTGGCATCGAATCCCAGCTGAGCCAAAAAATTTTTTTTTTTAATTTTTTTAAAAATTTTTTTTAAATTTTTTTTTTATTTTTTTTTATTTTTTATTTTTTATATTTTTATTTTTTTTTTAATTTTTTTTGTTATTTTTTTTTTATTTTTTTTGTTTTATATATAATAATTATAATTATATATAATTTTTTTTTTAAATTTTTTTTTTTTTTTTTTTTTTAATTTTTTTTTAAATTTTTTTTTTTAAATACATACGTGAATTTATAATTTTACAATGGGATGTTTTTATATATGTATGTACGTATTTCATATGAGATGAATGGTGACACAAACTATTGTCATTTCATGACTATACGTTGTGAAGGGTATATAAGATTCGGCACGGCCGAATATAGCGCTCTTACTTGTTTTTTTTATATTTTTTTTTTAAATTTTTTTTTTATTTTTTTTTATTTTTTATTTAATATATTATTTATATTTTTATTATTTTTTTTTTTAAATTTTTTAAAAAATTTTTTTTTTAATTTTTTTTTGTTTTATATTTATTATTATTATTATTTTTTAAAAAAATTTTTTTTTTAAATTTTTTTTTTTAATTTTTTTTTTAAATTTTTTTTTAAAAATTTTTTTTTAAAAAAAATTTATTTTTTCTTTTAACATACATACGTAAAGTTATAATTTTAAAATGGGTTGTTTTTATATATGTATGTTTTTTGTATTGTTGTACGTATTTCATATGGGATGAATGGTGATACAAACTACTGTTATTGCATGACTACACGTTGTGAAGGGTATATAAGATTCGGCACGGCCGAATATAGCGCTCTTACTTGTTAAAGTTCCAAAGTTCCGCAAAGTACATATTCCAATTAAATTTTTTCCTATATTTATGTATACGGAAATTGCACATGGTATAAAAATGACCAAAATATAGTGTTCACCTGTTTTTGCCCTTCATGGATTAAAAATTAAAAAAAATGTTCAGAAAGTCGTCAGTTAATTTTTTTTCAAGTGAATTTTCAGTTTATCAGTTATAAGGCAAGATCTGTTAGATTAACTCTTTTTTTTTTTGACTCATTTAAAATTAAATTTTGAAAAAGTCTTCTGGACCTATACATCAAAAAAAGAACCTCCTGCCAAGGGGAACTACTCATTCACCTATTGACCTTTAGAACACATTCACGCACCAATTTCAAGTCCACATCCATACGCTGCATGCATCTAATCACAGTCTGGTTATCAAGTGCAATGAGAATTCTTTTCCCATGTCCACGGTTTTCCACCCGGTTGTCCAATACGTAAAAGGTACTCTCCCAGACTCAAGAAGCAGCACAGATTCAATTAATTTGAGTGATGGAGCGCATGAAAAGGGTGAAAGTGGACGAGAAGCTACATCGCACTCTCATAGCGTTTTTTTTTTTGTTTTTTGTTTTTATGCACAATGAGTGCATCAGTTTTTTTTACTGATGGCTCTCTTAATTGGCGAATAACTATGTAGATGTCTTTAACTTATCTAATGTCAATTCTAGTGCTAAGGCTAAAATTTAGACATGTGTACGAACGATTAATTACATTAATTATACAGTAAAAATAAAACTAAATAAAATTTTATTTGAATAAGGACTCGAATAAACTCGAACAAAAAAATGAAAAGAAATCAGTTTATTTCAATTGAATTTATATTAAAAGATATTTAAATTAAAGATAAACATAATTATAGAAAATTATGTATATTGTAATGTAAATTTATCTTAACAATAATTTTTTCTGTTTATTTGCTTCAAATAGATAATTTATTACTTTAATGAAACACCTCACCAAAGTAAAAATAAAAATCCTGATGAAAAGATTTTCTAATTATGACAATCTACGACTTAAATTTAAACATGAACGATATTGATGTTTTCTTGCTCAGTTCTCGTTTTAATTGCATTTCACTTAAGACTAACTCATTCAACTGCTGCGTGCCAAGATAATTAGTTAAAATATAGAGAATGATATTAAATCTAAATGCTTAATGAGAAAATCAACTTAACTTAATAATTTTGATGATATAACGAAAGAGTGTGAAGGAAACCCCAAACACATCTGTCTAGTTAATTGAACGACTATATGCTGTACAGATTTATTTCTGTCTGCTCTAATAAAATGCCTTAATAACTTTCAAATCCCTTAACAGTATCTTACAAATGACTTTAAATAAATTAGCTGCAATTTGGATTGATTTTAATGGTGTTAATAAATAAATTGGCCACAATTTAAACATGTATGTACGTACGTGCATGCACAATGAGGGCCAATTGAAAGAAACACAATAAATTTTTATTTTAATGAAATGAAACTACAGCAAATCGTATAATTTTATCATATCATTTATGAGCAATATTAACTTTATACATTTTATTAAGCCAAACTATTAGTAATAAATAAATGCTGCCAAAATCCGTTCTACCACATAAAATTTAAGTTTTACCCCATCTTCTCGTACCAGTTTCCTTTTTGGCAATTCATTGAGGAGATCTTTTTTTGTTTGTATTTCATGCGAAACAAATTCACATAAAAACCAACAACTGTCAAATGCAGTGTAAGTCAAAGTGATAAAAAAGTTGTTCAGCACTTTCCTTTATTTTTCTAAAGGATGAAATACCGCATACTATATATAGATATATACACCTCTTTTTCTCTACATTTTTTTTCTTTATTCTTTACTTCGTTGCCATTAACCCAGCAATTAATATAATGGAATCCTAGTAGAGAAAAGTACTTGGCAAACTTAAATTATACCACAATACAAGAGATGAACAAGGAATGGCAAAAGGAGGAACAACAAAAAAAAAATCAACAAAACTGGATTAAAGTTAAAAAGCTAAAGATGTGTTTTTGTGGTTTCAACATAAACTTTTCAACGTTTGTATATCCTTTTTTCTCTTACTCGTTTGCTTGCCTTGCTTTATCGAGTGTACGTTTGTTCGTAGTTATGTGTGCGTGAGATTGTGCACAAGTTTGTTTAAAAACCAAACATAGAAGCATACAAACCCATAAAAATAATAAAATAATAAAAGTTTAATCAAAAAGAAAACAACAACAGCAGTAAATGGGTTGTAGGTGTATCTTCACAACATTGTCTTCCTTTTTTTTGCGTATTTTTCGAGCTAAATTTTCGTTTCCTTTTTTTACTCAGACTGGGACAAGCATAAAAATTAATTTATTATGAATTTAAGGAAAAAAAAATCAAAACAACTTAAGCGGGCTGCTGTGACTTTTATCATTCATTGTTTATTAGACTTTTTGTTCCTTCTTTGGCACCACGCTCTTCACAGAATACTCAAAAACACTTGTTCTTCTCAAAGAAAAAGTACTTTTTCATCGAACTTTTGTTTTTTTATTTTTTTTTAGCTAAATTGATGCTAAAGGAAGAGACAACTGTGCAAAATTGATAAATCAAATTATTGCTGCTTCTGACATTTTTATAATAAATTTTAGTTTATTTCAATGAATTTCAAAGGACCTTTTGTTTATGTAGAATAAATTTATTGAAAAGAAATTGCATTTTATAAATTAAAGTCAATTATAACTATACGAGCATTTAAATGCAATAATTAATTGATTTAGTTGTCCGCTGAAAATTTTTCAAAAAAAAAAAATTTAACAATTAAAGTCCGATTTTTGTGAAATATAATGCAGAGAATAATATATTTGCATAAAACTAATTTTATTTAAATTTTATTTTGATTTAGGTAGCAGAGTTTATTCTGATACTATTAATTTCATTTTTTAATTTCATTTAGATTTTATACGTTTTGAAAACGAATAAAAAAATAAGTAGAGCGCTATATTCGTTCTAGTTATCTTAAACCTAGAAAAGGTTACAGATGAAGTCTTTTGCCGCAGTTATAATTAATTCATATAAATCCAATGCTGCTCTCTCACTTATTCGCAAAGAAATTTCAAAAACGGATTGCAAATCAAGTGATGATGTGAGAAAAGCTCTTACTTAAGGAACACAAGGAAGAGAAACATTCGTACTCTACACTTTTGAAATATGTAAACAATCCAAAGATAAAACAGTTTTTGATAATATATAAAAATAAACCCAAGAGCCAATAAAACAAAGATATAAAAATATTAACATCCCAATTTCGAAATAATGAAACTTCCAGCAGTTTATCTGCAAAAAGTTCTGGTTCAGATTTATCATTATCTAAAGATAATGTCGATTCAAATTTTTCTAAAGTAATAAAATTAATTTAAGCAATTGACGTGTACAAAAGTCGTACTACAAAAGCTGACAAGATGAAAAGTTATGATATGTATACAAATATACATATACGACAGAAAAGAGATCCTTTAATTTCGGGGGATAATAAGGAGTATATCTGCAGTCTGCATAAAACTACTTATTAACCATATTACCTGGAAAAGTAATATTAATATTAAAATATTAAATCAAACTATCTGATAAAATTATAATGGCTTCATTTTTCTAAAAAAAAAAACTTAAAGACATACTTAACTATCATGTCATTTTTAAAGTGGTTGAACCGAAGAGGTTTATACACATGTAGGGGGAATATCGAAGCAGACCACTACTATCACGGGTCCCTTTTCGACCCCCTTCGCTCCTCAGTGATTTCGTGTCTACCGAGCAGTATACCTTCAATCACTGAGTCCCGCGCTACAACCGGCGTTTGCTCTGGGCTAGGAAAACGATTTCACACTGCCGACTGGTGATTGTCAACAAGAGGTTTAAATTGCTTATAACTTTTTTCTTACAATTTTTTTTTTCTTTTCAGTATTTTATAAAGAAAATTTGGGGAATTTAAAATGGAGCAGTACTAAATTGAACAACGCGCCCAAATTGTTTTATTTGCTTTATTTTTTTATTTTTATTTAAATTGCTTTATTTTTCAAATCAACGATCCATTATTTTGACTCAGCGTATATATCGTGATTATTTAAATTTACGGGTTGGACCCTCAGAGTCAACAATAAACCGTACGGTTGCAAATTTTTGACAACAAGAGGCCGTAAGGAACCTTCCTGCTGCTGGCACAAGACGAACGGTACACACTGATGACAATATTGAACTGGTATAGAGGAGTATTCGGGAAGATAGAGAAACATCAACTGGGATACGTTTAACACAACTTGGCCTCTCACAAGCGTCGCTACAGAGAATTTTGCACGCAATAGGAATGTTTCCACACAAGATTCAGCTTGTCCAAGAATTGCAACTGACAGATTACCAGCAACGACTTGATTATGCAGTATTTTCCGGTAAAAAGCAGAAGAAAATCATAATTTTATTTTTAATTTAACAAAGAGCGACGAAGCCCATTTCCAATTAATTGGGTTCGTTAATAAGCAAAACTAAAGGATATGGGCTACGAAAAATTCAAAAATATTTCAACAGCAAGAATTACACCCATCTAAGTGTACGGTTTGTTGCGGTGTTTCATCGGAAAGGATAATTGGTCCTTATTTTTTTGAAAATAAACACGGGGTCGCCGTTTCCGTCAATAGTGTCAGATATCGGACGATGTTGGAAAATTTTTTAAGGGCAACCGTGGAAAAAAACTGCAAGTAAGATTCCAACAAGATGGAGCCATAGCGCACATTGCAAGGGACACAATGGCTCTTTTACGGAACATCTTTGGTGTTCGAATTATTTCGCGTACAAGTGATTTTAATTGGCCTCTGCGTTCACCGGATTTAACCGCTCCAGACTGTTTTCTTTAGGGTTATTTGAAAGAAAAAATCTACATTAATAAGCCTAGAACCATCCAGCAATTAAAAAGCAATATACGCGACGAAATAAACAACATAAAGCCAGAAGTTTTGCGAAAGGTTATGGAAAATGTGTTGTAAAAAGAATGAATTTGTGAAGCAGAAAATGGTCACCACTTGCGAGATATTATTTCTCATAACTTAACTAAAAATATTCCCCATTTATACACTTTATTAACAAAAATAAAAAAATAATTATTGTTTCTGAAATAAAATTTTTGTTTAAATTCGTTATTTAAACCCCTTCGTTATTTTGGGCCACCCCCTAGTATTTATAAGGTGAATAATTTTTTATAATTATACAAAACATAAAGGCAACTTCATACCATTTTTTAAATATTTCGAATGAATTCACACAAGAACTTTAAAATATCTTTACATAAGTGTTAAGAGACTAATCCCACTTTATAAATAAATAACTCATATATTTATTATCTTATTTTACTTAAGAAAAATACTAAACGAGTTCTTCAGTTTTTATCCCTTGACTGTTATTTATATATATAATAAGATTTTAAGTCCCGAATCCCAGGATTCGAAAAAATAGTCCCGTTTGGCATCCCTAATATACATACATATGCTCTAGTTTATTTAAACAACAACAGTGATAGTAATTTTATAATAATAATAATAATCATATTTAATGAATAAAAAAAATAATAAATGAGGGCTTTATAATGCAAAGCCATCTATGTGCCCGACAAAATCCTGCCTTTAACTAACCTCAAGTTGTAACAATGGCCCTTAATTATTATAATAAAATAAATAAAATATAAAAAAACAATACAAAAACGAGGAAACCCATTAACATCAGAAGAAAGAGAAAACATTTAAGCCATTTTTGAGCAAAAGTTATCCCTCAGAAATATTGGAAAGAAAATCAGAAGAACTGCTCGTATTGTCTTTAGTTACATTAAAAGTCGTAATTCATATGGATAAAAGATGAAAGTAAGTCCTACAACTATCCTATCGTCAAAAGACAAGCGTGCAATTTTATAGCTACTAATTCTTCTGATACCAGCCCAAAAACTAAAGCGAAAACGAAGGTTTCTGCTAGTATTTCGCCTGTTCGGCGCATGATTGTGCATGTTTCACATATACATATGAATGTACAAATAATGAAACTTATTTTGCTAAAACTCACATGCAGTAAAATACCGAATGACTTACGGTTTTCTAATGAGACATTTAACCTGGATGGACATTAGAAAATAGGAAGAAATATCAAGCCGTCGACACAGTCGCATTGGTGGAATTATACTATGGGGTGCCGTATCATGCTACGGCCACACTCAAATACAACTTAAAACGACAAAACTAAATGCAAGACAATGCAAGAAATATACTGGAACAAGATTTTTTTGAAAGCAGTAACACACTTGGAAGTTTTTGTCGAATTTTTTTAAAGGATAATGCCTTGATATACAATGCCAGAGCTCTAAAAGCCTGGATAAGTAATGAAAAGGTTACGCTGATGGGAAGGCCACCCACCCTACTCACCAAACTTAAAAAAGTGAAAAAGTCTGGGGATGGCTTTCGCGGATAGTTTATAAAGGAGCTAAACATCATGAAGACATTCCATTGTTGGTCAATGCAATCGAGACCTCTTAAAAACTATACGATTAAATAGAAACCACTAACATTTTATTTTGCCTTGATTTTCGTAAACATTAATAAAAAATAACAAAATCAATAATTTTTTCAATCACCTCAGAGACAATTTTGTAAGTTTAACACCAATAATAAACAAAGCTAAAATAAACATACCAAACAAAGATAAATTAATAATGTGGTGTTTTAAGGTCTTGAATTTTTTCGAGATTACTTTTGTATACTTTCGATTCGAAGAAACTCCACAAAAAGTTAAAGGTCTCAAATCGCTCTATCTCGGTGACCAATTTACTTCACCTCTACGAGAAATAATGCGGTCTTCGAACTTTTCTTTTAAAATATCATTTGTTTCTCTCGATGTGTGCCAGAGGGCATAATCCTGCTGAAACTACATAATCTCTTCGTTTATATCATAAATTTTCTGCAACAAAAAGCCTTAGGCCTTCTCTCTGTAGCGATTACCATCGACTATTAATACTACAAATACTACTTTCCACGTGCACCTTTCATAACACATTTATTAACGGAAAATTGGGATCTTTAAATTTGTTCCCTGCATTAGCTTTAGTTGATACTGAAATTATTAATTAAAAAGCCACAACTTTCAATTCTACAAAAAAACTCAATTGTAAAGATTATTTTGTTTGAATAAATATAACATCATTACGATCATTTTTTTTTCGAGAAAATGAAGCTAATCTAGCGCGTTTTATACCCGCCACCAAAAAAAAAAAGGTCATTCCGTTTGTAACACATCGAAATATCCATTTTAGAACCCATAAAGTATATATTTTCTGAATCGGGGTTTAATTTTATGACGATCTAGCTATGTCCATCCGTCTGTCCTAGGGGGCTTAACTTTTGTCAGAATATTTGTTATACACAAGGTTTGTTTGACATTGAAAAATAGGGTAAATCGAAACATTAGGAAGAGAGTTATAGCTCTTTATAGTCTTTGCATTCGAAAAGGAGTTATAGATGAAAATGTACGAAAATTTATAGCGCACAGTGTATTTTTCGGTATATTTAAAATTTAAAACCTAACAAAACTGACAAAATTAAATTTTGCAAACATTGCTTTTTGGTCAAGGGCTGTGCAAAAACGGAAAATAAATATAACACGCTCAAATTCATATAATTTCTCTATGAATAAAGATTTTGAAAGAATAAAGGACTTTATATAAAAATATCTTAGCAGAAACTACTTCGACACGCCTACTAACGACCACTTCACAAGTAATCCACTGTTGAAATTTACATAAAACCGACAGAACTAGAGGTATGATGATGAAATTTCGCATATTTAGCTTTCCAGTCAATGTCATTGTTATGCCCGAAAATGAAGGTGACACGCCCTCTTTAACGCCTACCTCCCATATAACGGTTTATCATCTTAAATTCATATAATTTTTCTATTGACAAAGTTTTTGGAAGAATAGAGGACTATATTGAAATATGTCAGCTCTATTTATTAACAGATACTATATTGACACGCCTACTTTAACGCCCACTTTCATTCAAAAACTAAATTTACGAAAAAAAAATTTACTAGCACATCGAAGTTATACAAAGAAAGTGATACATATTTCATTATAAAGAACAAAATAATAAATTTTGTGCTATAAAAGTACATCAAATTGGTGGTGGTTATAAAAAATTCCGAATATAGTGCTCTTCCTTGTTAGAAAAATGAAAACCGCTGAATAAATTTGAAACAAAATTTATTTATTATTTATGCAGTTTAACTAAAAAATTGTTTCCGTTGCCTGTCGTTTACATTGTACGCGCAATCACATCTTAAAGCAACCAAAACTTTAAAAAGATAATTATTTACACTACGAGTTGAATAAACTCGTTTTTTCTATCGTCTGATTTAATAAATAAAGTGTCGTTGTATGACTGCTAATCAGTGTTCTTAAGTTTTTATTATTATTATTTTTTATTTAGTCAATCAACCCTGTCAGCCTGAGTAATGTTTCTGTTCAGTCACAGGAGTTGTGCTGCAACAGAAATTGTGTCTTATTTTATTTCGTCTCATTATATTTATATATTTTTTTTTCTCTTTTAATGAGTAAATTGTTTATAAGGATTCTTCAATTGTTGATTAACAACAACTAGTACGAAAAACAAAACGCACAAAATTTTCTAATGAACAAACTTTTCCTGTGCTGATGTTCCTGCATAAAAAAGAAAGAAAAAACTAAAATAAAAACAAAGCAGATAATAAAAAAAGTTTTCATGTTTTTTTTCCCCGTTTTGTGATGCTACAACAGGAAGATAATAAAGTTTTTGTTCCATCCTTCATAATGCTTACCTGACAACAACCTCAAGTTTAATGTCTAACTTCCTTTTTCAGCCACGGATTTTTTCCGAATGTATAAATTATGAGATTTTGATGATCTCTTAGAAACTGAGAGCATTAGGTCCTAAATCATATATTTAATGCAGAGAATCGAATCGTATAAATATAAATTAACCCAACTTCTATCTTAAGGTTAACACTAGTTTCTAAAGGTGTAATACCACACACTTAACACAATCCTTGAGGCATTATCTCTCAGTTTGTCAGTATTATCTAATGCAATCTTAAAGAATTTTACGTTATCACATGCTGTGGAGTTTAATTTTAGCAGCACATTTTTATTTATTGCTGTTTTTGTTGTTGTTGTTGAGTACTTTCAGCTCAGATACATTTATGTTACACAGAGTTTTGCTTTATAGCTTGACTAATGACAAAAGTTCATAAAAATAAATGGCAAAAAAAAAATTATAAATGCATCAATACTTTCTTACTTAATATACCTTAGAACTTCACAGCTGATAACGAGGAAGGGAAAGTCCTTGTAGAGTTTTTTATGTGCACACTTATCTTGTGTTAACACATGTGTGTGTTTTAACGTGCAAAACGTAACCATTGATTAGTGTTATTCACTTCACGAGCGATGATTCTAATTAAAAACATATACGAACATACACACATGTTCATACAAGTTTATACAATTGGATGTTTTTCTGCTTCTCATTTATAACATGTCTTATAAAAAATAGTTCTTTCTGTATTTGTATTATTTCGGAAAAATTTTATTCCCCATTTTTACTATTTTATTGGTTTCCGTTGGAGATTGGTCTATCATGGGCTAATTGCCCTCAAATTTAAGAGTTAAAGTTTTAATAGTTTTTCTCGTTTTGTATTTTTAAAACTTGTAGAGTAGTTCTTGGAGAAACAATTAATTGTAATTAAATAGAAATAAGAACTCCCAACATTTTATGTAGATTTGTATAGAACTTTTTGTAGCTTTTTTTACTACACCACAAAAAAACTTTTAATTTTTAACAGTAGTATACCGTAGAGAATTTCCGATATAAAAACATAAGGTAATTAAACTGGCAGCACTAAATAGACTGTATGAGTTTTAATTAAACTTTGAATTTCTACAGCGGTAGGCGGTAGGGGATGGCACTAAAAGGCATTTCAAAACAGCACTTCAGGTTTTTGAAAAAGGTTTCGATTTTTTTTAATTGAACATAATATGATAATAACATAATAATAATAATAATAATAATAATAATAATATAAAAATTATATTTATTTGTTATCAAATCATGTAATATCTTATATCAGCATCCTGCCAATTGGAATAATGAAAAAAATATTCTAAACTCTAAATCCAATACAGTGTTTCGACCAACCTGTTCTCTATTTAAGGTTCTTGTAAAGATTCTGCATTTACAAACAAGTGCTTTTATTGAATAAAATAGTCTATTATTTGTTTTACAATCTGTCTTTTGTGCAAACTGCAGTTGTACTATAATCCTAATTAATGTAAATTTACATCAAATTCTTGATAATGGAAAAAAAATTTATTAATGATACATCCTAGTCACTCTTTCGATAAAGTATATTATGCCACTTTAATTTTAGTTATTCCTTATCATCAGCAAAACTTGCCACTTCTTACATTAGTGGTATTAATAGTAACTATTCTCATCAGTTGTTCTTTTGTTTACCACATGCCTAAACAGATATCTTGTTACAGATAACATATTTATCAAACCACTTCCAACTACTTTTAAGTAGCGCATTAGAAGTGATTGACGTTAATGTTAAAAAGTTGAATTTGGATCTGAATAAAATTCACTTTGAGCTACTGCAAATAGTCTCTATCCAAATCCTAACAAATCAAAATATTTTATTCGTTAAACCTATATCTACATATGTGACAGCGCATAGAGAAAGGGACTTAAGGGTAAAAACAGGTTTTGTTTAGGAGAGCCATTTTAAAGACTAAATGATTTTTCTATTTTTTTAAATTGTTCATAAGGAAAAAAATAAATTTTTTGCTGTTTCGTAAAATCAAGTTATTTTGTTAATTTAGTAGGGGAAAAATGAAAATAAATAAATTTTACCGTTAGATCCCTTTCTATTTGCGATTAGAATCGTCGACTTCACTTTTATAAAACGCGCATATCTCTGGAAGGGAACACTTTTGGGGCTTGAGATCGGTCTCATTCGATGCTCAGATGTTGTCCAAATCAAAAAAAAAGGTAAAATTGTTTTTTTACCCTTAGGTCCTTTTCTCTATGCGCTGTCACATATATACATACAAGAGTAAAGTGATTGACTGACTGACTGACTAATTCATCATCACTCAGTCCAAATGCAAAGAGCTAAAGACATGAAATTTGGACAATCGGATCCTCTTTCACTAAGAGGGTTTTTCTTAGAAATTCGTACTTTAAGGGGGTAAAAACGGGTAAAATTGGTAACCCTATATCTGCTAAACTAAAAACTATACAAATTAACTTGAAAAAGTATTGTAATTTACACAAAATTTTTTTTTTTAATTTTCAATCACTCAGGGGTAGGAACAGGTAAAAACTATAATTTAGTACTTTTTTTGGTACCCAATGTAACTTCCAAACACATAAAACTAGGAAAAAAAATTTAAGCAGTATTAGTTAATCGGCGAACAAATATTTATAGAGTTTCGGCACTTATTTCAAGTTCGCATGTATAAGGGGTAAAAGTTGTCCCTGTTTATGGTAATTTTTTTAAAAACAACTTTTCTTATTTGTTGCCTAATAGAATAGAACAATTATTTAGGTGGAATTTTTTAGGGGGGTACAAAAGGGTACCAAAATGGGTAGAATACCTCCTAATTTAATTTAAAATATTTTGGGCGACCAAAAGGTACTTTTTACCTTTTATGCTGTAATTTTTGTATTTTCTACGTTTATGAAGCTAGAACTTTAAAATTACCGAGCATTTTTACGAAGTAAGACTAAAAATAGTATGGGGGACCGAAAAGGAACTTTTTAGCATTTTTGCGGTACTTTTTGTATGCTTTACGTGTTCTACTGTTGACTAAAAAGATCCTTTTTTACCTGATAATCCAAGTTGACTTTGAAGATTTTAGTAAACGACAAAATGATACTATTATTATTTGTATAGTCATTTTTTCATTTTCTGAATTAATGAGTCTAAAATTTTGAAAGTGAGTAGCATTGATCTTGGTTCAGACAGAAAATATATCCCCGATATATTCTTACTTACTTTTTAATTTTTTTAAATAAAATGAATCAGAGAAACCAGGTTTTTTTAATTTAATATTAATTTTTAATTTAAAAAATAGAACTTGAGTATTCAATAATAGTAAGAACTGCGCTATCGAAGTAGCGGGTGATATGCTAGCATGTTATATTTACGTTGTATGTACTAGTAACATTAATACTCTTGTCGGTCAAATTTACAGGAAACAAATATTTCTGTGGCCTACACAGTTTTAAACACACCGCCCCACCAAAGTCTAAAATATTTTTAATTCCCAGCTCAATATGCTTGAACTTAAGGTGATTTTTACAGTATCGTCAGATATGTCTATGGATAAGGAAGATTGAATAACTATAATAAATTATTCCTCGAAAGTTTTTCAAAATTAAAATCCTTTTTTTTGGACCAGAAAATAATATATATTCAAACCAGTGATCGGCTTTGAGTCGTTTTTTCAATATGCATAGTGAGTCATAAAATTTGAGTATAAGTGCGTATAAATCATTTAAATTTAACTGAGCTGATGTACGCATACCCACAACCACGTTGATTTATAAGTACAACACACAATGAACATAAGTACTACGTCGTACTTATATTTATAACGTCCCATATTTATATGATTTGCAACACTACTCACGTTGATTCATATTTTTAAGAAACTAATTATCTTCATAGAATGATGCAAGTTGACTCAACAACAAAAACATAAACAGCTCTCATTTGTATGAAGAATAAACAATGTTGGCAGGTTGGAGAGTGCAAGATATTTTTTGGCCGCCAGAAAATTTGCAATGTTACAATGTGTAATAGGCTAAGTTTTGGTTGGCTTCTATAATAAGAGGTAAACAATAACAGTTATTTTGTGTTTTTTATTTGCATGTTTAAAGTTTTTGCAGCAAATTTAAAAACTGCGTTCTTAGGTGCTCACTTAAATTTGAAAGATAATACGCAAAAACAAAATCTCTTAAACAGACATCAAAGCAAGTACTTTTAATTTTTTAAATTTAAATTGTCTATTTTTTTTTTAAACAATCCACAATTATTATGGTGAATGCCAAATTGTTATCTGGCAAGCCTAGTTGAAACACACAACTTCATAATGACTACACGAGTCATACGTGCTTTTGGTCGTCTTTTTATTTTGCATGAACAACAATAGCAATCAACTAAGTCATATGTGTTGATGAATATGAGTACTGTAAGTACCTTTCATTTAAAAGTGCGTATAAGTAGTGAAGACTTTTGCAGAAGTTTGAATGCGTATAAATCAACGAAATAATGAATAAAGATTCAAGTTGACTTACTTCATTAGTATTCGTTGCAGATCTCTGATTCAAACACCTTCTTGTTTTTTACGCTACATTTTGCCAGACCACTAAGGGGAGAAAGGATCCTTACTCCTAAGCACAGGTATCTCATGTCCGAATGGCAATTTTACATTAATAGTGTTCCACAGAAAAAACTTCATTGCCAAAAAGGTCTTCCTGAATCGTTTACTTAGCGGTGACCTGCTTTCTATATGCGGTGTCCCACTTCGTGTGTCTCTTTCTTTTTATCAATAAGCGCTAATTTAGTTATGCAGGATATTTGGCACGTATTTGATTGCTTACAGTAAGACACAGAATAATAGGTGATAATTAATAATAGTGGTATTAACTAGAGATGTTGGTTTTGAATCTCCAAGATTATTTGAGACTGTATGGTTTGAATCCCAATTTTTAGGAAAAATTTTACACTTTTCCAGATTTGTTGTGAAACAAAAAACTTTTACTTATCAAAAGAAAATTAATAATTTTTTAAATTTCTTCTTTACCTCTCCCTTAATCCGCGATTGCTTCAAAAAAACACTCCTGAAAGCAGGTTAGCGTTAAGAAAATTATTAAAGAAACAAATTTTGGTGTAGATTCTTAAATATTTCGCAGATAAGAACTTTGGTAACAGCCATCTCCCTCCAGCCAAAAAAAAAAAACGATCTAAAGTACAAACACATTTACTCAAATTTCCCCTGAAATAAATTTTAAATTTGCTTAATTTATTATCAGCTTTAAGAAATCTTTTCAAATGTATATGGGGTGTAATTGTTTCATTAGAAATTTATGAAAGTATGACTCAAGGCATTTAAACATTATTTCATTACAACCAAAAAATTATTAATAGGGTTTTTTTGGCAGAAACGCTTGGGAGTTCTTCAAACAAAAATAATTTCATAAATTTGGTAAATGAAAAACATAGAGGAATTTAGGGTTCAACCCTTTCTTGTAAGGCTTTTCAATATTCCTTTATACACAAGTATATACCAGTGTATGCACGTTTGTGTACACATATGTATGTGTTCAAGGAACGTTAATATTTTGGTATGTACACTTATTAACTTCAACTACCTGTGGTTGAAATATTTATCATCATAAAATATAATTTTATGCTCTTCATTTCTTCCCAGAGAACGGTTTAGTCAGATAATTTCTTAAAAACATACTTGTTCATAATTTGTAAATTGAACAAGAACACTCTGTTCAGCAATATGAGCAGTATGCTGTGGGTGTTACGTAAAAAGTTAATCCAATTATCTGCTAGGATTAATGATTAATTGAACATGATTTCGTGAATACTTTCTTATTTTTTTGCCATGCCACATAGTGGTTTATAAATGATTTTTGGGAAATAATTCGGTAACAGGCGAACCATTTAGTGTATCCTAATAAAATCTTGTACAGTAAGAACTGAAATGTATTGAATTCACTTGAAAGTTGTACAGCCTACAGTTGAAATTAAAAGTGAGTGGGCGTAGCTCAAAAGTTAAACACCTAGTTTTTTTAGTTAAATAAATATTTGATTTTGTGACTTTTGTTTTGTATTTTTCCCTTTAGCAAGCTTATCTAAGGGCTGCAAATTTTTAAAAAAATATTATTTAAATTGTAGATAAAATTATAAAATTTGCATTAAAAGCTACAAGCATCCAAATCAGGAACCTATAAATATGCTTGATTTTTTGCGTATTTAAAAAATAGACACTTCGATAGCGCAGTTCTTACCATTTGTTAAACACTTAACTTTTTTTTTAATTACTAAACTTATTTCATTAAATTTATGTCTGGTTTTCCTGATTCATTTTATTTAAAAAAATAACGTTTTCGGTCCCCATAGCATTTTAGTATTACCTCGTATCTACAGTAATTACCATCAAAGTTATAGATTCATAAACATAGAAAATAAAAAAAGATCCACAAAAATTCAACACGGTACCTTTTTGGTCGCCTATATAATTTTCAATCTAACCTCGTATCAATAGTCTGAAATTTAAACAAACGTTGAAAATACAAAAAGTATCAAGAAAAAGGATAAAGAGTACCTTTTTGGTTGCCCACAACATTTTCAGTTCCACTCAGTATCAATAACCCCCGATTTCACTATTCTAGCAGTATAAAAGTTGAATATACAAAAAGTACCAAAAAAAGAAAAAAGTACTTTTTAAGTTTTCTATATCTGTATGACTAAGTTCCAAGTTTACAATTTTTAAGTTCTATATAACAAAAACATATTTTAATACACGTAATTTAAGGTTAGTAAATCTTCCCTATTTTGCATAAAAAAAATTATGTTCTAAAAGGTACCAAACTGTTTTTCCGTATTTCCTCTTTTTACCCTGTTATGAATGTGTTTAAATTTTTACTAAATTACATAATTGTTTATGTCTTGTGAAATTCTTGGTACAAATTTTATTCAAATAACAGGGCCATATTACGAATTATGAATATTTTTCCGTATTTTCCTTTGATGGTACCTTTTTTGTACCTCTAAAAGTTTACAAAATTTTGACCTGATTTTTCCATAACCTATTAGGCAATAATTATATTCAAATTATGTCGTTTTAAATAATAGAAGACAAAAATTTTTTCAAGAAATACCAAGAGGGCCAAATTTTAGCAAACCTTACCATTACCAAATTAATTTGTATCAGATTTAGTTAAGCAGATATAAGGTTAAAGTACGAATTTCCGAAAATCCCTACTTGGTGGAGCTATACATCGAAAGGGGAACCTTTTTCCTTTGTCCAAATTTAACGTCTCTTAGCCTTTGCTTTTGGGCTGTGTAAGGGAAAAAGTGGGTAAAAACTACATATAATGTGGTACTTTTTTGAATCCAAATGTAACTACAAAACACATAACACTAAATAGGAAAAAAATATAATTTCTATTAAAACTCTTTGCAAATTCACATGTAGAAGGGGCAAACATTTTCCTCTTTTTTTTCGTTTTTTTTAAAACAATTTCTTTTTTCTTATATTATTCTACAGGACAGTAATTGACAATAATTATCACCTGCGAGAATATGGGAAATCTTTTAGGTGAAAATTTTGAAAACTTCAAGAGGAAGAAACAGGTACTAAAAGGAGAAAAATATTGAAGATTTATTTACTTTAAATCATGTCTAAAATATTTTATTGTTAAAAAAAAATTTTAACATTTTAAACTTAGAATTTTTAAATTAATATGGAAACCTTTAAAAGGTGCCTTATAGTACTTTTTGTATTTTCTAAGTCTATGAATATTGATTTTTAAAAAGAGGAATTTTAAAAATGACCCAAAAGGTATTTTATCAATTTTTATGTATCGGATTTTTAAATAAGAGCGCTACAAAAGATATTTAAATAAAACAAAAACGGTTTTGGATATTAATGAGATTCGTTATTCCTGTAAAAGTTCGTTCGATGCCATTATGTATTAAACTCGATTTCTTTTGCATGACTTCCACGGTGACGCTTGCAGAAGTCCAGACGCTGAAGCCAATTTTCGACGGTTTTCAAGCATAAATCGGGCGATACTGCTGCAATTTCACATTCGATATTCGTGCGAAGTTCATCAATCGTCGCTGGCTTGTTGGCATAGACCATAGACTTGACGTAGCCCCACAGGATATAGTCCAACGGCGTCAAATCGCACTATCGAGACGGACAACCGGCTGTACAATTTCATGAAATAACACGTTCTCCAAACTTGGTTTCCAATAAATTGTTTGTGACATTCGCGGTATAGCTTGTGGCGACGTCCTGTTGGAACCATACAGGTTCCATATCATCCAATTGGGGCCAAAAATATTCTGCTATCATTGAACGGTAGCGATGCCCATTCACAGTAACGTGCCTGTTTTGATTATCACGGAAAAAGTACGGCCCAATGACGCCGCCAGTCCATAAAACGCACCAAATGATGACTCATGGAGTACGTGTGGATTGCTGTCTGACCAATAACGTATATTTTGCTTATTGACGAAGCCATTCAGCCAGAAATGAGAAATGATCATAAATTGGACGTAGCGCTCTTAACATTGAGGCCACTGTCTCCGAATTTCGGTGTAAATTTTAATAATTTCGACTCGTTGTTGGCTCGTATATCTTTCCATCATGAAATGACAAACCTTACTGAAGAGAAATGTCAAAAGAGCGGCAAAAAATATGGCGTCGTTTGCTGTCTCAATTCGTCTACTTTTGTAGCGTGCCTGTTTAAAAACCCTTTACTCTTTTGTATGTTTATAAATCTAGATTATTAAAATTAGTGTTAATTGACCTAAGCTGAGATTGAAAAAAGTAAGCAATTAAAAAAGTACTTTTATATATTTTTATGGTACCTTTTGTATTTTTTGCGCATGTAAAACTTAATGACTATTATACGGTCCCGTCAAGAAAACACTAACATAATATATTTATTTTACATTTTGAATTAAATTGATTTTTACTTTACTTGTTCTGTTAATTATTTTCTTTTTATTTTACATCAATATTTTTTGGAGTTCGTTGGAGGAACAAAATTAAATTAACGTACAAACGTAGAACGGTTGTGTATTTCTTTTATTTTCACACATCTCTACGCTATTGATCCGTTGAACATTTTTATGGTACTTTTTGTGTATTTTTTGTTTGTTTTGAAGGTTAAAGAGAATTTTGAAATTAGGTACTTAGAATCCAAGTTTACTTCAAAATTATAGAGAAGAACAAATTTACTTTTGTCGTTTTTAAGGTAATTTTTTCATTTTCTAAATTGATGAATCCAAAACTTTTAAAATCAGTAGCATTGATCTTGGCTGAAATAAAAGATATGTTCTCGATATATCTCTGCTGTACTTCTTATGTTTCTCTTTTAAATTAATCAGAGTTTTTATAAATTTAATGAAAAAGTATTTGTAATTATTATTTAATGATAGAAACAGCGCTAGTGATGTAGCGGATATTTTGCTAGTTTAACATAAGACAGTAGTACAAAATAAGACTCATGTGTTTTGTTTAATAGTATTTGGTACATTTGTATCACAAATCCCAAGTCTTCCACTTTTATAAGAAATTTTCTTTTTTTTTTTTTCTTCAAACGGAATTAAGTAAGGAAAAAAGAAATTAACTGAATTGAAAAACAAAAATTTATTTTAGATTTTTGTTCATTTGAGCAAAGTTACTCTCTGATTTTGCTAATGTATGTACATATATGTTGTGTGGGTGATGTTTGTTGTTTGAGTATGATATTTTGAATCACACTTGCTTAATACTGCTTACTCAAGCTTATCACTTTATAAACAAATGCGTTGTCACACATGCTTATGATAATTTCGTTTATGTGAAGTGTTTGCTTTTCGTTTTTAATTTTATTTTTTCCATTTTCAGCCAAATAAAAAATAATAACAAATGCATACATTTCCAGGCCCGCACGCACACACATCAAACCAGGTGTAAAAATTTACTCCCTAGATAAGTGAATATATATCTCAGTATGTGTGTTTTTTTGTTAAAAAATATATACATTATGTTTACTTTAGATTTTAATGGTTATAAAGACATGTGTATACAATACCCCCACACACACACGCAATCACATTGCTAATAATTTTCCTTACTAAGATAACTTTCCTTTTCCACTTGTATTTCGATGATTTTGTTGTTGATGTTAAAAAAGGCATTACCTGTATTAAGGTCGTTTCCTAGTTGATATTAACTTGACAAGATTATTCCTATTCTTACACTCTTCTTTTCTTCTTCATCGCATTTTTTTCTTACGGTTTTTAAGCCTAACAGATTTTTTACTTATGAACAAAATAAAAAAGAGAACACGGTTACGTACGTAAAAATTCCATAAAAAATTAAGTTAGAATAGTATGTTTGGTAGTGCCGAATCCTAGATACCCACCAGCAACCCTCTTCTGTAATTTACTAAAGCTTACTGTCGGTAGCTAAAATTTAAAAAATTTTATTTTAAAAATATCTCATAAATATATTTTTTAAAATTTAAGTGATAGAGATTTAGCTACAGGCTACAGGCCGTTTACTTGGAGATTTAGGCTAAAACAAATATATTTTCAAGAACTTTAATTATAGGGATTTAGCTTTAGCGAGTTACAGAATAAGACTGCAGATAATTCATATTACTAGCAGAATAAACTACATTCATATATACTCAGACAATAACTACGGTTACAACCAAGACATATTTATTCATCACGTAGCCTTGATTCGTCAGCTGATTATTTTTTTCTTCACTTATTTGAAATTTCAGATGTCAAAGTCCATAGATAAAAAACAATTGTCAATTGTCAAATTTAATAATTTTAAAAAATATAAACAAAAAGGTTCTTTTCGAACCGCAATTAAGTACTTGATGAATAAATATGCCTACGACACAAGCACGATGTTCTTAATATACAATATTTAGTTATAGCCAACAGTTACTTTAGTTTCTTTACAACGCTTACTTCGTTACAAATTGTATTATCCTTTTTAAATATATAACGATTACTTCCAACCATTGTATGTTTTACCTAAACATTAACCATTAAAACATAAAATGTTGCTCTAATATTTTGCTCGCCACAACCATATTTTTTCTTTGCGTGTAATTTTCAAGCTTTCGTTTGCAATTTAAATGTGTTTAATTTATTAAAGGTAACTGATATTTGTGTATATATTGTAATATTAATTATTAGTGATTTTAAATACAGATTTTTCTAATTTTCAACACCATTTTCTCGAATTTATTTAATGACGAATTTATTTTATTGACTTCAACAATCACACGAACAAGCAAAAAAACTAAATTCACTTCTTATTTCATAATAAATGTATAATCTGCATGCAAATACCCTTTGAAGTAGCAAATGAATAATTTAAAAGTTGCAAACATAGTGACAAAATCACGCTTTCATTCATGGTGAAGGGTATAAAAGGAAAGATGGATGTATGTAGGTGTCTATGGGGAGAATTTAAAATATACCCAAATATCAAGTTAAACAACAAGCAACAAACAGCACTATAGTAATAACATTACTGTGGCAGCGGCAGTGACATCAGTTTTAAGTAGTGGTACTCAGAAACACAATTTGTTTACTTCTTCTTAAAATAAAAATAACACACGCGTGTATAAAACGGCATCTTGACAACATACGCTACACAAGTTTACAGGGTATATCCTAAAGAAAGGTATTTTATACCCAACGAATATTTGACATAAATTTGTAGAGAAAAGATAATAGTTTTTAAAATGTTATAAATAACAAATAATATCTGATCATTAGTTTATGCTCAGCACGTAAGTATATGCATATTTTTATAACAACATAGCAGATCAGGTCGATAAAGCTTCAGACAACGCGGACAGCTGTACTCTGTGCAAGATAAATAAACAGTTAGTTAACAAAGACCACCATAACGAACATCCAATAAGAGAAGTAAATGGTGAACTAAGTATCTCTGTTGTGAAACCACTCTGCCAAAGGGCGTTTAACTTGAGTTTTCAACCATATACTCTTTGCGAACATGCAAACCACTATAGCGTTCTTTGCTCACATCGACTACAGACATAAAAACAGACCCATCATCACTAAACGAGATTTTTGAGTCTATATTCCAACTTTCTTCTAGAAAAATAGCTGGCATATATGGTATTTTCTCCGACTTTTGTTAAATTTAGTCATAGGTGCCCAGTTATATTTCTATTAGAACATTCCTTTAGACACAGTCCACTCGTATAGAATGGATTAAATGAATTATTTTACAACTATCTAAAAAAGCCAACTTTCTTTCTGTTTTTTTATCTTTATGTAAACTCATTTCCAGAATAAATTTAAGCCAATTTAAATAACATCAAGAATCGACAATAAGCAAATTACAGGCATATTTTCGTATTGGCTTTTCTGAGCTGAACATCCCTCCGAATTATCATTAAACAGTCTGCCGAATTCAAGTTTTATCTGCTTAAGTCTTTCATAGATTATGAGAAAGCTTTTCATAGCATTAACCGCGATCGAAAAGAGGAAAGACGCCTTATAATCATTGATTTAAGTAAATAAAGCTTTATTATTTTAAACCACAAATCTTGATTTTCTGAACAATTTACGGTACAAAGACAGGGACTTATTTTAACACCAATTATGTTTCTGTATACACTGCTCAGCAGAAAAATTCTCCATTAAATTAAACTATGTGGACTATATGGATTTTGATGCGCTGAACTCAAATCCGTAGTCGGATTTTTTTTTCATCTCATCGGAATTTTTTTTTATGGGCGTGGCAAACTTTTTCCCCTTAATTAGTCAGGTACGCAGACACATTTTATCCTAACTCGAGAACCAGTCATCCGATTTTCAAAAATAAAACTCCGTAAGATGAGTAACAATATTGTATTTATTTAAGTCAATTAGAATTCTATCTCTTATCATTTTGGAACTATTCAGAAATTAATAGAGAAAAAAATTTTTCTTGCAAAATTCGTAATATTTTTCAATTTAGAAGTGGAATTAAAAAAATATATAAAGCAAATATTCAACGTTTTGCACTTTTTTCTGTGAGATACTTATCTTAGAAATAAAAAAAAGCCATAAATCATAAAAATCGGTTAAAAAATGTGGATTTTATTGTTAATTTACCGCAGGTACCCAATATTAAACATATATGTGTAATGCAGCTAACAACGTCAGAGTGGGCGCACTAAAGTGCCTTGTAGCAACAATAAATGGCAATCATCACTTTTGAAAATCGGATGACTGGTTCTCGAGTTAGAATGAAATATGTTTCCGTACCTGACTAATTTAGGGCGAAAAATTTGCCACGCCCATAAAAAAAGTCCATATCTGATGTGAAAAACCGACAACAGATTTGAGTTCAGCTCATTAAAATCCATATATTCCTCATAGTTTTAATTAACGGGAAGACAAAAAATGATTTTTTATCGAGCAGTGTTATTATACGCGATTTTTTAAACTATATATTTCTAAATGATAGGCGCTATAAAAACATTATATAGAAGCTTAGTGGCAGCTATCTTAGGGCATTGGACTTATGCAGCTAAAAACATGTTGTTTCTCAAGTACTTTCAGTAATCACATTTTTATAGTGGAATCTGTATGCCAGAGCCCCTTAACTCATCTGACAGCATCCCACCACACAATTTTAACCAAGTAGCTAAGACTTTTTGCTATTTTTTGGGATATAACGTAAGCGCTGAAGGAAGAACAGAATAAAAGTCAGAGTTCGGTATATCAGCACCTCATCTGCTAAGTAACTACATCAACATTCATACTAAAATATGAATCTCTAACTCATATGTTAAATTTGTTCCACCAAATTTATGTAATATGTAATTTCACCAGACGCCAAAAAACATTCGTAAACTGTTACCTAAAATGCATTCTTCGCACCTTTTGGCTAACATCTATTTTATCGTCTTAGTCAACAAGCTGAAAATTGCGGCTTACGCATCAACGTAAAGAAGACAGAATTCATGTCTACGTCCCAAAATCCGCCAACATTCAAAATAAACGATGAACTAATCAGTCAAACTGAAAAATTTTGCTACCTAGGAAGCATGTTAACTCCTTCAGGTGGTACCGCCGAAGACATCACTTCCCGGATAAACAAAGCTAGGAACAGCTTCTCCCAACTACGTAATATATGGGCATCAGGACAAATCTCAACTGATACCAAGCTCAGAATATATAACTCAAATGTCAAATCAGTACTCCTGTACGCTTGCAAATCCTGGACACTGACAGCAAACCTTATTAAGAAGCAACAAACATTTTCTAACCGCTGTCTAAGAAATATTCTCCGAATATGGTGGCCCAGAATGATCTCTAACCAGCGACTCTACGAATCTACAAACGAAATCCCAATCGATATAGAAATTCAAAGGAGAAAGTTGAGTTGGATTGGTCATTCATTAAGAAAGGATGCCAAGGAAACATGCAGATCTGCCCTATGGTGGAACCCTCAAGGAACCAGAATCCAAGGAAGACCAAAAACAACATGGCGACGAAACACAAATAATGAAATTCGCCAAATGAATACATCATGAAACGAACTAAAACAACTATCTAAAAACAGGAACAGGAACGAAAATTATATATATATATATATATATATATATATATATATTTTAAATGACGACCTTTAATAATGATGAAAACAGGATAAAACTGCCACACAGATCCGGTGTAGAAAATGAAACAGGATTGGCCATACATTGCGAAGAGATGACAACAACTTTAATCATTAATTTTTAAATTATACATTTTACTATTTAGGTATATCGGCAAAAAGTTTAATATTCATTTGGAATCTACAAACATATGTACCTAAAAAAAACCAGGTAATGACTTGCTCTTACTCATCAACATACTTTTCAATGACCATTACATATCGTCTGTCCTTACTTCCTAGTAAGTGTTTTAGTAATGACTAGATTCATAATGTTACATTTATTTTGCAGACATTTAGATGCACATATGGAATACAATTTCGTATTGCGAAATTTATTAGAAACCATTAAAATACATAACTTTTTAAAATTCTTATTTAGGGTAGAGGGTTTTGACAATAGCGGTAAAACAGTTCACTACTAAAGTAATGGATTCTAGATTTTCACCCATTTTTAAAAATTTAAAAATCCAAAAATTCAAAATTTTAAATATGCATAATAATCTTACTAAATTTTCGTTTTTAAAATAACTGAATGACTTCTGTAAGTCTATAATATTTATACGCTATTTAGGTTATTTAAATCAAGTACTTTTTTATTGTTATAAAAGTAAGTACTTATTTAAGTCCCAATTTATAAGCGAGCGTAACAAGTCTCATTCGAGTCCCTATTTGTAAGCTAGGGTGGTAAGTACTATTTAAGCCACTACTTGTAAGCGAGCGCGGTGAGTAGGTTCTTGCCTCTAATGATATCGCCGTATTAAAATAATGGGTTAAGATGTCAAATTGTAAGTAATGAAGTAGTAAATCAACTCATTATTTTGCAATGAGAGTTAATGTTGGGTATGTACATAAATACAGACAGTATTTTACAAATATTGTTTTTACAAATTTTCTTGCCAAATATTTTATTTTGCAAAATTAAAATAAATTAAATTAACTAACAACTTTTGTAGTACATAGCTTTTAAAGTTAAAATATTATATTTAAGTAGAAAACCAACAAAGTTCCTAAACTCTTTACTCTTATACTTGAGTCAAATGTAAATAGAATTAATATTACTTTAAATAAATTGAACTGAATTGAAATTGAAATTAAAATTGAACGAATAATTTATTAATACTTTTCTTTACAAGCTGGCAATAATACTGAATCAATAAATTAAGTAGAATAAATATTTTCCGTTACTGCTAGCTATATAAATAAAGTTTTTTATTCACAAAGAGTTCTTAATCATTTTTTATGTTCAAAATAAATATTTTCAACACCATCAAAATAACATCTCTTTTGTAAACATTTGACAGCTTTATACTTAACACAATAACCTTTACACATGCATACAATTTACTTGCTTCTATAAGTATATACTTATACATATGTATGTCATTATTTGTGAATGTATGTATGTGTATGTAGAAAATTTTCTTGACATATGACATAATTAGAATCAACCGGTATCTAATTTTATTATACGTGTTTTCTATGAAATTCTTCTTATTCATAGTTTTTTTCTAACAATTTTCTTAAAGTTCAAAATTTTTCCTGCAAACACCTTTTTATATTTACTTGAAAATTAAATATGTATGTAATTATGTATGTATATTTACCCTACAAGCAACAAACCTAACTTTCAGCTAAATTTAAGTTAGCTTTTTTGCAACTAGAGGTGGTTAATGTCTGGATTATTTTTAATGGGGCTAACTGACTGACTAACATTGCGATGCCCTACGCAATAGTCAACCGTCGGACTCTAGATGGCTTTTAAACCATCTTGAAGTTTGCTACTTAAAAGTTTGCCTAAAATCAACCCCATGTATAGTTATACAGTTTAAAATTAATTGTATTTAGGTAATCGTAATTCATAATCGCAACTAATAGCATCTTTAGTTATTAATTTTTCACTGGCTTCAAACATTTAACTTTACTGACTTCCAACATGGAAAAGTAGAGGGTCAAAATACAAAGCAGAAATACAGTTTAAAGTCTCTCAGAACAAAATAAAAAAAAACACTCTCATGTATGCTTTTAATATGGGTGATTTCTGCATAACTTTGTAGTTATCTTATAGTTATTTGATAAAAGGCTTACTTAAAGTGAGTCATTTTCGTAGTCGACTACGCTGCTGCTTATAGGGTATATACTAGGGTGATCGATTATTCGACTTTTTTAAGAAATATATAAAATATAATATTTAAAGCTGAAAAAGGAAAAAACCGGGTTTTCCTACGGTTGTAAAACCGAGTCGATCACCCTAGTATATACTTGTACAATGTATGTAAAACTTCATTTTTGTTTTTCAAAATATATTTGTTCAGACGTTTTATCTTGTAGCATTTTTATTGTTTGTGTTTTTTTTTGCAGGATATTATACAAAAGAAAAACCACAAAACAACATACGCACGCATACATACATACATATTTCTAGCTTAAATTATATTATAGAAAATAAATAACAAATTCTTCAAAATTTCATTAGTACTCCTAGAAACATGCAGGTGTAGTGTAAAATTTACATATTTTTTAAAGTGAATAAACATATTTATATTCTTGTTGTTATATTAAATCATACAGCTATATATGCATGGATGTATGTTGTCCTTCTATAATAGCTATTGCCTTCTTAGACAAATACTATGTCTGAAGGTGGGTGCAGCACTTGAAAAAAAATTATGATCAATTAAGAAAAACTAAAAAGATAATAATCAATAACAATATAAATATTAATTCTCTAAAAATTAAAATTAATAAAATTTAAAATGTAAATTTATTATTTAAGTTTTTCTGGACTCTACTCTTCATATCCATTAGAGATGTAGTAATAACCATAGTAATAGTCGTAGTCGTGGTCATAATCATAATCATAGTTGCGGTCAAAATGTTAGTCATTGTGGTAAGTAAGATCAGAATTATAGTTGTACTAATATTGGAGATATAGACTGTGAGTCTCACCTTAACGTCAAGATTATTTTTTTTCAACTTAATTTAAAATTTCTTTCAGTTTTTGAAAAATTTAACAATGGAAAGGTTAACAATCGATCAGTGTGTTAAGATTGTTGAAGCCTTTTACAAAAATGGGCGTTAAAATCAAAATGCAATTCATGCCTATTTTTTCAGCATAGTCGATAAAATGTACCCATAATCGGGAGAATTATTATTTTAACTAACCGAGCCTGTAGGAAATATGAAAACTCCTGTGCATGCTCTCTTAGTTTGCTCTGTGGAAAACATTGCTGTCGCTTACGAATTTGAGACAGAAGAGTAATTAACCTTGGCTCGTCGTCGTTCCCAACAACTGATCATCTTACAAAGTTTTCTGAGGCGAACTGAAAATAAATATTTGAATTTACATGCTTGCAAGTTTCAGAACTGAAGCCTACTGAGGTCGAATATACATATCGTCGGTACCGGCACCAAGTGTTATAAGCCGACGATCATCTTACTACTGGGTTTGATTTGTGGCTCCCAACCACAGCCCCTGTGATCATGCTGTGCAACTCAGTCATGTCACAGGTAGCAACATTATCTAGGTTTATTTTTGGTTCATGTAGATGTATTTTGCTCAAGAGCTCTAGCTATCTATACCCGTATATTTTGTTTTTCGCCACATGGTATAGATTAATCGGCAACAGAATCAGATGTGCGGTCTGAAAGAAGCCGAACAAACCACAATGTAACTACTTCTGTTGAAAAGCAAGAGCAGCCAGAAACACCCGTAGTTGTCAGAAGTCTAAACAAAGTCAAGCATCAGACATTAACCACTAAAGTCTGTTTTTCTGCATAGGAGCAACAGCTAACACGTTTTTTCCAAAGAGACCTTACCCACAACTTCCCTTACTGGTCAGCCTCGAATTTCATTCTGACCAGAGTTTTATTCTCCCAAGTTGTGGTTCCAAGAAGCCAGTTATCTCACCTATCTACCCCGTACTGACAATCCAACAATGGCTGGGACATAGCCAAGGTAACATGCCCCCGGAGATAGGTTGAATATGAAGAAGTAAAAAGTGACTTTACAAAGAAAATTATCTTAAGCAACGGTGCACTCTTTACCTCATTGGATTTTTAAACAAGCAGAACTACCGCATTTCGCTAAATGAAAAACCACGAGTGCATGTTGAAAAGCCCATGCATTCACAAAAAGTTACTGTTTGTTTCGATTTATGTGCTGGTGACGTCATCGGGCCGTACTTCTTCGAAAATGAGATCGGTCCACTGGTTGCCCTGAATGATGTTTGCTATAGCAAGATGATAATTGACGATTTTTTCCAGAAATTGACAATATGGACTTGGGCGGTAAATGGTTCCACTTGCACACAGCCAACGAAACAATGTCTGTTTTGAGCAGGAAACTTAATGGTCGTTTTATCTTACATCTTGGTGATGTTAATCGGCTGTTACAATCATGTGATTTGACACTGTTGGACTTCTTTCTTTGGGGATATTAAAAAAAAAATGTGCTTCAAAAAGCCAGGAAAAACTCAACAGCTAAAGGATGAGATAACTCGGCACATCAACGACATTTAACCTCAATTATGTCTCAGTGTCATTGGTATGCCATCGGAAAGGTGGCAACAATTTGGCCGATATTTAGTTTCATACATTTTTACCATGGATTCTTCTATCATAATAAAAAACCTTTTGTTTCATTTACAATTAACATCGTGCATCGTACTTGTAATTAAACTTATGATTAGTAATAATATTGTAACAAGTACCCATTGTAGCATTTAAATTATCATCATCTTCGTCATATTCTCTTTACAAAAAGGCTTTTTTATTTGAATCTGTTATTTTTTTTTAAATTTATATAGAAAAGGATTTTTCTCGAAATTAAAAAAAAATCCCACAACTGGAATTGTTCAGGTACTTTTGCGACCGAAGAGCTAAATATAATTTATAAAAAATATATACATATAATTTTCTTACTAAATGTATTTAAATTTTACTTTTAAGTTCTTTAATTTTTATAAGAACAAACATATTTGTGAGGATTTTTTGTTAAAGAATTTTACTACAACCATGCAATTTGTTGAGTGTAATTTTTCTTCAAACTTTCAACTTTTATTTTTCTCTCTAAATATCTAAATAATACACTTATTTATTTATTAGAACATGAAGTTATTCAGAAATTTAATTTTATACAGACTGTCAAGTTGACGTGAGCACCAGGTTTAGAACATTTTCTTTCGCAATTCTTCTTTTCTGTTTTCAGCCACTTTCCGTGATGCTTTCTTAGCAGATAAACTTACATAAGATATTTGCGTGTATGGGTTTGTGTGTAGTTATGTCGTTGTAGAGTTGTTGTTTTTCAAGCACAACAAGATTGATGATATTTTATTCAACTTTATACCCTTCACTCTTACACTTTCCTGTCTGTCCGACTGTCTCAGCGGTATTTCCCTGACAATATTCATATTAAAAAAGCCAAGGAGTCTGTTTAGTCGGCAAAGGCCTCTGCCTTATTTATTATTTTTTATACTTTCTTACACTTGAGCTTGTTGTTTTTGTTTTTAATTTTTTTAATTTTTATTCATTGTTTTTATTTTTCTGGTAATGCGTCTTAATTAAGAGTGAAAATACCGCAATTTATAAGAAGTTGCGAATTAAAAATAAATCCAGTAAAAAAAAAATAACAAGAGTAAAAGGTATTGTAGGGAAATGAAAAAAGCAAACAGTTGGGCTTAGACATTAGTTTAATAAGGACTTTTTAGTGGGATATATAATAAAATTTAACAAAAAAAAGACGTACCAAAGTTAACCAAAATTACAATAAATAACAACACTGCAGAACGCAGCTAAGAACATCTGATGTATTAGTAACCGTGAGACAGTGGGGAAGAGTGTGTATAGAAACCAGTAGAATATAATTTTATTTACGGAGGTCTCCAATGAATTGAGAACAGGGAATTCATTTAAGATTTCATTTTAATAAAAAACTTATCCCATTACTTTATTTATATTTATACTTTCTACTATATCTATCTTTTATAGTCCTCATAAAAGTTGTTGCCAGTTTTTTTTTAGTTTTTCTATTAAAGCAATTTTTATATATTTTACTCACTAAATTTTAACCCTCTTGGTATATTAAATTCATAGAACTTTGAATGCGTATTTTTAATTTCAATACATTTCGTATTTATATTTATAAAAAAATTTAAAAAAAAGGTCGTAACACCTTTAACTCACGCCATGGCGTGAATTGCAGCTCATGGTATAGAAGTATTGTAAACCACCAAGGCTGCCTGAAGCCATGCCTTGGGGGGGTTTTTAACTCGGTCAGATATTTTTCTAAGCCAACCAGAGACTTATCTTATGCCGCAGGAATCAGTAAATCTCTACTACTTACTCTAGACGGATTATAAGTGAGGCCTCTTCGAATCACTTGGTCGCTGTGGTTGTTTCCAAGCGAAAAATCATGTTCGCCGAAGGCTTAATGATTGATGCTGGATGACTGATATGTTGGACCTCGATCAATCACTAACATTTCTTGATTCGATTGCCTTCTAAACAAAAAAGTGTCCGCTGGTATAATTATTGATGCTTGCAGAAATGGCGGCCCTGCAGAGTTTTGGCAATCGTCAACGACTCAGGATGTTGTTGTCTACAACAGCAGAGTTATTTTGTTAGGCTTCAGATAGTTTTGGGTAAATTGTTTATACCAAATGCACTAAATTTATTTGTCATGTGCATCATAATAAAGTAGTCAAGTGCTTTTAAAATAAACTGGTGATCAGAACTTTTTTGTCTTCGAAATAAAAGATCAACAAAAACTTTCAAACAACACTTTGTTATTGACAAATCTAATTTTCACAGAGCTTTAGGTACTGAAGTTGGCTGCACTACGACCATTTTCGTTTTTTGCTTTTATAGATGTAGAAAAATAATGCCATTTGAACCTTTTTCAGGACAATCTAGCGATTTTTCCCCCATTTTTATTAAGTGCGATTTATCACATACATGTTAGGAACATTACTACTCATTATACAAAGTTGACGTCCTCGTTTAGGTTTCCCACTTTATCGTTAGCGATAAACATAACGCTTGCCGCTCTTGTTTAATAGTTCAGCAGTAAAAAACATAAATAAATAAGCTGTTAAAGTTTTCTTATAAAAAAGTTTTTTAATGAGAAAAAAAAATAAAACTTATTGCAAAATATAATATTTTTACAACGAGAACTTCGAAAAAGTTTTACTACAAAACTAAATTTTATCGTAAAAATCTGCGCAATAAAAGCATAAAAAATTTCTTGTAGAAAAAGTATTTTTTTCTATAAAAATAAAATTTGAAAAAAAACCTCTTAACAGATTTGTCAAACTTATTTTTGTTGTATAACACACAATAAATAAAATTTTGTCCAAAATTATTTCACAAATAAAAAGTGTCTTTGATTGTTCATAAGATGTATCTAATGTGTTTTATAAATGTATGTAAATAAATATATATCAATGTATTTTGCATCATAAATTTTTCAATCTTATTCCACTGTAATTCTACTACTTAAATCTCATATTTTCTTATTGCTCTTGGATTTTCAGAAACCCTCTTGTTTTAAGAGAATGTAAAACGCTTTTGTTTAAACATGCTCTTTTTTCCTTTGAATTTTATTTGCAGTTTAAGTTGTTGTTGAAATCTTAAAATCTGTATATTCATCTAAGTACAATCTTACAACTAACTGTAGGTTTTTATCCTTTTCTTCCGCTTCATTTAATTTCTTTTTGTTTTCAGTTTTTCTTCCATTTTATTGTACAAGGGTTTAAGGTTTCTTTAATTAATAAACTGTGATTACACACAATTTATTTTATTTTCTTTTTTTTGTTGTTGTTTTAGTTGTAAAGATATTAATTGAAATTTTTTAGTTTATTTTATTTTGGGCGGCCTGCAAAATAACCTGTAAAAACTAGGGCTTACAATAAAGAACAATTAAAATGATTGTTTCGATAAATGTGAGAATGAGTAGAAGAGGATTTCGCTTACAAAACCCTTTTAGTTTAATTACAAATAGTATAATTGTTATATTATTTTATAGCCATTTTAAGTGTTACAAGTTTGGGCCGGAAAATTTTTTAAAGCACCTGCTAATAAGAGAATTAATGGAGAATTAGTAAAAAGTAATTGTAACTTAAGGAAAATCATTAAGAATGTATTTATGTACAAAAATTATCACATAAAGAAAATCGGAATATCTATGAAAATAATAAATAAACAAAACTAATGCTGAGTTAAAATTTTGTTAATAAAAAGTATGATGTCGAATATATGACTGTGTTACATAATAAGAGCTCAATAAATAAAACCATAAATACTTATTCATAAACAAATAAAAATATATTTTTATTAAAATATCAAACATATATCTAATTACAAAAGTGGAGTTTTCGAAGTACCAATATTAAATTTTAAAATGAAAGCACGTGTATATACTTTTCACTTTGGTGATACACCGTGGCACAGTGAGACAGTCCTAAAGTAACCGTGGCAAAAAATGGTTTTTGGCGTGTCGTCCAATTTTGATGAAATTTTCACAGTATATTAACAGATATATGAGTAACAATTCCCTGAAATTTCAGCCTCATAACTTCATTATTTTTTGGTCTAGAGCAAGTCAAAGTTGAGGTATGCTAACGCGCTTGCAATATCTTAGTTCAATATGTAATATTCAAAAGTTTATCAATAAAAAAATACATAAGTAATATAACTTTAAAGTATTTTTTTAATTAGTTTAGTTGTTGTAGAATGAGTACATAAAAAAATAAATTTAAAAAAGAAACACAAAAAAACCTTTCTTTACAACAGAATTGTGGTGTAAAAATTTAACATTTTGCATTTTCAATGGACTAGGAAATATAGAGCAGCCACTCGCCCTAGGTGCAGACTTATATCAAATGAAAGACTGAAGTCTCAGCTTTCAATTCAAGTAAAGGACATATAACAAAAGTTTTCAAAAGTACTTTAAACATACAAAAAACTACAAAAAATACGCAACGCGCACATTCTATAGCTATACGTATGTTAGCATGCAATAGCATGTTTACAAATTTTTACTTTTATTTTTTTTTAGTTGTTTGTTTGACATTTTATTTTGTGCTCACAAACTTTTTAAAAACAAACTGTAAAATAATATTACATTATTGTTGTTTTAAATATTATTGATCAACAAACGGTAATTGCAATTATATGTTCAATTCACAATCTATTTGAGAGTGCAAGTTTATACAAGAAATTAAGTGTTAAAAAAAATTTACAAGGTCATGGATAATTCAATAATTTTTTATAGTGCAATTTCTGATATTTGGATCGATAGCAATAAAGATATTGATGTTGTTGTTGGTGTCATATTATTATTTAAATTATTGACAGAATGAAAAAAAAATTTTCTTTTTTATTGCATTTCAATGGGAGGTGGGCGTAAAAGTGGGCGTGTTATTGTAATTTTTGCATGAAACATTTTAAATGATATAAATTACAATAATATCAAATTTGAAGGTTGTACCTAAAATATTTTAGAAAATATGACACTTTTTATGTTGAGGTTGTATTGGTGGTGGGGGTAAAAGTGGGCCAAAGTCCAAAACTTTATTCCGATTATGTTTACAACAATATAACATTCAAGTATACCAAAATTTAAAGTTATACCTAAAGTATTACGGACAATACGGCATTTTACAAATTTCGATTGTATGGGAGGTGGCCGTAAAAGTGGGCGAATTTTCTTAATTTTTTTAAACTGGGATTTTCTCAAAAATAACCTGTGCAAAATTTCAGAACTCTGCAATGACTCCTATTTAATTAATGGGGATATAACATGACAATAACAATGATATGTTCATGCTGCACAGCGAATCAAATTGAAAGACTACAAAAACTTCAAAATAAGGCAACGCGCGTCATATTGAAATGCAATCGCTACACATCAATTAACTTTATATTAGAATTCTTGAAATGGTTAACTATTAAACAGAGACTAGAATTAAATACTAAAGAATGAGATCGATAAAACCCTAACACGAATAAAACGCAATAACTTTGAAACGAATTAATCCATTTTAATGAAAATAGCGTGGTTTAACAATAAAATAACAGTAAATTAAAATATTAATGCTTTTTGTAAAAATTCAGCTTTTTTTGATGAACTGTTTCACCTTTTCCAGAATTGAGACCATGAGGGTTTTGATGGTATCCTTAGTAACTTTATTGCTGGAATAAGACCATTTCTGGGAAAAAATTTTAGTAGTATTAGCAACTTGTTTTGTATCCTTCAGCACTCTTTTGACTAAAGCCCAGTAACGTTCGATGGGCCTAAGTTCTGGACAATTAGGTGGATTTGCTTCTTTTGGCACTACCACTATATTATTTGTTTCATACCATTCTGCTGCAGATTTACTATAATGACACGACGCTAGGTCGGGCCAAAAATATGTTGACTTATTGTGTTTTCGTATGAATGGAAGCAACCTCTTCTGCAAGCACTCCTTGATGTAAATATCAGTGTTGATAGTCCCAGTAGTAATAAATTTACTGCTTCTTTCTCCGCACGTGCATATAGCTTGCCAAACTAAGTACTTCTTTGGAAACTTTGTCTTTTTTTGGAACTTAAATTGGGCATCGACATTACCTCTTCCATCGGCCACATAATAACTTCGCCCTGGGAGCTGAATTTCTGTCTGGCACTTTCTAAACCTTGTAGGACTTAAGGCCTTCATATCTTTTAACCTTCCTTACAAAAAAATCGGAACAGTTTGCTTTTAAGGCGGCTTTACGGTTTGAGAGGTTGGGATTTTGGTTTAGAAGACTAACAATCTTTGAAGCTAACTGTGGGTCAGTTATACCTTTTTTAGCTCCACTTCCGGCTTTCCTTTTAATACTACGACGTTCTTTATACACTTTTATCACACGCGAAACTGTTTGTCGTGACACCTTTATCTCATTTGCAATAGATTTGTAAGTACGACTGGGATTTTTTAAAAAAATTTTTATTATTTTTTCACGCACTTTTTCTTCGGAATCCATTTTCAAACAAACTAATAATCCGATTATGCTATTGTTTTGTACACATAATTTGACAAGTTTTTAAATGCAAACTTGATCATAAACAGTTATATTTTTTGTGCATGAAGAAAGGTGGAATTAAAAATGTGTGGTAAGGTTTACTGATCTCATTCTTTATAAAATTTAAACATGAAATTAAAACAGGAAATCCTTTATGTAAGAGAAGCTCTACCCAACCATACCACCTAATAAATAAAGAAAACTTTAGTCTCCCAAATATGTCGTACTTTTTGTAAAGACAAATACTAGAGCTTAATATGAAAAATTAATATAAAGACTTGTTAGGGATGAACTTTTACGTGTCACATATATATCGGGGGATTAATCGTAAGCTTTAATTTATAATGTGAAATATAACACATGTATAAATTTAAAATTGAACTAAAAATTGTTAATTGGTTAAAACAAGTGTTTGAAAATTATTTCTGTAAATGTTGGTCACGACTATTCTAAGATGGTCCATTTGAAAGGTTTCATTTTTGGCGACTTCTTCGAGCACTTCGACTAGTGTCTTGCGAGTAATGTTGGTCCCTATAGTGTCAATCCTACCTGGCTTATTCTTAAAGACCTTAGACTTTCCATATCCCCATAGAAAAGAATCCAAAAGTGTAATATCGCACGAACTTTCTTAAAAAGTACAATTTTTTACGCACTGTATAGTTCGTAGAACCGTTTTGTTGGAATCAAAGATCACCGAGACCCTACGCTTGAGCTTCAAGAAGCAAATACTTTGTTAACATGTTGTGTTAACAGTTACCATTAACGGTATTATTCCGATTTGCCTAATTTTTTAAAAAATATGAACCCATCATTCCCGGAGCTCATAAACAGCTAGTAGTTCTTGCCAATGTTCGGGTTGCTCATCAGTCCAAATACGGAAATTTTGTTAATTGAAGTATTCATTAGTATTGATAATAGTGGTTTCAATAGGTTTATTATGCGCACTGTAACTTCCTCGAATCGCAAGAAAAACTTCTCTCACAGAACGCTGTTTTTTTAAATACACCTGAACAATTTAAAGACGTTGTTGTAGTCTGAGTCTCTTCATTATGACTTGCCAAACGATATCGAACAAAAACGACAAAGCAGTTTCATATAAATCATGCACCGATATATACATATATGTATGTGCGAACATGATAATATATCAAGTCATTAGTGGCTAGGAAACATTAGTATGAAATCAATATTTGAAAACTTAAATCAAATAAGAATCACAAAGAAGCACTGAATACTGTGTTGCATATCATCATACATGTCATACATTATTAAATATTTTTGGTTCAATTTATGAAAATTTGTATCTCCGATTCAATTTACTTAGAAAAATAAAAAGTAGAATAAGGATATATCGGGCACATATTTCCTAAATAAAAGCAAGATCAGTGCTACTGAGTTTCAAAAATTAAGATTCACAATTTGCAAAAATTAACTAAAAATAATAAGAGTAACATTTTTTCCTTCACTAAAACTTCTACTTGATTTATTATTACCTGCATTCAAAATTCTATGTATACAAAGTATAAAAAAAGAGAAAAAGTAATTTTGATCGTCGATATTAGGAGTTAGATCTCGGATCAAGAAACACTTATTTTAAGAATCCATGTTCACAAACGTAAAAATACAAAGAGTACAATAAAAATGCGAAATTGAATTAACAATCCTTTATTTTACAATTTTAGCTTTATAAACGTAGAAAAAAAAGTCCCATTAAAATTCAGAAAATGCCTTTTTGGTCGCCCATAATAGTTTCAGTCTTACCTTGCATCAATAGTCCCTAAATTCGAAATTCTTGCTTCGCAAAAGTTAAAAATACAAAAAGTACCATAAAAATTAAAAAAAGTACCTTTGTGGTCGCCCATAACATTTTCAGTTTCACCTGGAATCAAAAGTCCTTGATTGTGCAATCCTTCCTTCATAATCGTAGAACATACAAAAAGTTCCATAAAAACTGAAAAAATTACCTTTTTGGTCGCCCATAACATTGATAGTCTCACCTTGTGTCAATAGCCACTAATTTTAAAATTCTAGCTTCGCAAACGTAGAATATATAAAAAGTACCATAAAAATTCAAAAAAGTACCTTTTTAGTCGCCCATAATATTTTTAGTCTCACCTCGAATCAATAGTCCTTTATTTTACAATACTACCTCTATAAACGTAGAAAATGCAAAAAGTACCATAGATATGCGAAAAAGTATATTTTTGGTCCATGTTCCGAATTCCAAGTTTAATATGTTCAAATATTTATGTAACACAGACATGATTTAAAGTCAGTAAATATACTCTTTTTTACATAAAAGAAATTATGTTCTAAAAAGTACCAAACTCTTTTCCCGATTCTTCCCCTTTCTACCCTGTTATGAATGTGTTTAATTTTTTACCAAATTACATAATCTTTTATGTCTAGTGATATCCCAGTTAAAAATTTTGTAAAAATTTGCCGTCCAATTAGGAATTACATGCATTTTCCGAAATTTTTCCCTTTTTGGTAACTATTTGGTCCCCAAAAAAGTTTCCAAAAATTTTATCAAATTTTGTCCCATTGAATAATATTAGAAAAGTTTCTTGTAAAAAAAGTACCAAAAAAAGGGACAATTTTTACCCCTTATACATGTGAATTTGAAACAAGTGCCGAATTCCTATTAATATTTTTTCGTGGATTACTTAAAACAGTTTAAACCTTTTTCCTAGCTTTATGTGTTTGGAAGTTACGCAGGGTACCAAAAAAGTACCAAATTATAGTTTTTACCCGTTATTTTTCCCTTAGGGTTTGAAAATTCAAATAAAGGCCACACACCTATCAGCTTACTTTTTGTGCAAATTACAATGCTTTTTGAATTTAATTTGTATCATTTTTAATAATTATTTAGTTTTTTGACCGTTTTTATTTTAAATATTAACTAAAACTATTCAAGCTCAAGGTCTTTTAAAATTCAAATAATATCTTTAATATTTATTATTATTATTATTTCTTCTAATATTTCGCTACTCCATTGTGTAGCATCTTCAGGAAATATTTGTTTTGATTTTTGTAAAAAAATTTTTTTTTTAAAAGACCTTGAGCTTGAACAATTTTAGTTAATATTTGTATCATTTTTAGTTTAGCAGATATATGATTACCGATTTAACCCCTTTTTTACCCTGTTTTTCCCCCTTAAAGTACGAATTTCCGAAAATCCTTTCTAAGTGGAGCTATACAAAGAGGAACCGATTGTCTAAATTTCATGTCTCTAGCTTTTTGCGTTTGGGCTGTGCGATGATGAATCAGTCAGTCAGTCACGTTACTCTTTTATATATACATATATAGAATAGATTTAAGATTGAAATTGTAATCCTAAACCGACCTACTGATTTATGAATTTACAGGGTGATTAAAATTCGAATTCCTTTAGGAGTGAAGCTAAGGGCCATCGGAAGCTAGGGACGAACGGCTGTAAACTGGGTTGAAATTGAATCTGCTGACTGACTTGGGATAAAGATAACTTTCCCATTCCAGATAAATGTATTTTATTTCAGGCTAAAATAGGAAAAGGAATGTGGGATAATGAATAATAAGAATATTATTGGGAATATACTTTTTTTTTGCCGTTAGGCGGTACTCTTGTCATACAAGTCATACACCACAATTTCCAAATTAGTCGGCCAACGCAGGAAAGAGTTGTTCATGCTTAGTTTTCTGGCTAACTTTGCACTTGTCTGGATCCCTATGGTTACAAGAGGGTGAATGAGCTGGCCGACTTGGACTTAGAGGATGATGAATCTGTTTTCCACCTTCTTAGTTCGACGAGGCAGGGTCTGGCTTTTAAGGCTGGTGAAGAAAAACTTTCTAACCACTTATTTCTCAATAGCTTGTAACAGGTATTGCAGCAAGGCACCAGTATTTTCATAATTAAGTATTAAAGTTTTATGTCCAGCCGAATATTCATGGCGTCTTCCGATCAATGTTCTCGTAAATAAATCAGTTTCGTTCACTATTAGTTGACTGTGTTTGTTTGGTCAGATCTCAGCAGCTTATAAAAGATAGAAAGCTTTTCATAATTATAATAAGATTACAAATAATTTTCTTTTACAGCCTTTAAGCAGCATTTAGAACATTAAAAATTGCCTTTCAATGTCTTTCCAGAATTTCTGCGCTTTTGGATAGATCCTACTGCTAGCGAACATTCTTAAATTGCTGCTTTAGAAGCTCTCAATTATATTACAAGCATCTGTTAAGTTTGTCATTAATCTTCATTGTGTAATACTTTCAATTCTTAGTCTTCAAGTTTTTTTTATCTGGCCTGGGTAACGTTGGTCTTCCATATAAAAATCACTACTTCTGAATCTTTCAAACCATCTAATGGGCATTAAAACCGATGAAGCACTTTTATCATAAGCTTCGGTGAGCACTCGGTGTGCTTCAGTGGCCCCTTTTTAAAGATATAAATAAAAATTTTCCGCATATAACGCTTAATTGAAATAAAATTCTAAATTTTATAAACAAAAAAACCAATTTAGAATATAATCTTCAAACCCTTAGTGTTAAGATTAAAGTCGGATAAGGTATCACTATCTATCTAATCTTCTAAATCTAACAAGAAATTAAGAGTCAATATTTTGAATTTATTTCAGCAGTACTCAGTGCACTTAGTTTGTTAGGCTAAACTTTAGTTATAATTTTTACAAGGTTTGGTAATTTTAATGGTCGGTCTATTACAACTACAGTCATCAATATGTTATTATAATTAAGCTTATTAGGTTAGGTATCGTAAAAAAAATTTACTTTGAAAAGCAAAATTTAAACAAGTTATATAACAATGGGAACATAATTTTAATTAAAACTCACATATTAGATCTGTTTGTGAATATTCTCTTGAATGATTGAAATATTTTTCTGAGCGTATAATATGGACGAGCTTAAACGTCTTTCACTTTGGTTTACTTTTCAAACATAAACAAGTAAAAGCGCTATATTCCGCCGTGCCGAATCTTATATACCCTTCACAACGTGTAGTCATGCAATAACAGTAAATTCACGTATGTATGTTAAAAAAAACAAAAAAAAAAATAAAAAAAAATTTAAAAAAAAAAAATTTAAAAAAAAAATTAAAAAAAAAAAATTATTATATACATATATAATATATATAAAACAAAAAAAAAAATAAAAAAAAAATTAAAAAAAAAAAAATAAAAAATAATAATAAAAATATATATAATATATTAAATAAAAAATAAAAAAAAAATTAAAAAAAAATTAAAAAAAAAAATTTTAAAAAAATTTAAAAAAAAATTTTTTTGCCTCAGCTGGGATTCGATGCCACGTTTTCTCTAACCAGTATACACGTTTGTATGTATGTATGTTGTTGTTGTAATGTTGTTTTTATGAAAAGAAAATCGAGGTGGTCGTGGGTTTTTGCTCATATCTCAGTTGTTTATGTACCGATGTTTCTGATTTTCAATACCGATCTACTCCCGAATATTTCTGATATTTTAATACCTTACCCGGGTCCAACCTATGTCGGGGGGCTTCAAAAAGTTGATTTCAACATACACACGGACAGACGGTCAGACGGACAGACGGACAGACGGACAGACGGACAGACGGTCAGGGCTTAATCGACTCCTCTATTCATAAGCTTTCAGAAAATATATACTTTATGGGGTCGGAAATGAAAATTGTAGAAATTTCACACGGAATGACAAACCTATATATACCCTTTTTCACTGTGTGAAGGGTATAAAAACAGTTTTTCCCAACTCCTTGACACACACACCCATGCAAAGTGGTTAGTGCGTGTTAGTGCGGGAGAAAAATGTACTGGTTTAATGTTAAATAAACTCTATACATTTTTATTTCTCACTAGTTTTATTGGTCGAAGTTTTTTGAGTTTTTTTTCAGTTTGCTACTTTGCAACTTAAATCTAAGGCATGTTTAAAAAAATGTTGGCTGCACAACTTTTTGTTGCTTTTGTTGCTGCTGCTGTTGTTCTTCAGTGCTCTTCGGTGTTCTTGTTCTGATTTTATACTATTTCTATATATTTTTTAATGCATTGCAAAACTTTTTGCAGTTCTTGAAGCCCATTTTCGTTAACGAGCGCAGTTCTTAATACCTTAACGATTAGGCCTTTCGCATGCTCTAAATAAAATTGATCTTAAATGGTTTAATTTCTTAGTTTGCAGTGAAACAATTAAATTAATGTTTATATTGTTTTAACATTAAATACTAAATGGAACATGTGTTAGCAATTTTATAATGCTAAATTGTTTTTCACTTTGTATTAAATGAGTTCATGGGTCAAGGCAAAGCAAAAAGAAGAAATGTTTTATGCTGAAAACTTGTTGTTTATTAGTTTTGAGTATAAAATTATTAACGCCCAAAAGCAAGCTTAACTCGGTTGTTAATAATGTAATGAAATTTTATAAAGAACAAGAACAATTTTAATTAAAACTATTGAAACTTAAGTAGAAAAGCAATAAAACAGAACAAGAATTAAAACAAGTAAATAGAATTAAATAGACCGCCAACAACTAAAATTACTAAAGCAGTTCTCTTTAATATTTAAGGCATTTAATTGTCTTGCAGCAAAAAAAAAAAACTAAAAGAACAATACAAAAAACTTGTACTGTTCTTTAATGAACATGTCCTGTATTAAAAAATAAATGTATTTTATCATTTTAAATATAGTTGTTTAAGCAGCATTAAAGTTATTTTAAAAAATAACAAATTGCTTAATAAATTATTAATATTTTGAGTCTTAAAGTCAGGGTCTTATAGGCAGGGAAGCGTTGGATTAAGCTTATACAATATTTGTGTTATTTTTTGATTTCCTTTTTCAATAAATTACAGTGCCCTTATGACACTTTTGCTGTGGCACATCATTAAGGGTCTTAAAATGTCAAAATATTTACCCATGTTATCGATAAATATGTACAAACTGTCAAACAAAATATAAAGTTATTCAACTTTAAGCAGACTTTTTAAGTTTACAACTGTAAAAATATTACTCCTAATATGAGTTTATGCTTGACTATAGCAAATTTGAAAACCAGTTTTTTTTTAATAATTTTATTTTTGATTTGTTTCCTTGTTATGATAAAAAGACATAAGCCGGATTGTTTTTTAAGTTATGTACATGGAAAATTAGCAACAAAAAAAAAACAATAAAAAATAAACTAAACATTTCAAGTGATTTCTTTTGAGTTTGAAAAAGATGGTTGAAAAATATTTATTTTTTCATCTCATACCCCATAGACACAAATATAGTTAAAAACGAATTTTATAAGACTTACCATCATATTCACAGCAAGTATTTTATGGAAAAAATTTTCATATGAAATTCGTTTTTAGAACATGTTTTAAAATCGGGAATTTATTATCAAAATTCATGCATTTATCACTATTTAAGTATATCAAAGAAAATACTGTGCATTTAAGAGGGAATTGTCGATGTAATGGTGAGTTAAAGGACGGATAAAGGGGTCCGTAAATAAATTCATGCGGATGCATTGCGGCCATGGATGGGAATAGGGCGATTGGAGGTCACCATCTGCCTCTCTATGAATGATTGTTCCATACGTTGTAGTAGAGTTTGTTTTTTTATTTAGGTAGTTCACTTTAATTTTTATGCCGAACCTCGGTCATCTTAGGGTTGAGAACTACTCCCCGAGAGGAAGCCGCTAGAGCTGGTAGGGCCGGATGACGATTGGCCGAGCAAGAGGTTCGTAACATAAAATGGCCATTTATGTTACGAACCGTTTTGGCCCAGTGAGGTGTCCGACTAGCTTGTTCGTGGCGATAGCTCAGGCAGGTTCCAATCCTCTCACTGGCCACGCATCCGCTCATAAAACAAACTGCAAAACAAAACCAAAACTACTACACAAACTCCACCACACGAAGAATTCACGAGAGTCAGGTGTTTACGCCCATTTTGCCCACCCAAACATGTCGCAGCAGCATCTGCTGTAGAAATCCTCTGCGACCCACGTAAGTAGGAAAGGGGATAGAGGAACAAAAAGCCACCACCAGCACCCACACTCGAAACGAATATGGTCCATTGTGTTTCATTGTGCAGGAAAAATTTTCTTAGATTTTAAGCTTTTGCTTGTCATTATCCTTGTCCTTGCATTTAGCACTACCGCAGATTGTTTTATGACAAGTTCATATGACCTAACTTTGCATTGAAATGCATGACTTTTTTTGTTGAAAACTTTTGGACCATTTTCAATATTAAATATTTCTGAATTATTAGAAATATTCGGAAGTATAAGGTTTTATTTTCATATTGTAAATTATTTTTAAGATTCTGATTCTGGCTTTCAAGCTCATATTATTTAAAATATTTTTTTGTTAAGAAATTTATGATATTTGAGATAATAAAAGCATACACTGAAAAGGTAAGTTTATACCAACACCAGCCATGCCGAATGCATTTTCGAAATCATTGTTTCTACTCTGTAACTCTTTCAGGCGAAAATGAGAGACCCTAGATCATGGAAGGATAATATAAGGATACAAAATTATCTATTAAATGGACTCTGAAAAAAGTTAATTTAATGCATAGAACGAAATAAATATAGCCATACACTAGTTTCCAGGTACATTATAAAATTCTTAATCATTAATTTAAATTTTAAAATTTTCATACCACAAATATACGTAAACACGAAAACCCCTCCTCTCTTATACCTTAAGACATTTTGTTCACTTTGTATTCGTTAAAGTAAGAACAAAGAGTTGTAAATTAAACATGTGTGTGTCAAAAACACACACAGCAAAATGCTTATTACTTCTAAGTATTCAAATTTTAATTAAAAATACTACTCTTTACATAAGAAGTTGCCAGTTGAAGCAAAATAAAACAAATGCTAAATTGATTTGCAATGAACCATAATAATTATTAAGTCTACTCTCACATTGTGAGCCCTGTTTTTATAACCACCACCAAATGGTTTGTGTGATGGCATATATATTTTGTCATTCCGTTTGTAACACATGGACATGTTTAGTGTTTTAGACACCAAACTACATGCTCTGAATCCTAGTTTAAGTTAGGATGGTCTAGAAAATATTTGAAATTTAAAAAGCGGCTAAATCGGTTTTTGGGTAACAGAGTTGCTGCTTATAATGCAAAAGCAGGTCATACATTATTTCTTTCGGACATCGAACAAAACACGATTGCGCCTAAGGCAATAATTTAGAGTGGTAAAGTATAATAGATTAGGTTTTTTTCCACCATAAATTTTTCAAATCTGTAAATTACGAAAGGAGTTGTAAATAAATATGTGCAAAAATATACACCACACAGTGTGTTTTTTAGTTTATTTAAATTTAAGATGTCGTAAAATCCACAGAACTAGATGTACGATGTTATAAAAAAAACTTAAGGTGACACGCTCATACTAATATCCACCTTCTATCTTAAAGTCTTTCCAAAATTATTATAATCCATATAAAAAAACATCTTAATTGATATTATTATTATTAGAAGAAATTACTCTGCCACGCCCACTTAAACTCTCACTTTCAAAATATTGAATACTCTAAATATTCATTCATTTGGCGACTAAATATAAGAAAACAAATAAAATTGGACTTGGACAAAGAAAGTAATAAATATGTAATTATAAAGAAACTATTCTTTAGTCATTAGATAGTAAATTTTATTATATAAAAATCACACACAAAATTAATATTACGCGGAATAAAGTGCTCTTGCTTGTTGAGTTTTTTTTTTTTTTTGTAACCGAAGAACTTTTAACAGTTTTCTCTTAAAACTAATTTAATAGTTCGGTGTAGGTTTGTTTTCAAATTGAATTGGGCAATTATTGATGCTTAAACGTATTTCGGAGAAATTCTTGAATACTATTTGAATTAATTTCGATAATCGTACACAGAAAAAATTACTGCTTAAATTTTTTTAATTAATTGAATAATTGATTTATTCTTAAATTTGGATTATATTTTTAATTACTTTAAACAATTTTTTTTATTGATATACAATTTTTTCAAAAATCTTAGAGATTTCTGTCAGTTGAAAAAAGTATATTGGAAAATAAAATAGGAAAAATTTATTTTTTTTGTCAAGAATTCTTTTTGAATCAAAGTCTTAATATAATTTGAAGGAAAGTCTTAATATAATTTTGGTTAATAAGGTGGGTAATATTAAAATAAATGGTGGTTTAGCAGACTAAAATTCTACTAAGTACATATTCAAAGAAAACGGAACAGAACTTTATTGCAGATGGGACTAAAGTCAATATTTCTTGCAGCCCGGTAAATCCTGTTGGATTCTAACCTTAAATGTAAGTAATTATTTGAGTTTCTTCCCTTCGTTTGATAAAATTTTTAATCGGTAAAATTTCTTTCCGCTTAGGTCTAGGATGCACCTCCTTTATTTTTGACAATATGATGTTTGGTTATGCCACCAGTTCCTAAATGTGTTATATTGTGTTATTATGCATTGTGTTTTTCGTATACTTTTAAGTGTTATTCAAAATGTATGTACCTATATATTGATGTATGTTAAAACTGAATATGTATCTAAAAAAATATGTCTATTTTTTCCGGATTCTTTTTTTAAACAGGTTCAATAATTTATATTATTGATACAGTTAATACATTATTTAAATTAATTCCAAATTCCAATTACAGGAGTGATTAAATTAATTAAAATTATTTTTAAATATTAAATTATATATTAATTAATTTTTTAATACTGTTTTAATTGATATTTTTCACAACATATTTTCAATTAAAAATATTAATTTTCATTTAATTAATAGTATCATTTTGATGATTGGAGCAAAATCAAATAATATTTTAATTAATAGTATTAATTTTGTAATTGAAATTCATATTTATTTTTTTCTGTGTATTTAAATTTTAAACTGAACGATATTCACAATATTTTCTTTAGTTCAAATTGTATGTTTATTGGCAAAATTCTATTACTCAGAGTACACAAAAATTCAAAGTTTATTCGCCGCCCAGAAAATGTTGTCTGCCTGGTGCACCTTTACGGCTGGTAGAATTTTTACTATTAAAAGCGGGAGGCATAGAGTCATGACAACCAGTTTTTGGGGTTCCCCCAAAGGATAGGATATAAACAGATATATTTTTATCTGTAATGTCAAGGGTTGTTATTTTATTTATAATTTTTGCAATACTGATTTCCCACCTCATAAAGAATATATTTTCTGAAAGCTTATACCTAGTCACAGGTCGATTGAACAACCGTGTGTTGGTGGAAATCAGCTTTTAAAAACTTAAATTTTGGATAGGAATAGATTGTTTTTGTTGTAATCTTTATTTCATTGATTATGAAGAAACTGCGAGATAACTTTTTTTTAAAATATTTTTGTAGGTAAATAAAGATGTTATCTTTCGTTTGATATACATTTCGTATTGGTTGATATCTTCCTAATATTTAAATTTCTCAAATGAAAATTTTTTAAACACATACACTCAAACATATGTGTGGTGTTAGGTTGAGTATTTGACTTTGTAGCGTGAACACAAACTATGCTGCTGTTTCAGTGTGGACACAAATCTTCGGCTTTTGTTTTGATTGATGAAATATTAAAATTTCGTTTATTTACTTATGTACTTGTAACAAAATGTTAAATGTGAATTTGAATTTAACAGGAATATAAATTATAAAAAATATATGAAAAAATTAATTCATACATTTTTATGTTAAATTAAAGTGCTGCCAAGTAAGCAAAATAACAATGCTGTTTTTTGTCTTATCGGATGGCGTATTCTACGTTAAACTTAATGGCCGTGTCTCAGACACAGCCTGCAGGGACAGTCCGTGGCCGAAGGCTTCGGACAACTGTCTGCTGTTTTTTTTTTTTTGATAAATCGGTCACTAATCGGTAAAGTTATAGGCAAAAATTTTTTTGAAAAAGTATATATACTTGACTAGCTTCTTAGTATTATTTTGGCATGCTTAAGATACCAGATTTTAAACCGTAGTTTAAAAAATGATTGATAAAAAAAATGATCGGTTTGAAGCTCACTGAGATATTGGCACAAAAACACAAATGCAAAAGTCTTTCATAAATTTGACAAACGAAAATCAAATTTTTTATCCTTTGAATAAAAAGAAAGAGGGAGGTTTGTATCAAAAGAATGAATTTGAGTATCAAGATATAATACACAAATATGATATCGAAGATTTACACTGCTACAAAATTAGGTGAAATAAATTTGTATGTGGACAAAATCTAGTAATTAAAAATCACTTCAACCCTTCCTAAGGCTTGGCTAAATACAGTAATTAATGGAAAAGTTAATACCCAAGCTGTCATCGGAAATAAAATGGCGAATATATGGTTCAAATATAGTAACTGAGACAATGTCCCCTTCAACCCCCACAACAATGATATCATATGATAATGGTGAACCAGTAGAAAAATACAGTAAACTACCGAATGGTAAAAATTCAAGATGGCGCCTTTAAGAAAATTGCAAGGATGTACATGCGGCATTGTCGAATTTAGCATTCTTACATGTTTCGAATAAGACTTGATAGTAAAACTATTGGTTACCATGGGTGAGTATACTAAGTGAAGTCGACAAAATACTGATGGATAACGGGCAGTAAATTCAAAAAGTCCCACTGGCCGCTTTTATTGACCCACCACTGTAAATCTGTCGGTATAACAACATATCACACATGCATGAAATTCGTTAACTAACTACTATTTCTGAATGTGACAATTTTAATTTGTATGCTCTTAAGCACTCGAATCAATTATTATTTTTAAGAAAACATACAAAAACAAAATACTGCAAATTAGTGTCAGCAGTTAAATTTGCAGAGGAAAAATAATTAGATTAGGATTTTGCAAACAAAGCCACAAAAGTTTCTTGGTTTTTTGATATTCACGAACAAGTTTGACACACAATTATCCTTAAAGAGCATTATTGTAAATTTTTTTCTATTGCTTCCCTCTGCATAAAGTCATTTTAAACAGTTTTATTAATTATCTAAAGTTAAAAAACAAAGCCTATGTATGCATAAGTATGGTTAGAGGAAATTCAACCATATTTGATTTAAGCATAATACTATAACACATACAAACACAAAAGAAAACATTTTGAAGGTTAGAAATATTATATTGGTTTGAATACAGAAAAAACAAAATTGTACATGGCACATACATAATACCCATTTAATTAATGAATACAAATTGTCAATCAATCAATCAACATGAGTTTTATTTGGAGATAAAATTTATCTTACCTTTTCACAAACACAAAGTCGTTGCATAGTTTTAGGAATTTATTCAAATACATTCTTTAAGCCCATAAACCCTTTAAACTTTGTAACATTTAATCAATTAATTTTAATTAAGTTTTCAAAATTTGTTGCAAATTGTTTTTGCTTTCAATTAAAAAGAAACATTATTAAATTTGTTTAATTTTATGTTGTGTATTTAGCTTGTATGTATGTACGTATGTATGTGTCTTTTTGTTTGTTTTGTTTTGCCACAAAATAAATAAATAATAAAAAGAAATGTGTTTAAAGGAATTTAATAAAAAAAAACAAAAACCAGCAATTAAAACCATTTTATTTAAATGGTTTTGCCTTTATTTAAAAATTAATTCAAATGGTTGTGTTAAAAGTTTTAAATTTATTAATTAAATTTATATTAAATTTAAAATTAAATTCAAAATTTTGTTCCATAAGATCTGTGTTCAAGAAAGCTAAATTCGATAACTGTAAAAAAAAATTTAAAAATTGTCTTACTCTTAATTCAGCTCAAATAATCGTTTATCTTATATGCTGGGGTTGGGTATAAATTGTTTGAGTTGAATCAGCTTAAGCTTTTTCACTTATTTTCTATTGAAATATTACAACCGCAATAATGATTAATTGCTGTTTTATTTTTATTTAATAACTAGTGTTACGCCTCTTACATCAAGCAATTAAACAATAATTAACCTTATGTGATCTTTTGAATACGGAATCTTAATTTATTGTAGAAATTATACTGGCGAAAAGTAAATTAAAATCACTCTTCTAGCTATTATTACTCAGTAATTATCAGTTTAAACCTTAAGTATATTTAAATATAATGTTTTTTTTTGTAAAAAGTTAAAAACTGTGAACGCACAACTCATTATATTTATATGCTCAAGAATAATTATCAGGACTTAGCCGGCTACCAAAGTGTTGAGAGGTTGGAAACAAAATTCCTCATTTCTATGTACAGTAGACGTAACAAGTAGTCAGTTGTTGCAAAACAACTTATCAGTCTTATAAAAATATTCGTAAAAGAATCGCTTTCAAAATCCAGCACAATATTTCCAAAACTTTTTGAGATATGAGCAAAAACACGACTGCCATGGTTTTTTCCTCTAACTTCACCGAAAAAATCTACATTTTTCCAACCCACCATAATTTATAGAAAACCTTTGCTACCATTCATAGATATGATTTACCTCAAGGGCTATAAAAAAGAAATCGACCAGTAATCGGCAAAGTTATAGGCAAAACTTTTTTTTACATATAAATATTTTTTTTAAAATATGTATCTAGTTACTAAAACTCCTTAATAATTTTTAGACATACTAAGGCCACCAAAATACACGCCGTTGTCTCAAATTTATTATTTTTTTTTTTTTTCAAAATCAAACTAACTGAGATATTTGCAAAAAAAAAAGTACAACTACTTCCGTGTTTTTCCTAAAATTAAAAATAAAATCATTGTTTTTTTCAGCTTTTAGACAACAGGCAGAAAAGATATAGATACTAAAAGAAATAGAATTAGAAATAAAATGGCGGATAATTTTGTTTAACCCACATTGACGTGGGTATCACATGAAAAGTCATGTCTAGTAGAATACAGTTAACTTTGTAAAAGTTCCAAGTCAAAGATGGGATCGGAAGCACAATGATGTATAACATTAAATCTGAAATCTAGGCTAAACTAAGTAGTGATCGTAATTGCTATGTACATGATGGTGAAAGATATTATCAAATTCGGCACGGCCAATAATATATTTCTTAGTGGTTTTTCTAAATACTCTTAAGTAATGCAATTACGATAAAGGCTTCCAAACAGGTAAATTTCTATAAAAAACTATTTCTGCAAAAATTATTGCTGGCTTTAAAGCATTTTTTTAAAGAGAATGTTAATAAAATCACTTACAATTTCATAATTTTTAATACCTAATAAGAGGGAAGCAGAATAAAATTATATGTCTTGCAGTCTTGCACTTTTAAAAACTTCAATACTAAAATAGACAGTATAATGCTAATACTATTAATTTTTTAGAGAAGCATATTAACAACTGGGCAGTTGAAAATGGGTTTAAATATGGTTCGTATTTAAATAACATGGAGTTAAGTAAAGTGACAATGGATTTAATTTATGTAAAATTTTTTGCTGTTTCTTTGAAGGTAACGTTTTTTAAAAAAGAAGTACCTTAACATTTTTTGCGGGTTAATCTTTAATACAGAAATACTGCGAATAATTTAGCATTTCCAACTGTGGTCAATCTTAAGACCTGCAAAGACTAGAAATTTATTTCGTTAAAAAAAAATTAACTTATATGTGATTTCTCTATAGATTCAGGCAGTTCACATTGTATCTAACTTGGCTTTACTGAAGTAGACTCTGCCCAAAAACAATAGAAGACTATGTCAAACATTTTAGAAAATTTAAATCCACTACATATAAAAAAAATTTCATTATCCTTAATTTCAAAAACTAATGTTTCACAACTTTCATTTGCAGTGGTACAATGCAAACTGTAATAAATGCCTCTAAAATTAATTAACAATATATATGTATGTGACTGATTAATATACAAACAAAAAACTAAAAACATTGTAAACAACCATTTGTTCATTTTTATGAAAAGTTTTGTTTGTGATAAGTTAAAAAAAAAAATTAAATAATAAAAAATATACATCAACATAAATGCTTTGTATGTAATTTTTTGTACTGCCGATACTGTAAAATGAACACTATTTTAAAATAAAAAAAAAACTTAACAAAACGTGTTAAAAATATCATAAAAACCAAATAGAAGAGAACAATTTCAAACAAGTTCATTGCTAATTTTTTTTAAGCAATATAATGTAAAGAAATATTTAAACAGAACTATGAAAGTGACAGCAATTTTTCCAACTATTAATGACAACTAAAAAACCCTACAAAACATAAATAATACTTGACAATTTGTGAGAAAAAAAAATTAACAACAAAAATATTTAATGATTAATTTGAAAACGAATTGTAATGCTCTTGCGAATGAATATTTTTCAAAAGAATTTTAAACAACACAAAGCTTTCAGAAAAGTATATTTATTGATTGTTTGAAAAAAAAAATATGTTTATAATAAGAGTGAACTTTATGAAAAAAAAAATAAATTTTAGATTAAAATATATTAATTAACATGAATTTTACATTTCGAACTTAACACAAACAAATGTGCATTGGAGTAAGTTGATACAAATTTTTTGCCGGAACCCCTTAAAATGAAAGATATTTTAATAATGATTTTAAAATTACTAAAAAAATCTCGGTCTTTAATTAGGATTGGTTTATTTTTTGTATGTTAAGTCCACTAAAAAGTATTGTTATGTTTATACCTATTAAAAACATTGGTTTTCTATCCTTAAAACAAATCGGGATTCTATTATTGCAATCAATAATCACCACAGTCAAATATTAAAATTTTGTATTTAATACTTCAAAACCATTGAACTTAGATTGACATTTACTTATATCTAAAGTCTTAAGTACAGCTACCATTACTTTCTGTAATCCTTGCACATATTATTTGATTGCGGATTGAGCATTTTTTTAACCATGTAAATTCAAGAAATAGTTGTTTTACAAACCTCCTAAAAGCGTGCTAGAACGTTTAGATTCTTATAACTTTAATATTGTGAAAGTTGTAAATTAAATTAGTTTAAATAAAACTTATGAAATAAAAATCTAATAAAACTAAGTATGTAACAGCATTGCGGTAATTTACTGGTTTTTGACTGGTATTTCAATTGGGGTCCGAACTCTAGGTTAAAAGTAGTGAATAAAAGTAAAGTAAAATTATTAAAAGTTTTTATAAAGCTAAAGTTAAATTGCATTAAGAGCGCCTTGTTTTCAATACTTAATTGAAGGGAAGGGTCCGAGATAACAGAGATACACACACAAAATAACAAAAATAAATAAAATAGCAAAATGGTTGTGTTGACTCTTGTTCTTTAAATTGCTATGAAAAATGTATATAAATCTCTTTTTCAGTAGTTTGTGAGAATAAGAAAGAGAATAAGAGTACCCGCAGATAACGCGACTAGTCCATACACGCATGTAAAGGATACTTCGTAATGGACTAGGACTAATTCAAAGATCACCTAAATGTATGGAGAAAACGTGGTAGATTTAACATTACGATGTCCCAGGGTTCTGGACCATACAACTCATCGTAGTAGTCTCAAAACTACTTCTTTGTCACTACTCGATGGAGCACCTACACGACCAATATTCACGTCTTAAGAACAACATTTGTAATCGTGAAAACACAAACATCTGTCGTTTAATTACATTCACGACACGCATGTAAAGGATACTTCGTAATGGACTAGGACTAATTCAAAGATCACCTAAATGTATGGAGAAAACGTGGTAGATTTAACATTACGATGTCCCAGGGTTCTTGACCATACAACTCATCGTAGTAGTCTCAAAACTACTTTTTTGTCACTACTCGATGGAGCACCTACACGACCAATATTCACGTCTTAAGAACAACATTTGTAATCGTGAAAACACAAACATCTGTCGTTTAATTACATTCTCTTGTTTAAAAATTATATGATGCATGACTGCATAACATAGGACCATGTTGTAAGTAGTCCATTTAGCTAAAATGGACCACGTAGACCAATATTATTTGTAGGGAGTGCAACTCACACAGACAATCGCGAAGTGTATTGTTATCTTTTGCCTATCCCTAACCTAGAGCTTGGATTTCTATTAAAAACTGAGCATAGTTAGCAAGTGTAGCTATAGTTAAACTATGCAATATGTTACAATAAAATATTAAAAGGAGACGCGACTCAAGAAAAACAAGGGAAGTATTTTAGGTGGGGCCACAAACTAAAATTTGAAAAGCTAAAGATAAATAGTTTTAAAAGGGCCAAAAAAAATTATTCATTACTGGGAAAAGGATTCCGAAACATTAACAACAGTATACAACATATTCTGATTGAGCTAAATATGACGACGGAATATACATAAGTATATCAGATGTATTTTAAGGAGTAAAAAAAATTGTTTTTGTAGTTTTAGAAAATGTGCATTGAATTATAATTGATGGTAGGGGGTGACTGGTAGAGTTGTCAATTTTGAATTTAAAAAAGAACCAAAGACCTAAGTCGAGAAAAAAAAGTAATGTACACAAAAATTCGCTGAGTTGGAAATTAAAAACTTTTGATTATATTTATTTAATAAGATTATAAATTTACAATTAAAAATTTAATAACTTCCAGTCGCTCCTATTAGTAGCATAACGAAACTGAAGTTCTATTGCTATCGATAATCGACCTATAACTTTACAGATATTGAATAATTTCTTTCATTATACCCTTCACACAGTGAAAAAGGGTATATATAGGTTTGTCATTCAGTGTGAAATTTCTACGATTTTCATAAAGTATATATTTTCTGAAAGCTTATGAATAGGGGAGTCGATTTAGCTCTGTCAGTCTGTCCGTCTGACCGTCTGTCCGTGTGTATGTTGAAATCAACTTTTTGAAGCCCCCCGATATCGCCTAGTCCCGGGTGATGTATTAAAATATCAGAAATATTTGGGAGTAGATCGGTATTGAAAATCAGAAACATCGGTACATAAACAACTGAGATATGAGCAAAAACCCACGACCACCTCGATTTTTTTTTTTCACAAAAACAACATTACAACAACAACATACATACATACAAACGTGTATATTGGTTAAAGTAAACGTGAGATCGAGTCCCAGCTGAGCCAAAAAAATTTTTTTTTTATTTTTTATATTTTTTTTTTTTTAAATTTTTTTTTTAATTTTATTAATTATATTATTTTTTATTATTTTTTTTTAAATTTTTTTTTTATTTTTTTTTTGTTTTATATTTATTATTTATATTTTAATTATTTCGTCTAAATTTCTTGATCTTTTTTATTGATTATATATGATTTTTCCAAGCTTGAGATCAACTTTTTTTAGTTTTTTTATAAAAAATTATTTATTTTAACCAATATTTCGCTACCAAACAATGGGTAGCTTCTTCAGGGTAATATATATACAAATTTTACAAATATTAACCAATATTTCGCTACCAAACAATGGGTAGCTTCTTCAGGGTAATATATATACAAATTTTACAAATTTTGTATATATATTACCCTGAAGAAGCTACCCATTGTTTGGTAGCGAAATATTGATTAAAATAAATAATTTTTTATAAAAAAACTAAAAAAAGTTGATCTCAAGCTTGGAAAAATCATATATATTTTAATTATTTTTTAAACATTTTTTTTTTTTTATTTTTTTTTAAATTGTTTTTTAAAAAAATTTTTTTTTTTTTATTTATTTATTTTTTTAACAAACATACGTTAATTTTTAATTTTACAATGGGATGTTTTTATATATGTATGTTTTGCATGACTACACGTTGTGAAGGGTATATAAGATTCGGCATGGCCGAAAATAGCACTCTTACTTGTTTTTAATTAGAAAATTTTAATATTATTTAAAACAAAATTAATTATGTACAAGATTTAGTTAACTATGTATATTCCATAGGAAGCATAACGTTCCAATTCAGTTGAATAACGTTGGCGAGTGTTTGAACACTTGTTTAAACGAATATTTGATTACCAATATGATCTGCCTGAAACACCCTTTGAAATATAAATTATGATGCAATCAATATAAGAATTGCTTTCAGTGCAAATATTTACTTTAGCAGTTTGTCAGCTGTTGCCCTGTGAAATTGCAAAAGAAATGTTTTGCATATCAAATTTTTCTTACAATTGTCATTTCGTTTGCAATTTCCACAACATTCAATTTAGACCTTATAAAAAATATCTTTTCTAAATTCTTTTAAATAGAGGAGTTAATTTAGCTAAGTCCATCTATCCATGTGTATGTTCAAATCCACTTTTTTTAAGCCCCCTTCACTCGAGACTCTTATATATAATCAACTTGAAAAGCCCGGCGCGCGTTGCTACGCCCCTTAATGAATAAAAATACATTCTGAATTTAAATTGAAAATCAAGTGCAAAAAGCTAAATATTTTAATAGGCGTGGCACTGCCCACTTTTCTAATCACGGAACTGTATATTCATGACAGCTCAATAAGTGTGCAAGATTTTAGAAGAATCGGTCCAGTACAAGTACCTCAAAATTATAACTTTTTTATGGGCGGGGCACCGCCCACTTTTCTAACCACGAAATTATAAAGTCATGACAGCTCAATATGTGTGCAAAGTTTCAGAAAAATCGGTCAAGTGCAAATAGCTAAAAATAATAACTAATTTTTTATGGGCGTGGCACGGCCTACTTTTTGCCACCCATAAACACTTCCTGGAATGTGTACAACAACTTGCCAAAGTTTGAGTTCGATAGGTTTTACAGTGTCGTAGTCTATAGCTAACACACACACATCAAACATTTATCAGGTATGCAGCTCATATAGAATTTCTTGAAATGTTTGGTATGAACATAGAAAATCGTGAAGCAATGGGACAATTACCGACAGCTATTAGGACAAAAAAAAATCGGTTAAATGTTCAGGTTATTGATTTAATAAATCAGTTTATAGCCATAAGAAATACAACCTTTGAAACAAAATATGGATTAAAAGCTTGAATTTATCATGATTTAAATGCAAATTTAATTTAATTTTCCGACATTGCTTAAAAGAGGAGTTAAAATGGCGCAATAGAAACAAGCAAGGTTGCGAATATTTAAAATTTCATTTCATTTGCTAGAAAGTCCAGAAATCCATATGAGGTTTTAATATTTTAAAACTTCTTCGTCCATACTTTTTTTTAATTTTTATATTTTTCAGATTTATATTAATAACATCTACTACTCGTAAATGATATAGACGTTTAAGCAGCTATGATTTCAATATCAGTCTCTTTATCAGTATACCCATATGAAATTTTAATCTCCTATATATGTTTAAATTTAATGAAATTCGAAAACGGGAAGCATAGCATTTTATTTATAAGTTGTTCTTTTCTTTAAATTACATTTTCCTCATGTTTCTATTCTCTCATCTTGTAATACATTTATATTAGGATATCTATAGTCATCCTGCGGCTTGAATGTAAAAAGTACCATATAGTCTTTAAGTTCTCTTGAATACATTCCAGTATGTGCTGTTATGTTTTTTTTTATTTTTTGTATTCACGGTACCGTTTTTTTGTGACTTGCAACGCAACTATAGTGAAGTGTAAATTGGTTTTTGCATAATATTGTGCGTGAAATTGCAGAAAATATTCAAAATAAAAAAGAATTTAAATTTTTGTGGCATAATAAAGGTAAATATTTATAAATAAACATTTGTTTTATGCTACATATATCGTCGTTCGTAAATTATTGTGTTCTATATGTATAGGTTTTATACATATAGAACACAATAATTTACGAACGACGATATGTACCAGTAGTCCGATGAGTATGATATCCTGTCTTGAAGAATATATTTTATTTTCCTAGAAAATGGATCCCGACGACATTTGAAAAATTTTAGAAGAAGAAGTTGATAGTACTAGCGATTTAGAAGATTTTTCTGGAGGAAGCTCTGAAGAATTTGTACCAAATGATGTATCTGGTTTCAGCGACAACGCAGATTCACCAGACGACGAAAGCTCTATTGCAAGTGGTGTTTTTCGCGAAAAAGCCCCCCATAATAGTTTTCCATTTTTTTCCCCCAATAAGTTACATATTGCCTTAATGACCTGCTGATATAAACATTTTTTTTTAGCATTGCTATTTGAATGTCGGGTCGAAAGGGTTAAGTTTGAATAAAAGATTTACAATAAATAAATCAAAATTATCTTTTCAATATTTTTTTTTAAATATTTGCAAAAATTTGGCCTTTGCAAAAGGTTATTATTTTTTTCAATTATGTATATACGTTTATGTATACATATTTATATTTAAAGATGATTGATAAACTCTGGAAACAATTTTTATGATTATAATTACTATAACGAATGATTTGAGAGTTTATTACTCGCAAGCTGTTAAAACATTTTTTCAAGAATAATACTTTTTAGCAAGAAAACAGAAAAACTAAGAAAAACTATTTACTGTACCAATGAGACTTTTATAATGGTATTGGTTTCATTTGTTTAATGGAAGTAAAATGAACAAACACACACACACACATGTCCCCAACGATTTGCATTCAATAAACAACACAACCCCAACCATTATATCACACAAACTTACAACAATGTGTGGCATGTTATATCAACACTATTCTAAAACAAATACTATACTCTGCACTCTGACAGAATAGTTTGAATATTGTGTTGGGTAAAATGCACTATAAATGAAAAAAGAAATGAAATGTAATAACAAAAAAAATGTATGTGCTATGCCACTAAAGGAAACGACAGGAGCCACTGTGTTGTACAAAAGAATAATATTCAAAAAAAAAAAATGAATGGTATTTTTCCTGCCCAATCTTTTAAACATTTTGAACGCCGAATTGTTGTTACTGCAAATGTTTGTACTAGTACATGACATGTTTCAAATCGCAATGCGTCTGAGAGAATTTTTTTTAATCAAAAAAAAAAAAAAAAAACAAGAAATATATTGGAAAAAATCCTAGCAACAACTGGTGCCACTTCTTGTGGCATAGAAAACAAGCAAAAAAAAAACATTTTTTTCAAAGTGTAAAAATAAATTTACAAAAAAAAACTGCTGCAGTTTATTTTTAAAATTCCATAAATTTTTTTACTTCAAGCTATACAAAATAAAACAGCCTAGCAGCCAGCCTAGCAGCCAGCCTAGCAGCCAGCCTGACTACCAGGCTGTTTGTCTTCAATGTGAGAGAGAGAGATTTCGCCTTAAAATATATAAACGGCCAGGAATTATTTTTAAAAAATTTCATGTAATTGCACTTAAAATCCATTTACTAAGTTGCATGTGTTTATAAGCATGTATGTGTGTGTGTGTTTGTATGAGTATCATCACCACAATTGACGAGCGAGTAAATAAAAGTTGTTACTGCCTAAAGGGGTTGTAATGGGGGGAAAATACCAAGAATTTTACACACTTTCTGCAATACCAGAAATATGGAGCATAAAAAAACAGCAGCATCAACAATATAAATGAACCATCAACACATAGACGGACATACAAACAGACAGACAGACAGACAGATACTCAAGCAACACCAGCTGTTGGCAATTTGTCAGCATTTGCAACAATAAACTGGTAAAAGGGTGGAGATGAAATGAATTTCCATAAACTATATAGATAAACTTCTCGCTTATATATAATACAGACTCACATATACATACACTAATTTGTATGTATGTGTCTGTTTTTATATATAGAAAAAATATTTTGATTATTTCCTTTTTCTTATTTAATCATTTAGACTGTGATGGATTCTAGGTCTAGTACAGGTTTTCTTAATGCAAGGCCCAGGAGACTGTGAAAAATTCTTGTTTTATAACACTGAATGTTATAAAATAAAATTAAAAAAAAAGAAGATCTGAAATCCAGACACCTCAGCTTTGTACCGAACAGTAGTTTCAAAATTATATGCTTAATGTTGAACTACAAATAAAAATAAATACTTACAACAACGTAGAAATTGGTTTGTATATACCAATATCATCATGATTTTTGTTGACAAACTCTGCCAATGCTTAATCGTTTATGACAAATGCTGATTTTTCTTTGGCCTTATAAAGAATTAAAAAAAATTTCAAACTTTTGTAGAGTCCGAATGTGATTTTCTCTCGTAGGCCTCTGACAGTACCATTAAGATTAATTAGAGAATTCTTTTGTTAGGTTATGGAATTATAGCAACATATTTCACTTAGTTGAAACTTTCTTAAGTACGATGACACTACAACGAATTCTCTTTTTGAGTGTCGTGGTCACATGGGTTTATCAACGACATTTGCATTTTAAATAATTCCATGCAAATTAAGACTTAATACCAACTATTTGACATCGATTTAAGGGTGAAAATGTCATAGTGACGATGCAACTCAAAGTTGCTACTGGGTATTGATCTCTGGAATTCGCTACTGGGTATTGATCTCCTCAAGGTTACTTAAACATTCAACGACATATATCATTACACATTACTAAATAGATATAGTGAAGATTGATGATGTAAATTTATAGAAAAGGCGGATTTCTTTATGTGTAATCATATTTCTTACAAAGCCGATTTGAATATTTTTGCACACAATGTTGTGTTATTAAGACAGTCGGAGAAGCCAGCCGGGAAACTAAATATAATTAAAATGACCGCCTCAGCTTATCCGACCAATTGCGGGACCAGAGGGAAGTTAAAAGCATATTTTATATAAAGCAATTTGTTTTTCTTTTGATTAGTAATAGTGCTAACAGCCACGAAACCAAAAATTTATATATTTTAATAAAACCAACATACGCGTGAGCTGGATAAAAATTAAAAATAAAACTCCGCGAAAGATGTACGAGGTTTTTTACCGATAATTCATTACTTTTTACGCCCAGTAACTAAGCAGTATCCTAATTTAGAAGCCATTTTTGTGCAGTTTTTCGCTTACTGAAAAATTAGAACATTGCCGTAAACGTTACATGTTTCTTTTTTTTTGTCATAGGCATCGAACTCAGGACCTACGCATTAAGCCATAACAAACTTGGTAATTAAGCACTTCAACTTCTTACGCCAAATTACAACTCACATACTAGTTAATTCCATTGTACCTTCTAGAAATCTATTTCACAAGTTTTTTTTGGAAAAATCAGGTGAAAATTTACTTCACTGCCACCTTTACGTCATCCTTGAAAGTTATGTTTGTTTTTATCACTTTATCGTCTACATGTTCTCACAGATTCTCGATTGTATTAAGGTATGGCGATTGCGATGAAAGCTCAAGTGTTTCGGGGGTGTAATAGAGCAACCAGTCCTCCACAATTTTGGAAGAATGTTTTGAATTATTATCCAGTTGAAATATCCTGGTCTCTGCGTAGCAAAATTTCTCCATAATAGGGGAAGCATGGTGTCTTCGAATGCTCAGATAATATCGTTCTTCATTGTTGATTTAACAAATACAATATTAGCGACCCCCGACACCGCCATTCGTCTCTAGACAATTATATGACATCCACCATATTTTGATGTTTCAACCAAGCCCTTATCGTCAAATGCTTTATTCGCACTTCGCCTTACTTTTGGAGGTTTTCTGACACAAAATAACACATATTTACTCTAATAATTTTATTTGGCATATTTGTCTATAATCTTTTTAAAGAACAATGATGCCTTCGAACAATTTTGATTAGTCCATAGAGTACTTCAAACGGTACTTCCCCGTTATAATTAGAAGAAAAAAATTATTAAAAGCTGCCAGATATTATGCATTTGCAACTGTTTACTTTCATTTAACACGCTTTTTCATTTAAAAAAAACATTATTATTTTGAGTATATATGTTCTAATATTATTGTTTAAAATAATTTTAGTCTATCTTTATTACTAACTAGAAAAGCCCGGCGCGCGTTGCTACGAACCTCAATGAATAAAAATGCATTCTGAATTTTAATTGAATATCAAGTGCAAAAAGCTAAATATTATAACTTATTCAAATGGGCGTGGCACTGCCCTAATCACGAAACTAAATAGTCATGACAGCTCAATATGTGCGCAAAGTTTCAGAAAAATCGGTCCAGTGCAAGTAGCTAAAAATTATAACTTATTTCTTATGGGCGTGGCACTGCCCACTTTTCTAATCACGAAACTGTATAATCATTAGAGCTCAAAATATGTGTGCAAAGTTTTAGAAAAATCGGTGAAGTTAAAGTAGCTGAAAATTATAACTTTGGTTTATGGGCGTGGCACTGCCCACTTTTATAATCACGATATTGTAAAGTTATGACAACTCAATATGTGTTCAAAGTTTCAGTAGAATCGGTCTAGTTCAAGTACCTCAAAATTATAACTTTTTTTTATGGGCGTGGCCCTGCCCACTTTTCTAATCACGAAATTATATAGTCATGACAGTTCAATATGTGTGCAAAAGGAAAATCGGTCAAGTTAAAGTAGCTAAAACTGACAACTAATTTTTTATGGGCGTGGCCCCGCCCACTTTTTGCCACCCATAAACACTCCCTGGAATAAATTAAAAAAAAAAAATTTCTTATAAGAGCACAATTAAATTCAACAACTTGCCAAAGTTTGGGTCCGATCGGTTTTAGAGTTTCGGAGTCTATAGCTAACACACACACACACACAGACAGAGTTTCAGTTTTATATATATAGATTGGCTATGCAATATTATTCATCATAAATAATTGTTGGGAAACAAGAAAGCCGACAAATTATTCAAAATGGGAGCTCTTCAGAGTAATATAACTTTGGATAACGCCAAACCACTTAAACGATTCAAGGATGAACTTAAATGTTGGGCGACGGAGGAAAATGGCAAGGTACTGACGTCGGTAAAGTGACAAAAATACTATGGGGTGACCCAAATCTTGGGAAATCAAAGGAAATTCTGAGACTAAATAGACCAACACTTAGGAGACTAACCAGTGTGATTACAGGTCATACGGAGTTGAGAACTCATATAGCTCGCATAAAACTGTCTGAGGAGACAACATGCAGAGCATGCGAGGAAGAGGATGAGACTCTGATACACTATCTCTGTCATTGTCCTGCGTTTGGGCATATTAGACGCGAGAATATTACAGTGGATACTATGCCGAATTTGGAGTACCTGGAGAACTCGAACTGGAGATCCATTAGGAATTACATTGAGAGGACTGAGTTCTTGGACTAGTCCGATATTTATGGTAAATTATGATTATAGTTTTAAATTGGGAATTTCGGTTTCCACATGGAACTCACAACATGCCAACTGGGCATAAGTGTATACCTGACATGGGCTTGGGCTTTTAGTGCCCCTCCTTTTCAACCTGACCTAACGTAAATAATTGTTTATATAGAAATAATTATTAACAATTATAATCATCACAATTTTAAAGTTAAATGTGGTGTTTACTTTCCATTGACGTTCACAGTATAAGATGATTACAAAAAACGACGAAACGTATTTTAGTAGCCTGTGTTTCTGTGCTAACTGCTTATATAGTATCTATTCTCAAAAATCTCAAAAATTTTCTAATTACCAACAAATTTAAATAAGAAATGAGTATAACAAAAAATGTTTCGGAAGCTCTGTATGCATTTAAAGATGATGGTATTAAGAAGAAATTTCTAATTAAAGACTTGTTAAACTAGTCTAGACTTAATAAAAAATTATGTCGATCTAATTAGTTTCTGCTGTCAGCTCATCAAAAAAGTCTAGAGGGAAATGATTTTAATTTTAAGATTTATCCAACATGATTTTAATTAGAAGAAAAGTGCCCTCTATTTTTCTATAACCTGTGTTCATGTGTAAAAAATTAAAATTTAAAAAAAAATCGTTAAGTATCCTTTTGCATATATTTAAATGATTTTAATTTGCTTAAATTCTCAAAACAATTTTAATATTTTCATGACTACTAGAAAACTTACTAAATGGACATTTCAAATTTAATTTAAAATGTCTCTGTAAACATAAGATATTGTTTACCATACACAGCCAATCACATTAAACAAATTTTCAAGTTTTTCTTTATTAAAGAATAAAGAAAGAAAAAAACTTATGTACACACACATACATATCTATATGTTTATAACTTTAGAAGTTTGATGTTGTTATACATTGTGTGTCATTATTTCAGAATACAAGTGTGTGTATTTTACCAAACAAAAAGAAAAATATGTATAAATAGAGCAAATAAAATAAGAAATATATAAATAAAAATAAAAATATGTCACCAAAGAAAATAAATTTCTTTACCAAAGAGGGGCCATATTTTGTCATTAAAAAGTAAATATATGTATAATAGAAGAAAATGTTAGACAAGAGCAAAAACAAAAAGTATATTTAAATTTATAACGAATTTTATGTACCCTTTCGGTTAAACTCCTTTCTGTCATATACTTAATTAATATTTATTTAAAATTAAAGAGAAAAGCCTAAAATAAAGAATAAATCATATCAGCGAATCTCGCAGTATACATTAAACACCGGCGAATAAAACTATAGCATTTAAAAGAATAACAGCCTTTACAATTTTACTTCTTCACAAAAGGTTTTAATATTATGGAATCCGTTTATAAAATGTCGTCAAATAGAGAAAAAGTGAGTAAAAATATTGTGGATATTTATAATGAAAATAAACAACTTTCTTACGCTGAAGTTGCGCGACGGGCAAAAGTGTCCAGACAGACTGCCCATAACGTTATTTCTAAATTCAAAAAAGAATTGTCTTTTAAGCACAAGAAAGGTGGAGGGCCTCGTGGTTTTAGGAATCCTCAAATCGTTAAAAAGGTGAAGGCACTTTAGAAGCAAAATCCAAACATTTTCATTCACGATACCGCACAAAAACTAAATATTTCGAAGTCGCTTGTAGAACGAATAAAGAAAAAAGAAAATTTAAGAACATTCAAAGTCAAGAAAGCTCCAAACCGAAAAGAAAAGGGAACAAAAACGGCAAGAATAAGAACAAGACAGTTGCTACGTCACAAATTAAATAATTTTAATGGACGATGAAACCTATTGTAAGCCTGACTATTCAGAGCTTCCTGATCAGGGTTTTTATGTTTTTAATTAAAGAGCTAATGTTTTCAAAAGATTTAAGTATAAAAAGATTTCAAAATACGCCAAAAAATATATGATATGGCAAGCAATATGTACATGTGGGAAAACTTCAAAGGCAATCATTGTGAATCGTGCAATGAACAGCCAATTTTATATTAATGAGTGCCTGAAAAAGGCTGTATTGCCATTATACAGAAGCCACAATATACCTCCACTGTTTTGGCCCGACTTGGCAAGCTGCCACTACAGCAAAGACGTCCTTGAGTGGTATGAGGCCAACAAAATAAATTTTGTACCGAAAAACATGAATCCTATTAATTGTCCAGAGCTAAGGCCTATTGAACGCTATTGGGCTATGATTAAGCAGTACCTAAGAACAAAGTTCAAAGCTTCTGCAAATGTAAAAAAATTTGGGTTTGTTTGGGAAAAAGCAATCAAACACTTTGGTATAACGCGTGTCCAAAGTTTAATGCAAAGCGTTAATACAAAAGAGCGAAATTTTTAAAAAAAATAAAAAAAAATTTGAAACTGTGGTTTTTTGTATAATAAAGTTCAGAAATTTTTCTCCATAACGCCAATAAAATGTATTTTTTGTCTGAAAAAAACTAGATTTGGGAGACATTTTAAAATGTAAAAAAGCATTTCGAGACACCCCTTAAGCCCAGCCTCAAAACAAATTAAAAATAGTTTTTGTGAGTTTCGGTAAGGTTTACACTAGCCAGTGCAGAAAAAAAGTTAAATAATTTTAGCTTTGCTATTTGCTTGGCAGATATTAAAAAATATTCAACAAATAATTGCGTTTGGAGTAGTAAAAACTTTCTTAAAAACAAAAGGACAAGCGATGGCCATATTGTCAGCACACATACATACATACATACATGCCCGCTTCAATTGACGTATTGGAAGACAACATTGAAGCATTTACCCATGAGATACCGGCCGAAATGTTGGAAAGAGTATGCCAAAATTGGACTAAGCCGATTGAATTCAAACATTAAATTATATGGACCGTACTATCGATTCAAATAAAGATTTCATGAATTTTTCTGAATTTTATGTGTTTTTTCTTTTAACTTTCCTATAGCTCTTAAAAAATCACCCTTTCATAATAAAATCAAATTTGATCTTAAACTTTTAGGATTCACTGTAGACATATGATTCCATTGTAGGATCATAGGATCTTAAATTGACACTTATATTTTGAATTTCAAACTATAATTACATTTAATTTTACCTTAATTTTACCTGGTTTTGACTTTCAGTGCTCATCCCTTTTTTCTAACATTTTTCATTTCATGTTATCCTTGAACTTAAAAGAGTCCCGAAAATTCCATTCCATAGAAGTTACAATTGTTTAATGCAAAGCGTTAATACAAAAGAGCGAAATTTTTAAAAAAAATTTGAAACTGTGGTTTTTTGTATAATAAAGTTCAGAAATTTTTCTCCATAACGCCAATAAAATGTATTTTTTGTCTGAAAAAAACTAGATTTGGGAGACATTTTAAAATGTAAAAAAGCATTTCGAGACACCCCTTAAGCCCAGCCTCAAAACAAATTAAAAATAGTTTTTGTGAGTTTCGGTAAGGTTTACACTAGCCAGTGCAGAAAAAAAGTTAAATAATTTTAGCTTTGCTATTTGCTTGGCAGATATTAAAAAATATTCAACAAATAATTGCGTTTGGAGTAGTAAAAACTTTCTTAAAAACAAAAGGACAAGCGATGGCCATATTGTCAGCACACAGAGCAATTTAATTACAATTTTGCGGCTACAAATCCTTTTCAGCAATGGATAGCCGAAAATATGACTGATTTAAGCAAACATATGCATTTCGCGGAAGTGGTATCAATATTATTAATTATAAAAGATGATTGCAAAAGAAACCCATAACTTTTTTTGTTTAAATAAATCTTGATTCTTTTAATTGCAAATAAAAATCAGCACTCTTCAAATGTACGACGTACACATAAATGCTACAATAGTTTAAGTTATAAGTATATAACTCAACTCGATCGAAAAATTTCCAAAAAATATAAATGCTAAAAATAATTGTCTTACAAATATGCCGAAGATGTTTACAAAATGAATTATTTAAAATTTCATTGTTATCAAAAATGAAAAACTAAATGTAAATTTTGGTAAAGTAAAATTACAAAAGGATGCCTTACTTCCTCAACCTCGTACCTTAAAAAAATACAGTTTTGACTTTTTCATATCAAACGATTATTTCTACTAATAAACACAAATGTAATGAATTCCTTAATAATTGCATTTGAACTTTTAACCAAACACCGTAGTATAAAGTGAATGAACCGTTTTTTTTCTCTCTCTTGAAAAGTTGTATTTTTTAAGATACGAGGTTGAGGAAGTAAGGCATCGAAATATCTTCGACAAAAATATGATAAAGAAACTGATTACGCTAAACATAGTATGATGACTTTGTAAATAAAATATTACACGGATGGTGCCACTTGCTCACTTGGAGAGAAGCAATGGATCTTTGAAAAGGAAAGTTCGAAAATCGCATTATTTCTGGTAGAAGACAAGTGAATTGACCACCAAGATCGAGTGATTTTACACCTATACACTATATTTTATCAAGTTTTTTATATCGAAAGTATACCGCAATAAACCGACAATAGGTCAAGATCTTAAAAATAACATTACTGAGCAGATATCAACTATTAAAAACAGTTAATGATTTGAAATTTAGGTTTTGGTGTAACCAAAGAAAAACAAAATTACTAAAAATAACAACAACAAAAAAATGCACCGAGCACTGACTCGAAAGCTTTCCGCGAGAAAATTTTTAAAAAGCACCGAGTTAACAACTTTGCAAACGAATTTGTTTTTCAGTCAAATGTTACAGTTATTGGCATGTCATATATTATTTCAAAAAGTTTTAGCGTGGACAGTGATGGGAACTTTTTTTCAACAAATCCCGCCTCAAAATCTCTAGAAAAAACTAGATTTATTACTATAAGTTAAACCGCTTTCACACTTGAGAAATTGAAAGACAAACAGTAAAAATTTGATCACAAGGAACAAAGAGGAAGAGTATCTGAAACAATACTGCCTGAGTTCTATATCTTTATATTATTTTCTATTTTTAAAAATTGATCTCAGGCTCCTCATAATTTTTCTTAATTTTCAAAAGAGAATTCAAAATTTTTCTAAACTTTAGGGTGGACTGACATTATTTTCAAAAATATATAAAAAGTTTTTTCTAACATGAAAACATTTTTTTGCAGCTTACACGATATATCTTTACAGCAAAGCAAATAATCAATTATATTTCAACATTTTTGTTTTATACTTATTGATACAATAAATTATAAAAAGGGAGCTTGTATTTTTGAAAAAATATGTCCATTAAATATAGTAAAGGGGGATTTTTCATCTATTATCTTTTTGGCAACACTGGTTTAAACAGCTGACGTACGTTTCGTGTTTTGTTTCACTGTCAAAAATCTTCAGTTTGGTCTATAATTTAACCATGAATCGTCTTACAAACGGACAACGCTTTCAAATTATTAAATTTTATTATCAAAATGCGTGCTTCTTATCAAAAAATTGTGTTCAATGACGAAGCTCATTTTTGGCTCAATAGGTGCGTTAGTAAGCAGAATTGTCGATTTTGGAGTGAAGATCAGCCAGAACCATTGCTAGAGCTACCAATGCATCCAGAAAAAATCACAGTTTGGTTCGCTTTATGGGCTGGTGGCATCATTGGACCGTATTTATTTAAAGATGATGCGAATCGTAACGTAACTGTGAGTGGTGAGCGCTGCCGTGATATAATATCCAACCTTTTTTGCACAAAATGCAAGAGCTTGACTTGCATGACATGTGGTTTCAACAAGACGATGCCACATGCCACACAGCACGCTTAACAATGGACTTATTCAAAAGCGAGTTCGGTAAACACTTTTTTTTTCATTCGGGACTGGTTAATTGGCCGCTTAGATCGTGCGATTTAACGCTTTAGACTATTTTTTGTGAAGCTATGTTAAAGCTCATGTCTATACCTACATGCCCGCTTCAATTGACGCCTTGGAAGACAACATTGAAGCATTTACCCATGAGATACCGGCCGAAATGTTGGAAAGAGTATGCCAAAATTGGACTAAGCCGATTGAATTGAAACATTAAATTATATGGACCGTACTATCGATTCAAATAAAGATTTCATGAATTTTTCTGAATTTTATGTGTTTTTTTTTAACTTTCTTATAGCTCTTAAAATATCACCCTTTAATAATAAAACTTAATTTGACCTTAAACTTTTAGGGTTCACTGTAGATATATGATTCCATTATACGATCATAGGATCTTAAATTGACACTTATATTTGGAATTTCAAATTAAAATTACAATTAATTTTACCTTGATTTGTTTTGACTTTCAGTGCTCATCCCTCTTTTCTAGAATATTTCATTTCATGTTATCCTTGAACTTTAAAAGAATCCTGAAAAATCCCTTCCATAGAAGTTACAATTGCGATGTTACAATAAGATGCACTAACAAAAAGTGGAGTTTTAGTGTCATAAAGGGTGGGTCAACAAAAATTGATAGAATTTCCACTAAAACATATTTTTTCCCCGCTTAACTGGTTTTTAAATTGCTAGATTTGAGGGAAAAATAGCTAAATTCCCGTCACTGAGCGTATATCTCGTAACATTATTCAGCAGTATTTTTTATTACTTCACTGTGATTCAAATTAAAGACATCGGATCGATTAGTACTGTAGTATCGAACAAAAAAATCATCGATTTGTTGCTTTGCTCCTCTCTTTTTGAATAAAAAGCAAAAATAACTTGCTATAGACTGTCAACAGAAATTTGTTTCTGATTGATGTTACATTTTCTACAACAAAATAAATATACATTTATATATTCCCCTTAATTTTTGTAGTGTCACTGATAATAAAAAATTGTGAAAATTTTTCTTTGGGAAAAGACAAAACCAAGACAGAGACACACAAACTTCTAAAGATGTTATTTGAAAAAGAAATAAAAAAAAACTTTATAAAAGTTTGCCTCTGTATGTCATGAGATCTATTAGGTACAAACAAACAAATATTTATTTATTTAGTTTCTGTCTTTTTTTTTTCTTCAAAAGCAACAGCAAAACTGTAACAAACTGAATTTTTAGGGTCATTTTGGGATCAATTTGAAAGATGAATGATGCTACTGCTTCTTGAATTTATATAATGTGTGCGTATGTCTGTATATGTTGGAAAATAGGATATAAAAATATGATGTATTTACTTAAATGAAAGTTACTAAGAGTGTGTAGTTATGCCAGTGTATGTATGCATGTATGTATGAGGGGTGTAATAAAGTTTAGGGTGTGTATTTCTAAAAGTTTCCCCTAGTTCTTGGTAATACTACATACTTGGTGGTAAAAACAATAATAATAATACTTAATAATGATACATATGTATATATATAATCATAAAAAATAAGAAAAACCCGAAAAAACAAATATAAGTTGTCTAAAGTTAAGAATGAAAACGAATGAATCTGTGAGCGCTAAGTGAGTAAGTAGTCACTTTTACTGCTGCAGCATTATGTCTATGTAGCGTAAATAAGTTCCCTATACCCGCACAAATATTTTTCCACTGGATAACAAATATGTTGTATGTATTTGAAATTTTATTGGGTTTTCATTTTATTATTACGTTTTTTGTTGCAAAAGAAAAAAACTTTTAGTTTTTCGTTTATATATTATTTTCCATTTTAATGTCAAAATAAAGCTTATAAAAAATGGTGGGTGTCCTTTTCATTTAAATGGGAATTATAGCATTATAATTTGTACAAGTGTATTAGTTAGTTAAGTGTGTATGTTAAAAATCTTACTTTTTATGAGGGACTGTTAGATTAGAGAATTAAATCTAAATAAATTTAATAAATATGCCTTAAATTAAAGAAATAATCTGTGCAACAGCAAAAATCTCTTTTAAATTATAATAATTTATACTAAATAATCAAACAGAATTAAAGTCCATTTAAAACACATTATAGAAGGCAGTCGTGCGATTTACTTCTTTTGAGCAGCGTTTTTTGTTTTTCATGGTTTTTTTAAGACACTAATCTCTCAACAGTGTTAAGATATTGCAGAGATTTTCATACAATTCCGAATGTTTACTAAATAAAACTACACTTTTTTGCAGTTTCAATGAAACGACAAATTAGGTCAAAAGATAATTAAGCAATAAAGTAACAATATTTTTAGTTACTAAATTAAATTCACTTTTAAACACAACTTTCTTTGACAGCCTTGGATTCATATTATAAATATCTTTAAATAAAAAGAAACGTGAATAAATAAATATATTTTGCTACGACTGAAAGATATAAATTTTTTTAAAAACATATTAAAATATCACAGGAAATCGTGTTTAACTGCTCATATCCTTGCAAGTTATCGGGTGCTTGTGGTAGATTTAAATAGAGATTCTTTCCAGAATATTTTCCAAAAGCTTATAACACATACAGGCCTCTGCAACGTGTAGTGGCTTTTCGAAGTTGATTTCAACCAACTTACGACTTCAACCGACTTCCCTTTTCAAAAGCTTTCAAAAAGTATTTATATATTTTTTGGGTTTTTAAATAAGTGTGGTAGACACGAACGAAATGACAAACCTATATATGTACATACCCTCGGCACCACAGGGGAAGGGTAGACTAAATTTTAAAAGTAAATGAGCAGTATGAGGTTTAGGCTAAAAGCACAAAAACAGCTTGTTGTTCAGACAGAAAAGCAAAAACTTCGTCGCAATGGTAATGAAATGAATGTTGTTTTGCAGATTACGAAAGCCCACTTGATAAAATTAAGTACGACAAACTTTTAAAAAGAGTTTTGAACTCAAAACATTCCCCATTTAAGGGAAGACATAAAAAGGGTGGTGTAAACACAATGCTCGATATTATATGTTAGTCATACCTCAACGTTTTCTCACAACTTAATTTCACATTTTTATGCTTCAGTCTTTGAATAATATAACCATGGAGAGGTACAGAACTGAGTTAAAGACTGAACTAAATGAGGACTGAGTGAAGACTGTAAAAGCCTTTTACAAAATTAAGTGTTCACATCAAAATGCATTTTGTGCATTCGTACAAAGAACATAATCTTCAGTGACGATTCACACTTTCACCTCATTGAATTCGTTAACAAGCAGAATTGCCGCATTTGGTCAAATGGGAATCCAGAATTGATTTTTAAAAACCCGTTGCATAAAGAAAGAGCAACTGCTTGTTGCGGTGCAACACGTCTTCGAAAATGAGGTTGGCTAAGCAGTTATCGTTAATAGTGTTCGATATCGTAAGGTGTTAACGTTTTTCTCGTGGCCAAAAATATAGAATATGGACCTGAACGATGTATGATTCCTACAAGACGGTACTCCCTGCCACGAAAAAACAGCTTTTTAGCAAGAAATTTCACGCTACAATCATGTTATTTGAAACCGTGGAGATATTAAAAAAGGATGCGTCAATAAGCCAATAACAATTCAAATGATGAAGGATGAGAAATTTTAGCACCTTGGCGACATTAAACCTTAATTATTTCTCAGAACACCTATACGATATTTTGTTTCACACACAATTCTCTTCAATCCTTCTTCTATAATAATAAAGAAATGTTAAGATAATTCTCAAAAAACTCTATTCTATTACCAATTTAAATCGCGCGTTTTGGTTGAACTACCCCTTATAATAATTAAACAACTCACAAGAAATAAAAAATTATTTAAGTTTTAAGCAGAAGACAGCATTTAATTACCACACACAAATATTTTAAACTGAGTACATTTTGTATGTATATCAAATGTTAATAGTTAATTTTTTTTAGATTCCTTTTGGTAGCATTGCAGCTTCCAAATATGGTATACTTACTCCCATAATTAAGCTGTAGGACTCAAATTTGCACTAATTTATTGCAAAACTTAAACCTACGAAGTGGGTTATGCCTTTAACAAGAGTTTTAGAAGTATACAAACATTATGTAAGTGATTTAGGGAGCCATTTTTGATAATGAAGTCTTTTGATGGGTTGTTATGTTATCTGCTGGTTTCCTTAAGGTGTTGCTTCTGGCCATTGGTTTTCGAAATAATGAAGATTATTTATAGCTGTTAAAGTAGGTTCAATTTTTGCAGCCTTTAAGCATTGCTGATTTAATACTGGAGCTATATTCGTTTACTTTTGAACAAAGTAAGATATTTAATATTTTTTCAGAGTACCAAAAGCCTGCTCTGAATAGCCAATTATGGCAGTTTTGATAATTTCTACCGATATGTAGATCCATTAATAAAAATCTTTTGTGCAGCTATTATTTAATAGACATCTGCGTCTGAGAGAACCCGTGTCATGGGAAACAGATGGCGTCGTCCATTACTACGTCTGGGAAGATTTAAACGTACTGATACTCCTCAAAAAAAAAAATAAATAAAATTCAGTGAAATGTCTATTAAAAACACTAAAGTCATGCATGTATTTTTATAGAGGACTTTCAAGGTAAAATCGCATTAAATACAGATACTCCCAACAATATGTCGTATGACCACATAGGACCTGCCATTTTATTAAATACTTTTTAATACTCTACTTATGCGACTGTATCTCAGCTTAACGATAACCCACATAACGATGAATTTCGTTTGACTTTTACAGCAATCAACATTTAAATAATTTTGTTTATTAACAAGAGAGTCCTATTACGAGTATAACGTCGCCCATCTGACTGACTGTAGGACTACGAGAATTCTTATATTTAATTGTTTATAAATATTTAATATTAATTTTTTTATTGATTTGTTTATCACGCCATTGTATCGGAAGTCGCAGCACTATTGTCCTGGGGTTTTTATTTACATTATAAAGAGGATTATTAATTTTCGTTTTAATTGTCGCATTAAAAAGAGGGGAGTGAAATTGAAATGAAATTAAAAGCGAAGAACATTAAATAAAAATTCAATTATGTATGTATTTGCCATAAAAATTATGTATGTATGTATGTATGTATGTGTGTATGTGTATGTAAATACATATAAAAAATAAATAAAATTAAAAAGAAATTTAAAAATATTTATGTGTGCATGTATGCACATATAAACTGATGGTTGACTGAGAATAATTTTTGATTGAAATGTATTTACGAACAGCAGTTTTATTACCACGCTTAAGTAAGAACATTAAAAGAACAACAAGTTTATTGTGAGAATTTAATATTTTTTTACAAGGCTATTAACACAATTTGTCATCGAAATAATACGACAGCCATTTCTGAGCCTTTTATATAGAGAACGTTTAGTAAAATGTGTCGTATCCTGTTATAAAATTATTTATTAAGATTTATTTTACATGCTGATCAACCCTCGTAATCGTATTTTACGTCATCAACAATAAAACTTATTTACATTTAAATGGCACTGTTTAAAGCCCAATATAATAGTTTTAAAAAATATAAGATTATTTAATGTTATTTAACGTAAAATTCATATATTTTTTGCGCTGAAATTATATTACAATACAGTCTTCATTAACAAGAGACAGGAATTAAATATTTAATATTTAATACTGGTAATGGCAGTTTACAAAAATCTATTGTCTGTCCTTTAGATTATTTGCTTTAAAGATGGTTTAGATAATCAGGAAGATTAACAAACCAGAATTATATTTAATGGAATATCCAATGAGCGTTTTAGTGTGAGTTTTTTATTATTTTTTTCTTCCTGTATAAAAAATTACGTTTTTAAATTATGTAAATTGCTTAATAAATTTAATTATGATCTCATTTATATAATTTGATCTAAATTCCAGTGTGTCTCTTCTTCATGTATAAAATCTGTTCAAAAGTATAGTTTATGTCTAAATTTGACGTGCCATAGTCATAATGCCATGGCCGTAAAGAATCCACATTCAATTGGTTTCTGTAGTTATGACGAGCCACCTTTATTGAAATACATTGTTGCCCATTAATTTGGCTCAAACAGCTGTTTTGTATGAATATAGCAATGACATGACAAAATAAGAAGTCAGTGATATTACCATTGTTATCATTGGCAACACTTGTAATATTACTCAACTCCTTTTTTCACTCTTTGCAAATACTAGCACATAAGTTCTGCTGCGGACGCTCAACAGATTGCCCTAGATCAGGGATATGCAACAGATACCAATACATGTCGCGGTTGTATGTGTGCCTTGCACTCTTTTACTCTCATAACTAGGGTGATCGACTCGGTTTTAAAACCGGTGGTAAAACCGGTTTTTTACTCTTTTAGATGGCGGTTTTTTCCAAATATTTTTCGAATGTCGAATACACTGGTTTTTTTAACCAACAAAAGCCGGCTTTTTTATTTCTTCTGTTTATGTTAATACATCTTTGTAATAAATCGTACCATAGATGGGGTGCAATAACGCCTTACGAAATAAGGCCTTTAAGGCTTTATTTCTCAATGGAAAGTGAAATAAGGCCTTTATTTCCAAAAAGGTTTTATTGCACTTTGAAAGTGAAATAAAGCCGTAAAGGTCTTATTTCACTTCAATTTCTTTTCAAATGAAGCAATAAAATTTCTTATTTTTCTTATATTTTATTGAACAATTATAAAAAAATTTCATATTGACAAAAATTAATAGAACATTATTAATTAATCCCACTTATGGAAACGAAATCACAACAAAATGAAAAAAAAAATCACTTTAATCATTACACATTTTTGCATAAAAGCATACACAAATATTAATTTAACTGCAACAATATTGAAAATCTTTGCTTTATAAAGTTTTTCTGCGTGGCGGCCTGCGGCCGCTCTTAGGAGTTTTCTCCTCCATGGGACGCGGCAGGTGGCTTCGCTGAATAAAGTTTCCCTGCGCGCGTCACACTACGGAAGATAATGAGACGCGCGCAGGAAAACTGTATTCAGCGAAGCCACCTGCCGCGTCCTATGGAGGAGAAAACCCCTAAGATCGGCCGCAGGCCGCCACGCAACAAAAACTGTATTAAGTGAGATTAAGGTGACTTTTTCCTACGTAGTGCATAAAGTCCATGGACATTATGTCACTATTTGTGTGTCACAATGTTCATGGACATTATGACATGCCACCGAAAATATATACTTACATGTTCATTATGAGCAATATGTATTATTAGCAGTTGTTTAAAGATATTGGATTGTTATCAACAACAACAAAAAACAATAAATTGAACAGCGTAACAAAAAAATCAAAAAATATAAAATAAAGGCTTTATTGCACCATTGGCTAAATTTCAATAAAGGCCTTATGTCACTTTCAAAGTGCAATAAAGCCCTTTCCGCAACAAAGACCTTATTTCTCAATTGGAAGTGAAATAAAGCCTTAAAGGCCTTATTTCGTAAGGCGTTATTGCACCCCACCCGTACCATAGTATATTTATTATTAAAAAATTTCTGTGAATCATAAAACTTATTAAATACTTTTCCATAATATTGTAAGAAATTTATTTGTTGTTTCAAAAACAAATGTAAAATAAGAAAGAGTTAAAAAAAATTTTAATAAAATTGTATAAAAACTAAAAGGATTTTCTCCCTAGCCTTAAATTGTATTTTAAGCTAAAGGAATCATTTTAATAAAAATATGTGAGTGCATATAAATTTAAAAGACATATCTATCAATTAAAAAATGCACAGGAGGAGATAAAAAACTATATAAGAGGCCAATAAAAAAATCTTTTTCATTTATATATTTTACTTGTAATGAGTACATTTGTCCTTAAGTTAAACTAATTAAAATATAAGTAAGTCAACTATTTTTATGTTAGTTATTGCGTTTTGATATTGGGCAGCCGAACGAATAGCAATTGTAAAAAGTCCATATTTAGATATCGTTTATAGTAGAATTTTTTTTACTATAATTTTAGTTTTTCAATTAAGGAATTATATTTTATTGTTCGACCGTTAATCGGTTTTTTCTTAATTCTAAAAAAAGCAACCGGTTTTTTTAAATTCTGAATTTCGAACTATTTGGAAACCGGTATCTTAAAAAGGTCAAATAATCGATCACCCTACTCGTAACGTATTAATTAATATACGTTTTACATATCAGTTCAAAAACAAGCGTCAACATAACCGCTTTCCTTAAAAGCTGATGCGAGCCTAAGTTTTTGTTTATTTTTAGCTAATACGTGTGATATTGATATTACATGTTAGCTTAAAAGAAAAAAGTAGTTCATGAGACGTGATTTCGTAAAATTGCTGTTTTTATTTTATTTATTTTTTTTTTCTTTTGTAAAAATAATAGTTATTTTCTAAATTTTATTTATTTATGTTTTTTTTTGGAGATTAATGAATAACAAATCTCATTTGAATTAATTTAGAATCTAAAATATTTCAAATAACTTTTACAAAAAAAAAAAAAAAATATTTATACAACAACTATTTCAGCAAAAAAATATTTATTTAAAAAAAAAAATATTCAAAAATAACAACCGGCTTGTTTGCTGGGTTATAATTTCTTATATGCACGAGTCGGCGTCTCATCGACGACTGAATGAAAGAGCATAAGAATATGTGAAAAGCTCACTTTGCACAATTGTGCTATGAATTGGCTGCCAATATTTTGAAAATCGTTTTCAGTCTTCCTCAGATGATTTCTAAAAATCGAAAAACAACTAGAATATAGAAAAAAACAAAACAAAATTACCTATTATATAAAAAAAATTAATTTCAGACTACAACTCACAACTTTCTCAAATTGCAAATATTTATGTAAGTTACTTCGATTATGTGTTGTCTTAAATATAACACAAATACGTTTTTATTTATAAATAAATGAACTTAATATTTAATTAAAATTAATAATTTTGTTTCTAAAACAACAAACTTTTATTTCTTTGATATGAGTGTAATCATTATTTCTGTATTTGTTTACTGTTAATTAAAATTTAAAAAAAAAATACTTTTCTTGCTTCAAGGCATACTTTTGTTCATAGTTAGAGATATTAATGTTTATGCATGCAAATATAAACATACAACTCTAAAAGTAAACAAAAAAAAAATGCAACTGTAAATAAATATAACTATTAATTTGTATATATATATATATATCTTTATGCCACCATTTATTATTTTTTAATTTATTTATTATTTAATAATTTATTATTTATTTATTTAACACACATCTACGCATCACCAGCAATGTGTTTGATTAACTCGAATTGGCATGACATTTGCCATTCAGCCAAACAATAATACGTGTTTAAAAATAAATAGATTTTGTAAAAACAAAACTTGAATACATTTTAATTGATTTTTATGATTTTTAAATACAACACAAAAGAATTCGAGTATAGAAAAGAAGAAGCACCAGGACAATTAAAATTAAAACCAACAGCCAGGGGAGTTTAAGTTATGGCATTTTAATTGCTGTTCTGGACAAGTGTAATCAGATAAATGTGAAACGGTAAATAATTGTAAGATATATGTTTTTAATACAATTCAATAAATTGAAAATCAATTGTTCTGGCTTAAGTAAATTTTTATAAATTATTATACTTTATGTAATTTTGAAATTAATATTATAAGCGTATAAGGGCTACAACAAAACTATTTCGATATTAGTCGATTGGAATGAATTTTCGAAAGCATCCACGATTTCATCATCAGCACTATTTAGAACTACTATTTATATTGCAATTTAGTGAAACTAGAAAATGGGAAGCAAAGCATTTATTTTACATTGCACACTTCAACTGTGGTGCCAAGGATATATAGCTTTGCCATTAAATTTGCATAATCGGTTTGGGATTGCTTAAATTATTTTCTGAAAGTTTATAGCTGCACCACTACCCTCGTGTTAGTTGAAATCATCTTCGAGAAGCCCGCACACGTTGCATATATATGTATGTTATATAAATTTTTTAATAATATCAGGAAATTAGGTGCTTTAAAAAGCCAACACAACTGCTGTGATATGAGCAAATTAACGCGACAGTTTTTGTTTTTTTTAAACATATTTTCCCCATTAAGCTTAGCAGTTTTTAGGCCTATGATAATTTATAGTTACAGTATTTTGAATGGCTGGGGCTATTCGTAAAAATTTTCCGATAAGGCAGTCACTAATTGGCAGAGTTATAGGCAAAAATTATTTTAAATAAAAAAATATATCAAGTTTTTCCGGCCTCTATATAATTCTTTGAAACGCTGGTGACACCAATTTTTGCAAACTAAAGCCTCAAAATTTATTTTTTAGACAACCCAAGGAAACGATTTAAAACTAAAGGAGAAATAAGCATAAAAATACTACTACTTTGGTGTTTTTCCTAAAATTTACCAACGATAGTCGATTTTTTCAGTTCTTAAATAACTGGGAAGATCACTATGTGTATCAAAAGAAAGTACGTAACTAGCAAGATACAATACATTATAAATAAAGTTATTAAAATTCACGACGGACGCCACTATAAATGTATCAATGGGCTAAATCTAATAAAAAAAAAATTTACCCGTTCAACCCTGGCAATATTGTAAAAAATAAAAGGGCTTGACCATCAGAAACTATGGAAAAATCCAAGATGCCGTCCTAGAAAAAATGGCGGAACATTTTTTTCGCAACACTATCAAATAATAGAGCGGTAGAATATAGCACTCTTAATTGTTTTTTATCCTTATTAAGCGTAATTATTGTTAACGTTCATATTCTCTCACATTCTCATGCATTTCGATTGCAATTTCTATAAACATCTTCTGGCTGGATATTCGTCTCTACTTTTTCTAACTTAATAACACCAAACGATGAATTCCGCATGCCGTAAGTACCGTGTCATTCCATTTATATTTATATAAAAGTAAACTTAAATCAACTCTTAAATTAAACAAGTAAGAGCGCTATATTCGGCCGTGCCGAATATTATATACCCTTTACAACGTGTAGTCATGCAATAACAGTAGTTTGTATCACCATTATTCTAATATGAAATACGTACATACATATATAAAAAACATACACATATAAAAACATCCAATTGTAATAATAAAAATTTACGTATGCATTTAAAAAATAAATAAAAAATTTAAAATATTAAAAAAAATTAATATATAAATAATAAATATAAAACAAAAAAAATAACAAAGAAGTTAAAAAAAAATAAAACAAAATTAAAAAAAAAATAATAAAAATATAAATAAAATAAAAATAAAAAAAAAATTTTAAAAAAAATATATATAAAATTTTTTTTGGCTCAGCTGGGATTTGATGCCACGTTTACTCTAACCAGTATATATGTTTGTATGTACATATGTTGTTGTTATGTTGTTTTTGGGAAAAAAAATCGAGGTGGTCGTGGGTTTTTGCTCATATCTTAGTTGTTTATGTAACGGTGTTTCTGATTTTCAATACGGATCTACTCCCGAATATTTTTGATATTTAAATACCTCACCCGGGTCCAAACGATGTCGAGGGGCTTCAAAGGGTTGATTTCAACATACACACGGTCAGACGCACAGACTAACAGAGCGTAATCGACTCCCCTATTCATAAGCTTTCAGAAAATATGTACTTTATGGGGTCGGAAATGAAAATTGTAGAAATTCCACACGGCTTGACAAACCTACATATACCCTTTTTCACTGTGTGAAGGGTTTAAAAGAACAACAAGTTCGAATATATAGACATACTAATCGCCCGGTACGTGATTCGCTACGTATCAAGTGAAATAATAAAAAAAACTACATGCATTAGGTCCAAAGATACAAAATTACTGATTTTACCCGTTTTTAGCCCTTTTCCCCCTAAATTCCAAAATTTCGAAAAAGTAAAAAAACTCATTATAGATAGTTTTAAGGAGAGTAAAATAACGTTTTTACTTTTTTCCTATTGCTATCCCTCTCAAAGCTAAATGCTGTTAAAAAAAGTACCAAAATTCAGTTTTTACCCGTTTTATCCCCTTAAACTTAAAATTTCCTAAAAGTACCAGATACCTGTCCAATTACTTTTAACATGCTCTTTGATCCTTTCTGAATTTTTGTGATATCTTTATTAAGCCCGGAGATACTGTGTTACCGATTGTACCCGTAAACCGCTCGACGGATTTACATAAACCATCTACTAAATTGTCCGAACAAAGCCTAAACATTTGGTTCGGATAAGTGAGCCCGTTCTTGAGTTATAAAGTCACAACGCACTTGCAACAATTTTTTATATATAGAGATGTTAATTAATATTTAATTTTTATTTTAATATTCATTTAACAACCTCCCTACTTAATTAGGTGGAGATGGTGGTTCATATCTGACTTCTTTTTCCGAAATCGTTTAACTATTATAAAATTTCCCGAAATATAAGAGATCAGCAAATTAAGTATTTTTTAAAAAAGTGATTTTTATTGATTTACTTTTTACAAGGCATGTGGCTTAATTTCTAACTTTGTCCTTAATTTAAATTTATTTTATAATTTTTTTTTTGCTACAAATTGCATAAAATATTGCAAATTTAAAACTATTGTTTATTTTTCTCTTATATACCATCAACGACAATTTTCTAGAAAAATTTTTGTACAACAATAAAATTTTTTTTTATAAAAACAAATGTTAAATATGTTTTTTTATCCCTCTTAAATTAATCATTAAACTCATAAGTGCAATAAAATTTTCCACACAATTAAGTCCCGTAATATAAAATTTATTTAAATCTTTTGAATGCACTCATCTACATTCGAAAAGTCATCATGGTATGGTGTTAAGGGTTTTATATCTTATTTGTAATCTATTTTAATTTATGAACTTACACCGTTTTATGGTTTAAAATTATTATTAATTTATTTTTTTTAATACAAGCCAACACACAGGCAATTACATACAAATAAACACATTTATAAGTGCATTGTGTGTACCCTGCAGAAAATATCTATGGTGAAACACTACTAATTCCCTATTAATTCATTCATTAGTACAACTGACCAATTATACACAAGACAATGTTATTTGTTTTAAAATGTGATATGGGACCATATGGCGACATTGAAACAAGTGTTTTACTAGTTAATTTTAGAAATTCCAGTCTTCACTTTTGGTACTCTTTACATTTTAAACTAAAATATTATTTTTTTATATACAAGTTAACTACAGTTTATAATCTAAAACAATTTTATTTGGAAATTTTTGTATTTTTTCTGTTTATTATTTTAAAGTGTAGACGTTTTGTTAACAATATCACCAAAAACACAACAAAATAATCGATGAAAGTGATCACTTGGAGACACTTGACGACAGATATCCTGCAGGGTATGCGTGTATGAATGTATTAAGTTGAATATAAAAACTATAGTATAACGCAACTTACCAGAAGGTGAATTAACTAGTATGCGGTAAAAAATATACTAGTTGCATTTACTTTCAGACCAGCTACATATCTGTTCTTTTTTTATATATCAAATTATCGATCGTAATATGAGTTTGTCATACAAGTCCAACGAGTTCATTTGTATAAAGTTTTGTATAAGTTTCAACACCAATTATTTTTAGATTATGTTGAGTGAGTGTAGTCACCTCACACAAACTGAAAACAACTCAGTATGCATTTTACACAGCAATGTATTCATCTAACGCTATGAAATTTTTCTTGTCTGGTTTTGAGGTTTCATGATCATTACTGTTCCAATAATTTTATTTTAAACTGATATTAATAAGATTTTAGTTTCAAAGCCAAAGAACTCTTCAATTTTGCGTTTAGCAAATTCAGTCAATGCGTTTGAGATCTCTCACTTTTGCTACAGTCACGTAACAACTACTTGTGTGACGGGTTCAAGATGTAACTAGATCAAAATTAAGCAGCAGGGTACATACAACTCTTGTTGCTACTACGTATGGATATGTATATGTGTCCGTAAGCTAAATATTATCCAGTTCTATATTTAACAAGGAACGTTTTGAACCAGTTATCTGCAGGAAAGGCATCCTGCAACGTTTGTCACCTGTATATAAAATAAGTACCTTTGGCAATATTAACAAAAAAACTTAGTTCAATCGGTCATCACAAGATGGTAAAAGCTGTGTGGAGGATATATCAGATTAGGTGCAATCGAATATAGCGCACTTATTTGTATAATATTTTTGCTATTTTTGTATGCTTTTACAGCATTTTGCATGTCTTTGGAAATTTTCATTAATGCTAGGCGCACAATTGCGACGAATGACGAATTCGTCCGCAGAAACTCGCTATGTTGATACAATAACAACAATAACAATAACAACGAAAAAGTAACATCTTTTATAGTTGATAAAATTGTTTACTATTTGTGCAAAGAATGAACAAAAATAATGGAAGAATTTAAATTTAATTAATTTAGGTAAGGCTGGTGCAAAATTACCCTTACACCCTCACCCGGAGACCATTACGGTCCATTGTGACGCCTCAATAGAGAGATGAATAGAAATAGTTAGAATAGAAGAGAAAGAGAAGCAGACCAGTCAGAGTATCTGGCGGGAATCGAACCCGCAACCCCAAACTACTGACAATGCCTCTACTGACTAGTCCACCGGGGCACCCATGAAAAGCCATAACATTCAACTAATTTGACAGTTTGGTGTGGAAGAATAGAAATATTTAGAATAGAAGAGTAAGAGAAGCAGACCAGTCCAGAGTCTCTGGCGGGAATCGAACCCGCAACCACCGAGCTACTGACTAGTCCTCTACTGACTAGTCCACCGGGGCACTCTAAATTTTTCTGAAACTCAACAAAATAATAAACATAATTTCTGTCATAGTAGAAACTTTTTTACGTATAAGTAAACATATACAAAGAATGTGCTGGGTCCAGTAAACAATAATAACAATATTGTTTTTGTATTTATAACAGCTAATAGTGTGACCATATGAAAAAAAGATCAATTAAAAAACTTAAACATTGCAAAACCACATATAAAAACAAATGTTTGTACTTAATTTTTTTATACTTATTTTAAATGTTTTAAAATAAAACAACTATTTAAGTAAAAACTAATTTGATTTTCCTTAAAAGATGAAAAGTACAATCAAATTTAATCAAAATGGTCACCTTGTACCAATTTGTTCGTCGTCCGCCGGCGTAAGAAATAGAAATAAATCTATTGCAGACTTCGCCACGTACAGCTAAATTCGACCGACGCCATAATTTTACGCATTCTCATATTCACAAATGTGTTTTATTTTTGACGAAGAATATTTGCGACAAAAAATTTGTTGTTCGTCGCAATTATGCACCTAGCGTAATACTATGTTTACAAACGCGCCTTAATTGTCAATTTATAATATTATCGCAATTAAAAGCCTTATTGAGCTCAATTTACGATACAAAAAATTATTTTTAAATTGAGCAAAACACATACTTAATTGTTTCATTTATTGTCTAAAACTCGAAATACAACTCTTGAGAAGTATGTTCAATGAGAAGAAAATTCTGTGGCATATCTAATGTCATACAAATAAATATACAAAAAACAAAAATTAAGAAAATGGAAAATTGTTGATGGAAATTTAAAAAAAAATTTTTAAAAAAATTCAAATACATACATACATATAAGTATATATATGTATGAATATAATTGTAAATATATTTTATCAACAGGAAAAAAACTGAAGAGAAGGCATTATTTTATTTGGTATAAAAACAACAAATTTTCACAGCTATCTAATGCTAATGGAGTAAGATAAATTGTGTATGTGTGAACACTTATTTTAATTGCTCAATCAACACTAAATTGAATTAATTAAAAATAATTGTCTGAACAGGGTATAAATAATTTTGTATAACAACACAGTTTTATATATATATATATTGATTCCTATGGTTCCAAGTTGGAACAAAGGGCCGTAACGAAATTCTTCCATTGGGATCTGTCCTGTGCGATTAGTCTGATCTCAGACCAAGTTCTTCTTGTTTCGCTAATTTCGGATTCTAGTTGCCTTCTCCAGGTGTTAGCTGGTCTACCTATTCTTCTGCTGCCATGAGGGTTCCAGTCAATTGCCATCTTTGATATATCATCATGGGGTCTTCTCAAAATATGACCAACCCAGCTCCATTTCCTCTTTGCAATTTCTATGCGAATTGGTATTTCACCTGTTCTTTGCCAGAGGTCTCTGTTGGAAACTACGTTCGGCCAAAATATTCGCAAAATTTTTCGCAAGCAACGATTAACAAATACTTGCAGGGATTGAATGTCGCTTGCAGTAGAGTTCCAGGACTCACAACACAGTTTTATGGAAAATAGAATTATTTTACGGAATCGAAAACAAATTTTGGGGTACTTTTTACTTTCAAAATTAAAAATATATATTATTTTTAACTCAATTGTTTTATTGTTTTTTTTTGTTTAACTTTGATAATAATTTAAATCATAAATCTTTTTCAAACGTAATTTTTTAATTTTATGGAATAAAGTTTTTATCAACTTTCCCATTCCTGTTTTATAGTCTTACGTTCAATAGTATAAAATACAACCGATAGAAGAGAAATTGCGTTCACAAGTGAATAAACCAGAACTTTATTTCAATAGAGGTAACAAAATACAATGGAGGGCTTGTAAAATGCATATAGAAAATATTTTTAACTTTTTCTAAAAACCTAAAAAATTTTAATAAATGAATTCATTGAAAATATATTTCTGTATAAAATTTTTAGAAAAAAAATTTGACGCAACGGGTTTTTTTTAGAAATTCTAAGTGCTATACTACCTAATAAATTGCTGTGAAACATTTCGGATTCAAGTAAAACTTAAACTTATCCGAAAACTTTAATTTACCTACATTGTTGGTTAACAAAATTGGTGGAAAAGAAAACATTTCTAAACAAGCAAAATCTATCGCAGACTTAAATTTATGTTAAAATTTTGACTAACCACAACATTGCAAAAATTTATTGGTGAATTTTAAATAGTAAAATATATTTCGTTTAATATCCTTAACATTAATAATTTGTATATATAAAGTTTACTCATTTAGCTTACCTTGTTTTTTAATACATTCCTGAAAGCTGTGGCCCTTTACTGCAGATTACTTGAACATCATTTACCATTTGATCCAGTTCTAAAAATAAAAAACAAATTACTAATTAGATATGGGTTCCGTAAATGTTTGCACTCTTTTACAACCAGCCATCACTTATTATTACGTTAATGATAAAAAAAAAACCGTATATAATTGTGTAGGCGGTTGTTTAAATAAAAAATAAAACATTTTTCGTGTTTAAATAAATACGTTTTTGTTGTATAGCAACAAATCTCTGCTTCCCTAAAACACATTACTTTCTAATACCTATTTTTAAATCAGCATATTAACCAATACCTAGTTTGTGTAACGATACAGAAAAATACGAAAACATAGTCACCCACCCCACCCTCCTAAAAATCTATAATTTATTTCCATTTCGTATATAACGAAAAGTGTTTTTTCTAGTTCGAATGTGATAATTTATGTTCAAATTTTAGTTCATAAAAAATTAATAAGAAACTTCAACATAAAAAAAAATAAAAAAAAAAATTAAGAAATAGATATTTTCCTAAGTAGACCAATTCTTTATAAGTAACCAAATGTAATAAATTTTTTTGTAAATATGTACAAAATTTGTTGTTGATTTGCTGTATCATAAGGCAGTTTTATGGGTGTGTGTGTTCGTGTGTGTGAGAGATACAGCTTAAGAATTTATATCTTTGTGGTATGTGCATTTGACAAGTAAAAGTTTTAACAAAAGCCATTTTTTACAAATATATTATTTATTTGAAAACTCTCTTTGTACAGTTTGTTTAAACTATAAAGGAAAAACTTTCTTTTTTTTTGTAAAAAAATAAGGTTCCAGTTTAGCTTTCCATTGCCTGAAATATGTTGAACTTTTTCTAAGGATTTCTTTATTTTCTTCTTTTAATCCTTTGTATTGGTTTGTTTCATTTTTGTTGTTGTTAATGTCGCTTATTTATGTCAAATGTCAAACAGTTAGTGCTATCAATGCTCAAAATGGTCTCAAAGTAGAAAAAGAAAAACAAAAAAAGTAATTTTTCTAAAGTGGGTGCAACTTTTATTTATTTGTTTATTTATTGTGTATAATTCTTAAGGAAAAAAAGGAAAGATAAAGTTTTTCGAGTCAAAAAATAATATTAAATAAATAAAACATAAATTTACTAAGAATTTAACAACATGGGGTCAATATTGTACATTTTTGTAAATCATTGTAATGAACAGAGCAGTATTTGACTGTAAAGAAATTTGTTTGTTATTAAACCAAAAAAAAATTATATCTGAGCAAAGAATGATTTATAATAAATATATTTTTAGAGCAAAACATATTTAAGACTTATTCAACAATTATAGTACATAAATTAATATCTCTTTAAATACTTCACTACATGCTCTTAATATGTATTTATAATAAAATTTTCGATATTTTTTTTATCGAAATCATGTGTAATCTTTTTATCGAAATTGTTATAAATTTACGATTTTCAGAATTTTTTTTTTGAAAACATTTTTTAACATCAAAAAAAATTAATAAGACAGAAAAATTATAAAAAAATTTCTACATCTAGAGAACTAAAAAAATTCCATATACTGTCGTTACTCTAACAAATTCAGTAATCAGTTTTTTACTTAGTTTTCATTAGACCATTGAAAGAATTTTTCTCTATTTTATTACTTCATAGTATTAAACTTACAAGTACCGAATATTGATTATTTATTATACCCTTCACCTGTTTTGCACAAGGGTATATATAGCTTTGTCATTCCGTTTGTAATTTCTACAATTTTCTGAAAGCTTATGAATAGAGGAGTCGATTAAGCCCTGACCGTCTGTCCGTCTATCCGTCTGTCCGTCTGTCCGTGTGTTGGTTGAAATCAACTTTTAGAAGCAACTATATGTTCCTCAGATCTGTATATGGTATCAATCTCTTGGAAATATCCAGCAATGAATCGCTATTGAAATTCAGCACAATCGCCCCATAACTTTCTGAGATATGAGCAAAAAACCACGACCACCTCGTTTTTTTTTCACAATTACAACAACAACATACATACATACATACATGTAAAAAACATACCAAACAAAAAAAAATTACAAAAAAAAAAATATTAAAAATAAGAAAAAAATAATAAAAAAAACTACAAAAAAAAATATAAAAAAAAATAATAAAATATAAATAATATATTAAATAAAATAAAATAAAATTTTTTTGGCTCAGCTGGGATTCGATGCCACATTTATTCTAACGTGTACGTATGCACGTATTTTATATGGGATGAATGGTGATACAAACAATTGTTATTGCATGACTACACGTTGTGAAGGGTATATAAGATTCGGCACGGCCGAATATAGCACTTTTACTTGTTTTTTTAAACATTCAAATATCCTTAAGCGGTTCCAAATAGTGCAATAAATCAAATTTCAAAAATTGTCACAGATCACGTCGGAGCAGCGACTATATGTAAATTAAAAAAAATTAAGAGTTTTTCAAAAAACGATTAACAAACACAGAATATTTTAGTAAAATTTTTGTTTTAAGCATTTCGGTTTAATTGACAATTTTTTATTTAATGGACTTATCAACCATTTATCAAAACATATTAAAAAAAAATTTCAAACTCCACACAAAATTTAAATTATTTACATCTTTTTACAGGGTGGTCAAATCACATATTTTTAACAAATAATAAAATAAAAGAAAACTTTAAGCGCCATGCCAACTTTTTGCCCATCTTGTAGCTAGAAAAATTTTTATACATAAAGAATCCATCAAAGTTCCATAATAAATAAAAAATTAGTAAAACTATATTTAAAACTCTATAAACTGAATTTCTAATTGATTTTTCAAGCTCGAGGTCTTTATATAAAAAAAAATCAATTAAAAATTTTATAAAATAAAGGTCAAATAAGAGCAATAAGTAAACTGAATTTCTATACAATGGATTTCTATTTATGATAAACTGTTTTCAAAACATTGTTTTTTTTAAGATTTAGTAGCGATACACATTGCTTTTGATTTTCCTAGAATAACTTCCCTATAAGAACCGTGACGGTCATTTTACGATTATATGACTGATATATCGGTTAAAGTTTCTATTAGTTTCTTAATGGCAATGTTAAAAAAATAACTGAAACTTTTGTGTACATGTGATTTTGCGTCTTTCTCTTTCTTATTAGTTCTGTCGACTGCAAAACATATATCTGTACTACTTACACTACAGGTGTTTCAAATCAAATATAATATAAATAGTAGTCACACTTAACGTATATATCAGTCAAAGCTAACCAGGTACATATTTTACTCGTACAATAAAACAAAATTTATTATCTTTTATATTATTTATTATTATATATTTCATTACATTTAATTTATTATTACCAATAATACGTAATGTCACTGCTTCCTGAATGGGCTCAATTTAATCCATTTCCATGGTATTAGCGTCATTGGTATTATGACTGGAATGGCTAAAGTAAAAATTATGAGAATATGCAAAGTATTTTATAAAAAAAACCTCGTCGAAAGAACTACAAATTGTTAAATAAAAATTGTTTTTTGTTCCACTGAATTAAAAATTTTCCACAATAATTTTCCAATTTTAAACATCAAGAAATCAACATGCATTATTTGTCTCACTCTTACATACGCATTGTTTTTACTGTAGCAGGAATTATATATTAAATTGCTACAATAGTGTTAGTGCAAACATTTTGTATGTGTTAGTTTCAGTCATTCATTTCTTGTAGGGTTACTTTAAGAATTTTTCAGTTACCAATATAAACAACACTTTTTACCAGGAGGAAGTCAATATAACTACAAAGGTGATCGCCAATAAACAAAAAATTGCAACTTAAAACAGAAAATCTCATCAGATACAGATTTTACTGCTGCTTCTAGTTTTCTCTAAACCAAAATATAAAAGAAGACTTTGTAAAATTTAAAATAAATTGAAAAATATATAATTTTTGTATAATGAAGCTTTTCTAAAGGTATTGCGATGAAGGTTTTTTATATAAAAAAAATTTGAAATGTACTTTTGTACTAAATAAAGAAAGAAATCGCAAATATTTCAGAGAAAATAATTGTAAAATTTTCTATTAAAAGAAAAGTCTTATTAAAAAAGATTTTGCAGTAAAAAGCTTGCTAAAATTTTTTCCTATATAGTGTTTTCTTATTACTTTGTCAAGAAAGTTTCATTAAAAATTCTTTTAAATGTAAACATAAAAAAATTTCGTTGCGGAAAAAGCCATATCGTAGTTATAAACAAATATCCCTTCGGGAGAATGTTACATTGACGTAATGTTCACGCATTAGTGTTATTGCTAATCCTGCCATTTAGGTGCTACCAACACCTCCGACATAGGAGCATCCTGGATTTCGTACAAAAACTTGGATACTAAGATGCCCATGGATTGCATGAGACGAGTGCTCATAGCAGACGCATGTGCATATTGAGAGCATAGATAAAGTAATGGGGAATACAAGAATCGATGGAGCACAAGAGTCTAGTGAAGATGTTCGAGGAGTTTAATCGCATCCTAATAGCAGATAAATACATGCACAATAAGAGCATGAGTAGTATACCAGTACTAGTGAATTAGAACCTTTACTTAAGAGACTCCAAAACCTCGCACATAAGGTGATTAGGGATACTTAGATCGCAGCAGATTGGGGATCACAGGTAGCCACACATTAACCGTGAATAGTAAGGGGTCGCAAAATCTAAAGAATATGCTTTATGGTCGAATGGATCGACCGCAGAACATGCAGAATATACATTTTTTTTAATTACAGAAATAAAATAGTATTTTGTAATTAAAAAGTTAAGTATAAAAACTATAAATAACAGAGAAAAGAAAACAAACAAAAACTCCCTTTAGAAAAGAGAAAAGAGTGCCCATTTTATGTTTATAAAATATGATAGCTGAACGATACTTTAATTAAAGCCAAGAATGATAGAAGGTTACCTTAAATGTTTTAACCACAATCAAACAATTCGATCATGTTTTTTATTTATGTGTAGGACTGCGAAAAACAAGAGGAATTTTTTTTTTCCACAAGTAACTTCGAATACTCTCCTATACTTTCTCCATTTCTTACTTATAAGAGCTTATAAGAGCCGATGTTGAATATCGATGCCTTACTTCCTCAACCTGGTATCTAAAAAAAAAATAGAATTTTTCAGGAGAGAAAAAAAAACGGTTCATCTTTTTATACTTCGGTGTTTGGTTAAAAGTTTAAAAGCAAATATTAAGGAATTCATTACATTTATGCATATTAGTAGTAATAATATACTAATCTTTTTTAGTTAATGCATAAAACAATCGTTTGATATGAAAAAGTCAAAACCGGGTTTTTTAAGATACGAGTTTGAGGAAGTAAGGCATCGATATGCATTATTTTGAACAGCAGTACGTATACTTACGGGAAAATTCAATTAAAATCGCTCATACCACATGTGATCAGAGATCCAATTCTAGTTACGTAAAACCGTGAAAATTATTTCTGTGTAATTTTATATGGTGCCACTATTCCTTCTACTGTAGAAAAACTTTTCATTTCACAGTTTCGAATTTTCGCCCAGGAGGAGATAAACTGAAAGTGCTTCGTTTGTAGATTCTAAAAAATACTAATAGATTTTAAAATAAAAAATACGTCAAATTTTTTTTTAATTTACTTTACCAAAAAATTAAATATTTTCAAGGCGCTACAATGCACAAAATTTTTTCATTTTAAATTGATTTCCCAAATTGTCTAAAATTGGAAAAAACCCAAATACCAGCAAAAAATTCCTCAGATCGCCGCAACAGCGTTTAAAGTCCTTACGCCAGGTCGAATAATATAATAAAGCCGGCGTTTAGAATCTTTAAAATTTTAAATTCACTGTAGGATGCACTTTTTAATTAATATTTAACAACGTGAATTGAATTTATTATTTATTGGTTTTTTTATTTTTTAAATATTAGCTGTCACCTATTTCTGAGGTGAAATTTCATTATATGTTCGAGGCAATAATTCACAACGAAAAATCAGCCATAACTATTTTCAATACTTGCGCTATTTTTGAATATTTATGTGGCAATATTTTATTTCAGAATTGCGCACCAAGCGTCAATCACAAATATGCCTGGTGTACGAGATATTTTATTACACCAAAGATTATTCCTCTATGTTTGTTAATTTATCTCATAATTATCTACAGACCACAAGGCGATATGCATTATGTTATTTTCAATGACCCCACAACTACAAAGTGAGTGAACTTCTACTATATCTATTATTTGTTTTTTTTATACGTATAAAAAATGTTTTTCTCCAATTTGTATTTAGTGAACGACATTCAAGATTTGCCACAGCCACATATAGTTATCTTATACATGATTTAGGTTATTTCCATTGTATATTGTCCGAACTTAAACTTTCGTTCCTTCCAATTTAATCCAAAGCTTAATAGCACGTCTGTATGAGAATGTAATAAAACTAGTGATTAAAATTAATTAAAGTTCTGCTTTATGTCTAGCAATTTGTTTACAACCATTTTAATTAATTTTAAATCCTAAATGACAATAAATAATCTTTCAAATAACACAAAGCAAAGCAAAAGATTACCACACAAATACATATGACTTCAAAAGATATTGCTAATCAAATTAAAATAATGTAGTGACATGTTTAAAGAAGAAACTACAAGAAACCATCGAAAACCCAATCCTAGTTTAATATGTATCTTTTACGTTTAAGGTTTATAAATAAACCAGAAAATTCAAATAACAATTTTAGTATTTAAATTTTAGAATTTGTTTTAAAATGCTTTCAAAAAAAGAATAACTACAGGAAGATATGATTTATATATTTAATATGGCATTTTTAAAGTCTCAAAGTAGTCACAAATTATTCCCCCTTTGATGTGTTACAATTTAAATGTTGAATAAGTTTACATATAATTTAGAAACATTATATTTTATTCAAGGCGAATTCAATAAGGTGAACTCGTCGCTAAAACAACTACAAAGTGAAAAAATACAAACGTGTATTTTGTTAGTGTAAATCAAAACGATATGTCAAAAATACACAAAAATTTGACAAGTGTTCCCTAGAATTAGTCAACAGCTGATGATCAGCTGATCTAATAAGTTCACCTTATTGAATTCGCCTTGATTTTATTGAAATAATTGTCATTTAATTTAAAAACTCACGATTTTTTCTCTCTTTTTAACAAATTAACTAATAATTGTTTTCAGTAAAGTTCTCGAATATTTTAGTCAAGAACAGTCGAACCCCTCACCCTGGTACAAATTTTAAATTAACACACATATAAATATTTAACAGAAAATTTTAAATTGCTCTTATTCATCTTTATTGCTGATAACTCTGATTTGCTCTCAGATTTCAAAAGTATCGTCTAAATTTCTTTATCTCTATATTACTAGTTATTTTTCTTTCTTGAGTTTGAGGTATTTTTTTGCTTTTTTACAAAAATTTCTTTATTAACACTGATATTTCGCTACCATATAAATGAATTAAAAAACCTAAAACACTTTTTCACTTTTTCTTATTGTACTTCTATAACGATAACAGTAAGACTCATTGTAAGGAGACAGACACGTGGACAATATTTACGTCTCCAAAATTGTTTTCACTATTAAGACAACTCACTAAGAAAATATACAAATTAACTAAATTTTAAGGAAAAACGTGAATTTTTTAAAATTAATTTCCTAATAGAAAGTTATTCATTTAAATGGATATAAATATAGATGAGTTAAACTATAAGTTAAAGTTTTCACTAAATTATAATATTAAAAATAAAAAAAAGTTATTTTGTGTTACTGAGGCCCTACTGTGTTTTTTTAGCACATAATGCATGTATTTATTATTACCTCTACATGTGCACAACATCTTGAAACTTAATTAAAAATGTAAACTAACAAAAACTATAAAAAAAAATAGAAAAGAATACATGCAGACAATTGTGCATTTTTAGGGATTCCTTAGAAAGTTGAACAGCCAGAGAGACAGATAAAGACAAACTCAGGGAAAGAAGAAGTTATAGGCAGTTAAATAAGAAAACACGTTTTAACATTTAATGTCTTTAAATATAATGATTTAAGCACTTTAAAGTCATGTCCAAAAATATTTCAAAATAATACTCTTTAAAGAAAAGATAAAAAGATTACAAAAAACATTTCTATATTTTTTTCTTAAAGTTTTAGTTTACAAAAACAGTTTAAAATAACAGTGGTTTACTATGTGATATTTGATCTCTTGTAGTGGTTAAATAATTCAAATCTCTTAATTCAAAATAAAGATTATATTTCAAAGCATACAAAACTTACTGCCGTATTCATAAAAATTATTTTAGATTTATTAAAGGCTTATTGGAGAGATTTTGTACAGAAATTTGTCAAATAACCCTTTGATAAACCTTAAGTATTTTTAATGAATACGGCAGTTAATATATATTTAACAATGTTTGCTAATTTGTAACGAAAAGAACTTCTTATTCAGATTTTAACGGTTGTAGAAAAATCCAAATATTATTTATTTAAAAAGTGTAATTGACATGAACATATTCTTGAAATAATAGTTACGGTAAAGAGAAAAATGGCAACTGGAAACAATTTTTTTTTCAACACTAATGGACGTATATCGTTTGAAAGTGTTAAAATTTACCCTTCATTTAACCAGAAAATTAAAAGTGTGAGACTAGATTTTTATGATAAAAACAATTCTTTCAAGAACAAAACAACTGCAGCCACAAACTAGTGGTTCAGTTAAAAGATTAGTATTACTTTACTTAAAAGCTTTCAGTATCGTTAAAATATGTGTGTTTGTTAAAAAGATGAAGTGTTGTCTCTTTAATCTCTTTTAACAATATGTTAAATGTATTACATTCTTTACAAAAAAATCTATTTTCTGTAGATATCTGCCTCACGGAAAGTTACAACAAACATTTAATAGGCAGTGCACGTTTTGTTTAAATGACAAATTTTGTCTCCTTATTCGTAATGTCACATTACAAATCTACTAACTGAACCTTAAGCAATAGGTGTGTTCTAAGATTTCAAATACGATGCACATTTCGATGTTCTCTTTCCATATAAAAATTTGTGAAACTTGTAAGTACGATGATAATTCCAAAGACTGTATTAAGTTGGGCTTTTCACGAAATGTTTAATTACATTGTCTTACATGTGCATGCCTACGCAAGCATTTATATGTAGAGAACAACCTGATTTTTTGTTGCAATATACATTGATATGAACTGTTTTTCAAAGTTGGCTGGCTTACTTTATCGCACTAAAGTGCTGAACCCCTTTAGCTATATATTTGAATACAATTACTTCATTCCGAGCTAAAAAGTATGTCTTAAATAGCGAAATAATACTTTAAATAGGAAAAAAAGAAAGACGATTTTTTTAAATCAATATGAAATTTACTTTAAACGAAAGATTATCTTTTGGCATTATAATTTAAATATGACTTCTGGCACATGACTGCTATGACTGGCTCGGACGTAGTCTTATCTGCAGGTCCAATTTTCGATGGCTTTATCCAACATTTTTAGCCGTATATTCACAATAACGCAGCAAACGTTTTCTTCCAAGTGGTCAATCATTTTGGGCCTATTGGCGTATACTAGCGACTTCATATGTGCCCACAGAAAATAGTCTAGCGGCGTCAAATTGCAAGATCTTTGAAGCCAATTTACGGCTCCGAAACGTGAAGGTATAAGGCTACCAAACGTTTATTTTCAACTAATCAATTGTGGCATGACCTATATGACATATTTCGCCGTCTTTTTAAAATCACAGCTTTTGTACATCATGTTTGTTAAATTTATAAACGAAATAGATAGTAATCATGGCTCTATAGCTGTCACCATTGACATCATTAAATTGAGAAAACAGTATCGGTTGTGAGTATCGCAATTGTTGCCACTGGCAAAGTTTAGTTGCGATTGCAGAATTTTACGGTTGCATCTACAGAAATTCGTTTTGGAATATCAACATATAGTCTGCAATCTGAAATTATAATTCTTGCAATAGAAATTTTAAAACCACAAAAGAAAAATTCGTTTGAAATAACTGAATTATTAGATAAGCAATAAATAAAAGTTTTCGTTTTCTGGGTGTATATGATAAAAACTTGCACTGCTATTAATTTGCACTATGCTGTGTATGTATAGAAAAATTGCTTGCTTTTGAGACAATAAACAGGAATCAATGAATAGATAAACGAGCCAGTGAAGTAAAATCAAAATGAATGTGCCCGCAAGTACAAACATTTTTGTTTATTGTTTTTTTTTTGTTTTTTTTTCTTCTTCTCATTCATCCAAACATGAGACCTAGAGTAATCGATCAATAGATATAGAGAGATAGACACACAGATGTACTGTAACAGTGGGTACATCAAAAAATTAATGTAAATTTAATATGAAAAAACTATCGTTAAATGTTTAAAATTTAAAGTGGCATATCGTTGAAAAATATTTTATGCCCATTTTTTGATAAATAATCACTTGTGTTCTGTATTCCGAGTATAATTAAATCACTTGGAATCGCTATTGTAGTGTTATTGTTTATAACAACAATTTCATGGCAATTCCGAGTGATTTAATTTCACTCGAAATGCAGAACACAGGCGAATATGTTCGTTCCTTTACCTAAAAGTATTGAACATTTTTTACTGGACTTTACTGGATTGCGTTCGTTTACACAAATTTCCATACAAAACGTTAAAAATCCAGTAAAGCCCAGTAAAAAACAGTAAAAACTTATGGTAAGGGAACAAATACAATTCTTATAATTACTTGTGATAAAAGAAATTGTTAAAGAGTTTGCATCGTGAAAGAAAAGTACGCCTTATAATTAAAAAAGCATCAATAACTTCAATTGATGTCCAATATATTGTTTAATTTTCTTTTGGTTTTACTTGTTTGTTGTATTAAAACTGTAAAAGTCATGTGGTTTTGAAATTATCTGAAGTTAGTTCAGCGTGAATCATTAAATAAATACTCACCTAATAAAATTGCTCATGTCTCCAGACTGCTTTCAAATAGTACCTTCACACCATAAGTTTTAACCTGGTTTGAACATTTAAACTACTAACAGGTGATTTTGAGTTTACACTACAAGTTTAAGTAACCCTTTTACTGTCCCCATACATAAATTTTTGTATGGCGTACGTGCACAGTAATAATCTTGTAAAAATAACGTGCATCACATGTGATGACACGGAGCAATATTTATTTATTATTCAAACGTCCTATGCATCACACATGATGCATGTCATTTTTATTATTCTATTTATTTATTTTGTTGAATATTGTTGGAAACAATAAAATAAATATGTGAGTAGAGTAAAACAAGAGGAATCCAATTTTGCAGTACAACATACCAAATTGTAGCTGTCAGTATCAATTTTTTAGTGAGTTATGAATGCATTTTCATTTTCGGATGGAAAACAAAATAAATGTAATTCAGATTATGAAAATGGAATTCTAATACATGCAGACAGTTCTGATAAAAAAGACTTTTTTTAACGTGGTTGTGACAACTACTTTTATGGATTCGATATGGATTCTAATGGCGAAAATAACTCGTTTGTGGAATTGCCGCAGATCGCCTCCACATCAAGATCTTTTCTTCAGTAAAAGTCAAGGGATGGTTTGAATTACAAAAAATTCCATTTATTAGCAATGAGCATGATGAGAAACCAGTACTTAAAATATGTCTTGGCTGTTAAAAAAAATTTTTTTCGAAAGTCCCTATAGACTGCTACCGTAAGTTATACACAGTGCATTGAGTGCCGAAAACTATTTTTTCATAAAATTCATACAAATTTTAAATACAATGAATTATTTTTCAACAGTTTATTCAAAACATGATTGAATTCAATAAGACAAGACACTAAAACATTTTTACAATGCCATCCAAAATAGAAATTATTTGATTTTCTTTAAATGAATATTTAAAAATTATGGAGCCACTTTTTTAGTGTTTTTGCAGATGCATCCATTGTTATTAAATTTTAATTATTTCACTTATTACACCAACTTTTTTTATTAAGCGCCATCTAACATAATGAGCTGTATTTAATGTTTTCAACTTAATAGCACTGAATTAAACAACCGAAAATAAGGTTGTATTTCACCAAATCAGGGTGCAAATTACGGAATTCGGAATTATGATCGACATTGTACTTGAACGTCTGAGTTCGCTTTGCTCTTGGTATAGAGATTCTAATAAGAATCTTAAAATTTCAATCACGTTCGAATGCCGTAATTTTCTCCCACGTTTTAATAATTGGTTTCACCCTAAAAAAATCAATTTCGTACCAAAACCATAAGTGTGAAAATAATATAAAACGAGTCTTAAATACGCTTTTGTATAGAAAACTCTTTTATACTAATTTGTAATGCTAAGATTTTAAAGGGGCTACCTTAGATATTAGGTGTATTATGTTGAAGTCAACTCTGCCAGAAGCAAAATTTAATATTTTCTGACAAATATTACCTCTACAATAAAAAAAATGTTTTCATACCACTGTTCACTATATACGTTCGTTCAATATCGTAAAATGTCTTTTGTATTATTGTTGTAATTATTTTCTTTTCAAATATCTAAACCTCAGTCGATTCTGATACGTTTTGTTAAATTTTTGCTAAAAGATGGAGCAGCACCCAATTCATGTGGCATGAAGCATCAATCAAAATCAAATGTTAAAGCACTTTTGATATTAATTTATTCAAAAGAGCTTGAAAGTTCTAATACTAACTCAAATACAGACGCATAATACACTATCCCTCTTCTAAACACACTTCTAATGAAAGCAAATACAGACTTAATGGCAAATAGGCACAAACGCATACATAAACTTAAAAAGGACATTAAAAAAACATACGTACATACAGATACATGCATACATGCATATGTAGTCATATGCAGAGGTTGATTCATAAGCATAGACAAATATTTAAACATGCAGGCAGCATAAAAAAAATTTAAATCACTAAAGAATTTCAGTCAAACATAAGCAACCTTGTCCTAGTACAATAAATTATGGTAGAGAAAGAGGAGGGAGAGGGGTGGTCAAAATAATCGTTACTTTTATCGTATGTCCAGTTATTGTGTAATAACCTCAAATAACAACCTTAGGAACATGAACATGAAAAAAGAGGGGGTAAAACAACAACAGGAACAAGAGCAAAACAAAACATCACATGAAATTTGAATATTTCCCATTTGCATACAAATTAATGAGTTCGAATGGAAGACAAGCAAACATATTCATCAAGAATATACTCATGCTCCGAAATGGACACTCATACAGCCATACACTCCCACCCACATACATTTGTGGACATTCTGGCAAACAAACAATATAAATGTTGACAAAACTGTTTGTCTTAATTCATAAAAGTGTCCATTTTTATTATTTTGTTAAATTTTTGTTTTAAGTTTTTGTTTTTAGAATATCATGTCTTGTATATTAATTCTTTTTTGTTTTATATAAAAACTAGCAAAACTATTTAACAAATGCGACAAATGAAATCTTTACTTAAATTATTCATACATAGTTTTAACTTCAGATTTAAGTTGAACACAATGGGACTTATAATAAAATAAATTCTGAAAAGTTTTATTAATATAAATGAGACATATGGTTTTAATAAGGGAATATTGTTTAGCGATAAACCTCACCTTTGTTTGAAGGGATAACTCAATAACCAAAATTCCCATATCTTGAGTGATGATAACCCTCAAGTGTATGTTAATAATAAAAACGTACCTTTCAAAATGACATGAAAGCTGTTAAAAACTAAAACGAGCTCCAAAAGACATGCCATCTGTTATGAATCTCTAATTTTTAAGACATACATTCAATGTTCAATTCGGGAAACATTCTTTTGCACAACAGTTTTCCATTAATTCTTAAACAATTTGATTTACATTTTTTTTCCTCGCAATGCAGAATTACTCATTCTTTTAAGTTACAAAAAGTTACTTTTAATATACCTGTGCCAAAGCCATTGGCTTAGATATGCATGTTTGGAATTTTTTAGGGATGGTGGCTCTCTCAACACCCCTTAAGCTGACAAAGGTTTAACTGTAATTTCATATTGCGAATGCGGGCTTTACTGATCTTTTAACAAAACAGCATAAATATATGTGTTCCTAACTCATTGAACGAATTACCGGTGCTTCAATGGTTTGAGCTTCTGAGTTAGCTGAACTTTATAGAGGGTAAAAGTAGGTAGAAGTCTTTTGTAAAAATCCTCTGCGTAGTACTTCATGAAATTTGAAGTTGTCGGGAACGCAGCAGAATTGATTTTTTTTTCTGCGGCAACACTCTCACTTACAACAGCAAAGTTTTTAAAGTCCATAGCCGAACCAGTGGCTTTAAATCTTTTAACTACTTTTCGAGTGGTTGATACATTGAGTGCACTTTTTAGACTTAAAGTTATTTGACGTGTGAGCAGCCCGAGCATATATTTGCAAATTAGTTTAATAAATTTTCACAATTATAACATGTTGTTCTCGCGTAAAGCGCTCCATTTTTAACAATCGGAATTGATATAAGTAACAGCCATCAAGTTTAGGAGTTGCCGCTTGCAGAAAAAAAAATATATTAAATTTAAAAATCACATTCTTATTGATACACCCTTTATAAGGTGGTCATCAAAAATTTTAAATTTGACCTTTTGTCTTTTTATTTTCAAAAGTTGCAATTGCATTCATTTACCAACCGAAAGTTATCTTTATGTTTGATGCTTGCAAAATAAGATGAAGTATGGTCGAACTAACCTGAAGCATATTAAATTTTTAATACCAAAGAAGGGATCCTTTAACCGGAGGGATCCTTTAACCGTTACCGTAAAATATTTACTTAGAAATTTTTCTATGAAAATCCATTGTATTTAGCAGACAATAATGGATATGTTGTGAGTGTGAGTTAAAATCTATAAAACCTTAATCTTTGTCAGAAGCTTAACATTTGTCGTACTTCTCTTAAAATAATTATTTGGATTGATGAGATATGGTACTGTCGGAACATTCGTGAAGGTCATTTTGAAATTTCAAGACTCAAACTTAACAATTAAATTATATTTACAAAATATTCATTAAACATATTTTAAAGCAGATTCAGAATTTATTCATAAACTTATCCACGCTAAGTTCAACTTGTGCAATAACTTAAACTCACCGTCTAATATATGTCTTTTTATTTTATGAAAAAAGCAAAATAAAGTTCATATTTTATTCTCAATTTGCTAAGTTGTGAGGGAAAAAAATTCTCTTAGTATTTCTTGCGCTAACAAAATACTTCAAGCTTACGTAGTTAGTTTAGTTTAATTTTGCATGCTTCACTATTTTACGTAATTCAATTGTAATTTGCATTTCGAAAATTCGCTGGTCCCATTGTGCCCAACAAATTATTAATGTTCCAATATATGCATGATACTTCATAAAGATTACGAAAAAGGTTTTCGTTTTCTTTATTTGCAAAACTAAAAGACAATATAATTCTTCTTCAGCTTTAGGAGGGATTACTTGCTTATTAAATACTTTGAAACAATAAGGACATTGAAATCTACTCCAACTCTATTCAATTTTACATTTAAGACTTATTCAATGAGAATATTTATTTTAACAGTCCCCAAACCCAGCAGTAGATAAGACATTTATATTACTCACTAATACCGTAACGGATATGGATAAACGTATTCGCCAAATAAAATCAAAAAAAAAAAAAGAAAAAACACATTAGAAAAATAATTTTTGTTATTTCATATTTCGTATTCGTAAACACATTCAATTTATTATCAAATCTAGACAAAAGCATTTTTCTTTTTTTTTTGGAATTTCGATAAGTAGAAAATCAAACAGCTACACAAAATTGTGAACATGAGGCACCAAAAAGGACTGAATTGGTTTCGCAAGCAACAAAGTATCATCACTTGAATAACAAAAACAGCCTAAAACAATAACAACAATAAAAGCAAAACAAAAATCCGAATGTATATAAAATTTGATTTTCTGGCGTTTAAATTGAAAATATGAAACAAAAACGTGCATGTGAAATCTCATCATTCTTTTAAGTTTCCACTTGGACCCGTATTGTATCGTATATAATCCATTATATTCTATAATAAGGATTCCAAACATGTTGGCTAGGTGTGTGTGTGTGTCTGTGTGTGAATATATTTGTTTGGGTATAAGTTGTTGTTGTGTATTATTCAAGCATATGTGGAAAATATAAAAAGACAACAACAACAACATAAGCTTATAATATGCTCACATTAAAAGCTCTGAATAAACTTTAAATTAACTTAACCTCAAACACACACTACACTATCCACAACCTAGTTGATATGTACATATATGTTTATAAATCCCACAAATACACTGCTAGAATTTAAATAATTTCTAAATGTATGTGTGAGGGTATATGCAGAAAATTTTAGCTTAAATTAATTAATATATTTTGACACATTTTTGCAGTTGGCTATGAATGGTAAAAAAACTTTTAACTTGAAAATAAATTTTTATTCAAACCTTGCTTTTATACACACTTACGCACCTTTTCTGTTAAATTGACCGATGTGTATGCATATATTTGTTTATTTAGTCCTACTTCTCTTAACTTGAAAACTCACACTAGATTCCAAGATACGAATGGTCAGTTCAATTAATGTTTATGACGGCCATTTTTCATTAGTTTTAGATTATTTCTTTCCTTATTTTAAATTATTTCTAATATCAAAGCGAAACACCACATGGGACTCTGAGTGTGCGTATTGATAGTGCTTCTGGCAACCCCTTTCCCACCGACCCAACGACCTATGATGGCCAATTTATACAAAGTATTTTAAAACTATTTGCTGCTGTCAAGCTGTCATTTAGTTATTAAAAGCTTAACTATATAATTATACAAAAAGTAATAAAGTTTTAAGAAATGCTCTTCGTTTACGTAAGAAAAAATTTTTTTTTAAATTATTAATTATTCTCTTTAACGATGAATGATATACAAAAAATGTCTGGCAAATGAACAACATTTTACAAACTTTTTTTTTTTAACAGAAAATAAATTAAAAATGTTTTGGAAACGGAATTTATTTTACATATATTTCAAAAATCAGAAGCAAGAAAACACTTTTTTGGTTAAAAAAAATTATGCCAAAATTTACAATTAATTGAAATTTTATCAAATGTTTTCACAGCCACCACCAAGGCATATTTATGCATCAGGTAATTGCAGTTCGGAGAGAATTTTTTTGTTTATATTTTTTATATATGAAGTTTAACATTTGAAATAAATTAGAAAAGAGAGAAAATTGTTTTTTATTTATGCATTTTAACAACTGAAATTTAAAAAGACGTGTTGAAAAAAAATAATCTGCTGACGACTCAACAGTACCTGATGAATAAATATGCCTTGAGCCACCACCAAAAATTGGTGTGGCGGTATATTTATTTAGTCACTTCGCTTGTAACACATTGCAATGTTTATTTTAGATTCCATTAAGTATGTATTTTTTTAGTTCTGTTTTCATTTCAGGACAAATGATCTAAGTCCGTCCGTCTGTCCGCCTGTTGAAAGCACGCTAGAGCACGAACAGAAATTGCAACGAATATGAAATTTTGATACTGAAAACGTGCTTAATCGGTTAATTCTGAAGAGAGCTATAGCTTTCAATGTAAGAGTAGGTCATTAAAAAAATTCTTTGCGGTAATAAATAAAATACAATTGCATCTTAAAGGAAAAAGACAAAATTTCATATATATATTTCACGTGTAAAAAATATGTTTATTTATGAATTTTTCAAAATATAGATCAAAATTTATTTAAAATTAAGACGTCACTAAACTGAGAGAATTAGATATAATTTTACAAATATAGGGTTTTTGTTAATTTTTTAATAAAGAAAATTAAAGGTTATGGGCTGTATTCATAAAAAATATTTTAGGTTTATAAAATGCTTAATTGACAGATGTTGTAGAGAAATTTGTCAAATAAGCCTTCAATAAACCTAAAATATTTTTTATGAATACGGCCCTATATGTCCAATCTTACACCCAGCTCTTAACGCTTTTCTTAAATTCATATAATTTGTCTATGGATAAATACTTAGAAAAAAATGGTCTCTTTCCTTTAATATCTAAAAAGAAATCATTGACTGAAATTTGTCTGATACGCGTACTTAAATGCGTACTTAAATGCGTACTACTAAAGCAGCTAATACACGGCATGTTTTTTACATCTGACAAATTCCACACTGATAAATACGAACATGTCGTATGTTACCTTTATAAAATTACTTGTATAAAAAACATGTGTTGATACTTCGGACAAAATTTCAGTTAGAGTGCGCTCTATTTTCATCTGTCAAAACATGTGACATCAGCCGTTGGCAAAAATATCTGCTGCTGCAAAGCAGTCAGCGAAGATTGCCTGTAAACATACAATTTTGACAGACATGCCGTGTATTAGATGCTTAAGATAATTAAATGCGTGATCCTGAAATTTTGCAAATGTAGGCTTTTGGTTCAATTTATTGTAATAATGGAAAATAAAGACGACACACTCACTTTAACGCCTATAATGATTTTTCCTAAATTCATATAATTTTTCTATGCTCAAAGATTTTGGAAAAATAAGTGACTGTATACTGCTTTATCTTAACTGAATACATTAGCAGAAATTATTTTGACAAGTCATATTCGAGGCCCACTTTTTAAATATTGTGGTAAAAATAAAACCATAATAAATTTTATGCGATTCTTTAAATCACTTTATAATTAATCTGGTACATGTAAAAACTCTTTATATGAAGTTCACAAAACACAAAAGTGCCTTGAATGCAATTCTCACTGAAATATCCAAGGCAAGAATCACATTAGAAAGTTAGAGTATATGTATAATAACTAAGACCCGTAAGCATGTCACGTCATACTGAATTTTATTAAACAGACAGCAATCATTAATTAAACGATTTATCTAACTTCAGCTAAAAAAACACAATCGATACACAAGTGATAGGTAAAAGTGAATACGATATCTTTAAAGCGATTTTGCTAAGACTACTTAATGATTATTGCATGAAACATATACACACGACACGCAACCTTCAATATTATATGAATCTTCAGACGTATAACAATAAATACTATAAGGAAGTCACTTTGAGAAATCGTATTTTAGGTTTTATTAACTGATATTATAAGCAAATGTTTAGGCAAAATTTAATTAGAAAAACATTAATGGTAGACTTTTTTCACTATCATTTTGAAACACGATTTTGCTTAGAAGGTAAGAAGATGCATTTGTAGCACTTTTCCTGAATATTACATTTTACAAAAGTAACTTTTTCTTAATATTACATTTCACTGGTTACTAGATATACTAGTAACCTAGGCAAAGAAGTTTTTATAGCTGAAACATATCTAGCTTGTTATAGAATTTCTTTAGATTACTAGTACATTCCAATGGTAGTGGCCAAATATGGTAGCTTTGCATTTTTCCTAGATACCTGGACACAAACTGTTGAGCAAGGTACTAATATAGGCCTAAGCGTGTTAATTAACAAACGAATAATCCATGAAGTGGGTAGCAATTTTAAATGAATTTACATATCCCTTAAAGCGGTAATTTTCTCCTTCAAGTGCGAAAACTTTTGACCAATATTAGTTGTTAGCTGTAATATTTTGCGCCTTCGTCCTATTGAAGATTTTGGCAATCGAATGACTTAATGATGTTTGACTAGTCTAATATGGTCTTGTAAAATCAGATTTCAACTGATTACTTTAAGCGAAAATAAATTACAGCAACTTCTTAAAACATGTGGGCTAACGAATCATAGAGTCATAGGTATCAACTTCAGGTGTAAATTTTGAGTAGGATTTATATATAAAAAAATCTATTTAGAATAAGAAAAACTACACAATATAATACATGATCAGATTTAATTAAGAAATACAATTTTGATGCACAATATAAGATATAGCTGCAGGTGCATAATGTAGTATGTGTCTGAATGTAGTGAGTGTCTTTGCTGAAATTCAACCCTGCAGGAAATCTGGGGTCAAGTGTCTCCTAGTCACCACTTTTGTCGACTATTTTAGTGACTTTTTGATGCTATTGTCAACAAAACGTCAACAATTTTTACATTTTGAAAACCAAAAACAGAAAACACGCAAAAAAAAATCTTAGATGATAAACTATAGTCTAGTTTTACATTTAAAAATAATATTTTATTTTATTGAGATAAAAAGTTACAAAAGTGAAGATTAGATTTACTAAAATGAACTGCTGTATATGTGGTTCTAATGTCGCCATATGGTTCCATAAGTACTACCCAGTCAGTAGTTCTAACATCGCTAGTGGATTTTCAATAACAAGCACATGTTAAATGTCTTTAGCAAAGAATATTGTCTAGCATATAATTGGTCAGAATCATTACTGTTTCACTATAAACATTTCCTGCAGGAAAGCTACAACTAGTTGTTAACAACTTCTTGCTAAAATTTTGAATAGAAGTGAAGTGAAGATGAGAGAGAAAGAGAGACTGTACTCCAAAACTAATCTGTCTTCTTCTAAACTCAGTTTCAATCAGTGCCTTCAGTAATTTCAAGCCATGAAAAGATATATAAGAAAAATCAACAATAAGTTAATATTGTGTCCCACACACAAACCTGGGTAAAAATATTCAAATATAAAGTTAATTAAATAAACCCTTATAAGGTTTTATATGAAAGTTTTCTAAAATACTAAATTTATTAGGAATTTTTTCTTTAATTGTAAAACTATAAGACAAAACATTTAAAAAAATAAATTTATTAAGTTTTAACACAATTGTGCTATATTTAATCAATAATTTTTTATTGAAGAAAATGTAATTTAAAATTGTTCACATATAAATCAAAAACTTGTATACATATTCTGAACCTTCTTCGGTTCTAAGTATCCAAATTGACTACTCCACTTTTGTATATTCAATATTCACTAAAATAATTACCTCTGCTTCTTTGTGTTCAATGTTCACTTTAAACTATTCTCATTTGAACTCTTTTAAACTATAATGGCTTAATATTCTAACAACAATAACAATCTAAGTAGTTTCAGTAAAACATACTCTATATCCCTGTTGCCCTTTCAGCTATTTTCTCGTCAAATCTAGCGATTTTTAGATATTTTTTCCGGGAAAAAATATGATTTACCTATTAGCGGGAAATCTATCGATTTTTGCGATGTTTGATTTTAACGTGTTTTAAATACATTTGATGTTAATATTCTTAAAGAGTAGCTACCAATTCATTTGTAAGGCGAATACTATTTTCAATACACTTTTTATACAGATTTTGGCATCTGAAAGCCAAAAAGCACATGCATTGAAATTTAATAACCAATTTTATCTTGCAAAATTTATAGCTCGAAACATTTTTTGTAAAAAGAAGATGTTAAATAAACGTTTCTCTCTTTCTTTAGATGAGTTTGTGAATTATATAAAAAAAACTATTTAAAAATTTCTTGCAAGAATTTCGAAATATTGCAAAAAAGAACTAATATGATCCAAAACTTATGCATTGTTAAGCCATTAAAAGTTTAAGTTCTGGATAATGCAAGATTAAAAAGACGATACAAAGGGATATTGATGCAGGTGCTCCCTGTCTGCAAAATTGTACAAATAAAAATACAAGTCATCTGCATCGGTGGGAGGGTTATATTGGAGATAATTTAATTTTAAAGAAGGTTTTATTAATAACTCAACGTACGTCAATCAATTCAATTGATCACCTTAGTGATTTATGTAAAAAATATTTCGATAGAACGAATGAAAACCGTATTTATAGATCCAAATGCTTAGCGATAAATAAAAATGTTTTAGTGACCCATCTCTTAATGGAACTTAGAAGTTGTTAAGAAGTTATTAGGCATGTTTATTAAAAACTAAAAACCTACGTGGTACATAAATCTAAAATAAATATTTTTTTTCAGTACGGAAAAACAACAAATTGTGTTAACACTTCTAAGCTTGGCTGAAGTGTCCGATGCGACAGCTTCAATTACAATTTATTTAAATCAGCATTAAAGCGACTAGATTACAATATTACATATGAAAGGCTTTTAGCAAATAAATCCCAAAATGTTTTTAAATAGGAGTTAAGTATGAATATTATAAATATAACGTCAACACTTAATAAACGTTACTTTTTTGAATTGATATATAACGTACATATGTGTACGTGTATTTCTTGAATTTTTTCACATACCGTCATACATATGTAAATTATGTATTAAAATGTAACTAATAAAAGCTGCCTGCGTAATAAAAATGGCTGTACTTTTCTTTTTTTTTCGTTGTTTTAGAAAAACTTAGCGATAAAACGCTAAATTTTCCGCGCAATAAAAAAAATCGACGAAAACTTGGCTATTTTTTGTTAAATTTATGCCAGAATTTAAAAAAAAAAAATAAATAGTAGCGATTTATTGCTAAAATTTTGACAATTTTTAATTTTTAGCTATTTTCTAGCTATTTTTCTACATATTTTAGCGATATTTTTTGGGGAAAAGTTGACAACAGTGCTCTATATTTAATTTGTTTGTATGTGTGTTGTTGGTTTCCGCTGTATGCTTTAATATTTATGTATTTAAGGCATTTTAATATTTTGGGAATAAAATAACTCTATAGAATGAACTCAACAGATTTGACTTAAATGTTAGTTAACATTAACTACATACACAAATGAAAACAAATATGAATTAGTTAATTTTTTTGTTTATTATTATTTTTTTTACAGATTTTATTCGTTGTATCGTATTACATTACCAAGCAAAATTTAAAGACGTACTGGCAGAATTTTAATTTTCCGAATTTTATTGAGCGAATTATTTAAAAAAATTGAGAATTTAATTGGCAAGCACATTCACCTGATTTAACAGCTCCTTATTTTTTTCTTTTGAATTATATTAAATTACCAATATAGGTTACAAATCCCAAAACTATAGAACAGCTGAAGCAAAACATTAAAGCTGAGATCAGGGCAATAGAGCCTGACACTTTGGGTGCAGTTATGCAAAACTTCGGTTTAAAGGCCCAATTGTGCACAGATGAAATTGGTGGTCACTTCTATCTTTCTTATTTTTTTTAATAAAAATTTATATCATACAAAATTCATATTAATATATAAAAAATAATAATCAACAAATTATCAAATTTTTGCACTGAAGCGTTAATTTGGGTTCATCCTGTGTAAGAAACATACAATGGCATAAAATAATTTTAAAGTAACCAGAAACGAAAAAAAAAAATAATTAAACATTTTATTGAGGAAAAAGCAGAGTAAATTTTATAAATCGTTCATCAAACCCGTCTTATTATATCAAGCAGAAACATGGATAATGTAAAATCATGTGAATGATTGCTAGCAGTGCTAGTATACGAGTTAATAATAAGCAAATATGTAGTTAAACGCATTAAAAAATAACAAGCGCTATAACTCTTAAAGCACACAAGGAAGAACTTATCAACATTAAATGCAGAAAAGCGCAAACCAATCTCCCTTAAAAATCTCCAATTGGGGCTAGCTTACAGAAGACCTTAATAGCTGACGTTCTATTTTGTATAAGGTTCTAACCGCCACTCGGTAAATTTCATAAAAAGAAATTAATTGTAGTTTTTAACTACATGTCAGCCATTTATTGGCTTATAGTCTCATTTTTATTAAAACAAATTCTTAAAACTCTGTTCGACCTGTATGTAATGCAAACATGTTCTAAAGTTTAAAAAAGAAACTTTATTTAAACATTTGTAAATAATTTTTTTATAAATGTTTTCAAAACAAATATTTTTTGGGATGTACATATTTTGCTTACCTTTAAAACCAAATATGAATATGTATATCGCTAAATCTAACTCTCAGAATATATTAATTTTATATTATCGGAGATTACAAATAAAATAACTATTTAAAATATACCCTTGTCTGTCATGGTGAAGGGTAAAAAGAAACAATGAAAAACTAAATATACAGAGCATTATTTTAGGCTTAAATTTTGACTCAAGTTATTTCTCTAGCAATCATGTGTGCCATTTAAAGAAAAGTTATTAGACCATACTAAAAGCCTTTTGCTTTCTTTTCTTCTTCTTCTTCTTGTCTTTAATATTTATAAAAGATTTTTGAATTGAGGATTATTTTCTACGTTTCTTTATACATTTGTTCAAATCTATGCCACACATGATACTGACACTTATTTTTGATAGCACAGGGATAAAGGATTTGAATGCGTATGTGGGAAATAACTAAGTAATAGCAAGTATGTATATGTAAATGTATAAATATAAGAGCCAGCATGTGCGTCTGTGAGTACAAGTAGTTTGATTAAATATTTATTTCAATTCCAGAAAGAATGAAAAGAAAAGAATAAACAAAAACAAAGTGTAGCTCATGGTATGTTAATATTCAAGTGCAAAGAGTGTCCCAAAAGTTGTAGATTATTCTAATTAAATAGAAAATAATTTTAATAAATACATATCAATAGCCAAGGTTAAAAGCATAACAATCATTTTATTTTTATCATCATTACATTTTTATCAGAATTGCCAGATTTGTCGTCGATAATGACTACGTTTAGTGCTTTAATATAGATTTTTATTCTAAATAATTATGTGCATCCAAAATAGCTAACAGATGCAGGCTTATATATTTATAAAACATATCTTAGGTTTACTAAAGACTTATTTGACATTTTTCTGTACAACAACTGTCAAATAAGACTAAAACGTCATTTTTACGAATAAGAACAACGGCAATAATAACAGAATCACTATTATCCTCAAGAACCCAGAATAATTGTTTTAATTTTTTTCTTAATAATTCGCCATTGGTATTGTTTCGGCGTAAATATAGATGAGGATTTCACAGTGTTCTGACCCTAATGCTAGGCACACAATTGGGACGAATGACGAATTTCGCCCAACATGACGAACTCTTCGGTAAAGATTCGTTGTGCAAATTCGTCGTGTGAAGCACAACAACGACGAAAAAGTAACATCTTTTATAGTTGATAAAATTGTTAAGTGTTTGTTTGTGTTTTTTGTGAAACTCAACAAAACAATAAATGTAATTTCTGTAAAAATAAAAACTTGTTTACGTATAAGCAAACGTTTGCAAAGAATGTCGTGGGTACGTGCATTAAACAATAATAAAAATTTTGTTTGTGTATAACAGCTAATAGTGTGACCATAAGAAAAAAAGATCACTTAATAAACTTAAACATTTGCAAACTTACTTTACTTTTTTATACTTATTTTAAATGTTTTAAAATAAAAATAAAACAATTATTAAAGTAAAAACTAACTCTATTTTCTTAAAAAGTTGAGAAGTAAACCCAAATTTAATAAAAAATGGCCACCTTGTATCAATTTGTTCGTCGTTCGCCGTCGTAAGAAATAGAAATAAATCAAATGCAGAGGTCGCCGCGTATAGCGAACTTCGACTGACGCCACAATTGTATGCATTCTCATATACACAAATGTGTTTTATTTTTTATGACGAATACTCGCGACGAAAAATTCGTCGTTCGTCCCAATTGTGCGCCTAGCATAACTTGGCAAGCACAACGGTGTTTAGTAGCTCGGCTAAAAGAGTATGGAACAACGCGTGATTTTTTCAGCTCTTGGCAGCTCTGGAGCAATCGTTCTTTTGGAAATATCGCAGCTGTGGATGTAAACTTAACAGAGTATCCCGGCGTATCGACCAGATGAAGCACGTAAGATCCAAATCGGACAATTCATAGTTTAACTAGAAAATAGGTAACGGTACTTTGTAGTGACACGTTAGATTTAAACATTGTGAGAGAAAATTTAAAAATTAAAGAAATTAAATTTATGTTAACCTCAAGTATTTTTTAAAATGGAATAAAGCCAAACAAGCTACCATCAAGTTTAGATTTTTTTTGGAAATATTTTGCTTTAACTTGTAATAAAAATTATATATGAAAGTCCTTTTGTATTTAATGTTTATATTGAAATCACAAACAATATGGATTCTCTCAGGTTAGGTTGCCATAAAGTTGTTAATTGGGCTGAAATAAGAAGAGATTTGTTTTTTATTTTGAAAGCTGAACAAATGAACGTTATTTTAAGAATATTTCTGTTGCACATCGTTGTGCCTCAGAACTTATGTGGAAATTTTTAAAAGCCTTTCACGTTGAGCTTACCAACTTAAAGCGCTTGGCGAGTTCTGCTAACACTTTTATTGCCATTGTGGCTGTCATTGTTTGTTCCTATTTTAATAGAGATGTGAAAATGTCGTAATTTATAACGCATGAGTCTCGCATCAGTCACGGGATACTGTGTATGGGGTTATGCGTTTACCCCTCCTATATCAACAGGATTTTAGTAGAACTTTTCGTTTGTTCTAATAGTTGCTCAAATTAAATTCAGTAAGCCTCACTATTGTATTTTGGAGATATGATTTGGCCCCATTTTCCGACGTGCCACGCAGTTGGCTATAACTCGAATAAAAAAAATTTTTAAGAGCGCTGCAGGACATTGATCAACGATTTTCTAATAACTTTACTGGACGATTGGAACTGAAAAACATGTGGTAATAATAAGATGAACCAACAACGAATACTATATGACCCACAACAGAAATTCCAAAGGCTGTATTTCTGGATCTCCTAATTTTACGTTTTAGTGATTTGCTCTGACCCGCAAGATCGCCATTTTTTTTCTCCTAAATGAAATGAAAATTCAAACCTCAAATAAATATAATCCATAAGTAAAACTAAATTTTTTTTATTTTTAATAAAAATTCGAAGAATAGCCCTTAACAAGTTTTAAGCTATCTTATATTACGTACTTTCTTTCACTTTTAACAACTACGTTTTTTATATTCACGACATAAACTGAATATTTAGAGAATTCTTAAAAATTTTTTATAGCTTTAAGTTTATGTTTTATAATTTCACTTTGAGATACATATTAAAATAAATATAATTTGTTGTTTTTGAATTGAATTGTAATAAAAAGAAGCCAAGTTGCTAGAAAAGAAAAGTCAGTAAACTCTTGACGTTGTTTTTATTTAGACAATACGGCCTTAAAAAACAATTCATATTTTTTATAGACATCTTTACAGAACAGCAGAACAAATGCTAAATTTCGGAATCCTTATAGAAGGAGCGAGCAATGAAATCAACCTTCAAAAGCCCCCACATATTCCACGAAGTCGTATGTGTTATCAATTTATTAGAAGTATTTTTATAAATTTTTCCTCTGTTTTACTAAACAAAGTCACTTTTTTCAGCTCTCAGGTGACTTCTTGATCCTTCTATTAGATGTCGCTATTGGTTCAATCGGTATATTATTGGCAAAAAAAAAAATTAACTATTTGTTGAGATTGCAATAGCAAAATTTGATTTTAAAAGTAAGATGTGGCTAAGTCACACCTGATTACATATGAATGTATGTTCCACAAACCACAAATACACCAGTGGCACAAGCTTAACAGCAGCGTATATACCAGGCATTGGAGGAAAAATTTCATGTTTTCGGTCACGCCACGATCACGTTTTATTTTTATACCCTTCACCTGTGGTGCACAAGGGTATATATAGCTTTGTCATTCCGTTTGTAATTTCTACAATTTTAATTTTCGACCCCATAAAGTATATATTTTCTGAAAGCTTATGAATAGGGGAGTCGATTAAGCCCTGACCGTCTGTCCGTCTGTCCGTCTGCCCGTCTGTCCGTGTGTTGGTTGAAATCAACTTTTCGAAGCAACTATATGTTCCTCAGATCTCTATATGGTAGCAATCTCTTGGAAATATTCAGGAATGAATCGCTATTGAAATTCAGCACAATCGCCCAATAAATTTCTGAGATATGAGCAAAAAACCACGACCACTTCGTTTTTTTACACAATTACAACAACAACATACATACATAAATATATGTAAAAACCATACAAAACAAGTAAGAGCGCTATATTCGGCCATGCCGAATCTTATATACCCTTCACAACGTGTAGTCATGCAATAACAGTAGTTTGTATCACCATTCCCCAAATGAAATACGTACATACATATAAAAAACATACATATATAAAAACATCCCATTGTAAAATTATATATTTACGTATGTATGTTAAAAAAAATAAAAAAAAAATATTTAAAAAAAAAATTAAAAAAAAAAATTAAAAAAAAAATTTAAAAAAAAAATTTAAAAAAATTTTTAAAAAAAAATTTAAAAAAAAAATTTTTAAAAAAATAATTAAAATATATATAATAAATATAAAACAAAAAAAATAATAATAATAAAAAAAAATTTAAAAAATAATAAAAATATAAATAATATATTAAATAAAAAAAAAATAAAAAAAAAAATTAAAAAAAAAATTTAAAAAAATAAAAAAAAATTTTTTTTGGCTCAGCTGGGATTCGATGCCACGTTTTCTCTAACCAGTATACACGTTTGTATGTATGTATGTTGTTGTTGTAATGTTGTTTTTGTGAAAAAAAAATCGAGGTGGTCGTGGGTTTTTGCTCATATCTCAGTTGTTTATGTACCGATGTTTCTGATTTTCAATAGCGATCTACTCCCGAATATTTCTGATATTTTAATACCTCACCCGAGTCCAAGCGATGTCGAGGGGCTTCAAAAAGTTGATTTCAACATACACACGGACAGACGGTCAGACGGACAGACGGACAGACTGACAGCGCTTAATCGACTCCCCTATTCATAAGCTTTCAGAAAATATATACTTTATGGGGTCGGAAATCAAAATTGTAGAAATTTCACACGGAATGACAAACCTATATATACCCTTTTTCACTGTGTGAAGGGTATAAAAAGAAGAAATTACAAAAAGAAAAAATACTAAAAATAAAAAAAAAATAAAAAAAAAATAATAAAAAAAAATTGCAAAAAAAAAATTTTTAAATAATTTTAAAAAAATTTTAAAAATTTTTTAAAAAAATTAAAAAAAAAAATTATAAAAACAAATAACAACAAAATATAAAATATTAAATAAAATAAAATTTGTTGGCTCAGCTGGGATTCGATGCCACATTTATTCTAACCAGTATATACATATGTACGTATTTGATATGAGATGAATGGTGATGCAAACAATTGTTATTGCATGACTACACGTTGTGAAGGGTATATAAGATTCGGCATGGCCGAATATAGCACTGTTACTTGTTTTATCTACCATGTGCCACAAGTTTTCTATAGGATTAATATCCGGTGCCTCAGCTGGCCATTTAAGTACATTAATATTTTGTTCTTGAATCCGGGGGCTGATTCTCGCATCCGTATACGAGCGAAATTATATTCAAACGTGCGAGTTTTCTTACTTTTGGTATTCTTTCATTCGATATCGAGTATCGACTATCGAAATTCCTAACGATGGCATTCGATTACGAGCTACATTTCGAATGCAACCTTGTGAGTATAAACTCGTTAGCAAAAAAGCATTCGAGTTAACGTTTTAAAGTATAAAAGTAAACAGAAAAGAAAATGTAAGTTAAAAATGTATGATTTTTTTAAGTAAATTGATATATTTCTAGGTCAAAGTTAACAAAAATAGGTTATTCTCAAAAAGAGATCTTTGGAAATTTTATGGCAAAGCAGACAGACTTGGCAAAAAGCACAAGGGAAAGCGAGGGCTAACCAACTTTGGGAGCAACTAGCCGCGAAACTTAATGCTTCTGGTCCACCAATAAAAGATGTGAAAATGTGGCGGAAGGTAATATAACAAGAAAAAACTGTTTTACTTTAAGTAATGATTTTTTTGTTAAGGTATACGCTGATCAAAAACAACATGTAAAAAAGAAGTTTTCTTTTAATAAATCTTCGAAGAAAAGAACCGGTGGTGGCCCGTATGAAGAAAAAAACTCTCGCTCCAGTAGAGGAACAAAGCTTTGGATCAGTTTTAAAAACACAAACAGAGCCAAAGTCAAACCTAAAATCTTAAGGTGATGAATTAAGTGTAATAGCGCCTGATGATCACAATAATGACTTGCATTCACTTCTTCGTCTTTAGTCTCGGACAGTTACCACTCCTCATGTATAGGAGATGATGATTTAGAAGAATCAGTGCCAGAAAAATGAATAGTATACGGAGACATAAAAAAAATAGCGTAAAGAAAAGGGAAACAAAAACTACTTTGCTAAAAAAAAAATATGATGACTACAGAGAACTACCAGATGGAGATGCTAAAAAGATTAGATTCCCTTATAGAAATAAAAATACAAGACTTTGAATTAAAACAATAGAATATCAAACTGAATATTTAGTTAATTGAAATGAAAAATAAAAGCCTATAAATTAAGGAAGAAGAGCAATACTTAGACAAACAAATTAAAGAAATAGAGTTTCAAATACGAAGAAAGGAGTTAAAAACACTTAACCCTTTCGCGGACAGTGAAGTGTATAGCCGTCATAACAAAGGTTTCTGGTGGGACATGCCGTTCATACACGTCATAAACATTTTTGCTCCTAAAACTTTTAATCTTGAATCTTTTCCGCTATAGATCAGCATCTGTGTTTGGTACATTGCTTTTGCATACAATAAATGTTTATAAACTTAGTTTCCAACATAATATCATATCAAATGTTCACTTGTTGCAAAAAATATCATCTTATGGTTTCTAATAAACACATGACGTATATACACGTCAAGTTTATATGGAAATTAGTTCAGTTGAAGAATATGTGTGTTTTTGAAAAGTCGCAAAAATAACGGACAAAATTTATTTTGTGTTTTGTATTAAAATCTAGGTAAATATAAGTTTTTTTAATTAAATATTGGCACTAAAGAACTTATGTTGTTGGGAAGTTGCAATTTTATAATAAATATATTTTAATGCATAGATATTCTGTATCAAATTTAAATTTTTTGGAAATGTCATACGAAAACGAAAGGGCGAAATTAGAGAAGTTATTTCGTGAAGAAAATTCGAACTAGAGCTACTTCAAAAAAGACACAGATTCTTTAGAGCCATTTGCGGATGATGGAGAATATTCAGGGAGGAACCCAAACTATGCTTCAGTCCTTCCAAGCTCAGAAACGTCATTAGAAATCACACAAGATGATGTAGATGATATGTGGTTATCATATACGGAGAGTATTCCTGATTTTTTTTTTTGATGCTGGTTAATCTGGAATAAAAATATCTGTACCGAAAACCCCATTTTTATATGATGTGTTTTCACAACTTTGGGTAGCTGAAATTACCAGGACTTTCGTAGAGTGCACTAACCAATATATGTATAACAAATTTGTTTTCAAACATACGAAAAACAAGAAAATTTCACTATAAATCATATACTGATCACCTTCTTGATGTGTGTACATATAACTCGTATTACATATATAAAAAATACACAGGAAAACCTCTGAATTATTTAGAACTTAGAGAAGAGCTGTTATATTCTTTATTAGGACTCTCTAAACGCAAATCAACATTTTTAAGAGAAAATACCTCCTTTTCCAGGAAGCAGGAAAAAATCAATCTTCTTATGATGCAGGCAATGTGACAAAGAAGCTTCATACCTTTGTAGGACATGTGTTGATAAATCTCCTCTCTGTCCTGGTCTATGCTTTGAAAATGGCATACAAACACATAAAAAATACAATTGAAAATAAACGTTTACGTATAATAACAACTTGTTTCGCTTTTTTTAAGTTCCATTTCTTCTTCTGAATTTTATGAATTAAATATTTTTATGTTTTAACGAAATATGTTTTTTTATTTTTTAAATTAGCTGTTAATTTAAAAATTTACACTGACGTGTATTAACGTCACAGCTAAAATTTATAGCTTTTTATGTTTTGTACGCGCATAGACGTATATATCCGTCTGACGGCAATCGACGTCATGATCCCTAACGTCATCGCTGAGGTACAAAGAGCATCATGACGGATATAAACGTCAAAAATCTTATGTCCTTTTTATCCTTTAGATAGATTATATTTTGAATTTCGAGCAGTTTGGTGTTTTCGGAATTTTTCTATCTAGAAAAATGACGTACATATAGCAAAATACCCACGGGAAACCCTTCGTTAAAAGGGGTGTCCACGAAAGGGTTAATATGGGTATCGAAATGCAAAAAAAAAATAGCAATAAATCCCTATGTACATAAAATTTTTATAGGCTTTAATTTTTTTTAGTTTCAAAAAATATGAAAAAAATAAGTTCTTTACAACACTGAACTAAAAACTCGATTCGTTTCGTATAGAGTAACATCATTAGAAAATTGTACGCTATCGAAATTAATTTCGATACGAGTTGTATTTCGATCACGAATGCCAGAATTAGCCTCCAGGGGGCAAATTACGGCATTCGAATGTGATCGAAATTTACAAATCCTTATTAGAATCTCTATACCTAAAGCACAGCCAACTCAATCGTTCGAGTAAAATTTCGATCGTGATCGAATGCCGTAATTTGGCCCCAGAACTTTACATATTTCGATGCATGCTTTAGATCATTATCATATTGAAAAATCCATCCGGTAGGCATTTCATTTTTTGCAAACAGCAGCATGACAGTTTTCAAAATAATTTTGTCGAAGTAGCGGTCTTTAGTGTCACTAATCACATACAAAGGCCCGATTCCAATTAGTAAAAATTACCCCCATACCATTATATTGCCACCACCATAATGCTTAAAATTCCCTTGCAGTATTTAGGGTCTAGCCACTTATTCGGGGGTCTTCAAACGCATTTGTGTTTTGAATCAGATCCTTTCAAGTGAAATTTGAACTCATCGAAAAACAGGATTTTCCGCCATTTTTTAACACTCCAGTGCAAATGCGTCTTAGCAAATTCTATTCTATTTCTGTGGATATGTTAAATATAATATTAGGTCAGTCGGTTGCTTTAGTTTGTGCCACTAAAATATATGCTTAATGTAATGTTACTTATTTAGACTTTTGTGAATGGCACCTTAGATTTGGCACTGTCGAATATAGCGCTTTTACTTGTTTCTACATAGTTTGGCTCAAGATGAAAAACTAATTCAGTTTTCAATGTTTACTAAAATCAATTTTGTTTTAAAAACAGTTTTTAATTGCTGAGTTTTGGTTTTCCTTTCAATATTAATGAAGAAAACAAGATCGCCCCTTTTTTATCACGACGTTCTTTCTTACATTATCAATATTACTCAGTTTCAAATTCTAATAGTTTAGTTTGATTTAAACTAGTAACGACATCTCGTACATCATTCTCTTTAAGTCATTTTATTATAAATTTCTATAAATACAGAGAATAGAAAATTGAAACTTTGGCCGCACAATAATACTTAGGGCCACTTGTATTTATGTATGTATGTATGTATGTATATATACATATATTGTTATCTTATCAACACACACACAAATACGCACAGTAATGTACTAAACCTATTAAATAAACAACATTACTTCAACATCTACTTACATATACTGTATGTGTGTGTGTGTGTGTGTGTGTGTGTGTGTGTGTGTGTGTGTGTGTGTGTGTGTGTGTGGGTAATGTATTTGCTTTTCTTTTGGTCAGAAATTTATTTACCTAAATTAAGTCTAGTTCAGATTTGCGGCTTATAAATGAATCTTTAATATATTTGATTTTCCAATGACATCTTTTACATTTTTTGAATATGTATGTATTTGTTTTCAAAGAAATTAAATTCATTACATTGCTTATACACAAGGACAAGACTATAAATGTATTATGTAATAATGATAATCAAAATATTGTATTTGAATATTTTATCACTCTACCATTGCGAAATAATTCCTTAAACTACCACTGCCATTTCATTTTCATGTTCTGTTACTGGGTCATTTGTGATTTTATTTTCCAATTTGGAAGTATTTATTTTTTTTTCTTCTTTTAAGCAGAAAAATTAACAACCAACAAATTTGTATGCGTTTTTTTCTTTTCTGTTGTTCTGTTTTTAACATAGAAAGGGACGTTCAAGTATGATTATTGTCTTTTTCTTTCTGTTATTCCTAAACAACAAGCTAATATATATTTTATCTCATGACTACTGTATTTTTGCTTAGGTTAGCTCCCAAGTAAAGCATACTTAAAGTAATTGAAGACATCTTACTGACACGATGTTACTACTAAAGTTGCCTTTGTTTTTTCTTTAAACTTAAAGTGTTTTCCTTTTTTGGTTTAGATATTGTAGCAGATAATAAATAATGCAGCAGGAAAAAAATTTTAGAATGAAATTATTAAGGAAAATACTGCTTGAAGTAGTAAAAATTAATAATATAGTAAGTAACGAAACTACCACAAACATTTTAAAAACTTGTACTTGTCCCAAAACTAGACCATTTCAAAATTAAAAAAAAAAAACAACGCTTTTTCCATAAAATTTTATTTTTCACTTACAATTATGCTCACAAGTGTTTCGCAAAATGTAGTACATTCAGTGTTAAAGTAACCTCTACATACTTTCAGTTAGTATTTGCTCTACTTTCACTAAAATTTCAATTTTAAAATCAAATTACAATTGTCAAGCAAACGAAGGAAAAAACGAGCACATTCCCACAAGACAAGAGACGAAAAAAAAACACAAGAACACACATTCAAACTTATGCTTTAAAGCAAAAACAAAGATCCTTAGAAAAAGAAACAACATTCAAATGAAATGTGAAATAGTGCTGTAGCATTATATTCATTGAGCAACATTTAATTTCTATTTCTGCTGCTGCTGCTGCTTACAACACATACTTTTCTAGTTTTCGTTTACATGGAATTTGTTTTGTTGGCAAAAAAGAAGGCACACACACGCAAAGTTAGTGTATACAACTTGAAAAATTTTTTAACATGAATTGTCTTTAATTGTGTGTACGTACTGCTTGTGTTTGTATGACATCCTTCCCTGCCGATAACGCCACTAGTCTATTCACGCATGTAGAGGATACTCCGTAATGGACTAGAACTAATTCAAATATCACCTAAATGTATCAAGAAAACGTGGTCGATTCAACATTACGATGTCCTACAGCTGGACCATACAACCTATAGTAGCTAGTAGTCTCAAAACTACTCTTTTTCACTACTCGATGGAGCAACTACACGACACGAACACTTGTCGTTTAACTGCAATCTCTTGTTTACAAATGATATGGTCCATGACTGCATTACATAGGACCATGTTGTAAGTAGTCTATTTAGCTAAAATGGACCACGTAGTTTAATATTATCTGCAGGGTTTAGATGCTGTCGTAGCGTTCTGCTTGCTGTTTTTTTTACAGTTTGTTAAAATCATTTTTTTCTATTTTTGCCTTTTCTTTTGGTTCTTGTAGCGTAATAAGTTCTTTTCTTTCTACTGGTTTGATGTTCATTAAACCAAAAATAAAACTGAAATTGTATACGACAATTGTAACCTCCAAAGGAGTGTTTGTATGACTGTTTGTATATGTATGAAAATGCGAAAGTGTATTTGTTTTAACATAGAGTGTGTAGTCACTAAGTAGTAGTTGCAAATGCCAAGTTGGTGTAAGATGATGGCTTGATTTTTGAGATTTAAGAGGAAACCTTTTTAATAAAATTCAATCAAGAAAAATTTTAAAATTTTTTACAACTTCACGTATGGAAATATTTCTAGAAATTTTATATATTTCAATTCTAGATTTTTATATTCAATAAAAATTTGCAATTTAAGAGAATGGACCTTTTAGCAATCGTGGATTTTTATAAGCTTTTTATAAATCAAAGCTTTACTTATTTCCAAAAATGTTGAGTTTCTTTTTTAATAATTTACAGCAATTAATTGCGAGTTCATGCGTTAATATTTTTTAAGGAAAAGTTAAAAACAATTTTAGAACAAAAACAAAACCTAAATTGAGCGATAGCCTGTAGTGCGTTTCACTAACTTGTTTTAACGATAATCGTATCGTTAAAAAGTAAACAACAATTTCTTTGATTTCGATATTCAAAAACATATTTTGTTGTTGTTGTTATCTAAACGAAAAAAAATATGTTTTTCGTTAATTTTGTTGAAAAAAAGTTAAACCTTATACCGGAATCAAAAACGATTTGTTTAATTAAGTCTTCACTAAGATGCTACTACCTGTGGAAGTAATGTTAGTGGTAAACATATTTTTGCATTTTTTTTATAAAAATATCACTTGATCGTCACAGGTTTATTATCTTTAATAATTATTTAGTAAATCATATAATCGTTTGTACAAACATCAATATCTGTCGAGACACTTAGCAATTTTCGGATGGTTTAGAGTTAATTGCACAACTCTATAATGTGGACTTTGAAAACATCACAACTTGCTGTTAGTATACAATTGCAGCTCTACATCTGCGTCACATCGCACTCTCTAGAGTAATTTACTTCAAATATGAGAGATATGTACAAATCTTTGAATTGTTTTTACAACTATCTCTTGTAACACATAGTGCCGTCCTTTTGTAATGTCACCAACGTTGTTTTGCAACAAGTCTGCAACAAGAAGTATGTTAACCTTAAACTTCACCAAAGGGCCAAGACTAAGAGATCTTGGTTCTGGTCACTAAATTTGATTTTCTGGGACAGTTGGATCTTGTAACGGAGCAGTATTAAATAAAGAAGCAACATTTTTCAGATCCAGTTTTTTTACAATGTTTTTCAAAAACTAAAGTGTCTATCTAAAAACTTGCCCGTCATAGGGCCATTATTACAACTTGCCTTTAGTTAAAGGCAGGATTTTGTCGGACCACTAAATAGCTTTGCATTATAGAGCCCTCATTTATTATTTTTTTATCCATTAAATATTATAATTATCTATAATAATAGTAATGAAAAATGGAAGTTGTGATAATGCAAAGCTATTTATTGGGCAAACAAAATCCTACCTTTAGCTAAAGGCAAGTTGTAATAATGGCTCATAGACTTTTAACTTTCATTGCTCATTTTTGTAAAACATCTTTCAGTTGTCAAAAATTGTCAATCAACTTGTATAAAGCAATCTGATATAATACATACAATGTCAATGCATTTCATATACAAACTTCGATTTCGATAGAGCGTCAGGTGAAGCAAAAAAAATGTTTTTTACACCCACCGACAAAAAAATGGTGTGGGAATATATTTATTTTTTACATTTTATTTTAGACATCAAAAACTATGTATTTTTTAAGTTCTGGTTTAATTTTAGAACAACCTTGCTATGTCCGTCCGTCTTTCCAGCCGTATGTCCATCCATCTGTCCGTCCGAACGATAGAGATCGAACCGACAATGCTATGATAATGAAATATTGCCAGAATATTTTCTATACATCAGATATTAAGCTATTATTTATCATTGGTCTAAGAGAAAAAAAATTGGACTTAAGCAAAGAAAGTAATACATATTTTGCTATAAAGAAATTCTTCTGCACCGATTAGAGTTGTTAACAAACTAACAAACTTTGTGGTACAAAAGTACTACACAGAATTGGTGTTGGGGTTACAAAACTTTGGCATTAGCCGAATATACTACTCTTAACTGTTTGCTTTTGTAACTGTTGAAAACTAAGAAAGTTTTCGTTATAACTTTTTATATACAGCGGTAGCTCCACTAACTTGCTAGTGATGTTCCTGGTTAATTTGTAGATATTTTTTCATTATTATTTTTTCATTAAAGCACAACTATTTCTCTTATTCCCAAGAAGAACTTTTACAATTCATGACATTCATGACAATTTTATACATTTTGTTTAGTTTTTAAAAATACCCAATACCGGCCCACGGTATTATGTCTAGTGTTTCTAATAATGGAAATTTTTAACCACGTTATATACACAAGCATAACATACATACACAAGCACATAAATCAAAAAAAGTGTCTCATTTAATATTTTTTATGTTCTTCTTTAGATTATAATACACTTTGTGCATAAATCTAGTTGTGTATAGAATGAACCATATTGTTGAACATAAATTGCAAATAAAGAACATGTAGGCTTAACACAGAGATATATGGTCCACTTTCTACAAAAAACCTCATACTTGAAAAATTATAGTTTCCGAGAAATCAATAACAAAACCGAAAACATTTAAGATTTGTAAAGCCAAGGAGTTTGAATCCAAAACAATTACAACCACTTATGTTTTTGTACAATACTCTCAACCACAAAATCTATTTTTAATAAAATTTAATTTGTACAAAAGTTTATTCAACATTTAACCCATTATAGCCCAGCGTCCTATTTATGGGACATTACAAAAAATATGTTTTTTTGTCACTTATATAATTTTTATTCTAAAAATATTTTTTTTATTCGTTAGGTGTAATACCAAAAAATCTTTATAGGTATGCTTGCTTTCTCATTCTAATATAACTTGCCAGTGAAAAATAACTAAACTTAGTGCATTTTTAAGAATCTTGGGCGACATTATAAATATGTTTATAAATCATATAACACAAGCTTTAACAAAATTATATGCTATTATTTAAATTAAAAAGTATTGACCCAAACTGTTTATATACTTATTAAAATAAAAAAAATACCATACTTGAAAAAACAGATGGTGCATTGTGACTGTCCTATTTATATGACGCTGGTACTTGACGTTATCAAAATATTAACAGTTTTTTAAATTTTCAGTATATCGTGTTTGTTGTTTACTACGCGCTATTTTCTGCTTTATATTTGGGAGATTCATATGGATGTTTGTTGACGTTGTCCAAACATATATATTTTTTTTCGTTTTTAGTACTTCAAGTTTATGTGTCGATCTTCATCATTTTCTGCATTGGATATTGCGTGTAGTTGAGTCTTTGTTTCGCGGTATTACATTGATATTATTCACTTCAGTTCAAAAATTCTTAAGACTATTTTATCTAAAGATGTATAGAAAAACATTGTTTTTACGAAAATTGTAGGATATTTTAAATGATTCTTCATTTATGGCATCTAAAGATGTCGATATAATTGTTCTTTTACCAGAACCAGATGAACTGACTGGTGACGACGACGTCGATGATAATAATATAGGAGATTTGGAAGTCACTGATATACCAGGAGAACTTATAATGCAATACAAATTACCTGATATATTTGAGCCTGAGTGAATATTGCCTTAATTTTGACTTAGATATGGGAAAATCGATCGTGAAGATTTGGCATTAGGATCGAGAGTAGCAATAGATATGTTAGATGGTATATCAGAATTCACAAGTCATCAAATATATTCTGAAAATTTATTTACCAGTAGAGACTCACTGTTTTATTTGCAGCAGCTAGGATTCCGTGCGACTTTGAGGGAGAACAGACTTTCATAATGTCCTCTTTAAGACTCTAAAACTCTTGGAAAGAAAGAACGAGGTTTATTTGATTAGTGATTCGATGCAAATGTATAAATACTTATCGCAAAATGAAATGACAACAAGTGGAGTGGATCAAAAAGACTGTTTGGTGGGTAAATACGCAACAAATATTAGAGCCAAGAAATGGTACTGATCTCTATTTATTACACGTATAGATATGACTATGGTGAATTCGTGGATTGTTTACAAACTTGTAAACGAAAATAGAATTAGTTCGTTAGAGTTCAAAAGATCTGTCACTGTTCCTTACTTGAAGATATCTAAATAATCGTTTGTATGCAGACCGAGAACATCTTCCACGAAAGTTTTTTCAGATGTAAGATATGATAACAAAGGACATTTTATGAAAAAACGATAGAAACAGCGAAGATGTCAGGGACAAAACTGTAAATCAAAACCACTTTCATTTTGCGCTAAATGTGATGTAACACCTTGCAAAGACTGTTTTATTCCATACCATGCAAAATAATCTTTGTTTTATTTGAATAAGACAATAACTTAAATTTGGTTTCATATCACCTATGATTCCTCTAAGTCCCAGCGTCCTATTTATAGGACAGGCTATATTTTCATAATTTTTATAAAAAATAAATAAATTTTAAAATTCTTGTGTTATTTTACTTTAATTAAAACGGTTTTTCAAAAAAAAAAAAAAATATTTTTAAAAAGTTGGGCGTTAACCGGTTAACATTAAAACACTTTAATTACTTGAAAAATTACCACATTTAAAAATTAGGCTACAATCTCTTTTAAGAAGTTTTAACAAAGCATAAGGCTTTAACGTTGGCATTAAATAATTTGCCAGTTACGTCTATAAATTGTATATTGTTTAACAGCTTGCTTGTGTTTTTCTTTTGAATGTTTTATTGAATTTCAAATTTATTTCGTTAACCACTTGTCTAATTAATTCGAACAAGTTGTCTGTTCATTTGAATATTAGCAAAGACAACAAACAGCTAACTTCATGGAAAATTAATTGATTAATGCTTTTGAAAAGGATCTAAATTTATCAGCCTGTAAGTAAGTGTAAACAACATAAACCATTCAAAAACAATCATAAATAAGAGACATTTTCTGGAAAGCTTCATTTTTTTTTCTTATCGAAAAGTTATATTTTCAGCATATAATTTATACAAATGGAAACAAAACACAAATTTTATAGTCAGTAAAGAAAGAAAAAACAGCAGCAATGCAAACATTTTGTCAATAACATAAACGACTAATTGAAACAATTAGTCTTAAATGATAATCACTGTTTGTCATATTTTATCATAGATAAATTATTACAATTGTGGTTTATGTTCTTGCCAGTGTTATTTCTATTGAAACAGTTGCTGTTGTTGTTTTTATATACATACATACACATATTTTCCATTTGATAAAGCTACTAATGACCATCAATTAGTTACAGCATCATAACAATTCACATAAAAAAAACACACTTCAACAAAGACAACATAAACAATATTTTTTACGAATTTGAAATTAACACTCTGCTCAATTTATATAAAAAAAAAGAAACTGTTCTACGATTTTATGGCAGTTCTAAAAAATTTGTATGTAAAAATATGTATTTTTGTGGAAATTAAAATTTTTTTTTTATATAACCCAGCAAAAGTTTTTAAAATTTGTTTGGTAGATTGTCATTATTTCATGCATTACATCGTCATCAGCATGTGTATGTAATCATTTAAAATTCCTTCATCGATACATGTCTTATGCTGCTCTTTTTGCTTTACTTCAGGTTACATTGTCAGAGTACAGCTTGAAGTTGACGTCACCCTGTATTTTTAGGACGAACTCTTCTCCTTGCTCCCTGTGGGTTGTAATTAAAAGATTTGTTATTAATTTCATGAGTTAGTTTTCGTAGTGTCTGTCCTATTAATCTTTACTTGCGTTTTTTCAATTCTTGGTAATTTGTTGGCTGTTGCGCTCCAAACTATAACTCTGCGTTTGTTATAGTATAGAATTCAACACCGGCAACCATTCCTGTCGCCTTTCACTCCCAGAAAATAGAAAATCACATTTATTACCAATCGACTGGTTCAGTTGCTGCAATCGAACTTTTAATCTGTGATTATGAAATTTCTATTGCAATAATCATACTTTATTTATTACTTCTGACTACATGTTTATATTCCGAAACAAAATTCTGTAGATATAATCATAAAATTCTATTATCACCACTAAGCTATGCGATCGGCAACAATTCCGGTACTCACAACCGATACTGTTTTCTTTGTGCGTATTCGAACATTTTGGTTAGGTAAGTTACAAATCTGTGAGCGATAAACCAATACCGATTAAACATTGCTGTTAGATACTTTAATTTTTGTGAATGAAACAATTTTCTATGACCTTTAGAATTTATTTAGGATTCTGAATGCCTGCTTAGGCTTAGCCAACCTGTTCTGAATACGCTCAGTAGCTCTACCGAAAGTACCAATGATGCTACCCAGGTAACAGAAGGTTGGTACATCTTTGAGATGTTGTCCCAAGAAGATGTGCCTACTGGTAGTATTGAACCGTATTGATTTTGTTATTCATGTGTATATAATCAGTCCTGCATACGCTGCTTGATTCATTTAAACAACAAGCGTGACGCCTTACACCCAGTTTAATGTTAATGTACCCGTTATTTTGGCCTTTATACTGAACGAAGCAAATAGAATCCATATATAGATATTCTGGTTGGTTGGTTGGTTGGTTATCGTGGTAGTTCGCTGCACGCCAACAGTCAAGTAGAGTCTATATGACTCCGTTTTGACAGGACCACATCACTCGTCAGCTTTTAATGTATCTCAGAATAAATTCAAGAGTAAGGGTACTAGATCCACCCCGTGGCCGTGAGGTATCTCAGTAGATAATTCAGTCCAACTTCAGATATCGCAGAGAGGGTATCCAGTACATGTTCGCCCAGAAATCTGTGTCTTTTAGGCGCTAGTGCAGGACATTCGCAGAGAAGGTGGAAAACCGATTCCTCCTTCTCTCTATCTAGACAGCTGCGACAATAGTCGTTCGATGGAAGTCCGAGTCGACTTGCATGTTTGCCTTACCACCGAGTGACCCGTCAATACCGCCAGCAACCTCGATATGTCCCTCCGACTTCGATATAGATATTCTACTTGTCTAACAATTTTATTTTGCACTTCTTTTACCAGCATCGCTCTCCAAATGGCAGCGTGATTAATAGAGTCAAAGGAAATCTATAAATACGAGACACAGACATTTTGGCGTCTGGTGAGATGATCAATGATCTTTTCGCCCTAAATACCGCCTGTTCCTTTCTACATTCGCGATATACCGCTCGAGAAATGCGGTTGAATAAGATACGGAATATTATCTTATTTAGTTTATTCAAAAAGGTCATGTCTGTCCAACTGTAATGGATAATGAGTGCTTGTTACTAAATTGTTTATACACAGAATAGTCGTCTAAAAGAAACCACTTATTTATATCACGATTTAAAACCGCAAAAGAGTTTAATACTTGTAAACAACTCTGTAAATATAAATATGATTATAATACATTTTTTGTATGGCAACTGTATAGAAATATCTGAATATGATTTATCTGTTTAAAGGGTGGTCCAGAAATAATCCACAAAGCAATAGTGCGCCGCACATTACATCAAGTGTTTTGCCCAACTTAATTTGATATTTCCTTTTTTCAATGTTTGACAACTTCAAACAAAATTGGCGTTCAAATCAAAATGTATTTCGAGCAATTCGTGGTCAGCATAATTGACCAAATGAGAGCCAAAATTGATAGAACGTATCCAATAAACCAATATATAATATATCTAATTGCACACTATATTTATTGAGTTTAATTATTTTCAAATTTTCCTTATCGTCTTGATCCTGACTATATTTTAAACTAGAAAATATATTTTAGAAAAGCATATTATGTGGGAGTACACACTAATCTAACTATTAAACTTTGAAACATTTATCTATGTATATATATCCATACATACGTATGTTTGCATGTGTGTATAAATTTACAAACAACAAACAAAAGGCTAAGTAAGTGCTGGGCAGGGAGTCATGAAATTGTTGGCTAGTAATACTGATGAAAGGAACGTGTGTAATTTTACATGATAAAAGTAAAAAATTAGTTTTAAACATTAATTTGATTCAATTGTTAGTGGGTTGCCGAGTTTGTTTTCATTTACATGATACATACATTCACTGATGACACATAACACTTATGTATGTTGTTTGAAAACTTATCATCACTATGGTAGATCAAAAAGTACAAATTGAATTTTATAAGCATAAAAATGTTAGAACTACGAAAGCCAAAATACATAGGAAACGTGGACGAAAAAAAATAAACTTTATTGGGCATTGTAGTTTATGTTGTTGTTGCCCATAAAATATCATTATTTAAGGCACAAGACAATAATGACTACAATTTAAATTATGCAAACCAAAAGAGAAAAAAACAATAAATAAATGAACAAAACATGACAAGACAAAAAGAACCCGAGATGTGATAAAGATATGAGTAATAGTATTCCTCATATGTAGAGTATTTGTTTAAAACAGTGTTTTTTAAAGCATTTTAAGCCAGTCACATTTTTAAACAAAAAGAAAATAACATAATGGCAAAAAAAGCAACAAAATTTATCAAAAAAATTTATCAGAAATTGTCTATACACAAAAATTTGATATAAAAGAAAATTTATAAATTTCTTTTAATAAAACAAAAACTTATTACAAGTTTTATATTAAAATAAATTTAAAAATGTTTTTCATAATTTTGTTAAACAAAAAATTCTTCAAAAATGTTCCTCACAAAGAAAAGTTATCAAAAATTTCCGCTGAAAATAAACTAAATAAAATTCCTTTAAAAAGGAAATTTATAAAAAAATATACAAAAAATAAATTTATTTTTAAGTTTATAATAAATTTATTAAAAGTTTTCTATATAAAGAAAATTTACTGTAATTTTTTATAAAAATAAAATTATCAAAAAATTTCTTTAAACCGAAAATGTTTAAAAGTTTTCTATAAAATTTATTATAATTTTGAATAAAAACAAAAATTATTAAAAAATTTCTATAAAAGCAAAATTTATTTTAAAATTTCTGTAAAAAAAATGTTTAGACAAAATTTCTAAAGTTATCTATAAAAAAAAATTTTTTTTACTAATTTTTAAAAGTTTTCTATAAAAAAATTTTATAAAAAAAATTTTATAAACGAAATTTTCTATAAAAATAATCAAATATTTTCTACAATAAGGAAATTTATGAAAAAATAAGTTAAAAAAAATATAAAAATATATAAAAATAAAATAAAGAAATTTACCGAAATTTTTCTCAAAAAAAAAAATCATCCAAAATTTTGTAAAAAAATAAATTTTTTAAAATTTTTAATAAAAAGAGAGTTTATGAAAAATATTCTATAAACAAGTTTTTCATAAGAAGAAAATTTATCTAAAGTTCTCTGTAAAAAGAAAATTTATCAAATATGTTCTATAAAAAGAAAATATATAAAGAGTGATTTTTTAGCTATTATCTTTATGGCAACACTGGTTTAAACACTGACGCACGTTTCGTGTTTTATTAAACTGTCAAACATCCTCAGTTTGGTCTATAATTTAACCATGAATAAGACGAACCAATAACGAACAACGCTTGCAAATTATTGAATTTTGTTATCAAAATGCGTGCTCTGTTAAGAAAGTTCATCGCGCGCTTCTTATCAAAAAATTGTATTCAGCGACGAAACTCATTTTTGGCTCAATGGGTATGTTAATAAGCAGAATTGTCAATTTTGGAGTGAAGATCAGCCAGAAGCAATGCATCCAGAAAGTCACAGTTTGGTGCGGTTCATGGGCTGGTGGCATCATTGGACCGTACTTCTTCAAAGATGATGCGAATCGTAACGTAACTGTGAATGGTGAGCGCTACCGTGAGATGATATCCAAATTTTTTTTTTCCAAAAATGCAAGAGCTTGACTTGCATGACATATGGTTTCAACAAGACGGTGCCACACAGCACGCTTAACAATGGACTTATTGAGAGGCGAGTTCGGTGAACATTTTATTTTACGTTCGGGACCGGTCAATTGGCCGCCTAGATCGTGCGATTTAACGCCTTTAGACTATTTTTTGTAGATTATATGGACCGTACTATCGATTCAAATAAAGATATCATGCATTTTTCTGAATTTTATGTATGTATGTATGTTTCCTATAGCTCTTAAAAAATCACGCTTTATTAAAATTTCTAAAAAAAAAAAAAAGAATATATATCAAAACTTTTTTGTTAAAGAAAATTTATAAAAAAAATTTAAATTTCTGTTAAAAAAAATTTATCAAAAATTTATTGTTAAAAAAAAATTTATCAAAATTTTATATAAAAATTAAAATTTACCAAAAATAAAAAATATACGGCCCCTTCTAAAATCGAAATTCTATCATTAAAATCATGCATGGTCTTAGAAAAAATATATATAATATCATTATTTCCAACAACATATAGTCTTCATATTATTATCTGTAGATATTGAAGGTTTTTTTATTTTTATCAAGTGTGTAAGCTTGCTAGAAAATATTTAAATTAACTTAAAATATTTGTTTATGAAATCAGCATAACATTTATTGTTGTATCATTATCACAGTGGGTTTTTATATCTACATCTTGTGCATAACCCATAGATACCGTTTCGATAGAATTAGTTGAGTTTTTTTTTCATAACACTACAGACACTCTTAGTAAGACCAGCGTTTTGTGCGTCCAATAATACTAATTACCAAATTTTGCTAAGTATAACTTCAAATCGCGTTTTTTTATTTCGCTAAAATAGTAAAATTAACAAAACCTTTATATATCTACTGCTACTTTAACCAGTGTAAGCAGCAATAAAAGAATTTAACAAATATATTGCCAGAAAAAAAGCATAAATATTTTTGCATAAATTTAAAAACAAACCAAACAGCAGAAAAAAATCACAAAATCCAATAAAAAAAAAAACTAAAAATACACACATTATTGGAATTACAAATTCAGAGACTACATTCGCTCTTGTGCGTACACTCTTTGAAATTCAGTTTTAGCGCACACACGATTTAAAATTTTTTAAGATTTTCCTTTTTATTCTGCTCATATACATATTTCTTAAAGCAAATAAAGGAAAGTTACATGTACAAAACCAAACGAAATTGAGAAAAATTCGTTAGAAAAAAATCATAAGAAGAAAAATATTTTTCCCTTAAGTATTAAGTTCATTAAAAAATCATGTTGTATATGATTTGAACATAAATTTTCTGTCAGTTTTATAATATTCAGTACCGCATTGAAACATCTTTTCCATAACCAGGCAGAGGACTAAGAATATAATAAAAAAAACAATTGATACGTACATCAGCTATGGCTGGAAAAACTCTTCAATTGCTTGTTTAAAATTTCCCATAAAAATATTCCATCATTAGCTTAGAGATCGATGCTGATGATGATGATTATGAGGAGTTGACGATGATGATGGCAATATAAGTTATTATTTTTACTTGGATTTTTTTCTCATTCCTTTCAATATTTTTTTATTCAATATTTTATACTTTTATCTCTACCCATCATCAGTTTATGTCTGTTGGTTGTAATGAAGACATATGCTGGTATTTAAAAACACTAAAAGGTAAAATTTATGAGAAAACATTTACCAAAACATACACGTAACCTAAAAACAACCTACTCCGTATATATTCTTAAGCAATAGTTTTAAAAATATCATTCGTAAAAAACTGTTATAAACTATATATTGTAATAAAAAATGATTTTCACAATAAAATTTCGAAATCAAGATCCGTTTTGTAAAAAGTGTTGGAAAGAATATTTCTCTGTTCCTAATAATTTCGAGAAGATTATTATTATTATTATCGCTAAAAACTTTTTTTATGGAAAATAACTGTTATACAAATTAATTGTAAGCAAATATACTGATGCAAAAAGAATAATGTTCAAAAACAATAATGTTTTTTAGATTACTTTCAAAAAAAAAAACTGTTTACGTTGCACTTTAAATAAGTGACACTGTCATAAGCAGTAATTTTAAAATAAAAAAACTGCTACAGAAAAAAAATTGTAAAAGAAAATAGTTTAATGCAGAATATTATCATAAAGAATATAGGTTTGTATTTGATTTTTATTTAAGCTTGAGATCACTTTTTTGTTTTTTATATAAAAAAAAAAAACGATAGTTTCAAAAAAACTAAACTGTTATACACAGTAATTTTTGCATCAAATACTGTTATACAAAGCAAATTTAAAAAAAAAAATATTTTATACAAAATATTATCGTATTAGAAATACTGTTATACGTAACACTATAAAACGAAATACTGTTATAAACAATACTGTTATATACAATATTGTTACATGATACCGTTATACACAATACTGTTATACACAATACTGTTTTTACACAAAACTGTTATACGCCATACTGTTATGCACAATAATGTTATGTACGATACTGTTAAACGCAATACTGTTATACACCATACTGTTATTCGCAATACTGTTATGCACAATAATGTTATGCACAATACTGTTGTACACAATACTTTTATACTTAATAATTTTATACACAATATTTTCAAAATAATAATATTGTTGTATACAATAATTTCTTAAAAAAATACTGTTAAACACCCCAGCAAAAATGTATTTTGTACCGGTAAGCAGTAAAAAATCATGCCTTCTTATAGCGCAATATTAGAGCGCATTCGACTCGCTTCTTCTCTCGCTTACGAGGATGCAGGAATGTAAGCGAATGATTACCTCTCTTTACTGTAGTTCTTAAAAAATTTATTGCAAACACATAAAAGAGACATGATATTACTGCATTAACCATGTGTGAAAATAGCAAATAATTAGAGCATCAAAGAGCCCTTCCAAGTGGGACATCTCATATAAAAATCATGCCTTCCTGAAGCAGGTTGGGAAAGGAGAGTACATTTGTCTCTCCCTTACAAACCTGCTTCTGGCTATGCAGTAATTTTTGCTGGGTTTATATCTGCTATTTAAAATGCTATTATACACACACTTTTTAAAGAACTATCTGTTATACACAATCCTTTCTTTATAAAATACTGTTATGCAAAAGTTTTTATAAAAAGTACTGCTATATGCAATATTTCTGTAGACGATATAGTGTTATACCCATAAATTTTTTAGAAAATAATATTTAAAAATTATCTTCAGACAAAGGTATTATGTATGACAGTGCTATATAATATTTTCTAAATAAAATACCATTCTATATTTAATTTTTATAAGAAAGGATTTTAATGTACATACTAATATTCGTCGACGAAGTCAACTAGAGATTTAATAAATATTTTTTTAATATATGTAACATTGTGTTGTAATATTATTTTGTACCACCCTATGGTATATGTAAGCACATGCATCTATGCATAAGTTCTCTAACACACAAATGGACGTGCAGTGAATTGGTGTGTTTGCATATTAATACATTAATGAATACAGCGAGAAAATTGATGAGAAAGCATTACGGACTCAAGCACACACTCAAGGAGACACTGAAACAGACACACAATGGCAAACACACATGTACATTGTAGAACTCACACATATCCCTGTTAAATCTATACAAAATCTATATTAATGGTATCGCTGAGAAATGTACGCGCAAACTGACAAAAATCTATACTATAAAAGTAGAAAAATTGAATAGATAGTTGGCAAAAACTCGTTTGCACATAGATCACATGTGTATTTATAGTGGTAAACATGCACAAGTTTATGTAGGCATAGTTTCAACAGAAATGTATTCATGTGCAACTGTGTATATATACATTTTTTTCTGAGTATCTGTGTTTGGATATGTAATAGCACAACGCCAATGTTTAATATGTTTTATATTGCCATCTTTTCCACTAACGTGGCAAAATAAAATTAAAAAAAAAAACACAGAATTAGAAAATGAGCGAATTTATATGAGGATGTGAAACATCTTGCAATTCTTGCATATTGCACATATACTCATCTACACAAATACATTGGAATTAACACTTTTATACACATATTCTAGATACGATATGAACCATGGCTGGCTGGATAGTTACACTTAAGCACACTATCTCTTACATAGGCAAACATATGAAATGTATGTAAGTTAAGGTTTGATTTCAGTAAGAAATGTACTTGTATTCCGATAAAGTTGCTGAATATACAACTAATGGTTGTTAAATTTATTCCAGCTACAACAAAAACCAGCAATATTTTTTCTATTTTCTAAGTTTTCTCTCCAATCTTTTCCTACAAATACATACACTCCTAGTCTTAGTAGGTAATAAATATATATATATGTATGTATGTATGTATGTATTTATGTATGTATGTATATATGCATCTATATATCGGGTGTCCCATCTAGAACGCAATTTTTAAATTTGGCGCCATTATTGTTTGCTAGTAGAAGGTACGCGGTTAGTAAAAATTGAGCGCTACACGAATGAACAACGTATTCTCATTGTGAAATTGTTTTACCAAAATGGTGAAAGTTTTGCGGCTACAGTTCGCAAATTGCGATCAATTTAGGGTCACAATAATGCTCCAAAAGAGTCAACTGTAAAGAGATTAATGGATAAATTTGCCGAAACTGGGTCTGTTAGTGATGTAAAGACAACAACGCGCCTTCGACCAGGTCGATCGACCGAAAATGTCGCAGCTGTACGTGATGATGTCGCTCAAACTCCATCCACCTCAATTCGACACCGAGCTCAGCAAATTGGTGTCTCCAAAGTTTTTTCTTGCCTAGAATTGAAGAAATTAATGTGGGCATGTGATTTCAACAAGATGGCGCCACATGTCATACAGCCAGAGAAACAATTCAATTGCTGCATCAGTCATTTCCCGGTCGTGTTATTTCGCGTTTTGGAGACCAGAATTGGCCGCCGAGATCGTGTTTTTTTAAGATTTTTTTCTTTGGGGTTTTTTGAAGTCGATGGTTTACGCGAATAAGCCGACGACTCAAGCCTTAAAAGAGGAAATTGGACGCTGCATTATGAAATACCGCAGCATTTATGCAAAAAGGTCATTGAAAATTTCATTAAAAGATCACGTGTGTGCCAGCAAAGCCGCGGCGGCCATCTGCACGTCATATTGTTCCATACATAACCTCATTCTGTCTACTTTACGATATAATAAAGTTTCACGATTTTTTTTTTAAATATCTGTGTTTTATTTAAAATTTAAAAATTGCGTTCTAGTTGGGACACCCAATATACATATACATATGTTGTACCTTGTTACTTGCTTTTTGATGCTGCTCATATTTACAAGTAGTAGTGTTAGAACAAGTGGTGATGGTAGCCAAGCATTTACTAGCATTACTGTTTTTGTATGTATTTTATACTTCCACGACCAACTCTTTTCCGATTTCTCTTCCATTCAGAAAACCCTACATTCGTTTGTTTGTTCATTCGTTTCCTTATTCATCCATTCATTTATTTGGTTATTTGTTTAGGGGAGCGTTAAGTGTAATCGCGCTTATTATTAAATTGAAATTTGCATCAATAATTGGTAATTTGCTACTAACTACATTCATGCATTATTGCGTTTGTATGTGTAAATGTAGGAACGAGTAAAAACTGTATATTTTTTAATTTTTCGTCTTCTTTTTGCAGCTCTGGGAATTTTTAGGCATTAGCAGTATTATGTTTAATGCAGATATTTTTTTATTTATTTTTTTGTTATATTCTTATTTGCACTGTGTTATTCTTACAATTTGTTGTATATAAATGTGCAAACTGTGTCGGATAAATAATAATTTCTAACATATTTAATGGAATTATTTGTCGACTTAATACTCGATAATGCTTAAGGTTTTATAATCGATTTAATGGTGTTGTCGAAGCAGGAAAATTTAAATGTATTGAAATCAGGGTACACATTTACAGGTTGTAGTAACAGCTTAACTGACTTTTTTGTGTCCAAAACATATATAAAAAATGCTTCAGTCCAAAGAGCTGTCACATTTTATATATACAAAAGGAGAAAAAAAATTTGAAAATTTTATTTAAAACTAGTTATCGTGTAAACAATTTTATTCAGTTACTCCTGAGGTGTTTTTTTTTTTACTTTTATTATTTTGTTTACTTTCAGCTATAGTGGCAACCCTGTTTCCTTTGGTTTTCTGTAAAAATAATGAGAAATATTTTGCGCACATTTAATTAGTTTTCGTAAAACAATTAACAAGTTTTAGCACGATTTTCACACGGGACCTGTGTTGCAGTTTTGTATGCAGTATATGGTGCTGACTTTTTTCTTTTGCTTTTTTGTAATTTTTTAATGGTTATACTCTTACAACTTTTTAAGGAGCAATATTTTCTACATGTAAATACATACATATATACATACATACACACGAACATAACATATTTATTTAAGAAGCATGTTAAGCATACGAAAACGATTGTTTAAATAATTATATTCAGAGTTTGCAAAATGTATGAAAGCATGAAAATTCTAGAAATCAAATACAATGAAAAATATGCTTAAGAGAAACATTAAGAAGTGTGTTATTAAAGGTCAAGTAGTGTTATTCCAAATGGGAAAACTATTTAAGTGCTTAATATTTAAGGAGGAACTTTCAAAAAATTATTAAAAGTTTGTAAAGAAGTTTCCTTTTGCAAAACTATTCTGATGCCCTTAATATAATTATGAGAATTAAAAATGTATAAATAAATAAGAACGCAAAAAAAATCAATATTTAAGTGCTTAAACTATTTAAGTGCTTAGGGCCGTATTCATAAAAAATATTTTAGGTTTGTTGAAGGCTTATTTGACAAATTTCTCTACAACATTTGTCAAAAAAGCCTTTAATAAACCTGAAATATTTTTTATGAATACGGCCCTTAATATTTAAGGAGAAATATTAAAAAAATTATTATAAATTTGCAAAGAAGTTTGTTTTTGCAAAACTATTCTGAGGCTCTTGATAAAATTATGAAATTTAAAAATGTATAAATAAATAAATAGAAACGCAGAAAAAATCAAGATTTAATCAACAAATAATGACAAAAAATTTGGTTTCGAAAAGCACTCAAAAACAAAAGATATTTGGATACAAAAATTAAGTTTTCACGACTTTACAAACAAAATTTAAACTATTAAACTGAGTTTTAGATAGTCCATAGGATACAGTTAATAAGGAGTGCTAAAAGTTTGTCCAAAAAAATGAAATCTATTTAGCAAAAAACGTGAGCCAATCTTTTTAAACTTTGGCCAAAGATAAAACAAATTGTTATTTATTAATATGTATACAAGCTTATGTACCCTTGTAAACACACAATATGGTTGCGTGTTTGTGTGTATGTATTCAACTACAAATGTTAAGTATTGATTACATATAAAATAAGCTGGTGTGAAACTTTTAAACTTGTACTCAGATCAGGCATGCAAAATGAGAATAACAAAAATTTACAAACTTTCAAAAAAGTACCCTTTATTTAGACGGATGATACTAAATTCTTTTATTTGTACTGTTTTTGTAAATTCATATTTTTTTTTTTTTTTAATTTAAATAAAAACGTATATACAAATTTATTTGCTTGGGGTCAAGTGTTTCCAGGTCACCACTATTGTCGACTATTTTGTTGACTTGTTGGTGTTATGGTCAACAAAATAAACTGGTTTAAATAATAAATAGAAGGTTCGATCGAGAACTCACAAATTTGTACGAATTTGTACAAATTTTTACTGCATTTTACGAAATTGCGTTCGTTAACACAAATTTGTAGTAAATGAGAGCACAAATAGGGAGCGAAAAGTGACAGTTCTTGACTGAGTATTTGCAAATTTTTACAACAGAAATTTCTTGCAGTAAGATTTAGCAAAACCAAAAAACATATGATTCAAAAGGTAAACAAACAAAAGTTAGCAAACAAAAAGTATACAATTTGTGAAAAAAATATTTAAAAAAAGGAAAATCCAAGCAAAAGTGCAAAATATTATTAAATTTAAACTGTTTGTGAAATTAAGTTAGTTAACAATGTCTACAGATGAAAGAATAGAACTGCCTGAATCTGGCGCAGGTATACATACTTAAATACATATTTACACGTAAGTATGTATGTATGTACATAGTTCCCATTAAACTTTATTTATTTGCCATCAGCTGTTGCTTCAATCTTACGAATTTTTACAAATGTCTGTTCGAGTACTTTTTTGGACAAATGCTCTTTTTGAGAGTAAAATTTTCAATTTACTAAATAATTACTCATTTACTACAAAGTGCAGTAAAAGTACTCGAACGAACCTAGAAAATATACAAACATTTGACAATAAATTTATTTTGGTTTATTCTGCATTCAAAAATAAATATAAATATTGTTTTACAACCGGTGGAAAACCCGGTTTTTTCCTCTTTCTGCTGACGGTTTTTCTAAATGTTGATTTTTCGAATATCGAATACACCGGTTTTTTTATCCGAAAAACCCGGTTTTTTATTTTTTAGTTTATTTTCATATATCTTTTTAACCAATCGTATCATAGTATATTTAGTATGCGAAAATGATATAAAAACTATTAAATATTCTTCCATAATATTGTAAGAAATTTGTTTGTTGTTTAAAAAACAAATGTAAAATAAGAAAAATAATTGAGCTTAAATATTATTTTTTATAGGATATAAACCTAACGTTAAAAGTTAGAGGTAATTGAAGAATATACTTAGCTGATCGATCACTTTTAGGTAACTAGTGTAGTTACCAACCAATAATCCGTCCTTCCAGATCCTAATTTTAATTAATTTATAGCAGCCTTATAAAAAGTCTTATTTATTTATGTATAAATTTACTGTATTTAATAATTTTACTTGTAAACAGTACCTTTTGTTCTTAAATTCAGCTAATTGAATTCAAATTAGTCAACTGTATTCATGTCAGCTATTGCTGTAAAAATTTCGTATTTAGATATAATTTTTATTATAATATTTCATACAACTTTTTTTTAATTTTTTTCTTTAAATATTATATTTTATATACTCGGTTAACCGGTTTTTTCTCAATTTTCTCAATTTTTAAAATTCTATATTTCAAACTATTTGAAAACCGGTTTCTTAAAAAAGTCGAATAATCGATCACCCTACTATTTAGTCAGTGGTTTTAACATCACTAGTGGATTTTCAATGACAAGTCCATGTTAAATGTTAAAAAACATTGTCTGGGTTATAATTGATCAGTAGTACTGGTGATAGAGTCAATAGTGAATAAGTACTGTTTCACTTCATTTCTTTATGTGTGTAAAAAATGTTAGTTAACTTAAAGACATGTGAAGTTCAATAGCACTAAGTACTTGTCTCACATATATACAAAAAAGTAACATGACTGTCACAATCGCACCATCTTAACGCAATAAACAGGAGACAGATCCACTAAGAAAGATATTTTTTAAAACACAAGCGTTAAAAAGTAATAAAAGTAAAATGGCTTACCTAAATTTTGCAAGTTCACAGTTAAAAATATTTCCTTTGCCATTACCTTTTTTAAATACAATTTATTTAAATAATATAATAGTATGATCACGAATTGATTATAATTATGGAGTAATAGCACAAATGCAATAATATCGGTAAAGTCTTTTGATATTTCAAGGGGGAAAAACAGAATAAAATATTTAATTTAATTTAACTGAGCCGATTCGGAAAAAATTTAGCTTTTTTATTTCCGACACTATTTTTGATTTAAAACTTTGACATAGTTAACTGTATTCTACTGGTGAAGTCCTTTCAAGTCAAGCATTTTTATTTGTTCTACATATTTAATCTCTTGGTTGTCCAAAAGTCGCAAATACGTAGAATACGCCATGCGATAAGACAGAAAACATATAAAACAATAAATGATAAATAATATAAGCAAATGAATTTATTTATTTAATAGTTACTTTTGATAATATATGTACATAAGCTTATGGTAGGAAAAATAGGATAAATATGTTTTTAAATTAAAAATTTAATTTACTAAACGTCAACTGCCAGCTGCTGTCAAACAGCATCAAGCATCATTGTTATTTTGCTTACTTGGCAGCACTTTCATTTAAAATAAAAATGTATGAATTAATTTTTTCATATATTTTTTATAATTATATATCCATGTAAAATTCAAATTCACATTTAACATTTTGTTGCACTTAAATACATAAGTAAATATACGAAATTTCAATATTTCATCAATCAAAACAACAGCCGAAGGTTTGTGTCCACACTGAAACAGCAGTATAGTTTGTGTTCACGCTACAAACTCAAACACTCAACCAAACACCAAACATATGTTTGAGTGTATGTGTTTAAACAATTTTCATTTGAGAAATTTAAATATTAGGAAGATATCAACCAATATGAAATGTATATAAAACGAAAGATATCATCTTCATTTACCTACAAAAAAATTTTTAAAAACAGTTATCTTGCCGTTTTCTCATAATCAATGAACTAAAGATTACAACAATAACAATCTGACATGACTCCCTATATCGTAAGGTAAGACGTATTCTACGCCAAAAACGATTTTCGTTTTAAATTTTATAATCAAAATCCGAAAAATTTGTATTTGGGTAATTTTATCTAAGTTAGTTTCAAATCGATTGATGAAGTTTCCTCGGAAATAATTTTGTAAGTTACAACTGATAGTTTGATATCACTAGACTATCCAAAATTTATTTAGAAGCTTTAATACTTTGATATGTTTTATAATAATATATATTTTTCAAATAATTTTTTGCCTATAACTTTGACAATTAGTTACCGATTAGTTCTCGATTATCTCTTAAAGTATATAGTATTTATAGGTAGTAGCAAAGGATCAATAAATTATCCTAGGGTGTAAAAATTTAAATTTCTTTAGTAAAAATATAGGAAAAACCAGAGGCACCCTCGTGTTTGCTCATATCTTAGAAATTTATGGAGTACCACATACATGTCTCTGCAGCATGTGGAGCTTAAATAATTTTAAACAAACACACGGACAGATGGACAATTTTCTATCTATCTATCTATCCTATCTATAAAATTTTAGAAAATATATTCGTTATGGGCTTGGAAATTACTATTGTAGAAATTTCAAATGGAATGACAGCTACATATAGTCACATCAGGTGAAGGTCATAAAATAAGGTCTTCATATATGTTACATAAAAAGTTTTATTTTTGAAAGAAAAAAAACACCTTTAATATTAAATTTGTAGCAAGAATTTCGCTAACGAAACAGCTAGTATATTGCTAATAGGTAGAACTCAACAATCAATATTAATATTTAAGTTAAAAGGGTACGCATTAAACTTTTACACAGCTCCTGCACATTGAAGGCATTGTGGGTGAGAGAGGTAGAGAGAATAGCGAGAGAATAGAGAGAATCTTGTACTCGCAAATTCCTTTGGGTTTTTATTAGCGCACATGTTGTAATCACATAAGGTGATAGCGCAGACGGACAGAATTTTTCATCTCCCTTTTTTTAAATGGAGTTTGATAACTCTTGGGACTGAAATCTTTTTTTTTTATATATGGAGTTTGATAAGCATTAGGATACAAAAAAATAGCCAGCTATACTGGCATTGCTACCTGTATAAGTGTATCCCGTTAGCACATCTATGTTCACTTAAGGCTATAATACACGGCATGTTTTTTACATCTGACTTTAAAATTTGTGAGACATATGTAAATCTACATGTCTGTCAAAATTGTACTTTTACGCTGATTACTTTGCAGCAGCAGAGATTTCTGCCAACGACTGATGTCACATGTTTTTACAGAAGAAAATAGAGCGCACTCTAATTAAAATTTTGTCAGATGTCTCAACTCATGTTTTTTTACAGAAGAAATGTTTTAAAGGTAACACACGACATGTTTGTATTAGCAGTGGAGAATTTGACAAGTCAGACGTAAAAAACATGCCGTGTATTAGCTCCTTTAAATACCCAAAATAATAACATAGACACACGAGTTTTAATAAATTCTAAATTCTGTATCCGAACATCAAACAAATTCTAAAAAAATTTATCAAACTAAAATCTGGACGTGTAAGAGTTTTATAACCTGCAAATAGTCTTTATGAATTGGGCACACTCGAATTCTTTAAAAAACATACGTGAAATGTAATAAAATATGGAGATTTTGAAATAGCGCTTTTTTAGTAATTGACCATGCCATTGTACTTTTTAGTGTCAAATAGTGCGAAAAAAAGTACAATTTTAGCAGTTATTGCATCTCTGACTCAAAATTGCGTGGAGTCAATTAAATATTTATTTAAAAGTTATTTAAAGAAGATAGAATATTTTAAATTCGATACAACTACAGCTCAATTGTACTAATTTTCTTGTGAGTAATTTTTTACTAAAATAAGGTTTATGAAAAATATGTAATTAATTATTAAAAAAATGTTTTCCTTTCTTTTTTAAAATATTAATAAATTTAAAAATTACTTACTTCAATTAGAGGGTATTGTTTTTTTAACAATATGAAAACTATAATAATACGACCAAGTTTAAAAATTAATAAAAAATTTCATTATCCTCTGCGCACCATTTAAATTATGAAAATATTTCCGAATATAAACTAAAAATTAGCAGACAAGAATGTGTTTTTATTGTATTTTTTGCAGTAAAATTTTTCCATAAACATTTTATCTAATTCCATGCAACTTTTGCTCTCAATTTGCTTTAAACACACAACAACTACATGTGTTTGCCAGTTTAATGGAGAATAAAAAATGTAGAGACGAACCATTTAAACAAGAATTTTTTATTGTCTCTCTACAAAAAAAATATTTTACGCTAAAAAATGTTGAGAATGCGAATGCAAGTCCTTGATCTTTTTCTCAAAAGCGGATTATTGTTTGTGTCATTTTTGGTGCATATGCAGCAGCAGTAGCGACAAGGCTGAAGTCAAAACTTGTTTGGTGTATTAAAATTATTTTAAAATAGATAATATACTTATGGCTATGTGTGAATATGCGTATTTTTTTTTTTTTTTTTTGTACAGAACCATGCCTGTGGTTTTATTTATTTGTTTATTTTCTTTTTTTTTTTTGTTTTGTTTTAATAAAGTTGGTCTCTAAAGTTTTGCGTTTGTAGTCATATTTAAGTTTATAGTGTATATAAATGTTATATTCATCCTTGCACAAGCATATTTCTATGTATAAATTTTAAGTCTGTATGTGTGTTAGAAACTTAATGCGTTTGTATATGTTTTTGATATTATGCTTTTGGCACTACTATAGTTTTTCATATTTTTTTTTGTTAATATTCCATTGCATTTTTGTATGTGAGCGAACGTTAAAGCACTATTTTAGCAATTTTATCAAGGATATAAAAATACGTTTATCTATGTGCACGTATGCTTGTGTGACATTGTCATTGTCACAGTGGTTAAATTAAATAAATTCAACATAAAATCAAAAGTTCTTGTTAGCGTTAAGGGGTGATAAGAAATGGTTAATTAATTTTGTTTATTATTGAATATCATATTCATTTAAAGTGTTCAATTTGTAGTTGTGTTTTGAAAAATCAAATATAATTGCAAATAACATGGTTTGATTTTTTCCACTCTAGCAAAAGCATTCGATTTAAATATTGGTAAAAAGTTTTTGAAAAGGGTAAACACAAAAACGTTTTCTTTCAGATGGGTTTATAAGTGTCAGTGTCAATTGAAATACTTAGATTATATAAAAAAAATTTTCTGCCATTTTTAATTGGTTAAAAATTTAACTGTTAACCATTTAGTTGTTTAATTGTGACAGGAAGCTTTTTATTATTTATCCACGAACTCCTTTAAACCGTACTTATTTTGCAATTTGATTATAAGAAACGTGTATCCCAGTTTTATCAAAGCATATTCCATTCTAGTATTGATAAGATAGTAAAACTGATCCAAAATTATGTTAAAATTCCAGTGAATCTATAACGTTTAATTGTGACCAAAAATGTACTAAGTTTTTCAAAATTAAAAATTCTTGTTTGTAGCCACTAAAAAAATAAAAACACATTATTCAACGCAATAAGTACTGTGCTGACAAACAGTTTATTTACTGCTATTTTTGGAGGCTGAGTGAAAGGAGAGCGGAATTTATTTCGTTCTGAACAAGTCAGCAATTTCTGTGAAAGACTGTGTTGCTGTTTTAGTTTTTCGCTCTCCCCATCTCCCTCCCTTAAGAGTCATATTTACTTGACGAGTGCCTAACCTTGGTGTATATTCAGTATAGGTTATGGAACTATTACCAACACCTGATCAGAATATCTATTCGAGGCTTGTTATTGACCCATTTTGTACGATGGGAATCAGTAAGCCTCTGGAATTTATTATAAACTGATTATTACTAAGATCTCTTCGGTAATATATGGTAGCTGTGAATTATTCCTAGAGTAAAAACAGATCAGGCAGTTGTTTTGGGGGCTGATGTTTGTAACTGTGCCGGACTTCGTTAGACTAATAATGTTTCTGAGTGCTGGGTCTTGTTGCCTTTTAATCAATAATAGAGAATGAATGCATAGGTAGTAGACCTATGCTCTTCGGGTAATTATTTATGTTTTGGCATGCTGTCGACTTTAAACAGAACAAGTTACTTTGTGACCTGTACGTCTTCTTTCAAAACACTGTACACAGACAAAAACCAAGATATTTGTTTAAGGAGGCATAATCACAAGTGGTCATCATTAAGTTGCACAACATAACAAAAAGAAGTGAGTGCGTGTTCTTTAGAAACTTTGACCCATTGCAAGACCACCATCAGATTATGCAACTCAGGGCGGGTACTAACGACAATCAAATCACATTCATTCTTCTTACAACCCACATTAATTATACTGTAATATATAGAAGTACAAGTCTCTCTCACTTTCATAGTATGTGTTATATTTTTGTTGTGTTGAATTTTTGGTTTTACAAAAAGTATACGAATAAGCAAATAAACGGATTTGATAGATATATTATCAAAACATTTTAGTGAATTAAATGTGACTGTCAATACGTGCGTGTGTGAACAACTTCATTGTTTAAATTTGATAATGATTGTTATTGAAATATTTCATACGAACTTTTGCTTGCTAAAACAATATTTTTTGACTGAAGAGCTCCGACCCATATAAGCTATTTTCATTCGGATTAACTTGCGTTTAGACGGAGTGAAGCATTTCCTATACAAAATACTTTAAAAAAACATACGTAAGTGCACCTACTTTACTTTATGATCGTTATTTAGCACGCATTTAATGTTCTCAACTGTATTAATATCTAAAAGTCTAGGCCTTCAGTTTAATATATGCGACAGATCTATGTTGCGTTCTTCTACAAACATTTTTTAATTTATATTGTAATAAAGAAGGGGGTTTTCCGAAAAATAAGAAATAGATTAGCAGCGTTTAAAGGCGGCCATACATTTCGTTCTTGTTGGTAATGCAAAACTTTATGGTTTAAACTGTCAGTGTATGAACAAAAACAGTCACTTTTGCACGCGTTGATAAATATCTGTTGCAGCTTAATTTTAACTGTTCGTTTTCAAACGTGTTCGTTCAAAACTGCTCTTGTGTTTGATTACGCAGGTAAAACGGATGGCTTTTTTAGTGTAAAATACCAGGTGATATTACAACGCCAGCTGATTTTTTATTATAATGTTTTGCTTTAATTATAAGAATAAAATTTTATGTTTTGCAGTTAATAGAAATTTGTATTCAATCCATATCTAACCAGCTGGTGTAAAGGTGGCAGCTGAATTATTTTCCGTGCACTACTTTTTTTAAGCTCACTGACAAATTTGTATTGAGATTTACTTTTGTTTTTATTATTGGCTTCGTGATGCCACCGTGTTAAGTAAATAAAATTTGAACCAAGGTAAAAAAACGTCTAGTGTATGGATATGTTCATTGTTCGTGTTAACCCTTACAGTTTTACACATGCAGTTAAAACTGCCAAAAAATAAAGAAGAATATGGCCACCTTAACAGTATGCAATCAATATACATATAGCAACTCTGCGAAAACTCGCTTTAAACTGTTTGCAATTTCAGACATACACCCAATTCAGACGATGATTTAAAATCGAGATTTTTTTTATTATCTTTCAAAAAAATCTACCAAAAATTTCTTTCATTTATACGATGATTTTTTTATTAGCTTTTTTATCTTTTATTTTTATACACAACTTAACTTTTTTTAATTTGTATTTCTTAGTAAATTTTCAGATTTTTTTCTTTAAAAATTTTAACTTCAAAAAGGAAAAACGAAAAAACCATAATAAGAAAACTCAAATGAGTGTTAAGAGAAATACAAAAAAAAACTTCAAAAACAGAAAGCGTGATGTTTTTTCTTCTTAATTTTCTTAATTTTTTAAATCATCGAGCAAATTGAGTGATACTTGAAAGATTTTAAACAGGCGCTGCTTGTACGAAGCTTTAATTTATCTTGAAAACTAAAGGATATTTGAAAAAAAAAATCCTGACTATATGGCTTCTTACATTTCACGCAGTATGTCAGAAACATTTAAAGAGCTATAATTTGTTTTAAGCTTATTAACTTATTCTACAACTATCACACCCACCCGTATTTATTTTGACTATCATAATTAGAAGCAAACAAATATATCTCGGCCTACAAAGCGACCATCTTTTTAGAAAGACCAACACACTGTTTTCCTGTTTTATAAACATTAAAATTTTGGTGCCTCATAACAGAATGATACAGTTTTTGACAGAAAAATGCATGCTCATGTACACAAAAAACATCTGCATATAGTTTTTTAGCTTTGAAATTGTATATTTTTTATTCGAAAATAAAACAAAAACACGCAATATGTATTAAAACTGCATGTATGGTTTAGAATATTTTGATGACAAATTTAACATACAAGTAGTAAATGGTAGCAGCACTTTAGCAAAAGGAACACAAGCACTACTATTATAAAGCGTTAAAGTGTATTCACACACAAACATAGTTGCCACCATTTATATGCAAGTACATACGCAGACACTCCATTACAAAGAACATAAATTTGTTTTTGTGTTCATACATATAAAAAAAAATAAGAATTTTTAAAACAAAAAAATGCATTTAACTTTAGTTTGAACTTGCTGAAAAATATTTTGTATTTCATGCTTTTCAAATGCAAAAATTATTTTAAAGCTCAGGGGAATATATGAAAATATTTACCTGTTGGTCTCTACAGGAGGCCTTCATTTTGTACCGTTTTTCCTGTAGGAGGCAACATACCAGAATAATTGTAAAAGAGTCATTTTAAATTTCCCACAAAAATTTCATATAAAAAAAATTCAGATTGAAGGTCTAAAGGACTTTCTTCAATTTTCCAACAGTGAAGAAGAAAAAAATCGACGTACACATAAATGTAGGTTTAAAAATGTGTATGGGGAAGCTTGTCAGCTACACTATGGAATTTTGATAGAATTTTTTTCGTTTGTTGTTTCTTTATTTTCTTTGGTGTTTCTTAACATCTTTAAGCACAACAGTAAGAGAATTTCTGTTTTCTATTAGTTTATGTCACTGTGTCACTTAAAAATAAAATTTTCGCACACACAGACACAATTTTGTTGTGTAAATTTGCAAAGAGAAAATAACAGCAAATCTTAGACCTTAAATATATTTGATACCAACGAAAGTAGGTCAAACTTATTTACGAAACGATGCTTTAAATGGCAAAAGAAACTGACATTTTTAATGTCTTTATTAATTTGTAAGAAATTTCAGACAAATTTTAGATTTTACACTTAAGAAAGAAACAAATAAATATTTATGTTCGAAGTTGAAAAGTTTATAAATCAAAGTGGTTTGATTTTGATCTAGATAAATTGTCGATAACAAATTAATTTATTTATCACCAATTAGTAGTAGTTCTTTTTATTTAATACAGTGTATTTGTATAAACTATGCAATAAACAGAAACTGAGTTCACAATAATTAATTTATTTGTGTCCTGTTTAAGTAAGTTATTGCAAGTTTAAGGAATCAGCTCTTACACGATGGAATCTGTTCATGTAACGCTTTTTATATTCTTAGTGTTAGGAGAGATTGTTGCACTAAATATATTACCATCACAGGTACAATTCCTCACCCTGTTTACACACCCTCGAATATCATACAGAACAAAATTGAGGCACCAGCTCTTAATATATTGTCAAAGGATTAGTTTTTTTATATTTTAATTTCATTAGTTTAATTAAAAATAATATAATATTCATTTTTGTTTCTTTTAACATTTGTGCCGTTTACTTTGTTTATTTATTTATTTCACACCTTTGTCATCATTATATTTATGAACAATTCACATTTTGTAACACCGTATAAATATAAAAAAAAAACTACAGCACAAGTTAGTTGTATATAAGTCATACATAGTGAATATCGAGTTGAATTAAATAACCGTGAAGTAGTAAATAAACTATCGTAATACTTTATTGTGTTTAAATAAATAAACTTTCATAACGTGATTACTATTTGCAATAAAACAAATCCAAGTTCATTTAAAGAATATAAACTAACGATTATAAAAGGTATGAAAAGACGTATACAGAGTTGAATTCCAATTTATGTACGATAGTAAGAACATTTAATGTAGGTTAATACGGTTCTCAAGCTATTATAAAATCTTTAAGCAAAGTAAACTTCCACGTAAAAACACTTGATAACAAAACATTACATTAGATTTAGAAAAACACATTTCATTAGTTTAATGAAATATTAGCGTTTTGTTGATAAAACTATGTTTTCTTTGAACATTTTAAACGATTTTCTTGTCGTTTTAAGTAGTTTTCGCTTTGAGTGCTGAATAACTCTTTTTCAAGCTTCAAACCATAATAGCAGGGAACAAGTAAAAGTGATATATTTGGCCGTGCCGAATCTTATATACCCTTCACAACGTGTAGTCATGCAATAGCAATTGATTGTATCACCATTCATCTCATATGAAATACGTACATACATATTCAAAACATCCCATTGCAGAATTTTAAATTGAGTTTACGTATGTATGTTTCCAAAAAAAAAATTACAAAAAAATAAAAGAAAAATGTATTAAAAACAAAAAAAAAAACAATAAAAAATTAAAAAAAAAATGTTAAAAATTAAAAAACAAAAATTTTAAAAATATTAAAAAATATAAAAAAAAATAATAATAATAAAAATAATATATAAAATATGAAATTAAAATAAAAATTTTTTTTTTTTGGCTCAGCTGGGATTCGATGCCACGTTTACTCTAACTAGTATATATGCATGTTGTTGTTGTAATTGTGGAAAAAAAAGAGGTGGTCGTGGTTTTTTGCTCATATCTCAGAAAGTTATGGGGCGATTATGCTGAATTTCAATAATGATTCATTCCCGGATATTTCCAAAAGATTGATACCATACTCAGGTCTAAGGAACATATAGTTGCTTCTAAAAGTTGATTTCAACCAACATACGGACAGACGGACAGTCGGTCAGGGCTTAATCGACTCCTCTATTCATAAGCTTTCAGAAAATATATACTTTATGTAGAAATTACAAAGCTATATATACCCTTGTGCACGACAGGTGAGCTTCCCAAGTCCTACATAAAATTTTTATTTACTGCCTGTTCAACGATGTCGAAAGAACACCCAAGCGAAGTTTCATTCGTACAAATATATTGAAAACAACAACAAAAACTAAAATTTTGTTTTTGTTTTCAACGTATTTGTACGAATGAAATTTCGCTTGGGTTTTCTTTCGACATCGTTGAACAGGCAGTTAGAGACAAAGTACCGCATTCGAACGTGATCGAAATTTAAAAATTGTTTATACCTAAAACAGACCGAAGTCGATCGTTCTCTTTAAGTGCGAAACAATTACTTCTTACAAACTAACACTGCCGCTATTTGTATACCCTTCACACGGGAGTGTATATTATATTATTATTATTTGTTTCTTTTTATCTCAAGAAAAGTAATTATACTTTTATTTGAATAAGTTCCCTCTTTTTCTCCCATCTGGAGGTGATTTTGATATGTATATGTGTTACCTGTTGGCAAGCCCACAAAATTAACCTACAGTTTTCAAAATTTATTATTTAAATATTTGTAATTTTTATTTAACATTTTTAACGAATAAATAAATTATTTTTGTTTTGCGTACTTTGAAAAATTACACCTTGTATAAATATATACTTTATATCTTAAAAATATTAAAAGTTAAAAGTTTTTAAAAATATTGAATACCTAAATACGTATAATTTTTTTAAATAATGATATTGAATAACTGTTCAGATTCTAATACTAAATAATGCTAAAACTATTGGACCGATTTTTATAAAAAAAAAAGGTTCACTGTTTTAAAGAAGTACCGCTTAAATAATATGTTAAAATTCGTTAACAAACAGAAGATAAAACTGTCCTCAGCTATCTGCCTCAAAGTATGTGACAGAGCATAGAGAAAGGGACCTAAGGGTAAAAAAAACAATTTTCACTTTTTTTTTGATGTGGACAACATCTGAGCATCGAATGAGACTGATCCCATGCCCCAAAAGTGTTCCCTCCCAGAGATATGCGCGTTTTATAAAAGTGAAGTCGACGATTCTAAGCGCAAATAGAAAGGGACCTAACGGTACAATTTATTTATTTTCATTTTTCCCCTATTAAATGAACAAAATAACTTAATTTTACGAAACTACAAAAAAAATTTATTTTTTCCTAATGAACACTTTAAAAAAATAGAAAAAGTATTTAATCTTTAAAATGGCTCTCCTGAACAAAACCTGTTTTTACCCTTAGGTCCCTTTCTCTATGCGCTGTCACATATATTGATGAAAATAATGTATTATTAAATTTTATTGCCTATTTTCAATTACTTCTCCTTTAAATATTTTTTATTGATGAACGATGCGCGACAAGGTGTTTAATGTAATTACAATATTGAAAATCAAATGATCATATACTCAAACAAATTATAGTTTTCAACAACAACAAAAAACTTATGAAACGCTTAACTTATACTACACAAGTGAGCTATTTCGGGTTTTTAGAACAAAGAATATTTTTAGTTTCACTTTTTACAACTTTTCTTCCCTCTTTTTCTGAGCCTTTTTTCAGCGAAGCTAACACCATATCGTCGTTACTCTAACAAATTCAGTTAAGTGTTCAGTTTAGTGTTTTTTACTAAGCTTTCAGGAGAACAAAAAAAAAAACATTTCATATTGTTACTTCATAGTATTAAACTTACATATTTCGACCATTATTTATCTTTCAACCAATTAAGATATTCTTAAACGGTCTGTTAGATGTATGACCAATAAAGGTTCAAAAAAGAGCAATAAATTTAAAATTATTACGATTACTGTGGAGCAGCGATGATATATTGTATATATACGTACGTGTATATTTGACTAATTCACAAGGTTTCTTAATAAAGTATAATACGATACTAAATTAAATTAAAATTAACTTAAATTAAAATTTTTAAAAATAATCTAAAAATGTTACAATAAACATTACAATACTCCTTTAATACTAATTTTAAAGTTTTTTGGAATTTATGACTTTACGACAACCTTGTGAATTGAACAAATACATAAACCAAATATAAAATAACAAGCTCATAAAATGTTATTTTTAATTGAAAATGAATACATACAAATTAAAAATAACTTGATTTTCAAATATTTATTTGTAGCATTTATATTTTTCCCCTTCATAAAATTTCAAATATTTTTCATTTTGCGCAACTACAATTTTGTTGATTTTTTTTATTATATTTTTATTTCTGCAAATTTTGTAACGAAACCTAAAAGGTTAAAAAAAATCCACTAACATTTAGTGTAACCAGAGCAATTTATAAATTCTATTGGATTGCATTCGGTTTCTATGGCTAGTGGTCGTATCAATATCATACTCGGTGAAAAGCATCCCAGCAAATATTGCACTCGAAATAGTTCTTAAAACATATTTTTTAATCAAAATTTTATTAGCAATATTAACCAAAGTGTAGGATATAATTTATTTTTTTTTTTTATATATAAAATTTTCGAAAAATTTGCATTTTTTGGTTTCCCCCTTACGTAAATAATATCCGGGAGATTTTTGTTTAAATTAATATTATGATTAAAATTTTTGTTTGTCATATTTCTACGTTGATAAATCAAATTTGTAAAAATGATATATTCGGCAGAATCCGATAATACCGTTTACCATTATAAACATACATAGGTATAGTTACCACATCATAGAGTATTTCAGTTATTCAGATTTATTATGGCATTTCGTTTTACTTCCAACGCTTTCTTTGATTTTTAGTTTTGTACCTAATTAACTGTGTCTTTGTAAACAAGCCCTTTCATTTGAAGCCCATTTTAAGGGAGTTAAGAAAAACAAATATCCGCCATTTTGTTTCGGACGTCTTCTTAAATTATACACTCCTTCCACTGGTCAACTTTTTCCATTTTATACGAATATTGTGGGGGTTGAAAGAGACAAAGTCGCAATTATTTTATTAACCAAGAGGTACATTTTTAAATACTAGTTTGACCTATATATAAATTTATGGTACGCCATTTTGTACTGGCGGCTATTAAAGTTTTAAATTTTTATATTGTATTACACAGTACAACACATGATTTGCCAACTCAACTCTGTTAACTGTATGTGAAATTAGACCCAAAAAGAAGAATTTCTGCATCATTCGTTTTGTCTTCTTACCTGCGATTTGAAGTTAGTATCGATTTGAAGTTAGTACTATCGTATAGGGGAATTTATCACGTTTTAGGCCCTGTTGTTTGACATAGCTCGACAACCACTAGCCCAATTTAGTTGAAATAAATTTTAAAAAATTAAGAATTACAATTCCCTTAATCTGTTCATATATTGTTTTCCTATACAAGTAACACTTTCGAAGTTAAAAATGAATGTATGAAGGGAAAAAATTATTTTTTGCCTAAAAATTTAAATTTTTTTTTTTTTAAAAATACATAAAAAATCCAAAATGGAAAAAAGTTTCAAGTCTAGTTATTTTTTCGCAAAGTCACATAACCTATGAGCAAAATGAGATAAAGATCATAAAAATCGATGCACGCGTTTCGCAATTATGCAGTTTGAAGAAAGCACCGAAGATGAAGACATTGAAATTGGTGGACACAGTGAAAGAAACACGCCCTTGAATAGTATGTGTATCTCGGATGACGATACAGACTCAGACCATGAATATGAACAACCTACGAAGAAAACAAGATCATCAGAACCACAAGCGTCAACTTCTACAAGGATGAATATTGCCAATAATTGAAAAAATGTTCTAAATTTTGTTTTTATGCATATTATAATTGCGTATTAATTGCATATTATTTTATTTTCATTAAGTTTTTATAAAAAAAGTTTTTTTTTTTTTCATGATAATTTTTTAATTTATATTTTTATTTTTATTTTAAGGGTGGTGGCTATAACTGATTTTTGAAATTCATACATTTACTCAATTGCGAATAAAAGCGAAACGCGTGCATCGATTTTTATGATCTTTGTCTCATTTTGCTCATAGGTTATGTGACTTTGCGAAAAAATAACTAGACTTGAAACTTTTTTCCATTTTGGATTTTTTATGTATTTAAAAAAAAAAAAAATTTTAATTTTTAGGCAAAAAATAATTTTTTCCCTTCATACATTCATTTTTAACTTCGAAAGTGTTACTTGTATAGGAAAACAATATATGAACAGATTAATGGAATTGTAATTCTTAATTTTTTAAAATTTATTTCAACTAAATTGGGCTAGTGGTTGTCGAGCTATGTCAAACAACAGGGCCTAAAACGTGATAAATTCCCCTATACGATAGTACTAACTTCAAATCGATACTAACTTCTAATCGCAGGTAAGAAGACAAAACGAATGATGCAGAAATTCTTCTTTTTGGGTCTAATTTCACATACAGTTCACAGAATTGAGTTGGCAATCAATTAACTGAAAAATGTTGTACTGTGTTATATTTCACAGTGTATTATATTCTGCGGGTAAAGCCTGAAAAAATTTAAGTTCGGTGTCTTTTACATGTCCAAAAAAATTTTTAGGTGCTTGAAACACTTAATATATTTAAAAAATATATATATATATTTATATTTCTAATAGTTCCCATACATTTTCCGATTATGGATCGATTTGTTAAAAAAATTTTTTTAAATATTCCAGAAACATAATGTACAAAAAAAGAGTTAATTGTATTTATTTTCTGATATCTCAGAAACTATAGCGATAATACTGGTTACCAGAAGCAAAGCATTTACAATTGTTATATTGATACCACGTACAATTCTCTGTAACATGTGGGAGCTTCTTAAAGTTTTTTGCCACCAATACAAGAATATTGTTCAATCGATTTTCTTATGGGATTGAAAATGAAAGAAATTACAAAGGGAATGACAAACTTATATATACCCATGGTAATACTAAAAGGGGTTATAACTAAGTACAGAAAATTTCATTTTATTCAAAAATTTTTCACATGTTTTTTTTTTGCAATTTGAAATTTTAAAAATTTTTACTAATATATCCATGTTGTAATTATATAAGGTGATAGCGTAAAGGAGAGCGATTTTCGGCTCTCTTTTTTATGTATGAAGTTTGACAATATCCGGAGTTGAAATCATTTTTTTTAATATGTAGTTTGACATACTCCAGAACACAAAAAAATTGTCAGCTGGGCTGGCACCGCCATCTTGTATAAGTGTACCCTGAATAGATCTATGCTTGTAATTAAATATATTTATGTGTACATAATGATGAATGGTATTTTCAGATTCGTCATGACACTCTTGTTATTTTTTACTTTTTAGTGACACGATAAGTTATAAATACATTGTGAAAATAAAACAAGTAACAGTGCTATATTCGGCCATGCCGAATCTTATATACCCTTCACAACGTGTAGTCATGCAATAACAATTGTTTGTATCACCATTCATCTCATATCAAATACGTACATATGTATATACTGGTTAGAATAAATGTGGCATCGAATCCCAGCTGAGCCAAAAAAATTTTATTTTATTTAATATATTATTTATATTTTGTTATTATTTTTTTTTTAATTTTTTTAAAAAAATTTTTTAATAAAAAATTTTTAAAAAATTTTTAAAATTTTTTTTTAAATTATTTTAAAATTTTTTTTAAATAATTCTTAATTTCTTAATTTCTTTTCCAAAGAAAATAAGCCCTTACTTAACAACATCTGATGACAAATGGCCGACTTATTATTTTTTTGGTAAACGACCGAAATTCCGCTATTTCACGATTTTTTGATTTTCATTATTTGCACAGCTTACCTACCCAACGCAAACGAATAAATACATTTGAACTTAATTTAAAATAAACAAATTAGTCTTCGTATATTATTTTTTAATTTATTTACAGCACTACATGCTCATACATATTTAAACATAAGGAGACACGGTTATCAATTGCATTTCAAAACTGTCTGTGAAAGTGTAAAGAAGTTAATATTTAGAAAACGCAAGGAAGACAATGAGTAAAAGACTACGTGTGTTCGAGTGTTTGAACGATCCAGACAATTTCTGCAATGTTTGTGGCCAGTTTATAAAAAAAAATCACGCACACAAGTTTACTCCAGCAGTACAATTGCACTATTTGAATTATTTTGGTATTTCACCAAATATCACAGAACCATAGACACCTAAGTCGCTGTGTGATCTTTGCTATATAATCTTAACCAACTGGGCAGCTGGCGGAAGGTAAGAATTTTTATTTAAACACATTATACATAGCGAATATAGTAATTTATTTTAATTTTAGCCGCCATATGAAATTCGATACACCAATGATGTGGAAAAAGCCGCTATGCCATTCCACAGACTGTTATTTTTGCCTCACCACAAACAGTGGGGTAGGAAGATTTTTTAAATGGAACTACGCTCAAGTGGGATCGTTTGCGCTTCCAGTACCACATTCGCATGATGTGCCATATCCAGTGTGCCCTGGTGCATCTCTTCAAAAAGCAGAATCGTCAGAAGAAGAGTCCGAGTCAAATGCAAGCGAATTTGAGCCGGGTGCAAAGCGAAAATTACTGTCACAGGCCGAACTAAACGATTGGGTGCGCGATTTTGGTCTCACTAAGGAGAAAGCCGAACTTTTTGCGTCTCGGATGATACAGTGTGGATTTGCGGCTTCAGAAGTGAAAGTAACAGCGTACAGAAACCGTCACAAGGAGTATGCAAAATTTTATACAAAGAAAGACCAAATATGTTTTTGCAGCGACATTTCAGGCTTGTTCCAAGAGCTTCACCAAATTCGGTTTTTTTTTTTTTCATGATAATTTTTTAATTTATATTTTTATTTTTATTTTAAGGGTGGTGGCTATAACTGATTTTTGAAATTCATACATTTACTCAATTGCGAATAAAAGCGAAACGCGTGCATCGATTTTTATGATCTTTGTCTCATTTTGCTCATAGGTTATGTGACTTTGCGAAAAAATAACTAGACTTGAAACTTTTTTCCATTTTGGATTTTTTATGTATTTAAAAAAAAAAAAAATTTAAATTTTTAGGCAAAAAATAATTTTTTCCCTTCATACATTCATTTTTAACTTCGAAAGTGTTACTTGTATAGGAAAACAATATATGAACAGATTAATGGAATTGTAATTCTTAATTTTTTAAAATTTATTTCAACTAAATTGGGCTAGTGGTTGTCGAGCTATGTCAAACAACAGGGCCTAAAACGTGATAAATTCCCCTATACGATAGTACTAACTTCAAATCGATACTAACTTCAAATCGCAGGTAAGAAGACAAAACGAATGATGCAGAAATTCTTCTTTTTGGGTCTAATTTCACATACAGTTCACAGAATTGAGTTGGCAATCAATTAACTGAAAAATGTTGTACTGTGTTATATTTCACAGTGTATTATATTCTGCGGGTAAAGCCTGAAAAAATTTAAGTTCGGTGTCTTTTACATGTCCAAAAAAATTTTTAGGTGCTTGAAACACTTAATATATTTAAAAAATATATATATATATTTATATTTCTAATAGTTCCCATACATTTTCCGATTATGGATCGATTTGTTAAAAAAATTTTTTTAAATATTCCAGAAACATAATGTACAAAAAAAGAGTTAATTGTATTTATTTTCTGATATCTCAGAAACTATAGCGATAATACTGGTTACCAGAAGCAAAGCATTTACAATTGTTATATTGATACCACGTACAATTCTCTGTAACATGTGGGAGCTTCTTAAAGTTTTTTGCCACCAATACAAGAATATTGTTCAATCGATTTTCTTATGGGATTGAAAATGAAAGAAATTACAAAGGGAATGACAAACTTATATATACCCATGGTAATACTAAAAGGGGTTATAACTAAGTACAGAAAATTTCATTTTATTCAAAAATTTTTCACATGTTTTTTTTTTGCAATTTGAAATTTTAAAAATTTTTACTAATATATCCATGTTGTAATTATATAAGGTGATAGCGTAAAGGAGAGCGATTTTCGGCTCTCTTTTTTATGTATGAAGTTTGACAATATCCGGAGTTGAAATCATTTTTTTTAATATGTAGTTTGACATACTCCAGAACACAAAAAAATTGTCAGCTGGGCTGGCACCGCCATCTTGTATAAGTGTACCCTGAATAGATCTATGCTTGTAATTAAATATATTTATGTGTACATAATGATGAATGGTATTTTCAGATTCGTCATGACACTCTTGTTATTTTTTACTTTTTAGTGACACGATAAGTTATAAATACATTGTGAAAATAAAACAAGTAACAGTGCTATATTCGGCCATGCCGAATCTTATATACCCTTCACAACGTGTAGTCATGCAATAACAATTGTTTGTATCACCATTCATCTCATATCAAATACGTACATATGTATATACTGGTTAGAATAAATGTGGCATCGAATCCCAGCTGAGCCAAAAAAATTTTATTTTATTTAATATATTATTTATATTTTGTTATTATTTTTTTTTTAATTTTTTTAAAAAAATTTTTTAATAAAAAATTTTTAAAAAATTTTTTAAATTTTTTTTTAAATTATTTTAAAATTTTTTTTAAATAATTCTTAATTTCTTAATTTCTTTTCCAAAGAAAATAAGCCCTTACTTAACAACATCTGATGACAAATGGCCGACTTATTATTTTTTTGGTAAACGACCGAAATTCCGCTATTTCACGATTTTTTGATTTTCATTATTTGCACAGCTTACCTACCCAACGCAAACGAATAAATACATTTGAACTTAATTTAAAATAAACAAATTAGTCTTCGTATATTATTTTTTAATTTATTTACAGCACTACATGCTCATACATATTTAAACATAAGGAGACACGGTTATCAATTGCATTTCAAAACTGTCTGTGAAAGTGTAAAGAAGTTAATATTTAGAAAACGCAAGGAAGACAATGAGTAAAAGACTACGTGTGTTCGAGTGTTTGAACGATCCAGACAATTTCTGCAATGTTTGTGGCCAGTTTATAAAAAAAAATCACGCACACAAGTTTACTCCAGCAGTACAATTGCACTATTTGAATTATTTTGGTATTTCACCAAATATCACAGAACCATAGACACCTAAGTCGCTGTGTGATCTTTGCTATATAATCTTAACCAACTGGGCAGCTGGCGGAAGGTAAGAATTTTTATTTAAACACATTATACATAGCGAATATAGTAATTTATTTTAATTTTAGCCGCCATATGAAATTCGATACACCAATGATGTGGAAAAAGCCGCTATGCCATTCCACAGACTGTTATTTTTGCCTCACCACAAACAGTGGGGTAGGAAGATTTTTTAAATGGAACTACGCTCAAGTGGGATCGTTTGCGCTTCCAGTACCACATTCGCATGATGTGCCATATCCAGTGTGCCCTGGTGCATCTCTTCAAAAAGCAGAATCGTCAGAAGAAGAGTCCGAGTCAAATGCAAGCGAATTTGAGCCGGTGCAAAGCGAAAATTACTGTCACAGGCCGAACTAAACGATTGGGTGCGCGATTTTGGTCTCACTAAGGAGAAAGCCGAACTTTTTGCGTCTCGGATGATACAGTGTGGATTTGCGGCTTCAGAAGTGAAAGTAACAGCGTACAGAAACCGTCACAAGGAGTATGCAAAATTTTATACAAAGAAAGACCAAATATGTTTTTGCAGCGACATTTCAGGCTTGTTCCAAGAGCTTCACCAAATTCACAACCCCAACGAATGGAGGTTGTTTATTGACAGCAACAAAGAGAGCTTGAAGGCAGTTCTCTTACATAATGGGAATGAAAAGCCATCTGTTCCTATTGCTCATGCGGTTCATTCAAAGGAGAACTATGAAACTATGGACATTTTGCTGAAATGCATAGAGTATAGGAAATACAATTGGAAAATATGCGCCGACCTTAAAGTTGTGGCCATTCTGTGTGGACTCCAAGGAGGCTTTACGCGACATTGCTGTTTTCTGTGCCTTTGGAATAGCCGCGCTGATGATCAGCATTATATAAAAAAAAAATGGCCGGTACGAACGAAACCTGTAGTTGGAGAAGCGAATGTTCAGCGCAAACCACTAATAGAGAACCGTGAAAATATAATACTTCCGCCGCTGCACATAAAATTGGGTTTGATTAAAAATTTTGCCAAAAAATTAGACAAAGAAGGTGAAGCTTTTGCCTATTTACGGTCAATTTTCCCTTACCTTTCGCTGGCAAAAATTAAAGAAGGAGTCTTCGCAGGACCCGAGATAAAAAAAATTTTGAAAGATGAAAAATTCCCAAAGCTGTTATCACCCATCGAAGCCGCAGCATGGAATTCCTTCAGGCTTGTTGTGGAAAACTTTTTAGGAAACAACAAAAGCCCGAATTATAAGGACATAGTTGAGGATCTGGTAAAGAACTATGAAGCCATGGGAGTGCACATGTCACTTAAAATACACTTTCTGCATTCTCATTTGGATTTTTTCCCTGAGAATTTAGGAGACGTGAGCGACGAACACGGCGAGCGCTTTCATCAGGAATTGAAGGCTATGGAACGACGCTATCAGGGCATCTATGACACGGCTATGATGGGTGACTATATTTGGACCCTAATACGTGAGACCGATTGCAGCGAATACAAAAAACAAAGAACAAGTCAGCAGTTTTTCCACATGGCATAAAATGTACACTTATATCTTTGTTTTTACTCATTTTTTTTGTGCGTTGATTTGCTTAATTTAATTAGTTAGTTTAATTTCGTTAGTTTAGCTAATTGTGCGATACATTGAGCATGTAGTGCTGTAAATAAATTAAAAAATAATATACGAAGACTAATTTGTTTATTTTAAATTAAGTTCAAATGTATTTATTCGTTTGCGTTGGGTAGGTAAGCTGTGCAAATAATGAAAATCAAAAAATCGTGAAATAGCGGAATTTCGGTCGTTTACCAAAAAAATAATAAGTCGGCCATTTGTCATCAGATTTTGTTAAGTAAGGGCTTATTTTCTTTGGAAAAGTGTCAGCTATACGTAAAAAAATTAAAATCGCTGTTAACATCGCGTTTTATATTTTATATGAATTTTTATATGAATTTTTCAGCCACATTTTTACTAAAAAAACCCAGTTTTTTAACCTTTTTAAGCCGCCAACATCAAAACTACTAACCCGATTTGAAAATTTTCTGAGAATAAGTTGTAGATGGCTCAATTGTCTTTAATTTGAGTAGTAGTAGGATAAAATAGGTCAAAGAAGACTAAAGATATGCTCAAAATAGTAAGTGTACCTCCAAAAATTAAAAAAAAAAATTAAAAAATTTGTATCTCGCAAACCAATCGACAGAAAAATTTTTAAAATTCATTTTCGTGTTCAGTAGGTCCAAATCCATGAGAAAAAGTATGCTAGAAACAAATAACAGACAAAAGTTTGTTATTTGTGAGCTAGTGTTATTTAACTTTTTTAAAGAAACCGGTTTTCAAATAGTTTGAAATTTAAAATTTCAAAAAAAAACGGTTGCTATTTTGAAAATTGAGAAAAAAACCGGTTAACCGGTTCGAATATATCAAATATAATATATAAAGAAAAAATTAAAAAAATATTGTAAAAAAGATTATAATTAAATTTATATATAAATATGAAATTTTTACAATTTATATACGTTTGGCTGCACAATTACGCAATAACTGACATGAATGGAGTTGACTTATTTGGTTTTAATTAGTGAATCTAAGGACAAAAGGTATTCTTTGCAAGTAAAATAAATAAATTTCACTAATTAATACATAAATAAATAAGACTTTTTAAAAGGCTGTTATATTTTTTTTTCTCCTTCTGTACATTTTTAAAATGTTAAATAGATCTTTGAAACTAATATGCACTAACGTATTTTGTTTGAAATGATTTCTGTAATTTGAAATACATTTTAAAGATTAGGGAAAAAATCTTTAAAATTTAACTTTAAAAATTCTTTCTTATACCCCTGACAGACATACAAATATAGGCATGAACTAGATTGTTCGATGGTTTAATTGAAATTTAAGTTGTCAGACACTCAATGTCATTATTTAAAATTAGGATCTGGAAGTAAAGATTATTGGTTTTTCTTTATTGTAACTATACTTTTTACCTTAAAGTGATCGATAAGCTAAGTTTATGCTTCAGTTACCTTTAACTTTCAACGTAAGGTTTATATCGTATAAAAAATAATATTAAAGATCAATTATTTTTCTCATTTTACATTTGTTTTTTAAACAACAAATAAATTTCTTACAATATTATGGAATGGAATAGTTAATAGTTTTTATTTTCTGATTTTTGAAAACTTTTCGCGCACTAAATATACTACGGTACGTTTGGTTACAAAGATATATAAAAAACCGGCTTTTCCGGATAAAAAAACCAGTGTATTCGTTATTCGAAAAATCAACATTTAGAAAAAACCGGTTTTTCCACCGGTTGTAAAACCGAGTCGATCACCCTACTACCTACCTATACTTATCATGCAATAAAACAAAAGATGACAAAATAATACACATTGGCAGTTGTTTTTCCTTTTTTAAATTCTTGTTAAATTATGTTTTTGTCATTTAAGAAACACGTACTAATGCTAATTCACCAAACAAATTCGAATTTTGTAAGAGTGCAGACTTCATGCCTCAACGGAAAAGCTTAAATTGTTTGCATACGAAAGCACAACAAAGCTGTCATTGTTTAAGCAGTTGAAAAAAGGAGACTTATTTATTTTAATGATAGAACTTTTTTAAATATTTCCCTAACTTCTTGCTACCTTTTTAAGCTGTTCCTCCTGGTAGCGATAATGAGAAGCGTTCATTGATTGCCAAAAAGAGACATACGAAGTGGGACATCGCATATAAAAATTATTAATTGTAGAAGCGTTCTTGAAAGCAGGTCAGAAGTAAGAAAGTAATCGAGGAAGTGCTTTTTGTAGTGAAGTGTTTTGTTGGGAAGGCATATTATAAGAGAAATGTGTTTCGAATATCATAAAGTTAGAAGTCGATAAACTGTCATTAAAATTTAATTTAATTCTGAATGTGGTCACCAAAAGGGTATAAGCATTATAAGTAGTATTGCATTTTCGGTTTTTTTCGTAAAAAGTTTTGCTAGATTATCGTGACATTTCGATATAGTGATTAATAGACCATTTAGTCTATGGTAAACAGCGTATAGTTTAATTTTGTAAAATGTTAAAGTTTTTAACAGTTGAACTCATTGCTGAATTTAAACAAATAAAACATTTTGGTAATAAGGCCAAACTGTAAAATTAATAGCCCGGTTAGCTAATCTAAAAACTTAACGTTTTCATCTAAACTTTGTGTCTCATGACAATTGTATTGTCGACAATTAAAATAAATAAAACTTCATTTAGCTATTTCGAGCTTATTTTATTAATAGTTAGTCTCCTCTTGATTACAGGTTTTTAGTACAAAAATAATTGTTATGAATGCGGAATTAGTTGGCAACTTTTTTGGCACAACAACTAAAGAAACATAACTTTTGTTTGTCATTGATTAGCCAAGAATTGTTTAATAAGACCTTATTAACCCAGGTCAACAATAATACTAACAATTATTTGCCAATTATAGACGAAAACTTACAAACTAATAGTTCAAAAAGTTTGGCAAAAGAAAATACAACGAAGAAGCATAAGAGAAAATAAAACTAGGTTAAAAATAATATTCTTAATTATTGCCATTATGTTCAAGCAAAAAACAAAAAAGGTACAGTTCATGTTTAACGTATTTCTTATTAGACAATTTTTTTTACGTTTCGCCTTCTTTTGTTTTCTTACTTTTAAAAACTTTTTTCCTTTATTCTTCTTGTTCGAAGAGAAGCAACAAGTTTAGCAAATGTTTATCAACTTCCGCTTGTAGAAAAGTCAAAATTAAGGAGGAATTTAAAAAATGTTGTGAGTGTGAGTGTATTTTTTCCTGTAACAGGAACAAGTAATAGGAAGTTACTGCTATATATTTTAAGTCAGTTTATACGATGAAAAAACCAAATACTAAATTATGTTGTCTTTGTGGAGCGATATACATGTTGCTTTTTTACACATCTGACAACTAGTGGTCGCCAAGTGATCAAAATTTTTTACTAATTTGAATGAAATCATTTTTACTGGGTATAAGAGTTTTATGTTTATAGATGCATATGTATGTCAAACAAGTATAGTTATATAAGGTCAATATTTGATGAATTAATCGTAACTACTTAAATGTATCACCTTCTTCTCCGATATACATATATGTGCCTTCTTAATAAAACATTTTCTGATCAAAGCTGGTTTCGTAAATGCATTCCCAGGTATTCTGTCATTAGTACATTGATCGTATAACCTTATGTAAATTTAAAATAAATTTAAGGTAAAAAAATATAGTAATGGAAAGGTTCAATTAGAACCCTTTATTATGAAAAAGAAATGTTCATAGTTTAACTCTTAAAATATTTAATATCTAACACTGCTAACGATCTGCAGTTTCAAAGAAACTAAGAATTTTCAAATTTATTAGGCAAGAAATGAGTGCTGCTGATGTATAACAATATTAGTAAAGGTGACCTCACACTATTTTACTGAGTATTACGACTTGTCATAAACTAAAATATAATGAAAAAGTTTAATGGTGTGAATACAATATAAAATACGCATAGAAATTCGACAGTCATACTCGGAAATCATTTCAGACATTTTTCTAACACTTGATCTCTACGTAGCAATTTTTATTGCTAAACATAAGCAAAAAAGTCGACAGAATACGGCTAAAGTGTGTCTTTTTTCATTGAGTTGAGAACACGATACAAATAATTTATTTATGAAATTTAATATTTTTTTTAACTTTTATGGTTTTTTGGAATTTCTCACTCTAAGTTAATATCAGGTAATATTATAAAAAAATTGTTTTAGTTTTCTTTTGTTTTTACAAGGAAAAACAAAAAATTTAAAGAAAATGAAACGATTTTTACAGCTCATTGCGGCAATAATTGCTCAAATTGCTACATATGGCACTTTGCGATCAACACTTTATGGTCAACTTTTATCGACTCAATCAAATTTGACAGTGAATTATTATCTTGTATTCAATTGTTTTTAGATAATTTTTTTTACTCTTAATATTTGTGCAGTGTGGGATAATTTAAAAGGAAATTAAAAAAACAAAAAGTCATATTGTTTAAGATTAAATTAAATTTTATTCTTTTTTTCTTTTAAAAAAAAATATATTAATATTAATTTTAGTAGTAAGAAAGGTTGCCATATATTTCTGTTATGCAGGTTTATTGGTCTTGATGGCTTAATAACTATTTGAATTGAATAAAAAAAAATGTTACCACATAGAGACCCCGGGCAAACGATAAGATTTTTCGTGTTGTTTTTTATTAGCTAATAGGGCCTAACGTTTATAATGTAAATAAAACAATTTAGTTACATTTTATTCCCGACGTTTCGTCAATTTTTTGTTGACTTTTTCAAGGGATTTTTTGTCTATTTAAATAAAAAAAACAAAAACATTACATGTATACATATCACATTTACAAATATTTATCAGGGGGCTGATTCTCGCATTCGTATACGAGCGAAATTATATTCGAACGTGCGAGTTTTCTTACTTTTGGGATTCTCCCATACGATATCGAGTATCGACTATCGAAATTTCTAATGATGGCATTCGATAACGAGCTACATTTCGTATGCAACCTTGCGCGTATAAACTCGTTAGCAAAAAAGCATTCGAGTTTACGTTTTAAAGTATAAAAGTGAACAGAAAAGAAAATGTAAGTTAAAAATTTATGATTTTTTTTTAAGTAAATTGTTATATTTTTAGTCAAAGTTAACAAAAAATAAATTATTCTCAAAAGAAATCTTTGGGGATTCACACAGAATTGGCAAAAAACCTTTTTCCGAACAGTTCGCAAGGGAAAGCGAGGGCTAACCAACTTTTGGAGCAACTAGCCGCGAAACTTAATGCTTCTGGTCCACCAATAAAAGATGTGAAAATGTGGCGGAAAAAATTGTTTTACTTTTAGTAATGATTTTTTTGTTTAGGTATACGCTGATCAAACACAACATGCAAAAAAAAAGTTTTCTTTTAATATATCTTCACTCAAGTAGAGGAACAAATCTTGGCTGCTGCTGGCATAGAAGTCGCTGTTTAGGGTCTGAAGGCTGTGCAAAGCTTTGGATCAGTTTTAAAAACACAAACAGAGCCAACGTCAAACCTAAAACCTTTAGGTGATGAATTAAGTGTAATAGCGCCTGAAGATCACATAATGACTTGCCATGCACTTCGTCTTTAGTCTCGGACAGTTACCACTCCTCATGTATAGAAAAGGGAAACAAAAACTACTTTGCTACAAAAAACTATGATGACTACAGAGAACTACCAGATGGAGATGCTAAAAAGATTAGATTACCTTATAGAAATAAAAAAACAAGACTTTGAATTAAAACAATAGAATATCAAACTGAATATTTAGTTAATTGAAATGAAAAAGAAAAGCCTATAAATTAAGGAAGAGGAGCAATACTTAGACAAACAAATTAAACAAATAGAGTTGCAAATACGAAGAAAGGAGTTAGAAACACTTAATATGGGTATCGAAATGCAATAAAAATAGCAATATAAATATCCCTATGTACATAAAAAATGTATGTAAAAAATATGAAAAAAATAAGTTCTTTACAACACTGAACTAAAAACTCGATTCGTTTAGTATCGAGTAAAATTGTACGCTATCGAAATTAATTTCGATACGAGTTGTATTTCGATCACGAATGCGCCCCCAGAGCTGTATTTTTACAGAGGCACATAGACAAAATCAGGTATGGAAAATTAAAATTTTGTTCGCTATCAATATATATTCTTTATTACAAAATGTTTTTTACTATGAATTATTTAAAATAAGGTTCTAACTGAAAGTTTATAAAGTTTAAATTTATTTATACAAAATAATGTTTCTTTTTTATTACAAAAATCGATACGATTTATTAAACCGACCCATGTTTAACTTGTCATTAAAGTTTTGCCTTACAAAAAATTTACTTGCCAATTTATATATAAAACAATTTAAAAATTCAAAGTGTTTTTACATAATTTTTAAATAAACTAAATATATTTTTTAATTAATGTGTTTAAGAAAATAATTAATAAAATACCATATGAAAAATTACGATTGTATTAAATTGTCCATCTCTGATAAAAATTACAAAAAAAAACCTGTTTATATACAGACTTGTTCTTTCTTTCAAGTGTAATATAGTAGACACAAATTGTTAATTTATATTTGATTTGGTGACAATTTGACCAAAAATCATTTTATTTTGCTCTGACAAAATTCAATGAAAATCTAAAGACTTGTAGAATAGTGCGAAGCAACCTTCAAGAGTCGAAGAGATTAAATATTTGAAATAATGTAAATTAAGGGTTTTTCATGTATTGTATATTAGTCTCTTATAAGTATTATTGGTACTACTAATTTAAAGTACCCGTAAATGTTTATTAACACTGAAAACTTGCAGTAAAAAATTTCAGTAAATTTTACTAAAAAAAATTAAAATTTTCTTTTTTTTTCATATTTAATTTTTATTTGAAAGTACGTTTATCTTTTTTACGATTTTTTTAAGATTTTTAAAAATAATGAATTTTGAAATGTGCTTTTGGGAGTAACTTTAGAAGAAGAAAAAAGGAAAAAGTGACAAAAAAAATCGCCAAATTCTTTTAAAAAAGTCTAATAAAAAGTCACAGGTCGCCAAAAAAAAAATTTTGACTTGAGTCGACGAGCGTTAACCCTGCGCTGGAGCTCAATGTTGAGTTCAATATCACATCTATAATGCATGTTTGTAGACCAGAAATTAACACGTTAATAAACAAAAATATTCCTTCTTTTTCTTAATCAGGCTTTCAAGGTCATAGAAAGTAATGAAAAGGCTTTATATATATTTTTTATTATTCTATGAACTTAGGAATATATCGCAAAAATTTTTAGTTGCAATAAGTTAAATAAAACTCGAATCGTGCAATAAATAATTTTTCTTTTTATCACGTTAGCTTTTATATATATATTTATATTTCAGATACTATTATTTTAAAACTCATTTATATTCAATTGTTATTATAATCAAAATGGACTGTGAAAAAATATACGTAAAAATATAACTTTTTAAAAAAAATCCGTCACGGACTTTTAAAAAAATAGCAAAAAATTTAAAAGTTGGCCCTCGAACTGTTTCAAGTGCCATTAAACGGTATAAGGAAGACCTAAGCCTTGAAATAAAACCTGAATCAGCTCCAAGGGATATTGGTAAGGTAAAAGAAGTCGAGCAACTGTTTCGAAGAGCACCTAACACTTCTATCAGAAAACCAGCGCGTACAGTGAAATGCTCTAATAGTTTTGGCCAAAGCTTATGCTGGGCTGAAGGCATACAAAGTTCAGAAAGTTCCAGATCGCAATTCGGGAAAGAACTTAGAAGCAAAAAAACGAGCGAAATAATTGAAGGCAGATTTTATAAAAAAATACACCTGTTCTGTGATGGATGACGAAACATACGTACTGGCAGACTTTTCTTAACTTCCTGGCCAAGATTTTTATGTTGTTGATGAAAGAGGTAATGCTCAGGAAGAATTCCGGACAAAAAAAAAGAAACAAAATTTCCTAAGAAATTTCTCGTGTGGCAAACTTTTGGAAGTTGTGGCAAACAAAGCCAAGCATTTTTGATATCAGGCACGATAAATACAGAAATTTTTATCACGCTGTGTCTTAAAAAACGATTTATACCTTTTTTGAGATATCGCCGAGTGCCTACATATTTTTGGCCAAGTTTGGCATCATGTAAAAGACGAGTGGTATTCAAAAAATAATGTTTTTTTTTTTGTACCACGAGAGGCAAATCCACCTAACTGTCCAGAACTTAGGCCTGTGAAAAGGTACTTTGCTCTTGTAAAAAGGCTTTGAAGTGCACAGGAAAGGTGTCCCAGAACATGTCCGATTTTAAGTGTAGATGGACCACCTCCTCCAAAAAGGTAACAGAAGCAACTGTAAAATCTTTAATGGAAGGACTTCCGAAAAAAGTCGATAATTTTATAAATACGAAATAATCAATTAAGATTTCAATGTTAAATAAATTTGTACAATATGCCAATAAATTTGCGAATTTTAAAGAGTTTCTATATTGCACGATTTGAGTTTTATTTAACTTAATGCAACTACAATTTTTTTCTGATACACTCCATATAATCTATAACCACCAAGGCTATACTCAGCCTCTGTTTTAAAAATTTAAATTAAATTCTAACATAAAGAGCTTTATATTAGCAATCGAGGATACAGATGGAAAATAATAGAAAAATATTTTCCCCACAAAACCCTTTTTTTTTTTTTCCTGTGATAAGTAATTGCTTTGGTAGCAAACAAAAAAAATATAATTCAAATACATATTTTAATAAAAACTAACAAAAAAACGCGTAAGCTAGAACAATGCACCTATATTTGAGAAATTCGGTAAGTTCTTTGTGTTAAAAAACTTGTTGAGTTTTTTTTAATTGAATTCAATAAGTGGATTATAAATATTTAAATTCAACATTTATACACATGCCAGGTGAAATCATTAATCTATTGCAATCAAAATTAATTCTTGGAATAAAAAATTCCTGCATACCAGAGAACAGAATGAAATCATTTATGGTTTCTACCTATTTGTGAACTTATAACTTTTGTATTGCCTTTAAATTAAAACAATAAAAATTTCTATCGATATATGCAAACTCATTGAAATAACATATTAACGTATAAAAATTCTAAAAACATTCACACCATTCATTCAGCATTCGTTGACATTTGCAAGTAAAAATTGTAAACACCAATATGCTTCTCACACTGTACAATTTTACAAAATATTTATACTTTTGTAACTTATTAATTGTCATAAGTAAATCAACGATTTGGCTATTACGCTTCAGATTTTTTAAAAAGAAACACCACAAGTACAGCAAGTTTTGTATAATACAACTTATAACATGTACAGAAGTTTATTCAATCAGCATAAAAACCCTTCATTACCAATCGTTTAGTATTCGTGCTTTTTGGGACTGTTAATATACTTTTGTAGAAGACATATAATGCATGAATCGTTATTCCTTACACTCCTATTTTCTAAATAATGTCATACATTGCTTTACTGAATTGATGTGTATTATCAACATAAGTCTCGTTTCTTGAGATTGCTTTCAAAGGCATAACATTGACTAATCAAACCGTTTTTTGATGCGTACCAAATGTTATTTATTTAAATATCAAACAAGTACACAATTTGATGCAAAGTCAATTTGTGGACCTAAAATTTAATATGGGACTACTTTTGTCCCAGCAGCAGTATAATGTATCGCACTTTTATGCAACAACGTCACAACTCGAAAATTTATAAAATTAATTTTTTTCCATAAACTGATGCACAATACACATCTCTAACTACTACAATTATTTCGTTCTCATCACTATCTTTTTTAAATGGAAAAATGCCGTTTTTTTAAGTTGTGACGTTATTGTACTTTGTGTGCGATATGTTTTATATAAATTATGCAAACCAGAACTTCTATAAATTGTAACATTTAGAAACAATTTTATGATTCTTACTGCACAATTTCCTTAAGGATTTTTTACGTATAGTCAGCATAAAATAATTATAGCATAAAAATTCGATGACAAAATTTGAATTTAAAAAAATGATGTCTTTTTTCTGTTTGTACAAAGTTTGTGACTACAAGACCCTTATTTTGAACTTTATTACGGCAACTAAAATTGTGTAACATATTTGATGTCAATATCAATATTCCTATAAATAATATAAAGTTTTCAATTTTGTTACTTATTTGCTAAAATTTTACAGCTTTTATTTTATTGAACATTCCAAAAAGGAAAAGGGTAAAGGATGAATTCTTACGACACATATAAAACAGATTCGTTGCAGCAATATTTTTTTTTTTTAAATTCAGTTATAAAGGGCTCTATTAAAAAATTGTAGATAAAGCGAATTTCAAACGCTAAAATTGAAAAATATCGTTATTACAACTGGCTCATATTGTTGGTAACAAATTGGGTTATTAAAACCATAAATGATTTTTTGTATAAATATTTATAGACACAAAACTGTTCAATCGTTGTCATATTCAATTCTTTCTGAACTGGTTATCAAAATTAGCTAAATTATATGATTTAGGCGAGAGGTATTGGTGAACCAAGTAATCATTATTCGTTATCGGCATTTCTTGTCGATCCTATAGGTAGAATATGGGTCTTTAAAATATTAATAGTAATAATTAATTTATTTATAATTAAATAAGCATTAACGTAGTAAAAAATTTACAATTGAAATGATAATTTTTTTAGATGTTTTATGTTAAATTATATTTATAAAAACATTTAGGGCCATTATTGCAAATTGCCGTTAGTTAAAGGGAGGATTTTTCGGACCGATAAATGGCTTTACATTATAAAGCATTAATTTATTATCTTTTTATCAATTAAATATTATCATTATTAATAATAATAACAATAAAAAATTTTAGTTTTAATAATAAAAAGCTATTTAACGTTCACAAAAAATCCTACCTTTAACTAACGGCAAGTTGTAAAAATGGCCCTTAGACTGTTACATTTAACTCTTTCGAATCCTCAAAAACCTACGCGAGCTTCATAGTAATCTATACGTATAAGATTGTATTTAAAAAAAAATTCTCTACATTACATACTTTTTAAAATTTTTTTTACTGTGTCAACGATCAGGATAACAAACAACCACTTTTTATAAGTTTTATCTGTCTAACTGTCTTTCCGTCTGAACTCAATTGGCTAAAAAGCTAATGAAAAGGATTTTGAGCAAATTTAGTAGGGAAATCTTTAATAATAAGAAACTTTTACCTTCGCGAAAATATCTAATTTGAAACAGATATTAAAAACCTATCAAATAAAATTGTATTTGAAATGATACCAGAAAGTCTACAAGAAATAAATGCATACACAGGCACCACACAACTATAAACAAATGCACTAACAATTGTAAACTAGTATTTAACACTAAGAGCGATATTAGAATTTATCCTAAAATTAACACAATAAAAAAATATTATCAGAGTCAGAAATGAGGACCTGGTTCTACTAGTAAATAATAATATTTTTTAGCAAAAAAAAATATTAAAACAAGTAAGAGCACTATATTCGCCTGTTAAAAATTTTTTATAGCCAGCACCACCAATTTTGTGTTTTTTTGCTACAAAAATTGTTTTTTTGTTAACAACTCTAATCACTATAAAATAATATCTTTATTTTTTTTTTTTTTTGTTAAATTTTGGAATCGTACATCTTTCATTCAAGGCGAATTCATGTAGATAAAATTATCAGCCCAGCTTGCGGGGAACGCTACTGTCAAGCTCCATATATGTACATATAAACAAAATATTGTTTATTTATTATAAGTGGTTTTTGATAGAGAACATCACAGCAAATTCGCTGTTGCTGTATGAAAATGTCTTGATGTAATTCATTCAATATAATGACGTTCTAAATTCAAATGCGAGAGCAAGGCGAATTCACATCAGGTGAACTCTTTAGCCTAGCTGATCATCAGCTGTAAACGAAGTTTTAGACCACAATGTCAAAATTTGTGTTTTTGCTTGTTTACATTCATTTGCCGAAAATTTTTTAAAAATGTTTTAAAAATGGAAAAATTTAATTTCAATGGATAAAATCAAATTGAATTAAAAATAAATATATGTATGTACATTTGTGTTAATTTTTCAACAATTAAAAAACGTAAAATATTTAAGTTTTAGTTTAAAAACAAACAAATTGTAAAAGTTTACATGAAAAAATGACTTCCTGCGCGATGTGTAAAAAAATATTTTAAGGGTAGTCGGGTTTTATTTTGTGCACTTAATGATGAGCAAAATATATAAATTTATATACAGTTTTGCAAAAAACAACTTTAAAATTCTTTAATTTTAGTGTAACTTGCATAATTTGCTTTAAAATAAAAAAGTAAACAAGCGTGTGTTTTTTTGTGTTTAGTCAGAAAATTTTTGACAATTTACTTCAGATATACAAAAACAAAATACATGAATTTGTAGGGAAGAGATCACCTGATTGAATTTGCCTTGTACGAGAGGTAGGCTTTAAAGTAGGCATGTTAATGAAATATCTGATGATTTATGTATACTTAAATATTAAATCACATAGGTCATTATTATTCGAAATCCTTGTACATAGAGAAATTTTATATTTGCAAAATTTCCAAATCGTACTCTGTCGGGTTTATAAAGTTTAAAATTTTAAATAGACTTAAAAAGACACTATTGATCTATATCTCCCTTCGTAATTTACGGATTTATATAAATTTAAATGAAACACATTTTTTTTCTTTTCACAAAATATTCCTGTAAAATATTTTTAGACCCAATCCCATTTTATTTGATGACAAAAAGACATTTTTGATGACTTACTCTTGCAACACAAACTATAAATCGCTTCCTAATAAATTGATTTTCAACATAAAATTTTTCTGGTTGATAGAAAATATATTGGCAAAATTGCATAACTTTAGTTTTTTCTGTTCGAGCTCTATCGCGCTTTCAACAGACGGACGGATCACAAATGGACAGACGGACGGACATAGCTAAATCGTTCTAAGATTTAATCAAGACTCTGAAAATACAAACGCGTACTTTATGAGGCCTAAAAGGATAATTTTGCTATGTTGCGAAGGGAAGGGCAAAATAAATATACCCCCCCACCATTTTCAGATGGTGGTTATATAGAATAAGGAAGAGTAGCCAACTTCAAGCAAATGCATCTAAAAACATCTGAAACGTTATTCTTAGAGGCTAATTTCTCCTCTTAAGAAGTTCCTAGGTTTAAATAAATCTAAATTGTCGTGTAAAAAGCTATAAACTGATTTTCAAAAACTGTCTCCATTAAAAAGTTTCTACAACTTTGTTGTGGAATAACATCACACTCATGTTATTTCGTAACTTCTAATCAATTTGATAAACAATTTTGGGAGCACACATACATACGTATGTAAATCCATTGGTCACTGGTTATTTTGTTTAGATATTTATGAACTAAATTAAAAGAGACTCACGTAATTTTTATGTTTTTTACATTTTGCTTTATAACTTTCTTCCGTCAAGCGGTTTTTCAGTTTTTAGTATCATGGACAGTTTAGGGTAATTTTGCATTTTATTTCCTTTTTTCATTCAAAACTTCCTTCAGGCTGACAATGTCTTAATAATGTGTAAGAATACTCTTATTGTTTACAGTTTTCTTAAATTACATATCAAAATGTTCACTGACCTTTTGTTTGAAACCGCTTAAATCCACAAAGAAATAGTAAGTTCTAAATAGGTATGCAGTTTCTAACGTCACAGATATTTCAGCAGAATTTTTATTTAATAATTTTTTTTCTATTTATTTGAAAATTTATTAAACATCACTTTTTGAAATAACAACTTCAGACTTCTATAAATGAATATATTTTCAAATTATTTGTTTTCTTTTTTTTTTTTTTTAATTTTTTATTCCACAAAAACTTTGTTTCAATTATTTACTTGTGATCTATTATTGTGAATGCAGACAATATGTTTTCAGCTGCTTTATTGGCACGCTTCAGAAATGCACTTATCATTGCGTTATTAATGAACATGTTGCAGAGTGTGAACAGAGCATGGAAATGCAGCTGTTTATTAAAATGCATTAAAAGGAACCATTAATTTGAAGTTGAATATTTAGTTTTCACTACTAGCGGCCTGAATTTCAATTAAGACAAATTTCAATTAAGTTTCACTAATTTTTTGAAGAACTTATTTAATAACTTTTTTTTAATACACTCTGCCGTTAAACTGACTTAAAGTGATATTAATGATTTTATTAACATACCATGTATGTGCTAAAGAATATTAATTATGACTTTTAATTTGTTTACTTTTTTTTTAAAGTTTGATTACAAAACTTTTCTTTGTGTACAAATTTTATATCCTTTTTTTTTGAAAATTTCTTCCCTTTTGTGTTTATTTTAAAACATAAAAATTTTACTCAAAGGGCTTGGATAATCTCTTTTATTGTATTTTTTTATGATTCTGTTGTTTGAGATTCTTCGAATTGTCGTTATTCTTTTTTTCTTTTAATTTGCCCAAACTCTGTACTTTATTTACTTTTAAGTTAACTTTTTAGCTGTTTGTTAGCAAAGTAGTACGTAACTTTTTAAGCATTTTCATTATCTTTAGTTTGTTTTTAGGCTTTGAAGATGAAAAATATTTCATTTTTTTTAGCACTTTTATTTATTTTTATTTTTTATATTCAGCTAAACAAAAGGAAAAAACAAGCAAAGCAAAACAATACACTCTACTTTTAAACACACACATTTTCTTCTTAATTATCACTCATACAACGAAAGACGTTGGCAACTTTTGTACATACTCGCGTTACAAAAGGGGAACTTTGTGAAAAAACCGATTTTGCTCTAGCATGTCAAATATACACACACATGATGTGACAAAACATCAAACTCACGCACTCACATACACATGTCCATATAATGGAGCAGATAGAAAAAAAAACGTGCCAACGACCGACCGAGCGACCGACTGTCTAAGAGACCAAAATACACCGACACACCGTTTCAAGTTTTTCCGTTACTTAAATTGAACCACAAGAAAACATTTATACCGCCAAAGGCCCTTGTTTTGGCTTCGAAATTAAAGAAAACATAACAGATTTCTCAGTTTTCTTTTATTTTATTATTTATTTCTTTAAATTAATTTTCTTTTTCACTTTCGATTTTCCACTTAAATTTGTTTCATTTTAAATAGAATTTTTTCACTCTTTCTCGTTTTATATGTACTGTGTGTTCTGCCGTTTAAAGAAGAAAAAACATTTTTCAATTTACTAGCGACGACACCATTCTTGCTTGCTACTACTAAAGTTGTACTAAATTTTTCTGTTGCTCTTGTTGTTGTTGCTGATTTTAATAATTTTCAAATATACCCTTTAAGCACACACATTCTTATATACATACACGCATTATTGGTCTCGAGGCGAACGCAAAAATAAAAGTTTCGTACACCGTCGACGCGTATTCGATTCTGTGCTTGTGATTGAACTGATGTTGCTGAAACGACACACGAATATCAACTGAGATAGTAAAATCTTGGAGCAGATACTTTTTGATATCAGTCGCATGTGTCGTATTGTGTTGATGGTAGAAAAATAAAGCAACAGCAACAACAACAACAACAACGACGACACCACCGCCATCAACAAGAACAGCATGAACAAGAAATATATTCGTCATATGTTTAGTGCTGGGCCCACACATACATTCATACATTGGGTACATCGTTGTTATGGAGTCGTCATAACTTCGTTCGTATACTTTTTGTATTGTTGTGATAAGCAAGAGATGTTGATGATGATGTTTTTTCTTGTTGTGCTGTCAACATGTTGCTAAGAAGCATTCTTATTGGAATGTGGCAGAGAGTGCGCGAATATTAACTGTTAATAAAGAGAAAATTTTAAAGAGAAATGTGTTAATGTTGCAGTAATATATTAAGAGTAAATAAATAAAGTGGATTTTAAGACAGCTATTGTATATGTACATATATGTTGTTTATTAAAACAATTTTTTAACAAAAAAAATTATATATGAATGTATGGTGTACTTAGGGACTTTTCATAACACCTTAAGCTCTAAACACATAGACGCCAGCAGACTTTACAACTTCACGGCTTCAAATGCTGCCAACTTCAAATACTGCTCTGAAGTCAGCTTCATAATAATTTTGAAGACAGCAACAACATAATAATCAGCTGATGTGTATTTTAGCAATACAAATTTCAGGGATCCCGCATATACATTTTATAATGAATAAAATTAACGTTATTGATAAAAAAAATTGTAATAATATCACGAAAAACTATAAAAACACATAAATTTATTTCTTTATTGTATTTTTGTAATGTTCTTTTATGTTTAATATCAAAAATAAGTTTTTGTTCTTTTTTTCCAATTTAATATATATAATGGCAACACTATATTTGTTTATTGCTGCCCGTCAAAATAGAAAATAGCCTAAGTTGGCAGCAGCAGCAAATGCTGTTGTGCAGTCGTGCTGCTGTGCTGCCGTCAAAATAATCGTTTTCATTTAAACACATGGATTTTATTTTTGATATATTGCTGCTTGCTGTCTGCTGTCGTCTATGTGTTTAGAGCATTACTATATAAACATGTACATATATTGGTCACCTATTGACTAAACAATAACAATCAAGTATTATTATCTTACAATTTAATTTAAATAGTTTCGAAAATATAAAAACTTAAAAACATAAACTTAAGTCAGAATAATTGATTTACAATAAAGTTTTAAGAAAACAAATATATATAAATTTTCGTACTATGCAAAAAAAATTGTTTAATATGTGTACTAATATAAGTACTGATTTAAATTTCGCATAATACAAACAAATTTTAAACATTTCAAATCTTATACCCTTCACCTTAGGTGCACAAGGGTATATATAGCTTTGTCATTCCGTTTGTAATTTCTACAATTTTCATTTCCGACCCCATAAAGTATATATTTTCTGAAAGCTTATGAATAGAGGAGTCGATTAAGCCCTGACCGTCTGTCCGTCTGCCCGTCTGTCCGTGTGTTGGTTGAAATCAACTTTTAGAAGCAACTATATGTTCCTCAGATCTGTATATGGTATCAATCTCTTGAAAATATCCAGGAATGAGTCGCTATTGAAATTCAGCACAATCGCCCCATAACTTTCTGAGATATGAGCAAAAAACCACGACCACCTCGTTTTTTTCACAATTACAACAACAACATACATACATACATACATGTAAAAAACATACCAAACAAAAAAAATTACAAAAAAAAAAATATTAAAAATAAGAAAAAAATAATAAAAAAAAACTAAAAAAAAAAATTTTTTAAAAATTTAAAATAAAATTTAAAAAATTTTTTTAAAAAAATTAAAAAAAAAAAATAATAAAATATAAATAATATATTAAATAAAATAAAATAAATTTTTTTTGGCTCAGCTGGGATTCGATGCCACATTTATTCTAACGTGTACGTATGCACGTATTTTATATGGGATGAATGGTGATACAAACAATTGTTATTGCATGACTACACGTTGTGAAGGGTATATAAGATTCGGCACGGCCGAATATAGCACTGTTACTTGTTTTTTTATGTAAAAAGCTTTAAGCATTGTAATGTTCTTATTCTTTACTATATTTATTTCATATAGAATATACCTGTGGTGCCAGTGGTATAAACAGTTTTGCTATTCCGTTTTTTTTTTTTTATAATAAACATTTCCCTTAAAGTATATTTTTTCTGTAAACTTATGACTAGAAAAGTTGATTGAGCACTGTCCGTCTGTCTGTCCATGTGTTGGTTGAAATCGACTCTTAGAAACCCACACATGCTGCATATATGTGTCTACATGTGATATCAATCTTTCAAAAATATATGAGAATGATTTGGTATTTAAATCTAGCACAATCACCCAATAACTTTCAAAGATATGAGCAAATAAATAAGACTGCTTTTGCTCTTCATTTTTCAGCCCTAGTATAAATAATATACATATTTGCCTCTATTGTAGATAAGCCATGCTCTTAGGGCTACTCGTACATAATTTTGCACAAACCTGTCAATAATCGGCAAAGTTATAAACAAAAAATATTTAATATCTGTATGTACATACATATATGTATATTATTTTTCATATACGAAGTAACTTAAGTGTTTAATGTTTTTAATTTTTAGACACGTAAAAAACATCCAAATACAAGACCGTAGCCTCTTAAATTATTGCTAAGAAAAACTTACAAACCGGTTAGAAGCTTACTGAGATATAAGCACGAAGCTTTGGTGTTTTTACTAAGATTTACAATCGAGTTAAAATCCAATTTATTGACTAGGAGAAAACAAATAACTATGTAAAAATTCAAGGTCAAATATGCCGTCGTAAATTATGAAGCAAAATTACCCAAATCCAGGCAACGATATGGTCACTATACCTACGTATGTATGTAGTATATACATGATGATGAAAGGTATTATCAGATTCGTATCATCCGAATATAGCATTCATACTTTATTTTTGTGATTCCATTAATACTTAATAAAAATATTTAATGTTTAATTCTTTTTTGTCGCAATTTTTTTTAAACCAATATTTATAATTTCATTCAAATTTCATTTAAATTTTTGACAGAAAACTAAAAACTGTGTAAAAATGTTTTTATACTTAGAAAAACATATGATTAGATTTGATAATTTTTGATATTATTAAGATAAATATTTTCAATTGCATTCTGGCAACACTAATAAGAAATTAAGCAAATGCTTAGCAACAATGTTGCCAGTGGGAAGTAATTTTTATGGCCATTTTCTCAGGCAATATTTAATGGTAGCTGACGGTAAATAAGTTGTTTTTTATATCTCTTTTAAAATTATGTAAAATATTTCGTATTTCAACTTGGCACAATTTTTCTGCTTCGTTTTGTTGAGCAACAAAGTTTTAGCGGTATAGCTTCGTAGCTCGAAAGGGTATAGAAATTTTTATTATTTCTATGCTGTATATGAATTTTTTATGGTCTTTTCTGCTTTTTCTTTTATATTTAACTATAAAAAGAAATGTGTGAAGTTTGTTTTTTTTTTAATACTTTTCAGTTTTTTGTGGAAAAAAGAGTTTTTATTTTGTTCATCATCTTGCTTTTAAAAGTGTCTATGGATGTGTTTGTGTGTGTGTGTGTATTTGGAATAGGTTGTGTGGATATGGTGGCGCCACAACATCCGCTTTTGCCGGGTGTGGTGAAATAAAAAGTAGGCATAAACGCCATGATAATGAGGACGTGGATGATTATGATGTTTTTCTTTTCTAAACTTTAGAAAAATGTATACATTTAATTTGATTCTAGTATGTACGACAACAAATATGATTTCATTATAAATACATAAGTGTATGAGTTTTGTTTTTTATACATGTATATATAAAATTGTTTTCCATGTACATATTTATGTAGTTATGTACATACATATGTTAAATTAAATTTCGCAAAATATTTGCCTTGCGAAAAACTCTTATTAAAGTTAAATGAAAAGGTCATAAATTATGATGTAAATACTTAGATAATGTCTGAAAAAGAGCCGGAAACAAATCATATGCTCAATATTTACTAATTGCTCCAAATTAAATCAAACGAAATAAGTTAAGTAGCTATATATGTATGTAAAAGTGTGAGTGTGTAAATGTCTTAAAGGCTCTTATCAGTTCATATGTATATTAGTAAAATGGTTAGTTGTATGTTTTTATAGTGGTTATTTAAATACAGTTTGTTATGATTGGAAACTACTTAAGGCTCTTTGCTTTTAGCTACTTTGCAATAACAATATGTTTGCTTTTATTCTCAAACTTTTACTCGGCTTTCATGTGCCTTTTCTTTTAACACATGGTTTTGATAACTTGTACAAATCACTATTATATACATACATATATTTACTTTAAATAAGAATTGTATATTCCTGCTAGTTGTAACATGTCTAAACAAAGTGTTCTTTTTTAAATAAATATACTGGTCTGCATACTCCTAAATATTTCCTTCATTATACATATTCAATACTTATATAATATTCACTATATTACTAGATCAAATGGAAGAAATGGAATACGCAGCCAAAGTAATCAATATAAGACATACAAAGAAGTTAAAGTTTATCTCAACTGCGTTAATACTTTTAGCAAATAACTAGCTTGATTAGTAGAATACACCTTACAATAAAAAAATTTCAAAGCCAAATTGATTTCCAGCACAGAATGTAAATGGCTTGAGTAAATACAAAAAATAAAAATGTTAACTGAGGTAGGTTATGTTAGATCCGGCAGCCGCCCGAAGGCATAGCTCACTTGGGTCCTCCGAGGGTCCCGTTGTGATACGCCCGTTCGTCTATGTCCTCTGACCGTCGTTTCTCAGCCATCCTGTCCTGTTTATGAAGGTGTGGATCTTTCCCAGATCAACTGCGGAAAGACAAGTTTTACTCACAAGTATTCGCTGACCTAGAATCTGGTGTCTCAGGTCCCCGAATTCAGGACAATTAAAGAGAAGATTTTCAGTTGTCTCCTCCTCTTCCTCGTTAAGGGATACTCAGCCTTTTCGCATGTGTACCTATAGGCCAGTGTCCGGTAATGACCGCTATGAGGTTCCTAAGGTAGATACGGGGCATACTCACTGCATATTGCGTCCTATGCACATCCATGTCAGGCCAGATCTTTCTGGTTTCCAAACAAGTGGGTTCTCTCACCCATCTTTCCTTGGCATCCAAATAGAATTGATGCGAGATTAGCTGCTTACCCTTCGATAAGGGAATACCCAAAGCACAACTGGATTCAACCGAATCTGAGGTGGTACCGGCTTTTGGAAGTGCATCAGCTCTATTATTACCATCAATATCCCCATGTCCTGGAACCCACACAAGGGTAACCGTCGAATGTCTCGCTATCTCCTCTAGAGACACCCGGCATTCCTGGACAACTTTCGATGTGCTGTACACACTCTCAAGGGACCTAATAGCCGCCTTGCTGTCAGTAAATATATAAATATCCCTGTCAGATATTTCATTATACTGAATCTGTTCCGCGGCTCTCCTAATAGCCATTAGTTTGGCCTGTAGCGCGCTACAGTAATCCGGTAGCCTAAGGGACATTTCCAAACCCAACCGGATCGAAAAGATACCACATCCAAGTCCAGCATGTGATTTCGATCCGTCAGTAAATATCTGGATGGCGTTCTCCGTAGGTCGGAGGCCGTTGTCGTATTCAGATCTATCCGGTATATTCGTCGCGAAACCCGGATCGAATACTGGTTCAGGTACCTTGTAATCAATAGGAGAAGCAATATTGATCATACCCAAGATTCTCGCATGTTCATAATTCACATACTTCCATGCCCTTGTGGCATTCAGCCTCAGTGCGGTGGCCGCAGCCATCTGCTTAGCCAGGATGTCTGCTGGTAACCAGTTCAAAATAGTGAACAGTGCTTTAGATGGTGTGGTCCTAAGAGCATCTGTTATCATAATCGCAGCCGTTCTCATAATACGTTCGAATCTGTCCTGGTGAATTCTCTTCTCCAGCGCCACCCACCAGACTGCCGCTCCGTAATAAAGAATTGGTCTGACGACAGAATTGTGTAGCCAATATAAGTTCCTGGGGTTAATACCGCAATTAAGGCCAATTGCCCTCTTGCAGCAGTATAATACAGTTGCCGCCTTAGTGGTCCTAGACTCTGTGTTCAGGTTCCAGTTTAGTTTGCTGTCCAATACGAGACCCAAATATTTGGCATTATCGGATAGCGCTAGTGCCACTCCATCTATCCTAGGTATCGTCCAAAACAAAATGGCGCATAACTTTTTTTTTAAATCCAATATAGCGGCTTACATACATATATTTATATATTTCTTAACCCCCTTAATAAAAATAAATTTTTATCAAATCAAAGATCTTGATAGAATACAGCACATAGCAGATTGCAAAATTCCAAATCCAATATGGCGTTACACATATTTTTCTAACACCTACCGCATATTGGAAATGAATACGCAACCTTAACAAGTATAAAACAGTACTCTTTAAAGAAGTTCAAAATCCAAGATGATGTTTAAACCAAATTGGCATAAAAAAATATTTTGATTAAGGATGTAGCATTCTTACTTGTTTAAAATGTCAGATTTTAAGCTTATAAGATTCATTTACATTAATTTACCTTTAAATTTTTCTTTACATTTGTGTTATTTACTAAAGCCTTATATAGATTTTAGTTACACGGAAATTAGAATCAATTCATAATTCTTAAAATAATTAAATTGGCGTAACTAGACCATTATGTGAGGTGTAATTAACACACACCTAAAATCCACCAGGAAATTGTTTTTGCCTAAATTCGAAAAAACTTTATTATAAGTTATTTTAATATACATACAAATTTAACTCAATTTGAGAATTTGTCCCTCCCACCAACCAAAAAAATTTTTATGCTTTTTCCTCCCTAGAAAATTTTGTAGCTACGCCAATGAATAACTACTTCTAGGTTTAAGATTGTTTAGAAAATTATTAATTTGGTTTCACAGTTTAAATATTGAATATCTACACGAAGTTATAATAGTTGTGCATTAGACATACATATCGATGGTCATAAGGAGATGGTACTAGAAACTGTATGATCACAATTTAATTTCTTTTGTAAATATGCTTATAAAACTGTTTTGATACTACTACATTAAATTTTTATATCGAGGTGAATTTGGAACCAATTTCCTAAAAAATATGAGTTTGGGCTTTTCCACTTGTGGACATCGATATATAGATGAGTATCCAGTTGAGTTAAATAATAGTGAAGTATTAAATAAATTAGTGTAATATATGAGTGTGTTTAAATAAATATAACTTTTATAACATAAATTTCAAGATCGTTGATTATTGTTTGCAATAAAACAATCCCGGTTTTTAAATATTATAAAATAAACTTAAATAGTAAGCTAAAAAAAAAAGTAGTCAAATAACATTTTTGAAGAGCAACGAGCACTTTTATCAGAATACGCAGAGCCAAAGCTAATGCTGGCTTGAAGTCTTAAAAAGTTCAGAAAATTCCATTGCATGTAAAAAACTTAGAAGTAAAAAAAGAAAAAAAATTGAAAATATTTTTTTTAATATACACCTTTTAACAGCTTCCCGCTTCAGATTTTTATAAGGCCGATAGACGTAATACTATTTAAGTACAATACCGGACAGAAAACATACAACACTCCCCAAGCAGTTTCTTTTGTGGCAAGCCTTTCAGTTGTGGCAATAGAAGTCAATCATTTGTGATATCAGGCATGGTAAACATAGAAATCTATGGCAATACGACAAAATTGCGTATGTCTGTTTTTATAGTTTTTAAATTTTTGATTTGATTTTTATTAATTGATTGCCTTTAAAATATGAATCAAATATGAATTCTGAGCATAATAATAAAGAGCATATCGGTTTCCGTATATTTTTTAATTATAAGTTATTATAACCGTAACTTTGGATTGCATGATCGCAATGGTGTTATTATCTTAATTGTAACTTATTTCAACATAAGCAGTTATTTCATTTTGCCACAGATTATTTTTATTTTTTTTTTAATTAAAATTAAAATAAATCTTCGAACTAAGAGATCTAGCCCTAGTAGGGTTAAGGTTTCTGTATGGGTGATTAAATATGTTCCATTTACATTCTAAGGATATATTAAGTTTAGATGTAGCACATCTGTTTAATCTTCCTGTATCCGCGCCAATTTTTTTAACACATATACCCGCGCACGGTCTCATAGACCGAAAGTTTGAACTAAAGGGTGTTTTTTTAAGCCCGAAGAACTTGAAATTGTAAAAAATAACACAAAAAATTAAATTGTAATCAAAAATTTTTTTTTTATTCGAAAGATTAATACGTGACATTAACATTTGAAAATGATTTCGGGCATATGGGCACCGCGGCTGTTCTTGACGAAGCGCATTCTGGAGTCCAATTTTGGGCCACTTTTTCGAGCACTGCTGGCCGTATGTCACGAATAACACGAACAATGCTGGCCTCCAAGGCGTCAATTGTTGCTGGTTTATCAGCATAAACCAGCGACTTCACGTAGCCCCACAGGAAATAATCAAGAGGTGTCAAATCGCACGACCTTGGAGGCCAATTGACAGGTCCATTTCTCGAAATCAACTTATCGCCAAATTTTGATTTCAATAAGTCGATGGTTGCGTCCGCCGTATGGCACGTAGCGCCATCCTGTTGAAACCACATCTCCTCCGGATCAATGTCATCCATATTTTCAAACAAAAAATCATTGATCATGGTGCGGTAACGATCTCCATTTACCGTAACGCGGTCTCCGGCCTCATTTTTGAAGAAATAAGGTCCGATGATGCCACCAGCGTGAAAACCGCACCAAACGGTGCATTTTTCTGGATGTAATGGAGTCTGTAGGGTCTCTTGTGGATTGGTCTCGCTCCATATGCGGCAATTTTGCTTATTAACAAACCCGTTAAGCCAAAAATGCGCCTCATCGCTGAACACAATTTTGCGATAAAATTGGACGTCCAGAATGCGCTTCGTCAAGAACAGCCGCGGTGCCCATATGCCCGAAATCATTTTCAAATGTTAATGTCACGTATTGATCTTTCGAATAAAAAAAAATTTTTGATTACAATTTAATTTTTTGTGTTATTTTTTACAATTTCAAGTTCTATCGGGCTTAAAAAAACACCCTTTAGATGAAATACTAGTTTTTTGAAACAAAGCTTTAAAAAAACGATTTTTATTTAAACTCGATGATATAGTAAAAAAATAAAGCCATTCATTAAATTAATATTCAGTAATTTTATTGATTTTTAGTCGTTAACATATTAGTCTTCAAAAAGTATTAACGTAAAAGCGTTTTGTCGGTCTCACAGACCAACGAGCGGGTATAGGAAGGTTAAAAATTGTCTGTATTAAGTTTTAAACAAATAGGTAGGTTGCGGGTTTACTGTTTTTGCAGGCACGTCTGGCTGCCTCATTGCCTATGATACCGATGATATATTACGGAATGTATTCAAAAATATATTTTACTTCGCAGAGCACAGAGTGCTATATTATCTCTGGCCGGATTTAATATCATCCACTATACAAAAAAAAGCATTGATTACTTATTATTCAAACAATAATATCAATTTTGTACCACGAGGCAAATCCAGCCAAGGGTCTAGAACTGCGGCCTGTGGAAAGATGTTCGACTCTTTTAATAAAAACAATTAAGGGTCACCGGATAGAACAACCTTGTTCAAAAGGGCAATGAAAACAGTGCATAAATTTATAAATACCGAGTAATTTGTTAATATTGCAATATTTAATGAATTTAAACGGCTTAAGTTTTATTTGACCTAATATAAGTTTTTCTAGCTAACTCTAGAAATTAAAGTTATTCTGTTATTTTAAATTTGTAAAATCACTGAAATAAAGAATTATAATGAAAGAAGTAACATAAACCAAATCCATATATTACCACTTGAATTTAATTTTTTAATAAAGGGTCCGCCATCTAACTAATGCTTATTTCGTGAATGGTAACACTTAGCTCATGTCTGATTTGACAGATAATTAGTTTTACCCTTCCGCTGAACCAATATGGTTGTGTATACTCTTCGCTAAGTGGGCCTGCGATCGACTTACAGAAGATGCCGAATTTGCCAAAAAAAAATCATCTTTTCAGATGAAGCACATTTTGATCTTGGCGGGTAAGTAAACACGCAAAATTATCGCATTTGGGGCACAGAAAACCCACACGCATACATTGAAAAGCAGATACACCCAAAACGAGTCACCGTTTGGTGCGGATTTTGGTCTAGAGGCATAATTGGGCTATTTTTCTTCGAAAAGCAAGGAGTAGCCGTTACAGTCAATGGCGAACGTTATCGGGCCATGCTGAACGAACTTTTGTCCACAAAAATTGAAGAGGAGGATATTGGCAACATTTGGTTTCAACAGGACGGCTCTACGTGCCCCACAGCCAAAGCTACGCTCGATGTTTTGCGCCCCGTTTTAAAAAATAAGTTATTTGGCGGACCCTTTATTCCATTACTTCACAAAATTAAAAAAAATTGAATATTGCACCTCATTTCTGTCGCTACATAATTTCTTTAATTTGGTATATATACCTTAATCAATTTAAAAAATTCAAAAGACACAAATTTTTCTCAAATGTTAAATTGATTTAATTAAATTGAAATAATTTAAAAGAACCTTTGCACAAATGAGGGGCTTTAATTATAAAAATTTCTTTCACATTTCATTGAAAATTTAAAACAAGCAGCTGTGACTCAATGAAACTCTTTATTGCTTAAAGAAGCATTACTTTCTTTAAAAAAGTTATATCATTTTATATTGCAACATTCATGAAGTAGCATTACATGTTAAAAAAAATATAACTTATTTTCTCTATAAGGTCCCATTACATAAATAATTAATAATATATAAATGAAGGAAGAAGACTCTAACGTCTCGTTTTGCCGCTAAAATAATTTTAAGGCTGGAGGGTTTAAGGTATAACGTTTTGTTAAAATTTAATTACAAACAGATGTGATTCACACTTATAGCTATTTTCGTTACAAGTAAAAAAAAAAATCTCTCCACAAGCGTTCAACTTTTTATTCATTCATCTTTAAGTTCATAATGGTGTTAGAAAATTACTTGTATTCATTTTAAATTTAACATTTTGACAACACACAAATACTAAATAAATAATACACACCTGATGGATCTAAACTACACTTGAAGGATACTGCAACTATGTATGTTGATGACAATTGTTTTGTTTAATTAAGATTGCTACATCTTTACCTATAGATACTAGATTAGGTTAGATTAGGTTAGGTTGAAAAAGAGGGTTACGAAAAGCCCAGACCTGTATGACCAATTGCCATGTTGTATGCATATGTATGTATATTATCTCCGCTGAACAAAATGATTCGACTTACGCTTGAGCCGTATGACTATTTATGTTTGCTTTGCTAAATTGGCCAAGGAGAAACAGCACGATAATGTCGAATTTAGCAAAAAATTATATTTTCGGATGAAGCTTATTTTCATCTTGTTGAAAATTTACGTATTTGGAGCTCAGAAAATCCAAACGTCGTCTTACAGAAGCCATTACCCACTCATTACGAGTGACTGTTTAGTGTGGCTTGTGGATCGTAGGCATCATTGGCCCATATTTCTATGAAAATTAGGGCGGTGCAACCATGACCTTAAATGACGACACCTATTGCACCATCATAACCGATTTTTTTACGTCCTCTCTTCATGGTATTAATTTGAACGATGTTTGGTTTTAACAGTATGATAAAACTTGCCACACATCTTATGCCACAATCTATTTATTGCGTACAACGTTTAATGGCCGCTTAATAAGCCGAAATGTTGGAGTTTATTGGCTTCCAAGAAGCAGCGATTTTCTGTGTTTCATTGCATTTTGAAATCTAAACTTTTAAATGTCCCCCTCTTTACATATGTATGTATATTTGGTTAATCATGAATTAAATGTTTTTATATTTTTAAAAATTAAGAAAATTAAGAAGACAATACGATATGTTGCCTTACCTCGTGAATTCATTACTTAAATATAAAAAGTCGCTATTTTCCTAATTTGTTAAAACAGACTTTAGGCGTTTACATTTGTGTTAATATCTAAAATGTAAGTTAGTACAATAAAAGTGAGTAAAGATTTGCAGATTTAAGGCAAAATCCAAATACGTATGTATATATAAGTAGATGTTTACAATAATATATGTGTGTATAAATGTATGGCAAATATTTCAGTATAAATGTGAATTATTACAACCACCTTGAGGCTATGAAGTGGTCGGTTTTGGTCATATGATATCACTGATGGTATACTAAATACATAATAAATGATATCTCTACAACACTACTAGATGAACAAAAAAGGAAACCAACAAAAGAAGTAAACTAGAAAACAAGACCTAAACCATAAAGATAACAGAGAAGTATTTTAGAATTCACAAACATCAGGTTAATAAATTTTTTATTATAACTTGCAGCACTAAGGACATGATAAAAACTGAATGAATAAAAAAAAAAAAATTAAGTGAATATACAGGAAAGAATATTTCAACATGTTGAAAATACAATTTTTTTTAAGCAAGTTGCTAGAGAGAAGTTAAGTTAATCTCTTGCTCTCTCGATAATGTTTCATTGAACCTATGACGCTGGCGACTTTGTGTCTTTCGTTAAATTTGTTTAGCAACATTAGAAATGTATACAATTGCAACTTTTAAGATTTATTTTGCTCATCTCCCTATGATGTTTTCTCTTTAAATGGCACGACAGATAACAGCATTATTTAAGGACACAACCTAATGTAACCTAAAGACACTACAATAGCAACAACTACGTTTACGACAATTGAAAAAATATCTAGTACAAAATTTCATTCATGATTTGTGTTTGTGGTAGATGGATATTAACAAAAAATAGCTGTAACAACGATAACAATCGAGAAAAAACCTTAACAGGATATTAAATAAAACAAAGGCCGTAATATTTTGAATTTAAAAATTATGTTAAGAACACAAGTGGATACAATTTTAGATTTAATGTCCCACCATTACTGTATACCTAATAGGGTCAACTTGGCCTTAACAAATGTCTCGTGGATTTTCAGAACCCAATGATTCTGCTTATTAGCAAAGCCATTCAAACGCAAATGAGCTTCATAACTCTTAATCAGATTTTTAAAAAAGTCGACTTCATTTCTAGTCACACAGCAAAAAATAAATATGGATTTTAATTACGAAATTAATATTATTAATTAAAAAATTGTTTAATTTTGCTCCAATCATCAAAATGATACTATTAATTAAATGAAAATTAATAGTTTTAATTGAAAAAATATGGAGAAAAATATCAATTAAAACAGTATTAAAAAGTTAATTAAAATTTTCAACAATTTTCAAAAATGCTTTTTATTAATTTAATCATGTCTTTATTTGAGATTTGGGTGTTATAATATTAAAGCATTTATTATATCAATAATATAATTTATTAAACCTGTATAAAAAAATACAAAAAAAATATTCTTTTTTTTATATTTGTTTATTCTTAATATATTATTTATTACTTTATAATAAAATTATTGATAAGAAATAGTGTTCCACACACATACAATATAATTATTTAAAATTCAAAAACAAATTAAAAACTCAATTACTTAAACAAATATTAGCAATATTTTTTTCTGTGCAACTGTTGATATTTAACTGCAAAGGTTAAACGTTGGCGATAATTACCGGCTTGTAATTATTGCACCAATTACAGTATAACCTCTGTAGTCCGGACACTCGCTAATCTGGACTATCCAATACTCCGGACAGTTGAATGTTTCGGACAGTTTGAAAATTGTACCTCAGTAATCCAGGCATTACTTTGTTTTGCGTATGTTTGTTTTTTTTCGTTATTGTACGTTATTTTAAATATTCAGGAAAACCAAGAATCCGACAATACTCTAGAGGAAATTCAAGAAGTCCATGATAATGTCTCAAATAAAGAAGCTACTGATCTGTTTGCAAGAGCAATTTTATGAACCCAGAAAACAAATGTGACTGATAGGGAAATATTATTTTTAAAGGAATTTAAAAACAATGCAAAAAACTGCGTACAAAAAATTGTATCCAAAGTAAAATTAGTTCGTATTTTAATCCATCATTTTTTTAGCTAACCTAATTTGTGTATTTTTAGAAATTTTTTTAACTTTTTGCAAATGAATTTTTTAATTGTATGTTTTGTTTCTTTTTATGTATTTAAAAAAAATTTGTAATAATAAAAACTAAACATACATAAGTTTAAGCCCTGTGACTTTTATTCTGTAGTCCGCACTATCCAGTAATCCGGACGAGGAGTCGAACTATATCTGTCCGGATTAGGGAGGTTATACTGTACACCTTAAATGTACAAACCGTTTCTAGCTGAGCAGAACACCTTCAGGTAGATATTTCTAATATTTTCCTCAGTGGAAATTTTTCAGCCCTAAGTTAATTCATACAAACACTTTTTGCATATCAAACTTTTAAAAAGAAAAACCGATTGAAATCAAATTATTACTGGAAAAAATCGTTCCACCATATTTATTAATTTTTAATACGCTTGCATTTAATATTATTTCTGCCAAGACATCAAACTATTTTTATCATCATGCTTTTCTAAATCATACTATTTTTAGAGGACAACCATATCCAGGTTTTAATGAAAACTGGACATTGAATGACAAAAATTCAAGCAAATACTTAATATTATTATTATTATTATTAATGACATATTCTTAAAGAACTTAGTCTATTCACATACATCTTAAAAGAAATAAAAATAAATAAAATAAAAAAAAAAATAAAAGTATGTATACATATTAAATATTGCATAAGTTGTTAACATATAACTTCCACAGATCTCTATCATGTGCAATAGCTCTCAATTGACCAAAAGATTTCCTCGTTTCTGGCATCACAGTTCTACGCCAAGTTTGCTTTGGCCTACCTCAAAGTCTACGTCCTTGTGGATTCCATTCTAAAGCAAAGTGTTTTGCATCATCGACAGTTTTTCTAAGAGTGTGGCCTAACCATTGGTATTTTCTTTTACGGATTTCAAGTTCTAGCTTTGTTTGACCGCATATTCTCCAAAGTTCTTCATTTCTTATAGTATTTGGCCACCATGTTCCAAGTAATCGTCGTAAGCAACGATTTATGAAGGTCTGAAGTTTAGTTGAAATAGCTTCTGTAACTAGCCAGGTCTCACTACCATACAACAACACAGATTTTACGCAAGCATTAAAAATGTTCATCTTAGTTTGCGTAGAAATTGTTCTAGCTTTCCAAACTTTCATTAAGAACCCATATACATTTTTCGCTTTTCTCATTCGGTTTTCGACATCTGCAGCAGCACCACCATCTGTTGTAAGCACACTTCCCAGATATTCGAATTTCTCCACATCCTCCAAGTCTGTTCCGTTAATAGTAAATGTGGAGTCGTTATTGGTATTTATCCTCATAACTTTAGTTTTTCCCACATTGACTTTTAGACCCGCCTTTGCTGATTCGGATACAATAGTTGATATTTTGCTTTGCATATCGTTCTATCTATGGGAAAAGAGGACGATGTCGTCTGCATACTCTAAGTCATCCAACTTACGCCGAAACCCCCATTCAATACCGCTAGGATTAATATATCATACTTAATAATCATGACAAAATATATGACAAGACAAAATAAAAATTAATACTTATACATGTTTTCGGTAATCAAATTTAGTTATAGAAACTATGATATGACCATCGTTATCATATTGTAACCATGGTTTTTCTTTTATATATTTTTAATACATCAAATCATTGAAGCTGCTTATTAATTTTTGAAAATGCTTCAAACACTGAATACAAGCCTCAAAAATTATTGTCGAGAAAAACTAACAAATCGCTTTAAAACTTCTCGAAATATAAGCACAAAAATAGAAATTCATCGGTGTTCTTCCTAAAATTTACAAACAAAAATTGACTTTTTCAGCTTTAGCACAACAGAGAGAAACGATATGGATATCAAAACAAAGCTTGGCTAGCAAAATATAATACACTATAAATTCAAGATGGACAACACTACAAAATGGCGTACAATTAAAAATTCAGTCATTATATTTGACCCACTTCAGCCCCCTCAATATTGGTCAGCTAAATACAGTAAATAATAAAAATGGTTAAGTCCAAGATGGCGTCTAAAATAAATTGACGAATATATGGTTTAAAAATAGTAATTACGGCTTGCCCCCTTTAACCCCTACAATATTGGTATTAAATTAAAGGGCGTTAGTTGTATAATACAGTGAACTATGACAAAATTGCAACCAAACATGTCACCTAAATAAAATAAATAAATATAAATCTTTTCTCTCAACCCATCAATATAAGTATCAAATGAAAAAGCCTAAGAATACAGTAAACTTTGTAGGAATTTAAAATCAAAGCTAAGCTCCGATGTGGTTACTATATTTATATATGAACATGATGGTGAAGAATATTAACAGATTATTATTATTATCCAGAAGTTATTTATATATGTTGTTACGCCCCTTAATGAATAAAAATGCATTTTGAATTTAAATTGAATATCAAGTGCAAAAATTTAAAAATTATAACTTTTTTTAATGGGCGTGGCACTGCCCACTTTTCTAATCACGAAACTGTAAAGTCATGACAACTCAATATGTGTGAAAAGTTTTAGAAAAATCGGTGCAGTGCAAGTACCTCAAAATTATAACTTTTTTATGGGCGTGGCCCCGCCCACTTTTCTAATCACGAAATTGTATAATCATGCGAGCTCAGTATGTGTGTGCATTTGGGAATGTGTTTTTGTTTGGGAATTCCGTTTTCCACATGGAGCGCACAACATGCCAACTGGGCATAGGTGTATACCTGTCATGGGTTTGGGCTTTTATACCCCTCCTTTTCAACCTAACCTAACCTAACATGTGTGTGCAAAGTTTTAGAAAAATCGGTCCAGTGCAAGTACCTCAAACTTATTATTTTTTTTTTTTGGCGTGGCCCTGCCCACTTTTCTAGTCACGAAATTATATAGTCATGACAGCTCAATATATGTGCAAAGTTTCAGAAAAATCGGTCAAGTGCAAGTAGTTAAAAATGATAACTAATTTTTATGGGCGTGGCCCAGCTCACTTTTTGCCACCCATAAACACTTCCTGGAATGTGTACAACAACTTCCTAAAGTTTGAGTCCAATCGGTTTTACAGTTTCGGAGTCTATAGCTAACACACACATACACACATAGCCTTTCACAATAACAAATACTTTTACAAACACAATAACAACTTTTTATATATACTAATCTATATAGTATTGCTTGCGGGTATTAAAAATTTGGCTCTTTCAAAATAAGCTATCTTACCTTTTTTCCTATAATATATATAACGATATTTTTAAAGCCTAATAAAATCTTAATATACCCATCACCTGTGGTGCACAAGGGTATATATAGGTTTGTCATTCCGTTGTAATTTCTACAATTTTCATTTCCGACCATATAAAGTATACATATATTTTCTGAAAGCTTATAAATAGAGAAGTCGATTAAGCCATGTCCGTCTGCCTGTCTCCGTGTGTTGGTTGAAAATAACTTTTAGAAGCAACCATATGTTCCTCAGATCTGTGTATAGTATCAATCTTTTGGAAATATCCGGGAATTAATCGCTAATAAATTCAGCACAATAAACACGACTGCTTCTGTTTTTTTCCCATATTTTTTCCACCAAAATTTAAATTTTTCAGCCATACAATAATTATTGGTACCTTTGCTACTATTTGTATATATAATATACCTCTAGAGATATTTATGAAAAATTTTCGATAAAGCGTGCTCTAATCAATAAAGTTTTGAAAATATATATTCCAAAAATTTACAAACTAAAATCAATTTTTTCAGCTTCTAGTCAACCGAGAGATATTAATTTCATCTGAAAGGACTTGACTAGCGAAATAAAAGCACCTTAAAAAAATTAAAATTCATGTTGGCCGCCACTACAAAATGGCGGACAATAAATTTTATATGGGTCGAATCTGGTATTTTAAAATGTAACTTCTTGAACCCCCTCAATATCAAATGAAAGGGCTTAACCAGTAGAATACAGTAAATTAAAAAAAAATTAAATCCAAGATGGCGTCAATCATCAAATCAAATCAATATGAGTATCAAATAAAAGGGCTTGACTAGTAGAATACAGTTAACTACGTAAAAACTCAAAATCGAGGATGGCGTCGGAAATAATAAAGAAAAATTGCGTATATGTATTATACATGATGTACATGATGGTGAAAGGTGTTATCAGATTCGGCACATCCAGATGTTTGCGGGTCTAAAATTTGTAAATATCTCTAACTAAGTGTATTATTCTTTCTAATCAAAAATAAATGAAAGCTACGCTCAGTCACTTTTCGGGCTAAGCTCGTAATCAAATATTGTTATGTCGATTAATTTCTACACATTATTTCTTTTTGTTTTAATACGTAAAAGAAAAATTATTTGCATTTATGTAAAATATTAATTTAATAATTTTTTGAAAATTTTATAGGAAATTTCAAACAGTAGTTTGTATAAAATATTTTGTTTGCTTTAAACTTCCTCTCAAGGTGTGAGGCAGGGGCTCACATATACATACTTGTAGCCTGCAATTGAATTTAATGTTCAATGATGTACAACTGATTGGTCAGTACAAACAAACACATGAACACACACAACAATATACATATAATTGCACATGTTTACAAACAACATACATATATTTTAAATTTATAGGCCAAAATTTATGGTCAAATACTACTACTTTCATAGTGTTTGTATATGTCTGTATGTCGGTGTTGCTGATGTTGTTACTCGAGTGAGGCCAGCATTTATTATACGTAATTGAAATTGGCTAAAATTTCAATTATTCTATACATTACTGCTTTTGCTAGTGCAAGTAAATGTCTGTCTGCATGTGTGCTAGTGCTCAAATTACGTTGTTCAAAAGTTTAGTTGGGTTTCTAACAATTAGTTTTTAGTTTTTTTTTCTCCTAAATTGCAATTTATGTATCTAAAACCCTTATATTATTTTACAGGATTTAACTGCATTGATATTTGTTTTTATATCGTTGATATTAAATACAAAAATGATTTAAGTTCACATTTAATTTGAGTCATGAATAAATTCTTATCATTGGCATAAATTGTGTAGATAGATAAAAAATATATAAATCATTTTATTTAAAAAAAAATCTATTGTAAATAGGTAAACATAAACTTGTCTGAGTCGTATAACTCATTTTGTATGTAAGTAGGCTTATCGGAAATTTGTTAAAATGAAAACATAATTCACAAAATGTTTTTTGTTTCATACTTCTTAAGAGCATTATTGGTGAACTATTTTTTATCGTAATAAAAGCAGAAAATGCACACCCCCACGGTTTTTGTACATCAAAGATTAAGAATAAATGACTGAATGAAATAAGTGATGTAAATTTTTCGTCTTTTCGTCTATATAAAAAAAATACAGTTCATGCTTTTAAGTTTTCAACCCAAACACAGACTATATTGATCGTGGCTACAAAGGTTCACTACTTTACCTAGCCCCCATATAAACCCCAAATGATATTTGCACTTTAATGAAAGCTAAAAGCAAGAAAATTTATATTAAAAAATGTGCTTGTCGAATTTCGTGGTGGTTCTAGCATTTATATAAATTTTTTATGCGTAATTATAAATTAATGTTTAATCGAACTTTTATTCCTAAATTTAAAAACGAATGCTATACTTCCCAAGTTCTAATTTCATTAAATTGTAACCTAAAAAATAGTTTCAATATGAGTAAACCGATAAAGAGTGCTAATGATAAAAACATAGCCGGTTTCAAAAATGCATTCCACTCGGCTCATATCGGAAAAATATTTTCAATATTCATAAAATTATTACAATCTAATTTAATTTAGAAAAAAGTTTTTAGGAAGTTAATAAGAGGAATATGAAGTGAAGCCAAAAAAAAAATAATTAAAATAAATTGTTTTTTTTATGAACACAAAGTCGGCTTTAACTAAGTCCTTAACAAATAAAAATTTCAACTACGAATTCTACATAATTAATTTTATCTTTAATATAAGTTCAAGTGTCAAAAATGTACAATAAAACTCTCTAACAAATTTTATGACAGAGAGCTGGTTTATATTTGGTTCCAGCTTTCAATTAAGCTATACCCTTCGTCTAGTTTTGGAGTACTTAATAAAATTTCCTTTTAAAAAAATGGTATGTCTCAAAATCAATTAGTTAACAAAAATGTAAAAAAATAGTCACAATTATATATTTATGTAGTTATTAACCCATTAATATTTGATAAGTCCTATCTGCCTTATAACCATATTGTCATAATTTTTCACAAATTTAAAGGGTTTTAAAAATTTAGCGATACACATTAAAATATTTTTCAGTTCACTTAAAATTAAAAATATATATATATGACAATGGAAGTTCACTTCTGCAGTATTCATTTGTCCCAAATAAATAACTTCTGAATCCTTACCCAGGGTCTTCACGTAGCAATATCTATAGCCGCAATTGTCAAATTTGATTGAGTCCATAAAAATTGCGACGTGTAGACCGCAAATTGCTATATATAGCAACTTATTGCGCAATCATTGCTTTACTGATTGCTTTAGCAATTACTGCCGCAATAACCTGTCAAAACCATTTCATTTTCTTTGAATTTTTTATTTTTCTTCGCAGAAACAAAGGAAAATTAAAATAATTTTACCTAACAATAATCTAGAGTGAGATATTCCATAAAAGTTAAAACAAAAATATTAAATTTTATAAATAAATTACTTGTGTCGTGTTCTCCAATGGACAATAAAAGACACACTTTAGCAATAAAGAGCCATTATTTTGCCAAAGTTGTTGCTTATGTTTAGCAATAAAAATTGCTACGTGAAGAACTAGCGTTATAAATTGAAAGTTTAATTAAGCATGTCCGTCCATCATTTCGTTCATGTGATCGTTGGGATCAACTTTCTGCAGCCTCGACATATCCCACGAACTCGTTAGTAGTATCAATTTATTATAAATATTTTTTAAGATTTTGGAATTCAACAATTTCGATACATTAGCGGATGAGAAAAATCCCGTAAATTCCGTGTGTCTCTGTCATACTAAACAAAGTTTATTTTTTAAGCTCCCATATAAATTCGTTACCAATTTGTTGAATGTCATTTTAAGATATACATTTAAGAACAATAATGGAAAATATTGGTTCGGTCCATTGCCGGCAAAGATGTGTTCGTGTTTGTTATAGCTGTTTTTTTTTTGTTATACATGTGTACGAATGCATGTAATGCAAACTTTGTCAGTTGTATTGTTAAAACTTCGAAATTTTTTGTTTATTAAGTGTTGCTGATGATGATGATGAAGAGTAAATGAGATTCGGCACAGTCGAATATAGCGCTCCTACTTGTGCAATCTAACATTATATTGTCGTTATTATAAAATCTTTTGTGTTAATTTTTCTGTCATGCTCGTGCTTGCATTATTTTCTTAAATAACTTTTTAGAACTACTTTGAAAGCGATATTGTAAATTGGCTTTTCTTTTCCATTTTATGTTAGAAATGAAATATAATCTGATGGTTAAAAGTGTGTTAGCCCGTGTTTTAAAATAATTCCGTATAAAGTTTTATTAAAATCCATTAAGTAGATGTTGAATTGTAGGGTATAATATCTGTGGCGTGGAGCTAAAAGGGCCAATGTCACAATATTTACTTTTGAGAAAATTTGAATTGAACTTTAACTTTTACAAATGCTTTCATAGTGACATTGGCCAGCATTTTATTTATGAAGCTGTTCTGGGTTAAGTATGACTTTAGCTATATAACCATAATGAAATAGATCAAGAAAACAAATCTAATGCAATGAATAACTCAAAAGAGCAAAAAAGTGAAATTGGCCCTTTTAGCTCCAAGCCACAGATATAAGCTTGATTTTCAAGATAAGGTAAAGTAAGGATAAATTGACTTTACTGGTTACTCTCACCAGCCGGCACTTAGAATTTTTTTCGGCGTCGAATATTAGATCTATTAAAAGCCTTAAAGTGTAGGTAATTTCTTGGCTACACTGAATTTTTGGCCGATCCCCATAAGGATAATCAAATTAGATAAACAAAGTTCTCTATTCAGAGTACTGAATGGTTTTTACAACACTCCTCACATTGGCATATGATAATATAAAGGGTCCGCCATTTAACGTTTTTTTTTCAACTAGTGATTATTTCGTGAATGGTAACACTTCGTTCATGTCTGATTTGACAGATAATTAGTTTTATCCTTCCGCTGAACGAATATGGTTGTGTATACGCTTGAACAACGCTGGGAAATATTGCGACATTACTTTGGTTGATTTTGCCAAAAAAATCATCTTTTCAGATGAAGCTCATTTTGATCTTGACCTTGATTTTGTCGCATTTGGGGTACAGAGAACCCACATGCATACATTGAAAAGCCGATACACCCAAAACGAGTCACTGTTTGGTGCGGTTTTGGGTCCAGAGGCATAATTGGGCCATTTTTTTTTTTTCGAAAATGAACAAGGAATGGCCGTAGTCACTGGCGATCGTTATCGGGCGAAGTTGAACGAATTTTTGTTCACAAAAATTGAAGAGGAGGATATTGGAAACATTTGCTTTCAACAGGACGGCGCTACATGCCACACAGCCGAAGCTACACTTTTTTTTATAGCGTTTACAAAAAAAAAAGTTATTTGGCGGACCCTTTATTACAGTCCTTTTTCTATTTACTTTCTATAAGTTATCAATTTATTTGTTTTTTCCCCACAAACGTACCAAAAATTATCCTACGGAAGCTACAAACAAATCAGTCTCTTTTCAATAAACAATGATTGAGAGCATAGGGAAATTTGTCATTGTTAGAACATTTGTACTAAAAAAGTACAAATAAGTATAAAGTATAAATACAATTATTTATTTACTGGAGTTTAAAAAAAAAATTTAAAAAAAAATTTCGCGTTCTGGTAAAAATTTGGACCTCGTTATTTTTATTATTCTCTTACTCTAATTTTATCTGCAATATAAGTGACCTAGGGATCGATTTTTGTTCTGTAAAATTTATTTGTTTTTTTGTTTAGTTTTCCTTTCAGAGGGATCACATTTATTTATTTGTTTAAAAAAACTACTTTTACACACACACTGTTATTTATTTTATTTTCTTGCGTACATATATGTGACCTTCTCCGAGATAAGGGACCAAGTATGTGAAAATGAAGTTTTGAGATAAACGCATTTAATGTTTCATAACGCATTATCACTGCAAACACACCTTTCATTGGGAGAAGCGATTTGGTATGGTTAGTTATGATTGCGTGCCGACTTTGGTGACGTATTTAAAAAAAATTTTAATGTTTTTCTCATTTTGATCGATTTTCCCAAGTTCGTTTTGAACGTTTTTATGGGGTAAATAAATTTTTATTACAAATCTAACTGATTTCATTTTATTCTACGTCCTTTTAGGTACCAGAATCCACTGTTAAGTTCAAACCGGTTTTTCGACACACTAGGTCCCTTTTCTCGGAGAAGGTCGCATTGTATGTTCATGTGGGCTAATAAAATATTTTAACTTTTATAACATTCAAATAATTGAAGGATTTTAGCAAAATATTACTGCATTGTTCTAAATAAAATTCTTTTAAATGTCGATATGTTTTATTAAAAACGATTGATTTAGAGCACAACAATATATAGATGCCCAAATATGGATAAGTATGCACTTATTCCCCCAACCAATTGCTTAATAAATGTTTTGGTATTTATTATTGTTAAAAAATTTAAATATAATTATTTATTTATTTATTATTTAATATTATTTTTTAATGCAAACAAATAAAAGTTTAAAGGAAATTTAATTAATATTGCAAAACTATTTGATAATTTTATGTAATGCCTGTGTATAAATGTATGTAAATACGAAAAAACACAAAACAGTATGTATGTATGTATGTATGTATGTATGTATGTATGTATGTATGTATGTATGTATGTATGTATGTATGTATGTATGTATGTATGTATGTATGTATGTATGTATGTATGTATGTATGTATGTATGTATGTATGTATGTATGTATGTATGTATGTATGTATGTATGTATGTATGTATGTATGTATGTATGTATGTATGTATGTATGTATGTATGTATGTATGTATGTATGTATGTATGTATGTATGTATGTATGTATGTATGTATGTATGTATGTATGTATGTATGTATGTATGTATGTATGTATGTATGTATGTATGTATGTATGTATGTATGTATGTATGCATGTATGTATGTATGTATGTATGTATGTATGTATGTATGTATGTATGTATGTATGTATGTATGTATGTATGTATGTATGTATGTATGTATGGATGTTTGTAATAGTTCATGCATATCTGCAGATGTAAATTTGTATGGATTATAATTAAACACACAGACACACTATCGGAAAAAATCAAATTTTAATACATTTTGTATAAAATATTAACAATATATATAGACATTATATTTACATAATGACCAGTAGTTTTTGGGTGATTCTATTAAGTAGTTAGAAAAGATAAAATCACAATCAAAATGCTGGAGCAGATTAAAAAACAAATTAAATAAAAATATAAAAATTTTTATGAAATTTTGTGGTTGCAACTAGTAAATATAATTTGAATTTATTTGTAAATAATTTCTCTTTGATTTTTTATTTATTTTTATTGTTTTTATTTTTGTTTATAATTAAAATTTCTTTAATTTACATAATTTTTTGTTTAAACTTATTATTTTAATTTTTTCTTCTTTTTTTGTTTGAATTTATAAAAAAATTTAAAGAATATTAAGCTGCTATATGCAATTCTAAATTTATGTATGGCGTTATATTGTGTATTTGCGGTAATTTATACTTAATGATTTTATTTAGATTTTATAACTAAATAAAATAAACAAGTAAATTGTAGCTTAATTTAACAAAACAATAGCAATGTAAAAAAATAAGAAAATTTTAAATAAAATGATTTAAACTGAATCAAAATGAAAAAAATCAAAAAAAATAAATTAAAACAAACTAATCTTAACAATGTATTTTTAATTTAACAACATATTTTATGATATTTTTGTTGCAGCTAATGAAATGCCTGAAAACAACAACATTTTCAACTTAAGCCAGGCAGCAACCCAACTTAATAAAAATACATGAAAAAACAAAACAAAAACGTTCAATAAAAAATATTTGCACCCCTCTAAACACATTTAGGTGTGTGTGTGTGTGTGTGTGTGTGTGTGTGTAAGTGTATGTATGTCCAAGAACTACATAATGCCTGCACCCGCTTAGACATACTTGAACTTTTGTTGAACACATTTTTCCCCAACATTTCCTTTTAAATAAATACACACGCCTACATTTCCATCTATCGCCAAACAATGGGTTAGAGAAAAAATATGCCAAAAAAATTATTCAAATTTTGTATTGCTGTCATTCAAAAATAAATTAAATCTATGTAAAAAATCAAGCTTAAAAAAAATGTTTTAATCGCCAGAACTAAGGAAAGATTTATGCGCGTTAAAATTTCACCGTGATATGGAAGTCAACTTAATTTAAATGAAATGAAATCTTTAAAATGGCCAGCACAATTGTAGTAAAATTGCAAACTCGGTTTGTTTTTGCTGATTTATGTGCTTTTTTATAGAAATTTAAATTAAATTTTGAAAAATGAATGAATGAAAAATATTTTTTTAATTTGATTTAAAGCCGCTTTTAAAGTTTTTTTTTTAATTTTTATGAATTATACCTAAAATTTGACTATAAGGCGGGATTCATAAGGAAGGAGATAATACCAATAATAGTAAAAATATATATTTTAAAAAAGGTCCTTTGACAGAAGTTCCCTAATATATTCATAATGCAGGTTTAGGAGATGAAAGTCTACAAATTCCAATCACCATTTTTTTCGTGAAATTATTTAACTTAAGCTCGACCATTTGCCTTGACTTTGGCCTTTAGAGTGCTACAAACTCAGTCGCATGCTACACGAATATAATATGAAGTGTGGAACCTCTTTTTTTTAAACCATTCGTGGTTTGTACGAACTTTATGAAATTATAACGAGTTTTGTTACAACGCCCATAGTATACAACCAAAATATTTGGGAGCCCCCTGTTCTATAGTGGCTTTTCAAAAACATTTTCCCGATAATAAGTCACATTGACTTCTACAACAGATGAAAACAATTGGACGGTATCGGTGGTCACAGATGAGATAGAAAATAATTTCCGGTTGCCGTTCGTAGGCTAAAATTTTCCTTAGAGAGATCGAAAAAATCTTAGCACACGTTTTGCATTTTAACTTTTAATCGGAAGAAATATATAATTTTTTTTTATCTTGTTATATTTGAAGAATATGTAAGTTGTTATATTTATAACAACCAATTGGATTCGTTGTGAAGATGATCAAAATGAGTGATGACAACAAAAATCCAAATTGGTTTCACAAACAATTGGTGAAAAAATTAAAGGGCTGCTGTCAAACTGTTTCCAATGTTACTAAGCGGTGTCTAGAGAATTTAACTTTCGATAAGAAAATTAGAAGAAAAAAATATCTATATGATATTAGGATGGCCAGGAACATAGAAAGCATATTGAAAAGGCTCCAAACACATCGGAACTCAGTGCTCCGATTATTTGGTGCAAACTATTGGGGCCACTGTAGGCTTGGACACACACAAAGTCCAAAAAGTTTTAGATAAGAATGCTGCAAAAAAACTTAAAACGCTAAAATAGGGCATGGAAATTAAAATCAAAAATACTCGTGTTGTATAATGGACGACGAAACAGTTTTACTAAAAGATTTTTCGCATATTTCGGTCAAAATTTGCGTGTTACGTGTTTATGAGCGAAAATTAAACAAAACTTTGTAAAAGATTCTTGGTATGACAAGCTTTATGCAGTTGCGGTAAAAGAAACAAGTCATTTTATACAGTGATCTCTATAAATACTAAAATACACATTAAAAAATGTTTTCAAAGACTTCTTTCAATACACAATGTATCCACATGGTTTTGGTCTCAATTGCCATTATGTCAGTATAGAAGTAAAGCCCTTAAGTGATACGAAAACAGTCGAACTGTTTTATTACGAAGAGATGCAAATCCTCCAAATTATCCGGAGCTAAGACCACTCGAGAGATGTTGGCCTCATGTGAAAAGACAATGTGGAAGGCCAAAAATCTGAAGTCCCACAAAATAAATGATTTTAAAAACAGGTAGTCAAACTGTTGTAAAAAAGTGATTGAAAAAACTATCAAATTTTATATGGTAGGGTTTACCTAAAAGATCCACGAGATCTGTAATGTAATACCAATTAAAGAAAATAAAAACTCTAAGATCAACCGTTTTCAAATTATTAAATTTTATATATCGACTAGAAAAGCTCGGCGCGCGTTGCTACGCCCCTTAATGAATAAAAATGTATTGTGAATTTAAATTGAATATCAAGTGCAAAAAGCTAAAAATTAAAACTTTTTTAATGGGCGTGGCACTGCCCACTTTTCAAATCACGAAATCTTAAAGTCATGAGAGCTCAATGTGTGTGCAAAGTTTCAGAAAAATCGGTCCAGTGCAAGTACCTTAAAATTATAACTTGTTTTTATGGGCGTGGTCCTGCCCACTTTTCTTATCACGAAATTGTAAAGTCATAACAGCTCAATATGTTACAGAGTTTCAGAGAAATCAGTCCATTGCAAGTACCTCAATATTATAACATTTTTATGGGCGTGGCCCCGCCCACTTTTCTTATAACGAAATTGTAAAGTCACGACAGTTCAATATGTGTGCAAAGTTTCAGAGAAATCGGTGAAGTCCAAGTAGCTGAAAATGATAACTTTTTTTATGGGCGTAACACTGCACATTTTTCTAATCACGAAATCGTAAAGTCATGAGAGCTCAATGTGTGAGCAAAGTTTCAGAAAAATCGGTCCAGTGCAAGTACCTTAAAATTATAACTTATTTTTATGGGCGTGGCCCTGCCCACTTTTCTTATCACGAAATTGTAAACTCATGACAGCTCAATATGTGTGGAAAGTTTCAGAAAAATCAGTCCAGTGCAAGGACCTCAATCTCATAACTTTTTTATGGGCGTGGCCCCGCCTACTACTGACTACTTTTTTTATGGGCGTGGCACTGCCCACCTTCCTAATTACGAAATTGTAAAGTCACGACAGCTCAATATGTGTGCAAAGTTTCAGAGAAATCGGTCCAGTGCAAGTACCTTAAAATTATAACTTTTTGTATGGGCGTGGCCTTGCCCACTTTTCTAATCACGAAATTATATAGTCACGACAGCTCAATATGTGTGCAAAGGTTCAGCAAAATCGGTCAAGTGCAAGTAGCTAAAAATTATAACTAATTTTTTATGGGGGTGGCCCCGCCCAATTTCCAAAGTTTGAGTCCGATCGGTTTTACAGTTTCGGAGTCTATAGCTAACACACCTACAGAGTTTCACTTATATATAGATGGTCATAGGTAGAAAGGCTCTAACTCATATTTTTTACGAAATTGATTCCAATACATTTTACACAAACACATCTCAACATAAAAATATAACGCCATAGTATCAAAAATATAATAATAAATGCATTTTCTGCAACGTTTTAAGTTATGGCCTTTCTACTTGTGTCCAACGATATTCATGTTAAGATTTTGTCGATCTAACTTCTTAAATAAACACATTGATTTGGAGAGTTAAGGAACAGCTCAATAGAGAACACAACATTCGGAAATTCGCTACGTTCGTGCAGCATGCCACCCATTTTATAACCGTTTGAAGGACAATATCAAGGCGAAAGGTAGAAACATCGAGCTAAAGTGAATAGATTCTGAGATTTTGATTATTTCCACACCTTTTGTAACTTGAGTCAATACAAAAGAAGTTGGTTAAAACCAGTTCTCTAAATTAATTTTTATTGTCGAAATTTTTGTTTCAAACTAATATTTAAATATTATTTTGTTGTTATCGCTATCTAATAAGTGGCTGGAGCCATTAAAAAACTAAAGATAAAATGAGAGAGAATTACAGAGAAATGGGGTAGCTGAATATAGATAAACCAAAATAAAATTAAACACCAAATTTTTAAGCCTAAAACTAAACTTTATCACTAGAAGTTTTAGAGCAAGCTTTTAAAAAAGATTAACTTAAACCAGCTAATAGGCAGAATAATGTACTTCGGTTATAATGTACTCAGAAAATCTTTTCATATGGAATAATTGAGTTAAAGAATTTGCCAAAAGAAAAATAAACACACGATTATCAGCTAAGGTAACTCTATTTTGTTTGTCATATTATAATAAATACCCCAAAGTCTGAACAACGCTTGCAAATTTATTTTAAAAATTATGTTTTAGTTCACAAATGTTGGCGAAGAAGCTATAAGCTTTGGAAGACTTAAAAGTAAAAATTGTGCACAGATACCGCACCAAATGCTTAAAAAAGTCAAGAGTTGGCTTTTAATATTTCAAACTGTACTCAATCTCGACAATAATTTGTATAAAACAAAAAAAAATCTTAAACTCGACCAAATAATCAACAACTCCTTAAAAATCTGTTAATTATAAGTACATATATACATATATATACAAAAAATTACTTTATTTCACAAAATTAATGGTCCTTAGCCATTGTGCATGCCCTGGAATGTATGCTACATGCACGCCAGTAGTAACACAACAATTGTGCACATCTACAACTACTACAACAGAAACTATGTACTACCATCATCACTAAACAATGTTTGAAAGTGAAAACAATAGAGTAGAAAAAAACAACAACAACAACAACAAAATAGCACAACAAGAAATGAAAAAAGTGAGTACATAAACGTAACGAAAATAAAACGTACTACAAATAAACTTAAACCAAAAAAAGAAATAAAAATAAGAACAAGGATAAACATAAATCGTTATACTATACAAAACAAAATCACAGCATGCAACAACGGCAGTATCGAGAATAGTAAAAGCATTGCTGTTGCTCCATGTTAATATTACATCAACAAGAGGCCTTTTGGGTTCTAATATGTTCATTTCTTGTGTTTCTTTTTTTTTTTGTTTTTGGCTGTTAGAATTATTCGTGTTGCTGCTTTTTAAACCTGTTTTTTTATTAACTCTTGTTCACTGTCTCCCACTCAATCACTTATGCACTCTCTGCAATAGGTGGTTTAGTGGTAGTGACATGAACTGCAATCACAACTACACTACTACCAATATGTCACAAATATACAAGAACAACAGCAAAAACATCAACATTAAATAAAGGCATTCACGGATACACATACATTTGTATGTAAATATGCGTGTTTGTGTATTATTTTCAATTGCGGGACATTTTTTTAAACATACAAATACAAACTACAGAAGAAAAAACATAAACCATATGTAACAAATATTAAAAGGGTCTAGGTTATCATTTATGTGTGTGTTTATTTACACTTGAAATTATTTATTTGCACTTTTTTTTTTGGCTTTTTTTTTTTAAATTTTAAGCTGCAGTAGTTGCTATTACTGGTTGTTGCTGCTGATGACGATTACTAATTTTTCCTCTTTCCTAATATGCATTAAGGTAAAGTTGTAAGTAAGAGCATAGAAATAAACTGTGCTGTGCAGTATTAAAAGCTTGAAGTTAATTAATGCAAGCAAAAAAATATTTAAACAATTAAAAGTCGATTTCTTTTTGCACAGTTTACGCTCACATTATACAACTGAATTAAACAGAAACATACAATTTCAAATGAAAATTTGTCCGTCCTTGTATTAATTAAGTTACAAACATTTCTAATTTGTTAACAAATATTTATGCCTATCTACTTTGGATAATATTAGCATATTTGTATGTTCCTATTTTCCCCTTAGTTTGTACCATTAATCTGCCTAAATTAATCTCATTTGACATACGATATGATCATAGAACTTTATTGTCATTCACCAATAATCCTGTACAATCTTTCTAGTTGACCTGTAAAAACTAATCGATATTGTATTTTTAGGAGAAGAAAAGCAAACATAGTCATTGCCAAACAATAATTGTCTGACCTGCTTTAAAGTTCAAAAACCAAGAAAAAAACTAAAATTGATACAGAAAATTTCACAGCATAAGTGTAACAATGCCAACGTCTGTCCGACCGTCCACACCACAGGAGTTTTCTTTCACTTGCAGCAGGCAGTAATGATATGAATTTGACTCTTGCTAGTTTATGTATTCATTGTCTAATGAGTGTGTGAGCATTGGGAAGTAGTTTTAGGAAAGGTTTGATGATGTTAGTTGGTTAAAAGTATGACATTAAAAATATTTTCTATAAATAAATGTGTGTTTGTAAGCGATCCCTTAAATCTTCTAAAGAGTTTAAATACCTTTATTGAATTTAAAGTTTTCGAGCAACTTTAGCAACTTCTTTTTTAAAAATTTCATCAACATATTACGGATAATTCTATGAGCAAGCATAATTTAATTAATTAAGTTAGAGTGAAAAGTTTATATTAAAAAACAAAGTTTATATAAAAAAAAACAAACAAAAAGTATGTTTTCATTTCATATTATCACAAAATGTAAATAAATGACTCGACTTAAGCTGCTGTCTTTATTTTACCAGGTTATCAAAAAAGATGTTCTATGCGTTCATATTTAGAACTACAATTCGAAAATTTTGCAGATGATCATAATATTCCCCTCTCTCTGCTGTAAACAAAACTTTTCCATAAGAAATTTTTTTTTAATTTAAAATTTGTTTATTGCAATCAAAATATTGTAACGTTCAAATAAGCCATTATTTTTTCTCTTTATTGCAAACTATAAACTTAAGCACTCTTGAAATTCATATTATAAATTTAAATTTATTTAAATGCACTACAATAGTTAAATACTTCACTTTTATTAAATTCCACTTGATATTTTTTCATGTATAGTAACTACTATAGGGTGGTCCAAACTAAATGCACGATGTTAAAAGTAAATACAACAAAAGAAATTATCTTAATATTTTTTTATTTTGATAAAAGAATCTATGGCAATTAAGTGTGAAACAAAATATCGCCCAATCGCTCCTCGCCTCGGCTTTGGTGGCATATTTCTATGCGATTGTTCATATTATCAATGACAATGTCGATGTTTAATTGTTGAGCACGACGACGAGTCAAGGTTAACGGTTAATTTTTTCCGGAGAACCAGCTGGGCGAGCATGCACAGGTGTTACTTTACATTTACTACAGACCCAGAAAATCGCGCACAAGAAAAATGCATTTAGATTTGAACGTTTATGTTTGTAAAAGGCTTAAATAATCTTAACGCGCTGCTCAATTATGTATCTCTCCATTGGCAAAAAACGTTAAGGTGTGACTCACAATTAACATCGTGCATTATGGCTGGGCCACCCTATACCTGCTGTAGTTTTCTTATATTAATACTATGATAACGGATTGATAATTTTCTAAACAATGCAAATTCTAGAAATCACTACCCAGCAAAAAATTATGCTTCCCCAGAAGCGGCTTTGTAAGGCAGAGTTTTATTACGAACTGCTTCCACTAATAATGAAATATTGCATGATTTTTGTATGGGAGTTCCCACCTAGAGGCTCATGCGTTAGATATCCAAGTTGTGCTTACTTCACACTATTAAAATTAGGCTGATTTCACTGACTACAATAGGTGCAAATAGTTGAGCCTAAAAAAACTGGTCATATCATGCATACCCGAAAGCATGTTTGAGGTACATTCTTTATGGCATCTATTATGTTCATAAGTCGTGCCTTACAAAAAGGGATGAAATTTTGTCTTCTTATTATATAAATAAATAATTCAATGTAGGCTATTTTAGGCATTATTTTTCTAAAAATATGCTATACATTTAAATAAAAAACATGTACATCTTAAAAATTTTATTTTTAATTTATTTTCGTAAAAAAATATACAATCAAAAAATAGTATATATGTATATAAAAAATTAAAAAAAAATTGTGCATAAGTATATATTATCTTATTATCTTTTTTTTTAACTAATGGTCGTATTCATAAAAAATATTTTAGGTTTATTAAAGGCTTATTTGACAGATGTTGTAGAGGAATTTGTCAAATAAGCCTTCAATAAACCTAAAACATTTTTTATGAATACGGCCCTAAATCTCTGTAAAATTTAATACCTTTTGATTTAAGTTTATATTTGCTGTACTATTTTCATCATTAGGAGAGTAATAAAGATTCATCAATAATGGAAGTAAACTTTTTCCTAATCCTAATTAGTCTAAAAAAATTAAATATTCTATATGATAGTACACATACGATCACCTATTTTTCATTTGTTTTACCATTATTTCAGTGGAAATCTCCATTTCTATTTCCTCCAGTTCAGAAACAGATTGTATTGGAAATGAGTACAAATATTTTGATGATGCATTTTCGAAAGTCAAATTTGATTTTAACAAAACATGGATTTCAAATAAAAGATTTACAATTATTTTGCTTTGTCCACAAACTGCTTCTTTTCATTGTTTCATTTCATGTGCTAAATCCTTGCTACTTTCATCTGTTACAAATAAATAAATTTATATATTTTTTTAATATTTTGAACAACGTTTTGTTACCTGATTTGAATTCTTCTACAATTGCTTGTATTTTTTCCAATTTTGATAAAATTACAATAGTGGTTGCTGATGTTGTCTCACTAGAAGGTTCCTTCACTGCTTTAGTACGTCCCATGTTGAAATATGTAAATATTTAAACTACAAAATAATTTATTATAATTGAATAGTTAGGAGTAAAAAAATAAAATTATTTAAAAGACAAATAAGTTTTGTAAATCTAAAGTCTTTGATATTCATTTTCAACAGTGATGCATGATGCACAAAGTAGCTATAATATATTTTTTATTTTTTTTATTAATTTGTTAGTTTGACGCTTACCCTACATTGTTAAAAAAAACTGTTTGTTCTTTTAAATAAATTCAAAGTTTATTCTTACCTGTAATTGTAATTTTAGTACACGCAATATACATACATAAATATTCATATGTATTAGTGTAGAAGCAAATATTTTTAATGCGCATTTTTTTAGTTTTTTACAGTTACACTTTTTTACAAATCACTTTTATTTTTGATGCGCCACCTACTTGATTTAAAGAATGTTGTCTCTGAACTAAATAAAATTTCAATTCGTTTTTTTATCAACATCTTCGTTTCAACTTACCTAATTGGTCGTACATAAACAAGAAAAAAAATTTATAATATTTGCCTTACTGTAGTGCATCTGCGCGGCAGTATAATCTACGAAAGGAAACTATTTTTGCATTTTATTTAAATATGTTACTTATTTTAGTTCCCAAAGAAGTATTTTAATTTAAATCGCTATATATTAGAGATTCGAAGAAGCTCCAAAAGAAGGCAGTATAAAAACCGACGAAAATACTACTTTTTATGCTCGTCAACTTATTCTCTCTCGAATACTCAATTGGTTTTTTTATTGCTTATAGTTCTTGATAAATTCACCGTTATAAATGGTGTTGTCGTTTAGTTGTTTCATCTTAAGAATGAAATACTGTATACAGTTTTCAATAAATTAACTCACAAAAAAAATTTATAGGTATGTAATGAGATCTTTATAAAATAGATCTTTATAAAATAGATTAAATAAAATGCTTTATAACTTAATAACCTACAACAAAAAAAAAAGAAAAATAAGTATTTTACTTAATTTCTTTTTATAAACTAAACAACTATACAAAAAAAATGATTTTAAATATTTTTTATATTGTTAATTGATTAATTTATATTTTTCCTAAAAAACTATCCATTGTAGTAGCAAAACATTGTAATAAAACATTTTTTTATAGGTATAATAAAACTAATATCAAGCTCGTATATAAGGACAACACATTAAAAATAAGTTTTCTTAAATTTGTAATACTAAACACTGGTTAAGATTAAAAATATTTCAAAACTCTATACATGAATTTGGACCTGCGTGAAGCAATAAAAGCGATACTTACTACATGCTGATGCCTTTATTGAATTCCGGCACTGCATAAATAAATTGCTGAATGTATGCCTTTTTCAAATCATTTAACTAAGGCTTTGATTTTAGGAAGCAGTAAAAATGCAATAGTAATATTTATTGCTTCCAAATCAAGAATTTTTTTGCTGGGTATCTTAAAAACATCCTAAAAGTATGCTACAAAGTGTAAACATTTTATAATTTTAAATCAGTGAAGGAAAATTTAAAACTTGAAATGGTACTTGACCACCAAGCAAAAGAGTACTTTTTCAACATTTTGGTACTTTTTCCAAACATATTTTTTATTGAAAAATAATAATATGTATGTACATACACATGTATTATCTTATAATTTAATATAAAGTACACACATTTCTATGTCTTGGACTGTTAGTTACTAAAGAGATCATGACTAATATTATAATTGTAACAACAAGAATCATTTGATTTTAATATATCTTTAGTTTTAATTAAATTTGAAAGAGTTTGTACTTGAAAACGATTTCTTTTTTCTTTTCGTTTTCGTATCATTTTGCATTGAAAACATGTGCTCAACTGCAGCTGACGAATGGCGTATTGGCAAAAATCCGAAAGCAATACGTTAAACATCAGGGAACATAAGCTCGTTCATTTCGTTTTTAATTTGGCTAGCATTTTTCCAGAAAATCGAAATTTCTTAGATTTTTGACTGTTTTATTTCTGGGAGATCCGCTAACGCATGAAATTAAGAATTGATCGCTTCAAATTTATGTTGCTCATTTGAAAAGGAAATCAATAATAACTATGGTATTGGTATTACTGGCAATAACATTTTCAGGCGTAATATTGTTAATCATAGTTAAAGTTTTATTTTCAAACTTAAATTTGTTTTTAAGTGTATCACAAAGTTTTAAGTAAAGCGATTTTGCAACTACCTTGACTTTGTCAATAACTTCTTTGTCTCCTTTTTTGCTTCTATAAGTATGTACATCAAACGCAGTTCCGCAAAAAACTTCATCTAAATGGTTTTCATCTATGTTTAAACTTGCTAAGGTTGTGTTATCTAAAACTTTATTTTCTATGAAGTTTCTTACCACTTGTAAAAATAAATATTTCATTCTGGAGTTCAAAATGTGTATCCTTGCTTCCGCGGACTGCATTTCGATATTCACATTATTAATTATTTTTAAAATTTATGACAAAAATAAAAAATACATCTTTATTTAAACTTTTTAAATTTCACTTTCAATAAATTTAAGGCGTTAATTTTTATATCCACTTTCAAAGTTATTTAAATTCAAAAAATACGTTAGCGGTTCCCAGTGATCCAAAAATCTTCAACCACAGCCTGTCTCGAAAGCCATCTAGTTTGGGTATACCGTTGAATCACGTAAACTTCTGTACCAAAATCGTCTTAAAATTTTTGAAGTTCTTCGTTTCGGCTCGAGCTATTACAAAAGTAAAAACTTATTTTCTTCATAAATTTATCCATTTTTTTAGGCAGACTTAAATAAGCTGCAGACGAAGCTAAGTCATTATTTCTAATTTTTTGCTGATTCCTTACTTGTTTGGGTGTTTAGGCAATGCTGTCAATGTTTTAAGAAATAGCAGCGCAAAATTTCAAAACAAACAAGAAAGGATAATAAGAAAAGAGTACTAAAATTTACGTTGGGGCGCCATGGTATTTTTTAAATGAAAAAGTACTGAAAATAGAATTATAGAACTGAATTTTCAATCAATGATTTAAATGTAAAATAAATCAATGTTAACTATACTAATTAAACTAGAATCTAATTATTACTAATTCTGTAGCTATATTTTACATTCAAATAATTTTTTTTTCATAAATATTCGTATTTCATATGATCCTTTTGGTTGTGGCTTGGAAATTTCAAAATGTTTTCCAAACTAAACTTAAAAAATTTCTTCTATATATTGTGTTTCTCTTTTCAATAATTAATTCCTAATGTATGCAATTATTTCCTATAAAACACTTGCTACCAAATGACCACTAACAAAATTATTTTTGCAAAATTTATTGTCCGGCCTGGAGGAAAATTGAAAACTTATTTGGCTCTGATATTGACTAAAATCAATTATGTTGGTTTTTAGTTATATTTATTTTTTTTTGTTTTGCGAAAAATTAATTTCAATCCATCACATCACTTTTGTTGAAAGGGAGATGGTTGTTCGAATGGTTTCTTCTTGGCAAAATGAACAATAAACGATATTTTTTTAGTATTTTCTTTTTTTTTTGTCTGCGGTCAACAATAAGCCATTAATTACTCCTATTGTTTAGTTAGATACGTACATATATTTTGAGGTTACATATGTGAGGTTTTGCGGAATTTAATGAACTGTAGCCAAAAAATAAATTTTTTCAATATTGAAATAAAAGAAAAGAGTAACGAGTAGTATATTTATAACCAGCACATGACTTTTTCAACACACACAGACACACATATATACACACAATCAGTATAAATAAATTTCAATAATCAATAATGAGTAAAGTTGAAGTATTAAAGAAGCCACAACATTAATAGCAAATATAACTGAAGGGTAATTATGGACAGAATAGAATATTCTTAAACTCATACTATTGATCTTTTTCTATTGCGGGTAAAAATACTAGTTTTTGTTCAACAATTTAAACTGAGTGCAAAAACTAGAAATCATGCTCGCATCAAATTCTATATAAACAGAGAGAACATAGTTTTGAAAAATCTCTATGTGATTGCTAACTGTACGAGATTAATGCTGCTGCTATTGCAGCCATAGCTGCCAGATTTGACGATTTATCGTCATTTTGACGATTTTACGTGCTAAAATTAAGTGTTGACGATTTGACGATTTATGCTATGTTTTTGACGATTTTCAAGAATTCAAGTTTGCAACATTTTTCATTACTTTTATATCAACCTTAAACTAAATAAAAATAATTTGTAACGGTTTTTTATGTTATTAATAATAGAACAGAGTGAAAGAGATACATCGATCATTATTTAATGTGTTTGTGTGGGTAATTTTTCCACTTCGTATATTTTTAACATAGTATATGTCACATTTTATCAACTGATACCTACAACACGAACAAATATAAATTTGGAAATGCGTTTAAAACAATTTTAGTTTTTTAAGTAAATTTATTTAAATTATTTAAGTGACAAATTAATATGCTTAAATACTTAAAGAAAATGGTATGTTCTTTTTAATTATACATTAAAACCTTAAAAATCAAACATTATATTTTCAATAGAAAACCAAGATGATGAAAATTCTAGCAGCTCTTCCTCTGTAAGTAGAAATTTCATCCATTTCTTATACAAAACTTTGTAGTAGCTAAAATGTAATTTTAATGGTGTTTTTCACAGGTAACCAACAAGAAGAAGAAAATTAAGGAAGACTGGTTGGCAGATCCAGAAATAAATTTATGGGCTAAAAAGCGAAACGATGTAGTTTATTTTGGCGTTGTGCTCGTCTTACGCTTGCCTAAAGCTAACTTAATCGGTAGAAACTTTAGAAAGAAATGATTATAATTATTTGTCAATTAGTCTGAATTAGATGCAGCCAATTCCATATTTATTATTTTTTGTTTATATACATATTAATATTTATTTTTCGAAATTAATTCTAAATTGTATTATATTTATTGTCATGTTCTTAACTTAAAAGGGTCTAATAAAACCATTGATCTCTCTGGATTTAAAAAGTTTGTTATGTTAAATATTAAATAAAAAATGTTTTGTTTTGTTTGCGTTTTTTTATTTTGACGTTTTTATGACGATTTGAGTAAACTATTTGACGATTTTGACGATTTTTTTCTCCAAATTAGACGATTTTGCCCCTATTTTATCTGGCAGCTATGATTGCAGCATTTAGTTAAGTTGTAGTATGTGTAAAACATGAGTGTAGCCCATGGGGAATTCATGAGAAAACACGTAGCAAAAATTTTATTGCAATGTTTTGTATTTGTATACTCTTCACCATTAGCGGTAATAGGGGGAATATATTTGTTTGTCATTGAGTGCGTAACATCAAGTAAAATTAACTTAAGAACGAACAAAGTATACGAAGCTCAACTATAAAAACATACATGCAAAGAAAAACCATGATCACGGCATGATCACGACGGTCATAATTTATTCTCTATAACAATATTTGTGTGACTTAAGTGATGTGTGAAATAAGAGTATGAAAATCAACCTATGATTTTTTTATAATAATTTGATTTCAACATTTTCTTCTTTTAATATTCTGTATCCATTTGAAGTTTCATATGCACACCTCAATTGTTTTTATTATTTTCCAGGTATGCGATTGACCGCCTGTACTGCCTCTGTCCAATTTTTTCGTTATATAGTCTTGTTATGTCAGCTAATGATTTTTCCAAGTGTGAAATATCCAGGAGCGCTTGTGTTTGTGTTATACATGTTGTACCGATTGCCTTATCATTTGTTTTTGTTGAATTAATATGTGGTTTAGAAAAGAACAATAATAATTTAATATTTTATTTTTAGTCCTAATAAGATAATTGCATTATCGGTCGTCACAATTGTAGTATGTGGGGCTTCCCTACTCAGTATACCGACTAAAAATAAATCAGTTTCGACCCCTTCCGGAAATTATTTCATTTTGGTACCGCTGAAATGCATTACTTTGGGACTAAATCCTTGTTGACAGCTTGTTTGACCCCTGTTCTCTTTGTCCTGACCTTTGTCCAGGCCCTTGCCGATTCGCTCTCAACGCCTGTATCATCTTAATAAGGTTTCTTGCAACCATAATATGTTTAAACCACAATTATACAAATCAATCATGCTCTTAGATTATGATTACTACAATCATGTTTTTTCATTCCGTGTATACGATCAAATGAATTAAAGCGAAAAAGGGCAAATAAATATAATACGCCAATCTAAAACTTTTTCTGAAGTTGTTCTAAATGGACAAAGACTTAAAATGTATATATATAAGTAGAAATGAGTGTGCCTAGTGAAAATTTAAAAAATTTCATAAATTACAATAATCTATATATGTATATATATACTTATTTATGAAACTCCCACTTTTTCCCATATTTTGTTTTCTTACTTTTATTTACTATATAATATTATGAATGAAAAATTTTTTAAATTTTGCTGGCTAAAAGAAATAATTACCTTAATTGATTCAAGCTCAAATTAATATAATGACATCATTGTAATTTTGTAATGAAAATCTACTATTATTTAAGTAAAATTTTAGGTATATAGTAGCCTTAAAGCTCAATGATTATAAATGCATAATATCATTTGAAAGTTTGTTTTAGGTGTTGAAAATTCGGCATAGACTAATATAACACAACTTGTTTGGCTTAATGCTTTTATTTACAATATTGAATGCAACAGCAGAGTCAGTCACACGTTCTGTATTAAAATCACCAAAAATAAACATTCAAAATATATACAACGGATTATAGTGGTAGTTAAGACTTTATTCATTCCCTGGCTTACTCACCCACTCACTCACTGACTCCCTAGTTCTAATATATATTTACATTTTATCTGCTCCCTCCACATATCGTTGACATGATTTTAAACTTCAAAAAAAAAAAAAATAACAAAAGCAACTAAATTCACATCAAATCATCTTCGATTTAAAAGTGAACGAGGGCCGTCTACAAATTCTGTATAAAATTCGACCAGAACTATTTTATAAATGGAAAATTTTTAATAAAACAGAAATTTGCTTGCAATATTTAAAAAAAAAAAATATTTTACAAAAGTCACTAAAAATTAAAAAAAATATTAAAAAAATTGTTCTAAACATCTATCTACCAAGTGATTTCTTAACCGTTTTAGTTTAAAAAATTAAAAAAATTTCAGAGGATTGCAATAAATGTCTGCCACTTACTTTTTATAGATTATTGCATGTTGCGGCGTAGGTTGTCCAACCATGAGCTTCAGTTGGCATACTTTCTCCATTTCTCCAACACTTGCCTTTCAGGGCTGGAATTCTGACTAACCTGTCCTTGTACATGAAAGACTTCACGTTTTGCTACAAAATATATTCTAAAGGGGTCAAATTGCATGACCTCGGAAGCAAATAGTATTCAGTAAAGTGAAACCAATGCGAAATTTTGCTTCACAAACAAAAATGGACGTTATTTACGAAACATAAATATAAATAAAAAGTTGCATTTCGTAAACAAAAAAAAAATAATAATAAATTTTTTATAAATTTCTAAAAAATAGAAAATTTATTGGAGCTTTTGCTCAAACCAAAAACTTTAAAATTTTCCAAAATTACCCATTTTTTATTGGTTTATTTTATTTATTTATTTATTTATTTATTTATTTATTTATATATTCGTGGTTTTTGTGATTAAACTCTTTCGAAATGGCTTGACCGATTTTCATGAAATTTTTCGTGCATATTGGGTAGGTCTAGGAAGCAATCTCCTGGACCTATCTCCTTAAAATTTTCACATAACATAACTAAGATTCTGATATGATTATTAGAATACTTTTTTTACCACGCCTGCTTTAACGCCCACTTTTTTTAATTATATACTTGCATCGATATAGTTTATTGTTTTTTTACTTTAAATTGTACACAATTTATAGTCCATCCAATGCAAAAATAAACGTTTAAGAATCGGTCAACATCTATTTGTCATACTCTTAAATATTTAGGGTAAGTCACCCCAAGCGGCAATTTATGCCTCACTTAAAGTGTAACGATTTCGATGAGATTTTAAACTAGATAGATATGGTTTGCATTTTTTTTTTTTTTATATTTTCTAGAAATAGCTTGTTTTTTATATATTAATGTTCATAGATAATTTTACTTACAGACAATTTAATAACAATAAATAAACATACAAGATAACAATGCTATTGATTATTTAAAAGCAGAACAAATTTACCTTTAATTATATTCGAATTCAAAGAAAAATCAATAAATCTATATATCTTATAAAGTTCATTACACATCTTTTTTAATGAATCAGCATTAGCATAATTTCATCTGAAGTATTTGATGAACAGGAGATCAGGATAAAGAGTTGAACGGTGTGGAACGTTTATTAAAATGTTAGACAGCGGAAAATTAGAATTAATATTACCATCAATTTAATTCAAAAAACACATTCAACATAGTTCGCCAGCTGTTAGGAGAAGCCAGCTTAATTAATGCAAGACAGCTATTATATGATGAAGGATCGGTTGGATCCAAATGCAGACTACGAAGGCAAAATAGCAAGAACTTTTTTTGCTCGGATTCTGTAAAATTTTCATGTACTGTGTAAGTTGGAACCCAAACAACAGCAGCATAATTCCAAAGTAGTCCTTACGAGGGAAATAAGAAGTTGTTTTGTAATATATGGATTAGAGAATTATTTAGCCCATTCTTTAATAAAACCAAAAATGCTACATGTTTTGTTGACTGCTAATAAAATGTGTTGAATGAAATAAGGCTTAGCATTTTATAGAACTCCAAGATCTGATATCAAGTCAAACTTTTCAAATTGATGTTTACCCAATTAAAAATTTACATTTAAATGATTTCCTCTGTGAAAACACATATTTTTTATTTTTTTTTAATTCAGCTTCGTTAAATTTAAATTTAATTTACCACAAGTATGAAATTTCTCACAATTTCATAATAAAAAATTTATTAAAATTACAAAAGGCTTTAAACATTTTTCTAAAAACCGAAAATATAGATATTAAAACTTTTATGTCAATAATTTGTTAAAAATTTTAAAAACTGTTGCAAGGCATATCCATAAGGTATATGCATCGCGGCAACAAACACAACATTTAAAAAACACATTTGCATTTTGTTTTTGTATATATGCCGGCATATGTCACACTATTTTTTTAATTATCTTCCCTAATTTAAATGAATTTAAAAAATTTTAAAACGAAAAATTTTTATTCATGCTTTTATATTATTTAAAACGTTTTAAACCAACTGAAACTGCGAAATATTTATTGTAAAATAAAATTAATAAAAATTATTTTGACATATGCAGACAGACTTTTAAAAAAAGTTGGTAACGCTTAAAAATTGTATATATAAAAAAAACAGTCAGGTGATTGGATACGAGTACCTTATGGAAATGCCTAGAACAGTTGATACAAATTAAAATTAATAAACACTTGATTTTAATTGAAAAATTTATCAAAAACATCTTATATCTTCTATATCTATATATCTGTGGTCGCAAGGAAAAACAAGGTAACTCCATTTTTTTAAAACACGAGAAAGACGCATTTAAAGTTTTCGACATATTTTACTAGTTTTTTTTTGAATTCATATTCTAATGTGTGCGCATCAAAAAAAAACAACATAATTTTACATCCTGTTAAACATTTTGGGTTGCAGTAAAAGGCTTTTTACCCGTCAGAAGCGAAAATCAAGGTCAGTTACCTGATTTTTACCTAAAAATGGAGTTACCTGGTTTTTGCTAAAAATTTCATTGTTTAAATTTATTCTTATATTTTATGGAGTTGAGGTAACTTTTCATCGTCTTATGCAAAAAAAACATTATTTAAAAGTTATAAAAAAAATAAATATATATATATTTTTTTAAAATTAATTTTAAATTGTTATCAGAAAAAGTAATGAATTGCGTATTGATTTGAAAATCGAAAATTTTCAATTTTTTAGTTTTTAGTTTGCTGTTAAAAATAAAGGAATTCAGTTAATTTTGTTGTATGTTAATGAAACAAATCTAGTTTCAATTTATGTTTACATCAACGATCAATCTCCTAGTGTTTTTCTTTAAGATATTATGGAGTTACCTGATTTTTCCTTAAAACACATGGAGTTACCTTTTTTTCCAAAAAACTGGTATTTAAGCGATTTTTATTTTGTAGATTACTCTTAAATGTGATACTTTTTCAAAATTTTGATCTGACAGAGTGATGGTAAATCCAAAATCCATCCAGTTTTTTGTGCTTTTTCAACTTTTTGGAAAAATGGAGTTACCTTGTTTTCCTTGCGACCACAGATATATAAAAATCAATGTGTGTTTGAATGTTTGTATGTTTGTTTGTACTTTATAGACGGTTAAACGGCTGGACCGATTTCCTTAAAATTTTCATAGAATCTTTCTGTATGTCTGGAAGGAACTATAGGCTATACTTTGGTTTGAAATTGTAAGTAGGCGGGGTGCCAACCCTATTAAAGAATAAGTATTAAATATTATATATCACGAAAGTTAATGCAGCTAGAGTCTTCAAATTAAGTAAGATAAACTTTGACATCCATACGAACATTTGGGAAAAAAATGGGCGGACTTTCAATAGTAGGCGTGGCCACATTAATTAGATACTAAATTACGTATATTTAAAAAACGATATCGATTAGTGTACAAGAGCAAGAGCAACTTTGACACCCAAATAAACATTTCTGGAAAAAATGGGTACACTAGAAATAGTGGGCGTGGCAGCTCTCATAGCTATTGAATACTAAAATTCGTATATTCGGGAAGCGATAACAGTTAGAGTAACCAAATTTTGCACGAGAAGCTTTGACATCTATATGACTATTTTGATAAGAAATGGATGCTTTAGTAATAGAAGGCGTGGCACCTATCATATGAATTAAATATAAAAATCGTATACCTGGGAAGCGATAATAGTTAGAGTACCCAAATTTTGCAAGAGACACTTTGACGTCTATATGATTATTTGAATAAGAAATGGTTGATTTAGTAATAGTAGGCGTGGCACTTGCAAAATAAATATATTTTTGAACTATAAAATTTTTATTTCATTACAATGGGGGTGGCGAAGCACACCGGGTATTAGCTAGTACTATATAAAATTGAGCAACAAAAAATGAAAATATTTTTCCTATATGGAAACTTTTCCCAAAATTTTTTTTCATATTAAACATAAAAATTTGCCTGCATCTTTTTTTAAATATCTACAGATAATTTATTAAAGACCATTATTTAACCATTTTTTAAACCGTCTCTAAGTCCTCAATATTTGGCACTAGGGCAATCCTAATGATACACCCACACTATACACACGTTTGCGGAAAGTTTCCCTCAGGTTTTTAGTTTTCAATTAATAAAAGTTTATGGAAAAACTTCTATTAAAATAAAATTAATGTTAAATTTTCATAAGAAAGAATTTATAATCTTATATAAAATTTATAGCTGATCTGTAATACCATTCAAATCATTTAAAAGTTTAAAATTTGTTGACATAAATACTATCGACGCCAGCAAAATCTCTATAGTCCTCATTAAAAACTAAGATCCTTAAACTATAAATAACATTTCCATGGTACACTTTCAACAATTGTCATATAAATATCCAAAATACTTATCTGACAACAATACATAACTGCATATTTACAGATTCTTATATTGTCACTTCAATTTCTAAAAACAAACCTTAAACACACATTTGACATCAAACAGCGAGCCCTCGTAAACCGAATTCATTCATTCATTCACAAAAAGTTGTCAATTTTAAAACAAGGGGGAAGGCAAACAACAACAATTTCATTGGGCGTGTATTTAAGATAAGTGTAAAAAAAAGATGTAGCTGTTGTTTTTTTAAGGTTATAAATAATGATCGATAAATAATTTTTAAGTACACATATACAAATACAAATTTAATATAAATATAGCACCCATAGAGCATGCATTATATCCCCTTGGGCTAATTGAATATTCAGTCAAATTAAAAATAGTGGCAAAGATATTGTTGTGAGTATTTTAAAATAATTAAAAACATTTACAAATATATTATATATTCACCCATATTTAAATAAAAATTATAGCGATACTTTCACTTAAAAATGACAAGTACTTTTTATTTATATCTAAATTACATAAGTATGTATGTTTAAAGTATTAATTGGAGACAGACAGGAAAAAGGGGGAATTGTGATAAAATTATGCAGATGCTCTTAAGGATTTATTTGAATTTAGACTCGGTAGTGTGTTGAAGTATTAACATATATACAGGCCTGCAGCACATGTTGATCGTAATGATTTTAATTTTGTACTTGTAAATCTAATCGTTTTCATTTTAACTTTCTTCAGGTTCCGGTTTATTTCGTATTTTAAGTTTTTATCACAATTACTTGCATAACACTAGATGACACTTTACGTTTTTTAACACAAAGATTTTGGAGCAACTATATACTGAGTTTCCGCCGGAAAGGTACTACTTTGTTTGCTTATAATTTTTGATTAAATAAAAGAGAATGGATCTTATACTGATAACTGTATTATTTAATGCCGGCAATTATGTATGGAATACAATCTATATATATAAAAGTGAAACTCTGTGTGTGTGTGTGTGTGTGTGTGTTAGCTATAGACTCCGAAACTATAAAACCGATCGGACTCAAACTTTGGCAAGTTGTTGGACACATACCAGGGAGTGTTTATGGGTAGAAAAAAGTGGGCGGCGCCACGCCCATAAAAATTAGTTATCAGTTTTAGCTACTTGCACTTGACCGATTTTTTTGAAACTTTGCACACATATCGAGCTGTCATCACTAAATAATTTCGTGATAAGAAAAGTGGGCGGGGCCACGCCCCTAAAAAAGTTTTAATTTTGAGGTACTTGCACTGGACCGATTTTTCTGAAACTCTGCACACATACTAAGCTGTCATAACCATAAAATTTCGTGATTAAAAAAGTGGGCAGGGCCACGCCCATAAAAAAAGGTTATAATTTTGAGGTACTTGCACCAGGCCGATTTTTCTGAAACTTTGCACACATATTGAGCTGTCATGACTAAATAATTTCGTGATCAGAAAAGTAGGCAGGGCCACGCCCATAAAATCAATTATAATTTTTAGGAACTTGCACTAGTCCGATATATCTGAAACTTTGTACACAAATTGAGCTGTTATGACTTTACAATTTCGTGATTAGAAAAGTGGCCAATGCCACGCCCATAAAAAAAATTATAATTTTTAGGTTTTTGCACTTGATATTCAATTAAAAATTAGAATGCATTTCGATTCATTAAGGGGCGTAGCAACGCGCGCCGGGTTTGGCTAGTATCAGATAAATGTCAAACATTTCACGCAATATTTTATTAATTTCATCACAAATATTTTGTTTAAGTTGCTCCAGCATTTTTGGTTTGTTTGCATAAATTTTGCTTTTCAGATATCCCCACAAAAAAAAGTCCGGAGCAGAGAAATCAGGCGACCGTGGAGCCCAATCAACATCACCATTCCTTGAAATAACTTATTGTGGAATAAGGTCTCGCAGTAATTCCATTTTAATCCTGGCTGAATGCGATGTGGCATCGTCTTGCATGTAGTTGTGGCGTTAAAAAGTTTTAATCATATCACGATATCGCTCCTCATTGACGGTTACCGTTACACCGTTTTAAGTTTCAAAGAAGTAAGGTCCAATTAAACCTCCTGACCAAATTGCACACCACGCTGTCACTTTTAATGGATCCAAAGGTGACTGATGAACAAATTGAGAGTTTTCCGTTTCCCAGAACCGACTTTTCTGTTTATTCACATATTCATTTAAATTAAAATATGCCTTGTCACTCATTATGATTTTTTCATGAAAATCGGGGTTGTCATGGGTGAGCTGTAACATCCTCTTGGCATATGTACGGCGGCGTAAATAGTCTTCTGGAAGAAGCTCTTATGTTAACAGAATCTTAAATGGAAACAAATGCAAATCTTTGTGCGAAATTGTGGCCAAAGTTGTTTTTTGAAAACCAAGCTCTTGAGCACGCAGTCAAATTGCGATTAATGGATAGTTTTGAACACTTTCTTGAACGGCAGTAATGTCTTCAGCCGATCTTGCAGTACGTTGTGGTCCATGCTTGGGCCTATCAGCTACAGTCCCTCTTTCTTCGAAAGCATTCACTACACTACACTACACAGTAATCGATGATTGATTTTGATGAAAAGTTTTAACGACTAAAACACGTTGGTTTACCAAATATTTTTCCATAATAAATTTGCTACGTCTCTACTTCACGACTACCAAATATGAACTGTGAAGACTACTGTTTACCAAAATGGCGGCAAAATAAAATAGTACACCATCCCGGCGGACACCCTGTATTTGATAACCCCAAAAGTATGCACTTTTAACTCTATTTATTATTAAAAATACATGTTAAAAAATATTTCTGTCAGTTCTAATTGGTTTGACTGTGCTAGACAAATTTTTCCCCTTTAATGTCAAATACATGCTGTCTTTAGCTGTGTTTTTGAAGCCTAAAAGCATCGTATAAAGCATGTTTTACTACAGTATCAACTATGAATGTGAGATAAAATTACGATGAGGCTTTAGTAGAAATGAAAATAAGCAAATAAATCTTAAATTTTACAGAGAAAATGGAGCAAACAAAAACGTTGTTGGTTAGCCCAAAACCATTAAGAGCAAGCGCTACAAATAAACGGCTGACAATCTGTATTAAACGATATTAACGAAAACGACTTGTGGTTTCAGCAAAATTGCCACAGACAATCCCAATAAACATTGCACGCAGGTGACGAGAATTGGAAATTTACTAGAGATATAAATATTCTCCAAAACAGGTTTTGAATAGAAATTTGAAAATTCTTATTAGAATCTCTATAACTAAAGTACAGCGAACTCGATCGTTCGAGTAAAATTTCGATCGTGGTAGAATGCCGTAATTTGGCTCCTGAACTTTGTCAACAATCGGAGCAAAAAACCGATTATATTCTCATTAAAAAAATTTTTATAAATTTTGTGTTTTTTGTGACTTTTTATTTTCTATTTTAGTATTTGATTCTTTGCTTAAGACGTGAAAGAATTTTGTTTTACTGTAAATGTCACATCATGAACTTATTTATATTCGTAAATGCTGAATTCATAATTTCCGAATATCGTAAAAATCATTATTTTCTATAAACAGTCGTGATTCAGCTCTGGTCGGCTCAAAAGCTCGCGCGTTTTTGCCATTATCATTTCATGGCAATCAGGTTGTCCCTTTTTATCTGAATTCGAGAGTTTTGCGTCTCACTTTCGCGAGGTTAACTGTGTGGCGTAACTGTGTAACTGTGCGTAACTGTGCTTTAGATACAGTTTCCAGACTATTCTACAGTTAACCGGGTGTGTTCGTTTTAATTGGAGGAGTACCAAATAAACTCATTTTACTTGTGACTGGAGGAGTTCCATAAAACTCAGCGGTAATTATTGTTCAGACGTCTCCGACTTCCTGTATAGGTCGACCTGTGGTACCTGAACCAAACTTTTGTAACTGGAGGAGAACCATTAAACTCAATTTTTATTTTTTGTTCGAGTGTCTCCGACTTCCTATACAAAGGTATAGGTCGACTTGCGGAGCCTGCATCAACACATGACTAACTAAATCACAAGTAATAAATATTGTGATCAGTAAGTCGCACTACAAACACTTTTGGAGGGATAACTTGGTAATATGCTTATGCAGTGAACCAATTTTAATAATTAAAAAAAAATAAATTTCTATAAACTAAATTGAAAACACTGTCAAAAGTAATAACAAAACCCGCATGTGAATAATTCTAGAACCGGTTTTGACAGCACCTTACTTAGCATATAAAACATAATAATAATTGATAACAAGCTATATGACAAATTGGCATTAATTCTTTAAGTTTTTCTTTAATATATTTTATATCAATAATATCCTCAGTTGAGACTTTCTTTAGGATTCTCCTCATCTTGCTAAAGTGAAAACTCACTATTACCCTCAACTTAGTTCCATTTAAATACATCCTTTATTAAGTCCCTCAAGAATTGCTCTCGATTTGTAGAGATATTATTGTAGCCATAATGCTTTAAAATTAACGCACTTTTTCATGACTCAACTATGTACAATAAAATCGACAAGAGAAAACGAATAAAGCAAAACTAAACTTAAGCTAAATATGTTTAAAATCCAAGTACAGCAATGTACAAAACAAAAGGAATAAAAAGTGATTTATTGGTGACAACATGAAACCCATTTTGGTCGTTTTAATCTACTAGAGAATTGGGAATTAACAACAGCAAAACAAAAGCCTTTAACACAACATATACATAGAAACAACAATAATATCAATTATTGGCAATTATGTCACAGGGTAATAGAAAATAACACCAATTTGAAAATGACACAAACAAGAAAAAGAAACTAGAAAGAAAAGAAAAATGAATCATAATAAAATCTACAAGCGGGTGTAAAGAAAACTTTGGGGACATAATTTAAAGAATCAATAAAATGGTCTAAAAGTAGCCTACAACAACAAAAAGTAAAACTTATATATATTTGAAGTGATTTTGTTAAATTGTTTTTTTCCACAAACACACACACATATAAAGACACACTTCTTCTGAATTTGGTTCTCATTATAGTATTTTTCTTTTATATAAATATTTATGGTGCACGTACATGAATGTATCTAACAGAGCACAAGTTTCGCATAGAGACTTAAGGTGATGGGGAGGCCGTAAATAGATGTTTGCGTACATGATGAGGTATGATGATAGGAATATGTTAACATATGATATCGTTTATATAATAAAATGTTATTATTATTATTTTTCTTCTTCACATTGAAATTCTCCGACATGTACGCATTCTTCATTGAATATGTGCTAAGTCCCTACAAACATTTTGCATCCAAAAAAGCGTTAAGGCAAAGCCAAACAATTTACATTATAATTTTGAAATTCTAAAGCTTAGTTGTTATATTTTATTTACATAGCTTAGTAAAAAAAAAACTTCTGAAAAAACAAGTTTTTATCATTATTTATATTTTGGTGGCTACATCTTTTTTGTTAAACATTTGCCTTAGGTAAACATACGTTTAACTAATGTGTTTACTAACTCACTTAAATGATCTAACAGAATTGCAACTGCCAACCGAAAAAAAATACCATAATGCTAAGAACACAATTGCAACGAACAACGAATATTCGTCTAAACAAATAAAATACATTTTTATATATGCAGGGTGCTTTTAGACCTATAGAACTTCCAAAAGGGTTAACTGTAAAATTTTGCTATTATACAATGTAATGTGTTTTTTTAGTATGCTTTGGCAAATCATAATGCAAAGACTTACACTAAAACAACATTCACAAATCTTGGAAATTTATTTTCAAAATTCGCGCTCTATTCATCAAATTTATAAAGCCTTTCATCAAATTTTCGATGCAAATAATCGTCCATTTGAATGGGTAATACGCAATACTATGAATCGGTTCATTAAAACATTGACTATTTTGAAAAATGTTCATTCCATACCGTGCGCACAGGAGAAGCCATCGCCGCTGTAAATGCCTGTCTCAACAAATCGGTCTCGTGACCTTTCTATTCCTCATGTCATTGCATATCGCTTGGAGGAGAAATCCTTCCAACAAGACGACGAAACATGCTATACAGCATGTGAAATCATCAATATATTGAGCCAAATGTTCAGTAACCGAACTATCTGAAGAAATGGATCTGGTGCAAGATTGGATGACTTTCATAAGCGGTAGTCGCGAAGGTCATATGTGAGAAGTTATTTTTAAATATTAAATGCCATAAAACTTGTAATGCAATAATGTAAAAATTTTTATCAGTCCATTGAATTCGTTGTGCTTAATTTTTTAAAGAATTCTATACCTCTACAAAAAACACTCTTTTTAAAAATTCACTTAATCATGACGTTGCACATAGGGGTATTGTGCCAATCTAGCCCGATATTTAGTGGTGGTATCAGAGGGATACCTTCATAAACTTATGCTGACGATAAAAGATGCATTTACTAAACAAGAGTCTAAGAAAACTTAAAAAAGTAGAATTTTTCCGAGGTAGGATTAGTTCTTCTTGGAAAATTTGTTTCCCTTGATCCGATTTTTCTTATTTTCAAGCTTTAACAGCCTATGACTATAGCACATATTTCTGCCAAGTTTCATTGATATATAGAACTACCAGGAACACTCAATAAGCTAAAGAAAAGTGATATCCGCCAAAATACCCCAATGTGCGTCGGCCGAAATTCGCCAAACATGACGAATTCTTACTTCGGCAAACCACGAACAAATGAATAAACGTGAACATGTTTGGTAATGTTACTTTTAGTTTTAATAAATGTTTTATAAACAGTTGTTTTTTGTATTGAGCTTGAGATCACTTTTTTTATAAAAAATAGTTTTAATTTTATTTTCCGATAGTTCGCTACCACATTGGGACGCTTCTTCACGGAAAGTTTTTACAAAAAACAACTGTTTATATAAATTAAAAAGATCGAAAACATTCATTTCTTATACAAATGTTTTATTTTTATTTAATAGCATTTTAAATGCTATCGTAGAGAATATAAATTTTGTCCTTCTGTTTGTAACACATCAAAATACTCATTTCAGACCCCATAAAGTGTATATTGTTTGTGTCCTTATTTTAAAACGATCTAGCTATGTCCGTCTGTCTTTCTGTCTGTCTGTCAACCTGTTTTAAATACGTTGAGCTCGAACAGAAACAGCAAGGGGGATGTAATTTGTCAAAAATATTTCTAGTACATCAGAAATGTTTGGAATTAAAATAGCCTAAACCGGTAAGAAAAAAATTAAGAGACTTAAAACTTGTAATGCAAGAATAGGTCACATTGAATAAATTGCTATTGCATCTAAACGCATTGATTAGGAGTCAATATCCAGAAATTACTGAAATCCATGTACTACGAAGGGAGTTATAGATTAAAATGTAAAAAATTTAACTCGCATAGTGTTAACGTGATAAAACCGGCAAAAGTAGATGTACGATGCTGAAATTTTGCAAATGTAGCTTTTTCACCAATACGGTTTTTTTTAAATTTATATAATTTCTTTTTGTCCCAGTATTTTGGAAGAATAATGGTGTCTGTTTTTTATACCTTATCTTTTTTAACGCACGTCTCTCATATAACCAACAGCAACTGATGAACCATGCTGAAATATTGCGAATGACGCAATGGGCGACACGCCCACCGCCAATAGAACGATTTATTTTATAATCATGTAATTTCTATATGTATGTACCTTAACAAACAGTTCTCACAATAAAGTTTCAAAGCTCATAAAAGCAACACAACACACATTGTACATCTACGATGCTGAAGTTTGGCAAATGTAGCTGTCTGGTTAATTTAATTATTATGTCAGAAAATGAAGATGACACGACCACTTTAACGCTTTCCTCCTTGATAATGATTTTTATTTAATTCATATAATCTGCATATAGCAAAATATTTTGGCAAAATATCTATAGGGCAATATGTAAGTTTAACGCATTAGCCGAAAACATGTCCACTTTATTTGCTTAGATTGAAGTGCCATATCAACACAAGATAAATATAAATTTTTAATTGGCTACAGCTACCGAGTCGCAATCTTCAGTTTCCGTAAAAATACAACAATGTGGAAAGAATATTATCCTTTCTACGAGTAGATGTTCCGAAGGATGTGCTTCGCAGTGATTTAAGTATAAGCAACAAAGTTTTATTATAAAAAAATAATATTTTTTTAATTTAAAAAAAAAAAAAATTTAAATAAAAAAAACTGTTTTTTTCACAAATTTAAAACAAACTTTATAAACTATAATAGCTGTAATATTTTCGTGGTTATAATGCTAGGAATTTACATAGCGAATTTTTACAGAAGAATTTGTCATGTTAGCGCGAAATTCGTCGTTTCAGGTAAAGAAATTTTTCTTTGCAAAGAGTAATTAATCATGTTTTATTTTATTGAATACTTTACTGTAGGTGCTATTAGTAACTTTGAAAATTTTTTTATCTTAAACAGTCCCTCAAAGCAAATTTTTTTAGTTAAAAACTAGGTAATAATAAAAAAAATCTTGTAAAAGTGTGCGAAAAAGCGAAGGCAATAAAATGATAAACTAAACGTCCATTTGCTTGCAGGGATGCAGGATACTTAACGCTATTGAACGCCTCCCAAATACAAATATATTCATTTACACTATACATACTTATACAATCATTTAGAGACAAAATCACTCGCCTTTACTTTGTACTTATATAATGTGATGTTTACACAATACATTCGCTAAAGTTGTGTGAAAGATTTAAATATGTTTTGTTTTTATTACAATACCAAAACACATGTAAAATAAGCGTTCGTCTTAAATGATTGTTTTGTGGAAACAGCACATAAGAGTCCTTGTTCAAAAACAATATTTTTCTTTATTACACAGTCAGACACATTTATTCAATCTTACACACATGTTACTCCTTGTTGTACGTACTACATTAAAAAGGGCCAAATAGGAAGGCAAAGTGCAAGTGAGTCGGGTATTAAAGTAGGTGTGAGATTTGTTTTACGCGTACACATTTCGTTCCATACTGTTTTAATTTTTTCTTTTTATTTTAGGTTCTTGTTTTTACTCTACATGGGGCGTAATAATATATGGCATACAGGCATAAATTTCAGTCTGAAATTAACAGGGTGACATGAAGTATGCACTCGTATTTGAGAAGATTTGTAATAAGTTAAGCAAATGTTCCCGTACTTTATTGTAATATTAAAATATGCTTTCAAAAGGTGGGCATGGCACTACCCATACAAATTAAATACTTATCACAAATAACAAAATTCGCTTAGCTTTTTTTAAGGAATTTTATTACAAAGGTCTGTAGGATTCGATCAATGAGCGTGGCAATTCATTTTACTGCGTGCTCGTTGTAGTTTATTCCCAAGTGGGAAAACAAATACTAACTTATCACACAGTACTTGTGCATTATTACTTAATGATGTATATTTGTATGTATGTAAGTATATTTAACGTTGTCTCTCCTAATGGATGAAAATGTGTTCTTCTTTATGTATGTATATATTCTTGTATGCATGTTTTCCTAACTGTCTATCTGTCCGCCTGTCTGTTTGTCCGTCTAAATTCACATATATATATATTTACGAATGTAGGTTTATTTTGTCAGAGCAGGTCCCATGTCAAATGTAATATGAGCTGTCAAAAAATTGTGTACCTTATGAAAAGCCATTGACAGCTACAGGAGACTACCAATGCTCATACTAGCACCATTGTCCCAACAACAGCACACACTAGACAACTTGTAGCTTTTAAGTGGTTACAAACTTATCATCAACCAACCACAACAATAGTCTATACTAAATACTTAACAATGGAACATTCTATTGTTGACCAAGTGTGAGTTGGCGTGTAGATGAGGACAAAAAAAAATCATAAAATACGGAAAGGAGGTATACCAAAACAAACAAGTGAAAAAAGTGTTAAAGATTTAAACAACGAAAAAAAAGTGAGTTGTTATTATTGTTAAAACCCATAACAGCTAGACACGCACATACTTACTAGAACATACACACATATATTAGGGGAAAACAATAATACTAGTAGTAAAGTATAACTATGCGATTTGAGGTGATAATGTAAATATTATATGGGTGTTATTATTGTTATAGATCCCTTGGGGAAAATGAAAAGAGATTTTTTAAAGTTTTTTATTAACGTAGACCTTAGTGGGTAATGACAAATTAGTGACAGTTATAAAGTGATATTCAAAGAAAGGGTGTTCAGAAATTCATTCAGGACTTTAAAAAATTTGTATTAAGACAAACAAACAAATTTTTTGTGTATAAATTAAAAGTGTTTCAAATTAAAAGTGTTCAAACTAATCGTATTACACAAAAACAAATTTACGTATGTACACCAAATTGTAAAATACATAAACATATATTGACAATATCAACAAAACAAAAGTTAGTGTACAATATTCGACTGTTCCGCATCGCATACACCTTACAGCAATAGTAAACATGCAACTGTTCGATGATAATTTCTTTCACACCGAATCAAAGACTTTCGATTATATCTCAGTCGTTTAGAGACAATTTTTTTCTAATTTCCAATATCAAAATTCTTATGTGATATATACGTAGGCACTTTTAAATGTTTAAGGTGATTTTTATAAATCAATTTTCTTTTATAATTAAAACTATTACACGACTTCGAAGCTGTAATAATAAAAGGACACTTGCTTAAAACGAAGCTAAAAATATTGTTATCACAAATCTAGTTTAGGTTAAGTTAGTTTGAAAAACGGTGCTTTAAAAGCCTATACCCATGTTACACATTAAGCACTCTAATAGAATGATATTCTCCTTATAAAGCCATAATCCTGATTTTATTAATATTTCGATTAGGTCAAGAACCCAGCCTCATCCTTAGAGATTTCAAATATTGATTCCTTCGATATTCCAAATTCGGCAGAGTGTCCACGTTAAAATTTTCGGGCCTAATGCGCCCAAACGCAGGACATTAACAAATATGGTGTCCTAAAGTTTTATCCTCTACTTCGCATGCTTTACATGTCGTTTCATTCGACCGTGTTATGCTAGCTACATGGGTTTTCATCTACGTGTGACTTGTTATTACATTTGTTAGTCTCTACTACTCAGTTTCAAAACTTCTTTAAATTCTCAAGATTTGTGTAATAACATGTTCGTTACCTTGACGAAAACAGTATTTTGTCAATATGTGACATCTTTCTCCATTGCCTAAACTTTGAGTTAACTTTTGAACCACTTAAGGAGTTTGGCATTCTCCATGATGATGGTATAAAAAAGTTATACAAGGTGGCGCAAAAATAACCTTCCGATGTTTTTTGGCTGTAATTTTAAAAAAAAATTAAAAACTTTGATTGTTCTTGTGGAGTATTTTTTTTTGGTCTTTTAATTTTTTTTACATCAAGTCGAGAATATGATGTCATGTAAATGGCCGCCGCCACAGTTGATTGTCATTTGAGCCCTTTTTATGGCATTTTCCATCACTTTGGCCAAACTTCCGGCGAAAGGTCCTCACATTCTTGACGGATATTGTCTTTAAGAGCTGCAAGAGTCTGAGGCTTGTTGACATAAACCCGCGACTTCAAAAAGCCCCACAAAAAGAAGTCTGGAGCGGTCAAATCAGGCGATCTTGCTGGCCAGTTCAAATCGCCAAAACGGGAGATTAGGCGCCCGGGAAATGCATCCTTCAGCATATCGGTTGTGGCACGTGCAGTGTGTGCTGTTGCACCGTCCTGTTGGAACCACATGTTTTCCAATCCCAATTCATCAAGTTGCGGCAAAAAGAACTCGTTGATCATTGCTCTGTAGCGCTCACCATTCACAGTAACCGTTTGGCCCGCGACGTCTTCGAAGAAAAAAGGTCCGATGACTCCTCCAGCGATAGCAGCACACCATACAGTAACTTTGAGCGGGTGTAATTGCTCTTCGTGGGTTACACGCGGATTTTCAGTGCCCCAGAAGCGTAAATTTTGCTTATTTACGTACCCGCTAAGATGGAAATGGGCCTCATCACTCATGATTATTTTTGATGAAAAATCATCTTCCTCTTGGTGGTGATTCAGGATGGCTTAAGCGTATGTTAGACGCGATTGGCGGTCAGCAGCTAACAGCTGATGCACCGTCTGGACCTTGTACGGAAACATCTTCAAATCTTGTACCAAAATTCGCTGTAAAGACCGTCGAGTGATAGCCATTTGCGTGGCACGTCGTCTGGTCGATGTCGACGGCGCTTCCATGACATCCTCGGCTACAGCAGCAATATTCTCTGCAGAACGGCTACTCCGGGGTCTGCCACTCCTGGCAGCATCTCGTGTTGTGCCAGTCTCTTCGAGGCGAGCGGCTAAACGTCGCAGTGTTTCACCAGTAGGCGTTGGACGGCTAGGAAATCTGCGACGAAATTCACGTTGTGCCAAAGTCACCGACCGATTATTGGTCAAATAAATAGTCACCAATATTCCGCGTTCTGGAGCAGTGTAGCGTAACATTGTTTATTAACGTGTATTTTGCATATTTTTACAAATATTTTACAAATGTCAAAACAGAACTGACATTAGGGGCCAATTGCAAAATTTGTAGCATTTTCTGATAGGAGGATTTCTTTTGCACCACCTTGTATGATTTTAAATAATTTGTCGGCTTCTTCATTTTCGATTATGTCATGATGACCTGATTAAGTCGACTTAAGTATTTATTCCTTTTAGTTACAGCTACATAGTGTATCTAATTGAAAATAAAAATTATAGAAACTACAAACAAAATGGATAACTTTTATACCCTTTAATTTTTGGTGAAGTGTTTAATAACATTCTACCTAATTAAAACATTATACTAAACAAATATTGGTAGTCATTAACTTATGGCACAAAAAAAAACAATTTGATGACATAATGTAGAGACCAGTTATGCGAAACATAATACATCCTATTATGAGGTAATCCTTGTAATTTGTATTAAATCAATAGCTTTTAAACTCATTAATAAAGTTTCTCCTTGTGTGATTAACCTGGTTTTAACCTGTTATAGCTATTATTCTATCAAGTTAATAATATTAGGTTGCCATTAGTAAATAGCTCAACACTTTGATCCATTAAGGATCATTTAATCATAATAATTGTAATATTATATTGTTTACTGAAACTCTATTTTATATACCCATCGACATAGAGGCCAAATGTTAAGTTAAACATTGTACTTTTTAAGGTTGTAATATTTTATGTCAATATGGATTACCATATCCAATACGGAAATAACGGAAATAATCCACAAAACAATAAAAAAGTTCTCATAAAAAAAATGTTTCAAACTTCAACTAGTTCAAAGTGAATGCAAATTCACATGACTTCGAATTCAATAGTGCAATAAAATGCACTTTCAATGCCTCCTTATTTTTATATAAAAAACTGAGCTTAAGTTTAAATAATAGGGCAACGTATCAAAAAAAAGCATGTGTTTATTAAGTATAGTTTAACACTATCAAAATTTTAACTGTTTAAAAAATGTAGTACCATTGCAGTACTTCAGATAAAAAAAGCAACAATAGTCCTTAATTTTGTATACACAAAATTTCCACACAATTAAAAGAAACTACAAATAAACTACTTTACTTTTTTAATGTTGCGTTTACGATTAGCCTGAAGCTCATCAATTCCGTGCAGTGTTTAAAGCAGTAAGCTTTAAAAGCAGATTACCCTAGGCTCGTATCTCAACAAATACAAGCAATTTTCATAAAAGTTTTTAATTAATAGGCTTCATTTCCCTCGCTAACGGCAATAAATAAAGGTCAGCATCACATGGACGTGCTACACATGCAAGGAAAAATTGCCGATGACAAAATATTTAACAAAGACTCTCTTATTAACCCTTCAACACAAACGAAGGGGTGAAGCATGGATGCCCTCTGTCTCCATTACTATTTGTACTTTATAAGACAATATTAAAACTATGCGCTAAGAAAAGAGGTATTGTGGGGGAAAGACCTGGATTTTGCCTTATTTCGTACAAGTTCAACAACATGGAGAGCAAAGTGAACAATTAAGTCAAGTTGCAAGGGCCATAAAATACAAAATCAGATGATTAAAATTGTCGAATCCTTTTATTATCTGGAATGCATAATGTCAATTGATGGTGGTGTGGAGAAAGATGTGTCCAGTAGACCAAACAAGGCAAGCTTAGCAAGGTCGCCTAAATAAAATGTGTCGGGCCTCACAAACATCACAAAACATGGAAGCGAAACTTTTCTGATGACAAACAGAGCACAGAGACTCCAAGTATTTATAAACAAGTGTTTACGGATAATATGTCGTATATTTAGGCCAAAAAAAATAACAAACACGAGCTCTGGAGGTTAGCAAAGGAAGATCCAATTTTAAACGAACCTAAGAAAGCAGACAAATCTTTGATGTAATTCAATTATTTTATAATGATAGAATAAGTTGGAATTTGATTGTAAAAGCCCTATGTTCCCAAATGGAATAAGTAAAACAAATTTAAAAAAATATCGATAAACTTTCATTTAGCTTTATCATTTTATCTTGTTTCAGTGTTTATAATACCCCCACCAACGTCATAACAGCGTCTTTTTAATTGTATTTTTCTGCCTGGATAAATATCATTTTCAGTCTCTGGAAAATATTACATACTAGAAAAGCCCGGCGCGCGTTGCTACGCCTATTGAAAGAAGCTAAAAATTATAACTTTTTTTATGGGCGTGGCACTGCCCACTTTTCTAATCACGAAATCGTAAAGCCATAATAGCTCAATATGTGTACAAAGTTGCAGAAAAATCGGTCCAGTGCAAGAACCTCAACATTATAAATTTTTATGGGCGTGGCCCTGCCCACTTTTTTAATCACGAAATTATATAGTCATGACAGCTCAATATGTGTGCAAAGTTTCAGGAAAATCGATCTAGTGGAAGTAACTAAAAATAATAACTTATTTCTTATAGGCATGGCACTGCCCACTTTTCTAATCACGAAATTTTATGGTCTTGAGAGCTCAATATATGTGTGCAAGGTTTCAGAAAAATCGGTGAAGTTTAAGTAGCTAAAAATGATAACTTTTTTTATGGGCGTGGCACTGCCTACTTTTCTAATCACGAAATTGTAAAGTCATGATAGCTCAATATGTGTACAAAGTTGCAGAAAAATCGGTCCAGTGCAAGAACCTCAAAATTATAACTTTTTTTATGGGCGTGGCCCCATTTTTCTTATCACTAAATTATTTAGTCATGACAGGTCGATATGTGTGCAAAGTTTCAGGAAAATCGGTCAAGTGCAAGTAGGTAAAAATTATAACTAATTTTGTATGGGCGTGGCCCCGCCCACTTTTTGCCACCCATAAACACTCCCTGGAATGTGTACAACAACTTGCCAAAGTTTGAGTCCGATCGGTTTTACAATTTCGGAGTCTATAGCTACAACACACACACACACACACACACACAGAATTTCACTTTTATATATATAGATTTTTATTAAAAAAACATTTTTGTCTTTTTCATGTTAGAAAGATGGCATTTCAGGCTGTTAGTAATATCTTAGGAAGTGGTCATTATGTGGTTTCCTACTGCTTCAACTTCAACATCACCTACATGTTTTTAACTCAGCCTCCAAATACAATTCTGAACAGTTCCCTTAAAGTCCGTTATACGTTCATAAACAAACTGCCGTCTTTGGTGTATTGAGAATCCACAAGTGTATGTTAAAACACCATTACATTCTGTAAAACTGACTGTTTGGTGTGCTTTATGGGCTGGTGGAAATATTGTTTCGTACTTCTTGAAAAACGATGCTGGTCAGAACGTTACAGTCAAAGGTAACCGCTATAGAGCCATGATTACTGACTTTTTTCTTCATCAATTGAAGAACCATAATGGACAGGAGCTGTAGTTTCAATAAGATAGCGAAACATGCCGCACAGCTTGTGCCAGCTTGTGTGTTTGTTGATGGCATAATTTTACGTTTCCGACCCTTTAATTGGCCTCCAAGATCGTTCGATTTAATATCATTGAAATATTTTCTGTGGGGATATGTAAAGTCACTGCTCTACGCCGATAAGCACGAAACAATTAACCACTTGAAGAACAACATTCGCTGCATTATCGCGATATACGGTCACAGAAAAAGTTATCGAAAATTGGACTTCCAGATTATACTACTTCCGATCCAGCCGTGGCGGTCATATGCCAGATGACAATTTAAATTATAATGCTAGAAGGTTATCTTTCGAATAAAATAAAAAATTTCATGTCAATTTCAAATATTCAACTTTGTGGTTTTTACCTCTCGAATGCTTAAAATATTTTCAGCAGACTTCCTCTCACCAAATCTAAGTAAGATTTGTCAAATTAACAGCAGCAGTGACATCAAAATAAACCATAGTTTCATCAAAATAAATAAGAAATTCAATAATATTCAGACTTTCTAATATCAGTATCAAATCAAGTCGATCGTTTTCATCCGTTTGTACAAATTTGTGTCTTTGCTGCTTTAAAATTTCATTCATCTTTTATCTCTCTTCTATTTTTTATCATACAAGACCCTAGAAACAAAATCAGTATCTCATATTAAGTCCTATTTCTTGAAACCCGTTTAAAATTTACTGCCATTTTGGTACACAGTGTCAAGTTTCTTCTTTTTTTTTGTAACAATACTCATCATCACATGTACTTGGCACAGAGTTATTGAGTTTGTGTGTTTATTGACATTAGAAATCAAACTGTTTTTTTTAACGAACTTTTTTACGCACACATTAATATATTTAATTCATGCAAACATATGTAACTAACTTGAGATGGAATTGATGGATTTTTTTGTTATTTGTTGGAGTGTGTGTTTTTTCAATCTGAACAGGTCTCGTTTGTTACAAAGATAATGGCAACAACCTCTTGAAGAAACTTTGGTTTTTACACATTTCTGTGGATTAATGTTGTCTTTGACGCTTTCTTATTGTTTCTATACTCACCACCAAATAAATTGTGTGGGAGTATATTATTTTGTCATTCCGTTTGTAACACATCAAAATGTCTATTTTAGACCCCATAAAGTATATAATGTTCGTCCGTTTGTCTGTTGAAACCACGGTAACGCTCAAACATAAGGTTTGTTTGGTAGTGAAAATGGGCTAAATCAGTATATTAAGAAGAGACTTATAGCTCGTAATGCAAGAGTAGGTTAAAAAAAACCATGGCCTTCCAACATCGATTAAAATGCAATGCGTGTCTACGCGCATTGACGTAAAGCGATGAAATTTCGAAAGTATATTTTCTTAGTAAAAACAGTATCTCTTCCTGAAACTTGCTCAAATCTATACTTAAGAGAGGAGTTATAGATCAAACTGTACGAAAATTTATAACGCACAGTGTTTTTTCGGTCTACTTAAAAATTAAAACGTAATAAAACTGACAATATTAGATTTACAACTGTAAAATTTTTCAAATTTTACTTTTTGGTGAATGGATTTGTAATAACGAAAAGTTATGCTGGCACGCCCACTTTCACGCCAACATCCTATATAACGCTTTCCATAAATTCATATAACTTCTTTATCGAAAACGATTTTGGAAGAATAAATGAATCTATATTGAATTATCTAAGTTGAATTCATTAGCAAAAACTACATTGATACGCCTACTTTAACGCCCACTTTTCACATATTCTACTATCAATGAAATAAAGGTATGATAATGAACTTTCGCACATATAGCTTTCAGCTCAATGTAATTATAATCCCAGAAAATTAAGGTGACACGCCCATTTACTTAACAAGGTATTGCCCTTAGTTCATGTTATTTCTCTAGGGAGAAAGATTTTAAAGGACTAAAGTACTTTTTATAAAAAAAAAAATATCTTAGTTGAATTCATTAGCAAAAATTACTTCGACAGGCTCGCTTCTCACATATTCTGCTCTTAATGAAATTTTAAAGCTCATAAAAGCGATTGAATTATGTGTATTAGATAATGAAATTTCCTATTATAGGTTTCTAATATATTTAATTAAAATTCTATTTTATTATATTGAATTCATATTGTTTCTAAATCTTCAAAAATTATGGAAAGCAAAAAGAACTTGAAAAGTGAAATTCGTACATTAATTATATTATTAAAAAGTAGGAGGTGCCATGCCCACACAATGCAAATATTTTTTTTAACTACCTCTATCAAATTCTGCCCCTCAGTTTCCGTAAAAGTACAACGTTTTATCACTCCTAATGTAGAAATACTTAAGGCTTAATTGCAAGACTAATGGTGTTTTCTTTTCTAACAAACAATGTTGCCCTTTTATTGTAGAACACTTTTCAAAGGTCACCTACACCCTTACAAAATGCAGTAGAATAAAACATACATTTTAACCTTTTTTACGTGATAGCTATATTTTTATGTAAAACTGCATTTCTTGCTTCCATTTTAATAATTTGGGACAAAAATTATTTTTTAACACCAAAAATACTTTTTTATTCTCATTAAAATCAGCTTTTAATAAGGGCAGTATTCTAACCCTTTGATTTAATTCAGGGTACGACATGTAACATTTTTTCCCGTTTTTATGGCAACATTATTACAAAAGAACTTGTCACCCGTTTATAATGTTACATATTTTAAGAAAAGAACACAAAAAAAGGCGTAGGGCAGAATTAATGCAACAATTAGGTCAGAAAAGAAAACACCATTAATTTAAGAAAATAAATTAATAACAAATCGAAGATGCACAAAAAGTACATTAAATTGGTGTTGGTTATCAAAAATTCGACAGTGCCGAATTTAGTCCTCTTACTTGTTGTTTTAAAAAAAGGTATTGAAGAAAAACACAAATATTTATATATAAGAGGAGTCTGAATATTAGGGATTATTTGTTGCGAGATTCACACTCATATGTACATTTATCCCTGAAATATTTATAGATTAAAATTTAAGTCGGCGTAAGTGTGGGAGTAATCAATAAGATGTAAATACATATATAGAATCTATTGTTCAAATATTAATGTTAGAAAATGTCTACAAATGTCTTATAAATGTATGTATGTTTATGTATGCTTGTACATCTGATAACAAAACTGTCGATGTGTTGAGTTTGAATTATGATTTTTCACATTACGTGTTGAGATAATATATGACATGTCATGTTTGTTTATTATAATTTTCTTTATTTGTTTTAAGCTGAACCCAAAAGTGTATTATTTTTGACATATTCTCCAGATTTCCATACATAAATCCTGAGCAAGCAAAATGAGTTTTGACAAGCCAAACAAAAAGAAAATATATAAATAAAACATAATTGAAACAAAGGAATCATGCAACTGAAATCATAAACGTGAGTATCTTAAGACATGGCATTCAATGTAATTTTAATCACATGTGAAATGAACACAATTCTAATTAATAAATCAATAATGTCTATAGAATGTTGGTGAAAGAACTGTAAGAATAATTAATATGCTCTATTTACTGCTGTTATATTTATATACATTTACCTGTAATTTGTGCAAAAATTTATACATTTTTTTTATTTTAAATTTGCAATTTTTTTTGTAAGTTTTGTCGCAAACTAAATCTGCACAGAAAAAACAGTATCAGTTGTGAGTGCCAGTTCAATTGCGATAATCAAATATTATGGTTGTGTCTACAGGATTTTGTTTTTTGTAATAGGAATTTTATAAACACAAAGGCAAAGTTTGATTGCAATAACTAATAAATACGATTGGTAAAGAATTCGATTGCATATTTTCTGAGCATCCAAACTATTTTTCAAAGCGTAATTTGCAATTCTCAGTAACTAGGTTAAGCTTATTGCAATTTTGTGCTGACCTATTAGACTAGCAGTTATGTTTGTTTGCAAGTAATAATGTTCAAACAGAATTCTGCCATAACATAATTATACCCTTCACCTGTGGTGCACAAGGGTATATATAGCTTTGTCATTCCATTTGTAATTTCTACAATTTTAATTTCCGATCACACAAAGTATATATTTTCTGAAAGCTTATGAATAGAGGAGTCGATTAAGCCATGTCCGTCTGCCTATGTGTTGGTTAAAATCAACCTTTAGAAGTAACCATATGTTTCTCAGATCTGTGTATAGTATCAATCTTTTAGAAATATCCGAGAAAGAACCGCAATGAAAATTCAGCACAATCGCTCAATAACTTTCTGAGATATGAGCAAATAAACACGATTGCCTCTGTTTTTTCCCATATTTTTAACACCAAAATTAAAATTTTTCTGTCATAGAATATTTTATAGGTACCTTTGCTACTATTTGTAGAAATAGTATGCTTCTAGAGATATTTGTGAAAATGTTTGGATAAAGCGGGCTCTAATCGGTAAAGTTATAGGCAATATATATTCCAAAAATTTACAAGCGAAAATCAATTTTTTTTAGCTTCTACAAAACCGAGAAAGTCAATATTGGTATCTTCTGAAAGGACTTAACTAGCGCAATATAACTACTATCAAAAAATTAAAATCCATGTTGCCCGCCACACAGAGGAGTATTTGACCTGAAAAGCTGGCCAAAAAGGCAAAACTGAATTTTAAGAAATCTTAAGAACTAAGTACGCAGCTCGACAGACAACAATATTTTACATTATATTGTAAATTTTTAAGACTTTTAGTTGCGATTTGTAGCTCTGAGACCCTGCTAAAGTCAGGAAAGTGAAGAAAATTATATGAGATTTAAATGTTTTTTTCGGCTTCTGGATGTTTATATGATTTTTTTTTTGTGGCCAAACGAATAAAGGTTAAACAATCATTTTTTTTTCGCGAAAAAGGTTTGATCAAAGGTTACTTAAAAAAGAAAAAAAAATATTTAATATGTTGAATATTCATGTTGAAACAATTCGTTCAAAAGCTAAAAAAAAAATTATACACTTTTTTGCATAAAAAAAAAGAAAAAGAAGAGGTTTTTGAAAGTGGGGTTAGCATCTCTACGAATTATATTTGGTACCACAATAAAATTTGGAATCTCTTATTTTAGAAACAAAAAAAAGTTTGCGCAGGTTTGCGCCATTATTTTTGACGATTTTTTTAAATTTTCACATTTCTTCCATTTTTGCTCATCAGGCATTTTTTCTAATACATTTATATCGTCATAAACTTTTATGTATTTTGAATTATTGATTTTAACTGTTATTCACATCACTTTTAACACTTTACAATGTTAATACCTGTCTATAATTATAAATTTGAAAAATTCTTTATTATCGATAATAGTAATAAGGGAATGTCCCACGCATCCCCATAAAGGATATTTTTATATACCTGCTCTACAAAACATTATATGTTAAAAAAATATATACCGTACCTAATACCAATAATTATTAAAAGCATTTATCACAAAAATAAGTTTACAAAAAATAAATATAGGTACATAAAAAATACATGGGCACCCAGGTATCAGGCTACCATCCAATTGTCAGAAGAAGCTGCCGAGGCCAAAAATAAGCACTTACGAATATATCGTACGAATTATTCGAGGAAATTCAGCAGAAGCAATACAAATCGAGATGTCTTGAATAGGTTATTTCTGAGCAGTGACCCTTTTATAAGCAGCAGTATGCAAAGAGAATGAGTAATTAAAAAAATCTTTTTCATCAGAAACCATCACACTTCTTCTTCCTGACACCGATGATGCAGCTAATAAGGATATACATACGACATAATAATTATTAAGGAATTTTTATTAGTTTAACTTTTCCGTATATTAAGTATTAAATAATATAAAATAAATATAATAAAGACTTTTATAATAAAAAAAATTCTGTTTCATAAGAGCCTTACAATTTTCAAAAAAAAAATTTTTTAATTATACCGTAAATCATATGTATGCATGTACATACAGTCTGTTAAGAATGAGTTTAAATCTTTAAATCAACATTTGTTAATTGAGTTTTACTTTTTATACTGACTTTTATTCCTTAGGTATGTGGCTTTTGGAAAAATCTTAAAAATTTAAATTTTTGGTTCTTAAATTTTTTTTATGGCATTTTGAAAACAAAAAATTTGACGAATTTTGCAGGAAAAAAATTTTTTTTGCCATTACATTTTTAATAACTCCGAAATACTAATAAATAGAAAAGAAATGTGTTTGGTTAGTTTAAGCTGAATTTTCCGCTGCATCTTCTGATCTTCCTGCAATTAAAATCGGAGAACCCGTTTATAAGTTATGATAAAATATATTTGGCAACCCCACGATTTAGGGAGTGAAATATGCCACGCCTTTAAAATCAAATCCGTACGTACTAGAGAAAAACGGAAAACAGATTTGAATTAAGGGCATCAAAATCCATATAGTCCACATACTTTTATTTCTAGGAGAGACAAAAAAATGTTTTTTTGCGCAGTGTACTTTTGTTGCGCAGTGTAATTTTTTCAAAATCTGCCACTAGATTTCTTATATCATACTACACCTAAAACTATCAAAAAACTAGAACTTTTAATTCAAAAAACACTTTTAATAATTTTGGCCAGCTTTTCAGGCCAAATACTCCTCTGTGCGCCACTTCAAAATGGAGCACAATAAATTTATTTATGGGTCAAATCTGGTAAATGAAAATGTAACTTCTGGAACACCCTCAATATAAATATCAAATTAAAGGGCTTGACCAGTAGAATACAGTAAATTATTAAAAAATTTAAAATCCAATATGGCGTCTAAAAGGAGATGGCGGAACAAATTTTTTAATTCCATCAATATTGGTATCAAATTAAAGGGCTTGACCAGTAAAATACAGTAAATTATTAAAAAATTTTAAATCCAAGATGGCGTCTAAAACAATATGGTGGAACAAATTTTTTTAACCCCATCAATATGGGTATCAAATTAAAGGGCTTGACTAGTAGAATACAGATAAATATCTAAAAATTCAAAATCGAGAATGAGGATGGAAATAATAAAGAAAAATGGCGTGTAACATGAAATATAGATTAAGCTACGATGTTGTATTACACCTGATGGCGAAGGGTATTATCAGATTCGGCCGGCCGAATATAGCACTCTTACTTGTTTTCTATTCAAATCGGTAACAAAAATACTTCGCAGAGTCCAGTTTTGAAAAAAAGTGTGTTTTACTTGCAGAGTGGAATTTTGTTATCTTTTCTTTTTTATTTCTATTTCATTAATTGCCACAATGAAAATTAAGAACGAAAAGGAAATTAAACAATAAAATTAGGATATTTTACTTGACTGGCGAGAATTTAATTATGAAAAATTTTTTCCAGCTGGCTTTTGCAGACGCAGTCTTTTCCTCTACAATAAGCAATAGCTTTTATTACTCTGCTAGTATAATTCAATTGAAATAACTAAATAATAATTTTTAATTATTTAAATTAACACACTTTTATATTTGTGATAAAGCAATTTTACGTTTTCTCCACCTAAAGCAATAAGCAATCGTTGTACCGTTATTCTGCCGACGATTTTGCTTGTGCTCAGCAATAAAAATCACTACGTGGAGACCCAGGGTAATGATTATAACAAATATAAATTTGAAATTTTATTTCAATTAAAAAAATTAAATCTTTTACTACAATTTGTAAAATATTTAAAATAAAATTCTTGTGAGTTATTAACTTTTCAATGTTTGAAAGTCATTATACATACTACGTGGTATGATTTTCAAAATATATGTATGTTCATTTGTGTATGTATGTATGTAATAAAAAAAATCAATTTTTTTTTATTTCCAATAATTCATAAACTCACAAGTTCAATTATCAAACTTTAATCGGCATAACTTAAAATGTTTCCCTTATTATCCAACTGTCTTAAATACCCCTATTATTTAATAACATATTATTAATTTATTAAGACAGCTTGTTGGTGAACTGACGTAGCTGGCCCGGATGCCAACTATTCCTAACGTTTGCCTGGAGATTACTCCACCAGACCCGAAATAATTACACGTACCACAATTATTTGCTTATTAATATTTGTATTTATTTATAAATAATGAGAGCGGACTGTATTTGTTTATGTGAGACACTTGTTGACAACTAAAACTTGTGTGTGTAGAGAAATGTATGTGAAGTAAAGTTACATGAGTGATTTAGTTAGGTTGTATTTAAGGGAAGTTTGATACAAGGGAATGGTTCCTCAACATCCCGGCCGGCCCTGAAATAATGTTTCAGCATATTGGTAGTTTCACAATTTTAACTATTGGTCTGGTCATCATGCCGTGTGAGGTTCGTAGTAGTACAGCTCTTACCAATCCGTCGCTACCAGGAAAAGTTTCAGTAACACGCGCGCTAATCCACATTGCGGGAGGAGAGTTGTCCTCTTTTACCAGCACGATATCGCCGATTGTGATGTTCGGATTAGGGTTTTGCCATTTGGGACGTTGTTGTAGAGACGTTAAGTATTCTTTACGCCACCTACGCCAGAATCCCTGATACATGCATTGTATGTGCTGCCAGTAATCAAGTCTGTTGATTTTTACCTCTGAAAGATTACCTTCAGGTACCATTGTAGTTGGTCTACCAATTAAGAAATGAGATGGCGAGAGGTAGCCAATGTCCGTGTCGGGAGCAGACCCTAGTGGTCTAGAATTGATGACTGCTTCTATCTGCGTAAGAAGTGTATGCATTTGTTCAAACGTTAGTATAGTCGAACCAATAACGCGTCGTAAATGGAGCTTTACAGAGCGTACACCTGACTCCCAGATGCCACCCCAGTGTGGCGAATATGGAGGGATGAAATTCCATTTAATATCCTCTTTGGCTAAGGCTGCAGTGATTGTGTTGTTGTGATCCTCAGATTGTAGTTGTTGATACATATCGTTCAGTTTGCGTTTGGCGCCGACGAAGTTCTTACCATTGTCACTGTATATCGATGAACATTTACCACGACGTGCCATAAATCGACGTAGAGCGGCCAAAAAGCATTCCGTACTTAAATCCGTTGCCAATTCCAGATGAATTGCAGAAGTCACCATACATACGAATAGGCATATATAGCCTTTTGATGTTTGCCTAATGCGACCTCGATGAATTTTAAGAGTGAAAGGACCCGCATAGTCGCAACCAGTGTTTTCAAATGGGAACGCCTGTCGTACCCGTACCTTTGGAAGATCAGCCATCCGCTGTTGTGTAACGTGTTGAGCTTGTCGAAAGCATTTCAAGCAGTTGTGAGTAAGTTTACGTATTAAATTTCTGGCTCCAATAACCCAATAACGTTGACGTACAATTACAAAGAGCGCAGATATACCAGGATGTAGATTTTTTACGTGTTCCTCGTGCAAAATAAGACTAGTTATTTTATGGTGCTTTGGTAAAACTATCGGATGTTGAACATTCGTTGAAAGCTCCGAGTTAGAGATGCGTCCACCGACCCTTATAAGTCCATTGTCGTCGATAAATGGTGATAGTTGACTTAGTCCAGAATCACGACATATATCCTTTTTGCCGGTGAAGAAACATTCTTGTGCCATCTTGAGAATAATAATTTTGCCTTCTTGAATTTCCTTATAAGTTAGTTTTTGAGCAGGAATTTTGATTCCGTGTACATACAGGTTGATGAAACGTTTTACGTAGCCAGCTATACGTATAAGTTTGTACCAATGAGAGACGTTCGCAAGAGCAGATTCCATAGCATGAATATTACGACCATCAGGTCTTGACGTTGTTGTAAGATATGAAACCTTTTCCGCATTAGTCTTTACTTCAGCTTTTACGTTAATATTATCAAACGAAGGTTGTATATTTCCAAATGAATTAAATTCTTGTTGAATTTTCAAAAACGATGGACCCGACCACCAAAGATCAAGCTCGAGCAGTTGGTCAGCCATTATACCTCGAGATGCACAGTCCGCAGGATTCTGCTTGCCACTCACATGTCTCCATACATTGCGTGGCAGAGTTTCTAAAATTTCGGACGTGCGGTTTCCTACAAACGTTTTTAGTTTGGTTGGTTGCATAGACAGCCATGATAAAACCACTGTAGAATCACACCATGCGTAGATTTCAATTTGTTGATGAGGAAGTGACGATATAATTGACTTCATTAAACGTGCGAGAAGCAGAGCTCCGCATAATTCCAATCTAGGTAAAGAAATTTGTTTCAGCGGTGCTACGCGAGTCTTCGATGCCACTAAGTTGACACAAAAATATCCATTTTCATCCTTAAATCTACAATAAATGACCGCAGAATATGCCTTAGTAGAGGCATCACTAAAACCGTGAAGTTGAATGTTTGATTCAGCATTCGGTACATATCGAGGTAACCTTAACTTAGACAGATTCTGTAAATCGTCCCTGTAGCTAAGCCACTGTTTTGCTAAGCTACCCGGCAGTGGTTCGTCCCATTGTAGATTAAGTAACCACAATTGTTGAAAAAGTATCTTAAATTTTATTACGACAGGAGAAACCAAACCAAGAGGGTCGAAGATTCGTGAAACGTCCGATATAACCTTTCGTTTTGACGCATTTGTAGCGTCACCCAAGTTGACTCTATATTGTATGCAATCCTCGTATGCGTTCCAATAAATGCCTAGAACCTTTGCTGCATTATCCACATTTCTTTTCAAAAAGTCATGTTCTTCATCCTTAGATAGGGCTATGTCTGCACAATTCGACATCCATTTACTTAACTCGAGTCCGGCTTGTGAAAGTAGATCAATGAGTTCCGCTTGCCTTAACATAAGTTCTTGAGCCGAGGAGGCCCCCGTTAGAACATCGTCAACGTAGAAATCTTCAAGTAGAATCTTTGACGCCTTAGGATGAGACTCCTTGTAGTCCCTTGCTAACTGTTCCAACACCCTTACAGACAAATATGGTGCGGACGCTGTTCCGTATGTGACGGTACATAATTGAAAATGTTTCAGAACGTCGGTTGGATTTTCTCTCCAGAGAATTCGCTGAAAATCCCGATGATCTTCCGAAACCCAAATTTGGCGAAACATTTTGATGATATCTGCCGAAAAGACAACCTTATGCAAACGAAAACGAAAACATACCGCAAATAAATTACGTTGAATTGATGGGCCGACTTGTAGCTTGTCATTTAGTGAGACATTATCTGCATCCTGAAATGAGCCATCAAACACTACCCGTAATTTAGTACCGACAACCGGATGATGTGGTAAATAAAATAAACGTCCCTTGTTGACATCTATTTCCCCTGGTGAAAGTTCACGCATATGACCTAAATTGTGATACTCCGACATGAATTTAACATAGGCTTCCTTTAAAGTAGGATTCATCGAAAGTCTACGCTCCGTAGCATTAAATCTCTTAAGTGCTCCTTGAAATGTATCACCGAATGATGGATTCTCTTCATTAAATGGAAGTTGTACGACATACCTTCCATCCGTATGCCTACTATGTGTTTCTTGAAAATGTTGTTCGACGAGTGCTGCTTCACTGTCGCATCCTTTTTGCGCACCTGTTTCCTCAATTTCCCAAAAAGATTGAATTGATTTATCAATATCTGCCAATGTTAAAAATGAGGACGATGATGATTGTTGTGGGTTGGACGACATTACCGAGGTTATAACCCAGCCGAAAATTGTAGAAATAGCCATTGTGTTACCCTTTTCATCAAGTAGCTTCTCTTGGGTGAACACATCCCATACGTAGTCAGCACCCAGTAAAATGTCAATGGGATTTCGACGATTAAATGATGGATCAGCAAGATGAACCATATTTATTCTACCGTAGTCATAACGTGTGATGGTACTCCTTGGGAGTGACGAAGTTATACGACCTAAAATGTGTACCTGGACGTCCATAGAAATATTCGAAGTTCTGGATCTTATGTGCAAATAAGTATGACCATGCGTTGATTCAGCCTTTACCGACGAAATTCCAGTAAGAGCGATTTTAGAGTGATTCCGATGTAAACCTAAACGTTTTATACAATCTTCCGTGATATACGACAATTCCGATGCAGTGTCAAGTAGAACACGGCATGAGATGAAGTGTCCCTTGTGGTCACGAACATCTACTAACGCTGTGGGAAGAATATGTGTAAGATTTCTCCGCATAAACGATACAGAGTTATCTTGAGACACAACCGTATTGAGCGACACTGGTCGCGAGCAATTACGTTCCGATGTGGGCCTATTACAACTGGGAAACTCCGACGACACAGCAACTTGAGCCTGATTAGCCGGAGAAACGCGAGCATAATGAATAAGTGAGTGATGATTTCCGTTACAAGATTGGCATTTGTGTTGAGACTTACATTTATTAGCAGAGTGGCCTATACGAAGGCAATTAAAACAAAGACCTTTTTTCCTTACAATTAAACGACGTTGCTCAATATTTAACGATAGAAAATGTGAGCACTTATACGTTGGATGATCAATAGAGCCGCAATCAAAACATTTGTGTTGTATATTTGTAGACACCAGCGATGTAGAGGGGTTTTTTCTAGAATGAGGCGATTTAACTACAGTGTTTTTACCTAATTCCAGTTCTTCACAGCATTGATCCAAGAATTTTAGAAATTGCGATATGGTAGGTTTTACCTCTTCACGCGATTTTTCAATCCATTTACGGCGAGATTCAGGGTCAAGTTTATTTTGTAAAATGTAGATAAGCCAATGATCACGCTCGTTGCAATCAATTGCATCCAAACCCCGAATTACTTCGTTCGAGATATCAGATATCTTCCGTATACCAACCGAATTTTCCTCCCGTAAAGAAGGGAGGCCCATAAATGTTTCAATATATGACGTTACGATATGACGAGGACGATCAAACCGCTCTTTGAGTCGACTCCATGCTGCGTTGTATGATAATTCCGAAATTTGCATGTGTTTAATTATATTCGCTGCGTCATCCTTTAAAACTGATTTTAGATATTGAAATTTCTGAATATTAGATAGATTTGGTCTAGAATCTATTGCGCTAACGAACAGATCTCTAAACGCTGGCCATTCCTTATAAATGCCAGTAAATGGTTCTATACGAATTTTAGGTAAGTCCTCGTTTCGAGAAGTTGATGGAGCATCAAGTCGCTGTAGCAAAGTTGAATGTTGCTCAGCAAGCCGAGAAAACATTTCTGTATGTGGTTCTGGAGTAGAAACAACTGGATTAAAAGATTTTAAAACGCGTTTAAACCACGCCTGACATGCGATGAATTTTTCTTCATAGGTTACCGTTTCCTCTTCAGGATCTACGAAGCCTTCTTCTTCTTCATGATTGTATAATTCGCTTGTAAGTTCTGTTAACTTTTCCCACGCAGATTCTAATCGAACAATACGCGCTTCTATTTGTTCCGCAAATAATTCCTCTGGTGGTTGACGAATAAACGTATATGCGCGAGTAATTGCGCCCTTTTCAACTCGACGTTTTGTTTGAATTGTTTTAATCGAAGCCATGTTGATTTAAATAACAAATAATTAAAATTTCTACTTACAGCTTTAATCACAAAGTAATATATTGTATTGTTTTGTTGCCTGTAGTTTGTTGCCTGCCGCTTTGTGTATGTTCCAATTTGTACTAAATTGTCTCTATCTACCGACGAATTGTTTATTGTTATGCACACACAAGAATTATATTTATGTATTAGTTTAAATCGCACACGCACCACGACAACAAATCTCTTGTTACTCTCAAATTTGTCTCTTATATTTTGCAAAAACCGCACACGCACACTAATATGTTTTTTCTTAAGAATTATTTTATAAGCGCACACGCACAGCAACAATTTAACTTTTCTATGTACTTTATTTTCTGTTATTTTCTTGTGTTTTTTCGATGCAGGTGTTCATGCAGTCGACACCGGCGCCGAAATTCTTAGACGATTGTTGTTGTTAGTTTTTATTTTCGTTTTACTATGTATGCATGTAACTACACGCATGCACATACAACAACTTTCAACGTATTTTTTTTTTCAAAACAACAATTTGCACACAAGCTTTGACTTGTTCTTATTCTCTTTTTTTTATGATTTGAATTTGTTTCTTTGTTTGTGTATTATACACCCCAATTTTTCTTATATGAACTTATGTACATATGTATGTATGTATATGTGAACCTTTTGTTTCCACACTTTTTGTCCAGAGGACCACAGTTTTAATTAAACGATTCGTTTATATACTTATGTATGTAAGTATATGTATATGAAACCTTTTGTTTCAACCCACTTTATGTCCAGAGGACCACTATTTTAATTAACGATTTGTTTTTGTACTTATGTATACGTATATACATATATGAAACCTTTTGTTTCAACACACTTTATGTCCATTGGACCACTATTTTAATTAAACGATTTGTTTTTGTTTTATAAGTATCACAAACCCGCGACGATATGTTTGTGGATACCACCGAAATTGTGTCCAAAGAATCACTTTCCGTTTAAAGTAATGCTTTTACCGAAAATGTTAACACTTCACTTTGTCCAAGATTTGGTTCGAAGGTCCAAATTTGTTGGTGAACTGACGTAGCTGGCCCGGATGCCAACTATTCCTAACGTTTGCCTGGAGATTACTCCACCAGACCCGAAATAATTACACGTACCACAATTATTTGCTTATTAATATTTGTATTTATTTATAAATAATGAGAGCGGACTGTATTTGTTTATGTGAGACACTTGTTGACAACTAAAACTTGTGTGTGTAGAGAAATGTATGTGAAGTAAAGTTACATGAGTGATTTAGTTAGGTTGTATTTAAGGGAAGTTTGATACAAGGGAATGGTTCCTCAACACAGCTCAAGTATAAGCTCATAAACAAAACGTATTTGATTGTTATTCTATAAACTAACTCGAAAAAGAAAAACCAAAAAAAATAAAACAATAAAAAGAAACTCCTGCATCATCATCGTCTTCGTCTTTATAATTTATGTTTATTTTGTTATATAGTTTATTTAATTATAATCATCTATTGTTTCGGGAATTAAAATATGATTCTGTGAATATTAACTATACAACAACTGCAACAGCAGCATACATATACATTGAGTACATAATAAATAACACACACATGTTGGCCCGTTCATTGATAAGTCGTCTTAGAGAGGGAGGCAGAATAATAAGAGGAAAAAGGTGTGAGCTGAATAATCTTTTTTTAAATTGCCAAAATTAACTAGAAAATGTTTATATTTAGTTGTAAAAGTATTTCTTATTTTTTTTTTTAATTTTTGTTTTGTTTTAATTACTCTCTATCATAAAATTGTAAAAAAACTGATATATTTTTTTTTAGTTTTGAACCAAAAATTTGCTATTATACACAACCATTCCTTTTTGAATTTTTGTCTGTGATTTTGCATTTTTGTCTGTCTCCCTAAGCTTAATAGGTTCAAAAACTATTTACGAATTCTGATAAAATTTTGTGTGAAGGTACCTTTATTTATTAGCATATTTAACAAAACATATTATAACAAACTTTATTTAAAAATGAAATTAAAAAAATAAATAACAGTTAAACAAAAACTAGAAAGAATGCTTTATTAGTCCGTGCAGAATCTGATAATACCCTTCACCATCATGTATATAAATAGGACCACATTATAGCTTAGCTTAGATTTAATATTATATGCCATTTTGTGTTAATATTTTCAACTTCATCGTTGACTCTGAAATTTAACCTTGTTATCTGCATTCTACTAGTCAAGCCCTTTCATTTGATACCCACATTGATGGGGTTGAGAAAAAAATTATCCTTCATTTTGCTAGAGCGCCATGTTAGATTTTAGCTTTTTCATTGTCTACTGTATTTTGTTGCCCAAGTATTTTCGTTTGGAACCAATATTGCGGGGGTTGAAGTGAGTACATTTTGAGTTACTAGATTTGACCCATATACATACAAATTAATTATATGTAGTATCAAATTAATGGGCTGGCTTAGTAGAATACAGTTAACTTTTTTAAAATTTACATATTAATTTACAACATATAAACATCCGATGACTTTGCTCACAAGAACTAATTTTTTACATATTAAAGTAGAACTTTGTATTAGGAGGCCATTTTTTATTAACTTTAAATGCAAATCTAAGTATATTATCAGTAAGAACACGGGTTTTAGATGTTACAACCACAATGACATTAATTTATTTATTTTCATCAAATTTAAAGGTTTTTTGTGGGACCAAATTTAATAAAAAAAATATTTTAGTGTTAATATTATACGTATATTTGGATCAAAGAAAAAATTATAATCGACAAAATTCACTTATGCCACTTACTTATGTACATACATGTGTATCTTTATACCTTTTGCTCCCGTAAAAAGCAAAGGGCAATAATATGGAGATGTAATGCTGCAATATTAGCTCTAATGTTGTTTTTTTTCATAAACATTTTATGATAATACAATTTTCTAAACATAACAACATATATTTATACAAAACATATTCATTTATTCACTATGTGTCACAAAGTTGTTTGCACTGTCGAATATTTTTTGTGTTTCCTTTTTTATTTTTTGCTCGTTTTAGCCCTGAGTAACAACAACCGGTCAGTAAACAATGGATGCCAGGCAACTAACAATGACGAGTAATAAGGTTGTGTTCACACATACACATAAATACACACAAATACTATACATTGTTAGTTTGTGTGAATAACAGCTTTCATTTGTAACCATTATCAGATTATGTCATCTCATTTTATTTACAGACAGACGGACATTTATATTATCCATTCCATTTTAGCAGTAGTTATAGTTATTATTTTTATAGTTTAAGTTGAATAGTGTGTGTGTATTATTTCAATCGAAACAACATATTTTTATTCTATTATTTTTATTAAATTTTTTTTTTACAAAAGAAACCTTGTGATGTGTAACAATAACGTAACGCTAATTAGTACCCTTCAGGCCCGTATTAGCTAATTACTGATAATTGATCAGCTAAAAACTCACGTACAGCCATGACAATAGATCCCAACGATAAAAGTCAACAGGCTTTAACTTTTGAGGCCTTCCGAAGGATTGCTATTTTTATTGATTTGCAAGGATAACATAAAGCCTTTGCTTTCTCTTTTAAACATTTCAATATGTAGTCTAATTGATTTTTTCGTTTGTCTAAAAAAGGTAAACGTTTTCAAGTAAGAGTTCTATAATCGGTCGAATCTTATATACCCACCAACCAACATGTAGCCTAAACAAATGTGTTATTAATCGTCGTGTTATCAAAACAAAATGTAATACCATACCATGACATTTTGTCTTAGACGCACACTTGGTATTGAAAGTATACACTATGATTCTACTAGTCAAGCCTTTTCATACTAAAAGCAATAATAAATGTTTAATCGCCATTTTGTTTTAGACATCACGAATTTGAACAGAAATATGCAATTCGCCAGTTTGTTGTAGATACCATCTTGTAAAAAAATTTCAATCCATCCATTTATTTTATCAAATACACAATCAGACAAAAATAAATTAATCGACTTCTCAATTCATAAAGTTTCGGAAAATAAATCCGTTCGATTTTGCTTCTAAGTGGGCTTATTAAAATACTTTTGCTTCATAATGATATTACTAGAATATTTTTTCAATAGATTTTAAGGTAATAAATATTGTTAAATACAGGGGTATTCCGTTTAGCCCAATAGAACTTGCAAATGTACAAAAATTATACAGAAAGGAAATTTTATACCAATTTTTTTTTTTGTCATATGTTACGAATAGCAGAAAGAATATTGACATTTAACGCGTCAATTGTTATTGGTTTATCAGCAGAAACTAGTGCCTTATAGTTGCCCAATGACCATGACCTTGAAAGATAAATGGCAGTTTAATTTATAAAACAAACTTATTGCCAAAATCTGTTATTAATATATCGTTGGATGGTGCAATCTACATGTGGTACGTAGCCCCTTCCTATTGAACCACATTTTTCCCGGATCAATGTCATTCATCTTCTCAACAAAAAAATCATTGATCATAGTGTGGTAACAGTGTCCATTAACCGCAAAGAGCGTTGTGGATTGGTTTCAAATCATTTAGTTGAAGAAACCAGTTAAGTAAATAAGCCCTCACACTATGACGTCTATTGATGACCGATTTGCAAATTAAATATCAATAATTTGGCAGTTTTGTTCAAACGCCAAACTATCCATGATGATTTGGCAAGTTATACTGATCATTAATATCAAGAAGTGGGCGCAGTATGAATGTTCGTTTGACAGTTAAACCTTTCGTAAGTTTTATCAAGCTCCAAATAAATTCCGTGTACTTAATGAAGAAATATATTCTTTTATTTTATTTTCTATTAATGATTTTCTAAGAACTTTGTAAGCAGTAGTTCCCTTTTGATATCTGTAAAAGTACTTTCGATAGGCCTTTACTAAAACATTTATTTCTTTCGAAATCCTCTTTAGAGGCATTCATTTAAAAGTTCTCTCCAAAACCTTAAAAAAAAGAATGTACATAATGTAGCTCGAATATTCCAACCCATCACAGATATTAGTTCGTGCCCTCTAAAAGGCCTCCTCCTTTGTATTGTCATTGTTTAATAACAACACATATGTATACAGATGCTAACTCAAATAATACCTATAGAAAACTAAAGATAAAGTTAACAGTGGAGCAAAAAATATTTCTTTTATCCATCACTATTATCAATAATGACAGAGAGTATGTTCCTGTCTACAACATTTTTCTTTAATTTAAATATTTTTATAAGAAGATAATTCTTATAAATTTTCTACAAAATATTATCTAATGAAAATAAATTAAAATTCTCTAAATGAGGAAATTAAAAAAAATCCTTACAAACATAAAATTAATGAGAAATTCTTTAAAATAATTAGAATTTTCTTACAAATTTTTTAAAAAGAGGGATATATTCTGTCCCACTGTCTGAAAGCAGCGCATCAGAAGCACATACGAGGGTATTAATACAACTTTATGTATGTGTGTGTGTGTGTTTTTTTTCTATAATATCGTACCCTTTTGTGTAGTTTGTTTTTTATAGATAATACAGAACATTTTACATTGCGTTGGTCAGTTTTATAGGAGGGGTTGTTTGTGAGGTACTAGTGGTAAAAAAAAGGAATAAATTTATTTAGGAAGAGTAAGGTTGGGTTCTTCCACACTTTTTTTTTCTTTCATCTTCTTTAATGTATTCAATTTAAGTCGTTGTGTAGTAAGTATTGTTTTCGGAAATAAAAGTCCTTTCTGTAATGTTCTTATACAATTTCTTTTATTTCACTCTTATTATTTATGGCATTAGTGACAACAACAACAACAAGAATAGGAAAGAAGAAGGTGTGATGTTATTAATTCTGTAAGTGATACTTGTGTCAAGATAACATTTGGATTACATACTTTTAACATCCATTACCATTAGTTAACGAAATGAACTATTCCTGTATAAACACTACATAAATATACCAATACAACATCTGTTGTATTTTAGTTCTTCCTTTTTTTATTTTATTTTATTTCTTGTTCTTCTTTCTCTCTAGTTTAAGATGCAATACAAAATAACGGGTTGTTATAGAACGCTTAACAAATGATGAGCATAAAACCAGCCCAATGAAATATATAAAGAAATGTTCGAAAGAACAACTAAAGATCAAATAAACATCAGCAGAATTATTTATACAAATTTTCCACAGTGCAGAAAAATGTAAACAAAACTAAAATATTTAACAATGAATTAAGCCAAGTACTAATTTTATATTAAAATATTCGCATGAGCTGGCCATTATTCTTAAACCTAATGGAGGGACGTTTGAACATAATTGTTATGTGTTAATACGAAGAAATAATAATAACAAGCATTTTTGACAATCTTATTATCCTGCAGATAAAAGTAGATATGTGGTTAAAAATATGCTAATTCCTTACAACTTCAGACTACTATACTATCTGTACTATTTTCATATATCAACCATAGATTTTAACATTGGGCCATAGAACCCCTGCTGGTTCATTTGTATATAGTTTTATACTGGTTTAAACAAAGATTATTGAAAGAGAATGGTGAGTGAGAACACTTACCTCGCACAAACTGAAACAAATTTATTATGCATTTTACACAGCAATTTAAGTATCAAGCGCAATGAAATGCCAGGATTGATTTTGATTTTAGCTACAGATTCACCTTTTGAAATTCCAATGTACATCCGACAATGACTAATTAGAATATGATTCTTGACATTGACAATTTATGATATTACAGGGTTTTTTTTATGAAGTTGAAATTGACATACAATTTACTTTATTCGAAAGAAAAACATCTACCATTAAAACTTATTAAGGGTCCGCCATCTACGTTTTTTTTCAACTAGTGCTTATTTCGTGAATGGTAACACTTACCTCATGTCCGATTTGACAGATAATTAGTTTTATACTTCCGCTGAACGAATATAGTTGTGTATACAATTAAACAACGCTGGGAAATATTGCGACATTACTTTAGCCGATTTTGCTAAAAATAAATCACCTTTTCAGATGAAGCTCATTTTTATCTTGGCGGCTATGTACACAAGCAATATTGTCGCATTTGAGGCATTGAAAAGCCGACACACCCAAAACGAGTCACTGTTTGGTGCGGTTCAGAGGCACAATTGGGCGATTTTTCTTCGAAAATTAGCAACGAGTGGCCGTAGTCAATGGCGATCGTTATCGGGCCATGTTGAAAAAATTTTTGTTCACAAAAATTGAAGAGGAGGATATTGGCAACATTTGGTTTCAACAGGACGGCGGTGCCACACAGCCGAAGCTACACTTTTGTTTATAGCATTTTCAAAAAAAAAATATTTGGCGGAACCTCTAAGATTTTACCGCCACAGCTGACGATATAGTCAAATCTAGAGGTCAAATTTACGATGACTTTTTTCAACATTTGTGGCCGAATACCAGTAATAACGTGGCTAATGTTGTCCTCCAGTAGTCCAACGTTTCGGACTTATCGGCATATACTAGCGACTTTACATATTCATATGATCCCATGATCTTGTAGGCCCATTCAAGGATGCGAAACATGCAACTATGTGGTAACCAAACGTTTCCTTCAATAAAACAATTGTGGCACAAGCTGTGTGACATGTTCCTTCACATCATGGTTGTTTAGCTTATAAACGGAAAAGTCAGTAATCATGGCTCTATAGCTGCCACAATTGACTGTAGCGTTATGACCATTATCGTTTCTAACGAAGTACGGCCCAATGATTCTACTAGCCTATAAAACACACCAAACACTTAGTTTTTATGGATGTCATGGTGTCTTAACATACAATTGAGGATTATCATCACTCCAAATATGACGTTTCCATTTAAACAAAAGTGAGCTTCATCCTTAAACAAAATTTGCTAAGGAAGATCGGGACTACCGGCAATATTGTTTTGGGCCCATTAACAAAATCTACGACTTGCTATCCATACGCCAGTCTATTCATGTTGAAATGTCAAACCAAACTAAACATAAATCACTTGACAGCAAACAAAATGACAACCAATTCAAATGGTGTTGCCAACGAAAAATGTTTTACCTCTATAAAAAACACCCTGTAAAAGAAAAATTTCATTGACAAAAAATTGAATATTGGTTACAATTAGGGAATTTCTTTCTCTCTCTCTCTCTGTCCTACCTGTAAGCATCGCATCTGCAAACTCGATAGCAATCAAATGATTCATTACAAAGTCAATGATAATTGAATGTCACGAGTCTCCTTAAATTTAATAGAAAATATTGTCGGGATATCATAGCTACAACACACGCTCAGTAACAAACTACGCAAGAAGTGTTTGAAGTTACTAATTAACAAAAATTTGTTGAAACAAAAATTACATTGAAAGACATAAATTAGTTTTTCTAAAACTTTGTTATATTTCCCCTATGGAACTTCGACATTGACTTACATTCAATGAAATATTATATACACTAACACACCTTTAAATTCTTAATTTTTAACATTAAAGACATAACTTATAAATATATTTACATTAAATTAGGATCATAAATTCAATAGAAATTTCAATTGAATAAAAATCTTTAAATAGATGTATGCCAAGGCAATTAAACGTTTGCAATTATTATACTTAATAAATAATAATCAAATAATTATCAAATGATTTATGGATAAATTTTGTAATACTCATTTGTTGTGGAGCGTCTTTCGAAGGCCATAAGCGTTAATGACTCTGAATAAACAATGGACATGAAAATGTTAACTTTATTGTTGACATATTTAATGGTACTTTTCCAAACTAACAAGCCAAACATATTCCTGCACACATTTTCAAACACGCACAGTCAAATTTGTTTGCCCCTTAGAAATATGTATATGTTTGTGGATGGGTGTGTGCGTGTGTGTGTGAGCAACTTTCCTGGAAATTTTTCGTTTGAATAACAATTGATGAACAGATAGAGAAATATCCTTATGGCAGTGACCAACTAAAATAAACAACAGACAGACATGCAGCAAGAAATTAATGTTAGAACGCACGCACATCCCAGCTGGACATCATTAGGCTGCTCACAGACATTTGTTGTCATCGTCGTTAGGCAGTCAGCAAGCCAGCTGCTTAATAAAATAATAGTTGCGTATTGCAACGAACTATCTAACCTCCCCAATTGTGAGTGTTAGTGTTTTCACATAAATGTTCAGTTTGACACTAGTTATTAATTGTAGAAAACGCATGCAGTTAAAGTCACAGATACTAGTACTCTCTAGAATGTGTGGTCTAGGGGCCAGACGCTAGAGACTGCATGACAATGACAACAATTACTGTTTTTATTCTGCCGTTGAAACTGTTTAAATTTCGTGATTATGATCTTTGATTATCTTGAGTTTGTGTTCGTAATTATAATTTTCTTGTTTTTTTTTTTGTAAAGATTTTGTCGTTGATTAAGACAAAACATTTTTGAAATCATAAATCTCAGTTATACCGGCATCAACAACAACATAATTATGTTTATATACGAGTACCCTCATGAAAAATATTTTGTAATTGCAAATAGCAAAATTTAAATAGTCTTTTAAGTTAAACAATAGGTGTAATTATACGAGAAATATATGACTTTTGTATTAGATGGGTACTTAAATGCTAGGGGTAAGTTAAAGTACTTAATTAAAAACTAAACATTTTGACATTATAAAGAGAATATAATTTGAGAATATTTTTTCTGAATGCAATTTTTAAAATCATTTTACACAATTTCCCAGGATTTTCAACCAAAAAATAACACATCACATACTATAAGAGCTATGTACGAGTTTATTTATTGACAATTTTAAAATTTAAAGGGGTTTTCTTTAATGAGTCTTTCGAGATGTATGTAGTTACAAAATTTATTAAGAAAAAGGCCAAATATAAAGGAGTACTTGAATACAGACTATTCTGGAAACATCACACTGAGAGTAGTGCGAAGAAAGCTTTTAAAATATAGGCACAAAGTGAGGCATTAATCTAAAGATCATACTCTTGCTAAACAGGAATTGTTTGTTCTATGACTAGTTCTTTTTGAAGGTTTCCTTTGAATTTGCAAAACAACAGCGAAAATAACTGTTAAGGATATTTCATATATCTGTGGCTTGGACCTATAAGGGCCAATGTCAAAATATTTACTTTTGAGAAAATTGGAATTAAACTTTAACTTTTATAGGTGCTTTCATAGTGACATTGGCCAGCATTTTAGCTGTTCTGGGTTAAGTATGACTTTAGCTGTTTTACCATAATGAAATAGAGTAAGAAAACAAATCTAATGCAATCATTAACTCAAAAGAGCAAAAAAGTGACATTGGCCCATTTAGCTTCAAGCCACAGATATATTACCAATCGAGATACAGTTAAAATGTGTTTAGGCTACGAAATGCTTAATCGGGATCTTCTAATGATCCCCGATTAGAGTTAAGCGATAAAGATCAACTTAAGTGATGTTAAGATTCGATTCCACAACTAGTACCAAAATATATTGCTGAATCTGTTTTATTGGATTTTGTAAGAATAACCAAATACAATTTTTTGCATTTTTACTTTGTATGTGAACCCTATTTGACGTACGGGATAAAGCCATGGGGAGCAGCCAGTTATTCAAATCTTGAAACACTAAAAAGATTCCAATCAAAGACTAAGTGTGATTTTAATGATCCATGGTTTGTATCTAAAAATACTATTCACAATAATCTTTGTCTTCCAAATGTTAAAGATGAGATAAAAAGATTTACAAAAAACTATTTGGAAAGGCTTAGATATTGTATCAACCCATTAGATATAGCTGTTCGTTAAGAAACTACGGAAGTTAGAAGACCCAAAAGACATCATATACTTGACTTGATATTCAAGAGTTAACTGCATACATGGAGATGACCCGAAGTTTATCGTGGCGGAAAATTTCAGATTTAGACGTTAAGAATATGTGATTTCAATAGGATGGTGCTACTTGCCACGCATTAAGAGAAACAATTGATCTTTTGACAAAAAAAATTTAAAATCGCATTATTTCTCGTAGAGGACAAGCGAGTTGACCACCAAGACTGTGTGATTTGACGCATTTAGACTATTTTTATGGGGTTTTTGAAATCGAAAGTTTACATCAATAAACCCACAACTGTTCAAGAGCATAAAAAGAGTAGATACTAGCCATTGAGAACAGTTTATTGTAAAAAGTGATTGAGAGTTTTGGTAAAATGTTAGCAGCCTGCCGAGCCACTAGGTCACACTTGCTTCCATGACTGATGCCTGGGTGCAACTGTTTTACCTCCACTTATCCTGTTCTACCACGCTTATTATACCCTTTAAGGATATATTGCTTAGTCATTCCGTTTTTTATTTGTACAGTATTCATTACCGACCCCATAAAGTACTATATATTTTCTGAAAGCTTATGACCAGGGAAGTCAATTGATCAATGTCCGTCTGTCCGTGTGTTGGTTGAAATCAACTTTTACAAGCTCCACTAGTTACTTAGATTTGTCTGTGGCATCAATCTTTTGCAAATATCCGGGAATAAAGCACTTTTGAAAGCCAGCACAATCGCCTCATAACTTCTCAGATATGACCAAATAAACAGGCCTGCCTCTGTTTTTCTCGTGTTTTCACCTGGAAATTTCATTTCATTTTTCAGCCCTAGGAAATTTAGAAAAACAATGCCTCTGGGGATTTATCGTTACTAACCGACAAAGTTATAAGCAAAAAAAATTTGGAACATACATTTCTTTTTCATATATTAAAGAATTAAAGCTTCTGATGAACTTTTGGACAAATCAAAGACACAAGAATACAAACAGTAGTCTAGAAGATCACTGCTGAGAAAAGTTGACAATTCGATTTGAAACTTTCTGAGATATAAACGCAAAATTACGCTGTTTTTCTTTTTTAGAAACTAAAATCGATTTTTTCAGCTTCTGGGCAAGAAAATGGCAATTAAAAAAAGAATATAGAACATTAAGAAACAAAAAATCCTAGATGACAGCCACTTCAAAATGGCGTACAACTAATTTAAATATGGGTCAAATGTAGTTATAGAAAATGCACCCATTTCAACCCTCTCAATATAAGTGACAAGTGAATGAAAAAATTTAAATCCAAGATGGTGTCGGAAAAATATGGAGCATATATGGGTTGAAATTAGTAATTACGGCTTTGCCTTCATCAATCCCTACAATATCGCTTTCAAATTAAAGAGCTTGACAAGTATAAAAAACACAATTAAAAGGTTAATATACAAGATGGCACCCTAAAAAATGTTTGAAAATTTTGTTCTCAACCCTATCAATATGGCTATTAAATTGAAGGGGTTGACTAGTAAAATACAACTAATTATTTAAAAATTCAATATTAAAAAATGGCATTGGAAATAATAAAGCTAAATGACGTCTTACATTAAACCTGAAATCTAAGCCATGCTGCCATGTGATCACCTTACCTACATAAAAGACGGTGAAGGGTATAATCAGATTCAGCACGGCCGAATATAGCACTCTTACTTTTTGCAATCTAAGGAAGCGAGCAGATTCTTTTAGGACGATACAAATGTGGGTATAATTAAGTAATTGTAGACAGACAAAATAGACAAAATGGAATATTAAGAAACCACCGCCGACCGCCTTTCATAATTTTAATCCATCACTATAAACATTCAGATGACCAACATCTTCATCGAGTGATGTCGATCTGGTGATTGATGCAGAAAATCTCCTGTCAAAGAAGGGAGTTGGGGTGAAAAATATTTCGGAATGTTGGATATGCATTCCATTATAGACGCATATCCCAAAAAGTACCGGTTCCATGCAATAAAAGCGCTTAGTCTAATCGCAATTTTCTGGGCCGCCTTTTAACCAATTCCGCAGGTAGCTAGTTTTGCGTACATATGTACGTATAAATGAATTAATATTAAAAATTTTTTTAAAAAATTAAAATTTTTTTTATTAAAAAAATATTTAATTATTACGTCAAAAATAAATATATTTTAATAGTCCTTTCTGTTTCGTCAAACTTGTATTTGGTGGATATTAACCTTTACATTTAAAAACTTTTTCAATGTATATTAGGTATTAAACTGCTTTAAACAAAAACAATACAAAAGCGTTTTATAAATTTAATTTAATTGTCACATTGCAAAAAAGATTGAAACGAAAGTAAAATCTCAAAGCCAAACCAACATAAAAGTATCTATCAAACGGCCTCCTCTTTTATGTGGTTGTCACAATTAATTAAGTTTTTCAATTTATTCTGTTGTTGCTTTGTATTTAGGCGTTTTGTTCGTTCATTCTTCAAAGCAAAACATTTTATTTAACAAACGTACGAAATTCTTAAGTTTTAGTGTTTATCTGCATTACTGACCGCAATTAGTCTATGCGTTTTTCTTTCATTTTTTTAAGCAATTAAATGTACTTTACTAATTAAAAGCCGCCATTATAACCGACACTTTGACCGCAAACTTATTATTCTACAACAATATTTTACTGTCAGCACTAATGCAAAACCGCAAAAAGCGTAAATATGAGTGGCAAAATGCAAACACATACACAAACACAATGATATAATTAAAAGAACCCAAGTCACCACTAAAAAGAAGCAAAAGGACATGAGAAAAAAATAAAACATTGAATAGACTATTTCAAACAAAATGCAAATAGAAAAAAAAAAGTTATAGAAAAAAAAATATATAAAAAAAAGGAAATGCTTTTTGGCTAAAAACCGAAAATGCATAAAGTTTTCAGTTTTCAATTGCCTTTTGCCACTTTGTTAGTCGTACACTTTAGTGCCACATACTACAACAACAGCAATGGCATTAGCAGCCACCAGCAATAGCAAAGCGACAATAACTACAACAGCAATAACAACTAGCAATTGTACAATAAATATATTAAAAAGCATAACAAATTTAAAAGTATAGAGTATAAAGTGACCGACCTAATGGCCGTTTTAAACATGACTGCCATCATCACTATCATCATCGTATTGAGGTACTAAATATGTCGTTATTTCAAACTATCATGACACTACTTACGTCTTACTTACTCGTGCAAATTTTCCTTTAACTCACAAACACTAAATGCATATGATTGTATGAGTGTATGCACACATATACGAGTATGTTTAATATCTGTGAATTTGTAATTGTTTGTCACACTGTTTGTGGAGATACGAGGATAATGCGAAATTCATTTAAAATAAAAAAATGCAAAATTTCTATAGACTAAGAAATATTTAAAATTTTATAAATTTATTAGAATTTAATTAAGTCTCTTTTGAAGAGAAAAAAAAAAGAGAAAAAATTAAATTTGTTTATTAACAGAATACCGGATGCCAATTTTTCGGCAAGTGTGATTTCGCAAACTCTAAGCGTTTTTACTTATGACTCTTACTAAAACATTAAGCTGTCTTAAATTTAGCTGGAATATATGGGATTTTGATTAAAAAGCTCTCAAAACTGTAATTTTAGACCCAATTTAGTGTTAATTGTATTAGTTTGTGTTCAGTTTAGATGACATTTTGGAGACTTGACGAAATTAACGCATTTGAAGCTTTTTTGGTCAAACTTTTATTGATGCTATAATTATACCGACTTAAAAAACAGTTTTGCACTACACAAATCGAGCGACACAATTTTCAAGAAATTACCTCAAGTTCACACTTTAAAAAAATAATAAAAATAGGACAGAAGGCAATCCCCTAACGACTGTAGGTTTATAATTACTGACCTTATCATTTTTCGTTTATAAAAAGAACTAACGGTACACAAATGTAAGCAAAAAACTGAATTTTTAGTAAGAAGTATTTTATGCAACGACACCAATCAGTGCTCTTTGTATCTAACAATAAGAGAATAAAAGAAAGTGACCTTATTATTTTCACATACACTATAAGTATTATTTGAAAATTATTAATGAATGAAGAAAATTATTGATTTTAATAAAAAAAAAATTTCTTAAACAAAATTTTTTAAAAATTCTTTATAAAAGTAGAGTTGATTTATAATTTACCCAATATGCAAAAAGTATTTTTTTTACTACATTTTTTAACGACTTTTTCTTTTACCCTCGTACGTGTGTGCTGGTATGCTTGTATACATTTTGGCACAACTACATGAATATAATAATAATGCAAATAAATTAATTTTCTTGGCTCACATCCAAAGAAAGTATGACTTTAAATAAGGAAATGATACACAAGCAACTTGTAATAACTCTCTAAACATTTACCAGCAGCAACAATAACAACCGAAATTGCAACAGCAACATAAACAAGCACACCACCAGCACGTTACAGATACTTTGTTTGGTTTATTATTATTTTGTTTTTTCTTCTACTTGCCATTTAGTTTGTACTTTCTAAAAACAAACTTCTGTTAAGTCCTCTTTCTCTAAATAGTTGCTTTCCAAATACATAGTGAATTTGTCTTAAGTACATTGTTTTCCATTGCAACAACATTTAAATGTTGTTGAAAAATTTAGTTGCTACTGTTGCTGCAATGACTGTTACAAGATGTTTGTATTTGCATACATTTGCAATGTTTTTAGTTGTGGGTGGTAAAAGTTTTTATTTAAATTTATTTTTTCTTATTTTATTTTATAACAACAGGCGTCTTAAAAATGCTAATGTTGCTGAAGTACAATTACATTGTTACTGTATTAAATTCATATGGCAAGAGAAATATTTAAATTTGTATAATATATATTTAATTGATTTATTCTTACTGGTTCATAAGCGAATTCTACATGTGATTGTTTCTACAACAGTGTTTGGCAAAAGTTTTTAAAAATTGATATTATGAAGCAGAATTTTGTTATGGAAGTTTTTCTTTAAATGTATATTGGTCATACTTATATGATATAGCGAATAAAAAGATAAGTCGATTCTTTATTTAGTTCAAGGGTTTTTAAGAGAATGTGCATACACTTAAAATCTGTCATATATAGATTCCCATGAAAGGGTAAACATAAGTTTTCATTCCGCTATCATACATGATAGCAATTAACACTCGGACTTAGATTTGATAGCATAAAATTGTTATGCATGTTTAATTTGCTATTTAAACTTTTTTTGTATCTAATACTTAGGAAATGTAGTGCATTGAATCATAGCATAGAATCAGCAATTGAAAATGGTGCTTCGATATATTCATAAGCTTGTAAAATTGTGAAATAAACTCCTAAAATAATTGTAAAGAATAAACTTTGTGTACATTGAGAATGATTTCTTTTTATGCATTGAATTAGTGTGATGGGTTTGAAAACCCATCCAATGTTTATGATTTTTCAGGGTTCTAATCTAAAAATTTAAATATTGTTCGTAAGAAGCAAAGGTAAAACATGCTTGAGGAAATATTCTACTTAAAGCAACACACTATGATTGGATTGTATAGTTATAGTTATAAAAAAGCAAAAGGTGTTCTCAAGCTCAAGAAAAACAACAATTTATAGTTAAAACGTAGAATGGTTTAAAGTAATCACTTCACGTTTAATTTTAGTTAAAGTAACCGTAGCAGTAATTTTTTCAATTAATTTTTTACCTTTTTTATTTAAATATTAACAATAACTATTTAAGCTTAAGGTCTTTTTTATAATAAAAACAATGTTTTTAATTTTATTATTTGTCTCAATATTTCGCTACTCCATTGGGTAGCATTATCAGAAAATTAATCATGCCCGTTCCACATAGATTTCGTAGTTGTTTCATTTAATTTTTCATTTACAGTTGGACCATCTCTATTTAAAATCTTCCATATTGTATAACATATTTTTGTGTTCTTTAATGTTCTTTTCACAAGAGCCTTAAACCCCTCCACTCGTCTTATCACCGTACAGTTTAAAGTATTAGCCCCTTTTAATACGAAAACTGTACTATTGTTTTGGTACCACTCTAGAGCTTTCTTTGAATAGTGACATAATACCAACTTGGGTCAAAAATATTTAAACACATTGTGCTCTCTTATGAAAGGAAAAAGCCTTTTTTGCAAACAGACTTTGGTGTATATTTCAGTATTTATAGAGCCCATTGTAACAAATGACTTGCTTTTTCTGTACTGACTGCATAAAGCTTGTCATAACAAGAATTTTTAAGGAAATTTTATCTACTTTTGGATCCTAAACTTATCTTCAACATTTGTTCGAACATTAACAATATAAAAATGTTGACTCGAAAGCTGCTAAAAATCATGATTATGAACTTTTTTTTATTTTCGTGTCTATTTTTAGCCTCTAATTTTTTTGTAGCATTCCTGGAATTTTTTGAACTTTGTGTATTCTCAAACCTGCGTTGACTTTAACTTTTCGCTGCAAATAGTCCGACCACTTAGCTAACCAGGGTGCTTTCTACCAGATGTGTTTGGAGCTCTTTTAATATGCTTTCAATTTTTTTGGCTTTCCCAATATCTTGTAGACCTTTTTAAAATTTTTCTGATACTGTTATGATTATAGATATTAAAAATAATTTTTTTACCAACGTTTTTAGGATCAATTTGGATTTTTTGGAAATTTTTAAATAATTTTAGCATGTACTTCTTCTGTTTCGTCTCTAATTTTGATAAAGCTCACAAGAAATCAACATTTAATTAAAAATTAAAACTGATATAATTTACTAGATAAAGGAAATTTAAATATTGCTATCCAAAAAAATGAAGAGATGAAACGTGTTTTTTCGATCTCACTCCTAAATAAAAAAAATAAAATTCGCTCAGACACCTAGCTATCGTAACAAATAAAATGTAAAAAAAAACAAATAATAAAAATTAGTAAAATAATTTTGCGCTAATTATTGTTACAAAAATATAATATGAAAGTCGTGATCATGTCATAACTACTTATGAGTTTTCTTTAATTGTTATTGAAATATAAAGTTCTATATTGATTTAAAATATTTATCTATATAGAAAATATATAAATTGAACAATAATTTTTAGTACAAAATATTTCTGATATATTGGAAATTTTCTGTCAAAATTGCATCTGCCTATCTTTTTCTGTTCGAGTTATACCGTGCTTTCAATAGAAGGAAGGATGGACGGACATAGCTAGACCATCCTAAAATGTAAACAAAACTTAGAAAATACTTCATAAGGTCCAAATACCAAAATCGATGTGTTACAAACAACATGAAAAAATTAATACACCCCCACACCATTTCATTCGTGGTGGAATTAAAAATGGCATAACTGTCAGTTAGTGAGAACTAAATAGAGCATCCCTCGCCCGAGCAGGAGAAAAAACAGCTACAATTAATAGATGTTTAAAATATTATAAGTGATTTTTAAAGCATCTTATAATAATCACCAAAAAAAAACTTTTTTGTCATAGAACTGTTGCTGGTGAAAAATATACAAGCATACAATCCCAGCAAAATAAGCAAGATACGCAAAAGAAATAGAGAATGCATGGGTTTAATCCATAGTGACCTGGTGAAGCATGCATGATTTTAACATTAACGTGTCATTGGAGATAACGTTTTTATATAATGATAAAATATCCATACAGGTCCAATCTGTTCAAAATTTAACTATGGAGAGCTACACAATTAACCAGCACGTTAAGAGTATTGAAGCCTTTTACTAAAATGGAAGTTGATATCAAAATGCATTTTGTGCACTTCGTAATGTTTGCGGTCAACATAAACGACCAAATATGTCCACAATCAGGAGAAGTGAGCAAATTACACACATTTTAGTAAACCGAGTATGTAGGGTATGTGTGTGTGCATGCATGTTCACCCATAAAAAAAAGCCGTCAACCTCTACTCGTCATCGTGTCTAACAATTGAACTTCTCATAAACACCTCTGATCCGAATTTTGATTAGGGATTTTAATGTACACCCTTACAAGGTTCAATTAACTCAAGAGCTAAAGCCTACTGACTATTTCATGCATCGTCAATACGCCGAAGGGTTTGTTGAACAGGCAGAAGTGGATGGTGACTTTATAAAGAAAATCAACTTTAGCTACTAGGCACACTGTAACCTAAATGGTACCACTAACTACACAGCTAACGAAACGCGGGAAATTCAATGTACGTGTTGTCTTACGTCGTGGCGTTATTATTTGGCTGCCACGATCATGTGACCTGACACTGTTGAACTTCTTTCTTTGAGAATATTTAAAAGAAAAAATGTACGTCAACAGACCAAGAACAATTCAAGAGCTAAAAGATGAGATAATTCGGCACATTAACGATATCCTCTAAAAACTTTTTGTTTTATTTACAGTTAATATTTTTCATTTTGGTTAGACCACCCTGTATTAATAAATCTTACCCAATTCCAATAAAAGTATGGTGCGCATGCATATAATTTGAAATGAGACTTATGTTTATTGAGCAAATTTTGTTTGTTTATATGAATTGTTATATTTTGCATCCATTTAAATGTATTTTGAAGCACGTCATTTATAACAAACCATTTTGGATTTAAGGAGGTACTTTTGCTTTAGAAGTCATAACAAATGTTATTAATATTGAACTAAAATAGTCAAAATTTTTTGCTGGGATATAAATTTAAATACAACTTTATGTCGTGGCAAATTAGCATACTGCCAAAAGTTATTTTGCATAAAATACTCAAACGACAAAAAATAAATAAGAAGAGCACAGGGCTGTAGATTTTCATAATTTTGTTTAAGTACATGTGAATCCACCCACATTAACTACAAATTCCGTGTATACATACGTACAGACGTGTAAATTTGAATACATCTATTGTAGTCATAAATTTATTGATAAAAAAAGAGAACAACAATTTAGCTACTGTATATTTAATTGATTATTTAATCTTTTTTTATTTATTTCCCAAAACACAAATCATTTGAAATCAATAAAAACTTATTTTCCATGCATGTTATTTTTGTTTATGACGCTGCTAAAGTTTTAGGTATTTTAAACAAATTAAATGAACAAAAACTTGGAACAACAAACAATAAAATACTATTAACTTTACATTCATATAAACAAACGTATTTAATGCAAAAGTAAAAAAGAAAATTTCAAAAGACTTGTTCGATTGCACCGAATCTTAGTTACCCTCCATCAAATGAAGTATGCTTGAAAAAAATATTAATTATACCACTACGTAATAAATATTGTATTGAAAAACTATTATATTGTAAATAAAACAATTTTTAAAATTAATCTTCGCTTTTATTTTTACAGTTAAAGAACGATTTAAGCAAGATTATCTAGAAATGACGTCGAAATTATTTCCAATAGTCTATCTTTCAGATACCTGTGGGTTAAAACAAAAATAGAGGCAGATGCCATATATATATATGATTCAGCTTATTTTCAATAGTTAAATTCTGTAAAGTTTGGCGTTCACCTTCGAATCTAAATTACTTTAGTTAAACAGTTTAAAAAAATGTTTGCGGAAAGTAGAGCTGCCTAAAAAAATGTTTTCGGTATTGATAGTCAAAGAGTAAATTTCGCTTTTGTTGTTTTTGTCTCAATATTTAGTTCTATAGGCCATCAACTAAAAGAAAAATTGTAAAATCCGACCATTCGTCTAACAAGAAAAAAGATTAAAAAAAATTTATATGGGTACCTTTTTTCCTTCATAAGCGTTGCTTTATTTTTCCTCCATAAACTGGAGTTCGCTTTATTGTAAAAACAAAACACTAAACGGCATTGAAGTTTAGAGCAGTTGATTGTTTTTTAATACATTAGATTAAATGTTTACGAAACATTTTTTATACTTCCACTTACTGTTAGGCACTCTTTTATCAAAACCAATTTGTTGTACACACGACAGACTCTGTTGTACTACAGTTTTAAGTAGGTGGATAGGAAAAGTAGGTGCCGAAAGCTAAAAATTAATCCAATAAATTAAGGTAAGAAGTAGTGTAAAAGATATGAAATTGAAGACCCATAAGTCCTCAGTCTATCTACAAACCACCCGGTCCGATTATGAATACAACGATATTTTCTAGTTAACACGCCAAGACATTACTTTAATAATCTATCAAATTTAATAGCAAGAAAAGTTATGTAATTCGGTATATGATACAAAAAAAATTTACTCTTGTGGGTCTTGTCTGTTAAGGGGCGAAATGCTGCCTGAAAAAAATGTAAGTCAGATAAAATCTGCAATAACAATACTTCCTTAGCAAAGTTTAAATAATTTTTCTCTATTTTTTAATTGATAATATTATTTAGGATGGTACTAAACTCGGATCTGGAACTGAGATATGGTGGATAAATGTTAGAACAGGGTATTTGAGATCAATCGCTTTTACAGCAGAACCTTAGTCTCCTCAAAATAAAACATCAATATATATACATAAATATGTCAATATATAAAAGGCTGATATTAATTTATCATTTTTGCATGAAAAACTTTAATATACATTTAACATTTCATGGTGTAGGCTATAACAAACACACATTGTGAAATATTGCACAGCGACAAAATTTACGTATGAAAATAAAAATATAAAAAACGGATGTTTAATACACATAATATTTGAAGGGTGCGGAAACGGAAGGAACTGCTGCACAAACAACTTTGTGTTCAAAAGATAAATATAAATAAAAACAATCGCAATAGCAACTAACCAGCAGTAAAAATAGTAGCAGCACAAATTTTACCAAATTGTTTTTATCACTAAATAGAAATAAAAACAACAACAATGGTAGTAGCAGGAAAAACTTCATGATGACAACCTGCAGAGTTTTAACCAAAAATTGTAGTTAAATTTTTTTCAATGAATTGACACAGTAGAAAAAAAAGTTTCCAAAAAAAAAATATGAACAAAAGACTAAAACTTCAAACAAATTGTAAATATATTTGTCAAATTTTATAATCAATTCACAATGCAATAGCAGCAACAAACATCAGTAAATTGGTGCATCAATGAGAAATATTTAATGAAAACAAAGGAACTGTATTGTGATAACAAAAATCAATTGAAAAAAATGAATACAGAATGTATAAAATAGAAAACGTCATCATAAAAAAAAGCAGTTGATAACTTTACAAAATAAACAAAATTGAGAAAATGTAATAAATAAATGTTATTTTTGAAAAAAAAAATATTTTATTTGTTTATAAATATTCCCTTAGAAATAAAATAGCCTTGGCATATTTCGTTTTCTATGTTAAAAGTCAAGGCAAATTTATTCATCAGGTACTCTTGATTCGTCAGCTGATTATTTTTTTCAACACTTATTTTAAGTTTCAGCTTTCAAAATGCATAAATAAAGAACAATTTTCTCTCTTTTCTAATTTATTTCAAATGTCAAACTTTATATAAAAAAAATATAAACAAAAAAATTCTCTCCGAACTGCAATTACCTGATGAAAATATGCCTTGGTTAAAAGTATTAAGAAAAATTGCGAACTGCACAAAACCTTCACCAGACATAGGAACTTAAGAAAATTCGGGAAAAAAGCTTAGTACTTTTTAGTAGTTTTATGCAAAAAAGAGCAGATTTATTTACTTTAAATTATGACTATTAAAACTATTGAAAATTATAAGAGTGATTCAACAGACTCTTTATTCTATATATATGATGTTTTTGTATTCTTAACCCAAGCAAAAAAGGACATGCAAAAGCAAAACTGAATCCATGAGTTCAAACCATGATAAAGTCGTTCAATTTAGGTGAAGCATGCACCTTGGAGAGCATGTGTTTATATAAATATATTAACAAACTTCACTTCATTCCAATTAGTTTATAGAACGCATGCATAGTAGGTGAAAAGAAACCCATGTTTCATGAGTTAATAATGTTTTCTTTCATTAAATATTTTAAAGTTTGCGCATTCATTTGCATCATTAAAGCACATCATTATAGACTTACTAATTGCCTCATCTTGCACTTATGAATTAGAAGTCATAAAAAATGTTATTTACATTGAACTAAGAAGTGCAAAATTTATTTGCTTTTACGTTTATGGATATAGATTTTTGAGATTAAAAACTAAATAATCGCTACTTTAAAGATAATTTTTGTATTTACTGCGTCTTTGAATCCAGATTTTTTAAATTATTAACAATTGATTCAAGTCTATATTAAAAATATATTTTTCGAAGCAAAAAATAAAAAATGAACTTTTTTTATTTGTTTTATGGCTCCTATATCTCTTACTTATGAAAGGAAAAAATTTGGTTTATACTTTCCTCCCCTGGAATCACACTTGCCTGTCTTAGAGTTTAATTTTTTGTACATTTGTTGTTAAAAATTATTGAAAGAATGAAAGAAAGTATTGCTTAATTTTTGAATTGCATTTAGTAGAAAACATATTTGAATGCTATTGTTTAAATTAAATTAAAAAAAAATATTTAAAAATTAATTATTATTTAAATTTACATTGTTATTTATGAGTACAAATATTATTTAACTGATTAAATAATTGAAAGAGTAAAAATATATTTCAAAAAAATATACATTAAAGATTTGCAGTGGTATTATTAAAACTTTCTGAGCCTAAGCGAATTGTATTTAAAGAATACATTTATAAGTTCAAGCCATTAAACAAGCGTATTCGACATAAATATAAAACTATTCAAATACAATTTTATGGTTTACATCGTACAATGGAAAGGATATAAAATTTGTCTTATTTTTTCAGCATTGTTACTTGTAAGTAATATACATATAATATAGTAATACTTTTCAAAGTAGTATATAAAATATTTTATCAAAAACTTTGTATTGTGTGTCGTTAAATAATTCCAATTGCCTTATAGGATTCTGCACAAATAAGTTAACTTTTTTACGAAATGCAACCAAACTCACACATGAAATAGTTTTGAAACAAATATTCATACATGCATTTATTTTATCTTATTTATAAATATGTGTGCAATTTGTATAAACTCAGAGTAGATTATATTTGTATACGGTCAACAAGGCATATTCAGAAAAAACAAACGTCAAAAAAATAAATTTTAAATTGATTTTCTATTAAAATTCCTAAAAACTTGAAAAATTGTATCACTCGAAATTTTTAAATGAAATTCCCTAGTTAAAAGCCCACGACTCTATATGACACCAAACAATGGTAAATTTCTTTCAGTTAAAAATACTGCTTATAGATATTAAGACTTAAGGCCTAACTATATTATGCTTTTGCTGGCTTAAGCAAATGTGCGGATACACAAAATTAAATGTATGCAACTATATTGTACTTAAGAAACTTTTCGTCAAGTTTCGTCAAGTGTCATTTGCTTAAGCAAACTGCGAATCTGATCGTACTTTGCTTACGAAAATAGATTTTCATTTGATATGTACACACTGTTGCATTATTTAGCACTTTTTTTATTAATGTTGTCATTTGTTTTTTTAAATTAGTGAAAAAATGTATAAATTTAATAGTTTATAGTAAAATATTTTTACATTTTACACATTAAATAATAATTTTGTGACAATATCAATATATTAAGGATATACAGAAATAAAACAGCTTTTGCAAAAGTACAAATATTTGCAACTAATCATAGTAAGTATTTAAGTTTAAAAAGTACAATATATCCACCTACAAGTCTTCAAAAATTTGCTTAAGCATTTGACAGACTTTTCGTTGGTTTTTGACATTAGCTTAAGCCAGCAAAAGCATAATATAGTTAGGCCTTAAAGTATATGCATGTATGTGTATGCAAACTTAAAATATAACCCCATAGTTTTTCAACAAGAATGATAAGAATGAATTTATTTTATGTAATTACTTTCGTCTCCAGAAAGAAATGTTTGTTCGTATGTAGTATGTTTGTGTGAATATAATAATGTAGTGTCAAAACCGTCATTTTTTTTTTTTTTTTTTTTTTTTGTATCAGCTTTAGTCTAGAATTGTGATTCTCAGCTCTTTTTTTGTTGCGGCACACTTAACGAAAGTTTATAATAATAACTTTAAGGGCCATTATTACAACTTGCCGTTAGTTGAAGGCAGGATTTTGTCGGACCGATAAATGGCTTTGCAATATAAATCCTTAATTTCTTATTTTTTTATTCATTAAGTATTATTATTAATAATAATAACAATAAAAAATGGAAGTTGTAATAATGCGAAGCTATTTATCAGGCACATGAAATCCTACCTTTAACTAAAGGCAAGTTGTAATATTGGCCCTAAATTTGCTAAACAAAATTTTTTGTTGTCAGGTGTTTATTAAAGGTTAAAAATAAAAATACTGTTAACGTAATTATATATCATCTAGAATTTCGGGGCATAGTGAGATACAGGTCTACGAGATATTTTGCTTTTATATATGAAGCCTTTTAAGTGACTTCCTAAAATAAATAAATCTTACAAAAAATTTTTTGAGGGTAAGCGGTATATAGGATACAAACAGAACTGTAATATAGTAATATATTTAAAAAAACTTTAATATATGTATATAAACTTTACCCGAGAACTTTATACAATAGGAAAAATTTATTGATAACATTATCCGCAATACAGGTTTTAATTTATTTAAAATTTTAATTCCTATTTACATTTACACTCTAATATGGATATTATTTTATAATATTTGAAATATTTAAATTATTAACAATTCACACTTTGAAGCATACTTTCAGTATGTTTAAAATATCCATTTCTAGAATTGAAACTGTTTCGAAAATTCTCTATCCCATATCACAGTATACATACATATGTACATATGTATATCAAAACCCATTCATAAATTTTTCAGCCAACTCAGAAAGACAGACACAGAAATAGTTAGAAGGACAGACAGACAAAATTTAAAAACAATTAATTTGTATTCTGGATATTTAACTATATGCACCGCCATAAAAATTATATATATTTCATGTCCATAAATAGGATTGCCAGACTATTTAGACCTGAAAAGATTAAAAAACTGTGGAAAATTATGAAGAAAACATTTTTTCTACAAACGAGCACCATTCAACTTCATTTTTATTGAAACTTAATTAATAATGACAAACTAAAATAACAAAATCTAACACTGTGCTGCCTCTGCAGCACTGAACGAATGTTAAACTTGTAAATATCTGACTTGCGCCGCCGCTAACATTTCGAATATGTTTAAAAATTTTTAAAATAATGTAATAACACTTCTGGAAAAGAGGACATTAATATTCTCTTTCGAATTATTTCGTTTTGTGAAGCACTTTTTTTAAAACAGAGTATTTGCTTTCTTAAAGAAATATTATTATTTATATTGTATTTCAATATTTATTTAATAAAAAAAATGTTTGGCAATAATTACATTACATTACATTACATTACATTACATTACATTACATTACATTACATTACATTACATTACATTACATTACATTACATTACATTACATTACATTACATTACATTACATTACATTACATTACATTACATTACATTACATTACATTAAATTACATTACATTACATTACATTACATTACATTACATTACATTACATTACATTACATTACATTACATTACATTACATTACATTACATTACATTACATTACATTACATTACATTACATTACATTACATTACATTACATTACATTACATTACTTGCGGCAAAAAAATTTTATAAAGTAACTAATTTTTTAAGTAACTATTTGAGTTATTATCGTTTTAGGAATATTTTTTAAGTATGTACTTTACAATGCTATATTTGCACTAGTATGTTGTCATAGTGGTTAAATTATGTTTTTAAAACCAGACAGGCGATAATCATTTTTGCAATGATAAAAGAAATGCGAGTAGAACAAAACACATTTGTTCCGTCACAATGTTGGCATGAGGAAGTGTAACGAAGAATAGACAAAAATATTATTGAAAAGGAAAAACTCAGAGTTAAAAAAATTGCAAACTTTCTGGAAAATTAAAATGACTTTTATTGTATTTTCCTCTTCTTTGTTTTAAACTTAACTTCTTATTGTCACACCCTTCGCCACCACCAGTAAAGATAGTACGTATGTTTAAGCTTGTCATATCGTGTGTAACAACAAAAATATTCAATTAAGACTTAACAAAGTACTAGTACTTATGTATATGTAAGTACATCTATGTATGAGCTTGATCCTTTTAGCTTTTTGAGGCGATTTCGCTACTTTCACCTGTTTCCAAAAACAAGCTTTTAAACTTACTTTAAAGCAATTTTAAATTAAATACATCCAAACTTTAAATAGAAGTTCAAAGTTTGGTACAATACTTTAATCAATAAAATAAAAAAAAATTAAAATGAAATATGCAAGAATTACAAAAATGGGAAAACGTAACAAAAATGTGAATTACTTTCAAACACGTTTCCAATAAACTGTTTGGTATCAAATATTTTTTGTTTATAGCAGCAAACTCATTCATCATTAGCGAAATTTTTTATTAAACTTTTTTAAAGACTTATTCTGTTTTTGAAACTTTTGAAAATGAATTTAAAATGTACATAAGTTTTTAATAAAAAAAAAATTTCTTATAGAAAATTTTCAAATAGTTTTCAATTATTTTATAAAAGAAATTCAAAAAAGCATTACAAGTTCGGCATAGCCGATAATAAAATTCTTACTTTTTTTCTTATTTTGTGATTGTTGGTAAGAGTTTACGCCCTGTTCTGTATTATAATAAGTACACTCAAACTCAGTTGAGAGTGCGAATGTTTTTTTTTTATTGTTTTAAAATTATTATTTTTATTTCCACTGTGTGTATATGTGTTTCTCTCTTGCTAATACATATTTAAAAAATTGTACATATGTATGTAGTATAATATTATTGTACGGTTTTTATATAAGAATATGATATGAAATATGTGCCCGTATTATGAAAGTGGTTTAAGTCAAAAAAATAAAAATGAGATTATCAATTCATTTACAACATATTACTTTAAACGAATTTTTTCAAACTTTAAACAAATTTTTTCAATATGATTTTCATGATATTTTCAAAAATTAATCATTTATGAATGTTTGTTATTTTAACGTTCAATGTCATTCGTTTAGTGTTAATTACAAAAATGATCTAAGTCTAACATTCTTAAGCATTAACGGCCGTATGCAAAAAACCTTAATACAGCTTTACAAATCATTGTTAAGAAAAATCGATATGCAAAAATTCAACGTAACTTTTTTATCTTTTAAAAATTTAAAGTTCGGATATACCTACTTTAAACCTACACTAAGGTGAGATCTTAGTTGTCTTTCCGTTTTTTACGTTTTGTGCAGTCAAATATTATAAAAAATATTAACAGAAGCAACAAATGGTGTTAATATTTTTAACTTTTAATTTAAATTTAATAAATTCTTAAAATACAGAATAATTAATAAATTGATGAAAATGTGAAATTAGTTGCGTTTTTGTAAGTTGTGTTTTAAGTGATGTAAATAAAATCAAAATAAATAAAAAAAAATTTGGTTACTCGAATATAATTTCTGCTCCTAAGACAAACAGTATTGTTGCTCTCTTCTCTTTTTATTATTTTTTTGGTTTACTAAATATAAAAATATATTAAATACACAATTGGAAGAACATAAGCAACAACACTTGAAGTAAATAATGTTATGTAAAAAAAATCTGTTTAAAGACGACTTTCAGAATAAATTTATATTCGTTTTTCTGTAACGTTAACAACAAAATGTTAAAAGAAGTTGATAACACATATTGCCAATATAAAAAGTATGTATTTGTTTAAATTAATGTAAGTTTAAAAAATATTTTCGGATACGTTTTCTTAACAAAGACATCTTAGCCTTAAAACGTCAAGTAACTAATATCTATTTTAAATTGACATTAGGTATTCTTTTGCATACGGCTGTATATTTACATATATATACACACATGTAGGAGGAATATCGAAGCAGACCATTACTATCACGAATACCTTTTCGACCCCCTTCGCTTCTCAGTGATTTTGTGTCCACCGATTAGTATACCTTCAATCACTGAGTACCGCGCCACAACCGGCGTTTACTCTGGACTAGGAAAACGATTTCACACTGCCAACTGGTGATTGTCGACAATCCTCATCGCACAGTCCTTTGTAATCGCCAGCATCTCTCCCAGACTAAGGTCCCCAGTCGCACTCACAGTTAATGTGCGCCGGACACTCGCATACTACATCCTCCAGGCACATTCTGCATATATCATCATCCACAATCTGCATCCTCTTCAAATGATATTTGAAGTTCTCATGTCCTGTAATCAACGCAATGATCCAGCTCATCGTACTCCGATTAAAACGACTATCTTCACTGCATCCCTGCAAAGTGGCTCCCTGAGCATTACACGAACCTGTCTACATGTGGTTCCCTCCACCCACCTTCGCAAGTTCATAGAGTTCACCCATTGAAAGATCTTCGCTCGCACTAACCAATTGCCCAGAGCAGTTCTGGGTTCCGGTCCGCAGAATGGAGCCTCAGACCGACCCCTTCTTCGCAAGTTCGTCAGCAGCCTCATTCCCAGCTATGCCCACGTGTCCCTTAACCCACATCAGCGTTTCCTCGTTTGTAGAGGCACACCTATTGAGCTTCGGAACACACTCAAGCACCAAAGAGGAGTTCACATCTATCCGCTGCATACGTCAAGTGCAATAAGAATTCTCTTCTCATGCATTCGACATTCCAACAGGTAGTCTAATGCGTGCAGCAAACCAAGCATGATAGACTGACACGTACTCCCCCAGATTTAGGGTGCAGAATAGGTTCAACTCAAATGAGTACACACCAGCACCTGCCCTTCCGTCCATAAACGACCCATCAGTAAAGATACTGATGTCATTCATCCGCTATGAGCGTGTGATGTAGCCTTTCGACCACTTTCACCCGACTCATGCGCTCTATCGGCATTTGAGCCTCCCTAACCTCTTTACCCACGAGGTCCAGGATTCTCTTATGCCCTAAAACCGATCCAAAGCGATACCACATGCCATCGTTTCGCATCCGAATCGCCGATCTTGCCGCCGTCTCCCTTACAAATAAGTCTAACGGCAGCAATCCGAGCATTGCTTCCATCGCTTGAGTTGGTGTGGTACGTATCTCGCCACACATACCAATGCAAGCAATCCTTTTAACCCCGTCCAACTTCCGCCAAATCGTCACCTGAGAGGCCTTCGGCCACTAGACAACAGACAACAGATGCGTAATACGGCTGTAAGTTTATTAGTTATTTAAAATTTGTCGATGACATTAATGACAAGGATATTAACACGTGTTTTTGAACTTATAAAAATAGTAGTACTGTTATATTGTATGTAAATATTAATGACTCCAACCATCAAAATGATACTTATAATTAAATAATTTTATTAAAATTTTAAATAATACTTTTAATTGGAAAAAATTTAATTTGAATTAGTATTAAAAATTTTTTCAAGTTCTCTATAACTGTAGAACAATTTTAGTTAATTTAATTGGTACTGATAACTACAGTGCCCATGGAATAAGATTTCTGAAAAACTAACCTTCTAAGACATTTAATAAAACTGACTTAAAAGACTCCGTTCTATATCTTTCACCACCAAAGGTATATCGAAATATTCGATTGTTTTCACTATAAATAACCACTAGACTAATAATGTAAGAATTGAATATTATTTGTTTACTTGTTAAAATCTAACAATGATAAAAACCTTAAATAATAAGAATAAATTATTATCTTTTATCTTATATAAATATGAAAATCAATGCCACTTTTCGTTGTAATTTTATAACTCAAGAACGGGCTCACCTATCCGAACCAAATGTTTAGGCTTTGTTCCGACTATTTAGTAGATGGTTTATGTAAAGTTTGCACAAAATCCGACGAGCGGTTTACGAGTAAAAAAGGGTAAAATCAGTAACTCAGTATCCCCGGACTAAATAAAGATATCACAAATATTCAGAAAGGACCAAAGAGCCTGTTAAAAATAATTGCATTGGTGTCTGGTACTTTTTGGAAATTTTGAGTTTTAAGGGGATAAAACGGGTAAGAACTGAATTGTTGCACTTTTTTGAACAGCATTTATCTTTGAGAGGTATAGCAATAGGAAAAAAGTAAAAACGTAGTTTTACTCTACTTAAAATAATCGATAATGAATTTTTGTCCTTTTTCGATATTTTGGAATTTAAGGGGAAAAGAGCTAAAAACGGGTAAAATCGGTAATATTATATCGAACCTAATGGTCCCACAATGAAAAAACAAAAAATTTTGTTTATCCAAATGTCTTAGATTACGTTTGAAAATAAATAAATAAATAAACGTAGCAAAGCACGTACCGGGCGGCTAGTAATTATTAAATATTCACGAAGTTCTTTACTTCTGGTTACATCATTCACTTAATCTTAAAAAAAGACTATGTCAATTTAACCTTCGAAAACAACATTTTCGTATAAGATACACACAAAATTGCACATTAATAAAAAATTTAAATTGATTGTAATTATTTAAATTCAAGATCTAAATGTTGAACAATTTAAAAATATTTTTTAAATTAATCAAAGGCAAAACATTATCGAAACAAAAAATATATGACTTAGACAACTTTCATAATTAAGGGCATATATGTATGTACATATTTGAGTATGATGACATGGAAATGGATTAAAAGTAAATAAACGGGGAATGTGGAGCAGGTGTAATTTAAAGTTATACAAAACAAAAGTTTGATATAATTATTAATAACCAACGTATTTTAGCGAGGCAATAATTGTTTATTGTGTATGCATATTTCGATTTTCAAATCATACTCGTTCAATCAGTTTATTAATATAGTTTTAGGGCCGTATTCATAAAAAATATTTTATGTTTATTGAAGGCTTATTTAACAAATTTCTCTACAACATCTGTCAAATAAACCTTTAATAAACCTAAAATATTTTTTATGAATACGGCCCTTAAATTATTAATTATATTGTTACTGATGACACAAAATAACCACACTACCATTCTGATCATATTTAAGGCAAAACGAAAACTCAATGCATTCTATCAAAAAATGGTTGAAATCTTTAATAATTTAAATTTAGGAAAATTAATGTTACATACCCTGAAATAACTAATGTTATATTATATCGTTGGTCACAAGTACAACTTTTGTAACTTTACAGAAGAAGGCAAAAACGTAATACGAAATGTATTATCATGTTATTTCTTTTGTATTTTTTTTTTTTATTACTACTGCATTAAATTTTGTGTCGACATGTATTTGTGTGAAATTATATTGGAATCACTGAAAAATACAATTTCGTAAAAACTACGAGTTAGGGCCTTTCTACTTGTGACTATCGATATATGTTTAAGTAATTTAAAAATTTACTTAAACTCTCAATTAAATAAAAACAGGTAAGAGCACTATATTCGGCTGTGCCGAAATAACATACCCTCCACAATTTATTTTAGTCCTTTGCACCACAAAATGTATTGTTTTGTTTACAACTTTAATCAATATACAATAATACTAAACTATCTATAAATTTCTTTGTTTAAGTTTAATTTGCCATTCTTATATTTAGTCTCCAAATAGAATGTAAAGTATTTCTACCATATAAATGATACTAACCGCTTTTTTACCACAATATTGTAGTTTTACGGCAGTTGAAGACTACGATTCATTAGCTATAGGTGGTTAAAAATTAATATTAGTTTTATGTGGGTATGACACATGCTTGTAAGCAGAAGGAGGAGGAGGGCGATAATGTGGTCGTGCCATATTACTCTCGTGGTTTTGAGTGAAGATTAGCCAGAACACCACACTGACGCAGTTAAGTTTTAATAACAGTATATTGTGCCATATCTTTGAGGTGGGTATTAAGATAGGCTTGTCATAGTAATTTCTGCTAATGCATTTCATTTAAATATTGACATAGAGAGAGTACCTTATTCTACTTATATATTTTCTTTTATAGAGATTTTATATATATTAAGGAGGTTGCGTTAAAGTGAGTGTCATTTATTTTCTGACATAATCAAAAATTTTTAAAAAAGAAAAGTTTGCACAGTTTCAGCATTGAGTTGCTTTTATGAGCTTTTAATGAAATTGCCCTCAATGAAATAAACCCCATCAGCAACACAAATAAAATTATGCTTAAAATTCAAAAAAGAGTCAGTTTCACCAAGGATTTCATGAAGTCAATATGGACCAACAGCAAAATCGCAAAATTATTGATATAAATCGTGTGGAGGCCCGCAGGCGTCGTCTTCATAATAAGGATATATGCAACTTCGAAAGTTTGCCAGTATTCGTAATCAATTTTTTTTTGTGAAGGAACTTTTAGTTTTGTAAATGGACTAAGTCCAGTGCAGTTATTTTCGCTTGTACGATGGAAGCAATATCAGATCAGCCACCAACGAGCTATCCTAAAACTTTACGAATGGCTTGAAAATCCGACTCATGGGAGACGTTATTATAGTTACAATATTGTAAAGAAGGCAGTAATTTTCTGTAATGGAGATGTGAGGGAGTATGGACAAAGAATTGTTTAATATTTCCAATATATTTATTTTTGAAACCAAACTAACAAAAAATTATTTTCATGTACATACATAAATAATAAACTTATTACATTATACGTAAGAAATGGTAAAAAAACAAAATAGTTGCTCATGAGTTCAAGATGGAGAAAATATACGTTGCATTTATAAATGCTGCCAGTTGGTTACACTTTGTTATTATGTACCTCCTCACTGCTTGGCAGAAGTGGAACCAACAACCGATTACTTTCGATTTAGGGAAAAAAAACATTATTACCGTCCGTAGACTAATTTCATAGTCTGTCACGAAGGTCGCACCATCCAAATCCAGAACGTTATCATTTATGTATTTGAAAAGATATTGTAATATATTCACAGGCTAAAAGTTTTCTTGTAAAAGGCCTATTTTATATAATTTATTTACAAGCAAATACACCCCCAAGAACCGACAGTTTTAAAAATGAAATAACCCCCGAATACAAAACGAACGCTATGAAACAAGCCCCAAATTTTAAAAATTTGTTGGGTGTTATTTCATTGAAGATTATTTCATAATTTGAAAACCCCAAATGAGAAATGAAATAATTTTCAAAAAAAAAAATGAAAAACGACCCATATGAAATAACACCTTTATTTCATTGGGGGGCTTTTCGTGGAGCCCATTTCTGCTAATGTATTAACTTAGATATTGCATTATAGAGTCCATTGTTCATCCAAAATTTTTGTTAATACAAAAATTATATGAATTTAAGGTAAAGCGGGAGTGGGCGTGTCGGCTTTATTTTCTGGTATTGTAATAAAATTGACAAGAAAGCATCCTTCGCAAAATTTCAGCATGGTTCATCAGTTGCTGTCGGTTTTAAGTGCCTTGAAATAAAATTTATAGTAGATTATTTCATATGTTAGAGATGGGCGTTAAATAAGACGCATCAAAGGCAAAAAGATTATTATTCTTTCAAAATCTTTGTCCATAGAGAAATTGTGTGAACTTAAGCGTTATATGGGAAGTGGGCGTGCCATCTTCCTTTCCTTTCAACTTCATTTTCCGTTATAACATTAAAATTATTTGCAAAAGTTAAGAATCGTTCATCTTATTCAGTCGATTTTACAACATTTTAAATCCATAACCTTTTAGATGAGGGAGAATGGGATGAGATAATCAGGATGGGAAACACCAATGGAATCGATCTTTATACAGACGGTTCAAAGATTGGTGACCAAACTGGAATGGGCTTATACGACATAAGACGAAATAGAAGCAAATACTTCCGTCTACCAGATCTCAACACTATTTTCCAGGCTGAGACCATGGCGATTACGGAAGGAATTAAATGGATAAAGGAAACGAGTAGCGAAACCCCAATTCGTATCTTTACGGATAGCCAACCAGTGATTAAGACATTGAGAAAGGAAAGAGTTGAATCCCGGAACGTTTTGCAATGCAAGAGCGAGATAAACTCATATGCAAATTGTGAACATCTGGAGATAATATGGATACCAAGCCATCACGGGCTGATCGGAAACGAGAAAGCCGACAAATTATGGGAGCTCTTCTGAGTACTTTAACTTTGGAGAACGCCAAACCCCTTAAATAATTTAAGGATGAACTTAAACGTTGGGCGATGGAGGAACATGTCAGAAAATGGCAAAGCACTGATGTCGGTAAGGTGACAAGAACACTATGGGGTGACCCAAATCTTGGGAAATCAAAGGAAATTCTGAGACTAAGTAGACCAACACTTAGGAAACTAACCAGTGTAATTACAGGTCATACGGAGTTGAGAACCCATCTAGCTCGCATGAGATTATCTGAGGAGACAACTTGTAGAGCATGCGAGGAAGAGGATGAGACTTTGGTACACTACCTCTGTCATTGTCCTGCGATTGGGCATATTAGACGCGAGAATTTTACAGTGGATACTATGCCGAACTTGGAATACCTGGGGAACTCGAACAGGAGATCCATAAGGAATTACATTGAGGGGACTGGGTTCTTGATCTAGTCGGTTATTTATGGGAAATTATGTTTATGGTTTTTGTTTGGGAATTCCGTTTTCCACATGGAGCGCACAACATGCCAACTGATGTATACCTGTCATGGGTTTGGGCTTTTATTGCCCCTCCTTTTCAACCTAACCTAACCTAATCTTTTAGATACATAACACCTTTCGTAATGACAGATTTTTTTGAGAAACATCTTTTTTTCCTCAAGAATTATACCCGTGAAATTTAATTACTCTACCTCATTGCGTTTCGACGCAATCGAATTATATTCGATGCTAGAAAAAAATTGTATAACCTGCTTTTGCATTAAAAGCTAAAATTCGCTCTCCAATAGACCGATATATAGAAAACATTTTGGTAAATTAAATCCCCCTGACTGTTTTTGTTCGATTTATATTGTGTTCCGGTAGGTTTAATTACTTACATAGTCAAATCGAATAATAAAAATCATAAGGTCCAAGAATTATATGTTCATTATTGGAATATTTATTGATGTTACACACTACGTAACACACTCTGTTCCCACTTATGGTTGTGAAGGGCACAACAATTGAATAAATACAACTCTGTGTATATCTAACATCTGATGCAATGTTAAAACAACCTTCCTTAAATGTCAACTTTGTTTTGGTCTTACAAGAACATACTTATATGCACATAAAATATGTATATTTACATACATATTTACAGTTTTGAGCATATGAGTGTGCATGAATCAACATAAAACTTTTTAAATACACACATAAATGAAAATGATTTTATAGTTTTATTTTTATTTTTTTATTTTGTATTTTCCTTAAAAACAAACTTTTTGTATTAAGTGCAACAACTTTTGCTAAATTGTCAATGAAGGTTGCATGTTGTTTCCTTTTATGGAAAGTTTTTTTTCTTCACCAAACAAATATTAATACACAGCGACACACACATATACATATTAACAAGTTTTTCCTGTGTACCTACGTTAGATTTTCCTTTTGATGATCTGCTTAAGCAGCAAACGAGTAGTGTTCGAGTAATAGATTCAAACTTTAACTCTATTGAACACACAGCAGAAAGAGAAAAATAAAACTTAAATTATAACTTTTGCCTAACTGCTTTTTTTTTCTGATACTGTCGCCCATACTTTTATTTAGTTCTGCTACATTACAGTTGAAATCATTTTTAGTTTTTTGCATTTAATTTGTGCTAGAATTTCTTTGACTCAAGTCAATTTAAATTGAGCTGATATAAATACGTCGATACACTATACAACCGCTCTCCGTTATAATGTTTGTAAAAAGAGGGCAAAGTAAGTGTGAAATTGGTAGGGGGTACAAATAGTTGGTTGGTCTTAAGACTACAGTTGAAAACTGTGTCAGATTTTCTCGTTTTGCAACAATGTTTGAATGAATAAATGTATTTTCTTTGAATGGGGTGTAGTGGTGCAAGTCCCTGCATACATACAAATACTATAAAATAGGGCATATGCAGATAAATGTTTTTTCTTCTCTACATGTTTGTTTATAGATTCACAAAGGCACACATATGTACATATCTACCTACATATCGGTGGTGTATGAATTTTTAAATATACAATTATATACGTACATATACATACTTGGATATATTTTTAATGCAATTGAGACTAAAGAAGGAAGAAACTTTTAAAAACTTTAAAATTGTCCTTAAGTTTTTGTGACAAAAAAAAGTTCGCATAAATATAACACACATAACTACACCTCTTCTACACTTATAAACCCACACATGCACTTAAATATATAATCTGACATACAACCGGATCGACACTCACACACTTGCAAATGTATCTATGGCTGTGTATAGTTGAATATAGAAAATAACGAATGAACGAGCGAACGATGGGTGGCAGATAATTCTCAATGTTCAATGTTTCGTATCTTTTGGGTCACAGTTTTGAGACTAAAATAAATTTAACTTTTTTAATGACATGCACTCACACAACACAACTGTATGTATGGATGTATGTATGTGTGTTATTTTATTTTATAATTTTTTGTTATGGATTTGCTTTTTTCAATTCAACTTTGCTTTTTTCTCATATTTATTTCAAATGGTTTGTTACCAGCTGGAGAATTTCGTATTTAAGTACGTACATATTCATTTTGAATGTTAGAAAGGAAGAATAAAAATTATGAATTTAAAGCGTAAATATTGCAACTGATTTTGACAGTTTAGACACAGCAACAAAAAATAACAATTTACAAGTTTTTTATTCAATCAGTATGCATATACAGTGGAGGTTTATAAAATAATTAACAAGCATGACAATGACAGAAATTAATAAAACAGGATATAAGGTGAGCTCTTTTATTCGAAAAGCTCAATGGTGTAAAGTATATATTGAAGTTCTTAAGTCAATTCGAAATGACATAGTACAGGGTTTAGTAGTGATAAGGGATGTAAGTTTGTTATACCACGTATAACCGAAACAAAAATATGTATCTATGGCCCACGTTCTTATATGCTGTTTATCAGCCAATTTTAAATATACCATTTGAAAGGTAGATATATACAAATGTTTAAAATAATTTTTTTTTTAAATCTGTTCATTATTTTAAGAATATTCTGCTAGTACATACTAAAAATGCATTTACATTGTTACGTTTATACCTTTTTAAAACGTTGGCTTATTTTTTTTAATAAACTGGGGGTTCTTTTGTATTGCAAATAATAACATTTGAAATCAATCTATAGCGGAACTCACTCTGTGATGCAAACTACCCTTACAAGTCGTGCAGACCGTGCAAGTCTAGCAAACAATTTAACTTGTGCACGACTACAAAAACAAATTCTATTAAAATGCAATTTGCATCACTTGAACAAATATGCACAACTAAAAATCAGTGCAAAGTAATGTCACACAAATTTCCACAACAGATACACAATTTTTTTACTCTCAGGATTTAAAATCTCCGCAAATTCAATTTCATACATGGCATTTTTTACCAAAAAATTGTGATATTATATTTATCCGTTGATTTAGGCATTGTAATTTATTTAAAATTAATTAATTTTCTTTTCGGAAAATATTAAAACACAGAATCCTTCTTATTAATTTTAAAAAAGATTTGTTGTTTCTTAAATACCTAAAAAATCAGCTCGTTGCCATAAGTTTGCAACACACATGAAAAATGCACTCACGCTTGGTAGCAAAAAATTAGTGCATATTTGCACTAATTGCAAAAATACTACCAAGAGTGAATTCCGCTTATATATATAAAAGTGAAACTCTGTCTGTGTGTATGTGTGTGTTAGCTATAGACTCCGAAACTTTAAAACCGATCGAACTCAATTTTTGCCAAGTTGTTGTACACATTCCAGGGAGTGTTTATGGGTGGCAAAAAGTGGGCAGGGCCACGCGCATTAAAATTAGTTATCATTTTTAGCTACTTGCACTTGACCGATTTTTCTGAAACTTTGCACACAGATTGAGCTTCAGTTTCGTGATTAGAAAAGTGGGCAGTGCCACGCCCATAAAAAATTTATCATTTTGAGGTACTTGCACTGGACCGATTTTTCTGAAACTTTGCAGACATATTGAGCTGTCATGACTATACAATTCATTTATTAGAAAAGTGGGAAGGGCCACACCCATAAAAAATTAGTTATAATTTTAAGCTACTTGAACTGGACCGATTTTTCTGAAACTTTGCACACAGATTGAGCTTCAGTTTCGTGATTAGAAAAGTGGGCAGTGCAACGCCCGTAAAAAAAGTTATAATTTTTAGTCTTGCACTTGATATTCAATTAAAATTCAGAATGCATTTTTATTCATTAAGGGGCGTAGCAACGCGCGCCGGGCTTGGCTAGTTTATTATAAAAGAAAGGGCACTTTATTTGTTTAAACACACTCAGATATTGTTTTCAAAGTCCTTTATTTATTTCACTTATTCTTGTACACCTTTATTATCAAACTCACTTTGGCACTCACTTAACAAGCTGTATTGTTCAACTGATCATGTAAGCTGTGTTGTTCGACTATTTATAGTAACATAGTGGTGGTCTGTAACTAGGGTTTGGGAACCGGGAATTCCCGGGAATGAACCACTTAGTATTCCCGGAAAAATTTTTGCTCTTATTCCCGGGAAAACGGGAAATAAAAAATATGTGGTATATTAGGAAATATATTTAATTTTATTTTTAATTTCTTATCTGTGTTTGTTTGTTAAGTATTTACAACTTTTCTCAAATACGAATATGGAAAAGAAAAACAAACATCGTCGGTCAAAAATATTTCACGCCAAAGTTAACGACTTTCGGGAATTATTTTTAATAAGTGCTTATAAATTTCAAGTGAATTAATTATAGACATACATAATTAAATGTTTTCTTGTATATAAATGTTTTTTATAACAACCGTAAATCCAGCAGTAGTTTCGGTGGTTCATTTTTATAAATATAATCATATGTACAAATTGTTTTTAAAAGTGGTCACAGAATTTGTAAGTATAATTTTTTTTATTTATGATTGAATTTTTCTAATAATACTTTTTTTTAAATTCACTTTGTTTAGAAGCAAAATGTCTGAAGTCTGAAACTATCTTCAAAAAGTAGACAACGCAGCACAATGTAATATTTTCCCTAAAAGGTTAATGTCCAAGGGCGGTAGTACTAGTGGTCTCATACGGCACCTTCTTTTGGTTCATAAAATAAAATTTGAAAACGATTCTTCAACACCTGCACCAAGTAAAAAAATAATTCCACCATTAAAAGTTTTTTAGACACCCAAAAATTACCAGAAATTGTTTCAAAATTGGCAGCAGTCGATGGAATATATATTCGAACAATTACACAAAGTTCTTCTATTCGTCAAAATTTTTTCAGTAAAAATATGACGTTACCAAAATGAAACTGATGTTAAAAACATTGTAATAAAATATTACAACGCCGTTAAAAATACGATGGTGAAAACAATATCGAGTCAAATTTGTGACAATTTGTGGTTTGCTCTTGTATTAGACGAGTGGAAAAAAGTATCTCTTTACATGGCAATAATTATTTTTATAATTTGGGTTAAGTTTATATTTCCGGAAGATGTAATGCTGGCACAATAAGGACTCTAATGGAAAAAAAACTACTACTAAAACAATGAGTTATTAACCAAATCGTGATGTTAAAGTTAACAAACATTATTTATTTTAAAAGAAATATTATTTTCGGGAATCCCGGGAATTCCCGGGAAGACGATTTTTTAATTCACGTTTCCCGGGAAAGTAAAAAGACCGGGAAATCCCAAGCCCTATCTGTAACATTCTACAAAGTTCTCGCATCTACATACTAGTACAATCTAGTAAATTACTAGAAGGCCAGTACACATAAATTAAAACGTAAGGTTAAGTAATATGCAGGAAAAATAAATTTGCCTAAAAGTATGCTGCACGTAATAACACATCTCGACAGTATATAACTTAACATGATATTCGTACAACCGAACAACTAAAAGGATATGTTAAATGTATATAAACTACTACAAATAAAACTACTATCTATAACTTAAGCTACTGTCAATTAAACTAATAATATTATCATGTCAATTAAGCTATTTAAATTTAAATCTGTAACAATATTAATACCCAGATATGGCAATTTTTTAAGTCCAATAAAAATTTAAGTCGTTATATGCAACACAAAAAAAATTTAATTTAATTTTATTCAAAGTAGATAGTATGCATGTACATTTGAAAATGATTTCGGACATGTAGCCAACGAGGCTCCTCTTGCCGAACGTATTCCAGAAACACGAAACACTTTTTTGAGCAGTGCTGGCCGTATGATGCTGGCCTTCGAAGCGTTAATTGTTGTGGCCCACCAATGACTCCATGTGGTCCCACAGAAAATAATCTAGGGGAAATCAACTTATTGCCAAAATTCAAGAAACCGATGATATACCCAGCCACTATCAATTGATTTAAAAAACGCAGTTTTAGAAAAGGAGATTCTACTCGAAAAATTAAAAAATTTTACAAAATCTAACAGCGGTCAGTGGCTGGAATAATATCTAACTACAAAAACCCAATCCAGAACAAAAGTTTAGTGGAGGGCCGATAAAAATTACTGACACTGAAGCCAGAGCCCTAATGCTCTTTTCCTTGAGGCAAAATAAATAGCATAAAAGTTTCACTTTCTGGCTGTTCTGTCAATGTGCGTAGATTAACTATTCATAGAGCTCTCAAAAGTGTTGAATACAAATTTTGTATAAAGAAGAGAAAGCCAAAAAACGTAAGATCGCGTTAATCTTTTTTGAAAAATACAGTACCAATGACATACGTTGAGTATTTTATTAAACTTCTTATTGAATCTTAAAGGCCTTGCTAGATAAGAACAAAATCAATAGATACCACTTGGTTGGGATGGTTTGTTATTGAACGAAGCCAACAACAATACCAAATACTGTTCATGTATCTCAATTCATTAAGCACAGAGGCTGTTCTCTAATGGTATGGAAATATATAACCACAAATGGTGTGAGTCCACTTGTACGCACCAAAGGTTAATTGGGAAAGGAAGATTATCTTCTCATTTTGGAAGGTAACTTGCCTTTTGACAACGATCTGAAATATTATGCAAAAATTGTTATGGAATGGCTTAGTTCGCATATGTTTGTGGTCATGAAATGGCCAACGCAGAGTCCAGGTCTAAACCCGATCAAAGACCTGTGGACTTTTTTAACGCACTAGATGGCAGAATAGAAAAAGGTCCGAAAAGTATAAATAAGATGTAGAAGAGGGTTCAGACTGAACGTGGAAAAATTCCTGTAGACCATGTGGTTAAACTTTATCAATCTATGCCAAATAGAATGAATCGGTTGAAAAAAGTAAAACGATACTGTATTAACTATTTAATTTAGATAAGGAAAGCCTTGAAGCAAAAGTATGCCAATCGTCTTTATTAAAAAAACGTTTTGAGTCTTATAATTCAAAGTTATGAATAATGTTTTTGTTATGGTTTTATATTTTTTATAGATCCATAATCGTAGTTTAGCAAAAAGTTTCAAAATAGTTTCATAAAAACTATAAAAAAGATTATAATGCATACTTTTTTTAAAACATTGGCTCTTTTTTGCACCACAGTGTATATATAAGTAAGTTTTTATAAATTTATTAATTTATTTCATAAATACATTAAATTTATATTTTTTAAAATTTTATGTTGAAAACTACTTTTTTGCAATGTGTCTTAATAAAGGGTGATTTTTTACTTCTTATTGCTCTTATTTGACCTTTATTTTATAAAATATTTAAATTGATTCTTCAAGCTCGAGGTCTTTATAATATTTGTTTTATTTATTATTCAATATTTCGCTACTCCTTTGTGTAGCATCTTCAGGAAAGAAATTGTGTGTTTTTACAAAATTTTTATATAATTTTCTAACATAAAAATATTTCATAAACATTTCAAAAAAAAATTTTTTTAAAAAACGTAGTATTACAAAAATTAACATAAAAATTATTATATTAAAAATGTAACATAACAAAATATTAACACAAAATATGTATTACTAAATTTAAAGCTTGTGGGAATGTTATTTTTTGTGTATTAAATGCCTATAGTTCTGAGCAACATTATCTGTGTCTGCCTTAAAGTTAATTCTTTGTGTTCCTGGAATATTCATTATCTGTAGCATTTCTAACATATATCTACGTTTGTAATTATGTTCAATGTTTAGAACTGATACATTTTCAAAGTTTGGATAGTGATTCGATTTAGAACAATGTGTTGCCAAAGCCGTTTTCTGTGAATTAATATTGTCTCTATACTTTTGGTCCGATCTATGTCCAGCTATTCTCGTCTTAAGTTTATTCTTTGTCGTACCTATGTAAACCTTATCACAACTCTCATTATCATTACCGTTACAAGGTATTTTATATACTACATTTGACATGTCCCACTTATTTATTCTATCTTTCGTCTTACTAAATAGTCTACCTAATGTATTATATGTCCTATAAGCCATTCCATATCTCTCAGAATCAAAGATTCTAGATTTCTTCAAACGTTCCGAAATTTGCGGCACATAAGTCATAGACTTGTAAATTTTCCGTTCCGTTATGTCTGAATAACTATTTCTATTATTATTACTATTATTATTATTGTTATTATTATTATTATTATTATCATTATTATTATTATCATTATTATTATGATTCCTTCTAAATTGATTTAGCAAACTTTGAACTACTTGAATAGGAAAATTGTTGTCAATTAATATCTCCTTAATTCTTTCCCTATTTTCCATATGGAAATCTTTATCACTAATTGTTAATACTCTTTTTATAAAATTTTTAGCCGTATTCATAATAATCTTTTTGCTATGTTTAGAATAATAATTAATGATTCTCCCCGATGCAGTTGGTTTCTGATACCAATCCACTACTATACTGTTACCTCTCCTAATCAATAATGTATCCAAATAAGGGAGTTTCGAACCAACTTCCACTTCCATTGTAAACTTAATATTAGGATTGAATTGATTAAGTGTATCCAACATTTCATTAATTGCACATTCCGAAACAATGCAAAAAAGATCATCCACATATTTTATTATTATCTTCGGTCCAATACTTAATTTTCCCATACAAGTGTCCAATAATTTATCCATAACTATATCCGCTACAATTGGGGATGCTGGAGATCCCATTGGTAATCCCTTTTTCTGCAAATACACTTTACCATCATATTGAAAAAATCTGTTTTCTTCAATACAAAATTTAATAATTCTCAAAAATAAATTCTTCCCCATTTTCGTATATTTCTCTATCATATTCCATTTCCCCTCTATGATATCTAAAGCTAAGTCAACAGGTATACTTGGAAATAATGAAACTACATCTAGTGAAATCAATTTTTCATCATCTATGTATTGGTCAGTTATTCTATCTTTAAATTCTAATGAATCCTTAACATTATACTTAGAACTCTCAGTAATCTTCTTCAGAATGTTAGCTACATATTTACAGAGTTGGTAAGAAGGAGAATTAACAAATGAACAAATTGGTCTTAAGGGATATTCCTCCTTATGAATTTTCGGTAGTCCGTATATCCTAGGTACCGTAGCAATATTTGTCTTTAGTATGTTACGCTCAGTATTCGTTATTATCTCTAGTTTAAAAAGTTCCTCAACTATGTCATTATTCACCTTTTGTAATCTATTTGTTGGATCCCTATTAATTAATTCGTACTTTGTAATATCTCCTAGAATATTTTCCATTCTCATATCATAATCTTGTTTCCTTAAAGCTACAGTAGTATTACCCTTATCAGCTTTCAAAATAAGAATGTCCTTATTTCCCTTTAAGAATTTACTTGTCTCATTTACTGCATCCAATAGAAACTTATCTCTATTCGTCAACTTCATCTTATTCAAATGATTATCTATAATTGTAGTCAATTTTGTCCTAGCTATTTCCTGTTCTTCCCTATTTTGTATTGTCTGTATAAAATCTTCCCCCTCTGTTACAATATTTAAAATTGGAAATTCTTCTCTCCTAATAGGTAATGCATGTTTATGTCCCAAGGAAAGAGTCCATTGTACCTCACTTGGTATGTTTTTGTCAGTCTTATTCACAAACCATTTTTCGTTCAACTTAATTCCTAACTCTTTCATCTGTAAATCTCTAAGGCAATCAAACTTCTTCCTATGTACCCTCTTTACTTTCTCATTTAAAGAAGCTGCTATTCTGTTTTCATATGTCAAAAAATCCTCAATTTCCTGTACTGTGAAATATTGTCTTAAATTTTGTTCTATCACTATTAACTCACTTTGAAAAAGTTTCAGCAATTCGTGTTTCTCCTTTATTGTTAATTTTAAAATTTTGTTGTGTAAATCTTGAGTATATTTCCTGATATTTTGTTCAATTCCTGAAATTCTCCTTGTGCAAAACAAATTTGAAACATTTTTGGTAGATCTGGTGATAAATTTCGGAATGATGCCTGAATTTCTGCATCTTATGAGAAAAGTTATTGACGATTTTACTTTAATAATCTTATCCCTGATTGTCTTGAACCTGTTGATATATCTTCTGACATGGTAATTCTTCTTAAAATTATTGTAACCCATTGTTGCCTATTGCTTTTGTTACGTGCTCTCTTTATTGAATTCTTATTGCTCTTATTTGACCTTTATTTTATAAAATATTTAAATTGATTCTTCAAGCTCGAGGTCTTTATAATATTTGTTTTATTTATTATTCAATATTTCGCTACTCCTTTGTGTAGCATCTTCAGGAAAGAAATTGTGTGTTTTTACAAAATTTTTATATAATTTTCTAACATAAAAATATTTCATAAACATTTCAAAAAAAATTTTTTTAAAAAACGTAGTATTACAAAAATTAACATAAAAATTATTATATTAAAAATGTAACATAACAAAATATTAACACAAAATATGTATTACTAAATTTAAAGCTTGTGGGAATGTTATTTTTTGTGTATTAAATGCCTATAGTTCTGAGCAACATTATCTGTGTCTGCCTTAAAGTTAATTCTTTGTGTTCCTGGAATATTCATTATCTGTAGCATTTCTAATTTTAGCTTTATTGATTTATTGATTTTTTATTATTTATTGATTTTTTAGCTATTATCTTTTTGGCAACACTGGTTTCAACAGCTGACGCACGTTTCGTGTTTTGTTTCACTATCAAACATCTTTAGTTTGGTCTATAATTTAACCATGAATCGTCTTACAAACGAACAACGCTTGCAAATTATTGAATTTTATTATAAAAATGCGTGCTCTGTTAAGAAAGTTCGTCGCGCGATTCTTATCGAAAAATTGTGTTCAGCGACGTACGTTAATAAGCAGAATTGTCGATTTTGGAGTAAATATCAGCAAGAGAGCTACCAATGCATCCAGAAAAAGTCACAGTTTGGTGCGGTTTATGGGCTGGTGGCATCATTGGACCGTACTTCTTCAAAGATGATGCGAATCGTAACGTAACTGTGAATGGTGAGCGCTACTTTTTTTTGCCCAAAATGCAAGAGCTTGATTTGCACGACATGTGGTTTCAATAAGACGGTGCCACATGCTACGCAGCAAGCTTAACAATGGACTAATTGAGAGGCGAGTTCGGTGAACATTTTATTTCATGTTCGGGACCGATCAACTGGCCGCCTGGATCGTGCGATTTAACGCCTTTAGACTATTTTTTGTGGGGCTATGTTAAAGCTCATGTCTATACAAACATGCCCGCTTCAATTGACGCATTGGAAGACAACATTGAAGCATTTATTCATGAGATACCGGCCGAAATGTTGGAAAGAGTATGCCAAAATTGGACTAAGCGGATGGACCATTTGAAGCGCAGTCAAGGTCAACATATGCATGAAACAATCTTCAAACATTAAATTATATGGACCGTACTATCGATTCAAATAAAGATTTCCTTCCTTTTTTTAATTTAATGTGTTTTTTTTTAACTTTCCTATAGCTCTTAAAAAATCACGTGGTGTGAACCCACTTGTACGCATCGTAGGCATATTGGGAAAGGAAGATTATCATCATCTTATTTTGGAAGATAACTTGCCTTTTAAAATGACAACGACCTGAAATATTATGCAAAAATTGTTATGGAATTGCTTAGTTCTCATATGTTTGTCGTCATGAAATGGCCACTGCAGAGTCCAGATCTGAACCCGATCAAAAACCTGCGGACTTTTTTAAGGCACTAGCTGGCAGAATACGAAGAACTCCCGAAAAGTATTAATAAGCTGTAGAAGAGGGTTCTGAGGGTTCAATCTATGCTAAATAGAATGAATCGGTTGAAAAACGTAATACGATACTGGATTAATACTAAATTTAGATGAGCAAGACCTTGGAGCAAAGTTGTGCCAATCGTCTCTATTTGAAAAATGTTTTGAGTTTTATAAACCAAAGTTATGAATAAATGTTTTTGTTATGGTTTTATATTTCTTAAAGATGCATAATCGTAGTTTAGCTAAAAATTTTAAAAATGTTTGTTTGTTTAAACCATTGGCCCTTTTTTGCACCACAGTTTTTATAAATTTATTTATTTTATAAATTTATTTAATTTGTATTTTAAAATTTTATGTTGAAAACTATTTTTTGTCTTAATAAAAGTTTTTTTTTATAAAGCAAAAAAAAACTGTTATACAATTTTATGTTGAAAACTATTTTTTTTAAATGTATCTTAATAAAAGTTTTTTTTTAACAAGAAAAAAAATTGTTATGCAATATTATTTAGAATATATATTTGCCTTCCTAGAAACACAAGTAATTTCTTGACAAGACACAAATATTTATATATTTTCCAAGTTATGTACGTATTGATTGACATACAAACGCTTACACAGTATCTTAAAGAAGTTACAGAAATTAATTTTCCAAAAACGTTGCTATTGGATGTCACCTCAAATATCTGTGTGCACACATCAAAGTAAAATGAAATCAATGATTCAAGAGCCACATGAAATTTCTGTGGAAAGCAAATAAAATATAATGAAATTGGAAACTCGTATTCCAAAATAAAATAAAACAAAACAAAAAAAAAAACAACAACATTTCAAGTTTAATGGCACACTAAAATCAAACAACTTGTATCATCAGTGGCAATAATTTCTATGCATAATTTATAAACCTTTGAAGTCATATTAAAACACCAAAGCTATTGCTTGGATAGTTTGACCTTTATCTTTATTACATCTATCTAGACGAAGCATTAAAAGAGTGAGCGCAATGAATCATTAGAAGCGTTAAATATCAACTGCTTTTCCATTTAATTTAGTTGTTTAACACTTTTTCTACGAACAAATGAAGCATTTTTAAGAACGTATTTTTTTAGGGTATTCAAACTGCCAGACTTTTGTATTGTTTGATCAGTTATTAATATAACATTCACACAGTTACAATATTACCGTTGACTCTGTGGCCTACTTATTCTTATTTGTATTTTCACGACAATTAATAGATGTAAAGCTGTCAACATCCATAATAAGAATTGTTAAATCTTATATACTATGACTGTATATGGGTGGTTTAGGTACTCCAACGAGTGGTAACAAAACTACTCCGATGTAATGAAAAACTAGGTTATATAGTCCAGACCTAGGACATCGCATTGTTAAATCGAAAAATTTGATATAATATTTGGACTATTCCTAGCCCATTATGGAGTATGCTTTACATGCGTGTATCGATTAGTCGCGTTATCTGCAGGGTAGCCTACTTTCGTCTATGTGTTAAATGCACAACTTATCAAAATCTCTGGCTAATACACATTTGTTCTTTTTGGCATCAATATGTTTATAGCTTTCACGTGTAGTGTCACATTTCCAAACCCATAACACATGCATTATGAACAGGGAAGTTGATTTAGCAATGTCTGTCTTTTCGTGTGTTGGTTTGAATTCAACGTTACAACGTGTTGTACAGATCTGTTGTTTTTTATATTAATCTTTGAGAGATATTCTGGAATGAATAACTATTAAACTCCAGGGGGCCGAATTACTGCATTCGATCACGATCGAAATTTTACTCGAACGATCGAGTTCGCTGTGCATTAGATTTAGAAATTCTAATAAGATTTTACAATTTCGATTACGTTCGAGTGCCGTAATTCGGCTACAGTATAATCGGCTTTAACTTATTGAGATATGAGCAAACAGACACGACTGTCTCTGTTTTTTCACATATTTATACAAAAAGATTATATTTTCAACCCTTAATTTATAAAATTAAGAATAAACAAGAATTATTTTAGTAAAACACATACTTATTATAATTAAAAAAATAATTCAAGCTGTTGCAACCATATTTTCACCAGTATCACTTAATTGGACATTAGTCCACCAACTAAAGAAGATTGTATACCGTAGGGAATATTGCTGCTAGTGTCAATGAAGATCGTGATGTGTCAAATCGAACGTTTGAGTCAATGAGGCAACGTACCGTACAATAATTACTGACTTTTTTTTTTGCACAAAATGGAAGAATTGGACTTGGTTGATAAGTGGTTTCAACAAGACAATTAATTGGCAACCAAGATTATGTTATTTAACCTCACTAGACTTTTTTGTGTATATGTATACGTGAAGTTTTTCTTATACAGGGACTAGCCAGCCACAATTACGAACAAATTTTAAAAAATACTTACAATTAGTCCGAATGAAACTTATTCAAAACAAGTAAGAATGCTTTCTCAGTAAAAAAGTTTGGACAACATTTTTCCCAACGAAATGGGTGAACTCATCTTTAGCAATTGAGATAGTTGACACGGAAAATCAAAATTTGGTAAATTTGAACCAGACATGTGGCAGGTGTTAAGCATCTAAATTTCAAAAATTTTAATTTTGGGAAAAAGATCTTCAAATCTTATTTCCTTTCAAAAATCTTAAAAAAAGGGTGATTTCATTCTGACATTGCTGAATCGACGCATAAAATGTGCATTAAAAATCATCCTTTATTTTTAAACATTCTGAACCAATGCATCATTGGAAACATGCTCCTTTTACAAATCACTCATTTGAATACCCTAACTTTTGTAATATTGAATTCCATTCTCTTTTCTTTAGTTCGTGGCCGTTGAGTTTAGTAGCTTTAACTCCCCCGAGAATAAATTATGTTCGTAATGATGACAACGATGATGAATGATAGTTACGATACAGCTGGATGATTTAATTTAATACGAAGCGCAATAAAGAGGGTTGAATATGTTTTATGTGGATTTTAATGCCAAATATTTAATAAAATCAGTGTTAATAATAGAGGATATCTATGTGGGTCTATCAAAGGATTTAAGTACTAAAATTACTATGCGTATAAGTAGTTTATACAATTTTGTAAATTACAAAAAAGCACGTGTCCCTTAAATATTACAGTTTTAAGTTGCAGTGAATTTTGCTAAATAGACGATAATACACTATCTCTACCTTAAATATGTATGCATATCATGTATATCATGTTATGGAAACTTTTTTTATTGAGAATAGATGACATTATAATATTATATATGCACATCTGTAAATCATTCTATGCAAGCACCTTATAAACACACATACATATGTATGTATATGTTTTACAGTTGCAATATTGCAAAACCAATAACACCCTGATGAAGGGAACCAATTTAATGTAGTTAAACTTAATCTGTTTATAGATCTGTATTCATTTCTGTTGGTTTTAGATAGTAGTGCTTACATAATTTGTGTAATAACTGCAATGTTAAATTCAATATAAACAGAGCAAATAAATCCTTACGGAACGTTCGTACAAGCAATATATTTTAATATTTTCAATATCTTGATGCAAACTTTGACTTTTTTTAGCTTTTGGGTTTGAGATGAGGATGCATGGTTTCGTTTTTTTTTTCTAAAGAGGAATTTGTAATGTATCAAGAAGTTTGTGGAAAAGGAGTTAAAATCTAAACATAATAGATAACCTAAAAAAGGTGTTGTAATCTACTCAAAAAACAAGTAACAGTGCTATATTCGGCCGTGCCGAATCTTATATACCCTTCACAACGTGTAGTCATGCAATAACAATTGTTTGTATCACCATTCATCTCATATAAAATACGAGAGTATATACATATGTATATACTGGTTAGAATAAATGTGGCATCGAATCCCAGCTGAGCCAAAAAATTTTATTTTATTTTATTTAACATATTATTTATATTTTATTTAATATATTATTTATTTTTTTTTTAATTTTTTTAAAAAATTTTTTTAAAAAAAATTTTAAAAAAATTTTTAAAATTTTTTTTAAATTATTTTAAATTTTTTTTTTGTAATTTTATTTATTTTTTTTATTTATTTTTAATATTTTTTCTTTTTGTAATTTTTTCTTTTTTTGTATGGTTTTTACATATATTTATGTATGTATGTTGTTGTTGTAATTGTGTAAAAAAACGAGGTGGTCGTGGTTTTTTGCTCATATCTCAGAAAGTTATTGGGCGATTGTGCTGAATTTCAATAGCGATTCATTCCTGAATATTTCCAGGAGATTGATATCAGAGATCTGAGGAACATATAGTTGCTTCTAAAAGTTGATTTCAACCAACACACGGACAGACGGACAGACGGTCAGGGCTTAATCGACTCCTCTATTTATAAGCTTTCAGAAAATATATACTTTATGGGGTCGGAAATGAAAATTGTAGAAATTACAAACGGAATGACAAAGCTATATATACCCTTGTGCACCACAGGTGAAGGGTATAATAATTAATACTTCTTGGGGGTTAAAAAAGGTACCAAAAGGGGAAAATATATATAATTCCTAATTACTGGGCCAATTCGGATAAAATTTAAAATAGTTGGTTTCACCAGTCATAAAAAAATATGTTATTTGGTATAATTTGAAACACTTGGAAAATCGTTTTCCAGGACTTGGCACTTTATACAACAAATGTTTTATGCAAAAAGATTCTTTTTTTTACTTTAAATCATGTCTATAAATATATTTTATTGGCAAATATATATGTAAACATTTAAAACTTGAAATTTGTACATTAACCTGAAAAACTCAAAAAAGTACTTCTTCCCATTTTTACGGTCCTTTTTATATTTTCTAAGTATATAAATCTAGAATTATCAAATTAGGGATTTCTAATACAAGTTGAAGTTAAAAATATTTATCATTTTTATGGTACTTTTTTTATTATCTACGTTTATAGATCTAGATTTTTAACATTAGGAACTATTCTTCAAAATTGAAATTGAATATAATATTGTCGATTCAATAAGTACTTTTCTGTATACTTATGGTACTGTTTGCAATTTCTTTGTTTATGATTTTAGATCTTTTGAATTAAGGACTATCAATCTAATTAAAGACTGGAAATAAATTGGACGGCGCAAAAGGGTACTTTTTCACATTTTTATGGTACTTTTTACGTTTGTAAAGTTAGAATTCTTAAACTAAAGACTATTGATCCGAGGTGAGACTGAAAATATTGTGGGCGACCAAAAAGTTTTTCTTTCGCATTTTTATAGTGATTTTTGTATTTTCTGCGTTTGTGAGTGAACATGGATTTCTTAAATAAGTGACTATTGATCCGAGTTGAGATTTAATTTTATAATGGGTGACCAAAACTTTTTGTATCTATAAATATAAGTTAAACTCTGTCTGTGTGTGAGTGTGTGTGTGTGTGTAAAAAAGTTATAATTTTGAGGTACTTACACTGGACCGATTTTGCTGAAACTTTGCACACATACTGAACTCTCATGATTATACAATTTCGTGATTAGAAAAGTAGGCAGTGCCACGCCCATAAAAAAAAGTTATAATATTTATCTTCTTGCACTTGATATTCAATTAAAATTCAGAATGCATTTTTATTCATTAAGGGGCGTTGCAACGCACGCCGGTCTTGGCTAGTGTTTAATTAATATAGAATTCTGAAATTAGGTACTATTAATCAAATTGAAGCTTGATAATTATAGATAAGGACAATAAGTAACTTTTCTTATTTTCATAGTCGTTTTTGCATTTTCTAAGTTTATAACTTAAAAAATTTGGGAATTAAAAAGCATTGATCTTTGCTCAGGTCAAAGGTGATAGAGAAAAATAAGAAATACTTTATTAAAAATTTTTAAACAAATTTATAAAAAGAAGTAAATAGTTCTCTACTACATCCTCACAGTACTTTAAATTATTTATTTTTTATTAATTAATTAGAAAAACAAGTTTTCATATATTTAACGACTATTATTTAGTTACTTAAAACAAATAAGTATTGAGTAGAAAGTTAGCTATCGATGTAGCGGATATATTGCTTAATATAAATATGGAATACAGAAATTCCCTAGACTCCATTAAAATATTCCTACTTGATTTTTAAGTTAGTTTTAACAAAGCAAAGAATGCAGGATATTTAAAAAAGTGATTAAGTAGCACTTTTCTTACAATTATTTTGAATTTCGATTTCGAAGAAACTTAACACTCTCTTACACTCAAGGACACTAGCAAGTAAAAACGAAAATATCCTTTCTAGCAGACACAGTCAGAAGAAGTATTTTAATAACAGTTTATATAAATCGAAATTCATAGAGTACCGTGCTATTTAAAGGCAAAGAAAATTTTTAAATTTTTAATATGTTTGTTCTATTCTCGTTCTGTTTCTTCTATTTACTAGAATTCACCATATTCCATAATTTTAAGTTCGGCAACAAAATGTACCTTTCAACATCCTCTGTTTTAACAGTTTTTATATTATTTCAATTTCATTGTTGTTAAATCCTTACTTTTCTGCTCTATTTGTATGTTTTCGATCGCTATTTTAAAAAACACTTATTTGAATATTTTTCTTACAGTTTTTAATATGTTAAAGTGCAATTAAGCATTAAGTTTATTATAATGAAATTAAGCTGTATCATGACAATCATAATTAAACAGTTTTTTCCCAGATAAAAGGGTTAGGTGACCATATATGATCACGTGTTTCCATTTTAAAACCTATAAGACAACAAGCTTAGGACTTAGCAAGATCATAAAATATTCCAACATTTGAATATTATACAACAACGTTTATTTCATGCAAATTTAAATTGTTAGGAGTAGTCGGGAGTAATGTTCTTGTGTTTTATGTTCCAGTTCAAAACAGCAATAAAATGTTTTTTGACCTCAATTAGACATGGCAAATTAAATTTAAATTTTGAATTTACGCAAACTTATACCTCGTTTACGTGTACGTCTTAATTGCAATTAAAGTTATTGCAGTAAAATTGTTTTTGTGTATAAATGGTAAATTAGTGTTTGCTTAAGAACTTACGAGCTCATAAAAGGAGTCTTAATAAAAGCTTATTGTATAACGTTGCCTTTTTTTTTGTTTGTTGCAATAGGTAAATATTGCACAGAAAATTAAAAAAAATGCAGATGTAATATAAAAATTGCGCGCAAATAAGGAATAAAATAACAAAAATTCAAAATTAAAAAAAAATTAAAGTAAAAAAAAAATCTGGCAGCACTAAGTATTAAAAATTTAAATAATTTTTATTGCAATAGGCCTAAATATAAACGTAGTATCAGTCTTAGCTTACAAGATAGTCATTACTGCGTAAAATATTTATCAAAAATACTGCACTTCACCAAAAACTCAATTTTTAAATATGCCATTGCAGCAGCTTATACGTACAAATGCTAATGAGCTGCTAGTCTATATATATAAAAGTGAAACTCTGTCAGCTAATAGACTCCGAAACCGTAAAGCCGATCGGACTCAAACTTTGGCAAGTTGTTGTACACATTCCAGGTAGTGTTTATGGTTGGTCAAAAGTGGGCGGGGTTACGCCCCTAAAAAATAATTTATCATTTTTAGCTACTTGCACTACATTGACTTATCTGGAACTTCGGACACATATTGAGTTGTTATGATTATTTAATTTCGTGATTAGAAAAGTAGGCAGAGCCACGCCCATTAAAAAAGTTATTATTTTAAAGTATTTGCGCTGGACCGATTTTTCTAAAACTTTGCACACATATTGAGTTGTCATGAAAATACAGTTTCGCGATTAGAAAATTGGGCAGTGCCGCGCCAATAAAAAAAGTTATAATTTTTAGCTTCTTGCACTCGATAATCAATTAAAATTCAGAATGCATTTTTATTCATTAAGGGGCGTGGCAACGCGCGCCAGGCTTGGCAAGTACTAAATGAAAATTTCTAACATCAGAAACTCTGAACTCGTTTTCATTCATCTTGCCTCTAATTTTTTTAAATTCCTAGGTAAACTTGTCTGTCTAACTGAGGTCTAACTTGTAATTCTTTACAATTTTTTTTTGAATTTGTTTTTACTTCCACTACGTTTATTTGACTAACATTAAGTAGGAAAAAAAGCTAAAAGCAATTTTTAGTAAATATTTATTAGCTAATAAATGATAAAACTTTAAAATGCATCATTATTTAAAATATATAAAAAATTAATAAAATAAAAAAAGCTTAATACTTTATAAATGTATTTACAAAATATAAAATTTTAATTGCGCGGTACTGTACACATAACAACAGACAGGAGTAGAGCTAAAAGCGAAAATAAAAACGAGTAAACAGAAACAAAAATTGGAGCACAAAAAGTTGAATGTGGACATTAAAAGAAGATTTTTTGCTACACATTCACACAAGTGCATATATTAACATTTACATTTCGTGTAAAATGTAAAAATTAAAGAACGACTAAAACTATATAAATCGCTCAGAAAATATTTAACTGCTGTTTCAGTACAAAACGCTTTTTTTTATATTTGTTCTTCTTTACTTTTCATTTTATGTTCCATGACGTTGCAATCCAGCCTGCAATCATCGCAAAGATATGCATTGAGGGAGAAATTTAAGACTGCTGCTGCAACACTTACCGCGAATCCTGATTTATGAGTCGCTGAGTGCAGTGTAGTTAGTAGGGATTTTCTTACTGATTAATTGTATGAATTAATTTTAAATTTAAGAATTGTTTGCTTAACATCGTTTTAAATGTATGAACAAGAGCCGCAATCACTAACCGCACGAACCGTAACAACAAAAACAATATTTAAAGCTAGCGAAGAACAACAACAGCACTTAATGAACCTCTTGTATAGGGGTATAAAAAGGACCACTTGTATTCAAATACATACACATCCACACATTGTCCACAGATGAAAAAAAAAGAAAAAGAAATATGTCAATAAGATTAAAGGACATCGAAAGATTCAAATGTATTTCTTTAATGCAATATGCAAATTGGAATTGCCAGTACTAGTACTATATATGTATGTTCATTAATACATACGTACATACAAAAATTCGCATACAAACAAAAGGTCTAGACTATAAATTGGCAATCAGTGCACTAAACAAGCAACCAGTATTGTTATTTAACCTTTTTTGTGGTTCCCTTTTTGAAACTGCTTAATATTTGTTTATTTGCGGAGGGTAGAAATGAGGCCAATAATAATTTGAGATCAATTAAGTGCATCTACAATTACAACCTGGACAACTACATGCTATTTGAAATAGCAAATAAAAAGTAAAACTCGTTTGGCGTAATAAAAAGTTTCAAAAATTATTTTAAAATCTACGAACTTATTTGTGTGTTCAATAATTAAGTGGATCTTAAAGCAGAAAATATTCTATTTTTAATTAAATTTACTTGTTTAAATTTTGTTAAAATTTGTCTACAAATTCAGAATTTAATAGAATTCTTTCTTTGAAGAGTTGCGTAGAAAAGAGCTTATTATTTTCAAGTTAAGTTAGACATTTTTCCTACATTTTCTACAAATCTATATATATAAAAATCAATGTGTGTTTGTATGTTTGTATGTTTATATGTTTGTATGTTTGTATGTTTGTTTGTGCTTTATAGACGGTTAAATGGCTGGACCGATTTCCTTAGAATTTTCATAGAATCTTTCTGTTTGTCTGGAAGGAACTATAGGCTATACTTTGGTTTGAAATTGTAAGTGGGCGGGGTTCCACGCCCTATTAAAGAATAAGTATTAAATATTATATATCACGAAAGTTAATGCAGCTAGAGTCTTCAAATTAAGTACGGTAAACTTTGACATCCACACGAACATTTCGGTAAAAAAATGGGCGGAATTTCAATAGTAGGCGTGGCCACATAAATTAAATAAATAAATTTCGTATATTTGGAAAACGATATCGATTAGAGTACTAAAATTCTGCAAGAGCAACTTTGACACCCAAATAAACATTTCTGGAAAAAATGGGTACATTAGAAATAATGGGCGTGGCAGCTCTCATAGCAATTGAATACTAAAATTCGTATATTCGGGAAGCGTTAACAGTTAGAGTACCCAAATTTTGCACGAGAAGCTTTGACATCTATATGACTATTTTGATAAGAAATTGATGCTTTAGTAATAGTGGGCGTGGCACTATAAATATATTTTTTAACTATAAAACTTTTATTTTATTACGATGGGGGTGGCGAAGCACACCGGGTATTAGCTAGTTATTAATATTTTTAATCAAACATTTTGTAGAAACTTTTTATTTTCGAGATCTAGTAAAATTTTCTAAAAATCGTGAATAATATAAAAATTATATAAATTTATTATAATTTTGTTTGAATATAGATTTGAAAAAAATATTTTTTAAGAGTAAATAAATAGATATAACCAAGGAGAGAGAATGTCTTTGTTTATCATTGTTGCCAATTTAGCTATTTTCTCGTCAAATATAGCTATTTTTATTTACATAATACGGGACAAAATATGATTTAGCTATTAGCGGGAAATCTAGCGATTTTTAAAAATGCCGTTTCTATTAATATAAAATTGCTTTCTTGTCAATATTGTTACATCGTCGCTACAAAACTGCATCAGGGAGAGGATTTTTTGTACTCTTTTTTTTAATATGGAGTTTAACATTCTCATGAATTCCACTTGCAATCAGCTGATCAGTTGAGGGCAGCTTTTTAGATGTACCTTGCTACAAAGTGAGTCTCGAATAACGGTATTTAAATACATACATATACTTACAAAGTAAATTCTTTTTATATAAGTGTTTATTAGATTAGTGTGAAGTGTGCGGGGTTAATGACTGATATCGTAAATGCAGTTTTACACAAAAGGTAAGCTGTCAAAAATTGGTAGTTATATTAAATTAAACAATAAATGTTGCTGGAATTACGAAGTACCGAAATCAGTACTGTAAAAAGAAGGTATCAATTCAACCTACAAAAATACAAATGTAGAAGATTGGCTTAAAAATTTTGATTAATCATTAATGCTTAATTTCCTTCAAATACATATGTATATATTCACAAATATATGTATTTATATATTTATTATATGTATGTTTATGTTTTTTTGTTAATAAAAGATGCCTTTAAATACTTTACTAAATTGTTTTTATTATTAATTTGTTTGGAGTTAACGATAAATTTTGAATAACTTTTTAAAACGTCAAAAATTAAGCTATTTTTTTATTAGTTATAATTTCTACAGAATTTGAAAACAAAAATTTTTTTTGGCGATTTATAGCTAAATTTTCAAACATTTTTTTAATTTAACTATTTTCTAGCTATTTTTTAATCTAATTTAGCGATATTTCTTGGAAAAAAGTTGGCAACAGTGTTGTTTATATATTTAATGTATGAAGTTAGACATTTTAAATAAATGAGAGAAGAGAGAAAATGGTTTTTTGTCTATTGATTTTGTCGTCTGAAGCTTAAAATAAGTGGGTAAAAAATAATCAACCGACATCAGACATTCAAAGTTTAGCATATTTTTAACAGCTTTGTGAAGGTTTTTATAATTCTGAAATTTGTTGGAGGAGTTTTAAGCTCAGAAAATGACAGGTTCTAATAACTTTTGACTAATTAACGAAAGCTTCTGAAAACTGAGTAACTGTACAGTTACGCAACGCTACAAAATTAACCGTGAGGAGCACATCTCTCGAAGTCAGATAAAAAGAGACGCTCTGATTGCCCGAGAAATGAGCTCTTGTTCAACTAGAGATTAATTAAGGCTGACTTAATGAAGGTTAAAGACATTTCTAGTAGAGAGTTCGCTTATATGAGAGCTTAAACCAATTATGCAAAGCATTTTTTTTAACAATTCTATGATTTCCAAGATAATTTTGTAGATTTGGCCTCATACAAAAACTAGGATCAATATTATTACAAGGATATTACTTACTTACTTACTTACTTACTTACTTACTTACTTACTTACTTACTTACTTACTTACTTACTTACTTACTTACTTACTTACTTACTTACTTACTTACTTACTTACTTACTTACTTACTTACTTACTTACTTACTTACTTACTTACTTACTTACTTACTTACTTACTTACTTACTTACTTACTTACTTACTTACTTACTTACTTACTTACTTACTTACTTACTTACTTACTTACTTACTTACTTACTTACTTACTTACTTACTTACTTACTTACTTACTTACTTACTTACTTACTTACTTACTTACTTACTTACTTACTTACTTACTTACTTACTTACTTACTTACTTACTTACTTACTTACTTACTTACTTACTTACTTACTTACTTACTTACTTACTTACTTACTTACTTACTTACTTACTTACTTACTTACTTACTTACTTACTTACTTACTTACTTACTTACTTACTTACTTACTTACTTACTTACTTACTTACTTACTTACTTACTTACTTACTTACTTACTTACTTACTTACTTACTTACTTACTTACTTACTTACTTACTTACTTACTTACTTACTTACTTACTTACTTACTTACTTACTTACTATGAAGTTTTACGACAAATGAGACTGAATTTTGTCAGTATTTTGGAGCTAAAACTCTTCTATAATGTCGCGATATCGAAATACTTTGACGTTAATTGCTTATGAAATTTCATTTTCGGAGAAGTACAATTCAATAAAATAATTAACCCATTCAACTAATTCAAATCACGTGCGTTACATTATAAATATGTATGCATTTTAAATGTTATTTAATAAAAATACTACATATTGAAATTTGGCTATTTTTTTTTTCTCGTTTTGGTTGTAAAAATTTTTTGGTTGTGGCAGCACTGATTGGAACATCTATCATTTAATTAACTTAAGTAAATGGAACCACCATTAACTGAATTCGTTTAATTGTTTTTATTTCTTACTCCTTTAAAAACAATAAAAATAATGCACTCACCCAATGGATTTTTAATTTTAATTAGTGTTATATATTCACATATTGACTCCTTCGTTTTGCTAAAAGCTAAAAAATATTGTTTGAGCTTGCAAATTTTATGTAAAACACAGAGCAGTTATATTTTGGCCTGCTACTTGGTGTCACTAGCTTGTCTAAGAGTTTTTTATTGTATATATACTGGAACGATCACATTATCAATATAATTTATCACTAATCGTAAAATATAGTCCTTAAACTTCATTAAAATCTTAAAAAATTATATTAAATCGTATTTTAAGATCCGACACTCAACTGTTTGCACTATAAATGAAACCCGTTGTCAATCTAAAAACAATTTGCTTTTCTTTAAACTTGTTTGCACTTTCCAAATAACCATTCACAATTAAGATAAACTTATTTGTTAGTAATGTCTCTTTTAGTTAGGTGTATGTCTTGGGTAAAGTAAATCACGATGGTGTTGTATGAGATTGTGAGTTTAAAACTTCATAAAATAGTAAATAGATAAACCACCATACATATTACTAAATTAACAATATTCTCATACGAACACATATAGAAAATTAAAAATTATAATAGTCAAGGTGTGGAACTCAACTAAATATATTTTCTTCCATTAATAAAATAAAATCATTTTTGATTAATTAGTAGTGCGATTCATTAACTTATTTTAACGATACGATTATCGCCAAAATATAGTCCTTAAACCTCATTAAAGTCTTAAAAAATTAAATTAAATCGTATTTTAAGTTCCGACAATAAACAATACATATTACTAAATTAACAATATTCTTATACGAACACATATTGAAAATAAAAATTTTATTAATCGAGGTGTGAAAATCAACTAAATATATTTTCTTCTTTTAATTAAATAATTTTTTATTATTAGTAGAGCGATTTACTAACTTATTTTAACGATACGATTATCGTTAAAACAAGTTAAAAACAATTATGTATATCGATTTCGGTATTGAGTTAAATATTTAGCCTATACTTGTAAATGTTATTTAGACACTTTTTATGACAAAGATGCCACTTTAAAGTAACAATTGTCTAGTACCGTTAAAAAGAATTGAATGAATCGCAAAATTGATAGTGCAAACAATAACAAGTGCCAACAAATTTAACCATTGTCGGATAGGTATAAGTAAGTAGTGAATCGCACCACAGATATTACTAAGAAGATTTAAAGAATATTAACTAAAACGAATTATGATAACGATTGCAAATAATCGTACCGTTAATTAAGATTATTAATATAAATTATCAGAATCGTTTCAAAAGGTTAGCAAAAAAAATTTGCTAGTTAAAAAAATTATATGTATATTTCGATGTGTAATGGAAAACGGTCGTTTTTATTAACATATATTATTTTTATATAATATATTTTTTTAATGGTGTGATGAATTTCACAAGATTTTGCTAGTCGCTCTTAATCCGATCTTAAACTATTGACTTTTAAAAATCAAAAAAAAAAAAGTAAAGTATAAGCAATTTATTAATCTGTGAAAGGAAATTTGTTAAAAACTTTTGAATAACAATTTTGAATAAGGTTTAAGATACAATTTTAACAAACATATTGCCCCTTTCATCTTCTTCAAAATGGTCTAATTTCTAAATCGTTTTTCGTCACATAACTGATCATTCAAATTTTATAAAAAAAAAACAACATGAAGCTATTTATTGTTTATCAATAATTTAAACTTATTTGGTATTTAGGAATTTAGCACTAAGCTGTGACAGATTTTAGACATCCTTTAGCAACATGTAGATATATAATTTTTACATGTTTATTATGGCATATCGCAAAATTTGCTGTACACCAACGAACATATAGTATTGTTACAGAGAGATTTTGAAAAAAAATTTTTTTGCCCAACGTAGGGTACGCCGAAATACATTTTTGCTTATATCTTCGGCATTTACAGTTATATCTTGTATATACCCAGTAGACCTAAGTTCCTGCTACTGCTGGTATAATTGAAATACTTTCTTTACAAAAGTTAAATGAGTTTTTGTGAGCTTTAATTTTCTGGTATTAGTGTGGTGTATTTGTATTTTAGGAACTGGAATTGTGTTGCAAGTTTTTTAAAGACTTTTTTTAAGAACTAGATTACGTTCAAATAGATCAATCGCAGTACATACCAGTATATCCAAATATTTAAAAAACATGTCGATAATTTTGTTAAGGGAAATGTCAACAAATGTACAAAAACAATTGATTTATTTAATTCTGCGCTTTCTTTGTGAATCAATGATTGTAAATTTTATTTATTAAAATTTGCAACCTTTTCTTGAAACATTTCTTAATATATATGTAACTTTAAACGTTTTTTAGCACGTTTCCGTTTTTAGTAATTACTTTCCAAAAGCAAACATCTGGTAACCTTCGTAATAAAAACAAATATTTGACATTTGCCTTTGTGTTTCTTCTTGTGTGAAAGCGAAAAAATAAAAACAGTCTATTTTAAAACTCCGGCTGTGTGAGTTGTTGTTTGTAGTTTTTAGTTCTGTATTCGTTGTGGTTTAAATTAAAAAATTAAGGAAATTTATAAACAATAAATAATATATAGTTTACACATAACTGCAAAATAAAAAAACGTTCAGAAGTAAATAATTGCAGTGCCACAAAAAATCTGTTTTATGGGTATAAACAACTACAAAAAAAAAGTGTAAAATTGAATTAAAAGAAGATTGATGATGTGATTGCATCTTTGCAAATGAGAAACAAAACTAGTTTTAACTCAATACAAAAATTTTATTTTTTTATAAAAATTCCTAAACGGAACAAGTTTTAAGGAAATATCTGTTTACAATTTGTTTTTTCGGTTTCGTTGATCGCTTGAGTGTCTTCTATATTTCCAAAATAATGTCGAAATTGTTGAAATTTTGTTGCAAAAGGCATAAAATTTAAAATAGACTTTATGTACTTTTCAGCCTTGACATGGCTTATTAAAAATTTTTTTGAAACCTTACAAAAGATTAGTTCAACAGGAATTAGTTACCGGAATAAGGAGCTTCTAAAATATCAACTGAACGTCAAACGGCTAACTTTTAAAGGTAAGATCAAATTCTTTATAGGTAGTTTTCTTATGTAGGTATAGTAAAAATTTTTTATCTTTTGTTCATATTTATTTTTTTTTTTGTATGCGGCATTTTAAATTATATCATATGAACATATGAAAAACAAGTAACAGTGCTATATTCGGCCGTGCCGAATCTTATATACCCTTCACAACGTGTAGTCATGCAATAACAATTGTTTGTATCACCATTCATCCCATATAAAATACGTACATATGTATATACTGGTTAGACTAAATGTGGCATCGAATCCCAGCTGAGCCAAAAAAATTTTATTTTATTTTATTTAATATATTATTTATATTTTATTATTTTTTTTAATTTTTTTTAAATTTTTTTAAAAAATTTTTTTAGAAAAATTTTTAAAAAATTTTTTAAAATTTTTTTTTTGTAGTTTTTTTTATTATTTTTTTCTTATTTTTAATATTTTTTTTTTTGTAATTTTTTTTTGTTTGGTATGTTTTTACATGTATGTATGTATGTATGTATGTATGTTGTTGTTGTAATTGTGAAAAAAAACGAGGTGGTCGTGGTTTTTTGCTCATATCTCAGAAAGTTATGGGGCGATTGTGCTGAATTTCAATAGCGATTCATTCCTGGATATTTCCAAGAGATTAATACCATATACAGATCTGAGGAACATATAGTTGCTTCTAAAAGTTGATTTCAACCAACACACGGACAGACGGGCAGACGGACAGACGGTCAGGGCTTAATCGACTCCTCTATTCATAAGCTTTCAGAAAATATATACTTTATGGGGTCGGAAATGAAAATTGTAGAAATTACAAACGGAATGACAAAGCTATATATACCCTTGTGCACCACAGGTGAAGGGTATAAAAATATGTTTGAAGTTGGGAGCAGCCAAGGACACATTTCTCAAACAATCTAAATTTTGACAAACAGTATGTGTGAAAAACATAATATATAAAATTCGGCACGACCGAATATAGTTCTGTTACTTGTTTTATTTCACAAATTAGTGAAAATAGCGTTATTAAAATGACTGACTTAAAATTAACAGTATTTAATTAATTCACTCTTTGGGATTAACCTCTTTTACAAAATTGAAAAATTTTTCAGCTACATAACTGCATTTTATTTTAACACATCCCTGCAGATAACGCTACTAGTCTAACCACTTAAGTAAAGTAAAATGCGTAATTGACTAGGACTTATCCAAAAATCGCCCAAATGTCCTAGAGCTGGATCATATAATCCATCGGAGTAGTCTCAAAACTACTATTTGTCACTACTTGATGGAGCACCTACATGACCATTTTACACCTTCTGGCAACACTGTGTATTCGTTAAAATACAAACAATTGCCGTTTAACTACAAACTATTGTTTGAAAATGATATGGTCCATGATTGCATTACATGGTATCATATTGTAAGTGGTACATTTAAGCTTGAATGGACCACATGATTTAGAATTATCTGCAGGAATATGATTAACGTATGTACATATATTTGTTTAATCCAGCTTATGAAAATGTGTAATCTAACATTAAAATACCAATTAAAGAGTTTTAGTATTTGTACATTATAAATTTACAAAAGAAATAGGTATTTATTCACTGGAAGATTTGTGTGTTCAACACGAATGTGAGATAAATCTTTTTTTTCTATCTATTTTTTCCCTTTAGAAAAATTTTCTTTAGTACGGCATCACAGACAAAAAACCATAATCAAAACATTTAAATCTACAACAACTACTTATATACAGTTTGCACTTCATTATCATCCAATCACTCCGCAATTCAAATTTCTTTTAATATTTTTACAAAATACTTTTTCCTAATTTAACAAACACATGTAAATATGTATGTATATAATGTGTAGAAATTGTTGTTCATAAAACATTTCATAATAATTTTATGTATGTATGTGTGTAAACAAGAGTATCTTTTTATTTGTTGTTTCATTTCCTTGTTTACGAAATGAAAATAACAAAAGTCCTTTTTTCACACTTTCATCAACATTAATTTGAAACTGACGCATAATAAACATTCACTGTCAGGGTTGCAAAATGAGAACATCAAAATTGTACCAAGAAGCTCATAAAATTGTACTTTTTCGACCCCAATTGTACCAAAAAATTCTTTTTTTTATGTTAAAAAAAACATAAACAGAACACACAATTGTACATAAAAATTCATTTTTGTAATATTAAAATTAACATTTGTACTTTAAAATTCATTTATACTTTAAAAGTATATCTTTAAAAAAAGAAACTGCACTAAGATATATGTATACATATTTATGTACATATTTAAACATAAAATAAATTACAAAAAATGTCTACCGATATATTCATGAGACCAAATTGGTTTTGATAACAAGTTATCTGGTATTTTGAAACTAAAACAACAAGAATTTGATGACTTTAACAAATCTTTTATCTGTATAAGACCGGAAACTGCAGGCACATGAAGCCTATTTCGTTCTTTCGTTTTAATAATATTTTGGAAGAAAAAAATTGTCTGCGAATGTGGAACTCTTGAAAGTTCCGGAAACATAAATTCATTCAATTGGTTTTTTATTTCAGAAACTTTAGCCCAAAAGTTGCATATACTTTAATTTTTAAAATTTTTTAAAATACTTTATTATCCGCCAGGGATCTAAGCTGTGTATTAATTGAGTCAAAATTTTTGTATTCGTAAGGAAAAAATTTTATAAGAAGTGGCACTATGCTATTCGTAAACATAAACTGAGAAAGTTAGTAAATTGTACCAAATGGGTAATTGGTGTACCATTGTACCTTTGAGGTTTAAATTGTACCACAAAAAGTACAATTGTACCAACTTTTGCAACCCTGTTCACTGTTAAGATTGTATATATACCAGAGTTACCGTTGTCTAGAATTCTCAAACTACATATATTTGACAATTATAAAGGGTGGTGTAATTTTAAAGGCCGATGTTGAATGTGAAACACACCTAAACGTAAAGTTTTTTTCTGCCTTTTTTTTGACATTTCTCAATTTTTGACTAACTCAATTTAAACCATTGAAAGATACACAATCTAGCAACGCGTTAAAGTTATTCAGGTTAATTATGAAAATGATCGTTCAAATTAAAATGTATTTCGTGCACTTCGTGATTTTTTTGGTCAACAAAATCGGTCAAATTTGTCCACAATTGTGGGAATTATGAAAAATACTTAAATTTCAGCAAACAGGTCTGTATGAAATGTGAATACATCTGTGAATGCTTTCTAAATAAATGAGAAAAGAAAGGGAATTTTTTTATATTGCATTTGAAAGCTGAGTTCAAAACAAGTTAATAAAAAGAGAATTAGTTCACGAATCAAGATTAACTGATGAATAAATTATGCCTTGTACCTATTGTATATAACAGAAATTATTGTAACAAAAATATTAGTAGAAAGAAAAAACACGGCAACACTTTTTTAAGTTGCTAACATTTTTAACAATGCTGTTGCCAGATTCTTTTTGTTGTTTTTTTGCCCTTCTGCAAGATTTAAATTTTGTTGTTGTAAAGCATTTATTGAGCACAATAATTATTATAAAATTTAAATTACAGTGAAAGCTCATTTAAATGAGCTTAAAATGAAAATGTTAATTTTATGCTTATTGTTAATATAAATAGTATGTACTTAAAGAAAGTAGCTGATTATAGAAAAGTTATTTAAATTAAAAAATGAACTTGTTAATTCATTAAATATCTTTTGGAAAAAATATATTCCTTCCTACATATTTGTCAGTTTACTTTATGTTGAATGAAATTACTATTAGTAGGTACACACACACATTTAAATATAGCTTAAAGATATTCATACATTCATATTTACATACTTATATATGTATGTAAGTACTTATGATTATTTCTAAGTAAATCGAAGTAATTTGAACGTAAATTGACAACTGAAACTTTACCCAAAAAGTTTATTCAAACACAATGTTGATTTCTTTCAACATCAAAATTCAGTTTAGAAGAAATATCAGAAAGGCAGTAAATAAAAGCCACAAATCTATTCCAAAAATATGACTAATTATAAAGGATTTTTTAGTAAGAGCGCTACAAAAGTTTTTTTTTAATAAAACAAAAATGGTTTTGGATATCAATGAAATTCTTTACTCCTGTAAAAGAACGTTCGATGCCATTATGTATGGAACTCGATTTCTTTTGAATGAATACCATGGGTACGCTTGCAGAAGTCCAGACGCTGAACCCAATTTTCGACGGTTTTCAAGCATAAATCGGGCGATACAGCTGCAATTTCACGTTCGATATTCGTACGAAGTTCATCAATCGTCGTTGGCTTGTTGACATAGACCATAGACTTGACGTAACACCACAGGACTGGACCATTTCGTAAAATAACACGTTCTCCAAACTTGGTTTCCAATAAATTGATTGTGACATTCACTGTGTAGCCGTCCTGGTGGAACCACAGTCCATATAATCCAATTGGGGCCAAAAATATTCTGTTATCATTGAACGGTAGCGATTCCCATTCACAGTAACGTGCCGGTCTTGATCATCACGGAAGAAGTACGGCCCAATGACGCCGCCGGCCCATAAACCGCACCAAACCGTAATTTTTTCGGGATGCAATGATGACTCATGGAGTACGTGTGGATTGCTGTCTGACCAATAACACATATTTTGCTTATTGACGAAGCCATTCAGCCAGAAATAAGCCTCATCGCTAGAGATGATTTTTTTGGACGTAGCAATCTTTACGTTGAGGCCACTGACTCCGAATTTCCTTAGTAAATTTTAATAATTTCGTCTCGTTATTGGTTCGTATATCTTTCCATCATGAAATGGCAAACCTTACTGAAGAGAAATGTCAAACGAGCGGCAAAAAATATGGCGTAGTTTGCTGTCCCTATCGGTCTACTTTTGTAGCGTGCCTGTTGGAAAACCCTTTATATAACAGAGTATATACATAACATATTCTTTTAAATATTTAAAAAAAGTTATTTACTATTATAAATTAAAAATTTAAAAATCAGTTTCTTTAACTTTGTTAACTTGTTTATACATCATGGATAATAGGTCAGCTTTGATGGTATTATTTATCAGGTATGATTTACTGACTCTAACTCTGATAATATATAAGTACATCATAATTGATTAGTCAGTCATGATGTATGTTTTTATCTTGAATGATTTTCAGTCCTAACGTTATTCTCATCAGGAATGATTAGTCAGGAATGATTAGTAAGAAAGCTTTAGAGTGAGCAGTTCAGATACATGTTCTAAGTTCACAAGTTGGAGAGAGAAATAAAATCACACGTACATAAATATTTACATCAGTTTTTTACATTGCCCTTAATAAAATGATAGCAAATACTGATGTATAAACCCATCAGCAGTGCACGTAATTTTATTCATGAAATGATGTGTAGTGTTCTTGCTAGGGAGGGATCGATTAAAAACTTATTTTGTACATATATAAATAATTTTGGTTTTATATTGATCAAACTTAATTTGGTTCCGAAAATTTCCAATTTTTAACAATTTGTAGAAAACCATAATCAATTTGAGGAATAAATTCATTGTTACAGTTATAAAGGAAAACTATCCTACATTCTCAAGGAAGAAGCTTCGTATTTTGCTATTTTATAAGGGGAGTCCAAATTTAAATTATCAATGGTTATCGCTACATGGAGATGGTCCAAATTTTTTGGTGGCCATAAATTATGATTTAGACGTTAAGAATATGTGATTTCAACAGAATAGTGCCATTTGCCACACATTAAAAGTAACAATGGATCTTTTGAAACAAAAGTTCGAAAGAACATAATTGCATTATTTCTCGTAGGGCACCAAGATTGTGCGATTTGACACCTTTAGACTATTTTTTGTAGGGTTCTTGAAATCAACAATTCCACAACAGTTGAATAGCTAAATGCAATATTAATGAGCAGATATTAACCATTGACAAAGGCTTATTAAAATACGTGATTAAGAATTTTGGTAGATGATTAGGAGCCTGCCGAGACATTTGGGTGGTCACTTGGCCAACACAGTTTTTAATTTTTAACCAGAACCTATTTGCAATAAACTGAAATAAAAATATTTTTAAAAGCTCAAAAAAAATCTTTTTAATACAATTATAATGACACCTCAAAATTTTGACACCCTTTATATGTAAAAACACCTTTGTTTGATTTTGCCCTATTGCAATTACTTCTTCTAAAGTATTCTCATTAATTTCATTTGTTCTTCAAATAAATACATGATTATTTTTAAATCGATTCCCAGATTTTTTATTTTTCGTAAGAACTATGTATTTCCAGTTTTTTTTAATGTTCAAAATCATAAATAAATGAAATGGCAATTTGATCTGACATTTTTTATGTATTTTTTTTACACTAGGTAAATAATAAATCAACATTTCCGCTTTAAATTACCACCTACACTGTTTATGCAGCCATATGTAGACTTCATCTGGATTGTACAGCTGTATCATTTTAGGAAACTTGTCAGAATTTTTACTAGACAAGTTTGGTTTTTGTTTTTCTTTTAATTAATAAAAAAATAAATATGTACTGATGTTATACGCACTAATGATGCTCTACTAAAGGAGGTCAGTGCATTTTTTCGTTCGCATCAGATTTATGTTGTTTAGAAATGATCATGTTGTACCAAAAAAAACTTCGACCTCAATGAGTCATAACAAATTTTACTCATTTGTTAGCACGATTCTAGGTCTATCGGTGTAGAGCAATAAATTTATATTCTGAAATTTTGCTAACTAATCCATACTAATATAAATGCTGACTTAGCCTTAACCTCATGCATGTATGTATGTTACCTCTTTTACATGTTTGAATGTTTTGCACAGAGGTCAAAAAATAACTTAAACATTTGTAAAAGCATATTTCCGATAATTGCAACTCAATGTTTACAAATTCCTACATTTTTTATTCGAATTGAATTACATAAAAAACCTTTGAATTGTTAGCGACAATATGTTAACCTCTCCCCTAATACAATGAGAAATTAAGATAAAATTAAGAATAGAATTATGTCTTCATACTCCATCTTAGTTTTGTATTTAACAATTAAAGGTTTAAAGTTCAATGTTAAAGTTATTATGCGTAATCTTAAACATTTAAAAACCCCAATTTTATCACTGATCTCTGTTATTTTCTATCCTCTAATTTTAAAATAAATTTACTAATTCGCTCAAAAATTCAAACATAATTGTATTTTCTCAAGTATAGAATAAATTATGTGCCACTTTATTCTTATTAAGTTTAATAAAATTTTAATTTTGTATTAAACATAAAACCCTCAACTGAATTAGATAACTGATACCGAAGAAAGGAGGGCACAGTTACACACAGGTCACAGCCCTAAAGCCAACTATAGAATAAATGCGTAAGGTCGGTCGTTCAGGCAATAAGACTATTGTATGTATTTTATTTATTCATATTTATTTTGTAACGAGTTCTTTTTATTCTAAAGTTTAAGTGAATTGCTGACTGAATGAATGAATAAATAAATTAATGGGTTGCCATAAATAGTTTTCCTTTTTTGTTATATATGTACATCCGTTGCCAATATGCACGACTTTGGCACTGCGTCCAAAGTGCGCGATGTTGATGACAAGTATGTCTCTTTTTATTATAATTTTGTTTTGTTGTTTTTCAGTTCTGTTAAGTTCTTTTTTAATAAATGCCACAAGTAGTCTGGTTGACTTTCTATACATTTTTTCCATTTTTTTTAATTCTCTACTATAATTAATATGGACATTAACTGTTTTTTTTTTAATATTTTTTATTATTATTATTTGTTTTTTTGTTTTTAATTTTGGTTTGCTTCAGTCCCATTTCTCAACAAAAAAAAAAGAAACATTTACACGCAATAAAATACATATTTTTGTATGTATGTATTTTGATTCTAGCTGTTATTCGTGATACTCGTTGAACAACAAACACGTGTAAATAAAATTTTATTAACTTATAAGAGATATTTTTATATGTAAAAAAAAAAAATTTAAATACAAATTTAGATTAAAATACCTTCAAAGTTAATGTTATTTGGTTCCTTTAAGATCTCAAAAAATTAATGACTTTTAGTCACTAATACATACATATGTAAATCAATCACAGAAATCCGAAGAATGCACTTAATATTAGATGGTCATATACAAATTGAAAATTGTCTAAATATATTTTTGTTTAATCATTTCAACTTTCTTGATCTTGTCTGTGCCCTTTAACCCTTGCCCTACCGGCTTTTTGATAGTGTAGATATTTTTTCCTTTTGATTTGTATTTAATAATGCCCAAAAACACATTTATTTAATATAATTCAAGCTCTTGCCATAATAAATCAGACAAGGCTGTGATAATTTAAATGTTATAGCCATACTAAAAGGTACTTCTACACACTATGTATTTAACAGTGGCTTTGTCAGTTGCACGATCCATTTGTTATTGCGCATGTCTGCCAAAATTAACTATTTACACACAATTAAAAATATTTGCTTCATCACATACAACATGTTTTTGGCGCCACAAACAACAATTGACTTGCAAAACAGCTAATGCCAGATAAATATTTTTATACTGCAAATGCAGGTTAACATTTAAAGTAAAAATTTTCTTATTTTTTACACACCAGGGTTGCAAAAGTTGGTACAATTGTACTTTTTGTGGTACAATTTAAACCTCAAAAGTACAATGGTACACCAATTACCAATTTGGTACAATTTACTAACTTTCTCAGTTTACGAATAGCATAATACCACCTCTAATAAAATTTTTTCCAAACGAATACACAAATTTTGACTCAATTAATACACAGTTTAGATCCCTGACGGATATAGAAGTATTAAAAGATTTTAAAAATGAAAGTATATGCAACTTTTGGGCTAAAGTTTCTGAAATGAAAAACCAATTGAATGAATTAATGTTTCCGGAACTTTCAAGAGTTGTAGGTGGGATATTATCAGTTCCACATTCGCAGACGATTTTTTCCTTCCAAAATATTATTAAAACGAAAGAAGAAGAAATAGGCTTCATGTGCCTACAGTTTACCGTCTTATACAGACAAAAGATTTGTTAAGGTCATCAAATTCTTGTTGTTTTAGTTTCAAAATACCAAATAATTTGTTGTCAAAACCATTTTGATCTAATGAATACATCGCTAGACTTTTTATGTAATTTATTTTATGTTTAAATATGTACATATATATGTATACGTATATCTTAGTGCAGTTTCCTTTTTTAAAGATATACTTTTAAAGTATAAATGAATTTTTAAGTACAAATGGTTATTTTAATATTACAAAAATGAATTTTTATGTACAATTGTATTTTATGTTTATGTTTTTTCTGGCTTTTATTTAAAACTAGAAATCCCGGCGCGCGTTGCTACGCCCCTTCATGAATTTTAATCGCATTCTAAATTTTAATCGAATATCAAGTGCAAGGCTAAAAACTATAACTTTTTCTTTATGAGCGTACCAATGCCCACTTTTCTAATTACGAAACTGTATAGTCATGACAGCTCAATAAGTGTGCAAAGTTTTAGAAAAATCGGTCCAGTGTAAGTACCTCAAAATGATACCTTTTTTTATGGGCGTGGCACTTCCCACTTTTCTAATGACGAAAGTGTAAAGTCATGACAGCTCAGTATGTTTGCAAAGTTTCAGAAAAATCGGTCAAGTGCAAGTAGCTTAAACTGATAACTATTTTTTTATGGGCGTGGCCCCGCCCACTTTTTTAATCACGAAATTATAAAGCCATGACAGCTCAATATGTGTGCAAAGTTTCAGAAAAATCGGTCCAGTGCAAGTACCTCAAAATGATACCTTTTTTTAATGGGCGTGGCACTTCCCACTTTTCTAATGACGAAAGTGTAAAGTCATGACAGCTCAGTATGTTTGCAAAGTTTCAGAAAAATCGGTCAAGTGCAAGTAGCTTAAACTGATAACTATTTTTTTATGGGCGTGGCCCCGCCCACTTTTTTAATCACGAAATTATAAAGCCATGACAGCTCAATATGTGTGCAAAGTTTCAGAAAAATCGGTCCAGTGCAAGTTCCTCAAAATTAAAACTTTTTTAGGGGCGTGGCCCCGCCCACTTTTGTTATTACGAAATTATTTAGTCATGACAGCTCGATATGTGTGCAAAGTTTCAGAAAAATCGGTCAAGTGCAAGTAGCTTAAACTGATAACTAAGTTTTTATGGGCGTGGCCCCGCCCACTTTTTTCACCCATAAACACTCCCTGGCATGTGTACAACAACTTACCAAAGTTTGAGCCCGATCGGTTTTACAGTTTCGGAGTCTATAGCTAACACACACACACACACACACACACACACACAGAGTTTCACTTTTATATATATAGAAGATAAAAAAAAATTTTAAAATAACATTTTTGGTACAATTGGGGTCGAAAAAGTACAATTTTATGAGCTTCTTGGTACAATTTTGATGTTCTCATTTTGCAACCCTGTTACACACCATGTATGGAATATGCAGTGTGAAATTCGACAAGCACACTCTAAAATACATAATGTGGAAAAATTGCATTAAATAAAAGCGTTAAATGTCAGGTGTATTACATATAATCACATAAAACACAAATAAATTGTACATTAAAATAAAACTAATTATCAAGCGTGTCACACATTCCGATCGGAATAGTTGAAATTTCGTAGTTGAAATTCTCCACTAAAAATATGCTCACCGAGAGCTGTTGTATATGAATAATGTTAAAAGGAATGTCTTCAAAAATTTCGCTCAGAAAAAAAGTGGTTCGAATTTTTGTTTAGCTATTTCTAAAGAAGCACAATGCAAATTCAATTTCATTTTTGAATGAAATGTATCTGTGATATACATACCTGTATGCATTTTATTTTTTAATAATCGAGTCTTACTTTGCCCTAGCTTATATAGAAAGCCTAAATCCAGAAATCACCAAAAATTATCTTTAAAATAAAAATCTAATATCGTCATCACATTACTTAAGAATGACTGCATCGATTTTGCTATTTTTTTTAAATGATATTATATAACATAATTTAGGTTTTTACGGAAAGAAAAAGTAACCAACCCCAGTTTAGTTTATCGTAGAATGGCTGGACCGATTTGTCATTTTTATTAAATAATCTATTTTTTTCCTTAAAGTTTAAAGTGGGTGCCAACCTCAACAGTACAGTAGAATCTTAGAAAAGTTTACTCGCGTAAAATTTAAACACGCGGATAAGTTAACAGTTTTTCGTTATCAACGTGCAGCTCTAAAAAGCGTGTTAATTTTTTTTAAAACAACGGCTGTTTTAGTGATAATAGTGGCAGCTTGTTCACTTAAAATCTTCTCAGTGGCAACGCTAAATCTTTAGTTTTGTTTAATAGATTACGGTATTTCCCGAAATTCCTGTTTATTTCGAGCTGCCAAAAATGTTGCCCATCTTCAACATTGCTGTTGAAGTTCTTGTTAGCTGTCAGTCGTCTAAAAAAAGTTGTGTATTACATTTAAAATTTATAACATACTTTATTTATTCCTTTTTTTCGTCTAAAAAAACGCGCTTAGAAAACTAAAAAGTTCAGAAAAGTTAATACCCCTTGGAATATTTTGATTAACTTTTTAAGATTCGACTGTACAGTATCTAAATCTTCAAAATTTGTATCGAATATTATAATAACATATAGTAAATAGTTGAGCTTAAAATGGCATAAAAAAGAACAATGGGCGCGGCACCTTCAATATAAAAAAATACATTTTATGAGATATATAAAAAACCAATACGCCTATAATGTTTTTTTGTCTTTTACTTTTATCCCATTTGTCTTATTCAAACTAAAAATTGATACGATCAGTGTAGGGGAAGTAATACCCCACACAAAACAACTCCTATGATTTATTTTAGGAACAATAAATGTTGGATTTTTCAATCCTGGTATTAAATATCCAATAATTATTTTGGATATGATCAAAGCAGAGGGCATGGTACCTCCCATACATAGAAAATAAATTAAGTTTCATATCAAAAAATACATTTGATGTCATTTCTGGAAAACTGTAATCTCTATTCGGTTTAAACTTAATACGAGCTACTTTTAATAATAAGTTCTTTATTTAAACCAAAAAAAAAATCGGAGAAGGGGCAGTGATACGCGCGAACGAATGAAATACTATTTATGACAATTACTGCATAAAATGTTAAAATATTTCTCCTAATGAATACAACGTAAAAACTTTGTTCGGGCAGCAAAGCAGTCCGGGTACTTCTAGTCTTATATCAATTATAATACATAGTGTAGTATAGGAAGTAATCGAGACTGACTGGCGACAACTTTCTTATATCTCTATACATATATGTATATAAAAATTATGTGTATGTTCGTGATCGATAAACTCAAAAACTACTGGACCGATTTTGTCTAAATTTTACATGCATGATCTATGGGCCGTGAGGAGTGTTTCTGTGTTCTTCCGAAGATGGCGCAATATTTAGTTTATTTGTGTTTTGCCCGATAGAGATTAGCGCGATAACCCTAATCTCTGTTTCGCTGTAGCCAGCCACGCAGACCGGGCCCAGCTAGTGTTTTATATTTTAAGTTATACTTTTTGTCATTGGACACTACAATTTCTGTATGCAATCTGTTGCATAAACATCTATTTTAACTAATCATTGTGAGTTATTTTCATTTGCAAATACCAGCCTTTTACATACATATATCTAATAATATTCAAAAAATAAAATATGTTTTAAAATTGCGTACACTGTGCTAATAAAGTGTAATAAACGGGTTAAAATTACGAAAAAAATACATAAAATTTCTCTTGGTGTTTTCATGCGTTTATTTTGTTTTGTTATGAGTCTTTCGTGCATGTATGATGATGTTTTAATTCATTCATTTAATTCATACATAATCAAAGTAGTGTTTCCGGTTAAACTATAAATTTAAGCAAACATACATATGTACGTGCACATACAAACATGTTTATTCATATACATATGAATATGTATAGAAAGATAATACCGCCAGTACGTGTACGAAAGAAATAAAACTTTTACATAGAACGAAAGCAAAAGAAAGCATTCAAGTGTCAGAACTTGTAAACATCTTGAAATCATAAAACACGTAAAATTGCGTCAAACATTTTAAATTAGTAATAAAAAAAAGCTGTAACATTTTTCAACAACACCTCATAATTACTTTTTATGTTTTTTATTCAAATCATCTTCTTTATTGAGTTACTTGACAAATTTGAATGTGGTAGATAGACTTACAAACTGCATCATTATTTGAGTTAATTGTCTAGAATCTAGACCTTTTTGATTTAAAAAATTTAGGTCGTCTTTTATTTGTTTTTGTTAAGCAAGTAAATGTTATTTTTTTTAATGACTCAAGATCATTAGATTGTAAAGTTTTAAGTATACAGCGGTTGGGATCAGAAATTACGGCCGTTACATTGGTACCATGCTTAGTTGTGGAAATCACTCAAACCACCTGAGCTACAGAACGCTTTAAAGAAAAGCTTACAATTGGTATGTAAACAAGAAATACAAAATACCCCGTACACTAAGGCGGGTCGAAAAAAAAAAAGTTTTGTCAGTATAACCGTATAACTGTTGTCTGTTGTCATGGAGAAAGGCAAATTTTCTGGATGTAAATAGTAGCTGTTGTATTCTATTGTAGGTCGTATTGCGTTCTCTGTATTTTGGGATAAATTTCGAATCCATATATAACGACTTCCGTGTGTGGATTTTGACTGGTTCTTCACGAGAAACCAAAAGGCTGCATAAACTTTTACCATAAACTGAACTATGTTCATTAAAGCTTCTGACGGCTTTTTCTTCGATATATAAAGTCAAAGTCATCTATCTAGGCGCTGTTGTAAACCACCGAGAAAAAGAAAAAAGATATAAATTTTGAGGCGTGCCATAAAAGTGAATATGTTAAAAGGTAAGCATACTAAATTTTAGAAGGACTTTCTTGTCACGTGTCATAATTGACATCTTTGATTTGACGATAGATTAAAAAGTCACACAGGGCAAAAAGGAAGCCATAGTCAAGCCATGACCAACGATAAGCGATGTGATGAGATCGGACTTTAATAATATAAACAAGTAACAGTGCTATATTCGGCCGTGCCGAATCTTATATACCCTTCACAACGTGTAGTCATGCAATAACAATTGTTTGTATCACCATTCATCCCATATAAAATACGTGCATACGTACACGTTAGAATAAATGTGGCATCGAATCCCAGCTGAGCCAAAAAATTTTATTTTATTTTATTTAATATATTATTTATATTTTATTATTTTTTTTTATATTTTTTTAAAATTTTTTTAAAAACAATTTTTAGAAAAATTTTTAAAAAATTTTTTAAAATTTTTTTTTAAATTTTTTTAAAATTTTTTTTTTGTAGTTTTTTTTATTATATTTTTCTTATTTTTAATATTTTTTTTTTTGTAATTTTTTTTTGTTTGGTATGTTTTTTACATGTATCTATGTATGTATGTTGTTGTTGTAATTGTGAAAAAAAACGAGGTGGTCGTGGTTTTTTGCTCATATCTCAGAAAGTTATGGGGCGATTGTGCTGAATTTCAATAGCGATTCATTCCTGGATATTTCCAAGAGATTGATACCATATACAGATCTGAGGAACATATAGTTGCTTCTATAAGTTGATTTTAACCAACACACGGACAGACGGGCAGACGGACAGACGGTCAGGGCTTAATCGACTCCTCTATTCATAAGCTTTCAGAAAATATATACTTTATGGGGTCGGAAATGAAAATTGTAGAAATTACAAACGGAATGACAAAGCTATATATACCCTTGTGCACCACAGGTGAAGGGTATAAAAATAAAAAGTACTGTATTTTGGGGCGTGGCAAAACATTTTTTCCTGTTTTAGAAACTTTATTGACATCTTTGATTCTAGGTAGTGACTGGCACAACTCTTTTAGTATTGAGGCCGACCCGCCTTACCGTAAACATATTCTATCGCAAAAGAACTTTAAATATCACAAACTGCAAACAGCAACATTTAAACTAAATGTTCACATTTCAAAATCTTTAAACAAAAAATAAAAGAAAGCAAGAAAATGCTAAAACAGAATCCCGCCAGAAACTTCAAGAAAACACACTGTCAATGAGACATGCTTTATAATTAAATTGATGGCATTAACTTAAGTTTATTAATATTTTTTTTTTTTGTGTTGTGCCATAACTATAAAAATATATTTTAATGTAAAACGAAATTAAAAACACTCTCACGATTACATTCTGCGACGTATTTTAAATGTCAATTTGTATGGCAAATCTTGTTACTATGGAATTCTGTTCCATCTTTCATCTTTTTCTCTTTGCTCAGCTGACTATATAATGGAGAGGACTTTCACCTTTGATTCTAAAGGTTTTAATAGCTTTGTCATTCCTTTTGTATTTGATGCAATATTAATTTCTGAACCTATAAAGGATATGTTTTCTAAAAGCTTATAAAGTAGAGAGTTGATGGAGTAATGTCGGTCTGTCTGTCAGTTGGTTAAAATATAACTTTCAAAAGGCACCACATTTGCACAGGCCTGTATGTGTTATCAACCTTTGGAAATATGCGGGAGTTAATCGCTATTGAAATCTAGCCAAATCACCACATAATTTGTTAAATTATGAGCAAATAAACACGACTGCCAGCCCTAGAATAACGTCTGTGGCTGTTTATAGATATAAGAAGACTAGGGGTATTCCTGAAAAAATTTTGGACAAAAAAATTACTAATCGACAAAGTTATGAAGTAGATGTGACTTTGAATGATCCAAAAGAGATAGATAGTTTTAATTTGTACAAAGCTTAGTAGCTTGGTTGGTATGTTGAATTTTTTTCCAGTTGTTATAATTTTAAATTGTTAAACACGTTTCTATTAACTATAAAGATAAATCTACATTTAATTGCATGAAGTTCGTAAAAAATTTGTCCATTTATATAACATGATCAAATAAAAATTGTTTTTAAATAAAAGATAAGTCAGTTTTTACACAATTAATTAAATGTCAACATTAAAAACTTGATGGGTCCTGATATAGACAAAATAGCGACACGGTGGAATATGCTTTGACTTAACGTCACTTTTAGTTAAATATTAATACAAATTTGAAAGTGTTGGTTTGTTTTTAAAAAAATTATTTCCACTGTTGCATCACTGGAATGAAGTTTAACATTCACAAAGTTTGTCTTGTAACTTGCTGATTAGTTCAGGACATTTTATTAATTTCACCTTATCAAATTTGATACTTCTTCGTGTGTGTTAGATTGAAAATTCGTCTTCTTGCTGCAACATAAATAGTTTGTACTTGCAGCTACTTAAGACCCATTTTAAGATGTGTTTTACCATAGATAAAGAAGTAGTTGAATTTTTTTTAAATATTGTCGTTGTCAAGCGTAACTGACTTGTTGCTACACAATTATGTTTTTCAGTGCAATCCAGTACGATAAATGCATGAGATGCTATTGTACTTGTACGCAAACCGACCTAAGAAATATTTTAAAATTTCACTGCAAAAGCAAAAAAATAATTAATAAAAAATTATTTAATTAAAATGTCAAACTCCATATACAAAATAAATTAAAATTAATTGGTAAGTTAAAATTCCTAATAAATACATTAGAACGTTGCAATGTGGCCGGATTCTTAATGCCGTAGTTTTTAATCCAATATTCAATAACAATAAATATACTGTACGCGAAAGAGATCAATAATAAAACATTTTTAAAATATTTTTTTCCTCAAAAATTGCACAATTTAAAATATTTAGTAATATTTTTTTTTTGTAAAATTTACAAAACATATAAAATTACTACTTAACTGTCAATCAATTGATTTAAATATTAACTCAAATATCTTAAATGAGATCGTTTTTTCTCGTCTTTTTAAAATATATACAGAAATTCGCATCTTTTATTATTATTTGCAACTTTAATTAAGGCCTTTCAAGAAAAGAAAAAACAATTTAAAACAAATAAATTAACAATAATACACATTTGTGGTTGCATTTATGTTTTTGCATATGTATAAGTGTAAATATAGAAACAATTTAAAAACGATCACCCGAACACACCGACAAAATAACACCTTGCTCTGTAAACTGTAATCTTAAAATAACAGTACATTTTGAAAATTTAACATTTAGATGCAAGCTTTTTATATATTTATGCAGCAATTTTGCTGCTTTTAATGAATCTAAAGATATCAAATCATATGTGATATATGACACCGAACTAAGAGATATATCTTTTTTCTGTGTATTCTGCAATGGAGAATATAAGAAAAGAAAAGTCATTTCTAAACAACAAGGTTAAACAACTATTGTCTGTTACATGAGTCAATTATTTATACCTGTTTCAAACTGTAGTGGTGAAGCTAATGCCCTATCCTTCACTAGAATGATATAGCGCATACAAAGTGATCATTTATTGCTTATTTATGTGACTATATGGGTATAATTTTAATAAATGTCTTTGTTGTACGAACGTACGTGGTTGTATGAGTGTGTGGTGGCACATTTAGAAGAATGACATCATTTAACCCTAAACACTTAAGTGTATAATTTATTCCATTTACTATAGTTCTAGCCCGTATGTACTTACTCATATAGACATACTCACAATTGTACGCATTTGTTTTCACAAAACGATTGCAGTAGTAGTTGTTCAATTTAAATTTTTAAATTCGCATTTTTCCTGGTACTCAAATAACAATGGACTTACTTACACTTACACTGACGAACAATGAAAATAATGCATGCGTAATAAGTGTTTAACAAAAATAAAACTTTAAAAAGTTGTAGGAGTTTTTGGGGGAAATGGAAGATGACTTTTGAATTTTTCTCTTTATAAATTCCGTATTAAAAGATTAATTTTATTTCATATTCAATTGAATTGAATTAAATTTATTATTATGCGTTTAGACTTGACTTGTTTTAGATTTTACAGATGAATTACGTACATAAATGTACTGCTGGTAGACGTGTTTGAAATTCATAATTTGAATTATTTTATTTTTTATTTTTGTGGTGAAATTTTGGCTTCATCCACCGAAAATGTCTGCCAATAAATTTTTGTTTTCAAGGTTTATCTTGCACTTCTTTTGATAGATGTGCTTGTTTGTTGGTTTTTGCGCACACTTTTACATTGAATTTTGTAAAAGAAAAAAATAATTTAAAAAATTATGTAAAAAATTTTAAATATCACCCTAATGCAATTACAGGTTTTCTATGTAATTATATTTAAGAAAATAAAACCTGTAAGAAATTTTTGCTTTTATCTATTTTGTATACATGTGAACATTCATATTTAAATATCTATAATGTATCCGGTACTGTTTTAAATTGCCTAGAAAGTGTTTTTTTACATGCTAGAAAGTTTACCGGTTTTAGAGATTGGTAACCTTTTACATATTACATTTTTACAATATAATTAAAAATCTTTTTGGAATGTGAATGACACGGCATATTTGTTCATCAGGTAGTCTTAATTATCAGCTAAATTTACTTTTTGCTTTAAATTAGCTGACAAGCTCTATAGATTAAAAAAAAATTTCTCTCGCTTACTTCAAATACGAATCTAGTCAATAACAAGTAACAGTGCTATATTCGGCCGTGCCGAATCTTATATACCCTTCACAACGTGTAGTCATGCAATAACAATTGTTTGTATCACCTCATCTCATATAAAATACGTACATACATGTAAAAACATAAAAAAAAAAATAATAAAAAAATTAAAAAAACTAAAAAAAATTTAAAAAAAAAATATAAATAATATATTAAATATAATAAAATAAAATTTTTTTGGCTCAGCTGGAATTCGATGCCACGTTTACTCTAACCAGTATGTATGTAGGTTGTTGTTGTAATTGTGAAAAAAACGAGGTGGTCGTGGTTTTTTGCTCATATCTTAGAAAGTTATGGGGCGATTGTGCTGAATTTCAATAACGATTCATTCCTGGATATTTCCAAGAGATTGATACCATATACAGATCTGAGGAACATATAGTTGCTTCTAAAAGTTGATTTCAACCAACACACGGACAGACGGTCAGGGCTTAAGCGACTCCTCTATTCATAAGCTTTCAGAAAATATATACTTTATGGGGTCGGAAATGAAAATTGTAGAAATTTCACACGGAATGACAAACCTATATATACCCTTTTTCACTGTGTGAAGGGTATAAAAACAGTGTGTCAATGTTTTTTCGTTGTTCTTATTATATTTAAAAGTTAATTCAAAATTTTCGTAGATATTTATGTAATAAAATTCATCTTAATTTCATAAAATGATTTCTTTTCACTGAAAACTCTTCTAAACTGACCCCCAGCGTATGTCCACATTTTATTTTCCTCATATTTAAACAAATTTTTTTATATACATATTTGCATTCTCTTCACCTGTTGTGCCAAGGGCATAAAGTATTTCCAACCTCATAAAGTATTTATTTTCTAAAAACTTTTTAATAGGGGAGTAGATCGAGAAATGTCAGTTATTCCGTTTGTTGATTGAAATCAACTTTTAGAAGCCCCCACATGTTGCACAGATATATATGTATGTGGTATCAAGCTGTTGAAAATATCCGGTAATGAGTCGCTATTAAAATCCAGAATAATCGCCTAAAAACTTTTTGAGATTTGAACGAAAACACACGACTTCCTATGATTTTTTAAATATTTTTATATATTTTATAAAATAATTTTTTTTAATAAATCAAGTTATTAAAGCTCCAAATAATTATAAAACAAGCAATAGTATCGGAAATTATCGCCGAGAAAAACTGAAAAATCGGTCTGAAAATAACTGAGATTTAAGCACAAAAATAAAAATTTTTCAGTGTTTTCTCGAAAATTTATAAATGAATATCGATTGTTTAGCTTTTGTACAAAATAGACAATTAATATGGGTATCAAATAAAAGGACTCGACTAGTGAAATAAAAAACACTACACAAAAAGAAAAATTAAGTTCTAAATCCAAAAAATAAATTCTTAAATTTGGCCGAAATCGTGCTTGAAAATTCAAGCATGTACATACAAAACGGGCTTATTTAAAATAATCAAGTACAAGACTATTAAAATTAGAACAAACTTCTTAAATTAAGTCTTATTTTTCTCAAAATAAAAAATGACTTCTGTATATTTTCAGTCATTTGCATAGATAAACACACTCTATAAAATTTCAAGTATGTTGTTATAATTCTCATTTTGTTTGTCATACTTTAGTTATAAGTAATAATGTTTAAGACAACAACGCTTTAGCAGTTTACGAGTTAACTAACGTTACATGCTTTGTCCATTATTTTTCTTTTTTAGTTTTAATAAAACGTATCGCTAAAAAATGTCAAATGGTAAGTTGTAAAGATACTGGTACTATCCAACTATCGAACCAAGTTACGAATTTTGAAACAAGCGCATCTTTTGACTAAATAATTCAATCTCATTTATACTTAAATGAATCTTTTTCTGAGCCTACATCAAGTACGGTTTCGGGCTTAATCAAGCTAATAATTCTTAAAATCAAACTTTTTTCAGCTTAACTATTCTTAAAATTAAGAAATTAGTACCTGACAGATTCATTCTTAAATCAAGCATTTTGTACTTGGCTTAAGATAATCCATACTTACCGAACTTCTAACACCGCTAAGGCTTAATTAAAGTACGGATTACTTGGTTTGTTGTTTAAGTGTATAAAAAAATTTAAGATTTAAAGATTTAAGATGGTGGCTGCCACTACAAAATGGCGTACAATAAATTTATATATTAGTTAAATCTGGTAATTAAAAATGTACCTCCTAAATATATTTGAATCAAACGTAAGGGCTACTGGTCAAGTGCGTAAAATTAGTGTAAATTATGAATTCAAGCTGTGTCCCAAATAAAATAGAACAATCCCACAATATTGGTATCAATTGATATCAAGTAAAAGTAGAATACAGTAAACTAAGTTAAAATCCAAGATGGCAGATTGTAATTATTTTTTTTTTAACTCCATTAATTTGGGTATCAAATTAAATGGCTTGACTAGTAGAATATAGTTGACGATATAAACATTAAAAATCAAATGGCATCGAAAACAATACAGCAAAATGACGTATAACATTAAATCTGAAATCTAGGCTAAGCTACGATGTGGATATACATACGACATAATAATTATTAAGGAATTTTTATTAGTTTAACTTTTCCGTATGTTAAGTATTAAATAATATAAAATAAATATAATACAGCCTTTTTCCATAAAAAAAATACTGTATATAAGAGCCTTACAATTTTCAAAAAAAAATTTTTTTTGAATTAGGCCGTAAATCATATGTATGCATGTACATACAGTCTGTTAAGAATGAGTTTAAACCTTTAAAATCAACATTTGTTAATTGAGTTTTACTATTTATACCGATTTTTATTTCCTAGGAATGTGGCTTTTGGAAAAATCTTAAAAATTTTAAAGTTTTGGTTCTTAAATTTTTTTATTGCTTTTTGAAAACAGAATTTTCCGGTGCATCTTCTGATCTCCCTGCTATTAAAATCGGAGAATGCGTTTTCAAGTTATGACAAAATATATTAGGCAACCCAACGATTTAGAGAGTGAAATATGCCACGCCTTTAACAGAAAATCCTTAAGTACTAGAGAAAAACGGAAAACAGATTTGAATTAAGGGCATCAAAATCCATATAGTCCACATACTTTTATTTCTAGCAGAGACAAAAAAAAAATTTTTTGAGCAGTGTACTTTTGTTGCGCAGTGTAATTTTCTAGATTTCTTATATCATACTACACCTAAAACTATCAAAAAAAAAAAACTAGAACTTTTAATTCAAAAAACACGTTTAATAATTTTGGCCAACTTTTCAGGCCAAATACTCCTCTGTGCGCCGGAATAATAATTTACAAAAATGTATTCGAATTTTTTTTTTTATAATAATAAACTGAATTTTTAAAAAGACAAATTGTTTGACAGTAAAAATTTTTTTATGTAAAAAATTTACCAAATTTAATTTAAAATTCATTTTCATTTTAACAAAATTTGATAGTGTCATAACAAAGTGTATTTACAATTTAGATTAATCTGTCGATTATTAAACTGAACTTCAGTTGCGTTGCCAGCTGGCAACTACAATTTCTCGGTTGCCAAGTTTTCATATGAAATTGTTTGCTGTTAGTTGCTAGTTGCCATCTGTAATGCCTTTTTTTTTTGCAACTTACAACGTAACTAAGGTTGCTATTCATAATCGACCCATAAGATTCTTTAATAAAAAATTTTGAAACGAAATTTTTTTTATAATTTTTTTTAGTACCAAATTTTTAATACAGTTTTCTGCATCAAAAAGAGTTTATAATAATTTTACTTAATAGAACATTTGTAAAAATTTTTGCTTATTGAAAACAAATAACTCGTGATTTAAGCAAACAAAAAATTTCATAAAAATCGAGGAATGATAAATTAAAATCTAAAAAATAACTTAAAACATTAATGCACTGCAAACCGCTTAAGATCTTCTATCCAACCCTCCATCAAATGTTATGTACTGTAACGCAAAAGTTGACAAGAACACAAAAGAATGACAAAAATTTGTTTAAAGTAAATGAGTTTTAAGAATATTTGTTTCCTTTTTCTCTGCTTGTTGCCCAAAATATTTTCGTATATCTTAATGATGCTTTTAGGAAATTCAACAAAAAAAAGACAGAATAATAAATTTTTCTTATATACGATAAAATGGGATGAACAATAAGTAGCATGACTCATTCAAAACAACGTGAAAAACGCATGCTTGAAAATACGGTTAAAAATAAAGGTTGCACGCAAGCGTATTAACAACACACTATTTAATACTTCTTATTAAAGATAAAGGTAAATAAACAACCCTTAATGCAATTGTGTAGAGTATTTAAGTGCATAACAGGGGAGAGGAAAAATAAAAAAGAAGGCCATTGAACCAGTGTTGACAACTCTACAAAGAGCAAACAGCACCGCCTACGGCTTAAAAATGGATAAATATAAAAAAGAAAATAGGCTGTGCCTCAACAAATCGCTATACCGGGCATTAAGTTCATAGTAACAGCAAGTACATAATGCTTTCAAATCGCTTTTTGTTAGTCTTATACCATAGACAGACGACAGCGTTAATTTGCATTAAAAGTCTTAATTCGAATTAACTATTGAATTATCCCCATTCCAATGTGTATTAGATTTCACGTAAATGCACTAAATCAAATTGAATTTATACTGCATTTAGCAATTTCAATATGGCAACACGGTCGGCAATCAATCAAAAAATTAAAAAATCAAAAATGTAAAATAAAAATAGATTCGATATGTTGAAATTTTTTACATATTTTTTGGAATGCCTTTCTGTTTAGGCGAAAGATTTCCTTAATACTGGTATCGTCCATCGTAAGCACGTCACTCTCCCAAAAAGTGCTGTTACGGTCCTTTAAAAAAATACCACATATGTAACTATATACATACATAGATATGTATGTACATAAGTATGTATGAATTACAACCTCTATGAAAAGATACCATCAAACCTACGAATTTCCACAATTCCCTTTCTCTTATTTCAGAGTCTCCTTCTGCCATCCCAACTTATAGCAACATGTTCAGATCTGTGATTACTAGTGCATTTACAATTTTTAAAATTTTTACTAAATGCAGAAACAGTCGTCTGTCACAGCAAAATTTTAATTTGCATTAGTGAGATTTTAATGCAAATCAACTCTGTCGTCTGTCTATGGTATTAGGCATTCTTTAAATATCGGACTAGTCTCTCATCTACAAAGGTAAAAATGTATTAACAATTAAGAATTTTGAAACAATCTACATATAATTTACTTACTTATGAAATAAATTTTCAATACTTTCAATTTAATGAATTGCAAATAAAATAAATACAAATAGTTTTTTTGCACTTTTATATTTTTGTCGTTTTTATACCCTTCACGGAGAGTGAAAGACTATATTTATATATATACATAGGTTTGCCATTCCGTTTGAAATTTCTACAATATTAATTAAAGTATTTATTTTCTGAAAGCTGACGACTGATCATTGTGCGTCTGTTCGTGTGTATGTTGTAATATGTTTTTGTTAACAAGACGTGCGTTTGGTTTCAAAATTTCAAGAATATTCGGGAGCAGATCGGTATTGAAAATCAGCATAATCGGCCCATAACTTTTCTAGATATGAGCAAATAAATACAACTGCCTCTGTTGTTATCCTTATTTTTACCACACAAATTAAAATTTTCCAGTCCTAGGATAATTTATAGACACGCTTGTGACTGTTTATAGATATGGTATGCGCCTCCAGTTATAGGCAAAAATTATTTGGAAAAATAAATTATTTCAAATATAAAAATTTTTTCGAGCTTCCAAATAAAATTATAAAATATAAAATTATAAGCTGTGGATTTAAAATTTATTTTTGTAAAAAAATACAAATCGTTTTTGAGATATAAGCGCCAAAGTACAACTGCTTTGGTGTTTTTCCTAAAATTTACAAACAGAAATCGATATTTTTGAGTTTCTATACAGCCGAGAGAGGCAGAAAGGGCATAAATAAAAGAACTTGACTAAATAAATATAATAAATTATAAAAAAATTAAAATCATGAACTCCGCTACTATAAAATGGCGGTCAACAAATTTATATAAGCGTCAAATTTAGTATTGCAAATTTTAACCCTTGATTCAATAAACAAAATGGCGTAACCCCATCAATATGGGTATTAAATGAAAGGGCTTGACTAGTAGAATACATTTAACTATGTGAAAATTTTAAATCAAAAATGCCGTCGGAAATAGTAAAGAAAATGATGTATAACATGATATATGAAATCTAGGCTAAGCTATGATGTGTTTACTATATCTGTGCACTTGATGGTGAAGGGAATTGTTGTAGAAGGTACAGAATTTAATTTTTTTTAATTTTTCTACAAAAAAACACCAAAATGTATGAACTGTATGAAAAACTGAAAAAAATAACAGTTTTTTTAAAAAACTAATATTTTTAAAAATACTCGATCGAATAAAGAAAAAAAAGCACCAAGAAATACCCGAAAAGCACCTTTTTGTTAACGCTGCATTGAACACATTGACATATTTTTGATTTAGACAAACTTTTGAATGCACCAAGCCAAAGAAAATTTAGCATGATAATAAAAATGCATTTTCATGTGTCTGCAATGTGTTTTATAGACAAACACACACACACACACAGACAGACTATAAGAGATGATGAAAATTATTTCATTAGGATGTTTGCTCGGTAAAACATGTAAATGTTTTGCTACATTTATGAAATTTTCAAATTGCAAACTTATTAAGAAAAAAACACATAAATTTATGTATTATACTAGAACGTTCGTTAAATACAAACAAGCGTATTTAGTCAGCAGGCACCATGCATCGATCCATATGACTAAAAACGAATATCCATCCACCATATTGGTTGGTGGTTAAATTCATATACAAACATAAAACCCAACATAAAATCAGCGAACGACCCCAAACACATGTGCAAAATCTTTTAATTCTTTATTATTTTTGTACATTTTTCTTCTTTATTTTTTCGCAAATGTTGTTGTTTGTTTTATTTTGAACTCTTATAAATTACCCGTAAAAACAAAACAAGGGGTAGTAGATACAATTTCGTTGGAAATAAAGTAAATAAAAAAAAAACAAAAGATTTATGTTTTTCCAATCATTTTTGTTCTAAGAATAATCCATAGGAAGTGTCTGTCATATAATCCTTTTAGTGTAAACTCCAGCAAACTAAATTATTTATAAGTGTGGCGTCTTTGTTATTGTATAAAATATACATTGTTCTGACAGCTTCATTTACTCCAGCATTAGGAGATTTTCGAAGAAGGTAGTATTTTTATGAAAAGCCATTTTAATTAGTTAATGGAGCTATTGAAAGAAGACAACTTGTGGGGCAATGAAAAACAAACGCATATCACAAAATTAATGAATTACTGTTGCAAAAAAAAAAAAAAAAAAAAATCAAAAGACAATGTGACCCAGCAAACATGTACAAGAGATGTTATTTGAAATAAAATTACGGTTAAAATTTTCCCATAAAGAGGAACAAATTTTCTATAAGACCAAGTCGATGCAGTAAAGTATTTAAAAATAGAGAATTTTTTTTTTATTTTCCAACAATAAAATATGTTTTGAATTTTTTTTAAAAAAAAAGAATTTTTTGAAAGTTTTGTAACTTAAAAAAAAAAAAAATATTTTCCAAATTTTTCTTTAAAAATTTAAATTTTTTTTCAAACAAATAATTTTTTTTAATGATTTTTTTTTAGTTTTCCTTAAAAAATGTTTCGAACGTAATTTTTTTTATCAATAAACATGTTTATTGAAATTTTGTATAATCTTTTTTTTTAAATTTTCTATAGAAATTTATTTCTCAAAATTATCTATAAAAATTTATTTCTTAAAAACTTTCTGTAAAAATTTATTTTTGAAATTTTTCTAAAATTTTTTTTTTTTCAAAATTTTCTGTATTGAAAATTTTCTGTTAAAAATTATGTATCGAATATTTTCTATGTATATATGTATATATATGTACTTTTAAATAAAAATAACTCACTTTTTAAACGGCAGATGGCAAAGAAATAAAAAAACCTTTTACTTCAAAATTGTTTTTTGTTTGTTTATCTGTAGTAAAATTTATCTCGACTTGAATATTCTTAACATTTAATGTGGTGTTTGAATAAGGAGTAAGTCAGAAAAAATGTATACACACTACTCCAGCCATAACTTATCCATAGTCCAACAAATTATTATTAAGATACTATATTTTCTAAATCATTTATCTTCATCTTCAATTTGTTTTAAACTTTCGGTCAAAATGGAAAACGAAAAAAAAGTATGTTGAAAAATAATAAAAAATTTAAAAAAAACCAAAACTCAACTGTTTCAATAGCCATTAACAAATAAATGAAAGACTGGAACCATTAAAGAAAACCTGGATCAGAAAAAAAAAATTGCAACAGATATTAGTAAAACAAAAAAATAAATCAAACAACTCTTTCGAAAAGCACCGAACACATTTAACAGAAAAGTAGCCCGTTAAGTTAAATGCTCTGATCCATATAAAGTTCAGTTTCAGATCATATTGCTGTAAACGATCGAAAAAATTTAGGTTAAATTTTATGAAAAAATTCATCTGTTGTGTGGTAAATAATGAAACTTATGTACTGGCTGAGTTTTCACAACTTCTGGGTCAAGATTTTTATGTGGCTGATGGACGAGGTAATGTTTAAAAATAATATCGACCAAAAATTCCCCAAAAAGTTTCTTGTGTGGCAAGCCATTTGCAGTTGTGGCAAAACAAGCCAACTTGTAACATCAGGCACGATAAACACAGAAATAAATATATATTACGGACTACCTACAAAAACGGCTTTTAACTCAAAGCACAGAACACCTTCATATTTCTGGCTCTATTTGGCATCATGTCACTATTAAAAAGGGACCTTAAGTGGTATTCGAACAATACTGTAATGTTTGTATCACGGGAGGCAAATCCACCCAACCGTTCACAAATTCGGCCTGTGAAAAGGTGTTGGGCTCTTCTTAAAGAAATAATCAAAAAACATGTCCGATTTTAAGCGTAAGTGTACCACCTCGTCCAAAGTGATAACGGAAGCAACTATCTTTAATAGTAAGATTTTCGAAAAAATTGGATGATATTTTTAAACATGAGTAATATGCCAATATTTTAATTCTTAATGACTTTGTACAGTATTTGAATCAATTTGCATATTTTAAAGAATTTTTATATATAACGGTTTAAGTTTAATTTAACTTAATATTTAAAGGTATAAGTTTTTTCTGGTTCGTTGTTCACTTCAAAATCGAATTTAACTGAGAAAAAAACGATTTAAGCAAAGCGTTCGCATGTTCGATCAGCATACTTAAATTATGGTATAAGTAAATTTTTTACACTGCAAACTTTAGTACAATTCAATAGCTATTCATTGATTTTATTGAACTTTATTAATTTATTTAAAATTTGTTTGTTGATATATAATAAATTGGACCAAAACACCTAGTTAAAAGAAATTGACAATATGATGCTACATTAACTGTTTATTTATTTCGTTTCTAATAAGCTGTGTAAAGTTTACACAAAATAATTTTCTTTTACATGCGAACAAAATACATATTGTACTTTTGTCCTTCTCAATCATGGTTTCTTTTCTGGTGTTATTTATTTTGATTGCGTTGAATTTTTTGAGCAAAGCATAAGCAAGTGAATGAACGGAGTTAAGCAAAGAATAATACAAAAACAAAAATTTTTACTTAATTGAATTGCACATAAAATATTCAAATAACTTCTGTTCGAAAACAAATCATGATTGTGAATGGATTTACTTAATATGAATAATGATACAAATGCTTAATATCTCTTCCTCTTATGGTGCCGTATGCTGTAACAACAATAGTAATTAAAACCTTAAATTTATTGTTTCGCTTATCCTGAATAATATAAAGAAAAGGAATCATTAATTTATACACTCAGATATGAGTTTTCTGCATGTGTTCTTTTACATAATTTTTTTTTTATGTGCGTTTTGATTTTTTACTCCCTTCTCTTTTTTAAAAGGAAAACCGCATTAAGCCATGTGCGATTAGCTAGACTACGTCAATTTAAAGCGTCTAATTCAGGATGTTTGATTTTAGATTCTAATAATTAGGGATTAAAAGTTATAAAACGCGGAAAATAACAGGAAAAAAATGTTCTCTTTTAAAACAATATTATTTTAGTTTATTTATAGTTCTTAAAACGTTCATGATAATTTTGCGATTATCTTTGTCAAGGTTGTTGTTGTTGTTGTTTGTAGGCAAAGCAATAATCAGTTGCTAATTTTTTTTGAGAAAATTTAAAATAAAAAAAAAATTAAAAATTTAACTTCATAAAAATATTTAGATTAACATTTTAAAAATATGTTCATACCTACTTCTTAAAATTATCGTAAACAATAGAGTATTTTAGATCAACTCTAAAAACTTTTTTTTCAAGCCGATAAATTTTTATAACAAATTCCTTGAAAAAAAAAATTTTTTTTTCAATCCCTTCCCTTAACCAAATGTCAAGTGCTGTGGATGCTCTTTTGACCCTTGAACAAAAAAAAAAAAAACCAAAACAATTTCATTACCGTTTCATTTATGCATCTTTCTTCGTTCAGAAACAACTTCTGCTGTTGCAGACAATGACTGATGTTTTGGTCTACAAATTATCAGCTGTTTCTTATTTTCATTGTGTATCTATATGTGTATGACATACAAAGTGCCAGAGCGTGTGGATATTTGTGTGGCTGTATGTGCCAAACTAACAAAATAACTATATTCATGTTCACTGTGCATTATTACTCATTCATTCACTCAGTCAGTCTCAGTCTGTAGCTAACGTCACTTCCCTTCAGACAAACAATCAGTTTCTTATTTTACGTCATGAATTATGTTTCGTTGTTACCGGTTCAAGTTTACAATTTAATTCGACACACACACGGTAGAGTTTTGTTTTAAATTTTTATCAACGAAATTCGAAAAAATAAGTAGTGCGAGCAAGTATTAAAGTGACGGTTTTAAATGCAGCCAAGCATAAAAATTTACAACGAACCATATTTTCAAACTAAACAAAAATAACAAATAAAATATTAAAAAATAATAATAAATAATGATAATTGAAAATGTAAACATTTTGTTTTAATTGCGTGTTAAACTAAATTGTTTTTTGCAAAAAAATTAAAATTATATAAATATTTAATTGAAAATAAGGTACATACATATTTTAATTGTATCTTTGTGAAAACTTTTCTAATATAAAAATAAGTCTATTTTAAATAATATATGCATTTATAAAAAATTATTATTATGTTTTAAACAAAACAAAAACGTTTTTTGTTGATCAATACCGATCATAATACTTTACCAGACTAAGTATATCTAAAGTATTAAAATATTTGTAAATAGTGAATTTTTATTTCGATTTCTTGTTAATTTGGTTTAAATACAGCTATGTATATGAGCTATAAAGTTTAAGTTCAACTAGGATAGGACATTTCTATGGAGTCGAAATTAAATCATATACCGATTACAATTAAAACTAATGAGATTTAGGTAAATTAAGTAATATGAACCAAATTTCAGTGATGCTCGGACTTTCGATCTTTACTGCAATAAAAAGGATATCGTTATTACGTTAATTAAAGAAGGGCGTAAGACTATTTTAATTTTGGACACTAGTTAAGCGCGGTAAACATTTCTAGCCCCAACAATATTTTTGTATTGTATTTTAAAATAAATTATTATAATACAAATTAATAGTTTATTGTTGTTAGTGTTAGTTAGTTTCTTAAACATTCCTCCCTCTGTTGTGTCCGAATTTTTATTTAATTCTCACCAATCTCCTAGGACTATTTGATAACCATTTTATTTATTTATTTATTTATTTGAATTTTGGCAACCAAGCCTCTAGGCCATAATTGGCTACAATGCTTTTTACTTAAACTATAAAAATATAATGTAAAAATTTAAATATAAATATAAAGGAATTAAAAATATAATGACAAGAAAATATAATGACAGAAAATATAAGCCAATCTAACCAAACTTGAGACCAAGATTGAAATATGTAAATGGATAGAGAATGGTCATTCAATTAAATACTATTTTTAGACAACTCGCGAAAAAGTTTTTTCCTAAAGGAATCAATATTAACATCAAACGTCCTTAAAGTATCCGATAACCTATTATAAGTTCGTGCCACTCTCACAAAAAAAGATCGTTTCAAAATTGAGGTCAATCTTCGTATGATCAAGTTTATGTTTCTATTAAATCTACAAAACCTAAAAAACTTAGGTATCTGCAACTTATATAACTCATAAAAGTGTAAAATATTTCTAAAATTTATAAATTCCATAAAAGAAAATCCTAAAAACTTCAAAACAAACGATGATATATGCTGACCAAATCTGATATTTTTCCATTTTCGGTTAGAAATGAGGTATCACTCGCAATATAAAGTAATATATTTTATAGTCCAGGATCCCAGGTACCTCAAAATAAAATCTAATCAAAATCCAGTTTTTTGAGCCAATTGTTTTCAGAAAGACAGAAGGACAAAAATTTTGAAAGGTGGTGTATTGTATTCTAGATCGTTGATTATATGCACCGTCATCAAATTTTCCAAAAACATTTTTTATATACAGATACAGTTTTTTACAATATTATAATAAGTTTTTATAACAAACATCAGCATAAACGCAAAATACCCCCACAATTTAAGTACAAAGTAGGGTTAAACATAATTTACCGAACATTTCGTTTATGTTAATTGAAAATAAAAAAAATTCATAAAAAATGTACACATTGACATACATACATATTTTTGCAATAATGTTTTAAGAAAATTCAATCACGTAATATTTTTCTTATTTATTTTTTGTTGCATTTTTGTTCTTTTACTTGTTGTAGTGTATGAAATTATGTTGAATTTTTTTTAAATATGTAGGTTCACAAATATATTTACATTTATTACACATTTAAAAAAAAAATATTTTTTAATATTTACTTATTTTTTTTAATATTTAGTACGTATTTGATATAGTTTAAAATTTTAAATTTTTATTTGTTTGTGTGTATTTTGAACTTAATTGATTTAATATTGACTATATAATTGGCTACTTCACAAGGTGTCCTAAGTGCAGTCAGTATTGTCACAATGTCATTATTTTGGAAAAAATTTTAAAGGTCTAAAAATTGTACAATAAACAATACAATTTTAAATGTTTTGGGAAAATATAGCATTATGACAATACGACACTTAGGACTTCAGGTGAATACGGCAATTATATTTATACAACTAACTAAAAAGTGTTAATTTAAATTATATTTTTTGCAAAGTGTTTGAAGAATTTTTCAAATATTGGTCAAGGTTAGAAAAAACATTTTTTTAATGATCATTAAAATTATATAGAGCAAATAATTATTAAACGTTTGTTTAGTTCAATACATAAAAAAATACACATGTAAAATACAGGTGCAAAAAAAGATATTAAAATATTTTTATATTTTAAAAAATATAAAATATTTTAATAAAAATTATAATTAAGTTTTAAAAATTCTTTAAAGTTATTTATTTCACGCTTTCCGTACAATACATTTTTTCGCTTGATTAGATAGATAGATTTTTTGAAATTTAGTTAGTATAAAAGTGACAATTTCTGAGTCTCGAAGTGTCATGCAGCACGGATGGAATTCATGGTACAATTGTACTTTTTATGGTACATTTTTGACCTTGTTGTTACCGTGGTACTACCGCGAGCTACTTGGTACAATTTAAAAATATGTCTATGTTCTCTTTAATTTTGTTTGTGTGTATTTTATTTTATACTGTCAGCTTCTCTGTTTTTTTTTTGCAATGCTGATGTCAAAGCGAATTCATGTACCAGCTGATGTACTTTATTGCAAACTTCTTACAAAAATCAGCTATTAATTTGGCACCACCTGGTACATGAATTCGACTATGTATTTGATATTAGCATGTAAGGTGGTCTTCAATAATGAAGTACTAAAATGGTTCCAGAAAAAATAAATTCAATTGTACCTCTTCTGGTGAAAATGTTTTCACACGAACAATTAAACTTTGAAGCGGTATTTAATATTTTTTATTGTATACTGGATTTTCATAAACATTTTTGATAAGTTTATGTTTTCATTAATAAATATTAAAAAAATGGTACCGTCATGGCCTGAAAAGTACATTTTGTTTTCATACATGGTACAAAATCATGAAAGCCATTTTCCTTCCCTGTCATGCAGTGTATTTTTTTAAGAGGATGCTATGCCTTCTCCTAAGAGATTTGACGCACAAATTTTTCGAATCTTATTCATTTTTGGTCTAAATAGAACATGCTACTCAATCACGCAAAAACGGCTGAACGGAAATAATGAAATTTGGCACACAGCTAACAATCTGGATTGACATAGGCTACCTTTTATCACAATAATCAGGCGAATTCGAAGAGTTGTGCAAAGAATATGGGTTTTTGTATTTAGCTTGTCGGTTTTTAAATTTTTCGACTGTTCAAAATTTCCAACGTCGTCTATAGAAGAATTTTTTCTTATACATTTGTATTAAATTCTATTCCACTAATATAATACAAATAAATGTTTGTATGTTAAAATGTTTAAATATTTTTATTTAATTAGGCAAAAAATTACTAAACGGATTTAAATGCAAATTGCATTAAAGATATATAACAACCTGAATTATTACATAAAGAGGCTACCTTTAGCGCCGATAACTACGCAGACAAAGTCACGGGCATAGGGTAGTTTGTACTAAACTAAAAAATTTTATAAACAGAACTAGTTCTGTTCCTACTAGGCTTTTGTGAACATGTCGATAAATTTCCTCAGAATTAAAAAATTATAATTTTCTAATTGAAATGTTAAAAATGTTTCAAAATTTTTCAAAAAGCAAAACTTTGTAAAAAAAAATAATAAAAAAGAAATGTTAAACATTTTTAAATAAAATAAATAAAAATAAATTAAAATGGATATTATACAACAAATTTTATAATATTAAAAAATACATAAAGTGATACATTTATACATTTTTTTAAACAATTTTAAAATAAGAAATAATTTGTTTGATACTTTTTTTATAAATACGTTTTTAATTAATTTATTATGATCCAAAAGAAAAGTTTTTACTTTTTAAGATTATTTCATTCAAATGTTGGCCGCGAATATGCCGTAAGTGGTTTATTCGAAAGGTGTAATTTTCAATCACTTTTCAAATGTATGATACCACAAGATCGGTCCCGAACGATTGATAGGTCCCGAATGCGAAAATAACTGCTCACAAATAAGGACTTTTACGCACTGTGTGCCGTAGCAACGTCTGGCTGATACCAAATGTTGCTGGTGCATGTGTTGTCTTCAATTTTAGTCCGTGCTAGTACTGGAAAAAGTTATTTATAATTTTACCTTTCCAATGAATCTCTTATAGCCTGTCCCTAAATAACATTTAAATGCAATTTTATATTTAAAAATTTTAATTTCATACCGAAAATTTTAAAGCAATCACAAAATTTAATACAAAATGTATTAAATAATTTATTTAGAAAAATCTATTGCATATTATTTCATCAGTTGGTTTGGATTCGTCAACTTTATTCAGCACTTATTTTGAACTACATCTGGCAAACTTCATAGATAAATAACAATTTTTTTTTCTTCTCTCAGTTTTTTCAAATGCCAAACTTCATATATCAAAAATATAAATACAATCTCTGCGAAATGCCATTACCTGATAAATAAATTTGTTTTCGTAAAATCAAAGTTTCTTAAGTTTAATTTTTTAATAACTGAATTTTAAAATTTTAGAAAAAATAAAACTAAACGAAAAGAAAATAAATAAAATATCAAAAATGTTTTTTGGTGCCTGCCAAAGATTAACGTTTAAGCGAGCAAAAATACATATTAATCAAATCCACTCACAATCATCATATTTTTTATCAGCTAAATTAGGTTGTTCACAAATCCAAGTTTTGGTAGTTTCATTTAATTCGGAAATATAGTTTTTGTATTTTTCCTCACTCAAAACCAAAAGTCCAACACAGTAAACAAATAACACATAGTAAAGTGAGATAGAACAAGTTAGAGTCTATACTCAAGCTCTTTCATTTGATTTTCTTTCGGTTGTATAGAAACTAAAAAAAGATCGATTTCCGTTTGTAAATTTTAGAAAAAACACCAAACAGTTGTACTTTGGTGCTCATATCTCTGCTGGTTTCAAACAGATTTGTTAGTTTTTCTTAGAATTATTTTTTAAGATTACGGCTTATAATTTGGTATCTAAAGCGTGTTCAAAAATTATTTAAGAGCTTGAAAAAAAAATATATATTTTTTTCAAATAATTTTTGCCTATAACTCTGTCGATTAGTAACCAATTTTTGCAAAATTAATCATGTATCTCCAGGAGCATAAACAATCTACGATTAGTAACAACTGTGTCTATAAATTATTCTAGGGCTGGAAAATTGTATTTTTGTGGTAAAAGTTGCGAAAAAACAGAGGAAGTCGTGTTTATTTGCTTATATCTCAGAAAATTTTGGGGCGATTATACTGATTTCCAATAGCAATTTTCTCCCGAATATTTCCGATATTTTTATACCTTACACGAGTCTTGGCGGTGTGGCGTCAAAAAGTTGATTTCAACATACAAACGGACAGACGGATAATGCTTAATCGACTCCCCCATTCATAAGCTTTTAGAAAATATATATTTTAAAATACAAACCCTTTTAAACTGTCGTGTAAAGGGTATAAGAAGGGAAACAGAATACAAAAACAACAATACAATAATTTTATTTCGCACAAATTAACGATGTTTAGAACAAAAAATTTTCACTCAGCCTAATACAAGCAATGCAAGTGAACTTGCCAGAAAAGTGCTTATTTTGCTTAAACTGACTATGTATGTATATACAAGAATTTTTCAACTATTATGAATTATTTAAGCAAATCTATGGCTATGCCGTTCTCTGCTGCATATTACCTAAGCTAAAAGTCTTGTAAGAGTTGAAACAGCCAAATACGACTCTTTTGTATTAAATTATTATTTCACTATTTGAATATTGTTTTTAACTTGAAAATAAGTTAATCCTAATAATAAATCCATATAGTTTTTATGATAGATTGGTTGCATAAATCTACTTAAAAACATTTGATTCGAAATAGAAATGACTTTGTAATCTAATACCGCTTTAAGTTGTTTGGAAGCACGAAAAAAGTTCTGAAATAAGAAATCTCACAATCTTATTTAACCATTAATCATTGTCTTAACCAAGCGTTTGAGTAAAAGAATTTGACAGTTGAAATGATAAGATTATAATTAGGGTTAAATTCTTCAAAAAAATAACACAACAATGAAATAATGTAAAAAAATATATAAATATTCTTTTAATCAGCCTAAGCAAATGAGTCATAAAGAATGTAATGTGTCAAAATGTAACCCTAAATTTGTTAATATTTTTCAATAAAAAGAAAATTAAAAAGTTACACAATTGTACTTATAAATCTGTATTGAAGTATTCTTTTAAATATTACAGCTTAAAAGTAGTCGTTTTCTTTGAACAAACAAAGATTTTAAATGGCTTTAGCAATTTGAGTTGCATATATGTTAATTTAAATATTACTTGAGTTTTTTTTATTAACTAATTAATAATCAGTTATGTATTGTTGTATCGATAGGTGTCGTAAAGATTTTAAAAAACAAATTTGTTTTCATTTAACAAATAAAACAATTTTTGCGTGAATGGGGAAAATAAATTTAAATTTTTTCTCCGATTTTTGTTTATTATTTTTTTTACATAAAGATGCTGCCTCAAATTTATTAACTCTCTTAAGCTTTTAAAGTAAAAGTTGCACTATTACAAAATTAACAACTTTTGTGACAGTTTTATGGTTTTTTTTTATACAAAAACAAAACAACACACAAAAACTCTTTCAACACTTTATTTAAAAAAAAAATTAAATATAACAAACTTATTTTGGATTATTTAATATATTTTTACATGATTTGAGATTTATAAATGATTTATAAAATTGATTTTCCATAAATATTTTTTTTAAAAATCCTACTAACTAATATGTTTTGTTTAAAATCGAATTTTTAATCATTGATGAATCATTGAATTCATGATTATAAGTAGTGGTCACTTAACGGAATTATTTAAAGAAGTAAAACATTATCAATATATTTTTTAGTAGGTCAATTGTGTAACGTGTAGTATGTCTTGTGACATAATTATTTCGGATCCTAAATGCTTCCCATTGATAACGTTCTCGTTGTCGTATTTGTTTTTTTTTTTCAAAGTGAGAATCAATTCCAATAACTAAGGACTCTCCTCATTCCAAACATATGCAATTATTGAAAACAATTTATTTCTGTTTGATTTTAAAATTTTTCAGATAAATACGCTTACATTTATATTAAAGGCCTGCAACTGTTGCACTATATAACATAGCAACATGTGTCACATAATGCAACTGCTAGTTCATGCAATGCCGAAAATGCATGTTTGACAAAGACATATAAAGACAGTGTATAATTAGTTTAATTAAATCTGTACATAGTTCTAACAGTGATATTGCATACATAAGCATATAAAATGAGAAAGTCAACACATGCGACACGTGTGACATATGCAGCACATGCTTTTTATAGTGCATTTTAATCATTGCAATAGAACATTATATGCAATAAAATCAGAAATTTATTTAATATAATTGTAGTTACATAATTTAAGGAAATTTCTTTTAAGTATTTATTTAGAAAATATTTAAATAAAGTCAATTTGTTTTGTGTCGGGTTTGGCTGTTTTTTTTTTTTTGGGTTTTGGGTTTGCCTTTATTTTCCGCAAAATATAACGCTCGTCCTGCTCATTAAATATTTTATTCGGTGCCTTCCTGCCTTTGTTATGAACCCGATTTTCATGTGTGAAACGCTCAATGATTTTTTGGACCGTAGAAGAATTCATGTTAACCATTTCAGCTATTTTTCGCTGTGAGTGGCCATTTTTGAAATGGTTTAAAACCAATTCTCTTTGCTCTAAAGTAGTACGTGGACTCATTTGAATTTTTGTAAATTGACACTCCAAGGAACGAATCTAAACTAACAATTAAAAAAAAAACATTGCTAGAATTAAAAATACGAAAAACGAAACCAAAAATAAGGCTACATTGAAGTACCGTTACAGTAAAGAAAGACATGGTATTAAACACAACAGCGTACAACAGCTTGCCTAAGTTGCAATGACATGCTAAGACAGTATGTTTGAGTTGGCATAACATGTTATAACACCTTGTTTAAATTCGCATGGCATAGCAAAGCATGAAATCTTTGAAAATGACATTTTTACAGAAAATGTTGAATTGTGCAGGAGTCTAATTTATATAAAGTGTCCCAATAATAATGATTAATAAAAATTAAAGATTTACTGAGAAAAAACATAAACTTGAATTAGGTTAAATAAAACATGCATCGTTAAAAATAAAAATTGTAATTTATGCAAATCTTGTTCAAATTCCTTAAGCATTAAAATATTGGTATTTATAGATTTATCCACTTTTTTAGGAAATCCTTCAAATAAAGATTTTAAAGTTGCTTTCGTTTTACTTCTACACAAAGAGGTCTGCTTATAAAGCGTGATTTTTTAAGAGCTATAGGAATGTTAAAAACAAAAAAACACATAAAATTCAGAAAAATGCATAAAATCTTTATTTGAATCGATAGTACGGTCCATATAATTTAATGTTTGAAGATTATTTAATGCAAATGTTGACCGTGACTGCGCCTTAAATGGTCCATCCGCTTAGTCCAATTTTGGCATACTCTTTTCAACATTACGGCCGGTATCTCATGAATAAATGCTTTAATGTTGTCTTCCAATGCGTCAATTGAAGCGGACATGAGCTTTAACATAGCCCCACATAGCGGCCAATTGACCAGTCCCGAACGTGAAATAAAATGTTCACCGAACTTGCCTCTCAATAAGTCCATTCTTAAGCGTGCTGTGTGGCATGTGGCACTGTGTTCTTGAAACCACATGTCATGCAAGTCAAGCTCTTGCATTTTGGGCACAAAAAAGTTGGATATCATCTCACGGTAGCGCTCACCATTCACAGTTACGTTACGATTCGCATCATCTTTGAAGAAGTACGGTCCAATGATGCCACCAGCCCATAAACCGAACCAAACTGTGACTTTTTCTGGATGCATTGGTAGCTCTTGCAATGCTTCTGGCTGATCTTCACTCCCAATTATTATTAACGTACCCATTGAGCCAAAAATGAGCTTCGTCGCTGAACACAATTTTTCGATAACAAGCGCGCGATGAACTTTCTTAACAGAGCACGTATTTTGATAATAAAATTCAATAATTTGCAAGCGTTGTTCGTTTGTAAGATGATTCATGGTTAAATTATAGACCAAACTAAAGATGTTTGACAGTGAAACAAAACACGAAACGTGCGTCAGCTGTTTAAACCAGTGTTGCCAAAAGGATTATAGCTAAAAAATCACCCTTTACTTAAAATCGGACATGTCCTGGGATACCACTCCTGTGTTTTTTAATTATTTTTTTATAAGAGCCCAACACATTTCCCCAGATCTTAGTTCTGGATAGTTAAGTTGACTTGCCTTCCGTGGTACAAAGTTGGAATCATTGTTTGAATACTACTTAAGGGCCTCTTTTCCATAGTGGTATCATGCCAAACCCGACCAAAAATGTGAAGGCACTCTGTTTTTTTATAAATATTAAAAGTCGTTTTGGTGTCACAAATGATTGGCTTCTTTTGCCAAGAAACTTCTTGGGATATTTGTTTGTTTGTTTGTTTTTCTGTCCGGTATTGCTGTCGAACAATATCTCGCCCATCTGCCTTATACAGATCTTAACCCGGAAGTTGTGAAAAGCAGCTGTATTTTTGTTTATATAAAATTTCACCTCAATTTTTTTTCGCTCGTACTTTTGCTTCTAAGTGATTTTTTTTTACCATTTTGTGATCTAGAACTTTCTCAACTCTATACGACTTTAACCCAACAATAGTTTTGTCACTGCATACAAAAGAACCCGAGCATTTAACTCTGCGATTTTTGTTCGGTGCTTAAAGAAAGAGTAGTTCTACTTCTTTTGCCTTATTAATATCTGTTTGACTTTTTGTTGTTCCTAAGCTTTGGAAACAGTAGCACGATGAACCTTTAGATCTTTTATTTTTTTGAAGCTGGATTTTTTTTTAAAAGTTTTAATTATTTGTTCACATAATTTTTTTGTTGTCCATTTGGAACGAAATAACAGTTAAAAATTAATGATTAAGAAAAGATGATATCTGACATATTTTTAAAAGCTAACATGATTTACAAAAATAATAATTTGTTGTACCAAGGTTTAGTGTTGGCTGGAATAATACACTGCGTCTAAATATTATAGCCGTACGTCAATATCAAGTCTTTTAGTAACACAAAGATTAGACACTATTTAATCATCTTAAATTAATAACTAAAGTAACGAAAATCTTTTTTTATTCATTTATTTATTTTTCCTCGTTGTAACAACCAATTTGATTTCAAAAGTGGATCATTATTATAGCCTCAACATGAAAAATTATGAGTTGCATTTGGCTAACGTTTTTTCTGTGTTTATTTTTAATTCATTTGGTTATTAGCTGTACATGACGTTTTATAGTCAAACTTTTGAAATGCCACGCAACTATTATTTGTCTGAAATAGAGAAAATTATAATTATTGCTTTACAGCTGGAAGGTGTTAGTTTTCCAAAAAATATTGCGTGGAGATTAAGCCATTCAGATAAGTTAGTTCGTACATTTTTAAAAGAGCCTATAATGTAACGCAAAAAAAAAATACGGGAAGAAAATCGAAACTTCCCAAACGTAGTAAACCCAGAATTGTGTCAAATGAAAGCAAGTCTACTTAAACTACTTGAGCAAAAGTTAATTATTGTGGTTTAAATATGGCACGCTAGACTTCGTGTGCTACAGCAGCCAAAATCCATTTGTCGCTAAAAATTTAAGAATGCCACGATTACTTAAATAAAATGAGTTCGAATTGAAATAAGGTATGAACAGTTTCGCAATTTTCACCAAATACAAATAAGAAGTTTTGTTTGTAGATATTTTTTATCAAAGAGTAAAATATAACCTTAGACGGTTCGGATAGTTACAACTCCTACTGAAGAGATTTGCGTAAGGAACCATTAAAATTTCAGTGGCGGTTCTCAATAATAATTTCGCAGTTTACAAAAGTAACCAAAATGTGATTGTGGCTAGAGCCAAATAACATACCACAATTAGAATAGTCAGTCTGCTTTTCAGACCAAAATGTTATGGACAATATCTGGGTAATCATTTTGCGCAAAATCTATGCTAGAAATAAGAAATATGGCGCGGACCTAGAGTTTAAAACAGCTGTTGCTGATGCTAAAACTTAAAACCTTTAAAAATTGTGAAAAATCGAATCTTCGAGTGCATTTCCAACAGTGAAGGTCCAACTCACTACTGATTTATAAATATGCTCTTAGAGTGCGGCTATAATGCGGCTCAAATCAAATTAATTGTTAAAACATTGGAAAAAAGTGAAGAAATAAAGATCTTTATTGCTTTAGTTATTAATTTTGATTGCTCTTTCAGATGCTTTACTATTGCACCGCAGTGTATGTATAAGTTTTTGCTGACTCACTCTTTACATATAAAACGCATTTTTTAGATTTTTTTTTGAGACATAAAATAAACAAATCCTTTACGTAGCAGAAACGTTGTAATGACTTGCTATTGCTGAATACATACTATTCAATGACTACTACATACCGCCTGCTTTATTAAGAAGTAGTCCACAAATGACTTTATTGTCATTGTCATAAAGTCTATAAAAAAAATTCCTTTTTGTTTTTAAAATAAAAGGTTTTCCAATAAGAGTGATATGATTTTTTTTAAAAAAACTTACTTTAAATGGCATCCACGATTTCTTCTGCAGTAACGAATTCAAGCACTAAATTTTTGAGCACTTTTTTCACTAAATCAAGGCTCACTTTCATCTGAGTGGTGCAGTAAATAAAAGAAACTGTTGATTCTGGTGCGAAGAAAATCCACAAATTATTCATGAAAAACCTTTACATTCACCTAAATTGACAGTTTGGCGTGGTTTTTGGTCTGGTGAAATCATCGGTGCGTACTTCTTTCGAAATAAAGCTGGTAATACCGTTTCTGTCAATGGAGTATACCGCTCTCGATGATAACCATTTTTTTTTTTGGCCGAAATTGGAAGAAGTTGATTTTGACAACATTTAGTTCCAACGTGGCTACGTGCGACACAGCAAATTCAACAATTGAATTTTTTACGAAAAAGCTTGCAGATTCGATTATCTCAAGAAATTGTGATATTAAATGGTCTCCAAAAAGTTGTTATTAAACACCATTAGACTTATTTTGAGTCATTGGCCTTTCGAAATAAACCAGACTCTCTTCAAACTTTACAACTCAATATTGAACTTGCCATTAATGACATACGACTTGATTTAGTTGAAAGAGTGCTAGAAATTTGGGTTATATCGAATTTGTACCTGCAGAAGAATTATTGGAGGCCATTTAAATGGCGTTTTAATTAGAACTTAATTGTATCGATTGAACTTCACATAAAATCAAAAATTTTCTTAACAATAAGTGTGTTTTTTTTAAAGAATTCATATCACTCTTATTGGAAAACCTTTTACATCATAAATATTTAAGAAAAATTTCTCAACAATAGTGTCTCTCTACAATTAAAAACGGTATTTTTCACGACAAAGAAAATCACATTTTTTTTATTCAAGTTTTTGCTTCTTAAATGTAGAAAAAAATATAAAATAATTTGTATACATATAATTAAACAAAAAGTACACAAAGAGTAAATGTAGTAGATAACATGTCTTTTTTGTTTTAAAAAAGCAGGTTAAAAGTTCAATTGACCTTAACAAATTCACTTGAGATGTCAATTATTTTAGTTTTTTAAATGTTTTTTTTTTTAACTAAACACAAGTTGTGAAAATTACACGTCCATATATCACAGACTATAGCAATTTTTAGTGACAACTTTTCTATAAATTAATATAAAAATTTGAACAAACATTTTCGTTCCTAAAAAAACATTACTTAGAGATAAGTATACTATAAATATATACAAACATTACTATAGAGTTTTATATTAAAAAAAATTTTTTGAAATGAATGTTAGCTACATATACAAACATGACTCGTCCATATATCGAAAGTCTATAGCTTTTTCTTTGTGAGAACTTTATTTTTTTGAAAATTTTTATTATAGTGAACATTTTTTTTTTTCATAAAAAACATTACCAAACATACATACTTATAAGTTTTATATTTCAAAAAATGTATCAAACGTGCAACTAATTTTTTTCTTCTTTAATCTAAAAATTTTTTTTGTCATTATTTATATATGCAAATTATATATTTTTTTTAATTTTAGATGTCGTTGACGAAAAAAGATCCGTCATTTTGTGTGGCGGCAAATGATCCTCACCTGGTGAGTTTGGGAGGTGGACGCTTGAGTACTGCAGTAACCATACACAATATACCGATTGGTAAGTAAATACCTACTTCACATACATATGTATGCTATACAACATCAAATATGCTTTATTTTTAAGCTGGCAAGCATAAACAAATAAAGTAAAAATATGTCTTATATTACAGACACTGTTATTGTTAGTTATATAAGTACATAAAGAAAGAGAGAGAGAGAGAGAGAGAGAAAAGTACAAATTAAAAAATAAAACATATTGAATGAAAAAATGTCTTTAAATAACAACCGATAGAAAGAGCCCCTACAAATTTAATGTACTTTTTGTTTTTATTAAAATCATATCAATGCTTAGATAAAAGAGCAAATAGTAAGATTTTTATCTATAAATTTAATTGAATACGACAAATTTATAAACAAAAAAATGTATGTATAAAAATCAATAGATTTCATTGTTTTTATTTGTTGTGTTGCATTCGTTTTATGATTATTTAAAATTTTCTATAAATAGTGAATATATTAAAGACATAAGTAATAGGTGTATCCACAATATTGTGGGGCTTACTGTAAAATTTGTTTAACCTATTTTAAGTTTTAATTTTAATCGGCAGACACATCGAGCCCTTATCGCAAAAAAATCGTAACTGGCATTTTTTCGAAATCGACTTTTTAATGTAGAATTGCTGTACGGCCTCCATAAGTAAGAGTGCTATATCCGGCCGTGCCGAATCTTATATACCCTTCACAACGTGTAGTCATGCAATAACATTTGTTTGTATCACCATTCATTTCATCTATGAAATACGAACATTCATAAAAAAACATACATATATAAAATTTGTAAAATTATAAATTGAGTTTGTATGTATGTTAAAAAAAATACATAAAAAAAAATTAAAAAAAGAAAAAAAATTAATTAATAATTTGTAATTATAATTAATTAATTAAAATTAAAAAAAAAATAAAACAAATAATAAATCAAAAACAAAAAAACATTTTTTTTTGGCTCAGCTGGGATTCGATGCCACCGTTCACTCTGACCAGTATACCACGTTTGAGTGTGTGTATGTATGTGTTGTTGTAAAAAATCAAGGTGGTTGTGATTTTTTTCCTCATATCTCAGTTGTTTATGTACCGATTTTTCTGATTTTCAATACCGATCTGATATTTTAATACCTCACGCGGGTCCAGGCGATGTCGTGGGGCTTAAAAATTTTAATTTCAACAAAGCTTAATCGACTCCCCTATTCATAAGCTTTCAGAGTGTATACTTTAAGGGGTCGGTAATGAAAATTTTAGAAATTTCTAACGGAATGACAAATCTATAAATGTATACCCTTTTTTTACTTTTTTGTGAAGGGTATAAAAATAATAGTTTCACAAAAATACAATCCATTAAATTTTAACATGAACGACACCTACACTTTTGTGTGACCGCAAAAATAACGTAACTCATATTACAAAAATGTTAGAGTCATAGAAAAATTTGCGAAATAAACAAATCAATTAATAACTAATAAAGACCAAACATTATTTACATATCGATGGTTTAATATTAAAGACCATATTTCTATCTTTTACTTTTACAGAAAAAGCAAAAAACTCAATAAAATGTAAAAGAATAAAATGACTTACAGCTTTTTTTATGTGGTTATAAATCCCTTATTTTCCTCAAAATTACCTCTAAAACTTTTATATCGGGTGTCCCAACTAGAACGCAATTTTTAAATTTGGCGCCATTCGTTTGTCATTGTTTGACATTTGAACAATTGTTATTGTTTGCTAGTAGAAGGTACGAGGTTAGTAAAAATGGAGCGCTACACGAATGAACAACGCATTCTCATTGTGAAATTGTTTTACCAACATGGTGAAAGTTTTACGGCTACAGTTCGCAAATTGCGATCAATTTGGGGTCACAATAATGCTTCAAAAGAGTCAACTGTAAAGAGATTAATGGATAAATTTGCCAAAACTGGGTCTGCTAGTGATGTAAAGACAACAACGCGCCTTCGTCCAGGTCGATCGACCGAAAATGTCGCAGCTGTACGTGATGATGTCGCTCAAACTCCATCCACCTCACCTCACCTTTTTTTTATGAAAATGAGGCAGGTCAAGCGCAAACAATCAATGGTGTTCGGTATCGTGAAATGATAACCAGTTGAATGTGGAGGGCAATTCAACAAGATGGCGCCACATGTCATACAGCCAGAGAAACAATTCAATTGCTGCATCAGTCATTTCCCGGTCGTGTTATTTCGCGTTTTGGAGACCAGAATTGGCCGCCTAGATCGTGTGATTTAACACCTTTAGATTTTTTTCTTTGGGGTTTTTTGAAGTCGATGGTTTACGCGAATAAGCCGACGACGACTCAAGCCTTAAAAGAGGAAATTGGACCCTGCATTAATGAAATACCGCAGCATTAATGCAAAAAGGTCATTGAAAATTTCATTTAAAGATCGCGTGTGTGCCAGCAAAGCCGCGGCGGCCATCTGCTCGATATGTTGTTCCATACATAACCTCATGCTGTCTACTTTACGATATAATAAAGTTTCACCATTTTTTTTTTAATATCTGTGTTTTATTTAAAATTTAAAAATTGCGTTCTAGTTGGGACACCCGGTATAAGAAATATTTTTTCGGACGATTACTTACTGAATTTCCCAAAATGGAACAGTTGTGTGCCAAAAATTGTAAAATGAAAGTAAGAAAAAATTAATTTTTTTTTAAATTTATCAATTAAAAGATAAAATTATTTCAGGTTAGTTTCTTTTATATTTTTCTTTCTCGCAGTCTGTAGCTACAATTATGTTGAAGACATGCAGTCAAAATTTCATTTGATTTTTGGGATATAACCATGACAAAAATTGCATGTTTTTCAGAAAAAAAAATTTAGCCAACAGCAGTTAAACTATCAAAACCCAAAACTTTGCTAGATTCGATAAGTACTTTGACAGAAGTCTGTATTCAATCAGGTATGTGATGGAAAACGAACGTTTTCAAAACGATATTTTTGAAAAGGTGTAATGCATTCCGATTGATTTTGAGAATCATTTTTAAATAAATCTGAAACTATTAAATTTTAAAAAGCATAATAGAAGATAAAATAAAAATGAAACGAATTTTATCAAAAACTATTAAAAAAAATAAAAAAAAACTTTTTTAAAAATAATTGACAAAACGACTTTAGCAAACACATCATATCTTTTATCGTTTGTATATCTAAATCTTTAAAAATCTTGTACTGCATTAGATAATCGACACAATTTTGCAGGGTGATCAATTATTATTTGCAAACTGTTTGAATTATTTTTTCTCACCTTGTAAATATTCCCTAAAAGAAAAATCATAGAAATTATAGGTTCATTTGTTATTAGATAAGACGAAAAAAGCAAAGTAAATAAATAAATAAAAAACAGCTTCGAATAACTTTATATTTCGAAATTAAAAAAAAAAAACAAAATTCCAAATCTGTCTTTTTATTTGTACTGGCGCTTGTTAGTCTTAGAGATACAATTAAACACAGAGTCATAGTTTTCGCCCAACATATGAGGAGGGAAATATTTTATTAATTTAGGTTTCCAGTCTTTTTTTTTTTTTTTGCTTTGGAATGCTTGCTATTTGATAAGAAATGAAGCATGAAATAATATTAAGTTTTGTTATTGCTGCTGCCATTTCAGTTGTTTTTTTATTTTTATTTTCTATGCTGGTGTGTGATATATTCGATTAAAAAAACAGCTTTTTCTTTTGATTTTATTTTTCTGTTGCAAAGTTTTTGTTTTTCAAATTCCAAAAAAAAAGTAACGCCAACATTGAATTTAGTTTTGATTATAAATTCCACGAAACAGTGTTTGTTACAGTGAGACAAGCATTTGTCACAAACTTAAATTGAATAGTGTTAAAGTGTTATTTTTTACATTATTGAGAATTTGCTGAAGTCTTAGAATGTGTTGAATGCTTTCATAGAATACAAAACGAGAAAGAACTAAGTACATAAACAACAGATTGTGAATAAATGCTTATATTTAACTTTTATTGAAACAATTTGTTGTAGTCATCCAATAAGTTGTTGAGGAGTTTTTAGTCATAAATGAAATTATATCATCATAAATAAAGGCCGTTTATTATCAACCAACAAGGTCGTTGGGTATATTAATCTTTGTTTTTAATTATATTGTCAAGTTATTTAAAAATAGTTGTGCAAAAACGTTTTAATCATTTTAATGTTAATTATTTCCGCAAATTAATATGTATTTGGAAGATTGTTAATCTTAAAGATGGCAGGCATTTTTTCCATTCCATTTTTTGGAGCTAAGATTATCATCTACACAACACGGCTTGTCATCAATTGCTTGTTGTGCATTCACGAGGTGCGTATTATTATTTAGAGTAAAGAAATTGATAAAAATATTCATAGTTTCCCGAATTAATTGCTCTGATGGATGGTAAGCACGATGTTTAATTTTCAAACTGGATTAAATTCAAAACATAAAAGCTATGAAATCTGCCTCCAATCGGAGTTCGTTCAATTAGTTCGCTTAGTTTCTCTAACTTTGCTGTGACTTTACTTTTTTTTTACCACAGTAGTTCTATATAGCTTTAGACTCTTTATGTGTCCCCAAAAGCCTCTCATGACTTATGTCAATCAATCTTATATTTCACTCGGATTGTTCAGCGGCATAATTAAAGTGAAAAAAGATCAGTAGTTGCTTGTAGTAATTGCCAACAACAGTACAGACAGTTACTGGTTCAGAAACTTGTTGTCCTAAACATCTTTCACCGGGGGAATGTCGCCCTTGCATGGTCCCTGGCCAGGGTGTATTGTCAGTACAGGGTAGAGAGGTGTGACCAACACCTCCTGACTTGGTATCATAACTTGTAAGAATAAAAACTCTGTTCAGAGTAACTATTCGAAGCAGATATCAATAGTAACTACCCCAAACTTCTTAGCATTGCTTTAACTAATCATATCTTATTCCAAGTTTAAGTAACACTTTCTAATATTTTTTATGTAGTATCTTTTAAAATTCGTCGCTGGTTGTTAACGTTTTCGTCAGTGAATTTCTTAAATACAAAATATTTTTGTTTTTGTGCAAATTGTTTTACAGATCTTTTATTTTTGTGCAATAGACGGATGTTCTTATACACTGCATGTAGGGGAATTTCGAAGTAAATCACTTCTATTATGGTATCCATTTTCGACTCGCCCCTAATTTTAGGTTTACTAAAGTGACACTCCATCCTACCACAAGCATTTGCTTTAGACTTTAACTGATTTAAAGCTGTCGGCTTGGTTCTAAGTCTTTTACCAGTTAATGCTGGATGTTTGCATACTACATCCGTTGCTATCTCGTCATCCTTCTAGAACATTCTGAAAACATGATTCTGTTCAGATACTTAAAGTTTCCATGTAATGTTACAAACGCAGTTATCTAAAAGGTAAATTTATGACATAGAGATCTACAGCGGCTTGATGCACCGTTGGTTTATCGTTTTCATCTAGATACGTCGATCTAATATCAAACAATAGTTCTTTAAGCTTTTTAAAGCGGTTTATGTTGGTCTTTTGAATATTGAGTGAAGAAGAATTCCATATTATCTGTGGCTTGGAGCTAAAAGGGCCTATGTCAAAATATTTAATTTTGAGAAAATTGGATTTTAACTTTAACTTTTATAGGTGCTTTCATAGTGACATTGGCCAGCATTTTATTTATGAAGATGTTCTGGGTTAAGTATGACTTAAGCTGTTTTACTATAATGAAATAGAGCAAGAAAACAAATCTAATGCAATGATTAACTCAAAAGAGTAAAAAAGTGACATTGGCCCTTTTAGCTCCAAGTCACAGATATTCTATTCTATGAATATTATATGACTTCAAAAAGTATTGTAGTTGTTATTTGAAAGCAACTCTTTAATAAGGTTAAGGTCAATTATTTTGTCTAGCTATCAAATTAAATGCATAATTTTGTGTGTTTTTTCCCACTTTTCCAGGTGATACAACAATTGGTTCATCAACCAGGTGTAGCATATCGCTAAATGGCACTGGTATACGTCCGATACACTGTACCATCTATCGCAGCGAGGAGAACGAAGTAACTTTAGTACCCGAACGAGATGCTCGAATATTAATTGATGGGAATAAAATCGATGATGAAGTGAATTTAACGCAAGGTGCCATGATAACAGTAGGAAAATCCTACTACTTACGTTTCAATAATCCAGCCGAAGCCCAACAAATACGCACAGCTATTGGATCTAATGAAAGAATATCAATGCCACAAATTGATTTCGGTCCAGAACGGCAAAGACACTCCAATAAAAGTTGCAATAGTACGGGCACCTGTTCCAGTGGCGAAGTGACAGCGTTTGAAATCAATTCCTTTTACGAGACAATAATACAACCTTCACTTAAACAGGAGGAAAGCCAAGAAAATAATTATGTTAAGACTGTAGTCAATGCCTATAATAACTTAGCGCCCATAGACATTAATGGTTTGCAGTGTCCCAAGGTCTTTACAGCCGATCTAGTGACTGTAAATATGCCAGCCAAAGATGTTTTGGGGCAAAACTATACCAAATTTGCCAAGAATTTGGCGGAAAATCATCGTAATGAAAAGAACCTTAACCATGCTTGGCATAACAATCAAAATCAAATAAACAATAGCCGTAGCAATGGCAATATTTATGATAATGTACCACCGCCTAAACTCAATAATCAAGAGACAAATACTAGAAACACCGAATACTTGACAAAACTAAAGCATGCCAATGAGGGACACCGACAAGCTGTAACAGCTTATGATCGCTATCCCAAATTGGGCAACATGCAAATTTTTCCTATGACCACCGTTAACAATGAAATCAATACACAAATTTCTCCGAAAACTCAAATAGATTCCTCATACCAGTGCAACAAAGATAAAGAAGATAATGGCAACATCACTTTGGACGAGAAAGAACATTTAGATGATATGTTGAAAATTTGCTCAGAATACACTGACAGACAGAATCAAAATTCTAGTAACTGTGGCAGTATTTCCTCCTCACCCATAGTGCAGAATCGCATTAAAACCAATGGTTCACTGCCGCGTGATAAAAAGTCACCTTTTCAACATGATTTTTCTACCGGCTCTCCCAAGCAGCAATCTTTGGAAGGAAGTTTCAATAATCTTTCTTTTAACAGCACAGAGCCGCTAAATACTACCAGCTACTCTACTGGTTATGAAAATGTGCGCATACTGGGACAAAATCGCGTAGAAATTAATGGCCAATTAGTAAATTCTCCTAAATCGGGTTACGAAAATATGGTGATTGGCAAGTATGTACCACAATCACCACGCACTAAAATACGTACGAACTGCATGTCTCCTAAAAAAGACCAAAGTTTTTCTAGCATATTTTCACAACAGAAAGCGGAGCCTCAGTCTCTTTGTAATAGTAAAACTACCAAACAGCAGGAATATGATGATCTGTTAAAAACATTTGGTGAAAAATTGCAACAGGAGATGCAAAATATAGAAGAATGCAGTCGTTATCAGCCGCCACAACCTACCACATATACTTCAACTCACCCCAGAAGTAATAAGAATATAAATAATCTTAAGTTGAACCTAAAGCCACCTAGTTCGTTGCGAAATTCTCCAAAACCTCAAAAGAAGCCAGCACCAGCTCCCAGAAATTTACTTAAATCCAGTAACAATACAACTGGAGGCAGCTTACCACATTTAGCTGGTGTTAATCAAACAGCTGCGTTGGAGGAGGAGGAGGAGGAGGACAATGTAAGAAAGGTAAGAAGTACGGAATAAAATTATTTGGTTGCATTTCAGTACTTATTATTTGTTTTCTTTAAATAGTCTGATTTGGATTCTTTAACACTATCTAAACAGGAATTAGAAAATATTTTGGATATATTGCAGGACAAAATTCATCGTTTGGAAGCCCAACGTAATGCTACTCGTGTTATGGAAGAAAATCAGCAGGCCAAACTGAAACAATCGACTGAAATGAAAATAGATCAAGTTAAAAAGTAAGTATAGTTTTTTGCCAAATCTGTGAATAATTATAATCCGATATTCTTTAGAGGTATCTCTTAGTAAAAAAAATAAAGTTATTAACGTCACCGGATTTAGTATTGCGAAATTCGAAAAATGCTTAATTTATTTCAAAAGTAACACCAACTATGTGTAAAATAATTTCGCACTTTTACTTTTGCACTACGTCTAACCTAGTACTTTTATTTTAAGCCACCGAAGACTCTTCTCAATTCGTTCGTCTGTGTTTTAGGCACCAAACAAAAGTCGGCATTTACGGCTATTTGCCTTTCAGCTTTGTTTTATGCATATTAAACACATTTTATGTTTTAATGTTGTTCACGTCAACAAGAATACCTTCAATATTTAGTTTTAAACTGTTATACTTCTTTTAAGTTAATAAAATTTTTTTTCCTATTTTAAAGACTTAAAGGAATGCTCAAACAAAAACCCAACAACGAATGTCTTAAAGAAGAATTAAAAAATATTAGCGAGTCTCTTGATAATGATCGGAAGCAGTTCGAAGATTTGGAATTTCAATATTTAGAAGAGGAATCCGAATGGCATGCGTACCATGAGGAACTGAAAATGGAAGAAAATCTCCTAATCCAACAGATTGAAGATAAAGAAAGGGAAAGAAAGACTTTGCAGAGTCCTAAAAACAGAACAGCAGATACACAAAATGAAAACAATAAAGCCAGTGAAATGCAAACATCCGACAGTTCAACGAAAAGTTTAAACTTGTCAACACTAGAAAAAAGTCATCGTAGTAAACCATACGATATAGGAGAAGCTATTGGCATAATGTCTCAATCTCTTTTTGGATCAGCGGAAATATTGTGTCCCAAACAAAACACCGAAAGCGATATAATGTCTAGAAGTGTTAATGAAAATATGTTTTTCAACAATAAAATTGAATTTGGCAGTTCTTCAACAGTCACTAGTAGTACACCGAAACGTCCTCAGTTGCAAATTGTCAATATAGATGATTCACAACTGTCACCCTCTTTTAAAAGAGATAGTATTTCTAAATCATGTGAGTCCTTTACACAGGCCGTACGTTTTAATCTCTCTTTGGGTAGTGATGATTTCGAAGTGAATCCTTTGGAAAAACGTATACCCTCACAAGATGACATTGATCGGATATCAAAAGTAACTACAGATGCTCCCATTTCATCGCAGGGAGCCACCACAAAAATTTTTGATTCAATTAAGGAAATTGAACGTAATCGACAATTGTTATTGGCTCAGCAAGGTATTAAAGTTAAAAAATTATAATAAATTCTTTATCTTTTAATCATAATTTTTTATTTTATTTACAGGTCATCATGTCATTGAACATGAGCGACAAAAGATGAATGACCTTAAAAAGAAAATACACAGTGAAGCACGTGCTCAATATCTCTCCAAGTTTAGCAAAAATAACATTGAGTAAGTATTAAAAATTTATATTTCAATTAGTAGGTTTAAAGCAACAATTGTATGTTAATGGAAGATTGTTGGTTTTGTTAAGTATGACTGGCATGCGCTGAACAAAAGAAAAAAAATATCAATTATTGAAATGCTAATTAAATATCAATGCATACCTACATAAGATCATTGAACAAATTGTTAATCTCCGCAATTTTGTTAAGTATTTGGTTATGCTGATTTTAATTTAAATGTAAAGGTTATGGAATTTTTATGTATTATTTGAAGGTGATTGTGGTATTTTCGTTTTATATAAATTTTTTTTAAATTATTTAAAAATTATTACTTGTTTTATTTTAAAAATATTAAAACAATTTTTTTTTCTACATTAGAATATCTAAATGCAATTCTCAATGAATATGTGTAGTGTCTTTCCAATTTAAAACCGGTTTATTTTTTGCCAATGAAGTTCTTAGCCTTCTATTTTTAGCATTGAAATATTTGCATAAAAACTTATTGGTCTATGATTTTTTTTTAAATATCTAAAGTGGTAAATAATCTAAACGCGAAAAAAAAATAAAAAAAAGGTAAAACAAATTTCATTGCACAGTGGTTATTTGATAAAATACATAATTAATATGAATTTCTAAACTGTATATATTCATGTAGGGGGGATATCGAAGCAGACCTCTTCCAAAAATAGGTTTTTTTTCGGCCCCCTTCGTTACCTAGAGATTACAAGGTTACCCCGATTTCACTGAGTCCCGTGCCATCCCAGACGTTTGTGCTAGACTTTTGTCACTTCACATTCTAAACTATATAAAAATCTACAAAACAAGAACGTGACATTCTTAATTTGACAAGTATTCTTCACTTTTTTTTTTTTTTTTTTTCATTTTTGAACATTTTATTTTTAACAAATTGTATAAATTTTTTATTAATCTGTTTTAGCGCAATTCAAGTGCATATTCATATTAGAACAGAAGAATCAAGTTTAAAGCAATATTTAGTGTTATCCTTTGGTTAGTGTATATATGGATTTTTAAACACTAACTTATCACCTGTTCGTTAAAGAAATGTCATGTCGGTATAAAACGGTTGACGCATCAAAGACTTGTTCAGTTATCTACGATTTTACTGCATTGATTGTTATATTTAATTCTTATTATATTGGAAACTTGACTTTTACTGCATATAATAATAAGTAGCTTATGTAAGTTATTAACAGGTGTTTTTTTCAAGTATAGAACTTTAAGTTGGTAATAAATATTTTTTAACTGGCGACCATTTTGTCAACTGTTAAGTGATTAATGTAAAGTTTGTCATTTCAACATGAGTAAACCGACGCCTGAACAACGCTTCTAAATTGTGCAATTTATTTTAAAAGACATGGTTCTATTCGAAATACGAATCGCACACTGCGTGCATGTTATGGTCAACACAATCGTTCATCATTTTTCTTTAAAGGATACGTCAATAAACCAAACTGCTGTATTTAGAGTGATAATCATTGGCGTAACTAGAGCATTAAGAGGGTTGCCACCCTTAGAAAAACCTTTGTAGTTAGGTCAGTGGTGATGATAATTCTAAAGTGTATGTTGAGACACCGTTACATCTTTAAATAAACTGACTGTTGGTGTACTTTATGGGCTGGTAAAAAAATTGGTCCGTACTTCTTTAAAAACGATGCTGGGTAGAACGTTACATTCAATGGTGATCGTTATAGAGCCATGATTACAGACTTTTTCGATTATCAATTGAAAAACCATGATGAGCAGGAGGTGTGGTTTTACTAAGACAGCGCAACATGTCACACAGCTTGTGCTACAATTTATTTATTTAAGGAAACCTTTGGTAGTCGAATAGCTTCACGTTTCGGAGCCGTAAATTGGCCTCCAAAATTGTGCGATTTAATTCCGCTAGACTATTTTCTGTGGGGATATTTAAAGTCGATAGTCTACGCCGATAAGCCTGAAATGATTGACCACTTAGAGCACAACATTTGCCGCCACACGGCCACAAATGTTGGAAAAAGTCATCGAAAAATATGACAGTGACCTTAGTTTATATTTAAAATATAATGACAGAAGATTTTTTTTCAAATAAAGTAAATTTTATGTCAGTTTAAAAAATGCATCTTTATTTTATTCATTTCAAAGTTCTATACCTCTATTAAAACACCCTTTACCGTCTAACATAATGACAATCTTTTGATAAAAATAGCACCATTTATTTATAATAAAATTCTTTTATGCTCATTTTGATCTTTTTCGTTTAATTTATGTACGTTAAAGCAGTACTCTTTACAATGAACATCATAAATAAACTATTGATGTATTGAGTTTATATTTTGACAATAACTGATGTTGAACGATAATCTCTTATAACGAGTATTGTGAATATAAAATGTTGCAAAACTCTAAAAACAGTTTAGTAGCTGACGACAGTTTAGGATTAAATACTTTATAAAAGCTTTGGGGTCACAGTTCTGAAAGTTCATACAAAATAAATCTAAAAAAACACAAATCAATTGGTCGTATGTAACGACCATGACCTAAACGACTTGATTTAATTGTATTACATCTTTATATTTTTTGTATAGTGATGTAACCATCGATGATGTAATAATTGCTTACCTCATATATATTTCGTCACGTTAGCTACAAGCAGCTTCAGCTACCATGGTTATACATACAATAGGTTTCAATAGCAACAAAACTTAGAAATGAAATATATCATTTACAATCAGATGCACTACATAAATAGGGTGGTGCGCGATATATAAAGGTGGATGTATGAGTAAAAAATTAAAACTCTGTTTAAAAAAAAAATCTTTTTTATTTAAAAGCTTCGAGATGCAATACTTTTTGAGGTATAAAAAAGACTAGAACAACTATGGGCGAGAGTCTAAACTTTTCAATCGAAACTTCGCTTATTTAACTACTCTTTTACTTTCGAAGTCATGTGTTACAGTAGTAATTTATTTACAGATTAATTTAGTTTTTCTCGTTACATTTTTTTTTAGTTTTTTTATTATTCTGCAAAGAATAACTTAAGTCGACATAAGCCTATAATAACACCATTGCATCAGGCGAATTTTCAACTGTTTTGAATAGCTTTACAGGAAGTGATAAGATAAAAACGTATTTCCAATTTAATACTTGTATTTATTCGTCAAATCTAGTGATTTCAAGGCAAGTTTTGAGAAGGAAAATTAAGATATAACGGTATATATAGCGATTCTTTTTGACATTTTTTTACCTCTAAAGCTGTATGTCATGTAAGTGGAACTAAAACTCTATACAAATAAAATCAGAATAAAAAAATGTGATATATATTATGAGTTTCACCTTCATTTTCTGGCATTATAATAACATCAACCGGAAAGCTATATAAGCGATATATCATTGTCATTCATATGGGTTTTTTAATTTCTTTAATGTTAATTCATGTTAGAAGTGGGTGTTATAGTAGGCGTGTCAAATTAATTTCTGCTAATGAAATAAGTTTAATGTTTCAGTATAAAGTTTTTTATTATTCCAAAATCTTTGTCCATAGAAAAATTGTATGAATTTAAGATAAAGCGTTCTATGGGACGTAGGCGTTAAAGTAAGCATTTGCTGTCTTAGTTACATTTGCCATTTGTATAGACATATAAGCGAAATTTCTTTATTATAAATAGCTCTAATTCTGACGGTTTTATAAACTTTTAAATTTAATTTATAGTGGAATTTGTGAGAAGTGGGCATTAAAGTAGGCATGTCAAAGTGATTTCCGCTAATAAACCTTACTTAAATATATCAATATAGAGTCCTTTACTCTTCCAAATTCTTTGTCGATAGAGAAATTAAATGAATTTAAGGCAAGCGTTATATGGGAGGTTGACGTAAAAGTGAGCGTGTCACCTTAATTTTCCGTTACTACAAATCTATTAACTAAATAACTATGTTTGCAAATTTGTCTGTTTTTTACTTTTTAAATATTAAATAGACCGAAAAGACACTGTGCGGTATAAATCTTCGTACATTTTGATCTATAACTCCTTTTGAAATGTATGGACTTAAGCAATTAAAATATTATTTTTACTCAAGGTATATACTTGTGGATTTTTATCGGTCTGCGTTGTTGCGTTTAGACGCAATCGCATTTTAGTCAATGTAAGAAAGGCATTTTTTTAAACCTATTTTTGCATAACAAGCTATAGCTCTCTTACTTATATACCGATTTAGCCCATTTTCAATACCAAACATTTCTGATGTATTAGAAATTTCATTCCCTAACTTTATCGTTTTAAAATGAAACCAGGGCTCAGAAAATATATACATTCATACCCCGGTTTGTTGCGTCTTTTTAAAATTTCCGTGATTTCGATGTTGCATCGTTTTTGCTTCTGTTTGCGTCGCATGGCTTCAAAGTTGCATCGTTAGTGCTTCGATTTGCGTTGTTAATTTGAAAATGTTTGTAAAAAGCCAAAATAGAAAAAGGGGATTTCCCGTCTAAGTCTAATGTAAATTTGTATGTGAAAATTGTCTTCAAGTTTGTCTTCGGTGGTAGTTTTAAATTACATTTGGTGAAGTGAAGTTTAAGCTTAATATTTTGCAGACATGAGTCAAAAAAGAAAGCAAATAAGCTTAGAACAAAAACTGGATATTTTAAAGCGTTTTAAATCAGGGAGAAAACTGTCGATGCTGGAAGAAACTTGGGATTAGCCCCTTCTACAATGAAGCACATTTGTTCCAGAGACGCTGATAGACTTTTACTTTTTAATTTATTTTCTATTAAAAATACAAATTGCGTCTCTTTTTTCTGGTCCCAATTAGCGACGCACACCGGGGTATGAGTGTACTTTATGGGTATAAAATGGATATTTTGATGTGTTACAAACGGAATGAACCTCACACTGTACCTGTTTATTCGCCTGCATCAAATTTCGCCTGTTTGTCTTTCATTATCTCTAAAAATTTTAAGCAAATTTTTAAATACATATCTGACGAATTTTAGCGACTTATCGCTAAAATTTTAGTTTAGTAAAAAATCTAGTTATTTTTAGCGTTTTTTAGGCCATTTTTAGCGGGATTTTTTGCAAAAAAGTTGCCATTACTGGAAAAGAACTTTTTTTAAACACATACATATGAATATAATTTTATTATTTATAAATTTTAAGGTGCGTGATCTGCCACATTTAAATTCGTAGCTGGTAAATTTAGTTTTTATATTTCAATGATTGTATATTTTCTAAAAAAAAAATGATCTTATAGGAATATTTACTAATAAAAAAAATAAAAACTTATCTAATGAATCTGTCGGAATATACATACATTTAAATTTTCAATTACTAGCCAAAGAATTTGTTAGGCAACACAAGCTGAATTTAGATGACATCAATAAGTTAAAAGCAAATGAACATAAAACGAATAATTATGCCGACATTGTTTTTGTGTTTCTGTAAGAAAATGATCTTTATAACATAATAAATACAGCTATAGTCTGGCTTTAATTAGCAATGTTTATTAAGCACTGTTTTTAATAATGAAAATAACAGCAACAACAACAACAAATATATATATAGAAAAATGTAAACAAATACCATGATTGTTATGTGATGCGTGTTTGAGATTAAGATAAAAATTAACTGCAGAGACGAATGTTTGACGAATCTTAAATACCCTAAATATTTTGATCGATGTAAAATATATGGAATGAAAAGTGAAATTCATATTTTGTAAGAAAAATCAAAATTATGTATATTAATACAATTCGTACTGTAAGAAATATTGTATTCCAGTTAGATTTGGTTCATTTAAATTCGATATAATACATAATTGTAATATTAAGACCATCAATTCTAAGCAGTAAAAGTCTTGATGCTATTTGAGAAAATTTTTAATTTAAGAAATATTTGGCTGACATAACTGCAATTCAAATTATTTTATATAAAAAATCGATTCATCAAATGTATTTTTTTTTTTACAAAAATTAGAGAAAATCATAAACGAAACGAAAAATCTGATGTATATGTACATATGTATATTATGCCACTTATGATGTAGGGTATACAAATATTTTTTAACAATTCTTGTAGCCAGTGTTTCGAGTTATTTTTAGCTTACGTAGGGGTAATTTTCTGAATAATATCGCCAAAATACCGCAAATATTGCCAAAGTTTCTAGATTTAAATACAGTGAATGAAGCGGCCTTAGCTGCTACAAGATTAATGGCAATAGATAAATGGCTTATAAGAGAACATAAGACCAGATACCAAAGAATAACGGATAGCTTACCGATGGGAAATATTACGGAAGTAACATGTGATAAAATCCCGATGAGATATGAGAATACTAATCGCATCACCATAATACCAGAAGAGGGAGAATGGGATGAAATAATCAGGTTGGGAAACACCCATGGATTCGATCTTTATACAGACGGTTCAAAGATTGGTGACCAAACTGGAATGGGCTTATACGACATAAGCCGAAATATAAGCAAATACTTCCGTCTACCAGATCACAATACCAAATTCCAGGCTGAGATCATGGCGATTACGGAAGGAATTAAATGGATAAAGGAAACGAATAGCGAAGCCCCGATTCGTATCTTTACCGATAGCCAATCAGTGATTAAGACAAGAAAGGATAAAGTTGAATCCCGGAACGTCCTGCAATGCAAGAGAGAGATAAATTTATATGCAAATTGTGAACATCTGGAGATAATATGGATACCAAGCCATCACGGGCTGATCGGTAACGAGAAAGCCGACAAATTATCCAAAATGGGAGCTCTTCTGAGTACTATAACTTTGGAGAATGCTAAACCCTTTAAACGATTAAAGGATGAACTTAAATGTTGGGCGATGGAGAAACATGTCAGAAAATAGCAAAGAACTGATGTCGGTAAGGTGACAAGAATACTATGGGGTGACCCAAATCTTGGGAAATCAAAGGAGATTCTGAGACTGAGTAGACTAACCAATATAATTACAGGTCATACGGAGTTGAGAACCCATCTATCTCACATGAAATTGTCTGGGGAAACGAAATGTAGAGTATGCGAGGAAGAGGATGAGACTTTGGTACACTACCACTGGCATTGTCCTGCGTTTAGGCATATTAGACGCGAAAATTTAACAGTGGATACTATGCCGAACTTGAAATACCTGGGGATCTCGAACTGGAGATCCATAAGGAGTAACATTGAGGGACTGGATTCTTGAACTAGTCCGTTATTTATGGGGAATTATGTTTATGGTTTTTGTTTGGGAATTCCGTTTTCCATATGGAGCGCACAACATGCAAACTGGGCATAAGTGTATACCTGTCATGGGTTTGGGCTTTTAGTGCCCCTCCTTTTCAACCTAACCTAAATACAGTGCTACCTCGCCTGACGCAACCCTCTATAAGCGCAACTTCTCGATTATTGCAACTCGTAAATTTTTTAAATTGTTGACGCAGTTAACGCAACTTAAAAGAAAACTTCAGTTATCGCAACTTTTCTCCTTATATGATCAATATGTCATTTTTATTTACATGTTTTTTAGATTTACCGCTATTCCAAGAATACTGAAATATGCGTTTTTCACTTGTTTTTTGTAGATATGTATGTACTCAGTTGAAAGAATCTCTTTTCGTGAATGGTTGTTTTATTTACATTGAATAAAATACCGGTGACTACAAAATTTGTAAAACTTTCAATTGAGCAAAAAGTGATATTCGTAATAAGCTTGAAAGGGGCATATATGTAAAAGTGCTTTGCGATGATAATAAAGAGCACAAATCAACAATATCAAGAATTAAAAAAAAATGAAGCTGCATTGAAAAAATTCGTTGCAAATGCTGAATTTGGATGAGGCAAGCGTGTTACAATAAGAGCTTGTGAATATCAAAAAATGGAAAAGGATTTGTACAAATGGTTTATAATGCCATATTAAGCCATAAAAGAGAATTTGTGTCCTAAAAAATTAAGACTCGGTTATCGCAACAACCTCAGTTTTCGCAACGTCAAAAATTTCTATTAGTTGCGTTAAGCGAGGTTGCACTGTATATAGTATTTTTTTATTTTTTATTGCTAATATTGTTTAGGTGAGGAAAAAGTAAAAAAATAGATTTTTTTACTTTTTGAACTTACCACATTTTCTGCTGTCATAATCTTCTAAGTGGAGGTAAAAAACTAAAACTAACTAAAAATGTATTGTTTTCAATAAAATCTGCTTTGAAATTGTTAGTCTCTTTTAAGAATCTTTTTAGCCATTTTTTAGCTCTTTTTTGTATGGATTTTAGCTTTGTTTGGTTTCCAAGAGCGGGCAACACTGGTTACATTATAATATAATATGAGCATAACATGCTTTAAAATAACTATAACAATAGTTAAAAAAAATTAAAAACATAAATCAAATTTTTTACATTTTCATGTGTAAAATTTTATTAAGCACCGATTTGTTCTGTAAAACATATTAAAATAATATCATCTAGCAATTCTCTAATAATGTTTCTTTAACTGTAACTGCTAAAAATTTGCAAAAAAAAAAAGGAACAAATCTGACAACACTGGTTATTGTCATATTCTCTATAATGAAGCTTCCAATAAAAATGAGAGAGAAACAGTTGGATTCAAGTTGTTTGTTGGTAAAACAAAGTTGAAGTTTTTTAATCAATGTTCAATATTTTTTGATACGTAGAGGAGTGAAGTTTGAAAAAAGAAAAAATATACATTTATTAATAAAAAAATAAATAATCACGTGCATAAAATACGTGTTGTCATTTGCAATTTAAATACAAAAAAGTTAAAAACTAAAATTCAAAAGAAAAATTTCAATTAATACCAGACAACCAAAAAATTTTTATTTCTGTTTCAAGCTTATTTACCGATATCAAAGATCTTTTTTTATTAAAAACAAAATGTACTAATAAATAAAAAAACACATTTTAATAAAAAGTTTTTTATATGATAAGAGGTGGAATACTGTTATCAGTTATAAAAATAACAAAAACAACGAAAAATGTACACAAAACTAAGGAACTGTTCGTTTAGAATTTGGAATATTATAATGTGATTAAAAATACCTCAAATCGATAAAATATTTTTTATTTTTTTTTATTTACCCTCATGCATTTTTAATGTATAAAGTGACAAACACAAAACTTTTTCATATTGTTAGAGAATTCAGTGTGAGCAGGGCATTTTAGTTGTTTGGGCAAACAGTGTTTTAGCAATTATGAAAAAGTAATTTTATTATATTTTTATCGATAATCGTATTGAACTTAAAAATATTTGATAGGTAGAGAAAAATCTTAAATTGTCTAAAGGTTTATAAAAAACAAGTAAGACTGCTATATTCAACTGGGCCAAATCTGATAATACCCTTCACCATCATGTACATAGGTATAATGAACACAATGTAGCTTAGCCTAGATTTCAGTATTTATATTAAAAGCATTCTCTTTATTATTTCCGACACCATCTTTGTTTTTAAATTCTTACATTTGATGCCAATATTGATGTGGTAAAAAAAATCCGCCATTTTGTTTCAGATGCCATCTTAGATTTTTCCAGCTTTTAATAGTTTTCTGAAATCTACTGGTCAAGCCCTTTAAATTGATACCAATATTGTGTGGGTTGAAGGGAATAAAGCCGTATCTTCTATTTAAGTCTTATATTTGCCAATTAATTTAGAACCCCAAGTTTGGCTTTTAATTTTTCATAATTAACTGCATTTTACTGGTCAAGCCATTTCATGTCTTAGAAAGTTATTTTGCTGTCTCTCAATACCGATCTGCTCCCGAATCTGCTCTGATATTTTGATGCCATACACGTCTTGGCCATGTCGGGGGCTTAAAAAACTGATTTTAACATACATTTAGACAGAAGTGAAGAAAAAATCTCTTTTCGTTTATGTTAAAAAAACAAATGGAGAAAAATACCTTTTTGAAGATTACATTAAATATTTAGAAGTTAAAATACGAATATTTGTTGGAACAGAAGTAGTGGTAAAGCCACTGTTGCTTTAAATAGTTTCAGTCCCGAAATAGCAAGTGGCTTGCATCTGAAGAAATGTTCAAAACATATTAAATGCTAACAGTCGCAAGCTCTTTAGAGGCTGGTCGGCAATAATTGCCATATTAGTAAATCACTTGAGTAAAAGAAGGAAAACGAAAGGTCTATCATCATGTAAGCAAAATGAGACAGATCTATGAACTCATGCACCACGTACTTCAGCGCGCAAAAAGAGAAAAATGACCCTAGCTGCTGTTTTTAAGAGATACAATGAGAAGTCCAACGCGTCCATCTAAAATCAAATTGATGTACTCTGAAAATCCTCAAAAATCTCTGAAAATCTGAAACTTCGTATTTCCACCCTATTATAACACTTGAAATTCCGTAAGCTTTAAAAGAGGTCTTTAACATTATTGTTATGTTTTTCCAAATTTTATTTTACATTCGATAAAGAATTGTTATATTAATTAACTAAAATTGATATATTACAAAATAATTTGATATATTTTATATAAACAATTTTGACCACAAAAGTTTGTAGTTGGGTATAAAAGAGTTGTCTTTCCGTTAAATACTGTTCGTTATCATCTCAAATTTACATAGAAAAAATAATAATAAAATAACGATTGTTGCTACTTATTAGATATTTTACGTCTCTAGTACGATTTTGGCAAAATGTGATTACTTGCCACTATTTACGACGACTAAGTGGCATGTAGATACAATTATTCTAATGACTTGATCCGTAAAACCATCTCCACTATAAAAATTAAATTAAAAAGGTATGCCTGTTTTATTAAAAATGAGAAAAGCTTTGCAAAAGTAAAAATAAAAAAAATGCTGCTCTTAAATAAATTAGATTGTGTGACATTTAAATTCGTAAGACCGGGATCACACGGTAAAATTTAAGTTGCTTAACTCTTTTATTTATAGGCGAGAGTAGAAAGATAAATAGAAAGACTTTGCACTGCTCCGTGTAAACCAAGTATTTAGAAATATTTTTTAATTGTTTTTATTAAACTAGATATTTTATATATTTTCCATTAAAAGTAATCCATATTTCAAATGAACAGTTCTTTAAGTGCTCAAATTTATATCGGCAGAATTAGTATATTCTTACCCACCCTCCTATACTTTGTTGGTCAATAGCGTCAACAGTTGTCACCATACTCTCTTCTGAAAACATTATTACTCATACACAAAACAATATACAAACCTAGAGCAGTTTTCATACAATTAAATATATATATATTATATATGAATCGTTTGATTTCTAGATGAGTTCTTTTTGTTACGGACTTACTACCTTTAGTCGGTTTTTCAACAAGTGACATGTTCATTTAATTTCTATTTTTATTTAATAATTCGGGATTTCGTTAAATAAATAAATAGTTATGGATAAATTGACTTCAGTACTTTGCTGGTAGGCTTAAATATTATTATTACACTAAAACTAATTATAATTTCTATTTATAAAATTATAAAAATATATTCATAAATTTTTTCTTATTGCATTTAATTTTCAGTGGCATTAACACTCAAAGTGAATCTCTATCAACACAACGATCAGCAGAAAACAAACAAAAACAACAAGAACACCCACTAATGGACAAAGAGAATCACCCGAATGTTGAAAAATTGTTGATCACTAGAAAGAATTGTCAAAATTCTACAACGAAACACGATGACGATCAGGTAAGCAGCAAATGAAAAACTAGAACAAAAATATTTCTTTTTTTTACCAAAACAAATGTCCAAAAATAAAATACGTTTTTGTAAACAATGCACCATTTACGATCAATTAAATAGCAAATAATTTGCAACAGTATTAGCCATTTTCGTTGAAAACATAAGTATAAATATTCGGTTATACAAATTCTAGGGATATTCGTTGAAACTACTTTTTTTAGCAACCCTTAAATTTTTTTACATTTAGCAACTTATTAAACGCAAGGAACCTTGTAAATTTATATTAAATTATGTTTTTAAAATGATACCAAAAATAGGTTAAAAACTAAAAAGGCATTTAGCAGATTTGACGAATACCGCTATTGTTTTTATACACAAAATGGCAAACAAAATTTAAATAATAAGATATTTAAAAATATTATATTATTCCATATTATTATTACTATTATAATTAGAACTATATATTATGAAAAGTGTATAAGTCTATTACAAGAATATGACCTCAAAGTGGGTCCGAATCTAGAGGGAATTAAATCTGTATAATTATATTTTAAAAACATTACCAGCTTTAATGAAAAGCCCATATATCGGAGTTGTCTTTTACATCTAGTTATTGGGCAACTACAGTGGTGGAATCTGGCAAGTGACGTCCCTATAGAAAAGTTTGAAATTTTTGACAACATGCGTACACAGAATCTTTTTACGTACGAACTAGGGTGATCGACTCGGTTTCACAACCGGTGGAGAACCTGGTTTTTTTCCTCTTTCAGCTGGCGGTTTTTTCTAAATGTTGATTTTTCGAAAATCGAATACACCGGTTTTTTTATCCGAAAAAACCGGTTTTTTTTTATTTTTTTTAAGTTTATTTTCATATATCTTTGTAACTAATCGTTTCATAGTATATTTAGTACGCGAAGTTTCCAAAAATCAGAAAATAAAAACTATTAAATATTCTACCATAATATTGTAAGAAATTTATTTGTTGTTTAAAAAACAAATTTAAAATAAGAAAAATAATTGAGCTTATTAAATACTATTTTTTTAGGATATAAACCTTACGTTAAAAGTTAAAGGTAATTGGAGCATAAACTTAGCTGATCGATCAATTTTAGGTAAAAAGTGTAGTTACAATAAAGAAAAAAAACAATAATCTCTCCTTCCAGATCCAAATTTCAAATAATGGCATTAAGTGTCTCTCAGCTTATGTTTCAATTAAACCACCGAACAAAATAGTTTATGCTTATATTAGTATGTCTGTCAGGAGTATAAGAAAGAATTTTAAAAATGAAATTTTAAATATTTTTTCTCTAGCCTTTAAAATGTATTTCAAATTACAGAAATAATTTCAAACAAAATAGTTAGTGCATATTAGTTTAAAAGATCTATTAAACATTTAAAAAATTTACAGAAGGAGATTCAAAAATTTATAACAGCCTTATTTATTTATGTATTAATTAGTTAAATTTATTTATTTTACTTGCAAAGAGTCCCTTTTGTCCTTAAATTTAACTAATTAAAACCAAATTAGTCAACTGCATTCATGTCAGTTATTGCGTAATTGTGCAGTCAAACGTATATAAACTGTAAAAATTTCATATTTATATACAAATTTAATTACAATCTTTTTTTAAAATATTTTTTAATTTTTTCTTTAAATATTATATTTTATATGTTCTAACCGGTTAACCGGTTTTTTCTCAATTTTCAAAATAACAACCGGTTTTTTTTTTTAATTTTTAATTTCAAACTATTTGAAAACCGGTTTCTTAAAAAAGTCGAATAATCGATCACCCTAGTACGAACGCAATTAGTGTTGTTAACAGTAACTTAAAAAACTTATTTAAATGGAATTAAATCGTGAACATTTTCGTGCAATTATTTTTTACAACTTTCGACGTGAATTAAATCATCAACAAATTGGATTTTAGACGATGAAGCACTAACAACAACTAGTTCTTATCGATGGTTTACTGAATTCAATCGTGACCATAGTTAGCTCAACGACGAGTTTCGTGAAGGTCGTCCAAAATCGACCGGTGTTTCGTAAAAACTTAATGCTGTGCATGAAATGATACTGCAAGATCGGCATGTAACTTATCGTGAGAATACATTTGTTCCCACATAATTTGATAATCGCCCAAATAAAAGCTAGTGTCAATAATTGGCCTCAAAATTCTAAAAAAAAAATACGATCGCGGTGCTTCAACCAAGTGTATGACAGTGTGACAGGTGACGAATAGTAAATTTACGCGTATAAGCTTGAGTCTTTCAAATCAAGCAAAAGCCTACAAAGTCATTCAGAATGCGTTCAAAATGCATGTTTTGGAGGTACCTTAATCGGAATTGAGAAATTGCTTTGAAAATTGGTTCCCACATATGCAAAAGTGTATTGGTCTTCACGAAGAATATTTTGAAAAGCAATATGGCCATTTTTAATGATCTCGAAATATAAAAGACAACCCTTGTATCCATTGCATTAGCATCTGAATTATGTTGACTTTACAGAAATCGGTCGGTTTCTGCTTATAGGCATATATTTGTGAATTCATAAAACCTCAATTTACGTAACCTTTGCAAAAAATAATCACACATACAAAGAAAAAATATAATTCAGGTGATCGTAAACTAAAAGTAATATATTAAATACACTAGATAACTAGAAATTTTTAAAAAAATAACACAATAAAGTAAATATTAATCAAAATTATTTTTATGCTGGCCATATGAAATAATCAAGAGGTGTGAAATCTCACGACCTTGAAGGTCAACTGACTTATTGCCAAATTTTATTTTAATCAATCAATGGTCAATTAATTAATGCCACACGTTTTATCATTTATATGTTCTGTGTCATCGTAACACATGACTGAATTTAATAATAAACAGTTGAGTAGGTCAATTTATGGTCTATAATAATATGAACTGATAATAAGTTCATATTGTCGTCTTTATTATCGCTTTTTACTCTTATCTATTCGTGTTTTCTGTGATTTTTTATAAATTCTAATAAGAGTTTAAAATTTTATGATCGTTTTAGAATTTGCTAATTTATCCCCTGTTTACCGATTCTTGTTTGTATTATGAAAATAATTGTGCAATTCGAAACCCTTGCTGTCATGTACTATTGGCACTATTGTTGTATGTGTTTACAGGATTATATGGTTTTTGATAAGTTCCATTAAATAATTTTACATTACAATACAATTTTATTTCATAACTCCTTAAAGTGTTTTATTGGATTCATACAGGGATGGGAAATAAATGTTTTTTGCAGAAATTAAAAAAAAAAACTTTTTTTTGTTAAAAATTTGAAACATACTTTTTGTAACCTTGTACAAGTAAGATTTAATCAACTTTTCTATTCTTGATTTTTTTTTTTTGCCTGATGTTTATTATTATTTGACGTTTAGCAATACAATACACAACCGATACAACCATAACTGAATTTTAATAGACCAAACAAAATACAATTGGACTGTGAATTGAACAAACTTTTTACTTCCAGTATCCAAGCACTGTTAGCATAAGTACTCTTAGGTGCTGTGGATATATGAAAAAATCTTTAATTAACCGTGATACAGATCAAGGATTGACCCCCTGATCTAATAGATGCCACCACACACAGCGTTGCCACTGAATTCCAATTTAAATAGTTTGAAATCAGCTTATTTTCAAAAGTGTGTTGGAACAATAAGTAGTAACACTATTTTTATGTTGCGAAAAAGAATCGATTATCATAATTGCGCTGGAAAATTTTTATCGTGGTACTGCGCAGAGTTGAAAATTCAAAACTACAAAGAAAAACTAATGATTTCGTTGTATTGTAAAAACTAATGACATACATAGAACTTTCTATCAGAAAAACAAAATCAATTTAAAACCCATTAAACGCCGGTCACACATAAATTTAAATGAACTCAAAAAAATAATGTTTTCTCATAATTAATTTTTGGATTATCTTGTCCGTAAGCACCGCAGCGACGACTAAAAAATATTTTTTATTTTTAAGTGCTAATTTTATGTTCTTAAATTTATTAAAGAAATTAGCAACATTAGGCGGGTAGCTAATGTCAAATCATGATATTTTTGGCACTCAATTGAAAAAAAAAAACAAAATATTTTCTTTTCTGTCTATTTTTGTCATCAAAATGATAATTGCACGATAAATTATTATTTTGTATTTTGACAGCTTTAGACATTTCTAATGGATTTAGACTGTTTGTATTGGCAAATTGTAGATAACAAAATTTTATTTTTAATAAGAACTACTTTATGTGCTTGTGCGTTTGTGTGTATGTGTTTATTTATTTAGTAATAAAGATATTATCCTAGGAAACTCAAAGGTTTGTTCTATAGTTTAAAACAATTGGAAATTCAATTTTGTTTTGCAAATATGAAATGTTTAATTTAAAAAGAAAGGTTTTTTAATATCTTCTCATAGTTATTACAGGTTGGTCCAACCAAAACCCACGATGTTAATTGTAAATAAAACAAAAAGTTATCACAGAATTATCTTAATTGTTTGTATTTTGCTGAAAGTATTTATGACAATTATGTTTGAAACAAAATACCGACCAAATCCTGGCCACGTCTTCGTTGGCATACTTCTATCCGATAGGCCATATTTTTATTTACTTATAAAAGTCTAAAGAACAATATTCCTTACAGACTAATGAAAAATAAAATATATAAATACATTTAGTGTTATAAATAATAAAAAAAAAACAATTTAAATTCAAAGAAAAAAAAACACTTTATTTTAAATTTGGTAAAAGAAAACTCTTAAAATCAGCTTTTTGATGCATTAAAGTTCATCAAATGGTTCTTTTTCTTTTAATAAATTAATAATACGAAATGATATAATTAATGGACCATTTAGTACATAATTGTGATGATGTAAACCGACAAAAAAACAAATTTCTAAAAGATTTGGACTATCAATATTACCATCGTCATTGAGATGAGAGACATAATTGAGATTTAAATATCGTTAATGTACCGAGTTATCTCGTCCTTTAGCTTTTAAATTGTTCTTGGTTTGTTGACGTACACTTTTTCTCTTAAATATCCTCAAAGAAAGTTATCCAACGGTGTCAAATCACATGATTGTGGCGTTTAATTAACATAGCCACGACGTGAGATAACACGGCAATTGAATTTATCGCTAAAAGGAGCCATTGTTTCGTTGGCTGTGTGGCAAGTGAAACCATACAGTTGGAAACACATATCGTCAATTTCAATAGCAAACACTATTCATGGAACCTGCTCTTGCGAACTCATTTCCGAAGAAGTACGGTTGGATGACGCCGCCAGCCCATAAACCGCATCAAAAAGTCGCTCTTTGTAGATGTATCTACTTTATTATATTCGCTTGTGGACCCTCATTTGCCCAAATGCAGAAATTTTGCATTCACTGAGATGAAAGCATGCCTTGTCGCTGAAGGTGGTTTTCTTTGTAAAGTCGCCATTCATTTATGTCTTTTCAAATAACCGTTTTGACGACGCTTGAAATGGTCAGTAGGCACTAGGTCTGCACTTGAGTTAATTTAACCTCGTAAGCGTGTAAACTCAAATCTTTGTTTAAAATTCGCATTAGCGATGTTCGTCAGATTTTTATTTGTTGAGCATGAACACGAGTCCAGGTTAACGGCTCTTGTAAAACACTTTCGCGAACTACAGCAATCTTTTACCCAGACCCGGCGTGCTGAAATTTGCAAACATTTATCCCCATTGTGGACACTGGTGTTTGATTATGCTGAGCAAAAAAATCACAAAGTGCTCTAAATACATTTTGATTTGAATGTCCATTTCCGTAAAAGGTTTCAACGATCCTTACTCGCTACTCAGTTTTGTACCTCTCCATGGTTGAATTTGTCAAACACTGAAATAAGGAAATGCCAAATTAATTTGACGTTAACTTGACGTAATTTAGGCGTTATGGATAGACCGCCGTATAAAAAAAGTATTTTTGTAGTTTTTAAAATTTATAAATTTAGGCAATAAATTTAAGAAGTTTATGTCGGCTAAGATCTGTTTATCTGTAAAAAAATATTCTCACGGCCAGAACTTGCAGGCTCAGTTTGGTCTTGAAAATAAGCTCAATCGGCTAAGTTTAGCCCAAAAGCCATAAGAGTTTTGAAAACTTTAACTAATCACAATTTTGAAACAACTAAAAAAGAATTGCATAAACAATAAATATGTAAATTCTTTTTTTCAATAATCCTTCAGTTTTGCATATAAAATTTTCAGATTTGGAATATGTATTTGACATTTAAATTTTTAAACGTTTGACTTTGTGTTCTTGATTAAGAAGCAACTAAGCAGTATTTTGCTGCTTGTTATTACACTATTAAATTTTAGTTTTTTGGGCTTTAAATGATTTTTATTATTATTGTGGGAGTATTCACCTACGACATTCCTACTGTAATTACACATTATATTTGTTGAATTCTTTTGCAGTTTATATGTTTAAATTAAATATTGCAAACTTATTTCTCGTTCAATTCAACTGAAAATTAATTATTTACAACAAATACGAATTGTATGTAACAACCACAAAATATTGTTAATGAAAACATTCCATTTTATTGTTTACATTTCATATCAATGACCAACATGTCTTGCATAGATCATGCCTTAATATCACTGCTCAGATCATAAAGTGTTTATAGTATGGTATTTACGTTTTCGTTAATTTTTTTGCGTATACAAAATTTCACGTTCAAAATATTTACGTTACGAATTTCTGCTTAAAACGAAACAATAAAAATAATGCTGTGAATCAGTCGAAAATTCAGTTCTGCCCATTTAACTGAGGCAACTAACTATACAGCCAGCGGTCATTCTATAAGCAACCAGTAAATTTGAATGGTGATGAGAAAACGAAAATGGAATCAACAAATAGTTGCGTGGGAAATTCTAGAAGTAAAATGAAAAATATGTTGTTCAACTTTTCTTTCGCCTTTTCGCAAAGAATTTAATTTATCGAAAAAAACTTTAAAGCTTGCACATAAAAAAAGCTTTATAAAAAGAGGTTTTCTAAAACTTTTTGCAAAAAGCTGGGAAAATTTTGTTTTTTACAAAAAGATGTAAATATGTTTTTTTTTTAAAAACAGTTCTTTCAACACATTTTACAAAAATATTTCATTATAATTTTTTTTGAAAAAAAAGCTTTTTTTAAAATTCATTTTTTTACAAAAAATTTTAAAAACCTTTTTTTTAAAAAAAACTTTTAAAAACCTTTTTTTAAAAAAAACTTTTAAAATATTTTTTGCCGCAATATAAAAAAAGCTTTTGAAAAGCTTTTGACTAAACTAAAAAGCTTCTTCAAAAATATAAAAAAATTACAATTATAAAGTTATTTTTTTTTTAAATAATAAAGAACCTTTTTTCTTCTAGCCTTAAACAACTAAAATAATCTGGTTTCGAAAATTTTTTTTTAATAATAATTGCTTTTTTATTTTTTTTTTATGAACATTTTGTTTTAAACTACAAATTAAATCTGTATTCAAAATATATGATATTTATGTCCAACACCAATCAAAGAGTGCTAAAACCGTAGCTGGTTTCGAAAATGCATTCCACTCGGCTAATGTCGTTAAATGATTTATCAGATTATTCTTTCGTTATTAAAATTAAGTTTATTTTTAAATACAAATTTTTAAAAAGTAACTCAAGTCCAAATAAAAATTTAAAATTTATTCATAACTCATAATATCGCAAATTTTTATTTTTTTTGGGATTACAGGTTATTTTTTGTGTGGTATTAAAAAATACTGATCTCAATGAACCCACATTTATATAAAATACAAACATATTTACTTCCGTATATCACACAATAAACAATTGTTTTAAATATGCACGTAGTCCTGAAAAAAAAAATACTTAAAATATTCTTAGAATATAAATTTTAAATATGATTATACCTCATTCCATCCTATTTGCAAATACATGCAGTATCGTGCAATTTAAAAGCAGTACTTTGCCATGTTAAACAAAATGTATTTTTTTTTTTTTTTTTCAGAGAGAAAATCTTACAAGTTTATAAAAATATTTCGATATTTGCTAATGTAGAAAAAAATGGTTCCCAAATCGTGGTTGCAGGGTAGAATATGAAAAACATCTTATATGTATGCTTCAAAAGTGCTTAATTAGTTCGTATGATTTAGAAGCAAATATAATCTACGACACATGGTCAATCGAAATGAATATACAGGCTCATTATTATTATAAAATTTGCAAATAGAAATATGAATGTTTAATTGTACATTAAGAAATTTTACATGTAAGCAGGGCAGGTAAACCGTGATTCGCAAAAATAGCGATTGAGGTAAAATATTGACATGCAAAATGAAAAGGTTTAAATTCCTATTTTCGCACTTGCATTCTAAGAAAAAATAATTTGCTTGTTTACAATAAAGTTTTTGTAGACAACCCCTCAAAACTAAGTGTGATATTTAAAATCTTAATCATGTGATACAAATTCAGCAATCAAAAATATAAATAAATAAATATAATAAATATTTGATATAATAATTGCTAAAAAAAATTATGAAACACTATAATTATAGTTGATTTTTGCTAAAAATAAACTTCGGTTATTGTAGAGTCAAACACTACATGAAAATGATTAAGATTTTTTTTGTGAGAAATAAATTACGAACTAAAATCAGATTGGCAGAGACATTTGCTAACAAATGTTGACGGCGCTTATGATAAATTTTTGGGCACGGGCGTTTAAGATGGATATCCAGCCTAAAAAATTTTCCGACATCTATCAGATGTCTGTAAGAAATTGTCTACTAACAAAAAACAATTCTATACGAATTCTCTCAGACTTCAACCCGAAGAACATATGCAGTGGTTGACACATATAAATCTGTGCGAAATCAGTCAGAAATCTAGCGTCATGTCGTTAAACAAAAATAAATAAAATCTCTCCTACATATTAGACATGTCGTACATTAAATTTCCCAGACTGTCTGACAGAAATATGTACGAAATATCCATAAAAACAATCGGTTGTTTGTCAAACTTGTCTGAGTTAGATACTGTCGTACCATTTGGCAGGCCAGATAAAAGCGACGGCGGCCCCCAAAATTTACTGACGGTTCGGCTTAGCTGGCTCTTAGCCGATCGGCGTAGGTATGTGAATGACTATGACAGCAGAATAACATACGGTACGCAGTAGAATTTATCAAGGACAATTTACGGTCGAAAATTAACAATTATATTTTTTAACCTTTGTGAATTCTTAGTACAATACATTTTGATAATATGAAATGATAGAACACCTCGTGAATCCATCAAATAAATTTGTTATTTTTTTAACTTGTGCGACAATAACATTTCTGCTAGTAAATTGCTCGGTATTGTATTGTATTTATTTATGTGTGTGGGATGTTGTATTTGTGATTATGATGCTGCTATTTTTATTATTATCCACTGTAGGCATTTTCAATATTTTCTTGAGTTCTATTAAACTGGACAAATGAGTATAAATTTTCGCAATTCTATTTGGTCAGTGTCAAAAGATCATTTGCCATAGTAGCATATACAAATACAAATGTTAAAAAAATATACGATGAAAAAATAACTCTTTGTGGAAATAAAGTAATTTCAAAAAATTAAAACAAATCTAAACTACAATAAATCTTTTAAGCATTGAAAAGTTTGCATTGCAGGATGTCTTAGATTTGACAGTTCATGTGGTTTTTATGGGTTTTTTTAGTGAACCAAAATAAAGTGTTTTCTAAATAAATAATCTTAAATTTGTTAAAAAAAAATATTTACATATTTATATATATAAAAAATAAAGTATCTAAATAAAAACCGTTAAGCATATTAAACAAAAGTAAAAATTGTATTAAAAAAATGTCTGTATGGATGACCTATGTGCAACGGCGACGACCGGGTCAACATCGTTACTGTAAACAGGGAATGTTTTATCAAGTAAGTTAATGGTTTACTTACGAGTGTTTTGCCTATCCACCGTTTTTAAGAAAATTTTAAAAATTTTGGAAATTTTTGCAAAAGTAACAAATACCTATGTTAACTATTAATGCAAAAATTAGCTCAAAAAACTATTTTCTCTTTATAACAGCGAACATTAGTTTTATAAAAATTATCACTGTTAAAAAAATTATTAAAAATAAAAAAAATCTAAAAAGATAATAAAAGAAATGACAAAAATTATATCGAAAAAATAAACATAAAATGTGTTTTTTTTTACAAGAGCAAAATACGCATTTTCACAGTACAAAGATTTTTTTGACGCGCATGCCTTTCATACTTTTCCGATTTCTTAAGCTACGTTGACATCAGGCAAATATTTGCTAAAATAAGTGTAATTATTTTTTTCAAAAATATTTATTTGATTTTTCTTACACTAAATAAAGTCAAAACATGTTACAATGAGTTGATATTGCAATAAGTTTAAATTTAGAAGATTTGTACTATAAAACATTTATTTATTAGACTATTTAGAAATGAATAAATGTTTGTGGTTACGTCGATTTAGTCAACTATTTGCCTAATGTGACGTACCTTTACACCCAATTTAGAAAATAATTTAAAATCATTGATTTTTTCTTAATTCTCTTTTAAAGAATCTACCGAAATCCCTTTTCTTTTATACATTGTTTTTTCCAGATATTTTTTACGTATAATCGGTTAGTCTTCTTTACTTACTCGCTCGTATTAAAATCATTTTAAGAATATCGAAAAACTATTGCCATATTAGCCGAGTGGAATGCATTTTCGAAACCAGCTACGATTTCGTCATTAGCACTCTTTGTTGGTATACTCATATGGAATTTGAAACTACCATTTATGTTACAATTTAATGAAATTATAATTAGGGAAGTATAGCATTCATTTTTATATATGGGCTAATCCGAAAATTTTTAAGCCAAAGACAGAAATTTAAAGTTGCCCAAAATCCAAATGTTTGTTAATGGAATAATAGGATACATATTCAAGCTCCAAAATATATAAGCAATAGGGTTTCACAGTGGTTTGCTTGGGCTTGTCAGAGGCTAACCTAAACGTACCTCTTGCTTTCATTTATATTTGTAAAAAAGGGTATTTTTAATGGTCAATAAAGTGGGCAAAACAGTCGTTTCAGTATTTAGCGTTTAGCAAAACTTTAATTTGCTTAATTTTCTTTTATTTGCGATACAAATCATTTTTGTAAGTTATCTAATATAAATTAACAATTTGAACTAAAAATGGGTACACTGTGTGTAACGTCCGTAACGGAAAATAGGGTTTTTTAAGTTTAACAGAATGAATTTTAATAATTTTTTTTTCCAAACTAGCTTATAAACAGAGTTTTTTATGCACTTTAATCTGATGAAAAAAAAATACCTTTATTACACTTTTTTTTTTAAATATAAATGACAAAGTGTGTAACGTCCGTAACGGCATGAAAATACCCAAAAATTTTATTTTAACATTCTGAGGTGGAAGTAACCCCCATACCTAAACAAGAGCGTTGAGCGTCAAGCGTTGGAGTTTTACATGTGTTTTGTTTTTGTTACAATAACAAAATACATGCAAAATTGCAACGCTTGACGCTCAACGCTCTTGTTTAGGTATGGCCCTAAGTGCTTATAATGGATTTTCACCTACTGAATCTGGGCTTAAAATTGCTCTAGGTTGCCGAGAACCCGAAAAACTTCAACTCAAAGTAAAAAAAACTGTGTTTAAATAACATGCGATCCCCAAATCTGCAACTTAGATTGAGATGAATTTCAAATTTTTCTGAAACCTAAAATAATTCCTGAAAATCAATAATTAGTAATTAATAACCATGTTGTAAACCGCAACCCCGATATCCCCCTTCAAATATTTGGCGGTACGCCCATGCATGCAATGTTTAAGTACTGGATTTTCCGTTAGAAATTAGGAATTTTTTTGCTACTTTGCATGGAAAAGGAGCGGTGGACGGTTTTGGCGCTATTGTTAAGCGAAAAGTTTGGCAACTAGTAAAAGTCCAAAATCTCATCTTAAAAAACGCTCGAGATTTTCACAAATTAGCAAAAAAGATATAAATGGCGTTTTCCTAATTTACGTTGATAAAAATTATGTCAAAACTATATCTGACGAAATATCAAAAACATTTGTAAATGTATAAAATATTCCAGCTCTTAAATCATATCATTATTTTTCAGGCTTTTCTAATGACAATACTATAAAAGTAGCTCGAACAGCTGGGTCTATTAAGCATAAGATACAATGTAAAACAGTTAAATAAACAAACAAATAAATGAATATAAGCTAATATAAGAGTAGTGAAATATTCTATAATTTTTTTGTAACTAATAAATTAATAATTACAAGGTTAATAAGATTTTTAAATACATGAATGTTTTTTATACACACAATTTGGTTTAATGGAAAAAGTGTAACGTCCGCAACGTAACGTCCGTAACAGACAAAAATTAAGATTTTTGTTTAACGGGACTATTAGACTTCTTTTCTAAGCAGGAATGATATCGTCATATATTCCACTTAATTTTTTGAATATGGACTTTTTTTGTTTATTATGCCAAATTGGCTTAAAAATTTGCAAATGCATATAAGCCTTAAAATCGACTTCCATTTTTTGTAACGTCCGTAACGGAGCTTTAAGCTAGCATAATATTTTTTAAAAACAGTTAAGCTTTAAGTTTAAAACAAGTTTTAAAGTACTCCCAAAGAACTGCATTTTGCAAAAAATTTCATGAAAATATTCCAATGTAAACGCTAGCCGTGTCAATCTTAACGCAGGATTAGCCCATATGTCTTTTTCTTTTCTTATCAAATGACAATTTTCTTCATGTATATATTCTTAATACATTTTTGATGATTGAAATTTAATTTAAATTTTTTTTAGCAAGTTTAATGAGAGAAAAGTGCACTAAGCCAAAATAAATGATGTACAATAAATTTAAGAATAAAAAGTTCGAATAATTTTTATTTAATTTTATTTTTTTTTTATATATATATTTTTTTTTTTTAAATTTTATTTTTTTTATTCCGCTCTTTTTCCTTCAAAAAGCACTTGTCTTTTAAAAAAACAAAAAAAGAATAGTCAGAAATTGTAGAATTGAAAATCTGAGACTTCATCACTAAAAAATTGCAATTGGAAATAGTATTTATCTAAAATAAAATTAAAATTACCACATTAAATGCTTATGCAAAGAATTTCAAATATGTACATATGCATTCCAAAAATACTTGGTTTTCATAAAAATATTTTTCTGAATGTTTTTTTTGTTTAGTGAGTAAGTAGCAGGTTTCTATACCCTTCACCTCTGGTAGCCAGGGTATATATAGTTTTGTCATTCCACTTGTGATTGTACAAACTCATTAGTCAAATAAGCATTGTTGGTGTGTCGGTGGAAATCAAATTTTTTAAGTGCCTATATGTTACTTATACCCTTATACTATGTTCACACACGGGCCTTAATTGTCAATTAATAATATTATCGCAATTAAAGGCTTTTATTGAGCTCAATTTACCATACTAAAAATTACTTTTAAATTGAGCAATATACACTTAATTGTTTTACTTATTGTCCAAAACTCGAAATACAACTCTTGAGAAGTATGTTCAGTGAGAAGAAAATTCTATTGGTGCAATTTCTAATGTTAAACAAATGAATATACAAAAAACAAAAAGTAAGAAAATGGAAAATGGTTGATGAAAATTTTAATAAAATGTTTGAATAAAGTCAAACACATATATAAATATAATTGTAAATATATTTTATGAACAGGAAAAAAAAAGAAGAGAAGGCATTATTTGATTTGGTATAAATACATCGTATTTTTTACAGCTATCAAATGCTTATGGAGTAAGATAAATTGAGTATGTATGAACACCTATTTTAATTGCTCAATCATTTCTAAATTGAAACAGTTAAAAATATCTGTCTGAACAGGGTATTATGTGTCATCAATCTATCAGGGGTATTCGGGAATAAATTAGCATTAAAAACTAGAAGAGACAGTATCGATTTTTTGAAACTTTATGACTTTTTTGTTTACTTTTTCTCATGTATAAACGAAATTTAGTTCTTCAGTGATTTCAATACATTTCTTACAAATACACCTTGACACAAAAATTGAAGACAAACATATTATAAATAACAGTTTTACAAGAGGTTTTACAAAGGAAGTTACATTATGACAATACAGTTTCTATTAAATTTTTACCTTCTCCTTTAAAGTTACAATTATTTGAGCTAGAGCCTTTTTACTTGTGACCAATGATATGATATACCCCTAGTGTTATTCATTTAAACAGAATGGTTAAGAATAGCCAAAGTTATAGACATTTAAAATTTGTATATTAAATAATGTCCCTAAAGCTTTTAGTAAACTTTTTGACATTAGTGATGCCAGATTTTCAGTCAAATTCTTACAAATTACTGCAGCAAATAAATGGAAAAATTAGTTTAAAACTAACTGATATATAAGCACTTAAGTTCAACCGCCTGTATATTTTTCTTACAATTTACAAACGAAAATTAATTTTATTCGGCTCTAAGACAATTGAAAAATATTATGTTGATACATATTAAGTGCTTTGCCCGTCAAATACGGTACAAAGTGAATAAAAAAAAACTACAAATTCAAAATGATGTCCGAAACAAAATGGCGATTTAATTTTTTGTAACATACCCCTAACATGAGTTGTTAATGAACTAAAATGCCGTACATCTTTAAAAAAAAATCCAATCCAAGATTGTGTCTATAGCAAGATGATGTGTTATTAAAATTTTTATTCTGGCTACCCTAAGACCCACCATTTGATTTTAGTCTAGTTAAGATACTACAATGAGGAGTTAATTGTTGGAGTTTATTTATGCATACATGTTTGTGAAGGATATATAAGATTCGTCATGACCATTTTACTTGTATTTTTTTTTTGGCATTTGCAGCCAAGAAAACAAAAATATTTAATTTAATTGGCTGTTAATTATATCCACTTAGTTTGGCCCTTATTTTAAAAATAAATAAAACAAAAAATTTTGTACTCTTGTAGATACATACATACAAACAAACATACATAAATGAAAAGTTATAATTTTTTATTTTTTTTTTTTGTACTATTTCAACTTTTTTACAGCAACGTCACTCTCAGCCCGAATTTGAAGGAACACAACGTCACCATGACGATCAACATAAACGTCACAGTGGGAATTCGCGACCCTTATCTGAAGCCAACTTGGATATAGGTTCTGAACCTTTAACTCAGCAAAACACATCCAAATCAAATATGGAATTAAGCACCATGAACAGCACTGCCTATGCCTTGGAGAAACGTCTGAGTTCGAATTCAAATGAGGGTAATAATTCTCTGCTGGGCAGTCAAAAATTACGCAACAGAGATTCCTCTTCAGATGCCAACGAGCGGAAACGGGTGTTACCCAAACACCAAAGACCGCTGACACGTTATTTACCCATTTTTTCACCAGATTTAGATTTAAGACAACATATAGAATCTGCTGGTCATCAGATAGCATTATGTCCTCATGTCTTGGTTGATTCTAACTCGTGTAGAGGGTAAGCACTACTTTGGTTGTCTAAAAGTATTTTATTTGTTTTTATTTATAATTTTTCCGTTGTGTTATTTCAGGTATTTACATAAACTGGGAGCCACTTTTCATGGCTGGTCGAAAAGATGGTTTGTTTTGGATAGACAACGAAATGCTTTCATTTATTACTCCGATAAATTAGAACGTAAACCAAGAGGAGGCGCTTACTTTTCTGTAAGTAAATTAAGATCGTATTAAACAAATTTTTAATTTAGAATAGCTTATCAGAAGTACATACATTTAAGCCAAACGACACTTAGGACTTGTATAAATTTCTTTCTATGAATCCATTATATTTATAGAAACATTTTCTGTTTGTATATTTTTTTGAATTTAAAAGGTTTTTGAAAAGTTTTAAATCAATTATCTGTTTTTATTTTAATTATATTTTCAAAGTAAATTAATTTACGAAATTCTGTGTGAAGTTCTAAAAAAATTCTTTTCCATATTCGTAAAATTTTTTATTTTGTTTTCTACTTTTTATTTTGATAAACACTGGATTTTATCTTGAAGATTGCAAAATGTTTTTAATAAATTTCTCTTTTAATAAAAATCTCGTTTCAGACAATTGATGAAGTGTATTTAGATCATTTGAATATTTCGAAAAGTGGTCGCCCCCATTGTACATTTATTGTTAAGACTAAAAAACGCAGCTATCAACTACAGGCAGCTTCTGATGCTGCAGCCAGAATATGGATTGATGCCATTATAACTGGAGCTCAAGGCAACTTAGACTATTAATTTAAATTAGTATTAATAAAATATTTAAAAACTACATACAAAAAACTTTTGTATTTTAAATAATTTTAAGTAATTTTTACATTAAATTTAATAATATGACTAAGTTTTAAAACGATATATTTTTTTATCTAAAATAAAATGTTCAGCCAAAGGAAATATACACATATAATTTAATTTTACATACATATATGTATAAGCCTAATATTTAAAGACTTTTTATAATATGCAATATTTAATTTACCGATCATCTGTTACTTGTACTTGAAACTAAATGAAAACATTTGTGTAAAAAAACATTAATTGTAAAACATGAAAATAAACATGTAAATTAACACATTTACAACAATGCAAATAATAATAATAACAATTTTTCAAATAAATTTTCTTTTTTTTTCATTTGTTTATAAACCATAGATTTTCAACGTAAATAAAATTTTGTTATTTAGGAACTATTTATGATCTTTTTTGAATATTTGCTTTTAAGAGAGAAAGAATTAGCCGATACGCTTGACCTTGATTAAAGTGTGGAAAGAGTAGCAATTATTAATTATTAGTTATTTTTGCAGGTGATAGTTTTTAATATAAAGTGTTTAATAATATTTTCTGACAGACTTTCAGTAAATATCTTCAAAAAAAAAACAAAAATATAAAAAATTATAACAGTGAAGTTATGCCAGAACAAAGTAGTTGTTACTCGGCAAATTTTCTATAATATCCTATAAAACGTATAAACTAATAATTTACCTATTAACGAATGTTGTATAAAAAGGTATGTTTACGTTTATTGGTAAAATAGAAGAAGATAAAGATTGAGCCTTGCACACAAACTCCCGTTATATTTCGTTACAATTAGCAATTCCTTGGGAAAAATTCCACAAAAATCGTTAACACTTTGAAATAATCAACAAATAGGAACACAGGTTGCGTGGCTTCAAAGTTCCAGCATGCACAGAAAATTTTTACGATTTCATTGTGATGACGTTATCTTTATTTTGTAATTTTTGGGTTAAATTGATTTACATATGTTTAAAGCATTAGGGATTAAGTATTGAATAATTATATTTTGCACTTTTTTGTGACATTTTGTTACAAAAATAATGAAAAACCTCAAAAATTATTTTTACGCGTGTAAATTCAAACGATCTAGGAATTTAATAATTCCCGATGTAGCATGATTCGGGTTATAAATTTTTTTCCAATTGTAAGGGGGCTTCGATAATTTTTAAAAAATATAGGTATAGGTAGGTTTTCAATAAATAATCATGTTTTATTGTATTTTTACTGTTTAAGTGATCTCAGTGTGTAAAAATTTATTTGTAGTCAATTTTATATCAATACTAATATTTCTAACAGTTTGGTGAGAGCGAAGAAAATAAAGGTTACATGGCAGCTAGGATTAGTGATAACCGACTAGTGCGAAATTCGGTAAACACGTTGACATTTATCAAAAACTTTGTGTTTGCTAAACTTTAGTTAAATACAAACATTGCTAAATAAGCCTACAAAATCGTGCTATTTATTCACTAAAAAGACTGACATAATACATACTCAGCCTTTACAATCGTATGACATTCACACATTCACAATAAAGTTTGACATAATTCCGAACCACTTCAAGAAAATTGCAATAACCACAAAAATTTTTTTTAAAAATGTTTTGTAAAATGTAATAGTTCAATAATTGAGACAGAAAAACCTGAATTGATAAATACCAAAAAATACAACCCTAAATACCGTAACAAAAAATTAAAAATTAAAAATATTTAATAACAATAATATCAACCATGTTTTCAAAAGCTTTTTATTTAAACAAAACACCGGCAATTTGTGCATGGCATACAAACAAAAAAAAATTACATGAACGAACACAGTTGCACAAACACACGCACTAATAAGAGAAATGGGAAGATGGTGGATGGGAGAGAGAGAAACAGAGAGCTTTTTATAACAGTATGAAAATATATATTGAATGCGCCTAAAAGTTGACTTTGCGGAAATTCCCAATCGCATTTTACTGTTTCGCCTCGAATCGATTGCTTCGCGGTTGCAATGCAACGCGCGCGTAGCACAACTATATTATTGGAAAAGAAAAGTTTTTATTATATTTAACTTTAAAAACAAGTAAATGCATATAACTTAATATAAGTATATAAAGAAAGAAGTTATATGTATGTATTATAAGAAAAAAATAAAAATAATAAAAAAAATTCTAACTTTAAATTTGCAATAAAAACTATTTTACGGAAAACTAATTTATTGTTTAATTAAATTTTTACTTAAAATAAAAAAGTGGCAACAATAGTTGAAACAGAAGTATGAATATTTGTGCTAATAATCGATTGAAATAAAAGTTAGAAAAAATTTGGAAAAAAATGCAAGAAAATTGATACATACTGGTGCAGCAGTGATAGTGCATACGTATAGAAGGTGCATACACATACCACCACAGAGGGTTATATAGAAAATTAAAGAAATAGACGAGCAGAAAAAATCTCTAAAGGATTCCTAACATTCAGAAAATGAAAAATGGAAATTTGTAGTTAGATTTTTACGGTTTTGTTTTCGCTGGTTGGGAGAAGATTGCATTTTATGAATGCGTTTAAGAATGAATTGAAAATTCAATCGTTTTGGTCGTGTCAGTTGAAATGTATGTCGTTGCTGTCGCTCTCTTTCCTTTGTCTTGATGGCAATCGCTTCCAAGTGTTTGGCTTCGTTAAATTGCCCGAAGCGTAAAGTTGCTCTAAATTTCAAATGTTTAGTGTAAAATAAACTTTTTTGCTCTTATTTTTCTTGTTGTTTTTTGTTTCCTTTATACAGACCGAACAGAGTGTGTTAGTGTTAATATGTCTACGGTTTTGTTAATTTAGCGCTTTTTTAGGCGCCAAGTAAAGTTAAAGTTTATCAATGGAAAATAAATAATTTGTTCCATTAAATAAAATATAGTTGATGTAGTCCATATTTAAAAGTGTTAGCCTAAAGCTTTGTGCATATAAATAAAAAAATTTACTTTAAAGTAGATGTTATTAAATATTACCCTGTTTAAAATTGTCAGCGCTGTTGTCATAAATTATTAAATTTGAAATTTTTAAAAATCAAAAATTATTAAATATTTTATAAAAGTATTTTATTAATGCATTAAAAGATGTTAATATAATATTGTGATTGTGATATATGTATAATATTCAAGAACGCACTTTATTTTGTTGTAATTTAAATACATATATCAAAAGTTTTAAATATCCAGAACCATTTGGAGGATTATTTGTTAAAGAACTTGTTATTTTTAACATTTAGGTGTTCGGGAGATTTTATGGTATTTAAATTATTATATTGTACAGTGCGCCACTGTCTTGTGATAATCGCATATACCACAACTGTTCACTAAATGCAACTCTGTTACTGCAATTCGTTAAATTTTGTGAGTCGTTAAAGCAACTACATACATATTATTTTTAATTTTTTTTTTGTGTTTAGGGTTTTTAAGAAGAAATTGATATTATTTACTGTATATCTGATCTATTTAAGATAAAATCCAAAAAGTCTTCAAATATTTTAATTATTTATATAAAGATCATTCATATTGCTTTAAGAACCATGTAAACTGCATTGCAACAAAAATCAAGAAACAGTTTAATATGTCTGAATTTTTTTAATTATGATTTTATTGTCTAATAATTTAAATTTGTATTTAAAAAATCTTTACTCTTTTGAAAAAATTATTGTATGAATTAAAGCATTGTAAATGTCGTTTTTAGTACATACAAATTGCACCAGTTTCGGTTTTTGCTAGATCACTTGACAATATTAATAAACTAGTTGAATCCGGTCAGCATTGCCAGCCATAAAAATATTTATATTGATATTAATTTGAATATAAACTGTGATTTTACTGTTAGTGTAAACAGATAGTTTATTGTTGTTAGTTTCTTTATATAAAAATATTTTAACTCACGAATAAAGGCATCAACTTACTTAATTTTATTGATATCTGTCCAGATGTTTAAGCCAATTGACTTCAGAAAAAGAGAAAGACAGACAGACAGACGAATAAAAAATCTAAAAAGTGTTGTTTTATATTATAGACTTTTACTGTGCACAACAGTCAAAATTTGAGGAAAAAAAGGGTATACATATATATGTGTGCTTTGTTTTACTAGTCAGTAGTGTCTAGGTTCGTGTTACAGATTCGATTTCCTGCAAACACATTGATCTGTTACACTACAGCAGATAAATTTATCTTGTTAATCCGCTCGGTTTAAAAAAATATAATATAAATGGTAAAATCTTTTCAAAAATTTAAAAAAAATTTTGTACTTAAATTAAAACTTTTCAAAAAATGCTAATTCCTTGAATTAAAATGTGTAATCATTTTGAAATTAATAAATATTTTTTTCTTCTTAAAATTTCACTTTGTTATCGACACTTTAAACTGCAGTAAATGTACCAAAACTTGTTCCTTTTAACTCTCCCTTATGCTCTCATATTTGGTAACTCTTTTTTTTACTGATTGGTATTTAATTCATAAAAAAAAAACAAACAGGATATTTTATCATACAGAAATTAAGTCATAAGCATTCATAGTTATACATAGTAAGCAAACATCTAGTCATCTCTTTCAATTGCATGTAATTATAAATGTGGTAAAGACATAACGGTAATACAGACAAAAAAAGCAGCTGTCGGCTTATTTATCTAACGGAAATTTCATAGCTTTACTAGGTTAAAAGTAAACACCACAAACAGATAGAGCAGTGCTGCCAGAAAGTTATTTCTATCACATTTTGACAATTTTTAAAACAAAATTGATATCATAGACGTTTTTTACACCAACAATGCAACAAAAATTTGGTTTTGATTTTTCTTGGTATATACAACAGAGGGTTTGATTTAACAATTTTTTTTCCAATAAGTATAAAAATATTCGAACGTATTTTAACATAAATAGGAGGTTTTTTACATCTACAAGTTTTCTATGAAAATAGTAAAATAAATTTATTTAAAGTTTTTCTTTTAAAAATAGCCTGTCGAAAAGTAAAGATTTTATTAACAATTTTTTTAAATAAAACAAATTCTAGAACTTTGTTTATTTTAATTAGTGATGCTATTAAAAACTGTCTGTGAATGGAGAATTTATTGAAAGTTTTTATTCAAACTTTATAAATTTGTTCAAATATGAGTTTTCTTTAGTCTTTATAGTGATGAATTTTTGGCGAAAATTTCAATCACAACAAAGGTATAAGAAAAGTGGATAAAGACAAAACAAGAAGAGTATTGCCAACCAAATTTTGCATTTTTGTCTCTCTTTACAGAAATAGTACCGTTGTTTTTAGCCATTGGTTCTCTCTGTTTTTGTTACTCTCTCTCTCTCTCTCTCTCTCTCTGTATTATATAAACTTCCTTTTTGGTTATTTCTACTATTTCCAAATTTTCGACCCCATTAATGATGTATTTGTTGTAAATGAAAAAACCATAAGAAAACACTAACAGTTTGGTTTAAACACTCGAATGAAATACAACAAACTAAAAATATTGGTATAAACAGAAAAGCTCTCAACTACCACTCGAACGCATTCCTCAGCTACTTGTCGTTGAGGTTGTTTGCATTTAATATTTATTCTCCTAAAAATAATATACAAAATCGAAAAAGAAGGAAAATTTATCAAAAATGTGTGTGTGTGTGCTGTGTGTTTCTTTTAGAGAGCCTTTTACAGTGTGAGTGCAAAGTGAAAATGACAGAGAAAATAGAAACAATAGCAAAAGGAGAGTAAAAGAAGGCTGAAAAAACAAGAAAAAAGAAGAAATAGAATAGAAATGATTTACACAAAAAATAAGTTGTAAAAAAATCGATTCGATGGAGTACAACACTAAAAAACTGAAAAGTAATGTCAGAGTAATGTGGCAGAGTAAAAAATAGAAAAAATTAATAAAAATTTCACTAAAATTATAAATAAAAGTTAAAATTAAAAAAAGAATCTGCAGAAAATTCAACATAACAGTGAATATTGAAATATTGAAAAACGAAAATTTGGTTTCTTGAGTATTCAACTTATAGAGAAAAAAAGCATTGAAAATATTAAAAAAAAGTATAGCAGAATTAAAAAGCAATGAGTTTATTGACCACCGAATTACTACAACGAGGCTCATTTTTATAAAATATCAAAGATTAAAAAAAAAACTTTTAAAAATATTAACTTATTAACATAACTAAATCGCTTCAAAATAATATTTCCTATGTAAAAAGCATCAAATTTACAAAATTCATATCTTTAAAATCGAATGAAAAGCTTGAAAAGAGAAAAATTAAAAAAAAGTTCTGTATTAGTATTTTTGTATGTACGTGTGCGTAAATAGAACAGGACATTCTCAAAAAAAAAAAAAAGTGGAATACATCAACATCATCTATTTCAACATCATCAAAATTATTATTAATTTATACCAACAACAGGAATAACAACACATTATTCCTATAGTACGAGCTTAGTTTAAGGCCATTAAAGTAAGTGGTGTAATTAATAATCAATTTGATTTGTGTGTGTATGTTTTATTATTTTTAAAATCAATTAATTTAATTTACTACCACATTACTTAATTACTTACATACATAAATTTGTATTTGCCTTTTGGGTTTGCAGCTTCGATTCCTGCGACATACTTAAATCTTGACCTATTTAGCTTTTATTTGAAATTCAGAACTCTACCAATATTTTCGATTGAAAGAGAAGAAATTATTAAAAAATATTTTAAAATCAAAAATAATAAATATGTTAGGATAACCTAATTTTATTCAACCGTCAATTGGTTTTTGAGTTTGTTTCCCTACACGCAAAGAAAAAATATGGTTGTGGTAACCATAATCGAAGAGAAACATACTATGATTGAATTGTATGATTGTGTTTAAAATAATAATGGTTACCAGTTATCATTATTATGTTTAATTAAAGTATCATTCAATAATCATATATGTATACGACTACAATTGAAATCGGCAATCTTTGCTTTTTACGGCAAATTATTGTCTTTTGCTGTAACATACACATATTGATTGTACTTACCAATTTAATTGCAATTTTTAAACCAATATTTTTTTCATTTTCTTGTTTATTTTTAAATTTTCTTTAATTTTTCAAAATTTTTGTTCCTTTTTTTGACATCTCAAACTTTTAAAATAATAAAAATTTATTCAGCAAGAAGAAGAACAATTGAAATCAAATTATTATTAAAAAAAAATCATAGCTTGATTTATTTGTAATCATACTGTTGTCCCACTTATTATTTAATGATTATTTTTAATTTATAATGTTCTTGAATATAATGTTATTTTTGTCAACTTAATTTTTTTAAGTCATATTATTTTTAAATGGTTATCATTTTGAAATTTTGAAGAAAAGTAAACATTAAATGATAAAATTCAAACAAATGCTTGATTATCGTGACAAAATATATGATGAAATGAAACCAAAATAACTATTACTTGTTTTCGACAACCAAATATTGTTTTAGAAAAAATAATATGACCGTCGTGATCATGTCGTAACCATGGTTTTTCTTTGCGTGTATACTATCCCGTTATTCAAATATTTGTAATAGGAAATAAGGAGTCTACCAATAAGAAGTTTCATATTGATAAAAAAAACGAGTCGTTTTAAGCGAAATTATAGGATATTTATTTTATTTATAAAATTTTATTAATAACAGAAAACAATATAAGACAAACGGCCACCCCGCATCATTACGCTTGAAATACATTTTTCTTTTTATACAATTTTCCATCACCATTTGCGGCTGCATGTCTTCAATAACTTCACCAATTCCATCTAAATTCGATTGTCATTGGCATATACCTTATCTTCATAGTCAGTCCATGCTTAAAATGCTGTCGTTTTGGTGAGCGAGTTACCCAGTAAACAAAAAGTTAAGCATTTGAAAATATGATGGAGCGTTTTATATTCTTACTGTCGTATTCAATAAAAATATTTTAGGTTTATGAAATGCTTATTTGGCAGAAATTTGTTCGGAATATTTCAACGCTTTCAAGAAATTGAAGAAATTTGTGAAAAAAAATTAATTTTTGTAAAATTTCGGATTGTTCATAAAAAGTTAGAAACTACAAAGTATTTACTTTTTCTACCCTTCACACAGTGAAAAAGGGTATATATAGGTTTGTCACTCCGTGTGAAATTCCTACAATTTTCATTTCCGACCCCATAAAGTATGTATTTTCTGAAAGCTTATGGATAAAGGAGTGGATTAAGCTCTGTCAGTCTGTCCGTATGTCCGTGTGTATGTTGAAATCAACTTTTTGAAGCCCACCGACATCACCTGGACCCGGGTGAGGTATTAAAATATCAAAAATTTTCGGGAGTTGATCGGTATTAAAAATCAGAAACATCGGTTCATAAACAACAACAACATACAAACATGGTATACTGGTTAAAGTAAACGTGGCATCGATTCCCAGCTAAGCCAAAAAAAAAAATTTTTTTATTTTTTTATTTTATATATGTATTACTTATTTTATTATTATTTTTTTATTTATTTATTTTTTGTTTGTATATATGTATGTACGTATTCCATTTAAGATGAATGGTGATACAAAAAATTTTTATTGTGAGGGGTATATAAGATTTGGCACGGCCGAATATAGCACTCATACTTGTTTATTATGCACAATTAACTAAGTGATGGGAATTGTTAAATGCAGGTATAAGAGTGTTGCATTCATATCGAAATTTTTTTCCAAATAAATAGATTTTTATAAATTTTTGTGAACACACATACCAATATAATTATATAGATATGTATACATACATACATTTTGATTGCAGTCGGTTCATGCTTTCAGATAGTCCCTAAACCAATATTTTCCTGCAATTGGACTTAAGCATTCAAATAACTAAGAGTGCCATAAAAGACCACGCAGAATCTAGCATACACTTTACCGACATGTGCATAAGTGCATCAAAATTTAAAAAATTATCTTATCGCTGCGCTTCATAGAATTAAAAATTAAAGTATTTATTAATTATTTATTTTAAAGTAATGCATTAATGTATGTCCAAACTCTAAGATATGCCATTTTGTTTCGGACGCCATTTTGGAATTAAACTGTTGTTCATAATGTGCTGTATTCCACCAATGGCTCTTATAGCTGAGTGAGCATTACGTGCATATGGTTTGAACAACCAAACATTGCCCTGCTAATGAAAAACTCTTATTTTAGTTGAAACCTGTTACATTTGAAGAAAAAATTCATGATTTTAGAATATAATATTTAAAACAATAATTTCACGTATATTTATTTCCATTAAGTTTATATTTATAATTTAAATAATTAAAAATTACAAAAAAAAAATATTCAGCTTACAATCAATGCCGTGAGTATTATGTTGTAAAATTCTTTATTTATATATTTTAATAGTCTAGTTAAAAAAATCAAAACCCTATTGGGGAAAATCATAAGCCTAGCTTCGCTCTATAAAGAACTAAAGGGCAAAAAAAAAAAAAAAACTAAAGAATTGATACCAACATGATTTTGATTTACAACAAGAGGTAACTTCAAAAGTTATAGTGCATCCCCAGCATTGCATTATTGATTAAAATAAAAAAATATTTAAAATATTAAAGATTTTCTAATCATAAAGCAAAGACGCATATACAGTAAAATCATGTCTAGTTTCGCTCTATAAAGATCTAAAGGACAAACCCTGTGTATGAGTTATCATCTGAAAGGACTTGACTAGCGCAATATAAGGCAATATAAAAAATTAAAATAAATGGTGGCCGCCACTACAAAATGGCGGACAATAAATTTTTATATGGGTAAAATCTGGTATTTTTGAATGTAACTTCTTGAACACCCTCAATATTGATATCAAATAAAAGGGCTTGACCAGTAAAACTCATTAAAATATTCAGAAATGTAAAATCCAAGATGGCGGAGCAAATTTTTTCAACACCATTAATATGGGTATCAAATTAAAGGGCTTGACTAGTAGAATACAGTTAACTACGTAAAAATTCAAAATCAAGGATGGCTTCGGAAATAATAAGGAAAAAATGGCGTATAATATGAAATATAGGTCAAGCTACGAACTGGGGTTATACCTATGTACATGATGATAAAGGGTATAATAAGATTTGGCACGGCCTAATATAGCACTCTTACTTGTTTAAAAAAAAATTTTTTTAGAAAATTTAATATATTATGTAAAACTTGATATTGTGTGTTTACACAATTTTTGATTTGTAAAATTTGTTTATTGAACATTTCAGCTAAATTGTTTTTTTGCTACAAACTTTCATTACAATAGCCAATTCGCAATAAATATTAAATGTTATGCGTTAACTCAAAAATATTGTTTATCTTTTACTGAACTTTACTGAATTGCGTTCGTTTATAGACATTTTTATATAAAACCTTAACAATCCAGTAAAAAATGATAAACATTTTTAGTAAACGAACGAACCTATCAAAAATTATACAAAAGCTGTATTCTTAGTAGAGGGTATTAAACATTCGGCACAGTTAATGTCAATCAGCATAACATCATGCCACTTTGCAATGTAATATTTAGGTGTTTCTTAGAAACTGAATAAAAATCTTTAATTTTAAATAACTGCTTATAATACGATTAAGTTCGTAAGGAAACTTACGGTCCAAATAATAGACAAGTAAATGTGGTAAATTCGAACAGACATTCATACCTACAAAAAACAAAAGCTTACCACGTTGTAATAAAAACTATTTATTTCACTTACATGCATAAATGGTGTGACGAACAAAAGTGCAATTGTCAGTTAAAGTAGAAACTGACGCATTAAGTACATACAAGGGGGCCTTTAATAAAAACTTTCAGTTTATAACTAGCTCTTAATGATTTCAATTCATTTTACATTCATACAAGGGGCAAAACTTCCCATTTAAGTGTCACTCACTCATATTTCGTCAGCATGTGGAATCTGTGTTAGTGTGTGAGTTTAAAATAAAATGGTTATGGCGTGTACGCACGCAAATGATCCAAAGTTGTGACATCATAAATTTATTTTTATTAGAATTTCGTGACAGTTATAGTATTGAAAACCCATGTTGATTTATGATATAAACGAGTATATGTTAGTATGTATTTTACATACACACACACACATACATATGTATGTGCGAAGTTACAAAACAAATTTTGAAAGGAAAATAATGAAGAAAGAATTAACCCAAATATTTTCGTTTTGCATAAGATGCATTTTCTGACAAAAGCTCAATTATTTAGCAATGGTTCGTTTGTTGTTATAACAAAGAATAAAAAAGAAAATTATCAATGATAAATCGTAAAAATATTTTTATTCTTCTTAAAGTTAAAGGATATTTATTAATAATGGCAGCAGAATATCAGACTTATAATACGATTAGTTATCTTTTCAATTAAAGGAAGTTTATTTTAATCTTATTGATGCTTTCTTTTGAAATCTTCACATACACTGCTGTGGAATTTGAAAGGGGTGAACCGTTTGATTTTTGGGTTAACCCATGTATTTTAAATAATCTTTTCATATTTAGTTTAAAGTGTTTAACTATTAGAGAGAAATAATTTTGTTTGATGCGCAATACTTTGTGCTGAGTTCTGACATCATAAAGTGTTTGCATTGAAATATTGTAAAAAACTTTAATTTGTAAATAATTAAGCCTTTTTAAGTATTCATATGCCATGTGTATTTATATGACAGCTTCAATTCCTAATACAATTGAGCATCGATTATCCGTGATTCAATTAACAGGGAATATAAATTATCCGGGATCGATAACGAAAGGAAGATTTTTTATTTCAATCGATTAACCGTGATTATCTCAATTATCCGGGATTGCAAAATAGTAAATATAGTGGACAACTTGAGCATTAGAAATTTGGCTTATCTGTGATAAAGATGCACCCTCATTTTCAATTTTGTCTGATGAAGAACTTATGCGCTTGAGAAATCACAACCTGATACCGAAATAAGCTCGTATGATTCCGATGAAGATGATATAATTGTTACAAAAACATCACTGCAAGATGCTTTAAACGCATCCAGCACCCTGCTAAGTTTTATGGAAAATTCTGCATCTTCGAAAATTACATAACAAGATTAAATTCAAATCTACCGTGTCAAAGAGAAGCTTTTATGCAGAAAGTAAACAGGTTAAGAAGAAGAAACAAACCGCATTAAATAATTTTTAATTAGTAATTTGATAAGCAATAATTTAAAATGTATTAGTATAGTGTATAAGTATATTGTAAGTGTGTATATTGATTAAATAGACCAAATATCTATGTAAGTACGAGTACAAAATTTTACCTCAATTAACCGAAACGCTTGCGGTCCCGACCATCCTGAATTATTGATGCTCAACTGTAAATAAATCGTGCTGGCGAAAATTCTCATTCAGATGTCGGGCTCTTTATCCCACTAAAGCTGGGCAATGACAGAGAAAATGTAGCGCAGTCTCAACATCCTCCTTCTCCAATTCTGGTGTATACTCCCAAGACACAGTGTCCAGTCAGAGGATCGACATGACAATGGAACTGGCAGTGAAAGGATTAAACAAGTGCACTCGTTTGACGGTCACCATTTGACGGCTAAATCTGTGTCACTATTGCAACAGTAGCAGTGTCCACGGACTATCTAGTCTAGAAGTGTAGAACTAGTGAATGTTTAAATCTTCCTCGAATGGAGAAGAGTTCTATTCTTTGCAAGTCCGTCCACAATCCAGTTTACTTATGTTCTCGAGTGGTCGGGTACCCATCTGAGCTCAAGTATGGGTTATGTAATAAATCTTTAGACATTTTTTAACAGTAATGTGAAGATATGAAGGTCATAATATTTTTGTATAAAAATTTATTCTTTTTAAATTAGATCCCACCAGAGACCAAAATAAACAAAGTGGCATGAAGATTCAAAGTGAGCACATATCAGCCACTGCAGGTGGCTCTAAATGAATAAAAATATTGAACTGCAAACACCCAGTAAGATTTGTTCTTTTAATTTACAAATTTAGAAAAAAATTTGATATTGTAAAAAACTTGTCTTCTGTGACAGCTAATAAGAGCGCTTTAACTTGTTTTATTGTTCTATTTGTTTGACATTTTATTAGCGGATAAACATTTGCAGAGTTTAGTGATGAAATACAATTTTGATTAAACTGTAATGTCATTAAACAGATTTCTCAAATATTAACAACCTAAATAACTCATTCTTCCAAGGGTGCTACTATATGCATAAAATTGTATAGTTTATAGAATTGATTTTTCGTGACACATTTCCTAATCGTGTACCTCATCATTTTTATACCATTCACACAGTGTAAAAGGGAATATGTAGGTTTTTCATTCCGTGTGAAATTTCTACAATATTCATTTTCGACCCCATAAATTATATATTTTCTGAAAGCCTACGAATAGGGGAGTCTATTAAGCTCTATCAGTCTGTCCGTCTGTCCGTGTGTATGTTGAAATCAACCCGACATCGCCTGGGACCGGGTGAGATATTAACATATCAGAAATATTCGGAAGTAGATCGGTATTGAAAATCAGAAACATTGGTACATAACAACAACACACATACATACAAACGTGGTATACTGGTTAGAGAAAACGTGGCATCAAATCCTAGCTAAGCCAAAAAAAAAATTTTTTTTTATTTTTTATATTATTTATATTTCTATTATTTGTTTTTTTTTTAAATTTTTTTAATATTTTTTTAAATATTTTTTTTATTACTATTTTATATTAATTATATTCTTTACGACCTTATAATGTTTAAAGAATTAATTTCTTATCATAAAACAGGCTCTAGGTAAAAAAAAAACTATTTAATTCTAATATTTAAATAAAAATCTTTTATATTTTATTAAATATTATTTTTAAAAAATTTTTTTCCTTATATTTTTATTAATTTTGTTCAATATTTTTTTTCAATATTGGTGCTCTCTTCAGGAACAAGATTTTAGTAAAGCTGTCGTCTGTCCACAGATAGAATGTAAAGCTTACTATAATTAAAATATAAGGAAAAAATTTTTTAAAAACAATATTTAATAAAAAATAAAAGATTTTTATTTAAATATTAGAATTAAATAGTTTTTTTTTACCTAGAGCCTGTTTTATGATAAGAAAATAATTCTTTATTCTATTATATTTATTATTTATATTTTTTTTTAGTTTTTTTTTTTAACATACATACGTAAATTTATAATTTTACAATGGGATTTTTTATATATGTATGAATGTTTTTTATATGTATGTACGTATTTCATATGGGATGAATAGTGATACAAACTATTGTTACTGCATGACTACACGTTGTGAAGGGTATATAAGATTCGGCAGGGCCGAATATAGCAGTCTTACTTGTTATGATTAAAAATGGCCTACATTGTGCTCATTTACACATTTTAAATTTCTTTAGTGGAGATTATTAAGTCCAAAGCCTTATGCAAAAAATCTCACAACCAGCCAGCGTTGTCAACTCGGTGATTTTATCACCGTTTTTGGTGATTTTTAACATTTTGGAAGCGAAAAAATTGCGAGTTAGTGCTTGGTGATTTTTTTTTAAGTTTTAGTGCTTTTATTTTTAATTCGGTGACACCAAATACTAAATTTGAAAATAATTTTTTTAATTGAAAACAATTTTTGTAAGGGTAAATATCTTTAATTACCCTTACGTATTTTGTATCTTAACAAAGCTAAAAAATATTTACTCATTGTAAAATGATATTATGTTGATAATACTTTCAGCTTATGATACTAAAACTAATAATTAAGAAGATTATAAGGATTGATAGTATACAATGTTTCTGTTATTTGAGTGTTTTGCTTGTTTATTATTAATTGTAACTTATTTCCGATACTGGTTTGTTGATATCCTGTATGGTTTATGAGACATAAACCACCTACTTTTTATAAGAGAATTTTACGAGAATTTATTTTGTAAGTAAAGTTTCAAGTTGATCAAACCTTGGTGAAAATAAAAAAAGAGAAATTAATATGCAAATACTTTTCATTTTAAAATTTTTTAGAGCACAAATTGACACCCTGATAAGGTTAATATTTGCATTGATAGAAACATTTGGATAATATAAAGAACAGAATATCTTTAGACTTGTATTTCGATTATCGATATCAATCAAAACTCCAGTCTTATTGCCATTTGTAAAATAATTTATTTTAGGTGGCAACTGGCATCTAAAAGCTTTAATTTTTTTTAAGTAATGATTATATTAGCAAATGTAAAGTTAAATTTGTACACATTTTAAACTCAGTGATTTTTTATGAAAATTACGCGCTTTTTTAGGGGTTTAGGTGCTTTTTGAAATTTTAAAGTTGACAACGCTGCAACCAGCCATATATAAAAGACGAAAATTTGAAACACAAATAGAAATATCTGAAGTACAAATGAAAATTTCTGAAATACATTTAAAAAATTCTCAAACACAATTAGACATTTCTGAAATACAAATGGAAATTTTTGAAATACATTTAAACATTTCTGAAATACAATTTAAAATTTCTGAAATATAATTTCAAATCTCTGAAATAAAGAAGGAAATTTCTGAAATACAATTGGAAATTGTGTAGTTATCAATAAAAATACATTTTTAAAATACGTTTTGCTTAAGATGCTAATGTACTGCTTCTTAATACCACTGTACTGTAAATAACAGGTAAATTTGTAACGCTATTTAATTTTATTGATTTTATTTCTCTTCTTTTTATTTTCATAAAATTTTATTTTTATTTCACCCCTGTAAATTGAACGAGAAAAGTGAAAGATATTAATATCATTAATTTTCAATATTTATAAGCATACGTATGTATGTATGTGTTTTTACATATCTACAGGTTAGCGTTAAACTTTATCAACAAAAGCTACCCCCCAAAATTTTAACAACAATATGAATTTATAAAATATTTATGAACATACCTATGAATTTTAGAGAAGCAAAGGAAAAAAAATGATCCACTGGAACACTTTGTTTTTTTTATTCATAAATGATATCTGGTAAATAAAGATTGAACTAAATCGAGAGCGATGTCTCAAGATTTCGTTGTGTATTATTAGGTATTGAGAAATACATAATTAAGAAAACATAGATTTGTCTAATTGCACTTTTGGATATATTAGCTCGCATCTCACAAGCAACTTCGATAATTGCCGTATCGTAAAAAGTATAGGGGTGGTATGTCAGACCACGAAAATGGTTAAATAATCTGGTAATAATTTTAATCGGTTTAGAGCGATAAAAAAATCGTCTATCATGCGTTTCTGTTATATGTTTGAGAAAACTAAGATAATAATTCTTTGATCATTTGTTCTCGCTAATCAATTGCCATTTTGTACTTACAAACAATTTCAAATAATTAAATTAATAAAATTTTGCACTTGTGAGGGTAAATAAAGGTAAATTTGTATGTTAGTTGAACCTCTGCTAATGTTCACACATACACACCTATACCTTTGGGTATTGATATAAATGTTGATGTCTATCATCCCCTAATGTATATTTTTTTAATACTTTTTTTTTTAAATTTCCTTTATAAGCGATACGCTAATACATTGTTTGTAACTTCTTTTATAAAACATATCCATACATACATACACTTGACACAGTGTCTGAACATGAAAATATAATTTTTTTTAACCCTTAAATACATCAATGTAGGCTATACGCCGCCGGAAGACTATTTCAATGACTTTCCTGCTACATATTTCAAATTATTGTGTTGGTGTTTGTTAGAGATCTAAATCATAAAAGAGATTTTTATTTCACAGTGCTCTTGTCACTCTGTCTCAATGAGCGATGTGTACATTAAAGTAGTTGAAAAAAAAAAAATAATAAAAAAGAATACTTCCCACTGTATGGAAATTCCTGCAAATGCATTATGTAAAACATTTGTTGTTGCTTTTACGCTGGTCATCAAATTTTTCGCAGTTTTAAAATCTTTTTCTAAACATATTTATACTAAGTAGGAGTATGTTCGATTTTTTGTTTTCATTTTACCATCAAATACGAAGTGTTTGAAGGTTTAGAATATTTTAATAGTGGGAATTTTGCTGTAGTACATTACGCTGTCGTAGTTATTTAAATTACATACATGTGGATGGCTTAATGTAAAAATTGCATATCTGGATTTTTTCCAAATCGAAGTTTTACGTGTTTCGAGTTAAAATAAATTGTTTGAAACTGGCAGTGCATTTTTGTTGAAAACAACAACAATGTTTTGGAATTGCAGACCATCTGTTTTTGAAGAACAGCCACATCTATAACTTTGTTTTTTGCAAAAACTATAATAAATTTTCAATAAGTTTTAGAATTTGTGTATGGAAAAAAGAGATATTTAAATAAGAGCAAAATATTTGTCCTCCACCAACGGTTTAGCCTTGGAATAATAAAATAAACAAATATTTGTTAGAAATGTTTATGCATATAACTGAATACACACAAATGCGTTTTAGATTATATATAAAATTTTACATACATATTAATTCATAGAAGTATAGTGTCATAAATCATATAAGTTTGCACAAATAAACCCAAATAAACCACAGCTCTGTGGCTAGAAGCAATAATAGCTTAAGTAGAAAATCGTGGTTTCGAGAAAAATCGATTATTTTTTACAGAAGCATTTCTGAAAACATTAAAAGTGCAGTGGAAAACATTTAGTGTAAAAAAATTCTATAAACGTTGAAAGAAATGTCAATCGTTGAGGAGATATTTAATGAAAACTAGTAAGAGCGATATATTATATTAAATAACATGCAATACGTTACTTGCTTTGTTATTTCCGACGCCATATTTGATTTTAATTTTTACATAGTCAACTGTATTCTACACGTCAAGCCCCTTCAGCTGTTACCCATATTGTTGGTGTTAAAAAAATTAGCTTCGCCAATTTGTTTCAGATGCCATCTTGGAATTTACACTTTTTTATACATTGTACTTATTGAGCGCTTTTTTTTGATATTAATATTGTAGGGGTTAGGTTAGGTAGAACAGGCAGCTGTTGTGCAGCTCACTTGGGTCCATTATATTGATCCCTTTGTGATACCTGAATAGAAAAGTAAGAATAGAATAGAAAGGAAGCAGACAAGTCCCGAGTCTCCGGCGGGAATCGAACCCGCAACCCCCAAACTAGCAGAACAGCACACAGCTGACTAGTCCATCGGGGCACCCTATTGTAGGGGTTAAAGGGGACAAAGTTGTAACTACTATATTTGACTCATATATTCGCCATTTAATCTAAGACGCCATCTTGAATTTTTTTTATTTTCATATCTAAATATATTTTAATACTCAAGACCTTTTATTTGATTCCCGTTTGTTTCGTTTGTTTATTTTAGGAAAACACCGATGCAGTTGTACTTTGGTGTTTATATCTCAGATGGTTTCACACCGATTTGTTAGTTTTTCTTAGAAATTATTTCTTAGATTAAGGCTTATACTATTAAGAAGTTTAAAAAATTTTGATATATTAAAAAAAAATTTATATACTTTTTTTTAAAATAATTTTTGCCTATAACTTTGCCGATTAGTGATCAATATGTGCAAACTTGTTCATGAGTATCTCCAGAGGTATACCAAATTTATAAATAAAGCGTGATTTTTTAATCGTAGTTTTTTTTTTATATCTAATAAAACACTTAAATTTGCATCATATATTCAAAATGTTTATTGGAATCGATAAATTGGTCTTTGCCATTTACTTTTTAAAAATAACTTTATGTAAATGTTGCCCGCGGTTCAGGTTCAAATGGTTACTTCGTAAGGTCCAATTTTGCACCACTTTTTCGAGCATTTCGGCCTGTATTCCATGAATAACATGTGTTATGTTATACTCTAAGGCTTCAATCGTGTTTAACTTGTCCACATAGACCAGCGACTTCACATAACCCCACAAGAGATAGTCAATAGGCGTCAAATCACATGATTTTGGCGGCCAACTCACAGGGCCATTTCGAGAGATAAACTGCTCACCAAGTTTATTCATCAATATGTCTATTGTTTCACGAGCTGTGTGGCATGTGGCACCGTCTTGTTGAAACCACATATCAACCAAGTCCAACTCAGCCAATTGGAGCAAAAAAAAGTCGCGTATCATGGCTAGATATCGTTCGCCGTTAACGGTAACGTTTCTTCCACGGTCGTCTTTGAAGAACAATGGACCGATGATGCTACCAGCCCATAAAACACACCAAGCTGTCGTTTTTTTGGGATGCGTCGGCAACTCTTGTACGGCATGTGGCTGTTCTTCACCCCATATGCGACAGTTTTGCTTTTTACGTATCCATTTAGTCAGAAATGATACTTATCGCTGAACACAATTTTTAAATAAAACTTTGGATTTCCATCGAGCTGTTGTAAGTCCCCATTTTGATAATAAATTTCAACGATTTGCAGTAGTTGCTCTGGTTTGTGAGTTTCTCTATGATGAAATGGCAGGGTATACTGAACACTTTTCACCTTGGACACAATTACCAACCAGTGCTGTCAGCCCGAAAAACTTAATTCATAAAAAATCACCCTTTATAACAATCATGTTTATAAAATATTTATTTTTGTGATAAAAATAAGCAAAATAAGCAGAGGTAGTCGTGTTTATTTGCCCATATCTCAGATACTTATGAGGCGACTATGCTTATTTTCAATACCAATCTGCTCCAAAATATTTCTGATATTCTGATACCTTACGCAGGTCTTGGCGATGTCGTGAGCTTCAAAAAGTTGATTTCACGGACAGACGGATAATGCTTCGGAAATGAATATTGTAGAAATTTCACACGGAATGACAAACCAATAAATTCCCTTTTACACTGTCGTGTAAAGGGTATAAAAATGTTTATGGAAAATATTAAAATCGAGATTGATTAAATTTTATTGCCGTAGTTTTGATACCACTTTCTTGAAAAAGTTCCAATAATATTATTTACATTAAGAGCTTTTGAAAAACTATAACAAATTTTAACAATTTTCAATGTTCATTTATCTCTAAATTGGCTCTTATACCAACTTTCTTCTCAATGATAAAACAGCTTAAGTTATCTATTTAAAAAAAAACAAAAAATGATTGTTTTAAGTGTATTTTAATAAAATACCTGAATGATTGAGATTGAATGCTTGGTTAGGCTTATTAATGAGGACGTAGTGACCTTAATCAATTTTTTTAGTAGATGTATTTGAAAAAAAAAAACTTTGTCAGAGTATTAAGGATTTTTCCATAAACATTAAATGTTGCTAGTAAAACTTGGCAATAAACATAACTTCCTAAGTCGACTTGGGTGGTTATCATTTTGCAAAAACATAAATTATTTTGTTGGTCTTGTTCTTTTTTTCTTTTCTATCTCATTTTAGGTGTAACCATAATTATTGGGTATAGAACTTCTATACAGAATTTATCAATTGTCGCACTTATACTCATACCCATTGTATTCATACATACATACTTACATATGTACAATATAATATTTAACATTATTATACACTATCGTAGACATATAATGTTTTCCATTACGCCTGAGTTGAAATTCATTTGTTGGCAAGGGTTAATGGCGCCTGGGATAATAATGAATATTTGAATCCTTTATGTTGTCTTTGTTGTTGCTTTTTGTCACAAAGTCTAACCATATGGATATTATAACGATTGTTTCGTCATGCATTTCTTGTTCTTATATCTGTAATATTTATATTCACACATTTAAAAAAAAAGCCTTGTAATCATGTCTACATATGTACATACATGTGTATGAACATAATAAATATTAAAATGTATTTGGCAGTAAAGCATAAAATATATATATGTTTTAACTTTGTTGCAAACAATATAAGAGAAATGTAAAAAAACAGCAATGTGACATAGAAATGTCGGTAAAAGATTTTTTATTTTTAATATTAAAAAACAGTTTTTTTTAAATTCCACTGCATTTTGCCACTAAAGTCAGATAAAACGGTTTAAATATTATGTCCAGTTAACTTCTTTGAAATTTGCTATCTTGCTAAAAATTACCAAAAGTAAGTTATTTGTCGATCTACAACAGCAACTAATATTAAACTCATCTATACACACAGTCCTCTAGTTACATTTAATGTGTGAAGGCGAATGTTTCGTTTGAGTATTTTCGGCGGCTTGGAAACATTAATTCAACTGAGATAATTTGTTAATTTGTTTTTACACTGAATTTAAAAGGTGATGACATTTTCTTCCATAAATACAAAAAAAGTCAAGTTAGGTCTTGAATGAACGTGTAAAATACCAAAAAATTAAGATTTGTAGAAAATAATTAAAAAAAAAAAAATAAGGTACAATTAAAAGCTGTAAAATTTACTAATTTTACGACGTTTCTTTTCTTTCGTGTTGTATTAGAATTAAACTACTTATAATTTTATTCTTTGCTTTAGGTTGTTGTTTATTTCAAAATGATAAAATTATTTCATTTGCTTCACGCTCTTTGTCTGACACAGAAAAACAGTATGCACAGATTGAAAAAGAATTTAGATTGAAAATAAAACGGTGTAACGGAAATGATTCATAGTATTAGTGTTACAGATGATAGTTTAGAAAGAATAGGTAATGCTACTAAACAGGACGATTTATTAAGTTTAATAACAAAATACTGCTTTAAAGGATGGCCTGAGAAGAATAAAATTCCTGATTATGCTAAAGAAAAATGATATAACAGTAGAAGGAAAATTAGTTTTTTATAATGAACAATGTTTTGAATAAACTACATTAAAGTCATATGGGCATTTCTAAAACAAGGAAAAGAGCATCCGAGCTATTTTATTGGATAAATATGAATGAAGACATTGATAATATAATAATGAAGTGTAGAAAATGTCAGGAACTGAGACCATCTAATATCAAGGAACCAATTATTCCACACCATATTCCAGATTTGAAAAGGTTGGTTGTGATATTTTGGAGCATTCTGGAAAAAATGTTCTCGTTGTTGTAGATTACTATAGTAAGTGGTTTGAATTAATTTATTTAAAATCTAAGACTTATTATTATTATTGGGTGGAAAGACGTGTTTTCAAGGTTTGGGATACCGAAGGTAGTTGTGGCTGATAATATGCCTTTTGGGTCGTATGAATGTTAGGAATTTTCTAAAAAGTGGAATTTAAAGATAATAACTAGCAGTCCTAATTATCCTAGAAGTAATGGATTGGCTGAAAGATTTGTGGGCATTGCTAAGATGATTTTAAGGAAATCGGAAACAAAGGAGGAAGTTTTTAATGCAATGCTGGAATATCGTAATACTCCTATCAAGGACCTAAGTTATTCCCCGGCACAGCTTCTTTTATATAGACGGCTAAGAACGAAAATTCCTATTACGGACAAATTGTTAGAATCTAACCCTAGATATATAAACAATAAATTTGTAAAGGAGAAAATGAAGGAGAAGACTAAAAATGTTAGAAAATATCACAATCGAAACACAAAGAAGAGAAGAAGTTTTAATATTGGCGATAGTATATTTTTTAGAATAGTTTCGTCCCGTAAGTGGATACCTGGAGTTATAGTAGCTTTTCATAATACGCCCAGATGAACGAACATATAGAAGAAATTCATTTCATATTAAAATTAGAAAAACAGATGACTATATTGAAAATAAAACGAATAATACTGTCATTCCTCGTAAAAGTAGTCGTATAAAATATCAAACAGATTTCTTTAAGCCGATTAATTTTTAAAATTCCTGAGTAAATAAATATTTACATTATCTTTATCTGTACATAGCTCTAAGTTAGTTTTAAGATGTTTAGATTCTATCTTTATTAATAATATAATTAATAATATTATATTATTAATAAATAGAAAAGGAAGATGTTGTATTAGAATTAAACTACTTATAATTTTATTCTTTGCTTTTTAACTTTGTAAATTACTTTAGTAGTTAACAGTAATAAACTAAATATAAACACATTTGTTAAAAGTAAAACCAATCACAGAAGAGATATTATTAAACTGGAAAGGCTTCGCTTGGGACACTCCAAACTGTCCCATGGACATTTAGTAGGCCTTCATGTACCACAAATTTGCAACTGCATTATAACATCGTCCGAAATTGTTAAACACATTTTTTCTACATGCCCGAAATTTCACAAACAACGTCAAAAAGTTTTCCAAGACCATCCTTATCCTATATCCCTACTGACCGATCCTACCAAAATTACAATAAACCAAATAATTACTTTTCTAAAGGAAACTAATATATATAATTTAGTTTAATTAATAATAATAAAAAATAAGTAAAATATGTTAGATTTATAAAGTCATTGAGCCTAAGGCCTAGTAGCCATGGCCGTTTTAACATTAGTTTATAATTTATAATTATTCACTAATGCCTTAATAAATAAATAAATAATACTTTAGTAGTTTTGGTATTGTTTGTATTCAATGTTTTATATTTGAAAAAATAAAATAAATACAATCAGTTTCGATTTGGAATTTATGTGTTTTTCTACATTTCGAGTAAATATGTACCCCCCGGTTCACTGATTTAAAGGCACTAAAATTTACATATTTGGAAGCCTGTATCTTTTGCAATTTTTAACCGATTGCAAAATTTTAAAGTAAAAATGGAAGCTAGACATCTTGAGACATAAAAAAAATCATGACAATAGAACTTTTTTTGAGCAATTTTTTGGGTTTCTGGTGCGCAATAGGATTTTTGTTTGACAAATTATATTTAAATTTATTTATATGCTATTTATATTACGATTTTTTTCGTACGCTGATATTTGCAAAAAATAGTCGCATAAATTCTATGAATGAAAATATGCTTTACAAATAATAAAATTTTAAACAATTAAAGTTTTTTTAATTAAATTTTCTGTTCCTGGGCTTTTTCTGCCGTAAAACATTAATTTTATTATCTGCAAATATGTATACACAATTGCGAAATAAACATTTACTTCCATATTCATAAAACAATTTTAAACTTAAGCCAGAGTTTGTATTTAAAACAAAATTTATATATAAGTGTTTAAGAATTGAATTTAATCAATTTATATCAACAACCAAATTAAATCTTTTATCATTCCGTTTTTCGTTGTATTACAGCTTCTCCAAAATTAACGTGATGTTAACAACGAATCAATGGACCACTTTGCTAAATAAGAATCAAAAACAGAATTTGAAAATGGGAACAGTAGTTAGCAGCCAATGCCACCCAACGAAAGAAAAATTAGTCACAATCATGTGTAATCATTGATAATGCTCATCACTTTTTCTATGACAATGCACAATTTTAATTAAACGCATACAAAAATCATACACATACATACATACGAGTCAACATTGTTGTGGTCCTCATATTCGTTGACGTCCTTGTCGTTCTCATTGTCATCGCATACGTTGTCAACAGCGCCATTGTTGTCTTTTTGCCATCAAAACAGCAACAACAATATTCGACAACTTCAAAATAAAAGCAAAAACTAGAATATAAAAACCATAACAACAACAGCATACATTTATAGAGCGACAGACAGACAGAGCAGTAAGCAAACATAATAAATCATTGCATATTTTTTAGTGTGTCATGATTAAATGAGTAGATGAGGCAGGCAGCAGTCAGTCACTCAGTCATTTCGCGTGTCAGTGACAGTTCCAGTTTGCAAAAAGCAGAAATAGGAAGGAGCACACATTAATAACTACGTAAAAATAAAAATTGTGCAATCACTTTGTTTGTGTAATTGTTATTAAATGCAGCTGCTATTGTGTTTAATAAATACGTGCCACAAATACGCCGTGTTGTCGTCGTCATCACGCTACCAATACCACTAAATGCAGTGGAAGAAGAAGTTTACTCGATTGAAAGCAGCTACAGGACATTCGCGTGCGCGAAGAATGCTTTGTTGTGGACGAAGAAAGGTAAGTTAAGCAAAATAAATTCAAACGTGCAATACTTTACGCACACATACCAGCATATAAATATTTAGCTACTAAGAAAATATTTAACTTGTATGTATATGTATTAACAATTAATTGAATTAGGAAAACTTCTTGTTCTACTATTTTTCTAAGGAGGTTTAAACTAAGGACATCGTTTTTGTTTTGCTATTGGTGGCGACATGAAAATGACATTTTAACTCAAGCAATCCAAGAGAGCAACAAAAGCGGCAAAACAAAATACATAATAATAAATCTAATCGAAAGAAAGCATAACGTTGGTTTTATGTGACACTAAAATTTTTATTATTACGACCATGTCAATACACAATTAACTTATTGACAATTCAATGTTAACTAAGAAATAAAAGTGAATTTGTTGTTTGTTATTTTCTTTTTTTTGGGTCACCGCAAACTTTCGAAACGAAAAAAAAAAAAACGTGACATTGCCAAAGAAAATTATAGAAAATTTTCAATCTCTATGTAGTGTAGTGAATTCATTTTTTTTTTAATTTTATGATAATCTATTGATAGAAAGAAGTTTTTTTTGTAGAGTTTGGTTTTGCATACATTATTTTCTTATATAAGTATAAGCAATCTGCCAAAATTTAATTTAATTCTTGTCTTGTATAAGGGGTGTTTCGAAATGCTTTTTTACACTTTAAAATGTCTCCCAAATCTAGTTTTTTTCAAACAAAAAATACATTTTATTGGCGTGATGGAGAAAAATTTCTAAACTTTATCATGCAAAAAAACAAAGTTTCAAATTTTATTTTTGTTTTGCAAAATTTCGCACTTTTGTCTTAACGCTTTGCATTAAACGTTGGACACACGTTTTACCGAAGTGTTTGATAGCTTTTTTCCAAATAAATCCAAATTTTTTTACATTTGCAGAAGGTTTGAACTTTGTTCTTAGGTACTGCTTAATTATAGCCCAATAGTGTTCAATAGGCCTTAGCTCTGGACAATTAGGTGGATTCATGTTTTTCGGTACAAAATTTATTTTGTTGGCCTCATACCACTCAAGGACGTCTTTACTGTAGTGGCAGCTTGACAAGTATAATGGCAAGTATAATGGCAATACAGCCTTTTTGAGGCACTCATTAATATAAAATTGGCTGTTCATTGTACGATTCACAATGATTGCCTTGGAAGTTTTCCCACATGTACATATTGCTTGCCATATCATATATTTTTTGGCGAATTTTGAAATCTTTTTATACTTAAATTTAACGGAAACATTAGCTCCTTTATTAGAAACATAAGACCCCTGGCTCTGAATGGTCAGCCTTACGATAGGTTTCATCGTCTATTAAAATACATCCATTAAAATTTTTTAATTTGTGACGTAGCAACTGTCTTGCTCTTATTCTTGCTGTTTTTGTTCCTTTTTCGTTTCGGTTTGGAGCTTTCTTGACTTTGAATGTTCTTAAATTTTCTTTTTTCTTTATTCGTTCTACAAGCGACTTCGAAATATTTAGTTTTCATGCGATATCGCGAATGGAAATGTTTGGATTTTGCTTCCAAAGTGCCTTCACCCTTTTAGCGATTTGAGGATTCCTAAAACCACGAGGCCCTCCACCTTTCTTGTGCTTAATAGACAAGTATTTTTTGAATTTAAAAATAACGTTACGGGCAGTCTGTCTGGACACTTTTGCCCGTCGCGCAACTTCAGCGTAAGAAAGTTGTTTATTTTCATTATAAATATCCACAATATTTTTTCTCACTTTTTCTCTATTTGACGACATTTTAAATACGGATTAAATAATTTGAATAAATTTATTAACATAGTATTGTTGACAGAGTGGAACAAAAAAATTAATTAAATAATAATTGTTTGCGTGGTGCCCTGTAAAAAATTTAAAAAGCATTTCGAGACACCCCTTAAGTGGTAAATGTTTAATAAATTATTGATTTAAAAGAACTTTCCATGATCTAATGTCTAAATATAAATGAATTTCAAATGTGAATGTACTCGTAGTGGATTACAATTTTCTTAATGCATTCAAAAGTCCTTACAATAAAACGTAAAAGAGGAAAAAATCAATTCAAAAATTTTTAATGAGTTTTTTTTTCAAAATTATAATTTATTTTTGTTATTAAATAATTGAATTACCAATTTAATATTCGTTGAAAAATTTATGAAAATTTAATTTGTTTTTTTCTTATGAATGTATTTTATCACTATTGATGCCCGTGACTTCGTTAGTGTAGTTTTTGGGTCAAAATTTAGTTATGGAAATCAATATTAGAGATATAACAACAATTTTTATCAACAACAGTTAGGCTCTTAGACAGGTTTGGGTAACTGCAAGCAGCTTTTTCTGCTCAAATTGTCCTATTGTTTTAATGTTGTGCTTTAGCTTTTCTGTAGTAGAATAAATCTGGTCATTAAACATTTCATTTAAAATAGTAATTGGGGCATGGGCCGTATGTGCTGTTGCTTTGTTTTGCTTGATCACTTGCTGGTTACCACAAGGCATACACAATTATTAATAATAGTACGATACATATTTAGCATCACTGCTTGACCAACTCCATTCTCGAAGAAATAGGGCCCCATAATTCTTTGTGATACACTCCACACCATGCTGTACACTGAGAGAGTGCAATTTGGGCTGGTGAAACATTTTTGGGTTCGTAGTATCTAACATTCTCATATTTTATTTGTTTACAAATCTATTAAGATAAATGTGTGCTTCATTACTCATTATTAAAATGTTAAGAAGCTTTTTATTTTCTGTGCACAAGTCCACGATGCGTATTGCTAGTCAACTAGTAAAATTCGATAGGTCAATTGGATCTTGTATGGACGCATGTGTGAATGACGTGTTAAAATATGTCGAAGTAATGTTTCAGAGATGCCGAGTTATATAGAACTTCTTCGCGTTGACGATTCTGGATATTCATCACCACTGCCCGGTACACGATCAATATTCACCTGGTTTTCACGGTCTTCCTTGTCGTGGTAAGTTAGACACTACATTTTGTTTTCGGAGCCGTAAAACTAAACAATTAATTGCGATTTGTAGTGTTGCAAAAATTTCGATTTGCTCTTTGCGTCAATAACATTGAATATCTATAGAAAAGAAAAATTCCAACACTATGGTTTGTTGTTTGATCGATAAATAAAATCTGAAGAAAAACAATAATAAAGAAAAAGGATATACAAATTTTATACACAGACGTGACTTTTGGCCCACCAGGATTTTGGGCAAAGTGAATAAATTTTATTTTATTTTCTTACAATATATTTTTTATATTTTCATGAGTAATTCCTTTACAGCTCTTACTTATATATTGGAGCTAATTTAAATTGTCATTTAATCATTTTAAAGAGTTTTTGAGAGTTACCCTCTACTTTAGTAGTTAACTTTATCTGGGAACTAGAAACCATAATGGAACGTCCATAAAAAAGTGTTATTACCATAGTGGTTTTAAATACGAATTTTTATACGTTTAGTTATGAACGCTATATTCCAATTCCATTTTTACGAACAGACAGGTGAACATCGCTTATTTGACCAAAAATTGATTCTAAATCTTTCTATTCCTTGTCTGGCTTTTCGTTTGTTTACATAAATTTAGTTATTAAAAGCGCGTACATTTTTGGACAAACATGCACAAACCCTATATTTTTATTTAAACTTGTGCATTTCCACAAACTCTTTTATACAAAACTTTCAAAATAAAACTGAAATTCAATAAGAATTAAAATCCTCTTTAGCCGCTCAATCATTAGTCCTAGATCCCAAATCCTATATAAGATATGGTAGGTTTCGGATCATGTAAAATAAAAATTTCAAGAATATCAAATGAGTTAATATAGCATTAATATTTTTAGGGAATTATACAATTGCTATATTTCATTCCAATATACATACCTACACAACAAAAATGATTAAAACTTAAAATGATATAAAGTGTGCTACGGCACACTTCAGCATTCATAGTGTATTCGATTTTGGTTTCTTTAAAATCAAAATATGGACCCTAACTTTCAGCTAAAATCTGGTTTTAAGGCTCCAATCACTAATCTTTAAACCCCTCTCAATTAAATTCTTTCCCGTATTAATTAAAGATTAGCGATACAAAATTTCATAGAAAGAATATAGAAAAAATCAAAAATATTTTAGATGATAATAATTATCTAATCCAGATAATTTGTAGATTTATAAGACAATATAAAAATAATAAAAACAGTAGCACAAGACTGACAACTGAACCCAAAATTTATAAATCATTAACTTATGTCCCTCTTATATCTGAAAGATTAAAAAACTCAAAAATTTATTAAAAAATATATAATGGCCCACAAAACAGATAAACTGTTTAGTAAAACAAAAGATAGGATAGATAAAATTGAAATGTCTAATTTAGTGTATAAAATACCATGTAATGGTAATGATACTGAAAGTTGTGACAAGGTTTATGTAGGAACAACAAAGAATAAATTAAAAACTAGGATCGCTGGACATAGATCTGATCAGAAATACAGGAACACTACACTGACAAAAAAAACAGCATTATCATTACGTTGCGCTAGTTCTAATCATTATCCAGACTTCAATAAAACATTAATTTTAAACAAAGAAAACAATTACAGACGTAGAAATATGTTAGAAATGTTAGAAATTATTAAAGTATTAATAAAGTATTAGACTGATACTGCAAATGTTGCCCAAAATTATAAATTATTAGTTAATAAGATCTGAAAACGGTAGTCTAATAATATTAGTTATTTTTGTAAATTATTACTATTAATATGTGAATGAATTATTTTTGTTTGTTTGTATATTTCAAAAATTGTTTATATTGAAAAAATATTTTCCCGCTTTTTTACAAAATAGTTTTTAATTTGAAATTGTTTTGAATTTGTTTTTTGTTTTTATAAAATTTGTGTACATATTACTCTGAAGAAGCTACCCATTGTTTGGTAGCGAAATATTGGTTAATAATAAATAATTTTTTATAAAAAAACCCAAAAAAATTTATTTTAAATTTGGAAAAAGTCATATATAATTAAAAAATATTATATTAATTTTTTTCACTTAAATTTCTCTTCATAGAAGAATATAAAAAGTCATTACAATATTATATTAATTTTTTTCACTTAAATTTCTCTTCATAGAAGAATATAAAAAGTCATTACAATTTCTACGATTGCAAACTCTAATATCGTTGTCACTCCTGTAGTGATGAACTAAACTCAACCTAAGAATTTTATAGAAATAAGTTCTACAAGTCATCATCGCCTTTGCTTTTGTTAGAAACAAATTTGAATAGTTGTTTAGACTTTACATATTACAAAACAAAGCACCTTAAGTCGAAAAAAGAAAATTTTTAAGTTTCTTTATTACAAAAGTAAGTTCTTCATCGCCTTTAGAAAATATTTTCTTTTTAATTCTAAGAAAGTAGTTCGAATATTAAAAATATTAAAACATTAATAATAATAATAACACATGGCTCGTTATAGCGAACATATTGTTTGACCAATACCAAGATACTGTTGATCACGAACTACACAAAAACAAATATAATTGATAAGTAAAACAATTTAAAATATATATGAACTTGACAGCCAGCATTAGAATATAATTGGGGGATTCAAACGGAATGCTATCAAGTCATATTGTCATAATTTGGTAATATTTTATACTAGTTTAAAAAGTTGTTGTTTTACTTTAAAAAAAAGTCCTACAATCATAAGACTTTTTGTTTTATGTTTATTGTTTTGACATAACTTTTAAATAGAAATCTGATCCGAACGACTCAAACTCTTTATTTGAGCCGGCGATAATATTCACACGCCGTTGCCATTGATATATGATATAAGTATGTGTGCAATAAGTTTGTTAGTATGCTGTAACATTTAAAACAGCTTAAAAACATCACACTTCATTACATTTTTATAACTTTTAAATAAGTAAAAATTAGAAATCCAGCTGTTAAAAAATATGTATGCCATTTTTGGACTTGTATTAAATACATCAAAGTATTTTATTAAATCTATTAAATACACATATTCTTCCGGTCAAAGCCGAACCATCTGATTAAATCGATTATCGTAAAATTTACTTAACACGCTTTTCTGCCACTTATCAGATTTTGGGACCCCAATGTATAGGCTTCTGCGATTAGTAAGCAAACTAGCAATATTTATTAAAAACATTTCATTAGCTCGTTGTTCCTTGTCTTCATACCTATAAAAAGACCACCCACCCACCTACTTGAGCCACCCATTACAATTACAATAGTTTTTGCACAAGCCGGTTTTTATTTTCGTTTTTTCACTCGTTTTAGACACTTTTAATTTAAATGTTTATAACTGCCACTTTTTAAAAAGCTGACTCAAATTTAAAATGGCACGCTAAATTATGAGAGGTTGTTCAAAGCAGTCATATTTTTTCGTGCTATTATATTTAAACATATGACTTTATGACAACCATTTGAATCCTCCACATAAACATTGTAATAAACAGAAATGAACTAATTTATTTAAATTTTTAACTTCTTTTTTTTTTTCTACCCGGAACAATTTTAAAATTAAGTTTAAATTTCCATATCAAAAGTTTACAAAGTCCTCAAATTTATATTTATTGACTCAAGCCCACATCTTGTTACTAAGTCAAAGGCAAGAACTTTAACTTCATCAAGAAAAATCAGTTTAAAATTAATTTCTTTATGTGTTGTTTTTTTCTTCGATTTCTTCGACAATATTTGCAATTCAAAATAATTTGTTTTGTCCAAATTTCGTAAGCATTTATTACCACTAGTTTTGCTATTACATATAGTATGCATTTTACTTACTTGTATTGTTTATTTAATATCCTAAAGTATTTTTTTGTTTTTAAATTTTAATTATGAAAAGCCTTTACTAAATACTAAAATATTTACCAAATGTTAAAGGCCATAAACTTTAATAAATATAAATATACATAGACAGAAGCAACAACAATAAAAATATGAAGTAAGTAAAACAGCAATTATATATAGAACTAAAATGCCTAGAAGCATTTATCGAAATTTCTATTTCCAAACATATACTCTCACAAATCATCATTATAGGAGAGTCTCTAACCACTCCTATTACACTTTAACAAAAATGAATGTATGATTCGTTTCGTTTAGGCACAAACAGTTGTACAAGATCTATGTAAAACAAGACAGCAACAACAGTATTAGTAATAACAAAACAAATAACGTCTATTTACAATATTGGATGCTGTTGTTGCTGTAGTTGTTATACGTGTATACATTTATGAATGTGTATTTTATGAAAACTTTATGCAAATAAGTTGCTAATGAAGAAAACTAGAAAAAAAGAACAAATATGGGGTAACAGCAAAACAACGAAAAAAGTTTTATTTTTCGGGTAGCAATACGAAGAAATATTAAATACTGATAAGTCTTGTTTGTGTGTGAGGTTTAATGCACATGTTTGTTTAGGCGTTGCTATATGTTGCATGTAGGCATAGACCCCATGTGATAAAAACTGCAACTAGTTATACAGAACATACGAGGTTGTTTTACAGATTTTTTTAAAAAATATATAATTATATAATTTACTAGATTATTCGGGATATGCTCCCATAATTTTTCAATAATATTTATTTGGTTGTTGGGTTTAAGCTGGAGAGATTAGAAAAATAAAATAAATTAAAATTGAAAAATTGTTGGTTGGGTTTTTGAAAAAGTTTTTTTTTTGTTTTATTTTTGAATTCTCATTTTGTTAATGAGCATTTAAAAATATAACTTATAAAAATATTAAACTTTTTCAAGAATTTTGGGTAAATGTTTACTGATGATCTGGCATAAGCACCAGTGAAATGCATATAAACCAGCTTAACCCAACAACCAAATAAATATTATTGAATATATAATTATAGTAATTCGAAGTTAGTTTTTTCTGAAAACAAAATAAAACTTCAGTGGCACAGTTTTAATTTTTTCCTTTATATTTTTATACCCGCCACCAAAAAAATGGTGGGGGTATATTCATTTTGTCATTCCGTTTGTAACACATCGAAATATCCATTTTAGACCCCATAAAGTATATATATTCTGAATCAGGGATTTTATGACGATCTAGCTATGTCCGTCCGTCTGTCCGTCTGTCCGTCTGTTGAAAGCACGATAGAGGTCGCACCGAAAAAGCTAGGGGGCTCAAATTTTGCCAGAATCTTTCTTATAGATAAGGTTTGTTTGTTATTGAAAATGGGCTAAGTCGGAATATTAGGAAGAGAGTTATAGCTCGAAAAGCAGGAGTAGGTCGAAAAAACCGTGTCCTTCAAACATCGAATAAAATGGAATTGTGTCCAAACGCATTAACGTAGACTCATGAAACTTCGAATATATATTTCTCGAGTAAAAACAATATTTTTCCCCAAAAAATATCTAAATCTATGCATTAGGAGAGGAGTTATCGATCAAAATGTACGAAAATTTATACCGCACAGTGTATTTTTCGGTATATTTAAAAACAAAAACGTCATAAAAGCAACAAAATTGGATGTACGACTCTAAAATTTTGCACACTTTGCTTTTTGGTGAGCCGCTTTTTTGTAACGGAAAATCAATGTGCCACGCCCACTTTTACGCCCACCTCCCATATAACGTTTTACTCAAAATTCATATAATTTCTCTATTAATAAAGATTTTGGAATTATAAAGGGCTATATTGAAACTCCTAAGTTGTACTCATTCGCAAAAATAACTTTGACACGCCTACTATAACGCCCACTTTTCACGTTATCTACCGTTAATGAAATTTAAAAGCTTATAAAACCGCCAAAATTAGAGGTATGATGATAAAATTTGCTACGTATATCCCCCTGGGCATTGTCATTACTGTGCCAGAAAATTAAGGTGCCACGCCCACTTTTACGCCCACCTCCCATATAACGTTTTACTCAAAATTCATATAATTTCTCTATTAATAAAGATTTTGGAATAACAAAGGGCTATATTGAAACTCCTAAGTTGTACTCATTTGCAAAAATAACTTTGACACGCCTACTATAACGCCCATTTTTCACGTTATTTACCGTTAATGAAATTTAAAAGCTCATAAAACCGCCAAAATTAGATGTATGATGATAAAATTTGCTACGTATATCCCCCTAGGCAATGTCATTACTGTGGTAGAAAATTAAGTTGCCACGCCCACTTTTACGCCCACCTCTCATATAACGTTTTACCTAAAATTCATATAATTTTTCTACTACTAATGACTTTGGAATAATAAAGGGTTATATTGAAACACCTAAGTTGTACTCATTCGCAAAAATAACTTTGACACGCCTACTATAACGCCCACTGTTCACGTAATCTACCGTTAATGAAATTTAAAAGCTCATAAAACCGCCAAAATTAGAGGTATGATGATCAAATGTGCTACGTTTTTCCTTCTAATCAATGTTATTGTTGTGCCAAAAAGTTTAGGTGACACGCCCACTTTAACGCCTACCTCCCATATAACGGTTTATCTTAAATTCATGTAATTTCTCTATTTACAAAGTTTTTGGGAAAATAAAGGACTATATTGAAATATTTAACTTTAATTTGTTAGCAGAAACTTTATTGACACGCCTACTTTACGCCCACTTTCATTGAAAAACTACATTTATAAAAGCATTTCAGTAGCATATCGAAGTTATAAAGGGTGGTTAAATTTTAAGGACCGATGTTGACAAATTATTTAGGATATTATTAGTATTTCTTTTGGCAATTATAATATTTGTATGGTTCAATTATGTATTTAACAAAATATCGGCCAATTGGCCCCCCCATCTTTGGCGCCACTCCTCTATCTGATGCTCCAAATTTTCAATGACAATGTTGATGCTCAATTGTTGGGCATGATGAATAGGCGAGGTTGACTGCTATTTTGCCACACTATCGCAAAAAACAGCAGTTGTTCCCATTCAACGAACTAAGAAGGCATTCACAGATTTTCTAACATTTTGTACAGACCTGTTTTGCAGAAATTTAAATATTTTTTACCAATCTCCCGATTGTGGACGAATTTAAACGATTATGTTGATCAAAACAATTACGAAGTGCACAAAATGCATTTTGATTTGAACGCCCATTTTTATAAAAAACCCAAATAACTTTAAAGCGTTGCTCATTTGCGTATCTTTCCGCGGATCAAATTGAATAAGTTTGAGATTGAGAAATGTCAAATGAAATGCAGAAAACAAATTTAAAGATTAGGTGTAGTTCACTTTCAACATGGGCCCTTAAAATTTAACCACCCTCTACAAAGAAAGTGATACATATTTTATTACAAAGAGATTATTCCATAGCGATTAACAAAATAATAAATATTGTGCTTTAAATGTACACAAAATTGGTGGTGGGTATAAAAGATTCGGCACAGCCGAATATAGTGCTATTACTTGTTTTTTCTAAGATTTATATTGAAAAGACTCGTTTTGCCGGAAGCCTAGTTTAGTATAAAGTGCGGATGCAGGAGGAGGGAAAAAAGATATGAAACAAGCACCCAATACCAAATTGTTTTTTCTCTAAAATTAATAGTTTCGGCAGCTTTAAAATTAACAATTCCTATCTTTTAGTAATATGATGGATCTACGCCTGTTCAATACTTAATCATTTGGAAATGTTGGTTTTCAGATTTAAGGAGCATCTGATAAAATGAGTTTTAATACATATTTCTATAAGTTTTTTAGCTAATGACTTTATGTCTTACTTAGTAAGCTTCGGAATTTGGCTACAACATAGTGATCGAAATAGATCTTTTTATGCCATATGGTTAATACATGGCAAGACTTACGCATCAATAGTACATGATTAATTTGGTTTCTTGTATTCTGATGAAATGTAAGCCCAACTAATATTGATGATATTATAATACCTAAATTGTTTGGAGCTGTGGTAAAGCCAATAAGTATCTTTTCGTTATAAAAGGCTTTGTTATAGGGACTTACTTTTCAGTCTTTTAATTTTCAATAACACCAACTATAGTGAACCAAAGGAACTAATTGTGAAATGTTAATGTGTTGTGATCTTTGAAGATTGAGTATTCTTGAAGAAAGTAAATATTAAAATGTTTGTTTTAAAGAACATATTTCGATAATACATACTTTTGAAAGCATTATAATTCTCTTAGATTCAACGCGAACATGCTTTTTACAATTAAAATAATAATTTATTTAAAGTAATTTTAAAATGAACAACGCACACACATGGAAAAAGTTTTATTTAAAAATTAGACCATTCTTAAATGATACAATATTTTATCAACTAAAAATTAAAAATTTTTTATTTATAATTTTAAACTTTACAAGTACCTTTTAGTTCATTTTCGCTCTCAAATGCACAGTTACACATGAATATATTTATGTGACTGGCATTCAGCAGCAACATTTTGGCATTTAGGCTCAAACACAGCAGTGTAAAAATAATAGCAAAAACAACAACACCATGAACAATATTAAAAAGAAGAACTATTATACAAAAGTCTGTGGCATCATCATCATTGTTGTCGTCATCCTCATCATCACCATTAGATACTTTATTAAGCACAATGGCATCCAATATGAACATCCTCTCAAAATAAAATCTTTTTGCCACAACAACACATACAAGAACAAGTACAAATAGTTGGAGATACTTACATTAATGTTAGTACCCTGCAGTTTTTAAAATAGGGAATAAATAAACGATGTGAATAAAAGACTGTTCTAAAAGATTATAGAGAAAAATTCGTAAATAATTTTTTTAAATAATTTTTTCTTATGTGGTATTTGTTTTAATATAAAATTATTTGCAGAATTCTTTTAAGAAATAAACAAATTCTCTTCTTATAAAAAATTGTTTATTTGCTAGAAAATTACTCTAGTACTTAGTGTTGTATTAGGCGCGGATCCAGCTTTCATATTTGAGGGGAAATACATTTTTACTAAAATACATCATTGTTTATTTTTTTCTGTGAAAACTATTACTTATTAAGGAAAAAATTTGGTTTGGGTGGGAAATATCCTTTTCAACAATCCACTTCTCCCTGGATCAGCGTTTGTACTTATATGCACATATAAACCAGCTAGATCTTAAGATTAAAGCAGACTTTCCACCAGCAACTCAACGATTTTCACCCTTCAGTTTTCAAGCTAATACTTTAAAATATTATTATTTTATTACTTGAGCCGACACAGTAAAACTTCTCCTAATTCTACAAGAGCCATTATATTTAAATACCAGAAATCTTAGAAATTTATGTCCTAGCGTTCTTATTGCTTTTTATTTAAATTATTTAGGGCCATTATTATTATACCTTAAGGCAGAATTTTGTCAGACCGATAAATGGGTTTGCATTAAAAAACCTTCATTTATTATTATTTTATCCATTACATATTGTTATTTTTAATATCAAAAACAATAAAAAAATTTAAGTTGTAATAATGCAAAGTTATCTATCGGACTCAAAATATCCTACCTTTGATTAATGGCAAGTTGTAATAATGGCCCTTAGACATTTGATTGCTCAGTTTAATGTTTATATATATTTCCCAAGAAGCATTTTACATTCAAAGTGAATTCAATCAACGTGTATTAAATGTACTCATGTCTTGTATTTAATTACTCTTTTAAAAATATTTTTAAAATGTGATTAAAACATATTTACACTTGGTTTAATTTTTTAATCTCATTTTCCACAATCTGATATGGAAAGGAGTTAAGAATATTATGTGCTATGTTATAACACTTGTGGAAAAGTTGTTAGTGTAGACTCTTTTTGGAAAATTGCTTCCCCGAAATCCAATTTGTGCGTTTAGTACACAGAATCGCACTATCCCTTAAACATAAAGGGTCCGCCGCCAAATAATTTTTTTTTTTTTTTGAAAATGCTATAAAAAAAAGTGTAGCTTCGGCTGTGTGGCACGTAGTGCCGTCCTGTTGAAACCAAATATTGCCAATATCCTCCTCTTCAATATTTGTGAACAAAACTTCGTTCAACATGTCCCGATAACGATCACCATTTACTACGGCCACTCTTTGCTCATTTTCGAAGAAAAATGACCCAACTAAATATGCCTCTGGACCAAAATCTGCACCAAACAGTGACTCCTTTTGGGTGTATCGGCTTTTCAATGTATGCGTGCGGGTTTTCTGTGCCCCAAATGCGACAATTTTGCTTGTTTACATACCCGCCAAGATCAAAATCTTGAAAGATCATCTGAAAAGATGATTTTTTTTGGTAAAATTGGCCAAAGTAATGTCGCAATATTTCCCAGCGTTGTTCAAGCGTATAGACAACCATATTCATTCAGCGGAAGGATAAAACTAATTATCTGTCAAATCAGACATAACCTAACTGTTACCATTCACGAAATAAGCACTAGTTGAAAAAAAAAAGTTAGATGGCGGACCCTTTAGTATAAAATATAACCAAATTATGACCCAATTATATAATTATGCTGGCTGTCAAGTTAATATATGTATATTTTAAATTGTTTTACTTATTAATCATATGTGTTTTTGTGTAGTTCGTGATCAACAGTATCTTGGTATTGGGTAATATTTCCCAGCGTTATTCAAGCGTATACACAGCCATATTCTTTCAGCGGAAATATAAATCTAATTATCTATCAAATCAGACATGAGCTAAGTTTTACCATTCACGAAAAAAAAAACGTTAGATGGCGGACCCTTTATATTGTGTTATTGCCTTGTTGACCCAAAAGAAGGAATGGAAATTTTTTTCAATCTGCATTCTAAATTAAACCATGGAATATTTTTTAACTTTGAATATAAAATAACATTTAAACATTTAAAATTCAATTGTTAAACCCAAAACGTTGATTCAAAATTACCGTTTTCAAAGATATTAACTTACATTTTCTACAGTCCATTATTTGTGCTTCGTGCTATTGAAATGTTTAACCGAGAAGCTAGAATCTTTGACGCCTTTACAAAAATTCTTGAATTAAGTCGAAGACTTTTAAAATGATAATATATACCAAACATTCGTATAAAAGAAAATGTAGTGCTAAATAATGCTGATTGCTGCAATTCGGCATATGACTAACAGCAGACCTAGCCGACTTTTACAGTTTATTTTATTTGCTGACAATCGAAAAGACTTTCAAAAACAATTCCACACCAAGCTTATCTAGTATTTTTTAAAATTAATTTCTAAAGGAATAGCAAAAAGTTTTTTAAAGTCAGACATATAAAATTAATCGACTTTCTAAAGTTGCACGTGTCCACAATATTTCAACTTTTGTAGTTTTTACGACGATATCTCATCAAATCTATAAAATATTTTTAATTTTCTAATAGATTGCCATGCAAAATACTTAAATGTCAATTAAGAAATAAAAAAACCGTATTGAGGATAGTGAGCAAATTTCTATACAAAAACGCCTTTTTATTTTCCAGTGCTTTATGTAGTTAGTATGTCTACATTATTGGTACGTTGTATTGGAACTACTAGGTACGCATTAAAAGCAAAGAGTTGAAAATATTTTTGACTTCTGTTGTTTTTGTGTTTTATATATTAGTTTCATTGTTGTAGTTGTTGGTTTGTGCAACCAAGTGTGTGTGCTTTAGCAACAACATCCAAAAATGATGTTCACTTCAATGCAGATAAGAATATTCGCAAATGTTTTTATGTTTTGTATTTTTTTTTTTCTTTCTTAATTTCTGTAATTTTTTTTCCAGCATGAAAAACTTTTCTAAAGTCAAACATGCGCCTCTTGGCTTTATTTCTATTGTTGCATAAAGTTCTTATAGTTACTATAGATGTTGCCGGTTGTTTATGTGTGTGTTTGTGTGTGTTTTTTTGGGTTTGTTTGGTTAAAGTTTTCCCTAAACAATACTTGAAAATAGGTTTTATTCATTTGGAAAATTTTAAATATTATGCATTTAGGTATAAAAGAAATTAACATTTAATTATACTAATAAGACTGACAATTCTCTTTTAATATTTAAAAAGTTTTTTTTTATGATTTTTTATTTTTACTTTGTTCATTTACTTGTGGAAGTTTTTGATAAGTGCTATTGTTTTTAGTGTAACATTATTTGGCAAAATAAAATTTAATTAAAATGTGGTTTGTATATGTAATTGTTATATTTCTTCTGCAGTATGCACAATTTAATTAAATTAGGAAAATTTTTTGTACATCTACATAATTATTGACTTGTTTATTCGAATACTTGAGTAAAACTTGAAAACTACTACTAGCATATTAGATAATGTATACACATACTTATATGTTTAGATATTTAGAGAGAGTATACAAGCAGACCACTACTATATCAGGCCCCTTTTCGATCCCCTTCGCTTCATAAAGAGTTAAAAGCTACCGATTGGTAACCAATCCTTCACTGAGTTTTGCGCCACAACCGGCGTTTTTTCTAGAATAGAAATATATTTCACACGGTCTAGTCATCGCACAGTCCTTTGTAATCGCCAGAATGTTCTTTATAGGCAGGTGCCTTGTACCATCTACACTTACGATCTAATTCATAAAAATTAAAACAGCTTTACAAGAAGTTTATAAAACAAATTTCCATAGAAAATCTGTTTAATAAACCCTTTATAAAGCTTTGATAATTTTTATGAATAAGGCCGTAAATGTGTGCTTGCTTGTGATCATCAATCTTCCGTTTTTCGGTATTAGACGTTCGTATACAACTTACATGCGCTGCTGTTTAATAGGCCACGACATAATAACAGCTCTTGGCGTAATCAAGAAATGGTGCAATCAAGCTAAAAGAATTAACCACACAACTTTATGGTATAATATTAATTTATGAAAAAAAAAAAAAATTCCGGATAAGTTTATTATGAAAAACAAGAATGTTAGTACTGAAGCTGATTTAAATTAATTTATAAAAACGGCTAAACATAAGTTGTATCAAATTATTAAAAAAAAAACTGCTCCATTAAATTAAAAAACAAAAACAGTGATAAAGAGATGATCAATTTCACCACAATATTTTTAGTTTTTAATTCATTGGTGTTAACATATTGAAACACTTTTGAAAAATAAGCTTATATCATAAATAACGACTAAAAAAAGATATATGATAGCACCATTAAAACATCAAACTCATTTTCATACTGCTCCAGCAATAAGTAAAATCAAACCACAAGCACATACACGGTTTAACAGCTGGTGCTATCACGTAATTGTATCAAAAGTTTGTGTTATGTATGTATCCTTATAGGCATCCTCCAGGCACATTATACATATATAATCATCCTTGAAATGCATCCTTCTTAGATGATATTTGAAGTTGTCATGTCCTGTAATCAACGCACTTATCCAGCAGCTTCATTTACAGCTATGACTACGTGTTCCTTAATCCAAATTAGTGTCACCTGATTTAAAGAAGCATACTTATGAAGCTTTAAAACAGGAGCAGTTCACATCCATCCCCAGCACACTTTTTATAACTATCGGGTTATCAAGTGCAATGAGAATTCTATTCTCTTGTACTCGTCATCACATCAAGTGATCTAATGCGTCGAGCAAACCAAATATTTCTGCCTGATAGACGGACACGTACTTTCCTCTTTGACTCACTGTGTAGGCTTGGCTCAACTGAAGTAAGTATATACCAGCATCTTCCCTCACGTTTATAAAGAACCCATTAGTAAAGAATCTGATGTAATTTTCCATGCACTCGTTATGCAATGATCCATCCGCTATGAGTGTGGAATGAAGCCTTTTGTCCACATTTATTCAACTCATCGCCTTCATTGGCACCTTAGTCTCCTTAACTACAATAATAATTAGTTCCCTTATTATGCTAAATTGATTGCAATCCTTATTTGTTTAGTTTAAAATCTAAATGTCTAAAAGGAACATTTTTAACAAGCTTTGTTCATTATAACTTTTTTATAAGCTTTTTATTATTATTTATTTTGTTTTTTATTCTTACGCTTTTTCTACAACTCTTTATTTTAGAAAAAAATACACGTCACTTTTTCTGTATGACCCCTTAAATTATAAAAAAAGTTATATAAATCCTTAAAAAGCTGGCCCACAGAATTGCGATCATCGCGTATTATTTGTTCGCGGATCATATCTTCACACTCGGAGAATTAATAACAATAATGATAAAAGTAAAAAAAAAACATAAATTATGAAGCGGATGATGTAATTTCTCTTATGATACTTTACTTGTGTACAATAAAAAAATAAAATTAAAAAAAAAGAAGAATGTGCCCCAACGATTGAACTTTAAGAAGAAATAGGTCCTCAAATGCAATATTTCAGTCTTGTATAATTATTAAAATAATAAAGATGGAGTACAAAAATGTTAAGGCCAAAAATTAAGATGAAAAGTTTACTTCTATTGCTAATGTATACATTAGATTCAAAAATCTCAACTAATAAACCTTCACTCATCTTACTATGACTTATTTTCCAATAAAATCTTATTTAATTTAACCCTAAACTACAACATTTCAGTTAATAATACTGGAACTTTTCATTCAAATCCACTTATTAAGTACATGCCTTAAAAACGATAATTTATTTAGCAAATTTCAAGTGAAGACCAAAGAGAAAAAACAAATTATAGTGCTATATTCGGCTACTTCGAATTTAATATCATATCATTTATCATAGCCTAGCCTAGGTTACAGATTTTATGTTATACGCAATTTTGCTTGATTATTTTCGATGCCCTTATTGATTTAATTTTCTACATAGTTAACTGTATTCTAATAGACATGTGCTTTCATGTTATACCCATATTAATGGGGTTTAGAAAAAATTATACGCCATTTTGTTTCATCTTTTTTTTATTTTTTCATAGTTTACTCTATTCTATTTGTCAAGTCCTTTCATTTGGTATCAATATTGTGGGGCGTACAGGGGGTAAATTTTTAATTACTAGATTTATTTAAAAACCATTTTATAGTGGCGATCATTATGGATTTTTTCGTATATATGTATACATGTATTATATTTATATACTCTTTACACAGTGAAAAAGGGTACATATAGGTTTGTCATTCCGTGTGAAGTTTCTACAATTTTCATTTCCGACCCCATAAAGTATATATTTTCTGAAAGCTTATGAATAGGGGAGTCGATTAAGCTCTGTCAATCTGTCCGTGTGTATGTTGAAATCAACTTTCTGAAGTTCCCCGATATTGGCTGGACCCGGGTGAGGTATTAAAATATTAGAAATATTCGGGGATAGATCGGTATTTAAAATCAGAAACATCGGTGCATAAACAACTGCGATATGAGCAAAAAACCACGACCACCTCGATTTTTTTTCACAAAAACAACATTACAACAACAACATACATACAAACGTGTATACTGGTTAGAGAAAACGTGGCATCGAATCCCAGCTGAGTCAACAAAATTTTTTTTTCAATTTTTTTAAAATTTTTTTTATATTTTTTTTTATTTTTTTTTTTATTTAATATATTATTTATATTTTTATTATTTTTTTCAAATATATTTTTTTTAATTTTTTTTTTGTTTTATATTTTTTTAATTTTTTTAGTTTAATTTTTTTTTTTTTAATATACATACATATGTACGTAAATTTATAATTTTACATTGGGATGTTTTTATATGTATGTACGTATTTCATATGGGATGAATGGTGATACAAACTACTGTTATTGCATGACTACACGTTGTGAAGGATATATAAGATTCGGCACTGCCGAATAAAGCACTCCTACTTGTTCGATTTAAGTTTGTAAATTGTAGGAAAAACAATGAAGCATGTTTTTAGGGCTCATATCTCGGTTAGTTTCAAATTGATTTTTCAGTTTTTCTAGGATTAATTTTCGAGATAAGTGCCTGTAATTTTGTGCAATTAGCGTGCTTAAAAAATTAGTTAGGGAAATTTTCAATTATTAACTAGGATTTTATATTTTTTTCTAAATTATCTTTGTTTATAACTTTTCATAATTACGAACGATTGGTCCAAATTTTTAACGAATAACCATAAATGCATATCATGTTTATACGTTGTAACTTGTCTTTAAAATAACCTAGAGGTGGAAAATATTATTTAGTTGATTTATGTTATTTTCTTATATCTTCGAAATTGAGGAGGCGATTGTGCTCGATTTTAATAGCAATTTCAAAAGTTTATGCCAAACAACAAACGGACAGGTGGACATAAGTTTTTATACTTTATGGAGTCTTATATTGTATTAGTATTGTAGAAGTGGAATGATAAAGCTATACATACTCTTAGCACCACAAGTGAAGGGCACAATATAAAAAAAAGAAAAACCAAACTATCCTGCAAATATTATATTGGGATAGAATTAACAAAAGAACACAAAATATTTCATAGATACAAGAGAACTTGCAAACACAATATATTCCCTAAATAGACATTCAAAATACTCAACATCCACTGCTATTGTTATATTCATTTTTCCTTCGACTTTAATCGCATTTGTATCATTTATCAATCATGTGTGTATGTATGTATGTATGGTATTTATTTATTTTAGAGTTTGTATAAATAATGTCAGGAGAATTGTGAATGTCAGGTTAGTAAATTGTTTTAAAATTTGTTCAGGTTCTCATTCATTTGACAAATTTAGTTTATAAAACTGTTCCTCTCCGGATGTAAATTATTAGCCAAAACTTCTGTTTTTGTCATTTTGTGGAGGAAATAGAAGTGACATACATACATTCACTTAAATGTACATATATATATGTATATACTCAACCATGTATGTATGTAAGTTTGCATGTACATATATAGCTCACGGCTGAGTTATGAGGGTTTTACAAAAAAAAAAACTAATAGAAAAGTGTAAAAAATCTCGGGATAAAAAATTATATTAAATAAAAAACACTAATTAAATATTATAAAAGTTACTAATTAAAACAACAATGGAATCGTAAAAACTACTATTAAAACACTCAATTAAATTGTATATAAGATAATTGTGAATACTTACAAAATAAATACATGCTTCTTTCTACTCTCCTTTTATAGTTTTTCTTTTTCTGTATAATAAACTTATATATTTCTCTCTCTTTCCCTTTCTCTTTTTTAACCGTTTTCTTGACTAGTGCTTAAATTGTTTTAGTTAGAGCGCATGTTATCCGTTTCATTTGTTGTACACAAAAGTTTTATTTTATCCGTTCATATATGTAACGTAATCTTGTTGCTGGAACATTGCTTAACCGTTAATTATAAATACATTAGTGTGTAACCCTCATACTTTTGAGGCCAACGTTGATAATTTGGCAGGTATAGTAATGGGAATTTAGCGGTTTTTAGTTTGGTTTAATACATCTAAAGGAGGTGAACAAAATAACCTAATTGCTCTTAATTTTTTTAGTCTTTTACAGTCAATTGCATATAAATATTTTTTTGTTTATAAACTCTGGATATTTTCGGCAAATGTTAAAATTTGTTGAATTTGCCTTGATTTCATTTATTAATGCAGGAATGGGAAATGGCATTTTGGGTTCGGAATTAAACAATTTACTTAAGTTGCTGATAATTAATTTACCAAATTTATGTTTATATTTATACAATTGTGACTTTTTTAAAATTACAAAATTTATTTTATATAATATTACTGCGTCAAGAAAGATAAGAATTCAAATTTAATTATAATTTTATAAACATTATATTTGTATGTACATTGTTATATATAGGAAAAAATAATGAGTTCTATATTTAAAAATATTAAAGCGGGTAGAAAGGCCCTAACTTAAATAAATGTAGCTTTGAAGGAAAATAAAATAACGTAGTATGAACTGTATTACCATAATGAAATTTTTAAAACGACGTAAAAGGTTGCAGAAAGATGTAGTGCCAAAGAAAAAATATGGTTGTGGTAACCATAATCGAAGAGCAACATACTATGATTGAATTGTATGATTATCATTAAAACATATAATGGTTACCAGTTATCATGTTTATGTTTATGTTTACTTAAAGGATCATTCCATAATCATATATATGACTACAATTGAAATCGACAATCTTTGCTTTTTTACGGCAAATTATTGTCTTTTGCTGTAACATACACATATTGATTGTACTTACCAATTTAATTGCAATTTTTATACCAATATTTTTTACATTTTCTCGTTTATTATTAAATTTCCTTAATTTTTCCAAATTTTTGTTCATTTTTTTGATTTTTTTATTCAGCAAGAAGAAGAACAGCTAAAATCAAATTATTATTAAAAAATATGTATAGTTTGATTAATTTGTAATCATACTGTTGTCTCACCTATTATTTAATGATTATTTGTAACTTTTAATGCTTTTGAATATAATGTTATTCTTGTCGAATTTATTTTTTAAGTCATACTATTTTTAAATGACAACCATTTTGAATTACAACCATTACGAAAAGTAAACATTAAATGATACAATTCAAGCAAATGCTTGACTATCGTCACAAAATATGTGATGAAATGAAACAAAAATAACTAGTACTTGTTTTCGATAACCAAATATTGTTATAGAAACTATAATATGACCGTGGTGATCATGTCGTAACCATGATTTTTCTTTGCGTGTAGCAATATCTTAGGATTCGGTGTTTTAAGCCATAGGCACATGAGAACGTTACTAACTGAAGAGTTTTATTATTTACTTTCTTATAGCTCATACGGTAGATTTGGATTTTGATAGTTCTCTTGGTTTGCTATACTGTTTTAGGGAGGCTGTGGGTTATGCTTTCAATGTTTAAGGAATTAGTTAATCACCTGGAATTGCCATGAATTTTGTTATAAACAACAATACTACAATGGCAATTCTGAGTGATTTAGTTTCACTGGGAATATTAATCGAAAATATAACTAAGTATTTTTCAATATAAATAACTGTGACATTAGAAAGTCAAATAAAGTTTCGTTGACAGAATTTCTCAAATAGCAAATGTATATACAAAAACTATATTGTTATATTTTACAATGCGGTTTTAAATAGTGGAAAATAGTATAAACTAACTTTAAAAACCATTTACATTACACCTATTAAAGCGCTACATTACTTGTTTAAATTTAGTTTTATGCAAATCTTAGAACACATAGAAACTAAAAATATGTATGTCTCTCTGTATGTACAATCACACTATTGTTTATGTGAATTTTTTACAATCAAAGTGCAATTTGAAAATTATATTTTTTTTATTTATTTTTGAGGTTGAGTTATTTTACGTTTAATGTCTTCATATTTATTTCTGTACCTATTTCCAAGTTTATAACATGCTGTCATTCAGGTGTCATAAAAATACTTTACAATTGTATGAGTAAATGGACTTAGCATACATACATACGATCGTATGTATGTATATGGATACAAGTGTATCTATAGTTATAAGGAAAAGGGGGTGTTTTTAAGCTGCATTAAAAAATACGATGAAAACAAATGCAAACATACACATTAAGTCCATTAACATTCTTATCATTTTATTTGATCTTGTTGCCATATATAGAAGATGTATATATTTTCTTTCATTTTTTAAATGAAATATGCATTTTTGTTGCTGCTGTTGTTGTTGTGTTAAACTTATCACATATTCTTTTCATGCATTTTTGCCAATTTTTGAAGAGTGACCCATATTTTGTCAACAAAAAAAAATTAAAATAAAAAATAAAATTCTATAAAATACAACAATCTTTTATTTGTTTGTACAACTACATGTACATACATACATACATACGTATACAATCATTATTATGTGGATTGAAGCTGTATTCTGTACTTGATGTTTTATTTTCAACATACACATACATCACTCATACGTATACATGCAAGTACTCAGTCACTCGTCACCACCAACAACAAAAACAGAATATTCATTGTGTGTGCGATTGTTTGTATTTATTTATGTGAGTGTATATGTGCAAGTAAATACTGGTTCGTACATTTTTATGAATGTCGAGTTAAAATTGGAATAAGTAAAGAAAAAAAAACTTTTGTAGGACACCTCTGTCCTAGGTTTGTATGCTTATGCAAACCTACACACTCTTTTTGAAAAGCGTTTTCGTAAATGCATTGAATTTTGTAAAAATACAAATTAATCGTAAAAATCTAAGAGCTTTAAAATGCATTAAGATATTTTCCAACAAGGCTACAATATTTATTTTTTAGTAATTGTAAAAAATAGTAAAGAAGGTATGACATAATACATATTAAACTAAAGGATTGTTAAATGTACAGGTGGCATTTAAAAATTCCAGAATATGAACTATTGGAAAGTGATCGTTGTAAATATTTATCTCAGTCATAGAAACGAAAAAATTGTTTACACTTAATTTGTTAGCCCCACTTCTGGTTCACGGTTAACCGAAATGTCACACTTGTTCTTACAGTTCACATTATGGGGTCATTATTATTTATAATTTGCACTAAAACTGCTATATCTATTATGTCATTTAAATAATGTGTAATGATATTTTAAGGCAAAAAAAATGTCGAAGAGTCTTTCCAACACATTTATTTTGTTACGGTACAAATTTAAGCTATTCAACAGGCTGACATTAAATTCTTTTAAACATATTTGTATTAAAAACTAATTAGTTTCTTCAAGAATAATATAGTTTTGCAGTAGTTAAAAATAAACTTGCAACCGTATGTTTGCGAATTAATATAATTGGCTCATATCTAAGTAAATATAATATTGCAAAGAATACCCAGTGCTGATTAGATTAGGTTAGGTTGAAATAGATGGGCATTAAAAGCAGAAACCCACGATATGCATACAAGTATCTCTAATTGGCATGTTTTGAGCTCTATGTGGAAACAATAATCCTAATTTTCTAATGGATATTCAGTTTGAATTTCTTTGTTCACGTTATAGTTTTCGCTGCTTATACACCCAAACGCTGGACAATGACAAAAGTAATGTTCCAAAATCTCGTCCAGATTATAAATAAAACTAAAATAAATTTGGAATGTCAGAATTGATACTTAGATGTATTTCTAATTTAGAGCATCTAAAACGGAGGAGACAGTATCATCTTACTTATATAATAAATGTGAATAATTGGATGTATGTTACTCAATCACGTAAAAACGGCCGAACGGAACTACATAATTGAAATTTGGCACTCAAAACAAACTGAATAATTACGTAAATAGGCAAAATTTCGTGACAATAAATACGCAGACTAAGTCGCGGACACAGGATAGTTGTAAAATAATATTTTTATAAGAAAAAAAAAATTAAGTAACAGTGCTATATTCGGCCGTCCCGAATCTTATATACCCTTTACAACGTGTAGTCATGCAATAACAATTGTTTGTATCACCATTCATCTCATATAAAATACGTACATACATGTAAAAAAAATCAAGTAACAGTGCTATATTCGGCCGTCCCGAATCTTATATACCCTTTACAATGTGTAGTCATGCAATAACAATTGTTTGTATCACCATTCATCTCTTATAAAATACGTACATATATGTAAAAACCAGACATATAAAAACATACCATTGTAAAATTATAAATTGCGTTTACGTATGTATGTTTAAAAAAAAAAAAAATTAAAAAAAAAATGTTTGAAAAAGTTTAAAAAAATTTAAAGAAAAAAATATATTAAAAAAAATAATAAAAACATAAATAATATATAAAATAAAAAAAAATAATTTTCACTCAGCTGGGATTTGATACCACGTTTAATCTAACCAGTATATATGTATGTTGTTGTTGTAATTATGAAAAAAACGAGGTGGGCGTGGTTTTTTGCTCATATCTCAGAAAGTTATGGGGCGATTGTGCTGAATTTTAATAGCGATTCATTCCCGGATATTTCCAAGAGATTGATACTATACAGAGATCTGAGGAACATATAGTTGCTTCTAAAAGTTGATTTCAACCAACACACGGACAGACAAGCAGACGGGCATACGGTAAGACGGGCAGATGGTCAGGGCTTAATCGACTCCCCTATTTATAAGCTTTCAGAAAATATATACTTTATGGAATCGGATATGAAAATTGTAGATATTACAAACGGAATGACAAAGCTATATATACCCTTGTGCACCACAGGTGAAGGGTATAAAAATGAGTTAAAACATATTTAGTGGTCTTACATCTGCCTTCTGTACTGTGAATCTTTTTATTTTAATTAATTAATAAAATAAATTAATGAATAGATTTAAAAATTTAATATTATTTAGATATATAAGTAAGTTTTTATTGCAGTAAGGAAATTTTAGTAAATGTTTAAAAAATGGTAAAACATAATTATTCCCTAAACATTTAATTTTTATCATGACATTTTTTTTTCAAAAATAGTGTGTCTAGTTCTAGATATAATTTTATGTTTAAATAAAGAAGTTACAGACCAACCTATACAAAAGTGGCAGGCGTAATATTCCACTGAACAGTAACACTGCGGTGACAAACCTAAACAAAAGAGTCAACGTTGTGTAATCAACAATAATGTTAAGCTGAAATTAACTAAAATGGCATTACTTTTCAACAATTATAAAAGTATAACAAAAACAACGACAGTTGTCAAAATTGAATTTCCTATTGCAAAGCGTTGCCGCCGCTGTTTTTCGGTTTATTTTATACAAATTGTATGAACAGAGAATTTTTGGCAGCCAAAAAACGCTTGCTTCTCTTGTTAAGATTTGGCTGTAAAATGGTTAGTGATCAATTTAAGTACTAGTATATTAATAAATTTATGCTAATAATTAAAAGCCAAATAATTTTTTTACATCAGATTGGAATTTATTGAAATTATTGTTAGTGTAGTTCTTGAAATTTTTTATTTACTAAAAGGTATTTTCAGAAAATATTTATTCAGGATACGGGGCGTATTGAAATTTTTTATCACTTGAGGTCTGATGAATTCGTAGGTTGTAAAAACCGAGATATGTCTTATTAATATGTATATTATATATTTATTATAGATTTAAAAAATCAGCCAATATAATGATAATATTAATATCAGTGTTTTAAATCGAATGTAATATGTTAGACTAACTGAAATGTTGTATAATTATGAAGTTAAAATACAGGAAAATTATGAAGCAAGGTGTAGTATTTATAACAAAATATTTATTTCTTCGAGACATAAACATCGACATAAAATATAAGGAAACAATCAGGGCATATTCATACATATATATGCAACGGCAAACTGATATTACAAACACACTTTTTAATAGATATTTTCTGTCAATATGAATTCGTATACCAGGGGGCAAATTACAGCATTTGAACGTTATCGAAATTGAACAATTCTTATTAGAATCTCTATACCTAAAGAGTAAAATTTTGATCGTGATCGAATGCTGTAATTTTGCCCCAGGGGTGAAAAAATTTTTACGATCTGTTTAATTAATAAAAATTTTATTGAAAAATAATTTATATATTAATCCCATGATAAATGGTGCAAAAACAATGAATGCAGAGAAATTTAATACCTTTAAATATAAAGTAAATGTCCTTGAACTTTTTAATTAATATCAATAGTTGTTTTATTTTACAAGCTTGAGATAAGTTTTTATATATAAAAATAATTTTATTTTATTCCAATATTTTGCTATCACATTGGGTAGCTTCTTCAGGAAATTAGAAAAAATTAACAACAATTAACAATGAATTTGATATCTTTTTTATCAAAAAAGTACAATACAGTTAATTGTTCAAAACCTAAACAAAAGTTTTCCATCTCTGCATAAATATATATAATGCTTCCCGATCAGCTGTTTCAACAAAGTTACGTTGTGAACATGTTTTGCAAAAAATGTTTTTCAAAACTGCATTCTTCAGTTTTAAGACTTCTGTTAATGAAAATCCTCTTATTAAGTTGTCTTTAAAAAAATCCCTTCGTTTGCGTTTTTGCTTGTACACTTAAACCATGATTTTAGTTTTCAAAACTAATTTGAAAAGCAACTTTTTTTATATCAATAGACATATACTAACGTAATTTCACGTACAGATTTGAGTAATTTTCGGGTAAACATAGATTTTACACAATAAATGAATTTGTGAAATTTTATCACTCTACGTCATTACGCAATCGCATTTTATTCACACGGAAAAAATCTTTATTAAAATTTGTTCAAACTAACACTTGCCTCAAATTAATTTTATTTTCTATAAATACTTTTAATGTTATTAAATGTTTTGTTTGAATATCGTTTAAAATAAAATTATATTGAAAAAAACGATTTTTTCTCAAATTTTTTTTTAATTTAAAATTTTACTGACAGGTCGTAATATTAATAAAAAAAATTAAGTTAGTTTTTTGTTTATTGACAGTGAAATTTAGTTTTTACAGTGTATGCGAATAACATATTCAGAAATAAAACTTTCCTCATGAGTCTAATATAATTGTTGTTACTATGAGAATCTGAAAAGTAAAATTATTCAGTTGCTGTTAGTACCTCAAATGCTTTCTTTTATTACACAATTCCAAAGCAACATACTTTTATGTATAAGTTTTATTTTAGACCAGCAATATCACCATCCTCTTAACGGCAATCAGTCTATACACAAATACTCTATTTCATTCAGTGTTGCCATATATCATTTTGAAAGCTGTCGATAGTTTTTAATCGTGAAAAAGCATTTTTTATGCTAGAAATGTGTAAATATTCATGTTTTAATTTGTTATGTGAAAAATAACTTAAAAAGAGTAAACATTTTACTAAAATTTTAAATAAATTAGTATTTGTAAAAAGAAGTGTATTAAAATTTTTTTTAATAATGTAAGTCATATACCCCGTTTGTACGTACGTCTTAATTGTAAATAATTATAGTAATTACAATAAGATTTTTTTTGCACATAAGCTGTGTTTTAGTTCATAATCGTAAATAGACCATTTTGGCAGGTACAATACACCCCCGTCTGAATTTAAACTAAACTAACTAACTATTTACATTTAATAGACATATAAAATTAACTCACTTAAAGATTTTATAAAAAAAAACAAATAAAACAAACTAATTATAAAATTGACAATTAAAAATAAAGTGTAATTTCAAAGAACATTAGAAGCTAAAGAAATCGTATTACATTATCCATTCTTACTATCCTTAGAAAATCAAATGATTTTCAAATCTGACAACGCTTAAAAAGTTATCGAAAAAAAATTATTTGTAGGAATTTTATTTAAAAAAAAAATTTTTTTTTAAATTTTTACCTCCCTTAGAACAGCAAAAATGAAATAAATCTTTATTGTATATGGCAACACTGATTATAAACATAAAAGAAAAATAAGAGAATTGCATATAAAGCTTTACCAAAAAATCTCTTCGAACAAGAAAATAAGAAATACAAAGCCCAACAACAGTTTTAATGTTATTACTACTACAACAACAACAAAAAATAAGAAGCTTTTATGTATTAGTGTATGAGTATGGATATTGCTACTGTTTTATTTAATAATTGGAAGCCTTGCTCCATTTTTTGTCAACATCATAGAATGCTTTTAATACCAAAAGTTTTGCCGAATACGTCGGTTCGGTTACTAAATGTTGAACGGCATTTATCGCACAGAAATAAAAACACTAGTATGACGAATTCTCGTACATACACATAACTAGAGAGCAATGACAGAAAGAGAATAAATATAAAATACATATACATGCATATGTATGTTTGTATGTAGTACAAAGCAGTAGTAAAAATAACGGAAAATACATGAAAAACAAAAGCCATCAACGAATATATCAATTTGTATTAGTGTGTGTACATATAATCGTATATTCTCACTCGTAGTATAGTGTAGTAAAAGTTGTAAAAAAAGCACAAAATATACTTAATATAGATGTATTTGGATGTGTGTATGTGCATATGTAGTAAAAAGGACGATATAAAATATAAAACGGAAATTGAGAAAATTTCATTATAATTATTAAATTAAAAAAAAGAAAAAATATTTATTCATAGAATAAAATCTAGTAAAATAATAGATTTATAATAAAATAAAGTAACAGTTAAACGAAGCATAGCAAATTTTTAAACAAGTCAATTAAAAGGTGCAATTAAACGTGTTTATTTTTAAGTTCATATAAAAATTAAAAATTAAAATATGTATACATAATTATACACATACATTTATGTGTATCTCAAATATTTAAAGTGTTTTTCAGAAAGGTGATTTATTTAAAATAGTAAATAAAAATGTATTGAAGTGATAACTAAGTTTAAAAATTAAATCTTCATTTGTTTAACTAAATAAAAAATATATCATACTCGTACATTTTCTACATTTATTTATTGGTTATCTGTTTAACGAAAAACTACCACTATCATCATTTTTTATATATTGTCGTCTTTCATTCCTTTCGTCCTTCTCAATTTATTTTAAAGTATACTCCATAGTATTGCTCATTATTGTGTATACACTTTTTAATATAAATTCCTAAAATTCCTATCCTCCTTCCACTATTAACCAAAAACGGTTTACACACACTGCACAGCAGGGATGTGAAGACGTAACGTTGTGCAGACATAGTTTTTTATGAAGCTAGTTTCTTAAATAAAATTTTTATGATTTTCTTAGAAAACTTTTAGATACTTTTGGTAATTATAGTAATTTTATATGCACATGCTAACATAAATACATATGTGCATATATAAGGGTATTTTAAATAATTTAAAATTTAATTAAATCAATTTCAAACAACATAATTAGACTTTTAGGGTAGGAAACATATAATATTTATTAATAAATAAGAAATTTAGTTTGATTATCTAAAAATTTGTCAAAAAGTTTTTTAATTCCGTTAAACTGGAGCATACAATGCGCAAGCTAACAATAAAAAATGTGTTTGATTAGTAGAATTCTATAATGTCCTTGCTGTTTTAGCAGAATCAAGTACGTATTATTTGTTCCTTTACACACACCTGTATTCGTGAAGTCTTTTTACTATGATGTCCAATTTGCGGTTGCACCGTTAAAAACAACCGCTACCAAATTGTCATAAACACTCGCAACCAGATCTGTCTTGATGGATTATAAATATGCAAAAACCAATAATGTTATTGCTGTCTCTGTTTGGCTTTCCCAAAAAAAATTATAGATTGCAAAGCAGCTAATAACCGGCTTATTTTAATTAAACATATGACTTGTTAAACAATTTTAAGTTTTTATTTAAATCGAGCCGACTGTTTTCCAGGTTATTTCTGCCCATACCTGATGTCAATTGACTTGCCAGAACAAAATAGTGCAAGCTATAATTAAAATTTTGTTTTACAGAAGCAATGTTTTAAGGATAGCTTGATAAGTCAGATGAAAAGAAAAACGTGTACTGCTGCACTTAATCAGAATTTCAGCTGTCTTGCGTTTCGATTTCGGTAAGACAGGGCAGATTCATTTTTAATAGCTTATTTCGAATATATTTTAAGCTTGATATATGATACTGTGCTGCAGTTGATCAAGCTGCAGCAGCAAAAGTACGAAGAACAAAATCACTGTTTCTTATGCAGCATTTGGTTTAAAATTCTAAGGGTCTTGTGATGTATTGGAAATGATCTTTAAACCATAATTTAGCATTTTAAGCTAACGATTGTTCAGGTAAAAAAAATCATCAACTAAGAAATAAAATTGTAGTATTGGAATTAACTTTAATCATATAAGTGTCCAAGTCGTAAATTACTTGTTTATATAGGTTAGGTTAGGTTGAAAAGGAGAAGTATAAAATCCCAAACCCATGACAGGTATGCACTTATGCCCAGTTGGCATGTTGTGCGCTCCATATGGAAAACGGAATTCCCAAACAAAAACCATAAACATAATTTCCCATAAATGACAGACTAGTCTAAGAACCCAGTCCCCTCAATGTAACGCCTTATGGATCTCCAGTTCGAGTTTCCCAGGTATTCTAAGTTTGGCATAGTATACACTGTAAAGTTTTCGCGCCTAATATGCCCAAATGCAGGACAATGAAAGAGGTAGTGTACCAAAGTCTCATCCTCTTCCTCGCATGCTCTACATGTTGTCTCCTCAGAAAATCTCATTCGAGCTAGATGAGTTCTCAACTCCGTATGACCTGTAATCACACTGGTTAGTTTCCTAAGTGTAGGTCTACTTAGTCTCAGAATCTCCTTTGATTTCCCAAGATTTGGGTCACCTAATAGTGTTCTTGTTACCTTACCGACATCAGTGCTTTGCCATTTTCTGACATGTTCCTCCATCGCCCAACGTTTAAGTTCATCCTTAAATTGTTTTAGGGGTTTGGCGTTCCTTAAAGTTATAGTACTCAGAAGAGCTCCCATTTTGGATAATTTGTCGGCTTTCTCGTTTCCGATCAGCCCGTGATGGCTTGGTATCCATATTATCTCCAGATGTTCACAATTTGCATATGAGTTTATCTCACCCTTGCATTGCAAAACGTTCTGGGATTCAACTTTCTCCTTTCTCAATGTCTTAATCACTGATTGGCTATCGGTAAAGATACGAATCGGGGTTTCGTAATTCGTTTCCTTTATCCATTTAATTCCTTCCGTAATCGCCATGATCTCAGCCTGAAAAATAGTGTTGTGATCTGGTAGACGGAAGTATTTGCTTCTATTTCGGCTTATGTCGTATAAGCCCATTCCAGCTTGGTCACCAATTTTTGAACCTTCTGTATAAAGATCGATTTCATGGGTGTTTCCCATTCTGATTATCTCATCCCATTCTCCCTCTTCCGGTATAATGGTGATGCAGTTAATATTCTCATATCTCATCGGGATTTTATCACATGTTAATTCTGTAATATTTCCTATCGGTAAGATATCCGTTATTTTTTGGTATCTGGTCTTATGTTCTCTTATAAGGCACTCATCTATTGCCATTAATCTTGTCCTCATGGCGCCGCAAATACTAATGCACTGTCTCTGAATCTTTTGAAGAGGTTTTATATTCACCCTCTTCTCTAATGATGTCCACCACACTAACGAAGTGTACGTAATTGTAGGCCGCAGTACACTCGTATATAGCCAATGTGTCATCCTTGGGCTTAAGCCCCATTTTGAGCCTATCACTCTTCTGCAGAGGGCCCATATTCTTTGAGCTTTTTCCACTTTACATTCAATGTGGTCCTTCCAGGATAGTCTCCAATCAAGTACTATTCCTAGGTATTTGCCCTTCTTATCAATCTTAATTGTCTTATTCTAAGAGATGGGAAAGCTATGCACCGGTATCTTCCTCTTTCTCGTAAACAAACAGATTTCAGTCTTTTCCGGGTTGACATTGAGACTTGTTTATATAATAGATCAGCGTAGTGTCATTAACATTCAAAAACTTTAATTAAATGCAAACAATAAAGAAGCAATTCGATAAAATATCTTTAAATTTTTTAATGAGCCACATATATTGTAAAATCTTATTAAGTTGTTCTTAACTCCAATTGCAATACCTACTCTAAAGTGGCTTTGATATCCAAAAGGATCATATCGAAAGATAACAGGTTTACAAAGTTGTATCTAATTAATTAGTTGGATTCATACCAATGGTTAAACGGTATTGGTAATATTTTAATGACGCTTATATTTTATATACAATACGTTTTTCCTTAATATACTCCCTATTAACTTCAGATCGATTATACGACTCTTCTAAAAAGAGTCTGAACTCAAATAGTTCATAAAGGACGACTTTGAAAATCAAGAAAAAAAAAACAGCTTGACGGTTTTTAATCAAACATTACAAATTAGTAATAATAAGTAATTTTTTTATATAATAATTTGCTTCCCATTTAAATTTAAATCCACTTAAATATATGATCCTAATAATTACTAAAGAAATAATAAAAAAAAAGATTTTAAAAAATATGTATGTACATTAGGGAAACAACTTTTTTAAAATTTTTTTAAATATCAAAATGACCCTATTCATACCATGTAGTGCATAAAAAAACAATAAGTACTGCATTTTTAGATTTTCGATATCGTTGAAAAACGTTCCGCGTCAAATGCAATTAAATTTGAGATCAGTAAGTTCTAAAAAAATAAAAGATCCACTTAACAAAGATAGTTTTTAAATTGTGATTTTGATTATAATCATATAATTACATCAAGATATGTAAAAAGTTAAATAATTATAAAATAAAAAAATTTTTAAAAACAAAAAATTTTGAGGAGGATAAAAAATCTAAGTTAAAGAATTGTAATAATAGTCATTCATTATATAGATTAAAACTGCAATAAATGGATAGAGCCTTTTATATTTATATTCTATATATATATATAAAAGAGTAACGTGACTGGCTGACTGATTCATCATCGCACAGCCCAAACGCAAAGAGCTAGAGGCATGAAATTTTGACAATCCTCTTTTGATGTTTAGCTCCACTAAGAAGGAATTTTTTGGAAATTCGTACTTTAAGCGGGTAAAAAGGGAAAAACGAGTAAAATTGGTAATCTTATATCTGCTAAACTAAAAATGATACAAATTAAATTGTAAAAATATTGTCATTTGCACGAAAAATAAGCTGACAGGTGTCTGGCCTTTTTTTTTTTAAATTTTCAACCCCTAAGGGGAAAAAATGGGTAAAAACTATAATTTGGTACTTTTTTCGTACCCAATGTAATTTCCAAACACATAAAGCTAGGAAAAACATTTGAACTGTATTAGTTAATCCGCGAAAAAATATTGATAGGACTCCAACACTTTTTTTAAATCATATGTGTAAGGGGTAAAAATTGTCCCTATTTTTGGTACTTATTTTAAAAGAAACTTTTCTAATATTATTCAATGGGATAAAATTTGATAATTATTATTGCCTAATAGAATATGGACAATTATTTAGGTGAAATTTTTGGAAACTTTAAGGGGGACAAAAAAGGTACCAAGAAGAGAAAAACAGCGTAAAATATGTATAATTCCTTAATACAGTGCCAGTTTGCATAAAATTTGTGATAGGGATTTCACCAGATATACAATATAATGTAATTTAGTAAAAACTGAAACACATTCATAACAGGGTAGAAAGGGTAAAATACGGGAAAACAGTTTGTCATTTTTCAGAAAAAAATTGCTTATATGCAAAAAAGAATATATTTACTCACTTTAAATCATGTCTATGAAAATATTCTTTTTTGTTGCATAAATATTTAAACATTTTAAACTTTATACATTGAAATGGAAAATCCAAAAAGGTACTTTTTTTGTTTTTTGCGTACTTATCAGAAAATATATGCCCGATATATCCTTACTCTATATTTTATTTTTCTAAATAAATTGAATTAGAGATACAAGTTTTCACAAATTGAACCAATAATATCTAATAATTAAAAATAGAACTTGAGCATTCAATAAATAGTAAGAACTGCGCTATCGAAGTAGCGGGTTATATGCTAGTTTTTTAATAAAGTAGACAACGTCATTTAAAGCAATTTGGTTATAAGTCATTTTGTTTTGACATAAAATGTATCACTTTCTGAAGAATAAACATTGCATAAGCATTTTTAAACAAACTCTTTTATGTTATGGAAAAGCATTATAGAAGATTACAGTTTTTTTGGAAGTATTTCAATAAAAATTTCTTTGGGGTACAAGGAGTTGCATGTAGTAGGCTTTTTGGTAGCAAAAAACTGGTTTATTCGATATTCGAAAAATCAACATTTGAACAAATCAAAACCTCTTAAAGAGTTAAAAATAGATTTTTACTCCAGTTATAAAACCGTGCCAATTATTTACTAAAGGTATAATGTTTATAAGTATTTAATTTTAATTAAACGAGTTTATAATATTTTTTGTTCGTTAAATATTTGACTGATGTTAAACTTCAAATTTATTTTTATAAATAGAAACAAGTACAAACCTGTTGAACTATTAGGATATCACTTCTTTTACGATATTTGAATTCAGATAAAAGCAAAGTAATGGAACAACGTGTATTTAAAATATATCGTTTATTTTTAATTGCTTTCTTTTACATGTTATACGTAGAAAACACCCTAGAACATTTTATAACTTTACAAACTTGCAAATTTAAGGGTGGCCCAACCATAAAGCACGATGCGACATTAAATTGTTTCAGTATTTGACAAAATTAACCATACATAGTTACACAATTGAGCAAAGCGTTAAGGTTTTTGAAGGCTTTTCCAAAAATGCGCGTGTAAATCAAAATGCATTTCCTGCACCTGGTCAGCATAATCGACCACAATCAGGAGAATTATGCGCAAATTTCAGAAAACCTGCTCAGTTCGTTCTGCGGAAAACATTGCTGTTATTCACGATAGTGTGGCAGAAGAGCAGTTAATCTTGTTTCGTCCTTCTACCCAACAATTAAAAATCAATTTTGTCATAGAAAAAAAAACACCGAAACGGTGGCGAGAATTTGGCCGATATCTTCTTTCACAGATAAATTTCATAGAATTTCAGAATGAAAAAATATATAAAGATAATTTTCTGAAAACTTTTTGTTTTATATGCAATAGTGTGTTTTGGTTGGGCCACCCTATATAAAACTTATTAACTGTACCCTTGTTTACCTATACCCTCCATCAACTATAGCGCTTAAAATAATGAAAAATATTATCTCATATATTATATATATTATCATTTTACGCTCGCACTATGCAACGAAACGAATTTTCTTGCAGATGTGGACAATCTAGATCCTAATATAATCGGTTCAGATTTTTATGAGTTATAAACGTTTAAAGTTGCCGCTAACACATAGACAAACCACTTGTACTTATGTAATAAAACAAAAGATAAAAATGCATTTCGGTGTTAGTTTGGTTGACTTGTTTGTTTTCGGTAAAATAAGATTATTTTATTTTAGAAAACACAGAGGTTAAATAATTCACAAATATATTTCACATAATAAGTTTTTACTTTTTTTATTGCTAAAATTTAATGTGCAAGGTGTTGGGAGCCCTTTTTAAATTTTCGGGAAAAATTTGGATGTGTCTGTATGTAAGAATGTCGAAATGTACTCGGACGTCTCCGTTGGTATCACGTGACTATCATTGCTTTAATTTTAAAATATGGCTGGTTGTTTTATTTTTTTTTTAATTTGGTATCAACAGTTTATTGTATTTATTATTTCCAAACTGAGGATTGCTTTTTTCGATTCATTGATTTTTAGGAAAAATATAAAACTTTGTGTCCATTATTATTTTCACACTTAAGCTTTTGTGGTCATATTCAATGAGTATAATAGAATATTAGTTAATACTTTTATAAATTTAGTTTTTCTTAGAAAGTTATCTTTGAAACTTTGATTATAAGCTCCAGTTTTTTTCCCATAATTTAGGATTTAATGTATAGATTTCTAAAAGTGCAATTTAAAAAATATTCTCAGCTACATACATTTTATTTACATTAACAAAAGCATATATATTAGGGTGATCGACTCGGTTTTACCACCGGTAGAAAACCCGGTTTTTTCCTCCTTCTGCTGGCGATTTTTTTTTAAATGTTGATTTTTATAATATCAAATACACCGGTTTTTTTATTCGAAAAAGCCGGTTTTCTATTTTTTTTTAATTTATTATATCCTTCACACAGTGAAAAAAGGTTATATAGGTTTGTCATTCCGTGTGAAATTTCTTAGGAGTCGATTAAGCTCTGTCAGTATGTCCGCCTGTCCGTGTGTACGTTGAAATCAATTTTTTGAAGCCCCCCGACATCGCTTGTATCCGGGTGAGGTATTAAAATATTAGAAAACATAAACAACTGAGATATGAGCAAAAACCCACGACCACCTAGATTTTTTTGCACAAAAACAACATTACAACAACAACATACATACATACAAACGTGTAGACTGGTTATAGAAAACGTGGCATCGAATCGCAGCTGAGCCAAAAAAATTTTTTTTTTAATTTTTTTTTATTTTTTTAAAATTTTTTTTTGAATTTTTTTTTAAATTTTTTTTTTATTTTTTTTTAAATTTATATTTTTTAACATACATACGTATATTTATAATTTTACAATGGTATGTTTTTATATATGTATGTACGTATTTCATATGGGATGAATGGTGACACTAACTACTGTTATTGCATGACTACACGTTGTGAAGGGTATATAAGATTAGACACAGCCGAGTATATCGCTCTTACTTGTTTTCATATATCTTTGTAACCAATTGTACCATAGTATATTTAGTACGCGAAAAGTTTCCAAAAATCAGAAAATAAAAACTATTAAATATTCTTCTATAATATTGTAAGAAATTTATTTGTTGTTTAAAAAACAAATGTAAAATAAGAAAAGTAATTGAGCTTAAATATTATTTTTTATTGGAACCTAACGTTAAAAGTTAAAAGTAATTGAAGCATAAACTTAGCTGATCGATCACTTTTAGGTAAAACATGTAGTTACAATAAAGAAAAACCAACAATCTCTCCTTCCAGATCCTAAATTTAATTAATAGCATTGAGTGTCTGTCAACTTAAATTTTAATTAAACCATCGAACAAACTAGTTTATGCCTATATTTGTATGTATTATTTTTTAAAATATTTACAAGATATTCTCCCTAGCCTCTAAAATGTATTTCAAACTACAGAAATAATTTCAAACAAAATACGTAAGGGCTTATTAGTTTAAAAGTTTTATTTAACATTTAAAAAATGTACAGAAGTATTTAAATAAGACTTATAAAAAGTCTTATTTATTTATATATTAATTATTTGTATTTAATAATTTTACTTGTAAAGAGTACCTTTTGTCTTTACATTCAGCTAATTAAGACCAAATTAGTCAACTGTGTTCGTGTCAGCTATTGCGTTAGTGCGTATTTGTGCAGCCAAACGTATGTAAACTGTAAAAATTTCATATTTAGACATAATTTTTATTATTATCTTTTTTACAATATTTTTTAATTTTTTGTCTAAATATTTATATTTTATATATTCGAACCGGTTAACCGGTTTTTTTCTCAATTTTCAAAATAGCAACCGGTTTTTTTTAATTCTTAATTTCAAACTATTTGAAAACCGGATTCTTAAAAAAGTCGAATAATCGGTCACCCTAATATATACTAATTTTTTTAGACCTGCGTCCTTTTATTTTCTATAACTTTTTTGATTTTTCATACAAGTTCTAATTAATATCTATGTAAGATTTCATAAGACAATCCTACATGCATATAGATGGTATTAAAAAAAATATATTAAATCAAATGTTCCAAAACTTCTTTTCTATATTAAAATTGGCAAAAATAGTTCAAGCTACGAAAAATATTCAAAACATTTTTTATTTGAAGAATAATTTTCATAAAATTTTATTTAAAAAAATACAATAAAAATCTTTTCCAAAAAAAACTACAACTTTTCTTCCAATGGTAATATTTTTTATATTAAATGTAACATAAAAACGCTTTCTTTGGATATGCTTATAACATTTTTTAAAATAAATTATGGTTAGTGGTTGAAAATACTTCAAAGACTTTTAAGCGGTCCGGGTCCTCTAGTTTAAAAATATTAAAATATATGTATATTCTCAAAAGGACACGTTTATTTTTCATAAACATTATAAAATTAGTTTCTTAAAAATTTTATGTATGTATGTATATATTTCTGTACAAACAAAACAGCTTTTGTATGTATCAAGAATCATTTATTTGTGTTCTGTATTATTATATTTATATGTATGTATATGTACAGATGTATGTATGCTGTATGTTATAATCTCAATATCCCATCACATTGTTTGTGTGTCATCAGCATCCAAAATGAAAGAATAAGTAGAAGATGAAAAAAAATTATAGAAAGTATCTCTTGACTACACCCTCCTTATTCTTTATTCCTTTTTTTTTTTTTTAATTTTACTATACTAAAATTCAGCCACTTATTTTAAGGGTTTGTGTGTGAGTGACGTGTAAATATTTCTATTCTAATATTGTGATTTGTAAGTATAAGTATCGGTTCTGTAAGGCTTTGTCAAGAAATGGCAACTCTGTCATACGCACGCACACTAACCAACCTACTAATAAACAATTGTGGTATTAGATAAATGCAATATTTGTTGGCTATTCAGTTTCTTTTTATATTCGTTTCTTGTTTCATCATTTTTAGAATAAATTTTTGTTGTAGTTTTCGTTTTTGGGAAAACATTGAACTACGGCCGACAGACATACACACACACACACACACACACACACACCGTGCAATTGTCTATTCCAAAAATAGTAGTTATATATACATATATAAATACTAAAATGTTTACGCTCATGTGTTATTGTATGGCGCCAGTTATATTGTACAAGTATGTGTGTAGGTGGCTATGTGTATGAGTACCACCAATATAAAGGGCGAGTAGAATTGTTATTTTTGTTTGAGCTGTTAAACAAAGCTCTTAAGGTTTTTGTTTTAAGTTTATTTTTGTTCGTATATCGATACTATTACATTGATTACAATCAATTTTTGGGATAATAAGGGGACTCAAAGACAATTAAGTTAAATACATGAATTACAAATGTGTGTGCAAACAATAAGTAAATATAATTTTGAGGTTTTACATTTCAAAGCCTCAAGCATTTATATGAACATGTTTAGTTTTTTTTTTGTTGACTCAAATATTTATTTATTTATTTATTTATTTGATTAAGTCTATGGACATGTATCCTTACAGACTATTATATAAAATTTAATTTAAACAATATTGTTAGTTTCCCTTTTATTTATTTTTTTTTTGTTCATAGACAAATTTAATCCAAAACGGATGCTGCGCTAGACTAGTAAGTGATGTATCTAAAAGCCTGTGTGTTGAGATATTAAGAATTCCCAGAAGAGTCTCTCTTCAGTTACACTTAAATATGCAAAGTTCTTTTTAACTACTGTAATTATAGTGTAAAATTAGGTAAATTAAATAGCTAATAAATATTTAACTTTAACCTTTAAAAGGTTTTCAAAATTTAGGTAGGAATTAAGGTTAATCGAAATCAAAATTTTCTAATACAACTTTTGGAATAGTATACACACACATACACTTTTTTACAATTTTACAATACCCAATAAGCACAAATTTTTTGTGAATTCCAATGTTGGAATTCCAGTGTGAATCCAAGCTTGAATTACATTTGAAATCCATCCTCTTTCCAGTCTGTTTGAAGTTTGTTAAAAAACAACAAAAAATTTGTTTAAAGCATATAGCCAAATCATTGTCGGCAGTGACAATGATGATTTCATAACACTATTTAAATACTGTTGTAACATTGCTTGAATAACACTAAAATTCCATGCTTGAATTCAACGGTAAAAACAGGTTCGGTTCGACTTGGATTTTACTGCAATTCCATGCTCGAATTCAAGTATAAAAACAGGTTCAGTGCAACTTGAATCACACTGTTATTCAAGGCTGGAATTACACTGTAAAGGTACTATTTTGTTCGACTGTAATTCAATGGTTAATTTTGCTGGATTCGCTATTGAATTCAATTGTGTTTCAACTGTAATTCAACACTGGAAATTGGAAATTGTGACTGGATTTCAAATGTAATTCCACTTGAATTCCAGCCAAAATGCTTATTGGGTACTATTTTAAATACATTTTTTTCTTTGTTACATACATTATTTTTTTAACTATTTTTAACGAATCGTAATATTTTACCCCAGTTTTTCTGATGCTGTTAAATTTATTTTTGATTTTAAACTATTTACAGCAAATAGCGACAAATTTAAATAATAATGCCTAGTTTTTTGTAATATTGTCAGCTGCTTTAAAATAGACCTATTTATTTGACTTTTAAACAATTCTGACAGAGGAAGTATCTTGATACCTTCTATGGAGTCTTCCCCAAAAAATTATTTTTAAAAATTTTTTTACGATATGAAGTTGTAATCAATTTTTTATATTAATAGTGATTTTTCAAAATCTTTGTATATGAAAGGGTTACAATGAAATAAACTAAATTTAATAAATTAAAAAAATCTTATCAATACCAATACCTCAGTCTCCTAAGAAAAGAAATTTCTTTAATACTGGTCTAAAGTGCAAACTAACATGGTCGTTGTGTTTTGATACGCTTTACGATGTCGTGTATTTTCATACAGTTTATTATTTATATCTCCTCGATGTTCTTTCCTAATGCATTTTGATTTCTGTACAATAGTTCATTATCTTGTTCCGTAGCGTGTTCCAGATTTTTATTGCCCTTTTGGCATTTGATCTCGAAATATTACTCTGGTCCCTATTTTGAGCTAATTGAAAATATAAAATTTTTTAAAAATTATAAAATTAGATTATTATAGTTTTTTCGACGTGCAAATTGTCAAATCATTAATTATCTTTGTAAATTAGTAACGTGATAGTTTAACTATGTACAACTTTGTCAATACAACCAGCAACTTTAGACAAATAAATTTAAGTTTGTAGAAAGCATTTTGTATGAAATAATTGTTGGCAATCTTGATATTTAATACATTTGTATAAACATGAACTGCCTAAATAGAGACAAAAATATATACACCCAGCCTCACATAAGGAATCTCTCCCACCTTTTCCAGAATTAAGTTGACTAAAATAGACATGTATTTATTGATTTTCAGCATAAACAAATCAGTAGTGAGTGTATTGAAAGTACGAGTAATATGTATGTTATTATAAATGAAGGTTTAGTTTAATTAAAATAATAAAAAATTTTATTTTAGATTATCGCCAAAGCACACATAATTATCCAAAAGCTGATATTAATTAAAAGTTAACAAAAACCACCGAAATTAAATCTAGAACCTAAAACACCGAAATTTAAAATAAATATAATTAAAACACTACACAAAACTAATTCTGTTAAGCAAACTATTCAAAATTAGTTTAAATTTATTTTTGCCGTAATAAAGACTAAACTCAGGAATACACAACAAATTGAATGTCAGCGGTGGACATATTTTGCACATTTGCAAAACATGTGAAGTTAAATAAAAAATTATCCGTCCTAGTAACATTCAAATGTGCAATAGCAAATGTATGATTTATTAAGAATAAATAGATGTACAAACACACCAAAAAATGGTGAGAGAAAGTTAACACAAAACTAATGAATGGATAAGCAGTGTAATGGAAGAATGCGGCCTAAAAATAGGCAACAAAATTTTCTAATATTAACCAATTAAAAATTATGTTTTTAATATAAAAATACAGCCTTTTAGCTAACTATAAACTAGTGAACAAAAAATTTTATATTTGAGAAAAAAAATCAATGCTTTGAAATTTCAAAATTTCTCAAGATTTTACTTCATCTCTCTCCCTATTTTGCTCTTTTTGGTGGTTTAATTGGAAAATGTGATATTTTAAGGATACAGTATTATTGTGTGCGTGTGTTCCAAATGTGTATGTACATAAGTAACTGTAACAGTGTTTAGAGTGCGCGCGCGTTAAACAAAAAATTCTCAAAAAAAAAAAAACAAAAAAAACAAAAAGTCCTTAAAACATAAAAAAAGGGAAAAAGAAGTAAAACATTTTAATTTCTTTTGTTATGTAGTTACTTTCTTCTTCTTCTTCTCCTCTCCTCTCATCTAATCTCTTGGATGATTTTCACATAGTTTTTATTTGTGTGTGCCTCCGTTTATCCTTTAAATTGCCAACATTTTTTCATCACACAAAAAATTAATGTGCGATAGCACAACCACTGGATGTTTTCCAACCAGAAGCAGTGGCCGGAAGGTAAGTTATTTGTCATTTTTACATTGTCACATACTCAGATTAAAAAAAAAATATTTTTGTTTTCATATTTGTGTTTGCTATTAAATCAAATTATACTTGTGTGACTTTTATTTGTTATTTGGCCACAACCTTAGGGTGCTTTGTTGGATAATTTTTTAGATTTATTGAATCTTAACACATTTTAAGCAAGTTTTCACAGGCATTTATAAATTACATGAAAAAGAAAAAGGGCAAAATAAAACTTATTTTTTTTGCTTTTATTCAAATAGCAAATAAATATTTTAAAGTCGAAAAATGTGAAATGATTTTTAGTCATTTTTAAGTATTGTATTGTCGAAAGTTATAAACGAAGAAAAGCCTATTAAAAGCAATTTTAAGACAAAGTTGGAAATCAAAGTGTGAAATTTCTTAATAATGGCTTCACAAAATATTTTTTTTTGGCTTGCACTCGCCACAAATTATGAATAGTCTACAGAAACTTTTCTTGAAGATAATATCACAAAAAAATGGCTTATGGAAATTTTTTCTGCTTTCCGGTTTACATTGAACAAACAAAACTATAACACAATCTTTTTGTTATTTATTTTTGTAATACACAAAATTTAAAAAAAGTGAAAACTCTTACTTTAGTCAACTCACGGGTCCAAGGACATCACTTAGTCTATTCCCCCTTCCTTAAATATTGAGGAAATATTAAAGGGAATATAAAGCGTGTAATATAACATAGCCAGTCATGATAAATAATATGAGACACTTGAGCGTAACTAGACCATTCTGGGTGTTGCAATGAAACACTATTAACTATTAACTATGTCTTTTGTATCAAGTATTATTATTTTTTACCTATCGTATATAAAAATGTATAATCGAGGTTAATGAAAGTTAATAATAAAAAAAAAATCCAAATACAGGGTGGACCAAAAGTAACTTTTTTGTTTATTATTATTTTTTATTAAATTTTTTTTTAATTATAATATTATCTTTGTATAACCTAAATTTTAATTATGAAAAATAATGTCAGAGAGATGACCACCATTTTCATCGATTCACAATTGGGCTCTTAAACAGGCGTTTTGCATAACTGCACGCAAGGTTTCAGGCTCTATTGCCCTGATCTTAGCTTCAATGTTGTTATTTAGCTGCTCTATAGTTTGAGGCTTGTTTACATACACTCGTTCTTTGAGATAACCCCATAGAAAATAATCAGGGGCAGTTAAATCCGGTGAACGTGCTGGCCAATTAAATTCTGAATTTTTCGAGATAATTCGGTCGTCAAATTTAAAAGCGTCATTGTGGCACGGGCCGTGTGTGCTGTTGCTCCATCCTGCTGAAACCACTTGTTGGCTGCCTCAGGGCGTACAAAATTATTAAGCATAGCGCGATATCTGTCCCCATTCACCGTTACTGTATTACCAACTTCATCCTCGAAGAACGATTAAAAGTAAAATTCTACCACTTTCGTTCGTTGCTCAGTCGTTAAATTTTGCATGGTGGTGTAACACGAATCGATGAATAAAATCTGAAAAAAAAAAAATATTAATAAACAAAAAAGTTATTCAATTTTTACACGCAGGCGTGACTTTTGGTCCACCCTGTACCTTTAGTTCACAACATGTTCTAACTTGTTATATTTATAAATTATTCGATTTTCTGTTTCTTTTTGTTTAATACCAACAACGGCTTGCCTACATTTTTAGCGGTTAGATTTTTTTTAATTCGATTTTCGCTAACAAAAGCTTGTTTGAGCAGTTTGTTGCGGCACAATTATTATCAAAACTATTTTGATTTCAATTTAAAATTAATCTTTATTTGAACTTTTTATTCCTAAATTTATTGTAAACTAGCTGACCCGGCGAACTTCGTACCGCCCTATAATCAAGAAATATCTGTTACCTTTTTATCTGAATTAAGTTAATTTCTTTATTAAGTATTGCTGTTGGCATAAATCAAAATTATTCCAAAAACAAAGTGTTTAACATTCTAATGCTTTATGATACACAATATTCTTAGTTTTATTTTCTGGCGCGTATATAAATAGGGTTGTTGGTACTCCGACACGGGAACAGGCGACATATAGCTGACCCGGTAAACTTCGTACCGACCACAGACCAACTCCGACCGATATATTTGCAAAGAGCATGTAAACTACGTTTTTTGTTTTAATGTCAACTACGTGAATATTATTGCCAGTGACACATTATTATTATTATTATTATTATTATTATTATTATTATTTTCTTACATAAGAACCTTCTCCTAATAATTACAAATACAACAAAAAAAGAATAAGTGAAATCGGTCCAGCCATTCACGCGTGATGCCGTGACCAAGGGAAAAAGGTATTCATTTTTATATATATAGATCACAAAAGTATTAAATTAATTGTAAATAAAACGATCGAATAAATATTAATTTATAATTATGACAAACACACAAAACTCACGGTACTTAACACATTTAGGAATTAATTATTGGATATCAATCACCTTGATAGATTTATAAATGAAAAATAAAAATACAACTTTGGTTACCATACTGCCAGCCGAAGGATGCATAACAAAATTGTATTACGAATAGGAAAGAGTAGAAACACAAAGAAAATGTCATTTGATAAGAAAAGAAGAAAACTAATTTTAATTCTTATTTCATTAAATTATAACTTAAAAAGTAGTTTCCTTATTACATATGAGTAAACCGATAAAAGATGATGAAATTATAGCTGGTTTACATACATTCCACTCGGTTAACATATAAATAATTTTGAGGAAAATCTTGTAAAAATTTAATTTATTTATTTTATTAAAAAAAATCTTTAAGGAAGTTTAATAACAAAAAAATAAACTAGCCAGAATAATTGGTCAACAAAGCATTTATGATTTTTATAAGTTAATCTAATAGAAATACTAAATCTGTGTTTTTATAGCTTTTTAGTGGCAGAAGCAAAAATAGTGTCGGAAAAGTTACCAACATTTTCCTTTGTCTCTTATATTGTTCCTAGAGCTAGACTTTTAGAGAGATTTTATACATAAGACACATGTTTTCTAAACTAAATTAAACTAACTGGCTAAAACTCAGTTTTATGTATCATTAATTCACCCTTAAAGATATTTGATAAATTTACTTATAATTATATGGTGTCTAGATTAATTTTTCTTATTTGCATTATTCAAAGTCTAAGTTATGAAATGTATTACAAAATTTGTTTGTTGCAAATCTTTATCCATTTTTTCCTAATTTTTAAGATTTTTTTTGTAATATTTTTATGAAAAAAAAAACTAAAAAAGATAGCAAATTTGTGTAGCTTGTTTTCAATTTCATATCTAGCTTTGTCATTCAATTCCGTTCGCATATACATATGTATATATTTTCTCAAATCTTAAAAAAACTGGAGTCGATTTAGCAATAACAGACTGTACGTGTTAAAGTAAACTTGTATAAGTCTTCACATATTGCACAGATCTGATTGCTATTGAAACTCAGCACAATCGCTTTATAAGTAAAAAAAACACGACTGCCTCTATTTTTATGGTTTTTTCCTGAATAAAATTTTTTATCCCCAAAACAGTACATTGACATTTTTGGTACTAATTTTAGATATAATATGACTCTTGAGATAATCGGAAAAATTTATAAATAAATCAGTTTCTAATAAGCAAAGTCAAGGGCAAAATTTGTTTGGACCAATTTATATTTTTTTAAATATGTATATCAAGTTTCTCAAGCTCTTAAATAAATTTTGGACACACTAAAGGCAGCAAATTACAAACCAAATTTCTGAGAAAAACTAAAAGCCAACTTATATATCTGTGGCTTCGAGCTAAAAGGGTCAATGTCACTTTTTTGCTCTTTTGAGTTAATCATTGCATTAGATTTGTTTTCTTGCTCAATTTCATTGTGGTAAAACAGCTAAAGTCATACTTAACCCAGAACAGCTTTATAAATAAAATGCTGGCCAATATCACTATGGAAGCATCTTTAAAAGTTAAAGTTCAATTCCAATTTTCTCAAAAGTAAATATTTTGACATTGGCCGTTTTAGCTCCAAGCCACAGATATATAAGCATCAAAATACTACTGCTTTGGGTTTTTAAGCTTCTAGATAACCGACGGAGTATTAAATAAAAAGGTTTGCTTAGCGAATTATAACACACTGTAAAAAAACTTAAAATCCATCATGGTCGTCCCTACAAAATTAAAAATCAAGTATTAAAAAATTATTCCCTTCAACTCTGTTAATGAAAAGGCTTGACCATGAAAATTATAAAAATAAAGATGGCGTCCTAAACAAAATCAAATATAACAATTACGACTTTTAACAATTCATGTCCCACGATATTGATATAAAATTAAGTGGGATTATCCATTAGAATACATTAACCTATGAAAAATGTAAAATTCAATATGGCATCTTATACAATATTTTGAAAAACTATTTTTCTAGCCCTATCAATATGGGTACCACCAGGGGTGTCAATTTTAAAAATCGCCAAAATTGCCACAGATCCTTTTTCTTAGTTTTTGACAAGGAAATATATATTTTTGTCATTACCAAAAATATTAAAGAAAATATACATTCTCATCTTGTATGTGAATACATTTTAATGTGATTACAAGCAAAAAATGTAAGTCAAAGAATGATAAATTTTAAAATTTACATCGGGGTGCCCCGATGGACTAGTCAGCAAAGTGTTTTTCTGCTAGCTTAGGGGTTGCGGGTTCGATTCCCGCCGGAGACTCTGGACTTGTCTGCTTCTTTTCTATTCTATTCTTACTTTTCTATTCAGGTATCACAAAGGGATCAATATAATGGACCCAAGTGAGCTGTACAACAGCTGCCTGTTCTACCTAACCTAACCTACATAAGAGAAGGGGATAAACTAAAATGTTCTTTGCACACCATCTAAACAAGACCCTAATTTCAACGCATACATATGAATGCCTCGAATTTTTATATAAAAATACCAGAAATAAATTTAATTTTTTTTTCGTATTGAGTTTAACAATTCTCAAAACAAATTTATGGCTCATGAAAAATAGCCAACAAAATTGCCATGTCGCCAAATCGCAAATTAATATCGCCACGTACGCCGACAAATCGCCAGATGTCATATCATGGTTACCACCACTATCTTGGAACGTTGGTTACCACATGAAATTTAAAATCAAAGATGGCATCGGAAACATTAAGCCAAAATGGTGTACAGCATTATTTCTGAAATCTAGGTTACTCTACGATGTGGTCATTACACTTATGCACATAAGAGTAAAGGGTATTAACAAAATAGGTACTGCCACATGTAGAACTCTTAATTGTTTTTTTTTTCTTAAAACATTAAAATTAAAATCCATTTGCAATGAAACATTAATCAACGAAAATTATTTAAAAACTGCAAGGCACTTTAAATTATTTCAAGCCCGGTGTTATTTAGAATCATATTTTCAAAATTATCATTCAATATTTTTAGGTTTTAAATAATATTTAAATTTTAATTAGGGTTGAGTTCATTTTTAACATTCATAAATAAAAAAGATTTATTTTTTTATATACAGGCTCATGGCCAAGTCACTAAATTAAATTATTTAAATAAAACTTTTATACGTTTTATTAAATATTAATTTGTAAAATTTTTATTTTTTTCAATATTTCGAGCCCCTCTCTGTACTCTCTTTAGGAATAAAAAATGTGAGTAAGACCGTCGTCTGTCTATAGATAGAATTTAATGCTTCTGTCTATAGACAGACGCAGCAACCCGATTTTCTCTGTTTGTTATTATATATCTTTTTAATAATAATTATTTCAGATTATTTTTTATTAATCACAATTAACAAAAATCATTTGTATACAAGGAATGTTAAAAATGAACTCTAGCCTGAATAAAATTTAAGTAATAGTTAAAACAGAAACGTTCGAAGTATAAATAAAACTTAAAACTTAAGTTTTTACTACATATTTAATTCTTATGGAACGAACACCTTTTGATTTAAGAGCATATGTATGTATGTATGTATATGCGGTTTTCCCGTTAATTATTAATCGATTTATTTGAACATACACAACCTTTAACAACACGAATATCTTCAGAATTAAGTACATAATATGTACTTACAATGTATATTTAATTTATGAATATAAAATGAAGCTATTAATGATTTTGTATAAGTACCATAGATAACTGCATATCTCCGGCCATGGTTTGTAGAGTATGAGTGTAAAATTAATTTGTCCGGAATTGTTTGCATGTTTTAATATCCTTAATGGCAATAGAAGTCAAATCACAAGAATATATTATTGGTTTTTGATTTGAGTTCGAACTTGACACAAATAAATAATTGTGACGAAACAAACCTACAATAAATTGCTTTCTAATGGCATTAATGATTGAATTCAATACCAAAGCTTAAACTAAAAAATTGCTGTATGTATATGTATGTGCTCGGTATTTACGTAAGTATGTATGTGTATTTAGTTACGTGTGTCGGTTTAGGTGTATAAACAAAAATTAGATTCAGACATTAATAACGTCTAGTTTTTTTTATTTTTATTTATTTATTTTTCCTATGACACGCGACTTGACTACTACAATATAGTTAAAGTTTTATTGAATTTTTTTTTTACTTTTGCTCGTTTTTGATAACTGTTCCATGTAATTGTGGCAACTTATAATTTTAGTTGAGTTTATTTTGCACCCTGCTTTTACTGAAACAAAAAAAAAACACACGCCATCGGCTGGGGAGTGATTCATAATAATCGCTGTTCAAATACGTAAACAAATCCAATTCAACTGTAAACAGTTTGTTATTACTTTCCATGTTATACATCTTATTTACTCCATTTTCTAAGCAAAAAAAAAAAATAGAAAGTGCAAATTGCCGATTATTTATGAGCATGTTTCTGCAAAATGGCAGTATTTCAATTTTGTCATTTCATTGGTCACACATCAAAATAAACGTTTTATTATTTTTTTTTGTCTTATCAGAGATCAAACAAATTGCTTAAGTTAAGAAAACATGAACTAAAGTATATTTTACATAAATCATTCATTATTTCAACAATGTAGTTCTGCAAAATTATGTAATTACAATATTTTTCAGGAAATTAGGAAAATTTTTAATAAAGAATTCGTTAACAGTATTTGAATAAACATTGGAATTAAAAGTGTTAAACCACAAATAAATAAAAAAATAAATAAATAAATAGACAAGTAAGTAATTAAATTACACCGTTCAACAAATATCAACTTTTTTAAGGACATTAAAATTTTTTATGATTATTACAAACAAAAAAACTAAAATTTTGTTAAAATGAGCGAGATCACTTAATTGTGAATAAATTCGAAAGGAATCAATGGATTTTTATTTGTTGCTGTTACACGTGACTTTGCGATACAGTAATAAATTTGAAAAACTTTTGCCGTTTTCGATTTTTCATGATTTTTTGAAAACAAAAATTTTGCTATTTTCACGTAAAAAATATATTTTTTGCTTTAACTTTTTTTTTTTTATTTTAACTTCGAAATTACTGAGCCAATTAAAACGCAATATATAAACGGATTAAAGGCTATGTAAATCTAAATTTTTCGAAGTTTATTTTAATTATATCGGACTAACCATTTTCGAGTTGTCATTGATTATGTGGAGAATCATCTAAAAAAATCCAGAATTTTACTTAAAAATTTTTTTTAGAAAAAACCTCTCTACAGAATTTAAAATTCGGACAATATTCGTACTACTGAAACCACAATACATCAAAATTGCATAGTGGTTTTTAAAGCCTTGAAAATTTTTTAAATTTTGTTGCCTTGTGTTCTTAAATCTTCGGACAAAATGTCGTAAAATTGTGAACTTAGTTTTTCAATTTATAATATTTTTTTTTCTTTTTTTATAAGACTTAACATTTTCTAAGGCTACAAAAAGATAAATAATTATTCTTTCTATAAATACCCAGCCGAAAATTTTAGAAGTATTGTAAAGTTGTTTACATTTGCAGGACTTTAAAATCAATAAAGCGAAAGTATTCATTCTAAATAACTTTTAAGAGGCGAAATAATTTGTCATGAATTGTGTTCTTTAAAATAAATGCAAAATCTTAAACAAATCATATAAACATAAAACATTAACTCATAAAACATTGGATTCTTTTCACCTTATTTGAATAAGTTCTAAGCACTTATTAGAATGGAGTGCAGTTCATTAATGTGTTCATGTAAAAATAAGATTTCCAATGACACGCTAATGTTGAAATGTACTTCATTTCGTCACCAGTCAAAGCCTTTCAGAATCACTTCTTTGTCATAGTTTTTTTTTTTGTGGGATGTAATATTTTGTAGACATATACTATGATTTACTTTATACCCTTCACAGTAAAATTTTTTAATTTTTTTTACAGTTTTCATTTTCGGCCCCCATAAGTATATATTTTCTGAAAGCTTATAAATCGTAGGGTGATCGACTCGGTTTTACAACCAGTGGAAAACCCGGTTTTTTCCTGTTTTTGCTGGCGGTTTTTTTCTAAATGTTGATTCTTCGAATATCGAATACGCCGGTTTTTTTTATCCGAAAAAGCCGGTTTTTTATTTTTTTTAAATTTATTTTCATATATCTTTGTAACCAATTGTACCATAGTATATTCAGAACGGGAAAAGTTTCCAAAAATCAGAAAATAAAAACTATTAAATATTCTTCTATAATATTGTAAGAAATTTATTTGTTGTTTAAAAAACAAATGCAAAATAGGAAAAATAATTAAGCTTAAATATAATTTTTTTAAAGGTTATAAACCTAATGTTAAAAGTTAAAGGTAATTGAAGCATAAACTAAGCTGATCGATGACTTTTAGGTGAAAATTGTAGTTACAATAAAGAAAAACCAATAATATCTTTTTCCAAATCCTAATTTTCATTAATGGCATTGAGTGTCTGTCAACTTAAATTTTAATTAAGCCATTGTACAAACTAGTTTATGCCTATATTTGTATCGGTAAGGGGTATAAGAAAGAATTTTTAATATGAAATTTTAAAGATTTTACGCTAGCCTTTAAAATGTATTTTAAATTACAGAAATCATTTCAAACAAAATACTTTAGTGCATATTAGTTTAAAAGATCTATTTAACATTAAAAAAATGTACAGAAGGAGATACAAAATTTTATAACAGCCTTAAGAAGAGTCTTTTTTATTTATGTATTAATTTATTGTATTTATTTATTAAACTAGTAAACAGTACCTTTTGTCCTAAAAAATATTCGAACCGGTTAACCGGTTTTTTCTTAATTTTCAAAATAGCAACCGGTTTTTTTTATTCTAAATTTCAAACTATTTTAAAACCGGTTTCTTAAAAAATTCGAATAATCGATCACCCTAATAAATAGGGAAGTCAATTAAGCACTGTCCGGGTGCATGTCAACTTTTTGAAGCCTCCAGACATCTCAAGACCCGTGTAAAATTATCAGAAATATTTGGCAGCATATCGGTATTGAAAATCAGAAAAATCGCTCTATAAACAACTGAGATATGATGAAAAAATCTAGGCCAACTTGTCTTTTCACACCAATACAAAAACAATTTTTTTTTTATTTTTTTTGTTTTATTTTAATACCCTTCACACAAAAGTGAAAAAGGGTATATGTATATAGGTTTGTTTTTTATACCCGCCACCAAAAAAATGGTGGGGGTATATTCATTTTGTCATTCCGTTTGTAACACATCGAAATATCCATTTTAGACCCCATAAAGTATATATATTCTGAATCAGGGTTTGATTTGATGACGATCTAGCTATGTCCGTCCGTCTGTCCGTCTGTCCGTCTGTTGAAAGCACGATAGAGGTCGCACCGAAAAAGCTAGGAGGCTCACATTTTGCCAGAATCTTTCTTATAGACAAGGTTTGTTTGGTATTGAAAATGGGCTAAATCGGAATATTAGGAACAGAGTTATAGCTCGAAAAGCAAGAGTAGGTCGAAAAAACCGTGTCCTTCGAACATCGAATAAAATGGAATTGTGTACAAACGCATTAACGTAGACTCATGAAACTTCAAATATATATTTCCTGGGTAAAGACAATATTTTTTCCTGAAAATTGTCTAAATCTATGCATTAGGAGAGGAGTTATCGATCAAAATGTACGAAAATTTATACCGCACAGTGTACTTTTCGGTATATTTAAAAACAAAAACGTCATAAAAGCAACAAAATTAGATGTACGACTCTGAAATTTTGCACACTTTGCTTTTTGGTGAGACGCTTTTTTGTAACGGCAAATCAATCTGCCACGCCCACTTTTACGCCCACCTCCCATATAACGTTTTACTCAAAATTCATATAATTTCTCTATTAATAAAGATTTTGGAATTATAAAGGGCTATATTGAAACTCCTAAGTTGTACTCATTCGCAAAAATAACTTTGACACGCCTACTATAACGCCCACTTTTCACGTTATCTACCGTTAATGAAATTTAAAAGCTTATAAAACCGCCAAAATTAGAGGTATGATGATAAAATTAGCTACGTATACCCCCCTAGGCATTGTCATTACTGTACCGGAAAATTGAGGTGCCACGCCCACTTTTACGCCCACCTCCCAAATAACGTTTTAACTAAAATTTATATAATTTCTCTATTAATAAAGATTTTGGAATTATAAAGGGCTATATTGAAACACCTAAGTTGTACTCATTCGCAAAAATAACTTTGACACGCCTACTATAACGCCCACTTTTCACGTTATAAACCGTTAATGTGATTTAAATGCTCATAAAACCGCCAAAATAAGAGGTATGATGATAAAATTTGCTACGTATATCCCCCTCGGCATTGTTATTACTGTGCCAGAAAATTAAGGTGCCACGCCCACTTTTACGCCCACCTCTCACATAACGTTTTACCTAAAATTCATATAATTTCTCTACTAATAATAATTTTGGAATAATAAAGGGCTATATTGAAACACCTAGGTTGTACTCATTCGCAAAAATAACTTTGACACGCCTACTATAACGCCCAGTTTTCACGTTATAAACCGTTAATGAAATTTCAAAGCTCATAAAACCTCCAACATTAGAGGTATGATGATCAAATTTGCTACGTATATCCTTCTAATCAATGATATTGGTGTGCCAAAAAGTTTAGTGACACACCCACTTTAACGACTACCTCCCATATAACGGTTAATCTTAAATTCATGTAATTTCTCTATTGACAAAGTTTTTGGGAAAATAAAGGACCATATTGAGAAATCTAAGTTGTATTTATTAGCAGAAACTTTATTGATACGCCTTCTTTAAAGCCCACTTTCATTGAAAGACTACATTTACAAAAGCATTTTAGTAGCATATCGAAGTTATAAGGGGTGGTTGCATTTTAAGGGCCGATGTTGATTTTAAATAAAACACAAATTATTTAAGAAATTATTATCATTTCTTTTAATAATGATAATATTTGTATGGTTCAATTATGTATTTAACAAAATATCGGCCAAATGGCCCCCCCATCCTTGGCGCCACTCCTCTATCTGATGGTCCAAATTTTCAATGACAATGTTGATGCTCAATTGTTGGGCATGATGATGAGGCGAGGTTGACTGCTCTTTTGCCACACTATCGCAAAAACCAGCAGTGGTTCCCATTCAACGAACTAAGAAGGCATTCACAGATTTTCTAACATTTTATACAGACCTGTTTTGCAGAAATTTAAATATTTTTTACAATTCTCCCGATTGTGGACGAATTTGAACGATTATGTTGATCAAAAGAATTACGAAGTGCACAAAATGCATTTTGATTTGAACGCCCATTTTTATAAAAAACCTGAGTAACTTTAAAGCGTTGCTCATTTGCGTATCTTTCCACGGATCAAATTGAGTAAGTTTGAAATTGAGAAATGTCAAGTGAAATGCAGAAAACAAGTTTAAATACTAGGTGTAGTTCACCTTCAACATGGGCCCTTAAAATTTAACCACCCTCTACAAAGAAAGTGATACATATTTTATTACAAAGAGATTATTCTATAGCGATTAACAAAATAATAAATATTGTGTTTTAAATGTACACAAAATTGGTGGTGGGTATAAAAGATTCGGCACAGCCGAATATAGTGCTCTTACTTGTTTTATTTATTTTCTTTCTTTTTTTGGTTTTTTTCTTGCTTTAATTTTAATTTTTTTTCTCTTTATTTTTTGTTTGGTTCCTACTTTGTAATTGCATTTGTAGTTTCTAAACTAAACAATATATATATTTTCTAAAAGATTATTACTAGGAGAGTCGATTCAGCATTGTCCATCTTTCCATGTGTTGGTTGAAATGCTTTTATAGGCCCCCATATGTAGTATAGATCTGTATATGATATTAATATTTTGCAATTATTCGGGAATGAATCGTAAATGAAATCCAGCACAATTTCCCTATAACTCTCTGGAATTTGAACTCGTAAACTATTTTTCCTTATACATTTATGATAAAAATCAAAATTTTTTAACCCAACGATAAGTTATGGATAGACACATTTGCTACTTTTTGTAGTTATAAAATTCTGCTTGGGCTATTCGAAAAAAATATTGAACAAGTCAGTGAGTAAACAGCAAAGTTATAAGCAAAATAATTTTAAAGAGATATATATATATATATTTTTTATTATATTAAGTTATAAAAGCTCCTAATTAAGTTTTTCACATGCTAAAGCTGTAGTTTTGAAAATTATTGCCGATAAAAAATAATTAACCGGGCTTAAACTAACTGAGATATAAACACAAATATTCAAATGCTTTGGTGTTTTGCTCAAAATTTCTAAACGAAAATCGATTTTTTCGGCTTCTGGATAGCGGATAGGTATAGCAATAGGTACATCAAAAGATAGGAAATTCAGATCATTATAAAAAAATCATACCTAAGATGGCGCGAGTCAAATATAGTAACTACGGCTTTGCTTCTTCAACACCCCACAATATGGGTATCAAAAAAATTTGGTTTATCAATATAAGACATTTAACTGTAAAACAGTTAAAGTCCAAGATAACCTCCATCAATACGGGCACCAATTAAAAGGGCTTGACTAATAGAAGACAGTTAATCCTGTAGTACACGAAATGTAAAGAGTCACACACATACGCATATATGTGACATAATTTTGACGTCATCATTAAGCCTAAAGTATCCGCTTCGGTCATATGAGTTTCATTTGCATTTTTGGACTAAAATACATTTCGTTTAATATCGAAATCTTACCACATACAGCCATCATGACTATTTTAAAAAATGTAATAAAAATGCTGAACATTTTAGTGACGTCAGACCCACACGTGCATGTGGCTTTTTACATTGCGTGTAATACTATCTAAGTCAAAATCAATAGAAATAAAAATGGTTTCGGAAATAATTAAGAAAATATGTATAATATTTAGGCAAAACCAGGATGTGGTCACTATACTTATATACCTGATGGTAGAGGGAATTATCAATTCGCAACGGTCGAATATGGCATTCTTACTTGTTCTTTATTTCACTGTTTACCCGCATTTAAAATCCGGCTACCTTATGACTACCAGACGCAACAATATTTGTCACACATAGAGACAGCATGTAAAAAACTGCTTTGAACCATTAAAAGCGCGTTTTCTTAGTCTCATACTCTTAGTTTCATTTTCATTAAAGAAATGAAGACATATAAGATACCCTAAGACGTATCAAATTTTTCTTTTTTTTTTAAATTTTAAGTTTATTACAGTCGCAATTTTAATGAATACATACATAAGCATAAAATTATCTAATAAATGTAAAACGAATCATTTTATAAAAAATGTAATGCCATACGACTTTTACTAAGACCTATGTAGGTAGCTTAAGCTTGTGCCAAACACATACCCCCATACCTTAAAATACTTAGTAGCAAACATAATATAATTTGCATCATTGAAGGCAACCAACCTACTTCCCAAGCCTCGGCGGCTTTAATTGAAGTACATGTGTATGTATTTAACGGTAGTGGTTAAACTATGACAAATGAGTGAAACGTGCCACGTTTCACAAGTTATTTAGAGCTCCACTACGAATACATTAGTAAATACATTTGTGTGTGTGTGTGTGTGCAACTCTACATAGCAAATGTAAATAAAATACACACATACACACAGTACAGTAGTAGTGAGAAAAAATGCCATTTTATAAATGAATTTATGCACGGTCTGTAGCTTTAATGAACATTTTGCTACGTTCTCTAACGGTACTCGTTCCTACTGTGTGCTAGTTATTGGGAGTCGGTGTGTCTGTATTACAACAACATAGCGCTAATCTAACTTATGAATATTAACTTAAATCTATGCAAAATATCTGCAAACAAAAAATCCATTAGAACTTAAACTAGTTAAATGTGTATTAACATAAAGATGCACTTAATCTTATTTTAAAAGCTTGTAATTAAAGTAAATTTAAAATTTTTTACTTTTCTTATATATTTTAGGAGAATGGGAGATCAGTTCCTGATGTTACGGCGAGCCCTGGTCGTGCGCCGCCTGGACCCCTGCCAACAAATCAATTGCAAACGATGGTTAATCAACAGCAGGCCCATCATCAGCAGCAACAAGCCCAACAGCAACAACATCATCAGCAGCACCATCAACAGCAACAACAGCGGCAAGGTGGTCCTAAGGAACCAGTCTTATTGCAGGGCGATTTCCGAAAGGTATCGGGAATTAGTTCGGAAATTTTTCGCCAGATAGAAGCTGTAGAAAATGATCATGATCCAAATACAGCAGCGGCACTGGAGGTAAGCTCTTTTGATATTGCGCGCTTAATACAAAAGGATTTATTTTTTTTGTATTTTTAGGCGGTTGAGCGACGTGGTGAGATGATTGTTAGAATATTAGAGCCTCATAACATTGGTGGTAAGCAGGCGGTTGAAGCAGCTCACAAATTGTTATCTAAGAAGGATCATAGACATATAGTACAGGTAAATGATCGCTAAGAGTAATTACAACAATAATATAATATAATTTTTCAACACACAGTTGGTTGAAATAGTTAAGAGGCCGGGTCAAACATTGGGTTTATACATACGAGAAGGTAATGGAGCTGATCGCACTGATGGTGTTTTCATATCAAGAATTGCTATTGAATCTGCAGTTTCAAACAGTGGCTGTCTTAAGGTAGAGTACAAATGAAACTTTATAGAAATGTACACTAATGCTCTGAACCATTAAATCTTCTATGCTTTAGGTTGGCGACGAAATATTGGCAGTCAACTTAGTTGATGTTACTCACATGTCTTTGGACGATGTTGTTATTATAATGTCAATTCCCCGTCGACTAGTACTGGCTATACGACAGCGCTGTGGTAATCGCGGCACTGGCTCTCCTGTACCGCCTTCTATGTCGCGTCCTGAACAGAAACCTCCACCGGTAGTCGTTATGAAACGCGACTTACGAGACGAGGATTTAGATGAGACTGATCATATGTCCAGATCCCGTTCATCACGCGAAAGACGTACAGGTATTTGGCACTTTTGCTTGGTTTTGATATATTAACGTTGGTCCTTTCTTTCTTTTCTCACTAGGAGATGGTCGAGAGATGTCCGAGTCCCGTTCACGGTTAGGTCTAGGCCTCAACAACTATAGTCCTCAATCGGAGCAATTGGATTTGTATTATAACACACGGACCGGTGTAGAGCCGCCTAATTGGGGGTATAAACCACCACCACCTCCATCGTCGGTAATAACCGAACAACCGAAAGGTCATGCATTTGCACCGTCACATGCCTACTACAAAAATGCCGGTACTTTGGAAAGTTTAGCTGAGAAAGTTCATGCTTTCTATCCAGGTGCTCCCTCTAGACGTCTGTCGGTAGGAAATGTTCCTCAAAGAGCGCGTTTTCCACGTTCCGGTTCGGATCAGCATTTGCCTAGAGTGGAATATGCCGACTATTCAAATTCTCTAGGTCGCCACTCACTTTTAAGACCAAGCATTAAGCCTAGTGGTGCCTCTAATGTTATGATGGCTCCAGGAGGCACTTTGGGACGTTATGGTCGTTATGATCCTCATACTACTTCCAAATACGGTCCTAGTGGTACACAATCTCTGACAAGACGCTCGCGACCCAATTTGGATTATTCCAGCGATACAGAAGCTACTGTGGGACCACGTCCCAGTTACTATTACTACAATAGACCTGCTATTGGTAGTATGCCCCGTGGAGCTTCTGGAGCTGGAACATCTGTCTTGGGAGGTGGCCCTGATATGGCAAAGTTTAACTCACTGCCAAGAGATCGACCTGGTGTACGGCTGCCCGGTGGTATACGTTCAAGAATAGGAGATCGTATAATGGATGAAAACGATGGTAACATATCAGCGCCCGAATTCAATGCCAGGCGGGATCGTGACTTACGATCGCGCATAACAGCGAGCCCCTCAATCTTTACATCGGACGAGTACAGAGCTTGGCTACGTAGAGCACCTAGTAGTTCGGCCATAGCTGAACAAATGCGTATGACTAGGGATTTATTATCACAACCACGTTCACATAGATTTTCATGTAGTGCGGAAAATATCCATGATGCTCTTAGAAATGTAAATATCCCTGAATATTAACAATTTTTATATATGTTTCGTAATATGAAAATTCTTTTTTCAGACTGAAAACATTTACTCTAGTCGAACTGGTATACTAGGTGCTGGTACTTTGGATCGACACTTGGGAATGCCTCGTCCCATCTCTACACTGCCAGTACGTTCAATGTCGTCTCAGCACATTGGTGGTCCATCTTCGATACGTTCGCCCAGTATTCGACGCATGCGCCAGCTCTTAGAACTATCCGCTGGTCCTGCAAGCCCCAGCGGTAGTATAATGAGCACGGCCGGCCACCAGAGTCCAGCACCTACTCCCAGTGCAACACTGCCACGTTCACATCGTCAAATAGATATAAATCCTGCTGAATTTTCCAAATACAAATTGGACAAACCCATTGTAGATATTGGTGGTGTATCGGGTATGTTGTGGATTCATCTCTTAGCGGGCCGTGGCCTACGTTCGGCACCAGAACTAGGTACACAGCACGTTGGAGGAGGATCTCATGGATCAGCGCCTTCGCGTGATCTTTACTGTGTGATAGAGTGCGATCGTGTGCACAAAGCACGTACAGTGGTAAGATCGGGTGACTTGCAATTCGATTGGGATGAGTCGTTTGAATTGGACTTGGTAGGAAATAAACAACTAGATGTTTTAGTCTATTCCTGGGATCCACAACATCGTCATAAGTTGTGCTATCGTGGAGCAATATCATTGTCAACTATTCTTAGGCAGTCACCATTGCATCAATTGGCATTAAAAGTTGAACCTAGGGGAACAATTTACATACGGATGCGTCACACAGATCCCATAGCGCTATATAAACGTCGAGGTTTACCTAGTTTGCGTGCTGGATATCCAACTTTATTCGGTGCCGACTTAGAAACTGTAGTTAATCGTGAATCTAAAGGTGCTCCCGGTAGTGCTCCAGTACCCATTGTTTTGCGACGTTGTGTGGAAGAAGTCGAAAGACGTGGTCTAGACATAATTGGTCTATATCGCTTATGCGGTTCTGCTACCAAAAAACGTTTACTACGAGAAGCATTCGAACGTAACAGTCGTGCCGTGGAATTGAGCCCAGAACATGTTCCTGATATCAACGTTATAACAGGTGTCCTTAAGGACTACCTGCGGGAGTTGCCAGAACCTCTATTCACCCGCTGTCTCTTCCAAATGACAGTCGATGCGTTAGGTGGGCTTAAAATTTATATTTTCAAATAATTGGACGATAATAACTGAATAAAAATATTTGTTTCTTTAGCTGTCTGTCTCCCTGATGATCCCGAAGGCAATGCAAAACTAATGCTTAGCATCTTAGATTGTCTACCTAGGGCTAATCGGGTATGTTATACTATACTAATTATGTGTCAAGAGTTACACCTATAATTTAAATTTCTTAACATTAACAGGCCACTTTAGTGTTCTTACTTGATCACTTGTCTTTAGTTGTTTCTAATTCAGAACGCAATAAAATGTCAGCTCAAGCTTTAGCCACCGTTATGGGTCCTCCGTTAATGTTGCACTCGGCCAGCGCCCAGCCCGGTTCAGATATTGATCATGCACAACCTATTGCCGTATTGAAATATCTCTTGCAAATCTGGCCACAACCACAAATACAACATCACCAGAATGCGGTTACTGTGGGAGCTGCTGGAAATATTATGGGCAGTATGACTGGTGTAGGTGGAGGTATCGGTGCAGGTGTTGTTGGTATGGGAACCGGCTTAGGTGCTGGTCTGAGTGCGGCCAGTATGTCAAATATGGCCGGTGTTGTTTCAGGTAACGTAATTTTAGTATATTTTTCTTTTTTATATTTTTTTAATTCTAACTTTTTGTTATTTACTCTTCATACTTATAAAATAAAAAAACAAATTTAAAATAATTCAAACTTATTTTTGGCACATAATCCGTTGCTACGTACTGCGTAATTTCTGGTACTTTTTCTGTATCTTTTCTTAAATGTTTTTCTCTACACTGCATTCACCTTTTAAACATCCTCTTTTATCGAGGCAAATACATGAAAACCCTTTTGTTTTTTATTCTTAACCTTTAAGACCTCAATGTCAAAGCTATCCTTTTTCAAAACGGAAATGTTGTATGAATTAATCGTCTTTTTTTTTTTGATTTCTATATCTTTTTATAATTTTGTAAAATATCTAAAAAATGTAGAATAAGAAAATAAAAATAGAAACAAAATTACAATAATATTGATTAATACAGAGTCCTATGTAGACAGGTCGGCGCGGCGAGTCAACAGGGCAGCGTGGAAGCAAAGTCAGTGCGTTGCAAGTGGACAGACAGGCGCTTCTATTGCAGCAGCAGGCACAACTCATGGCGGCGGGCAATCTACTGCGTTCGTCCACTTCGGTAACCAACATTCTTTCTCAAGGCCAACATCAGCTCTCAGCCACAGTCAACAATCATCTGTATCAATCAGTAGTGGGTCAGTTAGCTCAATCGCATCGAGCCTTGCAACAAGCGGTGCAACAGGTAAACAATACATCTATACGAAAAAAAAAAGAAAACACATACACCTACAACACATCTGAAACAAACAATAGGTCTAAAGTTTAAGCGGATTTAATTACGGTGAACTGGTTAAATTGCATAATAAAAAAATTTTATCTACAAATCAATTTAATTCAGTTCCAGTTAAAAATTTTTTTTGAATTGAAATCTTAATTCATTTTCTCTTTACTGCACTGTGATTAAATTTTTAAACTTTAATTATTTAGAATTTTCCGTAGGCCTACATGTATTACTAACACCAATAATACATGTGACTTTGCATTACCAACTAAATACACTAGTTTTTTCAAATTAACTTTGGCCGTCTTATAACAAAATTTTTCTTTAAAGTGTGAAATAAAATTTACAATATTTTTGTAATTTCAATACATATACATATTTTATCAATTAAAAACTTGTTCTTTTGGGTATAAATTTTTTACTGGAAGTCAGTTACCGACAAAGATGGAGGCGAAAAAAATGTTTGGAAAAAATGTCAGTTAAAAGTTTTGATTATCGTTTAAATAAACCACAACAAAAACTAGCGGTCGCTAATATAATAAGAGATTTTTGGATAAATTATCAAAAATAAGATCATTTTTAAATGATATAACCTTGGAAAATGCTAAACCCTTTTAGCAGTTTCGATATAACTTATAAACTTAATGCTAGGCGCACAATTGCGACGAAGGACGTGGACGCCCAACACGACGATTTCATCAGTAAAAACTCGCTGTGAAAATTCGTCGTATGAAGCACAATAACGACGAAAAAATAAAATCTTTTATAGTTTATAAAATTGTTTATTTTTGTTCTTTCTTTGCACAAACAGTAAACAAAGAACTTAAATTTTTGTGAAACTCAGCAAAATAATAAATATAATTTTTGTCATAGTTAAAACTTTTTTACGTACATATATGTAAGTAAACGTTTACAAGGAATGTAAACAATTAAAATAATTTTGTTTTTGTATAACAGCTAATTGTGTGAGCATATAAAAAAATCACCAAAAAATTTCAAACATTTCCAAAAACCGAAATAAAAATAATTTTTGTAGTTAACTTTATATATTTTATATGTTTTAAAACAAAATCTATTCGTTGTTCGCCGGCGTAAGAAATATAAATAAATCTATTGCAGAATTAGCCGCGTACAGCGAATTTCGACCGACGCCACAATTGTACGCATTCTCATATACACAAATGTGTTTTATTTTTGACGACGAATATTCGCGGCGACTAGTGCGCCTAGCATTAAGTTTGGGCGCTGAATGAGCACGTCAGGAAATGGCGGAATGCAAATTTCGAAAAAAAGACAAATATACTATGGGGTGACCCAAATCTTGGGAAGTGGAAGGAAATTTTGAAACTAAGTAGGTGCTGGTCACACGGAAATGAAAACTCATCTAACTCGCATAAGACTGTTGAATGAAACGGCATGTAGGGCATGCGAGGAGGAGGAAGAGGAGACTTTGGAACATTACCTTTGTCAATACCCTGCGTTTGGGCGTATTTGGCGCGAACAATTTAAGGTGGATAATATGCCGAACTTAGAATGCCTGAGAGATTCAAATTTGAGATCGATAGGGTATTACATTCAAGGAACTGGGCTTCTGACCTAGTCGATATTTTTATTATTATGGATTATGGTTTCATTAGGGGAATTTTTCATTCCTTTAGAGCGTACAACACGCCAATGGGGCAAACGTGTATATTTGTTATGGGTTTGGGCTTTTAGTGCCCCTCTTTTTCAACCTAACCTAACCTAAGGGGACATTTACGTATTTTTTGTTGGTAATGCAAGGTTGGTTAGTTAAAAACGTTTTATATTAGCGGAGTTCACACTGTAATCGGTGGTTGTAACTCGGTAAATTGCCCATAAAGTTAGTTCGTTTAATACTAACCAATCAACAATTTAATTTTTTTTTTGTAAAAAAAAAAACATTTAATAAATACATTCAGCATTGCATTTTACTCTTTTTTCGTAATATTTTGTAAGCTAAATAAAAATTACTAAAAATGGCTTTCACGATAACAAATTTTTACGAACCACCAATTTTGTGTGAACTCAGCTATTGTTTCCCTACCTGTTGACCGTTTGTTAAAAGTAAAAAAAATGAAAAAAATTAACAATCTATTTATTTAAATAGAAAATGTATATAAATATCGGCTTTAATATTCATACCAAGGCATATTTATTCATCACGTAGTCTTTAAACGTCAGCTGATTATTTTTTGCCTCACTTATTTTAAACTTTAGCTGTCAAAGTTCAACTATAAAAAACAATTCTCTCTCTTCTCGCATTTATTGCAAATTTTAAACTTCATATATAAAATATATAAACAAAAAATTTTTCTCTGAACTGCGATTACCTGATGAATAAATATGCCTTGATTAATACTAAGAAATTTTTCGAGTAATACCTTGTTACGGACTTATTCATAAAAATTATTAAAGGCTTAAAAAGAGTTAAGAAAACCAATTTTTTATAAAAAAAAAAAAATTATTTTTAAGCCTCTTATAAAGCTGTTTTAATATTTATGAATTAGACCATTACAAGAGGTTTTTCAAATTCTTAAAAACATACATATTTCTTTTGTGAAAAATTTAAATTTTTTAAAACACACAATTTTAATACTTAATAATAAACAAATGTAAACATACTGAAATAATAATCTGAACTAATTTGATGTGATGTGATGTATTGACTGAAGTCGGATGTAAGCATGATTGGCCCACTACTGGTAAACTTGTTAAAACTTAAAAAACATCTTAAAGAAAATTCAAATTAAAACCTAACAAACACACATTCATACATTTGCAAGCATTTCAAGTCACATCGTAATTCATTCCCTAAATAAAATTAAAACAACAATCAATTTGCATATTTATATCATGCTTCTAAGTATAAACAAGTAATGAATTTTAAGTTATTACATATGTACATTCATTTCATACAACATTGTCTTGCATAGAAGTATGTAGAATGTATTTAAAAGTACATCTTAAAACAGAAACATCACTTTAAACAAAAAAATAAATAAAAATAAAAACATTTGTATAGACACAATCATATGCTTACATAAATGCATAAATATGTACATATATACTTACATGTAATTTGTGTCCCTATGTTTGGCATGATGTCCTTATGAAAATATTTTCATCTTAATTTTTGTCATTGCAAAAACACACTGACAAAATATAAAATCAAATACCACATATGACATTGTTCTCTAATGAGTAAGAGTAGTTTTTATAAATCCCATTCAAACATCTTATTTTTAATATGGATGTATGTATGAGTATGTATTTTAAAATTTAGCATTTCATACCCTAACATTTGTTAAAATTACAACAAATTTCAAATGAAAACATCCTGTAACTTGCATGTCCATTGATTGTCTTTTAAAGCAAGAGAAAAAATAAGAAATTTCCGGTAATTTTTCGGTTTACTTGACTAGTGGCACCGCAACTTATCTTTGTTAGTATCAAACTTAACAATTGCACTTGTGTTTCTATTTGCTTTGAAATATTTGATGTTTTTATTATGTGTAGTAGTTTCATTTTGAACACGGACGATACGAAATCATTCCTTTTGCGCCCCCTTAAAATGAATTAATTGGACAATAAACAAACTTTACACATGCTTTATGTAGTGATCATAAACATAAAATAATTTAAATTTCAGAGTTAATAACACTGTGTTAATTTAATTTAGATATTTTTAATTGCTGCCACATTGCTTTAAACATTGACCCCTCCTCCTCTTAGCTGAATGTTAAAAAAAGTAAATTTAGAGAAATGTATTAAAGTTTATTAATTTTATGATCCATTACAGCCCCATCAATTGGTGGACTCAGTGGGCTCAGCAATTCCCGACCAATCGCCACTGCCACTTCCAGGCACACCCTCCCCCGGCAGTAGTTCGGCATCGACAGGATCAGGTTCGGGTTCAGGTAAAAGTAAGTTTAATATTTTGTAATTAATTTTTTTGATTACACTAAAATGTTTCGCCAAAAGTAAAAAATTCAATGAATTTTATTTTTCAAATAGACATTTTAAAATGTATTTAAAGAAAATTTAATATTAATATTAAACAAATATTTAAATTTCATTCAGGCTGTAGCAAGGCATATTTATTCAGCAGGTACTCTTGATTCGTCAGCTGATTATTTTTTTCAACACTTATTTTTAATTTCAGCTGTCAAAATGTATAAATAAAAAACAATTTTCTCTCTTTTCTAATTTATTTTAAATGTCGAACTTCATATATAAAAAATATAAACAAAAAAATTCTCTGCGAACTGCAATTACCTGATGCATAAATATGCCTTGGGCTGTAGTTTAAAACTTTTTTTCTTTTATTTAAAATGTCATATACATTTTTAAAGCTGTCAAAAATTTTTTCTATAAACAAAAATTAATAAAGTCTTTACCAAGGCGAATTCAATATTAGGTGATGTTAAGAAGCCAGCTGATTGTTTTTTGCTCGTTTTATTTGTACGGCACAATGTCAAAGTTTGTTTACATTTAAATTAATTTTTATGTGCGTTGATTGAAAATTTTTATAAAAGTGGTAAAGTTTGTGTGAAAAAATATAAAAAATACTAATATTTGTGCAATAACTTATTGGAAAATAAGTAAAACACATTTTATAAGTTGAATAAACAACATTTGTAATGTTTTTAATTCAAAAAATGCAAAATTTCCGTTGTGTTTGTCCAAGTGATTTAAAGTTGTGAAAATTGTGAAAAATGTGATATAAAACACAAATATGTGATATAAACTGGCACAAATTCATGTTATAAATTAAATATACTTATTTTTTTTTTTAATTTTCGCGTAAATTTATAAAAATAAAATTTTAATTAAAAGTAAACAAAAAATTTGTTTTTTTGTGTGTTTGACATTCTCTTGGCTTTTTTGTGTTTGTTGCAGGGATGATATCACCTGATATTGAATTCGCCTTGGTCTTTACACTATTTTAAATTTACTTCAAGATTTCTAACATTTGATTAATAAATAATCTTTGAATTCTTTATTTTATTTTTTATTTATTAACATTTTTTTTAAATTTTTCAAATATTTATGAAAAAGGAAAATTTTATTACGACTTTTTTACGACATCAAAATATAGAACTTTTTTGCAGAAGTAGAAATTTTTAAAAATTTAAAAAAAAGTGTAATAGTTAAGTTCAGAATTTTTCCAAAAATTTTTTTATTTTATAAAAGTAAAATTAATGAAAAATTTCCGATAAACAAAACAAAGTCTCGTTTAGAACGGGAAACATTTGGAAGGGAAACTTTTTGTTTGTAAGAGAGGGACGGGTGGGGAAGAGAATATTAAATTTGTTTCCCGTTCTCGGAGGCACGCTTTGTGCTTTCATTCTTATTGTTCATATTTGTTTTGCTTTTTGAAATTTGCTTTATTTCCTTTCGGCGTGCTTTGTTCTCTATGTTTTATATTTGACTTTGTTTCAATAAAAATAAAAAAATAAATGATTTACTATATAAAATTAAAAATTAAAATATAAACTGGAATGTTTCCGACAACAATGTTTCCCTGTATGACAGCGAAGGAAAATACAAAAGAGAATTCCAGAGGTTTCCCTTCCAAATGTTTCCCTGTCTAAACAGAGACTAAGAATTTTTTCTTTACTAAATAAAAATTGGTTTTTTATATTTTTTTTTTTGTTTTAACGAATTTTAATTTTATAACAGTAGGTTTACATGATGAATTTTATTACGTCTAATTTTGGACGTCATTTTTTGTTTGGTAGCAAGCGGTGTAAAGAAGAAAGGGGGGTAGAAAAATAGACATGGTTTCTGTTTTCATGGTTTTTTTTTTGACATTTCGCCTTACACTTTTTTCTGTTCTTTCTGTTACGTTTTATTTTTATATTCTCATCAACTGTTTTGTGCTTTTTGACTGATAAAAAAAAATATTAAACAGTAATTAGTTTTTTCTACATTCAAAAAAAGGAAATTAAAAATATTAAAAATATAAATTTAATAGTCAACAATACAAGTTAGAAATTAGACGTTCAGAAAAAACCATCGTATAAATTTGAGTAGTTTTTGGAAACAACTTCAAAAGGGAATTAAGAAAATTGGACGTCATAAAATTCATCATGTAAATTGAGTGATAGTCTACAATACAAATTAGAAATTAGACGAAAAAAAAAACCATCGTATAAATTTGAGTAGTTTTTGGTAAAAACTTCAAAAGGGAACTAGAAAAATTGGACGTCATAAAATTCATCATGTAAATTGGCTGTTAGAAAAGGTGGTCTTCTTTTGAAATTTTCTTTCATAAATTTAAAATTTTATATGAATTTTTGAAACTTTGAAATTTTTTTCTTTAAAAAAACTAAAAAAATATACAGCATTTTATAAATTTTTTTAAAAAGGGAAATTGTATCAAAACGTTATTAAAATATAGTAAATAAATATTTTATAGTTTTTTTTTTTAAATTTATTTTTTTTTATAAAAATTTTGGAAAAATTTTGGTCGCTTGAGATGTTTGTAAAATGTTTATAGAAATAGAAACTTTTATCAAGAATTTTTTGCAAAAAAAGGAGAATTTTTGGAACATTTTTTATTTTTTTTTTTAAATAACTCAAAACTAATGAAAATTTTTTGACAAACAAAATATGAGAATTTTTTTTATAATACAAAATTTATAAAGAAACCCATCTTTAATATAAAGAAACTGGGGCCAAGTTACGGCATTCGATCACGATCGAAATTTTACTCGAACGATGAGTTCGCTGCGCTTTAAGTATAGAGAATCTAATAACAATTTTCTAATTTGCCCCCTGTTCTATTTTTTCAATAACTTTTTCTCAATATATTTTTTTTTTTTTGTAAAAACTTATGAAAAAGAACAATCATTTATAATTTATGATAAATTAGAATTATGTTAAAGTTATTTTTATAAATAAATTTTATAATTTGGAAGGGCTATATAAAATATTTTGGAAAATTAAAAATATATTTAGTTTTGCTTAAAAATATTTTAGGAATTAATTTAAACTTAAATAGTGCTGAAAGAAACATTTTTTTATAACAGGCACTGATACGATTAAACGCGGCGCTTCTCCATCGTCCGTTAAACACATTAATATACAGGAATCGGTCAGTTCTTATTCACTCAGTCAAAGAAAACCCGACAAAGATTACACCAGCGACGATAAAACATCCATGCATTCATCAATCACCAACAACATCAGCCATAACAATAATCAACAGCAATATGCTGCATCGATATCAGTTAATGCTACAACAGCAACGGCAACAGCGACTACTCGCAAGGGAGTTGATTTTTATGAACCGCACAAAGTACAGACCAAAAACGACGATGACAATAATGGTGTGGGGAGCGGCGGCAACAATAAATATGGAGATTCTGCTTTTAAACTACGCTCAGCGTATGGGACTGCAGGCGATAAAATGAACATCTCAACAATGTCCACGGAGGATTACAAAGCAATGCGTAACAAGTCGAGTGCAACATCATCGTCTTCATCATCACAGGCCACCGTGTTGAGTGCCGGCTCGACGGGTACGTCGGCCACAACCACCTCATCGGATGATTCAGATGATTTGATATCGTACAAATCATCGGCCTCGACAAATGCCTTGTTAGCCCAGTCACAAGCCATGACTACCACACAACTGATGTCAAAGTATTTGAAGCGTGAACCACGTGTACAGTTCACACCAATCAAGTCACCCGATTCACCTTCTCCACCTGATAGCGACACTATACCTCGGGGCACTTATCATCTGACCAGTGGCAATAAGTCGGGAGTGGGCAAATATAATTTGGAAAAACCGGAAAAATTATCTTCGCCGTCTAGACAAGTAAGTGGTAATTGTAGAGAATCCTCATCGACTGCAGTAATGTCATCATCTACATCCACGTTATCATCCGGATCCTCATCGATTGTTTCGACAGGCCGCAGGCTATTCGATAGCCTAGCCTCCGAACATGACTCGGGCCGTTCGACATTAGCAACATCAACCCCATCATCTGCAACAACATATAATAATGACATTAGAAACAATGTAGCAAGTAGTAGTCATATTAGCAATAAGTCAATAACAAGCTCAGAACAACAGCATCGTTCATACGGTAGCAGTCTGTTCAGTACAAACGGTATTAATGGGACACACACTAGTGCAATGCATGTGTATGGTACTCTACCCAAAAATAGTGCGGGTAATGGTAGTGGTAGTATATCCGGTGCAACTCTATTTAATACATCTTCCTCGGCTGCTGCAGCCGAGGGAAGAGGCACTGGCTATACTTCAGGGACATCGACAGCTACTGGTACGGCCAGTAGTAGTGGTGTTAGTTCAATGACTGGTTCTACTAGTAGTTATGATTTCTATACCAACTCAAATGCCTCATCGTCATATTCAAATTCAAGTTCCATGTACGCCACCACATCTAGACCCTATAGCAATGGCACCACTGCTGCGAATGCCTCGTCAGCGAGCAGCAATGGTGCTGGTAATTATCATACTTTAGGTACGTATCGTGTTCAATATGCTGCGACTAATCCATTTTTAGATGCATTTGATGCGCCTAGTAATGGTAGTGGTAGTACCGGCAATAATGCTTCCAATAATGATCATCATCACAGTCGTACATCAGCTTTGGCTGCTTTTCATTCAGGCGAATCGAAAAACGGCAGTGATGAGTACGACGACTTAAAATAGGAAGGCAAATAACAAATTGTATCTGCAAACTTATCAGCCAATAAACATAACATTACACAACATAACATTTTCATCTGATCAAATTAAGTCATTTCATTTTAAGTGCTGTTACAAAAAATACTCGCTTAGCAGAAATGAAGAGCGTATGTGTGTTTATGTTTCGTCTTGTTTTGTTTTGTTTCTTTTTTTTGTAATATAAATTAAACAAAGTTTAAATCTTGGCTTAACTTTGAATGAAATTATTTTGTAAACAGCATGCAAATTGTTTTTTTTAATTTCAAAATTGGTGCAATCTTTCAAGTTTAGTGTAAACCGCTAATTACGTAAGAAAAGCTTTTGTAATTTGCATGCATTTATAAAGAAAACCAAAAAGATAAGAATAAAAAGATTTAAAGATTGTGCCAACTTTTTTTATTTGTATCTTTTAATTTTGGTTTAATATTTAAGGCTCATTTATTACATTTCTTCAGTATCATTGTGCCTTTTTTCATAACCATGTTTAATCATTTATACGTACAGACATACACTTGTATAATATTCATTTCCGTCTCCTTATTATAAATCTTGTTTTGATCAGCATCTCAATTTAATAATTAACATGATATATGTATGTGTATTCCTTATTATACACTCATATATGTACATATGTACATGCTGATAACAAATACAAACCGATACAAAAGTGAATTAAACCCAACAAGAGAGTAAACAATAATTTTTTTATTATTATTTATTGATTATTTTTTAATTTTTCTTAAAACAAAAAAAAAACAAAAACAAACTTGGATAATTTCATTTTTTAAACATTTACAATTTACACAAACAAATTTACCGTAAATACGAAAAAAAAACAAACAAAACCAATATTAATAATAATAATTAAACAAGACTATATATATATACATACATAATTATTATAAATGTATTTAAATAACATACCAAATTAATACAACAACAAAGAATAGGATTCTTTTATACATAAATAATGTTTTTCTTTTTTTAATTAAAATTCTCCTAACAAAACGAACTGACTACATGCATAAATTATAATAATTATTTTTAAATATTTAAATAAATATTTAACAAAAAATATGAATATAATTATTATTCAAAAAAATTCTCTTAATAACATGCAAGAGATAAGGAAGAAAAATTATTAGCAAAAGCATTCAACAAGTGAACGAATTAACGAATTTTCAATAGGTTTATTAACAATAATAGTAATGAGATACAAAATACAAACAGAAAATATAAAAAAACAGCAACTAAAACTACTAACTAACTAAAAAACTGATTTATGTGGCAATCCATACTTAAAACAAATACAAATAAATAGCAAAAACAAAAACAAATATAAATAATACAAATTATTAGTATTTAAAGTTAAAATTAAAAACAAAACATATATGTACGTATATAAGTATAGATAGTCGTTCGAAACTTTTCAATTGAGTTTTACTTAAATTTTTTTTCGGATTTCAATTTCAAAAGCCACATTATTTCCAATTTACTTCAATATAAACGTACTTAGATGCAAAAAAAAAATTATTTTCATTTCTAATTCATTACAGAATTTAAAGCTGAATTTACAAATTTATAAATACTTTACTAAACACACATACACATGTATTTAGATAAAACCATATACTTATACAAAAACAACCTAATAACATAATAACAGCATTTAATAAATAGGTATTAAAATAAAATAAAATCATTATAAATATTCAAACTTAAAAATCAGCTTCTAATACTCATACATATAAAAGATTTTCGAATATTTCTCTTCTTTGTATAATTGTTGAAAAAAAAACAAAATTTTATTTTGTTTTTCTCATTATCTGACTTTTAGTTTATTTTTGCCGCTACCTCTATTTATACTATATTGTATACATATACGAGTATGTATTTCAACTAATCTTCTACGATTACTATATACCCCAATTTATTAACAACATATAAAATCTTTTTAAGCCACTATTTTATAAACTTGTATGACTTTTTTATATACAATTTACGCTAAATATTTCCCTAATGAAAAAAAAAACAAGAACATAAAAACTAAACTAAAAAATAACTCTTACCTACATATGTATCTGTGGCAATCAGGAAAAACTGTTTATGTCTTTTTTTATGGTTTAAAAAAAAAAAACTTTTAAATTTTTGAGTTGATTTTTAAAAATTGATTTTCTCTCAAATAAATACTATTTATTTTATAAGTTCTGCGCTATGCAAAACAAAGAGCATATTAATTTTTGTACGCTAAACTAAATGATAAGTTTAAATAAATTATTACTAATATTAATCTTTGTAAAAATAAAGGCAATATATTTTGTCCAAAATATTATTGAAATTAGCCTGAGGATTGCATTGAAGTGAGTATTTCAATTTTGGCTTATGTCGACTTAGGCCGTTTTTTCCTTTGTCACAGATATATAAATACTTACAGTGTATATTTTTGAAACTGACTTTTCCTTACTCATAAATTGGCTTAAGATAATGTGCATAATATAATTTAATTCGGTAAACGATATAATCTGTATAGAATAGTTTGTGATTTTAATAAAATTATTTAAATAATTTTGTTCGATTTTTTTAACAAAATAATTTTTTTTATTTGTGTGATAAATTTTTTTTTATATTTTAACAAATTTATCATTTGTGTTTGTTATTAAAAGCATTTAATTATTTACTTACCTGTGACCATCAATACATATGTTATTGTGGAAATTAAAAATAATATTTTTTGCATTTAAATTAACGTTGCAAAATATAATCTATTTTATGTTCAGATCGTTATTCCTATTGTTTTTATTTTAAGACATTCACTCTCTCAACAATGTCACCAATTTTTGGTATTGTTTTGATGCAACGAAAAATAATGTACTTAACATTGTTGCGATCGATTTCATTATCTACCTAGCAAAATAACACATTACAAAATAATGAGTTGAAAGTACTAGAAAATAGTTCTGCACTACTTACAATTTGTCATCTAAGCCCATTACTTTAACAAGGCGATGTCATTGGAGGCAAGTATTTACTTACCACGCTCGTTTACAAATAGGGACTTAAATAAGTACTTACCGTCCTCGCTTACAAATAAGGACTCGTTACGGACCTATCATGGTCGCCTATAAATAGGTACTTAAATAAGTACTTGATTTTAATAGCCAAAATAACCCATTACTATTATTGGCTTATAGAAGTCCTAAGGTTCATCTAAGGAAGATAATTCGGTAAGATTATTCTGCGATACGTTAATTCGAAATTCAAAAACCAGTGAAAATATATAAGTCATCACTTTGTTAATGAAATGCTTTGCCGCTGTTGTCAAAATCATTATTACTTATACCCTAAGCGCATTAAACTAAATGAGAATTATTAAAAGTTATGTATTTGAATGGCTTCTAGCAAATTTCGCAATAAGAAATAGTGCTGTGTGTGTATCTAAGCAAATGTCTGAAAATAAGTACCCACGTATTTATAATGTGATACGTGGGTACTTATTAAGTCATTACTAAAATATATCTTAGTAACACATACGATATGCAATAGTCATAGAAAAATATGTTGTTTAGTAAGAGCAAGTCATTACCTAGTTTTTGCTGGGTAATTCTATTTTAGTATTCATAGTTGCCGCGCTTATTATTCAATCTTGAAGCAAGTCACAGATTTATGTCAACAAATCGAAATTTGGTGAACTGCGGTTTTTTTTACAAAAATTTTAATAAAATTTTTAAAATTGCCAGGAAAGCAACAAACAAACTGTACTCACAAGGTGTTCTAGCATGTCATATTGTCATAATGTTCTAGGATTTCACAATAGTTAAAAAAAATTGTTGTTGCTTTTCAAGTAAAAATTGTCCTAAAATAGTTCTACTGTGTAAGGTATGTTGATGGTGCTGCCATAACTATTCAGATACACGCGGCGATTGGCCGACCCTTCTATATCCATTAGAAAGATCTATTATTAAAAATTTGGCAAAATCGGCTATTTAAACTTAATATATCACACTTAGTTGTGAATGGTCGTTCACAACAGTCATATTTTTGTATGTTATTATTTTAGAACATTTGAACTTATGACACCTTGCGATTACAGTAATTACATGTACTAACTAAAAATTATTACCCAAAACAATTTTTTTTCTTCAAAATAAAATATTTATTGAATTTATTATTTTTATATAGTTTTAGAGTGAATAATGTGAGTATTTTTTTTAATTATCAAATTTATTTAACTGATTTTCATTAAAAGAATTTAAATTTTATTATGCACTTAATCGAAGTCAATGTAATTTTTTTCTTCTTCTTTTAGATGAAAACAAATTGCATAGAAAATGCTTTTTTTAAATTTATCTAAATAACAATATTTATATATAAATATACTTATATATACAAAGACAAGACCGTAAAAAATCGTAACAGTATTGAAATTTACATAACAATAGTAAACAATCTACAAAATACTGTTAAAACATCGAAAAGATTGATGCTAAATAGCAGTATGAAAACAAATAGAAAACAATAAAAGGTTGATTGAATGCATTTAAAATATACTATACATACTTATATAAATATATAAAACAAAATAATATTAGTTTTAACATTTGTAATGCTGGAAAGAAAAACAAAAGGACAGACAGACAAGCAGACAGACATAAACTTTCTACAAAACAATAACTACAACAACTTTAAACTAAAAAATAAAAAATAATCTTATAATAATAAGATACATATATACAAACATGCATATATACAGACGTACATACATACATAATAAATGCTGACAAATAAACCTTTTCATACAAACACAAACACATAAAAATGAAATTAGCTAGTTAAACAAAAAACCATGTCATTTCCTAAATATATTTCTTATTCCCTTTCTTCGTTTTTTTCTTCCGCTCATAATTAATTAGTTTTGATCATTAGATTCATAAAACTACTTACAAACTCAATTGCACTGTATTCTACTCAATCAGAACTTAAGACTCACCCAAACAGAAAAGAAATTAAAACTCTTAGCTTAACACGATAGCATTAAAACTAAAACACTACGACCAATAATATATTCTAAAAATAAAATATATATTATATATTAAAAACAACTATACTATATACATACATACATACCTTTAAATATATGCATACATAAATGCCTACAATAACATAAAATATTCATAAAAATATAAATATTTTCCGAAAATCTATGTCTCTAATCATTCCTGTAAGGAAAACCAAACCAAATTAACTAAACCTCAAATGTTAAAACAAGAAATCTCATCAATCGGTCTGCACCACCTCCAAAAACTAAAATTTAATGTAAAAAACAAATACAACATCAATGCAAATAAATCTAAAATATTGCTTAACATTTAAATTGATTGAAAGACTGCTTTTAGGTCGATTTTGTAATTAAATATTTCTATGGAGGAAAATGTATCATTTGCAAAAAGATGAAATAAGTCTAAAATACTTCGTTTGTTTAATCTGTATAATAAAAATTTTCAGTTTATAATTCAGTATATAATTCAATTATGCGTGTGTATGTTACTGTTCTCCTACTAAACGGCTGGACCGATTTGAATGAATTGTTTGTTTGTGTTTGGGTGGCGCCTTGGATGGCTTATATTCACAAATCATTTCGGCAAATGGCTCTACAGTCAGTATCGAGGCTATTTATCTATACTGACTCTAAATGGCTTTCATACCTTGTTCAATTAATATCCCAATCGCTTAAAGGATCATGCAGAACAATGTCTACGGGTTCGCTAGTTTAATGTAAATATTCTATCTGTATTCCTTCCTAAGTTAACATAAGTGAATGCAAAACGATTAAAAATGATAAAAAGTTTTGAAAAAATACCTTAGAAAATTTGAAAATTGTTTAAATAAGTTTAAACAAATAGCACTTAAAGTTCTAAAGAAATGACCCCAATTTATTTTTTTTTGGTATAGGGCATAACGCCCCATACCTACTGATTTTTTGCTTAAAACAACAAACTGCCATCGAAAAAAATTTAATGCCCATAACATTTATAGTTATGCAGATTTACCATTTAATATATTTTCTTCATACGAGTGGTGCCACGCCCCTTAATTCGTTTCTTTTCAATGTTTTTATTGGGTTAATTAATTAACTAAAATGTAATACCTGGACTAAACTTTAATATTTTCTTAAAAATGTCATAAAATGATTTATGTCTCTCTATAATAAGACAAAAAATATAGAAGTAAAACAGTCAAAATTTAAAGATGTTATTGTTTTCTTGATATTTCATAAGATATATTTTTCTATATAGAAGGTGCCACTCCCAGTATTCTTTCCACTTCATCTTAAGCTTAACTATGCAAGGTCTTATTATAACACATACCCAACACAAATTAAATGTAAAAAATTGGGCGTAAAAGTAGGCGTGTTTAAAACAATAAAAAAAAATATATATATCGTAATCGATGCAGCCGTTTTTAAAAAACTAAGAAATACTTACACACCCATTGTGCAATGTTTTGTGATGGCTCTCTATTTAACCAACTTTTTAGTTGCAATGGTATCTGGATGATATTAAAATGTCTTTTTTTTTCAACATTCTTCTTTTTATTATATATATTTAATAAAAAGAACAAAAAATTTTTTAATAGTCAATGACCTCACTCAGTTATTTGTAATATCCAATTTTAACTAATAACCATCTGTTGACATAAATACATCTGATTAAAAGAAGTTTTACAAGAACCATCCAGTTTTCAACTTAACCCACATTTATACTAATTTAGCAATTTCATCTATTCAGACACCGTTCTGCCATAGTGCGACTGTCCTAAATTACGTATTCTCCTTGCACTTTTCAACTTTTAAAGGCAACCATCCAAATTTCTACCATTAAATTACTTTTTTCAGATATATTTGATTCTTGTTACTTAATTTCTCTCTTTATCTTTTTTTAGATTTTTAATTAAGTAGAATAATTTTTAAGGGTAATAAAGTCATAGTTTTTAACTGATTCCACCTACTGTTTCATTATTTTTAAATGCTATGTGTTTTCTCCTGCCAAAAAATTGGTTTTCGTTGCCAAAACAAGTTTTGCCTTTTCCAAATTGGTGGTTTGTATTCTTCTAGTTACGGTAAAATTTTTAAGTTAGTGCTCTAATATCCATTTGGCATATGTTGTATACATGTATAATGTATCAGATATTTTTGCTGTCTTTAAATATGTTGACCTCGGTACTGCTTAGCATGCTTACATACTTTCTGATCTTAAGCCGAGAAAGGTCTGGGAATAAAAAAATATTTTTAGGATTTTGTTGTTTTAATTCCTCTTATCTTCTATCTTAGAGTCATCCGTGTAGCATTTAGTCTCTGAGAGTAACTAATAATTTTAGAGTCTTTAAACTAGGTCTTTGGTCTCACGAACACGCTCAAATATTTTCTGCGTTTACTAACATCCTTGGTGTTTGCCTTAGAAATACTAGCAAGCGTTTCTTAAAAAAAATAAGCTCATAACTTATATAAATAGTGATTGGGCCGAGACCCAATTTAGTAAAAAAACAGGATGTCGGCCTTAAACAAAACGTTTCAAAACAATAATAAAAAAAGTTAATCGAAAAGAACAATAAGGGGATATAATTTATACAAATAAAAAATATATACACAACGATTAATTCGATTTAGTTGGAAACAGTATTAAAATTAATTTTCAATTGTAAATTATTTAACGTTTCTTTTTTGAAAAATTACTTTTTATGTTGTGAAACTTCTACGAAAATCAGAAAATATGTATGTAAGTGTCTAAGAAATCAAAAGATTCATTGCAATAAAAAATATAATTGTTGAAAAGAGGTACAAGCCCAAACAATTGTTGAAAAGAAAAAGGTCTACCCCATATATCCAAAGACATTTAACAGTGTCTGGGAAACGAGGGACAATTGCCAATCCTGAACATATAGCAATATCTTCAACATACTAGTAGTTGTGGTTTTGACTGTCCTATTTATTTCAATTTAAACATTCTCGTACTAGACTTCTTTTAACAGATACTTGTACTACAAAAATTTATAAAAAAAAATCATAAAAATGATCAAAGGTTTTTAAAAGATTTATGAAGCCGATTTTTTCAGAAAATTAGATTTTTAAACATGTTATAAACGTTTAATAATTTGTATGCATAACGGCATAAGTACATATAAATTAAATACAATTAAAACTCACTGCAAAAGATATACTTTCTTTGTAGAAATATTTTTTAACTAATTAAAAATAATGCTGCACATAGATAAATAATTAGAAAATCCTTCCGTATTATAAATAATCATAGAAAACTCCTCCCTCAACACCAATAAAAAAAGATTAGTAAATAATACATACTAGAATTATAAAAACAAAAAAAAAAAACAAATATAAAGTAGCCCATAAAGCAATAACAAATACAAAACAATTATTACAACAACCAACATTACTTTACACGTATTCTTCATAACCTTATTAAATTACAAATACAAATGCAAAACAAATAAAAAATCATAATTTATCAAAATTTGATCAAAATATTAAAGTAAATGCAACAATTATTCAAGGTACATTACAAAACAACAACATAAACATATAGAACCAACAGTACAAGTTAATTATTTTCCAAAAAGAAAAACAAACAAACAAAAATTAAAAGAAACATTACTCCATTTCATACATCTACACACCTGTGATTTGTATGTGTATTTTAAAAAAAATATTATTATTATTATTATTATTATTGAATAAAATAATTATTATATATATTGATTTTAATTAGTAACAAATATATTACATTATTGACTATTTGATTAATTATTTATTATATACGATTAACTATAAATAGTATGAAATGTTTATTTGTTAAATAGAACATTTCACTTGTTATTGATTGTTATAGTCTGTGTTTTTCGGTTTTTAATTAATAATTTTTAACTAAATATTTACTAAAGTAACAAAAAAAAAATTACACATACACTACACTGAGTACACCTATACGCAAACTTTTACACTCGGGCAGGTTTAACTTAAAAATATTCAAAGTATTCACGTCAGCTTAACTTAAATTTTGCTAAAGTGCGAAAATTCATAAATGTTGTTTGACATTTATTTATGACATGTAAGTTTTTGGTTTGTTATTATAAAGAAATAAAACGCTTTTCTAATTAGTTAATTTATCCATTAATTGTTTATTATTTTACGTAATAAGTGTATACTTTTAAAACATTGGCAATGCAATTAAACATCACATTTCTTACAAAGTGTTATATACAAAATAGACGTACTTGTTTAATACTTGACTAAATGTAGTGTATAATCCAAAATTGTACTCTACATAGTTGTAGCTTAAATAAAAAAAAAAAAATAAAAAAACTTTGCATTTCCGTAATAAGTTGACTTGAATACCCTTATTAGACTCTATTGTAGTTCATACATCTTAATAGTGCGAAAGTCTAAAAATTCGGTTAGCAATTGATCATTGATTTTTCTTTTAAATTAATTACTAAAGTGTTAGTTAACTTATTTGTTTTTCTTTTATATTTGTTAACGAATAAAAATAAAACTGATTTTATACGGAAATTTGATTTATTAACCTTTTACAAACAGCGCTGTCAACTTTGCCATAGCGAAAAGCACCAAAATATAAAAAAGCTCGATATTTTCAATGAAGATACTAGATTTTCAAATTTTGCTTTTATTTACTTATATCATAAATTATAAATTTCCATTTAAAATATAAAAAGTTTCATTCACTCCTATTAGAAGCTTAAGGCCTCAAATAAATTTCCACAACACAAACATTGCTTTCTATATCAGAGTAAATTTGTTTTATTTTCACCTTTTCTAATACATCTCCTTACAAAAAACGTTAAAATTTCCTTTTAATTTTGAATGTATTCAAAAGAACCGATAAACTTGAAACCTTGCTCTCATATTACATTCTCGTGAGAATGTGGATGGGTGCTTTATTTTATGTCTAATATACCACGCAGAATATCAAGCGAATATCGGAATTTGAAATAAATAAAGTATTTGAATTACTTTAAAAAATACAACGCAATAAATAAAATCTTGTTTAATTTCACAGGGTTGAGAAAATGCAATCATGATTTGTAACCTTAACGTTAATTGAAATATACGCAAATGGATACATCACGTCTCATTTAGAAATGAAAATAATTATTTGATTGAATTAACATGAATCAATGGCATAGTCTGCAAGCATGATTGGTTTGCACCAACAGTTAAAACTCATCTTTGATAAGAAATATCTTGCTCGAAACGTTCTGCATGTTCATCACTTGCTAAATTCATGTTATCCGAGAAGAAATTGAAATGTGAGTGCAAGAAAGGGATTTTTTCACACATATTCCTCCTATTCATATAAAACTAAAAATATTTTTTATTCGTAATTTCATAACATAAACAATAGCAAATTTCAAAAAACTGTTGCTGTTTTGAAAATAATTTTACGAACGTGATTCTTTTTATTTTTTATAACAACAGGAGGCTTTTATCCTAATTTTGTGATTGTAGAGAACATTTTTCATAACGTCGATAAAAGCCAAGAATGCATTTTTGTCCAAAGAAGAGAGAATTGATAAAAGTGCATGATCATCCGATAACATTTTTATATTAGATCCAAAAAAAATTCCTTCTTTGGTCTTGCATCACTTGGTAAAGAAAAAAAAATTTAAAGAAAAACAAACATCCATGCCCATCTTAAGGAAGCGGTCTAACAAAATTCATTGTCCATACTTTTATTGCTTTCTTAAAATAAACCTAATAACCCGACTCAACCAGATGCGAACTAGCGCACATTTTTTTGCTGGAATAGTTTTAATATTTTTTTATACGTTAAACTTCAAAGAGTAAATTTTTTTCAAATTTTTATATTAAATTAATTCATACGAAAATTGTTTTTACGTAATCAAGTAAAAGAAAAGCAATACAAATTAAAGAAAACGCTAAAAAATACTAATCTATCAAAATTTGAAAAAGCACTAACAACAGTGCTTAAAGCACCGTGTTGACAACGCTGTTTTGACTTATGAATTAGACCGTTATTTTATATTTTTTTTAATTATTGTTTTTTTTATATATTTAAATTCTGTAAAATTTTCCTGTTAAATTTCTCCGAGTGTTTTAATCACTAACATACAAACACGCCTAAAATTTTATATCAATTATTTTTTTTAACAAAATAAAGAAACGTTTTTATTTCAGTATTTTATTTATTGAAAATGTTAAAAGTTAAGAGAAAACAAAACAAAAACTATGACAAATTGTTAAATACTGTACTATGAGTAGGCTGTAGTTCCCAAACCAAAGAATTAAGATATGAAACCTAAACAAGATATATATTAAACAATTAGTTTAGAAAAGTATTACAAAAAAACAAAGAACTTAAACCTTAAATATTAATGCTAGTTTTGTATTTTGTAGGTGTCCTTATAGCAAATTATAAAAGCATACTAACAAAACCAAACATAATTATTTCTTCGATGATGATCATAAATAATGAAAATGATTTATTATATTTCATGTCAATTGCGTATTGGAATTATAATTATTATTGCCATGACTCACTTAAATTTCATATACTTATATTTGCTAAGTACATTTAACTAAACAAACTACAAACATTTAAGTAATACATTCATACATACATACATATGTACATAGCTACATCTGTTCATTAAATATTATTAAATAAATATATAATTGAAAATTAAACTATAAAATCGAATGGCAAAAAAAAAAGAAAAAAAAAACGAGACAACACTACCACTACCATATAAAAAATTAGTTTAATTTAAATTACTTTATGCCTTTTTGTTTAATAATGATAAAATAAGAACAAAAAACTAAAAAAAAAAATTTTAATAATACAAAAAAAAAAAAAAAAAAATTATTGGTTTTTTAAGCTTTAATCGTTGAACGACTCAACAAATAAATATATAAACATAAATACATATAGATAATTTAATTTATAATTGTACAGCTCTAAGTTATCATTATTAAAACAAAATTTAAATGCATACAATTTAATTAAAGCATTTAGGATAAATAAATTATTACATTTCAGAATTATAGATTATGTTACCGATGCGAAGGACCATATCTCGAGTATTAAAACCATAAATTTTTTACGATTCAATAAACTCCTCAATTATACTGTGTGCGTTTTTTAGATTTTTGGATATTTTTTTTTTAATTTTGAACAATAAGCCGTTAATACTTTCAAAATTGCTGTATGCCATTTTGTATAGAATATGATACGGATTTGAAAGTTCTTAGCGTACAACTCACGTCACATCATGGCCTGGGTTACTGTTTACTTTGAGAGCATCGCTTAATCACTGCTTTTGTATTATATGTATAAAGCACATTAACATTTCACAACGTTGGCGGCTAAATCATATGAGCTCTGAGCTTTAAACTGTAAATGTCATGCAGATCTGCTGGAATCACTTTTTTTCTCCTTTATATCATTTAATTTGTAATTGATCTATAGAGCTTTTTATTGAGGGTGTTGTTTTTATTCTTAATAAAGAAAAAACAGTGAAGAAATCAGCACAAAATCTGAACTTTAAGTTAATGTTTTGCTATCTACTGTATGTCTTGCAGGTTAACTGCGTTTAATATATAACAATTTTTATAGGTAAACATCTAAAATTTCGCCTCGTAGAAAAAGCGAACACACAGTGTTGTCTATTAAATTTTAGCTGCTTAGTTAGGTGGATAATGTGCAATCACAGACCTCATAGTATGACAAGGTTAAAACTGCAAGTCTCTGAGTTAAAGTGTGGGAAGAAGAGGAGACTTACAAGGATATTCCAGTAGGTTTTCTAAAATCAAGGACACAGTAATTGGCTGAATTGTGTAATTTGCTTTGAACACTTGGCATCACTGAAAACCAAAAAAGTGTGACAGTTTTTGAAACCGAATTTCTTTAATTGGTAAAACATTTCAAATTTGAATGGATCAAGTTTCAAAGCCAAACAAGTCTAAATTGCTACTAAAAATGCAGAATGGCAACGACACTAAACAAAATGTTTTTTTTGGGTCTCCTTTCGACCTCCTTGCTCCTAAGTGATTTTATGACTACCAATCGGCATCGATTCCTTTACTATGTTCCGTGCCACTACAGGCGCTTTCTCTAGACTAGAAAATTATTTCACATTGCCAATAATTCTAATCGCACAGTTCTAAGTAACCGCCAGCATATTTAAGACTGAGGAGCCCCATAGCATTTACACTTAATGTGCTCCTAAGTGATTTTATGACTACCAATCGGCATCCGTTCCTTAAATATGTTCCGTGCCACTACAGGCGCTTTCTCTATAATAGAAAATTATTTGACATTGTCAACAGTTCTCACACAGTTGTCACAGTCTCAAGGTAGAAAAAAATTGCTTTTGAAATTGCAGAACGGCAGAGTTTTTTTCGGGTCTCTTTTCAACTCCTTGCTCCTAAGTGATATTAAGGCTACTAATTGACATCCCGTTTTTCCTAGATAAGAAAATTATTTCAGATTACCAACAATTCTAATTGCACAGTTCTTAGTAACCGCCAGCATATTTGTTATACTGAAGAACCCCATAGCATTCACACTTAATGTGTGCCTATCTGTGGTTCTAAGTCTACCGTAATCTGTGAGTTCCAGGATTCTCATATGCCCCATCAGTAAAGATATACTATCCATGTCCTCATTGTGCATGAATTCATTCGCTATGAGCGTGCGATGTAGCTCGTCAACCACCTTCACTCGACTCTTGCGTGTTATCGGCATCTGAGCCTCCCTAACCTCTTTATGTACATGTCTCAGAATTCTCTTAGGCTCCAGCTAAGGAGCTGGTAATACTTCTATACCCTGGACTAGGAATAATACTAAGTTGTAGACTCTTTAGACACATCAAGATAACATTACCCAGTAAGGACATGTTAGTGAAACGTGTATATTAAAAACTGTTTTTCTAATCTGTTTAAAATTAATGCTGTGTCTGTCATATATTGTTTGTTGTAGTATTTTTACAAACTTTACAAAATTATCTGTGTACGACAGTAAAGTGTTTGTATGATGCGAAAGATCCCTAAATCATACAGTTTCAATTGGATCATTTGTACATAATTTTACAGCAAAAGATTTCGGTGATTCGGTTTGCCTTTTAAAATGGCATTTGACGAAAATTCTAGTATATATGTACATTTATATATGCCACACACACAGTAACACATAAATTCGCATAACAAAAAAAAAAATAAAAATTATAACCTAATCGAGAACTAAAGTTATAACTTTTTGTTGTTTGACTAAATGCTTAATTTTAATATAGTAAATGAAAACAAAATTAAATAGTTTTAAAAGTACATAGATGCATAGCATTTTATATGTTAAGTTGGGCGGGTAAATATGAATTATATTTTTGTTCTTCTATTTATATAACAAACAAACATTTGCAAATACATAACGATAAAAATTCATAAAATGCATAAATTTATGTTTTCACTAGATCTAAGTTGAACACAAAACAGATGATGATGATGATAGAAAATAAAACCAAAAAGCAAAAAAACTAGTGGCGGTGGACATTTTGATGAAAAATGCAACAGCAACAAAAACAATTAAAATATATAATTTAAATGGGGCATACTATAGAGTGATTAACAAAAAATTACATACACTTAAGTAGTAAATGTATTTGCTTTTATATGCGCATGTGTGTGTATTTATGCAAGTTTGTGTCTCAACTGAGTTGATTGCTTTAGGAAAAGCTTACTTGAAGAGCAATTTTTTTTATTTCTTCTAATTTAGTTTTAATTTTGACTTTTTAAGTGCTGACTATAGCTTTTGTTTAAATAAAACCCCAAATGTTTGTTCTGAGCTTGCTTAGTTATTACACGTAATAAATACATGAAAAACTTAATATTAATTATTAAAAACTATAATTAAACATTAAACTAATAATAAAAGTGAAAATAAAATATTATTATATCATTGTGTCATATCGTAATTTATATAACAATTATAAAACATATTAATAAAAATTTATATGAAAAAAACAAAACAACCATTAGAAAATTAATAAAACTAAATTAAAACAAAACAATGCAAAACGAAAGTTTCTCATACATTCTATTCAACAATTTAATTTATTTGAAAAAAATTTATAAAAATAAATTAAATTCTATCAATATGAATACAAACCTTTTTAAACATTAAATGGTAAAAGAGATGCTAGAAAAAATATTGAAAAAAAAAGAAATTATAAAACAATATGTTAGAAGTATATACATACTCGGTTAGAAATGTCGGAAACATAAAAAATACAATAAAAATAAAAATAAAATAAAATGTATTCTATTTAAGCAAAAAAAAAAAAAAACAACAAAATTTTTAAGCACAATACTTTAGCACAACAGCGTGTCGAATTGAAATTTATAGATTTTGAAAAACAAAAATATTTGTTAAATTTTCTGTTTATGTAAAGTTTTAAAATATAAATATATTCTGACTTACAGGGTGGTCCAAAAGTCACCAAAGTGTTTAAGAATTTAATAACTATTTCGTTACATATTTATATATATTTTCCTTTCTTCGATAAATTATAAAATATACAAATGAAAATTATTTTACACTAAATATCGAAAATAACATCAACCTTCATTTTCAATTTTGCAATGATGACCACGTTTTAGAGCATTTTCCATAACATTTGTCATAATTTTTGAGTGAAGTGCTCGAATTTCTGCAACAAAGTTGGCCTTGAGTGTTAAAATTGCCCCGGGCTTGTTCACACCTAAGAGTGCCCCGATGGACTAGTCGGTAGTGTGCTGGTCTGCTAGTTTGGGGGTTGCGGGTTCGATTCCCGCCAGAGACTCTAAACTAGTCTGCTTATCTTCTCTCTTTTCTATTCTATTCTTACTTTTATATTCAGGTATCACAATGGGATCATTATAATGGACCCAAGTGAGCTACACAACAGCTGCCTGTTCTACCTAACCTAACCTAAACTTGTTCACACCTAGCCACTCCGTCAAATATGCCAAAGAAAATGCTTGGGTGCTAACACATCTGGCGAATGTGCAGGTCAGTTAATAAATTCAAAATTTTCGAAAATTTTCCGCTGTCCAAAAATTTTATTTAAAAGTGCTATTGTGTCAGGTGCATTTTTAGAGCAGGACGTAAAAAATTTTATATCATAAATACCATGACATACTGTACACCAAATGGAGTGTGATTGGTTGTCTGATAAATGAGCTTTCTTTCTCATAATCACATTTTTAATAGGGCTGATTTCATTTCTGGCCAATAACATTTGTGGCATATTTGTGGAATTAGATAAACTTAAAATTGTAAAGCTTGAGTATGTATACAAAAAAAGAGTTGATATTGTTACGCTACAGGGACTTAATTCTCGTTCTATAAAACTGTGAAATTAAAAGTTTTTGTATGTAAAATCAAAATGTTACCACTAAACGTTTTGCTGTACAAAAACTTTTCATTTCACGATTTCACAGAACGATAATTAAGTCCCTGCAGTGTAACAATTTCAACTCTTTTTTAATACATGCTTTGTTGTTGTTTTTCTACTTTAGATTAATGCTCACATTATATTGAATTTATTTAAGGAAAGCAATTAAAGTCAAAATAAATAAACGGTTTAATAATAAATTGTTAGAAAAGAGTACACGGCAGAACACCCCAGAAGAAAATATTGGACTACTTGGTCCATTTAAAGCGCACAACATGCCAACTGGGCATAAGTGCATACCTGTCATGGGTTTGGGCTTTTATACCCCTCCTTTTCAACCTAACCTAACTGGTCCATTTTAGCTAAATAGAATATCTACAACGTGTTCGTCCTATGTAATGCAGTCATGGACCATATCATTTTGAAACAAGAGATTGTAGTTAAACGACAAGTGTTCGTGTTTCAACGATAATATAACTGCCTGTTCAACGATGTCGAAAGAAAACACAAGCAAAATTTCATTCGTGCAAATATATTGAAAACAACAACAAAAACTAAAAATTTGTTTTTGTTTTCAACGTATTTGTGCGAATGAAATTTCTCTTGGGTTTTCTTTCGACATCATTGAACAAGCAGTAAATTATTGTTAAGACGTATATAGTAGTCGTTTAGGTATATAATAGCTTTGAGACTACTCCGATGGGTTGTATGGTCCAGCTGTAGGATATCGTAAAGTTAAATCGCCCACGTTTTCTCCATACATTTGGGTGTACTTTGGATTAGTCCTAGTCCATTACGGAGTATAATTTACATGCGTGTATGGACTAGTCGCATTATCTGCAGGCACACTAGTCGTCATAATATACACAAATACATACATATGTACATACATACAGACATATGTACATATATTGATAGGTTGAATAATTTTATAAATTTTGTTTACAACTTGGACATAACTTCAATAGTTCAACAAGTATTACATTTCCTAAACCATTTTAAGATATTTACCTTTGACAGGTATTTTCTTTTTATAAAAAATATCTTTTCATAAAATTACTTTTTACAGAAAAAAAAATCCATTTCTAGAAGACTGTTGTTAAAAAAAACTTTTTTATAAACGAATTTTTGATAAATATTTTTAGATTTTTTAATGACCTCTTAAGAAAATGTCAAATAAGTTTTATAAAAAATGCAAAGAAAAAATTGTTTTATCAAAAGCTTTTCAAATTTCATTTCGCACTGTGCATCAAAAAGGAAGAAAAACCAAAATAGGTGTTGGAAATAATAAACCGAAAATATTTATTCAACATCTGTTATTTATGTCTGATTTACTTGTTATTTAATTTTAATTCAAACAATATTTATATATAAAAATATTTAATAAAAAAAAAAAATAATTTTTAGGAAATTATTAAATACAACAAATTTTATTTTGTTCTAAAATAAACCAAACGATTTAACCAATTTAGTTATTAAATAATACTTAAAAAAAATAAAATAAAATAAATAGCTTGTTAAAACATAACACAAAAAAAAACAGACACAAAAAAAAATTAACAAAAAATGTCTTATAAAACTAAATGTTTATTTGTTTGAGAAAATTATTTAAAAATATTAATAATAAAAAAAAGAAAAAAAAACAACTACAACAACACTAGTTTCAACTACAACTTTTAGTTTAGCTTAACCTTTTTTGATGTGTTTTTATTTGTTAAAATATATTTATACAAAACTTTATACTTATACACAAACATACTTATAAATCCTGTGCCTAAACTACGCCAAACATTTTCGTTTTATTTAAATTTTTAGTTTTTTCTTTCTTTTTTGGGGTGGGAGCTTTTGATTCACATTGGGATAATTAAATTATTTTTTTTTGAGTTGGACAATTTAATTGTTCCAGTGTTCTAATATATATACACGCTAATTTTTTTTATAAAAAATTGACAACTACTTTTATAAATACACAAAAAGACTATGAAGTCCTATCATATCAATTATTATTAAAATCCTTTATTTTGTTAATATAAAAAATAGGACAATGTCTCAGAGAGTCTGAAGATTAATAAAATTTTAAATTGTACAAGTATGACCCTAAGCTTTCGATCAAAACATATTTTATACGATTGTAGTAAAAGACCTATTTATGGAAAATTGTGTAACCTAAACACATACTACTGTAGTTAAACCTCTGGCCTGAAGCAAGATCAGTCGTTCTTTATTTTAACACTCACAAAAATTTTCACATTTCCCATTCGCAATTGGCCTCGATATTTAAACATTTTATATCAATTGTACGAATTTGTCTATTTTCATATATTCTTGTTTAAAGCAAGATCATTCGTTCTTAATTTTTAAACTTAAAAATATTTTAAAATTTCCCATTCACTATTTGCTTTGATATTTTATAATTTTGTATCAATTGTACGAATTTGTCTATTTTCATAAAAGTTATCGAGGTAGTTCACTATGCGCAAACTATCAAGTGGAGTCATAATGATACTTTCAATAAAAAAATTCAAATAGAAAATTTGTTTTAATATTTTTGAAACATTGCTTTTAAAATAATTACTCTGCTATTTCTAAAGTCATACTTCAGTATACAACAGAAAAAATTACTTCCCTACAAATAACGCGACTAGACCATACACTCATGTAACGTATATTTTACAAAGAAATAGGAAAAACGTTGTTTAGTTTAATGAACATAACATGGTAGGGCTGGACCGTATAACCCAGCTTTGCATTACATCGGACTAAATTCTAAAATACTCGATGATGCGATAACCTACAAGATCATACTTCAGAGTTTGGCAATGTTAAACATACAAACATTCTCCCTAAAACTACAAACTCTCGTTTGAATATTTCAGGAGAGCAAAAAAAGAAACAACCAATCAAATAAAATTTAATTTAAGTATATACTTTGTGTATCTTTTGTGTTATTCTATAAATTGTAGCGATATGCACATTAATCTATACTCATTAGAATTTTAAATATAAAAAATTTTAAATTAAATTTTTTAGAAAGGCATATCGTCATAATGACATTTTTATAAATGAATCATTGTCAGAGAATCTGTATCAATTCACAGTTTGTACTAAATTATCGTAAATGAAAATTTCCACGTAACGATGACACAAAGAAAGAGCGTTAAAGCCTTAACTATTATTTATCACTAAAAAAAATACCATGAGACTAGTTTTATGTGTCCTATTATCTCTTGCGTTTATTTGTTATTTCAATGTTTGTACCAAATCGCAAAATAAACACCTAAGTTTGCCACAATACAAGAGCACGGTCCTAATTCTCTAGTACCGTGTTGATATCCAAAAATATGTTTTTGGCGTGGTATTGGTTGTAGTCAAGTGGAGTCTAAATACCTTCGTTTTGACAGAACCACATCACTCGTCAGATTCTGTGAATCCTTAAATAATAAGATTTTTTAATCTGACATCAGATATCTCAGTGAGGTAATAAAGTATATGTTCTACCAGGATCCTGTATCTCTTGGCAGCCAGGGCAGGATATTCGCAGAAAATGTGGAAAGTCGATTTATACTTCTCCAAGTCCAGACAACTGCGACAACGGTTGAAAAAGGCAGTCGACCTGCATTTTTCTCTAACATCTAGTGACCCGTCAATAGCGCCAGAAACCTCAAATTGTTCTTCCAAGCTCGGCTCGTCAGTTGCGATGATATGTGCCTAATATCAAAAGAGGGCCACGCATGGCCAGTCTACACATATTCAGAGTGTGACATTTTTCATCAGCATTCTCAAAGAAGTGCTTGGAGATCTTGGTTCAATAGTTCCCAACGGGATTGCGACTTAATTGCGTTGGAGATATCAAACTACAGAGAATACCACAGAGGTATAAAATTTTCAACTACACATAAAAGCACGGATATCTACCACCAAACACTTAAATAGGGGCGTTGTGTTGTTATTCGTAGTCAACAACAAATTGCGCTCCAACAAACTATATTTTTAATTTATCATAAGATTAATGTTGTAAATCTATATATACAATGTTGTGACAATAATGAAGACATAAGCCGAAACACCTTCAATTGGCGTTATTATTTCATATGTTGTGTCAATTTTGATATTACCCCACCAAAGATCTGATTGTATATTCCTGCCTGGCTTTATTTGATTTAAAATTTCATTATAAATTTGGGGAGGACAGAGCTATTGGAATGAATTGTATTGTAGTTTTGTGAACCTAAACGATTGTTCAATTCGAAACTTTCCTGTAAATTTGTATCGATGGTATTATTATTCTCTCTACAGTATGATGCAATTTCCTATATTCTAGCAGTTTTGTATTAAATATCTACTCTTAACATGATGTGGATTTCAAATAACGTTTCACACAAAGCAAAAATAAATTAGAAATTCAGCTTTAAACTAAGACTCTTAATTAACCCTAAACCTACGTAATATTGCATATCACTTACTTGCTCTACTAAAACCTTAATCAGAAGCTCCAAACATTTACCAAATTGTTTTAAAATTTTTAATACATTTGGAAAATATTTATTAATTTAAAAAAATATTTTTTTCTTTTTATCATTGCATTATACTTGTTGCCTTTTTAAACTAGTTTTATACGGGGATCTTTTTAAAGAACAGGAAAAATATAAATTTTACATATTTTTCGGTGACCAAATGCTCAGGACGTTAAACGTGATTACACAAAATTTACAACACGTAAACAATGAGACAATTTTAATTAAAACAAAACAAAAAACTTAACAAAATCTTAAAGAAAATCATTAAAAAGCATGTCCATCTTCTTACACATTTCATGTCAGGCGATTTTAATTAATGTCATTGCGAGCGGTTTTAAATAATGCTATTACAATAAGATGTAAACAGGAAGTAAGCTTTGAATGGCATGACCAACAATTAAAAACTTTAAAAACAGTTACACGAACACTCGTGACACGGACGAATGTCAAAAATGACTATTATTTCTTCTATACGACATGGCGCTTAATATTTTAAAAATCAGCAATAATATTCATCAACAAGTTATCAGGACTAAAAAGGGAAAAATAAAATAATCATTGTCAGGATGCCTATAAGAGCAAATTTTATTAAGAGACATCAAAATACATTTTACTGAACTTAAAGCCCTAATTAAAATGAGACTGAGGAATTAATTGGTTAGAAACATCCACACATAAATTTTTGCATCCTTTCAAATCCCCATTACATTTTATGTTTTATTTATTGAATCTTTATACTAATTTAACAGCTGTGAGCAAAATAATAGCATATATATCTGTCATTAGTAGCTTTTTTTTATTTTAATTTGCTGCATTCAAATATTTTTAAACGTTTAAAGCATTTTGTAAGCAGCATTTGCAAACGTAACCAAACAAATTTAACTTTCTTATATGTATAGCACATTGCTATTATTCGGCACACAACTGTACTATACACTTTTTACTAGATGCATAGCTAAATGTTGATTATTTTTAAAATTTACAATAAGTTAAACATGCATCAAATACACATTGTACATCAAGCTCATATATTGGTTTTGAAATTTGTTTTTCTTATAGTTTTTAACTCGAGAAAATTTGCAAACTTCATAGCAATAACGAAAACAACACATAACAATGTTCTGCTTAATTTTGGGGCCATTTAACTAATTTAAAACTCATACTTAATCAAACTTTACTTAACTGCTTAATTAAGGCAATTTAATTTGATGTTGAGCAATTTAGGGTCTTAAATCAACTTTTCAGCAGTATTCTCAAAACACAAGAAATAAACAAAAAGATTTTTTTGTTTAAGCAAACCAATATTTATAACAAAATGGACAGTCTTGTTTATTGATTATTGTTGCCATTTAAACTGTGTTTAAACAAAGTTTAGTTAAATGACCCCAAATGTATTGCAGCATGTATTGAATTAAAAATCTTTATATAATAAAAAAATACTCTATTTAAAAATAACCACTGCCACAGAAGTAAGAAAAAAAAAATATTTAAAAATTATGTATTAAAAAATATCGTAAAACAAAAACTTAAATACTACACTTACATAAATTATTAATATTTAACTATGATATTAAAATTAAATAAATAAATAAAAAACCAAAAAAAAAATAATAAAAAACATAATTAAATTAACTTAATACTAATAGCGAAAAAATCGAATTAGAATGAAATAAATATACATACATATATATTAACAAAAGAAAAAAAAATAATTAGAAAAAAAAATAATGAAAAGAAAAACACGTTTAAACTAAGCAACATTAGCATTAAATAAATACTTATAAAAAACGTATAAAAAATTTAATCATAAATAAAATAAATTAATAAAAAAACGAGCAAACAGTAAAATTTATGTAAAACTACAATAAAATAATTAACAAAAAATAATTGAATAACAACAACATAGTTCATTCCTTCAATCATACATTATTGATTTCTTATTATTATTATTATTAATATTATTATTTAGTAATACCAACTATTAATGAATAGTAATCAAATTATAACGAATATAAACTAAAAAATAATAATAATAATACATTATACAAAAACAAAACAATAGTTCTTTGCGTGAGAATTAAACAATGTTAAATTATTTACTGAAAATATATGAAAAGACATAAAAATCATTAAAAAAAATTCATAAATTGTTTTAATTATAAAACGTTTTATAAGTGGGAGGTAAGTAAGCATTGCTGCTAGAAAATATGCAGAAAAATACGTTTAAAACCTAGGATGGGAAAACTTAAAGCAGACAACACACAGTGGGGCAGAATCGCGATATTTTGTAAGTAAAGTCATAACATTTATAAGATTACAATACAATAACAATGTTCTTATTTAAAATTTTGGAACACAAAAAAAATCATATTGTAAATCTTTTAATAAAATAATACCGAAATAAATTTTGCCCTAGGCTAAATCACTAAAACCCAAAATTTTAATTAAAAAGTTTTATAGCCATTTAGACTATTTCTGCTTAAAATTTATACATATTGTATTAGAGTCAGATACAGGGATGGTATTAGGAAATTAAAAATTGTACTAAATAGCTTTCAAATTTGCATTTTTTTTAACCTTAATTGTACTAAAACACATTTTTTTAAATTTATATTATTTTGATTTAGATTTATTAAGAATATATAAAAGATACATTCCATTTCATTTGTACCATAATATAAAAGAAAGCGATTCAGTATTGAATATACATCTATGTGTGTTTGTATGTTTGTATGTTTTTTTGTGCTTTATAGACGGTTAAACGGCTGGACCGATTTCCTTGAAATTTTCACAGAATCTTTCTGTATGTCTGGAAGGAACTATTGGCTATACTTTGGTTTGAAATTGTAAGTGGGCGGGGTGCCACGCCCTATAAAATAATAAGTATTAAATATTATATATCACGAAAGTTAATGCAGCTAGAGTCTTCAAATTTAGTACGGTAAACTTTGACATCCACACCACACGAACATTTGGATAAAAAATGGGCGGACTTGCAATAGTAGGCGTGGCCACATAAATTAAATACTAAAATTCGATATCGATTAGAGTAGTAAAATTTTACAAGAGCAACTTTGACACCCAAATGAACATTTAGGCAAGAAATGGGTGCATTATCAATAGTAGGCGTGGCTTAAATACTAAAATTCATATATCTGGAAAACGATATCGATTAGAGTAGTAAAATTTTGCAAAAGCAACTTTGATGTTCAACTTAACATTTATGGAAAAAATGGGTGCATTAACAATAGTGGGCGTGGCTACTGCCATATGAATTAAATACTAAAATTTTGGGTGGCGAAGCACACCGGGTATTAGCTAGTACATATATAAACGATTTACATATAAAGAAAATTAGGATACCACTTATTAACCTTTAAGCTGAAAGTCTGTACCAGGCTTTCTCGCGTCAGCGCATTCTAGGCATTTTATACCTCATACGCTTTCAGCTTTTCAAGTTATATATCACGCTTTTTGCGAATCAAATAACGCATGTAAATGGCATCGATAAACAAAATTCAAATTTTGTTTATGAACAATTTTTCTAAATAATATTTGATTTTTATTTAGGCTGGAGATCAAGGTACATTTATTCATAAGGTAGTCTTGTTTCGTCAGCTGATTATTTTTCTCCTCAGTTATTTTAAATTTCAGCTGTCAAAGCTGATGCATAAAAAACAATTCTCTCTCTTCTCATTTATTTCAAATGTCAAACTTTATTTATAAAAAATATAAACAAAAAAATTCTCCCCGAACTGCAATTACCTGATGAATTAATATGCCTTGCTTGAGATCAACTTTTTTGGTTTTTTATAAAAAATTATTTATTAGTAACCAATATTTCGCTACCAAACAATGGGTAGCTTCTTCAGGGTAAATATTAGGGTGATCGATTATTCGACATTTTTAAGAAACCGGTTTTCAAATAGTTTGAAATTTAGAATTGAAGAAAAAACCGTTTGCTTTTTTGAAAATTTTGAAAAAACCGGTTAACCGGTCGAATGCATGAAATATAATTCTTTCTTATACCCATGACAGAGATACATATATAGGCATAAACTAGTTTGTTCTATAGTTTAATTGCATTTTAAGTTGACACACATTCAATGGCGTTATTATAAAATGCTGTTATTTAAAATAAATATGTTAAAGGATAGACACTTTTTACCTAAAAGTGACCGAAAAGTTAAGTTTATGCTTCAATTATTTTTAACTTTTAAGGTAGGGTTTATACATTTAATAATGCCATTGTTTCTCCACATGAAACAAAATATGGCAACTAAATTGTGATTCATATTTTTCTTCTACTTCGAACTTTTAGTTTTTTTTTTATTTTAAGTTTTAATTTGTTTATTTGGTGACACAAAACAGTAAATCCAAAATGTTATTTCTTTTTGTAAAATTTTTTAAGAACTAAATTAATTTGTTAAAAGTAATCGGTTTTGCTCTGGTACTGCCATATTAAAAAAAAAATTTGTTACAAGGAGGTTGTAATAATGAAAAATATTAAAAAGTCACTACATTGCTCACTGTAGTTAAATTTACCTTTTACTAACATTAACTTCGTAGACAAGTTGTAATAATGACCCTTTGTGTGCCAAACTATTTTAGTATACAAGTCATATGTTATTAGAGATATTAGTAAAGCTATGAGTAGGCGTTATTACAAGTCGCTAGATTTCGTAGAAGCAAAATATTATGAAGTTCGAAAATGAGATCAAAATGTATTGCAAAGTACAATAATTTGGTCAAAAAACTTAACTGAACAGCTGATTATTATAGCAAATTATAAGCGCAGCAACGTGTAGAATACCTGCTCTCAATTTAAGACAAATAATAGTTAACCTCATTATTTTTCTTATTTTACATTTGTTTTTGAAACAGCTGATTATTATAGCAAATTATAAGCGCAGCAGCGTGTAAAATACCTGCTCTCCATTTAAGACAAATAATATTTAAGCCTAATTATTTTTCTTATTTTACATTTGTTTTTGAAACAACAAATAAATTTCTTACAATATTATGGAAAAACCCGGTGTATTCGACATTCGAAAAATTAACATTTGGAAAAAAAAACAGCCAGCTGAAGGAGTAAAAAAACCGTTTTTTCCACCGATTATAAAACCGAATCGATCACCCTAGTAAATATGTATACAAATTATATTAAACAAAAAAGAAATTCAAAACAATTACAAATTGAAAAAACTATTTGTAATTGTTTTGAATTTTTTTTTGTTTAATATAATTTGTATTCATATTTACCCTGAAGAAGCTACCCATTGTTTGGTAGTGAAATATTGGTTACTAATAAAAAATTTTTTATAAGAAAACAAAAAAGTTGCTCTCAAGCTTTAATAAAAATCAAATATTATCAATTAAAAAAGATCAAGAAATTTAGACGATATATTTTTCTAAATAATTATATTTTATTTTTGCCAATAATTTAAACTTTATTTTTTTTATTTTCCAAACAAAATGAATTTGGTAGATTAAAACCTTTTTTTATCTTCCTATATCATGTATTAATAAGGTATTTGTATCCAATCAGCTGATTGTTTTAAAAGCATTCACAAGTAGTGGCAAGTTTTTTTTAACAACGTGTCCGCATCCTTCAAAATAATTTTTTTTATTTTTTGCAGTTTCAGTTGGTTTATAATGTTTTACAATTCCAAAACGAGAATAAAAGGTTTTTAAAAAATTATTAAAATTAGAGGCATACATATAACAAAAACCAAATGCATGCGTTTTTTAATTGTTGTGTTTGTTGCCGGGATGTATATACCTTATGAACATGCCTTGATTTCTAAAATATTAAGGGTAGTAAGTTTAGTAATATGTAAAAATGTTCGTCTTAATGCTGAAATTCGCTTGTAAAAAATCAAAATCGGACTTAATCTGGAACAATATAAATCGCGATTTGCTTCATACAATAGCTTGGTTATCATATAATTTAAAAATTTATTTTATTCTACTAGTTGAACTAATTGTATTCGCTACTTTATATGGGACGCCATTTTGTATTTCAAATATTTTACTGGTTTGTTATATTTTATTAGTAACATTATTTCTTTTTATATTCGATAGGGCTGAAGGGTATACATTTTTAATAACTTAATTCGACTATTTTTTTTTCTATATTTATTTATATATTTCTTGCATATATTTTAAAAAGAAAGCTCTCAATTATATTGAAGGTAAAAACAATTATTTAATCTTAATTTTAAATTTTTAATTTTAATTTTAAAGTGGATTTTTTACTTTTTGATAAATCACTCTAAAGACTTTTGTTAGCATTCAATATGCACTAGGGAAGAGGGAAAAAATAAAAAAAATATATACACATACATATATCGTTTCGATATATGGTAAAGCCAGAACAAACTTCAACTCGGTGCCGTAAAAAAACTAAAACAATTTATATTTTATTTTATATTTTTTGGCAGAGCCATTATTTGCTATTACCACATTAATTCTGGATGACATAGAATCGACTAGAGATATTAAATGATTATGAGCACGGTTTTCCATTCTTATTTTATAATCTGTTCTAACTGACGTAAATTTGAGCACTTCCCGATTTACAATCTCCAAATGGTTTTCTATAGAACTGCGGAGTTCACTCCGCAACTTAAATACCATTAGAAAGTTACGAGCTAACCGTAGTAAAAATGTATGCCAAATTAAAAGTATTTTACAAATCTACAGCACCGAATCTGTTTATGTTGAGTTTTTAATAAAGAAGATACTAAAAATCGAAGAGTTTCACATTAAAGTAATGTATAGAGATCTAACAGAATACTCACTCAGGAAGTGTTTGTTATCACTATTAAACAGGCCTTTTTAATACCTTCAATTTGTTATTAAAGTTAAAGTCTTTTACAGGGCTCCTATTCTGCGCAAAAACATCGAATATATAGAAACGTTTCTTTCAGAAAAGAGAACGGCTTCAGTTTTTTTTTTTAACATAACTATATTTTTCCCGACCCTACTCCACTAATGAGTCCCCACCATGTTCAGCAGCCAATAACACATATCTGGGCTAATATCTTTGTTTTGGCGGTTCGAGCTTGTAACTAATTCCATCAGATCCAATTAAATTAAAATTCGTCGTTCTAGTCTACAGTTTGGCCCACTGCTGCTTTGACCAATGGAGATAACATCTAGTTTAGCCTTTTTTCTTATTGACTTAACTTTTAAGTAACTTTTTGACTGACATTATAACTAATAAACTTGTCCTGTACTGTTCGCTTGCCTAACTACTTCCGTCTTTCGCTTATCGATTTTTAAAATGTTTATTAACTGACATTCTTGATGGATAGTAGATACTGTGGTCGGTCACTTCTTGTATTTCTCTGCACACTGTTTATTTAACGGTATCTCGATGCAATGCAACAAACTGTTGGTTATTTTAATAAATATTAAAATGATCGCAAATTCAATAATTTCTTTAAATTGTTGTAAACTCTGAATTATAGCAAAATTGTCTTCAGCGGGCAGCTTTTTCTATTATCTCATTGATATTTTCTCAAATAATTATTTTAATAACATAAGTTTTTTTATAGTAAGAGTAGCGTTGAATAACGTCCCAAGCCTCCTCTGTTCGAGCTAGATCGTCCTAAAATTAAACCGTGACTCAGAAAATATATACTTTGTATTACAAACGGAGAAACAAAATTAATATACCTCTACAAAATTATTTTTAATGTTTTCATAGTTAACTATATTTTACTGGTCCAGCCCTTTCATTTGATTCTTATATTGGCTTTTCCGGTTTTATGAAAACTAAAAAAATTTGGAGCTTATATCTCAAACCGATTTGTTGTTAGTTTGATAAAAGGAGGCAGTCGTGTTTATTTGCTCATACCTTAAAAAATTATCGGCGGTTAAGGTGATTTTCAATACCAATTCACTACCGAATATTGCTGATATTTTGATACCAAATAGTGTTTGAATTTTAAGGGCTGATATTGATTTTGAATAAAACACAAATTATTTAGGAAATTATTGTCATTTCATTATTTTATTATGATATTGTTATGGTTCAATTATGTATGGAATAAAATATCGGCCAAATGGCCGCCGCGACGTCGGCGGCACACCTCAATTCGATGGTCTTAATTTTCAATGACAATGTTGATGTTTAGTTGTTGGGCACGACGTTGATTGCTGTTTTGCTACACTATCGCAATAAACAGCAATGTTTTCCGTTCAACGAACTAAAAAGGCATTCACAGATGTTTTCACATTTCATACAGAATTTAAATATTTTTCACATAATAAGCCGGAATAACTTTAACGCGTTGCTTTCCATGGTTTAAATTGAGTTAATCTGAAGTTGAAAAATGTCGAATGAAATGCAGAAAAAAAATTGACGTTCAGGTGTGGTTCACATTCAACATCGGCCCATTTAACCACCCTTTACCTGCACGTCTAGGCGATGCCAGGAGTTTTCAAAAACTGATTTTAACTTACACACGGACAGGCAGACATTGATCAATCGACTTCTCTATTTATAAGCTTTGTTTGTGTCACCATTCATCTCATATGAAATACGTACATACATCCATATATAAAAATATTCCATTGTAAAATTATAAATTGAGTTTACGTACGTACATGTTTTCAAAAAAAAAAAAAAAAAAATTAAAAAAAAAAAATTAAAAAAAAAAATAAATAAATACCATATAGAGATCCGAGGAACATATAGTTGCTTCTAAAATTTGATTTCAACCAACATAAGGACAGACGGTCAGGGCTTAATCGACTCCTCTATTCATAAGCTTTCAGAAAATATATATAATATAATTACAAACGGAATGGCAAAGCTATAAGTATATACCCTTGTGCACCACAGGTGAAGGGTATAAAAACAAATACAAAATTTTCAACTGTATTATCTCTCATATTTTCTTATACTAATTACAATTTGAACGAATTTCGACCTTTAATATTATAGATTTTTTTATTTTCGCCATTTCGATGATTATTTTAAATCGATACAATTAAGTTCTAAATAAAACGTCATTCAAATGACCTCCATGACTTCTTCTGCAGGAACGAACTCAATTTTCGAGCACTTTTCCAAAGTCATTGGTTTTTCGAAATAATTCAGACTCTCTTCAAGCTTTACAAGTCAATATTGCACGTACAATTCATAACATACGACTTGAATTTGTGGAAAAACTGCTCATCCATCATGCAACGAACCAAAGTGGTAGAATTCTAATTTTTCAATGGGCGTATTGAAACTAAATTTTTTTTCTATTTCCTTTATTTTGCAATCTATTTTACAAGAAAAATATTAAGCAAAATTTATAAGTAACTGCGCGCCCGGTACGTGCTTCGCTACGTATCATTATAGATTGTTTTAAGGAGAGTAAAACTACGTTCTTACTTTTATCCTATTTCTATCACCCTCAAAGATAAATGCTATTCAAAAAATTACCAAAATTTATCCCCTTAAAACTCAAAATTTCTAAAGAGTATCAGACACCTATCCAATTATTTTTAACAAGCTCTTTGGTACTTTCTGAATTTTTGTGATATCTTTATTAAGCCCGGAGATACTGAGTTACTGATTTTACCCTTTTTTACCCGTAAACCGCTCGTCGGATTTTGTGCAAACTTTACATAAACCATCTACTGAATAGTCGGAACAAAGCCTAAACATTTGGTTCGGATAGGTGAGCCCGTTCTTGAGTTATAAAATTACAACGAAAAGTGGCATTAATTTACATATATAGAGATAGATAAAAAATAACTTATTCTATTAAGTTCCAGTGAACTTAATAAATTTTAAAAAGAGTTTTTGGTTAAAACTGATTATTAATAATTATGTTTAACTTCTTCTAAAGGGTAAATCAAGAACATGTAATCTCTGAAGTCGTCGAATCTGCTCACTATCGTCTAGAAGTGATATAGTTAACCAGTTGGAGTGATTGCTTAGTCTATTCAAACATCTCTCGCTGTAATTATTAATCTCTTCCTTTTTTGTGATCATTCCTAGGTCATTATGTAGGCAGCTGTTACTCATAAGCCAAGGGGCATTTGTCAATAATCGTAATGTTTTTGATTGATATCTTTGGAGTATTTCAGCATTAGAATTGTTTGTTGCACCATATATGCAAACTGTCTTTAAAGTTGTTTTGTATAGCATGGTCTTGTGTCTTAAACTCAATTCTGAGAGCCAATCAATTTTCTAGTTTTAATATTTAAGTGTTCTCTCTTAGATTTGATATGATCCTTCCATGTTAGTCTTTTATCCAAATGGAGACCTAAGTAGTTTACTTTGTTTGATTTTGGTATTGTATTTCCATTCAACGTTAGTGTTGGGCAATCACCTTTTCTTAATGTAAAAGTCACATGGGTTGAATTCTTTGTATTAATGATCCCAAAATTAATGAATGAATCTATATGTATATATAAAAATCGTATAAAACATGTATAGTAATTCATAAAATGAGAACGGCTGGGCCGATTTCTGTACAATTTTTTGTCAGTTGTTCGTATTTTCGAGGAGGTTTTACGGAAGAAAATTTTGGAAAATCCCTCCGGAAAATTGGAAAAATCAAGTTTTTGTATGAAATTTTGTGTGAAATAATTTCTTAATGGTTTTTCAAATGGAAAAAATAGAAATTTCTCAGTCAAAATCCCATAGATGGCGTAATACGTTGACTTAGATTTTGTGCAATCTGACAGGTGACGCAAGGCCAATCACAAGAAATCTGTGGGATTAATCTCGAATTTCCCTGATTTTCGCACGGTCAGCTGTACGTTGCATGTTCGCGTCAGCTGTACGTTGCATGTTCGCGTGTTGGGAAACCGTTTTCGTTATTTGTTTTTGCGCCGGAATACGCAAAAAAAAACCATGGTTACGACATGATCACGACGGTCATATTATTTTTTCTATAACAATATTTGGTTGTCGAAAACAAGTAATAGTTATTTTTGTTTCATTTCATCATATATTTTGTCACGATAATCAAGCATTTGTTTGAATTGTATCATTTAATGATTTCTTTTCGTAAAAATTTCAAAATGGTTATCATTTAAAAATAGTATGATTTAAAAAAATTAATTCGACAAAAATAACATTTCATTCAAAATCATTAAAAATTAAAAATAATCATTAAATATTAGGTGAGACAACAGTATGATTACAAAATAATCAAGCTATGATATTTTTTTAATAATAATTTGCTTTCAAGTGTTCTTCTTCTTGCTGAATAAATTTTTATTATTTTAAAAGTCAAAAAAAGGAACAAAAATTTTGAAAAATTAAAGAAAATTTAAAAAAAATTAAATTGATAAGTACAATAAATATGTTGCCGTAAAAAAGCATAGATTGTCGATTTCAATTGTAGTCATATATATGATTATTGATTGATGCTTAAATTAAACATAATAATGATAACTGGTAGCCATTATTATTTTAAACATAATCATACAATTCAATCATAGTATGTTGCTCTTCGATTATGGTTACCACAACCATATTTTTTCTTTGCGTGAAAACAAATCGAAAAGCATTGTTTATCAAACTGCTCTCTACTGATTCCATTCAAATAAATTACATTGAAAATTAAAATATTTTTGTTGTTTTATTACTATAAAGTTTGTCTGAAGGCTTAAAATTTGGGCGAGGCGAAGTTCACGTGCTCCACTAGTTTTCTATAGTTTATTTTAATACTCACTTTTAATAATCTTTCAATTTTTCTTGTAAAAAATAAAACTCAATTTATTTTTGTTTTTAACACAATTAATGTTTAATTTTTAAGAATAGCTTTAAAAAATACAAGTTTTGTTTTTTTTTGTTTTATTTTTTTTTTTTGCAGAATATTTAAGTTAAAAAATGTCGAAAGTTTAAATATTTTTCTTGTTTTTATGTGATAAAATTACAATACTAAAAATAAAAAATATTTGACATAAAATATATGTATAGTATATGTATGTATTTTAGGGGTGGGGGGAAGGAGGGGAGAAGGCGTGTTTATTTTTATATGTGTTTAAATGTATTGATTGTTTGATTGGTACAACTGTTAAATGGTGATTTAACAATTGAATTTATTAAAAAAAAAATTTTTACAAATATTTATTATTTGTATGTTAAAAATAAATGTATAAAATATAAAATACAAGTAAAAAAATAGAGATTAAAATTGAATACATTAGAAGAAGTTTAACAAACAATTGAAAAAGAAAATAATTAAGCATAAACAATTTTTTTTTCTTTAATTTTCTTAACTCCCAACTTGCACAATTTCATTTTTTTTTTTTTGTAATAATTTCTTTAATTTTTCAAAATTATTATTTTCAGTTTTTCTTTATTTAAACTTAACAATTTAACATATGCTGTTGCTAGTTTTAGGATTTCATTACATTTTTTTTATTCATTTATATTATTTTTCTCTTTTTTTATTAATAATTAAATTACTAATAAGAAAAAGTAAAAGTGAATTCAATAAAAAAAAAAAAAAATTTAAAAACAACATAAAACTATGACATTTATTACTACAATTAATAATAATAATGATAATGATAAAAAAACATGCTTAAATTATATTTAACGACGACTTGCATACAAACTATGATTGTAATTGTAAAAAAAAAACTAACTTTAATAAAACTTATTTTGTGTATGTAATTAAAACAAATTGTTTAATTGAAATAAAATTAAAAACATTCTGGCATAACATGTATGAATGTTGCCTCGTGTTTTAAGAATTATATTTTCAAATTTTCATATTATTTTATGTTTGTTTTATTTTTTAATGTTTTAATTCCCATTTGTTGTTTATTTTTATACTTAAATTGTTAAACATAACAAACAAATAACTTTTATATTTTTTATAATTATATATTGTTTTTTAAATTTTTTATTTTTTGTTAGTTAATTTCCTCTACGACCGGCCAATAATTTTCAAAATCAATATATTTTATTTTTCTTCTTCTGTTGAAATGTGTCTCGGTATCCTTTCACTCTACATTTCTGTTTTAATTTTTTTAGTTTTATTTCTGTTCAATTTAAATAATCACTTTTGCATTGTTTTGCATATTTTTTTTTGTTATTTATATTTGTTAAAAATACGAAAATGTATTCTAATGATGTTTATTAAGAAATAATTTTTGACATCTAAATTTTGGAAAAAAATAAATTTATTTACAAAAACATAACCAAAAAGAATTTATTTAAATTTTTTTTGTTTACTTTAATAATATAATTAATTTCTAATTAATATTTCAATTTTTCAACTTTTTTTGTTTATCGATAAGTTTTTATTACCTCAAGTTTACGAATAGTCATTGAATTTTCTTCAAAAATTTTCACTGTTTTACACTAAAAAGGTCCTTGTGTTAGTGTAAGAATTCAAAGCATTAAAGCTGTTTTCAATTAAAGTTTTTGTTGTTTATTTTATCGCTTGTTGAGTTTAAAAATTGTTTAATGTTTTTTTCTTGTGTTTATTCTTTGTTTAATATTTTTGTTTTTTTTTTTGGACTTTTGGACCCTAGTTTATATAATTATTATTTTTATTCGGTTTACTTTAACTTGAAATCATATTCAACACAAATTTATTTTAATAGAAAACAATGAATTGGCCTAAAGAAATGAATTTTTAACTTAAATAAAAACCATGTGTTTCTGTTATCTTTTTAGTTTTATTTTTTTTTTGCTCAAAGTAGGAACTTTTTCATACAGTGTAAGTGTGCGAGTTTGTATTTTAATTACTTTATTTGCTTGTTGGATTGGTTTTTAATATTTCTTTTTGTTCTGTTATATAGTGATTTTAATTACTATTGCAAGAAATAGTTCAAAAGGTTGGATGTAGGAGTTGGGGTTGGGAGACAAAGTGTAGGTCACATTGATATTTTCAAAAAAAAAAAAAAAAAATTTACTAACTATTCTCTTAAAGTTCCAACAAAATTTTAAAGTAAATTATTAACCAAAATACATCAAAATCTTATATACAATAAAGAAAACTCATTGGAACACAAAATTGCTAAAAAAAAAAAATCCATTAATCTTAACCATGTTTGTTAGCCACAATCATACAATTCAATCGTAATATATATGTTGCTGTTAGATTATGATTGATACAATAATGTTTCTTTGTTTGTAGCTGGGGTCAAAAACCAATGTTTTTGCCAGCTTAAAAAAATATTTTAAATAAACAAAAGCCGTTATGCTTTACAACTTGTAGGACTGCACAATTTTCTTGAATATTTTGTTGTTGCTCTATATCTCTTCAAACATTGGTAAGTGAGAGGACAACAGGAAGTGCATTCGAAATAAAAAAAAATTTTGTTGATAAATAATTTTTAAAGGGCTTTTGCGATGCAGTTTACGCTCACATTACACAACCGATTTTAATAAAAAAAATATACTATTTGAAATTAATTTTACTACAAATCTGCATAATCTTAATCTTATTAAAATTGGTTTAGTATTTTAGGAGCTATAAGCGTTTAAAGTTGCTACTAACAAATAAGTTAAACATATGAGTGTATCATAAACTAACGAAACATGTTGAATCAACATTGTTGATACAAATCGTTTCTGCAAAGTGTTTTTGTTTATATTACAAAACACTAAAAAAATTGAGTATAGAATGCAACATGATAGAACTTCTAAATGTACATAAATTTTTGTATATCCATATATATTTCGATTAACTGCCTTTTGAACTTGCAAACTCAAGTGACAAAATTTTTATTTAATTTGTGAAACAAATTGGCAAAAATTGTCCGCGAATCTACAGAAATTTATTTTGTGAAACAATTTACAAAACATTTGTAATTTTGGCAAAAATGTGTCTAGAGTTTTCAAAAATGAAAAAAAAAAAACAACAAAATTCATAATTTTGATTTTTTATGCAAAATTTTCTTTTACTAAAACATAAACAATTTCTATACTAAAATCAAATCTATATGATTATAATAATCCAAAAATTTATTATTTTATTAACTTTTTTTGTAAATGTTTAATTTTGTTTTTGTTTTTTGTTTTAATATATATATTATATTTAAATTAATTTTTCTTGTTTCTTAATCAAGAGAAATGCAATTGACTTTTTTAAAATACTAATTTTAATTTATTTTATGTATAGTATAATGCAATGTATAATATAATTTATTTATATATTTTGTTTAAGGTTTTTTTTTTATTAAAAATTTTATTATTATTTTGACACTTACATGCATGTTGAAATTTTGTTTAAATTTTATTTTTTTTGTTCTAACATTTTTATTTTCCTCACAAGTTTTTTTTAAATTATTTTTTATCGTATTTGTTTTATGTTAAAATATGTTTTGTTTTTTTTTTATATTAAATACTTAAAATAATCAACACTCAGTTATAAATAATTTAATTTAAGCTACTTGCTAAAATGTATTTTTCTTTTATTATTTAATTTATTTTTTTTATAATATTAATATGTATAATTTTTTATGTATGTATATGTATATAATTTATTTTTTAATATTTTGTTTTTGCCTTTTTAAGTTTTCTTTTTCTATCTTTAAAATGATTTGTTTCAAACGATTGTTCTTTATTTACGGTTTAAGTTTTATTTTATAACAACCCTGTGTGTGTGTTTTTATTTATTTATTTTTTTTTTTTTTTGATTTTAAATATTTACTTAATAAAATGTTTAAAAAAATTAATTATTTATCTTCTTTAAAATAATTTAATAAAATAATATACATTTTATTTGAAAAATCTACCACAAATAAGTTGTCCTTTTTAAAATAAAACTCAGGTGCTGCTGTTAAAAAAAACACTAAAAATATATAAAGGTTTAAAGGTTTAAAGAAAAAAAAAATAATAATAATTATTATAAAAATTAACTTTTATCTCAAACAATTTAATGCGAAATCTGCTGGACATTTTATTTAAGTGTGATATTTAAGCGTTTTTTTTTTGTTTAATAATTTGCTACTAGCTGTTGTTGTTTGATATGTATTTAAAGTGGTTGTTTTGCAACACTATTTCTATTACCTTCTTAAACAAAATTATAATTTAGAAAATGTAAAAATATTCAAGAAAAATATTAGAAAGAACTTTTTAAAAAAAAAAAATTTAAGCTGCAATGCTGTGTAACTTGTCTCTGTTCAGTAGGGTTTCTTATCTGAAATCTATATTCGAAAACGAAAGTTTTTAAGAATTTTGTTTGTGTAAATACACGATGTCATGTTGTAACTTCAAACAAAATCGCTGTAACATAAAGCCCACAACTAAATCGGCAGCAACAACTACTAGTGCTGTCAATATGTTGTACAATTTTCTTTCTATTTTTTATTGCGTTAAATAGTGAAAACTTATTCTCTTGTTGACAAAATATTGTAAAATAAATTAATAAAAAAAACATTTGTATTAGATTAACGACGTTTTTAAAATATGGTTTTTGAAGAACAGGTTTTTGTTTCTTACACATATTCTATTTTATTTTTGAATTTTTTTACAAAATTTTTTAAGTCTCAATTTGTAGTAGAAACATTTTGGCGTCTTATCACCATTTTGCATTGTAATTAATCTTTGAGATGCTCACTGCATTTCCGCTGCCAAAATATGTTGATACCAATAGAGGCCAATGTATGGCGTTCATGCTATTTTGAAAGCGTTTTTCAAAGTAGTCAGTCTTTGATGGCATATTAGCGCGGTTAAATTTCTCGATTGAGCCGCTAGTTCAAGTCATGTTAATTTATAGCCCAAACAAATATTAACTAGTTCTTTCGGCGTTTGTTTCAAGTCAGCTCTAATCATTGGCAGACAATTTTTAGATGAACGCTGTGGTTGAGACAGATTCCTAGTTAAGTTGCCCAAAAACGACTGGCGCTGACATAGCTTACGCGCTTTTAAATATCTTATTAAAATAAACGAATTATTTATTTAATGGCTATTATTTGTCAAAGTAATAATTGTTTTAATTTTTAAATATCCTTTACAATACAACTAGATGTCGCTATTAGACACAGGGCGTCTTTAATACGTAAACAGCTTAAACGGGACATGATATTTTGTTTTTACATTTTGTAAAATGTAGCAAAGCGTAATGCTATAACAAAGAAAATTTTTCATGAATATTTTCTTTTAAGGCAAAATTCGTATGCCAGGAATTCTTATCAGTTTAAATTAATTTTATTAAAAAAAAAATTTGCACATTTAACATTATAAGAGCGGCAAGCGTTTTTTAACTGTCAAAGTGTGACGCTGTGGACCAATGACAGCGTTAGCTATTGAAGTTGACTGCATTACAACAGTTCTTTTTTTTTTTTGCTTTTTGTCAAATAAGCCTTTAATAAACCTAAAATATTTTTTACGAATACGGCCCTTTATCTTTAATAAATAACTAATCCTGTTCATTACACCACATTGAAGCACTTGTTAAGGTTTATCTCTTATGCTCGGCGCACAATTGGGACGAACGACGAATTTCGCCAAACACGACGAACTCTTCGGTAAAAATTCGCTGTGCAAATTCATCGTGTGAAGCACAACAACGACGAAAAAGTAACTTCTTTTATAGTTGATAAAATTGTTTACTGTTTGTGCAAAGAAAAAACAAAAACAATGAAGAATTTAATTTTTTGTGAAACTCAACAAAACAATAAATATAATTTCTGTAATAATAAAAACTTTTTTACGTATAAGTAAACGTTTGCAAAGAATATTTGTTATAAAATAACAAAAATTTTGTTTGTGTATAACAGCTAATAGTGTGACCATATGAAAAAAGATCACTTAATAAACTTAAACATTTGCAAAAACACATATAAAAACAAATTTTTGAACTTAACTTTTTTATACTTGTTTTAAATGTTTTAAAATAAAAAATAAAACAATTATTAAAGTAAAAACTAACTTTATTTTCTTAAAAAGTTGAGAAGTAAACCCAAATGTAATAAAAAAATGGTCACCTTGTACCAATTTGTTTGTCGTTCGCCGGCGTAAGAAATAGAAATAAATCTAATGCAGTGTTCGCCGCGTATAGCGAACTTCGACTGACGCCACAATTGTATGCATTCTCATATACACAAATGTGTTTTAATTTTGATGACGAATATTCGCGACGAAAAATTCGTCGTTCGTCCCAATTGTGCGCCTAGCATTAAGTGCATTTTTTAATACAATAAGAAAAATCTACTTTTCCATCCTTGCATAAAGCAAACTCACTGACACTGAAAAAATAATAATTGATTTCGCTTTGGAAGATCTTTAAATGCGATATGCAAAACTTAAATTAAACTTCAGAACTTATTTAAGGAATATTTTGAAAAATGAAATTTGACAACCACAAATCAACTGAGACAATTATTTTACTTGGGATAAATGGGTATCATTGGTTCCGGGAAGGAAAAATGTAATGGAAAAAAATATTGATTGAGATGTACTTAAGATCCAACAATTCATTCCTGGAGTAAAAGCCCTCCTCAAAGTAGATTTAATCTAAAATCTAAGTTTATAAGTGATACTAATCACCTGAAGGTAATAAAACCATTTGAAAGATATGTTAAAATTAATGAAGGTAAAAACAATATATATACTGCAACAACCAAATATTTTGAAACGCTTTCCATAACCGCGAAACGGAATGAATAATAAGGCCTAAAACATTTCTTTAATGATTTAAAAATGATTATAATCTAATGGTTATGAATTCAAATTTGTTGCTATTTAGCTTTTAATTAAAGATTTCAAAAATTAAGTTTCCCACCTTACAACTTTTGTTTGAAGTTACATTGAAGTTCGGCTTAGCCGAATGGTTATTTCTTTAATTTTTCAAAAAATATTCTTTTTTTCTGACAGTATTTAGCTTTTTAAAAATAAAATTTTAAATAATGTAAAAAAATATTTAATTTAATCATTTGTTGTATTTGTTTCTTTTTTTTTTGTTTTAAACATTTAAAATATTGTATGTATATTTACTGTTTTTTTTGTTTGTTTATTATTTTTATATTTATCGTCGTTGGGATAAATATTACATTTAAAAAAATTATGTATTTTGTTTTGCTTTTGTTTTACGGAAAATTTAGTATCATGTGTCAATTATTTTTTTTTATGTTTTTTTTTTATATTTTTCTTTTTATCAAGTGCAATTTTTCACAAGCCTTTAAATTTTGTTTTTTGCAATTTTCTATGTTTTGTTTTACAGTTGTTTTGTTTTTTCTTTTTTCTTTTGTTATTTCAATAAGACATTTTTGAAGTAATTTTTCATAATATTTTTATTTGAAATTCCATTTTAACATTTTTTTCAATTGTGAAAATAGCACTTTTTCAGAGATTAAAAAAAAATTTCGTTTTAAAATTGTTTTTGTTTTATATATGTATATATAAATTTAGGTAAGTATATGTATGTATGTTAATTTTATATATGTACGCATATATAAGTATGAATGTATATATTTATATCTTTTGATTTGTCTTTAGTTATTTTTTATTTTAAATATGTTTTCCTCATATGAAATTCCTTTTGAATCGTTTGTTTTACATTTTTTTCTTCAACAAAAAAGTCATAATTTTTTTCTATGTTTAATAACAAGCTCATTTTTGTTTTATATATTTTATTTAGAAATTATAAAAAATAAAAGTTAAATTATAACATCACCTGTCAGTTGTTAGTCGGTTTCAGTTCTCTGCACAATCTTTTAATGTTATTTATTGATTTTTTACTCATTTTGTTTATACTTTTTATAAATTCAATTAAATTTAGCTTCTTTCTTTGTAAAGTTAAGAAAAACTGAAATAAAATGCAATTTACTTAAACAGCTGCTTTGTATTCGATATGAAATAAACAAAAGGTGGTTTTCTGCAGCCATTTCTACCGTAAACAAGTTTCTAATTCAAAGGAAAAAGTTATAAAATAGATGTAAAACTATATATATAAACTAAACTGGCATAATCACCAGTGAAATGCATATAAACCAGCTTAAACCCAACAACCAAATAAATGTAATTGAAAAATTATGGGAGCATATCCCAAAAAATTTAGTAAATTATAGAAGTAAAACTTTATAATAAAATTTAAAAATATTTTTTAAATTCTTAACCTTTGAATTTCTGCTGTTAAATTCGTTTTAGTTTGTTTTTAGATTTTTAGCAGATTTCAATTGGGGACTAGTCCTGTCATAGGAAATATCTATAGCCTATTAAACGATTGCTCTAGCACGCCTAAATTATACAACTGTATTTAAATAAGTTCTAAATTACATTAAAATAAGTTCAAACTTGAATTGTGGTCACAAAAATCGATTCGAAAAAAAAATATGTTCAAACATACAAATGCAAATTCGAACAAATTCATTTTCGAAACGTGTTATTGATTAACCCATTTTGTGTATGCAAATAAATTTTAAAAGTCTGGGGGCAAATTACGTCATTTAAAATCGATCAAAAATAAGAGAATTCTTGTTAACGTCTCTTTACCGACAGCAAAATGTAATCGTACTTGTGTTCTAATACCTACAATTTCAATCGCTATCAAATCATGTAATTTGCTCTCTATCTTTAGATTCCATTAAACTAATTTTTTATAATTTAAATTTCAATTAAATTAATTCAAGTTTCTTAATTTTTTCTATTAATTCAATTAAATTGTCTTGTATTTTATTAGATTAAAAGTTTCATTCTACTTTGTTTTGTCTAAACTATATTAGCTAATTTCAATTTTTGTTGTTGTTTTTGTTTATTAAAACTAAACTATTTAAATTTGTTGTTTACTTATGTTAAGTTTATTTAGTAAATACAGTAATATAAATATATTTAAGATTCCCATTTTCTTTATTGTTGTTAATTTTTTAAAAAAATATATGAGTAACACGAAAAACAAAATACGTTTTTTTTTATTTATTTAAAACGAAACACAGTTTGATTGATTTTGTTATTCTATTTATACTTTACAAACACATATTCTGTCATGTATGCTCGCTTAGGTTTTTCTTTAGTTATTGAATCAATTATTGTTTTTAATCTAATATACAATATGATTTTAAAAATATGTTGGTTTTTAGAGACGAATATAAACTACAATTGTTTTATCAATGATTTTGAAAATCTATTTTCAATACTTTTCACATCGGTTGGCGGGTAAATGTAAGGTTGCTGCAATGTTTGATTGTTCGAGATGCTCTTGTTTTTGCGGAGAATGCTGCTTTTGATGTTTATTTATATAAAACAGCTCTATTTAAAGAAAACGTTAATTTTTCTTAATTATGTTAAATGATGATAAAAGTTGTATTTTTTTGTTATTATGTATGATTTTTTTTTTTTAATTAAGTTTTCTTCAATATTTTATTGATTTCTTTCATTTTGAAAAATAAATGTAAACAAATAATTTCAGATTAGTTTTTAATGTATAATAAAGGCCTGTCACACATTCCGATCGAACTAGTTTCAATTTCGTACTTTTAACACCGATTCTTTCTGTTTTAGCTTTTTTTTTAATCACAAATATTTTTATAGCTTAAGGTGCCACTTTATATTTTTTGACATGTACAGCTTATGGAGCAATTAGTTATTTAACTTCACTTAAATTGTGCACATTCATGCGAATAAGCAAATAAAAATTTATAAAAAAATTTGGCTTCAAATTTCGTATCCCACTTTTAAACGAAATTTATGTCTGTCATATACCGCATAATGGAAAAATTTACAACCTTTGTGTAACAGCTGTATGTTGGAAGACAAAAGTATTTTTTATTTAATTTCTAAAAAATAAAAATACATATTTAAATATTTGACGACGTACTTTGCACGTAAATTTTTCAAATTTGTATAGGCTGTTTTTCTTAAGCCGAGAACAATGTCAGCCGGTTTGGGAGTTCTAGATTGTTTTTAAGGTTAGCTGAGTTTGATTGTTACTTTACGTCTTGACGAGCCATCAATTTGTTTAGACTAGAACAAAACGTCGGCAGAGCAACTGTCAAAAAATGTTTTTTGATATAAAGAAAACGTAAAAAGTGTATTTTGGTGCTATTTTTATGTGTCGTCTCTTTATTTCATATTCAAAATGCCTTTTAATATCAAACATCGCTGTTCGAACAAATGTTTTGACAACGCTGATTAAACAAGAACAAAACATCGACAACAGCGGCCCACATGTTCGCACAAAAAATTGTTCGTTGTTCGAACAAATCGATGGCTGGTGTAGACCGTAGGTTATGGATGAAAATAACTGAACCGCAGAAACGAATGAATACTGCTTAAATTTATTTCGAAAATCGTCTTTTAGTTAGGGAATGTTACCATGAGCTATATTTGTAATATCTTGTTCAGTGTTAAGGTTCATTTTTATGCGCAGCAAAAATTGCTTTATGCGGAAGGAAAAAAAATCCGAAAGTGCAGGATCGATACCATTAGTTGCGAAAGGTATAGGATACTGATTACCAATAATTCGGGCCCGAAATTATGTTGTTGCAACATAAGAACACATACACTTTTCATTCATCTTACTAAAAGAAATATGTTGCAACTGCTTTTTTTTTTCTTGTAAATATTTATAATTGGCGACTTATTTCTGCTTTTAACGTCTTTAGAATATTTTCAGTGCTATAAGCAAATTTGACAGACAAAATTATGCAGACCCATGCCGAGAGTGCAAAGTAGAATAGCCAGCCTCAGCGTTCACATGTTCGAAATCATCTTCAGATATTAATGGCATAAATTATTTGTCAAATAAAGTCATTGCCTTAGATATTAAAAATATTTATCCGTGTTTTGCTTTAATTTAAAAAAAGTTAGTTTCACCCATTAAAAATTACTAAAAAATGTTAAATTTTAATCGATTGTGGGGTTCGGTAAATATTTTCTTCCTTTCCCCTGGAACCACGGCTGACTAGACAATCGTCAGCCAAAATTAAATGTCCTAAAAAGCGAGGCTCTGATCCACAAAAATTTGACATGTAGCATTTCCTATAGGATAATAAAAACCTGCAATTACTCTTATACATATTTTATAGATTAATTTAGATAAAAGAAAATTATTCTCTTTAATTTACATTCTTTACTTCGCCAATTAAAAATTGTAAAACAAAAAATTTCGTACTTTTAAATAATAAAAAAAATGGCTCCATTATCCTTAAATACAGAGTTTCACTAATTATTTAATATGCACTCGGCAAATGTTATTCAAATACGTTTAGTAATTTTTTTTAATGGTTTGAGTAAAAATATCAAAACATTTAAACATACAAACATTCATATTTACTATACCTATTAGTGGAATAGGATTTAAGGCAAATATTTAGTATTTCTATAGACGATGTTAGATGATTTAATTTTTTTTTCGTCAGTTCGTGTAAATTATGGACACACGAAACTTTTGAAACACCGACTGTCTTAATACAAAAATATAAATATTGCATATTTGCCTGAATATCGCGATTAAAGATGGCGTATGTGTTATTCTTTGTTGTTGTTAATCTGTGTGCCAAATTTCATTTAGTTCCGTTCAACAGTTTTTGCGTGATTGAGTAACAAACATCCAAACATACAAACATTCACATTTATTATATTAGTAGGTTTTGAAAAAAGCTTCAAATATAAAGCAACCACTAAAATTTGAGTGAAAAAAATATAATTATTTAAATTGTTGCGTTGATAATAATTTGAAACAATTTCTTAAGTCGGAACTACTAATTGTATATTTTTAATCCTTTTTTTTAATGGAGAATGATAAAATATATATAAGTATGTGTATTTTAAAATTTATAACCCACCCAAACAAAAAAAATTCGAATTTTGTAAGCAGTTGCACTTTATTCCCTAAAGCTGGATTCACCCATAAAATTTTAGTTCAGAACAAATGTTTTTTATATTGAGTTTGACGTTTTACTTTTGAGAGAGATTATTTTGTTCAGAAAGTTTTTTCTTGAATTGGTTTAATTTTAATTCTTGTTCAGAAGAAACTGAATTGGGATGCCATTTTTTTCAATATTTACATGAAAATTGAATTTGGTTGCCACATCACACAGTGCATTTATTATACAAAAATAAATTTCTTTTGCAAACAAATTGACTTTATGCACTTCAAATAAAAATAATAATTTTAGTTATCTTCTATCCGACATTTTCTTCACATATATTTTAATGAAATAATTTACGTTTGTATTTATTTACATAGTTTGCTAGCGATGCTGCCACTTTATATTATTATATTATATGGCAGCTTTGTGTTTTCGGACAAATTTTCTGAAATGGGTGAATTGTTCTGCAGAAAACTCTCAGTAAAAAATGTTATTCTCCGGAAAAAATTTTGTTCAGAACAAATGGGTGAATTCACCTTAACCGTATTGCATCCATGGAAATGCTTAAATTGTTAGCATACGAAGGCACAACAAAATATGTCTTCAGATTGTTTTTTATTTCAGCAGTAGAAGAGAGGAGACACATTCATTTCAATAGTAATTCTTTATTAAATTCCTGTCTTACTTACTGCCACCTTTTTAAGCAGTGCGTAGAGGGAAGGCATGATGAAACTCTTTCTGGAAGAGACAAAAGTAGCGCTTGCTAGTATGAATTGCAGAAAAGAGATCAACGAAGTGGGACATTGCATATAAAAAGCATGCCTTGTAGAAGCGCTATTGATAGCAGGTAAACACTAAGTAAGCGATTTAAGGAGCGATCTTGGTTATAAAGTTTTCCATACTAGAAAATCTTTTAAATGGTTTTTTGTTGTTGTTAGTATTGCCAAGAAAATAACATGAAGAGATTATTAGTATTAAATTTGAATCAATGAATTTGAATTTTTTTTTTCACAGCTAAAGCCTGGTATGCAGTTCTGTCTGAATTTCAGGCAGCCACACGAAGTATATGTAAAAAAAAACTGCAAATTATGTGTAAAATATATTCAGCCAACTTTCTGATCGCAGTATGAAAAGAAATGTAAACGAGAATTTTGGGACAGGGACGCATTTTTTAATTAACAAAAACAAAGATTAATGTTTTGAAAATTTTTTGGTCAATGAATCTTTTGCACTTCGTACATTATTGCGCTTTCGCATATTTTTTTTAACATTCGTAAATATTTTTACGTTTTTTTTTTGCCATTTAAAATTCAGGCAGAACTGCCTACTGGCTTTATTATTACGAAAATGAAATTTTTCGACATTTTCACGAATGCATCATTGTACTGCATTTATATATTAGAGCTTGACATTAAAGACTGTTTTACATTAAAAATAAAAAATAAATAAAATTTGTATACCTAGTTTGTATTTGTCATTATTATATGTTTGACATCTTCTTTGACTTGGTAAAACCTTTTGGCGTAGAATACGTCTTACCTTACGGTATAGGGAGTCATGTCAGATTGTTATTGTTGTAATCTTTATTTCATTGATTATGAGGCAACGGCGAGATAACTTTTTTTAAAAAATTTTTCGTAGGTAAATGAAGATGTTATCTTTTGTTTGATATACATTTAATATTGGTTGATATCTTCCTAATATTTAAATTTCTCAAATGAAAATTGTTTAAACAAATAAACTCAAACATATGTGTGGTGTTTGGTTGAGTGTTTGAGTTTGTAGCGTGAACACAAACTATGCTGCTGTTTCAGTGTGTACACAAACCTTCGGCTGTTGTTTTGCATTGGTACTGTGTATTTTCATCCAAATGTTTCTCAAGTTGACAAGGAAATGATGCTGTATAGTACATTAATGAAATATTCCCCTCTAACTACGCAAATCAACAGACACTTCCCCGTTGATACAGATGTCAGTATGCTTATTGGTGGAGATTGTATTACAGATATAACTTAAAATACCAGATTGGCGAAATATATGAGCGATACATTTAATTTGGATTATATTTGAAACGATGCTCCCACAGCTATTGCTAACACAACCATTGACTTAGTTTATTTTTCCTACCATAAGCTTACATATGTATGTATATTATCAAAAGTAACTATCAAATAAATAAATTCATTTGCTTTTATTATTTATCATTTATTGGTATATATGCTTTCTGCCTTATCGGATGGCGTATTCTACGTTTAACATAATGGCCTGCAGGGACAGTCCAACAACAATGGACAACTGTCTGCTGATTTTTTAAAAAATTTTGTTTTGTTATAAAATCTGTTACATGTAGATGATTTTTTTTTTTTGGAAAAAAAAATATTTTATTTCAATACTTGAAAACTATTGCAAAAGTAAATATGTTGTTTTTGCATAATTTAAAAAATTTTACCGCATTTTTCAATAGAGCTGTTTTGTAAATAGTTTTATGTAAAAAAATCATTACCTGTGATGTCCTTAAAGCTGCTTCAAGGATGTTGGGATGTAAGTTTGACGAATGATGACAACGACAACGATTTTAATGACAACTTTGTTTATTTAACTATTATTTATTTAACGTCTTTCACTTTTTTCGATTTTGTAAAACGACATTGCATTTAGTTTGTAGATTAAAATGTGCGATAGTTTTTTTTTCTTTGTTTCTTTTATTTTTAATAAATCTTTTATATATATATTTTTTTTTGTTTTATATTTTATATGTTATATGTATATAATATTTGTTCATATCCTAAATTTAAGTTCACATCCAATAGTAAGAGATAATTATGTATAAAAAAAAAACAAATTTTAGATTTAAAAGAGGATTGATTAGTTATTAATATTACAAAGATATATACTATATATATTTTTTTAAAGTAGAAAGTTCACATCAATTTTCTTTTGCTTGTTTATGTATCTGTAAGTGTGTGTGTTTTTTTTTATAAAATAAAAGTTTTTATATAAAATATTTTTAAAAAGTTAAATTAATTAGCATAAAAAATATTTAAAAAAAAAGTAGATAAATGAGAAAAAAATAAAAGAGTATAAAAATTAAAAGTAATAAAAGTTTAGATAAAAAAGAATTCAAACAAAACAATGTTTTTAGAACATTTTGATTTCATTACTTGCTAATTTTTCTTGTTCCGTTTAAATTTCTACTTAAGTTTTAATATAAAGAAAAAATAAACAAAAATCAAAGTGGGTTGGTTATGAGGTAAGTTGAAGGGGTTAGGGAGAGGAGGTGGGGATATGGAGATGTTAAAAGAGGGTTTAATTTTCCAAATTAATTAATGTAAATTGCTACAGTTGCTGATTTTTTGTTCATTTTTGTAATAACTATTTTTGCAGTAGATTTTTTTTTTTTAATTTTTTCTGCCTACAGTTTTTAACTTAAAATTACTAAATATTAAAATCAATTTTAAAAATTGTTCTTTTTTCTTGTTTTTGAGATGACTTGGCTTCATTTCTTTGTAGTTGTTTTGTCCTCACTGCAATTAGCTTTACTTATTGTTATTTATTTATATTCTCTTTTTGTTGTTGCTGAGTTTTATTTTTATTTATTTTTTAGTATTATATACTATAAAATATGCTGCCTTTAATCATTGTTATTTTATATATTGTTTTCTTATTATTATTATTATTATTATTATTCATATATGTATGTATATATATTTATTAATAATATAAATCTTCAATCTCTTTAAAAGATTCATGCGGGTAATAATAGATTTTTAGTTGTATATAAATAATAGTGTGTTTGTTGTTGTTGGTGGTTGTTGTAGTGGTATTGTTGTTGGTGATGGTGGTGATTGTATTGAAATTGATGAAAATAATTATAATTGGTTCAGATATTTGATTTCGAAAAACTAACACGTAAATGATTCGATTCAGACAATTGATGATTGTGCATTTTGATTAAAGCCAAAACAGCTTCTTCAACAGAGGACAGTTGCAACAAGGCCATTTTACGATCCTTACTATATTATTTAAAAAGCGACATATAAATTAAGAAAGAAAATAAAAAAAATCAGTACATTAATATTTAAATAAATTTGAAAAATAATAATAAATAAACTTACGGGAAAAATTTAAAAGCTTTTACTTCAAAACTATTAGTGGCAAAGGCTTCTTTTATATCTTCTTCAGTACAAGATGATCTGTAAGATAAAGTAAATATTTTTTTATATTAATTTATTAACAATTAAAAAAAAAACTAATGATCTAAAATAAAAAAGTTTAATTTAAAGGCCCTCATTATAAGTATGACATTTTGACATTTGACTTTGATCAAAAAAACAAATCGAACGAACATTCCGCAAAAATTATCATTATTATGAATGTAATCGTACTGTATGCATAGCTGCCAGATTTGACGATTTATCGTAATTTTGACGATTTTACGTGCTAAAATTAAGTGTTGACGATTTGACGATTTATGCTATGTTTTTGACGATTTTCAAGAATTCAAGTTTACAAAATTTTTCATTACTTTTATATCAACCTTAAACTAAATAAAAATAATTTGTAACGGTTTTTTATGTTATTAATAATAGAACAGAGTGAAAGAGATAAATCTATCATTATTTAATGTGTTTGTGTGGGTAATTTTTTCACTTTGTACATTTTTAACGTAGTATATGCCACATATTATCAACTGATACCTGCAACACGAACAAATATAAATTTGGAAACGCGTTTAAAACAATTTTAGTTTTTTTAAGTAAATTTATTTAAATTATTTAAGTGACAAATTAATATGCTTAAATACTTAAAAAAAAAAGGTAAGTAAAGGTAAAGATAATTATACATTAAAACCTTTAAAATCAAACATTATATTTTCTCTGTCAGTAGAAATTTCATCCATTTTTTATACAAAACTTTGTAGTAGCTAAAATGAAGTTTTAATGGTGTTTTTCACAAGTAACGAACAAGAAGAGGAAAATTAAGAAAGACTGGTTTGCAGATTCAGAAATAAGTTTATGGGCTAAAAAGCGAAACGATGTAGTTTATTTTGGCGTTGTTCTCGTCTTACGAAAATGATTATAATTATTTGTCAATTAGTCCAAAAAGATGCAGCCAATTCATTATTTATTATCTTTTGTATTTATATACATATTAATATTTATTTTTCGAAATTAATTCTAAATTGTATTATATTTATTGTCATGTTCTTAACTTAAAAGGGTCTAATAAAACTATTGATCTCTCTGCATTTAAAAAGTTTGTTATGTTATGCATTTAATAAAAAATGTTTTGTTTTGAAAAATGCTGGTTTTTATTTTGACGTTTTTATGACGATTTGACGATTTTGACGACTTTTTTCCCCAAATTGGACGATTTTGCCCCTATTTTATCTGGCAGCTATGACTGTATGCCAAATGTTTTGCTGAATACCACACATATAATCATATAAAAAAGTTAGTTTTCAACTCATTTTATAAATAAAAGCAAAACAAAAAGGTATTCAAAGCAATATCTATTATATGATTTTAAAGACGCGTTTTTTGTCACCTTTTCTCATGACACAATATTTAAAAAAAAAACAGTGTTTGCAAACTACTTACGGAATGTTACTTAAATGCAATGTCGCCGATGGCGGATAGATGTTTTGATAGTTTTTGCTGCCTGGTTTCTTGAATCGATGCAATGAATTCTGAGAGTAGTCACGAGTTAGGCCGGCATCAGGTTGTCCTTCTTTTGGCAGTTGTACAGCCTGGTGTTTGCTAGCCATAACACGTATCGCCTTACCCCACAAGCGTAATTTATCAAGATGATTCATAGCTAAAATTAAAGAAAAAAAAAAATTTAATTAACGTCGTGTAAAAAAAAAAAAAAAAAAAAAAAAAGATAAAAAATAAAATTAAATAAAAATATCCAATAAAAATTTATAAATAAAATTAACAGGGGGAAAATATAACAAGAGTAAAAGGTTTCCTTTAATGTGTTATGAAAAATTTAGTGATTTTATTTTACTTTGGCTTTAAATTTAATTCAATATTAATAATCAATTTTTGCCAGCATAAATGTGTGAATTTTAATTTTAATTTGTATTTATTTTATTATAAATATATCTCAACAATATTGCAGGGAATACCATGACAAGTCATGGCAAAAGTTTGTTTACATTTATGATGGCTGGAAGCTGCTCAAATATTTACTTTTTAAATTGCAAAAAATATCTCTCTCTCTCTCTCTTTTTCTTTACTACCAAACACCTTTAAGAACATACATAAGATAACTAGAGCATATTCTAACAAATTTGAATAAAGTTTTTATGAAACAGTTTTCAAGTGAAGGGGATACTTAGACAACAACATTTTTTTTTTTTGCATTTTATTTTGTATACTCGACTAAAAGTAGACAAATATATAAAAGGGTGATACAACCAAAACGCACGATGTTAATTGTAAATAAAACAAAAAGATTTTAGAGAATCATCTTAATAATTTTTATTTTGATAGAAGGATCTACGAAAATTATATGTGAAGTAAAATATCTGCGATATGCTCGTCATGGCTTCGGTGACATACTACTATCCGATGGCCAATAATGACAATGCTGATGTTCAATTTTTGGGCATGACGACGAGTCAAGATTGATGGCTATTCTGTCACACTACAGCATGCACAGGTGTTTTCATATTTTCTACAGACCCGGTTTGCTGAATTTTGCATAATTCGCACAATTCTCCCGATTATGGACACATTTGGTCGAAAATGCTGACCAAAAAAATCACCATGTGCACGTAAGGCATTTAGATTTGAAAACCCATTCTCGTTAAAGGCTTCAACAATCTCAAAGCGTTACTTAATTGTTCCTTTTGTCAGACGCAGAAATAAAGAAATGTCAAACTACATGACGTTAAAGTGTGACTTACAATTAATATCGTGCATTATGGGTGGTCTACCCTTTAGTTGCAGCTGCCGTCTAGCTGATGGTGATTGAACTTGTATCTTTTTAACTAAAAGAAAACAATAATATTTTCCTAAAAAAAGAAGAAATACCTTTACACATTAGAGAGCGTATTGCATACTAAAAAAATTCACAATTCACAAATGAAGAACATGCACACCACAATACTGTTACATTCTACAGCATTCGCTAAGTGAACGAATTGAGCACCAGTTTCTCTTGCTTTTGACAACTCAAAATTTTAATAGATTTTTAGTAGAACTAAACACAATTCTTTGATTATAATACTAACTAAAGGGTATGCAAAATATATTTTTATTTTTGAAAATGCTATAAAAAAAGTGTAGCTTTGGCTGTGTGGCACGTAGCGCCGTCCTGTTGAAACCAAATGTTGCCAATAACCTCTTCTTCAATTTTTGTAAACAAAAATTCGTTCAACATGGGCCAATAACGATCGCCATTAACTACGGCCACTCCTTGCTCATTTTCGGAGAAAAATGGCCCAATTATGCCTCTGGACTAAAATCCACATCAAAGCGTGACTTGTTTTGGGTGTATCGGCTTTTCAATGTATGAGTGCGGGTTTTCTGTGCCCCAAAAGCGACAATTTTGCTTGTTTACATACCCGCCAAGATCAAAATGAGCTTCATCTGAAAAGATGATTGACAAAATCGGCCAAGTAATGTCGCAATATTTCCCAGCGTACACACAACCATATTCGTTCAGCGGAAGGATAAAACTTATTATCTGTCAAATCAGACATGAGCTAAGTGTTACCAATCACGAAATAAGCACTAGTGAAAAAAACTTTAGATGGCGGACCCTTTATATAACAAACAGGGATACAAGTTTACCTTTGGCGAAAGAGCAAAAAAAAAAATGATCAAAGATTTTTACAGCGGGTAGCAAAAAGCGAAAATTATAAAATTGTTAGTTGACCGTGTTTAAGAAAATGGTGAATAAAACATACAAAATAAACTTTGTTTAGTTTGAAATTGTTTGAATTACGGGAAAATACGTTTTCCAAAAACATTGTCATACATATATTATCACAGCACAAAACTCAAGTTCTCTAAGGTAACTGAAAGCGTTGAGAGTATGCATTGAGGTTTTTTGCAGTGCTCTGTGGATGTGTATTAAATTTCTGTATTAAATTGAAAATGTTTTCATAAAACACCTGGGGCTGTTTTTTAATACTTAAATATTGTTGTTTTAGGTTTTTAGATAAATTTAAAATGAAAAATAATATCAACTTAAATGTTTTAAATTGAAATTTATTGAAATCAAAGACAATTTAAAATCAATGCTTCCAAGCAGTTTGCAAGATTGTTTTATAAAACACCAAAAAAAGGGATACAAAAGAGTTTAATAAGAAGCAGAACAAATTTAAGAAGTTGTGCAAAAAATTTATAAAAAGAATATTAAGTTGAAAAGGTCTCTTAAAAATACCATTTAGTTTTTTTTAAATCCTTTTCGTTTATAAATAAAATATAATTTTCGCACAAAAAGTATTTTCACATTCTAAAATGTATTTTTCGCCTTAAAAAACTTAAACAAAATCAATTGAAAATTAAACGACAGCGTAATATAAATAAAATGGTGAAAAGAAACAACAAAGTATGGTTTTAAAAATTTATGCAATTTTGCACTTTGTCGTGAAGACAAGTCAGCACACACACGTACACATACACACCACAAAATAAATACGACACCTTTTTTCCATCGGAATACCAAAAAAGAAATGGGAAAAATAAACAAGCAACTGCCAACAAAACACATTTATAGACAAATGTAGGCACTAATAAATGTATGAGAAAAAGAGCATACAATTTATAGTTATTAAGGGAACACAGAAGGAGGGTAAGTGGGGTTGGTTCTTTCTGTATAAGGCTATCCTAAAACAAGACCAGTGTTAATGTCTGTCCATGTAGACTAATAATGTGCCACAATAGCAGTAAAATAACTTTGGATTTTCTTTAGCTGGACCCCTGCTGTTTTTCGAGTGAAAATGTGTTGTTTCTATGTATGGTGCTTTCGTTTAGGCGAAAAAATTTTGCATTCTTTTATACCTTGTACATTTTTATGTTCTTAAAGAAGGAAAAAAAAACTAGAACACTGTCTATGGCTATACCAAATCTTTTATACCCTTTCAAATCAAATATAATCGAAAATACCCAAGTAGCAAAGTCATTATTTGCCAGAACTGTGGGGAAACAAGTGTAATCAGAGATGGAAAATTCAATACCATTTCACTTTCAGCATTTTTGACATTTATATTTTAAGGGCATAGTGTTGAGTTACGTAAACAAAATTTAACAACTACAAGTTAGTAAGCAAATAGATATAAAATATTTTACATTTATACTCGTTTAGCAGGTCGGTAGCCTGGGGGAAAATTGGTTGTAAAGGAAATTTCAAACGGATGTTATTACAATCAGGCCAAGAGGTTATAGTAGCAACCAACACTTGTATCTTAATCTGTAAAGCTAAGATTCGATCTAAGATCAGGTTGAAAAGAAAAATGTTTTTAGTGTTGCGTTTCAAAACTATCGCAGGGTTATGACCTTCCTCGAATGTAACTGGTCGCCAGGTACATCAGTTCGTAACATTACAATGTAATAATTTTCCCCTCGAGTTTAATAAATTATAACTTCATGCAGATAAGATATATTACTGTTAGATATGCAGTTTACTTGGCTTAGTCGCCGCAGTCTCCTTGTGAGAAGTTAACAAGTGCTTACTCTATGAAATTTTTTCTTATAAATACCGGCCGCCGTAAGTCCTATCAATACCTAAATATTACCACTTATGATAAAGTTCTATACCAGTGCAGAATCTTAATTTGCCATGTCTGGTGTTAACTTTATTATAGCAAGCAACTTATTTTTTTACTCTCTCTTTGTCTGTTGCTTGTAAGACGAAAAATGGCAAAAACAAGGTACAAACACAGCGAAAAAATACATATATAGGCAAAAGCCACACAATACAAACCTATAAAATACAAACATAACTGCCACACCATACAACAACATTACTGGATACACTCAATACAAATGTAAGTTTTTATTGCAAATGCTCATAAAATATTAACAAATTCATTTGTTACATAAACGAAGCGGCAAACATTTTAGCCATACGTTATACAATATTTACAAAAGTTCACACAAACACTCATACATACATATAGACAATACCATAAACAAATTTTCCTCAATAAATGAGTGTAAATTTGTGTGTATGGAAGTGTGTACTATAACGTATGTATTGCTTTTTGTATAATAAAGTAGAATATAAAATAATTGTAGAAAATACCTTGTATTAAAGTTTGTAAATTATAAGTGAAAAAAAAGAACAACGAAAATTTTAACAATACACACATAAAAACTGACAAGAACGCATTTAATATGCAACACATATATCTATATATGTTTATGTACGTATCATGTATGTACATACATAGTTTACTAGCTCTCACATCGATTACAGAATCAGATAAAGTACAAATTAAGGTATTATTCTTTTGTTATTGCAATGCAAAAAAAAAAAAAACAAGTAACAGTGCTATATTCGGCCGTGCCGAATCTTATATACCCTTCACAACGTGTAGTCATGCAATAACAATTGTTTGTATCACCATTCATCTCATATAAAATACGTACATATGTATATACTGGTTGGAATAAATGTGGCATCGAATCCCAGCTGAGCCAAAAAAAATTTTATTTTATTTTATTTAATATATTATTTATATTTTATTATTTTTTTTTGTATATTTTTTTAAATTTTTTTTACAATTTTTTTTTAAAATTTTTTTTTATTATTTTTTTTTTAATTTTAATATATTTTTTTTTGTAATTTTTTTGTTGGTATGTTTTTTACATGTATGTATGTATGTATGTATGTATGTATGTATGTATGTATGTATGTATGTATGTATGTATGTTGTTGTTGTAATTGTGTAAAAAGAAGAGGTGGTCGTGGTTTTTTGCTCATATCTCAGAAAGTTATGGGGCGATTGTGCTGAATTTCAATAGCGATTCATTCCTGGATATTTCCAAGAGATTGATACCATATACAGATCTGAGGAACATATAGTTGCTTATAAAAGTTGATTTGACACACACGGACAGACGGGCTTAATCGACTCCTCTATTTATAAGCTTTCAGAAAATATATACTTTATGGGGTCGGAAATGAAAATTGTAGAAATTACAAACGGAATGACAAAGCTATATATACCCTTGTGCACCACAGGTGAAGGGTATAAATATATATATACAAAGCACTTATATGACGTATACAATATGTAAGCATTTTGTCTGCCTTTGGAAGAACCCAGAAAAAAAATTTCAATATAAAAACATTTTTGTTTTATATAAGAAATAATTATATGCTTTTTAGATACATATCAGGGTAGCAGTGTTGCGTACAACTGGTGCTGAGCAGTAACGTTCTAAATGATTAGATCATATTAGCCTACGTATAAAAATTGGTAAATAAATCAGTTCCCTTTGGACATTTCGTATATTCTTAAATTTAAGAGAAAATATTTCAACAAAATTTACACGAAATATAAATAATTGATAACAGACGTTTAGCTTCAGCTGCAGCCGACCATTTAGAAGGCAAACAGTTTTATTGAACTGTTCATAACCCTTCTTGCTAATGTTAAAAATAAAATTTGAAAGTGGACTTGAAATTTGTATTATTGGTCAGAATAAAAGTTGTTTGAAAATAAAATCAGGTAACTGTTAGCCACAACTACGTCTGATTTTGTTCATTCATATAGTATATGGACAAATGATTCCAACAAATTATAAATTAAAACGTAAAGGCCTATTAACATAATATTCAGTTAAATCAATTTAACGTAAAAGTATACTAACTTTCAGTAAGCGTAAACTGAAGTTTTAACTATAAATTAAAAATGTCCGTTAACAATAGGCAAGAGTTAGTTAACTTGTAGTTATCAATTATTATGAATGAATTTATTGTATTTTGAAATAATTTTTGCTATAAAATTAACAATCCTCTTAGATAAACGATATCTTATGAAAAACTCTGCATCAGGTAAATTAAAATGATCCATTCGACTAGAGGCATCTTTCAATTGCTTAAAAATAGCAAAAATATTATATATTTGAATTCAAACATCAAATATTTTCTTCCAGTTAAGAACTTAAACGCCAAATAGTACTCGGTTAAATTTAACTAAAATTTGGCAAAATAATCTTAAAGTTATAAGATAACTGAACTTTGTGTTAATGGGTTTTGGCTAACCCAGGTTTAAGTTTTAAGTTAAATGTTAAGTGTATTTTTTTATTGTTAACGGCCCTAAGTAGTTTAAAAAATATATAGTAATATAACTGGAATTTTGTTGAACTTAGCTTAACAATTGTGGTTTGAGAATTGTTCACACACGCAAGCAATTATATTTTTCACCGTTAATACGTAAAGCTTACATACAATTTTTTTCGTGCTGCCGGATGACAACTATATGTTCTATATGCATCTATAACGACAACTTTCTGTTTTCCTTAAAAATTTTTATTTTGTTACTATTTGAATTTTTGCGCAATATTTAAAAGCAATTGCAGCTTTTATTAAGTTAACTGTGCAATATTTATTTATTAATGGACAATGTTTTTTATTTAAATAAACAAAAAAGTGATAAAACTATACGATTTGCTTACAAAAACATTTTCTAATCACAAGACTTCCTTTCGTGTGCAAGTATGTTTTAAAATAAAAAAAAAATCACCGTTTATACGCAAAAAATACATATTGCAATAACTTTAATTGCAATTAAAACGTATGTTAGTAAAAACGTGATAACAAAATGTAACATTAATAAAAAATTTCCCGCTTGTTGAAATTAGATTTCAAAACTATAAAAACATAATTTGGCGTGACAAAGTTGAATATTTCGGTTATGAATTTATTTCTAAATCCAATCTTGATGTAAACATAAATCTAAAATATTACAATTGAAGATTTTTCCGCCACTTTCAAATCCTATCTTAAATTAATTGGTTTTCATGACATATTTAATGTAAACTTTCTTTTATCATAAATGTTGGCGTACTAAATGAAAAGCTTCACCAAACACGTCTGAAGCCGCCTTTTTAAAGATTTAACTTATAGTTTTTATTCCCTTCACACGACAGTGTAAAAGGGTATAAGTATATAGATAGGTTTGTCATTTCGTGTGCAATTTGTACAATATTCATTACCAACCACATAAAGTATATATTTTCTGAAAGCTTATGAATAGGGGAGTCGATTAAGCATTATCCTTACGTCCATATCTATGTTGAAATCAACTTTTTGAAGCCCCCCCGACATCTCCAAGACCCGTATAAGATATAAATATATCAGAAATATTTGGAAGCAGATAAGTATTGGAAATCACTATAATCGCCTTATAAATATCTGAGATATGAGCAAATAAATATAAAGTCAAAGATGGCGTCTGAAACAAAATGGTGAAGCAAATTTTTTTAACCCCAACAATATGGGTGTCAAATGAAAGGGCATGACTAGTAGAATACAGCTAATTGTATGAAAAAAATCAAAACAAAAGATGGCCTCAGAAATAATAAAGAAAAAATCGTATTGCATAAAACCCAAAATCTAGGCTAAGCTACGATGTGGTCATTATACCTATCTTCATGAAGGTGAAGTGTATAATCAGATTCGACAAGGCCGAATATAGCATTCTAACTTGTTAAGTTTAAAGACCTTAAAATACCTTCTCACTTTCAGGTCTCTTAATGTTTATACTACAAGAATTTACACGCATACAAGACAAGTTTGGGCATGCAAGCATAATTTAAAATTTTAAGAGATTACCATACATAAAAATATTACCCAAATATTACAATAACTATGTTGTTGTTTTGCTTTGAATATATATATGTGTGTGTAAAACAAATGCATAAAATGGCAGTAGCAAAAAACATATAAATACATATATCCCATGAGAACATACAAGGGATGTGTATGTGTGTTTATATAAAACAAGTATGTTTGTTGTACTTTGTAGTGCTACTACATATGTACATATAATTTGTATACATTTGGGATTAAAAATTTCATTGAAATTTCTATTTAGTTTACAAATTATGAGTAAAATATTTTCAATAATATTTAACGAAGAATTTTTCATTGCTGTCTGCAAAAGTTAATAATTATTATGCACACATTACATTTAGTGTGTGTACGATCTACGTAATGAAACGATTGTAAAATTTGTATACTAAAATATGTACAGTGAGGAAGCAAAACCAAGACGCTATTCCCTGCCAACAATTGGAAGTTTAGTTTTGGACTTGAGTCACTACTACGACGGTACTAGTAATACTGCTAACTTTTACAAAAACAAATTTCATTTATAACGAAATTTGATCGATATAGTCACTTATTAGTTACTAACGAACTTTAATAAAATTATAACAACACAACATGTAAAAAAAATGTTAGTTTTTAGATACAGTGCTGTCTGGGTAGAGTGAACTAATTTTTGCAGAGCGATTTCACTACACCAAGTTTGTTCACTAGATTAAGGTTGAATTTTTATTTATTTAAAAAATTAATTTATTTATTTTAAATGCATTTATAGGTTATAAATTTTACTTATTTTCACGTAATACTAAAGTTTAAATTTATTACTGGAAAAAGTGAAAAATTTACTTTGAGATACGATCTTAACGAACATGCGCGCAGACTTAAATAAATTAACACTTCATAGAATGCGTATTTGTGAGAGTAACTTGTCAACTTACTCTTAAACAATCGTTACTTTACCGTTATTTTATGTTCTGTTTTATTTTTATACTCTTTTCCATTGCTTTTCTCCTTCTCCAAACCTAAAAACTCACTATAAAGTATGTTCACTCTATAGAGGTTCATGAGTGTTCACTCTACAGAGTAGTCAATGCAAACATTCTGGTGCTCATTCTAACGAGGTATTCATAGCATCGGGGGTTCACTCTACCCAGACAGCACTGTAATTCAAAATTTTACAATATAGAGATATATACGTAACTAAATAGTCTGATGTTATATTACAGAGGTAAATATGAATGGTTAAGAAAATGATATTATATTCTCTGATTTTTACCTAATTTCGTCACTTTTGAGTCTCTTCTAGTACTTTAATATCAATGCGTAAAACATAAAGAAAAATTACAAACGTTGTAAAAATGCAATTAGTTTTACACTCTAGTGTAGTTACTCCTTTGTTTCGTCTTTCCAATTGAAAGAAAATTTGAAAAATCTCTGATGTATAATTAATTGAAAGTCTGATACAAACTTACACACATCTACGCAGTAAAAGTTTGATCATGTCCAACATATTTGGAGTATGTAGAAGTTAAGGACAATTATTTGTGTGTAAATGCGGTTAGTTAGTATGTTAATTTTTTTAATATTTAAAATATTAAGGGGAATCTCATATTTGACTCATATATTTGCCATCGAAGATTTTTAATTTTTAACAGTGGTGTACTGTCTTTTACTAGTCAATAGAGTTAGGCACAAATGGTTTAGCTTATTTTTGCTAACAACCACCAACTCTACTGGTCAAGCACTTTCATTTGATACCCATATTGGCTCTCTTGGTGATATAAAAACTGAAAAAAAAAGCTTTTTGTTTGTAATTTACAGAGCAAACACAGAAGCTGTTGTATTATGGTGCTTATATCGCAGTTAACTTCAAACCGATTTTTTAATTTTTCTCAGAATTAATTTTTGAGCCCAGAAATAATTTTTGAACTCATAACTTGGTGTCTTTAAGGTGACCAATAATTATTAAGGAGCTTGAAAAATTTTATATTTTTAAATATACGAATATTTTTAGGGACATATTTATTGCATTTACAAGGTGTCCCAACATGTCTTAATGTTCTTGGATTTCACAATAGTTGAAAAATTTTTTTGTTGCTTTTCAAGTAAAAACTGTTCCAAAGTAAAACTACTGTTTATGGTATTTTCATTGTGCTGTCATAACTATTCAGATACCTGCGGCGATCGACTAAGAATCGGCTGCAATAATTGTAAGCCGTAGCCTCCGAAATCTGTTGAAAAGTTCTGTTATCAACAATTTAACAAAATCGGCGATTTAAATATTATTAAAACCACACACGGGTTTTGGTGATGTCGGGGTCTCTAAAAACTGATTTCAAGATACTCACAGACAGACGGACATTGCTCAATCGACTTCCCTATTCATTAACTTTCAGAAAGTATATACTTTATGGGGTCGGAAATAAATATTGTAGAAATTAAACAAAGAATGACAAACCTACATATACCCTTACACGCTGTGTGAAGGGTGTATGTATACATGGTCATAACTTGAACTTCCTGAATGCACTGCAACAGAGCTAACTGCAGCACCTACATGCCTACAATCACGTTCAAATATTTATGCTATAAAATTATCTGTTAAATAAAATATTTTTATGGGATGTAACAAACATCTGTCAGTGTTTTAGTTAAATTCAAAGATCCTAAACATCAGCTGAGTATAGAGGTAATATAAGATCAGAAAAAAATTATATCTAATGCAATCAGAGGGTAGTTTAAAATACTATATTAAAAAAAACAAATATTACTTAAATCCAATCCAAAAAAACAGGTAAAGTTTCTTGTGCTTATCTTTATAGTTGTAGTAAATAATGATCTCAACAATATATCAGTAATGCGGCCTGAGTTCAACTAGCGAATAATGTTATTATATTGAGGTTACTTGCGTAAAAAATATTACAAATGAAAGAAACATCAATATCAATTATAAGAAAATATTGTAACTTTAAAATTTAATACCTTAATGTATATAGTTTAAATCAAAATAATAACGTAGAAAAAAATAAACTAAAACAAGAAACTTTGAAATTATTTCTACAAAATACTACACACAGAAAACAGATTCATTGTGGCAACCGAATTTGTTGCCAATCGAATTCGTTCGGTTCCATGTACTATATCTCAATTCGTTTATAACAATTGAAAATTTTGTTTCTTAGCATGGTAGATTTGGTTGCAATGGTTGTGTTAGCAGATTTTCTTAGTTGATATTGTAGATATTTAAAAAACAAACTGTATTTGATTCCAAATATATGCTTGATGTAACTGAAACAAAATTTTGAATTGGTGTTACCAACAGAATAATTAATCATCATTAACAATTCTTCATTTCAACCAGGAAAATAAAAAAAGGAACACAATTTTTTCAAATAATTTCTTATTATATTTTTATTTAATAATATAAGTATACATACATATGTATACAGAAAGGTATGTAAAACAAATATCTCTATATACATAGTACATAAGTATGTATGTATGCATACATTTTAACACAAAAATAGACTTGAAAATAGCAAATATCTTGATATTTTTCGTAGTCGTGGTTTTGAGTGGATTTAAACCATTTTGCAGTCCAGCACCATTTTGAAAGTTTCCGCATTTGAAAATTCATTTCGCATTTTAAAATGCATAAAACAATCTTTTAATCCACAATCGATGTCTTACCCTTTTTAATAGTCACTTGCAGATTTATTATCGTACCACACACTAAAAATTTAAATATTTTTTTATATTTATTAATTTCGTGTTTTGGTTTATTTATATTTTTCACAATTGACAGAAAATTCAGTTGTGTTTGAGAGATAGTGTTTTTATTTAATTTCTACAACAAATAATTATTACATGTAACAGTTTTTCGTTTGTAAACACCAAATACAGCTTAACATTAAGTATTTGTTTACTGTAATCGAATTGTAATAATACAAGTAACCAATAATTATTTGCAATGACTAAAATTTAATTTTTATTAAGAATAAAACATTAGAATCTAGGATTTTTTATTACATGGATTAATATTTAGTTGTGAACCCTAATACATATAATTAAATTCGGTCGTGATAAAAGTGAATTGAATACAAATCTTTTTAATAAGGCTAATTGGTTTGGAGAACTAATTTAGTTGTCCTGAGCAATAAATTTCTAATACTGTTGTGCTTTTTCTTTTATAAATATATTATATCTGTTCTTTTTACAAACTTTTAATATTTGCAATACTATTTTTATTGTTTTAACCGTTTTCCAACCAATCTTTTTCCTAAGTGTAGATGCAACAAAAACATACAATTCCATATTGGTTATACATAATTGGTAAACTAATGCTCTTTAGAAATACTTTATAACTATTTACACACCCACAATACAACACACAAGTGATGCTTTTTTTTAAATTAAAAAATAAAAACTGAAAAGTTATAGCAAATAAATTGGAAATGTATTGATTTAATATATATGTATATACATATGAACGACAGCACATGCTTAATGAATAAAAAATATATTTTAAAGATATTTAAAGAATTTTTTAATAAATCTTGTACTTTATTGTAAACTTTTCAGTAATATTAGCAGCATAGAAAACGGCATACAATTTCAATAAGGAGCAATTAAAATAATTGCTTTTTAATACCTTAATACTTTTTTCTGTGTTGTTTTCGTTCTAGAATTTTAAATAACTAAAAGGTGTATAATTACGTATTTACACTTTATAACAAAAGGTTGGCTACTCCCACTACTATGTTTGTTGAATGTAAAAAAAAATGTATAAATACTTTTTTTATAAATGTAAATTACACTGTTCACTAACATAGGTATGCTTGTGAATAAATGTTAGGTGACAAATTACATTTGTTAACACATACATACATGCATATATGAATACAAATGCTAAAGCATTTAAAAACAGAACAGACCAAAAGTTTGTATATGCTCTACACCAACATAAGTGTGACGGATATTATACGTTTGTGTTAACATTGATATCGATGGTCACAAGTAGAAAGACCAGTTATATAACTAGTTGAAACGAGACTGTGGTAGATCACACTTGCATTGAGTGAAAACTCATCACGCGCCTAACGCAATTGAAGACTGCTTTGTTTTTCAAACAAAAACCTCTTTAATATCAACCTAAAATAATAGTGTAGTACGCTCTTATTTGTTATTTTTAAAATTGAATGTCCGATTCAGGAAATATTTTGAACTATGTGCTGGACAATTTTCTTAAACGCTCACATTATTGTGGTGCAGGGTATACTATGAACGTGCTTGATTGCTTATATATATCTTTAAAAGATATATATATCTTTAATAGTTTTATTTGTTTAATCTGTTGGTGTTGGTAGTATTGGTCTTTTGGTTTTCAAACTGTCACTAACATTTGTGGCGTATACTTAATATTAAATAAGTGATAAAAAAAAACAACAAACAATTATATGCAAATTATCATCAAGTAGAATATTTGATGTACATATGCACATACATAGAAACAAGAACATACTTATGCATTTAATGATCTGCATATGTAGTGTTAGGGATTATTTAATTGTTTTTAAATGTATGTGTGTACATACATACATACATACATACATACATACATACATATGTATGTTTTTTTAAATTTTCGTTTGTAAAAAGTTATAATTTGAGAAAAAACAAACTATCTAATTAAATATTTAAAATGCAAATTAGTTATAAATTACTAGCAGTAAATTTTGTTACAAAAATATTTAAAAAACAAATTTATTTATTAAGTGCTGAATAAATATCTGCAAAAAGCTTTACTATTACTAAAATAAGAATCAGTCATTGTGTTGTACAATTTCACAGCAGAAAAAAAAACTCGTTAATATTTAAAATAACCGTTAGGTTTGTATATTCTACAGTGTACTTTTTATGACCGTTTTTTTTTAACGAATTTGCATCTGTCCGATTTAAGGTAGCTCTTGTTTAAACAAAGTTTTGTATCTTTGATTAAAAATTATTTTAAAATTAATCAAAATTTTCTTATTTCTAAAAATTTTTTATGTTTATGACTCCGTTTAAACAAAGTTTATAGAAGATGTTACCATTCAAAATATCCGTAGAGGAAAACAGGAAAACAACTAATTGAAAAAATCTTATTTGAAGGACTCCTTGTGATAAATAAGTGCAATATGAAATTTGTTTGTGCTGTGTAATTTTTAGAACTCCATTTCTCCAATTTACTGCCTCTACTTTATAACACGAATTTTATAAAAGTTGTCTTTTTAATTGGATACCTTAAATACTTCACCACAATATAAATAAATGTATGTACGTATATGGTTGGCTGAACGACTATAAATAAAATAAGACGAATGCTGTTAAATTGTAACGGAAAGTCTTTGACAAAGTATGAAATTTTTGTTTACTAAAGACTTAGGGCCGTATTCATAAAAAATATTTTAGGTTTATTGAAGGCTTATTTGACAAATTTCTCTACAACATCTGTCAAATAAGCCTTCAATAAACCTAAAATATTTTTTATGAATACGGCCCTTAGAAACTTACGTATTCAAGTTTAAAACCAATATTTTAATTACCTGAATAGTTCTATAATCGTTTTTATGTATTTTAGACATAAAAAATAAAATAAAACAATAATAATTGTCATAAAAAAGTATAATTAATGTCGACAATTAAAACATCACTTACTTTTTTTTTTGCAATTACGGGCACTAATAAATAATTTTTTTTTTTATAAAATAATGAAAAAAAATTATAAGATTTGCAGTAAACTATTTATATTTACCATTTTCTATGTGTGTGGGGGAACAATATTAAATTAAAAAAAAGGGAGGCATTAGACAAAGTAAATAAACCGAAACCCTTAAATACACTTATATAGTTACTAATTTGCATAGTAATACTAAATACATATGACATGGTTTTGTTTGCATTAGCACACACATCATTTGGCAACAATAAAACTTAAGCTTTAAACATGATACATTTATTCATGTACAATAGGTGGTCCAAACAAAAAACACACAGTTATTCGAGTCACTATTGTAGTGGTAAAAGTGGGTACATATTCGTTTGCTTAAAGAGCCTCGAATTGTTAAACTTTATACTATCAGTTATGTGGCAGACAATGCACACATTTAAAAAAAAAGAAATTTTATAAGAGATAGAAAAAAAAAATCACGTAGTGAATAATAGAATTTTAATGAATGTGTAAATTGTTAATGTATGTGTAAATAAAACTGTGTTTACAATATTGTATATTCAACAAATACTTATATGTAGTGGAGCTGTAGTGTGTTGTATTGTTTTTGTTGTGTTGTGCAAATAAGCTGCAACCAGCAAAAAAAAAATAAAAAATAAATAAAATAAATAAAAAAAATCATCTGAAAACAACCTTTAGAACCTTTGTCTAAATAACAGATTGGTTGGTTACATACAAACACAATTACCCTACAACACTCCATCACACACATACCCAAACAATATATTTAGAGTACGAAGTACGAGAGGACAATGAATAATGTCACACTGTGTGTAACCGATAGACTCAGTCGTAACTGTATTGTATTTCACTATTATACTGTTATTTTTTGTACGTATTTTTTTGTTTTACACATGTTTATGTGTTTGTTGGTGAATGAAAGTGGTTGGTGTAAATGCGAACACAAATACACAAAACAACATGTACTTACTTATAAAATTAAACCAAAACACTTAAATAAACATTCGACTAAAAACAATGGCTTTTATGTGAGTAAATACACATATGAATAGCATTACGTTTTTATTTACGAAAACAATAAACAATAAAAACTATAAGAAGAAAAAAAAAAACTTTATAGTAGGACTATATGAAACTTTAGACACTGCTATTAAGGGGCTAAGAAGGTGTTTCAAAACTGCTCGTTAGTTTGATTAAAAATAAAATATTATGTCAGAGATTTTAAATATATTTTAAAATTGTTTTTTTTTTTAACAAATGCAATTGCTTTTTAATTATTAAGGAATATCACAGCGATTTTTAAAATTAAATATTTTAACTAATATTGCCGACTTACGAAGACCTTCGTAAACAGATACGAGATCGGTGGGCTCTTTCTGTTTTTTACTTTAAACATATTAAAGAGCATAAAATACACTCAGGTCTTTTTTTATGCGGTATTTTTTTATGCGAATTTGAATTTATGCGGTTTTTAAATATTCAAATTTTTCTTTTTTATATAAAAATAATATTTAGATAATTGATAACACTGGGCTTTGATATTTCTGTAAATGTTTGTGCTTTCTGTAAAGTTTGTAGATTTCTGTTAAGGTTTGCACTTTCTGTTAATTAATGCGTTTTATGCGAAGACCAGCAGCGATTATTTGAAATTTGGGATTTCCCTTATATACTTTGTAAGCAGGCGACGAAGAAATGTTCTAAAGTACGTTTGCAGTTAAGTCATTGACAGTTGAATTTTTCATTAAATTTAAAATATTTATTGTGGTGGAATTTTACAGAGATTTTTAAATTTTAATTATCGAAGGTGTTGAAGTTTCGCTCCAAAAAGTAAGTGCTAACCAAAAATTTTTGGATTTGATTTTAAGAAATTGATATGGAGAAAAATTAGAAAAAACGACAAACGATTCCTTTAGAGACCAACCTCGAAATTTTGGAACGCTTAGCAAATAAAGCTAAAAATAAGGCTCTGGCAGACCACTTTAAACTAGGCGAATCATCAATCAGAGCCATAAAAAAAAAATAATATTTTCTTTTTTTATGCGAATTTGGTACATTTTTAACACTTTAATTTCAATTTATGTGATTTTTTTAAATTCCGGAACGTATCCCTAGTTTTTGTATGGAGCTAGAGTCTTTTTTTATGTAATTTTTTTTATGCGGTTTTATGTGGAACGCATCTACCGCATAAAAAAAAGACCTGAGTGTACTTTGCAGGCACCTTAAATATTTATTTTTTTAAATTTATTCTAAAGAAAGATTTTCTACAAAATTCAGTTTCTTACACGTAATATACAATATGAAACATAAAATATTAAAAAAATAAAACAATTATAAAACTATAACTTATCATCCAAATTTTGCAACAATATTTTTTGGAAATCATTTTTAAAAACTTTAAAAAAATTTAAGGTTTATTATAAAAACAAATTGTTAAAATAACTTCATTTGCACTTAATGAAAAAAATTGAGTAGATTAAAACCATTAAAAGTGATGGCCAACAATAAAGGCTATGGGAGAGGCTGAATCAATGGCTGAGAGACATCAAGTGACTATTTAATAAATATTTAATATGCTTAAAACAAGGTTTAATGGAACACATATGCATATGTATGTATGAACATCTGTCTGGTATGCTTATTGACGTTAATTTTTATAATTTTTCGTTAATACATATTTACAGAAAATCAACAACAGCCAACGTAGTGTATTTAATTGATAACATGCCACAACATAAATCTGTTGCATGCATATGTAATGTATGAACATTATTTTATATTTCAAACTTTTTATTTCCTTTATAAGTTCTCCATTAAATTAATAATATGAGGAAAACAGAAAGAGAAGGAGATGAGAAAAACATATAGCAGATAGTGGATGTTGCACTTTAAGTTTGTACACGAGGATAATATTAATTGAACATATGCATGTTAATGTTGTTCACTTTTGCTTCTCGAAGTTGGATTTAAATATGAATTTATGAAAAACATCAATAAGTTTATTTATATGGGTTTATTTGCGAGTTTGTGTATTGTTTCTGTGCGTAAGTATACATTTCTTGCGCTACTAAAGAGTTTACAGTTTAAAATAAATAAATAATTATTTCCAAATTTATAGTTTACTAATATAATTTATTTATTTTTATAATTTATAAAGTTTTTCGAAAATCGTAAAAATTTAAGAAAAATTTTAAACGTAAATATTTTTAATTTATTGGGTTTTTATTGGGAATTTGATCGATATTAGTAAAAAAAAAACAGAAATTGTTTTCGTAAAAAAAGTCAGAAACCGAATATAAGGTAAATTTTTCAATAATATTGCGGTTCCATCTCCGACTGAAAGAAATAATGGAGAGATTTGTTTATTATTGTTGCGTTTATACCTTTTATAACTGTTGGTTTATTTCCTTTAAATAAACTAGGATTCCTTTATGTTGCAAATTAAAAATTATAGCATGAAATTTAAGTTATACAAGTTAGAGCTTTTTATTAATTTTTAACCCTTTATATAAACTTAACAAATGCTATTATTATAAGGTCCCTGTTAGCTCTGTTGTTCGACTATTTGTAGTGACAGTGCCATCTAATAGTGCTAATCTGTAACGTTCAATAAATTTCCTACACGTATAAACTAGTACATTCTGGACATTACCAGAGACAGTTACAAGAAATGGTGTAACTATACCCTAAACTAAGCCGTACATGATATAACATTTTGGCTGTTATATGTTATATTACTTAAAAGGTTACTGTCAACCAACCAACCAAGGACAATGTAAAATTCATAAAAATGTAAATCAATCTACATAAATCTGTAAAACTATCATGACACGAATTTGATGAAGATTTTCGTCATTGTAAACGCAATTGGTTAGCTATGAAGTCACTTAATATGTAAAGAAAACTTCTGTTCAACAGAAAATTCGAAACGCAAAAGAAATTTAAGCAGCGCTGCTCGCTGATAAAACGATTTTAAAACTCTGTGCTCCAAAAAACCATCAACGATCGAATGACTCTGAAAAGAGCTTTAATGTTGTTTTAAGTTTAAGTAAATTTATTTGATTTAAAATATTATTCTCGGGAAAACGATTTTTTTATGTTCATTTCCCGGGAAATTAAAAAGTACGGGAAATCTCAAACCCTGTATGAATGAATTGCTACACTTCATGTTCATATAGAAAAGCAACGCAGAAGGATAAAATTCATTACCTATACAGTTCAATATTTTTTTAGTTATGAACGTAAAATTTGCAACTTCCACATTAAAATACACAACCCAATAAAAAAAGTCGAGAATGAGTAAATTTTAAGAGCCAAAAATCCTCGATTTATTCTCATGTACGCTATAATTCCCTATTTAAAAAAAAATAATTAACTTAATTTTCGAATTTGTAATGAAATATTTAAATTTACAACTAAGTACATTACATTGAATTTAAAAACTGTTGCATGTTTTTAAGTAGTACAAATAAATTCTGCAGGGCAATGAAGTTTAAGAAACAATATTTCTGTTTCTGGTTCCATTTTTTACTTATCTTCTTTGGTTAAACATTTAATTGTAAATAAATCTATATGTATGTATATTAAACCTCAAAAACTCATCATCAATGCTACAGTTATATTCTTATTTAAACATTCGAGAAGAAAAAGAATATTTGTCAATACGAGATGCCAAAACAAACATCTGTTGTATGAATGCGGTAAAGTTGCCAAAAAAAAAACCTAGGTTGACTTAAAAATTTTATGATCCTGACAATCTGTGGAGAGCATTCACAAATAAATAAAGACAACTGCAACAGAAGGTAATTAAAGACTGTACTGAAGCAGTGCTATTACTAAATGTCCGAAAATGCTGTACGTACATGACAGTTAAAATTTTTAATATTTGTTAATAAAAATTTTATAAAAAAAAAAAAATTTAAAAACAATTTTATAAATTTAGATTGACTGATTTTAAGATAATTGTTTTGTACTGTCTTTCATTAAATATTTGTTTATTGTGATTTGAATTGTTGTCTGTAGTCGTTTTTTCGTTTGCCGAATTAAAAAGCACACGACCTAAACCGACTCGCTGTTTTATGTTTTAAGAGTATTTTTTCATGTATATTGCAATCCTTTCGTCTGCAAAACCGCATTTATAAACAATAAATCGTAGAACGGCTTTTCAAAAAGACATCTTATTTGTTAATTAAAAAAATTAAAGATAAAATACACAGTAGAGTATTAATATTTAAAAGCATAAATAAATATAAATTTATATGGAATTACAGTGTTTTTTATGCACTAAACTCAGCTGGTTATTAAATTGCACATAAACTCCTAAGGGGGCCTCAGGTTGTATTGTCTTCATTAAATGTTTATTGATTTTCATCTTTTTCATGCTGTTGATGAGCTCAAGATATTGCCAATAAATTTATTTACATTAAAATTGATTATTTGTAATATTTTATATAAATAAACATGGCTAGCAAAACAAACCACAAGCAGTTGCAAAGAGAATCCTTTTTCAGGGAGCTTTTGGACAAGAATAGTAAATGTAAAAACAGCAGGATATAGTTTGTTGGCAGGTGGGCTAGCTTTACAGGTAGAAATGGAAAATATTTTGTTTTATTTGTTTATGTGTACTGTATCAAGTCTATTACACAAAATTCATTATGGTTGGCTGAGCGCTTGGACATATTTTCTATAAAATATACAATCTTTTTATCCTTTTAAGTTTAATATTTTTGTAATGTTTTGTTTCTTTCTATTAAATGTATAATATAAATATTAAATAAAAAAACTTACCCAAATAAGCTTGCTGTGGTTCGGCCATTTGTATAAGAGCTGAATCCTTTTTATTATATAAAATTTTTACACGTTGCACATCGCCATAAACACCTGTTTAAAAGAAAATTACACAATTATTTTAAAGTACTTAAGTATTTAAGAAAAGTTAAAGTTGGAAAATTAGAAAAAATACAATTATACTAAAAATCGAAAGAAATAGTGAATTATTCAAATTGAAAACTATATCTATTGCTTACGGTCTCTCCATGTTTTGTTGTAAAAATTTATCAAAAATTTTAATACTTAATTTGATTATTTTAAGTTGTTTTCAAAAAGCATTATTGAATGTAGTGCAATTGCAATTGCTAGAAAGAGCATCATTAAAGTGTTCCCGTAACTGTTTTACAAATCTTGAACTAATTTATAACGCTAACTTTGTTTTTTTCAACAATGCAAGTTTTGTTTTACACATTAAGGCCTGTTATTCTGTTTAATAATTTATGCGAACTGTTGTCAAACTCCATATGAAAAAATTCGTAAGATATTTTTATAGAATAATGTTGCCTAATCAGTACTGTTTATAAAGAAAAAAACCAAGGCATATTTATTTATCAGGTACAAGGCGAATTCAATAAGGTGAACTCGTCGCTAAAACAACTACAAAGTGAAAAAATACAACGTGTATTTTGTTAGTGTAAACTAACTTGAACTGTCAAAAAGTTGTTTACGAAATCAAAAATAAAAACCACGTTTGTTTACATATACATGGCTAGGTTAGGTTGAAAACTCAATTCTCTCTCTCTCTCTCTTCTCTCATTTATTTCAAATGTTTATTTATTAATAATATAAACAAAAATATTCTCTATGAACTACGGATTCCTAAAGAATAAGTGGGCCTTGGTAAAAAACAAATGAAATGTTACTGTCGACATTCAAGCAACATTTTATTTTGTTTCATGTATTTCACAAATTTAAACAAAGTACAAGGCTCGACCCCAAGCATTGTTTTAGTTTTTTCTCAAAATAAATTTCAAGGCTTCATACATATTTTAATTGTGTCTAGTTTTCTTTAAAACGTAACGACATGAAAGTTGAAGAGAAGCGAACAGTTTTAATGTATTTTGTTGTTGTAACAAAACTAAAACACATGTAGAATTGGCGCTCAACCTAAATGAACGTTTGTTGTAAACAGCACATAAGACTTTTATTTCTTAAAAAGTTAAGACTGAGTCATGTTATAAAATTTGCTATTCTCTAGAAAAAAGATCTTACATTTCCGTGTCAATAAATAAAACTATAGACAAGTAAGCACAAAAAAGCACTAAATTCTTAATACAAACAATATAAACCACCAAAAACTTTTTCAATATACATACATATTAAAAAGCTACACAAAACACATACATATTTATGTATGAATGTAAATATAACAGGAAAAGTACCTACAATATGACAAGAAAATATATGAGCAAAGTTTGGCAACCAGAAAAATGACTACCTACAATGATGCTGATACTATTGATGAAGTATGTATGTATGTATGTTTGTATATATGTATGTATGTATGTATGTATGTATGTATGTATGTATGTATGAAAGTCTCCCTGTACCTTAAATATAATGCCTGTTAAGGTAAAACTTTATGTCTGCTAACAAACTAGCAGTTTCGCTGAATAAAATATAATAAAACAAAAATTCCAAGATTATTAACAGACCTTTCGTCATAATACCTATTCAACGTAATGGAGTAAAAGTTTTGCAACAAAACTATCGGGAATTTTTTATTTTTTGTTTGTTTTATTTCTTAACGTTTTATATCGAAAATTTATGATGCTTTTTGAGTTGGTCAAAAGTTTTGTTTATAGATGCTGCGTGTAACAAACTTTTAGCCATGTTGGAACATTGTCGTCATTTGTAAGGCCAGGTATTTGTCCCTTATATTCCTGTACAAGAGTTTCTGGGTAAGACTAATAATTTGTATTAAAGCTGGGAGGTTGTATGGTGGTTTTGCCTAGTTGCATTTAAGTGTGTGTTTGTGCAGATACTGTATTTTATTGCTTTAGTTTAAGAGCAACAAATTTGTAGCAAAGTATTTGCAACATTAACACTCGCTTATGCGAAGCATGCAACCAAAAATACAATGATGCGACTGATGCCGGCATAAGATTGAAAGCTGTACCGGATGTTTTATTATCATGAAATCGAAAAGAAATTTTAAAATTTGTTTTTGTATAAAAGTGTGTGAATGTTGCTATATACATATCTGTGGGCTTTAGACAAAACATCATAAGTCGAAATAAAAAACTTGTTTTTTTGCTGTCCTTAAACATGTGAAAAGTTTTGTTTTTTGTTTAAATACAATACAATAACAATTTGTTTACACTAATCCCCGTTCTAGGACGATTTGTTAACAAATAGCTTTCAGATCAAAAATAATTAAATGCAAATTATTTATGATCCTCTTATAAAATATTTGAAATTTTGTCAGAAGTCCGCATATGTTTTGCTTTATTAAAACAAAACTTTTATATTAAAAACAAGGGTTGCAGTATGAAAGATTTTAATTGAGTATTAGTGAAAAAAAATAAAACTTTGCAAACATTTTCCAAGCGTTTAAAAAGGATTTTCTTAATTAAAACAAAATTCACTTCTCCCGCCGAAGTCTCGTAGGTTATAAATGTGAATAATGAAATTAAAAAAACAATTGCAAAGTTGATTAGTATTAACATAAAATCGAAATTATATATATATAAAGCTCCAAAGATATATGTACATATATGGATGGCTTGTTATAAAAAGCGATTATCTCGATTTTTAACGAAATCGCGTTTTTAATAGTTTCTGGAAGTCCTAATACAAACACAACACTCCTAAAAAAATAGTGACCTATAGTCAAAAATTACAGATTTATAGCCAAAGAATGAAATGATTCTTTTTTAAAGAAACTGAAATGGAGATATGCCTTTCTTAAACTATCGATATGTAGTTAGAGATGGGCCAAGTGATTAAAAACATATAATGTGCCATTTTGAAATGTATGTGACACCGTTTAAATTTATATTGCTGCCACTTACCGTGGCCTGGATTTATGAGATAACATTTTTAATGACCACTGCGTGTTAAGGGCATACGTCGTTTGCAGCTTATTAACAACGATTTGCACCAAAATATTACAGGATGTTGGTGAGAATTCACTTATCTCTTAATGCCCATAATATTTCATCATTAGCGTGTTCTACTCAGTTAAGTAGGTTATTTGACTAATGAATAAAGAGATTGGACAGACGTCGCCATTGACTAACAGAATTGATCCGCCCTTATCAGTCTTCCATCACCAATTATTTTCTACCATAATTTATTGGAATTTACAAGATTTTTTTAACTTATTTTCTTTAGAAAATGTCTAAATTAAATATATTTTAAATCAAGAATTTAATAAAATTTTTACTTATTTCAATCCCTCAAACTCAATGTGATTGAGAAATATCGAAAGGATATACATACTTATATGTATGCATACACAAATACATATGTATATGAATTTTTTGAATTTTAACAAAACTATACAAATTGGCTCCCCAGAGGAAAAGTGTTAACGCAAACGAATCGATATGTAAAGTGCAAATTGTTAGCCTTCATATGCAACCGGGGAGGTTTCAATGAAGAAAAAAATGTGCAGAGAGAAACGAAAATTCAACCATAAAACATCTTTAAAAAATGGTTTTGAAATGTAACGAGCACCTAACTTACAAGCAGGTAATGCTGCAAACACACAGATACATGCATACGTACATGCAGAAAATAATAAAACAAACAAATTTGCCAATAAGTAAATTGGAATAGCCCTGGTTGAGATAACACTAATACATTACAACATCAAGGCGTGCACAGGTAAGAGAAGCAGGAATTAAAATGGAAGACTAAAACTAGCTGATAGTATTATTGATGCATGTTTCTTTGCAATAGTAAGTAGAGTAGTAGATGTAGTGGCATCTGACATAAAAGAAAATCTAATACATATTTACGTAGAATATAGAAAACATGAAAAGAAACTATTGGAAGTCTAACAAGCATTTGAAGTTGTATAGAACCTCAATATGCTAGTAAATACAATATGGCAGAGTAAAAAAGGAGTAGCAGGTAACAAACATAATATATGTTTAAAGGTTAGTTATAGCTTAGCTGTTATTTGTATTGTCTTAGAAAGTTTTTAGAGAAAGAAAAAAAAAGAATTACGGACATACAAACAAATTTATGTTCAATGAAGCATTTTTTAAAATCGAAATGCAATGAGAATTTCAAATTGTGATATTTCTTTTTTTGTGATCAACTTGACTTATGTTCGTTATATGTTAATCATGTTAAGAAGGAATACAAAAACAGACTAAGTACAAAGATATTGAAACTTTTCTTTCTTTTATTCAATGTTATTATTTTATTTTTTTTCCATCGCACAACTAACAGTTTTTACACATTTGATAATAATTTATGATCATTTAAAGCAACTACCCAAAAAAGCAACAAATGCCCTTCAGCTTTTCAAGAAGCAACAAATAAAAAAAATAGCGACTCTTCTCTCCAGGGCAACATTAGTTGAATGTTGCTGCTGCTGTTTGTTTTAGCAACATTATTCGTACATATTTGATGAAGAAATATGTGACTGCTGACTGTTTGAACCATGTCTAACATGTTATTTTATAAAAGTATGTGTTTTTTTATTTTATAGATTTTTGTTACGGTTACAAGAATAAAGTTTAGAATACATATTATGTACATACATATATGTAAATTGAGTGCAAATTTTCAGTTATTTTCGTTCTTTTTTTCAATTTTGTTACTCCTGCTTTGCGACTTTCTTTTTGGTGCACATTTTTTGAAGTTTGTTTTTAAATCTTTTCTTTCACTTATTTAAATTGTATTTGAAATTTTTAATAAACATTGAAAAATATGTTTATGTATAAGTGTAAAAATTCTAGACATTGTGTGTGTAGATACATATATAAGAATTGATGCAGGAGTAGTCATGTAACAATTTCTTTGCTTAAGGCTTAAATATTATGGCAATTGTAGTAACAGGTGATATATAGTGAGGTTTGATTTTTTAAAGGCCTTTTTTGACAGATCATGAATGACTCTTATCAAACTGCTTTGTAGTTTCTGTTTAGAATCTTAAGGCAAGTCATCATAAAAGACTCACACCACAACAGCGTCTCAAAAGCGGTTGCATTACGAAAAACAGTGTTGTGTGAGAAATAAGAAGATCGATTATTCGACAGATTTTTTAAAAACCGGTTTCCGGATACTCCGAATAGTTGATAACTAAAAGAAACCGGTTTTCGGTTAAGCATTTAAAAAATTACCGGTTAACTGGTTTTAACCGAATAAACAATAACAAAAAAAATAAAATTATTAATTAAAAAAAAAAAAGAAGTTTATTTAAATAAATTTGAAACAATTTTATGTGAAACCACATTATTCAATTAAAATAATAATAAATACTTCTTAGTTGCTTCTTTTATAAAAATATTTTAGAAACAAAATGCAGTTTAAATGTTTTGAAGTATGTTTATCTATTTTTTTCTTATGTTTTTTATGAAATTTGACATTGAAAATGACCTTTCACTTAGAATACATGTTGAACTTATGAAGCACCAAGTAAACTTTTTAGCCTTTCAGATCACTGAGGGCACTTATCTAAATAAAACAAATCTTACAAAATGTGTTCTTTATGATTGACTTGTGTAGTACCGTTCAGCTTATGACAATAACCGGTTTATTTTAACCAAAATAACCGGTTTTTTTTAAAATCGAAAAATATTCTGCTTCGATAAAACCGAAAAAACCGCTTTAATCCGGTTGAATAAAACCGTTCGATCACCCTATTGAAAATTTAAAATCCGGTGTATTATCGTCATATTTTTGTTCAGTGATAAAGGACATCTTTGGCTCAATGAATACGTTTATATACGAAATTTCCAAATTTGGGCTGATGAGCAAGCCGAACAGTACAATTATATAAATTTAAAACAACAGTATTATGTGGTGCAATAACTGGTCCAAATTTCTTTAAAAATTAGGCAAATCAGAATATTACCGTCAATGGCAACCGTTATTGCTCCATGTTATGATGTGCATCCTGAAATTCTAATGTATTGTCTTGGTGATCTTAAGTTTCAATAAGACGGCGCCAAGAGCCATACAACGCGTGAACCAATAGACTGGTTGAACAAAACTTTGATGACAACTTAATTCAACGTTTTGCTGTCTTTTTCGCAGGGACTGAATGGGTGGAAATCTTAGAAGTTTTGGGATAAAGTCTAGCGATTTATTGTAGCAATTATAAAAGCAGCTGTTTAAAAAAACCTTAATGCACGTTGTGGTTTATTCATGGGAATTTTGGGAATTATAAAAATTAAAGAAAAAAAAATGTATGTCAATTTTATGTACCTGAATATAGGGAGAAGACTGTGGCAAATTCAATTTACTGGTAAAGCCCTTTGACTTGATACTAATATTGGGGAGCATTGTGAAATATCAGATATGAATATATAAATTTATTAAACCCCATTTTGTAGTAACAGATGTAGTGAATTTAAATTTTTTCTAGTGTATTATTTAATACTAGTCAAATTCTTATATTTGATACTCTCGGTTGCACAAAAATTAAAAATTTAAAAAAAACACCGAAGCAGTTGAGATCACGGCTTATAATTTGTGCCTTTAACGTCTCCAAAAATTATTTATAAATCTGATATATTTAAAGAATATATATGTTTTTCAATAATTTTAGCTTAAAACCTTGCCGATGAGAGACCAGTTTGTCAAAAATTTATCACAAATATTTCAGAGGCATATTACATCTATAAGTATTCACAAGCGTACCCATATATTATTCTAGAACTGAAAATTTTTAAATTTTTGTATTAGGGAAAAAAAAAGAGGAAGTCGTGTTTATTTGCTTATATATTAGAAAGTTATCGGGAAATTAAGCTGGTGTATTTGAATGTCAAACATGTTTCTTGCCCTTATCGGGTGGCTTAGATCCGGAAGCCGCCCGAAGGCATAGCTCACTTGGGTCCTCCGAGGGTCCCGTTGTGATAATCGGGTGGCTTCAAAATACTTATTTAATATAAACACGGGCAGAAGAATATCGCTAAATTATCTTCCTTGTTCATAAGTTTTTAGAAAATATATATTTACTTTATGGGGTCAGAAATGAATATTGTAGAAAATTCACACTGTGAAGGGTATACAAATTAAAATTACACGATCTAACGTACATTTTTTACGTACAGTATAACTTGCTTAATAAAGTTCCGTTATTGATAACCTGAATTGTTGGCATTTGGGAGCTTAATTCTTATAGAATAATTTAAGAATTATAGATAAAACCAACAGAAAATCGAAGCCATATAAAAATATTTTTTTTTTAAATGGAAATTCAATCATCGACACAATTAAATTTGTTAGATCTTCGACACTCATAATTAGGCTGATTGAATATTCATAAAATTATGATTTATGCGAATTAATTAAAATCAAATGTAAAACTTTTCTAAGTACAGTTTAGAATACAAATATAAATAACTAAAAATCTGTTCACACAATCTTATCAACACCTTTTTTGTTCATAAATGTGTATTTAATGTGAGCTTTAAACTGTATATGCTTAAGACTATCGTAACAGCGCCATAAATTACAATCTTTTATCATAACACATGTATAGCTTCACAATAATCAATATTTATGTATGTTTCGCACGCTTTTATTAAATAAAAATAGGTCGTTTTACATATCAACAACTTTTGAACATTTTATAGAGGTAAGAATATGAGCCGTTTTCACAGAAAGTGTAGTAAGTCCATTTTTGATACTTAATGTGTGTATAAATCTATATGTATTTATATGAATATGTATTCAATTTAATGTTGATTGAGCAATTAAAATAAGTGTTCACACATACTCAATACGATGTATTTATACCAAATCAAATAATGTCTTCTTTTAATTTTTTTCCTGTTCATAAAATATATTTACAATTATATTTATACATATATATATGTATTTGAATTTATTTAAACATTTCATTAAATTTTTCATCAAGCATTTTCCATTTTCTTACTTTTTGTTTTTTGTATATTTATTTGTTTGACATTAGAAATGCCACCTATAGAATTTTCTTCTCACTGAACAACAACAGAGACTTTTACCTTTGTTTTTAAACCCTTTACCTACGGTAACACTGGTATATATCGCATTGTCATTTCGTTTGTAGTTGCTACAATTCATTTCCGATTTCACCAAGTATATATTTTTGAAGCCTTATGACTTATGAAATCCACCTTTAGAAGCCCCCACGTGTTGCACTAATCTTTGTGGTATATTCCATAACTTTCTCAGATATGAGCAAGTTAACACGACTGCCTCTGGTTTTTGGCAAAGAATTAATATTTTACAGCTCTAGGATAACTTATAGACATGGTTGCTACTATTTGCAAATATTATACGAATCTCATATCTATTCGTTAAAAACTTTGGACAAATCGGTATTTTGACTAATTAATCAGTCTTTGGACACGATAAAGACCCCAAATACAAGCCATAGTCTTCAAGATTATTCAAGAGTTAAACTGATATATCGGTTTAAAGCAAACTAAAAGCCAAAATACAACTGCTTTGATGTTTTACCTAAAACTTACAAACGATAATCGATTGTTTTCAGTTTCCGAACAACCGAAAAGATCAATTTGGGTATTAAGGGAAAGGGCTTGACTAGTACAATAAAATATGTGATTGCCGACAAAATGGCATAGAATAAATTAATATATGTGACACATCTAGTAATTAGTTACATTTACCCTTTAACTCTTTCAGGTTTGGTGGTCAGTTTTCTAGCCACTTATTTTTGACATTTTAAAATATGCTTTGGCACTATCTATTGGAAAAGTCTTAAATAGTTACGTTTTTTAAAGTGATCTTTTATCGTTTGTTAAAAAATTTTTGCATTAGGGTGCGCTGGTTACTTTGGTATATTTATTTAAAAATTTGGCAATCCATTGTTTTTGTATCGGGACTTTCTCTAGTTCAATAAAAATGCTTAGAGTGTTTATTACTTAGCAAGTTTAGTGTTACTTTACTATCTAGTACTTGTTTTGTTGGTTTGTAATAACATCAATATTTTATAAAGTGTATTTGTCGATAAATGACGTAAGTAATATGGTGGTTAGAATACTAACCACTATGACTATATTAGGTTTTATATAATCAGTTTTTCTACATAGTTTTTTTTATATTATTTATATTATTTATATTTTTTTTATTTAAAATATTTTGTTTGGAGCTATATCTTCTAATGGGGAAAGTATCTGCAATCTTGATTCTGACAATAAAGATAATTATAAACAGCAGAGCGATCCTTTTTACGAAAATGTGCAAGATGCAGCACTAAAATAAATCCAGTGCGTACTATATGGTAATGCGAAACATGTAAACTTTCTATTTGCATTCGCAAAAATAAAACCTGTTTTTCAGGGGGAAAATTATGGTATTCGAACGTGATCGAAATTTGAAAATTCTTATTAGAATCTCTATATCTAAAGCACACCGAACTCGATCTTACGAGTACAATTTCGATCGTGATCAAATGCCGTAATTTTGCTTAGATTTTCACAAAAACTAATTTTTTTTATACTATTTGACCAAAAATACTTAACTTTTCTTGTTAATTTTTTTATGCCAAATGCCACGGTGGTTACTTTACTAACCACCCTATTACGCAAAATACTAAAGACCTAATTCTATTTTTGCTTGTTTTTTATAATAAATAAGCCTTAATTAATCTAACAATACAACTGTTTTATTTTTTAAGTTATATATGTAAATCCGTGGCTGAAAGAGTTAAACCCCTTTAATATTGGTATCAAATGAAAAGGTTTGACCAGAAAAATACAATAAATTATGAATAAGTTAACATTCAAGACGGCGCCCTCAATGATATGCCTGATATTTGGATCAAATATAGTAATTTCGGCTTTGCCCCCTTAAACTCAACAATATTGAGATCAAATGAAAGGGCTTGACCAGCATCGTCAAAATCTCAAAATGCGCCTTAAACAAAATAGAAAATATACTTTTTTAACAAAAACATACAGCTATTTAAAAATTTCAAATTTAAGATGGTGCCGGAAGTTATAAAGCAAAATGGCGTATTACATTTAATCTAAAATCTAGGCTAAGCAATTATGGGGTCACTTTACTTACATATGTACACAATGGTAAAGGTTATATTAGATACGGCGGGGCCGAATATCACATTCTTATTATCTGACATTTATATAAAATTTATACTTAATATTTCATTAAATGGTTTTACGGTTGAAATTATCAAAAGGTTTGGTGGTTGGTTACCGTGGTAGTTCGCTGCACGCAAACAGTCAAGTAGAGTCTGTAGGACTCCGTTTTGATAGGACCACATCATTTGTCAGCTCCAATGTATCTCAGACTAAATCCAAGAGTAGTTAAGATACTAGATCCACCCCGTGGCCTTGAGGTATCTCAGTAGATAATTCAGTCTAACTTCAGATATCGCAGGGAGGCCATCCAGTACATGTTTGCCCAGAAATCTGTGTCTTTTAGCCGCCAGTGCCGGACATTTGCAGAAAAGGTGGAAAACCGATTCCTCCTTCTCTCTATCCCGACAGCTGCGACAATGGTAGTTCGATGGAAGTCCGAGTCGACTTGCATGTTTGCCTCACATCCAGTGACCCGTCAATACCGCCAGCAATCTCGATATGTCCCTCCGACTTCGATTATCAAAAGGATTATGTTCTTTAATACCCAGCCAAAAAAATTGGAAGTAGTTAAAATTGAGTAACATTTTTAAGACTTCTAAATCTATAGTGCAAAATAATTTTTTTCTATATGACTTCCTAAATGCAAAAAAATTCAAAAAAACATAACCCACTTTATAAAAATTACAAAAAATGGTGATAATCTCTTTAGATACGTTATGATCACGTTACAGAGTAAAATCAATTCAACAAGGAGTACAAAAGGAGCATATTAAAATATACCAATATTTTTCAATTCATTTAAATATCAAATCATATAAATATAAGACTTACAACACTTTGAAAGCAAACGGTTTATATTACTAAAAAAAAACCCCCTCACCATCTTCAACAAATGTTGACTATACTATTTTATTTTACATTAGACACCCCACCCAACACACTTGCTTTAGAGCTACAAAAGGGGTTCACAATACTAAACCTTTTTTCTTACAACTTATGAATAAATAAAATTCAATTTTCATGTTAAAGAGTTAATATGATGTCACAACTAATAAACATTGCTTTAAACGTTAAGTGTTGGACTAACATACATTACATGTCTAACATAGTGCTAATATAAATATGTACAATAACAGTATAAAAGCAAAAAATAGAAAACCACTATAAAACATAAGTATATCGATTAAATGGTATTTTACTCTACATACATACATACACAACACAATACAAAAAATATAAAAGAATATATTTAATTCTTTTTTTTTTTTTTTCAAATTTTTGTACAAAACTTTTTGCAGAAGCTATAAAAAATGAAATAATTTACATATTCCAGCGAAACGATAGATCTTTTTCTGTTAGCAAAGTAATAATTTGCATACAGCGTAGTACAAAAAAAAATTATACATAAATTTTTCTATGCTTATTTTATTTTGGGTATAATTTTCAAGTCTGTGTAATATACTTGTCAATTTAAATCTAATATAAATAGCAACAAATTCAGCAAATCATTTAAGTACTTATTGTTTGACTAACCGTACGTTTAAGCGCTTAAGGGAATAAAAAAAAATTAAATTTGCATGACAATAGTAGTGGAACAAATTGAAAAACAATGATTGAATGATGATTTAATAATAAAAGAAAAAAATGTGGACAAAGTTAAGGGAAGAGAGTTATGGTGCTTAGATGTTGCCATTGATACTTCTTAACAGTTTAGAGAAAATAATCGCCTCCTACAGTTACAATGACAATTTACAGGTGAAAATTTAAAGTAAACGTTATGGTACTAAAGCAGCTTAAACACGGCATGTTTTCACATCTGACTTGGTAAATTTATATCCGTATGTTATTCTTTAGTCTGTAAAAAATTTTATTTAACACTCAAACTGTTTTCTAGCAGCATGATTTCTAACAACAACTGATGTCAGGTGGTTTATAAGAACAAAATAGAGCACGCTTTGTTATATTGTCGGATGACTTATCACATGTGTTTTATAGAAGCAATGTTAACACACGACATCTATAAACGTTTTTAGCAAATCAGATATAAAACACCGGCCATGTATTAGTTGCTTCAGAAATTTTAAGACGACTTATTACAGAGCTTTTATAAAGAATTTACAAAAAGTTATTTGTAGAGAAAATGCATCAAAAGCTTTTTGCAAATAAACAATTTAAATGTTTGAAAATATATACTCGTATCCAAGGCATATCCAAAGTATATGCAACGGTAAATTGATACAACAAAGGGGGATGTGTTATGTCAAGGCCAATTCTTATATCAGGGATGGAAAAGTTGTTTTTACATTTTAAATATAATAAAATTTCATTAAAAAGAGAATATAAATTTTTTAAACACATTATTAATGACACAAAAGCAACAAATATACATAAATTTAGCACATTTATTATCAAAAAAGTACACTCAAGTTAATTGTTTAATACCGAAACCAAAATTACATTTCCTATCTCTGCATTAATAAATGAAATCAAGGCGAATTCAACCAATTTTGACAAAAAGTTTTCCAATCAGCTGGGCTGATAATTTCATCTGTATGAATTCACCTTGCTCGTATCGCTAATATTTTTCAACTAGAAATATTTTCCTAGAATATCAATCGTAAAAAAAATTCTCAACGATGTTTACGCTTATTTTTCTTGTTGGCATTCAATGTACATTGATGGCTTACTTTATTTTAAATGGTTCAATGTTCTATGAAAGGAAGAACAATTTTACCGAAAATCCGAAATACCAATTTTCTTTAGACGGAATGCAAACTTCATGAAAACTTTATTTTCAGTATTTTTTATGTTTTTTTAATTATTTAGTAAGAAAAGAGCGTTGCTGGTCGGTCTTTGCATATAATAAAATTCATCGCCACAATCTATAGTTATAACAAGCTTGTAAATAGAACTGTATCTGTTCATGAAATATTTTTAAAAAAATTTTATGGCGGTATATGTGAGCTTCTCCCAGAAAAGTGACTTAGTGTGTCGAAAAGCGGGATTGGACTGAATAGTGGATTCTGGTACCTAAAAGGGTGTAGAATAAGATAAAATGACTTTGATTTCTGACTGGAAAATCAATAAAAATGAGAAAAACATAAATTTTTTTTAATACGTCACCACATAGGCATGACGTCACCAAAGTCGGCATCCAATCATAACTATCCTAACTAATAATGCGTTATGAAACTTGAAATATGTTTTCTCAAAACTTCATTTTCACACACTAGGTCCCTTTTCTCGGAGAAGGTCAGATATATATAAAAAACGACCTAGAATAAAAATAAAAATTTTTTTAAAACTTACATATGTCTACCTCTCTGCCTTTCTGAACTGGATTTTTAAAAAACTACTGTAAGGATTTCAAAAAAAATTATATATATTATAGGAAGTTTTGTTATCGCGAGATAAACTCTTATTTATAAAGAAAACTATAAAATAAAAAGGTAATGGTATTAGCAGGTTGGTAAGAACTAAATGAATATACAGACGCGACAGAAAAAGGAATATGAAAGAAACTGCACTAACAACAATAAACGTTTTTTTTTTTCACTGACAAAGATAACCGAATTTATCTTGGAATGAATACAATACATATTTTCTGCGACGCCCATGCGGACCGCATTCAACTAGTCGTGAATGTATTTGAATAAAATTTGGCACTTTTGTGAATTTTGGATTAAGAGCAAAACTTATAGATTTTAGTTTTAATTGATTCATGATTTTTCGTAGCGCCTAACGAATATGTTTTATAGATAATTGGCATCACCTTTTAAACTGGTAGCCAGTTTGTCAGTAGTCAATTGATTTTTTGTTTTGTTTTGTTTGGTTTCAACATGAATGGACTGACGCGTGAATATCAATGCGTAGATTATGTTGATTAAGATTTTTATAAGCGAATTTTGTTTATGAAAAAAATTATGAGTGATGAAGCTCACTTCACTTTAAATTTATACGTCAATAAATAAAACTGTCGTATTTGGTGTGCTCTATGTGCTGGTGGAATCATTGGATCGTACTTCTTTAAAAGCAATGCTGGTCAGAACGTTTCTGTCAATGGTGAACGTTATAGAGCTATGATTACGGACTTTTTCGTTAATCAGCTGAACAACAATGATGTGCAGGAACGGTAGTTTCATCAAGATGGCACAACATGTCACACAGTTCCTGCCATAATTGATTTATTAAAGTAAACGTTTGGTAGCCACTAAGTTTCACGTTTCGGACAGGTAAACTGGGTTCCATGATCGTGAAATTTAACGCCGCTAGACTAGTTTCTGTGTGTGTATGTTGTAAGTTGTTAGTCTACGCCGATAAGCCCGAAACGATTGACCACTTGGAGGACAACATTCGCCACATTATTGCCGATATACGTTTATAAATGTTGAAAAAGTTATCAAAGATTGGACCTCAAGATGAGGGTACGTCCGACTCAGCCGTAATGGTCATATGCCAGCAGACATATTTAAATTATAATGCTAGAAGATTATCTTTCCAATAAAGTAACTTTCATGTCAATTTAAAAAATTCATCTTTGCATTATTCTATTTCAAAGTTCTATACCGCTATTAAAAACACTGTTTATAAAAATTAACTATCGCAGATTTAAATTTTTTAAAACCCTAAAATTTATATAAAATTTTAATTATATGTACATCCCCGTTATGGACTACTTGTTAAATTCATTTTTCTATACATGATCACTCTTTATATGTATGCTTAGTATTTTACTTTTTTTAAATACTTATTTAACGTAAAATATTTATTAAAAATATTCTAAGTATTCTTGCAAAAGCATTTAAATGTAATAAGTAGACAAGGTACATTTATTACAAATTCAATTAATACCATTCATACATCAATTAGAACGTTAATTATATCAAGTGCTTGATTTCAAGCAACAGTTTATAAATATTCTTTTAGCCATAGTTTAAGGAACCATAAGGATATGATACTTTAGATTAAAGTTAAAAATGTTAGCTGCATTTATTTAAATGTTAGTAGAAGAAAGAAAATATAGAAATATAAATTAAAATAAAATTTAATACAAAATTAATTAAATTGTAAAAATTGTAGCCATTTTTTATTAGTACAGTTGTTATTTAAGTTTGCTGACTTTATTTGTATATAACTTTTATTGTTGCTGTTGTTGTCGTAGTAGTTGTTAAAAATATAAAACAATTTCATGCAGATAAATGAAGGTACTTGTTTATTTAGCTGCATTCTACAAGTACATAAAACAAAACAAACAAAAAATAAATAAATAAAATAATATGCTTATAAGGGGAAAAAAATACAACACAAAGTTAAAAACCTAGTACCTGACTAAGCAGTACGACCTAGTCCGCTGTATTTGTAGTCTTTTAAATATTGTGACATCATTACTTTACGCATGACATGCCATGATTGCATATGCAAAAATAACTCTGACACAAAGAAAAAAATATACTAACAGAAGATTAAGGACATAAAATGAAAAAAAAAAATAAGTTTAATATTTTTTACGGCTGTTAAACTATAGAGAGAAAATATTGCGGTTGCGAACGATTGAGAATGAAATATTGTTTAAACCAACATGTTTTATAGTTTTTAAATATGATTATAGAAGATGATGTAAATGCAGCAAATATTTATGTATTTATTATTTAAGACGTATTTATACATGTATGTGCAGGTATTAGCTTAAGTAAGACAGCTATTATATCGTTTTTACTACTTTGTTGGGCTTGTAGAAATATGGCGTGTTAAGAAGAAAAACAAAAGTTTAATCGGATGAGCATATAGTCGCTGAGGTTGGTGTGTAGGAAAATCCGAGCTGTTCGAAGAGCCAAAGTTACCACATAATTACGATAACTGATTATATATTGTACTCTGTAACAATACATATTAGGTTACACTAATGTTTAATCTTTATTTCGTCGCGATAACCGAGAGTTTGTTTTTGAAATAATTAGTGTTCAACTCTCATAAAAATGGTTGTCACATTACAAACAGTTTTAAGTTGTTAGGTGCTACAATAGTATAAATAGTTGCGAAGCAATCAAAATGTGATAGCTTTTAATAATATTTCTTTTTTTATGTAGTTCTTCTTCTTACTGAATGATTTTTCATTTGTGTACAATTTTAAAAAACCATCACTTGTTGAAGAAAACGGTTATAGTTTGGTATTATATTGTGACACTTTGAAATAAAATTATTATATTATGGTTATACGGATTGATAAAATAATCATTTGCAGTCATAATATGCTAATTACATGATAAGCTTAGTATACATAATAGTGATTAATCAAAAACAAGGATTATATGTTTTAATCATAATTAAACAATCCAATAAAATAATCACAATTATGGTGAATATGATTTCATATGGAAAATTCCAAAATTGTGAACATTTAGTATCATGAATAAAAGGCCAGTAAAAATTTCCGAATTTTAAAGCTCTGAGCAAATTACTTGTAAATTTGCCTGTTTAAAAAAAATTCACACTATTTTCAATAGCTCACACATGAAATTGTCAATATACAATTTGTAACGAAAATTATTTCCAGGCATGTCATTTCTATAAATTTTAAATCCATGTGAACAAAAATTTGTTATTCGGAAATTTTCACATTGTAAAATTCATGATAACCGTGACTTTATTATGGTCACCTCAATCATGTTTTTTTCTTAACTTGCATGTACAGGAACTTGTACATATTTAAACATTAAATTAATAACTGTTAACTACGTCATTTGTAAGCTACGTTGCCTTTAGAGAGTTTGGAATAAGTTATTATATTTTTGGAAGAAAGATAATATGTTTGTCAGACAAACACCTTCAAGAACATATATTACAGACATTCTGCCAAATCTATGTAGGGCCATTAATTAAAACTTGGCATTGGATAAAGGTAGGAATGTATCGGCCGAATAGTTATCTATTATAACAACTTCACTTTAATCTAAAGGGAGCGGTTGATTAAAGACGTTCCCATTTAACCTGGTAAACTTAAGTTGTAATAATGGTAAATTGTTTATTCGTTTGAAAAAATCCTGCTTTTAACACGAAGTTATAGTAATAGACCTTAGAAGTATAATTATACCTCTTAAAGATCATAAAAATTCACAGATATAAATATTAAACTATTAATTACGATAATAATAAGTATTAAATAACTTAAGATCGAAATATATTAAAAACGACAAATTTATCTATAACGAAAAATCCTGCAAATTTTTATTTTTCATTAACAAACCTGTTTTTTCGGTTAAGCTATTAAAAGTAGTTAAATTCATCTTGACTGCTCAATAATGTTATGGTCATTGTCAACATCATCATCATAATATTTGTACGTTTTCACCCCTCCTCGATATCGTACACTTGCTTTATTTTAGTGTTTTTTTTTTTTGCTTTTTTATATTATTTAAGTGATCTATCAATTTGACATTAAAAGTGTCGTCATAGAGCATGTTTAATGTCTGTTTTAAAATAGAAAACAGAAGCAGCAACAACCAAACAACAAACCAACACGTATTGCTCGGTTATATAAATAGTAAAGAAGAAATGATATTTATAAAAACAAGATACTCGTAAAGCAACAACCATACCAACATATAGATTCATGTTTAAATACACTATAAAAAAAAGCAAGTAAAGAATATGATGAAAGGATAAACGACCACCTACAAAGCTACATAAACACTCATACACAAACCTATCTGTAGTATAGCAGTGTTAGGGGGTATAAGAGAAAATACATATGCACACATTTTTTAACAAACTTTAAATTAATAAGCCCCAACAATAATTTTTTTTAAATATTTTTTTAAAAGTGATACATAGATTTGAATCTAAAATATATCAATATAACATTTTGAACGCAATATTTCCTTCCCTGACTGTGTAATTATAATTGTGAAAATTCTACTTAGCTTGTTGCATAAATACATATAATCATTTTCTGGAGTTCGCCTATGGAGAATAGCTTTAAAAAAATAAAATAAAATAACTTTTGTTTATTGTTTCCTTAACTCCTGAGGGAATATACATACATATGTGTATGTGCACAAGAGAGTCGGTTCTATAAAATAGCTTCATAGGTAATTCAAATTCATTTTCGTTAATAAACTAATAATCATAAAAATAACAAATTGTGCAGAAACTCAAGTTGAAATTGAATATAAACATTTAAACACGTCACAAATTACAAAGTCATATTAAATGTAGAACATTTTATGATGAAAAATAATGCAATTGTTCTCCTACTAGCATGAGGGAAAATTATGCCATAAAATTAATGGAAAATTTAGACAAAGTTGTCAAAAATACATTTCGACAAAAGTTAAGAAATATACGGAGTTCCGTTGTATTTAGATGGAAGTACACCTTAAGGATTAAAGAAAAAATATATTTTTTTATATCGTTGAACTTTTAATACTATTAAATAAAGCTTGATAATTTAAATTCATTACGATTTAAAACTAATGTTTGTTTGTTGAACTCTAAAACACTATTTGAATTTAAAGTTAAGCTACAAAAACAACGTAGCATAACTTTAGGGGCTACAATGAAAAAACGTTAAATACAAAAACTATGCTGATAAAGCAAAACAACAAAATACTTTAACTAATACACACACACACACACACATGCTTACAATAAAAACATATTTGACTGTGTATGTCCAGAACATATATATGTATAGAAATACGTATGTTTGTATGTCTGTCTGTCTGTCTGTCATTTTTATCTGTTTATCTCTTTGTGAGTATTTACATTTTTGTTGTAACACAAGTACTGGATGCTTATAAGTCATTTTTATAGTAATAAAAAAAAAAGTACTCAACATAATACTTGACATACAACTACAACATTTACAATTACATGCTTTAAGCTAGTACTAATGTATACTAATACAAACGCCTTTACACACAAAATAACACACATGCATTTTGATATTGAGTTTTTCGTACAAGTACATGTGTGCAATCAGTTGTTGTAGCTGAAGAGTTTCTTTTATATATATATGTGTGTATGAACATACAATTTTTTCTGTCGAGAAAATAACAATCGCAAATTGTATACTAACTAATGCAATAAAAGTATGTGGGAGTTACAGGAAAGCATAAAACTCAACAATAAAAAGGTAAAACATCAGATGAAAAAATAAACAGTTGAATTGTTGGGTGCCATACAGATGTAAAACATATACACTCTACAGTCAACAGTAAAGATGAAAATTCTGTGGGAATAAATACATATTGTTTTTAAGAATAATTAAAAAATCAGGTATGCTCGAAATTTGGTAACTGATATTAACAAACACACGCAAAGAAAAACCATGGTTACGACATGATCACGACGGTCATATTATAGTTTCTATAACAATATTTGGTTGTCGAAAACAAGTAATAGTTATTTTTGTTTTATACCATCATTTATTTTGTCACGTTAATCAAACATTTGTTTGAATTGTATCATTTAAAGTTTACTTTTCGTAAACATTTCAAAATGGTTGTCATTTAAAAATAGTATGATTTAAAATAAAATAATTTGGGAAAAATAACATTATATTCAAAGGCATTAAATATTACAAATAATCATTAAATAATAGGTGAGACAACAGTATGATTACAAATTAATCAAGCTATGATTTTTTTTTAATAATAATTTGATTTCAACTCTTCTTCTTCTTGCTGAATAAGTTTTTATTATTTTGAGATGTCAAAAAAGTGAAAAAAAAATTTTGAAAAATTTTGAAAAATTGAAAAATAAACGTGAAAATATAAAAAAATGTTGGTATAAAAATTGCAATTAAATTGGTAGGTACAATCAATATGTGTGTGTTACAGCAGAAGACAATAATTTGCCGTAAAAAAACATATATTGTCGATTTCAATTGTAATCATATATATGATTATTGAATGATACTTTAATTAAACATAATAATGATAACTGGTAACCATTGTATGTTTTAACCATAATCATACAATTCAATCATAGTATGTTGCTCTTCGATTATGGTTACCTCAACCATATTTTTTCTTTGCGTGCAATTTCAATAAGTTTATTTGTTTTTAAAAAATCCTACGAATATAATAAATGTGAATGTTTGTTACACACTCAATCACGGAAAAACTGAACTACATATAGGTATGTATGTAGTTTGGCATACAGATAGAAAACAACGTAGATTAACACAAAGGCTAACTTTTATCACAATAATTAGGCGAATTTGCGGAATTATTGGTAAGTCGGTTGTTCAAAGGTTTCGAGTGTCCAAAATTTATAATATATATACTTTTTTAATATTTACATTAATTTCTATTCCACTAATATAAAATAACTATATGAATGCTTGTATATTTAATATTAATTTATACTCAATCACGCGAAAAATTACCGAGTGTATATAAATAAGATTTGCCACACAGATATATAACCTGAATAATTACATTAAAAGGCTACCTCTCGAAAGGATAACTACGCAGACAAAGTCGCGGGCACAGACTAGTAATAAATAATATTTAAAATTTGAAAAAAGAAGATACTGGCCGACTTCCTAAACGCAAGTTGCAATGCATATTTACAATGCATACACTTCGTAAACGCATATGTAAACTTTCTAGCAATGTCCAATGTTCCTAATCGTTTGGCAACTCATTTTACTGAGTATCAGCTGTCAAAATCGCGCATCATTTTTATTTTGTATGCAAACATTTGAGCTGCAATGGCTGAGTTAGTATTTTCTTTGTTTATTTTTAATAAATTATTTATAATTGATAGAGTTTATTGAAATCACAGACTAATAATTTCAATAATTAAACACTTTATATTGCAGAGACAAGAAGTGAATCCATGAGCGTTCCTAAATGCTGATAAAATGCAAAAAAAATCTCTGCAACGCAAGGTTGCACTTAAGACATGTTTAGCATTGCATACGCATTTTTTAAAATTATAAATTGCAACTTGCGTTTAGGAAGTCGGCCACTCTAATAATTAAAGTGCTGACACATACTGCGTTTGGTTCTTTCAAAATCTTGTGAAACACTACAAATATATATTATTTTATAATCATTAAAAAATCCTGCTGTTATTCTTCTCTCTATTGTCTTTACAAGTAGAAGCTGTAAAAGCATACAAAGAAGAAAAAAACAAAAAAAAATTGTTAAATTATATGAGTCTGTAATGCTGTGCTTTATTGTGTGCATCAAATGAGAAAAGTCCTTTGTATATAGATTTTACTCATGTATGTAGGAAATTTTTTCAACATCTCGTTAGCTGTTTTTTTTTCTATCCATGTTATAGTTGTTGTATATTATTCTATAACCATTATTGTAAAATAGACAACACTTCTTTAACTTAACATTCTTGTTATTCGCTCTCCTCCCTCCTACTTACTCATTTTAATAGTTTCTGGATTAATACCTGAATAACAATTACAATTAGAATTGAAATAAAATAAACTTTAAATAAAATCTGCAGTACTTTACTGTTGTGCACTGCCGACTCTTGTTCTATCTTTCTGCTATTCAATATGGACTTTGGACTTTGTTAGTTTTACTACTAACTAGTTCTTTTTTTTTTTTTTTGCCAATTTGTTGTTGTTTTTAACTAATGTATTTTTCTTTGTTTTGAAAAAAAAAACCCCAGTAAGTAAGTAGTATAGCATTGCTGTAATAGTAAATGTTTTTCTTTGTCTTATTTCCTTTGAATAACAATTTTATCCAGCTAATAGATGACAGTAAAAATGTATTACAAAGGAGAGATGAGAAGAGCAGGAGTTTTAAGTAAGTTTTTTTATTTCATTCAAACTTCCCTTGTAAAAGTGAAATTTTTAATTTAAAATAAACTTTTGGTGACATTAATGGAGTTTTGTTTAAAAACAATATTTGCAAAAAGTATTTTCTTTGGCAGAAAACAAAAAACGTAATGAAATAGTAGGATTATAATTTCTATATAAAATACATTTAAAGTGTTGAAGTTTAACTAGATATTTGTATAATGCAATCTCTTAGTTTTAAAAAAAAAGTTTATTTCTACTTATTAATTTCTATTTTTATGATTAACATTTTTTTGCACCTAATAAGGTGATGTGCAATAGATTTAGAATAGATTTAGTCACCTCCATCTGCCTATGTGTAGGTTTAAAAGAAGTTTTCGAAGCGTTTATTTGTCCCAAGGACCTACGTGTAGTGTTAGTAATGGTTATTTAAGTAAGTGCTTTCTATTTTAAAATTTAAATAAAAGAAGTTTTGTTTTGTTTTTAAAGGTTTTCAATGACATTATACATTATAAGGAACCGGATCAAAAATGTCAAACTTTACATGACTTTATTGTTTGATTTATTATGGCTTTGAGGGATTCTGTAATATGACTAAAGAAAACCTCAAAAGAAGAAGTCAAATCGCAGGATCTTGGTGGCCAATCCACATCACATTAATTTCTGATGACCAAGCCCTCAAACCGCTCTTAAATTGCAAATGTGACATTAGCTATATGGTACATAGCAAAGTTCTGCTAAAAATTACATAACGTTGGTGTCAATATCGGACAAGTTAGGTCAAAAGAAGTAGGCAGTCATCGAGCTATAGCGAAAATGGCCCGTGCAACGTCGTTCTAAACTACATATGAACCGATGACACTGCCAGCCTAAAATTCATACCGAACAGTGACTTTTTCAGGATGCAGGGGAGGTGTTCGGATCTCATGTGGTTGCTATCGTTACAATTTTGTCCATTTGGTTTGTTTTGAGCCTAATGGATGCATATGGTTTTGTACAACGTTGCCCGAACAGCACACCGCGGTCGTAATTTTAGAATTCTTTTGAGAACCTCTATACCAAGAGCACAGCAAACTCAGATAAGTACGAGTACAATTGCGACCAAATCGTATGTGGCGACTAACAAAAGGACTTGTTTTTATTACGGTTCCAATGTGGAGTTGGCGACAGATACAATAATTTTTTAAAAATTTGTTCAAATTTGCTACAAAAAAGTACCGTTTAATCAAACGAATAATTGATTTGTTAATAAACTTGAATAATATTTTTTATATGTATATTTAATATTTTTTTCAATAAGTTTTAAATTCTTTTGAAATTTGAAGGAAATTTGTCAATTTCAAAAAATGTACAAATGTACGCATGTAAAAAATTAAAAAGAAAAACAAAAAATAGAATTTGTATTTAAGAAAAGCTTTCAATAAAATATGTATTTAATAACTCTTCTTTTCATTGGATTGACAAAAAGCTTAAAAAAATACACAAATAGTAAACAAACAATCTGCGGAAGAATGCGTTGGTAAGTAAATAGATAAATTGTGTGTGAAAAGAAACAAATTTGGTTCCAGAAGTATGGTGCTTCATATCACACACAGGACGCTACTTAGTCTAATTTTGAGGACATAATAACTTATAATGAAGATGTCATAAATTGATCGAGAAGATCGTGTGATATAATAAAGCTAAAAATTTTTTGTAGAATTTTCTTATGTCGCAGGTTTATGCCCGAACGTCCCATGGAATCGATCTTTACACAGACGGTTCAAAGAGTGAGATAAACTCATATGCAAATTGTGAACATCTGGAGATAATATGGATACTAAGCCATCACGGGCTGATCGGAAACGAGAAAGCCGACAAATTATCCAAAACGGGAGCTCTTCTGAGTACTATAACTTTGGAGAACGCCAAACCCCTTAAACGATTTAAGGATGAACTTAAACGTTGGGAGATGGAGGAACATGTCAGAAAATGGCAAAGCACTGATGTCGGTAAGGTGACAAGAACACTCTGGGGTGATCCAAATCTTGGGAAATCAAAGGAGATTTTGAGACTAAGTAGACCTACACTTAGGAGACTAACCAGTGTAATTACAGGTCATACGGAGTTGAGAACTCATCTAGCTCGCATGAGATTATCTGAGGAGACAACATGTAGACCATGCGAGGAAGAGGATGAGACTTTGGTACACTACCTCTGTCATTGTCCTGCGTTTGGGCATATTAGGCGCGAAAATTTTACAGTGGATACTATGCCGAACTTGGAATACCTGGGGAACTCGAACTGGAGATCCATAAGGCGTTACATTGAGGGGACTGGGTTCTTGGACTAGTCCGTTAGTTATGAGAAATTATGTTTATGGTTTTTGTTTGGGAATTCCGTTTTCCATATGGAGCGCACAACATGTCAACTGGGCAGAAGTGCATACCGGTCATGGGTTTGGGCTTTTTTACCCCTCCTTTTCAACCTAACCTAACCTGATGAAAAGCAGTTTACTTATTACTTTTCAATTAAGACTCCTTAGACCTTTTGTCTAGGTCCTTGATATTCATTTTATGTGATAGGCATTATATAACGTCGCCAACACCTACAGACTTAATTCATATTTCTGTCGTTTCTTGGTTTTTAGTTCTAAAGAAACCCTGCAGAAAACGGAACTAGTGTCTAACTAGTAATATACTAGAATATATATCACCAGTACTAGTTCTTTAATGTAAACTTTCTTATGTTATATTAATGATGAAACTAGCATTGAGTGTGCTTGGAAAAGCACTAGTACAATTTGTTGTAGGCGTATACCAGTACTGCTACTAGTACACTTGCAAATGCAAGTGATGTCTTGAACTATTTTAAGTACTAGCTAGCACTAAGCAGCACTAATCTTTTTCTATAAAAAACTCTAACCCTGTTTGCACTAGTGCCTTCTGTAGTACTAAAGGGCCTTTTTACTTGTGAATAACGATATACAGTCGTGTCTGGATATAGTGAACACCTCCATATAGTGAACACCAAAATTTTGGCATGGAGTACTCTAAATGGTGAAAAACTCTAATAGTGAACAAAATTTTGAAAACAACTTCAACAACAATTCTTTTATTAAATTTAAGTACATATGTACATATATTTCCTTTTTTGTAGATATTGTATGTATTTTTAGTAAATAAAACGAGTTTTTGAACAAAAATTTCAACCTTGATATAGAGAACAACCTGGATACTATGAACAAGCCTTGCAAAAATTAGTTCACTATATCCAGACACGACTGTATAGTTAAATTATAAACACATTTTTTCACTTTACGTAATTGCATAATTGATACAATAAATTTTCATTTAATTTCAACTATGGCCGTAATTAGATTAGTTAAAATCATATTTGAAAATATTAAAACTTTTAATAAGTTTTTTAGTGATATTTTTCCTTAAAAAAATTTTCTAATCAAAACTAGGAATTCTCATTTATTTAATAGTATCATTTTAATGATTGGAGCAAAATCAAATAAAATTTTTATTGGTATTATTAATTTCGTAATTGAAACTCATATCTTTTTGTGCACGTAGTTGTAATAGGCTGATGTGTTACCTTTGTTCCTACAACTTGGATCTATAAATACCTTCGTAAATGCAAAAGTAAGATAAAAAGAAATTATTATAATTTTAAGGCTGTGTTATTTTCTTTACAAATAAGATAGAAGTAAGCAGATTGATGTTAGAACAGTGTTTAAATGCTTCTGGTGTAACATAAGCGTATAATCAAATATAGGCCATCTTTAATTAATAAAAATATTATTAAAAAACCATTAGCAAAGTTAAAATGACCAACACATGATAAAAAACTGCAAAATACATATGTACATATAAAAAAAAGTATTAATTTTTCCGTTGTTGTTTCTGGTTGCAGTTTGTTTGAGCTGATAAAAACTATGCTTGAGAAAAAAATGAAGCGGATAGCAATATTCAGCGCATGCTGGTTTGTGGTTTCTATCGTGTATATTGACAATTATCACACATGTGGTTGGAAAAAAAAAAATAAAATTATATTTTTACCTCAAAGGAAGCTGTTCTTTCAAAGTTTATGCTTAACAGCAGCAAGCCACAGCTTCTTTTTTCAATTTATTTATCTAAAACGAATTATTTTTTTTTTATTTTTTATTTATGACCAGCATGAACGAACTACTTTTTGTAGAATTCATTTCTCTATTATAGTTTCATTTCCTTTTCAAACATTATTGCGAACTTTTGGTTATACAAATTATTTTACCATAAACACACGAACAGCAGTACTCACTCCTTTAGCTTAAGTTATGTATATGAATGTTTGTTATTGTGTTGCTAAAAAAAAAAGTTTTTTTATTTTTATTATTTTGCTAAACGATTATACTAGAAAATAAAACCATTTACTGGCACAATAGAGAAAACAGTTAGAGATAAAATTGATAAGACGCTGGAGAATACTACACAACAGTAATAAAAAAATTAATAAACGATTAGGGTGAAGAAAGTTTTAAAGGGCACAGTGAAGGTAACTAAAAGTGTTATATTTTCAAGTTTAAAAAATATTGATATATTTTTTTTTTATTTAAATAAGGTTGTCGAATGTTACAATTTAGTAAATTATTCTTGACGGCAGAAAGACAAAATGTTTTAAATGTGTTTTAAGATTGTTGTTCTTTTCTACATTTTCGTCTCCGACTGTATATATTTTTTTCTAATCTAACAAAAAGTAATGTAGATTAAACAAATTCATGTGAATGTTAAGAGGAGACTCTCTAAGCCAAAGTATTTAACACAAACATTATTTTAAATGGTTTTTAGCAGCATAAAAATGTGTTTTTTTTTGGTTCAGTTTTTTCGATTTTGTTTCTGTGCTTATAAAACGTGCAAATTGCTGTTTCATTTTAATGCATGTACAAAACATTTCCAAAGCAATTTTTTATGTTTTGTTTCGTAAATAATTTATTTAGTTAAAATTGATTTCGATAGAGTATTTCAGAGTTTTGTTTTTATGTTTCGTTCATGGGTGAATATAAATAAGAACAGTGGGTGCGGAAACAGCAAATAGCAAAAAAATTTTAACGGTCAAGCATGAGTATATTTGTTAAATTCACAACCCCCCCTATTAATGGTGAAATGGTAGTATTTTTATATTAGTTAAAGGTAACTTGTTGTTGGTAGTTGCCATTAAAAGATTTTGTAAAACAATATAATTTAAATTCTTAAATTTTAAAATTGAATCATTCATTACATAATACAGGGTTGGAAAATAAAATTTTTTCTGCGGAATCAAATAAATTATTTTTGCATGTTTTCGCTGACAAAATAAACAATAAATATAAACTTTAATTTTCCTAAAATATCGTCTAATTCTTTTGATCTTTTGTGATTTTTATAATTTCTTCTTTTCGTTGAGCTTGATATCACTTGTTGTTCTACTAACAGTTGTTTAAAAAAAGTTTTTTTGGTGAGACTGCAAAAGTAAGATGCTTGCTTTACGTTTAACAATACAACCGATATAACAGAAATTGTGAATTGTAGATGATCCAAAGCTCGTTAATTTATTTTTATCTCGTACTACATACGACTTTGTCAAAATTGAGTCGTTAAATGTGTATTCCTATAAAATTTATTTGTAGTACATTTTATCTCCGAACACAGAGAAAACAGTATCGGTTGTCAGTAGCGGCGGTATTGTTGCCAAACGTATCGCTTAGTTGTGATAGTAGAATTTTATGGTTGTATTTACAATATTATATTTAAAAATATCAATGCATAGTCAACCCAAAAAAAATTTTTTTTGATTCTTGCAATAGAACCATAAAATAAAAGTTCAATTGCAAGAGCTGAACAAATCAGTTGGCGATGAAATTTATTGTCTGTTTTTGGGTGTACTAATTTTGGGAGCCAGTGGAAAAAGTCAGCTAGACTTATGGAACACTTTGGTTGCGATCACTACAATTATTGTAAGGTTCGTTTTTTATATTTGAAACTATATGCAAAATTTCATTTCGGAATATCGACTAATTGTCCGGATATTGTATTTATAATTTTATGTTACAAAAAAATTGGTTGGAAGAACAGAATTATCCGATTGGATACATAATCGATTGCTATTTGCAGAGTAAAAAAAAATCTTAAATCGATTAAATATAAACAGTATCGAAAAGCTCATATCACATATCGATGCTCAAAGGTTTATACTAAGGTACGAATATTTTATTTATTATTTTTTTGACATTTTACTTGCGGTGCCATGTGTGTATATAATCTTTGACAACAAAATTTTATATAAATACTAGCTCACCCGGCAAACGTTGTTCTGCCATATAAATTATTTCTAGGAAACATTTTTTCAAGTAACTTACTTAGACAATGAAATTGTGCTTTATTTGGGTTAATAAGTTAGTCTTTATTAAAGTAACGAATGTTTATTAAATTACAATTCTTGATAGCTATCTAAGTCGTTACGTTATTTAGGCGAGACATAAATTGTTCCATGGGGTGAGTCACCCTTAATATTAAGCAGTATGGAAAATAGATGTTGACCGATTCTGCATTAGCTGAACTATAACTTATGTACAATTTGAAGAAAAATACTAAAGTAGGCGTGGTAAAAAAAAGTATATTAATCTAACCAAAGTCTTACTTATAAATATTATGTGAAAATTTCAAGAAGATCGGTCCAGCAGTCTGGCCTACCTGAGGGGGCGTGAAAAAAGGCGTGTCGTTAAGGGGTATGAAAAATAGATGTTAACCGATTCTCAGACCTACCCGATATAAACACAAAATTTCATAAAATTTGGTCGAGCAAACGAAAAATTTATATAATAGAATATGTAATTGCCACTTAAACTTTTACTAAGTCTACAAGAACGTATGTAAACATGGATGGTTATCCAAGTAAAAAATTAAAATTAAGAACTTAACGGTGTAGCTTTAGGTGAAGAAAGGACTATTATAATTTTTTTTTAATAAACAAACAATTGTTTGAACTACTGTCAATAGTACGAATTAATTTTTTTAATTTAGTTTTATTTTCATCCCACTGTCACATGTTATTCATATTAATTTTCTTTTTGCATTTTACTAAAGCAATTTATACTGTGTTTCTGCTGTTCTCTTAACAAATTTGTTTTTATATTTTTATCCGGCATTTTTTCCAACTTCTTTGTATGTGTTTGTTTCATTTTGTTTGCACTTTTCCAAGTGGAAATATTGCTAGAGTTATTTTTTAATATTAATCACTTCTTAAGAAAATTTGCGAAAAAAATAACTTATAAAAATATTGCAGTTGTTTTTAAATTTAAGCAGCTTAAACTTTATAAAAAACATAAGAAAAAAGGAAATTTTTAATGTCCTTTTTTGTACTTTGTCTTCTATCCGATTAGTTTACATGATTGAAATTATTAAAATGTCAATATCTATAAATTCGAATATGTATAGAACGCAAAAGAAAAAATATATATATTTAAAGTAATAAGTAGAAATATATACTTAATCTACCATCAATACTTGTTAGTTAGAATAGTGATGAAAAAGGAATAAAAATATTAATTAAGTTTTGTTTGTACGAGTTTAATAATAAATTTAAGCTGGTTTCACTACTATAATAGGAATTCTAAAATAAATCTTTAGCACTACGTTTCCAAAAAAAAAAAAAAAAATTATTTAACACTGATACTCTGCAAATGACAATCTAATATTTTGTTATAAACTGGATAGTGTAATTGGCAATAATCGTAATCACAATCAAAATATATTCTTTTACCCGCAATAAAAACCTTTAACCCGTGTCAAAAAATAATAAAAATTTCAGTTATTTCTAGCAAACAAAATTGATTTTCGCAGTCAATTGTTAAGGGTAACCAATCTTCTAAAAATAAAAATTTTATGTTGTCACAGTTTTAATACAAATAAACAGGCATTTGGAAATATGACAAGAACTGTCTCATTAACCACTCTCTAATGTTTTCAGGCAAAAAATACGACAGTTAGTGAACGTTTGCCTTTTTACAATATAAGACAGCTTTCTTTTACTGAAAGGTGAAGCAAATTAATTAATGCGAAATACATTTTTATTCTAACGTATATTTTAAAAACTAAAACACAAGCTAAATTTACTAAAAGCTTTAAAACTAATAATATATGTTTTAACAATTGTCTAGATTTGTTATCTAATCCTTAAATTACTTTCATAAAATTTAAAAATTTTGTAAAATAAGTTAAATAATAGACAATTTCGAGGTGTTTTTTTATATTTTTTTATTTTTAAATTCAATATTTCGCTATACGCTGGATAGCATCTTTAGAAAAACGAGTAACAATAATAAAAAAACATATAAACATCCAACTGTATTTACATCTAATATTGCAAATAAAGGGTGTTTTTTTAAGCCCGATAGAACTTGAAATTGTAAAAAATAACACAAAAAATTAAATTGTAATAAATTTTTTTTTTTTATTCGAAAGATCAATACGTGACATTAACATTTGAAAATGATTTCGGGCATATGGGCACCGCGGCTGTTCTTGACGAAGCGCATTCTGGACGTCCGTTGTTTTATCGCAAAATTGTGTTCAGCGATGAGGCGCATTTTTGGCTTAACGGGTTTGTTAATAAGCAAAATTGCCGCATATGGAGCGAGACCAATCCACAAGAGACCCTACAGACTCCATTACATCCAGAAAAATGCACCGTTTGGTGCGGTTTTCACGCTGGTGGCATCATCGGACCATATTTCTTCAAAAATGAGGCCGGAGCTCGCGTTACGGTCAATGGAGATCGTTACCGCACCATGATCAATGATTTTTTGTTTGAAAATATGGATGACATTGATCCGGAGGAGATGTGGTTTCAACAGGATGGCGCTACGTGCCATACGGCGAACGCAACCATCGACTTATTGAAATCAAAATTTGGCGATAAGTTGATTTCGAGAAATGGACCTGTCAATTGGCCCCCAAGGTCGTGCGATTTGACACCTCTCGATTATTTCCTGTGGGGCTACGTGAAGTCACTGGTTTATGCTGATAAACCAGCAACAATTGACGCCTTGGAGGCCAGCATTGTTCGTGTTATTCGTGACATACGGCCAGCAGTGCTCGAAAAAGTGGCCCAAAATTGGACGTCCAGAATGCGCTTCGTCAAGAACAGCCGCGGTGCCCATATGCCCGAAATCATTTTCAAATGTTAATGTCACGTATTGATCTTTCGAATAAAAAAAAAATTTTGATTACAATTTAATTTTTTGTGTTATTTTTTACAATTTCAAGTTCTATCGGGCTTAAAAAACACCCTTTAATAGTAAATACAGTTGTTGTTGTTTATTTAATTTTGATTATTGTTACTCGTATTGCTGAAGATGCTATCCAGCGGATAGCGATATATTGAATTAAAAAATAAAAACATAAATAAAACAAAAACCTCGAGCTCGTCCAAAAAGCTCGACAAAACTACTAAATAATTTTGTCAAATATTACCAGGTAGATGCACCGTGTATTTTGTTGCTAGAAAAAGCTTCCTAAATGTCAAAACAAACACTTAAACAGCTGATAAAAAAGTAGCAAAATGTTAGTAAATAATATATATTTGTGAGTCACACACGTCTAGCACAAAACAAGGTATGTAAACGAACAAAAAAAAGGTAAACAAATTTTGACATATGGGAAGAAAAATGCTTTAAAAAACATTGATCGGCTGCGGACTTAAGTCTACCTGGAGTTAATATATCTGGAATATTACAAACTCTTTCTGCCGTATTTATAAAAAAATATTTTAGGTTTATTAAAGGCTTATTTGACAAATTTCTATACAATTTTTGTCAAATAAGTCTTTAATAAACCCAAAACTAAACTAAACTAAACTATAAAATTTCTCTAGTTTGTGTAACCAGTAAGTTTTTTTTTTCCAAAAATTAAAGGCCTATCACAATAATCACTATTCTATATGCTTTTTATCTTCTTAAAATTAATAAAATAAAAACTAAAGAAAAATATTAATAAAAAAATCTTTTTGTGCAGACGTACCAAAGAGGGTAAATAGAGCATCAGGCGTGACCATCTACAGAAAAAAAGAGAGAAAAAAGAGAGATTTAGTTAGCAAGAGTTTGATGTAAAATATAAATGAAATTGAATAAAATGATAAAAAAAATTAAAATAATAAACTTCTAAAATAAGAAAGAAAAAAAAAATGGCCCAGGCAGAAAAAGACAATAAGTAGTCATAATCTAAAAATAATAAGGACAAACGAGAGTCCTTTGACTCTTGCTTGCTATTTTTTGTTTTTTCACGAATTTTGTGAAATTATTAACTAGGTTGTTGGCAAAGACGAACTAAAGAACGATAAAAACAAGATTACGCATTCCGACTGGAAAAAATGTTTTTGTTCTGCGCATGTTCGTCACATCATCTTCACACTTAACAAAATCAAAATATAAATAGTAAGATTTATATAAATTAAGGGAGAATAAAAACATTATATGTAATTTATTTTGAAGTAGATTATTGAACATACGGCTTAAATGGATATTAACCGTTTTTAAGTTAAATAAGAAAAAAAAAATAATAATCACTTTTTTATTAATTTATTTATTTATTTTTGTTATAATACAATTATAAATTATATAATAATTTAATTATTCGGGCTAAGTAACGAAGACCATTTGCCCTTGTAGTGAAACAGACCAGAGTCTCTGGCGGGAATCGAACCCGCAACCCTCAGACTAGTACACTACTTACTAGTTTACCAGGGCACCCAATCACGTTTTTTAATTTATATTTTTGTTATTTATTAATTACTTATTTGAGCATTTTATTCACTTTTTTAAAATTTGTACTTGTCATAAATCATTTTGTTATGAATCACTTGTGTGCCGATCTGACGTCACGCATGAGAGAGCTGATTTACTGTAAACATGCGAAATCTTGTTTTTATCATTCTTGAATTGAATCAACTCAAGTGTAAATGCTATAGGGTGACTGAGAATACAATATTACGAAAACAGTGTCGTATAATTGTATTTAAAATAATGTACCGGTGTTACAAATACAACACCAAAAAATTTGTTTTTTTTATCAAAAAGTGTTATATATTTTTAGAAGGGTCGTGGTGGTACAAAGTATTTGGAATAGTTGTAGTATTTGCCTGGGAGATTTTTTTAGTTAAAAAATTTCAATAAAATAGTTTTTACTTTAATTAGACAATTGTATAATTATTTTGTTTGTTTATAATAAAACAAAAAGAAACTATGTATGTAAACATCTTTTAAATTATTTGCTATACAAATATGTACGAGTTATATGTGTCTTGTGAAAGTTTAAAAACTCGTAAGTTAGCTCTTTTTGACATAAATATGTACTTGTTTTAACACAAAAAAAAAGATGTTTTAAACACTGGGAATCGCTAAAAATATTTTGAATTTCAAAAGCGTTTAATTTTAGGATTTTTTTTTATTTGTTTAAAACAAACTTTGCACATTTCACTATTTCGTGAATACACATAATTTTTGTCTGAGCAAAAAACAAAAACATTAGACCGTAAGGAGTAACTAAGTCGAATATTAAGTTTATCTGTAAGATGACATAATTATTTTTTTGGCGAATGAAGGGGTGTCACTTTTTGGTGTGTGTCAAATGTCGTTATATCTGCGATTCTTGTGTATGACTGTATTTGAAAATTGTTGTCAAAATAAGTGAAATATTAAATAATTTAAATTAAAATGTATAACAATTAAAAAAAGAATACACAAACTATGAAAAAAAAATAATAAAAATATAAATATAGTATGAAAAATATAGCAGGTCAAGCCTGACCATATTATACCCTACACCCTTATGTGTTGCATCGTTGGTGCTGGAACTTTTATTTTTATTAAAATACTAGATATTAATCACCTAAGTCACATATTGTTAATAGTTTAATTAGCGTGAAATATGGTTTTTAATTTGTAAAAATTACAAGGGTGTCGAAACCAATAATAAATCGTTTATCATTAAATCAAATTACTCGCATTATATTGAAAAATATGTTGCTGTAACCTTTTACATACATGGTAATTTCATAAGGCATGATAACACTCGTATTGTTTTTGCTTATAAAATTATTAAAAGTTTTACGGAAAGCAATATCTCATACGACTTTATGCAACTTCTTGTGAATTCTCCAACTATATTATTTAGGTGATATGCAACGTTCTTAAAAGATGTTTGTTTTTGTTTGTTAAGGACTGATAACAACCGAAATATTAAGGTTAACCTTGGAGTTCATTCAAAACCCGATTTTATGAAATAATTCCAAAGAGACGTATTTTCCGCTAGACATTATTTATTCGACATAAAAAGTGACTTATTTATTAGGACGTTACAAAAAAAAACCACAAACGATTAATTTTGTTTTCATCTATGGTGGTGTAGGGTATAAAAATAGCATGTGAAATATGAGTATGGAAATCTAAATGAAATTGAAAAATTGAAATTAATTTATTTTTCGTTGCTGATTACCCAACACAAAAAAACAAAAAAAAAAAAAAAAAAAAAAAAATAAAACAGAAAACAGAAAAAGCGCAGTAGAGTTTAAATTTGAAATGGAAAATGTGGAAGGCATGATGATAATGCAATACAATACAAACAAACAAAATGAATATATACATTTGTTTATAAACAAATTTGTGTATGTATGTCTATGCATGTATTTCATTAAATTTATTAAAAAGGTTTTATAGATTTTTTTCTTCTTTACTACATATTTTTTGATACTTTGATAAATCAAAAAACAAAACTTAAAAATAAAACAAACTACTAATTAGTTTTTAAGAGAAATTGAAAAAATTGGTTTTTGTGCTAAATAACTGCTTTATATTTTTTTATTTTGGAATTTTCTAGATTATATTAATATTATTTTCAGATTTTATTGAAACAATTCAATACTGTACATAGAAGCTAAACTAATTACGTTTTAATATTAAAAAAAGAGAAAAAAAAAACGAATATATAAAACTAAAGTAAATTATAGTTTTGAAATAAAATAAAAAAAAATTATTTGTTTATTGTAACTTACCTCTTCATTTAAATTCGAAACAAGCAAGACGTTCGAGAAACCACGCAAAGCAGGGGTGGCTGTTTGTAAAGCACCACTATTGGCAAGAGCAAATGCACCCAAATTTGGTATACCGCTGCTATAGCCGCCAGCCAGGGGAGTACCAATGCCCAGGGCAAATGGTGGCAACACACCAGGTGCTCCCAAGCCATTTACTATGAAATTTACAGAAGAACAAATTAAAAAGATTTTTCTTAATCTTGTTGAAATATTTTTTAAGAGATTAGAAAAATAAAATAAATTGTTAATTACTCAAGTTATCACAGCTGTGCGGTTAGCATATGTTTATTCAAAAATATTTAATTAACACAAAAAAATTGTAATTATTTTTTTATTAAAAGGCAAGAAGTCTATTACAAATAATATAAAAAAAAAAACAACTCAACAAAAACTACGAATCATTTGCAAGCAGTAGAGAGAAGATAATTTAGTATCAAAGAATGCTAAAAGTTATAAACAAAAAAATATTCGTAACTTTAACACTTTTTTGTATGTCGAATGTTTCAAATTAAAACTGAGGAACAAAGTAAGAATAGAATGTAAGCAGAAAATTTATAATCTGTAAAGCTTGACTATATTTTACCTTACTCCAAAATTATAAAATTATACGAGCTGTAGTAATGACGTTAGACATTATTGATTTGCAAAATCGGACGACCATTAACAAATATGGTAAAGTTTTGTTTCTGTAAAAATTATATGTGATAAATTATAACTTGAATTTTTTAGTTAAGGAGATTTTTAGAAGAGATTGGGAAAATTATGAAGTGTCCTTCTTTAAGCTCGGTAGAAAGGATTCTGCTTATGAAACATATTTGTAGTGAATTTTTTTTATAAAAGTCTATTTAAATTTGGCATTAAAGTCTTAATTCTGGAGCGCATTGTTTAGAATGGTGACTACTTAATTCCACGGACTGATTACTTACAATTTTAAAGAGGTTGTATTTTGTGTGTATGATCTACATGTACAGACGGATGGACAGAAAACATATATTCAACTAAGAAAAGTAGGCTTAATCAATCGATAAACATAAAAGTAAGTAACGGGTAATTCTTCTGAAACTTATAACTTTAAGGTATATGGCTTTAAACACTTAACTTCTTTAATAGTCATATTACACTGCTAACAAATTGTACATATTTGTTGCTGAGTTGCATAACAAAAAACGAAAAAAATTTTAAACAGTTCAAACACAACGAAATAATAAAGGAAAGTGGATAGTGTTACCTATTTTATCACCTGTTAATGATGGCCTCTGACGGGCTGCTATTAATAGCAAATCATTGGCATTTACTAAACCGCCAGCGGTGGGCATTATATCGGCTCCTGGTTCACCAGGTGGCAATGAGGGATTTGTAAAATCGCGTGACTTATCATTATTATATTTAACATTGAGCGTGGTCATTTTACTGTTGTCAATACGTAGCGTACAACAGCCATTGTAAATATTTTGGCCATCCAAAATGGTTTTAGCATGTTGAGCCGAATGGGCATCCGGATATTGTATAAGCGCCTAATAGCAGTGAAAACAAAATGTTAAAAAACCAAATAACAAAAAAATAATTAAAAAAATTACAACTGAAAGTGTTCGTTTTACCTGGAATGTATTATTCTTTGTAAATGTTACAATTTTTAAGACTTTGCCGAAACGTTGGAATATCTGGTGTAAAATGTCCAATGAAACGGGATACAATTGAGATTCGACTATAACACGTAAGACTGTATTGGGACCACCGGCGGTATTGGCATTACCGGCAACAGAATTAACAGCATTTGTATTATTTGTTAAAACGGCAACTGTGAGATCTGTACTTGTGGTATTGGTTAGAGGCAATGGAGAACCAGAAGCTGGTGATTGTATGCGATAGTCAGAGGGTACAATGGCATTCTAAAATTACACAAAATAGGTAGAAAAAAATGTTAATAAAAGAATTATATAAAGTTTAATGTAATTTTTTTAATATATCTATCCGATGTTAAGGTTAAATAACTCTAAAAAACCCAACCTAGGGGCAAATTGCGGCATTCGAACGTGGTCATTCATTTGAACATTCTTCGTTCGAGTGAAATTTCGATCGTAATCGAATGCCCTAATCTGGCCCCTGTTTTTTAATGTAGACTTTTCCGCAAGTCGAGAATTATTTAAGAGTCTTTTTTTAGTAAAACATATTTTTACATATTACAACAGCAAGCAAACTGCCAAGTAGTTAGCAAGCTGACTTTGTTCCATGCAATTGATGGAGAGTACCTAAAATTCGTTTTCTTTTTCTTTTCCTTAAGTGTTAAGCTGGTTACAGGAAATAGTAGACAATTATGGAAAAAAAATCCTAAGCTTTTTTAAACAGAAAAGGAAAACTTTGTTATTTGTTTTGTGTGATCAAGTTAAAGCAAAAACAAAAACAAAGTAAAAGTTTGCATAAGGATTATAAGGGTGCTGCGCAAACAAACTTTTGCAAACATTCTATTTTAATATTTTGTTAGTTTAACCGGTTAAGTAGCAAACATAACAGAAAAAAATCTTAAACAAACTTTATGTTAAATCATAACATGTATAGCATAAGTTTAACTTCAAAATGTGAAATGGGTCAAAAACTAAATCTTTTTGTTCGTTTTTATCAAAACCTTTTTTTTCAGTTGTTTGATTTCAGGCAACTTAAAATTATTTAAAACTTAATTTGCAATCAATCAATAAATAATAATAAAAAAAAACCCTTTCACATTTACACGTTATTTTCCATCACATTGTGTTGAACACATCGTTTTCTTCTTATACAAGTAAAATTATTATATTCAATATACTACATAAATACATTAAAAAAGTACGATAGGAAAGGAAAGGAAAACGGAAATCAATCACACCTATGTACATACATATATTTGTGTACTTAAGCATAGATAAACATTTTGTTTACACACTCTTACCAAGGTAAGGTATAAGACGTTGTTATGCTTATTTGTGATCGGAAAACAATTTAATGAGAAACGGAAATAAATTTATTCCTATGCGTGTCGATTGATCCTTTTGATTCCAAAAATAGGAAAAAATAATGTAATTGAAAACGAGTCAAGGTGAAATGGAATAAGGTAGACTTAAAGACTCTAATACTCAACCACACACCCATCAAGATGAGTGGCAAAAACTGAAACAAATATTAATCAGGCATGTAATTTGCGTTTACGCAAACACAAAAAAATATTTATTAATAAACTCTATAAAGGTAAAACAAATGTATATGACTTTGACTTGTTTGTGTACAAAAAAAGGAATACATATGTATGTATGTATGTATTCTTTTTTACATAGACACAGAAAATAAAGTGCCAGAATGTAATCCAAATACGTGCGCTATTGTTGTTGAATTAACCCTGCATAAGGACTGCGATTAAAAGAATTGTCCAACACATATTTTGCAACAATCTATTTATAAGTCACTGAAAATAAAAAAAAGTTGTTAAGTAGGCTTGGAAATGAATGTAAGAAAACTTAAGATATAGTCAAGGCAAATTTATTCATCAGGTAATCGCAGTTCTACAACAAATACAACAATTTAAAAACAACATGTATTTTGTTGCTAGAATTTTTATTTCAGATGTCACAGTCAGCTGTATAAAATAAACCGAAAAAGTAAGAAGATATACAAAAATTTTTCTGGATAAATAATTTAAAGCAATAATTATTTATTAAATTAGTTTTGTTATAATAAATAATTAATAAATTAATTTTAAGTAAGTCTTGGGAAACATGAATTCGCGGTTGTTTGGCTAGAGGCAACATTTTTTTAACTGCGAAATCAAAAATAAATTTTTTTTATAAATCTGTTTGTTTTTGCCTTTTAGAATTATCAAATGACAAACCAGGAAGTGCAAAATCATTACAAATTAAGTCAAAAAAACTATTGGCCGGTTAATTGGCTGAAAGAAAATAAGAAGAATGGAACCTCTCCACTGCCAGGAATATAGAAAAGGGACCTGTTTGTAAATTTATTACTGCTCTGCATCATTCAAGCAAACTTTAAGAAAATAAAATTTTAAACTAGGGATACAAATATACGGCGGAATTTCTATCTTTTTTGCATACCAAAAATCGTTAAAGTAAAACAATGCAATTAAGAATTAGTTTTTAAACTATAAATATCGCGATGTAGTGCAATTATGCATTTGCGAACAGATCTCTACAAACTGAAGTTCAAATTGTATTTGCAATCAAATTATCCTTTTTATTTGATATTTTTTAATAAAGACATAAAATTTATTTACAAAATAATTGAAAAATTAATTAAATTCCATATCACATTTAATTGTCAAACAAAAAAAAAAATTTACTATGAATTTACAGACACAAACGTAAACAAAGTTGACATCTGAAATTTAAATCAAGTGAAGAAAAAAATAGTCAGCTGTTCAAATAGGAGTACCTGATGAATAAATTTGCCTTGAGATATGGTGTTAAAATTTCCTGGTAGACTCAAAATGTTAAGCGAATTGGAAATTAAGAAAAATATTGCTAAAGCCTTTGCAATCAACTTTCAGTGGATATGTGTATATAAAAAAGTAGTTTGGAACTTTGGAAGTTGGTCCCAGGAAGGTTTCTAAAGAACTTTAAAGAAAACTTGAAATTTTTTGCAGAAAAAAAAAAAAACATTTGCGATTACAATAGGGAGAACAAAATCAGTGGCATCTGAAAGAGGTATACCAGCATTATAGGTGAAAAAGAGGCTAAAAAATTGTATGGTTTGCAGGTTTAGTACGCAAGGTAAAAAGGGAAATAAAACTGTTAAAGTACAAACACTTTTAGATAGAAATGCTGTTAAGAAAATGGAAGTAGAACAGCAAGATTGCTGCATGAAGAACGGCGATACGTCCGGTCAGGGATTCTATATTCACTGGAGACTCACGAAGGAACATAAAAGACAAAGATAAGACAAATAGGCAAAGGTGGTAAAAGGAGCAGGTCTTTCATGGTGACAGGTACAAAAAACTCTGTAATGAGACCTTTGTTAGTGTACTTTATTCATTTTCTCCCAACGGCGTTGAAAGCAAATCCACCAAACTGTAAAGATATCAGGCCTTTGGCCAAAAACGAATTTAAGGCAACAAAAAAATAAAAAATCGCTATATGTGTCAAAGTTAACGTGTAAAGTTGTGTTAAGCAGCTCAAAACGTGCGCAAAATAATCGAATGTTACAAAAAAAAAAAATTTATAGTAGAGCGTTTTAATTACTTTTAAATAAATAAACACGTAAAAAACACTGCTACATACGATAAAATTTACACAGTGTTATCTTTATAACTTAAACAGTTATCGCTATAATATTTTATCAGCAGATGAATAAATGGATGTAGAACCAATATGCATAAAAAAGTCGATTTCTAAATAAATGTAACATACGATAATTTCGTGCTCAGGGGTCGATATTATCGAACAATGTTTTTTTAGATACGTTTTTAGGTGCTTAACACAACTTTACACGTATAACTTTGACACATTTAGAGATTTTTTTTTATAATTTAATGAAAACTATAGAAGATATTTGAAATTATGTGACGGACAATTTTCTTAAATGTAGCCCTTAAACATATGTGGCCTTGAGCAACCAAAGCTGCAAATAATTTTTTTTATTCTATCGAAAGACATACTAAAATTGTATGTGTGTGCATAAATAGAGATAATAAAAATTGATTAGATTGTTAAGGAGCTGACACACGTTCAAATATTTATAAAAACAAAATATCTATCTGCTGCAGAAATGTGTAACGAAAGGCATACAATTGAAGAATTCAAAATGCATACACACAAGATGTTATATTTTGCTTAAATACAAAAAAAAAAAAAAAGAGTAGGAGAAGCTTTTTACAAACTATTCTTTAGAAAGGCCAAGAAAATTTTTTAAAATTATTTCTGGATAAAAGTTTGTAGTACGACATTCTGTTTGATTTAATAAATACTTAAAATTAAAATAGTTTTATTAGCGTTTAGCTTTTTTCCAGTCATATATGATAGCTGAAGATCTATTTGAACCGATTATTAAAAAGCTTTCAAATTGTATGTTTAGATACAAATAGGAAATTTATATACGTTTCAAATATTTGCAACAGTTTCATGAGTTTGAGAAATTTCTAGAGCTGGATGACCTGAAATTCAATAAAACACATAAAGTACAACCTCTTAAATCTTTAGGCATATTTTAAATTTCAACTTGAGTTTAAATTTTGAGCTTTAGTGTATTCAAAGACTTCTAATAGAATTTTCCAAAAAATTTATTGGACATTTTAACCCGATGCTTTTCTATTTTTTATTTAGGTATTTTTGCAAATTTTTTTAAAAGGGATCAAAAAGAACCATAGATTCAAGATCTAGAGGGATAAAATGCACCACAAAAATATTCCTCGGTGTAATTTATATAAGTCTGCTGAACAAACACATCATGTTTCTAAGATAAAATTTAAGAGTCATTCCGTTTCCTGTGGTGAATCATACTGTGAAGAAGGGGGGATGGAGGTATATTTATCATTTCCTAAAATAAAACTCTAACGAAAATTCTCCGAACTCCAACACACGTATATATTGCTGGTCTTCTCAGTCAGCTTCTGTTGTACATTGTTATAGTAAAAACACAAGTAAAAAGGTAGGAATTATAAATAAGGATAAAATTTTCATAAATTTTATATTTTAAAGAAACCTATACAATTTGTCAAATTTATAATTTCACTATATTGAGGGTATATCATAAATCAGGTAATTTTTTGTTTCAAGCTTTTAAAAGTTTGTCTTATTGTAAAAAAAAAATGTCATATCACATATTTAATACAACAACTGTCAACTCTTTAAGGCAATTTTTTAATATTTTTTAAATTGTTTTTTTTTTGCCTGATATAAGGGTATTCCCCAAGGTTTAAAAGGCAAATGAAAAAAGAAATATTTTTGTTTTTATTATTTTTTAAAAATAAAATACATTTGGGCACTAGAGAAATATGACAATTTTTTTTTTGTTTTAATAAAAATACTTCTCTTAAATGCCAAAGAAAATGATTAAATATTATGGCATAACAAAAAAAAAACCAGGTAAAATATAGAAACAAACTGATAGAAATACTTAATGAAAATGTACTTTAGGGATTTATATATGAAACGGGGAAAAAAAGTTAAACTTCATCATCAAAAATGCCGAATACAAAAAAAAAAAAAACAAAACAAATAAATTTAATATTTTTTCCACACACTTGTTAATAATTTTTAAAGTTACCAACAAGTAACAATGGCAATAAAAGCCTTTCGCAAAAAAATAACTACAAGGAATAAAGTTTGCAAGTTTTACAAAGTTTTGCATTTACTTTATTTACGGTTGAACAAGATTTTTATGGAAAAAAAGGATAATAATAAAATAAAATAGAAAGTACCAGCCAAAATAATCCCTTAACATTTAAAAAGTAAACAAAATATAAACTTACTTATTTAAGAGAAGAAAAAAAAAAATTATAATCCAAAGAAACTGAAAAAATTTTAAGTAAATACAGGAAGAAAGAGATGAATAGAAAATATATATATATATAAAACACTTAGTTATTTATGCAAAGAGCATTAAATAAACCACAGCTACATCCAACTTTATCACAAAGAACTTTAAAACCAAACTAGCAGAACATAGCCCCCTAATATAGACAGTATATTTTAAATTTGTAGCATATTTCATGGTGTAACTTATACAATAACCAAATAAAATGTTGCATCTTCTTTAACACGCCTGTAAATATGCTGCACTTAAACAAATAACAAGACGAAATGGAAAAAGTAAGCCAAAACAATAATCCCAAATAATAAACCGTAAACAAAAAACTAGAGTGTGTAAAAGATAAAGCCAAAATGAAAACACACAAAATCATAATGGTTGTGGTGGCAGTTGGGTTGTTGGCAAAAAAAATCTCTCATGTTTTTGCTTCTTCTTTTTTATTATTACTTTTCTTTTTGCACAATATTGCACGCTTTTTAAGTTGAAACAAAACAAAAATACAACAAAAAATATAAATGTATTATATTAAACAAAAACTTGTTAGTATTGTTGTCCTGGTACAGCGCTACAAACAGCTGAAATAATAAAAATAAAAAAAAATAATGACAAAACTGTAGAGGAAAAACAATGACAAGTAGATGCTTTTTATTTAAAGTTAGTATAAAAATTATTGTTTTAAGTGCAGAGACACAAAAACTCAACTACAACAATAAAAAAAGCAAAAAAAAAATTTTTTTTGTTCTTTCCCTAGAAGAATTGACAGGAGGCAACAAGTTTTTCATTTTATATTCAATAGTTGCATAATATTTGTTTTCTGTTTATTTATTTTATTTTTTTTTTGCTTTTTTCTGTTTGGTTTGTTCATTATGCTGTGCTCAGATAACTTGACAAACAAATTTTCGTAATTGTGAAGCATACTTTTGGGTTTGACCTATTAATAATTTAAATATTGGTCATTTGGATAAGGGCTTTTCATTACAGTAATTTTATTTATTTTATTCATACAAATGGTTTTGCATTTCAAATGAAGTAATTTGCTCCCATATATTTATGAGTGGGGAGCACAGTTAAACATGAACAGGAACATGGAACATGAAATATTTTTTAAAGTACAGTAGACAAATATATTTAAGTAAACTGGATCTTATTACTTATAACGCGTTTTGAAAAATATTGCCTAGAAGTACATTGATTGTTTAAGTGAATTTCAACATAAAGTTTGTTAAATACATAAAAAAACATTTGCCTATTTTTAAGCTGAAATACTGAATAAATTCTAAAGCATATTTTTAACTGTCATATATATTTTAGAAAATATGTTTTAAATTTTTATTTTATTTCGGTAAACTAGAGCGCCAGCCTACTTAAGCATTCAATCTTCATAGAAATTTCCATTTATTTTAATGCATTAAAACGTTTTGATAATATTTGAAAGCATTTTATGCTTCTTTTATAATGCTTAACCCTTTTATAGGTATTACTTTCATTTGATATTTTAACACATTGTTTATTTTTTATCTATTATTTGATGTTTGTATACATTATAAATGTATCTTAGCAAATACATGCAAAATAATATACTCACCTAAAAATGTATGAACGCGTACAGATATTATTACACATCATGTATCGTGACATGATGTATGTATGTATTTGCTTGGCACTTAAATTCTAGACGCAGACACTACTCGTCTAAAAAAAAAACGTAATTTAAATCCATTTGCACACGTCACTAACAATCACGTGTGTGCAGAGAATAGAAAGAAATAATAAACAAAATAGTCCATATAAAAGAACGCGCGTGTGTGTATGAGTGCGCAATATTTTACATTTGAAATAAAACTCAGTCATGTATGTACATACGTATGTTCATCTTAACTCTAAGGAATTGAAAAGCAACAAATATTTAGTTTTTTTTTTGTTAACCACACAAACACATACACATTTACAGCTATCAATATGCCACAGTCTTTGTAAATATATACAAATGTGTATTTATTTTGTTAAGAAACTTATGTGCTTTCCTTGCTATTCCTTCCTAAACGATTTATTTTTTGGAGCAAGAATTACAATAAATGAATGATTAAATAAATAAATATTTGTACGAACACTTGCCACAATATTAGCTTCTGCTACTTGCAATAGAACGAAAAAAGTAAGAAGCTTAGCAATGCAATAGTCATCATACCTAGACACTTAATAAGGGTAAAAAACACCTTAGCTGATGGAGCAAAAATGTGACAAAATGCTTTGTATTTTAGTTTGAAAGAAAAAGTTTAATTATACGAAATAAAATATGCCACGGACTTAACTTCCTGGGTTATAAAAAATAACGGGTAATTTATCGTGAGGTTTGAATTTTAATAGGCTCTTTTTTTTGAGATATCAAGCAAGACTCATACCAAACTGCTTTGTCATTTTTGTTCCGTATCGTTTATATATATATGTTCCTCTAACTCCCACTGGAGCATAGGGCGCCAAAAATTGCAGATCTCCATCTGACTCGGTTTTGAGAAATAGACCTTAATTCGTTCCAAGTTACACCCAGTTTATTCATTTTGGATTCTGTCTCTATGTTATACGTGGCCTACCGCTTTCTCTACCATCTTGATGAAATGGGTTCCATCTAAGAGCTTGCTTGGATACGTTATCATCATTTGGACGAAGAGTGTGTCCAATCCATTGCCATTTCCGTTTACGTATCTCAGTTGCTACTTCCATTTGCCTTGCCTTTAGTAACAGCTCGGCATTCGTTATTGTTTGAGGCCAAAAGATACGTAATATCCTTCTTAGGCAGCGGTTGACAAATGTTTGTAGACGTTTTGTGATACTTTTGGTGACTTTCCAGGTTGTACACCCATATAATAGGACGGACTTGACATTTGCCTCAAAAATTCGAAGTTTAGTGGATTGACAAATTTTATTACTTTGCCATACTGGGGCTAGTATGCCAAAAGACGCTCTTGCCTTGTTAATTCTAGCATCAACATCAAGTTCGGACCCTCCATTAGGTGAGATTTCACATCCAAGATAACAAAATTGTTCACATGCATCAAAAGTTTGGTTATTGATGGTCATTGGAAATGCTGTTGTACCAACACTTAGTGTTTTCGTTTTGCCAGCGTTAATTTTGAGTCCTGTGTATTGCAGTTTATCTTGCAGTTCTTTAGTTGTGTGTCTAAGGTCATTAAGATTATGCGAAAGTAAGCAGATATCGTCAGCATAGGCCAGGTAATTAAGATATTGGTTATTTATTTTCCATTGTATTCCTTGCCTTTTATTCTCAATACTATTGAGAACATCTTCCATAACGACGAGAAACAAAAAAGGTGATAATATGCAGCCCTGACGGACTCCGCTTTCCACCACGAACGGGTCAGAAAGTTTTTCCTTATGGAGAACAAAGCATTTTGCACGGTTATAGCTTTCCTTTATAAGAGCTATTATTTTTTCGGGTATGTTTCTCTTTCGCAGGGCGGACCAAATACATTCTCGATTAATTGAATCGAACGCTTTCTCAAAATCTATAAATAGAAGATGTAATTTGGAATTAAACTCAACGCTTTGTTCTATAATAATGCGTAGTGAGTTAACATGGACTGCGCACGAGTAACCACTGCGAAATCCGGCTTGGCATGAGCTGATGGTTTGCTCCAAATGCTCTTTGATGCCATTTAATATTATTTTTGCAACTATTTTGGCTACAGTTGGCAATACACAAATACCCCGCCAGTTTGCGCAATTTTTGAGGTCTCCTTTTTTCGCGACTTTGACAATGATACCATCTTTCCATTCCTCCGGAAAGGATTCGGTTTCCCAGGTTCCGGTGATCAGAGGGTGTAAAAGTTGTGCTGAGAGTTCGGGATCACATTTATAGATTTCTGCTGGTATACCATCAGTTCCAGCAGCTTTTCCATTTGGGAGTTGTTTTATGGCATGAAATTATCCACACCACAACAGCGTTTTGTGGTAAATGTTTTTCCGGTGTTTCATCGTGAAATTTTGTTTAGTAATGAAGGACATTTCTGGCTCAATGGATACGCTTATAAATAAATTGCCGTATTTGAGCTGATGAGCAGCTCGCGGAGTACCAATAGCAACTATTATATCCCTTAAAAACAACGGTATGATGTGGGTTCATACTGGTTCTGGTTCATATTTCTTCAAAAATGAGGACCATCAGAATGCTACTGTCAATGTTAACCGTTATCACACAATGTTAACTATGTGTTTTCTGAAGTTCTAGTACATTCTCTCAGTGAACTCTGGGTAATCATTTTATCTGAGTAATCATTTTAGGGAACACTTAATGTCACGTAAATTGGCCACCTATATAGTGTAATATCATATCTTTGAACTTTTTTTATCGTTTGCCACAAATTGTTCTTCAAGCCGATAAAAAACATTTAGGGTTCACTTTCACATTTATGTGTTTTATTATACATTATAAATTAAACCTCACAATGAATCACCCGTTAAAAAGCCTAAATTGAGCAACATTTCTTTATTTTACTTTAACATTTGTATGATAAAAAAATTTGTTGATGGCAGCATATCACATTTCACAATTAAATAAATTTTAAATGCATAAATTTGGTTGTTTTACTTTTTATTTATTATTTTGTAGGTGATTTTTTTAAATTTATAAAATTCATAAATCGATTAATGTTCTTTCAATTAATGCCTAATATTTTGTTTAATGTTTCACGTGAACCAATGCCTAATGGGAGATTATAAGGTGAGTTCTAGACATTATTAGGTATCTAGGACTAAAATACTCAACACCAGAAAATATAAAAACATTTTTTTTTTTTTAATTAAAACTTGTTTTTGTTAATTTTGTAATATTTCGTTCTTGAATCTATCTTCAAAATATACATAACAAAAGGTTAAGTTCATACATGCTCTGAAAGGCGAATGGTCGCCTAGAAGGGCACTCAACGCTACAACGTATACTTAAAATAGTTGGAAGGTGGACATTTGTTTCTGTGCAATTTTTACAATATTAGAACAAAAGCAAGATGTTTTTCTAACTGTGGTAATATGGGATGAAAAGACAAGAGTGTCAAAAACAAAAAAGCTACTACATCTTGATATTAGCGAAGACTTGGTAAACTTTTGCTAAAGCTGTCATCAATGATGCTTTAACATCAAATTGACTTAAGGCGGCAAACATACACGCAAACAAATCCCATATTTATATACAAACTCGAAAATACATATGTATGTGTGTACACCTATACTCAATTATGTGCGTTTGCAATCATCTCTGATGAATGTATGAATGTGTATAACACATGTTAATATGTGGCATGTTTGCTAATTCTTTTATATGTTAATCCTTTAGTTTAGTTCATTATCAAAGTTTTAGTTATTTCATTTTGATTTTATTCTTTTGTTTTTCCTTTGTGCATCTGTGTATGTATTGTGTGTAACATGTGCGAGTGTGTGATTTAATCGTTTTTAGTTTGACACTTGTATTAAATGTTATTTTATTACAATCCCCCCCTTAATGTATGTAAAGAGTGTGTGAGTCAGAAACTTTATTTAACAATTTTGTATTACTTGTTTATACTTTGTGTATTAATTGGTTTGTTGTTTAGGACAAGCTAGACCCGGTTGACGTAGCTAATTAATTTTTTTTATTTCTGTATCCATTATGTAAAAATATATACGCCAGTTGTAGACATGGTTGTCTTTTTTGAGTTGTTATTAAAAATATTACATTCTCATATGAAGAGAAGTAAATCATAAAAAATATTTAATTTATTTTTTTTCTTTTTTGCCTAAAATGGGTAAAACTGATAACGTGCGCACTTTTCACAATCGCTTCTAGGCGACAGAATTAATATAGTACTCGAGTTTTAACTTTCTAACTATAACTGTTTGGGATTAGCTATTTCAAAAAATTTATTTAATCAGTCACACAGGCTACCCTTTAATGCTACATATTTACTAGGGTGATCGATTATTCGACATTTTTAAGAAACCGGTTTTTAAATAGTTTGAAATTTAGAATTAAGGAAAAAACCGGTTGCTTTTTTGAAAATTTAGAAAAAACCGGTTAACCGGTCGAATACATAAAATATTATTCTTTCTTATACCCATGACAGAGATACATATGTATATAGGTATAAACTAGTTTGTTTTATGGTTTAATTGCATTTTAAGTTGACACAAATTCAATGGCATTATTAAAAAATGCCGGTCTTTAAAATAAAAAAAAAAAACTGTTACAGGAGGTTGTAATAATGAAGCAAGTTGTAATAATGACCCTTTGTGTGCCAAACTCTTTTAGTATACAGGTCATATGTTATCAAAAATATTAGTTAAGCTATGGGTTGCATTTAGTACAAGTCGCTAGATTTCGTAGAAGCAAAATATTATGAAATTCGAAAATGAGATCAAAAAGTATTGCAAAGTACAATAATTTGGCCAAAAAACTTAACTGAACAGCTGATTATCACAGCAAATTATAGGCGCAACAGCGTATAAAATACCTGCTCTCCATTTAAAACAAATAATATTAACCCAAATTATTTTCTTATTTGACATTTGTTTTGAAACAACAAATAAATTTCCTTTAATATTATGGAAGAGTATTTAATAAATTTTTAGATTTTTTGAAATTTTTGTAACCAAAGATAAATGAACATAAAACTAAAAATGAAAAAAACCGGCTTTTGTGAAAAAAAACGGTGTATTCAACATTCGAAAAATTAACATTTGGAAAAAACCGCCAGCTGAAACAGTAAAAAACCGGGTTATCCACCGGTTTTAAAACCGAGTCGATCTTCCTAATATTTACCTAAAAAAGTTTTATATGTACATATATTCCACTTTCATTATTTTATTGCTAGGACTAACTGGGTCTACATACATATACTTACATACATACAATATGTATAAATAACGTTGCCTTTGTTGTTATTGGTTCATTAAATGTTGTTTAGTTTTTTGAACTGTTTGATTTAGTTGGGTAAATACATATGCAAATACATACATACATTCAATAGAAAATTATAATGATGGTGAGCATGATGATGATGATGATGACGGTTTTCTTTATTGTCTATTTTATAATATTGACAAATTGTAAACATATTTAAGTAGGTGTGAGTATAGTAAAACTTTATGGATTTAATGTAGATCAAACTACTACTACACTAATAAAATAGTGTCATGTTAATTTATGTGTGAATTTTAAATTAACAAAAATAAATAAATTTGCTTTTAAAGTTTTGTTCTAATGTATAGTTAATTAGTTTCATAAATGCTTACAAGATATTCAAATAAGATAAATTTGTAAGCAAACTTTTCTACAAAAAAGGTTTAATTTAAAATTGAGAGAGCATTGTTTGCTAATAAAGAATGACCCCACACCAAATCTGGACGCATTAGGTTGTAAAAAAAAATAAAAAAGCCATATAATTTATGAGCATGCTTTTCTATTGCGTAGATTACAATAAATTAAAAATAATTAGTTGTTTAATTTATACAAAACTTTTCCCTGCAGAACCTACCCAATGAGGTAGCAAAATATTGAATTGAAATAAAATAATGTGTATACAGGGTGGTCCAACCAAAACGCTAGATATATATAAAACAAAAAGTTTTCAGATAATTGTCTTAATATTTCTTATTATGAAAGAAGAATATATGACAATTATGTGAGAAACAAAATATCGGTCAAATGCTCGCCACGGCTTTGTCGATTGTTCATATTTTGAATGACACTGACACATAATTGAGTTTTATTGTCTTTAATGTGACGAATTATCTTATCCCTTAGTCTTGAATTGTTCGTGTCTAACAAAAGTACACTTTTACTTTTATATTTTAAAGTAGTGTCAAATCATATGTTCATTGCGGCCAATTAACAGTCAATAATATAAATTTTCTGCGCACAAGAGTCATTGTTTCGTTGACTGTGTGGCATTTGGCATCAGCCTTATGGGGCAACATATTGCTCAGGTCCATATCCGCAAGAAGTCGGTTATCATCTCGCGTGGCCAACCTCATTTTCGAAGAAGAACGGCCTGATAATGCCGTCAACTAATAAACCGAACCAAATATTTACTCTTTGCGAATGCATCGGCTTTTCAACAAGCACTAGTGGATTATCATTTGCGCAAATGCAGAAATTTTGCTTGTTTACGAATCCACTGAGGTGAAAGTGTGCCTCGGCTCTGAAGATGATTTTCCTTGTTAAGTCACTATTTACTTCTGTCTGTCAACGGTGTATTGACGACGCTTCAAATGGTCACTTGACTTCAGCTTTTGAGTGCCTTGAACCTTGTAAGCGTAATTTCAAATGTTTATTCAAAATTCGCATTAGTTATGTTTGTGAGTTGTTCATTTGTTTGGCATGACGACGAGTCGAGGTTGACGGCTCGATCCTCTGTCAAAAAAAAAAAAAAACAGCAATGATTTTCGCAGAACGAACTGGGTGAGCATGCACAGGTGTTCTCACATTTCCTACAGACGCGGTTTGTTAAAATATGGACAATTCGCACAATTCTTCTTAAATAAAAAAAAATCCCATAGTGTACGAAATGAATTTTCATTTGAACGCCCATTTTCGTAAATCTTAACGAGCTGCTTATTTGTTTATCTTTACATGGTTCAATTTGACAAACACTGAAACAAGGAAATGATCAATTAGCTTGGGTAAAAGACTCAAGACGTTAAGGTGGGACTCACAATTACCATCGTGTATTATGGTTGGACCATCCTTTATAAAAACAACTCATCTCAAGCTTGCAGATTATGTATGTATATCGTAAAGAAAATAGCTTGATTTATACTTTATTTTGCCAATTAAAAATTCAACACCTTTACAGTTTTGTTTATCAATTAATGTGTGAAGTGTAAAAGAATAATATATTAAACCGTAATGTACGAAAATATTATCTTTTGTATGTACATACATGCACTTTCGCAAACAAAAACTCTTCTTTTGTTTAATAACAAAAAACATTTAAAATTTATTACATGATAGAAAAAAATTTTATATATTTTATATTATTTTTCATACATACATTTACCTTAAGGGATTTTATTCTTACTTTAAGAAAACAGAAAACAGAATTTGAAATCATGTGCTAAAACTCAAAGTGACTGATTGCATGGAAGTTGAAAACATTTACACACATAAACATTTTTACACGTAGAAAGGGGGGGTAAACAGAAAACAACAATAAAAATAAAATAAACTATATTGAAATTTGTAGCAACAAGATGGAAGAATTTCTAAAAAAAAACCCTAAAATCATGTGTATTTTCACATCTATGCACGAATGTATGTATGTGTCAGAATTGGCTGACATTTATGCTTCTCGTTTTTTTACTTTAAACTCAAGCTCCAAAAAAAAAATAAAAAACACAAATAAATATATGTGCATACAAACATATAGTAAACAACAATAAGAACAGGAGTTTAACAAAATAAACGAAGAAGTAACAAGTCTTAATGTGTCAAAAGAAACGAAAGCAGTCCCACTTACACCTTCACATACATAAATTCTTATTCAAACAACAATTGTTTGTACAGTGCGAAAAAAAGATTATAGAAAGCTTAATACAGAGTAAGAGCAGATAACACTTTCCTGACATAGACGCGCGTATGCCAATCCAAAGAAAGAGTAAAATAGAAACACGCACACATTCCACTGAAGAAAGTGGCATCAACAAAAGGATTTAATGCATATGTTACCGTTATAAACGTGAGAAACTTAAAAATATAATAAAAGCCATATTCCAGCATTTAAGAGTGGTGAGGGAGAAAGGAACCAGAGAAATAATAAAAAAAAGGCTAAAATAAAACCTCAACTTCACATGTTGTGGGAATTTTGATGTATTAAAGGTGACATAATGGTTTTGGTTAACATTCAACATGTTATATTTGCTTTTATTTTTATTTTTATGTTTATAATCGATTTATTCGTTATATTTTGTTTGAAGAATTTTCCACGAAAAGGGGTACTTTGAATTTGATTAATTAATTTTTAAGTACAAGATATTAAACCAATGAATAAAGCTATTTGATATTTTTGCCTTCTAAAGGCTTAAATAATCATTAAGTAGGAAGAGTAAAAAAAAAATTATATTTACGCTTTTTTGATGATTAATTAACAAAAGATAAATTAATAGAAAAAATAAAGCTGTAGTTTAGGGCATACAAAGATATACCACATGTTTTAAGGTATCTTATACATTACTATAGAACACAGCAGGCAAGGAAGTATGCCCTTGGGGCCTAGAAAAGAAAGACGAAATCAAATTGCAAAAGAGACAACAGAAAACATTAATGCCAGTTATTGATCAATTTGCCATTTACAAAAATCCGACAAATTTAACCAAAGAGAAGGATTTCAATGTTTTACATGAATTCCATTAAAATCTCTTCAATACAAGTTTTGGTTGTTCGAGACAAAGCAGTGTCATGTTATGTTGTAAGTTAAATTTTCCTTGACGTTATTGATATTTGGAGATAACTGTAGATTGTGACGTCAATATTGTATGCAATTGAAATTTAATTTATTGTTGTCTTTGGTTCGCCAAGGAGATGTCAAGTAAGAAAATTATGATGGTCTACGCATTCTTAACATTTGTATTTAGGGATATACCAAGAATGACTTACTATGACAACTCCGAGTAAAAACCTTGTACAACACTCAGCTGGTAAAGATTTGGAATTGTCTTCGAAATAAATATTTTTATTTGGGTTTTTAATTTGATGCTAAAAGGCTGCATTATAGAGTTTTTATTTTGATTTTTTTTAATTTTTTAAATACAGGCTAAGAAGTCTTCCAGCCTACTACCGTTTTTACCCTTCACACAGTGAAAATGGGTATATATAGGTTTGTCAATCCGTGTAAAATTTCTACAATTTTCATTTCCGAACCCATAAAGTATATATTTTCTGAAAGCTTATGAATAGGAGAGTCGATTAAGCTCTGTCAGTCTGTCCGTGTGTATGTTGAAATCAACTTTTTGAAGCCGACCGACATCGCCTGGACCCGGGTGAGGAATTAAAATATGAGAAATATTCGGGAGTAGATCGGTATTGAAAATCAGAAACATTGGTACATAAACAACTGAGATGTGAGCAAAAACCACGACCACTTCGTTTTTTTTTTCACAACAAAAACAACATACATACATACAAACGTGTATACTGATTAGAGTAAACGTGGCATCGAATCCCAGCTGAGGCAAAAATATTTTTTTTTTATTTATTATTTATATTATATATTTATATTTTATTCGAACTTTTACTATATATTAAATTTTCATTGTGAACCATTTTTTATTTTGGCTTAAGTTCATTTATTCTTTTATTTAATTTTATAATTCAAATTTAATTAAACTGTAATCATTTTTAGGAATATTCTTTCTAAAATTATTTCCGATATTAGCCGAGTGGAATGCATTTTCGAAACCAGCTACGATTTCATCATCAGCACTCTTTATCGGTATACTACTATGTAACTTAAAATTCCTATTTATGTTACAATTCAATGAAATTTGAATTAGTGAATCTTAGTATTAATTTTCAAATTTGTTATTTCACCTATAAAATGACAATTCATAGTTCAACAACTTCATATTCTTTTATATTCGTAATACATTTTCGTTATGCTTTCAATATCCATCCTTTGGCTGGAATTATTGAAAGCAAGGTTGTATTTACATTTTCATTTATGTAAGTACATCTAGGTGATAGATATTTATATTTTTATTTTTTTTTAATTTTTTTAAATTTTTTTTAAATATTTTTTTTATATTTATTATTTATATTTTTTTTATATCTGGAATTTAAATTGAAAATAAAGAAAACACTTTTCCACAATAAAACCATTAAGTAATTTAATTTTAAAATTTCGTATTTGATATTCGTATTTTTGATAAATTGTAAAACATTTTGCACGAACTTTACTCACTTCAATGTGCTGGTTTAAGCCCAACATGGAAAAACTGCTTATTTAGTTATTCAGAGCTACCGAAGGGTTAAATAACTTTTCGAAACATTATTTTCACCTTTATGTGATTTATGTCCTTTTAAGGTATAGAAATGATGTGTTTTGTGTAGTAGTGTGGTGCGGTGTAATGGTGGCTGTCATCTATTATGGTTATTGATCATGTTTAAATTAAGTTTAATATAATTATCATTAGGTATATTAGAGCATTTTGTACATTATTATGTCATTACGTGTGCGTTTGCACGTGAGTGTGAGTTTATATTTAGTTATTCTAAACTATAATACACATAATAGTTTAATGTGTTGTTTTCTAAAATGAACTGCATAAAGTTTGTTTACAAAATTACAATACATATACAAACATATGTACATATTTGCATACATACTTACAATGCAAAGTCTGTTAAGCAGGCATTCACCTACATCAAGCATGCATGAGTACTTTGAGCATAGCATACTCAAAGGAGCAGTAGTAGATAAGCAGTGAGCAATAAAAATAAGTTAAGTCTTTTTAAACATAAGGAATTTATAAAAATTAATTTAAGGGATTTCATTATGTTATCAAATATATATTTAACACAAAAATATTTGAAAATAATTTGAGGTAACCTAGTGGACTAGTCCGTACTGTGTTTGTCTGCTAGCCTGGGGGTTACGGGATTAATTCTTGCCAGAGATTTTGGTTTGTTACACAGCAAGTGGCTTAGCTCGGTTAATAAAATTGAAATATAATTTGTAATTATACTGTTATAAAAATAAATAAATAATTGGATTAAAGATCTTACGAGACGATAAAAATAAGTTAATTCTTTTTAAACATAAGGAAGTTATGGGATTTTATTATTTTATCAAATAAATTTTCAACACAAAAATATTTTAAGATAATTTGAGGTGCCCTGGTGGACTAGTCAGTAGTGTGCTTGTCTGGGAGGTTATGGGTTCGATTCTCGCCAGAGATTTTGGTTTGTTACACATCGAGTGGCAAACGATTTACATGATGTATAATTTGCAATTGTACTGTTATAAAAATAAAAAAAAAATAATCGGATTAAAAAGCTTACCGACACGATTTGTTGGAAAGAAATATTGGCTTAATGTTTTATTTTTGCAATTAAAAACTTCGTGCTTGATGAATTCCTTCTTTAATATGTCGTTTTGTATTAGGACTTAAAAAATCCGTACTTATTCCTACTTCTGACACCGCTACGGCTTGATTTAAATACGAATTATTAGATCGTTTATTTTTATTTTTGTTATACTAAAACTTTTCACACAGTTACACATACATGCCATCCACTGTAAGTGTAATTTTATTTGTTGTGGTGTAATTTGTGTAATCATTATAATTGGCAGTTATGCAAGCAAATACTAATGTACATAAACATATATAAACGCACCAACTTTTAACCAAACACACGCGGACGCTAATGCATCAAACTATTTATACATACATATAATAACACAGCCTCTTTACAGGCTTTATTAATATGGATTATAAGCAGCCTAAAATATTTGTCTGTAAGTGAATGTTTGATTGTGTTGGGTGTGTACTCATGCATTTTAGTAGCAATCCAACACTAACTCACTTAACGAACGCATGAAAGAACACAGAGGAAGGAAAACAAACAACTAATTAATAGGGCAACATTTAAATTATTGGTTTTAGATTAATTCAATACGTAATTTGCTGACAGGTTACAATAACAATACAAATTTATAAACATTATCCGAATGTAATTGTTAAATAACTGTTTAAAAACATGACAAATTTAAGGTGCTTCCTCAAAACATTTGTCATTCGATGTTTGATAGTTAGCGAAGATCAAAGGACTCTATTAATGACCTTAATGATTTTATTTTAATCCAGAATAGAGATACATGAAAAACCTTTATAAGTTTTTATTTTCTTCGCATAGTATTTTGCAACCAAATACTCGTATGAACAATATTTCTAATAAAACAATGAATTCTTTATTAAATATATCTAAAGTTAAAAGAGAGTAAATAAATTTCATTTAGAAAGACATATTCTTCTAAAAAATACCGGGAATAAAAAAATTACACTTTTAATCCCTTTTCCCGGCAAGTCAATAAGAAGGTTGAGTTGACAACCACAATTAGGACATTAATTTAAATAATTAAGGTTGCATTTCGAACATTGGGAAACCATAAGTAGCAGCTATTTTAGCAACAATGTACATCTAGTCATTCATATATGGTTTATAGTCCGTACCTTGACTGGACATTACAAATATATATTTATTATACCCTAAACCTATGGTACCAAGGGTATATACAGTCTTGTCATTTCATTTCCAATTTTTGCAATATATATTTTCGACCCTATAAAGTGAATATTTTCTGTTTTGGTTAAAATCAAGCTTTAGGAGCCCCCACATATTGCACAGATCTGTATGTGGTATCAGTATTTTGGAAATATTAAGGAATAAATTATTAGCAAAAAAGAAAAATTATAAACGCCCCATAATTTTGCGAGATTTGAGCGAATAAGCAAGACTGCTTCTGATTTTTTCCACCAAAAAGGAACATTATTTAGCCCTCAGATAAATAATGGATATGTTTGTATCCAATTATAGATTTGATACGCCCCTAGGGCTATTTGTTAAATTTTGTACAAATCAGTATATAATCGGCCAAATTATAAGCAAAAAATATTTAACATAATTTATTTAAGTTTTTTAGGTTCCTAATTAATTTGTAAATACGCCAGGACATCAAATTGCCTGCCGTTGACTAGAAAATTATTTTCGAGAAAAACTTACGAATCGGTTTAAAACTAAATCAGATAGAAGCACAAAATACAACTGTTTCGGTGTTGTCAAACAAAACTTGTTTTCTTAGTGTCCTATAGAATATAAAATGAAAGAGTCTGACCAGAAGAATAAAATACACTATAAAAAATTTAAATTCATGATGGCTGCCAATACAAAATGGCATACAAAAAATTTGTATAAGGCTAATCTCTAGTAATTAAAAATTTACTTTCTTCAACCCAATCGATATTGGTGTCAAATGACCAGTAGATTACAGCAAACTACAAAAAAATTGTAAAATACAAGATGGCGTCCTATATAATATGGCAGATAAATATATAGGACAAATATAGTAATTACGGCTTTAACTGCCACAATATGTGTATTAAATAAAAGGGCTTGACCAGTAAAATACAGTAAACTATGAAAAAGCTCCAAACCTAAGATGGCGGCCAAACGTTAAGGCGGAAAATTTTTTGCTAAACCCTTTGATATGGATGTCAAACGAAAGGACTTGACTAGTAAAATACAGTACGCCAAAAAAAAAAAGTAAAAGCGCTATATTCGGCCGTGCCGAATCTTATATACCCTTCACAACGTGTAGTCATGCAATAACAGTAGTTTGTATCACCATTCATCCCATATGAAATACGTACATACATACATATAAAAAAATACATATATAAAAACATCCCATTGTAAAATTATAAATTTACGTATGTATGTTAATAAAAAAAAAATAAAAAAAAAATTTTACAAAGAAATTTCAAAAAAAAAATTAAAAAAAAAATAATTAAAATATATATAATAAATATAAAACAAAAAAATAAATAAATATATATGTAAATAATATATTAAATACAAAATAAAAAAAAATATAAAAAAAAATAAAAAAAAAATTTTTGGCTCAGCTGGGATTCGATGCCACGTTTTCTCTAACCAGTATACACGTTTGAATATATGTATGTATGTTGTTGTAATGTTTTTTTTTGTGAAAAAAAAATCGAGGTGGTCGTGGGTTTTTGCTCATATCTCAGTTGTTTATGTACCGATGTTTCTGATTTTCAATACCGATTTACTCCCGAATATTTCTGATATTTTAATACCTCACCCGGGTCCAAGCGATGTCGGGAGGTTCAAAAAGTTGATTTCAACATACACACGGTCAGACGGACAGACTGACAGAGCTTAATCGAATCCCCTATTCATAAGCTTTCAGAAAATATATACTTTATGGGGTCGTAAATGAAAATTGTAGAAATTTCACACGGAATGACAAACGTAAGTACATATACCCTTTTTCACTGTGTGAAGGGTATAAAAAGAGACGTAGAAAATAATTAAGCAAAATAGCCTTTAACATTTAATCTGAAATACATACTACGATGCGACAATAATAGCTATATACATGATGGTGAAGGGTACTAAGGGTATCCGGCATTGCCGAATATGGAACACTTATTGGGTTTTTATAGATCTGTAATAACTTTCATAACATCAGCTAATGTGTAAAACTATTAAATATACTCGTCTTATTACGAAATATTTTTCTAAAAGTTAAATGAGTTCTTTTGCACATTTTCGCTTAATTTTGTTTTTATTATCCTTTAATGTGGGCAACATATTATGCTTACAGTAATCATAACAATATAAAAAAACTCTTCTTAAGCCATTTGTTTAACTTTGCATCTTGATAGTAAAGCTATAAACATATTTAGCTCGTCGATTTCGTTTATTATCCACTGTGCAATAATAAAGTACACAGTTTGCCTACGGCATCTTCCACAAACCTAATTATTCATATAAAATTGAAATCACTGAACCAAGTTTAATGCTTGAGGCCTTGACAATTTCATACAGTTGAATATACCTATGTTTAACTTATAAAATAATTAAACTAAATAAAAAAATAAAATATATTAAATGCGTATATTTATGAAGCTGGATACTCGAAAACAGATGCTTAAATCAAAGAGCAGTAAAAAAAATGTAATGGAAGATTAAGAATGGTTTAAATAAGTTTTTTTGCAGTGTTTTTCTCATGTTCATGATAACTGTAAACTGAAATTAAATACATATTGCCATAAGGGTTTCAATTACACTTATGAACAAAATAAGACTCTAAAACAATCGATGAGAAAACGGTTCTTTAATTGTTGAAATCAACATCATTTTGAAAATATCATTGTTTTTTTTGACACGGGTAAATGGGTTTTGGAACGGATAAATGGTTTTTGACACAGGCAACACAGATTTATGACAATTGTTGTAAATGCTTTTAATTACATATTTTAAGATAAATAGCTGTGACACTTTTAAAGCTTTTGTTTTTAAAAAATCTGACACTTTTCATGTTTGCTGCAAACAACTTAAAATCGTATTCTTCAAACTAGTAAGACCATTGATTTTTACTAAGCGTGAAACAAGATATTGGTAAAAATTGTTAACAAAAGCACTAAGATAAGTAAATAAATTGTCCAACCAACAACATATTTACACACTTGGAATTAAACTTTTTTCAAGCATATTTTCTATTTATGAAAATTTTTAAATTTATCTGTAAAACAATATTTAAAATATTTCAGCAAATACTTACTATTCTCATGTTCGCCACCTTTTTCATTTGAAAATAAAATTACGAAAAAATCTATATTTTAATCTACGTGAAAGCATGTATTTACTTAAGTATCTACAATAGTTTTATTTTACTTTTTTTTCACATATACATCCTTAAGGAAAATTGAAAAAAAAAATCAACAATAAAACAGATGTTGTTTACCTTTTGCCACCTAAACAACAATACAATAAATATAATATAAAAAAAAAGAACTACATATCAATGTATATGTATACGGACAGTGTGTGTGTGTTAAGGAAATGACAATCATAATGCCAGCCATATGTATGAATGAGGTGGATAAAGATGATGACAACAATAGATCTTCTAAATAGGGCCATAATAATAATAATAATAATAATAATTTGAAAAAAAAACAAAATTTGCCATTGGAATGACAAAAATGTTATAAATGTGGTAAAAATTGAAAGCACACATACACAAATACTTGGTGAAAAAAGATTTTTCTTAAAGTCAAGTAAACATATACACATACTCCGTAAAACATACTACAGACAAATGACATAAAAATCCTTACAAATGCCATAACTATAAGCTTGGAATTGAATGCTAACACACACACTATACATATTACTAGATTTTTGGTACTGCAAAACGTACAATCAAAAATACGCATGAGCATTTCTGATATGTAAGATTATCCAAGAAACACCTAATAGGTAAAATTTAGTCCAGATGAGGAGGACGTTTATAAGGGATTGACTTTTATTTTTGGTATGAAATTAGGGGTAGTTTGGGAAAAGATTTTAAAATAAAAAAATAATATTTATATTTTTCAAAAAGAATAAATCTTTAAATATGTTTTATGAATGGAGTTGATCAAAATAAATTAGAAGGTTGGACCCCATTATCATCGCACGCCACATGACAGGGCGAAAACAAAGCAGACCCTAACAAATAATTTACACGAAAGATAAACTGTGAACTTAAGGCCTTACGGAGAAACTCTTGCCAAATGACTATTACTCGTATCCAGAGATAGTCAAAATTAAAAACAGTTCTGCAAGTAGGACAAAATACATCTACCATAAGTAATTAAAACACAGTACACCTCACACTAGAATATGGTTTGCTAAATAATACAGGGATATTTTACTTTACGGTAATCTGCCTGGCATGTTCAAGAGATCGAAAATCTTAATTCTATTAAATTCTGTCTATGGGCCTTAAAATTCAAATTCACTAATACTTATGTGCATCTTGCCTTATTTGTTGTTTCTTGTCTTGTTCTCTCGGAAAATTCAAAGTATTTTTTTTGTCAAAAGTCCTCTGCTATATACTCCCTGTATTTAAAAATATTTATCGCGTAGACTTATGAAGCTTTTAAAATTACCTATAACCATAAAATATTAGTTGCAACAATAGTATAGTCGCGTGGCAATCAAGCTTTTAATAATATTTTGTTTTTTATTTAAAGCTAGAAAAGCCCGGCGCGCGTTGCTACGCCCATTAATGAATAAAAATGCATTCTGAATTTAAATTGAGTATCCAGTGCAAAAATCTAAAAATGATAACTTATTTTTTATGGGCGTGGCCCTGCCCACTTTCCTAATCACGAAAAAAAATTGTCATTACAGCTCAATATGTGTGTGCAGTTTCAGAAAAATCGATCTAGTGCTAGTAGCTAAAAATTATAACTTATTTCTTATGGGCGTGGCACTGCCCACTTTTCTTATAATCATGAGAGCTCAATATGTGTGTGCAAAGTTTCAGAAAAATCGGTGAAGTTCAAGTAGCTGAAAATGATAACTTTTTTTTTTGGGCGTGGCACTGCCCACTTTTCTAATCACGAAATTGTAAAGTCATGACAGCTCAATATGTGTGCAAAGTTTCAGAAAAATCGGTAAAGTGCAAGTAGCTAAAAATTATAACTAATTTTTTATGGGCGTGGCGCGCCCAAATTATTTTGGTATGTATGCAGTTGGTATCCCTGTTTGTCTTTCGACCCAGCCCTCGTAATCAAGCTGATAAAAAAAATACGATATGTTTGGCTAATAAAGAGCTGACGTGCATGGGTATGTGTGACTAATATTATTAAAGCAAGACAACTTTTAGCAAAAAAATCAAAGCGCAAGAGTGTGATTTAAAACTTTTTCTGTTTGTGAACTTTCTTCTTTTTTCTGCAAAAAAAAAAAAAAAAAGTTTAATCATATAAATGTGGCATTTCATCTTTGAACCGTTTTTTTTTACAAAAATTTTTGTTTTGATGCAACCGCGCATCTGTAGTTTTTCTAATGAAAGGTAAAAGTTGTACATCATTCAACTTGTTGTCTGTGTGGCACAAAAACGTAAAATATTTTCAACATAGCAGCAGCACGTGCTGTGCTAAAGACGATTTGACTGCATTTAGACACTAATGGTGATAACAAACAACTTTAGTCCAACCAGAGAGTATGAATGAGAACAGGCAGTCACTCGTCTAGTTTAGCTGCTACAATACATATAGACATAAAAATATTTATGTTTCTTTGTGTATGCGATTGAGTGTAATACAGCAGAAAAGAACTTTTGATGAAATTTTTAAAATGCAATATCATATGACACACATAAACACATATCATTTTTCTTCGAAAAGAAGCAAAAACTATTTTTGTTAGTTTTTCATAACTTGTACTTGCCTCTTACTTTGCTTTCGAACCAGTGGTATGCTGCTTTTAACTTCCTTTCTTTATTACAAAGTTTATTTGGGTTCAAGATGAAAATTGAATTTAGAAAATTGGTTTTTGGAAATATTGTTTAAACTTTAAGTTTAGCAGAGATCCTAAGAAAAAGCATGTATGCCAGCAAAGATGTAAAATAATACAAGCACAATGCTCAAGTATGTTTTACATTTCGAAAATTGAAACCAATGCAATTACTATGAAGAAAATTATGGGACATGAAAACATACAGACATGTAATCGAGTGCTAAAACGAGCCTTAGCATGATATTCGTATTTTTTTTAAATTAATTAAAAGATGTATAAATATACAATCACATACACACTTGATAAGAATAAATATAAATGCTCCAGCTGATGCAGATAGTTTTATACTGGCTGAAGTATGGAAACGCACCTTAGTGAAATGTAAATGCTGGTACTATGCAATGCCACATTAGATAGTTGAAATAAAAATAGAAGAAAGAAAAGTCATTACAACTTTAAAAAGAACAACTTTAAAAGATTTAAAGAGATTTGGATAAAAGAAATTCTTTAAATAATATAAAAATAAAATTTAAGTCACTAAGCTAATAATTTTTCCTGTTTTTGATTAAATTTTTTTAATAAATTGAAAATTTTATATCACTGTCCTTTATATTTAAAAAAATTTTTATGAAGAGAAACTAATTAAAATTTGCAGCCATTGTTTTTTAACGTGTGCTTGAAACAAGCAAATATGACGTTGTTTGTTTTAGAAAGAAAAGAAAAACAAAAAATATAAACAAGAATTAAGTACTTACGCCATGATTTTGATCCGTTTTTAATTCACGATGATTTGAAAATTGTACATAAACCATGCGACCGCGCATCTGTGGCGGATTAATGTTATAACATGAGACCATTGCTGTGGCAGAGACTTCATCAGCCATTTCTAGAAATGCTTGATTTTTGCCCTTTAATATAAGGACATTTGTGACACGACCAAAAGGTACACCCAAAGCAATGACATCAGCATCACTTGATTCATTTGGAATGTTACGCAAATGTATTACTTTTGAGGGTTTACCTGAAAATGGAAAAATAATGAAAACAAAATGTTGTTAATTAGGGGATTTAAATGAATATTTTAAAAAATGTTGTAACAAAAATAAATTTTCTTTTAGATCACGTTTCTGGTGTCTCTTTTTTTTTTTTGTTAATAATAAGCCTTATTTAATCTTTTTTTACGGAAATTTCGTTGATTTTTTTTTTCCTATTAAGCTAGAAAAATAATGCTTTTAAAAAAAGGTGTTGACTGAACTTGTTGACACATTGTAGAGAAACTCAAATAAAACAAAATATAAATGTATGTATTCACATACATATGTAAATATGTATGTACATATATTAAGGCCATCAAAAATAAATGTACCAGAGCTTATTTTAAGTTAAATTTAAAAAAAGAAAATTGTGAAAAACACTGCAAAAGTAGTAAATAAATAAACATTTTAAGGCACTTACGGCAAAAACGGTAAAAAAGTAAAATGTTCCTAAAAGTATGCAGTAAAGTCTAAGAGAATATTCCTTGTTAATAAGTAGAGCGCCGCATAAAAACAATGCAAAATATTTGAAACATACAAACACATGTGTGCGGTATATAATAAATAAAGGGTTTTCCAATATGAGAGGTAACATGATTAAAATAAAAAAAATATTGGAAAGAGCTGTGGATTAACGAGTCTTTTTTCAACCATGTGTTACATTGTGATGGTCGAGTGGGTGGGTAAACTTACCAAAATTGTTCTTTTACCGATAAATAAACGCAAACGAGTTGAATTTTATTTTATTCCTGTATTTATAAATTGTGTGTGTATTTATGATGTGTTTGTTTAAAACCAAGGCATATTAATTCATCAGGTAGTCTTGATTCGTCAGCTGATTATTTTTTTCTTCACTAATTATAAATTTCAGCTGTTAAAGTCCATAGATAAAAAACAATTTTCTCTCTTCTCTCATTTATTTCAAATGCCAAACTTCTTATTAAAAAAATCTTAAGAAAAATTGTATTTTTGAACTGCGGTTACCTGATGAATAAATATGCCTTGGTTTAAAACGATAGTCGAGAACTGACAAAGCAAGAAGGGTTGCCATATTATAATAATACAAAATATATGCGGAGAGGTAAGGTCACATGTTATAAAAATTATGCAAAAAGTATAATAATTTTAAAAAATCGAATAAACCATATAATTTAAATTTGCAAGATATTACTGTCTTTATTTGAGCAATGGCTTTGAAGCCATCGACCAATGGCAACTTAACCTAAAATTTATCGGGTAAAATTGTACGATTTTGGTGACCGTCTTTGGTCGATTCACGATTGCGCTTAAAAGTTAATTTTGAAATATTTTATAGACGTTCTACTCAATCGTATACTTTGCCATAATGATTTGGACTATTACTGTAACGTGGGTGCCCCGATGGACTAGTCAGTAGTGTGATGGTCTGCTAGTTTGGGGATTGCGGCTTCGATTCCCGCAAGAGACTCTGAACTGGTCTGCTTCTGTTTCTCTTCTATTCTCTTTCTGTTCTAACTCTTCTATTCATATGGAGCGCACAACATGCCAATTGGGCATAAGTGTATACCTGTCGTGGGTTTGGGCTTTTAGTGCCCCTCCTTTTCGACCTAACCTATAACTGTAACGTACATATTGTATCTTTATCAAATGTTTAAATCATATGTGGTAAACCATAATATACTTGAAAAAAACTTTATGTTAAGTTTCAGTTATTTCAAGAGCTAAACTTGTCGCCAATTGCGTACGGAAAAAGCTGTTTGTGTGTTTTTTACATACACATATACAGGAAACTTAAGTTATCGGAAAATTTTGATAGTAAATAGGACCAGCTGATGCGTTTTACACAAAATGACCTCACCAAATTGTCAATCTGTATTAGCAAACCCTGTTTATGTATATAGCCCCTTAAAATATGCTAAAGGTTTTTATTACTGCATACTACACTTACCCTAATAAATGCCACAGTAAAAACAGCAAATGCTGTTAACCTCTATGTGTGTACTATATGTTTGTATAAATTTTGTATTTTAAATCCCATTTGTTCACAAACACGAGGGATTTTTTCTACAGTACATTTTGTTTTTGTTATAAGTTTATGCTAAAATTTTGGAATATTTTAAAACTATCCAACAACAAGCAACAAACAGCCAGTTAGGTGTCTCTTTTTCCTTTTCACTCTGATTTGTTTTTGTAAAATTTTACTTCTATTTTTTTTTTTTTGCTGTCTTGCTACAACAGGGCTAACAGAAATAATGTATAAAAAAGCTTTACACAAATTTACCTTTTGTTTTATATTTAAAGCTCAGACATGCAACCAGACACAGTGCAACACATTTAAGGATGGAGGGACTCTAATACAAACTCATGACATCAAAAAATAAAAACATTGTTGCTGCCAAATTGTTACTTACTAGTACAGGCATTATATACCACCTTTAATAATTCTATTCTATTTTATTTTGTCTACATGATTATGTTACATGTTGCATATGAAATGGTTAAAGTATTAAGCACAATGTTCACTCAATGAATTTATGATTGCGCTGGGTAAGTTGCATCAGAGCTACTACTACCTACTTCTCTAAAGGGATTGTGTTGTTACAAAAGAGTTGAATATGAAGGACACACAGAACATTGTGGTAAACAATGTGGCAATAGAGACAAATTAATATATCACTAAGGATTTTAAATTAAGGGCAAAATATGCGTTTAAACTTGGAGAAAAATTATTAAAATGCTTGAAAATGCATGCAATTTGAAAAATTATAATAAGTAAGTTAATACTCAGTAACCTTAGAAAATTACCACTAATAAAGTTCAGAGGTTTCCGAGAATGTGTAGCGGTTGAAAATTAACTTTTTTTTAGCCTATGACGCCAATATCTCGCGCCTTCCTCATCTTGCGACTACAGTTTACTACCATTATATCGGATTTTATATTTTTCGATTAGAACTTATTTTATTTTTCTACCTTTAAAATTCACTTCAATTAACAATGTGTGATGCGTGTCGAGTGACTACCGAGCAGGGGGTCAGGTGCCTTCAAGTCACCACTGTAAACTGTAGCTTATTTTACATTTAAAAACATTCTTATTTCATTTGTTAAAAAGTGACTGGAATTACTAAATCAATACTATAAATGAATACCTAGTTCCAATGTCACCATATGGTCCCATAGGAACTACCAACGTCACTAATACATTTTCAATAAATGTCTATAGCAAAAGAACATTTTCTGGTGTATAATAATTGGTCAGTAGAAAAAATGACGGAGTACTGTTCGACTATAGAAATTTCCTGCAGGATATATATAGAATTTAATACATGTTAAAGGCAGCAAGAGAAAAAGTAAAAAATATTATTAAGGATTTTAAGGCTGTGTGATATTTTGCCAGACACATTTAACTCAAAGCAGTTTTAATAGATAATTTTTTTAATTATGGGAAAATATACGTTAAAAGTATGTAAAATAAGGAAATTGGCTTGATCACCGCTACTGTCAGGACATTTTCTTTGCTTTTTAGAAACCTGATAAGAAAGTTCAAGTTTAACTATATTAACTAAAGTTATATTAATACTAAGCATAGCTTTTCCATTTTTGTAAAAACAAAACCCTACTGGCCCCACAGTGTTAGTTACGACCTGCCCAATTTAACTATTTTATTTATTTTTTTTTGAATTTAAAGTTATTTACGTCATCGACTGTGTAAGGTCAATGTTTGGTCAGTGCTCTTTGGGCCGTCAGTTTGTTCTTATTCACTTGCAAACATAAAAAAAACGATGACATCAACAAGAAACCAATTCAAAAAACTGTTGCACTCAATACAAAACGGAAATTACACTTTCTGATTAGTTCACAACGGAAATAAAACTGAAAATAAATTATGCAAAAAGGCTCATGAAATATAATGAACAACTACGACGCCAATGGACAATAATTCCAAAAACAAAATAAGTAAGAGGTCACAAGCAGGTACAAAAAAAACGATTTCAAAAAAGCAACCCTTAAAAAACAAAACGAAGAAAATAGGATTTTAAAATTTTTTATGTTTTTCATATATTTATCATAAAAATATGACATTTCGTAAATTAAAAACAGTTATAAAACCGCCGATAAAGAAGATACATATTTATTTGTTATATTTGCACATGTATATTCATAAATCTTTAAAATAAAATATATTTTCAATTTAGTTTTATTTGCACAAATAAAATGTGTTTGTTTCGATTTTTTGACAGTTGGCTGACATTATTTTATTAAAGACATAAGCTGTTTTGCTTAAAAACCATTGAAAAAAATCGTTAAAAATAAAACCCGTTAATTCACTAGGTATCTAGTAAGGTATTGTCATAATGGTATTATTTTTAAAATTATAAAAGGGCTTACAAATGTTATTTAATGGGTTGATGCGTTTTAACTGTTCTATAGCAATTCACAGGGAAAATTGTTGGTTGGTTTTAAGAAAAAAAAAAAGTTGTTATAGTATTTTGTTTCATTTTAAAATATCATTCAGTTTATAAGGAATTAACAATAAAACTTACAACCTTTAAAAGTTTTGGTGGAGGTCTACTGTTGAACTGGCATAAGCATAGAAATGCATATGAACCAGTTTAAACCCAACAAATATTCACTAAAAAATTATTTGGGAGTTTATCCTGAAAAAAGCTAAGGTTACAAAATTTTACTATAAACACGACAGCTCTTTTCATTAATTTTAAAATTTTTTTAAAAAATATGACGATACGACACTCAGGATTTTCTGTGAGTATCCCCAAATATAAGAACATATTTTGTGCATTCATACATATTTGGTGTGTTCATACACAGAACAAAATGTAAAAACCCAAAGTTTGTTTTTTATAGTAAATTTTCTCAAAGTTTGCTTTTTATAGTAAACTAGAAAAGCCTGCTACGCCCCTTTATGAATAAAAATGCATTCTGACTTTAAATTGAATATCAAGTGCAAAAAGCTAAAAATTATAACTTTCTTTATGAGCGTGACACTGCAGACTTTTCTAACCAAGAAATCGTGTAGCTGTGAAAACTCAATATGTTTGCAAAGTTTCAGAAAAATCGGTTCGGAACAAGTACCTCAAAATTATAACCTTTTTCATGGGCGTGGCCCTGCCCACTTTTCTAATCACGAAATTATATAGTCATGACAGCTCAATATGTGTGTGCAAGGTTTCATAAAAATCGATCTAGTGCAAGTAGCTAAAAATGATATCTTACTTTTTATGGGCGTGGCACTGCCCACTTTTCTGATCGCGAAATTGTAAAGTCATGATAGCTCAATATGTTTGCAAAGTTTCAGAAAAATCGGTTCAGTCTAAGTGCCTAAAAATTATAAATTTTTTTTATGGGCGTGGCCCTGCCCACTTTTCTAATCACCAAATTATATAGTCATGACAGCTCATTATGTGTGCAAGGTTTCAGAAAAATCGGTCCAGTGCAAGTACCTCAAAATTATAACTTTTTTATGGGCGTCGCCACGCCCACTTTGCTTATCACGAAATTATTTAATCATGACAGCTCGATATATGTGCAAAGTTTCAGAAAAATCGGTCAAGTGCAAGTAGCGTGGCCCCGCCCACGTTTTTCCACCCATAAACACTCCCTGGAATGTGTACAACAACTTGCTAAAGTTTGAGTCTGATCGGTTTTACAGTTTCGGAGTCTATAGCTAACACACACACACACACACAGAGTTTCACTTTTATATATATACTAGCCAAACCCGGCGCGCGTTGCTACGCCCCTTAATGAATCGAAATGCATTCTGAATTTTAATTGAATATCAAGTGCAAAAACCTAAATATTATTAATTTTTTTATGGGCGTAGCATCGCTCACTTTTCTAATCACGAAATTGTAAAGTCATAACAGCTCAATATGTGTGCAAAGTTTCAGAAGAATCGGACCAGTGCAAGTACCTCAAAATTATAATTTTGTTTATGGGCGTGGCCCTGCCCACTTTTCTAATAACGAAATTGTAAAGTCATAACAGCTCAATATGTATGCAAAGTTTCAGAATAATCTGTCCAGTACAAGTACCTCAAAATGGTTCATATTTTTTATGGGCGTGGCACTGCCCACTTTTCTAATCACGAAATTATTTAGTCATGACAGCTCGATATGTGTGCAAAGTTTCAAAAAAATCGGTCTGGTACAAGTACCTCAAAATTATAACCTTTTTTTATGGGCGTGGCCCTGCCCACTTTTCTAATCACGAAATTATATGGTTATGACAGCTTAGTATGTGTGCAAAGTTTCAGAAAAATCGGTCCAATGCAAGTACCTCAAAATTAAAACTTTTTAGGGGCGTGGCCCCGCCCACTTTTCTTATCACAAAATTATTAAGTCATGACAGCTCGATATGTGTGCAAAGTTTCAGAAAAATCGGTCAAGTGCAAGTAGCTAAAACTGATAACTAATTTTGATGGGCGTTGCCCCGCCCACTTTTTTTCGACCCATAAACACTCCCTGGTATGCGTACAACAACTTACCAAAGTTTGAGCCCAATCGGTTTTACAGTTTCGGAGTCTATAGCTAACACACACACACACACACACACACACACAGAGTTTCACTTTTATATATATAGATAAGATATTAAAAAATTTGCTTTTTATAGTAAATTTTCACAAAATTTGCTGTTTAAAATAAATTTTCACAATATTTGATTTTTTTAAAAATTTTTGAAATTTTTACAAAAATTTCTATAAAAGTATCCAAAATAATAACGGTTATATTTATATGTATTTTTAATAAATTTGCTATTTATAGCAATTTTTGTTTTAATTTCGTTTTATAGCAGATTTTCTATTACTTAGAATTTTTCTAATATGTTATTTGCTGTACTTAAAATTATTGTTGCTAATTATTGTTTCTAAAGATCACTATTTATTATTTTAAATTACAAATCTTAAAAAAAATTCTTATCGGCGTTTTACGTAAAGTTGACTATTGCTACTCAGGTATATACATACATATGTATTGCAAGTCAGTTTCACTTATTTTTAATGTTTTATTTCCCTTTTTAGGGTTCAGTATTAATTTTTGATTATTTTAGATTTTCTGCAAAATTCCCTTTTTATTAAAATTGTTATTACTAGTGATGCAAAACTTAAACATTCATAAAACTATGATTACTTTTTAAAGAGGACAAGTACAGAGCACATATACGACCAAAGGCACCAATACATGCATACACATAAATGAGTACATACATTCAATGAAAATAATATTGAAAGAGAAAACTAGGAAAAAATCATTTTGTAATTATTTCTTCAATGATGTGGAACAGTCAGTATATTTTTTTAACAACAAGTTTTTTTTTTGAGAAACTATTGTTTTATGAGTTTGTTTTATACGAAAAAACATTGGTGGATTTTGGAATGTTTATACTACACACACACACAATACGAATACGAGTATAAGTAGAATTAATATTTCAAATAGCTGAAGACTCATTTAAACATAAAATAAAAAATAAAAGGCAAATGGGTGCAATATTACATATATCGATAGCAGATGGCAAGGACGAGTAGTAGCAGGATAAATATTTTCTACACTTCGTTAAACAGCTATGAATACACTGCTTTACTTGTTTTCATTTACAACTCGTGTGTGAAAAATTATACAAATAAAATGTTAAAGCTGCATGTATGCAAAACAAATTAAATTATAAATTAAGTGAAATAAGAAAACATATATAAAAAAATCCAATTAAATTACACTGCATTAAGCTTCTAATTTCTTTATCAATTATATCAGATCATATTCAGTTATTTTGTTTCTTTGAGCATTACCATTCACTCAGTATTCGTATTATTCTTCTCGTAAAGTAAAATACCCTCAGCCTAAAGTGACTGCTTTTGGGTTTTTTAATTTTTTTTTATATATGTTTATATATTTTTTTAAATTATATTAAGTATAAAATAAATTTAAAAATAAACCAAAAAAAAATTTTTAAATGTTGGCTTTTATTTTTATTTATTTTTTATGTTGTGCAAGCCAAATTTAGTTGTGAAATACTAAAACACATTAATGCTAAAAGCACAATTGGGACGAACGAAGAATTTTTCGTCGCTAATATTCGTCATCAAATATAAAACACATTTGTATATATGAGAATGCATACAATTGTGGCGTCAAAGTTCCCTATACGTGGCGAACTCTTTTAGATTAATTTATATTTCTTACGCCGGCGAATGACGAACAAATTGGTACAAGGTGACCATTTTTTTTATATTATATTTTACTTCTCAACTTTTTAAGAAAACAAAGTTAGTTTTTACTTTAATAATTGTTTTATTTTTTATTTTAAAACATTTAAAATTAATGTAAAAAAGTTAATTACAAAAATTTGTTTTTATTTGTGTTTTTGCAAACGATTAAGTGTATTAATTGATTTTTTTCATATGGTCACACTATTAGCTGTTACACAAAAACAACATTTTTATTATTTATTTATACGTAAAAAGTTTTTACTGTGGCAGAAATTATCGCTTGTGTTCTGCATTCGGAGTGAAATAAAACCACTTGGAATTGCCACGGTAGTGTTATTGTTTATAACAACAATTTCATGACAATTCCGGGTGATTTAATTTCACTCGGAATGCACATTACAGGCGTATATTTATTATTTTGTTGAGTAAATTCTTTAGTATTTTTTTTTCTTTCTTTGCACAAACAGTAAACAATTTAATCAACTGTAAAAGATGTTACTTTTTCGTCGTTATTGTGCTTCACACGACGAATTTACATAGCGAATTTTTACCGACAAATTAGTCGTGTTGGGTGATACTCGTCGTTCGGCTCAATTGTGCGCCGAGCATTCTTATGTCTGTTTTTATCGTACATCAAATTAGTGATGTTTCAGGGTTTATACAAATTTATTCAACAATCAAGTGCAATTATTAAAATGCAACACAGTATATGCTTCCTCTTTTTTTATTTTATTTTTTTTCTGTAGAGAGTCAGAGTAAAAACTGTATGCAAATATTAAACTTAAAAAATCTTGAATTTTTTGCTCAATGTAAATGAAGCAAAAGAAAAAAACTGGTACCATTTTCGTAATTGAAATGCAATTAAAAAAATATATTTATATAGTCCTCTGCTAAACGCAGAGCTCATAGGGTAAAGTAACCCACATTTTTAGCCTTATAACAAGCTCAAGCTGCATTGTTGTTACTGCCAAGATTGGGTGGGTATATGTATATGATGTGTGTTGCTGCGGAACATATTTTTAATGAATTACATTTCTTAAGGGTGTTAGAAAAGTAAACGAAGTTTCAATGAACATGAAAAAAAGAGTAAAAGGAAAAAATAACAAGATTTTTTCAAAAAATCTTTTTTCATAAATTAAATTTTCTTTACAACCAAATGAAGGTAATACAGTACAATAAATCTCTTGTCTAAAAAAAAACTTCAATAGGAAAAATTTATGTTGAAAAAACTTGAAATATATGAGACGATTTAAAAACAAAATTAGAAATCTGAAATTAAATAATATATTTAAGCGAATTGAAATTGTAATAAAATATTTACTAACAATTAAAGTTATTATGTAAGTACATACATACATATGTATCTTCATTACGTCTGTATAAAAAGCACATTAAACATCGATAAGCTTTTGTTTTCATACGCATATCACTGTTTTTTTTTACTAATGCTGAAGTTAAATACATACATATTTTCTTTGACAACTAAGCCACACATACGTATGAGAGTGTCGTGTTAAAAAAACATCAATTGTTATACATTTCATACAACACAAAACTACGTTTATTTTTTAATTTTATTAATTTTTATACCCGCCACCAAAAAAATGGTGGGGGTATATTCATTTTGTCATTCCGTTTGTAACACATCGAAATATCCATTTTAGACCCCGTAAAGTATATATATTCTGAATCAGGGTTTGATTTGATGACGATCTAGCTATGTCCGTCCGTCTGTCCGTCTGTTGAAAGCACGATAGAGGTCGCACCGAAAAAGCTAGGGGGTTCAAATTTTGCCAGAATCTTTCTTATAGACAAGGTTTGTTTGGTATTGAAAATGGGCTAAATCGGAATATTAGGAAGAGAGTTATAGCTCGAAAAGCAAGAGTAGGTCGAAAAAACCGTGTCCTTCGAACATCGAATAAAATGGAATTGTGTCCAAACGCATTAACGTAGGCTCATGAAACTCCGAATATATATTTCCTGAGTAAAAACAATATTTTTCCCTGAAAATGATCAAAATCTATGCATTAGGAGAGGAGTTATCGATCAAAATGTACGAAAATTTATACCGCACAGTGTATTTTTCGGTATATTTAAAACCAAAAACGTCATAAAAGCAACAAAATTGGATGTACGACCCTGAAATTTTGCACACATGGCTTTTTGGTCAAATGCTTTCTTCTGACGGAAAATCAATGTGCCACGCAAACTTTAACGCCCACCTCCCATATAACGATTTACCCAAAATTCATATAATTTCTCTATTAATAAAGATTTTGGAATCTTAAAGGACTATATTGAAACACCTAAGTTGTACTCATTAGCGAGAACAACTTTGACACGCCTACTATAACGCCCACTTTTCACGTTATCTACCATTAATGAAATTTAAAAGTTCATAAAACCGCCAAAATTAGAGGTATGAAGATAAAACTTGCTACGTATATCCCACTCGGCAATGTCATTACTGTGCCAAAAAATTAAGGTGCCACGCCCACTTTTACGCCCACCTCCCATATAACGTTTTACCTAAAATTCATATAATTTCTCTATTAATAAAGATTTTGGATTAATAAAAGACTATATCGAAACACCTAAGTTGTACTCATTAGCGAGAACAACTTTGACACGCCTACTATAACGCCCACTTTTCACGTTATCTACCATTAATGAAATTTAAAAGTTCATAAAACCGCCAAAATTAGAGGTATGAAGATAAAACTTGCTACGTATATCCCACTCGGCAATGTCATTACTGTGCCAAAAAATTAAGGTGCTACGCCCACTTTTACGCCCACCTCCCATATAACGTTTTACCTAAAATTCATATAATTTCTCTATTAATAAAGATTTTGGATTAATAAAAGACTATATCGAAACACCTAAGTTGTACTCATTAGCGAGAACAACTTTGACACGCCTACTATAACGCCCACTTTTCACGTTATCTACCATTAATGAAATTTAAAAGCTCAAAAAACCGCCAAAATTTGAGGTATGATGATAAAACTTGCTACGTATATCCCTCTAGGCAATGTCATTACTGTGCCAAAAAATTAAGGTGCCACGCCCACTTTTACGCCCACCTCCCATATAACGTTTTACCTAAAATTCATATAATTTCTCTATTTATAAAGATTATAGAATAATAAAGGACTATATTGAAACATCTAAGTTGTACTCATTAGCAAAAACAACTTTGACACGACTACTTTAACGCCCACTTTTCACGATATCTAGCGTTAATGAAAATTAAAAGCTCATATAACCGACAAAATTAGAGGTATGATAATAAAATTTGCTACATATATCCTTCTAATCAATGTAATTGTTGTGCCAAAAAGTTTAAGTGACACGCTCACTTTACCGCCTACTTCCCATATAACGGTTTATCTTAAATTCATGTAATTTCTCTATTGACAACGTTTTTGGGAAAATAAAGGACTATATTGAAATATCTAAGTTGTATTTATTAGCAGAAACTTAATTGATACTCCTACTTTAACGCCCACTTTCATTGAAGGACTAAATTTATGAAAACATTTTACTAGCGTATCGAAGGTTAAAAGGGTGGTTAAATTTTTAGTTGATTTTAAATAAAACACAAATTGTTTAAGAAGTTATTATCATTTCTTTTTATAATATAATATTTGTATGGTTCAATTATGTTTTTAAAAAAATATCGGCCAAATGCCCCCGCCCCCCATCCTTGGCACCACTCCTCTATCTGATGATCCAAATTTTCAATGACAATGTTGATGCTCAATTGTTGGGCATGATGATGAGGCGAGGTTGACTGCTCTTTTGCCACACTATCGCAAAAACCAGCAGTGGTTCCCATTCAACGAACTAAGAAGGCATTCACAGATTTTCTAACATTCTATACAGACCTGTTTTGCAGAAATTTAAATATTTTTTACAATTCTCCCGATTGTGGACGAATTTGAACGCCCATTTTTATAAAAAACCTGAATAACTTTAAAGCGTTGCTCATTTGCGTATCTTTCCACGGATCAAATTGAGTAAGTTTGAAATTGAGAAATATCAAATGAAATGCAAAAAATAAATTTAAAGACTAGGTGTAGTTCACCTTCAACATGGGCCCTTAAAATTTAACCACCCTCTACAAAGAAAGTGATACATATTTTATTATAAAGAGATTATTCCATAGCAATTAACAAAATAATAAATATTGTGCTTTAAATGTACACAAAATTGGTGGTGGGTATAAAAGATTCGGCACAGCCGAATATAGTGCTCTTACTTGTTTTTTTTTCGATAACCTTGACGTATGCCTACTGAACAAAGTGCACACAAACACTTGTCAATAGTAAAATTGAATATACAATATGTTAACTTTCTCATATACCCATACACATGTAAAACAAACGCCAAAAGCATTACACTTTGTTGTAAATGTTTAATCAAGCAGTGATTCATACGATTTAATATTAGGTGTATGTATGGCTGTAAAAGCAGCTAACTGTAAATAAACATTCATCTATTGATATTTTTCTAAAGCCATGTACATATGTAGCACTGTTGCCATTTCAGCTATTTTCTCGTCAAATCTAGCGATTTGTAAACATTTTTGCGGGAAAAAATATGATTTAGCCATTAGCGGGAAATCTAGCGATTTTTGCGATGTTAGTTTTTAACGTGTTTTAAATACATTTGTTGTATACATTCTTAAAGAGTAGCTACCAATTCATTTGTAAGGCGAATGCTATTTTCAATACACTTTTTAATACAGATTATGGCATCTGAAAGGCAAAAACCACGTACATTAAAATTCAAAAACCAATTTTATCTTGCAAAATTTATAGCTCGAATAATTTGAGTTCTGAGTTTGTGAATTATACAAAAAAAAACTATTTAAAAATTGCTTGAAAGAAATTAGAAATATTGCAAAAAAAAAACTAATAAAATCAAAAACTTGTGCATGGTTAAGCCATTAAAAGTTTAAGTCCTCGGTAATGCAAGATTAAAAAGACAATACAAAAGGATATTGATGCAGGTGCTCCCTGTCTGCAAAATTGTACAAACACAAGTCATCTGCATCGGTGAAAGGTTTATATTGGAAAAAATTTAAATTAAAAGAAGGCTTCATTTATATCTCAACATACGTCAATTAATTTAATTAATCACCTGAGTGATTTATGTAAAAAAGATTTCGATGGAACGATTGAAAACCGTATTCATAGAACCAAATGCTTAGCGATAAATAAAAATGTTTTAGTGACCCATCTCTTAATGGAAGTTAGAAACGATGTATCAGGTTCTAGATATAGTGTATTTGGAAATAAATCAATAGACGTTGGTGTCATCAAGTGGTACATAAACTTAAAATAAATATTCTTTTTGATATAGGTATTTTAATAATTATTTTCAGTACTGAAAAACAACAAATTGTGTTAACATTTCTATGCTTGGCTGAAGTGGCCGATGCGACAGCTTCAATTACGATATATTTAAATCAACACTAAAGAAACTAGATTATAATTTTAGACTTTTAGTGAATTACTATACTTTTCTTTTTTTCCTTCTGTCATTATATAAGAAAAACTTAGCGATAAAACGCTAAATTTTCCGAGCAATAAAAAAAATGGACGAACACTTGGCTATTTTTTTTAATTTATGCCAGAATTTGCAAAAAAAATAAATAATTAGCGATTTATCGCTAAAATGTTGATAATTTTTTAGTTTTAGCTATTTTCTAGCTATTTTTCTACTTATTTTAGCGATATTCTATGGGAAAAAGTTGGCAACAGTGATATGTAGGATTCACATTAGGAAAATATTTTCCTAAATAAGCATTACCACTATTTTTGATAAATATTTAACTTTATTTGATAGTCCAAATACATTATTTATAAGAAATTTATATTTAAATTTAGACGATTTGTAACTTAAAAAAATATTTATTTATTTCTGCAGAAAGAAATACACTTTATACTACATTTACACCTACACCAAATCTAGTACTTACGGGATTTTGAACGAAATCTTGTTAATTTCTACCAGATTACCCATACAAAACGAAATCTACTTCACAACTAGATTTTGGCAAAATCTACTTAAAATCTAGTACTACTTCGTGATGCAACTGTGATTTTTATTAATATGTAACAAAATATACTACGCTGCACACAAAAGAATTTAATCATCATATATAAGGTGGTTGCAATCGCACAAGTACTTTATTGCTTAAATTTTTTTCATATGGAGTTTGAATTTTGGAGAAGTAGAACATAAAGAGCCACTCAGACCACCTTGTAAATAAATATATTGTCTTGAAAACGAAATCTTGCAAAATGTCAAAAAATAGTGGTGTAAACGGTTTAGATTTTAATAAAGATTTTAAATCAAATCTACTAGATTTCGCTCAGGTGTAAATGTAGTATTAGTGATTATAGGTTTTTTTTATTACAATTTTTACAATTGTAAGAAGAAAAAAACGCAAATTGTAATCATGGCACAATTACAAGCAAACTGAAAGGCAAAACAATTTTTTTCTGTATTGATAGTAGTGATATCATATTAGTACTTATATTCCATTTAAATAGTATAAGCATACAGGTTGCTAGATTTAACAATTTATTTAATAAGACTAAGTTAATATATTTTTTAAGAGAAATTTAATATTTGTCCATTTATGTCTTACGGCCCCTTAAAGCAATAAACTTTCCTTTAGCTGGTAGCTTGTAAATGTATTAGACAATTAAAAACAAAGTGAAGTATTTCCGCAATTCGATATTAATATGTTAATGTAAGAGTTAACTTTAAATGAATAAAAAGTTTCTCGGAGAATTTAATTTTCGCATGGCATTTCTTATAAATTGACTAGCCACCAACACATTAGTATAGATACCCGGGTAGTTAGGATCAGCACAGCCCTTACCAAATGATACGATGCCACAAAATTGCCCATTTATAATTGCAGGACCACCAGAGTCACCTGAACAGGAATCTTTGAGGCCCATCTTGCCAGCACAGAACATTGAATTTGTCAAGTGTGTGTAAGGACGATACTGCATCGAACATTTAAAATTTCCAATCACTTCAAGTGTTACCGTTCGCAGCTGATTGGGAAAATATTGATCATTTTCGTGTAACAAACCCCAGCCAGATACTTGAACAGCAGTGCCCGGCCTCCAACCTTTATTACACAAGCCAATTGGTTTAATACCAGGACCTTGAACCGGAGAACGTAATTTTAGCACCGCTACATCCATATCCATGGTGATGATATTGTAACGTCTATGAAATGCTATTCGGTCAACTCTAGATCTTACACCTAGCTGATTGCGATAAGTAGCTCCAGCTACAATGAAAAGATGTCTAGGCTGGTTACTGTGAACACAATGGGCTGCAGTGACAGCAAAACGTTTTGCTATCAAAGTTCCGCCACAGACTGATATACCATCTTCCAGCACTTGAACAATATACTGGACCTGGTATATATTTGCGGGTGAGCCGTTCACAATGCGTGACTGAATTTTAGCCAATACAAAAGAAACTTTTAAGAGAGTTATTAGGTAGCAGGCTAGTATAAGTTTATAAATTCCTTTTATTTCCATCATTTTGAGATAATGATTACTACGGAGCTAAGAATAACTTTCACTTTTAAGATACTAATTTAAACTGTTGTTTTCTTTACATTTTAAGACAATATTCATAAATATAATTTTTTAATAAATTTTGCAAAGAAAAAAAAAACAAAACACTTGTTCAAATAGTATTAATTTGTTTATAGTTTCTAATATAATTAATGTACTATTCAAAATATCTTCTTAATTTAATTTGCATTAGCAAATTTTCGATTTTAAAGTCATTTCAATTAAAATATCTTTTAGCAACCGTAAATATATTGTGTTGTTTTTTTTAGAATTTTTTTACCGTTAATGTGGTTAAATGTATTTTGTTTTCCGTCTGTTAAAACTGAATTAATCTTAAAAATATATACGAAAAGGCTTCTTATATTGGTACTAAAGATGTGGTGTGGTTAATAAAACTACAATAGTTACCGATGGCATGTATTTAAGGGTGTAGGGTATTTAAGACTCGTATATACATCTATATATATAAATTTATATAGACCTTGCACACGCGTTGGCAAATACCGCAAAATATTTAGTTGACGTCAATAAGTAGAAAATTGTTTTTATAGACAAACATTTAATTTTTTTTTATATTTTTTGCCACGTATATTAACAACACTACGAACAAAATTAAGTATGTAGAAAAAAAAACAATGCTATAGTTGGCCGCAACGCATCTGATAATGCCCTTCACCATTATGCACATTTGTAGGTATAATATGGGAGTAACTAGACCATTCTGGTTGGATTGCAATCCAGATTTTAAAAAAGGTTAACTATTTACATATAATATACATATAAAATTAAGCCAGTTAAGATTTTGCCAGCCCCCAGAAAACATTTCTAGTTACGCAAATGTATAATGACCACATCGTAGGAAAACCTAGCCATATTTAAATTTGAATTTTTGCAAATCTACCCCATTAATTTCGACGCCATATTCTGTCAGTCAAGATCTTAAATTTGATGACCATTGGTCATTTGATTTCCGATGTCATCTTGCGTTTTACATTATTTTTATATTATTGAGCGGATTATTAAGCCGTAACTACTTTATTTAACTCATATTACTGCCATTTATTCTAGACCGTCATCTTGGATTTTTATTTCTTCATAGTTAACTGTATTTTACTGGTCGATCAATTTCATTTGATACCAATCAAGCGGTGCAAAATTTTTCAATACCAACTATGGCTCATATATATTTTATTGACCGCCATTTTGTGGTATCTTCCATCATAGATTTTGATTATTTTATTTTATACCCATATTGGCTCTCTCGGTTGTATAAAAACTAAAACAAATTGATTTTCGTTTGTTGAGAAAAAAAAGCAAAGTTATTGTAGTTTCAAAACGATTTATTTATTTTCCGTAAAAATAATTTTTAAGACCACGACATATAATTTGGTGTATTAAACGTATCCAGAAATTATCTAGTAGTCTGAAAATTTTATATTAAAAAAAAGGACTTTTGTGCTCTTAACTCCTTAGTTTCATTTCTCAGAAATAATTTGTAAGACCACGGCATATAATTTAATGTCTTAAATGTATCCAAAAATTATATTTTTATAAATTTTTGCTTATTACATTGCCGATGAGGGAACGATGTGTCCAAAATTATTAATGGGCTGAAAATATTTAATTTTCGTTAAAAAAAAATTGGAAAAAAACAGAGGCAGTTGGGCTCATATTGCAGAAAGTAAAATTGTGCTGGTTTTCAATACCGGTTTGAAAATATATTGATATTTTAATACCACACACGTGTCGGGCAGCTTAAAAAATTGATTACAATTAATTGACTTCGCTATTTATAAGCTTTCAGAAAATATATACCCTTTAACACTCTGTAAAAGGTATAAGAGCTAAACCACACTTGGAAAGAGAGACAAATATTATATCCTTCATACAATTGTGAATTTTATAAATTAAAACGAATTTTTATTTATTAAACCCCAGCTGTAGTCTAAAAACCAATACATGCATATCCTTGCTGAACTTATTAGGATTTCTATCTAATACTACTATAGATCTTATATCATGCTGATCCCGATAAATAACTGCAGCTACTACAAGGACATTTGTAATAGGAGCGCGACTCAGACACATATAAATTCTAACTAAACTCGAATTAAATTAAAAAGTAGTTACTACCTAAATACATGATACAAAATGTTACAATCCAACCATTTGGATAGTTTGTTGCTGAGTTATAAGTCTAACAGAAGAATTATAACCTCTTCAGTAGATCCAATTTAAAATCTTTCTTAAAATTATTTCATTAATGTTATTTTTTACTAAGGTTAAAGTTCACTTCCAAATAAGTCCTTCAAAGAAGGCTAGTGGTTCGAAATTAACAAAATTTTCAAAAAAAATTTCTTATAAATTAATACCACATACGAGGTTGTAGCATAAGCCGTGGTTTTAAAAATTTGATGTCAACGCTCACACGAATTGACAGATGGACATCTCTTTCCATGAGGATTCAGAATATATATAATTTATGTGGTCGCAAATCAATACTGTAGATATTACAAACGGAATAAAAAATTTATATACCCTCGCGTAAAGGGTATGCAAGTTCAGATTAAAAATAACCTTTCCTTTTGAAGAAATAATACTTTTAAAGAAATAACAATTTTGAAGAAATAACACTTTATTCTAAAGGCCCCTTTACTAGGCAAGCAGTGTAGTCTATGTCAAACAAAATAAAAATTTCCTTTCGGTATTTTCATTATAATTTTAAAATCGTTTTTTATTATACATTTTTTTTAATTGGAAACAATAACATCAGTTAGGAGTTAGCTACAGATCATTCGTAACTTAATGCACTTACGGCTGCATCTATAAAATCAGACGCTTTTAACATGCTAGTATAGATACCAGGAAAGTTGTGACGAGCGCAGCCTATACCGAACGATACTACACCACAAAGTTTTCCATGTATAATGGCGGGACCTCCTGAATCACCTAAACAGCCATCCTTGAGACCCGGTATTCCAGCACAGAACATGGCATCCGTCATGTTAATATGAGATTTATACTTTTCAGAACATATATCTTTTGGAATCGTTTTAAGTGTTACCGTTCTTACTTGATTGGCATACTCTTCATCATTTTCATTCATTAAACCCCAGCCGGATACTATAACATCGTCGCCATCCTCCCATTCTTTATCACACAATTCAATTGGCTTGATATTAGTACCTTCAAGTGGATCACGTAGTCTTAATACTGCCACATCCATATCCTTGCTAAGCTTAGTGAAACGTTTATTTAATACCATTGTTTCAACAGGCGAACTTACACCCTTCTGATCGCGATAAGTAGATCCAGCTACTACGTTAAAATCTTTAGCTTCTTTGCCCAAAACACAATGCGCAGCAGTGATAACAATTTTTGGTGAAATTATACTGCAGCCACAAATTAATTCACCATCTTCGTACAATTGTCCCAAATAAGGTACATCCTCAATGAATGTAGCTAGTCCGCCTACAATACGTGGAAGAACTTTAGTTGAAACAAAAGAAACATTTAAAAGGACTACGTAGTAAATTATTAACACTTTAAAAATATTTTTTAATTTAATCATAGTGACTAAAAAGTGTTAGCTGTTAATACGAACTGGTATAATCTCAATAATTTCTTTAATCTTTTATAGGCAAATTTATTGTGAACTTAAACGAAAATTAATACATTTGATTAAACATTGGAATATAAGTTTGCTCAGACTTCTTTTGTGTTGTATATGTGTATTTATATGTTTAAATATAATAAAAAATAGCTGCTTTTAAATTCTATTAGAGTCTAAGCAAACAGTGTACATTTAAAAATTTTGCTGAAATTAAACATTATTTAGCAAACTTGGATTGAATGGGTAGATCTTTAATGTAACCTTGGACACTACTTTGTTTATATTATTTAACACAAAAAAAAAAAAAAAAATACATTTGAAACGGTAGCTGCGTTTAAGTGCATAATCCCTATTCAGACAGTTATTTTTAATTGTTTCAATTAAATGTTGATTGAGCACTTAAAATAATTTCTTACACATACTCAATTTATCGTACTCCATTGGCATTTGACAGCTGTAAAAATGCACTGCTTTTATATCAAATCAAATAATGCACCTTCACTGGTCTCAGCCCATACCAGCCTCTTTCTCCTTAGTTTTGTTCCTGTTCACAAAATATATTTACAATTATATATGTATTTGAATTTAATATTTTATTAAACTTCCCATCAACTTTGCCTGCATTTTCTTACTTTTTATTTTTTTTAAACATTTGTTTGACATTAGAAATGTCACCTACAGAATTTTCTTTTCACTGAACATACTTGTTAAGAGTATAAGTTAAACAATAAAGTACATATTGCTCTATTTATAAGTAATTTTTAGTATGGTAAATTGAGCTCAATAGAGAATATCATAAAATGACAATTAAAGCGCGTGTGGGAACATAGTATAACCATTATTTGTAATTACATTACCGTTACATCTATATATATAAAAATCAATGTGTGTTTGTATGTTTATATGTTTGTATGTTTGTTTGTGCTTTATAGACGGTTAAACGGCTGGACCGATTTCCTTGAAATCTTCACAGAATCTTTCTGTATGTCTGGAAGGAACTATAGGCTATACTTTGGTTTAAAATTGTAAGTGGGCGGGGTGCCACGCCCTATTAAAGAATAAGTATTAAATATTATATATCACGAAAGTTAATGCAGCTAGAGTCTTCAAATTAAGTACGGTAAACTTTGACATCCGCACGAACATTTAGGCAATAAATGGGTGCATTATCAATAGTGGGCGTGGCACCTACCATATGAATTAAATACTAAAATTCGTATATCTGGAAAACGATATCGATTAGAGTACTAAAATTTTGCAAAAGCAACTTTGAAATTCAAATAAACATTTATGGAAAAAATGGGTGCATTAACAATAGTGGGCGTGGCTACTGCCATATGAATTACTTACTAAGATTCGTATATTTGGCAAACGATATCGATTAGAGTACTAAAATTTTGCAAAAGCAACTTTGATATTCAAATAAACATTTATGGAAAATATGGGTGCATTAACAATAGTGGGCGTGGCACCTGCCATATGAATTAAATACTAAAATTTGGGGTGGCGAAGCACACCGGGTATTAGCTAGTAGTCTATAACTAAGATCATACTTTAAAGAGCGCCTTTTGCGTCCAATAAATGTTTTAAGTTATTTGCCATTCAATGTCCAAATAGAATCAAGGTTTGATATTCTGATAATAAAAATAAGTAAATTCGACAAGAAAACAAATTTTTTAGAAAATCTTAAAAATTAAGTTTAAATTTAGTTTAACTAAAATGTTATGTTTTTGTTGTTTGTGATTTGTCTAATGGGGTAAAGTAACGAAGGTGTATTTTTGGTTTAGGGGTGTATAAGAGTCGTCAAAAGCGAATATTTTTTTTTATTTTTGTTAAAGAAATTGCACACGTGTTCGCAAATACTGCAAAATATTAAATTGATATTAATACTTATTGAAATAATTTCAAAGCTAATAAATATCACATAAACAATTGTTTGACTTTTTAAGAATTAAATATTTGATGCCACGAATCTAAATACAGAAAAAGCAGAAAATTTTGATAAAAAAAATTTATTTGATAAAGAATTTTTTTAAATAATTAACAATAAAATTTTTATTAACAGCTAATCAAATACTACTTTAGATAATTTTATATAAAAAATTGTATGATGATAATAATTAGTTTTTTTTGATGCCACGAAGCATTATACAATGAAGAAAAAAGAAAAAAATTACACTTTTCAATGACAAAGAAATATGCTTTTTTTCAATAACTTTTAATCATAATTCTTTAAATAAAAAATCAAACACCCTTTTCTTTTAATTTGATTAATGGAGTTACTGTAGTATTCATAAGCATTTTTTTTGGTTTATTGAAAGCGTATTTGACAAATTTATGTACAACATTTGCCAGAGGAGACTTTAATAAACCTAAAATATATAATTGGTATATTTACATGAAGTTCAAAGTATCGCAAAGTCATAGTGTCATGATTTCCAAAAAAGTTTAAAATGAATGAAGAGTATTGCATTATTAGTTGTTAGACTTTTAAGATGTTTTTAAATTTTTCAAAATTTATGACATTACAACAATACAACACTTAGAATACTTTGTGAATTCACCAAACGTATATTTGTAAAAGAATAACCAAAAGTAAAAATTTTGCAACTTCTAAAACTAACTTCAAATGGTATTATAGCCTACAAAGTTGTCCGACATCTGTCAGAGTTTTAAGCGAAAAATATATGAAGTGGTCTGACGACACAATTTTTATTTTTATGACAAAATGATAATTTATTTAAGTTACGTTTTTACTGTGCATCGATTTCCCAGATATGCCTGATTAAAATCTGTCAACAATACCTGTAAAATGAAATCAGAAATTTTTAAAAATTTTCAAACTTTGCAGTACTATTTTTGTACGCTGGAATACCGATGTAAAACTGGAAAAACATTTTTCCTTATATGAAATGCATAAAAATAAATCTAAATATATAAAAGTGAAACTCTGTGAGTGAGTGAGTTAGCTATAGACTCCGAAACTGTAAAACCGATCGGACTAAAACTTTGGCAAGTTGTTTTACACATTCCAGGGAGTGTTTATGGGTTGCAAAAAGTGGGCGGGGCCACACCCATAAAAAATTAGTTATAATTTTTAGCTACTTGCACTTGACCGATTTTTCTAAAACTTTGCACACATATTAAGCTGTCATGACTAAATAATTTCGTGATTATAAAAGTGGTCGGGGCCACGCCCTTAAAAAAATATAATTTTCAGCTACTTGAACTGGACCGATTTTTCTGAAACTTTGCACACATATTGAGCTGTCATGACAATATAATTTTGTGATTAGAAAAGTGGGCAGGGCCACGCCCATAAAAAAAGTTATAATTTTGAGGTACTTGCACTGGACCGATTTTTCTGAAACTTTGTACACATATTGAGCTGTCATGACTATAAAGTTTCGTGATTAGAAAAGTTATAATTTTTAGCTTTTTGCACTTGATATGCATTTAAATTAAGAAAGCATTTTTATTCATTAAGGGGCGTAGCAATGCGCGCCGGGCTTTTCTAGTTTGTTATAAAATATATTTAACTTCTGGTTTTGAGTTTTAGCGTCCTTAGGGCCTGATAATAAATCGTTCTTTAAACCGACATTTAACTTATTGAGTATACTGATAGCTTTGGCCGTACATGTGTGCAAGTGCAAACATGTGTGGTGCCAAGTGTATATATATTAATGACATTTCCTTTGCAATTTCTAAAATATTGATTTCCTGCCCCATAAGACATACATATCTTTTCTGAAAGCTTATGACTATGGAAGTCGATCGAGATTTGTCTGCTTGTCCGTGTAGTGGTCGAAAACAGTTTTTAGAATCTCTCACATGATGTGTATGTGGTATCAATGTTTTGCAAATATCCAGGAATTAATCGCTATTGAAATCCAGCACAATCGAACAATAACTTTCTGAGATATAAGCAAGGCAGTAGTGTTGCCTCTGGGCTACTTTCTGTAGATCTGACATGTTTTTAGGGCTGTTCGTAAAACATTTTCGACAAATCGGTTAGTAACTTACTGAGATATAAGCACAAAGATACAACTGATCGATTTTTCCAGGTTCTGGACAACGGAGAGGAGCAGCATTGACATAAAAAGAAAGCACTTGACGATCAAAATATAATACACTTTAAAAAGAATTAAAATCTACGATTGACGCCAATGCAAAATGGCGTACAATAAACATGTATTTATATGGGTCCAATCTGGTAGTTAAAAGTGTACCCATTTTAATACCCCAATGATGCAGTAAACTGTCAAGGTTAAAATTCAAGATGGCATATGAAATAAGCCGGCGGATAAATATAAGTGTAAAGGGAAAGGATTAAATCAGAAGTATATTATGAAAAAGTTAAAATCCAAAATGGCGTCCTAAACAAAATGCCGGATAATTAGTTTTCTCAACCAAATCAATATAGATATCAATTAAAAGGGCTTGACTAGTTAAATACAGCTAACTATGCAAAACTTCAAAATCAAAGATGGCGTCGGAAATAATAAAGCTACATGTCGTATAGCATTTATTTTGAAATCTAAGCTAGCTGCCCTATACCTATACACATAATGATAAAAAGTATTATCAGATTCGGTACGGCCGAATATAGCATTTCTTATTTGTTTTAAACATAATTGTTTTGACACCATAAACACCTGACAAAGACATTATGATATGAAACAAAAACTGACTATAAATATTAATACAATTTTATTTACATGCAATTGAATTCAATATTCGCCATATTGTATTTAAATGATAATCAACCCATTTATACTGTCATACGTACAAATAACCATTTATTTTTGCACATTAAGTGCAAACATTAACCATACACAACAAAAATAGTTGCTCAATTCACCAGCTGTCGTAGGTGTTGTACGTCGTAGTAGTTGTACACATTTTGTTAATAATTTTTATACAATACTTACAACAGTTTTAACTTCGTTTCCAGAATGTCGTCGGACTATCGCCCTTTTTCTTCAATATGGAGAAGTGAATTTCATACAACCTACGGCTCCTACGACATATTGTGAATTGAGCAATTGTTTTAAATGTCAATGATTAAGTCTTACTCTTATACTCATTACAAATTTAATTGGATACATACTAATAAGTATACATGGATGTACACAAACATGTCCATGTAAATGTTTTGTATTTTTATTTTTTTTTTTTGTGTATTGTAAAGGAAAGCTTTAGGCAATTGGTTTCAATGCGTATAATAAAATAATGAAAAACATACCAAAATAACAACAACAAAATAATTATTAATATAAAAACATGTTTGTTATTTTTTCCTCTTATTTTTTATGTGTAACAATTGTTTTGTAGTATTTACAGTAATAATGTATTTACAATAAATGGATTTTTTAATTAATACAGCATGTGATTATTTTTTGCAACATTTGTATTAAATGTTTAAAATGTGTTTTTTTTTTCTAAAAGTTAAAAAGAAACTTTTTGCAATGTTCGTTACGTTTATAAAAAATATTTGCAGAAATACTTGGTTCAGTAGGTTAATTACCGACAGATATTGGCCAAACAATAAATTAAAATATAATGTCAATTAAAAGTTCAAATTATCGATTTTCCAAATAAATTTTGGTCAGAGTTACACCATATAATTGCCATTACATGATGGTACACACTGTAAGGCGCTCTTATTTTTTTGTAAACAAGGTAACACTGTGGTAACTGAGTGAGAATATGAGTAAGAAGTTTTTATTATATATTATTAATATTTATTATTTATTCTATATATTTTTTTAATTCTTACAAATGATCTTGAAATATAAAAGCGCAAATCCCCCCTTCGTTGTAAACAGATCATGCAAATGTTGCAGATCTTGCAAGTCTAGTATATATTCTAGTGCAAACGTTGCTTGTGAAAGTTTCCAACTGTTTTTAGTATTGGAAATAAGTGCTTATGTGGGAAATGTAATTTTAGTGTATATTGTTTTTGTGGTGTTGCAAACTTTAAAACATATACTAGACTTGCAAGATCTGCAACATTTGCATGCACGCAGGGTGATTTCTCCTATAAATATTAACAATTTGTATAGAAAAAAGGCACGCTACTTTTCGAATAATTCGACATAGCTAATTTATCATTTAAATAAATTAAAAAAAAAAACATTCGATAAACTCAATAACTGAATCACCCTTGTGTAAAAGAATTGTGAAGAAAATATTCAAAATTAGCTGTTATCTACATTAATGCTGGCGAATAGTCTTTACAAAATCTGAACATACCAAACATTTTCTTAAAGCGTATCAACTTCACTTTTCTTACTTCACTTTTCTTAAGAATTTACTACAATCAGGGAAACTGTAAAGTACAAATTTGAAAAAAAAATAATGGAAAAGACTCACTTCTGAAAACCCCAACTAACAATCACGTTGCCTCTGATGTAAAAATGGCTATCGGCGGCCAAGAAGATTTTATAATAAAATTTCAAATCACTGTGATGCATTTCAAAAACTCAATTAGCAAATACGACGTTGTTGATAAAAGCTAAAATAGTAAAGTAAACTGAACTTTATAAACCCTAAAGGCTTCATTAGTCTTTACTTTCTGTTGTCGTTCTGTGACGTGCCGTTCTGTTGTTTAATTTTTGTGGTTATTTCTTCTGTAAAAAATCATCTGCCTTAATTTACAAGGTAATCTTACAAACACAAGCTTATTATATTTTTTGTTTATTTTTCTCGTCAAAGTCCGTACATAAAAAAAAAAAAATGTTGTGTCAGATTTCATCTATAACCCTTTCAGACCTGACGCAAGACTACCAGGATTTTTTTTATAATTTTTAAAATATGTGGTCTTTACAGCGTATGAAAATATAATCAATGATTAAGTTTTATAATTTTTTTAACCTTCAAGGATTTTTAGGACACGCACAATTGATGCATCTCGGCTGATTTTCATTTTAAAATAAGTAAAACTCATATGATATATTTTTTTACTCTTTTATTTGTTGATATGATACAGCTTAAAACAATTATTATTTTTTGTTGAGACATAAAAATACATCGAAATTAGTGCATCTTGTGCGTGTGCGTGACTTACAGTCTTTGCGAAGGCACATAAGGGCTGATTTTAAGTCCAGTTCTTCTAGCCAGTGATTAAAGCCATCCAGCCATTTTTTGGTACATGGCTGGTCCACTGGACGATACCTTTCTGGTTGTTGAGCAGATTTAATCCCGTCAGTTTCAGATTCAGATCTCCACTCAAGTTGGTAGTTTTTTGAGTGGTCACTAACGCTTCAGCTAATGCAAGTATAAAACCTAGTAAATCGTGTGTGTCCTTCGGTGGTTTCTCGATTTCCCGACAAGCTTTGCGGTACTCCATCCAAGCATTGTAACATGCCAAATCTATATAATGAAAATGCTTCCATTAGTTGGTCGCAAATATCCACACCACCCATTGAGGCATTGTATTGCTGACTATAGTTGGATATACGATATTGATAAATTTTTTTTCTTTTTTGCACCAACGATGAACATTTTTAAAGGGAGTGCATCCAAATGAAGATAACCCCAATAAAACTGACTTGGAATCTTTCCACTGCACAATAACAACTGTATCCTCTGGGGAACAGAATTCCTCCATATCCCCTCCCTTTTCATCCTTTTATCCCCAGTCAAGTTAACGCCTTCTACTCGATTTTTCATTATGATGCCCGTCCCATAAATTCCCTTTCGAAGAAGCTTATGCAGAAAAGGCAACGTGGTAAAATACCTATCCAAAAACACTTTGGATCCCTTAGGAAATGTTTGCACAAGACGCAGAACGAAAGCAGGACAAAGTCCATTGTTTTCTTCTAGTAGAGGCGTGGTCTTGCCCTGATAAATTTCGAAATCGGGAACATGTCCTTCTAATGGCGTCAGTACCTCGCTATTTAAACCAACACCTCTTGGTTTGTTTGCGAAACTTTGACGTACTGGACAGTGGCCAGTAAACGGTATCATTGGCTTTTCGTTAGAATATTGTCCTTACTCTTGTTTTTGAATTTTTTAGCAAACTGAATCAATAGCTGGCTGAACTTTCCAGAAAACATTTGCATTTTCTTTCGCTTCAGTAACGTCATTTTGAACAACAACATGAAAAGCTTCCGAAGCATCCCAATCTTCGAGCGCTGCCAAAATCTCATCATCGTTAAGCACTTCTAAAAAAAAATCACACACATAAGGCCTGACGCGCACAATTGATGCACTCATTAATATTTTTAACTAAAACACATTTATATTGCATTAAACGATTTTAATTAGTTTGAATTTTTAAAATTTATAATTTTAGTTAATATATGTGCACTTCATTATTTGTAAACGACTAATACTTTTGTAATTAAATGCATACCTAACTTACTTCCACGGCTCATTTTGTGATGAAATGTGAGAAGCAAATATAAAAAACAAGCAGCACAATTGATGCATGCCAGTCTATTTCACATTCGGCAAAAAGAAGCAAAAATATTGAAACCGAAACCCACCCGCACAATCGATGCATCACGGTCTGAAAGGGATAAGCAAACGGAGTCTCTATGTTGCAGCCACCTTTAAAATATAGGCACCTAAATATCAGCTGTTTCTCTCTCAATGGCCGTCACTTAACTTTGAATTCTATTTTCTACAGGTTCGTCCGCAACGGCACGGAAAGTAACAGAACAACTAACGACTTTTACACATTTTCTATTTAACAGAATGAAGTCGCTGATTCGGAACGGAACAGAAAGGAAAGACTAATTCTGCCTTAAGACCAAAGTGTTTATAAACAAAATATCTTGTGGAATGTCTAATTTCACAGATCGCCGAAAAAATGGACAAATCTATGGTTTCCTCAGCAATATTCTTAGTTGCTCTTGAGCGATATTCTTAAGTTGGTCTATTAGTTTTGCAACTACTGGCCGAAAAGATGCTTCACGAAGAAGCCTATATCGTAACATTTTTAATAATGGCGTAGTTTTTACTTATCATCTGTAAATTAGTTACATGGTGAGTCATGACAAATGTGAAAATATTGGGCTATTGAATATGAAATGTGTTATTGAAGAACACTGTACGTCATGATTTTTCGGATACGCAATATTTAATCTAACCGTTCGACTAATGTGTAAAATTAAGTTACAAATCAAACATTTGATGAGTTCGGCAACCAATATCGGTTAATTAAGAAACTATAAATCCTGCTAATTAAATTTATATACTTTATTTGTGAATAACAAAAAAAAATCATGCAAAAACGCCGTAACTAACCAGAAACTTTAAAATCGACATTTCTGACTAACTTTGGTGTGTTTTTAACAAATTAGCCTTTCACAAAGAAAACTAAGGATTTTATTAGACAAATTTTTAATTCAAGCAGGATTTCCATCTCTACTATAAAATACCTTAAACTAAAGGTTGGCCCGATAAGCATTTTACGTAACGAAATATCGGTTTGATTTACAGAAATTTTTAAATGGACTAATATTTGCAACATATCTTCTGCGTTAAAATAACAATTGTCATGTGTGGAGAAGTGACGTGAAGTACTAGTATACAAATATGCATCATTTAATAGGTTATTTATAATAAATATGCTTGAAAACAAAAACATTTAATAGAGTCGGGAAATGACACAAGGATATGATTCTAAATAAACGAATTTATGAAGAGGCTTTTGTTTATTCAAATTTTTTTTTTTGATATTAAATTAAAAATACATATAAATTTTAACATTTTGAAGCATAGTTTTGGGCATTTTAAAAATGTTGAATATATGCAATATAAATATAGGATTCATATTAAATAATAACCCCAATGAAAGCTAAAGTTTGAGTTTATGTTTGTAAAAGAAAAAATTCACACATTTGCATTTTAAAAGAGGTTTATAATTAAAAAAAAAAATTGTGGTAAGTTGAAATATTTTAAAACATTTTCTTAAAACTTAAATAGAAATAGAAATGATTATTGCCTGAGTGCTTGAACCTTGTTGTGTTAGTGTTAAAATATTGCAGAAAAAAAACGACGTAATGTGTTGGCTCATATACATACATATATAAAGAAAAAGTCAACTAGAATGAACAACAAACTTGAAAATTACATTAGAAATCGGCCAATAAACAAACAACCGCCAAATATACACCAACAAAAACTTTTATTGCCAACAGCTACACCTAATGTCTACAGATATAAGAAATCAAACACAGCGTCGTGCCACAAAAGGGGCAAACTATAAACGATAAAAGAAATTTAAAACTTATGCTAAAACAGTCAATTTGTTTTAGTTTATCATTAATTTGCGAAATTTTTGTTTTGATGATGTTCCGAAATTCTTCCATTTTCTACTCCTATTTTGCTAAAACTATCTTTGTTTGTGACGTTTTATTGTTGTCATCATAAATTTGCCATTCAATTTATCCAATGTCGAGTGAACAAATAAAACGGAATTCTAAAGTTCCCAATATTCAACGACAACGTCCCAACAGAAACACTTTCATGTGTTATTATTGCTTATTGTGTTCGTATGTATAGCATATGTATAGGTATGATGAGAGTGTATGTTTGGATAGTCATACCCATTCATATGTATGTATGTAGGTACATGACCACTATTACAATGGGCAAACGTTTTTATGGCATTAAGTTAAAATTTGTTGCATGTCACAGGATGTTTTCACTAGTTTTTAGTTGCCATTTTTTTTTTGTTCCAATGACATTAAAAATTCTAGCGAGGGATGTAAGAAAACTTGAATAACCGTGAAGTCGGTTTAAAGCAAATTTTTCATTTATTTTTATGTAACTTATATTTAAAATATATTTTCTTGGCTAAAAGGAAAATTCTCAACAAAGTAATTATCTGGTTTCTCAAATTAAAAAATCTTTTTATAATAAGTTCTCTATTAAAAGAATATTTCTAAAGATGTCTAGTTTTAAAGATTTTCTAATAAATCTTCCATTTGTTAATAAAATATCACTAAAAAATTTGGAATTAATTCGCAATATGTAGTACGATATGAGTGTTTGGAAATTGTATTTGCTCATCCCTCGTTATAAAATGTCTTTACCAACTTTAGTTTCTCTTAGATGTTGAAATGTTTAAGGGTGTTTTAGAAAGTTTTTATTTTCATAGATTTTTGTTAAAAGAACCAAAACTAACGATAACAAAAAAACAAAAAAGTATTCATTGTCATCAGTGCATAAAAGCAACACATGTTGCTTGTTTGTGTAGAGTGCAAAGATACCTTAATATGCACACATAAAAACACACGTAGCTTTCCATTGTATTTTATAAAACGTATGTCCATGACCAAGCACAGTAGTGAGAGAACGCAAACAACTTAAAATGAAATGTTTAACTCCTCTGCAGAATCTTTAACACCCTTTTTGCTCTTACTTATATAAAAACAAAAATCTAGTTACTTGTTGTAATGCGTGTGCTTTACTAAAAATTATTATTTTTCTTATGTAAAAAAATTCGGATGAATAATATTAATTTTTACTTGAATTTTATTCATTTACTTAAAGTTTGGTAACCTAGCCTCTAGGCCATAATCGGCTACAAACTTCTACTTCTACTTTAAAGGACTGATTGTGCTCAGTTTTAATAATAAAATTCTCGAAAAGCTGGCTAACGACAACTATTGTAGTACAAATATATCTAATAAAAATTGTAAAATTTTAATTTATTTAACTAAAAGAAAGCCGTAGTAACGGTCTTTTTGCTTATACCTCAGACTAATTATGATTACCTAATTGTTGATTTTCAATAACAAAATTCTATCTAATATATCTAAATTCATTTATAGTTGATGCGGCACAGTCCATATTCCATCTACCAACACTCCACTGTACGTGGTCAAATTAGAATATTAAATTATTTTTGGAGTGACATACCTATATATACTCATGCAGAAAAAACATATGATCAAGACGAGCATATTATATTCTCGATAAAAATATTTAGTTGTCAAAAACAAGTTCAAATTATTTTTTTTTAATATTTAATTTGTCGCGATAAGCAACTGAATATTTGAATTAAATTATTTAATATTTAACTTAAATTGATATGGCTGTCCTTTAAAAATAATGTGTTTTCAGATATAACATTATAAAGAGTGAGTCATAAAAAAACTTACTTACACTATTCCGGCCAAAACTAATCCTTGGTCCACCAAATTATATGTCAAATAATATCTTTTCTTAATCATTAATTTTCAACTGTTATTTCTGTCAAAATAGACAACAACAAAAAAAGGACGTAAAAATAAATAATTAAGACTTTTCAAGCAAATCAAAATAGCCTTTGAAAAATAGCAAAAGATCTGATGTTTTATCGTCATATGCCATTAAAAGGTAGAAAAAAAGACTTAAGCATTTAAAAAACATCTGGACCTGGTAGAAAAAAGAGTCTAAGGAGACACTGGCAAGGCAAAAGAAGAACTCTCTACAAAAACTTCTATCAGACAAGCAGATCATAAATTTAATTCTCTGATTCTATTGTGCGCAGAGCAAAAGCTAAGACTGGGTTGAAGTCGTATAAAGTTAAGAAATTTCCAGATCACAATGCAAAGGCACGAGAAAAATATGAGGTAAAATTGTATTAAACAAAAAACTATACCTGTTGAGTAGTGAATGATAAAACTTATGTCTAGCAGACTTTTTACAACTTCCTGGTCAAGATTTATATGGCCGAGGTAATGTTCCTCAACAATACCGGACAAAAAAAACAAACAAAATTCCTCAAGCAGTTTCTTGTGTGGCAAGCAATTTGCAATTGTGGCAAAGGAAGCCAATCATTTGTGACACCATGCACGATAAACACAGAAATATTTTTTACGAAGTGTTTAAAAAGACGGCTTTTACCTTTTTAAAAACAACACAGAGTACCTAGTCTAGTCAGATTTGTTATCATGTCACTATGGGTAAAGGCCCTCGAGTGGGAGGCCAATCCGCACAACTGTCTAGAACTGCGGCCTGTGAAATGGTATTTGGCTTTTGTAAAACATAAATAAAAGCTCACAGGAAATATATCCCGCAACATGTCTGATTTCAAGCTGAACTGGACATCCAAAACGGTAGTGGAAGCCACAATAAAATCTTTAGTGGGAGTATTTCCTAAAAAATATTTTAGTTTCTTATCAATCTGTATTACATTTGTATAAATGTACGATTTTTTGAGAATTTGTATATTGAACGGTGACAGTTTTATTTATACTCGTACGATTTTTAAACTAGAAACAATTATTAAATGTTAGGCGCAACAACATTGAAGTTGCTATTTAAGCCTTTAATAATATTTTGTCTTTAACAATTACTCTCCTTTTTTAAAAATTTCTTATTATTATAAAATTTAAAATGTATAGACAATAATTAAATGAAATAAATAATTAATGAACCTATTGCCTTTAGTTTTGTGAAATAAAGCCGTTGTTAGTTGAAATTTGCATGGCGTTACCAACTTAAAATATTTCAATTGCAGTTATATTACTACCATGTATACCAAATCTTATGATAAATGTTTGTTCAGGAAAGATCAAATTATAAAAGTTTTACACGATTTTGTGGTCGTGTGTTATCATATTAAAATCATATGAAACTGAATTATTATATTATGATTTTATGAGATTATTTTATGATTATTGGTAGTCACAATATGGTTAATGTATATTACTTTCAATGAAACATAATAATGATAACTTGCAACCATTGTATGTTTTAATCACACTCATACAATCTAATCATAGAAAGTGGCTCTTGGATTATGGTCACCTCAACCATGTTTTTTTTTTTTTTTTGGTGTACATATGTATGCTCCTGCCAGTATTGTTGAAGGGTATAAGATAGAAGAGGAGCAAAAGTAGCTTTGAATATAAATTGAATGACTGAGCTAAAAGGTGGATTTGCTTTGTTGCATGTTACAAGTGGATGTACTGGTGTATGTGTATATGCAAGAGCTTAGTGTTATTGTGTACATACAAGTGTATTAATATAAAAAAAAAACATATTGACCATAAACACAATACAATACAATTCAACACAATACAGTTTTTTGCAAAATTTGTAGGGTTTTTATGACAAAATTTAATTTTTCTTTTTTCTTTAAAAATGTAAAGTTTTCGATTTACTAGTTAAACATGTAGTGTAGTAAACAAAATTCCCTCATATATAGATTTTTGTTGTTGTTGTTAGTACGAATATTACTTTTAAATAGCATTGTTGGTAACATTTTTTTCTACTTTTACAACAACAAATATTGAGAATTGTTGGCTAGATACAGGTGTTATATGTATGCATGTGTAGGGGGAACTTCAGGTTGAATATACATTTAATAAAAAAAATCACATAAAAAAAAACAATTTAAATTTTTAGCCAATTCCATTGTTGTTTTGTCAACCAATGTCAACATTTATGATAAAAACTAATAAAAATCACACACATAACTAAGCTATTGTAATAAAGGCAGTTTTTGCACTATTCGAAACATGAGCTTGTAAATATTGCTAATTTAAAGACCTATAAAAAAGGTTAATGTGAAACTAATTAGTAGTGGTAAATGAAGGCAAAAAAAATAATAATATGATTTAAATTGTAGGTTCTTTTTTGCCGTGTGTATAAAGTTGTTTTTAGGAAATTTTTGCAAAGTTAGATGAATGAAAAGCCTGTAGTCAACATGAAATAAACTTGACTTCTAATAATCTAACAATAATAAAAAACTAGGAAAAAAAACACAAAATGTAAAAAACCTTGTAACCGCCATTATCGACTTTTTTTAAAGACTCACCTCAGCAGCAGCCGCACCAGTGCTAACAACGGCAACTACTTTTCAATTTTCAAAACGACAGACAGATGGATGACTGGACTGAGTATTTAACAGAGGGTATGAAGTGCAAAACTAACGTAATCTATACACACACACATACACTCATACACTAAAAGTGAAATAAAAAATAACTGTAGTTTGTTGCTTTTTAATTAATAGAAAAGTCTTTTGTAAAGTAATAAATAAATATTATGTTTTTGTGGTTACAAATACATACACTGCAACAACGACAATATCTGTACACAAATACATACACTGACTCTTTGAATACGCATACACCTGAACACATACCAAACAAAGCTATGGCACCAAACGTCATATAGTCATGCGACTGTAACGACATACTAGGGGGATTTTCTGAAGGACTTGGTGGAATGAGGGTGGAAAAAATAAATACAAGGTTGTTACACTGTAATGTTTATACTGGTATAGATCGTAAGTAATAAATTTTGGTTTGTGTGTGTATGCATATGGGCATGTGATTGTAATCCTAATACTATGAGTCCTATTGAAACCAAAAGACCACATCACAGGTAGAATTAAAAACTAGTCGACGTTAAATTTTTAGCACAAGTAGATTAGAAGTTTTGAATTAACTTACGTTTAAAGAATAATAAGTTCATGTCCTCAAGTAATGAAAAGAAAATAAGAGATGCATTTAAAAATATAAAGATGAAATTATTTATTACTAGAAAAGCCCGGCGCGCGTTGCTACGCCCCTTAATGAATAAAAATGCATTCTGAATTTAAATTAAATATCAAGTGGGCGTGGCACTGCCCACTTTTCTAATCACGAAACTGTATAGTCATCACCAAAATCGGTCCAGAGCAAGTACCTCAAAATTCTAATTTTTTTATGGGCGTGGCCCCGTCTACTTTTTTAATCACGAAATTATATAGTCGTGAGAGTTCAATATGTGTGCAAACTTTCAGAAAAATCGGTCAAGTGCAAGAAGCTTAATAGTGTAACTTTTTTTATGGGCGTGGCACTTCCCACTTTTCTAATCACGATATTGTATTATAATGAGAGCTCAATATGTGTGTGCAAAGTTTCAGAAAAATCGGTGAAGTTCAAGTACCTCAAAATTATACCTTTTTTTATGGGCGTGGCTCTGCCACTTTTCTTATCACGAAAATATTTACTCATGACAGCTCGATATGTGTGCAAAGTTTCAGAAAAATCGGTCCAGTGCAAGAACCTCAAAATAATAACTTTTTTTATGGGCGTGGCCCTGCCCACTTTTTTAATCACAAAATTATAAAGTCATGACAGCTCAATATGTGTGCAAAGTTTCAGAAAAATCGGTCCAGTGCAAGTACCTTAAAATTAAAACTTTTTTAGGGGCGTGGCCCCGCCCACTTTTCTTATCACGAAATTATTTAGTTATGACAGCTCGATATGTGTGCAAATTTTCAGAAAAATCGGTCAAGTGCAAGTAGCTAAAACTGATAACTAATTTTGTATGGGCGTGGCCCCGCCCACTTTTTGTCACCTATAAACACTCCCTGGAATGTGTTCAACAACTAGTCAAAGTTTGAGTCCGATCGATTTTACAATTTCGGAGTCTATAGCTAACACACACACACACAAACACACACAGAGTTTCACTTTTATATATATAGAAGATAGAAGAAGAAGATATATAGATATTTAGTATTTCCGAGCGTAAGATAAAATCAATTTTCTGAAGCCCTCAGACCATAAACAGCAGCGCGAAATCAGCTTACAGAATATTTGTTAAAGCTATCTATAAGATTTACTTTGGTTATCATTTTCATTGATTGTACCAAAATACATACAAATAATAAAAATATCGCAAATATTTAAAATTCATTTAAATTCTTTAAAAACAAGCTCATAACTAAATGAGTGACATATGAGAATAAAAATTATTTCGCTAAATAGTCTTCGTTGTGTGTTTACGAGCTTATCTTCAAAAAAGTACTAAGTAGCTATGTAATTGATGATGCAGGGTCTTGAGAATCCGAATTTTGCTTTTAAACTGTTAGTAAAATTTTCATAAAAGTTTTAATAAATGGAAAAACTTTGTAAAAAACTTTTTAAAAAATGTTCATTCAACTAAAATCACTAAACAATTATTGTAGGAAAATGATAACGAAATTTCAAATTATACAAGTTTTATACGTTTCACATATCAAATCAACTCAATTTTAAACGAATTTTATACATAATACATATATGCAGGATAATTACTAAAGTCCTTTATATAACATTAAAAAAAAAAAATAAATAAAAAATAAACAGAAATTGCGACAATAAACAATTATTTTACAAACAGAAATTGTTTTAATACAAATAAAAATTCCAAAATTTCGCCATTAAAAAGAAAAATAATAATAATTATTATGAAATGCTTTTGCAGTCAAACAAACAACAATACAAAGAGGAAAAAAAAATTAAAATATTTTTGTAAAAGGTTTCTGGAATTATTGAAAATGCGAGGTAAATATGTATGTATGTATGTACATGTAGTAAATGACTTTAGGGGTTGATAGGTAGTGTTGATTGTTTTCACCCATAAAACATAATAAATGGATACTTGTGGCTACAACTATCGATTGTTATGGTACAGGCACATTATCACTACACCAAAGGAATACCTGATGGTATCGTAAAGTTCGCTGCGGTGGGGATTTAGCTGGCTGCTGTTGTACTGTATTTTCATTAGTGTATTGGTATTTTTAATAATAAATATTTATTGAACAGAGAAAATATTTTAGGCTCTCAAAAGTATGCTTTAGTGTGGTTTACACAAACACACAAGCGCATAAATAAAATTTAGTTAAAAACGTTGCAGGTGTTATTGCAAATAAGCGCGTATGTATGTTAAGGTATGTGGAGGTCGGTCGATGATGTCAACACAGAACATTTACCAGAATTTACATTAAATTGTCTAAAATTTTTCAGGTATTGTGGTTATTACGCGATAGTGTGGTAGATTATATCAGTGATATTCCGGGTTTTTCTTTTTTGTTATCATCAATATGTTGGCATTTGCTTTGTGTACATTTTTTTTAATAATTAAACAATAGTTAAAGCATTTACGTGGCAACTCATTTGAAGTTTAATTACCATTTATTAGTTATTAAATTTTAAATCGTATTAAATTATTGTATGTTGTAATTTTGTTTATTGTGATTTATAATTACATTGCTGTTAATTTATACAACGACTTCTAAGCGGATTTAAAAAAAGTCGTCCCCTAACTTTAAATTATGAAAGCTCTTGCAAATTAAGGCTGTCGCTCATTACAGCTTAAAAGATTTACCCTTCAAATTAAGCTTTAATTATAATTTACTACTTTATTGACACTTTTTTTTAACATAAAACCATTAATTAATTTCTTTTGCAAAACCTCGACATTTTTAATGTTGTATGGAAAAAGTTTTAAAAATAAAATAAAACTATACTCATACTTAACGAAAGATGAAAAACAAAACAATGAAGTAATAAAAAACATCAACTCCTACAGAACGTGAGTAAAAAGAAATTAATTTAAATTAACTGCAAAAAAGTAGTAATATATGAAAGAACTCATAACACCCGCTAAGCTATTTGAGTAAAGAAATTTATTGAGAAACTTGGTTTACTGAATTATTTAAACTTTGCGGCAATAAATGTTTGTTATTGTTATTTAACCATACACTCTAATCCCTGCTGCCTCATTGGTGTTAAAATTCTTGCTCAAAAAAAAAAATATTTCACGCCATATTAAACTGATCGACTTGAATCACCTGTTGACACGAAGAAGTGATGTTTAAGGATAAGCTATATTGATGTTTAAGGAAAGGCTTTATTAATTTTAGTTATAATAAGTCTATGACTGCATTTATCCTTACAATGTATATAAAAGTTATTGCCACTGACAACTAACAACCAATAACAATCAATTCTCGTTGTTAAATATTGACTACTTCTATCTACCTGCCAAAGCAACTGAAACTTAGTTTCTTTTTACAATCAACCCATATATAACCCTTAATTTAGTCTACTAATGAAGTAGTCGCAATAAGACTTTATAAAATAAAGGTTCCGCCAAATAACTTTTTTTTTAAATGCTATTAAAAAAGTGAACTTCGGCTGTGTGGCACGTAGCGCTGTCCTGTTGACACCAACTATTGCCAATATCCTCCTCTTTAACTTTTGTGAACAAAAATTCGTTCAGCATAGCCCGATAACGATCGCCATTGACTACGGCCACTCCTTGCTCATTTTCGAAGAAAAATGGCCCAATTATGCCTCTGGACCAAAATCCACACCAAAGCGTGACTTGTTTTGGGTGTATCGGCTTTTCAATGTATGCGTGCGGGTTTTCTGTGCTCCAAATGCGACAATTTTGCTTGTTTACATACCCGCCAAGATCAAAATGAGTTTCATCTGAAAAGATAATTTTTTTTTGGCAAAATCGGCCAAAGTAATGTCGCAATATTTCCCAGCGTTGTTCAAGCGTATACACAACCATATTCGTTCAGCGGAAGAATAAAACTAATTATCTGTCAAATCAGACATGAGCTAATGCTATAAACACAATCAAGTCCACCGACCATCGACTACAAGATGTCAAAAATAGAATACATGCGTGCTTATGAGAATAATTCTTTTAGCCGCTACACGACTACCGACTACACGGCTACTTTTGTAGCCCGTAGCCAACTTAGGCTAATTTCTATTTTTCTTGGCTACAAAACACAGATTAGTGCTGCCAATACAATAAATGCATGAAATGGTGGTTTTAAAAACGCAATACATTTAATATCGCTATTAAAAACGCGAAAAACTATTATAGTGGCACCATTGAAAATTAATAATCATCTGTTTATTTGTTTACATTTTTCATTTTTTGTAGTTAGTGGTCGTGGTAGTCGTTAAAAGAATTAAGTAGCTGGCGACTTGGCTATTTTTGTAGCCAGCTACTTTTGTAGTCTGTAGTCGATGGTCGGTAGCCTTTGATTGTGTTTATAGCTTAAGTGTTACCATTTACGAAATAAGCACTACTTGAAAAAAAAAACGTTAGATGGCGGTCCCTTTATATTAAATTTAAACATAAGCCAAGTGGAATGCATTTTAGAAATCAGCTACGATTTAAACATCAACACTGTTTATTGGTGTTCTCATATTTTTGTAGAAATTTTAAAATAATTTTCGTTTTTTTTTAAGAATTTTTTTTTCGCCCTAATGAAACACAAACAAATATTTTGCAGGTTTGTTTAATAATTTTCGTAATTCTTATTCGACTTAAAATGTGTTAGATCTTTTTTCTTTCTAATCCAGATTTTCTTTTTTAACGGATAAGTGTTTCTGATACTGTTTAACGGCTTTCAAAACAGTGTGTGACAATTACCGTTCAGATATTTTGCTTTTTTTTTTAAAAGTTCATATTGATTTTTTTTAAATTTTTAATATTTTTTCACTTTCTTTACTTTTAGCAGTAAACTTTGAACGAAGTAAGAGTTGAAAAGGAATTATTTAAGGAAGATAATATCGTACATATCTTTAATAGAGAAAAAAACGTGGTTAAAAAAATAAGATTAGTTTTATTTTAAATAGTGTTTATACGTTTTTTTCTGACTCACTCTTTATTATTTCAATCTTCTATATTATTTCACGAAATTAAAAAGAAAAACAGTCAACAACAGAAAAATATATTTTAATCCCTTAGGAACAACAAAAAAAAATTCTTTTTGTCTTAAAAAGAAAAATAAATAAAAAAAAAATTATTTGTTTATACTTATGTATGATAAACCTACTTAATTGCTTTAAATGTTTTAGTTTCGTTAACACAATATCATCATCCTCACGATTTTAAAGCAGAACAAAAATTATGATTTTAAAAAGGGCGAAAAGAGATACAAGAACTGTGTAAAACATAAAAACTAATAGAACTTTACGAATGAAACAAAACAAAATCTGCGTCACTTACCAACTCCACCCAGCACGGTGCTTGAGTCCAATTTGGCTTTTTTTGTGGCTAAATCCTGATTATTATTATCCGAAGCGGGCGCCATAACTGCTGCTTGACTTAAAAGTTCGTCGCTACCACGCTAAATATGAAAAGAGAACAACAAGATAAAAATATAAACAAGTTAGTATTTATTTAAAAAAATAATAATAAAAATAAATATTTATTATTTACACACAAGCAAACTGATATTCAAGTAGAAAAACACTTGTTTTTTTTTTTTATTTTAAGAGCAGATTTTCTGAGCTAATAATTGTAATAGCAACAGCTTTCGTGTACAAAGTATATAAAAAAAGATTAAGGACATAAACAACAAATACTTATAATAATCCAGAACTAAAGTAGATTGAGAATAAGAAGAAAACAAAAAATACAACAAAACATGGAGAGTGAAAAAGAGTAATAAATAAACAAAATAAAAATGTAATTAAATATAAATTTATGCAGAAGAAAGAAAACAAGTAAGAGTGCAATATTCGGGTATGACGAATCTGATGTACCCTTCACAATCATGTACGAAGGTATAGTGACCACAGCGTAACTTCGCTTAAATTTCAGATTTAAATTTATGCCTTATATGCCTTTATTACTTTCAATACCATATTGATTTAAAATTTAATATTTTTTACCTTATATCGATGCCTTACTTCCTCAACCTCGTATCTTAAAAAATTAAATTTTTCAGGAAAGAAAAAAAAACGGTTCATTTTTTTATACTTCGGTGTTTGGTTTAAATGAAATTATTAGGGAATTGATTGTATTTATTTATATTAGTAGTAATAATATACGAATCCTTTTTAGTTAAATCATAAAACAATCGTTTGATATGAAAAAGTCAAAACCGTATTTTTTTAGGGAGTAAGACATCGATATGTCAGTTGCCTACTAGCCCATCGTAAAGTTGTTGAATAAGGATATGTACGTATGACTGTATGTATAATAAATTTAATAAAAATAGAAAAATATTAAAAATTAATTTGTTTGGCCCACCAGGGATAGGAATTAGCTTTCGTTGGTTTGATTTTATACGCTTATAAATGTTTGTATATAAAAAAAATGTTTTTGCCTTAATTGAAATTTGATCCTACGTTGTATTAATGTGTTGTAAAAAGACCAGTAGGTCTAGGTTTTTTCATTACATCTCAGTTATTTATGGACCACTGGGACAGACGGACATGACTTAATAGACTTCTTTAGCTTTCAGAAAATATATACTTTATGGGGTCGTAAACGAACATTGTAGAAATTTCAAACGGAATGACAAACCTATATATACTTTTACGCTCTCCATGAAGGGTATAAAAAAGAATAATTCAAGACTAAAAGACTTTGCCTATTTATTTAAGCTGGCAATACATTTAAAGGACAATGTAAACTAAATTTATTTTTTTATTTTAGAATTTAATGAAAAAAAATGTGTCATTAAAGTAGACTCTGTTGTTATTGTTATTCAAGAGAAAAAATCTGAATTTTTGTCACTTTTCTTCCAAGCTTCACAAAAAATGGAAGTGCTAAAACATATTTACGTTTGTTTATATTGAGTTTATTTCCTATAAATATTTTTATAGTTTTAATAAAAAATTTTGTTTAATACAATACAACGACAAAGAAAAAGTGATAAAGTCACAATATTTGCCAACTATCAGAGTATAATTCAAGTTTTATTTGAGTTTTTGAAAGACGCTGCTGCAAATACGTTCTATATTTCTGTTAAATGCATAAGTGTAAACAAGTAATTGAATGACAAAATAACTTTTTGTTATTTTCTTGTTTAAATTTTGTAATAGAAAAGTTTATTTGAATTTATTAAGTGTTTTGATTTAATCAGAAATTAAGCTGTAGCTCAATTATATCAGATGTCCACGTTTGGAAAGTACCAGTCTAGCGCACATTACATATTAATAAAACCCTCTCGGCTTAAACGATCAAAATCTTTAGTATTTTTTTTATTGTTATTGCCGCAACTTAAATGTTTAATTGTAATAACTAAGAAGTTTATTATAACAGCAATAGCAACAAGCAAAATAATTCAAGCGAAATTTTATTTTCGTACCAATTTAACAACAAACTTTTCGCTTTGTCTAACTTTATAGTTAAATAATTTACATAATAATTATGTATGTAGTATAGCTAACTAGACACAAACGCACACACACAAAAGTAACAAAATTTAGTAAGTAAATACTTATAATTGTATTCAGTTTTATTATGTCACACAACAGCCACAACCATAACATTAAGTTTAACTAATGAACTAATTACTTACTATGTCGAAACAACAAGGACCAAGTCAAATTTAGTGTGCTATGAAGTTGTTAAAAAAAAATGAAGTTTCTTTAAGAGCAAATAAAAATATTAAGGGAAATAAAAGAGAACATAAAAATGTCGAAGAAGTACATAAAATAGTGAGTTTTTCTATTTGCTAAACACCTGAAATTATGCTACACCAAATTAAGCTTTTATAAACGAAAATACGAAATGGTGATTACAAAATTTTTTCAAGTTATTTAATTAATTGGTTTAAATGACACAATAAAAAAAAGTTCTAACGTTTTAAGGCTGTAGCCTGAGAATGGACTAGAAGACATTATACAACCCCCCTAAAATAACAAATATGATAATACCCTTTACCATCACGTGCAAAGGTATACTAGCTAAGACTAGATTTTCTTCATTAATTTTCTTTTTTATTTACAATGCCATCTGTGATTTTGAATGTTTACATAGTTAACTGCCTTTTACTAGTCAAGCCTTTTCATTTGATACCCATATCAATGGGGTTTAAAACTAAATTATTAGCCATTTTCAATAGGAAGCCATCTTGTATTTTAACTTTTTAATAGATAAATGTATTTCATTGGTTAACTCTCTTCGGTTGATACCAATATTGGTTAGATTGAAATGAGCATTACCAGATTTTAACCATATATAAATTTATTGTAAGCAATTTAGTAGTAGTGGCGGCCATCATGGATTTAAATTTTTTTCATGGATATTGTATATTTTATACTGTATTTTGCTGTCTTCTGACACCCATATCCCACCTTTCTCTTGCCCAGTAGCTAAAAAATCGTTTTTCATTTGTAAATTATAGAAACAACACCGCAGCAGTTGTATTTTTGTGCTTATATCTCGGTTTCCGAACGATTTGTCAGATTTTCTTAGCAAAAATTTTCGAGAGCTTAAGAAACTTGATATATTTAAAATATGTATATCTGTGGCTTGGAGCTAAAAGGGCCAATGTCACTTTTGTGCGCTTTTGAGTTAATCATTGCATTAGATTTGTTTTCTTGCTCTATTCCATTATGGTAAAACAGCTAAAGTCATACTTAACCCAGAACAGCTTCATAAATAAAATGCTGGCAATGTCACTATTAAAGCATCTATAAAAGTTAAAGTTTAATTCCAATTTTCTCAAAAGTAAATATTTTAACATTGGCCCTTTTAGCTCCAAGCCACAGATATATATATTTAGAAAAAATATTTTCTTGCCTATAACTTTTCCGACTAGTAACCGATTTAAGCAAGTTTTTTTTAGAAATAGTCCCAGACATCATCAGAAAGTAGCAAACGTGTCTTTAAATAATCCTTGTGCTGAAAAAATTAGTTTTTTATGATAAAAATATGGGGAAAAAAACAGAGGCAGTCGTGTTCATCTCAGAAAGCTATGGGGCGATTGCGCTGGATTATAGTATTGATTCATTCATGGATATTTGATATTGATGTCATATACAGTTTTGTGTTTCCTATGGGGGCTTATACAAGTTGATTTTAACCAAAATACAAACAGACGGAGACTGCTTAATTGACTTCCCTATCCATAAGACCTTTAAGGTCTAGCTTGACATTAAATTGATTATTTCATTTTTATCAGATATTTTTTGTGCTCTATTTAATGAGTCCAGTAAAATGACCCACTTACTTTAAATAGAAAAACATTCACATTTAATATTTATGTCATATAACATTTACAGCATGTGTTTTTTTTTTAGTGTTAAGCTATACAATATACAAGTAATTTTGCTATAAACACACCTACATATACAATGTACATGTTAAGCCAAAAAGTAGGCAACATATTATGAATAGCTTTGATTGTATATGAAAAGCGTAAGAGCAAAAACAAACTAGAAAAAATATTAACCATTGCAAAAATGTAAAAAAAAAGAAAACCTGAAAAATAAGAATACTGAGAGATGAATGAATAATCATTAAAACTGGAAAAATGTGGCAAGTAAATGTGGGCTCATAAGCATGCCAAAGAATGAATGACTGAATGAACGTACAAATAAATGTGTGAAAGAATGTACAAACACATGTATGCATGTAAATATGTTACAGTAACCCACTTCCAAGCACCTTTTCATAGGCATACATGCACATTTTACCTTAAGTAGACCTTGTTGTTTATTGTTTCATATATGCACACATATTTAGGCTTTCTTCTGCTTTTACTAGACTTATCAAATATTTAACATACTTCTAGGCGTATTAAATATGTTTTCCTCGTTTTTACATCTTTTTTAAAATATTACATTTTGAAAGGTTTTTGCTTTAAAATAATATTAAATGGCCTTCGTAACAAATGGAGGAGACCTTAAAAAACAAGAGTGAGATTTAAACGCTTAACATATGCTTGATCTCTGAAAATGATAAAACTTTGCTGACTTAATTAGTAGGGTTAAGTTACCATTTAGATTAAATTAACTTATTTAAAGTAAAGTTTTATAGAATGGCTTGAAATAAAAATATCTTTTTTACAATAAAATAACAAAAGTGCTTGAATGTTTACGCCGTCTTAAAATATAAAGCATACTTTTGGCTGCAACTTGTTACTATTTTTTTAAGACAACTTGCTGCAGCAGTGTTGATCTTAAGACACATGCTGCTTGTTGTAAACATTTTTATTATAATTAACGAAATAACAAGTCATTTTTAGTATAAAAATTGTAGTAAACAGAAAATTAACATTTTTTGGCTTCCTTAAGTCAGAGGAGATCTGCAAAAGACCACAACAACTTTAAGAATTTTTACCCACTAAAAACATAATAATTTGTCAAGCGGAAATTAAAATAGTGTAAACTACGAAAATTCTATTTTTTTATTTTTCTATGACAAGCTAATTAATTTGCTACAAATTTATTAAAACATTAGTTAAGGCCTTAAGCTAACATAATGACCACAAAGAAATTAATATATAAATAATTTTAACAAGTTATATTTTAGAGTGGGTACTTTTTCAGGCAGCCTTAAATTTTGATTTGATTTTGATTTTTCTATTGTTCCAGCTATTGCCAGACATCAATAAACCAAATTTAAAATTCACTGTGCACAGCTTAAATTAAATTATTTAATATACTTTAATGAAGACTTCGCTGTCGTTCACTGTGTTCATTGATTGTTTAAAGGGTTGTTTTATGGCTTGTTGATTTTAGATCTAGTCAACAGATAAAACATGAAAATATGATATTAAAAATTCAATCAAATGCAATAAACCCTTCCTTTTCTTTACAACCTATACTTTCTAAATATAAAACAATATATTAAAACGCCTCCTAAAATTATGCTACATATATGTTAAATAAAACCTTTTTCTAAAAAATGTTTTCAGGGATGGAACATACGATTTTAAAAATGTTCTAACTATTTACGTTCAATTTACATTTTTTCGGTTTAAGAATAGTTATATTTAAGACCACGGATTGTCGTTAATATAGGTAAGATTCTGAGATTTTTATGAAGCTTTTATATATTACTAGTGACCCTTTTGCTGCTCAAAAGCTTTGTAAACACTTTGTAACTTTTATTAAGTTTGTGTGTACCCATTCATATATCACTCCTTACATTTTTCTCTTACTTTCTTTAATTTTCACTAAACTTTTCTGTTTTTATTACAAACGTGTTATATTGAGTTGGTAACGCCATAGAGATTTAACAATAGTTTTGTTTCAAATTAATAAAAAGAGTATTCGGTTGTACGACAAAATTATTATCAAATATATTAGACTTCTAGGTTAAGACGTATAAACTTATAAATAAATAAATAAATAAATAAATAAAACTCTAAAATATTGGCTTATGAGATAAGCCATATGCTTCTTCTTAAAAACCAGACCAATATTTTATGTAAATCGAGGTGGTGCAAGGAATTTCTAGATCCTTATATTACGAAACAATTATATTCATCGTTAGTTCGACCTATTCTTGAATATGGATCGATTATTTGGGATCCTTGCTATAATATTCATATTGATAGTATCGAGTCTGTACAAAAGAAGTTTTTAATATTTTGTCTTCGTGGCCTTGGATGGAATTCGTTTTTACTACCTTCATACGAAAGCAGACTCTGTCTTATAAAATTACCAACTTTAAAAAGTCGTCGTTCAATGCTGAGTTTTTCTTTTGTGCTGGGCCTAATTCAAGGCGATATCGACTCAGAATTCCTGCTAAGTAAAATATCTTTTAATGTTCCAACCAGACCAACTCGAAATTTCCGTTTTATTAACTTAAAATACTATAGAACCAACTATGCTAATAATGATCCTCTTCGTCGTATATGTGAAAACTTTAATAATTATTATCACCTTATTGGCCTTAATGAAAGTAAAGAAATTGTTAAAAGAAATATCATTTTATATTTAAATCGTTGAATTATTATTGAATATTATTTTATATATAACCTTAATTTTGTTTTGTTATTTTACATACTTTAGTCCGTAAGGATTATTATCTATAGACAATAAATTAAATAAATAAATAAATAAATCAATATTAGTTAAGAAACAAATGCATAAGTGCTGAAATCTACAAATAAATCTACAAATAATAAAAACAATTTTTTTTACAAAATTAATAACAACACAAAACTGTGTGAAGTGTAAAAATTGTGTCAAATAAATATTGTCACTTACATATATACCGAGAAAAAGAAAAAAACGTACCACTTTTACCAACCCTGCCATTATGGTATCATTAAATCAACACCACAAATAAACTCACCTAAAAATCACTTTAACAACAACAAAAACGTATAATAAACACACAGTAGCAATAACAGTAGAACATTGGATATTTAAAAATATATTGTTGCTGTCGTTGTTTACACAGTTTGTCTACAACATGTATTTAAATAAATCAATTAAATTGAAAAATAGAACGATTAAACTGTTGCAATTTTGTACGTACACACACACACAGCCATACATACCTATTAAATATATTTATGTTTGTTTAATGTTAAAATGTATGTTAGTTCATGGTTGAAGAGAAGGAAAAAAAATATTTATCAAATCGTAGAGCTGTGTTACTAAAAATAACCTTACAGGCACTAAAACGGGATATTTTGTTTAATTTTGCATTTTTAGACGATTTTGTAAAAATTTTACAAGGACTGGGCCATGTATGACACCGTTTTGACAAAACTAAAGGCAGTATTACACACTATTTTTGTTACTGTGTGCTTGTCAAATTTCCCACTGTTAAATGCATACATGGTGTAGAAAATCTAAGATATTTTGCTTCTGTATATGTCAGTAAAAATTTGTAATTAAAATGTGTTCTATTTTAAACTGACATTAGCATTGCAAGCCGATTTTTTGTGGTGGCAAAAAAGTTTTTGTTTTATTATTATACTAAAAAAGCCCGACGCGCCTTGCTAGGCCCCTTAATGAAAGTGCAGGTGCAAGTACCTCAAAATTATAACTTTTTTATGGGCGTAGCCCCGCCCACTTTTCTAATCACAAAATTAAATAGTCATGACAGCTCAATATGTGTGTGCAACGTTTCAGAAAAATCGATTTAGTAAAAGTAGCAACATTAAAACTTTTTTAGGGGCGTGGCCCCACCCACTTTTCTTATCACGAAATTATTTAGTTATGACAGCTCGATATGTGTGCAAAGTTTCAGAAAAATCGGTCCAGTGCAAGAACCTCAAAATTATAACTTTTTTTTATGGGCGTGGCATTGCCCACTTTTTTAATCACGAAATTATAAAGTCATGACAGCTCAATATGTGTGCAAAGTTTCAGAAAAATCGGTCCAATGCAATGTGTAAGTAGCTAAAACTGATAACTAATTTTTTATGGGCGTGGCTCCGACCACTTTTTGCCACCCATAAACACTCCCTGGAATGTGTACAACAACTTGCCAAAGTTTGAGTCTGATCGGTTTTACAGTTTCGGAGTCTATAGCTAACACATACACACACACAGAGTTTCACTTTTATATATAAACTAAAAACATAAGTGTAAATTGTCGATTTTGACAGGCATGCGTCATTACAGATAGATCGTACAACTGACAGTCACTAAAAATACATTGTCCGTAAAAGTGGTTTATTTTTTCTAGGGGTGACAAAAGATTAAAAAAATGTTTTCTTCAAAATCTTGACTGAGTTATTTTAGTATGTGTAATTAATCTAAATAGCTAATTTTTTCTAATTCTATGTTAAAACTAATTTTGGAGTGGTCATTGCACCCGGGTGCACCCCCACGAATGGTCTAGTTACGCCAATGGTTTTATAATAGTTGTATCAAGCATATAATCGCCTATTTAAAAAAAATTATCATGTAAATATTTGCTAATAAATGGAGAAAAAATATGACAATTTTTTTAATAACTTTTTGGACTGATTTGAAAATTGTTTAGTAACGAACTGCAAAACCATTGATTAGACAATTGGTTGGCTTTACAAAACAGGGAGAACAAATTTATTTTTTTTTACCAACTTGAAGTGACAAAACAGAGTTTGTATAACATTTTTAACAATTTTCAATATTTCCTTATGTTTAAAACTTTAAGAACAAAACAATTTTTTTTTTCATTTTGATAAAAAAAAATATGTATTTAATTTTTTGGTGTTGTTGAAAGAACTACAAAATTTGTACTTGTTTGATGAATTAAGAAAATCGGTAAAAAAAAAACTATACCCTTGTTACTTACTATTAAAGCCTTTAAAAGAGTTTTTTTTTCTTTTTTTATTTCGTTGCCCACATTTATCCTGTTTGGTTTTTACTTAAATATTTAATGTAATTTCTACTTTATCTTACCATGTAGTAGTTGTACTTAATTTTAATAATACCGGAAAAGTAATCCTTACAATCTTCTTTTGTTTCCTTTTCTTGTGCATTTAACATGCATTGTGTAAATAACGACAGGAAGGCGTAGGACAGGGCGTGTAATAAATGTAAACGCGGCGCACAAAAAAGGGAATAAAAGATTGTGTTAAGCTATTAGCATAAGCAGAAATGAGAAGACAAAGCCGAAGTATATAAAAACTATTTTACAAAAACCTATAAAGCCATTCATTAATTATGTATTATCTTCCTTCAAAAATGTAATAAATATTTATTTTCTTTAATTGTAATGAACATAGTTAAATTTGTTGAACACAAATGCGTGTGTTGTTGTGATTAACTTTTATTTTGATTTTAATAAAATATTTGCCTGACTAAACGAAATTTATTAACTATTAAACACTTATGTGTTTGTCTACTAGTCTAGACGTCCTCTACTGTGTTTTCCCCAAACTAATTCTTATACATTGCGTTGTTTAAAGTGTAAATTACACAATTAAGAGGGCCATGTTCTGTTGTGTCAAATCTTAATACCCTACAACAACATATGGGTATATTTGAAACATTCAACTAAAAAGAAATATTTATAAGTGTATTTCGATTATAATGAGAGACACAGTTTATAAGTCGGTCACGTTATACATAGACATGTACATCATATATGTATTATTTACTTCATTCATTTGGAATTCAGAATTTTTTATAGTTTTAAGTTTAAACCATGCACATTTTTTAAATATGACACTATTAAAGTAAATAACCGATCTGAACACAAAACATTTTCTCCAATAATTCATGTGCTTTATACGTAGTTTGACAGCAATAATGTATCAAATATTTGGTTAAAATCAACAAGCCAAGCGAACGAATAACAAAAATCCTAGATAACGTCATCACCAACGATTGAAAATAGCAATCAAATTAAATGTTTAATATTGTATTGAAAACAACAATGAGAAAAACAAATAGAAAAAATTGCCTGTAATGAAAACTTATGTATATACATTTGTTTAATCATAGATTTTATTATAAACAAATTTAAATAAAATATTTTTTATAGCTAAACAGTCAATAGATTTATGTGTTTTTGATGTATTATAGAATGAAAACATTTGAACATGCATACATATGTACATACGAATGGATATTTTATATATGCCTTTGCATATGCATACTCAAATGTATAAATATTGTTGCATATTTTTAGGGTTTATGGTTTTGAATTCTACAATACATGTTTATTAAATAAGATTGCTTGTAAATGTAAATTAAAATTAAGTTATTAAATATTAGAAAAAAAAAATTCAGAACATATTGATTTATATTATTACAATACAATCACATATAATATGCTAATTTTATTAACCGAGCGGAGTAACATAGCAGAACAGAGCCTCTGGTGGAAACTGAATTCATAACGTCCACACTAGAAGACAAGCACACTTCTGCAAGCAATCTCTTAACTTTTTGAATAGTATGATGATGACACAAAACATCTAGTCATAGTTTTATTTAAAGAACTAACACCTGAATTTGAAAGCGTCTTAAGGCATGCTATTCAATTAAACTGGACACAGTTTGAACGTTAATACTGGTTTCTATTTCAATAGGCTTTTTTTAAGAGATCACGCATGGCTTACAAAAACCTGCTTTGTCATTTTTGTTCAGTATAGTTTGGCAAAGCATCGTCGAAAGTCTAACACCACAACAACGTCTCAAAATTCTTTTGCTGAACTATGAAAAACATCGTTATGAGGGAAATATTTTTCGTGAGATTCAAAGAACTTATGGTGCGAATAATGGACCTACTAAAGCCACAATTGTAATACCATTCACAAATCTTAGTTTTAGTTCACATAAAACGATGATAATCGACTGGTTAGACCACATTGTGAAGTGAATATAGCAGCTGTAGCTGAGAGTGTACGCGAATAACGTGACGAGTCGATTCGTCGTCGTTCTCAGCAGCTTGGCTTGTCGTATTCGAATACTTGGCCTGAAAGCGTGCAAAATTCAACTTGTGTCAAAATTAAAACGAGGCGACTGAAACTTGTGTCTTATTAATCGTGAAATTTTGCTCAGAAATGAAGCACATTTCTGGCTCAACGGATAGTTAAAAACAAACAAAAAATGCCGTATTTAGACTGATGAGCAACCCGGAGAACCAAGAGCTATATATTGAAAGCAAGGGCATGGTGTGGTTTATGGGCTGGTGGTATTAATGGTCCTATTTCTTTAGGGCTAAGGCAATTTAGAATGTTACCGTCAATGATAACTGTCATCGCACCAAGTTAAACGACCAAGTATGTACTTTCTGAAATTCAACTCGATGAGCTCGGTGATTTCAACAATACGGCGCTACGAGTTATACAGCGCGTGAAACAATGAGCTTGCTGAGAAATCATTTTGATGAGCACTACGGAAAATTGAACCTAGACCGTGGTGTCTGAAATCTTAAGGAATAAGCCAGTTACGATTGACATTTTGAAAGCAAGCATTACTCGTGTTATTCGCGAAATATCAAACGTTATGCTAGAATGAGTCGCTCAAAATTTGACATTCCGATTGATCCACCTCAGACGTAGTCATGGCCAACATTTACATGATGTCTTTTTCAAACAGTAAACAGTAAATTTTATTACAAAAAATTTTATTTATTTATATATTTTATTTTACATTATAATTTAAACCTGGCGATGAAACACCCGATACTTAAAATTGTTGATGGATACACAAAATTGAATATTCAATAACGATATGAGTATCATATTAAAGAAAAGGAGCCGTAGAATGAAACAACAAAATACTTGTTTTTACTTTGGCAGAAGAAAAATTTATCTTTCATGGCTGGAAATTTTGGAACCTTGTAAGTGATAAAAGTACACAAACAAATTTTTAAGGATATGAAAATATAAATGTTTCAAAGGATATTTTTTGCTCTTTGTTTATAAACGCGAATAAGTAAATATTTTTTTTTTATTCTATGGATTATTGCCTTTTATATGACACCCATATTGATACAAAATATTAAAAAATATGGGTTTTTATTTTAATATTGAGAAGTGCATTCTTATTAGGACATTTTTTTTTATTACAAAAATGTATATCCTTTAAAAATTTAATGTTTTATAAAAAAAAATATCGAATTTTTATTTGCATTAAAAAAGTTGATTTTTGTTACACGTTGCAATTAACCACAATTCAGATTTTTCGAAAACAAGTTCATATGAATTTTTTCAAACTATATTTCTTTACTTCTCAATTTAAACTACAGTCAAACTTCCATAATTCGAACTTCTCTAACTCGAATTTTCTCTAACTCTAACTAATTTGGTTGGCAGTAGCGTTAAAAGAAAAAATCACATACAATTTTCCTTCCGTAACTCGAACTTCCATAAGTCGAAGTTTTCCAAAACTCGAATAAAAAACATACACATGAACTCTATAACTCGAAGCATTTTGCTTGTTTCGTTTGTTTCTTGAGCTGGTTTGTCTATTCTACGTGCTATTTTTATTTTTTTTTCGGGGAATTACAATTTTTTTTCCTTTTTGGTTGCGTGAGTATCAGTTCTATGCATAATTGTAGATAATAATACTGAAATCAATTTTTTTTAAATTATTATGGCAACTAAACGTTTTAAAATGCTTATCAATTGAAAAAAAAAATATATAAACTTATAAAAGACGTCGAAGACGGATTAAAGAAAAAAGGAAGCGGCTGATATACATATATGGTATCTCGGCAAGCACGGTCTCAACAATTTTCAAAAATAAGGAATCAATTATCAACTCATTTGAGTCTAGATTTCGTTTATGTAATAAAAGAGATAGGACCCCAGAATTCAAAAAAAGTCGACAAAGCAGTCCTCGATTGGTTTTCAGCAACGAGAAGCTAAAACATGCATGAGAAACTACTCAAAACCAACAAGAAATGATGTAGAAAGTTCTTTCCGAACATTAAAAAATTATTTACAGACAAATGGTGCAACAATTGATGAGCACTACAAAGCTTTAAGCACATTAGAGTTATTTTTTTTACTGAAAATAACAAAATTAAAGTAAAAAAAAATATTTCAGAATGTTTTACTTAACTGTAATTTTTCGAGGCTATTTTAAATAAAAATACATAATAAAAAACCTTTTTTTCTATTTTAACAAAAAATTCTGTAACTCGAAGTCTCCGTAAGTCGAAGTTTTTTTTTGGGATAATGGTGATTCGAGTTATGGAAGTTCGACTGTATTAATAAAATTTAAAGAGTTTACCATGACACAATTTTATAAAAATTTCTTCTTTCTGTACGTTTTTACACATTTTAAAATCTACTATACATATAAAACAGGATGTGTGTATGTATGTAACGTATAGACTTCAAAACTATTGGGTCTATTTTCATGAAATTTAAAAGGAAATCTTCAGAATATTTAGGCGAGTGACACTGTGAAGTCTGATTTTTGATTTTCGGTCTGCGGGCGAAGAGGCGTGGCAAAATTCAATTTGTATATTGCAAAAATGACATATAAATTTTTAATTTTATTTTTTTTTTAACGAGATATCAAACTCTTAAATCGGCTATGTAGTTCCGAAGATATTAACAAAAAACCTATATTAATTATGATTCAATATCAAATTTTTAAAACTTTCGATATGTTCAATTCAAAAATGCGAGTTTTCGGTTTATTTACAAAAAATATTTACATAATATTTAATAAAACTACAAATTCCGCGTTTACTTTACATGTTTGCTTACTAATGTTTGCTTAAAGCCAGAAACGCGGACTAATTTAAAAAACATTAAATTTGCTACTGTAAGTAAAACAACACATTGAAAAGTTGCCAACAATTTATCAAGTTTAATATTGAATTCTTTTTCTACAAAACTGAAACAATTAACAGATTTAGCAAATCTTGGTAAATTGTTTTCGCCCTCAAACGTTTTCTTTTTTTTTTTTGATTTCTTGTTTAAAATTATTTACTTGATCAGATAATACTATAATCCTTTTACATAATTTTTTTTTCTTTCTTCTTAGCATTCAATACAGAGTTTATTTTCTCAGCATTCATATCGTTCAAGTTGTTGTACAAGAAGATAAACTGTTAAAAAATAAAGTTGTTTAAACGAGATGACGTGATCCTTAACCAAAAAAAGTGTTGCAACAAAAAAAAAAAAAGAAAAAAGGAACGCCAAAAAACGTAGCAGGAAATAACTTAAGTAAAACTTTAAGTTTTTATTTTTGCCAGAAATATAAAATAAACTGACTGCTTTTTTTTGCACAACTTGACTACTCAATCACACTTTTATAGCAGGAATAACTAACTATACGGTCTAAGGAAACACATGTTTTGAATAATTTATTTTATAACGACGAGGAGATGACTGGCTGGGTAGGAGGAACACAACAAGAGTCGTAGAAAACTTGTTTGCAAGACTTTCGCATCAAATATGTATGTATGTAGATTGTTTCAAATAAAATATCTATATACAACTTGGTAAAACATAAAAAAGCAGTGAAAAATGTTACAATAAAAACAAAAAAAAAACACACAAAAAAGTATTTTTGGGCCTTTATTTTTATTCATTTTTTTTACAATTGTATAAATATCCAAGCAGGCTGTTTTGTATTCCATCCTTGTATGTAGCTTTTATAGACACAAATATTTTGGTAACAAATCGTTTGGATTAAGAAAATTGCACAAAATACTTTGCTATCTAAAGTTTTCTTTGGTTTGTTATCTTCCGTTTGTTTTTTTGCACTTGTTCGAAAGGCAAATAGCATTTTGTATGGCAAAGTGTTTTAAATATTTAAGTAAACAAATTGAAATATAAACGTTGAAAACAAAAAAAGAAATAACAAAATAGCAAATAGAATGGGGGGAAAAATACTTAAAAGAGAAAGAGTTTTGCAGCAGACAATTTTATGGGACTTTTACTAGGCAGCCAACAAACTGTAGCAAAACAAATTTTGTCTCGCAGTTTAACAACAAGTTGGAATAATAAAGTCAAATGTAAATATTTATTAAGAAAAACAACCACCAAACATCCCACTAAATGTTCTTTATTCTCTAAGATGGAATAAAGATAATAACATATTTTTGGTAATAAAACTTTAGTCTAACTTCAGTACTAAAACAGCTAAAAACTCTATTAACGCTAAAACGAAAAATATAAAAAATGGCGTAAATTTTTTTTGCTTGAATAATGTATTAGTTTGTAGATGACTTGCTGGCAAAAACTTTTTAAAGCCTAAAAGTAGACAGAATATATTGTGGCATTATTATTGTATTGAATTTTTTTTTTTTGCTTTTAATTTTCGCTACACAAACGTAAATGCTCTTAAATGTTATATATATATAAAAAAAAAAGTTTAACCTTTTATTTTTCAAACAAATGTCAAGAGGTGTGTTTATGAAAATTGTGGCAGCTGTTGCCAGCAACTTGTAGAGCACACACTAAACAAATGGCTGGCTGCTTTTCAATTCAGCAAAATAAAACCAAAGAGATGTACAAGTAGTCGTACTTCCTTTAGTTAAATTTGAAATAATGTTGGGTTGATGTTGAAGTAGAGATGCTGCCATTGCTGCTGTAAGGTTACCTTGTCTTAATGTGGGTTTTTCTTCACGTTCAACGGAAACTCTTTGACAGATAATTTATTGCATTTTACTATGATACCCTAGCATTATACTACCTTTGGTGTTTCTTTACGAGCCTCCTGTATGTATGCTATATATTTGTGTATATTTTAAGCTGAAACGCCTTGAAATCAGACCTCGATATTGTGTGAGGCATATCTCTTTTTAGTTTATGTACTAAATAGTAAATTTATATCTCATATAATTTAGTATACATACATACATACATATATTGAGCGGTTTTTGTTGAAAACCAAAATTTATCCTTTTTTTGTTTTTTTTTTTCTGTTCAGGATGTTGTAGAACAAAATATTCTTCATTGGCATATTTAGTTAAAATTGGTACTATATTTAAAGCTGTTATGTAATAAAAGTAACTTTTTACATATTCTTCAAGTGCATAACTACATACAACATACATACAGATATGGAAGTAAAGATAAATCTTTGACGGTTGTAAAAAAGAGTAAAAAAAAATGAAAATAAAAAAAATTATTGTAGCCCAAAATAAAAAGTAGGATTTATAAAATATTAAAAGCAACATTTTATGGTCTAATTTATATGAAGAAGAATGGCGAACAGCAAATCACATAAAATACGTTTAAAATGGCTATAATTTTAAATTTGATATAAGGTAAGACCTTCAAGTAAAGCAACACAATTTGCATATGTTACGAAAACATTATGTATTTTGAAGGCAGATCTAGTAGGTGATTTTATTGTTTTTATGATATAGCATATATTAGGATCTAAAATAATTCAAGAAATCCCTATAAAATTCCATAAGAAAATTTATATTCCTCGAAAATAGAACTAAATAAATACCAATTATTACTACGACTCCAATTTCAATGAATTGAATAAATAAATAAATAAGTGCAATGAGTTTAAAAATTTATTTGCTTTCTTGTCTAATAAATTCTAGTATTGCTAAGAGTTTATTTGGTTAATTTGAAGATTTTTTTATAGACTGCATTAGAATATTTAGAGTTTATATGTGAATATGGGTTATGGCTTCTACAGTAGACAGTATTTATTTGAATGCACTATTGATTTTATGCTCACACTAGGCGCATTTATTTGCCCATTTTTAATTGCTCAAACAACGATAAAACAGCGATTAATACAAACATGAAGAAAATGCGGTCACGTTTGGATAAATATTTGCCGTTGAAAAATATTTCGACAAACAATCAAAATGGATAAATTGTTGAATATAATGAGGTAATAATAACTAGGGACTTTAATTCGAATCTTCTTTTAGAATCAGTTTTAATTGAAAATATGCTATCTTTTGGACTTACTCCCACCAATACAGTTAATCCAACACACCATACTACAACCAATAGAACTTTGCTTGACATTTTCTTTGTTTCCAACATATCAAACATTTTATTATATGACCAGGTGTGTGCCTCATGTTTTTCGAAACATGATTTAATATTTTTGACATACAACTTTAGAATTCCTCTGTCACAAAAAAAAAATTATTTTCGCGATTTTAGGAACATAAACTATAGTTTACTACAGGAAAATATATCATATATCGATTGGGAACAGGTTTACTATATGCCATCTGTAGATGAGCAAGTATTATTTCTTGAAAACAGTATTCAGCATTTGTATGAAAACACAGTTCCAGTTAAATCTATAAGTACATCCGCTTGTAAAAGACCTTGGTTTTCTTCTTATATAAAGTTTCTAATTCATAAGAGGGACCTTGCATACTTAAGGTGGAAACGTTTCAGAACCCCTGAGTTGAAGGAAGTATTTAAAGCTGCCAGAAAAAAAGTGAATATGAGCATTAGAATTGCGAAAACTGAGTATTATTCCAGACGTTTTGGCTCTGCAGCTAGTTTCAAGCAAACATGGAAATACATTCGGGAAATTGGTATTGGTAGTACACAAAACGTTCTTAATGACCAAGTAGATGTTGAAGAGCTAAATAGTATTATCATGAATATACCTTTTGTAGCGGCAGACGAAAGTTTTTATAATTTTCCCAATTTTGATATTGGTCATAATGTCTTTAATTTCTCTTGCGTGAGTCATTCTGAAGTTTATTCATGTTTTAAATTAATTAAGTCAAATGCAGTGGGCTGCGACAATATGCACCCAAAATTTATTCAGATTTTACTTCCAGTACTCCTGCCATATATAACACGTTTATTTCACACCATAATAATGACCAGTACTTTTCCGAACAGATGGAAATGTGCAAGGGTAGTTCCTATACCGAAAACAAATTTAGAATTTAGGCCAATAGTTATCTTGTGTTATTTGTCTAAGGTGCTAGAAAAGATTCTACAAATTCAAATTTCGAGACATATAAAAGAGAAAAAATTATTGTCTGAAAATCAATCAGGTTTTCGCTCTAACCATAGCTGTGTATCTGCCTTATTGGATGTCTATGAAAATATACGACGTAAACTGGATGAAGGAAAATTAAATTTCTTAATTCTTCTTGACCACTCAAAAGCCATCGACACTGTTGACCATGGAAAACTTTGCAACAAGCTTCGGCACTTCTTTAATTTCTCTAACAATTCAACACGTCTTTTGTCTTCATATCTTTCGAATCGTTTGCAATTTGTATCTTCTAATAATTTTCAATCATCGTTAAAACCTTTAACAATTTATGCCAATGATTTGCCAAAACAGCTTTTGCATTGCAAAGTTCACATGTATGCAGATGATGTACAGTTATATTTGAGCAGTCCAGTACGATCTATTGATGAAAGTGTCGTTAGGGTTAATGATGATTTGGATAGAATTTTTCGTTGGGCAACAGCGAATGTACTTTGTTTAAACCCCCATAAATCAAAGTGCCTAATAATTCGAAAGAAAACGATCGATCCTGTTATCGATGTTAACATTCTAATAAATGGGAAAAGGATCAACATCGTTAATGTTGTAAAAAACCTTGGAATAGTGTTTAATAATACACTTACTTGGACAAACCATGTTAATACACTCGTAGGCCAAATTTACATTAAGCTAAGGTGCCTTTGGCCGACACAATATTTTACTCCCATAGGGATAAGGAAGCTTCTTGCAAAATCCTATCTTCTTTCAGGTTTAATTTACGGCTGTGAGCTTTTTGCAAGCTGCTACTCAATTAGTAAAAGGAAATTAAACGTTTTATACGTTTGAGAAGATATGACCATGCTTCTAATTTTTCCGCTAAACTTTACGGTGTTTCCTTTGACAATCTTCTTAACATACGCGTTCTATTATTTTTGCATAAGATTATTTATTCAGAAGCTCCTCAATATCTTATAGACAAGATTAGGCTTGCCAGATCGCTTAGAAGGAAAAGGATTATAATTCCTTTACACCGTCTTCTTGTATCTGAATGGCACTTCTTTATACACGCGGCGCGTCTTTGGAATATTCTTCCCCAAACTCAACAACTCAATAGCAACGCAAATAGCTTTAAACATTTTTTATTTGATTTTTTTTTTTGCACAACAGTAAATTGTTATTAATTGTAATGTATTTGTTATAGTATAATAGTTTTTTTTATAGTTAATAATATAATAATAATAAATAATATAATATAGTTAAGTGTATGTAATTGTATTAATGTGTAATCCCTAAATTTGATTTATAAAAACTACTTTCCTATACTTTAAATATAAGATTTAATCTTGTTGTATAGGAATTGACAAATAAAATAAATAAATAAATAAATAAAATAAACAAAAATTAAAACAATGTAATTGAAAACTATAAAAATTTTAAATTATACACTTTTTTTTATTATTTTGTAATAAAATTAATCAGCAAATAAATTTTAAAACTCATTTGGAGTAATTCAATTAATTGATAATTAATAAACATATTATTTTGATCGTCATAATAATTTTTCATTTTCTTTGTATTTTTCTATAGCTATACGATGAGAAAATTATTAAACACATAATTAAATTTGTTTACATATATGGAGTTACCACTTTGTACATTTATTTTATCGTAAGTAGCAGTGTTATTTACCTCTTTATTTATTTAATAGTAATAAAAACCCTCTCCTGTAAAATTTTGTTTTAGTAACATACGATAATTTCGCGCACAGCGGTCGATATATTTACCATTGAGTGGTCACACTATGGTCCAAATTAAGCACATTTTTATCAGCTGACAAATAATTTAGTTTGTCAAAAAAACAGATGTATTATAGTTTTTCGCTGAAATTGTTGTGTGTGTGACCCCACACTACGGAAAGGAAATACTTGACACGTAATGCATAATATTTGTTGAATGTGGCCGTTCCTTTAGTTCATACCGCTCAAACAAAATGATCTACTAAATAGTACTGCTATATTTTCTAAAGAACATAATTATAAATAAAAATACATTTATAAAAATACTAGCAGAAACCGGATCGCTAAATTTGTTTACATAGTATTCATTACATATGAGGGTATCACTAACCCTTCTACCCTTTCCAGTTCCAATTAGAAAGACCTAATATCATTGTACACATAAGACATTACATGGTTTGGTAACTTTATAAGAGTCAATAAAAAATCATAATATGAGAAACGGAGGGCATTTTGTAATAATTGTATGGGAATATATAGGAAAATCTAAATGGCATATCTCCGGAACCACTGGGACGATTTAGTGCAAACTTTACATAAACCATCTAACGTTCGCTCCTAACGTCTCAACGTTTTGGTTGAAATCGGTCGACCCGTTTCCGCAGTGAGTGGTGACATCAAAGAGAACACTTCTTTTTATATATAAAAAAAAAATATAATGATCAACTAATTTTACATCAAAAGCAACAAAACAACTACGTTTTTTTCTTAGACTTTTGGTGAGCATTTAAAAAAAAAATTATGCTTTAATAGAATTGCAAGATTTAACCAAGGTATTTACACTTTAAAACCGAGGTTTCTTCGTGACTATTATATATATATAATATGATAACTGACTACACGCAAAGAAAAACTATGGTTACAACATGATCACGACGGTCATATTATATTCGCTTTAACTATATTTGGTTGTCGAAAACAAGTAATAATTATTTTTGTTTCATTTCATCATATATTTTGTCACGATAATCACGGATATATTAGAATTGTATCATTAAATGTTTACTTTTCGTAAAAATTTTGACATGGTTGGTGTTTCCAAATAGTATGATTTAAGAAAATTAAAATTACAAAAACAACATTATATTCAAAAGCATTAAAAACTACAAATAATCATTAAATAATAGGTGCGACAACAGTATGATTACAAAGCAATCAAGCTATGATTTTTTTTAATAATAATTTTATTTCAATTGTTCTTCTGCTTGCTGAATAAATTTTTATTATTTAAAAAATTTGAAATGTCAAACAAATGCACAACATTTTTGTTAAAATTAGAGAAACTTAAAATTAACCAGAAAAATAAAAAAAAAATATTTGTATAAAAATTGCATTTAAAATGGTAAGTACAAACAAAATATGTATGTATTTAACTAGCAGCAAAAGACAATAATTTGCCGTAGAAAATAGCAAGAATTGCCAAATTCAATTGTAGTCATACATATGATTATTGCTTGATACTTTATAATAATAATGATAACTGGTAACCATTATATGTTTTGATCACAATCATGCAATTCAGTCATAGTATGTTGCTCTTCGATTATGATTACCACAACCATGTTTTTTTTTTCTTTGCGTGTATGTATGTGTCATATGGCTTAAAACTAATCTACGCAATTAAATATTTCTACGTAAAAATTTGTTTTTTTTATCTAAGTGGATAAGTGAACTACAATTTGAAAATTGATAGACTTATTCAATACGGTATAAGAAAAGTCAAGGGTGAAATATTATACATGACTGTCACACAGTGCAACTCTCAAAAATATATTATAGTACACCTCTCCTGAAGTGGTTTTCTTAATATGTGCTTGCAATCCATTCAATTGTTTTTTTTTTTTCTTGATGTAACTATTAAATAAGATTTGTCTACTAATTAAGAAACAGAATCTTTAAACGCGACTAGCATTTTTTCGAAAATTAAAAAACTTCCTTAATAATATTTAATATTAACCTTATAACAAACAACAGATCTGTTAATGTTTATTTTATGGTGATTTACCTACAGCAAGCATTCAATTACTAGAAATAAATTAATTTTCTGCTTTAAGTATTTTTATTAAACAAATTCATTTTGTTAATAAAATTAAAAATAAAAAACAAAAAAAAAATATATATAAATGGAAAAATACATGTATACTATACATAAGTAGTATTGATTTATAAGTATGCAGGTATGTACTAGAATACGTATTTCAATTCTGATAACCACTACACACTTCGACAAAAAAGAACCTATAATCTGCCTTGCTGAATTTCATAACACCCTTCAACATCATTTACAAAGGTATATTTACTAAAGAGCGCCACAAATATAAAAAAAATGGCTTAAAAGCAATGTCATTAAATTCTAAATGGTGTTTGTATATTACAGTCTTATTATAAAATACATACTTCTTAGGGCCACTATTACAACTTGCCGACAAAGTTCATGTTAATAAAAGGTAACTTTTGTTAACGTGAGCAATAAACTGACCATTAAGTATTTTTCGTTATTTCAACCTGCCTGTAAAATAAATTGTATTTATTTTAAAGTATGGCAGCACCAAAGAAAATGCTGAACAAATTTATTAGTTTTTTAAAACCAAAGTGGCAACGAGAAGCAAATAGTAAACAATTCCCTTATACGGTAGAAAATATGGCAACTTTTAATTTATAATTTATAATTTATTTATATATAATTTATGTCCGATAACATCCTAACTTTAGTTATCGGTAAGTTATAATAATGGCCCTTAGAATGTCTGTTTGGCTTTGCGATCAAAACATTTAAAAATAGAACAAAACTGATATAAAGCAAGTTTAAAATAGAATAAGGCTGAATCAGAACAAAGATAAAAACAACATTAAAACTGAAATAGAATTTTCAAAACATGTTTGTTTTGATAGTGTCTCTGGACCAGAGAAAAACTTGCATTGAGAATGTACTTTAAATGTTCTGCAATGAGATAAGTTCACATGTATTGAAAAAATCGCTTAAAGAATGAGATCGATAAAACCCTAACACGAATAAAACGCAATAACTTTGAAACGAATTAATCCATTTTAATGAAAATAGCGTGGTTTAACAATAAAATAACAGTAAATTAAAATATTAATGCTTTTTGTAAAAATTCAGCTTTTTTTGATGAACTGTTTCACTTTTTCCGGAATTGAGACCATGAGGGTTTTGATGGTATCCTTAGTAACTTTATTGCTGGAATAAGACCATTTCTGGGAAAAAATTTTAGTTGTATTAGCAACTTGTTTTGTATCCTTCAGCACTCTTTTGACTAAAGCCCAGTAACGTTCGATGGGCCTTAGTTCTGGACAGTTAGGTGGATTTGCTTCTTTTGGCACTACCACTATATTATTTGTTTCATACCATTCTGCTGCAGATTTACTATAATGACACGACGCTAGGTCAGGCCAAAAATATGTTGACTTATTGTGTTTTCGTATGAATGGAAGCAACCTCTTCTGCAAGCACTCCTTGATGTAAATATCAGTGTTGATAGTCCCAGTAGTAATAAATTTACTGCTTCTTTCTCCGCACGTGCATATAGCTTGCCAAACTAAGTACTTCTTTGGAAACTTTGTCTTTTTTTGGATTTGAAATTACCTCTTCTATCGGCCACATAATTACTTCGCCCTGGGAGCTGAGAAAAGTCGGCAAGAACGTAAGTCTCATCATCCATAATACAACACTCATATTTGTTGATAAAATTTCTAAGCAGTTCATTGGCACGACTTTTTGCATCCAAGTTTTTCTTCGAATTTCTGTCTGGCACTTTCTGAACTTTGTAGGACTTAAGGCCTTCATATCTTTTAACCTTCCTTACAAAAAAATCGGAACAGTTTGCTTTTAAGGCGGCTTTACGGTTCGAGAGGTTGGGATTTTGGTTTAGAAGACTAACAATCTTTGAAGCTAACTGTGGGTCAGTTATACCTTTTTTAGCTCCACTTCCAGCTTTCCTTTTAATACTACGACGTTCGTTATACACTTTTATCACACGCGAAACTGTTTGTCGTGACACCTTTATCTCATTTGCAATAGATTTAAAAGTACGACTGGGATTTTTTTAAAAAATTGTTATTATTTTTTCACGCACTTTTTCTTCGGAATCCATTTTCAAACAAACTAATAATCCGATTATGCTATTATTTTGTACACATAATTTGACAAGTTTTTAAATGCAAACTTGATCATAAACAGTTATATTTTTTGTGCATGAAGAAAGGTGGAATTAAAAATGTGTGTTAAGGTTTCACTGATCTCATTCTTTATAAGAAATTGTTGTCAATTATTTAGTATTTTGCTGCTGCAGTAATCTGTATGCTGTAATCTGTATGTATTCTTTTGAACTCGATGCTTTTGCTATGATTTACCGTTTGATTAATTCGTTGCCGCGTTTTGTTTTGATATTTTACACTAACAAAGTCGTGGAGAAGAACTTTTAAGTGCTAATTGTTTTAGCGCAAAGTCATGGTTGTTTTGTTATTTATATTTATACTAAAATACAGTGTTTGGAAGTAGTGTGAAATAGAATATATAATATTTAGAACATTATGCTCAGCTCTTAAAGTTTTCACATCGTGGCGTAGCAAAAATTTTAGAGCTAATGTTATATGCTGTGTTGCTAAATTATTTCCGACGCTTTCTTTGATTTTAAATTAAAAAACTATTATAACTATATATTATAACTATATATATTTGATCCATAAATGCGTAATTTTATATAACCCAACATCTAGGATTTTAACTTTTTCCTAGTTTGCTGTATCCTACTGGCCAAGCCATGATTTCATACAGAGATGAATTTATTTGACGCTATTTTGTGCTAGCGGCCATGACAGATTTAAAATGTTGTTCAATGTGTTATATTCTGCTAGTCAATCGCTAACATTGAATACCCATATCGATCCTCTTCTTATGACTATTGTTTCTAAATTTTAGGAAAAAATACCCAAGCATTTTTCTTTTTGTGCTTATATCTCAGTTAGTTTCAAACAGATTTGTTAGTTTTTTCTCAGCAATAGTTTCGAGCTTAGCAGCTCTAACAAGAATTTTTACAAATTATTTTTGACTATAAGTTTGCCGATTTGTTCAAATTTTTTCGAAGCAGAGGTATTATTTGTTTTACCTTGGAAAGTTATGAGACGATAGTAGTAAGTGATACCACGAACATCTCTTCTAAGAGTTGGTATTAACCAAAATACGTGCAGAAGTACAATGCTCAATCGACACTTTAGATATAGTTTATGAGGTCGGAAATAAATATTATAGAAATTACAAACGCAGTGACAAAGCCATTTATACCTAAAGTACCACAGGTGAAGGGTATAAAAAACATTTGTATGCAGGAATGTATACCTGTTTTTTTTTTAATTTTATAAATAACTACAAACATCAATTAATATGAACGGAAATAAAGTTGATTTTCAGAGCAGTTTTTACAACAGACATGCAATATTATACATGCCCAGGGTACTTTTTTTATATTTTTTTTAAAGAGTGGGTACTTCCGATTAAATGTAGTGAGTGAATTTTAATACGATACAATTTTCCAACATGCTGCTGCTATGGGGGTCGACAAAATATTTAAATATTTTTTGTTGTAATACATGTTTGTATGTATAAAACTTTGTCTTCTTTCGAATTGAATGTTTTCATAAAATATTTGTATTATTTTATTTAATTGATAAAAAAAATGTATAAATATGCAGATGTGCATATATTGAAGTTGCTTATGCACAAAATTTATCGTATTATAATATTATTAAGGTTTTTTTCCGTTTTTAGTATGTAGTAAACTTTAATTGATTATCTTTAAAGTTATTTATTATAAAATAAGTACAATATGATTTACATGGTACATTTTTTTCCTCACAAACTTATGTTTATTTTGGTTTTTGTGTGTAATGTATAATGGTATTTATTTTAACCATTTTTTTTTTTTTTTAATAGTATTTGAGTTTTGTGTAAAATTTGTGTGTGTGGGTGTTTTTTTTTTTTTTTGTTACAAATCCACAGTGCACACATTGCTTTACTTCCTGTTGCTGTTGCTATCATACACTGACCAAACACACACACTTGTGAACTTAAGCTGTACCTGACGTGTATGCGTAACCTCAGCTTATAAAACACTTATACACAAATAGCAATAACACCCCCCTACCACTCACACACACACACACGCTCTTAATAATGTTTACACACAGCCAATTGTATAAAAAGCTGTACAGTTACAATATTGTGATTATGATGATGATAATGACGGCAATGAAGGTACATACTATAATTTTCACCACATACAGTACATTACCAGAGTCATCCGTATCCGGTTGCAACAGACCAAATAACACCCTTTTTCTTTTCTATGACATCATTGTATATGTAAATATGTATGAGTGTAAGTGTGTGTGTGTGTTTGATTGTTTGCCCGCGTGTTATTTTTTTTCTGTTAGTGTTTTCTTGTTGGGCTGACTTTAGTTTTATGGCATGTTTGGCTTTACTTTGGTTCGGTCTGACAAATAGCTCTAGCATATTAACCAGCCAAGAGCCAAAGAGGCAAAGGCAAACCAACCAAGCCATCGTATCCAAAAATGCATTCAAAACTAACCATACGCTAACCATTGTCGCCTTTGCGTGGTCAATAGTCATTGTTCGTTTATGTTTTCTTTTGTGGGTTTCAGGTACAGTTTATGTGTCAGTGTGAGGGAAACTTTATTTATACATAGTCAGTAATTGTATTTGTTGCCAAAGTAGACTTAAATCTACATTATGATAACCTGACCTGATACAAGAACTACACGTGCTGTTTATTTTTTGTGAACATGAACATATGTTAATAACAAGGTGGCCTAATTGTTAAGTAATTAAAAGAGCTTTTGTTTTAATTTGTTTATTTTTGTGTTATTATTTATAATTACTCACAGTTGTCAATTCAGTTTAATAAAAAATCAAAACATTTTATTAATGATTCTCCAAGTTTAGTCAAACAAAATTAGGTTTCTTCGATAAGTTAATAAAACAAAATTAAGAGCGCTATAATGATCGTAGCTTAGCTAATATTTCACATTTAAAATATAAAACGGCACTTTTTTTATTTTCGATGCCATCTTTATTTTCGATTTTTTTCATAGCTGACTGTATTCTACAAGTCAAGCCCTTTTATGGGTATAAACATATTGATGGGGTTAAGAAAAAAAAAATGTCGCACCATTTAAACTCAGTCTTTGATTTTACACCTTTTTATAGTTTACCAATCACTTAATCAATCACTTTCATTTGATACCCATAATGTGTGTGTTGAAAAGGGGCAAAGCCCACATATCCGTCATTTTATATAGCACGACATTTTGTATTTTACCGTTTTATAGTTCTCAGCTATAGTGTTGGTGTCTTTAGAGTATCCAAATATCAATTTGCATCTTAAAATAATGTGGTAAAACTAGTTTTGCCTATAACTTTGCCGATTAGTGACCGATTCATCAAAAATTTTTTACGAATATCGCAAGAGGCATATAATAATATATCGAAAAGTGGCAAAAGCCGTGCCAAGAAATTAATTTTGGGTTGTAAAATTTTTAATTTAAGGGGAAAAATATAGGGGAAAAACAGATGCAGTCATGTCTTTTTGGCCTTGTATTGAAAAGGTATGGATGCTAATTGTCCTATTTACATATTAACACCAATATATTCGAAAGCAGTTCTGATAAATTGATACTACAAACTAAACCGTAGGATATAAGAGGGCTTCCATAGGTAGATTTTAACGTATAAGGACGGACAGACGGACAAAGCTAAATCGACTTTTCTTTCTATAAGGCTACACTCTATGGGGACGTAAATGAATAGTGTAGAAAGGGTGAAGAGGGTGTGAATGGTATAAAAAAGAGAACATTTTTTATTACACATTAAAAGAAAATACCCACCACCACCTTTTTTTCTTCTAAAAGACACTTACAAATATATTTTTTCAGTTATCTATAAGACATAACAACTGTTATAATACCGTTTGCCAGTTTTAAATGGTTCAATAAAGATTTTTAATGTAATGAAATTTTTTGTAGTTGCTTTAGATTTGGTTCTGTAGCTAATAAATCACAGTACTATATTCGGCGGTATGCTCCGAAATCTGTTCACTAGAGACCTATCGTACTTCCGTCATATGGACAGAAAGACGGACAGATGATCTGGATTACCTTAGAATTATGTAAGGATTAAGTTTTAACAAACATACACATATTTTAACAAACATATTTTAATATTGTACAAATATTTTGTTAATTTTTTAAGTGGGACCGTTGTCATACAGTGTCTGCCGTATGACAGAAACAATATATAAAATCCAAAAAAAATAATCGCAAACATTTGGATATTTGCAATTTGTGTAACTGCACAAAAAATTAGAATTTTGACAAACAATTGAAATACATAAAAAATTGAATTTCTCATAAAATGGCTGGCAATATGGAAATATTTGTTTTTGAATAAATATTTCCGGAAAGAATTGTAATATCCACCCTTATGGCCTTACTGAATACTACTAGACAATTTTCAATTTAACCTACACATATTGTTAGCGTTGTAATTTGTTAAAAAGTCTGAGTATTTGCATGTTCTACTTGTGGTGAAAAAGAGGCGAGTGAATGAATGACCAACAACTCGACCATTCAACCGGATGTACATTTATAAATTCACACAGCGCTAATTATGGAATTTATTCATTGTGAATTTACTGCAAATGTATGAGTTATAAATATTTTCGTATTTATGAAATAACAACAAAAGCGGCAAATGAAAAACAGCAGCCAAGGTATATTTGCAAATATGTACATGTTATATTTGAGTACTCATATAAGAATATATGTATATCGTATACAGACATATGAACATGCTTATGTATGTGTAGTATTTTTAAGGAAATTTTAAATGTTGCATTATAAAAATGTATGTTGGTGTTTGTTGGCTTTTAAAGGATATTCTATAAAATGAACCAGGATTTTAATTTTTGTGAACAAAATATTTTAATGCTGCTTTAACATATTTAGAAAATATCTTGATAATAAGGAGGCATTACTTTACATTTTTTTTTCGAATTAAACCACCGTCGTTACAATCACACACTGCCTGTCTCTATTACTGTCGTCACTAAAAATAAACTCAGTACAACAACTCATTAACGTGCATAATCAGAAAGCCATAAACATATGGTAAACACCTAACACACCAGTTACAAATATATGTCATCATTTGTCGCATAATTACATCCGTTTGTTTTCGGAGGGATACTCATCATCATCAGCACCATCATGGCCACAACTATAATCATAGATAGAACAATGTTTATGATGACGCTGAGGACTTAACATTAACAACTGCATATTTAAAATTCAAAATATACACATTCGTATTAATGAAATGATAAATAACTGACAAATCTAAACGAAGGACGTACATATATACATACATACTTACAGACATACATGCATACATAAGTACACACAATATGAAAATATGAAAATTAAAAATAACGATTCAAAGAAATTTTAATGATTTAAAACCAAAAAAAAAATTTTAAACAAAAGTAAGAAAATTGTTTACTCTAGGTTTTATGTAAAACAAGAAATTAAAAATAATCATTTGCTTAAGTTATGAGCTTAGTAAATATTAAAATTTTTTATATTTTATTTTAGTAATTTTTTTAATTAAAAATTTAAAAATATACATTTTCTATTACTGGAGATGCTTAAATATTAAAAACTATTGCATACTTTAGGGATTCTATAACTAATTCTATTTATAAATTTAATTGCCTTTAAGCTGTTTTAATTAAAGTTCTTTGAAATTGTAATTAAAATATAAATTCTTTAATATTAAATGACATAGCACTGTCATAGTGTGTGTTTAACTATAAAAATTATTTTTAGTAGAATATTATAAACATTTTTTTTATTACTATTTGTTCTCCTTTAAGCAACAAGGCAAGACATTCATTACGTGTAAAATGTAAATAAAAAGGAAAAAAACTAAAATTTTTCGTTCGTCTGTGTATTTTATTATAAGCAACATAAATGTTGTCATTCTTTTAACATCATGATAATGATAATCTCTTTTGTAAAAAAAACCAAAAAAAAAATACTTCTATAGTCTTCTTTCTTGTAATTTTGCTGTCACTGCTGCTTTTGTGGCTTGTAAAATGTGGCTGGCTGCACTCCATATTTATAATTGCTAATAGAATATGCTATGATCTACTATAAAAAAAAGGACACTAAGCGAAAAATTGCAAAGAGATGTCTGTGTGTAAGTGTAGGTGGTGGTCTAGGTAAATACATAGTTACAGAGTACCAGTGGCAGTAATAGTTAAACAACATATTATTTTATTATGTTGCTATTATGTGCCCAGAAAGGAAACATTTTCTTTTGAATTGAAGATGTGAGTAATACAGACCAAGATACAACCAGCCAACAACCACAATTACCTTTTATATATTTCGTCATAATATTGTTGTATGAATGCATGTGTTTGGCTATAAAAAGCTCTAAAACCAGCCGAACTTTTGCTACTTTACACTGGCAATATGGCCTGAATAGTTTGCCAGCTTGCGTCTCATTTGTCTGTCTACTTATAGGTACATACATATAATGTGCTTTTAGGTTACCTTTGAAATCTCGTCTTTTTTCTGCCATTTCTGTCATTTAATGTTTTTCGCTTCTACGTTTGCCTTTATTACTTCGTTTACTTGCTAAGAACGTCTCGCTTTTAGTAGATGAGTTTTTCTTTTTCCATAATTCCTTGGAGAAATTAATTTTCAACTTGTAAGACATTTTCACTTGATGTGTTTAATTTTGTTCGGCTCATAACTATACAAATTGTTGAAAATTACTTAAGGTAAATTAGTAATGCAAAGAGTTGGTAACATAATGAGTTTATTTTATGATAGATTTAAATTAGAAATGTGTAATCAGTAGCTAATGTATAATTATACAATTTAATGATTTTGAGTAAAAAAAAAGTTACTACAAGGATCTATTTCTAACTTAAACAATTTGTTTGTTTATGTGAAATTAAAGGCGCACATCAACATATCAATTTATAACAAGGCCTTTGATGAAAAATGGGTTATAAGTCCGCAGTAAACAATGCTTAAAAGAGGAGATAATTATATGTTAAACTTGTTAACATCATGTGAGCGTTGTGTCTCGAAATAAATAGATCAATTCAATAATATTTATCACACCATTTTCGGCTGTCATGAATCAAGTATCACAAATTTATAATAAGAAGCAATCAAAGCCAGAACACCCCTAAACATTAGCAAAAGCAAGTGACAGAGATTAGAAAAAAATTAAAAAGAAAAAAAAAATGTTTTTGGTACGGGGACCGAAACATTACATTATCACATAATGCCATCCTTTTGTAGTGTGGTCTTCACTTTAAAGCTTACAAGATCCACCTAACCCAAGAATTAAAACCTACTAAACATGCATATCGTGGGCAATTTGTTTCGGGGACACAAGAAAATAAGACTTTTTAACAAAAGAATTTTACTGATGAAGCCCATTTCCAGCTCAATGACGACGTCAACAAGAAGAATTGTCGGATTTGGGGTGAAGAGAGTTCAATAGTTATCTTAGAGCAACCACATCCGCAAAAAGTTAAGGTTTGTGGTGAGGAGGAATCATCGCAAAATTACGCAAATTACGTTCAATAGAGATAAATCGAATCTTTTTGTGTTGCGGAAAATTGACAAATAAGACGTAAAGAATCACATCAAACATCAAAAGAAAAAATGGATGTTTTTTGAAAGAAAAAAATCGAAAATCGCATTATTTCTCAGAGAGCACAGTTAAATTAGTCACCAAGATCATGGGATTTAACATCTTTAAATTATTTTTTGTGGTGTTTTTTTTTTCAAATCAAAGCTGTACAGCAGCAATCCCACAACTGTTCGAGATCTTATAAACTACATTATCGAACAGATTTCGATCATTGACAACAGTTTTTAAAAAAACGTATAGAGTTTTGGTAAAAGATTGTGAGCCACCCGAGCCAGTTGGGGGGTATGGTCTAAGTTTCTTGATTTTTATATTAAAAATTAGTTGTTTTTATTGATCACTTTTTGTTTTTTATAAAAAATTATTTACAGAATTAATATAAAGAACACCTACTTAATAAAGAAATTTTTATAAAAAACCAAAAAGTGATTGCAAGCTCAAGAAAAATAAATAATTGTTTTTTATTTTTAAAATCTAAGTTTATATGCAGACTAGTGTAGCGTCATATACCAACTCGTAACGATTGGCTAAAGAGACAAAGTGTAGCTAAAAAAAAACTTTCTTACACGTCTTGGTTATATTTTATATTTTTGACATATTTGTGGTTGTGTTTTCTGGAGATACTTTTTTTTTTTCATTTAATGGTATTGTTTTGTACGGACATTAACGGAAACACTGACTGACTGAATGACTGTTTGACTTCAGGCAACAGCTGCTGTAGCTGCTACTTTTTATGACAACCTTTACTAATCTACACTAAAAACCTGCTAATTATTTCTCACACACCATCTAACATTTTTCTGCACACAAGGATCATTGAACAATTTCTTGGGGACTTTTTTTTTTGCTGTTGTAAAAGCAAGACATGTCAGTTAGTAGAATGTGTCACTACAGTGTGGCAACGACACTAACAACTTCGTTTTGTTAATTGGTTAAGTCACCTGTTTCTCTCGTTTACTTTTACACTGGGCCATTAAACAAACCCATGTCAAAAGGCTTTGGGATTTTGTCTGCCCTTTCCTCTGTCCTATGAGTGGTTGCTGTGTTAGCTTAAATATTAGTTTTAAGTTTGATGTGAATTCACATTAGCAATATCGTTTTTGGTTACCTTAAAGTATGCAGCATTAAATAAAAATTCATGGTGTTACTTAAATATCACACTCATTACCATTACCATGGTCTACCTTTATTATCAAAAATTATTGTGATCTTTCTCTTGGTTTCTGTTGACAGCAAGTTTTAACCTTCAAAAAACATTATATGAAAAATAATTTTCTTTTTCTTTCACTTCCGTCCGTCATTTCGGCCCTCAACACACCTTCCCCATTGCTATTACTTGTACATCGTTTACACATTATTTTACAAGATGATAATGAGAAACATTGAGCTTCTTGTCTTTGGTTTCATTTAAAGTGTTCTTCGTTTAAGACAAGAAACCGCGTAGCTATTTTAAATTTGACACTTATTTTGTTTAGATGTGTGATATGTCTTTTATTTCTTTTTGGTTAAGTTTTCTTTTCGGGCTTTTAAGCATGATACCCATACAATAGTAACTATGTACTAGAAATACTGATTGACAGCTGTACTTTGTGTGGCATAGAAGTTGTTGTGGTATACTATTGTCTGTTTATTTGTGTCACTCACAATCTTCTTGCATACATTTACATTTATGCCCTTAAACAATAAAAACCATCTCAACCATTCCTACATCCATCCACCTTAGTTCGTTGAGATAATTTTCGTTTCTTCTTTGCAACTGGGTGTTGAAGAGGGAAATGAAAGCGAGTTTAAAATTTATTTTCATTAGTTTTGTTGTTGTGATTAATAGGTGTGTTAATGGATGTCAAATTGATGTTTCCGTCCTTGTTTTCTATGATGACCAATTAAATTACTCGCAACATTTAATCGTTGTGGTCCTTTTCTCTTTTCTTGCCTCATCATCTTATTTTACAATAAATAGTTTTAGGGATTTCATTTTTTTTTTAAACTTTCGTAATTTGTAGACTAATTTTAAGGTTGATCATTAGCCAAATTGTATTCATTTTCATTATTTTTTTTAAGAATTTTCTGGGTTTGGTCAATGCGCTTGTGTTTTTGTTAACAATATCTTAATGTCACTACCAATGTTATAAGACGTCTGTTGGTTTGTAATGTTGATAAATGCTTGGGACTTTTGTAGGTCTTAATAGAATAATATTGTTGTTAAATATTTAATTAACGTCCTAAGTTGTATAACAAAGATATTTGTTTGCATACCATGACAAATTTAAGTATGTTTAAGGGGAGATGAAGGTAGCATAGTTTAGGGATTTTTTAAGGAAAATATTCAATTTAAATGCTTTAAATTAGGGAGTGTACAAGATTTTGATTATCATGTTAGATAAGCTGAACGGAACTAATTGAAATATAAAAACATATTGTAAACATAAAAAAGCAGAATTTACAGCAGCTGTCGTATCTCTCGCGTTTTTATGTCCTTAACGTAGATGTCATTTTGAGAGGCAGAAATCTGTCATTCATATTAAGTTGTCGCTATTGTTTTTGCTTCCAAATGTCAAATTTTGTTTCAGACAATCGTCATATGTAAAAATTTTTGTATTACGTCTTTAATTTAAGAAAATAAACCGCAGTTTATGGATAATTAGTTCGTTTAGTTTTTTTGTGGTTTAGACCAAGAAATGGGTGCATTATATATTTCATGAAGATTGTTGTCAATAACGGCTTGCCAATGCATTGCGAACTACTAAAGCAGCAATTTCAAATAGTTTGACAGCGAAATTCATGCAACAGTGGGGACATTGGGTACCACACGAAGTGAAGCCAAGAGACCTTAGACAATTTGTGATAATAAATGTTTAAAAAAATGTTTGTTTGTCCGAAATGCAGCTTAACGATATAAAAAGTAAACTAATTTTTGCACCGAATCGTATGTCAAGCTCAGCTAACCAGCTGAGTCGACACCAAACACAAATATCCATAATACTAAGGCAATGCTCTGTATTTGGTGGGACCACCTATAATCCCATTTTCTTGAAGAAATCTGAAATCTCCCAGACCATCACAGTAAACCTACATCGAACGCCAGACATAAGTGTAAAAAGAATTTAATAAAAAACGCCGAGAATATACGGCTGCAGTGATATTCAATCATGACTACGCTCAGCCAGGTGAAAGTATGAAAAAAATCCCCCATTTTAAAGTTACAGTGCTGTCTGGTTAGAGTGAACTAAACTTTGCAGAGCGATTTCACTATACCCAGGTAGTTCACTAAATCAAGGTTGAATTTTTATTTATTTAAAAAACTAAATTATTTATTTTAAATGCATTTATAGGCTATAAATTTTATTTATTTCCACGTAATACATGTGTGTGAAGATAAATACGCCGAGTTAAATACGTTTTTAATGATAGAAAAAAAAAATATCGCATGCGATAAAAAAGTTTTTAATACGTAAAATTAACAAATTTGCACTAATTTTTAAATTTTCTGTGTGTTTAAACATTAAAAATTAATATTCGTTGTACAAATGAACAATACAATAAACTTTTAGTAAAATTATTCTTTTTTTTGTATTTTTTTGTCTTCAAGCAAATTGTTCATACATGAGTCCTTTTAGGGATTTAGTTAGTACAATCATATATTACCATCTCAATAAATTAAACCTAGTGGAAATTGAAGGTAACTACCTATGCTATCAATCCACGTTAATACTTTTTCCCAATTGTATTTGTGAATATTTTTATAAAGTTTTTAAAATTTGACTTAGTGCAAATTTTCTACTATATGAGGTCTTGGAGGGATGTGGTCAGTATGACCATATCTTAACATCTCAATAAATTAAACCTAGTGGAGATTGAAGGTAACTACCTATGCTATCAATCCACGTTAATACTTTTTCCCAATTGTATTTGTGAATATTTTTATAAAGTTTTTAAAATTTGACTTAGCGCAAATTTGTAATATATGAGCTCTTGGAGGGATGTGGTCAGTATGACCATATCTTAAGATCTCAATAAAATAAACCTAGTGGAAATTGAAGGTAACTACCTATGCTATCAAACCACATTTATACTTTTTCCCAATTGTATTTGTGAAAATTTTTATAAAGTTTTTAAAATTTGACTTAGTGCAAATTTTCTAATATATGAGCTCTTGGAGGGATGTGGTCAGTATGACCATATCTTAAGATCTCAATAAATTAAACCTAGTGGAAATTGAAGGTAACTACCTATGCTATCAAACCACATTTATACTTTTTCCCAATTGTATTTGTGAATATTTTTATAAAGTTTTTAAAATTTGACTTAGTGCAAATTTGTAATATATGAGTTCTTGGAGGGATGTGGTCAGTATGACCATATCCTTACATCTCAATAAATTAAACCTAGTGGAAATTGAAGGTAACTACCCATGCTATCAAACCACATTTATACTTTTTCCCAATTGTATTTGTGAAAATTTTTATAAAGTTTTTAAAATTTGACTTAGTGCAAATTTTCTACTATATGAGGTCTTGGAGGGATGTGGTCAGTATGACCATATCTTAACATCTCAATAAATTAATCCTAGTGGAGATTGAAGGCAACTACCTATGCTATCAATCCACGTTAATACTTTTTCCCAATTGTATTTGTGAATATTTTTATAAAGTTTTTAAAATTTGACTTAGCGCAAATTTGTAATATATGAGCTCTTGGAGGGATGTGGTCAGTATGACCATATCTTAAGATCTCAATAAATTAAACCTAGTGGAAATTGAAGGTAACTACCTATGATATCAAACCACATTTATACTTTTTCCCAATTGTATTTGTGAAAATTTTTATAAAATTTTTAAAATTTGACTTAGTGCAAATTTTCTACTATATGAGCTCTTGGAGGGATGTGGTCAGTATGACCATATCTTCACATCTCAATAAATTAAACCTAGTGGAAATTGAAGGTAACTGCCTATGCTATCAAACCACATTTATACTTTTTCCCAATTGTATTTGTGAATATTTTTATAAAGTTTTTAAAATTTGACTAGTGCAAATTTTCTAATATATGAGCTCTTGGAGGGATGTGGTCAGTATGACCATATCTTAAGATCTCAATAAATTAAACTTAGTGGAAATTGAAGGTAACTACCTATGCTATCAAACCACATTTATACTTTTTCCCAATTGTATTTGTGAAAATTTTTATAAAGTTTTTAAAATTTGACTTAGTGCAAATTTTCTAATATATGTATGAGCTCTTGGAGGGATGTGGTCAGTATGACCATATCTTAAGATCTCAATAAATTAAACCTAGTGGAAATTGAAGGTAACTGCCTATGCTATCAAAGCAAATTTATACTTTTTCCCAATTGTATTTGTGAATATTTTTATAAAGTTTTTAAAATTTGACTTAGTGCAAATTTTCTAATATATGTATGAGCTCTTAGAGGGATGTGGTCAGTATGACCATATCTTAAGATCTCAATAAATTAAACCTAGTGGAAATTGAAGGTAACTGCCTATGCTATCAAAGCACATTTATACTTTTTCCCAATTGTATTTGTGAAAATTTTTATAAAATTTTTAAAATTTGACTTAGTGCAAATTTTCTAATATATGTATGAGCTCTTGGAGGGATGTGGTCAGTATGACCATATCTTAAGATCTCAATAAATTAAACCTAGTGGAAATTGAAGGTAACTGCCTATGCTATCAAAGCACATTTATACTTTTTCCCAATTGTATTTGTGAAAATTTTTATAAAATTTTTAAAATTTGACCTTTGAATTTTGATTTTAATCCACTAGGTTTAATTTATTGAGATCTTAAGATATGGTCATACTGACCACATCCCTCCAAGACCTCATATAGTAGAAAATTTGCACTAAGTCAAATTTTAAAAATTTTATAAAAATTTTCACAAATACAATTGGGAAAAAGTATAAATATGGTTTGATAGCATAGGCAGTTACCTTCAATTTCCACTAGGTTTAATTTATTGAGATCTTAAGATATGGTCATACTGACCACATCCCTCCAAGACCTCATATAGTAAAAAATTTGCACTAAGTCAAATTTTAAAAATTTTATAAAAATTTTCACAAATACAATTGGGAAAAAGTATAAATGTGGTTTGATAGCATAGGCAGTTACCTTCAATTTCCACTAGGTTTAATTTATTGAGATGTGAAGATATGGTCATACTGACCACATCCCTCCAAGAGCTCATATAGTAGAAAATTTGCACTAAGTCAAATTTTAAAAATTTTATAAAAATTTTCACGAATACAATTGGGAAAAAGTATAAATGTGGTTTGATAGCATAGGTAGTTACCTTCAATTTTCACTAGGATTAATTTATTGAGATCTTAAGATATGGTCATACTGACCACATCCCTCCAAGAGCTCATATATTAGAAAATTTGCACTAAGTCAAATTTTAAAAATTTTATAAAAATTTTCACAAATACAATTGGGAAAAAGTATAAATGTGGTTTGATAGCATAGGCAGTTACCTTCAATTTCCACTAGGTTTAATTTATTGAGATCTTAAGATATGGTCAAACTGACCACATCCCTCCAAGACCTCATATAGTAGAAAATTTGCACTAAGTCAAATTTTAAAAATTTTATAAAAATTTTCACAAATACAATTGGGAAAAAGTATAAATGTGGTTTGATAGCATAGGTAGTTACCTTCAATTTCCACTAGGTTTAATTTATTGAGATCTTAAGATATTGTCATACTGACCACATCCCTCCAAGAGCTCATATAGTAGAAAATTTGCACTAAGTCAAATTTTAAAAATTTTATAAAAATTTTCACAAATACAATTGGGAAAAAGTATAAATATGGTTTGATAGCATAGGCAGTTACCTTCAATTTCCACTAGGTTTAATTTATTGAGATGTGAAGATATGGTCATACTGACCACATCCCTCCAAGACCTCATATAGTAGAAAATTTGCACTAAGTCAAATTTTAAAAATTTTATAAAAATTTTCACAAATACAATTGGGAAAAAGTATAAATGTGGTTTGATAGCATAGGCAGTTACCTTCAATTTCCACTAGGATTTATTTATTGAGATCTTAAGATATGGTCATACTGACCACATCCCTCCAAGAGCTCATATAGTAGAAAATTTGCACTAAGTCAAATTTTAAAAAGTTTATAAAAATTTTCACAAATACAATTGGGAAAAAGTATAAATGTGGTTTGATACCATAGGTAGTTACCTTCAATTTCCACTAGGATTAATTTATTGAGATCTTAAGATATGGTCATACTGACCACATCCCTCCAAGACCTCATATAGTAGAAAATTTGCACTAAGTTAAATTTTAAAAATTTTATAAAAATTTTCACAAATACAATTGGGAAAAAGTATAAATGTGGTTTGATAGCATAGGCAGTTGCCTTCAATTTCCACTAGGATTAATTTATTGATATCTTAAGATATGGTCATACTGACCACATCCCTCCAAGAGCTCATATAATAGAAAATTTGCACTAAGTCAAATTTTAAAAATTTTATAAAAATTTTCACAAATACAATTGGGAAAAAGTATAAATGTGGTTCGATAGCATAGGCAGTTACCTTCAATTTCCACTAGGATTAATTTATTGAGATCTTAAGATATGGTCATACTGACCACATCCCTCCAAGAGCTCATATAGTAGAAAATTTGCACTAAGTCAAATTTTAAAAATTTTCACAAATACAATTGGGAAAAAGTATAAATATGGTTTGATAGCATAGGCAGTTACCTTCAATTTCCACTAGGATTAATTTATTGAGATCTTAAGATATGGTCATACTAACCACATCCCTCCAAGACCTCATATAGTAGAAAATTTGCACTAAGTCAAATTTTAAAAATTTTATAAAAATTTTCACAAATACAATTGGGAAAAAGTATAAATGTGGTTTGATAGCATGGGCAGTTACCTTCAATTTCAACTAGGTTTAATTTATTGAGATGTGAAGATATGGTCATACTGACCACATCCCTCCAAGAGCTCATATAGTAGAAAATTTGCACTAAGTCAAATTTTAAAAATTTTATAAAAATTTTCACAAATACAATTGGGAAAAAGTATAAATGTGGTTTGATAGCATAGGTAGTTACCTTCAATCTCCACTAGGTTTAATTTATTGAGATCTTAAGATATGGTCATACTGACCACATCCCTCCAAGAGCTCATATATTAGAAAATTTGCACTAAGTCAAATTTTAAAAATTTTATAAAAATTTTCACAAATACAATTGGGAAAAAGTATAAATGTGGTTTGATAGCATAGGTAGTTACCTTCAATTTTCACTAGGATCAATTTATTGAGATCTTAAGATATGGTCATACTGACCACATCCCTCCAAGAGCTCATATATTAGAAAATTTGCACTAAGTCAAATTTTAAAAATTTTATAAAAATTTTCACAAATACAATTGGGAAAAAGTATAAATGTGGTTTGATAGCATAGGCAGTTACCTTCAATTTCCACTAGGTTTAATTTATTGAGATCTTAAGATATGGTCAAACTGACCACATCCCTCCAAGACCTCATATAGTAGAAAATTTGCACTAAGTCAAATTTTAAAAATTTTATAAAAATTTTCACAAATACAATTGGGAAAAAGTATAAATGTGGTTTGATAGCATAGGTAGTTACCTTCAATTTTCACTAGGATTAATTTATTGAGATCTTAAGATATGGTCATACTGACCACATCCCTCCAAGAGCTCATATATTAGAAAATTTGCACTAAGTCAAATTTTAAAAATTTTATAAAAATTTTCACAAATACAATTGGGAAAAAGTATAAATATGGTTTGATAGCATAGGCAGTTACCTTCAATTTCCACTAGGTTTAATTTATTGAGATCTTAAGATATGGTCAAACTGACCACATCCCTCCAAGACCTCATATAGTAGAAAATTTGCACTAAGTCAAATTTTAAAAATTTTATAAAAATTTTCACAAATACAATTGGGAAAAAGTATAAATGTGGTTTGATAGCATAGGTAGTTACCTTCAATTTCCACTAGGTTTAATTTATTGAGATCTTAAGATATTGTCATACTGACCACATCCCTCCAAGAGCTCATATAGTAGAAAATTTGCACTAAGTCAAATTTTAAAAATTTTATAAAAATTTTCACAAATACAATTGGGAAAAAGTATAAATGTGGTTTGATAGCATAGGCAGTTACCTTCAATTTCCACTAGGTTTAATTTATTGAGATCTTAAGATATGGTCAAACTGACCACATCCCTCCAAGACCTCATATAGTAGAAAATTTGCACTAAGTCAAATTTTAAAAATTTTATAAAAATTTTCACAAATACAATTGGGAAAAAGTATAAATGTGGTTTGATAGCATAGGTAGTTACCTTCAATTTCCACTAGGTTTAATTTATTGAGATCTTAAGATATTGTCATACTGACCACATCCCTCCAAGAGCTCATATAGTAGAAAATTTGCACTAAGTCAAATTTTAAAAATTTTATAAAAATTTTCACAAATACAATTGGGAAAAAGTATAAATGTGGTTTGATAGCATAGGTAGTTACCTTCAATTTCCACTAGGTTTAATTTATTGAGATCTTAAGATATTGTCATACTGACCACATCCCTCCAAGAGCTCATATAGTAGAAAATTTGCACTAAGTCAAATTTTAAAAATTTTATAAAAATTTTCACAAATACAATTGGGAAAAAGTATAAATGTGGTTTGATAGCATAGGCAGTTACCTTCAATTTCCACTAGGATTAATTTATTGATATCATAAGATATGGTCATACTGACCACATCCCTCCAAGACCTCATATAGTAGAAAATTTGCACTAAGTTAAATTTTAAAAATTTTATAAAAATTTTCACAAATACAATTGGGAAAAAGTATAAATGTGGTTTGATAGCATAGGCAGTTACCTTCAATTTCCACTAGGATTAATTTATTGATATCATAAGATATGGTCATACTGACCACATCCCTCCAAGAGCTCATATAGTAGAAAATTTGCACTAAGTCAAATTTTAAAAATTTTATAAAAATTTTCACAAATACAATTGGGAAAAAGTATAAATGTGGTTTGATAGCATAGGCAGTTACCTTCAATTTCCACTAGGATTAATTTATTGAGATCTTAAGATATGGTCATACTGACCACATCCCTCCAAGAGCTCATATAGTAGAAAATTTGCACTAAGTCAAATTTTAAAAATTTTCACAAATACAATTGGGAAAAAGTATAAATATGGTTTGATAGCATAGGCAGTTACCTTCAATTTCCACTAGGATTAATTTATTGAGATCTTAAGATATGGTCATACTAACCACATCCCTCCAAGACCTCATATAGTAGAAAATTTGCACTAAGTCAAATTTTAAAAATTTTATAAAAATTTTCACAAATACAATTGGGAAAAAGTATAAATGTGGTTTGATAGCATGGGCAGTTACCTTCAATTTCCACTAGGTTTAATTTATTGAGATGTGAAGATATGGTCATACTGACCACATCCCTCCAAGAGCTCATATAGTAGAAAATTTGCACTAAGTCAAATTTTAAAAATTTTATAAAAATTTTCACAAATACAATTGGGAAAAAGTATAAATGTGGTTTGATAGCATAGGTAGTTACCTTCAATCTCCACTAGGTTTAATTTATTGAGATCTTAAGATATGGTCATACTGACCACATCCCTCCAAGAGCTCATATATTAGAAAATTTGCACTAAGTCAAATTTTAAAAATTTTATAAAAATTTTCACAAATACAATTGGGAAAAAGTATAAATGTGGTTTGATAGCATAGGTAGTTACCTTCAATTTGCACTAGGATTAATTTATTGAGATCTTAAGATATGGTCATACTGACCACATCCCTCCAAGAGCTCATATATTACAAATTTGCGCTAAGTCAAATTTTAAAAACTTTATAAAAATATTCACAAATACAATTGGGAAAAAGTATTAACGTGGATTGATAGCATAGGTAGTTACCTTCAATCTCCACTAGGTTTAATTTATTGAGATGTTAAGATATGGTCATACTGACCACATCCCTCCAAGACCTCATATAGTAGAAAATTTGCACTAAGTCAAATTTTAAAAACTTTATAAAAATTTTCACAAATACAATTGGGAAAAAGTATAAATGTGATTTAATAGTAAAGGTAGTTACCTTCAATTTCCACTAGGTTTAATTTATTGAGATGTGAAGATATGGTCATACTGACCACATCCCTCCAAGAGCTCATATAGTAGAAAATTTGCACTAAGTCAAATTTTAAAAATTTTATAAAAATATTCACAAATACAATTGGGAAAAAGTATAAATGTGGTTTGATAGCATAGGTAGTTACCTTCAATTTCCACTAGGTTTAATTTATTGAGAGCTTAAGATATGGTCATACTGACCACATCCCTCCAAGAGCTCATACATATATTAGAAAATTTGCACTAAGTCAAATTTTAAAAACTTTATAAAAATATTCACAAATACAATTGGGAAAAAGTATAAATGTGGTTTGATAGCATAGGTAGTTACCTTCAATTTCCACTAGGTTTAATTTATTGAGATGTTAGGATATGGTCATACTGACCACATCCCTCCAAGAGCTCATATATTACAAATTTGCACTAAGTCAAATTTTAAAAACTTTATAAAAATATTCACAAATACAATTGGGAAAAAGTATAAATGTGGTTTGATAGCATAGGTAGTTACCTTCAATTTCCACTAGGTTTAATTTATTGAGATGGTAATATATGATTGTACTAACTAAATCCCTAAAAGGACTCATGTATGAACAATTTGCTTGAAGACAAAAAAATACAAAAAAAAGAATAATTTTACTAAAAGTTTATTGTATTGTTCATTTGTACAACGAATATTAATTTTTAATGTTTAAATACACAGAAAATTTAAAAATTAGTGCAAATTTGTTAATTTTACGTATTAAAAACTTTTTTATCGCATGCGATATTTTTTTTTCTATCATTAAAAACGTATTTAACTCGGCGTATTTATCTTCACACACATACGTAATACTACAGTTTAATTTTATGCCTGGAAAAAATTAAAAATTAACTTTGATACACGACCTTAATACGCAGACTTAAATAAAATAACACTTCATAGAATGCCTTTTTGTGAGAGTAACTTGTCAACTTATTGTAAAAGAATCGTTACTTTACCGTTATTCTATGTTCTCTTTAATTTGTATACTTTTTTCATTGTTTTTCTCCTTCGCCAAGCCTAAAAACTCACTATAAAGTATGTTCACTATTTAGCGGTTCATGAGTGTTCACTCTACAGAGTAGTCAATGTAAACATTCTGGTGTTCACTATAACGAGGTATTCATAGTATCGGGGGTTCACTCTACCCAGACAGCACTGTATACCAATTAATTACTTACGATATAATAAGTAGGCTCGTGGCCAATTTTAAGGATACAAATTTTTAGTTTATAAAAAACAAAATGATTCATGTTTGGACTAAACGGCTTTCCAATGCAGGCTGATATAAGATAAAAGCAACTGTGTATGAGGTATTGACGAAAAACTTTAAATTTTCAAGACTCATGTAATAAATTATGGAATTGTTTACACGTTTGCAAATGTATCAGCAAAAAATATTGAAGTTTTATAAGGAGGCGCTATAATTTGTATATTTAATGTAAAAATTTAACATGTTTATGAACGGCGAGTAACCGACTGACTCGAGTTCCCATGAGAATATTTGCGAAAATAGGTGAATATAAAATATGAATAATGTCGCGCTTAAATCGTGGCAGCCACATACTGTCGACTAAGATCCATTTGTTTAGTAACAAAAACTTTCCTTCTTGTAGGAGAAACTAAACAAAAAAAAGGGTAAATAACACATATCTGCTTATTTTAAGAGAAAAAAACTACTGCCTACTTACAGGCTGTATAGAACTAAAAGTACACTGACCAGTTTAAGAACTTAAAAAAAAAAATTATTTAAAAAAACTTTGTATGGCTAAAATATAATTACATAGAGTCATTTAGACCAACAAATCCTACAAATTCACTTAGTTCATACTCTTTGCTAGTAATTCTAATAGGTAACTTCTATACCCAAAAGCAAGCAATAATTTATTTGAATCTAATTGAATATGCATTCATAATATTAACCAAAAAATTAATTTAAAAAAATCTTAAATCTCTTAGAAAAAAGCTAACTGGGATGGAAAGTGTTGATTATTGTTATATTTTCAATTTACAAAGGCAAACAGCATAAATTATTAAATTATTCATTGTGAATTGTTATCTTTTTTCTTTTGCTATTTTGTCCTATAAAATTTCAAATACTTATTAAAGTCTAATTAAAAATTCTATATGTATATAAATATAATTTTTACAAAGTTTATACAAAAGAGCGTAGGTTAGAGTGTGAGAGTTTGTGTTAAACATACATTAAAACATTATAAAAATTTAATAACAAAAAAATAAAAATAAACTTTCAAGCGGTAGGATTTTGTTTATGGTTTTAATCTATATGGAATTTTGGTATTATATTAATAATAGAAAAGAAAGTGTCTACAGTGAGTCACAAAAAAAAATAGCATAGGGTACATATAGCTTTGCCATAACGATTGTAATTTCTAAAATATTCACTACCAACCCCGGAAAGTATAGATATGGTGAAAGCTTATAGAATAGAGAAGTCGATTGAGCCATGTCCCTCAGTCCGTGTGTTGGTAGAGATCAACTTTAAGAAGCGTCAACATGTTGCACAGACCTGTATTGATCTCTATCTTTTGAAAATATTCGAGAAATAATCGTTATTGAAATAGAGGCTAATCGGCTTATAAGCTTCTGAGATATAAGCACATAAGTACGACTTTTTTTTTAAATCTCTTTTTTCACAACAAAAATTAACATTTTTCAACCATACAACAACAACAATTTGTTTTTGTTTTCAACGTATTTGTACGAATGAAATTTCGCTTGGGTTTTCTTTCGACATCGTTGAACAGGCAGTTAGAGAAATAACTCCCTTAATTTTGGAATCAAAAAAACGTAAAATACAATAGACTATGAAACAGTAAAAAACCAAGATGGCGTCCTTAACAATATATAGTAATTACGGCTTTGTATTCTTCAATCCCCAACAAGATTAATATCAAATGCAAAAGCTTGACCAGTAAGAGCGAAAAATTGTAAAATCTAAAATGTTGTCGAAAACAATATGGCGGATAATATTTTTCTTCACCCAATCAAAGTGGGTATCAAATGAAAAAGCTTCACTAGTAGAATACAGTTAACTATGTAAACATTAAAAATATGGCTTCGGAAGAAACTAAGCGAGATATCTTTACAGCTATGTATATGATGATAAAAGGTATTATCAGGTTCGGCCGGATATACCACTCTTATTGTCTTTTTTTAATTCTCGTGTACGTGAAATACCGGTAAAATTAATACCGATTTCAGTAGTACACCAATCTTCTTTATCCTGCTTTTAAAAAAGAGAGATCTTAGCTGCGTATCTTAAAAAACCTGGAAATAACAAAATTATATACTGTTAGAATTGTTGCCAGTTTGATAACTTTAAGGTCAGTAGCAGTTATGCCTGAAGTAGAAAGTAGACTTTTTTCCGTTAATTTAAACAAAAGTAAATGTTCTAACAATTGCTTGGTAAAGGAATTTTTGTTCATTCGTATATTTCTTCCCCGTTCGTTTGTAATTTTTTTGAATGCAGACAAAATTTTTATATTTTTTTTCCGTGTAGTGATGCATGAAAACTTTTGTGCCCAAAAAAAATCCAGGCATAATGGCCTAGTCAATATACCAGGTCGTAGAATAAAGTATTGTAACGAGATTTTTCATGTGATCTATTTAATGGACCATCTTTCCAACGCTTTTTTGTTTTTGTTTTTTGTTCCACCATCAACAATAAAATAATGTGTTTAGCACAATAAGGAAAGAACAACAACAAAAAGAACAAGGGGTTAGTTGCAAAACCCAAATACAATAAAAAGATAAAGCAAACGGCTTGATCTCACTGCCGCTGCTTTGCATTTGGTGGTGGCACTGGTGTTAATATTATAATCAGCGTGGCACACCATTCTTTTTTTGTAACATACTTTAAGGCGAGAAGCATAAGCTAGAAAACGTGGGGAAAAAAAGCAGGGCAAAATGTATATGCGTAGGTAAGGCCAGGGTAGAGCATTAATTAAAAATGCTATTACAGCAAACTTTACATAAATTTTTAATTAGCAATTTTTGCTATTTTGCTACTCTACTACACAGCTCGATTTAAACAAACATTCAGCCCACCAACTGCCAACGAAGCTGTTGCTCTCTATTTGTTTCCTTTTAGCAACATCCTTCTATTTGGTTTTTTGTTGTTGTTGTTTTACTTAGCAGACAGACATTCTTTTGGTTTAACTCTTGTTAAACACATAACATAGAAACAACAGCTTTGGCAGCAACAAAAACCAAAAACACTCGTTTGTTTTTTATATTTTTTTTCCACGGTGGCATTTTGGCCCTATATTTTTTCGATGGTTTTTTTTTGCGGAACAACTTTTTTTACTCGTTTGTTTGATAATGTTAAATTAACACTTTGTTAACACTCGTTGTAAAAGGGGATTTAATGTTTTTTTTTCTCTTTACATTACAGGCCAGTATTTTTACACAGTTTATAAAAGAAAAAAATAAATTAAACGAATTTAAGCTTAAAGCATTAAAGTTAAAATAAAAAATAAACATTGTAAAAAAAACAGCCTAAACAGCAGTAAATCGGTTAAAACAATAACAAAAATTTTAATAATCTGACATAAGGGAGTGGGTGCGTATATGTGTTTTAAGGTTGATTTGGTATTATTAGAGCTTGTCTAAACATGCTTAGTAATTTCCTCATAAAAATTCCAGTTCATTAAAGTATATGATATGAAATAAAACGAAAACCAAGCAAATTGTTTTAGCTAACGACAAAGAAAACAAGAAGCTAATTAGCATACGTGTGTAAATTAAATAAAGAAAACAAAACAGAAATTAAAATTATTAAGCAATGGGGAAAGGCGGTTAAATAAACAAACATTTACGAGTCTAGTAAAACAAATAACAGTTGAACAGAAATTAATGGTGAATTTCGAAAGAGGACACAACACTTCGAGTTGTTTAATGTTGATGTCACGACATATACAATAATCTGTACGAGTTGTGCCCTTTTGTTAAAGTTAAACATTTTTCTATAATAATATGTGTAGGGAGGCTCTACGATTATTTTTAAGAAAAATATTTGCATTGTGACCTTTTTAAAATGCTTCATCCAAATCTAGATTGCTGAACCAGTAAGTACATTTAGTTATTTTTAACACTAAAGGACACCAAGTTGTATAAGTATTACTAAAATAAATATTAAGACACCGAGGCGTATGATCAATGTAAATAAAACAAAATAAAAATAATCTCATTAAAACGATTTAGTAATGTCAAGAGAATTTTTTTCAAATGCTGAAGAACCCAATCTAAATAAAAACCTAAGTGCGAAAAGATTTGCAATAAATGATGTGTTTAAAAATAAATGCAAAATCATGCGAAAATACGAATTAAAATAAAGTTCGATGAAGAGACAACGTCGTACTTTCCTGTACTCTTTCTGTAAAAGCAAAGATGCTGTAGGCCGGTCTGACGTTACTGTAAGCTGTGATAAAGAAATAAATAAGAGGATCTTTTTAACCCTTTACAAAAGTGTTGATATGCAACTATAAGCATATATAAGTTATTTGAAGTACTTCTGTCTGTTCAACCAAACATTCGACGAAATGAAGACGCTTGAAATGGTCAGTAGGTTTTAGATCCTCAACTGCAACTTGTAAGCGTGTAGATTTAAGTCTTTTTTCCAAATTCGCATCGGTGATGTTCTTAAGATGTTCAGTTGATGGGCACTATGACGAGTCGAAGTTGACGGCTCTTCTTCTACACTATCGCAAGCAAGAGTTATGGTTTCCGCAGAATGAAATGTGTAGGCATACACAGGTGTTTTTATTGTATACCTCTGCATGGTTGAATTTGTCAGACGCTTAAACAAAGAAATGTTTAATTAAGTTGGACGAAAAAACTTGACGTTTAGGTGTGACTCACAATTCATATCGTGCATTCTGGTTAAACCGCCCTTAATGATCTCAAGTAAAAGCTACATGAACCAAAATACCATCAAGTATTTACGTATTAGTGATTTTTTGTAATTTTTAATGTTTTTATTTTTGCAAAGATATCATTCTTTATTTGTCTAAATCATTTTCTAAATCATATCACTTTTAAGGGCAACCACAGCGAATTTTTAATGAAAAATAACTGTAATTTGTTTGTAATAACAAAATATTGTTGCGGAGAATACAAAAGAGGCTATAAAATTATCTAGCGATTGGCATGACTTTGTTCATTTTATTTTGAATAATAATTTTTTAAAGCGGGCTGAAGAGAAAAGGTGGCAACATTTGCACAAACCATTAAATACTAATTCTATTGTAATAAAAAATGTTATTACATCTTCTACGAGTTTGGCAACAAAGTTTTAATAAGACTTGGCAAACACCACGCTAAATTATGCCGCATTAATTGAAAATCTCTTGAATCGTTATTTACATTTTCATTTTAATTAACTTTTCTGGTAAAGCATAAAGCCAACCTAAAATCTGTCATTAAATAACTTTTGCTGCTAACACAACGTTGACACGTATTTGTCAAAATCGATCATTAATTTTACCTTTTTTTCACAATTGCAAATATCAAACTAACGCCTAAAAATAAAATTCCAAGTCATTAAATTTTAAATGGTTAAAATGTCTAGCCTTAAAATTGCGAAATAGAAGAAGCTCATAAAAAATAATGTACAAATTCAACAAAACTGATTCGTTTTTGCTGTTGCTTAATATTTTATACAAAATGTTTTGTTTATATATTGTTAAAAATATATAGTTTAACTATATCTTTGCGTCTCTTGCCTTATAGGCTTTACTTTAAAGATGTTCTTCTGTTGTTCCTATACTTTACTTTTACTATAAACTGGTAATTGGTGAGGCTTAAAAAATGCTACTTACACAAACATGTTCTCACAAGCAATTTTAAATTATTTAGCAGAAAATAGACAGTTAAGTAGTTCTTAAAGTGTAGGTGGGTGAGTATTCTGTGTATATGTGTATGTATGTGAGTAGGACATAAAGAAAAAAGAGCCAGCCTTGCTAGAAACAAGTATAATCTGCTAAATGCTGTTTGTTTTTGGTGCATGTGTGTAAGGCAGCGTAGGGGCAGGATGTAGTATATGTGCGATTAAAGTAAACCTGCTGATGTTGCTTATTGCCTCACACAAAGGCATCGTATAGTGGTGTATCGTTATTTTGAATTTTATAAACCAAATGATATACTTCCATATACATACATATGTGTGTGTATGTGTATGTATGTGTGTATAGGCACTTTCACTCATCCACTACAAAATGTACAAAAGTAACAACCATATCTGCAAAGACTATGACGACAATGATTACATATATATGTACTTACATACGCATAAAAAACGAAATGAGGTATAAGATTACTGGCACTAGGCACAAAAGAATAAGGAAATAGGGGAGATAAAAAGATGCAAAAACTTAAAAATCTTCAACACTAAGAACCTGTAAGTAATTTTGATTCTTGAAAACGATTTCTGAAAGTTTATCCACAGTATTATGTACGCCAATTGATATCGATGAAAGTAACATTTTATCAACAGCATTCGCCGCACTACTGGCCTGCCTGATATTAAAAACTCAGCCAATTGAATAGAAAAAAAGTTAGCAGTTAAAGTATGTATATGAAATGTGATGTCTTGAAAATTGTTTTTTTTTTATAGTTTAACACTAATTGCAATTATTTACCCCTTTTTTTAAATTTGTCACATCTAAGACCTAGTTTTAATCTTTGCAACCTTGGTGTTAATACATTCACCTAAATGTGTGTTTGTGTGTGTCTGATACTGAGAGAGCTTAACGTTTAATTGGTTGTATGTTTTAGGTAGTCAGTCTTAAAACAAACTAAAAAAAACAACAACTAGTTGTCGTACTAGTAGATGTTTTAAGGTATAGTGAGTACTAGTAGTTGTCATATATACACACACATGTTTCAATGGTAGTGTTTACATTTAGCGCCCTGATGTATGCAAACACTTTTTTCTACCACTGACAAATGCTACAACTGGCAGAAATTTTGTCAGCATACATTTTCATGGCTTTTTTTTTGTTTTGTTTTTTTAAAGTATTTTAGGATTCTAACACTTTTAACACAAGATTTTTAAGATAATGCCGTTGTTGCTTCTTCATGTTTAGACTACTAAAATCACTCAAACATACACACGCTAATGCTCCGTATAAACTTTATGTAGTATATAAATATACTAGTCAAAAATAAACGAGTAAAAAACCTTATTACAAGTGGATTGTTATGATAAAAATTCTCATTGTTTTGCACGATGGCATATGTAAGTATCTATGTATGTGTGCATGAGTATATGTTTTTAAATTGATATTCATATACACAAACAAACACATGGCAGCGTATTTAACGAGCATTTAAATGTGTCAGCAACTAAATATGCAAGAGATACTTGTTGTACGGTGTGTGTGTGTGTAGGTATGTGGGTCTCTTTTTTTAAAGTGTTTATGAATATTTAAAGAATGTTTGCTATTTTTTTTTTTTACATGTTTTCTTTAACATAAGTTTTACACACTTATGCTGAATATATACAGACAGACAGGTTTGATAAAGAATTTAAGAAAAACTTTTGGTATATATTTAATGTAAATCTAATTTTAAACTAATAGTTTTTTTACATATTGAAGAAAAACTTCTTAAAATCTAAAAATAACTAGTGGAATAAAATAAATGTAAAGGTTGAAAAATTTCAGGTAATGAGTAGCTTCTCACGATACTGTTTAAGAGAATCTAGTGTTTTAGGAAACAATATGTTAAGTGAAATGATAAATACGACTGTGAGTTTGGGCTAAGGGTAAAGGTAAGAGTCTGGAATTGAAGCGTAAAAAAGCTTACAAAGCTTACAATTGACATTGCTGCAGTTTTTTTTCTTTTTTTCTTAAAAATATCAGGGTAAAATATAAAAATTAGAAAAGGTACGTATTACCATATTAACACGATTTGGTGAGTCAGTCAATATCAACCAATTTGTGCAGGATTCCTCTACCACGAAGACATTTGTATGGGCCTGAATGCAATACTAACACATGAATGAATAAGTTAGATACACTAGATTTCGTTAAAGTTTATTCGAATTTGAGAACTGCTCCAATGAAAAAAAAAAAAAAAAGAGGGGAAAAAACATATAGGGACAGACAGACGGACATAATTTATACGATTCGAAAGTTGGTACACCTTAAGCTGGTTAAAATTTCTATGATTATTTATTACATGATAATCGATGACCAGATTTTTATAAAAATTACATTTTAACAAAATTTGTCATCCATACTAATATAACAAAGAGGAAATGTGTGTTTGTTTGTTATGAGTTATCTTCGCAACTACTTTTTCAATTACTTTTCATTAATGCTCTGGGTCTACCCTCCGAACGGACATAGGATATATTTTTGTTTTATATTTTTTATTTTTATATGTATTATTTTAACCAATTTTCTAGGTCTTTCCTCCAAACGGACATATATTTTTGTTGTCTATTTCAGGTGGGCAAGGTAGCTGTCATACAAATTGAATACATTTTACGACATATTTTGAGAACTATAGCAACTGTTATTTTCCCTTAATGAATGAAATACTTTATGTCACAATTTTACAATATCTAATATGGAATATGGTTGTGTATTCGCTTGAACAACGCTGGGAAATATTGAGACATTACTTTGGCCGATTTTGCCAAAAAATCATCTGATGAAGCTCATTTTAATCTTGGCGAGTATGTAAACAAGCAAAATTGTCGCATTTGGGGCACAGAAAATCCGCACGCATACATTGAAAAGCCGAAAACCCAAAACGATTCACTGTTTGGTGCGGATTTTGGTCTAGAATCATAATTGGGCCATTTTTCTTCGAAAATGAGCAAGGAGTGACCGTAGTCAATAGCGATTGTTATCGGGCCATGTTAAACGAATTTTTGTTCACAAAAATGAAAGAGGAGGATATTAGCAACATTTGGTTTAAACAGGACGGCGCTACGTGCCACACAGCCGAAGCTACACTTTTTTTTTTAGCATTTTCAAAAAAAGAAAGTTATTTGGCGGACCCTTTAGTATAAAAACTATCAATAAGTTGAATGCACATACGTACACACTTCTAGATACATATGTGCGCAGGTATTATATATCTATATAAAGAAATTATAAATTTCCTGTTGTGTGTAGCGAAGCCAGTGCGCAGCTATTATAAAATAAATATACAATACAAAAAGTGAATTCTTTTTCAAAAATTTAAATAAGTAAAACACATGTTAGCAAAAGGCTATGCAAAAGGTTCAACAAAAAGTTGTTATAAGTCCTACTACTTAATCTAAGAAATATGAATGAGTGAATATTTGAATCTTTGTTACTTAAACACGAAAAACGGCTCAAAAAAACGAAATGAAATTTTGCATACAGGTAGATAATAAACACATAACGATAAGTGCGCGGACGAAGTAGCGGGCACACACTAGCATGAAAAAAACATTAAAATGTTCGAAGTTAAAAAAAAATATCAAAAATTGGAAGTTAAATTAATTCTTTGAGTGATTGCCATACTTCTTCTTCTTAGGTTTAAATTAGTTAAAACATCTTAATTTTTCATTAAAAATAAAAATTGTTTTCAACTATTGAAATAACCATAAATATCATATCCCATCATTTTGTTTATCTCTTAGATCCTTTATTCGTAATTGTTTAAATTTAGGCAAATTTTATTCATTTTTTTCTTGTGCAGTTTAACTTAATTTAACGTCAATTATAGCATACACAAGCATACGCAAACAAAAATAAACTCCACATTTTACTACATTGTGTGAAGTGATATATATATATGTATGTGTGTGTGTATGTATCTTTATGTCAGAGAGAAGCAACAGGTCGTCTTAAACAACCATGCAGAAAATGCAGCTTACAAATTCATTTATAGTATTAATAGTACGTGGAACGTTTATTATGCTGCCAGTTGCCGCATATTTATACAGTGTGGTACAACAGCATAACAAAAAAAAAAAAAAAAAAAAAAAGAAAAGAGACAAAGGAAGCACACAGCAAAAAAGATAAAACATTGTACACGGCTAAGTTGAAAATACAATTTAGTTTGTGTCTATGTATGCGTGCGTCTGTCTGTCTCGCCGTCTCTGACTAAAGCAAAGTGCTGTTGTGCATCGTGGAACAGTGGTTACACAACCAAAAGATACAAGTTTGAATCTATACAAGAACACGACAAAAGAGTTTTGTTTTGCAATAAATATTTACAAAAATGTTTAAGAATCAAAACAGGGCGTATGCTTTATATTGAGTTCCAATTATAGATAACAGTCATACGGCACAGTGGCTAAATAAAGTAATGTGTAATATGTAATATAGATATTACAAATTTTATACTTATATAACAGAATAATATTTTATATTTCAGACTTGTGTAAAAATAAGTCAGAAATTCAGAACAGAGCGAATATGTGATATGATTGACTTAAATTGAGCAATGTTAATTTAGAAAATAAAAATTTAAGTTTTAAGGCTTCTAAAAATTTGTTTTTGTATTACACTTTTTAATCTACTGTACTATGTTGGTTATTCAAAATTAAAAAAAAATTTGCTGGAAAAATCATGTTATAAAATCACTGGAAGCAGTTTATTTGTTTGCTAACAAGCTTGGCAATTTTAATTGTATACTAAAGCAAAACTAACAAAAAAAAAAATAATAATAAACCCGAAAACCTTCACAATTACATATACACAATGTAACAGGCAGAGAGACGAGTAGAGAGAGAGAGAGAAAACCACCAAATAACAATCAAGTGCAACTATTTCTTATAATAACATTTAGTTTAACATTTAATGGGTTAGTAAACAGGAAATGCACAGTAATACAAATACACGTAAACTAGAACAAATAAACACAAAGAAAAATATACATTTGCATATATTTGACTTTATACAAATGGCTATGTGGTTGAGCTAAAGCAAAAATATAAGAAAAGAGTTAGAAAACTGTAACATCATCATCATCATCGTGATTTAAAAGCGCATTAAAAACTTTTTAGATTAATTTTGCTTCTTGCTGTTTCTTCCTATATTACTTATTTTATTTAATTTTTTTTTGCTTTTTGTGGCAAGTTGGCTTCTTTTTATGCATATTAGCGAAGCAGAGGTAAATATTGTAGAGGTGATGAAGAACGATTTTTTTTACTATTTTATTAAAAAAGAAATGCTGAAAATGTGAGTGGCAACAACCCTTAGTTAAAGTTGTTGTATGATAAAAAGAAACAAAAGCTAAACACAGCTAAAGAAATTAACATTGATGTTATTTTTTAATTTAAAGTTTTTAATAAAAAAATGATATCGTTTCGAGTTGCCGTAAAGGTGCCATGATTGAAAGAAAAACAACCGGAAAGATAGAAAATAAACTAAATTTATTTTAATAAAATTTTTCAAAGCAAAGAAGAGAAAGAAAAAACAAATACTCGACTCGTTTCTTGAAATAAAAACAAAACAAAAATAAAATAATAAAATAAATGGATGTAGTAACAAGTAAAAGCGCTATATTCGGCCGTGCCGATTCTTATATACCCTTCACAACGTGTAGTCATGCAATAACAGTAAATTCACGTATGTATGTTAAAAAAAACAAAAAAAAAAATAAAAAATAAAAAAAAAATTTAAAAAAAAAAATTTAAAAAAAAAATTAAAAAAAAAAAAATTATTATATACATATATAATATATATAAAACAAAAAAAAATAAAAAAAAAATTAAAAAAAAAAATAAAAAAAAATAATAATAAAAATATATATAATATATTAAATAAAAAATAAAAAAAAAATAAAAAAAAAATTAAAAAAAAAAATTTAAAAAAAAATTTTTTTGCCTCAGCTGGGATTCGATGCCACGTTTTCTCTAACCAGTATACACGTTTGTATGTATGTATGTTGTTGTTGTAATGTTGTTTTTATGAAAAGAAAATCGAGGTGGTCGTGGGTTTTTGCTCATATCTCAGTTGTTTATGTACCGATGTTTCTGATTTTCAATACCGATCTACTCCCGAATATTTCTGATATTTTAATACCTTACCCGGGTCCAACCTATGTCGGGGGCTTCAAAAAGTTGATTTCAACATACACACGGACAGACGGTCAGACGGACAGACGGACAGACGGTCAGGGCTTAATCGACTCCTCTATTCATAAGCTTTCAGAAAATATATACTTTATGGGGTCGGAAATGAAAATTGTAGAAATTTCACACGGAATGACAAACCTATATATACCCTTTTTCACTGTGTGAAGGGTATAAAAAGGTGCACTTTACATCTATAAAGAGTAGGGATTCTCAATTTGCGTTGAGCCATATTTTGAAAAAAAAGTTTAAACTTCTTTTTAAAAAATTTTGCACTTAAAGTTAACTTTAAACAGAGAATTTATAGAGGATTATTTTTGGAAAAAGATTCAAAAATTTTCTATAACTAAAAAAGTTATCGATTATTTCATACATACGAACTTTTCATGTTTTTTTCGTGTTATGGCTAACACATGACTTAAGCATCCCATCAAAGGCCTAAATTCTTAAGAAGCTATAACACGAAGATAGTCTCTGTTGTTCTGCAATCCGAGCGAAATTAGATTCTTCGGCGCTTTTTTATTATTAAAACAATAACTTGGCAATGACAATTCTATTCAATTTAATTTTACTCGGAATACAGAACATATATATTCAACTTGTTGAATTACCCAACATTCTAGATATTGCACGAAACTATTTTGAACGAAACGCGAGGGTCACTACTCACAAATTAGTAGACGCAAGCTTTCGAATTAGAGAAGTATAAGTATATATAGCGCTATATTCGGCCATGCCGAATCTTATATACCCTTCACAACGTGTAGTCATGCAACAACATAGTTTGTATCACCATTCATCCTATATAAAATACGTATATATAAAATAATATAAAAAAACATACATATATAAAAACATCCCATTGTAAAATTATAAATTTACGTATGTATGTTAAAAAAAAATAATTAAAATATATATAATAAATATAAAACAAACAAAAAATAATAAAAAAAAATTAAAAAAAAATTAAAAAAAATAATAAAAATATATATAATTTATTAAATAAAATGTAAAAAAAATAAATTAAAAAAAAAAATAAAAAAATTTTTTTTGGCTCGTTTTCTCTAACCACTATACACGTTTGTATGTTGTTGTTGTAATGTTGTTTTTGTGAAAAACAAATCGAGGTGGTCGTGGGTTTTTGCTCATATCTCAGTTGTTTATGAACCGATGTTTCTGATTTTCAATACCGATCTACTCCCGAATATTTCTGATATTTTAATACCTCACCCGGGTCCATGCGATATCGGGGGGCTTCAAAAAGTTGATTTCAACATACACACGGACAGACTGACAGAGCTTAATCGACTCCCCTATTCATAAGCTTTCAGAAAATATCTTTATGGGGTCGGAAATGAAAATTGTAGAAATTTCACACGGAATGACAAACCTTTTTCACTGTGTGAAGGGTATAAAAATAATGGACTTCTTATAATCGAATGTGTCAAATTCTGGACTACGGTTGTAAGTACTAATGAGAAACATATTGTATTTAGCTACTAATCTAACTGCAAAGTTTCTGGCCTTCTCCTTTAACTTCTAGACCCTCTAGAATTTATACGTCGAGTTTGGTAGTACTGGTATGAAGCCAGCATTAGAAACAGTTTTATGAAAAAGTAGCTAAATGCAATAAGCGATTTTTCTATAAAAATCTATGCAACCTAAAATCTGTTAAGAGTTATGCTCAAACTGTTGTTGTGTGTGTGTGTGTGTTCGTACTTGGTAGTTGTAATATTATTGTAATTGTATACGAACCATTTATTTTTACTAGAAAATCTCAACTAAAGTGTAGTTTACATAGCTGCTTTGTTGGCATTTTGTTGTTGCTTTTCAAATATATACCAGTTGAGTTTATGTTTTCTTTTTCCTCACTGATTCTTTTCAGCTTCTTTTAATTCATTAAACTTTATATTTCAACTATTACTCGCTTTATTGTTCTTGATGATATTGTATTCATATTTATTCATTCAGTCGTATTTGTTTTTTAATATTTTTTTTTTTATAAAATGGAAATAACAGAAATAAGTTAGAAATATAATGCTTATAATGGCTGCTATTTTGCATATAATTGTTGCAAGTAAATACTTGTTGTTGTGCAATTTAGAAAGAAAAGATTTGAAATATTTTATATTAAAATGGTTAAAAGGACGTAATGAAAATGTTGGTAGAGGGTATATTACATGCATGTTGATTATGAATTAAAGGCCATATTTATGATTGATTTTTAAACTTATTAAACGTAACTCAGTGAACAATTAATCAATTTAGTAATTGATTAAACATATATGTGCTGGTTAATGTTTAAGAAAGAGTTATTGTAAAGTTTTAAAAACAATGCGAAAAGAATATAGTTTTAAGAAGAGGGGACAATGTCTTTATCAAAGTTTTAAAAACAATGCGAAAAGGATTCAGTTTTTAGAAAAGGCGATATTTTCTTTGGTATCTCTCACTTAGTTTTGGCCAATTTTGCCTATTTTGTGTTCTAAATGAAAATTAATTTTTAACAATTGCCATAGAATTGTTGTAAAAAGCACCACTCAGAATGAATAATAATCAAGAATATTTTCGTTATTAATTTCTTTTATTATTATTAATTAATAATCTCTTTTCTTTTAAGCATTCTTCCAATATTATTGTATTCCTTTAATTTAAAATTAAATGACATTTTCTATGCTTATATAAGGACAACATCCTTATGCGTGTAGAATTTAAAAACTAATAAATAATTTTTAACACAGTATGTGTATTAAGTTTATGAATAAGTAAAATTCATTTCAAAGAAAAGTATTTTATTAAATAATTTTTTCCCTAGAAAATCAATTCAATTAAAACGACCATAAAGAGAACATTTTCTATTAAAACAATATACAAAAAGAATCTTATCGCCCGAACAGAAGTATGATATGATGGTTTAGTTTTTACATCCGACACTCATACATTCAGTAAAACTGTATACAGGTACACATATAGATGCATACATATGAGTATGTAAAAGCAACAACCGTTACTAACAACAATATTTTTGCATTTTTTTTTAACTCGTCTTTTATACAACAGTAGATAAATTTATTGAAAATGGATTTTCTATTGCGTCTTTCTACTAAATAATAGAGAATGTATGCAACACATACACAAGGATTTATGTTTTAGTTTTGCTGTCGTTGTAAGATAAAATAAATAAATAAATAAATGAAAATAATCGAAATGTGTAACACGTGTATGGCAGTGTATATCTTACATATAACTAAATACATGTTTTATCTAATATTGATAAAAGGGTACAAATAGAGTTCTCTTTTTTCCTGGTATTAATGCCTACAATGACAAATGCTTACAAACTGAGAAACTAAAAACTTATTTAAGTTTGCAGTTTCCATATTTCTCAATAGTGAGATTTATATTGATATCAATCACATGATTATCGCAAACTGTGTATTTGAATGTTAGCAAGTGGAACGAAATTTTAATTAAATTTTCTTTGTAAAAGATCTTTGAAAGAAATATAAATTTTTTTAAATAAAAAAAATTGTTTTAAAGGTTACTAAATATAAATGATTTTTTTGTACAAAAATATTACATGTTTAAATTTTTTATATTTAAAAAAGTAGTATTTTTTTCGTACTTTTTTTATAAAATTTATTTAAAAAAAATTTAACTACTTAGAGTAGCAAAAAAAAGCACAAATTTGCAATATATACTTGAATTTTCAAAATTTTATAAAAGTAGTATTTCTACTACCATTTAAAAAAAGTAGAAAAGAAATAAGCAGTATTTGCTCAAATTTAAATTTGTTTGCCTTCTACAAACAAAAGGCAGTGTTATTTTTACAAACAAAATTAAAGTTTAGAATATTGTGTCAAACCGCAAAACTTAAGCGCAATTAATATATTTATTTGAAATAAAAATATTAGCAAAAAGTCAAAAACATTCTTTATTCTTACTGATTTTCAAAGCGTACTAGTAGTTCTACTACTTTTTTTGTTAATTAAAGCTTGGGCACAGTATTAATTCTTACATTAAAACATTCAAAGGTATGAGAGTGTGCATTTCATCATACCAAAAGAAGCGAGTTGAAGATCTGCAGGGCTGACAGGTAATTTCTAAATTATGCTAATTTGACGAGTTTGATGACAGTCGTAAATATAGACTTAAAGTTTACAAAACGGCAAATAAAATTGCACAAACATGCAACAGTTTATACAAATAGCTTTATAAGTAAGTCCTTTTATTTTTATTAGTTTGTTAAAAATAATTATTATTTCGGTTTGGAAGGTGTCAGCTACTGAAATATTTAAGCAATTTTAGAATAAGAAATTATTAAAAAACAAATCAAAAAATATGCTTAAATATTATCAGGATTATCCGTAATAGCTACAAAATAATTAAATATTTAAAAGAAAAAAAACCGACTAATTGGATATATTACTTTTTTTTTCTTTTTGACTACTGTCAAAATTTTTTGTATTTTTTAAAAAAGTAGTGGAACTATTTTTGATTATTTTATGGTGACTTCAAATAATTCTGATTATTTTCCGAATATTTGCAATTGTAATCAATTAGCAAATAGAGAATTAAGTTATCATTACGGCTCATATCAAAGAGTATTATAAATGGCTACTAATCATAATTGCAATTGAACAGCCATGAAAGCAACAACATTTTAGATGCAAGGCAATCAAGTTATTATAGCTTGTAATAATATTTTGTTTACAATGTGTCTTCCTCTAGGTGGATTAGTTTTTAGATCAAATTGGAAATTTGTTTTATATACAGACATTTTAAAAATATTATATATATAGAATACAGGGTGGGCCAAATGTAACTATGGGTTTTACAAATTTAGTAACTTTTTTACTTATATTTTATTCTAAAATTTTAAGATTACATGAATAGCAGCTGGAGAAAAAATAGTTGGAAGTCACTACTGGACAAAGATTTTAAATAATAGAATTTTTTTTTAATTTAAATCAGCAATTAATTATTGTAATTCAAAGAGCAAATCGTCGACATATTAACAACAGAATTTCGTTTTATGAAGCAATGATTCGTTGCTTAGTTTATCGTCACCAATAATGTCACAACGTAAGGGATCAGCCTCCAACCGTTGGACCATGTTTTATATGCTCTGCAGAAAATATTGAACGCAAAGCATTAACGAAACACCAGACACATCTACCAGCAGGCGCTGTGCTTAGCAGGGAATGGCTCGTACGTTTCTACGGTGCATTTAAAACAAAGATTTACTGCCATATGAGGTGGCACTGGTGCAATAGTTAAAATCCGCAAATCATTAACGGTGACTTCTAAATTGTGCAGTTATTAGTCAGCAGTTAGCCAGAAATGAAGAAATCTACTTTATTGAAATTCTGATGAGTGATGAAGTTTATTTTTATTTGATTACCTTTGCTTGGTAATAATTAGGACTCTAGGTTCTGGGATTCGGAAAATGTAAGAGCCATTCATCAGCGCCAATTCCACCCCCTTAAGTGTGAAATTACAGCTGAAAATATCATTGGGCCTTATTTGTTCGCAAATTAAGATGAAAGTGCTCCTGCTCTGGAAAACGAGAGCTGTGATGACGTTTCAGCAGGATGGAGCCTCAGAACGAAACAAACTGGTACTTTAAGGTCAAATTTTAGAGAGCGAATAATTTCCAGAAATTCGGAAACCGCCATATTTGTCGCCACCCGACTATTTTCTTCGTTATTATTTGAAGGGGTGAGTATATGAGCTGAAGGCCAACTTTTCTGTAGAAATTCAAGATCTGCAGCAATAAATTTTGAACGTTGTTATGAAAAATGTTCTTAAACAAATCATATTGTCCATAATTAGTTAAAAAAAAAAATGTTTGTATATTTTTTATACATTTGCAGCCATAGTGTGACAATACCATAGGCTTGCTTTATTTACACTTATTTAATACTAATTTTTAAATTGAGGATACAAATAGTAAAATCTCACAAAAACCAATTGTCAACATTGCGATTTAATCGCAAATATGTACAATTTTCATTAAATTATTTTGTTTTATATTTTAATTTTTAACATTTTCAGAATTCATTTAAAACTTTCCCATGTTACCTCAATTTAAATGAAAAAAAGGTTCAATATTTGTAATGCCTTTGTATTCAATACAAGTTTTAAATATTTAACATTTTTAACCTTTAAATACAAAAATCAAAATGTTTAAGTTAACGGAAAAATTATTCAACATGGTGATGACTTTTTCAAAATTTTCATATTTTTAACCCATGTTTTGTTGCTTCTTCGGGCTGCTATTACAACGGTATAGGTCCCTGTTTTTTTTCCTTTTTTTGGAATTTATTCAATATTCATAAATTTTAAGAACTGACACTCATCATATTGTACTTGTGGATGTGTGGCAGTCACCAAAAAAAAAATTGATAGAAATAGAAAGGGAAATAGAGTAGAATAAAAAGCAATTCATCACTATATATGTTGTTAAGCCCGAAAGGTTGAGTTGATTTGTCTGTATGGAAAAAAAATATACAAAAATCAGCCAGTAAGTGTTTGTGTGTTTATACGAATGTAAGTTTATAACTGTCAGTTAAGTTGTTGTTATTTTCATCATCGTTAGTGTTTCAGCAACACTTCCGGTTTCCGCTTGAATTTTTGCCAGTTATTGTTTCTCTTTTTTACAGGATTTTTTTTAACCGTGATTTTGATAATTTGGGATTTTTGTTTTGTTTACTTTATGATTAAAGTTGTTGTAGTTGTTGAAGCATACACGACAATTCAATAAACTATTTTTGCATTTACTCACTGGTTTAGTGTGTTTTTATTATTTCTTTTTTTTTTCATAAAAAAACAAAATCCAAAAGGTTTTTGCTATTTAAGTATGTTTTGTTAAATTCATGTCTTTGTAGTAGTCATTCCCCTGTCATTGTTGAACAGTTTATTTTCATTTCCATTTGATGTTTTTTATGGTTTTTATACTTTAACATATTTATTTACAATTTCACAATCTAAGGAATTGTTGTTTATGTTGTTTTTTAGTAATCTGTTGGTCTTTCTATAATTTTGTCTGGATTTCACCATGTTATTCTTTCAGTTAGCAAATGCTAAAAGACTTCAACATTTCTGGTCAGATTGAAATTAATTCAGCAATTGATTCTCAATGGACTTTTCTGGATTCTCAGTCATTTTGCTGCTTAGTTTTTTTTTTATTAAAAAAAAAATGTAGAATTTTGTTTGTCAAGCACAAAACTATGGTTTTTTTTGCTGCTGCGAAAAATTTTCTGCTCGAGCAGTCATTTGCCATTCATTTATTTAGGTCTTGTTGTACTCTCTGCATTTTCAAGTTGTTGACCATTATTGTTTATTAGAGAAAGCAAAGAAAACTAAATAAAAATATGCATTTGATTAAAAAGTACTTGTAATTTGTTTGCTGTAAGTAAATACAAATGTATTTCAGTTAGATTGAAAATATTTTGTGAAAATTATTAAGCAATTTAAAAATCAATAAAATCTTTGATTTTTATTAAGATTTCTCTGGTTGTACTTGTGCATATTTTGATTTTTTTTTTTAATGGGAAGTTACTTTAATTAAATTAAATTAAAATTTTAAAACCTTAAAAGAAATCATTTGCTTTAAAGTACACTTATGGTTGTGTTCTGTGTTGGAAAAGAATTGCAATTGTGTTGGAAAAAATTTACACATAACAGTCAAACAATTAGATTTATTAAAAATTTTAGAGACAAATCTGACAAGAAATAAGAAGAAAAGTTTTTACAGAACTGACCTTAAAAACAGAATTGCAGAGGACGATATGGTCTTTTGCGTAACTTGAAAATTGTTCCTAGACGTCTGTGTGTGATGGCTTTTGAATATAAACAACTTAATTTTTAAAAAACTTCACATTAATATTGCTTTTGAATTAAACTGTTAAGGTATTATACTATTTAAAGTGCGAGAATTATTTAAAGTTCTATTAGTTTTAGGCAGTGCTAAATTTTCGTCTTTAAAATTATTAAAGACTAAAGTTTTTTACTACAACGTTATCAAAACGTCAAAAAATAATTTTATTTTCATTTAAAAATATCTTTATAAGATACGAAAAGACTTACCACTTAACTTTATGGAATTTAAGGACCATTCAGTTAGGCACACTCTAAATTAAACAAGAGTGCTATATTAGGCCGTACCGAATCCTATATACCCTTCACAACGCGTAGTTATGCAATAACAATTATTTGTATAGCTATTCATCTCATTAATATGAAATACGTACATATAAAAAACATACATATAGAACAACATCACAGTGTAAAATTATAAATTAAGTTTACGTATGTATGCCTTAAAAATAAAAAACAAAAGAAAAATAAAATAAAAATAAAAAACAATATAAAAAATTATAAAAAAAAATTAAAAAAAATAAATAAATAAAAAAAAAATATAAAAAAAATTTAAAAATAAAATAAAAATATAAAAATAGTATTTTTTGGACTCAACTGATATTTGCCACGTGCACTCTGACTAGTATACCACGTTTGTATATATGTATGTTGTTGTTGTGAAAAAAACGAGGTGGTCGTGGTTTTTGCATAAGATCTCAATTGTTTATGTACCGAATTTTCTGATTTTTAAAACCGATCTGCTCCCGAATATTCCTGATATTTTAATACCTCACGCGGGCCCAGGCAATGTCGGGGGGCTTCAAAAATTTGATTTCAACATACACAAGGACAGATTGACAGAGCTTAATCGACTCCCCTATTCCTAAGCTTTCAGAAAATATATACTTTATGGAGTCGAAGATGGAAATTGTAGAAATTTCACACGGAATGACAAACCTATTTATACCCTTTTTTACTTGTGTGTGAAGGGTATAGAAAAATGTACTTAAACAAACTAAGTCGAAGTTAAAGGGGCCAACTATGAAAAAATTAAAAACACTTAAAAAGTTTACAAAACTTTAGGTTTATTTGTTGTTATTAAAAATTCTGGGTCATATATTTTTGCACAACCGGAAGTAGGGTGGAAATATATTTAAACCATAACAACCCAAGGATAAACAAAGAACTCTTGTACCACCTGACATTCAAAGTACAAAAACCACTTACTGAAAAAATAAAAAATACATTAACAAGAAACAAAGTATAACAAAAAAAATTTCAATTCATCTTAAGAACGTCTATGCATAAGTTTATGTGTTCTTAAAGAAAAATAATTATTCCAAGACTTTTGTTTTTTGGTTTAAATGCAAAATAAACCCAAAATGTTTTAAACATAATAACAACAATCCTTTATATTTTCGTTAAGAAAGCAAAACCAATTGTATATTCCCATTTCTTCTTTTTACAGAGAAAATAGACAAGACCAGAAGTGTGCCGCTTTTATGATAACTCCCACGTCTTCTATTTCTATGACTGCTGGTTTTGTTATTTGAAGCGTTTGGGGAAGTTGTTTGCTAATGGGAGCTAGAGAGTATTTTGCCAAATATGACAGTGGCAGGGGGCTTTAATTAGACTAAACACAACGCAACAGATTGATCTAAAAGTAATTTACATAACTACTGAAGGAGGGAATATATCAAATATTTTAGCAACAAGAGCCTGCAGCAAAGAAAAAAAAATAAACACAATTTTGCCAGGGCAAAAAGACTAGGGAACAAATTAAAATAAAATATTTGCAATCTCTTAAACAAACAAAAAAATATATGCCTTAAACTACTGTGGCGGATCTTGAGTACCGATTTAAAAATTTTTCCTGGTTAGTTATGTTGACACTACACCACACGAACAAACAAAAATTATGAAATCGAAAGGATTTTTAAGCAAAATAAACATAATTTTTCTAACTTTAAATTAAACTTGAACAAATTAAATCACATTTCATAGGCTTTTTAAATTAAATCTCTTTTTTTTTCTAGAATACAACAAATCAAATTTTACCTTATTTGCTTAAGCTTAAGTATTGCAGTCAACTAAAAACCATTAGGGCGTACAAACGAATTTTTCAAATGGACATAAATGGTTCCTTCATGACGATGATAATAATAATAATACTGATGATAAGCATCTTATTTAACTTCAACAAGTTTTCGAAAAAGAGAAAAAGAATACAAAATAATAAGAAAGTAAAACGTTAAATTATTAAGAATACAAGTAGATCTCCTTTTATGTTTGAATTATATTCTAGGCACAAAATCAACCACACAAAGTCAAATAGAGATAAGTACTCGTATTGTAACAGGCAAATACAGACAAACACAAACACACTAACAAATACTTATGATTATAACAAAGACTAAGCTGGAATGTTGAGTAGACAAATGATTCTACAACAAAATTGTTCGATTTAAAGGACTGACTGTGTAGTCAATACAATACACATTACAAGAGATTTTAGCTAAAATAATTTCAATGACTGAAAACCATCAGTCAGTCAGTCAGTCCGTCAGTTACTTAGTTAGTATCTATCATAGTCAAGTCAAATAGTTAAATGCTAATGCGTAGATATATAAAAAAATAACACTAAACAAAGTATGTGGCCTCCTGGTTGTAACATTAAGAGCAACATCCATGTTTAGTGTTGCTATCGTTTTAACCTTTATGCCTTTAAGTGAAGGAGAGTTTATAATATGATTTTTGGAACAATTTCTTTTAATAACAATTATCGTAATTAGCGTTTTGGTTTTCATGACACATTGTTCTGTATTTATCTCGACTATTTGAAGGCTAAAAGTTAATGGTTTGTTTATTGTTTTGCACTGCTTTGTTACGTTGCCTCCCCAGCGATTTTTGTGCTAAAAATGCTAATTAAGTGCTTTCTTTCTATTTTGTTTTGCTAAATAGGCATAAAATCCTCCTACGAAATTCTAAGAGATAAACTGAAACAAAAATAAAATCTGCTTAATGAAATATGTATTTGAAAGGGTCCTTTGCCTATTTTCAACAAATTTACAAGTAATTGATAAACATTTTGTATGTGGTATAATGGGCATATGGAGGGTAGGGGGGGTTAAAATTAATGCTTAAATAGAAATGTTTGAATAATATTAACTGCACTAGTAACTAGAGTATTATAACATCTTTAAAGTTGGTTTAAATTTATATAGAATTACTTGTTCGTGTTTTTTCTTCTATTTAATGGTAATAAGTTTAAAAAGTTAAGTCCTTTATTTAACGAGGATTTAGTTTTTAAACAATTTACGCAATTAATAAAATTAATTAAAATTTGTAATTAGACTATTAGAATTACTTATTAAAAGTTCCAAAAAGGAATTTAATAAAAGCGGTAAATAGTAAAACGAAAAAGAAAAAAATGCAAGAAAATCAAATGAAAAACAACTTACAAATTTTTGCGGCATTTTTATGTGATAATATTCGTGAGGACTCACCTAAAAAGATACAAAATAAAGACAAAATTTTAAAATTTATTTATTTGTATTTAGAAAACGAATTTGTTTAAAGTTTTGATAAAATTAGTAAAAAAAATTAATATTATAATAATTTTTATTTAAAAAGTTTTCATATTTAAAGAACAGTTTTCTTATATATTTAAAGACACGTGACCATGTATGTAATAGTTATGACAACCTTCATAAAACAAACATATTTTATATTTTCTAATAAACTAACTCCCATACGTAAGCAGGATCCACTCCTGCATGTGACACGAGAATAAATCCGTTTAAAAGTAAAATAAAATTTTTATTTCACTTTTGCAGAGTGTTAAACGTGTTAATTTTTATTCAGAATTCTTAAAAATATATATTTTAGTCAATTGCTTACAAGTTAATCAATTTCTACTTTATAAGATTTGCATGGAGATACAACAACTTAACAATAAGAAACAAATTTAAAAAAAAGTTTAACAAAATGGTTGGAATTTAACTATTTCAATATCATAATATATGTGAAAGCGACAACGTTTAATCTCTGAATATCCTACAGTAATAATAAGAAAAACTTAGAAATAGATATATATTTTGAATTACACAACCATGGAGGAAGTTAAAGCTTTTTTTAAAAATTCAAAAATTAGCTTAACTGAAAGTGGCATAATTGTACTGCTGGAAGAGTGATTTATATATGTATAGTATAAAATCATATACCTTGAGAAAGCGGGAGAGATTCTGAGATAAAACAGGCCAGCACTAAAGAGACAAGTTAGTTCAATATTAGGCGATATAAGGTTGAGAACTCAATTAAATAGCAGTCCTTAGCTAAAAAGCACAAAATGCGGAGCAGAGGACAAAAAGCACACACTTAAACAGAATGAGCTGTGTGCTGGAAAAAGATTTATTGTGCTCAATATCAGAACAAATTTATTTTCTTCCTTTAACAGTGAAAATAACGTAACTGTAAAATTTTTTTTTATTGACTTTTTTATACAAAATTGTTGTCCAGTCTCCAATACATGGTCTCTTAAAAATGTTGAATATAATGTAATAATATTATGAAAATGTCTTCGATCTTTTTATATCAATTTGTTGTTTTAATTCTTTTGAGCTAAAACAACATATTAAGTAATAATAGTTACAAAAATACCAGCCATTTTATTTTAACGTAAACGAAGGCCACCTTTTTGTGTGACTGCAAAAACAACGCAACTGACAATAAACACTATGAGATTCAACGAGTAATTAACGAAATAAAAAAATTAATTATAAATATAGAAAGCAACCATTATTTATATATGACGCTGTTATCTGTTAGTTGTTTTAATCTAGAGGGAACCACTAACAACTTTTGACTAACGAGCAAAATATTACTAATATATGTCCTTTTTTTTATTACACACATACACGGTCACATAGAAATAATAAAATTATTAACCCAGAAAAAATACTCATGGCCACAATATATAAATTTTTCATTTCTAAACTTATTCATATATTTTATACAAACTTCTTGCAAATAATACACCTGGTATATTTGCATTTAATGATTTTCTTATGGTTTTAAGGAATTCCGAATGAAAAATATAAAAAAAAATTAATTGCAACGCCTGGCTTGACATGTAAATTTGAGTTTGACCGCAGCTGAACTGTTAAATTCGACTTAAAATTTTAATTTCTTTTGGTAGTTACTTTCATTTCCAAAATTTACGCGAAATATTATTGAAATAAGTGTTGATGTGAGACTTAGTCAAATTAAATTAGAAGAAAACCCAGAAAGATGTTTTCTTGCTCTATTTCATTATGGTAAAACTGCTAAAGTCATACTTAACCCAGAACAGCTTCATAAATAAAATGCTGGCCAATGTCACTATGAAAGCATCTATAAAACTTAAAGTTCAATTCGAATTTTCTCAAAAGTAAATATTTTGACATTGGACCTTTTAGCTTTTAGCCACAGAATTACCCATCACAGATTTTATATTATACGTCATTTCTTCTTATTCTCATTTTCGACACCATCTTTAATTTTGAATTTTAACATAGTTAAATGTATTGTACTAGTCAAGCCCTATCATAGAGTTAAAAAATATCCATTTTCATTCAGACGATATTTGGATTTTAAAGTTTCTTAATAGCGTACTGTATTCTAATGAAAAAGCCCTTTCATTTGATACCAATATTATGGGGGTTAAAGCGGACAAAGCCGTAACTGCAATATTTGACTCATATATTAGCCATTTATTGTAGGACGCCATCTTGGATTTTTAATGTTTTATAGTAAACTATATTTTGTTAGTCAAGCCCTTTGATATGTCCGGTAGTATAGGAACTGAAAAATATTGATTTTCACACTTTCTGTGAATAATTTCTCCATTAAAATTTTTCTTTTTTTTCTTGTTATCTTAGCGGTCACATTTTAGCCTGATAAAAATAAAATTTCTGTATAGAGCATTAAGTTAAAACTTACCTATAAGTTTCTAAATTTAAATTTTCATTAAAGAAAAATCGCTGAACAAATGGAAACAAAAACCTTCCATTGTAAAATTTGGTTATTGTGAGTTATGTTACTTTAGCCGTTAAGGCTTGATGATGTCAGTTTCTGTGAAAAATTATATGCCTTTGTATTTCGCAAAATTTGAGTTGCTCTCTCACTTTATAGTGGTATATGTCTATCTCTCATTAATAGGGCTCCACGAAAAGCCCCCCAATGAAATAACGCCCAAACGAGAAATGAAATATTCTCCAAATTTTTTTCATAAATTTTTGGGTGTTATTTCATATGAAATAACTCCCAATTTTTTTGGGCCGTCTTTCATTTTTTTTGGAAATTATTTCATTTCTCATTTGGGGTTTTCAAATTATGAAATAATCTCCAATGAAATAACACCCAACAAATTTTTAAAATTCGGGGCTTGTTTCATAGCGTGTATAATTTGGGTGATATTTCATTTTGTATTCGGGGGTTATTTCATTTTTAAAGATTTTGGTTTTGGGGGTGTTTGTAAATAAATTATATAAAAATAGGCCTTTTACAAGAAAACTTTTAGCCTGTGAATATATTACAATATCTTTTCAAATACATAAATGATAACGTTCGGGAATTGGATGGTGCGACCTTCGTGACAGACTACGAAATTAGTCTACGGACGGCAATAAATATTGTTTTCCCTAAACCAAAAGTAATCGGTTGTTGCTTCCACTTTTGCCAAGCAGTGAGAAGGTCCATAATAAAGTGTAACCAACTGGCAGCATTTGTACATACAACGTATATTTTCTCCATCTTGATTTCATGAGCAACCATTTTGTTTTAACTATCATTTCTTACGTATAATGTATTAAGTTTATTTATGTATGTACATGAAAATAATTTTTTGGTAGTTGGGTTTCAAAAAGAAATATATTGAAAATATTAAACAATTCTTTGTCCATACTTTCTCATATCTCCATTACAGAAAATTACTGCCTTCTTTACAATATTGTAACTATAATAACGTCTCCCATGAGTTGGATTTTCAAGCCATTCGTAAAGTTATAGGATAGCTCGTTGGTGGCTGGTCTGAAATAGCTTCCATCGTATAAGGGCAAATAACTGCACTGGACTTAGTCCATTTACAAAACCAAAAGTAGTCACTATTAAACCAGCTTTGTATGTTCTTTCACCAAAAAAAATTGATTATGAATGCTGGCACACTTTCGAAGTTGTTATGAAGAAGACGCCTGTGGTCCATATTGACTTCATGAAATCCTTAATGAATCTGACTCTTATGAATTTTGGGCATAATTTCATTTTTGTTGCTGATGGGGTTTATTTCATTGGGGATTATTTCATTTTCATCATTGGGATTTATTTCATATGAAATAACTCCCAAATATTGGGGGTTGTTTCGTTTTCGCTTTGGGGTTTATTTCATTTATTTTTGGATGTTATTTCATTCACTGTTTTTGGGTGTTATTTCCAATTTTTTGGGGTTTACTTCATTGGGGATTGTTTCCTGGGTGTTATTTCATTGGGGGGCTTTTCGTGGAGCCATTAATAGTACTTCTTAAATTTTTTATTCCGCTGAAATTAAAATTTTCTAAATTAAGCGTAAACAAGAATATGAATGGAGTTGAGTAATGAAGAAAACAGAAATCATTTTACTGAATTAAAGTAGACAGCTAATTTGAGCGTATGTTAAAAAACTTCATTGTTTAATATGAATGTGAATAGATTTGAATAATATGATATTTGGCCTAGTCGAACAATGTCATTACCTAACTAAGAGCCTGAGAAGAAAAGGAGAGAACAAATACAGAGTTATGTATAATAAGCAACCGTGTGCTAACTAACCAGCTGCTAAGCGAGAGAAAGCAGCTCGTTATTTAACACACAGTTTTTTATTATGCATAGCGCCGATCAAATATGCGAAAGCTTACTCAAAATAAAATTACTGAATTTAGAATACCTTCCTGATTCTTGACTTCTGCACTTCCTCACAACGGATAATTTTGGAAAAAAACACGATGAACTATAAAAATAGTGCTGACAATGTTTTTCCAAAGCCAGTGCAGTAATGCATTAAAGTTCTATTTCTTACGGTATCTGTGACGTATTTGTTTATTAATTTTGGATATAATAGAAAAGGTAATAGCATACTATATTCATGTTGGAGAAACCGGTGGAGACGAAAGAACAAAAATCAATGGATTACGAAATTCTTAACAATTTTATATTTTTTTAAACGTATACATATGAAAAGTATACTTAACATTTTAACCAAAACCTACTAAAAATGCCAATCTTATTCAAAGCTTTAAAACTTTATGAAGCATTAAAATATTCTTTGTATTAATTTAGTAAATATTTATTAAATTAAAATAGACAAAAACTTAATCATTATAAAAAAAAAAATTTCCGAAAAAAATAAACTGATAATGATATCAAAATGTATGATAAACAAATTCCGCAACATTATAGGCAACAAGCATAAATATTTTATATTTTTTAAAACCATGTAATGTATTCATAAATCCCATATTAATTAAGTGATAAGTGAAACAATTAAATAATTAATTAATATATACATAGGCAAACAAAAATATTTATGTATGTATATCAATACATACATACATACATATGTATATGCATACATTTATAATTAAGATTGTGTGTATCAGTAATTGTTGTGAATAATATTAAAAACATTAAGTAAATATCATAAACATTAATAATCAAATAACAATAATAAAACAGAATAAATTATACACAAAATCTATAAATTTAATGATATGACAAGGGAAAATAATGGAGTACTAGGGGGAGGGGTGGAGAGTGTAAGTAATAAAAACTACACGTGTGTACGTATGTACAGCCATATGTGTTTTACCTACATTAAACAAAAATGTCTTTATAGAGACATAAACACACAACACATCCATAAAAAGGAATAATTAATAATAATGATGATAGAAAAGGAAAATATAATTATGTAAATTAAACATATTGCTCTAGGTATTACCTAGTAAACTCACCAGACACAGTAAAACCTCCGTAAGCATAAACATCTTGAAGGTAATAATTTACTTGGATCTTTGCCATTTAAGGCAATTTTATATAACAAAGAAAAATTCAGAAATGTAAAACTCAGTGGTAGTTTTGACATTTTTACTAATATTGAAATTGCGGAAATTTAATAAGAATCTGTAGAACAAAAGCCCAGAGAATTTCAAAAGCATTCCTAAGATCAACTTATGACTTTTCTCAAGTAAAAAAAATCACTGCAATCAAAATCATGTTTCTTCCCCCAACAATAACGTTGTCCACATTTACATGTATAAACTAAAATTCATTTAAATGTTTTTTTGCTCTTTTCTGGACTCGACTTGGTTCATGTTAACAATACACACTATGATAGTGTGAGACACAGCAAACACTTGTTTACACAGAAGTTATTTCCGGCTGTTAATTCAAATGCATTTTTACCAGCATTTGGTGTTGTCAACTTGTTAACAAAATCTATAACATTTAACTGAATATTGATCTAGGGTAAATATAAGTGTTACTCCGCACAAATAATCAGCCTTATTGTCATTGGCGTTGTCGTATTTTTTGGTACCGTGTAATATTTACGACAATGTAAAATGAATGAGACCTTGTCGCATTTCTGTCGTTTTCAACACAAAAACGACACGAAAACGCCAATGACAATAAGGCGAAATATATATTTTTTTTAATTTACTTCTTGATAAGGCGACCCCTAAATTCAGCAAGAGAAAAGTATATCGTTGGTCACTTTACAGGAGAAGACAAAAACGTAAGAGAAACTGTATTATTATTATGTAACTTCTTTTATAAAATTGCTTGTAACTGTTAGTTTTAATACTAATGCATTCAATTTTTGTGTCAAGATGTTTTTTTGTGATATATATTGGCATCACTAAAACACTTAACTTCGTAAAAATAATACGAGTTATGACCTTGCTACCTGTGACCATCGATATGTACTTCTTTTCATATTTTAAGATAAACATTATTTTTAAGTTATTGTGTATAAATTAATAGAACAAGCGCCTGTTGCTCTGAGTGTGTAGACAAAAGATCGTCGCGTTATTCCCCAGAACCGAGCAGTTTTCGTAATTTTTACATACACGAGACGAATGTCAACAAAACTTAAACGAAAGGTGCAAGAAACTATGATTTCGTTCAGTTGTATGCCAGGTGAATTTACAGCAGGCGACAACATTCCTACAACAAACACCAAAAGAATTGGAAACTGTTAAAACGAAAAAAAAAATAATAAAACAAATTGTTTAATTTTAATTAAAATTTTATTTTTATAAATGTACAAGAAAATTTTTAAAATAAAAAAGTATTTACAATATAAATTTCGGCTAGTTTATATCACAAATTCATGCTTTTTAAAATAGTTTCACAATTTCCACAAAATAAAACCATTAGGACAAACGCAATTTTGCATTTTCTAAAGTAAAAATGTTAAATATTTCCCAGCAAAAAAATCTATGGCAAAAAGTGAATTTGCTGGGTTTCAACTGGTAACGAGGTGATTAAATTTAAGAGAAGACACTAATGATTTTAACATTAACGTATCATTGTAGATCATGTGTTTACATGAATATTTTAATGAACTGCACTCTATTTTAACAAGTGCACAGAACTCATGCATAAGTGGTGAAAAGCATCCGCTGTTACATTCGTTAATTAACAACACCATAAAATTGTGCAATCAAGTGTTTGTGCAATAAGGCTTTAAGCACACACTATACCAGCATGGTGGTACAAAATTCTTTTTTTACCCAAAAATTGTGTGGAAAAGTTTGTAAAGAATAACGAAAAAATTTGTGCTGAACTTATTATTACTATTATCCTAAAACGAAAACGAATTAGGAGCAAAGAAAAAACGTGTTTGGATGAAGAAATGGCTATGAATTGGCATTTATATTTCAAATGTTGTATTTTTTTGATGTTTATGCCTTGACGATTTAACTTTTATGAGCTAATTTTGCCACACACGACTAAATCATGCTGGTACAATCAAAAAAATATCAAACTATTTTTGATAAAGCACCATCAGCTGGTACAATCACACCACAACCTCAAACGCGGTCAATCAGCTGGCACAGTCACTTGATTACACAATTATTATGGTGTTGTGTATGGGCCCTATAAGATATATTTCATGATGTTGCATTAATTTTTAAGCACATCATTTATGACAAACTGCTTGGCATTTAGAGAGTCATTTATAATTATTGCTTTTATATGATTGATTTAGAAGTCTTTAGAATTTAATTCGTTTTGCACTGCTAACAATTTTTTTGCTGGGTTTGCTTATTTTAATTATAACTTGTATTTGACTTATTTACCGATAAGGTATTGCACAAATATTTATTTTTATATTTTTTTTCACGAATTTTATCACTTTTATATATTTTTTTTCATTTAACTTGCATAAAAATTAATTTAAAAGTAAACAAAATTTGATATAGTGCCGATCAAACTAAAACGAGTAAAAAACACTCAGCTGATGTGAATTCGTATTGGTTGTTTGCTAGCTTTCAAATTAGCTTATATAGTTTCCCTACACTTTGAATATTTTTTCACTATAATATGTGAGGCCCTATGCTCCTTATAGGAACGACGGGAACATATATATATATATATATATATATATATATATATATATATAATATGTGTACGTTGAAATGAGAAAGGTAAAGAGGGAAAACAATTTTTTTGTATACAAAACTATTGTTCACAAATTTTCTACCAGTGCACATTAGTTCTCTTATTTGAAGAAAAACGGTTTACACTTATTTTGTTGTTGTTCGTTTTATTTGGGATTTATGGTACATATCGTTTTTTTTCTTCTTTTTTTTTTGCAAAATCTTAATAAATTATTCATAAATTCCAAAACATCCAGAATAAATAAGTAAATGAAGCATACAATGTAAATAATCTACAAATATCTAAGGCATTTTATGTTACATAAGTAATTACTGCAACAATAAGGGACAAAATTATAGTCGGTAGTAGCTTGCGAAAGCATATAAACAAATCTTTAACAACTAGTTACTATAAGTACCTTTTTAGTTACTTACAAATTGAGAATGTTACCGCGAACCTCTAAGTCTCTAAGATATGTAATTATTATAACATATCAGCATGTACATATAGCGTTACTCATCAACAATTATAAGTTTATGGATAAAAATATACACACGTAAAGAAATTAAGGAAACCCAAAAATATTGTGCAGTTTTTAAAATCCAATATTAAACGGTAAACAGTTAAAATATCTAAAAAGACAGAAGTAATAATTTAAATCCTTTAACCCATTTTTCGCCGCACCAAGTTCCTGTTGACCGATTTGCATAAAATTTTTTTTTGAACCTGGTTTTTTGCTAATTAAGAAAATTCCAAACTTTGAACTGAGTGGTTGTTGTAGTTTCCTAGAAAATGAGTGGTAATTTTAATTACCATCGGCGAAATATGTATACACGTATGAAATTTTAAATAAGTAACTTCAAAGCATTTTGCTTATTACATTTTATTTCAAGAGTATCTAGAAAGAATTTTATTTATTGCATTTTACTTCAAGGGCTAAAAAGCATTTTATTTAATGACAAAAATTTATTATGGTAAATTTTAAAGCATTTTGTATGTAGGTGCATGTCGCACTCTTTACACATAAATGGAGTGTGACTGTGGCTTTGCTTACACCGTCGTTTTTTACCCTCTTCGTACTTTACAATAACATGTTGTTGCACTTTGCTACGTTTAGACCTTGACTCCTCTGCTCCCATTTGCTGTCCGTCTGTATCCTCGCAAACAAGAAGTATTCTTGCGATTTCCGACTGAAATTCTAGTTGTGTTTTACCTCGACCTTTTCCTATTCTGCACACAAAAGTCTGCAACTTTCAAGCATTTACTACAAATGAGTTCACAGCATTCGAAAATGAGGACCACCACTTCTTGCCTCTGACATTTATACGGTAGTTCAATATTTTATTGTTTTACATTTACATACTTATGACATTTGCGGTTGTAACGTCGGGCAGTTGTACATCAATACATACATATGTATATCCATTAGATAAAGCCAGAACCCACAACTTGAAGCCAAAACGAATGGGCTTATTTCTGATGTACATTTTGCTCGAATGCTTTCCAAAGTATCGTACCATTTGCTCGTCAATTGACAAATGCTCACTGAAAATTCCAAACTGTACATACTTTTTATTTAATACACAGAGTAAAGATCTCATTTTGGCAAATCGGTCATTTGTGTCTAATTCCTTTTTATTACTGACATGCAGAAATTTCTTTATCCACTGAAATTCAAAACGTGTAATGGTCTGTTTTACAATTTGAACACCTAGGTTTGGCTGCTGACTCCAATAGTTTTCATATTGTGGGACAGTGTGATGAATCGTCGCAACAGTTGAACTGTGCATTATTGTCTAAAACATTGTTTTGTTTCGTATACTCATTGGTGTTCACCACTATCACTTCCATAATTAAGTTGTTTTTGTTTCTGATGGAAAAAAAATTTACATGCATGTACATACATAAGCCGCACAATTAGGCATACGTTTTTCGCCAATGGTAATTATAATCACCATTAAATTTTATTTTATATATTGTGTATTATTTGTTTTTTATTTGGAGTGAATAGGACTCTAAAGAGGAAAGTAAACAATTATTTTCAAAAATATAGACTTATTTGCTAAACATTATATGATATTCGTTTTTTATCTCCTTGTATTTTTATATCCTTTTTTTAACTATTTCTAAAAGTTCCAAATAAAAAAATATACAGCGAAATGTACAAAACAAAGAATTTACAAAAGAAATATCGCTCTAATTAATTGATTTGAAAGTGTATTTTATATAAAAAATATTTCATTTGTCTGTTATGATTAGTAAAAGTGATGGTAATTATAATCACCGGTCGGCGAAAAATGGGTTAAAGAACTAGAACAATAAAATAAGTAAAATAAGAAATAATCCTGATGTGTAGAGATATGAGCGAGACCAAAAAATATACAATAAAAGTTTTAAATAAAGCAGCATCAAAATAATAGTGTTGGTTACGACTTGACAATTTGGTGAATTGTCTGAATAAAATTGGAAATATATGAAAGAGGTGCAAATCTAGCCATTATACAAATTTTGATATGCATCCCTATTAAAAAATTTTTTTTTCTTCCCTAGAAATTTTTTCTTTCCCTGATATCAATCATGAACAACTATTCAATCATGAACAATTTTTTTTATCATTACCAGCGAGTGTCCGCGACATCGTGTGCGTAGTTATTTCGATTAAAGACAGCCTATATGCTAATCTAGGTTGTTATCTGTCTGTGTACCAAATTTTAATAAAAAATCCAGACATTTATATTAATTATATTAGTAGCATTACATGCTTTGCTGTATTTTATATATGAAATTCTGTTCTCTTATTAAAAACAAAAATGAGAGAAAAAAGAATCAGTTCTTCGAATTTTTCCTAAGTAGTTAACTCGACCATTTACGGTGGGATTGTCCACATTGGCTTTACGAAATATTCAATTTTATTGATTTGCCACGCCCACTTTTTGCTTTTTTCTACAAACCATCTACACCTGAGAAGCTATTAAACAAAAAATAATGGTTAAAATCGGTTCAGTGGTTTCCGAATACACTTATTACACACAAAAATTATAAATTGCTTTTATATATATATTATAAATGATTTTTTTCACTACCGAATTTTAGCAGATATTAGAATGCATAGTAAAATAAGTAGTTCTAGAACATCTATACAAATTTTTGCTTCGAATGGAATTAGAAAATCAATTTTCACTTCTAGTTCAGCATAAAATTAAACGTAATTTCATCATCATAATAGTTCATAACTATACCCAACTAAACAAGTAAGAGCGCTATATTCGGCCGTGACGAATCTTATATACCCTTCACAACGTGTAGTCATGCAATAACAGTAGTTTGTATCACCATTCATCCCATATGAAATACGTACATACATATAAAAAACATATATATTTAAAAACATCCCATTGTAAAATTATAAATTTACGTATGTATGTTAAAAAAAACAAAAATAAAAAAAAAATTTAAAAAAAATTAAAAAAAAATTTAAAAAAAAATTAAAAAAAAATTAAAAAAAAATATTAAAAAAATTATTAAAATATAAATAATAAATATAAAATGAAAAAAAAAATAAAAAAAAACATTAAAAAAAATATAAATAATATGTTAAATAAAAAATAAATTAAAAAAAAAAATTAAAAACAAATTTTTTTTTGGGTCAGCTGGGATTCGATGCCACGTTTTCTCTAACCAGTATACACGTTTGTATGTATGTATGTTGTTGTTGTAATGTTGTTTTTGTGAAAAAAAAATCGAGATGGTCGTGGGTTTTTGCTCATATCTCAGTTGTTAATCTACCGATGTTTCTGATTTTCAATACCGATCTACTCCCGAATATTTCTGATATTTTAATACCTCACCCGGGTCCAAGCGATGTCGGGGGGCTTCAAAAAGTTGATTTCAACATACACACGGACAGACTGACTGGGCTTAATCGACTTCCCTATTCATAAGCTTTCAGAAAATATATACTTTATGGGGTCGGAAATGAAAATTGTAGAAATTTCACACGGAATGACAAACCTATATATATACCCTTTTTCACTGTTGTTGTTGTTGGACAAAATTAAAAAAGAAGCAAGAGCAACCATTAATAAATGGCTAAAAAAATATAAAAAATACTCTACAGCGGAGGAATGGTAAATATGCAAAAACTTTTTTTGAGTCAAGAGCAATCGCTGCCGCTTATGCATATATATAAAAAATAAATATTTTTGTAAGTATATGCTTATGAGTTAGTAACGGGTCATTGTTGAATGCAGAAAAAGTATAACATCTTCTTTATGACAGCAGATTTCCTTCAAAATTCTAGATGGTAACAAGGATATCAACACTTCAAGCTTTAGCCGGACTACAAATTGAACATTATAAGAAACTAGCGAACCTCCTGCACACTTCGTAGTGCAAAAAAGGAAATAAAAAAATCAATTCGAACTCATTTAAATCACTAAAATGGCTATAACTTATGAATCAATACGCAGACAGAGAACGTTTATGCATAAAACAAACAAACAAAAATCGGTTCACGCATTCTAGAGAACATCAATTACTAAGACAATGCAACTTATTTGTACGTATATAGATTATATATATTAAATAAAAAAAGCCTTTTAATTCATTTCTTATTTTGTTTTGCCGTACCGTCTTAACAAACGCGTCTATACAATCACGTTTTTTTAATAGATGATGTTTATTAAAATTTGTATTCAACTAACAAAGCTTTAAATAACATTGATAATAAACTGAAATGACTGCAAATGACAAATTGTGATAATTTTATTAAAAACACTGATAAATAAAATAAAGACAACAGAAAAAAAATTAGAGATTTGTTTACTCAAACTTTTTAGCACACAAGGAAATGATTTAATTTAGTTAAAAACAATCGTACAAAACATACATTCATATGAAATAAAATATTAGGGGAAATATTTAAAACCACAAAAAAGCCCCAAATGCACATACTTACATATTATTCTATATCAAAGAATTTTGTTAGGCCAACAAACAAAAACCCGGTAGACAGACAAATTACTATTGAACACACAAATGTATGCTACAGAAAACAAACAAAAAAAAAAACTCAAAACAATATAATGACTATGATTGTGAGTAAAAGCAAAAGTGAACTAGAGAGAGAGAAAGGAAGAACAAAAATACCGTATTAATGTAAGAGTAAGTTTTGTTAGTTTCATGTGTGTTTGGGGAGCACTTGTTGTAGCAACATTGTGTGTTCATGTCAATACGGTTTGATAAGCATCGCTTGCATGCAAGTGCTTGTATGAGTGTGCATGTGTGTTTGTGGGCATTAGTTTATATTCAAAAATTATTTTGGTAAAATTGAGTTGCATGCAATTGAATTGTACTGTTTTGTTGCATTAAGTGGCATAAGCAAAAAAAAAAAAAAAAAAACAACAACAAACAGAGCAAATACATACAATACCACAATTATATTTCAAATGTATGGCAATATAGCATTTGTATGCAAATTTATGAGTGCATGTGTGCATGAGTAAACCAGTATTTATGGATATGTGATAACGAGTGTATTTGTGTGCACGAAAATGTGAAATTTAAGGTAACTAACAACAAGTAGCAAAACCAACCAACTAACAGGCATAAACATACATTATTCTAACATTTACAGTGAACAACAAGGAAAAAAAGGAACTTGATAAAATATATGATGTCTTTAGATCTTCTTATATACAGATCAACATCAAAACTACTGAAACAGAAGATTACATTGGGCTCTACTGAAAGATTTCAACGCTTTTAATTTGTCGTTTAAAGAACATCAAACGTTTTTTTATATTCTAAAGAAAAAAAGATATTGGGGTTTGAGTTGCCAGTTATAATAGCTTCTGTCTATACTGTTTTATACTCCAATGTTGCAGTAGACTTAAAATTTTTTTTTTGTCATACATATTGCTGTTGAAATTCTATCAGTTTATTTGAAAGGAATATCATATGTTTACTTTTTTATTTATTCTTGTACTCCAACACAACTGTTCATATTTATGTTTCATTGTCAATAACATCATCTATTTACAAAATATTTGGTAGATTTTGTTTGAAAAATTTGTATTCAATCATAAAAGCCAGTGCAATAGATCGACAAACTTAAAAGATGGAATAGGTGGACGGACAAATAGATAAATTGAAAAATAATATTATGCAGCTGATGCTGCTCTGAATGCTGCAACGAATCCAATGACAAAATAATTTATGTTTCTATTCAATTTAAGTATAAGCACATTAAATTGACGCAAATTTGTTTAAGGTGAAACAACATTTCAGGCATAAGATTTTAAGAAACTGAACTTTTTTTTTTAATAACGACAATGATTTCTAGGCCCAGACATTTTAAGAAGCATTTAACTGTATAATTTTTACACTTAAATCACTAAATAATTAGAATTTTAAAATATACACAGCATTAATCCGTTTACGTGTGAGATAAAAATGCAACAACAAAACGATGCGTTAAGAATAATTTTTTAGCCTGACAAGTCATGTCTGTTTGTTGTTTATTTTCCTGTTACCTTAAAATCTTTGTTCATAGAGATACAATCCATTGATTTGGGTTATAATCAGCCCATAATTTCACCTTGTCCACATAAATACGTCCTTCCGAAATTTTAGTTTAACGTTCGTAAGTGTCTTTAAAATATTGGTATAAGTCAGTTCAATATTAGTGCTTGCTTCTTTAAAAAAACACCTTGCTTACGTGACTTTAGTGTTTAAATTTATGATTTATGTCAAAACTGAAATTACCTTTCCCTTTAAAACCTAAATTTAAAATCGTACTTCATAGAGCCATATTTATTCTTAAGGTCATTGTTTAATTAGAATTTGGCCCCAATTTGATTTCACGACGAGCGTAAATATTTATTGTCATCGAATTTATTACCCATCACCATTTTAGAGCCATTAAATTTGTCATTTTGAATTCTAAAAGCATTAAAAATTTTTCCTCTCCAAATATACGTATGCGTAATGGGCAATTAATTAAATTGATATCACTTATACGACCAAGTATGAGAGTGCGTTTTTTTTTTGCTTTGTACTCTTAATTTGCATTTATTGATTTTAAAAAGCAATTTGCACCCCATCTCCAATTGAAAAGCACCCAGCTGGGATAACAGGTTGGGAATGCTAAGCAACCAACTGTGAAAATATTGAAAAATATTGTTTGCTTTTGTGCCACCATAAGAAAAAAAAATAAAACATTATAAAAACATCTACATAAAGCCAAACGCTAAATCTTAATCAATCTGAGCCAACAAAAACTTTTTTAAAAGATGACAAAGTTTAAATACTAAGACAAAAGTCAACATTAATTTGACTTTCAATCAATTTAACAAGAAAAAATATTTTTATGTTGGATATCGTGTAGTTTGACTAACCTGATACATAGGCTGACTGACAAAAAAATTTACAAAATAGATTTAAAACAACAAACAAAAAAAAAATTATGGTTGGATTGCTAACACATATTGTGCCCTAATGCTCTTGTTTTTAGAATTTACCAACCGGCCAGTTCAAAAGCCAGAAAATGACATACACATGAATAGGTTTTGTTTGCAACAAAAGTTGCACAATGCTAATAGCTAATTTCACAAAAATCAGGACGGTCTGCCTTCTCCTCAATGTCCAGTTTCCAAACAAATCCTACATGTAGCTGTATGATTTGTTTATATTTGTTTTTGGGCTTTCTAAACTTCTTAACAGCTAGATACATAAAGTCTTGTGTAAGTGCAAGTGTATGTGGGTAAATGTATTTGTGGTTGATTTTTTTTTCTTTATTTTTTTGCGGCTTGACTTTATAATACCAATGTCAACAGCACAAGTGTAGAGAACAGAAAAGCAGCATTAATAACATCATTATCATTGACTACCACTATTACAAACAGCAGCCGAAAAATGACTCTACATCATTTGGCATCATGTGAAACGGAAGTAGTAAAAAGTTGTTGTGTGTAGTAGTGGCTTTTACAGTTGTTTTGTTACATTTTACAGTAAACTGATCCCTTTCAAACATTGAAATTGTAACCATTGCCAAAAGTTTGGAAAAGGAAGAGAGAGAGAGATAAAATAATTGATTTTTTTTTTGTTGTAGCATGTGTTACAAAGGCAAACAAACATCTAACCCTTTTTTGTAAACACATAAAGGTTACAACACCAATTATAAAGACAAAAGACATAGAGTGTAGAAAGTAGAATGTAGTTGACCATAAAGGGGTTAACATGCTAGACAAGATTAAAATGGGATAAATTACAAATAAACTATTTTCATTTAACATTCCTAAGAACTATGTTTATTTTATTTAGCTTGTTATAAGTATAATAAAATTTAACTTGAACTGTTTATTCGTTATTTTACTGAACGTTAAGATACAAAGCCAAATTGGTAAAACTATTCTAAACTCTATAGCCCATAATGAAAGTTTCATACTAAAGTTGTTTTATTTAAAAAACGCTTTTTAAATAAAAACCTCTTATTAGCAGTCAAATCAATTTTAAATCAAAACAGCATGAAATGGGTGAAACGTAAAATGTGCCAGCTGCTTCAAACAAATTTTTTAGCAAATAGAAACCATAAATACGAAAACAGAGAATAATAAGGAAAAAGTTTTTTTTTTTACATTTTTTAAAAAACTAAAACGAACAAGCAAGAATGTTATATTCGCCCGTGCCTTTACCATTTTGTAAATAGAATAGTGACCACAGCGTAACTTAATTTCATATTTAATGTTTGATGACATTTTGCCGTATTATTTCCGACAACATATTCAATTCTGAATTTTTACTCCATTTTGTATTTGAAAGTTAAATGTGTTCGAATAGTCTAACCCTTTCATGTGATAGCCATATTGATAGGGTCGAAAAACAAACGATTTGTCATTTTGTTAAGGACACCAATTTGAAATTAAACTTTTTCATAACTTATTGTATTGAACTGGTCAAGCCCTTTTATTTGATACTAATATTATGGGGTTTAATTTTTTCACACTTTCTAATTATTAACAATTATTTATGACTAGAAAAGCCAGGCGCGCGTTGCTACGCCCCTTTATGAATAAAAATGCATTCTGAATTTTAATTGAATATCAAGTGAAAAAAGCTAAAAATTATAACTTTTTTTAATGGGCGTGGTACTGCCCAGTTTTCTAATCAAGAAATTGTATAGTCATTACAACTCAATATGTGTGCAACGTTTCACAAAAATCGGTTCAGAGTAAGTACCTCAAAATTATAACTTTTTTATGGGCATGGCCCCGCCCACTTTTTCCACCCATAAACACTCCCTGGTATGTGTACAACAACTTGCCAATGTTTGAGTCCGATCGGTTTTACAGTTTCGGAGTCTATAGCTAACACACACACACACAGGGTTTCACTCTTATATATATAGGTGATTTTATCCGTTTAAAAACATCCCATCGTAAAATGTTAAAATAATTTAATGTATGTCTAGATCAATAATTTAAAAATATTTTTTTTTTTTGCCTCAGTCGGAATTCGAAACAAGTTTCGCTCAATGCAGTATATCACGTTTGTATGGAACTTGGTGGTCTTCCTCATCTCTTAGTTGTTTATAAACATATTTTTCTGATTTTCAATACCGATATCTTCTTAAATATTTCTGATATATTAAACCACACTCGGGTCTAAGCGATGTTGGGAGGCTTAAAAAAACTGATTTCAACATACACACGGACAAACGTGAAGGGACTAAAAAGTTAAATTATAAAAAAAGCCTCTTAAAATGGACAACTAATATTTATTACAGAACAATAAGCAAAGGGACGGCAAAGCTAACTAAAATAGATCAATAAAAATGTTTTCAAACTTTGCATAACTAGGAAGCGCTAATTTTGATGGTTTTAGCCAAATAAGACCAGTGTTATAATTAAAATGCACTTTAAAGCTTCTCCAATTTATTTGGATTCATTTCTAATAGCCTGATATCATGGCCCACAAATTATGGATATTTTTACTAAACTTGATTTTTAAACTAAAAAGTTTAAGAAAACAATTGGTTTAGTAAATTAGGAAATATGCAAATGAAATCAAATGAGCCCTCAATTATAATCTCAAATATTTGCAAATGCAACGAAAAATGAATGATTTAGCAAATAATTTTTTTTAACTCTACCCAATTCGCTTCGAGTGTTTAGGAAAATTTTGACTTTGGCAAAGATGTTAATGAAACATGACCGTTAAATGTTGCGTTGCACAAAAACCAAATAACACAGCAAAAAAAAATAAAGAACAAAAAAATGCAACCATTACAGATAAAGTAACAGTAACAAAAAGGGAATCATTTCAACAGGCCGACCTCACCATATCAACCAACATGTGCAACATAGCATCATTGTCCTGCCGTCCGCATCATCATATTGCTAGTAAAGTGGTGCATTGTTATTTTTGATATTTACTTCGTTTCAACAGTTTGCAGGAGTTAAGTTGTTGTTATAAACTGCAATCTGTTTGCGGGTTAGTGACGCTGATGATAGAACACAAGTATGTATGATAATGTGTCGTGGGGCTGCCAAGCATTGTTCATTTGGTTTTATGCATATTTGTTTCATTGGTTTTACTTAACCTTTTTTAGACCCTTCCCGCTCTTATTGTAAAACGGAAAATTAAGACTGTTAACCGAAAAAAAACAAGAAATAAACATAAAACATAACAAATCTGTAACCGAAAAATCTCCACAAAATTGTGGCTTAAAATTGCATTTATCCACCCATACTAACGGGGCACTTGTAGAAATGTTTTCCTACATGCATGGTAAATGAGCAGTGCAGGCAAAGCCTATGCAACTGCTCAATGTAAAAGTCAAAGAGGAAAATCTGATAAAATTAAAAAAAAAGAAAAAAAAAACTACAACAAAAGTATGTAAGATTGTATATAAAACTATTACATTTACTTGAAGTGACTGCCAGGATTAAAAATACAAAATGTCACTAAAAATTTTGGTTGTTTTTAAAGTTTCCTATGAGTTTTAGTTTCCTTTGAGTTTTTCCTTTTCTGTTCTTTACTTCTTGTGTAAAATCCATAAATTTAGTTTTGATGTTGTCGTTATATTTTAGCATTTTGAATTTTGGCTGACTGGACCTGACTGGACCTTTTGCAACTTTTAAATTCAAACCGGAAAAGCAGATTTAATGTTTCTTGTTTTTTTTTCTTTCTAAAACAAAAACCACTTGTTTAGAGTTGTTGCCTTTGGTTGTGTGTTGTTTGGGCATTTGTGAATAAGTACGTGCTTCTTAACTTTTCATCTGTTTTAATCTCTCTCTGTTTGTGGGCTTATTCTACTTAATATTTGTGGTTATATTTTGTATACTTTACTTTTACATTAGAGTTTATACAATGCATGTAAATACGTTTGTGGATAAGCTCAAGTGAATATTTGTCAATGTGTAAACAACAGTGTGTGTGTGTGACGCAGACTTAAAAGAAAACTTTTTAGTGTGGTTTTTCAGATTTTTTTTTTAACATTTTAGTTGGGCTTTTAATGCGGTTTTTCTTACGCTGCTTTAAGATTTGCACTTTGCTGAGTTTAAAATAAGAAAAAATAAAATACGAAAAATAACATATACGAAATGGAGCATAATGCAGTTTAAAATGTTGCTTTCTTGAACTTAAGAAATCTTTCTTAATTTAAATGAAAGAAGCATTCAACCCAATTTTATTCTCTTGCTGCCAAATGCATATGGTTGGTCACAATTAGAAAGGCAACTTAAATAATTGTAACATTACAGGGGAAGGCAAAAGCGTAGAAAAATAGAAACTGCATTTTTATGATGTAACTTCTTGTGTAAAAGTGCTTGTAAAACTGTTATTTATGATACTATTTTATTAAATTTTTGTGTCGAGGTGTATTTGTGTGAAATGTATTGGAATCACTGAATAACGTAATTTCGTAAAAAATACGAGTTATGGCCTTCATACCTGTCACCATCAATATATAGCTTTTTTATTCTGTTTGCAATATTAATTTTTACAATATTAATTTCCGACTCCATAATGTTCGTTTGTAAGTGTGCTGATTGAAATCAACTTTGAAGTAGATGCTAGTAAATGTCATACAGACCTGTATGTGGTACCAATCTTTTACGAATATCCGGGAAATAGTCGCTTTTAAAACTTTCCAAACTTAAAAGAGGAACGGTATGTGTATGTAAACAACGGGCTTGGCAAGCCTAATATAACTCATTGTAAACAAATTTAAGATCCTTGATGGCCGCCACTTCAAAATGGTGTAAAATACACTCTAGTAATTTAAAAAAAAATACGAAAGGACTTTAATACAGTTAACATTGTAAAAGTAATACTCCAAGATGACACCCTTAACAACATGGCGGATAATTTTTTTCTTAACTTCGTCAAAATGGTTATCAAATAAAAGGGCTTGACAAGTTAAATGGTGTACTTTGCAAAAAGCTCCAAATCAAAGATGGAGTCGGATATAATAAAGCAATATGGCGTAAAGCAATAAATTGGATATCCAGGCTAAGCTGTGGTCGCTTTCCTATGAATTATAGAATAATGGAGGCTATTACCAAATTATGCACGGTCAAATATTTTTATTTGTATATAATTTTTTTAATTCAAATTACTTAAGGAAAAAGTCTTCGGCATTGGCGAAGGAGTAATTTATGACCATAAAAATAAGTGCTTATCTGAGTCCCAATTTGTCAGCGAGCTTGCTAGGAAGGTGCCCACAATGACATCGCCGTTGTAAAGCACTGGTTTAAGGTGCCAATTTGTAAGTAGTGAAGAATCGAATTTTAGTACTTTCCGCCCACTATTTAGTATTAAGCGTTTTTGCTGGCAAAAGCATATCTCTCTCGGCTGTCGAAAACAAAATTCTTATTCATTCGTTTAACATATAAGTACATTTCCTAGACATTTTTCTACATTTTTTTTTTGAATTTCAAAAACTATTTAATGTTTTGTTTTCTAAACAATTTGCCAACAAAAATTTGCATGTCAATGCCATGAAATTGTTTTGTCATAAATTTGTTTTCTTTTGTAGTTGTTATTGTTGTTTAAAGACCCAAAAATAATATGAAAGTGACATAAAATAAAACTTGCAACATAAATAAATGTCTGTTGTTGAAAACATTTCCGTATTTATTTTATTTTTATTATATTTTTTTTTTTTTGCTTTTCGTTTCCAAAAATTTTCATCGTATAAAAATGAATGATAAATATTTGATTTGTTTTGGCATGATATGTCAGGATAAAAATTCTCATCATCATTTCCGTTTTATATTTATGTACAGACAAACATACATGTTCACATCGATGAGTGTGAGGTAAATTGTAATGGGGACAATAAGTATTAATGTGGGTGCCAAAGAATATGGTCAGTTTTTAAATATTTAATATTTCTTTGCCATTTGATGATGTAAAATTAAAAATGCATAAATGTGTGAGTGTGTGAGTGTATAAGTGGTCCTCGTAATGTGTGTCTGTACAGTATTTTATATGCACCTGATTACCATGACAAACAAACCAACGAAGGACCAAAGCACTCACTAAGTACATGAACTACGTTATAGTGTTTTCATACAGCAACAAAAGTCATGTAATAAAATTCATATTTACAGGTTTATAAATATAAAATTTACCCACAAAAGCACAAGGAGATGATGACAATACGAGAATTTATTTATAAATTTACAGATAAAGTTCGGCCTGAACTGCTTTGTGAGCATTTTTGTAGGTTGTCTTTAAAAATTTTAATATATTTTCACAATTGGAGATAATGGCAATTGTAAAGGATATATGTTTAAGGGAGATTTGGAAAAAATAGTCCTCAGGTTTACCAGTGAAAAACATTGATAATTATAGCACAAACGTATATGAGGGCTTTTTATTAAATACTTCGCCATGAATGACGAGTGAAGTAACATATGTTTGTTATTACGTTTATAAGTATCGCTTAATTTTTGTGACCATCCCAAAAATTATATGTACATTTTCTGAATTCTCGAAGAAAGCCGTTTAACCCGAGAGATATGAGATATGAATGCAGTTAAATGTATTAAACAAACAAAACACACCTAACAGCTAAGAAAACTAACACTAAACAAAACATTTAGAGCAAAAGAAAATTTTGCGGTCAGATTAATTGGGGAATATGTAGCAATCTATAAGCAAATGAAATAGTAATATTAGTTCTGTCTTCTTGATCAACAAATTGAGAATCACTTAATTGCAACTCAACATTTATAAGTGTTTTTATTTTCTAATAAATAAAGACTGAAATTGTGATGACTAGTAAACATTTTTAAATTAAATACTGTAAATGTATACCACTGCAACCTTTCAAAGACGTTAATAAGCCTTGAATATAAAAATAAGAATTTTGTTTTTGAAATAATTTAAAAATTAATTGGAAATGTTATGTTTACGACGTTTTCTAAATCATAAAAATTAGTACCAAAATTTATTATATCAAAATTATAACTTTTCAACCTTTAATTGTTATTTAAATTTTTATCACATTTTTTTTTATTGTTTGTTTACAAATATTTTAAACTGCACATCTGTCAAGATTTAATTATCGATAACTTTGTGGTTAGCACCGATACAAATTGTCTTACCCAATAACAGTTCTTCTTTTCAGTTGCGTTACTAGTTGCTAACTTGTATGTTGATGGCCGTTGAGCAATTAAAATTAAGTTGTTATTCATAATCGACAAAATAGAAGACATAATTTTTATTATCGCTGCCAATTAAATTATTTTTTATTCGAAAGTGTAAAACATGTTTCAATTAAAAAGATGAATATCTTAATTCTAAGACATAAACAAAAATATGTCTAGAAAGCACTTTTATTATGAAACAGTTTATAGTCAAAAAGAAAAACGCCCAAAGTGATGTTGAGGCATATAGGTTTAATTAAATTAAATAATAAAGACCGACAAAAAAATTATTTTGTTACGGCTACATACTCATTTGAAAAATTTTGATTAAACTTTAACACTTGAGAGAACGAAAATAATTCGTTGCAGAAATCCACTGTATAACATAAAAAAAAATCATCAGCATTTGTCGACTAATAATTATAAGTATTTAACAGCTTTTTAAATTACAGTTTTGACCGCACTATACAAATTTATATGCAGTAAGATCTCTACTAACGGACACCTCTTGTAGTCGCTTTCTTTTTCAAATGTTTTAAGAATTATTTAATCTCTGCTAGAGGGGCACTAAGATTGCCGGACGCGGACACAGAAAAATACAATAAAAAAATTTATTTTTGTTCTTAGTTAAACCATAACAACAAACATATTTTTTTTTTATTTGACAGTAAAGTGCATCTAATAAGGTGGCCAAAACTAACCAGCTGATTTCAAGCCGAATTAATAATATTTTCGACCTCGATATACACAAAATAATTCCTATTTGATGGCAGTGTCTGGACTAAACATTATTCAACAAAAGGTTTAGATGTTGACATGATATACATATTTTAAAATTGCCTGAAGCAAAAATTTAGAGACCATTCTAATGAATTATACAAAAAATTGAAGCAATAAGTTATGAAATCGAAAAAGTATCTGATTTTGTTATATTTTATTTCTGTTTATATGTTAGGTTAGGCTAGGTTGAAAAAAAAAGGGGCAGGTATACACTTATGCTTAATTGTCACGCTGTGCTCTTTAAACGGACGAAACTCAATTAATAAAAAACCATAATCCCAATTTTCTAAAAAAAAAAATCGACCAGATCAAGAACTCAGTCCATTCAATAAATTCCTTAGGGATTTAGTTCCTGTCAGTGTCCGACTACAGAAGCTTTAACTGTATTTACGTCTTGTTTTATTAACACTAAATTTGCGTACGTATTTATGTGGGTATATTAATATTTATGATGGAATATATATAGAACGAAAAACGTTGGCAACAGGAAACTGAATGCATCAACAGTTTTAAAAAAAATGTCAAGTTAATGGTTGACTGTAAATGAAGATTGTGGTTGTATGGCTGTTGTTGATAATGTCAATGTAGTGTTCGGATTGTTTTTTATTTATTTATTTTATACATAAATTATAGTCCACAAATAAAAAATTTAGTTTTTAAACTAATCAACATTTATTTCTTAAAATTCATAATGTCATGCTAAATGTCAAAAATTGTTAAAATTTATTTTAAACGCAAGTCATTGCATTTTCTAACACTCACTCTTAATTTCTCTAGCATTAAAAACCAATGTGTATGTGTGTGGAAAGCGTAAAATACCCCTGTAGATAAATTTTGGGTTTTTAACCAGTTACATAACTAGTTGTAAAGAGACTGCATCGAAAGCGATAAAACGCACAAGCAGTGATTGAAAAGAAACAAACTTAAAAATCGCAAATTAAAGATTGATGATTTGTGAAAAAAAAATTTATTAATATCAATTTAAAATATTAGTGTGTAGGTACACTATATCATCACTAGGGACATCTAGGAAAAAATATATATTCGTCCGATGAAGATATTCTAAGCAGTGTTTTAGAAAGTCGTGGATTACAGCAGATTATATCAGATGACGATGAAGAGAAACTGGGTGGTGAAGTAATGGCAAATATTTATAAAAGGTCACCTACATTAGAACACGTTTCCTCTTCACTTGATGTACAACGAACTTTTTTGGAGATGAAGAGCAACGTTCCGACAAATGTATTTAAATGTCAAACAAAAATACTTGATTATTTTAAATAATTAAATAAAACAAAAAAAAATATTTCTGTATAATGAAATTTCTTAAAATAATTGTCTGTCTCCGTAAATATTCACTATAGGGAAGTTCGACTGTATTTACAAATTAACTAGTTTTGCATCTTACTTAATGTTACAATCTATCGTTTCATATGTGAAAAGAGGACAAATTTGTTACAAGTCAGAAGTTTAAAACCACTTTCTTTAACTGCAGGGACTTAGCACGTGTGTTTTCCATGCAAATGCTAACATAGTGTTTAGTTATTTAATAATAAATACGATACAACAACAAAGTTATATATTTTTTTTCTATTTCCTATATATAGAGTTATGCATGTGTTAAACATACAATATTCATGTTTAGGGTCGAATTCAAAACAAACAAAAACTCAATTTCCCTTTAATTTAAGTTTTTGTGCGCTTTATTCAATTCCTTAGTTTAAGAACTTTTTTTTATGGTGTGAGTGTGTGTGAATAATAGTTTTCAAAACAAAAGTTTACATATTTTGGTTGGTCAAATTGTCATCAGGTTCATTTATCAGTGGGAAAAAAGTTTAATAAATAAAGAGAGGTCATGTTGAATTAAAAATAAAAGAGTTCGGGATATAAAGCCACATAATAGAAAAGTATTTTGTTAACACTAATGTAAATAAAGTCATGAATTTTAAATTAACTTGCAAATTTGTGAAACTAGTTACAAAAAACAATTAATGAAAATTCACCAATTTCTGAGTACCATTAAACGATTTGAGCACAAAGGCAACTGCAGCAAGTTAGTGTTAAGCGCTTGCAGTGTAACTTTTTTCGCATGTAAAAATTGAAAATTATTACATCCAAAATAATAGTAACTGTGCTATTATTGTGCAAGTTTAAGTGATAGTAAACAATAAACACAATTTGTCAAAGTATATTTTAAATTAAACATTTTGGGTAAAATTACACAATTTGTGTTATATCAAAATTTTTGTGTAAAATAATATATTTTCTATTTACATATTTATAAATGTTGTGTAAAATTATAATTTTTGTGTAAAATTATAATTTTTGTGTAAAATTATAATTTTTGTGTAAAATTATAATTTTTGTGTAAAATTATAATTTTTGTGTAATATTATAATTTTTGTGTAAAATTATAATTTTTGTGTAAAATTATAATTTTTGTGTAAAATTATAATTTTAGTGTTAAATTATAATTTTTATGTAAAATTATAATTTTTGTGTTAAATTATAATTTTTGTGTTAAATTATAATTTTTGTGTTAAATTATAATTTTTGTGTAAAATTATAATTTTTGTGTAAAATTATAATTTTTTTGTAAAATTATAATTTTAGTGTTAAATTATAATTTTTGTGTAAAATTGTAATTTTTGTGTAAAATTATAATTTTTGTGTAAAAATATAATTTTTGTGTAAAATTATAATTTTTGTGTAAAATTATAATTTTTGTGTCAAATTATTATTTTTGTGTAAATATACACATTTTATGTAATATTACACATTTTATGTAAAATTACACATTTTATGTAAAATAACACATTTTGTGTAAAATTACACATTTTATGTAATTTACACATTTTATGTAAAATTACACATTTTACCATATATTACAAGTTTTGTGTAAAATTAAATATTTTGTGTAAAATTACATATTTTAAGAAAAATTACATATTCTAAGTAAATTTTAAAATTTGGTAATATAAGACCATTTTTTTTATTAGTTGTACTGTTTACATATTTGGTGTTAAATTACACAAATCGTGTAAATTAATAATTTTGTGTTAAATTACACTTTCTGTGTTATAAATATAACACATTTTGTATAAATTTTTATATTTTGTGTAAAATGACCATTTGAGTGTGAAATAAATTAAAAATTTTGTGTAGTATTACAAATTTTGTATAAAATTCGCAATTTTGTGTAAAATTACACATTCTAAATAAAATTACTAATTTTGTAATGTAAGAAATTTTTTTTTTTTGATAATTTTAATTTTATTACATATTTGATGTTAAATTCCACAGTTTGTGTAATATAATACATTTTGTGTACAATTAATCATTTTGTGTTAAGTTACAAATTTTGTGAAATATTACATATTTTGTGGTAATATAGAAATCTTGTGCAAAATTTGTTTTGTATTAAATTTACATTCATTCTGTTCAATAACAAATATTTTGTAAAAAATTAAAAATTCTTAAATTATGATTTTTTAGCGAAGCCGCGTTAATCTCTCACAAAGTATGAGGACGATTACTATGTGAAATAATATTTATGCTTTTAAAAATACACTAGCATATACATTGTCATTATTAAATACATTTAAAAATAATTTTTATTTATTTATTTATTTTTTTCATTTTTTAATTAAAAACTTATAATTACATGTGTACAACCCTGATCTTCTTGCGTGGTTACATTCGCTAAATTTTTGTTCAGTGAGAACCACCTGTATTATAATAAATTGTTTTATCTTATTAGCTTTATTAGCCTTCGTTTCAAAAGCTTCAATACCCATAGTTTGATCTAGAACCGGTTTTCGGCTTTTCAAAAAAAAAAAAAAAAAATTGATTTTAAGACTGACATGGTCACATATGAAACACACGTATATATTGTTTGAAATTGCACTAAATTCTAGACCTTAAAATATGCAACGAAAGGAGTCTTATTTTCAGACTAACATCGTTAAGATGCTATGCCATTAAGCTCTGTGCAAAGCGATAAATCTACAAGCTGAACTAACCTACACCGCAAATATACTTTCCTATGAAAATATTTTCATAGAACAAAATTTATTATGTATGTATTTACAAATCACTTTCATTACACAACATTTTTATTACATTTTTATTTAAATTAATAATAAAAAAACAACAAAATCCATATGGGAAATCAAATGTTACTACGTTTTTATTACAAAAACAGTAACAGAAAAAAAAATATTAATGAATTTTCTAAGAAAAATCTTATTTGCAAGTATGTTAAAATTTGTGTGTTTGTGTGTGTGTGTGTATAAGGGTTTTCTTATTTCTGGCAATTGAATGAAATGGCCAATTGCAAAAGCAAATAGAACGATAAAATTAGTAAAGTTCTTTTCTCGGTTAAATATAATTTTTAGTAAATTTCCGGTTTTTGTAAATGCCAGGTAATAATAACAATATCATGCTGATGTTCAAATAGTAAAATAAATCCCGAGCGAGCAAAATATATGTAAGTTTGTGTATGTTTATAATTTTCTTTACTCTAGAGGGCATAGGGCAGTGTGTTAAATAAACAATTTCATAAAATAAAACTTTGGGCAGCAAAAAAATATATATAGGCCTTTAAGTGTGCTTGAGGAAAAAAAAATCATAATTTACGTACGCAGCCAAGGGTGAGAGAAAGTGTGGGGACGCAGAAGGTAGAGTATAAAAGGGGTAAACAAAATATAAAGTTAAATTTATATAAACCCATTTTTTTTTAATTCCAAAGCATTAAAAACTCATAAAATATTTTTTGTTGTTATTGCAGCAAATTTGATTAGTTGGTTTTTTTTTTCTTTTACAAAATCTTTGTCTATTTATAGGTGTTTTTGAACTCTATTTGAAAGTATTTGAACTTTTTCTTTACTAATTTTCCACTGTCCCTTGTATGCTTGATATTCAAATTTAAGCACAAAAAAGTTTGTAGAAATTACCTTAGTTCTTGTTTTCTTTAAACCTTTAAAAGTTTATGTTTAACTTTATGCTTGTTGTTATATCCGGTATAGCTGGCCTTAACTAACCACACTGCAGCATAGCCCCTCTGTTTTAGCAGCCACCACAATTTAACTGTCTCGTGTATTTGGCACAGTGACGTTTATTAAGAAAGAAATATAAAAAATGGCTTAAAATGAAACCAACGAAATAGAAGATGTAGAAAGAAAACAAATAAAATAAAAGGCTAGAAAAATATGACCTGTTTTTTCCGTCCGTGCCTAGGTTTTAAAAAAACAAAAAAAAGTTATTTTATGAAGAAAAAAAAAAAAACGTTTGAGGTAAAGTAATAAAAAAGTATGTCTGTGTGCGATTTAGATTTAGATGGCAATATTACCGGCAAATGTTGAGGTTAGGAAAGAAACACAGTATTTTAAGGCTCTAAATGAAGGCACAAAAAAAATCAATGTTATTAAAAAGTTTTGCCAGCAGTTTTGCATTTTTTACACCTATTTTAAGGTAATTGGACAAGTGTTAAAAATGGAAGGGATTTTTAAAGTGAAATATTGAAAAACCAAAAAAAAAACAAAATAAGATTAATCGCTTTTCTCTCAGAGATGTTTGGGAAATTAATTAAGAACTAAAAGCTAGCCGTAACAAACAATTACAAAATATCTGTAAATTTTTTTTAATTAAAAAATAACAACACCCTTCTTACAAATCAAGGTATAAATGTTACAAGACTTCAAACACGACTGTTTCAATTAATTTTAAATTAACATTTTGGTCTTCTGTATTACATATGTTGAACAAATTAAAAATTTTTAACACAATTATATTTGGTATAGAAATTAGTTTACGTAAAATTTTATATTTTATAAAACACTTTACTTCGTGTAAAATTTTTTTAATTATTAAAACTTCTAAGACTTTGCATAACTTTTGGGGATTTTTTCTAAAATTCAAAATCATATAAAAAAAAATATCGCAAATAATAATTGACTGAAAAACTGTTCGGAGAGTTGTGTAAAATCTAAGATTTTGTCTAAAACTTTAATTTTTTTTTTTTTTTTTTTTAATTAAAATTTTTGTGCAATAATTAAAACGCGTAAAAAGCTAAGTAAAATTTAATTTAATATTTGGTAAAATTTTTTATAAAATTTTAAATTTTGTGTAATATCTAAAACTTAGTGTATCAAATTCAAAATATTGTTAAAAATTTTGTGTAAAATTTCAAATAAAGTGTACATTTAAATTTTTTAAATTTTGTGTAGGATTTGGAATTTTGTTAAAATTGAAAATTTTGTATAGAATTTTTAAAATTTAGTAAAATTTAAATTTATGTTTATATATTGATATGTATTTGTAAAAAAATGGTAAATTTCATGTAAAATTTTCAAAATGGAGTAAAATTTAATTATTTGTAAAAAATTGATAATTTTGTTAGTTTTGTGTATTGTTTAAAATTTTGCCATATTAAGAACTTTGTGTTAAATTGTTAGGTGAACTTAAAAAATTCGTGTAACATTGAAAATATTGAGTAAAATTTTTAGTTTTATGTGTAATTAAATCAATATGTCAAATTTAGAAGGTTAAAAAATTGTGTGTAAAATTTAAAATTTTGTGTAAACCTTAAAATTTTGTGTAAAATTTAAAATTTTGTGTAAAATTTAAAATTTTGTATAAAATTTAAAATTTTGTGTTAAATTTAAAATTTTGTGTAATATTTAAAATTTTGTGTAAAATTTAAAATTTTGTGTAAAATTTAAAATTATGTGTAAAATTTAAAATTTTGTGTAAAATTTAAAATTTTGTGTAAAATTTAAAATTTTGTGTAAAATTTGAAATTTTGTGTAAAATTTAAAATTTTGTGTAATATTTAAAATTTTGTGTAAAATTCAAAATTTTGTGTAAAATTTAAAAAAAGAGTAATATTAAGCTTTTTATGTTTTAAAAAAAAAAATTTATTAAATTTAGAAGTTTATCAGATATTTTGTATAATTTAAAATGTGTGCAAAACTCCAAATTTAAAAATTGATGTTATAGTTAATATAAATTCTTGGCAAAAATTGTCATTTATGAATAAATAGAAAACTGTGTAAAAGCTGATGTAAAATTGAAAGCTTATGTAACTTATAGGTTATATGGGGGAAGAACGACTTTTTTAATACAATTTTTTCAATGCTATTAATTATTACTTATTTGTGAAAAACACAAATACAGTCGTGTCTGGATATAGTGAACTAATTTTTGCAAGGCTTGTTGACAGTATCCAGGTTGTTCTCTGTATCAAGGTTGAAATTTTTGTTAAAAAAATTCGTTTTATTTACTAAAAATACATACATGTAAATGCAATAGCTGATTAGAAACAATTTGTACAAAAAAGGAAATATATGTACATATGTATTTAAGTTTAATAAAAGAATTGTTGTTGAAGTTGTCTTCAAAATTTTGTTCACTATTAGAGTTTTTCACTATTTAGAGTACTCCATGCAAAAATTTTGGTGTTCACTATATGGAGGTGTTCACCATATCGGGTGTTCACTATATCCAGACACGACTGTATTTTGAAAAATATATATGTATGCTTAAGATAAGGTATTTAAACAAATTTCGAATACATTCAAATAAAATATAAATTTATTAAAATAAATACTTTTTTTAGTATTAAAGTATTGTTTGGAAACTATTTGTTCTCCTAACTTCTGCACTAACTTGCATGTCGTTTTTGTTGACATTGTTGTTGAAATCAAATGTTTTTTTTTTATTTCCCTTTTTATAAATATGATGAAATATACACAATAGCAATAAAGTAACATGATGAAACCTGCTACTATTACAGCCACTTAGGGAAAATATGAGTCTGCATATATGTGAAAAGAAAGGACTAGCCAATTCTGTTACTTGTTAGTTGAAATCAGCATAAAGTAAAGGAAGGAAGTTCGAAGTTAAACATTTCTTCATTCATTTGATGATGATGTTTGCTCGAATGAAGTAGGAGACCAGCAGCCGAAAATAAGTTGGGAATTAAACCAGTTTATTTGCCAACTTATTTTCGTGGCACTAACCTAAAGATAGACGATGTTGGGAAGTACGGAAATGTTTGTAAGCAATTGCAGCTGTTTTTATGCACAAGGATTTAAAAATTGCACAAACAACACATGAATATATGTATGTACCTATATTTTCATAGCATACTTTAGTCGTTACATTTTTATTTCCGTTTTAGTAACCTTTAGTGGCATATGAAAACTTATATTTCTTTTTTTTTTTTTTTGCATTTTATTTTCTGGTAAATTGAATTTTTTATTTTTGAAAAACACATGTTTATAAATATATGTGATTGTTTTACACCACTCTTTTTTTTAGATTTAAAAAAGTGACATTTATAACAACACTGCCATTTAACATAAATTTTAAAACTACTGTCAAAAAAGTACACTAGTACTGCAGCAACACGGTCATCACTAAAGAGTACTTTACAAGAAACAAAAAGCCCTTGTGCAATAAAAATTCCCTTGTGTATGTATGAGTTGAACTCCGTAAGGCACGTTTAGGGCATAAGTGCATACCTGTTATGGGTTTGGGCTTTTATACCCCCCCCCCCCCCCTTTTCAACCTAAACTAACCTAAGGGACGTTTATAATTTTTAAATATTTTTTGCTTATTTTTCAGTCCATCTTTATTTACATCTAGTATTTTTAAAGATATGTATTACCATTTTCAATATATTATAAATAGATATTACACGAATATTAATGGTGATCACAGATCTTGATCATGTCTTATATTATACTAGCAGACCCAACAATTGTTGTTTTGTCATATCAATTATTTTTGGGAAATATTTTTTTTTAGTTAAATAAAAATAATTAGCTTTAACTGAGTACATTAAAAAAAAACGTAAACCATATGTGTTCTACGGTACGCAGATCTTAGTTTAAAATTTCATCAAAGTCATTACGTTATTTAGATGAGGCATAAATTATTCCTTGCGGTGGGTCACCCTTAATATTTAGCAGTATGAAAAATAAATGTTGACCGATTCTTAAACGTTTATTTCTGCATTGGCTAGACTATAAATTGTGTACAATTTGAAGAAAAATACTAAGAACTATGTAGATGCAAGTATATAATTAAAAAATGGGCGTTAAAGTAGGCGTGGTAAAAAAAGTATCCTAATAATTATATCACAGTCTTAGTTATACTATGTGAAAATTTTAAGAAGATCGGTCCAGCAGTCTGGCCTACCTGAGGGGGCGTGAGAAAAGGCATGGCGTTGAGGGGTATAAAATATATGAAAAACTTCATGAAAAGCGGCCGAGGCATTTCGAAGGAGTTTAATCACAAACACCGCGACACGAAAATTTTATATATTAGAAGATAATAATTTTTTAGAAAAAATAGGAAGAAATGAAAAATAAAAAAATTAAATATAAAAGTAAATCAAATATATACAATAGTATTATCTGCCGATAATGCTCATGTAAGTATACATCGTTTTCGATTTGGAAATTCATGTTTTAAAGCTGTATTTAAACCGATTTTCTGCATTCCCTTATCAATTGATAAAAAGAATTATCAATCAAATCGTAAAGTTTCTGTATGAAATCGACAATTCACTCGTAGCCAGTTTCGTTGTGGAAAAGTTAAGTAGATTGACTAAAATGTATGCAATTTCTGATCTTAAGGCACTTGCTGTGTGTAATCTGGAGTTTAGGTAAATGCATTTTGGCTGTCTTATACGACTTGCATATGACAAAGTTGGTCTTATCACAAAGTTGCAAACAAGATTTTTATCTTTTTAGATTAAGTGTTAAGCGCTTTTAAAAGATTTTTAAAAAATTAAGTTTCTTGCCTAGATACATTCCAAAATATTTTACATCATTTTGAATTGTAAGACTCTCATTTTACAGGAGTCGGTCGATATTTGCTAAACGTTTGAGTTAGCTGTTATAAGGAAATAAACCCTATTGAAATTATATTTTGCAGGCAGCAACACGTTTTTTTAGTTTTATTTAATAGCGCTTTAATGAGAGTAGTGTCATCTGCATGGTAAACAACATTTATGCACGTAGGTGGGGAAAAATCCGAGGTATAAATTGAGTACAGGCCGTGAGATAAACCTAAAATAATTTGATTGGACAAATATAATGTGTCATTAATCGCAACAACAAATGATCTATTAGTAAGAAAGTCGGCATCTAGTCGGCACAAATATTATGGTATATTAGCTTGGAGCAAATTATATATAAGACTGCTACGCCAAACGTTATTAAACTTTTTTGCAGCGTTTACAAATATAAGACGTTTTTATAAAAAAAAAATAAAGTCCTTCTTCCCTTCCGCTCTAGATTTTTGACAATATAAAATAAATGTCTTCCATTTTATGAGCCCTTTTTATGCAAAGTAAAAACATAAAACTCCGCAATTGTTTTAAATGAGTAATGACTGTGAAAATTATTTTTTAAGGCATGAAATCAATTAACATTTATTCTTTTGTCTATTTCCTGCTGTGTTTTTTCTTAAAATTTTCGTTGTCTTAAAGTGAAATTAATGATTCCTGTTTTGTCTTCGACATTATTAAGAAACGGCTGAAAGCTTAAAATTAAAGACAGACAGAAATTATGACTAATGAGAATTGTAATGTTCGTGCAAAAGGTGGAAATTAGATTTGCGGAAAAAATTAATATAAATTTAAAATTTTTGGCAGTTATGATTTATAGAAGAACTGGCAAACATTTTTATTAAATAACACAATTGTGAATCGTTTCTTAAGCGCATTTGGCATTAAGGAAAATTTGTTCTTAAACATGAATATAAATTTAAATGAAATGAAAATTTGCTAGAAACTGTCTGTCACATGTCTAAATTCTAAATGTATGATATTTTTTTGCAGAAATAAATTTTCTGTAATAATTATCTAGCATTTGAACTTTTCTTTTTATGTAAATCTTAACAATACTTATTTAGGCTTAAGGTATTTTAGTAACAATAACAGTGGAGGAGCGAAATATTAAAGAAAATAATAAAAATTAAATGAAACCATTAATTAATTAATATTTTTTTTATTTTTTTCTTATTTTTGTAAACTAGTGTAACGAGTTAGAATATTACCCTAAGCATAGCTTTTTGCTTTTATATTTTACCCTCACCCAATATCTAAGCATCGACAATGTTGACGTTTTTCAGCTTTTTTAGTTACTGGAATATACAATGCATTGCCAGGATTTATAGCATTTAGTTTTTAGCATTTTTACTTTCTATTCATCTAGTTTATTTTTTGTTTTTCGTTCGGTCTCTGTTTGATTTGTGAATTGCATCAAAAATGTATGAGCAGCTAGTAATCAAAAACATGAAACAATGTTTTGAGTTTTATGTGATTTATCAAGCAAACAAAAAAATGAGGATAAAATTAAATTATTTGTGACGCGACAAAATGTAACCAAAGTCAACACAATAGTAAAGCATAGTAAAATACTGCAAGCCACATTGTTTTAAAATACACTGTTGCACACACCAACACACAAAGTTAAACAAAACTCAACGATCCTTTAACACACATACACACAGAAAGAGTTGTACTTATTTTCTTAAATGGTAGTAGAAGCAGCAAGGAGTTGAGCTGAGTAGGGACGAAAGAGAGAGAGAGAGAGAGAGAGGGCATAAACTAAAATAAATAAAATCTAACAAAAATTGCAAATAAGGCAAATATAAAGTTAGTGTACACATTTCTTAACGTGGATATGTAAACGGAAATAAATTTGTATAAAAGTTTTTTTTTTATTACTTAACTAGTTCTCTAGCCGTAGATGTATATTTTGTTTGTTTTGCGATCTGTTAAACTGAAAAAAAAGAAAAAATAATATGTAGCATCAAATAAAGAAAATTAAATTGCCCTCTTTATAAGCAACAAGGAGTAGAACAAATACAAACACTTTCAGGGATACATATGTATAAGCACACATTACAATACATATACACACATATACAGTATACATATCCAAAAAGAGAAGAAAAAAAAGAACTCTTAACTAACCATATTTAAACTTAATATTGTTGCATATTTTTGTATTCGTAGTTGTTTGCCTGCCATACTATCATTGTGTTTAACCAAAAGTCAACTATTTTTGTAAGTGAAATAAAACACTTGAAAGAGTACATTTGTATATGTGAATGTAAGTAAACATGTGTGTGTGTTTCAATAGCATAAAGTTTTCCTTTTCAAGCTTTCTTAGAGTTTTATTTCTTTAATATGTTTATGCGTGTGAGTGTGTGTTTTTTATATGTGCGTTTGTATGAGTCTTAAAATAGTTTGTAATAGTTTTTGCTCTGTAAAAATATATATGTATGTGTATATGGTATGTGTGTATATGTTGAAGAGTTTTTTCTTGCTACTGTTTAAGTTTTTAACAATATTTGTTTTGTTTGCAACAAGTCAGCAGTAGTTAGAAAGTAAAAGAAGAGTAAACAACATATTTGTTGCTTTAGCTTTTAATTTTTTTTTTGTTTTTTTTTTGTTTTTTTTTGTTTTGATATTATTATTATTGTTATTATTGTTCTTGTTCTTTCATTGTTGACAATTGTTTTTGTGCAAGTTTTTCAGTTGCTATGACTTATTTACTTATGGTACTTAAATGGAGTTTATAATCTCTTTCTTCTATTTGTTAAATAAAGTTTACTTTTCTGTTTTTATTATGGTATAATTTATCTGATTGTTTGTTTGCCCATTTTTACCATTGCAACCCAACAATTTCATTAATTTAATCAAATTGTTGGTTAACGACGTCTGAAGACTTTTGTGTACTTATTACACACAATAATAAACAAAATTAAATTATTTAATTAACTTGTGAATTTAAATAAACTGAGCAATAACAAGTTAAGGTAATTTATTACAAAAGACCTTGAAATAAATAAATGTCTCTATTATTCTTTATAACTATTGCGTGTCTTTAGGCGCTTAGTGTTTCTTAAGGGGCAAGCATCAATTTGTTGTGTTTCATTTATTTGTAAGAAATCAATAATTTGCTTAGAAATGGTACGAGTATTTACATGCATACGCATTATTCGCATAACGGTAAATTTCAGTTTAAATAAAAAATAAAAAATAAAAATTTGTAGAAACATTTGTTAATAGCTGTGAAATAACGTAATATTTAATGCCGAGAAGAGAGACTGTCCCGAATAAACTTGTAAAATACGCAAAATATGTGTAGATATTGCAGTAACAAAATGCAGCAACTAACAAAAATTCTCAAAATAATTATCAATTATAGTCACCTAACTGCAAAAATCATCATTATGTCAAATTCTATGTTAAAGTTTTTTTTATAATAAATTTGTTTGCAAAATTTCAGATTTCTGAACAGACTCCTCCATACATCTTGCCGTAACATTGCAACGACGTGATCGATTTTGTTAAGCAATCCGTTAGAAAACTTTAAATTGCGCCAGCTTTAAGTCCTTCTAATATCATTTTCTGATTAAGCCATCGATTCTGGAGTAATTGAAGAACAAGTCGAAACAAAATTTTTTTGGTCTAATAATAAACTTTTTGAATTAAAAAAACAAAACGAAAAAATAAAAGGCAACAAATAATTACCAGTTTTTGAACTTGATTTGAAAGCAGCATGTATAAGAAATAAAAAAAATCTTGTTGTACGAAAATTCATGGATAAATTCTAGTTTTACTTCCGGTAAACAGAAAATAAAAATAATTTGTTAACTAATAAAATTTTTGAATTTAAAAAATTTATAAAAATATAAATAAACAAGCAATTTAAAGTTTTAGTACTTTGTCTAAAAGCTGCATATATTAAAAGTAAAATAAATCTTATTGCATGCAAATACATCGATAAGTTCGAGTTTTATTCCCGACAAAGTGAAAGTGCAAAAAAAAGTATTTTTTGCTACATAAAAAAAAAAAAATAGAGAGAAACAAATAATTACTTGTTTTAGTACTTAATATTAAAGTTGCGAAACCGAGGCAACAGCACACATAAGCGTTTAAGGTTGTCGAAAATAGTCCCCACAACAAGCAACAACTATTCAACAACCCGTCTCTTGTACCACCGATTTAGTTGTCAATTGCATCCACAACGATATCTTCGAATAGACCTCGCCACGAGATCGTCGAAAAGACCTCACGTTTAAAAAAGAGTCCGGTTTTCTAATTACTGGTCATGTCGGAGCATAACAAATTTTTTGGTCTTAGCAGCCAATAAACCGAATATCAGTATCCAACTACAATTACATTTCTCCGGCGGCCGCAACTGCTACAGATCGATGTTAATAAATTGTTTTAGACCCGCGTTTTATGATATGCACGTGAACATGTAAAGTGAAAATCTAACCGCTAAAACCTAATCGCTAAAATGAGGCGAAAGACCACTGAAAATTATACCATTTCGATACGTATCAATTCGGTAAACTATGACAGGTACTTAAGTTATGTTATACCCCGTACACATTGACATAAACAAATCTTTTTGAAGGAAAAAATAATTGTCCCCGATTGCTTTTTTATTTCATTTAAACATTTAATTACAACTATTAATTACACCGAAGGCATGATATCTTAGCAAAGTGTTTACGCCTTGGGTATAGAGGTATTATCAGCACCTTTGGTTGGGGCATAGAGGAATCTTAGACATCTTATATAAAGTGTAGGAGACTCGGAAGCCGATGAAGAGCATGAGTCGAGTGAATCCGATCGAGGTGTTGTATCGCACGGTTATAGCGAATGGATCCATGCCCAACTATTGCATGGATAATGACATTAGTATATTTACTAATGGGACATGGGAGAATCCAGGGTTTTAAAGAGGTTAGAAAAACCTCAGCTCGTGGTGGACCAATGATCACAGGTAGGCACATAAAAAGTGTAACTGTTATGGGTATCCTCACCCTAACGAAGATGCCGCAAGTTACGAAGGACTGTGCGATCACCAGTCGGCAATGTGAAATCGATAGGTAGCCATCAAATTAATGGCAAGCGAATAGGGTTGCAAAGGTACTCGAAATAGCAGTGGTCTGCTTTGATATACCCTTAACAAATGTACATATAAATACAGCTATTAAAAAAAAAACTAATACGATATATATTTAACATTTTATAACAAAAAAATTTTAAAATTTACACCAAAATGTAAGATTTAAAATAAAAGCAAGACCCAGTTTATTAACACATTAACTAGCAATACGTTTTTCAAGACGTTTATGTGACATTGTTGTTGTTAACCTAACACAACTAAACGAAAAAATAAATGTATGGAGAAAAATGTTTTCCAAAAAAGGAAAAAAAAAACAATTTCGTTAATTAATTTTATGTTTATGCTGCTCTTACAACCTGTGCAGTACACATAAGTATTTTTCCAAGTAAATAAATTCCTAGATATTTATCTAAGAAATTTATCATAAAGACAGAAAGGAGCGAAGACAAATAAAGGAAGGAAAATGAACACCCTTCTTTCCAAACAATAAACAAAGTATTTATTTTTAAGCTGCCATAATAGCAAAATATGAAGAAAATAAATGGGGTTTATAAGTGGATTCTAGTTTACTTTTGTGGTGCTTTTAAAAGAAACCGTCAATCACTGGAATGAAAATGAAAATGAAACTACATACAGCAACAGCAAGAAAGATAGGTAGATACCTAGCCATACATAACTTTTTTTTTTTATTAGTTTAACTAACGTGTGCGTGTGTTAAACACAAATATATTCGCTACTTTTTGCAAAGGCGACAAGCGGCAGGCAGAGAGGTTTTTAAAACCCCTCTCCACTCCCCAATGCTATTTAGCAAACAAAGGCATAAAACCAAACCATGCACTTGATGTTTTCCAATTATAATTTGTGAAATGCGTATAAAAATAAAACACAATACCAACAGGAGGAGTAGATGGTAGAGATGTTTAAAAAAACGCTAAAATAGATAAAACATAACCGTTTCTATGTTTTTGCGTCTAGATTTACGTAGCAAAACGAAGAAGAAGAAGAAAACGAAAAAGGCTGAAAAGCCCAATATATGGAATTTATAATGATGGTAATAATATTTGTTGTTTTTACAAAAACAAAAAAAAATAAATGTGACTAAAAAATAAGAATGTATGACGACTATGTGTTATGGAGGATGTGCTATAAATTGCAAGATAATTTGTCCTCTAGTGATATATTCTATTTCAATTTACGCAAATTTGACAAACAAAAACGAAAAAAACAACAAGAAAAATATTGGAACATTCAGACACAATACCAACAACATTATAAACGAAAATCAGAAATACTTGTTACAATAGACAACAAAAGATTGGTAAATAGCAAATGTTTTGGTAGGTGTGCGTATGCTTTCTACACGTATGTTTGTATGTAAGTATGTATAAGTATGTATAAGAATGAATATCGAACCATTTCCTTGTGCATATAAATTACGCAAAAGCATGATATAAAATGCTTTGGGGTATAATAAACACAAATACATACATGTGTTTTTCTTTTGTCTATGAGTATGAGATGATGGCACCTCGGGCGCATAAGTAACAATTCTAGATATTGCTGTTTTCCTCATGTTGTTGTTTTTGTTGTTTTTAATGCTATACAAAGGCACACATTTCGATGGTTATTCTTTGCAAATGATGCATTGCTTTAAACAGCTTTTCACTTTTCCATATAGATGTTTGTATTCAGTAGCATGTTGTTGTTGTTGTTATTGCTGCTGTTGGTTTTCTATCTTAGAATTTCTTCTGGGATGTATAAATGTTTCTAAAGCTGCCTGTTGTCACTCTTAAAAAGCCATTATAAATTTTGTAATTATGTGTTACGCACATTTGACAATTTTTTTTTAAATAAATAAAAAAAAAACAATACCATGCCATGCCAGGATTCATTTTAATTTGCCTACATTAAATTGACAAAACTTAATATTTTGATAAATGAGAAAAGGAGAAAATTGGTTATTACGTTATTATAAAAATGGAAATGAAAATTTTAAGTGTTTGATTAAAATGAACTCTAAAATTTTTCGCTAAGCCTGCTCTGATCTTGCAATGTAATTTTTTATCAATCTTAACAAGGCACGAAACCAGCTTACAACAAGTACGAGCACTGTATTCGGCTGTGCCAAAAACCACCAGTTTTGTGTTTTGTTAACAACTCTAATCACTAAAGAACTATTTATTTATACTAAAATAGGTATTTCTTTCTTTGTTTAAGTCCAATTAGCTACTGATTTATTATACCCTTCACACAGTGAAATTTCTAAAATTTTCATTTCCGACCCCATAAAGTATGTATTTTCTGAAAGCTTATTAACATGGGAGTCGATTAAGTTCTGTCAGTCTGTCCGTCTGCCCGTGTGTATGTTGAAATCAACTTTTTGAGGCCCCCCGACATCGCTTGGAGCCGGGTGAGGTATTAAAATATCAGAAATATTCAGGAGTAGATCGGTATTGAAAATCAGAAACATCGGTACATAAACAACTGAGATATAAGCAGAAACCCACGACCACCTCGATTTTTTTTTTACAAAAAAAACATTACAACAACATACATACATACAAACGTGTATACTGGCTATAGTAGACTTGGCATCTAATCCCAGCTGAGCAAAAACAAATTTTTTTTCATTTTTTTATATTTTTTTTTTAATTTTTTTTAATTTTTTTTTATTTTTTTTTAACATACATACGTAAATTTATAATTTTACAATGGGATGTTTTTATATATGTATGTACATATTTCATATGAGATGAATGGTGATACAAACTACTGTTATTGCATGACTACACGTTGTGAAAGGTATATAAGATTCGGCACGGCCGAATATAGCACTCTTACTTGTTTTTATATTAAGTCTAAAAATGCAACCTTAGTATTTTTACAATAGGAGTGATATTAGCCTTTTTCTTTTACCATAATATTTGGAAAATTAGCGTTGAAGTAGGCTTGTCAAGGTAATTTCTGCTAATGAACTTAAATATTGCAATATATAGTCCCCTATTAATCCAAAATCTTTGTCCATAGACAAATTATATGAATTACAAAAAATCTTTACTTTAATATTAAGCAAAAGCCTATATTTGCATATTTCAGAATCTTACATCTAATTGTGTCGATTGCATTATGTTTTAAATTTTAAATAGACTAAAAAAGATACTATGCGGGATAAATTTTTGTACATTTTGCTGCATAAGTCCTTTCGCAATGTACGTGTTAGGGGGGAAATTTATTTACTCAAGAAATATATCTGTGAAATCTGATCACTCTACGCTATTGCATTTGAACACAATCGCATTTTGTTCGATGTCAGTAAAAAATATTTTTCATGACCTTTTCTTGCAGTTTTAGTTCTCTTACTGGCAAAATTTCATTACTCCAACTTTTTCTGTTCGAGTCCTATCGTGATTTTAACAGACGATCAGAGGGACGGATATTTCGAGATCCTCCTAAAATGAAATCGGGACTTATAAAAGGCATACTTTCTGGGGTCTAAAATGAATATTTCAATGTGTTAAAAACGGTATTACACGCCACACACCGTTTTTTTTCGTAGTGGGTATAAAAATTTGGTTTTGGGGGAAAATATACCTTCATCGCCCCTTTCGAAAGGGATCAGCTTTTGATTTCAACACAGGACCAACGAGAAACTTTACACACATACGTTAAAACATAATTGTATAATTAATTGTTAACATCTGGTCGGCTGAACATAAGGCTTCGATTGCTGACTGAGGCTTCAGTTTTTTTTTACTTTTTATTTAGTCTTGATTGAAGAAATATTAAATTAACAATTAATAAATAAAAAGTAAGTGCAGATCGCTGCGGAACCAAGGTTAAACAAAAAGACCTTTAGCGCTAAAGCATAAACTCATTTAAAAATAAACAAAAATTATCATTAAAACAAAAAAATTCATAATTCTACATTAATCTAAATGGCTACAAAAAATAATGGTAATATAAACGAATGTCACATAGACAAATTGAATTCAATTAATTAATAGCTTAAACTCATTACAAAAGGTTTTCTATACTATGGTGTTGTTGTTGTTGTTGCGAAAGAGTATAAATAAAAATCTTTCATGTAACTGGTTGTACGAGTTTAAAAGTCCCTTTTGTTACAATTTTGGTCAAATCTACTTACACACACACACACACAAGCACATTTTTCAATAATAATTAAAACGAAAGAAAAGAAAAAAATTTACACACATATTCTATTGTTTGGTTTATATTTGGCCAGATACCACATCGAGAGAACGACTCATTCATTTACGAAATCCACCAGTCATTTGTTCATTTATTTTATATTTTGCTATTTAATTTACATTGTGTAAAAAAAGAGGTAGAAGGACCTTACTTGTATACAACAACAACAACAAAAAACCCCCCATTATTCTTAAGGTTCGCCCATTTCATTAGTTTCTATTGTATGTGATAAAATATATACTCCATCATCATCAGTGTTATTTTCCAAAATGTTGAAAGAGGAAGAAGGAAATTTGTCTTGATTTCATTTTTGTTTTCACCCAGATTCGATGTTAGCTGCTGCGTTAGTCTATTATAAAAGATAAAAAAAAAAATAGCAAAACTGTGCATTGTGCTATAAGGGTCCTTAAGGATGCTAAAATTTCTATTATTCTATAAAGGTATAAATTGTCTAAGAAGTACTTAAGAAATTGATAAATGCTTTGAAAATAACCTTAATAATATTTTATACATATACTTTTTTTTAATTTTTATATTAAGTCATGGCCGGACTAGGGTTGAAGTGCTACTAGTATTGAAAGAAATTAACTCAAGTAGACGAAGTACCTTTAAAGTTCATTAAATGTCCGACAACTCTTTAAACAAAGAGGACCTTTTAATTATTAAATTAAAAATGGTCGGCTAGATTTGGATGCCGACCGGTTTAATGCGTTTTAATGAATATTAAATGAGAGGAAAAAAATACACCTTTTGCCTAAAAAAGTTTACGTTTAGCATAATATATAAACATTGGCTTATCAAGGGTTTTAGTTCAAACTGTGCTAACTGCTAAATCACACTTGTTGAGGGGAGTAAAAAAAATTGCGTATTTTTCCTCATTAAAAACATTTAGACAATTAATATTAAACAATAAATTCGAAAAACTCATTAAAAATTCAACAAATTAGAATTAATAAATTAAGCATGGTATTCGCGGTTTTATGGCAGATACCCCAATTTGTCTTTGTTGCTTGTTTAACTGTATTTTACAACTTTTGGACAGCGCTTTTTATTTTAATTAATTAATTTATTTTTTTTCATCTACACACACTTCAATAATATTTCATTCGCAACACACATATTTTCAACCTTAAAAGAGTTAAAGAGTTAAATTTTTGGAGATTTTTATTCTTTCTCACATTACATGTGTTTTAAATACAATCAATCAATACCGAATTTATTTTATTCTCACTAATTTTAAGACTCCAATCAACTTGAAGCATATTAAGTTTTAGTGACAATAAAATTAAAGAGCCACGCCCACACAACGCAAACATCTTTTTCAATTACTTCTACTTACGAAACTTTGCACACGTTGAAATTCTCCGACAACACATTTTTGCGTTTAGAAATTTAAATTTTAAAAGAAAATATTTTTTAACATTTACTTTTACGCAACCGATACCTTAACACACACTACAAGTAGATAACTAGTAGACACTGTCACGCTAAAAACTATCACATAACACACAAAAATTTTAATGTTTATATATATACTGATTAGCATCTATTAGCCACGTTCAATTAATTATCTTTTGAGTTGCTCTACTTTTAGTTCATCAAATTTCATTGCTGTTTATGGTATGTCATCCCACTCTGACATCAGTTGTTACGTTTATACCTTTTACAAATAAACGATTTTTTATAAATGTTTTTTGTTTTTCATTTTCTGTAAACAAACCGGTGTTCGTTTTCTTGCAAAATATAACATTTGAAATTTATGGTATAGAAGGACTTTACTGATTTTTAAATACCATATATATTAAACTCCTGCCTTTTTTTATTTTTATGATCTTTATTAACAAACTATACACACAACGAACTCTGTTGTACCACTAGCTACGCTTGTTCAACTATTCGTATAAGCATTACCACAATAGTAATCGACAATGTTCTGCAAACTTCTATAACAATAATACTAGTATGTTTTAGAACCAAAAATAGGTAAAGCGGTTTATGGCAATCGTCATAATCTACAACGCAAATATGTTTTAGAACTAAAAATACATGAGTCACACCCTATGTGGAAAACAGCTTAACCCTCACTTGAACGTATGACCCTTGACTTTGACAAGGGGCCTAAGGCTGAAAATCGCCTGAAAAAATGTAAATGAGACTAAATTCGCAATAATATAATAGGAAATTTAGGCGCATTGTAGAATACTTTTGGTCTCGTCTTAAACAAATAAAATAATCAAATAAAACTACAGGGAATAAATAATGTTTTGCTTATTTAGTGATTCTCTTTACCTTTCCTAGTTTTTCATTCTCTCTTTAACTCTTCTTTACTATCTTCTACGAAGGCGTCAGAATAGACCGGTCTCTGGGTGAGGGTTTGAAGGTAACTTTGCACCAGCCTTATTATCTAACCTAAACTATTTAGTGATCAATATTCTAATATTAAGTGAAACTATTGGATCCTTTTTTATCTTGTGTAGGAGCCACATTAATGCATTTGGTTGCGTGCAAAATTTAAGAATTTTTATGAGATTGCAGAGAAAACAATATAATAAAATTTTGATTACCATTGAAATCTAAAAGTATCAATTAGTTTTTCAATACCATAGTTTTTTAAGATTTCTTTTTTTAACTATTCTGCATTATATGGCATTTTCATTAACTCTCCCTCAGGCCGCTTAGAAACGCAATAAAACTCGGTTGTCATTTTTACAGTGTGATATGCCTTATTGTGTCATCATCTTTATTTTAATTTAAATTTTACAACCTTTTAATAAAGTGTAAGACACATATAAACCATTTATGTAATAGAGAACTCATTTTTCGCAACATCTTACTCATATATATTAAATATAGACTCTCACAAAAGAAGACATACACTTATAATCAAGCGACGCTGTTTCATATTTTTGGATGTTAAAAAATAAAAAAAAGCCCTGAAGACATCTTTAGAGAAATAAAAAAAAATTTTGCACAATAAAATAGTAATAAAATATAAATATAAGCGACTAAAAATGAAGTTTTGGTTTTGAAAAGTTGAACTGCAATTTCCTTAAGAAAACCAATATTAAATATGTTTCATGACAGAAACAAAAAAAAAAGGAAAAAAAGGAGTGAGACACCAGTCACAAAATCTCTTGTGTTGAGATCAGAGCAAAAATTTCGTATCATCACCACAAAAAAAAATATGTTTTACGTCTGAGTAAATGTTATGGGATTGTACAACATGAAGGTAAAATACTTGAAATGCATTTTATTTACCAGATTGCTGTACTACAATCTCTTGTAGTGCTGGCTTTTCCTAAAAAAAACCCTTTACAATAATAATAATGAAACAACCAACAAAAACAAACAAAAAAAACCGAATATAATTCTTTGAAAAAGTATTAAAGAAAATAAGTAGCAACGAAAGAAATCTCATCTTGTACAACATTAAAATATACAAATATGTATGAAAAAAACACACAGCAAAATATGTAAACGAAAATGTAAGAAAAACCTTTACTAGATGGTACAGGTTTAATGTTTAATATTTTATAAAATATAAAAAATAAGAAAAGAAGCTACCAACCCCTTGCTTTATGTGCTGATAATACAACCAGTATTTTTCTGTTAAAGAAATTACAGCAAAAAGCTGAAGAAGTCTTACCAGAACACTGGCAAATGTAGTAGCAAAAAGAATATATTAAAAAAAAAGCGAAGAGTTAATAATTTTTTAAAGCTCAAAAACCTATAGAATATTTCAACACACTAGTAGAAGGTAGACAAACAGACAGACAGACGCAAGTATAAAAAGAACCTTAAAAAAGAATAAAAATCTTTTCGACTGTATTTACAGACTTGATAGAAGAAAAAGCTGAAAACACACACATACGCACGTTAAATACACACCTTTCAATGGTAGTACTAGTTTCAGATATACAGGCAGTAGTTGTGATGAAGATGATGACGAACTTAAAATGTGAAAAATACGAAAGAGCCACACAAACACACAGATAAATGTATGTTTGTATGTAACATATAAACCATTTTCATGGTTTATACACTATTACACGAGAAAAACTGTCTATATGGTGGCGTTGCATATGTAGAAAGAACAAATAAATATTTGTGTATATTGCTAGAGAGTATGAGTTTATTTAAAATTCAATTATGGCATAAAAGGCGAAATATACATTCATATATGAACAAAGCAAAACAAAAAAAGCGCATAAGAGACAGCTTAAAACTGGTCAAATGGCAAACTAGCTTATAATCACATACACACACACACATACACATACATATACTTATTAACGTACACACAAAGAAAATTTCATTGCCAAGTCCTTTATGCTCAAGTCATACAAATAGTTTATGCGTGCGTAGACGTGTGTGTGGCTGTTGCTGTGGCTGTGTGATAGCAATAATATTTCGTGCTAAGACTTTAACAAAATTTTCATCCTCGCAATATAACAAGGAGCATAAAACCGTTAACGTTAAAATTGCCATGAATTGCACTTAAAATAAATGAAATTGATTAGGGTTTTCTTTAAGTGTAATTGGTTTTCATAATAAGCATTGCTATGAGGCTGTAAAAATAAAGAAGAATTTAATACTCTTAAAAAGGATGGATTTTAAATGTTTTCACAAAATTCTTTATTCTTAAAATCAAAGAAAAATCGGTTTAATTTTGAATGGATATGCCAATAGAGAGAAAGAAAAGAAGACTCATATAATGTTTAATTAAGTAGTATATTTAAGCCTGAAAGGCGATTTTATTAAGTTTTTTTTTTAACATAAAATGCATAATTTTGCATAAAATGCAATTTTTAGTATAAACTTAATTTCGGGTTTTTATTGTAGTTTTAAATAAAATTTCAGCACAAAATACTGGTTTTAGTATATGCATCTGTTGTACCTGTTGGTATGAAGTGCACTACACTACGTCCAGTTTTGTAAATTTTTGTAAACGTTTCTCAAATCACAAACGATATTATTTTTGCATTAGCAATTCAATTTAGCATCGCTTACGTGCTCGTCCTACTCCATTTTTTTAGAAATTTTTTTATCCTCAGTAATAGTTTTAACTCTACTTTTCAATCTATTTTGACTAGATTTCGCACCAATTTTACTTTATTGGTCATTAATCAACCAACTCGTATGCAAAGTATACTGAGGACACTATTACTCCTGTATGTCAATCAAGATCGTAATTCTTACGATGAACGATGAACATTGCAACAGAAGCAAAGTGAAAGAATTCGTCATTCGATGCCACATGACACACGGCAGCAATACCATTAACATACTAAGAGGTTGATCGAAACAGGTGCTTCATTCTCGAATGATTTTTGTAGTGTTTTGCTCGCCTTGAAAGATCCATACAGTTGACTGCTGTTTACTTTCGAGCACATACGCGTACATCCACAATTCGTCACCTGTCGGATGCAAAACAAACAAGTCTTTTGTACAGCTAAGTCTTTATGCAATGAAGAGTGCATGCTAGCCTCACTAATATTTTAGGTTTCCTCAATCTCACGATAGGTAACATGACGATCATGCAGTGTCGTTTCACGCAAGCGTCAATATTTTTTCAACATTTAAGCGTACTACGGCCACGATAGAATTCAGTGAACCATCATTAAACACTGGTTCTTGATGGTGGTTTATCGCTTAAAATCGAATTTAGTTCAACGATGCTCTGTTTCTTATTTAAACCATGTCAAAAGTTGTAAAAAAGTAATCAAAAACAAAAATGGTCACTATTTAATTTAAAACAACACAAAAAGCGTTTGGACTTAAAACGTTATGATTACGTATGTATATTGTCAAAAATGTTAAGCTTTACAGTAAAAGCTTCAGTTGCAGCACTGGGGTTGCACAAAACCGAAGTATAAGAGTCAACCCTTGCATTGAATACTCAGCATAATAGCGCTCATTCAACAGTTAAGAGATGATTTGTTTTTTTAACATTATTTCCAATTTTAAAACGAAATTTCATTAAAAAAAATAATCTTCAATTTATTTATTTTTTTATTAATGGTGGCTTCACCTGTATGTTTCAGGCAATTTTTTTGTAAATTTTTTTGATAAATTCTTAAATCATTATTTTTATACCCATCACTTGTGGTGCACAAGGGTATATTTATGTAGCTTTGTCATTCCGTTTGTAATTTCTACAATTTTCATTTCCGACCCCATAAAGTGTATATTTTCTGAAAGCTTATGAATAGAGGAGTCGATTAAGCCCTGACCGTCTGTCCGTGTGTTAGTTGAAATCAACTTTTAGAAGCAACTATATATTCCTCAGATCTGTATATGGTATCAATCTCTTGGAAATATACAGGAATGAATCGCTATTGAAATTCAGCACAATCGCCCCATAACTTTCTGAGATATGAGCAAAAAACCACGACCACCACGTTTTTTTCACAATTACAACAACAGCCTACATACATACTGGTTAAAGTGAACGAGGCATCGAATTCCAATATATTATTTATATTTTATTATTTTTTTTTATATTTTTTTTTAATTTTTTTAAAAAATTTGTAAATTTTTTTTAAATTTTTTTTTTTGTTTTTTTTTTTTTGTAATTTTTTTTATTATTTTTTATACCCTTCACACAGTGAAAAAGGGTATATATAGGTTTGTCATTCCGTGTGAAATTTCTACAATTTTCATTTCCGACCCCATAAAGTATATATTTTCTGAAAGCTTATGAATAGGGGAGTCGATTAAGCTCTGTCAGTCTGTCCGTCTGTCCATCTGACCGTCTGTCCATCTGACCGTCTGTCCGTGTGTATGTTGAAATCAACTTTTTGAAGCCCCCCGACATAGGTTGGACCCGGGTAAGGTACTAAAATATCAGAAATATTCGGGAGTAGATCGGTATTGAAAATCAGAAACATCGGTACATAAACAACTGAGATATGAGCAAAAACCCACGACCACCTCGATTTTTTTTTTCACAAAAACAACATTACAACAACAACATACATACATACAAACGTGTATACTGGTTAGAGAAAACGTGGCATCGACCCAGCTGAACCAAAAAAAAATTTTTTTAATTTTTTTTAAATTTTTTTTTATTTTTTTTTTTATTTTTTATTTAATATATTATATATATTTTTATTATTATTTTTTATTATTATTTTTTTTTTAAATTTTTTTTTTATTTTTTTTTTGTTTTATATATATTATATAAATAAAATTTTTTTTTTTTTTAAATTTTTTAAAAGAAATTTTTTTTTTTAACATACATACGTGAATTTACAGTTTTACAATGGGGCGTTTTTATATATGTATGTTTTTATATGTATGTACGTATTTCACACGTTGTGAAGGGTATATAAGATTCGGCACGGCCGAATATAGCGCTCTTACTTGTTTTTAATATTTTTTTTTAATTTTTTTTTTTGGTATGTTTTTTACATGTATGTACGTATTTTATATGAGATAAATGGTGATACAAACAATTGTTATTGCATGACAACACATTGTGAAGGGTATATAAGATTCGGCAAGGCCGAATATAGCACTGTTACTTGTTAAAAATAATTTTGTTCGGAAAACTCCCAGCGCTATTTGGTTTTCTTTTAATTTATGGTTTAATTTTAACATTGTGAAGAAAAAATTTGTTCGGAACAAATGGATGAATTTACCTTAAACTATAATTTTATAGATTATTTTTTGCAAAGTATTTTTAACTTCAAAATACATATCATTACTTGCTTACCAAATGATTTAATTTAAATACAAGCTGTTCTTCAATTCTTACCTAAAACGAAAGATAAAAATAAAACATAATTATAAGTGGAGTTCAATGAAATAACAATAAAATAAAAAAATATTCAATTTTATACAATATCTAGAAAAACATATTAAAAATAGTTAAACACAAATACAAAAAAAAAACTACAAAATAAACACACTTACATATAAAGAAAATTAACAAATTTATGAAGGGGATAGACAAACACATTTTAAACACTTAAGTAGACATACATACATACATTTACACACACACAAATATGCATTTTGTAAACAAAAATTTAAAAAAAATATTATTAATAGTTTAACTGAAATCGATTTAAAATTATATTCAATATTAAATTAATATTTATAGCAACAATAAAAAAAAATATTAAACAAACGCACAAGTTAAAAACACTAGTAAAATAATCGTATTCGAATCAGGACAGTTGGACTATTTTAAATAAATATTAGTAATTCTGTTGTTGTTTTTTTTTTCTTTAACATTTATAATTAAATTTCAATTCAATTATTTTTCATTTATTTATAACAAATTTCAATAAGTCTTTTATTATTGCAAATCAATAATACATTTAAGTACAAATAGAAAATAAATCTTAGATTTCAAATCCAATGATTATTATCATTAGAATTCTAATTATAATAATGTCAAATGAAATAAATAGATAAATGAAATTTGAGTTGTTTGTTTGAATGAGTGAACAGAAAAATATGATTGTCATAAGCTGTGAGTAAATTGAGAAATCTACTGCTTTGAAAAACGATTTAAATTGCAAATTCAATTAAAATATTTAATAGAATCAGAATAAAGGGCAAAGAGTTTAACGACACACTTTAAGTTGTAATAATTAATAGGAAATATTAATAATCATTAAACAGTGTGATATTTTTAAAATAAAAACTGCATTCAGGGGAGTGTTTTTTTATATGATTAAACATAAAAAATAATATCTCTTAAACATTTAAAAAAAAAAATTATTTGTTTTTCGATATTAACATCTATTATTATTATTATATTATATATTATTGTGTAAATTGGCAGCTATATTGTTTAAGTCGCGTTTGTCGAATCTGCCGTTAAAGCACGTACGAGAAACGTCAGCTCATATTACAACAGTAACTTTCTTACCACAGAGACCAAGAGACTAACTTGAACTTTTGTAGAAATTACCAGATTCAGAACATGGGTTTACAAAGAATACGTGAACTTAAATGTAAATGTAAAAGTTTAACGTGTATGACATGAAGCTAGGCGTTTTTCCCCGGAATGCGAGATTAATTTTTTTAATTTCCCGGAAGCAAAATTAATAAAAAGTAAATTTATTTTTAATTAATAAAAAACTTTTTATTTAAAAGCATAAAATAGTCTTTAATGTAAAAGAACCACTTCAAATCTATAGAAATTAATAAGGAAACTTGAATTTATATATTAATTGAGTAAAACTATTTTTAATTGAAAATATTATTCTCAAGATACGAGATCAAATATGAGCACAAAAACCAGAAATACAGGTACTTCAGCTATGCGATCAAAAATAAAATCATTAGAATTCAATTTCAAAAACATGTAAATACAAGGTATAATTAAAAAAATATAACGTAACAATTTTTAACGACTTAGAAACTAATCTTTTAATACGCTCAAAGCGTTTATTGATTGGTTAGAAAGTCTATTTCTAGTTTTATTAACAAATTGCCCTGTTACAGAAAACACTCTTTCACTTTCTACCGATGTTGGACGAATAGTTACAAGTGCATTTAACAAATACATATATAATATTTTGAGTTTTTTGACCACTTCCCTCAAAATTTTTAAATCTTTCTTTATGGAAATTTTGAAGTTCTGAAGGCAGTTCTTTCTGATTTTTCATATCAGCTAACTTTTTCTCCCAGATTGCTTTGTGCAATGATCTCAAATGAAGCATTAATCCGCTGCTGCTTCGGCCTTTACATGAAATTATCTTTACACATAAAGAGCATACAGCAGTGTCATTCTTTGCAAAAAACTTCCATACTATTAAACTTTCCATCTAAGACAGTTTCGTTTCTGTTAATATTAAAAAAAATTAACACATTACCTCAAAAAGTATATCAAATTATTTGTAAATATATTTTTATACCCTTCACCTGTGGTGCACAAGGGTATATATAGCTTTGTCATTCCGTTTGTAATTTCTACAATTTTCATTTCCGACCCCATAAAGTATATATTTTCTGAAAGCTTATGAATAGAGGAGTCGATTAAGCCCTGACCGTCTGTCCGTCTGCCCGTCTGTCCGTGTGTTGGTTGAAATCAACTTTTAGAAGCAACTATATGTTCCTCAGATCTCTATATGGTATCAATCTCTTGGAAATATCCAGGAATGAATCGCTATTGAAATTCAGCACAATCGCCCCATAACTTTCTGAGATATGAGCAAAAAACCACGACCACCTCGTTTTTTTTCACAATTACAACAACAACATACATACATAGATACATGTAAAAAACATACCAAACAAAAAAAATTACAAAAAAAAAAAAATATTAAAAATAAGAAAAAAATACTAAAAAAAACTACAAAAAAAAAATTTTAAAAAAAATTTAAAAAAAATTTTTAAAAATTTTTCTAAAAAATTTTTTTAAAAAAATTTAAAAAAAAATATAAAAAAAAATAATAAAATATAAATAATATATTAAATAAAATAAAATAAAATTTTTTTGGCTCAGCTGGGATTCGATGCCACATTTATTCTAACGTGTACGTATGCACGTATTTTATATGGGATGAATGGTGATACAAACAATTGTTATTGCATGACTACACGTTGTGAAGGGTATATAAGATTCGGCACGGCCGAATATAGCACTGTTACTTGTTAAACATAAAGTTAAAAAAAACCTTGAAGAAAATATTTTTATGAAAAAGAAATGTCACAATATAAACATATGCTTTCGAGTCGTAGCCAGTTTTTTCATTTCACGGGATCCCGAAAAATAATCCCGGGAAAACGGGAAGATTAAATAACTCAAATTCCCGTCCCGAGAATTCCCGGGAAAACCTCCTACATAAAGGCAATCCATACACATCGAAAAATCCGTGGCCGACGGTTCAATTATGTTCTCTGTTAGAATGTAAAGTTATCGCAATTAAACTACAGTTACAGTTACGAGAACCAAGTGATTTTTTTAAATTTTATAATTTTATTAAAATACGTATATACAGCACGATTCATATTAATAACTTGTGTATGAAATTGTACTTTGCAGCTGCATAAAATTTAATTCAAGCAGAGTTGTAAACGAATCATTCATTTTTGAATTAATTCACGAATCATTCATGCACTGAATTAGTAAAATTTTGAATTAATTCTTTTCGACAAAAAACGTATTGAATGAAATTTGAATCAATTCATTTAAATTTAGCAAACATGAATTGCAATTCATTTCCAATTTAAATACATTGGCAAAATTTTGAATTAATTCAAATGAATTGGAAATGAATTGCAATTAATTTTTTCTAACTCATTTGAATTAATTCAAAGTCAATTCAATTCAAATGAATTGCAATTCATTTTGCCCAATTCATTTGAATTGGAAGTGAGTTGCAATTCATTTTTGCTAAATTCAAATGAATTGATACAAATTTCATTCAATTCTATTTTTGGAGAAAAGAAACAATTCGAAATTTAGCTAATTCGTAATGAATTGAAATCAAAAAAGAATGATTCATTTGATATGTATGTTGTTTTTGTGTTAAAAAAACGAGGTGGCCGTGGGTTTTTGCTCATATCTCAGTTGTTTATGTACCGATGTTTCTGATTTTCAATACCGATCTACTCCCGAATATTTCTGATATTTTACTACATCACCCAGGTCCAAGCGATGTCGGGGGCTTCAAAAAGTTGATTTCAATATACACACGGACAGACGGTCAAAAAAGAATGATTCATTTACAACTCTGATTTCAAGATATTTTGATTTTGATATCGGGCGACAATTTTCTTTTTTGTTGGTTTTTATACCAAATTCTCGAAACTTTAGAAACAGTATCGTAAAAAAAACAGATTTTTTCTCTGAGTTTATATTTATATTTGTTTATATTTGTAGCCCAGGTGAATATTTTTCAAATAAATAACGTATTTATAACGCCATTACATTTGTCATACATCTGCGATCCCATTAAGTATATACATATATTCCAAATCCTTATATTTGAATAGGTTAGGCAATTAGGCTACTTCTTTCTGCCCGTATGAGCGTTGAAATCAACCTTTTTAAGCCTTTACATATTCAGCGGCTTCTAATGTGGTATCAATTTATCAAAAATGCTTTCGAAAATTTTGCTATTGAAAAACAGTAATTTCGACCCATTAGCGGCTGAAATACGAACAAAAAACTAAATTTCCACCGTTTTTTTCAATAACCCAGCAAAATAACACATTACAAAATATTGAGTTGAAAGTACTAGAAAACAGTTCTTCACTACTAACAATTTGGCATCTAAACCCATTATTTTAATAAGGCAATGTTAGTGGAGGCAATTACTTACCTCTTACTTAAATATAGTATTGGAAAACTGTTTTCTAGTACTTTCAACTCATTATTATACCCTTCACACAGTGAAAAAGGATATATGTATACAGGTTTGTCATTCCGTGTGAAATTTCTACAATTATCATTTCCGACCCCTTAAGTATATATTTTCTGAAAGCTTATGAATAGTGGAGTCGATTAATCTCTGTCAGTCTGTCCGTGTGTATGAAACCCTCCGATATCGCTTGGACCCGGTGAGGTATTAAAATATCAGAAATATTCGGGAGTAGATCGGTATTGAAAATCAGAAACATCGGTACATAAACAACTGTGATATGAGCAAAAACCCACGACCACCTCGATTTTTTTCACAAAAACAACATTACAACAACAACAAGCATACATACAAACGTGTATACTGGTAAGAGAAAACGTGGCATCAAATCCCAGCTGAGCCAAAAAAAAAATTTTTTTTTATTTTTTTTTAATTTTTTTTTAATTTTTTTTTATTTTTTATTTAATATATTATTTATATTTTTGTTATTGTTTTTTTTTAATTTTTTTTTATATTTTTTTTAATTTTTTGTTTATATTTATTATATACATATATTTTAATTATTTTTTTTTTTAATTTTTTACATATATACGTAAATTTATAATTTTACAATGGGATGTTTTTATATATGTAAGTTTTTTATATGTATGCACGTATTTCATAAGGGATGAATGGTGATACAAACTACTGTTATTGCATAACTACACGTTGTGAAGGGTATACAAGATTCGGCACGGCCGAATATAGCGCTCTTACTTGTTTTGTAATGTGTTATTTTGCTGGGATCATTGTGATGATTGCACCAAAGTCAAATGAAATTTTAATTAGTATTATAAATTTCGTAATTAAAATAATTTTTTTTTCGGTATACAGTCGCATATCTTCACTTTTGTGATGTACATATATAAGAGTCGGCAGAGCTGAAGGTTTCTTAAAATTGACTTTTTCGTAATTTCTGGTATTTAAAGAAAATGATTTGATGAAAACTCCTACAAATTTTCGCATCATACACCCTTAAACAAATCTTTATTTAAACATAAATTGGGTGTTAAATTGATATATTAAACATTTCATGTAATAGAGCAACAATAAAACAATTTACATTAAGCTGTCATTTTAAATTAAAAAAAAAGAAAGCATAACAAAATTATATATCACACACATAGACAAACATCTTTTGTTTCCTACTTTATAGGAGTTCAAAAATATGTTCCTTTGTGTGTGTGTGTGTCTGTTTTTTATATTCTAGGATTTGTTTTATTGTTGTTTAAGTTAACTTTTTGCTTAAAATGAAATGAATATGGTAACGTCTATCGGTGTGTGTGTTTTTGTTCTTAAAGAAAATTATAGAAATACACCTGCGATAACGGCAAATGATAACAAAATTATGATAATGCAATGGTATGAAAAGAATTCTTATAGTAAAATTATTTATATTTATATGGAATTAAAATGCTTATTGTGTACATATCAGCTTTTTAGTGTATGTTTATGTGTGTGTGTGTGTGTGTGTGTGTTTAAGGTACGTGAGCAAATAACAAACATATTGAGAAAAGTTTGTTTTGTTTTATTTCGAAAACTTTTTTTGGGATGTTGGTTGTTTGTAGAGGCACTATGGGTTGCAGCAATTAAAGGTTTTTAGCTAATAAATATATGTTTTTTTAAAGATCTTTTTATGTTTGTTATGACATACATATTTAGTGTTAGCAAGTTTGGCTCCCTGTAAAATGCTATCAGTTGGAATACATACATACTGTATAACTATCTGGTAAAAGTTATAAAAAAAAAATTATTTTAATATTGTATTGAAACGCAGAATGTCAGGGGAAAATGCTAAAAGAAATAAAAAAATAATAATAATAATATCAGAAGATATAATAAATCTCTATACAATAAGGTATATACGTAAATAGACATATTTAAATAAACTGCAAATCTGCCAGAAAGTGGAAGGAGATAAAAATGTTTGAAAATTTATTTTCTATACTTTTTGTAAGCACCATTGAAAATCTTTAGATCCTCTGTGTGCTAGTGCCAGAATAAATATATGATATAAAAACCGTCAAGTTGTTAATGCTAAAAGTTTTTCGTTTTTTTTTTTACTTTTAAGAAAATTTATTATCCTTAAAAAATCTATACACTCGCATCCCTGCTATAATGCCAGTTAAAAGGACATGGGCAATGAATTTAATATGATAAAATAAAATACCTTATACTACTACTACAAAAAAAAATATGCTATATATTGAAATAAATAGACCAAATAAAAAAATCATAGAAGAAGAATGGAAAAAAAAACATTTCAATAAAGGCATAACAAGTGGATATGTATATTGTTCGGTAACGTTTTGTACCTTTAAGTATGTATAATAGTGATGTACCTGTATACATCATTTTTTATGACATAAAATGGCACACATTTGTTGAAGACATGTTCTTTTTTTTTGTCTGTAGTACGAAAAGTTTTACAATATTTTGTTTGTTTCATTACAATTCTGTAAATGTTTTCCAAACTAAAACTTAAAAAAAATATATAATACATATGTACAAGAAAGTTTTATTTTGTTTCATAGAATGGCACTTTCTTGTTTCACTATCTTTTTTTACAACAAAGCTAATAAAAACAAAAACTGAGTTTTTAACATTTTATACCCACAGGAGACTGGTGTAAAAATATCAAATGCCTGTAAAAAATATTTTAATAACATCAACAGAATATAATAAAAAAAAATCCCCAAACATAATGTCCCTTACTTCTTGCTAATTTTGACAGCCTAAAAGTATGTGTGTTTATTTATTTATTTATTTTTTGTTGATATAATGATATCTTTATGATATTTAGTAATAGCTGAACCCGGATAATAGCATTGTGTTGTATTCATTAGAAGATTTTTTTAATATTGTTATTAGCACAGATTACCGACATTAACAAAAAATTTTTTTTTGTAAGTCATGGACTTTATTATAAAATTTTACTAAAGATGCTCGTTGAAATTTTTTTTAACAAATAGCAGTATGATTTGATATAAAATGTTTTTTATTTTTTTTTTAAGGGATACAAAGTCTGTTTCTTCGAACCACTACGTCATCTTATCGAGAAAAAAACTAAAAGTTTTTAAAGAGAATAGCGATTCTAGTTTGAAATGTACTTTTTCCACACATTTTAATTATTATCAGAAAAACCCATACCAATTTTAAAAACTATTACATTTGGAAACTTTTGGTGTTTGTATAAAAGGTGTCACTTCAAGTGTTAAAGAAAAACTGTCCATAATACAAAAGTGTCAAAACGTTATGATTGTTCCTGAGTTAAAGTATGATCAACTTACGGCATATTCCCTGGATTTATTTATGAAAGGGACAAATGGGAGAAGTGGAGTAAGCGAAGGTGTCTGTATCAGACAAGAGGGAGGCGAATATCTTTTAGGCTATGAACGAATGAGTCAGAGTTTAATATTGCGGAAATGACATGGCCTAGAATAGATTGTTAGAGCAAAAAGTAGCTCTACTAGCGACTAAAAGACTTTATGGCTACGCTCAGTGATCACTACATATTTGGTAATCATGACAGTGAAATGGGACTGCCCTGTAATGTAGGAAATGTCTCGACGCAGAGGAGAAGGAAGAGGCACACATTAGTTTCTATGTCCACGTCGTGCACTGAAAAATTTCCAAAAGACAATTTTCGAGGCCTGCAGAGATCATAACCAGACGCAGATGGCAACGCTGAGTCTTGCTAAAATTTCTACCTTTATAACGCAGTCTGAGTGATTTCCTGAAAATATCTAGAATTCGGAAACTTACGCCATCTGCGACAAAATCCTTATTCTATCTTTTTTTATATTTTTTTTTTCTGTGCTGATAATCTAATAATCCTTTTTCTTAGTCTCTTAAGGTATCACAAAGGACTTAATAAGATGAACCACAGTAAGCTGCACAATAACTGCCTGCTCTACCTACTTACCTAACTTACGGCATTTAATATATAAGAAGAAAAAGGTAAGTTCAGGATAGTTTTTTTAATTTTTAAAAGATTTTCGTTAGCACACCCTATACGGGAACAAAGCGAAACTCTATTACAATATTTGCACATTTGCAAATAAGGAATATCTACAACAGATTAATGAACGTGGCTAGCTAGCTAAATACATTTAAAATTAGTTTAGCTCTCTTTACGTTGAAAAGAATTATTTGAGATCATACTTTTTTGAAAATATTAATTTAAAATTAGGACATATACTTTGACCATAATTCGCGCATTGATGATAAACTTACTTACGCTCCTATTTTTTGATTACAATTGTCTGTCACGGTTTTGGGCCTTTAGAGCTCCTCTTTTTCAACCTAACCTAAAACTATGCATAACATAGTTGTAACCAAAATATTGGACGGGGAAGTTTTCATACAAAATACAAGTACAAAGTAATTTTGCTATTATCTTTAAGCTGTCATCGAGACAGTGGGCGTTTTTACCTTCTATATAAAGTAAAACAATTACTGATTCTTGCTTAAATGGCAATTTGTAGTAACAATATTCTCTTAATGTAATCGAATTATTATTTGTTCTTGTAAGTGATTATACGACGTCGGAACAATGGGAATGGCAACTTTAAAATAAAATTTTTTTTATTGCATATGAAAGCAATAATGGCTAGAGCTTTCAGCTCTAGTTCTTATCAATTTGCTGTTAAAGTACGTGTTATGATAAAAATAGGCAGGTCCGAATAGGCTATGCAACTCTTACAAAGAAACGATTTCGCCCCAAGCCTAAACCCAAAGTCACCCTTGTGTTTATTGCCTTAGTTAAGTTAAACATAACAGTCTTATTAAAAAGGGCATGATATGTTACTCCCATTCAGAGTAATTTCTGCAAAACACAATTCAATTTACTCCAATCCCGGGAGTTAAATAGATGATATTTGCAACCAACATGTAACCACTAGGGTGATCGACTCGGTTTTACAACCGGTGGAAAACCCGGTTTTTTCCTCTTTCAACTGGCGGTTTTTACTCAATGTTGATTTTTCGAATGTCAAATACACCGGTTTTTTTATTCGAAAAAGCCGGTCTTTTATTTTTTTAAGTTTATTAAGTACGCGCAAAGTTTCCAAAAATCAGAAAATTACAACAATTAAATATTCTTCCATAATATTGTAAGAAAATTATTTGTTGTTTAAAAAACAAATGTAAAATAAGAAAAATAATTGAGCTGAAATATTATTTTTTGAATAGGATATAAACCTAACGTTAAAAGTAAAAGGCAATTAAAGCATAAACTTAGCTGACCGATAACTTTTACGTAAAAAGTGTAGTTGCAATAAAGAAAAACCAATAATTTCTCCTTCCAGATCCCAATTTTAAGTAATGGCATTGAGTGTCTGTCAACTTAAATTTCAATTAAACCATCGAACAATCTAGTTTATGCGTATATTTGTATGTCTGTAAGGGGTATAAGAAAGAATTTTTAAAATGAAATTTTAAGGATTTTCTCCCTAGCCTTTAAAATGTATTTCAAATTAGAGAAATCATTTAAAGCAAAATACGTTAGTGCATATTAGTTTAAAAGATCCATTTAAAAAATGTACAGAAGGAGATACAAGAATTTATAATAGCTTTATTAAAAGTCTTATTTATTTATGTATTAATTTATTGTGTTTATTTATTTTACTTGTAAAGAGTACCTTTTGTTCTTAAATTCAACAAATTAAAACCAAATTAGTAAACTGCATTCATGTCAGTTATTGCACTCTTGCGTAATTGTGCAGCCAAACGTTTATAAACTGTAAAAATTTCATATTTAGATATAATTTTTTTTTAATTTTTTTTTTATTTTTTCTTTAAATATTGTATTTTATATATTCGAACCTGTTAACCGGTTTTTTCTTAATTTTCAATATAACAACCGGTTTTTTTTTAATTCTAAATTTCAAACTATTTGAAACCCGGTTTCTTAAAAAAGTCGAATAATCGATCACCCTAGTAACCACCAATCAAAGAGTGCTGATGATGGTTTCGAAAATGCATTCCACTCGACTAGTGTCAGTAAAAATATAATTTTTCAGATTATTCTTTCATTTATCACAATTATAAAAAAATTCTTTGTTACAATAAGAATGTTAATATGAACTCAAGCCTGCATTAAAATTTAAATATCAGCTTAAACCGAAAAGTTCGATAAATAAAAATTCAATTAACTTTAATAGTTAAAATCAATTGGTGAGTCTGTTTAATAACTTTTTGACATAAGGGAAATTTATTGAACAGGTAGTCTTTGTTCGTAAGCTGATTATTTGTTTCTTCACTTATTTTACACTTCAAAGCCCATAGATACAAAAAAAAATTCACTTCTCTCTCATTTATTTCATATGTAAAACAATAAACAAAAAGAATTCTCTCGGAACTGAGATTACCCGATGTACTCTTGTAAATATGCCATGTTTTAGACTTTGGAGAATATTTCTTTCTTTCTTTGAATTATTCCCCTTCGCAGTCATATAAAAAGAAATTAACAGAAAATCTAAGCACAGAATTATGAAAGAACTGATAAAGGTTAAAAAAATTATAAAATAAATTTATCGGATTTATGCGTGAAAGGTGATTTCAAAACAAATTATAATAGTTCCATTTTGGACTTAAAAAAAAACATTTTAGATAAAAAATTCATATTAACCATGACATATTCAGATAACTATAATATTTTATACACACATTTCTCATTAAGGGTATGCAGAACTCTGCTAGTACGTACATACATGTGTAACATAAAACTAAATAAACTGTTACGTGTGTGATAACATCATTTGTATTCGTTTATATTTATTTGGTTGCCCTTTGAAAGATTTTTATCAATGGCCACAAATAACATTAATTCATTAATGCAAAAAACACGTACTATAAACTATACAAATAGAAAAGCTCTTGAATAAACAAAAATATTTTTATTTATAAAATTAATCAATAATTTTTTTTATATCTAAGAGCTAGACAAAAAAATTCGTATACAAATTTTTATAGTTACCTGGAATTTTCATTTCCCTCCTTTTTTATTTTTATTTGTTTTTGTAAGTGGAAAATAAAATCAAATATTTATGATATTTTATTGCTGGGAAATGCAGACATGTTTAAAATTTTAAAAAAATATATATGTACGTATACGAACTTCTTTACCATACTTTTTAAGTTTTTGCAAAGAAAAATTTTGTAAAACTTTTCACATCAATTTAAAGTAATATTTGAAAATCTGTTACTGATTTAACTTTATTATTTAACTTAGTAATTGCAAAGAACAGCAGGAGTAGTGAACTAGTATTTACCTTCAATTGAAGACTAGAAGACGAATAAAAATTCCCAGAGGACTGAGTAAAAAACACAATTGTTAAGTTAAAGGCCTAGTTAGAAGAAAAACAATTTTAAAAACAATTTCAGCTTTCCTCCATTGTTGTCTATAATTTTAAAAAAGTTTACAACAATTTCTTATTATTTGTGGGAATGTAATGTGGCCACATTGTTACTGTAACATGCCACATAAATTAGGAACTACAAGTTGAAAGAAATACTTTCAAACATTTTAGGAAATTTTTAAGAATTTTATTCTATAAATTATTAGATATAAATTTATATACTTTTTATTTATATTTATTCGAAAAGTAAAAGGATTTTCAATAAGTTCGGTATGAAAGTAAAATAAAACAATGTATTTTTGTAAATGTATTGCAATCTGGTGAATCGCTTGGTACATGCAAAGAAAAAACCTGGTTGAGGTAAGATTGACTGAATTTTTAAACGTTTTAAAAATTAAAAAAAAAAAAAAAAAAATTGCAAGAGTGGACGAAGTATTTTTTTTGGGTTAATAAATAAATGTCTACCGTTTACTTTTTAGAGATTATTTCATGTAAATGTTTTTCCTATGTACAGCGCGAGTTCCACTTTCGGCATACTTTTTCAAGAATTTCGGCCGGTATGTGACCAATGGACCAAAGTTTTATTGTCTTCAAGGCTACAATTGTGACTGGCTTGTCCTTGTACACAAGAGACGACCTATTTCCACAAAAAATAGTAAAGTAGGGTCGAATTGCATAATCTTGGCGAGAAATGGCCAGCGCCAAAACGTGAGATTAATTGCACAACAAAAACTCCTCTTAATTGGTTTATGATAACGCGGGTCTTGCGGCAAGTTTTACCGTCCTCTTGAAGCGACATGTCAACCATGTCTAATTCTTCTACTATGAGCAAAACGTCGGTAATTGTGGTTTGTAATATTGACTGTAAATTAGCAATTTTCGTCGTTTTTTGAGAAATACGATCTCCATTGACACTGGCAAGTGCAACAGCAATAATATTATTGAAACACAGTATTCGAATACAGCTTGAAAAATAAATGTCCAACAATGTAAAACTTTTGAGAAACTTGGCCACACAATAGCTGGAATAGTTTGTGCAGTGAGTCGATGATGACAACTATTAAATTGACGTATTTTACGAAACATATTTCTAACACAAGTGTGAAAAAAATAAATGCCGAGAATGTTCTTTCAAATGTTTATTATCGTTCCCCATTAAATTTGAATTTTCTGTGGTTTTTTTCTTTAAAAAAGTAGGGAACCTCAAAATGGATCACGCTTTACTTGTTGTGGTACATACCATACACTTAAAGTGATTTAATATAACAACATAAATTACTATTAAAGGTATAATAAAACACTATCAGAACATAAGCGCATTTATATTTTTAATATTAAAGCAGGCTTTTTTATCTTTTTATTATTAAAAAAAATTTTTTTTTGATTCCAACTTGTAGCAACAGTTAGATTTTTAAAATAAATAAAATGAAAAATCAAACGCTCACTATGTTTATAAATGTTTTTTTTTTTCCCTTCTGTATATAAATAATCAGTTAGTTAGTTAGTTAACTTTATTGAGACTTCATTTTTTTCCATTGTACAAGATTTACAAACATTTAATATTAGAATACTTAAAACTATACCGTATTATTTTAATAACATAAGTACTTAATGATTATGCGACAGGCTTATCAAAATTTGAGAAATTAAATAAAGAAAAATTTAAAAAAAAATTACATTTTTAAAATAAACAATGCTTGCTCCCGGCATTTTACCAAACTAGTAGAGTAATATCTACTCCTTGTAAACTTAATACTAATAAAAAACTTTAAAACTAAATCTTAAGACTACTTATTACGATTAAATTATAATAAAAAAAAACGAAACAAAATGAGAAAAAAAAAAAAAATAATAATAATGATAAATAAATATAAATTACCCCCTATGTACCCCGGGAGTACCACATGAATAAAAGTTTTGACCAGAAACACTATCTGGTCGTTCCCTTAAAATTCCAATCGCGGAAAGATAATTAGTGTTTGACCAACTAAATTCCTGCTCGCAGGACAAAATATCCTGCATTACACTGCCTTCAAAGTAAGTCAATCTTTCTACAAAATGCCTTAACGAATCAATAGCATAAATGGAAATAGGAGATATGTTCGCCTGCTTGTATATAAATTTATTCGAAAACCTTTTCTCAAAAGACTTAAAATTTTTTCCAATGCACTTTCGTACAATATGGCGCTCAAATACCTCCATTCTTTTCATCATTGTTTTAGAGATGCTAAACCATATTGGAAATGCATATAAAAGAATTGGTCTTATACTTACTTTGTACAAAAGTAATTTTGTGTTAACTGGTAAAGATTTACTATTAAACAATCTCGAAAAAGCACCTTTAACTCGATTTGCCTTTTCTAAATTATAAACTACATGCTTATTAAATTTTAACAATTTATTAAAGTTTACTCCAAGATACTTCACGCTATCCTTAAATATGATTTCCGAACTATTTAACGTTAATTTCAAATTTTTGCTTTCTGGGACAACAGTATATTTGCATTTTCCAGAAGCATTACGTAAACATAAAGCGTTGCTCTTGGAAGCATTAATTTTTATTCCCCAATGAGAATAATATTCATCAACATATTTAAGGTGCGATGAAACACGTTGGAGCGCTACTAAAGGAGATTCATCATGAGAATAAAGTAATGAATCGTCAGCATAAAGTGTACCCTTAGAGTTATTAAATTCATGGGGAAAATCATGAATAAATATGTTGTACAAAAGAGGTGCCAATACAGAGCCCTGTGGAACACCACAATAAATATCACCCAGAGAAGAAGACAAATCATCAATTTGAACGTAAAATTTCCTGTCATCAAAAAAGCTTTTAAAAAGTTTTATAATTGCTGCGTTAAAACCAAGTCCTATCATTTTATAAAGTATGCCATTATGATAGGCCTTATCAAAAGCTTTTTCTACGTCAAGTGATACTGCAACAGTGCAATGACCTTTTCGTAAATTTTTAACGACATCAGTGTGAAAACTTAGAAGAGCATGCACTGTGGAATTACCTTTCTTAAACCCAAACTGTTTCTGAGGGATATATGGCTCATTCAGATCTATATCCATTTTTTCCCGAATTATTTTTTCAAATAACTTTCCTACATTAGAAAGTATGAAATTGGTCTTAAGCTGTCAATATCAATTTTACCCTTCTGTTTTGGTATAGGAATGATCCTTGCAATTTTCCATGAAATAGGAAAATAGGATTGTTCAAGCAATTATTAAATAATATAGTAAGGTATTCAAAGGCTTTAATAGGAAGTTTCTTAATTAAATAGTTCGATATATTATCCAAACCACACGACTTTTTATTATTTATCTGCCTAGAAATTTCCAAAAGATTATTTAAACTTGTAAACTTTAAATTACCCTCGTTGTTTAATGAAGTTGTATTGTCATTGTATGTTAGTTGATTTGAGAGTTGTGAAATTGTTTCATGTATGGCTTCATTAACTTGTGAAACATTTCTATTAGGTGGAGAACACTGATAAACAGAGGAAAAATGATCTTTTAAAATATCTAATTTGTGATTCACATCTGTAATTTTTACACCGTTAACGGATATATCTTTAACACCAGATCGATTCGCATTTCCAATAATCTTAAAAATTCGTTTATAAGCCATTGGTCCAGGTTTTATTTCTTTTAATTTTTCACTAAAAATATTTGCCTGCTCTAATTTAATCTGCTCCTTTATAATTATTTTAATTAAATCAATTTGCTTTGAAATTAGCAAGTATTCAGGATGTTTTCTGTTCAGAGTCCTTTTAAATATCCTTTTTAAATCTTTCTGCCAGTTATATTTGATACGAAGTAAATTTTTCACTTTATCAGAAACAACATATTTTTCATTTTTCCTTATAAATTTTGTGGAATGAATTTTCGTCATAAAATTTATTGTGGTATTAAATTCTTCTATAAAACAATCTATTTCTCTATTTGATAAATTTCTATTATCCGGAGGAAAATGATTTAATAGGGTATTACTGACGTCAATTTTGAATGTATTCCAATCTGTGCCTTTGAAAGACACAAAATGGTTAGGAATTTTGAAAATAAAGTTAAAATCTAATAATGAAATATGAAGACCTAAAGGAAGATGATCCGAAAAAGTAGGCAGTGTAAATGTCTTAAAATTTGGAACGAAATTTTCAATAAAATTATTGCTTACTATAAAATGGTCTAAATGAGAGCATCCGCCTGGGTAGGTGGGATGTGAATCACATATACGAGTAACTGAAATGGATTCATCCTGAACCCAATTTGAGAGAATTTCGCCATTAAAGTTGTTGCTTATATCACCCCAAGAGGAGTGCTTTGCATTCAAATCCCCACCTAATATCAACCCATCATAACTGTTTGAAAAACTCAAAATGAAAGACATACCACTATGTATAATTTGACGATTGCAGTTACTTGGAAAATAAATTGACCCACAAAGAATTTTCTTACTGCTACCATTTAACGAAACTTTTATTACAATAAATAAATTTGGAAAACGAAGGTTTGGAATGCATACTTTTGAAAAGGAAATAAAGTTTTTAACCGCTATACCTATACCTAATTGACTTTCGTCCCTTAGAACTGTATAGTCGTCAAAATACACATTTGCGTTTAAGGGCAGATGCATTTCTTGTAAAAAAGCAATTTCAATGTTAAATTTATTTAATATCATATTAAGCTCAATTTTTCTTCCTATATTGACAAGAGAACCAACATTAAAAGTTACTAAATTTAGAGAATTACGGACCATAGACATCTTGAATTTCCTTAATTAAACTCAAGCATTCCTTTCGGGCTTGATCTCTTGTCATAGACTTGTAATTTTTTATAAAATTAGTAATTTTATCCTCTAGCGTCAAAGACTCCGGACCACAAACTTCTTTAGCGATTTCCAAAAATTCCCGAATCAAAGCTGGTTTTTCGTGCCTGTTTTGTAGAGGAACTTCCGTCAAACCATTAAATAAACTGGCAAAAGATTTATTTTTGGAAATATGATTAGATGGTTTGAGAGCCATTTCAACATTAGCAGTTGCTGTTACTTTCCTAGACTTTACTTCCTCATAAGATTTTCTTCTATAAGAAACGTATTTCTTATATGCAGGACACCCCCTATAATTTGATGTATGACCACTCTCATTGCAGTTAACGCAGAACGGTAATATATTATTCTCAGGGACAATAGCACATTCACCTGGGGCATGCTTTTCATGACATTTTACACACGAAAAAGGGCGACTACAATTTTTAGAATAATGACCCCACCTTTGGCATCTCCAACACTGTGGAACTTTCGTATTAGTCTTTGGCCGTTCCCATGTCACTACCTGTCTAAGGATACATTTTACGCCAAGCAACTCATTTACTTTACGATTCGGTTTGAGGGTTACTAAAAATAAACCTGTGTCAATGCCTTATTTTCTTGAATATTCCGTCGAAAACTTTGAAATAGAGTCAACTGTGTCTGGGACAATTATGTCAATTTCCGATTTAATATCATTGATATCAGATTTATAATACAAACCTCTACAAACAATGCTCTGACGTTTAAACTCCTTGGGAGTGTATGTATAAGAAGGAATTTCCTTTTCCCTTAAAAGCTCCATCATTTCTGAATGTGCAGAAGAGTCTTTGAAGTACAGTTTGCTCTTGTATTTACCCTGATTCTTAATTTTGAATTCTACGTTTTTGGAATTTAGCTGGTCAATTAAAGATTTAATATTTACATTTTCAAGAAATATAGGAGGGCAATAAGAATTTATATTTCTTAGAATAGAAGTATTATCAATAAATCCTGAATTACTACAATCTAAATTTGTGGAACTAATTGGCCTTTCGGCCTCTACATTTAAGTCACCTAATACAGAATACTTATTTGTTCTATTTACATTATCAACCAACTTATTTAATTTTTTAAATTGACAATTAGCCAAATCAATTTTTACGTCACCTTGAAATGTTCGTTTTTTGTTTTTGACTGTTTGAAATTCGACTTCCATTGATGAAATTGACAACCGCTCATGGTCCGTACAGGTTTCAATTTGTTCCTCTGATAGAATTGGTATTTTTATATTTTCCAAAACTTGGACGTTGCTATTTACAGATACAAACGATTCTTCTAAATCTCCTTTTGCTTGCGTTAATAGAGACTGTTTATCAAAAGCAGCATCACGAAGTTGTTGGCCAAGCTGGGAATTTCTGACAACAGTTTCTTTTGCCTCTGGCTTATTTACACTCTGTACATTAGGTTGAGCAATAGGATGATTTGAATTCGCTACAACATGTGTGCCTTTGGAAATAGCCAATGTCTTCTTTTTAACAGCTAATAATGTTTTTCCAGAATTATTAGGAGGTCGTCCTCCAGTTTGAGATAGTAAGGGATCCTTTCCCATCTTATTAATATTCAATTATTAACACACAAAATATTTTTAAATAAAAACAAAAAAAAATTAATTTTTTTTTCTCAAAGAAAATTTTAAATTATTTTAAAAAAATTTTCAAAGCTTTCTTATTTTTTATTTTTTTTTTAAACTTATAAACACGTCCAATACGTTTCACAGTTGACAAGAGAATCTATATAAATAATCAATTTTAGTAATTAACAAAAACAAAATGTAAAAGACTACACTTTTGCTCTTTAGAAACATTTTTATATATTCCAATATCTTTGCACAAAAAAGTATGCAACAGTTTTTGTTTTTTTTTTTTTATTATGCTAGAAATGTTTTGAAAGGAAGGGAGTAAAGAAAACCAAAAGATAATTTGTTTTTGTTGTAGTTGTAAACCAGAAACTCTTATCTAGAACGATAACCTTTTTTTTATTAATATTTTTATATTTGCGCAAACTTTTTTTATGTACTAACACTAGTTGCTGGCAATTGTAGTTAAATCTAGGGGAGAAGATAAATTATACATAAGTGAGTGTCTGTTTTTTCTATGTATTAGATTTAAGGAAAAATCAGATCAGGCAACCAAGCAACAGACAATAATACTATTGCTTATATTTGTTTGTGTAACAATATACATGCATGCATACTTATGTATAACGCTATTTACCCTAGTTTTATAATAACGACAGCGGAGGAGTGGTACCTTCTCTATAATAAAGCTGGCTGATACAAAATCTACGATTGTATAGAAGAGTCCATTAATATGTACATGTACATGTAAATGTATGTATATCCATGAACATACATATGTATGTATATGTAAGTGGAAATATTTTTCTGCTAAATACATCATTTAGGATAGTGTAGCTTAATATTGCTGTTTAAATAATGACATGGATTTTTTGATGGATAGAAATTACTACACGTAGGTTGCATAAATGATATGTAACGTACTGAGAACCTGGAAATGTCTAGCCTTATTGTGAGTGGCTACGTTAAAAATGTGCACTTTAGTTTTGATAGAAGATTTCAAGAAATAAATAAACATATGCCATGAAAATTACCTTTATAGTAAGGTCAATAATTGCTAAAAAAAAATATATATATATTTTTTCGTACAAGTTCCCTAAACTAGAGAAATATCATTTTTATTTACGTCACAACAATTTGTTTTGCGAATACAATGCTCGAATATCATCGTACTTTACCCAGCAACAAACTTCTCCTTTAACTCCCCTATTCCACAGCAATATGTATCAGTAGCATAGCAACAAAATATATTTAGCTGTAAGCCAAATTGTTTCAAATGTACAACACACATATATTTTTTACGCTTTTATTTTTTGATATTTTAATTCTATTTCTATAAAATATTTATTTACTTTTTTTCTGGTAGTGAATTTCAAAATAGAAAAAATAAAATAATTAACTAAACATGTTTGAGCACAAAGGAAGAAACGTGATACGGTAGAAAATGGCTTAGAGGATTATTTTTCTAAAATGTTGTGGAATTAAATACGTAATTCGTATACCTTTTTTGTGCTTTAATGCCTTAAAAAAAAGGTAAGGATTTAAATATTAAAGATTATTTTGTAATTCGGCGAAGTGAATAAAAAATTTAAAAGCAGTAATATGGATAGGAGTTAAATCAAATATCAAAAGCCTTAATAACTTGAATAGAACATTTTTGGCGAAATTTTTATGTAAGAAAGTTTTATTTTCCCCGATCTGAATATTTTTCCAGCCAGCACAATACTTTTTGTCAGTCTTAAAGCGAGAAAATTTTATTAAAATTATTTACCAATTTTTTTATAATTCCACTGTTTTATATTGACTTTTGGATTACAATAACAAATACATACAACATATTTCACAAAGTATGTCTCATAAATTTTAATCTAAAGATTTGGTAAAAACCTTCATATATAAACCTAAAAGTGTCCTTTTTTATTATTAATATTTTTGGTTTTATTCTTCCAATCCGATAACAGAAAATCATGTTAATATTGTATGAAAGCACATTATAACATTACAAATGTAAATGATGGATTTTATAGCACAAATCAAGAGATTTTGTATGTGTGAAACCACATACATGCTTACAAACACTTGCAAACACTACATGAACTGGCTCCTCTTTTACTCTATTAATATGTTTTAGCATGAAAAACAAGGATTAAATGAATACACATAGCACATACAACGTATATGCTATATTGAGAAACATAGAGAGAAGCAGACAAGTACGTACAATATGAATGTATTATTAGATTCTTAACAAGATGAATATGATGAACAATAATAGTATTTATGGCACTTACAGCAACTACCACTACAACGCAAACATGGAGGTGGACAATAAAGACGATGAGTTGAACAGACATTCGTATTTGTAACACTGCCCAGCAAGCGCATGGCTTTGAACTTTGAAATACGTAGAAAATACTGGATTTTACTGATTACAGTGGAATTTCTCTTGAGCGGACATCGAAAGGATTATTGCAACGTGTGCGTACAAGAGGGTATTCCGTTCAGAAGAATGCAATACTCTTCCTTTAGGATGTTGACGGGACCGGCCAAGTGTCCGTCAAAAGGGAATGTCCGCTTTGGGGAAGTGTTCACAATGGGAGATTCCACTATATGTTTTTTTTAACAGAACAAACTCTTTAGTCTTCTATTATGTGCAAACATACAAAAATAACTGTTTAATAGTAATCGTACTCTCGTTTAGTCTGCAAAATGCTTCAATTCAAAATTAAACCAATACCAGAAAAAACATGTAACAATATTGAATAAGATCGTGCCGAGTCTGATAGCTTCAGTAACCATCAAGCACTTTGCCTAGATATCAGATTTGCTGTCATAGGCCATTTTGCTTTACTATTTCCGATGCCATTTTTGATTTCGTGTTTTTACTTAGTAATTAGTATTCTACTAATCAAGCATCTGCATTTGATACCAATATTGGGGGGCTGAAAGTAGGCAACGCCGGTATTGCTATATTTAACCCATAGGTAGAACAGGCAGCTGTTGTGCAGCTGACTTGGATCCATCCCTTTGTGAGGCAGAACAAATATGTCCCATAAAGATTTCGGAAGCCATCTTTGATTGATTTTTTCATAGTTAACCGTATTTTACTGGTCACGCCATTTCATTTTATACTGGTATTTAGAGGTTGAATTGGGTACATTTTTAATTACTAGTTTCGATCTACATATATAATATAACTTTATAGTAGGCCATTGTTTAGTGGAGGCCATCATAGATTAAAAGAAAATTATAGTGTACTATATTCGGCTAGTCCAGCCCTTTCTGTCGATTTCCATATCGTTCCTCTCTGTTGTCCAGTAATTTTTTGTTTGTAAATCTTAGGAAAAGCACAGAAGCATTTGTATTTTTGTGCCTTTATCTCAGTTTTTAACCGATTTGTTTTTCTCAGCAATATTTTTCGAGACTATGGCTTGTATTTTTCTATATTACACGTGTTCAAAAATAGCTTTAGTAACTTGATGTATTTAAAAAATACACACTTTGAAAAATTTTGTTTCCCCTTAACTTTGCCAACATTTGTTCAACATTTTATATAAGCAGCGCTAAAGGTATGTCGTATCAATAAAAAATTTTGATTTTTAAAGTTAAAACATGAAAAAAAACAGAGGCAGTTGTATTTATTTCCTCATAGCTTAGAAGCTAATGGAGGGATTGTGCAGTATTTCAAAACCGATTTATTTTCGGATATTTGCAAAAAACGTCTACCATAGGCAGATCTGTGCAATATGCAGTTAAAGTTAAAAATTGATTTTAACCAATACACGGACAGACGGACATAGCTTAATTGATTTCCATAGTCTTAATCTTTAACAAAATATATATATATTTACTAGCACACACGCGATCTTTTAATGAAATTTTCAATGACCTTTTTGCATAAATGCTGCGGTATTTCATTAATGCAGCGTCCAATTTCCTCTTTTAAGGCTTGAGTCCTCGTCGGCTTATTCGCGTAAACCATCAACTTCAAAAAACCCCAAAGAAAAAAATCTAAAGGTGTTAAATCACACGATCTAGGCGGCCAATTCTGGTCTTCAAAACGCGAAATAACACGACCGGGAAATGACTGATGCAGCAATAGAATTGTTTCTCTGGCTGTATGACATGTGGCGCCATCTTGTTGAAACCACATGCCCTCCACATTCATTTCTTCAATTCTAGGCAAGAAAAAACTGGTTATCATTTCACGATACCGAACACCATTGACTATTTGCGCTTGACCACACTACACAGTGACACGTTGAGGATGCATTTGCTTCTCGCTTTTCCTCACCCCAAATGCGACAATTCTGCCTATTGACGAAGCCATCAAGATGAAAATGGGATGATCGCAATTTGCGAACTGTAGCCGCAAAACTTTCACCATTTTGGTAAAACAATTTCACAATGAGAATGCGTTGTTTATTCGTGTAGCGCTAGTTGCGTTCTAGTTGGGACACCCGATATATGGGGTCGCAAAACGAATATTGTAGAAATTATAAACTGAATGACAATCCTATCTACATACATATGTATGTCTATATACTACTACTTCAGGTGAGCGGTATAAAAAGCTGTTACTTTTTATTTATCATTTATCATAGACTAAGGTTAGATCTTAACGTGAGTGCGCTGTCATAGAATTAAATCGTTATGTTTAATTTAAATTTTTCAACTCGCAAATACATTCTCAACAATAGAAGGTTTGCCTTAAGCTAAAAAAAATTGTAAATCAATGCTTATTGGGTAGTACAATAGTATCAAAATAGACACACAGACAGTTGGCAAAGTAAAGTATAAATATTTATGTATATATGTAAATATTATAAACGTGAGCATGAATGTGTGTGTACAATGCGTGTGCCATATATTTGAAGTTTACAATTTCATTTCCCATGTGGCACGCTTAAGAAATAAATGTTTTCATATATGCTGGTAAGTGAGAAGGATGATTCATTTAAACGAATATGCACACACTCACATACATATGAACCTTTCAATAAATGTGTGTAAAAAAGAAAACATATGGAATCTATGGCAATTTTCTCTGCTTGACCACTGACTGATTTCCATCGAAAATGGGGGTGTGTATTTGTTTATGTATACCTTTTCTATTTAAAACTGTCTACGTGTACGTGTTGATGTGTGAAAGTGTGGAGGTGTGTGTGAGTAAAAACGAATATGCCTGTGTAGTACTATTTAAACAGGTAAGTGCAATAAAATGTAAATCGTATAAAGTTTAAATGTACAAGGAAAAAAAAAAAAAAACATATATAATGACAATATACACATACCAGTAAATCCATACACACAGACGCACACGCAAGCATATACTCAGACACAATTTTATGAATTATTAAATTTATAGTCCCTTACCCAAAATAAACAAGCATGTCCTGTTTAAAAATTTTCGGTTGGAAAATTTATATTTTAGGTAAAAATTGTTTGCATACCTTTAGGGGTTAGCATGTGCCTACATAATTTTTCAATTTATTTTATATTAATTAAAAAAAATTAAAAAAAATATGTTAAATTTTGTTTAAAACTTGACCAATGTAACGCAAACGAAGCTAATGGTTTATCAAAAGTTGAATATTGTTAGAGTCTTGTAATTCCTTAAGAGTTTAAATTTTAGCTAAGCATTCAATAGCTCTAGGCTAACGTAGTATATTTATGCTATCTGTGTTATAATCTGCAATTAATTTAAATTTTTTTAAAAACTCTTAATAGTTATTAATATTAGAGTTGTGGTAAAATTAACATTTCAATCTAACAAAAGCGTTGGAGGATTAAACTCTCAAGAGATTTAAATGAAATGAATAGAATAGTTGTTAAAACAAAATCAATGACTTAAAATATAAAATCATAGTTAAAAAACTTTTAAACAATAGACAAATACTTATATAAAAAATTAAATATTGCTTCAAAAGTCAAATGATTTAAAAAAAAAAAAAAAAAAAAGAGTCTTCAAAAACTATAAAAAAACAACACGCATAATTTAGACAATCAACACAACTCAAGACAAAATGATGACAACGAAAATACGTTTAAATAACAGCAAAAAAAAAAATAAAAAATTATACAAATAATAAATTCAAAAAAAAAAAAAAATATACCGAATAAAGAAAACACAAACTGCTAGACGGACGAACAGACAGACTACGAAAAGGTGGCAAAAAATTTTTCTTGAATATTTAAATGATGAAATGGCAAAATATTGCAGGAAAAACACAATCACCTTAGAATGACTGCTTGACTGCTAGAATCTGCTGTTAAAGCAGAAAAAAAAAAAAATAAATATAAATTCAAAATATTATTCTCATAGAAACTCAGCGCCAAACAATGCCAGCACAGGATGGATATTCATGTATATGTATTCAACAGACTTTAAATAATAGCAGACAACGCCAAAGAAAGGGTATTCATTTTCAATTTCCTTTCAGTTTTCTTTCAGTTTTTTTTATACCCGCCACCAAAAAAATTGTGGGGGTATATTCATTTTGTCATTCCGTTTGTAACACATCGAAATATCCATTTTAGACCCCATAAAGTATATATATTCTGAATCAGGGTTTGATTTTATGACGATCTAGCTATGTCCGTCCGTCTGTCCGTCTGTTGAAAGCACGATAGAGGTCGCACCGAAAAAGCAAGGGGGCTCAAATTTTGCCAGAATCTTTCTTATAAGCAAGGTTTGTTTGGTATTGAAAATGGGCTAAATCGGAATATTAGGAAGAGAGTTATAGCTCGAAAAGCAAGAGTAGGTCGAAAAAACCGTGTCCTTCAAACATCGAATAAAATGGAATTGTGTCCAAACGCATTAACGTAGACTCATAAAACTTCGAATATATATTTCCTGAGTAAAAACAATATTTTTCCCCGAAAATTATCTAAATCTATGCATTATGAGAGGAGTTATCGATCAAAATGTACGAAAATTTATACCGCACAGTGTATTTTTCGGTATATTTAAAAACAAAAACGTCATAAAAGCAACAAAATTGGATGTACGACTCTGAAATTTTGCACACTTTGCTTATTGGTGAGACGCTTTTTTGTAACGGAAAATCAATGTGCCACGCCCACCTCCCATATAACGTTTTACCCAAAATTCATATAATTTCTCAATTTATGTAGATTTTGGAATAATAAAGGGCTATATTGAAACATCTCATTTGTACTCATTCGAAAATACAACTTTGACACGCCCACTATAACGCCCACTTTTCACGTTATATACCGTTAATGAAATTTAAAAGCTCATAAAACCGCCAAAATTAGAGGTATGATGATCAAATTCGCTACGTATATCATTTTAGGCAATGTCATTACTGCGCCAGAAAATTAAGGCGCCACGCCCACTTTTACGCCCACCTCCCATATAACGTTTTACTTAAAATTCATATAATTCCTCTATTAATAAAGATTTTGAAATAATAAAGGACTATATTGAAACACCTAAGTTGTACTCATTCGCAAAAATAACTTTGACACGCCTACTATAACGCCCACTTTTCACGTAATCTACCGTTAATGAAATTTAAAAGCTCATAAAACCGCCAAAATCAGAGGTATGATGATCAAATTTGCTGTGTATATCCTTCTAATCAATGTTATTGTTGTGCCAAAAAGTTTAGGTGACACGGCCACTTTAACGCCTACCTCCCATACAACGGCTTACCTTAAATTCATGTTATTTCTCTATTGACAAAGTTTTTGGGAAAATAAAGGGCTATATTGAAATATTTAAGTTGTATTTATTAGTAGAAACTTTATTGACACAGCTACTTTAACACACTTTCATTGAATTTCATTTCATTTAAGGACCGATGTTGAATTTAAATAAAACACAAATTATTTAGGATATTATTATCATTTCTTTTTAAAATGATAATATTTGTATGGTTCAATTATGCATTTAACAAAATATCGGCCAAATGGCCCCCCCATCCTTGGCGCCACTCCTCTATCTGATGGTCCAAATTTTCAATGACAATGTTGATGCTCAATTATTGGACATGATGATGAGTCGAGGTTGACTGCTCTTTTGCCACACTATCGCCAAAAACAGCAATAGTTCCCATTCAACGAACTAAGAAGGCATTCACAGATTTTCTAACATTTTATACAGACCTGTTTTGCAGAAATTTAAACATTTTTTACAATTCTCCCGATTGTGGACGAATTTGAACGATTATGTTGATCAAAAGAAATACGAAGTGCACAAAATGCATTTTGATTTGAACGCCCATTTTTATAAAAAAACTGAATAACTTTAAAGCGTTGCTTATTTGCGTATCTTTCCACGGATCAAAATGAGTAAGTTTGAGATTGAGAAATGTCAAGTGAAATGCAGAAAACAAATTTAAAGACTAGGTGTAGTTCACCTTCAACATGGGCCCTTAAAATTTAACCACCCTCTACAAAGAAAGTGATACATATTTTATTATAAAGAGATTATTCCATAATGATTAACAAAATAATAAATATTGTGCTTTAAATGTACACAAAATTGGTGGTGGGTATAAAAGATTCGGCACAGCCGAATATAGTGCTCTTACTTGTTTTTTTTTATTTTCATTTTAGCATTCGAGTGCTGTGCCACCATTTACTTGATAAAAAAGTGTTGACACAATATATTGCAGTAGTTTAACGCCAAATCTAGCACACACATCTTAGAATTGCACACATATACACACACATTTAATCAAAACACCATAGTTACAAACAATAATATAGACAATATGTCTTTAGGATTTGCATACTTCTACGAGTGATGGAATAAAAACCTGGGCGTTCGTTAAGTTGAGACAGCGTCTTTTTTAGCTCCTTTCAAATATGAAAAAAGAAATTGTAATTTTTTTTACCTTTTTATCATTTATTTTTTTAATTTAATGTACACAGAAAAATTTAAAAAAAATCTGTGTAAAGTTACGGTTTTTTTCAGCACAAAAACCAAGTAAACCTTTTGTCAATTTACTGGAAATAATTTTTTGTATATTTTTCACCACCTATACAAGTTTGCTTTTGAAATATATTTTTTAATAAAACAAATGTACTTCTTGTATTAAGTTAAACATTCTGTTTCCGGAGTGTTAAACAGAAATACTGTGAAAAAGAAAAAGGCGTTAAAAATTATGTTTTTTTGTTAAGAAGATAAAAAAAAAGAATTTGAATAAAATTAATTAATAAAACTTAAAAGAAATAGACGCTAGATTTTAAGGATTAATTAGGGATTATAAAGTAAAAATAACTTTAAACCTCATGTATTACCGCTTTATAATGAGAGGAGGAGAATTAGGAAAGCAAAATACAAGAAAACAGAAATTGACAATGAATTTACACAAAAAATCTAAGTTACTAAATTAATCGTGAGTACACTGCTCGACATTGCAATTGAGGATTGCTGACTCCCACTTAGGTTCACACTGATAATCAATTATGTTTACTTGGTCCATCATATATGTATCAGGCTTGGCTAACCTTCTTTTCTGACATCCTGTTGTATCTTGGACATATTGAGTAAAGCTCTGTTCAGACGTCTGACGGGTTACAATATTGTAGGATCTAACAATATCCTAACAAAGGGCTGATAAAGAAGACTCCTTCCTCTCCACACGATAAATTGTCAGTTCAGACGGTTGTTAGATATTTGTCAGAAAAGCTGATAATTTCATTGTAACACGACGATCTGTCAATAACCTTAACAAACAGAAAATAAATTCAATGTATGTACGTGAAATTTATATTAATTAAAAGCGCATGTAACCCTCGTTAATATAATCTACCTCGCATGCGCAGTGGTAGCGTGAAATCGTTTTCTAGTCTTCAGTGTAGTGTACTGTAGTGGCTCGGAATTCAGTGAAGGAATGAATGCCAAAAGGTAGCTATGATATCACTGGGAAGCAAATGGGGTCAAAAAGGAATCCGGAATAGCAGCGGTCGGCTTCGATGTTCCCTCAACACTCATATATAGCAATAACTTCTCCTCTTTAAGTGCAATTCTTGGTCGGATGCTTGTTTCTCTTGCTCTCACCTTATGAGCTGAAATTTTAATATTTTTAGGTTCCCTTTTGTAAAGATGTACAAAATTACCATTTTTTAAAGAGAAGACAACTTTAATACTTATAACTTCCAAAACATAAATGACCCGATTCACCTAAGCAAATAGCTTTTATGAAATCGATTGGTAAACAGAGAAGAAAACTGTTTTTATACCCTTCACACAGTGAAAAAGGGTATATATAGGTTTGTCATTCCGTGTGAAATTTCTACAATTTTGATTTCCGACCCCATAAAGTATATATTTTCTGAAAGCTTATGAATAGGGGAGTCGATTAAGCCCTGTAAGTCTGTCAGTCTGTCCGTCTGACCGTCTGTCCGTGTGTATGTTGAAATCAACTTTTTGAAGCCCCCCGACATCGCTTGGACTCGGGTGTAGTATTAGAATATCAGAAATATTCGGGAGTAGATCGCTATTGAAAATCAGAAACATCGGTACATAAACAACTGAGATATGAGCAAAAACCCACGACCACCTCGATTTTTTTTTCACAAAAACAACATTACAACAACAACATACATACATACAAACGTGTATACTGGTTAGAGAAAACGTGGCATCGAATCCCAACTGAGAAAAAAAAATTTTTTTTTATTTTTTTTTTATTATTTTTTTTTAAATTTTTTTTTATTTTTTTTTTATTTTTTATTTAATATATTATTATACCCTTCACACAGTGAAAAAGGGTATATATAGGTTTGTCATTCCGTGTGAAATTTCTACAATTTTGATTTCCGACCCCATAAAGTATATATTTTCTGAAAGCTTATGAATAGGGGAGTCGATTAAGCGCTGTCAGTCTGTCCGTCTGTCCGTCTGACCGTCTGTCCGTGTGTATGTTGAAATCAACTTTTTGAAGCCCCCCGACATCGCTTGGACTCGGGTGAGGTATTAAAATATCAGAAATATTCGGGAGTAGATCGCTATTGAAAATCAGAAACATCGGTACATAAACAACTGAGATATGAGCAAAAACCCACGACCACCTCGATTTTTTTTTCACAAAAGCAACATTACAACAACAACATACATACATACAAACGTGTATACTGGTTAGAGAAAACGTGGCATCGAATCCCAGCTGAGCCAAAAAAATTTTTTTTTTAATTTTTTTTTAAATTTTTTTTTTTATTTTTTTTTTATTTTTTTTTTTATTTTTTATTTAATATATTATTTATATTTTTATTATTTTTTTTTTAAATTTTTTTTTTTTAATTTTTTTTTTATTTTTTTTTGTTTTGTATATATTATATACATAATAATTTTTTAAAATTTTTTTTTTTTTTTAAATTTTTTTTTTTTTAAATTTTTTTTTTTTTTTAATTTTTTTTTTAAATTTTTTTTTTTTTTTGTTTTTTTTTAACATTCATACGTGAATTATAATTTTACAATGGGATGTTTTTATATAAGTATGTTTTTTATATGTGTGTACGTATATCATATGGAATGGTGATACAAACTACTGGTTTTGCATGACTACACGTTGTGAAGGGTATATAAGATTCGGCACGGCCGAATATAGCGCTCTTACTTGTTATATTTCAAAAATAACAAAAGCTTGACAGTTGAAAAAATTTCATACAAAATATGATCGGAATATTGTTTTAGCTTTTTGAGATTTGTAATTCTTGGCCAACACGCCGAATTGAGGTTTCTAGATTGTCACCGACAATCTCACGCAATGTTTCAATATTGATATTTGAATGGCTTATTTTTGGACAACCAGTGTGTTTTTCGCCTACAACAGATACAGTCTCTCTGACTTTTGTATTAATCTTGACGAAGTTAAAATACTATTCCGACCCTATTTGGTATGAAATAATGAAGACACATTGTTCTATCGTCCATTTATACTATCCCTGTCAGCTGATGACTTTTTTAGTGTTGCCAGCACTTCCCTGCACATATGTTGCGTTAAGTTTGGGATGCCCTTTATACAGGTAATTATGAACTCATTTACAATTTTTTTTTATTTTGTCAAAACATTATCACTAGTCAATTGCACAGAAAATGGAAAAAGGTTAAATTAAAAAAATGTATCCTTCAAGGTTATTTTATTTAAGAGAACTCGCACAAATTTTTTGCGGTTGTTGTTGTGAGTGCAGAGTATTTTTGAACAATTTAATTAGTAAAATTTATATCAAAATATTTTAATTTTAAACTTTAATAAGCAACAAAATTATATGTAGTAGTTCATTACAAGCTTTATTAAAGTTAATCAAAAAACTTGAACATAATTTCTGTGACAGAACAGTTTTTTTATTATCAAACTACTACATCACTTTTAACAAACATTTCCCCCTCTCCAACTAATTCTGTACTTATAGACATGTTTCCTCAACTCAAACAAGTCATAGAATATACATACACTCTAGCTGTAGAGCTAAACTAAAAACGTATGATTTTAATATATAAAATTAAAAACTTTATCCAGGTAAAATTGTAATACACTTTGCATCAGCTATTAGATTGTATGTGTATTTTTAACAAATTAATTTTTAAGCCTTTACACACACACAGTGACTATATATAAACACAATCAAACTAAATGTGCCAGGATAAAAGTGTGTTAAACTTTGCATGTTTTTTTTTTCCTTAATTTTCTTCATCTAAAATTTTGGTTAATGAAATCAACTGCAGCAGGCAACTCGTACGTACTATTAGTACTCAAATTTCAACTCCAGTGCAGTAGTGTTGATGAATAGATACCAAGAGTACGTAAGAGAGCTGCAGTCAAAGAAAGTATGTAGATATGTAAATAAAAGTTTTTTTATTTTTTTTTCAACAAAGAGCAGACACATAAATGGTAGAAAATGTGTAATGTGACGCATAGGGAAATGTTAAATATGCCATGACTGGTATAGTAATAAATGTATGGGAAACATGTGCCTGTAACTTGGTTAAAGTATCATGTATGACTCTAGGCTCTAGTGTGTAGATATTGTACAAGGCTTTGTATTTCAGTTTTGTTTCTAGTTATTAGGTTGTGCTGAGTTCTTTAGTTTAAATAAGACAAGTTATAACGAAATCAGTTATACTGTAGTATCACATACATACACATGTACATGTATACGAGTAAAAGTATTTGTCAGAAATTTAAGTGAAAGTGTGGTGTGAGAGTATTTTCTTAATACAAAAGTGCAGATATTTTTTGCATATGTGTTTGTATGAAGTAGGTAGTATAAATGTAAAACGAAAAATTAGTAAGACTGATGTTAGTTTAAATTACTACAGATACAGGTGGATGGAGGTTTATCGTGGATTCTTCGAGCGAGGCTTTTTCCGATAACACTGCTCAGCCAGCAGAAAAAATCTCCATTTAATAAAACTATGTGGACTATATGGATTTTGATTCGCTGAACTCAAATTCGTTGCCGGTTTTTTTCCATCAGATCGGGATTTTTTTTATGGGCGTGACAAATTTTTTCCCCCTAAATTAGTCAGGTACGGAGACATATTTCATCCTAACTCGAGAACCAGTCATCTGATGAAACACCAGGAAATGTGTAACAAAATTGTTTTTATTTTAGTCAAATGGAATTTTTCTCTATCTCTTATCTTTTTGGAATTATTCAAAAATTAATGGAGACAAATTTTTTTCCTGCAAAATTCGTAATATTTTTTAATTTAAAAATGGAATTAAAAAAAATAGTATAAACAAATATTCAACATTTTGCACCTTTTTCTGAGAGCTACTTATCTTAAAAATAAAAAAAGCCATAAACCATACAAATCGGTTAAAAAGTTTAGATTTTATTGTCAATTTACCGCTGGTACCAATATTGACCATATATTACACATATGCAGCAAACAACGTCAGAGTGGGCGCACTAAAGCGCCTTGTAGCAACAATGAATGGCAACTATTTACTTCTATCTAATAGAATGTATTAATATTTGCTACAAATGTTGATCTTTAAAAAATGTCCAAATATTAAATTAATGGGTAAAACATTTTACTTCATTTTATTCAGAAATTGATTTAAATTTAAGTTCGAATTTTCAAAAATTGTTAATAAGTTAATGTTTATTTTTTTAAGGATTAAACAAATAATTTACAATATTTTCAAAATTTCACAGTTCGAAGAGAACTTCTAGAATCTATGTTAAATTCAAGGTAAACTAATTTTTTTTTTTTTTTAATTTTTCTTAGAATTTTCGAACGTCACAGAAAGTCATAAGATATTGACTTCGTGCATAATGAATAAGTTATAAAAAACTTATACGCACTATATCTATCAGCCAAACCCTTTTTTTGTTTCATTAAATTATTTTTTCTAAAAATACGAGATCATTTAAAATGTGACAGATATTATCTTTTACACATCATTTATATTCAGCTGTTATTTCAATCAGAATGGTCAGCGAAAAAAACTACGTGAAAAAACTCTTTCGAAGAGCCACCAAGAAAAGCAGCTCGTTAAGTTGAATGCTCTGATTCTTTTGGGCGCAGAGTCAAAAAGCAAAGCGGTAAAGAACATAGAAGAAAAAGGACGAGCAAAAAAATTCAAGTCAAATTTTATAAAAAAAAAATACTAGTGTTGTGTGATGGATGATAAAAATTATGATCTGGCAGACTTTTTCATAACTACCGGGTCTAGTTTTTTTATGGCTGATGGACCACGTATTGTTCCAGAACATTACCGGAGAGGAAAACAATCAAACGAAATTCCCAATGTGTCAATTTCTCGAGTGGCAAGCTATTACTTGTGGCAAAAGAAGCAAATCAATAGTAACATTAGGCGCGATTAATATGGAAATATAAATTACGGTATTTAAAAAGATGGCTTTTACCTTTTTAAAAACAGCACAAAACGCGTTCACATTTTTGGCCCGATTTGGCATTGTTTTAGTATGGTATGACGGGAAATCAAACTATAATGTCAATTTTGTACCAGGGGAGACAAGTCCACCCAACTGTGTATTGAGCTTTTGTTAAAAAAAAAAATAAAAAATACATGATAGTTATCCCAGGATATGTTCAAATTTAAATATAAGCGAATCACCTTGTTTCAAAAGGCAATGGAAGCAACTATCTTTAATAGGAGAATTTCCGGAAAAAAGAAATAAATTTATAAAAACTTGATCATATGCCAATATTGTTCCATGAATTTGTACTATATTTAAATAAATTTCAATATTTCACAGAATTTTTATATTAAACACTTTAAGTTTTATTTAACTTAATGCAAGAGATCGTTTTCTCACTCTTTAGAAATTGACTCCCAAATCATAAAAATACAGTCTCCCTAATTAATACGTTTGAATTCTAAAAATTTACAAAATATTCAAATAGTGAGAAAATAATTGCAAACAAACAAAACACTTTCGAAACATTAGTGAAGTCACTCCAGGTCAAGTGTTCTGTACTGCGTAAAATCAGTCAATAAGTACGAGCATCAACACACAAGGAAAACACACAGTAGACGACTAGTAATTGATTGAAAGTATACACAACATACATAGATGCGATCTGATTTCAGTGTAGAAAGAATCACTATATTTTGTGTGATTTCATTTATCAAAAACAATTTATCAAAACTTGAACTATTCGTTAAACCAGGCCAACTCGAATACCTCGTGGGAAATATTATATAGCTTTATTGTGTGTGGGGTTGTTGTATTGTTTTCCTCTCGAAAATGACTGTAAAATTAAAAGATCTTATTGATTTTATGGTGTCGTAAGTACTAAAAGAAAATAAACTATAATTACACTTACAATTATTCTAAAAAAACATTCACAACAAAACCCGTAATACGATCGATCGTAATCAAAACTAACAAGTGTTCTTTTTTTATATTTTGATGGTCATAACTTAATTGAACTTCTAACTTTTAAATTATTGTCAGGTGTATTAAAGTATATGCTTTACAAATGAATATGCTTTTGCATTGCCTTGCTTTTTACAGTTGTTTTCCTTTAATATTCTTAAATATTAATATTACTTTTACAAAATAAAATGTTTGTGTTTGCAGACTTTCTACACCTGCCTCCTACTTAGCATTTAAAACTGAAAAATCTTATTGTTGTAGCGATAGTGAGTTGAACTTTTAAAAGATAATTTTATGAAACTACAAGGACTAAAGACAACTTACAGAAACTGTTAATCAAGTCTTTAAGAAAGTTTTCATATTCGTTATTTGTTTTTTGCAATAAATTAATACATAAAACTATAAATAATATGGAATGAAGCTGAAAAAAAAAACGTCGAAAGAAAATATGGTAATAAGAAGGGTGTGGCAGAGCCCATAATGCACACATCTCCATTTGATATACACATAAGCAAATATTACTTAAATAGCAGCAGCATCACAGCTTTAAAAACTCAAATGTGTAAGCCCAGCGGGAAATTCAATTCGTTTAGGTCGAGGAGTGCACTTGTGCACAAACATACATATGTACAGGTGCTTACTTCAACAACAACACTTATTTAGAACAAGGTAGATAGATAAGTCAGTAAAACCAGCATAAAAAATAATCAACAAAAAAAATGTGTACGAGTAGGTACACTTTTATACAAAGACATCATTAGTTTTACCAGTGATATTTTAACAATCTTTTTACCAGTAAAAAAAAACAGAAATTAAAATTGTAAATGTAACATGTGAGTGTGTGTGTGTGTGTGCTTTTAACTGGGCACGTGCTGTTTCGCTTGCACAGAATATCTCGGCAACACCATTACCACCACCCGAACTAGAGCTGTCACACTTTGTGGTATACATGTGTTAATTAAAATGTGACTGACTTGTGTATGTTTTTGAAGGCACTCATTTAACACAGACTATAACACACACACACACACACCACCACCAAAACACCTATCATGTTTAATATAAAAAAAAAATGAAACTGTGGCAGAGTTAACGAAAAAAAAAAAACATTTTATTTATTTTTCAAAAAATTGTATAGAACAAATGTCACCAGCATGTTAAGAAGTCAAAGAAAAGATTGTTTACAAACTTATTTATCATATTTGTAGTTCAAAATAAATCACTTATGGTAACAGCCATGATGATATCAAAAATCATTAAATTAAATAAATTAGATGATGCGAGTAGAAAATAGATTACTTAAAACAAACTAAAACTTGTAGTTGATTGAAATCCGTTTATAACTGAAAAAAAAGAAAGACATTTTCTTTTTCTCTTGCTTTGAACTACTGCAGCAATAGGAAAACAAGACGAAAGGGATAAAAAAAAAAGATATTTGTATGAACAAGTTTTTAATAAATTTAATGACATGTCTTTACGCAACGAAAACTTTCAATTTATGAGAAAACATTTTCAATCACTTCTAGCTAGCGCCATGATTTGTTTAAGCAAATGAAAAACAGAGAGAAAAATAAATAACAAATAAAGACTTTCCATAAGATTTTATTAAAATGTTTTATATTATTTATTAAGGGTGTTCATAAGCATGAGAAAAATAAGGTAAACATTTATAATAACTACATCGCGAGAGCCAAATTTTTATATAGATTTTTTTCTGGTCACTTTTTAAATGAAGACTTTGTAATAACTTGTGGTACTCTCCATACTTTGTATGACGAGTGACATGATTCGTGTACATATTCGGAAAAACATAAGGTTCATAAAATGCAAAGTCAATTTAAATTTCAAAACTTCTAATTCAATAGTGAAAAATCATTCATTCTAAATGAATTCCTAAATGCAAAATATCTTGTCATAAATGATGCGCTTTAGAATTATTGGAAAATCATCTCCAAATAAATCGCACGATATCTTCGGCAATCTATGTAAACAATATAGTGACCGGATCTCTTATGGGAGGAAAAATTTTCGGAATATTGATCGTCTGGACGACGTTAACCCATACCGCTCATCACTCAAAGTTTTAAAAAATTTTTAGCTAAAAAGCTGACATATGGAGCCATATCTCAAAAGAAATCGAATTTTATTCTTTAAATTTTATATTCTATACATAAATGTTGTTATTTTAAGTCCAACAGAGTTACAACAGCCTTTGACCCAAAAAACTTGGCCTGGTACAAGTTAGGGCCCCTCTAGTATTAAAGATATCCCAAGTATTATGCGGGCCATATCGGACATACTTGAATGGGATTGTGACATATCGGTCGAAAGCCCTTGATGAGTAGATTACAAAACTACAGCGGGTATATTCAGAAGCGGCGTTGCAAGGGTTTTAATATGTTCAACTGTCCCTCTAGTATTGAAAGCGAGCCATTTCGGACATACATTAATAGGATTGTGATTACGTGAAAGCCCTTGATAAGTAAGTGCTGTTCAATAATATATTCATATAGACATGATCTCTACTATCACCCTATAATGTTAAAATCATTTACTTACTCTATCATCAGCTAGATAGATCTCTACAAAATCACTACTTTTTTTTTAATTTACTGGAAAATAAAAGTGGGCGTGGCATCTGTCGTACACCAATACACATTTTGTAAAATATCTGCAAAAATTGACAGTTTTCAGTTCCCTGTAACTCACTTTGGTATTGTCGTATTAACACTAAAACTTGCACTAAAAGAAGCAGGGAAAGTGCATTATATTGAAAACGGACGTGATACTTCCAATACAAAGAATATAAATTTAAGGGTATAGTTTATGACCCTCAATGAACTATTGAAATTTTACTAAAATGTCACACCGTACTGGACTATCGAAAAACACTTCGAGGCATAACGTAATATGATATTCACACTTACTAATGATTTTGTAAGAATTAAAAAGCCTTTCAAATTAAAACTTTAACGGAAATAACCTGTTGAGGAAAAAAAACAACAACCAAAAGGATTTTAATTACAATTGAATGGTTCTTTGGAGCAGCTTTTTCTTCTTCTTTTTAATTAACATATTTTGTAGTCTTAACATTTATATAGGCTTGAATTAATTTAAATTATAAAATATTCTTTAACTATAACAATTTAATTTGTTCCTGGTTAAGATATTTCAATGCACGTAAGCTGGAATACAAAATTATACATAAAACGGAAGTATTTCCCAAGAATCCCCAAAAAATTTATGTTTCAAAAACAATATAATTTAATCATACAATTTTATAGTCCTTCGAACAGGTTCTTTGGAGAAAAAAAAACAAAACAGCTGCAGGACTTTAAGGATGATTTATTTGAATTTTTTTATACATTTAACTAGCTCTCAAAATTTTCCTATCATGTGATAAATATTTAAATTAAACATAAAACTTGTTGATTGTCGAAAAATTTATATTTCGAACAATAAAACGCTGGCAAACTAAGTGGACTCATTAAGCAGCAATTGTGCTAAAAGTATACAATTTTTATAGACTTATCGTTAAAAGGAAATAAAAAAAAGATTCATAGACCACAATGACACAACATTGTTGGCATGAGTGAGTGAGCGAGTGGCAGGCAAAAGAAGATAGACAAAAATATACAGAAAATAAATTCATATTTTATGGAGCAGCAGGAAAAATAATACAATTCCAGCGATTAGATAATACAGCCCAAGGGACATATGCTAAAATATAAAAAATACATTTAATAATCAAAATCAGGGATGGGGTTTAAACAATATTTTATTTTTATTATTAGAGAGAGAGAAAAAAAAAGAACATAAAAACGAGATTTTATTGGAAACAAATCAAAATCAACAACAAAAAAAGGGGTGACATTAGTCTAACAAATATTGATAAAGATATAAAATATATAAAATAAAAAAAATTATGACATACAGACAGTTGGCTAGATTAGTTACTATTTGTTTATTAAACACAAGATTTTTTTTTAAATTTAATTTTATCCTATAACAAATATTCCAAACATGCCATCGAACAATGACTGTCAAACCAGTCACGTGTTATAATTTTCTAGGTTGCAGGCCATAATCAATAAGAAAGAATATTAAGGAAACGGCTAAAATCTGTTGAATAAGTAACAAAATTTGCTGGCAGTAATGTGGACTATAACGAAAGGAAACGGAAATGGAAACATTGTCACCATGGAAAGTAGTTTCCTTGACTAAAGTGAATTGAGCAAAAAGAGAACAGCTAGAAAAAAACATATAAAATAATAACGAATTAAAAAGTTATATAGAAGAAGAAATGAAACTATAAAGGATAAAACTGAATTAAACTTGTAGTTTGTTTTGTTGCACAGCGAAGCCGTAACTGTGTGAAGGGTTTCTTTTTGTATGCCAAATGCTTTAATAACCAAGGAAGGCAATGCTGGAAGACGTAGAAAATTTAAATTACTTTTTCAAGACAGCTACAACAACAACAAAGTGTTTAGTGGAAAACTACCCGAACAAAGTTTTCTCTGTTGTAGCAGCCTCCGTTGCTCTGCTAACTCTCTAGTGCTGGGCTGTTCTAATGTTGACTGAATTTCTCAGTTTTCTTTATAGTTTTTTGCAATTATTTTTTATTATTATATTTTTTTTTATCATAGTTTATTTCTATTATTCTTTTTGCTGTTGTTGTTTTAGTTAAAACGAACAACACCAGCTAAAACAAATCTTAAGGATTAGCAAGCTTTAACTTTAGCTACCATCGAAGCGCCTTTATAAAACAAAATATAAAAAAGGCCAGCAAATATGTTTTTTATTTAAATTGTTTTCCAATGTTTTCCTCCAGTTCAAGTATCTGTTATGAATTTATATTTATACAAATATTTTGTAAAAAAAATAACTGAATATTCAATTAAATATAAACTTGTAGTATTTCTTTTTTTGTCGTGTCGTGCTACATTTAGCAAAAGGATTTAAAACCAATAACATAAATATTTTTATACCCTTCACACAGTGAAAAAGGGTATATATAGGTTTGTCATTCCGTGTGAAATTTCTACAATTTTCATTTCCGACCCCATAAAGTATATATTTTCTGAAAGCTTATGAATAGAGGAGTCGATTAAGCCCTGACCGTCTGTCCGTCTGTCCGTCTGTCCGTCTGTCCGTGTGTATGTTGAAATCAACTTTTTGAAGCCCCCCGACATAGGTTGGACCCGGGTAAGGTATTAAAATATCAGAAATATTCGGGAGTAGATTGGTATTGAAAATCAGAAACATCGGTACATAAACAACTGAGATATGAGCAAAAACCCACGACCACCTCGATTTTCTTTTCATAAAAACAACATTACAACAACAACATACATACATACAAACGTGTATACTGGTTAGAGAAAACGTGGCATCGAATCCCAGCTGAGGCAAAAAAAATTTTTTTTAAATTTTTTTAAAATTTTTTTTTTTAATTTTTTTTTTATTTTTTATTTAATATATTATATATATTTTTATTATTATTTTTTTTTATTTTTTTTTTTTAATTTTTTTTTTATTTTTTTTTTTGTTTTATATATATTATATATGTATATAATAATTTTTTTTTTTTAATTTTTTTTTAAAATTTTTTTTTTTTAAATTTTTTTTTTATTTTTTTTTTGTTTTTTTTAACATACATACGTGAATTTACTGTTATTGCATGACTACACGTTGTGAAGGGTATATAAGATTCGGCACGGCCGAATATAGCGCTTTTACTTGTTTAATTTTTGTTCCATCTCGTTGTTATTTTTCAATTTTTTTTTTCTCATTTTCCCTTCGAAAAACATAAACAACAACAGCAATATTTTCCATTGAAAAATATTTGAAATAGTTCGTTTTGCGTGAAATTGCAATTAGTATGCGTTAAGGTATGTTCACATAAGGCAAATATTTTAAAAAGTAAGCGAACCACTAAAATGTATTCAAAAAACTCTTGTAATCAAATTATTTGTTTTTAATTTAAAAAAATTGCAATCTTAATTATTTAATTAATAACAATAGTGGTAACGCTTATTTGGGCAAATATTTGTCTAATGTGTATTGCAGGTATGTACGATTCTGATGTTTCATTTATGGGCTTAAAAGTATGCTACAAAGATCATAATACTACATTAACATCTAAGCCAAATCTCGTAATACTACATTTACACCTACACAAAATCTAGTACTTAAGGGATTTTGAGCGAAATCTACCAGATTTCCCATACAAAATAAAATCTACTTCGCCACTAGATTTTGGCCAAATCTACTTAAAATCTAGTACTACTTCGTGATGCAACTGTGGTTTTTATTAAATTGTACTAAAATTTACTACGCTGCACACAAAAAAAATTCAATCATAATATATAAGGTGGTTGCAATTGCACAAGTACTTTACTGTTTACATTTTTTTTATATGGAGTTTGAATTTTGGAGAAGTAGAGCATAGAGAGCCTCTCAGACCACCTTGTAAATAAGTATATTGTTTTAAAAACGAAATCTTGCAAAATGTCAAAAAACAGTGGTATAAACGGTTTAGATTTTAATAAAGATTTTAAATCAAATCTACTAGATTTCGCTCTGGTGTAAATGTAGGATAAGTAACAAAAAAAATGTAAATTTATTTAAAACTTGTGTTCCCCAAACAATAAAGAATACAAATGGTCCTTCGAAAGTCGATAAAAAAATTAGGCTCCGAAAGTGAAAAGGAATTGAACAGGTGCTTGCTTAATTCAACTTAATTCAACCATTCAGGCCTTTTTAGCCTGTCTATATCCCCTATATCCTCTCAGGTAAGGCTGATCCTGGAGACAAAAAAGATTCCAGTAGCATAAAGGTCGGTGACTAATGAATGCCTCTCTAGCCATCACTTCAATTGGCAAACCACTCCTTGACTCGACACCCTCTATAGCAAGACAGTATAATATTACAAAAGCACGCTAAAAATTTTCCATCTGTCGTTAATTTAACTCTGTAACTAATTTAACTAACACAAAACAGCACACAATAATATATTGCACGAATAGGTCTACTTTTAAAAATAATTGTATAGTACTTCGCCCCAACCGAAAATAAAACTTTACTTTCCAGCCGTTACTTTTCACCAACAATTTGTTTCAAAACACTTTTCAATTAACAAATTTTAAGCCATTTAACTGTAATTCTATATGCATAAATAATATTTGTTTAACTTTTAATTAGATTTTTGCACTTAATTGTAAAACAAGTTCTATTATACACACATGGTAATCATAATGATATAAAAAAAGAAATAACAATATTATTATTAGTAAAATTGAAATCATAAAAGTATACAAAAAACAATTAAATATGCAAAAATCACTTAATCCTTTTAGGCGCTTAAACAAAACGAAAAAAAAGTCACACAACATTATATTAATAATAACAATAGATATACATACTTAGATTAAATTGTATAAAAATAACATTTATTCTCACGCTATTAGCAAATGTAGTCCGAAAAAAAGGGGGGAGGAAATAATAAAACTAATAATAAAAACAAATCCCCAGGAAATAAACTCATTTTGTAAATTGTTTAAATCCCTAATAACAAATTCAGGAACTAAAGCCTCTACTGTTAAGTAGTAAATGAAAAAATAAAAAATAAAAAAAACGTAAAAGTAGTACGAGTGTGAAATAGGCAAAGACAACTTAATGCTATAACAATTGATAATATTCCTAGAAAAAACTGGGAAATAAAAAAGTATTTTTTTAACGACATTATTTTCTTTCGACCCTTTTTTGTCACCCCTGCAAACGACTCAGTCTTCATAGTGTCGATAAAGACACATAAATGGTCAATTCCATTTATGAGCCAAAAGAACAGAAGGGATATGCAGACACACTACAACAGCTTTTAAATGCACTTACACCAGTGGTTGAGTTATTTAATATAGTATATTTATTTATATATGTATATATTTTTTTAATTAAAAAAAAAACACATAAACTAACAAAATGCTTTTTGTATTTCCATAAAATGAAATGCAAAATTGTTTATAAAATATGCAATAATACATCAGCACTAATCGATCGAAAAGGTGTATATAAATCCATTAAAAGGATAAAGAATATAAAAAAAAAGTTAAATAAAATAATAATACCTACAAAGTGACTGCCGTGATAGCTGACATATGTATGTAAAAACATACTTACATTCATATGTGCATGAGTCCTTAGTACAAATACCAGGCTGACTATGGTGGTGAGTGGCGAGCGATAGAAATAATGTCAGTTTTTTTAAATATTCTTATAGAAAAAGTCCACAAATAATTACTAGTAATTATCCTGTTGCTAAAATAACACCATTTGCCATGTTAATTTTAAAGTAATGCAGCGGTTCGAAGGACCATAATATGTATAGCAAAAGTTTTTTAAAAAATTTAAAAAAAAAATATATTTCTTGCCTAAAAAAATATATAGAAAGTTTCAGACCTTGCTTTCAGATATGGAAACAAGAAAACTTAGTTCCGGCTCGAAGGACTATATATTTATATGCATATAAAAATATTGCCAATGAATTTGCTGTCAGTACGGACTATTTAATATATAAATTATTCTGTTACTAAAACACTAATTGTATTTTATATTTTTTTAATTTAAACAAAATTAATAGTTAAAACATTTTGTAGTTGATAAAATTAACTAATTAATTTTTGTATCCATACTTTTGTAGCGGCAAAGGCTTATCGTAAACACATTATTATTCGTTTATTTATATTAAAAGTGTTGTACTTGTGTAGGATTTTTACAAATACAACACTAAACAAGTAATAGTGCTATATTCGGCCGTGCCGAATCTGATATTACCCTTCACCATCATGTACACAGGTATAATCCAACATCGTAGCTTAACCTATATTTCATGTTATACGCCATTTTTCTTTATTATTTCTGACGTCATCCTTGATTTTGAATTTTTACGTAGTTGACTGTATTCTACTAGTCAAGCCCTTTTATTTGATAACCATATTGAAGGTCAAAAAAATTTGATCCGCCATTTTGTTTTTGACGCCATCTTGGATTTTTTATTTTTCAATAATTTACTCTATTCTGCTAGTCAAGCGTGAGGGGGTTCACGAAGTTAAATTTTAAAATACCAGATTTAACCCATATATAAGTTTATTGTCCGCCATTTTGTAGTGGCGGCCAACATAGTGCTTATATTGCGCTAGTCAAATCCATTCAGATGATACCAATATTGACCCTGAAAAAAGCTAGAAGCTGAAAAAAATTGATTTTTGTTTGTAAACTTTTGGAAACTATATTTGTAAAAAAAATTTTTGCCTATAACTTTACCGATTAGAGCCCGCTTTATCCAACATTTTTCACGAATATCTCCAGAGGCATATTATATCTACAAATAGTAGCAAAGGTACCTATAAATTATTCTATGGCTGAAAGATTTTAATTTTGGTGGAAAAAGTTTGGGAAAAAATAGAGGCAGTCGTGTTTATTTGCCCATATCTTAGAAAGTTATGGGGCGATTGTGCTGAATTTCAATAGCGATTCATTCCCGAATATTCCAAAAAGATTAATACCATACACAGATCTGACGAACATTCAACCCACACACGGACAGACTTAATCGACTCTTCTATTCATAAGATTTCAGAAAATATATACTTTATGGGGTCAGAAATGAAAATTGCAGAAATTACAAATGGAATGACAAAGCTATATATACCCTTGTGCACCACAGGTGAAGGGTATAAAAACTAATTTTGCTTTTTTGTATCTATGGTGTTGTGAGACAATGCAACATATTTGGAAGAGACGAAATTTCATACATACAAGGTCGTGATGGTACATGACATTTAGAAAAGTCGTATATTCTGCCTGGCTTGTTGCGGTGGGATATTTTTTACTTTATAGAAAATATTATTTATCTTAAATAACACAAAAAAAAAAAAAAAATAACTACAAACATATAACTGGATAAATATGAAATTAATTTAAAAAAAAAGGCAGATTAACGTTAATTGAAAAATTAACAACTAGATTTTTTAAGACCCGCATAAATGGTTGTTAATTTGCGTAAAATAAAGTTAATTATTGTAATTCGCAATAATGGATGTGACGTTTGAAATCGCCAGCTTAAATATCAAAATTATTAAATTAAAGTTATTATAAAAAAAATTTATTTTCACAATCACGATATGTAAAACTATCGCTTGGCCTAGAATAGGCACTGCTAATTTAAAAATAAACGTTAATTTTGAAGAGAAATTTAAAATGTATTAAATATTTTTTTTTAAATTATAATTTGTATGAAAATATTCATTTTTCAATATTAAGCTGGCTGCGATTTAGAAGCACTTTACAGCAATTCGAATTGCCATTCCGCAAAAACTAACACAAACAACAGTGTAAAAAACGGTTATCTTTCAAAGACATCAATAAAAACAACACATTGCACGAAGGCTACAGAGAATGGGAGGTAAAATTGTAACAACAACTAGAAAAAAAGTGATAAGCACTTATTTTAAATTTTAAATCAAGTTAGCATGGCATATTTAAACTCTAAAGCACTAATAAAAGCTAACAAATACGCATAACGTATATAGCTGCCTACTAGCCAACAAAAAAGAAGAAAAATATATAAATGGTTAAACAGAAGACCTGACGTGTACATTTGTATGCATATTTGCATACAAAAAATAGTGGGAGGGGGAGGAGAAGAGGTTTAATATATTATAGGCAACCACATACTCCATTAAATTTAAATATAGGGGATTAACAGAGGAAAAAAAGACGGCACAGAAAACAATATAAAACTATAGTTAAAGGATTTTTTTTTAACACACATACATAGAATATCATTAAAGAATAACTACTGTAGGCGTGTTTTTGTAGAATTGCTGTGGTTGTACTTGGATTCACTTACAAAGTTGCAAAATCAGCTAAGTAAGGGAATAGAGTCACATGTTTATACAAGGAATGAATAAATTAATTTGTAGTAAAAAGTTAATCGGGAAAAGAGCAAAGTAATTGATAACCTGTAAAAACAAACTTTAAGCTTTTACTAAAATGTATAAAAAGTAAATTTTAATGTTAGTGAAGTATCCTTTGAATTCCCTTAATTATTAATGACAGCAACAAATTGTGTTCAATGTTTGTATTTATATTAGCCAATTATGCTATTTAATGCCAGTAATTATTGTATTATTATAAAGTTTATAAACTGAAATGTTTATAATAACAACATTATCTTTTTTTTTTTTTTTTTAAATGAATAATTAAATGCCAAAGAAATTCTTAATAAAATAATTTAACTTAATCGTATAAATTGATTGCTAAAGCTTGTATTTAAACAAAAAAACATTAAAGCAAATACTTAATTGAGTTATTAAATAAAAAAAAAAGGATTTAAAAATTAAGTGACATTTCATCACCTGCAAGCGAAACAACAAAAATTTATTTAAATCAGTGTGAAAGAGAGGTTAACAACTACTTTTTATAAACACGAGTTTTTATAGACTACTACTTATTTACACTTATAGAGTGGAAAAAAGATGAGAAGAGAGAGAGAGAAAATATTAGAGAAAGTGAGCTAAAGAGTAGAACAATAAAAGCCATCAATGATAGTTTATAAAGAGTTTTAGATCTGACTTCATCTTGCATTTGTCAAAGGATTTACGGGATTCGAGGGATTTAAGCAAGGTAAGAGAAAGGATTTATTTAAAGGTTGAGATTTGAATTATGTTTGTTTTTTTTTTTTTTTGTTGCTCTAGACGAAAAGTAGACACAAACCTTTTTAGGAGAAGATAGGTGTAATGAAGATGGCGATGGCATAGAACAATCAGAAGAAGCAGAACTGCAACGACTTGAAATAGAGCAGTTCGAAGCTAAGGAAGCGGCCTGGCTGTGTGACGCCACTGGTAAGGTGGCCAATAATAATTTGGAAGTTTTGTTAGCCAACTCTATGGTGGGACAGCCAGGAGCACTTCCTAGCAAACCAGCACCTGAACGCAAACCAACGTAATTGCCACCATTATTAACCGCCATAGCAGTGGTTTTCGTTAAATATTTTGGGCTAAAGTCATGGGTTTGCAGCAAGGCCGTGGGAGCACCACCCAACAGACCCGGACCACAGTTGTTTAAGTTATGGTGGCCATTAGTGTTGATAGACGTAAAAGCGTTTGTTGTAGCCAGAGCACTTAAGAAGGCTCCTCCAGTCGCTGCAGTTGCTGCTGGAGAAGAACTAGTTGCAGATAGACTAATGTTATTATTTACATTATTGGATGGAGTATTTGTTGACGACGATGATGTTGTCGTACCAGCCATATTTGCTGCAAACATAGCAGCTGCCACAGCTGCCGAGCCATTACAGGCAGGTATAATTGTCAAGGGTGTTGCTGCTGCCGTCGAAAAAAACGCCGCTGTTTGTTGTTGCTGCTGCTGTTGCTGGGGTGCGGCTGTAGCCAATAAGCTTGCACTGTATTTGGTAGGTGTTGTGGGCGATGTGGCATTGTTAACCTGCATTTGCATATAGGTTTGCAACATTTGCAATTGTTGCTGTTGTTGCTGCTGCTGTTGTTGTTGAGCTACAACAGCCTGTTGCTGTTGTTGTTGGTGGGCATAGAATTGTTGCAGCTGAAATTGATGTTGTTGCTGTTGCTGCTGTTGTTGATGCAACATTGTGGCAGCGGCTGCTGCAGCAGCAGCTGTTGCCGGATATGTGGCCGTTGTAAATGTCTGAGGCGTCATGGTAAAATGATGTGGATGCGCTGTTGTTGGTGCTGCCTGTAACAGCTGCATTTGCTGTTTGTGGTTGGTTGTTACAAAATTGTTTAGTAGTGTATAATATTTATATAATTTGTATACAAAAAAAGGTTGTGATTATTTTTATAATTTAAAAGAAATAATAATAATAATATATATGTATATGTAGATATAAATATAAAATTAATGAAGTTTAAAAATAAAATTAAAGGAAACCTTTAAGAAACATTATTTATAATAATGTGAGTTCATTTAAAAAAGAGACTAAGTGTATTTAAAACTTGTTCAGAAAAAGAAGACCTAAAGTGCTGTAATAAAATTTTTTTATTTAAAAAGAAAAAAAGTTAAATAAATAACTTAAAAATATAAAATTAACGAAATTACAAAAATAAATATGGAAAATGGTTAGCCGTTTTATTAGTAGTTGAGGAAGATAAAAGAGAGCAGAGGATGCCAGTGAAATATATTCTACAAAGTGTGAGAAAATTGTATAATAAAGCTTATTAAATATTTTAAATAGCAGAGTGAAAATATTAAAACATGTATTTCGAATAGATTAGTAAAGATAAAAAAGAGCCAAAGAGTATAGAGTAGAGCAGATTAGTTCATTTAGCCAGAAGCCATTAGCAGTTTGAAAAGACAGTTAGCAAGTAGTTAATTAGATTAGTTATTCATTTAACAAAAAACCATAAAACTTTAAGAAAAACAAAAGCAAAAAAAAAACAAACAAAAGAACAAGTTAGGTAATAAGTTGAATAACAGCAGTACTTTTTTGAACTACTAATTGAAAGTACTTGAAATCGCTTAAAATAATTGTAGAACTTAAAACCAAATGTTATAATAATCAAAGTTTCGCATTAAAATATTAAATATGTGAAGTTATTTGAATATGTAAATTTATTTTAAAATATTTTGTGATAAAGCCAAAAAAGTTTGTGTGGTTACTAAAGTTGTTAATGTAAAATGATTTTTATTTTTATCAAACAATATTATGTGATTGATTGTAATACTAAATGTATTTGAAACATTTTTTTTAAAAGTTTGGAAATAAAATAATTATTGAAGCTTCGATAACTAACAACAAATTACTAAATAAATCCAAAATACTATCATGTGACTAATCACAAATGCGATCATTCGCTCCTTGTAGTAGTAAAAGGAGCAAATAAATATTCATCAACACAAATTCTTTAACTAAACGTCCACTGTTTGAAATAAGATAATTTTTTTGTTATAAGTGGAAGGTGTTTGAGCGGCCTTTCAAAACGGATATTTGTTTTCAGAGTTACACAATTTTTTGTTTGTTTTGTTTGACATTGAAAAAAATCAAAAGCCTCCTTTAACCCCAAGAACATTTTAAAGTTTTTTTTTTTTTTATCAAATAGTGAGCGAATCAATAGATTAAACAATTACAGTAATTTCAATATTAAAAATGAAACATTTTCTAGTCATTTGTATTACGGCTACTAAATTGTTTGAATCAAAATGCAACCCTGTATAATATTGCAGGAGAAAAAAGGAGAGCAGAATACAATTTTTACAAACTTTCACTTTTAAGTATTAAAAGAACAACGAAAAGTTATAAAGAAATATCAAATTTTAAAACAAAATATAATAGATAAATAACTAAATATAATGGGTAATTCAAGTAGAGTTACTTTTTTCTATAGCCTTTTTTGACAGATCACGTGTGAGTCGTGTCATTCTGTCATGTTATTTTTGCTTAGTATTGTTTGGCATTTCATAATCGAAAGACATACGCCTGAACAACGTTTACAAAATGTTCAACTTTATAACGAAAATTCACGTTCTGTGAGGAATGCACTTCGCTCAACTTATGGTCAACATAATCGGCCTACTGAGCGTACTATTCGCAACACCAACACCAATTGTGAGACCGTGCATTGGATAATATTCGACCGAATAAACCAGGTCCTGTACACTGTGAAGAAATTATAGCGGCTGTAGCTGAGAGTGTACACGAAGACCGGTGCGAACGTAACCGACAATGGTGACCGTAATCGTGCCATGATAACCGACTATTTGATGCCAGAAATTAAAACTCGTGATCTTGGCGACATTTGGTTTCAGCAAGACGGCGCACTTTCCACACATCGCATCAATCAATGGGTTTTTTGATCGAACACTTCGGTGAGCGCACAATTTCTCGTGCTGGGCCAGTCAATTTGCCATCGTGTGATATCACGCCATAAGACTTTTTCCTGTTAGGATATTTAAAGTTTATGCGAACAAACCCGCTTCGATTCAGGCCTTTGAGGAAAATATCACGCGTGTCATTCGCCAGTTACCAGTCTTTTTTTTAAATGATAATAAACATTTCCCATTAAATTTAAATTTTCTGTATTTTTTTTTTGTTTTTTTTTTTTTTTTTTCTTTAAAAAAAAGTTGGGAACCTCAAAATGGATCACATTTTTACAATTTCTTTCCTGTTGCCACTCGCATAGTGTAGTTGAAAAAACCTTAATCACAATTCAATAGGCAACATACGAACGCGATAAAAAAATAGAAGTTTTATTAGAATATTTATGCCAAAATTATGCCGCAATTTTCACAAAGTTTTCCTTCGCTTAGAATGCCGAGGAACAAATTTATTCAATATCGGTAAACAGGTTCGAATACAACGAATTTGGTGCGTTCACAATATGTACTAGAAAGCCATATTGCCATCATTTTTTAAAACGTTAAAAGGCTTTAAATTTAATTGTCCTAAACCATTGAACTTGTAAATACAAGGTTTTAATATTTTTAAACGTATAATGAATAAAAATTTTGTTTAATAAATCTTTAATATATTTAAAAATGGTTTATTAATTTGGGAGATAGTCTCTAAATATTTTATGGTTAAATACAATATCGATTGCCTTATTCAGAAACTTGATATCTTCAACATGAAGGAAATAAATTTAAAAAAATGCTTTAAGAGGCTGTAATAATAATTGGATTAAGCTGTCCAAAAATTAAAGGAATTAGAAAGGTAGGCTTACGAAATTAAATAAATTGAACGACTTATTTTGGAAGCTATATTTATTTTAAACTAATTTATTTGAATTTCTATAGAGGCTACAAGTTCAATGTGATATTAAAGAAATAGTAAAAGGAAATATGACAAGTTAGTTTTCAAACACTAGCCGACCAAAATTAATTTGTTGAACCACCAGCCACGGTTGTATTGGAACTACAAATGTTGGATATAAATCTGATTGATTTACTCACTATTTTAGTGGAATTAGAATTGCAGAATTTTTTATTCTATATTTTTTTTTTTGGCGTAGAATACGTCTTACCTTACGGTATAGGGAGTCATGTCAGGTTGTTATTGTTGTAATCCTTATTTCATTGATTATGAGGAAACGGTGAGATAACTTTTTTTTAAATTTTTTTTGTAGGTAAATGAAGATGTTATCTTTCGTTTGATATGCATTTCATATTAGTTGATATCTTCTTAATATTTAAATTTCTCAAATGAAAATTGTTTAAACACATACACTCAGACATATGTGTGGTGTTTGGTTGAGTGTTTGAGTTCGTAGCGTGAACACAAACTATGCTGCTGTTTCAGTGTGGACACAAACCTTCGGCTGTTGTTTTGATTGATGAAATATTGAAATTTCGTATATTTACTTATGTATTTAAGTGAAACAAAATGCTAAATGTGAATTTAACATGGATATATAATTATAAACAATATATGAAAAAATTAATTAATACATTTTTATGTTAAATGAAAGTGCTGCCAAGTAAGCAAAATAACAATGCTGCTTGATGCTGTTTGACAGCAGTAACTATCAAATAAATAAATTCATTTGCTTATATTATTTGTCATTTATTGTTATAAATGTTTTCTGTCTTATCGGATGGCGTATTCTACGTTAAACTTAATGGCCGTGTCTCTGACACAGCCTGCAGGGACAGTCTGTGGCCGAAGGCATCGGACAACTGTCTGCTGTTTTTATTATTCAGTTGGAACGGAATTTTGTCAACACCCTCTCTATGCTGTCTTTTATTTTTTTAATATCATTATAAAGTTTTGGGTACTATTTGTGATAGTACCTTAAACAACCAACTAAAACAGCTTCTTTATATTTTAAAGATTCAAAAAATAGAGCTCAGGAATGGGTTTGTCAAGAGGATACAAATTTAAGCTTTAAATAAAAAATAAAAAACATTTTGTATAGATGGAACACTAACGAAAAAACTGTTTAGAAGAATTTGGTTATTATAACAAACTAAATAATTTATCGGTGTAAATGTCACACTTTTAATTTATTAATTTGGTTTCACCTCTAAAATGTTTCAAATACACGTATTACAAGAACACAATTCTCTCTCTATATATACAGAAAATATACGACAGACTTATTTTCAACTTAAGGCTATAGACAAAATTATCAGAAAAACGATTTTTTTTTCATTGTAGTTAAAAAAATAAATAATTTTTATTTAGCTTTTCTTATAGTTTTGCTTTTAATTATTTTCAAATGATATAAGTCCAGGTTGTAACAAAAATGATTTTTATGATTTTTTTTAATTTTTTGGAAACTTAACGGAAACTTCTTCTTACCATTATAAATTTGGTTTATGATTATCTGTTGTTGCAGAAGTTGAAGTTAGTTGTATTGTAAAAGGTTTTGTTGGAGGAACCACACGAAGTTTTTCTTTACGATGAAATTGATTTCAGTTCTTTTTTTGTACACTTTAACACAAAAATTTTGTTTTTCTTTATACTTTTTCTTTTGGCAAATTTAATTTACTTTTATTATGGGATATTTATTTAAATTGTTTTTCGTTTAATTTTACATTGATGTTTTTAGAACGTAATTATTGTGGTATTTAAAAGGTGGAAGAGGTGGTGGGGGCAGTAGTTGTGAAGGAAAAATTTTAAGGATTTGTTGTGGGTAAAAATGTTGTGAAATGGGTTTAAGAGTAGATTAATTTGACTTTTGTTTTCTTTTCTATTTTAGCAATAATTTTAATTAAACAAATTGTTGCCTGGATTTTTTTTCCAATTAATTAATATTATTTACTTTGATTGATTATTTGATTAGTTCTTAATTGTTAAACATATGTTCTGCCTTAGTTGTTTACATATAAATATTTATATAAATTCTATGGTTTGTTGTAAATGTGATAAATTTTGTTTTGGGTTTTTTTTTAAGAGATAAAAAAGTTTAGCAAGAATTTTTACTGAAACACTTTAAGTTTAAGATTTATTGTTTTTTTTTTTTTTTTTTCTATAAATATATAATAAAGATGATTGAATAAAGGATTGTCGTTAAGAATATTTATTAGATTAAGTTAAAGTTATTTATTATAAATTGTGTGCAATAGCTGCAGTACAAAGGTATAAATGTTTTCTTGTTTTTGTTTTTTAAATAAATATATTTTACTTTTAGTAGATATTTTCTATAGAGTTAAAATTTTGTGACTAAAAAGTTAAGATAAAATTGCTAGACGTTCTTAAACTGTATATAAATATTTAAAGAGAAAACTTGTGTAAAAGGATTGTCCGAGATGTAGATATATTAAGATTGATTGTTTGATTGAATAATTAAATATACATACAAGTATAAGTAAAGATCACACAATTTAAGGGTTTGAAAGTACACTATTAAAAGAGAGCTATTTTGGTTAGCTGTTTATATATATATATATATATATGCGTATAAGAGATTGTCGTTTAGAAGTAGTGGCTAATTATTTTTAAGGGTTTCAAAAGGGAAATCACTTGCTATATTAAGAGTAATTTTAATTTTATATTTATTTCTAAGTTTGATTGATATTTATACGCTATTGATTTTGAATGATTGTCAAAACGCGTTTTCTTGAGTTAGTTTTTTTTTTAAATACAATTAAGGATTTTGCTGAAACATTTATTTTCTTTTCAAAATCCCACTAACTTTTTTCTTTTTTGCTAAAATCTTATTTAACTTACAATTTTAATAATAATTAAAAGTTAATAGCACTACCAGAAATATGTCACAAAAGTGTATAAGAGTTTTTAGTTTTTTTGTTTTGTACGGTTAAGTGTTAATATGTTTTTCTTTTTCTTTATAAATCTATTATTAATACAATTGACTTGGGTTTGGGGGATCAAATCTTTATACTTTCTATTTCAATCCTTTTTTAATTTAATAAAAACTTCATTGGGGAAATTATCTTTATATAATTTTTTTTTATAAAACAACCTTACGAATTGCTAATTGATTTTTTTTAATTTTACAGTTTTAAAACGTTTCTAAAATTTTGTTTAGGCAAAAACAACCTTGCTTTCTTCAATTATTTTATAGTTATATGTTTTAAACTTACAGTGTAATTTTCAATAAATTTAATTTCGAATTCTAAGCTCCTTTTTCTCTATTTTTTGTATTTTATCTTTATCTCTTTAAATATCTCTCTTATATTTTTGATATGTTAAAAATTTAATACTGCTTATTTGTAGTTTGTTTTTAAAAGCAACAATTTGTTGAAAATGTCGTTTTCTTTTTATAAAATAATTTATTGCTTTAAGAATTAGCACAAAAAGAAAAATTTTGATTTTTAAAGTGTAGTTAAGGATCTCTTTTGGAAAGGACTTATTGAAAGGATACCACAAATCGATTTATTGTAGCAAAGCTGACTGTTCTTAGTAGCTGTTGTTTTAATACTATTATTCAATTGAAGGTGAAAAAATTATAAAAAAGTTTTTTTTGTTATTAGTATGGCCATAAATGAGAAGGGAAAAGCAGTAAGTGACAAAAAAAAAAGATTTTTTTTATCTATAAATTGCTCAGCTCAAAGCAAAGAAATTTCACTGTGCAGATATTTGGAAAGTTAGGTTTAAACAAAAACCTATAATTTTAGGAATTTTGTTTGGCCTGAACATTTACTCTCCACTTTCATAATAATTTTTCTTAAATTTAAAAAATATTTTTACAATAATTTTTTTTTTTTAATAGAGAAAGTTTATATTTATAAATAATTGTTTTTGTCACTTAATGCATGTCACAAGTTTTAATGGAAATTTTGAAATTTAGTTAGAAATTACTACTTTTATAGAAATTATAATTTAAAACAAAATCTACAAAACAAAAAATAACTAAAATAAATATTAATATATACATATAAATAAACAATATATAACCAGCTTTACAGGTTCGAAGGACCATAGCAAGTGCGGCAATTCGCTGTAATTTAATTGCAAGGTTTAAGGAAAGTTACAGCAAGTCAAATATTTGTGCTAAATTTCTTAAATGATTCTTAGATCAAACATTTAAAACAAAGAATTTTAATAGTAAATGTTAAAACAGTTCAATGAGCGTTAAAAGGATTTACAGTATTAGGTCCCTTACAAAATTACAATTTGACGTAAGGTTTAGGAAAATACATCTAATACAATACAATCCTCACAGAACTTCTTGGGCGTGTTATAAAACCTTGTTTTCCTATTTTAAAAAAATCTATGAGTTTTGTAAATTCCCCAAGTTTTTCCCAATAATTTAATTAAATTACTAAGAAATACTTTGTAATAACTTGATATATCATCTCTTATAAAAGCCCAGCAAAAACTAGGTAATGCCTTGCTCTTACTTATTCTGAAAACATAGTTTTCAATGACTACTACATAACACCTGCATTATTTAGAACTGCTTTAGTAATGACTTGATTTATGGTATGAAACAGCAGCACTTATTTCTTATACATTTGCTAAGATACATACAAAATACAATTTCTTATTGCGAAATTATTTTGAAGCCATTCAAATAACTTTTCATAATTCTCATTTTGTTTAAAACATTTAACGTTTAGCGGCAAAGCAGTTCTTTAGTGAACTAATATTTAATAGATTATCACTGGTTCTTTAGCATCAATTAAACGTATCACAGAATAAAACAGCCGAATTTTAAACTTTAAAAGAAAATTATATTAATGTTTATAGGGTTTTTTCAATACGGTACTTATTGCAAAAACAAAATAAGTTTGAGACCCTTCTTGTCAGCCTGGCGTTAGGTACTTATTTGAGTCAATATTTGTAAGCAGGGGCGTGGTAACTAGCTGCCTCTAATGACATCGCCATGTTAAAATAATGGATCTAGATCATAGGAGTGCTTTTCATTAAACAATTGTTTGTAAACCATTACCTCTTTTACTTTTGTGAGATAGCGACGAGTGCATATGCTCAGCGTCTGTGTTAATATTTTTTCCCATACAGAACGTAAAAAAATTATGAAAAAAATAGGAAAATATTTTATTTTTTAAAGTCAAATATTTAAATTTAAAAAAGTAGAATGTATTGAAAAAGTTTCCATTTTACGAAGTTTAAAAAAAATAATAAATTTAATGTTTACTACATTATTATTCGCTTTTTACACCCAAAACAATTTCTTGCATTTAAATTTTCAAGGAAATCTTACTTTTTATTCTAACATTTTTAATTTTTTCTTACAACCGAAACAAATTTTTGTAACGCAATGTTCACATAAATCTATGGGCTTACTTTTTCGTGTCACTGAACTTAAAAATTGTCTTACTAGTACGGCTGCAAAACTTTTTTGGGCAACTATGATCTAGATGTCAGGTTAGATTAGGTTGAAAAGGAGGGGCACTAAAAGCCCAAACTCATGACAGGTACACACTTATGCCCAATTGGCATGTTGTGCGCTCCATATGGAAAACGGAATTCCCAAGCAAAAACCATAATCATAACATGTATCGGACTAGTCCAAGAACCCTGTCCCCTCAATGTCATCCTTTATGGATCTTTAGTTCGAGTTATCTAGGTATTCCAAGTTCAGCATAGTATCAACTGTAAATTGTTCGCGTCTAATGCGCGGGACAATGACAGAGGTAGTGTATTAGAGTCTCCTGATCTAGATATTCATTGTAAGTAGTGAAGAACTGTTTTAGTACCTTCAACTCGATTATTTTGTAATGAGAGTCTCAGCTGGGTATAAGTACTTTCTTGCCACTCGTTTTTGCTTAGGTAGAATTTTTAATTTCGAAAATTGTTTGGAGCCATTCAAACATCTTTATCAATTTCCCTTTCGTTTAACACACTTTGAGCATACTTAATGTTTCGGGCAATGGCGGTAGTCTCTTAAACTACGTTTTCATTTGGAAAATATTGGCTTAAAATAGGGGAACCATTATTTACCGAAAGTATTTATTTAAGATTCAGTAGTTATTCTTATACCAAATATTTATAGAAAAAAATTATTTTGCACTTGTCATCAAAATTCCTTTACAAATTGTAACTGAATTCTCTAAATTTTGTTTAATAAAATGTTAACGCAAAACTAAAAACCCGGTTTTTCATCCTCACAAAAACCAATCGACTACTATTATTCAGGTTTCTTAAATCAAGTTTAAATTAAATACCATAAAATAAAGTACTTATTGAAGTAACTTTTTCTAAAGAATCAAAGTTAAGTACTTGCCTCCGATGAGGCTAAGCGAAAGCCTTAATAGTGAAGATATTCTGCCTGTTCAACGATGTCGAAAGAAAACCCAAGCGAAATTTTATTCGTACAAATACGTTGAAAACAAAAACAAATTTTTAGTTTTTGTTGTTGTTTTCAATATATTTGTACGAATGAAATTTCGCTTGGGTTTTCTTTCGACATCGTTGATCAGGCAGATTATATTTTAGTATCTTTAACTAATAACTGATTACGGTAGCGCTTGATATCTTTTCTGCTGCTATAGGTTGTGTATTGGGTAATAGAAAAAAAATTCGATTGACAAGAACAATAGTTTTTAAAACATGTTCATAACGTTAAAAAAAAATTCTAACTAGCCAATTTAGCAAATATTTTTTCTAACTTTTATTTGAAGGATCTTCAGAATCTTGTCAAAGTTTTGGATTTTTTGAAAGCTGGTATTTAAAAAAAAATCTTAAAAGTAAAAAATCAAACAAACTTAACTTCCAAAAAAATTAATATGTAAAATTATAGTAGAATTAAAGAAACAGAAAAAAAACTTGTGTTAACATTACCAATTAGTGTAGTCAAAACGTTTTGTGATGAAAATTATGTATGAGAGTTTAAAAATGAGCGTTTTGTTGGTGGCTTAGTTTTTAAACTTTTCTCTGTTTTTCTCTTTTTGTTTTTTTTTTCTTTCTTTTTACAGATTTATGACTTTTTGGCGCTCCGTAGTTTTATTAATCGCTTCAACGATTTTCTCGTTTATATCACTAAAATTCTTTATAATAATATTTTGACTTTAAATTATATTGCACACAGGGTTTATTTTATGTTAATACTTTATTTTAGCACTAAGGTTTTGTATATTTTGATTAATATTTCTTTGTATTTTTTGATTATTTTTTTTTCTAAGAGTTACAAGTTTAGAATATTATTTTCTTTGATGATTTCGATTAGAACACTAGAATTGGAGAAAGAGAAATTAAATAATATAAAGTTGTGGTTTACAAATTTAAAATATTTCTTTCATGATTTTTATGATTTCCTAATTTTATATTTAATTACATAAATATTACACTTTTGAAATTTTTTACAACAAAAAAAAAACACTTAAAACACCATACATTATTGTAAATATTATTCTGCTATTAAACAAGTAGTTTTTATAAGTATCAGTCTTTGAAGAGAAGTGTTTGAAGAAAGGGTTCTTGTGTATAGAGAAAATTTGGTAAAAGATGAGAGAAGAGAGATTTTTTTGTAGAAGAATTTGAAAGAATTCTTGTATAACCACTATTTGATTTTTGGTCTTAAAACCCATTTAGACCTGCTGCTACGTATAGCATTAGTTTAGTTTTGTTGTATAATTTTTTTTTCTACTTGTTTACTGTCGACAGGTAGTAATTTTTTTTTATCAATAAGGTAATTATAACTAACCATCAGCTTCATTATGATGTTGGTAATGATAATAATGAATTTTTATTTTCTGTCTTTTCTAACAATTCTTAGTCTTTATCTTTTGTGCTGCCGTTTATTAAGGCTTTAAAAAGTGTATTTTTGAAGTCTGTCTCTTCCAACAAGTCGAGTCTCAAAAAAAGATAAATTAATTCAATAGTCCCTTAAGTGTTTTTTTTTTCTTATTTAAACTGTGGTTTTTTATTTAAAATTGTTGCCAACTTGAGTAGCTTCGCTCTTTTTTTCATTCTGTCTTACATTTTTATTCCTAATTCACTCTTTTTCTCCGTTAGGCTTTATTTTTGTCTTGCTTTTGTTACCAATTTCGTTAACAATATAAACGTGTTTTGTTGTGAGGTTGAGATCTTTTTTATGGAATTTTTATTTTGCCGGTTGTTTGGCATTTTTCTTTTTTATTTTTATTTTAGTTCATTGATCGTTTTTTCTTTTGTTCTGGGGTGCTTAATTGCGGAGATATATGGAGAGAAAGAAAAAACTTAAAAACTCAGCTTAAAGACAACACCATTTCCAAAAGCAAATAATAATGTTAGAAAAAAGTTATACAACAAAATTGTGTGCAGGCACTATAGTGATACTAAAATTTTTTCTAAAATTTCTAGACCCATAAAGTTCTAGTTTAGTAAGTTTTTAAAAATGAATAATTGAATTATTTCTCTTTCGAAGAACAAGATTATTTTTTTTTTATTAAATAAATAATCTGGAACCAAGTTCCGGCATTCGATTGCTATCGAAATTTTACTCAAACGTAAAAGCTTTCTGTGTCCATTTTTGCAAGTCACTAATTGCCGTAAATTGGCTCCAATATACAAGAAATACTGTTTGAGATCTTAACAATTATTTTTATTTTTTTTTTTTTTTATTCAACTCATGCTTAGAAAACATTTTCACTGCAAAAAATATCCTTGGGAAAAATGTGCTTAATAGCATTTTTAGGAAATAGTAAGCAAAAAAATTATTACTGACTAGTAATTACCAATTGACATACATTTTAATGAATAAATATTACACCCAAAAAAATGCATAGCCAATCGAATGATTCAGTTCTTGCTATCGAAAATGCATTTGAGGTTAAAAAATTTCTATTACAAGAATCATAATCTCTTAATGCTGACTACATATTTATATTCCGCAACGAAATTCTATAGCTTCAACCGTAAAATTCTATTATCACAACTATACTATGCGATTGGCAACAATTGTGGCACTCACAGCCGATAGTGTTTTGTCTGTGTTCATATCATCCGTCTTGCTAACAATAACTTAATTATAAATTTGTTTGCAAGTACTTTATTATGCATTGCTTTTCGTTACCAACACTTTTAGGACTCAGTCAAAAGAGTTTATATAATTCTCATTTAGTTTAATATACATTAAGCATGCATAGTTATGATTTCATCTTGTACAATGACTAATATTTTTTTCTAGATATAATTCTCTATAAAGGATAGACATATTTATCTAATTAAAACCAACTATTAATTATGTATACGACATCAAAGTTATTAATGAGTTTAACAATTGCTGCTATGTAAGCAGTTATGATAAATAATTTGTTTTTGTGGCATCATCGTGCTCAAACGCTCAAGTAAAATTTATGAAGTGTCAGTATATTGCAAAATTTGATGAGAGAATTTTTTTAAATAAGTATATTTTAACCGTTGAAAAGATATTAACCGTTGGCCAATTCATTTTATTCTAATTGTAGAAAAATAATTTTTCTGAATTTTTGTCTTAATGACTGTGTTTTTATAAATTTTTAATCCCAGTTATTTAATGTAGTAAAATTTTATAACTTTACTTTTGAATAAATAAATTTGGTGAATTCACAAAATTTGCTATCACGTCATTCCAGAAATTTTCAAATTATTACGAAAAGATTGAAATGTTTATAGAAAATCATTTCTTAAAATATTAAAATATGAAGGCAATATGAGATGCCTGATAGAACCTTGTAAATGCACCAGCTATGTTTGGGAATTGCAAAAGAATTTATCTTCACTATAGAGTGGATTTCTTAATTTTTTTTAAAAGAAAAAAAAATAATAATAAAAAAATAATAATAATAAAATAATAATAAAAAAAATAATAATAAAAAAAATAATATTAAAAAAATAATAATAAAAAAAATAATAATAAAAAAATAATAATAAAAAATAATAATAAAAAAAAATAATAAAAAATAATAATAAAAAAAAAATAATAAAAAAATAATAATAAAAAAATAATAATAAAAAAAACTAATAAAAAAAACTAATAAAAAAAATAATAAAAATAAAATAAAAAAAAATATTAAAAATATAATAAAAAAAATTATTGAAAAAATAAAAAAAAATAAAAAGAAACAAAATATATATAAAAAAATATAAAAAAAAAATTTTTTAAATTTAAAAAAAATTTATAAAAAAATCAAATTGAATAAAATAAAAATATCTTTTCAATGCCAGCTGTTGACGTTCAACATATTTTTAATTTTGCGCCGACTTTAAATTATTTCTTATATCACTTTCTTAATTAATGTTTTATAGTTTTTAAACAACACAGTCAATTTAGATTATTTTTAAAAATTTTAGTGTTTTCTTGCACTGAAAAAATTTCAACAAAGTGAAATTAAACTGCTCAATTTTATTTTTTATTTACAATTTAATGTTTCAATATTATCATTATAATGAAAAAAAATTATGCAAAAGCAAAAAAAATAATCATAAAATTATAATAAAATTCTTAGTACCAAAAAAGAATTTTTTAATTTTGAATTAAAAATAAATTATCGTCTAATTTTCGTGATCTTTATATGAATTTTTGTAATATGCGTTGAGCTTGATACGTCTTAGTTTCTATAATTCGTTTCAACCTGAAGAAATTACCCATTGTTTGGTGGCGAAAAATTGGTTTAAAAAAAAAAAGAGCTCAACGAAAAGATCAAAATATTTATGAAAAGAAATTATTTAAAATCTCATTAATAAAAAAATTAAATCTACGCACTTTATTAGCAGCAAAAGTTTAACACATTTATTCATAATAAGTTTTTGTATTAAAACATATTGTGTATACATTTACTATCGGTTGTATAAACCTTTAATTTATTTAAAAATTGATTATGAATAAGGCGGTTAGTTTATAAAAGTCTAAAGTTGATTCAGAAATTTCAAAAATTCGTGAATATGTAAAAAAACGAATGTTTAATTGAGTTGACCATATCTGGGGTCACAAAGAAATTTTACAACAACAATAATATTAACGTTGTGCCTAAAACTTCCTAATCCAGCAAATTCATTTAAAAATAAGGGCAGTAAGTTTAAAACAAAAGTCAGATTTGCATTAAAAAACATGTCGGAAAATTCAATTCTACATCTGTAAAGTATTGTATTGTGATGGCTGAATATTAAAATAAATATTATTTTAATTCTTATAGAAAGCTAGCTAGCAATTTTGACTTTCCAATTTATAGGCTTGTCTTAAAAGAATATATATATATATATAACCCAAAAATTTTATTTGTTATTTTTTTAAAGATTGAGTTTGAAATGGGATTCGGAAAAGTATTGAAAAGTTTATTTCAATATTCATTATTAAATATTAAGGGCCGTATTCATAAAAATTATTTTAGGTTTATTGAAGGCTTATTTGACAAATTTCTCTACAATATCTGTCAAATAAGCCTTTAATAAACCTAAAATATTTTTTATGAATACGGCCCTAAAATTACTAATTTTGAATATTTTATATTTTTTCAATTTGTCTGTCAGATAAGATATAGCGTTAGATAAAGTTCAAGTGTTTACCTAAAACATATAGAATTGAATGCTTTATTTGTCAAATCGATCCACATGCTCAGTTTTATAAAAATTTAATGTCATCAAAACACTTTGACAAACATTTGAAACTAATTTCTGCGATAATAATAACCGGAAACAGACTTGCCTATAAATGTCATCAAAACACTTTGTCGTAATATTCGAAAGGAATTTTTGCGATACTAAAAATGTAACTGGAATTTTCAACTTGTTATTTAATATTTTAAATATATTAATAATCAGTTTTTAAATGTTAAAAAAATCAAGCACCCCAAATCTATGATTGGGTGTATGTGTGTACTATATTAATTTCAATATAATTTGAAAAATGCTTATTTAAAATTTTACCTATGACCAGTAAAAAAAAAGAACTCAAACCGAAATTATAAGAAGAGAAAAAAATTTAAATCGAAATCAAGCTAAATAAATTATAAAAACCAATAAAATCTTTCTCATTTATTTTTACAGACTATTTCTCCAGTTGTGGTAGCAAAATGTTGAAGGGACTTCTACTTCTACATCAATTTATGTTAAAGCTGATTATAGAATATAGATTTGTGGTTTTTTGGCAAAACATCTTAAGTCTGTTAGTATATGGAAATGGTGTTAAGGTATCAACGAACTTTTGTCTTTTATTTATTTTTTTTTTTTCTTTGTGTCAAGTTCTCCGAGTTTTCTGTAATTTTGTGTGTATGTATCTAGGTGTAGTTTGAAATTGCACGTTTTTTGTTAGATGGATGGTATTTATGAATTTTAAAAAAGTATTTTTAAGAAACAAAAACCGAGCATTACTAACTCAAGCTTGGGCAAATTTGACAAACTCTTTATCAGTATAAAGTTGTTGGTGCGTTTTTTTAGCAGCCATATACATTAAAAAATTTTGAGAGAAAAAATAATTATTTTTGCAAATAACTAAGTATACGAGTATTATAACAGGTTAACAGGTTTAAAAGTAATTATTAATAACAATTTTGAAAAGCAAATATAAACAAGTTACAAAAAAGGTTTTGTTTTTGTAAATTTAACCAACAAAAAATTATGAAAGAAATAAATTAAAGCGTATGTTTTTCTAAAAAGATTAAAGATAGGGCAACTCACAAGATTTACGTATGATTTGCTTGGAAATATAGAAGATTTTAAAGTGTTTTTATATTCAATTATTTGTTTTTTTTTTTTCAATTGTACACTGAATACGATGATGAAGGTATTTTGTAAACACAATTAAGAAGTTGTTTTTTCAACTAGTTAAACTTTTGAATACACGTTTGTTTGTAAGAAGTTAATTTTATTTTTTCTATTATTTGCTTTTTTAGAAAATTTCCAAATATTTGTGGGAAACTTCTTTTTTTGGTTTAACAATAAATTATTTTCTCTTATTATTTTTTATTTTTAATATTTTCGTTTTATGTTGAATAATTATTTTTGTTTAAACATTTAAAATTATTTTTATTACTTTGTATTAGAACGTAGAGTGATGGTTGTTATTGCGTGAGAGACCAACATTAACTATTGCGTTAAAAGCGTTTAAACAACAAACGAACGTGTGTATTGTATTATAGATGAAGAATAACGTACAACGTTTAAGAACGATGTTGCTGGTATTACTGACGTTTACGAATTGAACCTCTAAGCTCAACTTTGATTTTTCAACGTTATTGAAGAACGATGGTGGTACTTTTTTCTTATTGCCTTTTTTTCGTTAATGCACAGAGCAGTTAGTAGAGAGTGTTGTAGAGCAGAGTAGAGTTGCAGGAAAACAGAAACATTCAACACATGTACACTGGCACAAATACCGAACAATATTAAAACACAAACTCACAAATAAACATGAGCAAAAAAAATGCTGCTTCCTCTGTTAATATTTCTGCTGCTTCTTTTACTTTATACGACAAAGTTGTATGGAGTGGTAGTTGTATAGTAAACGAAGTAAATGATTATGATGTTGTTGCTAATGATAATTGATGCTGCCCAATAAAGATGATGATAACGTTGTTGTTTAGAAGAGAGAATATTTTATTTAAAATCAACAATTAGGAATTGAAAAGAATAAAATTAAATAATTTGTTTCAATTGATTGTTGTTATTGAAGTGTAAATGTGTGAGTGAGTTCTTTTTTTTAATAGAGTAGTAAGCTGTTATTTTGGATTTGTTAACAATTTATAAATGATTTGTTTTGTATTTTTTTTTTTTTATTTTTTTTATTGTATAATATAGAGCAAACGGCGGACAGAATTTGGAACGGGTTAAAGCAAAGACTGTACGAAGACTGAAGTAAGAACGTGTGGCATACTAAGGTAATATACCTACAATTTTATTTTCGGAGTTACAGTCAACTCACATATGTACACGCGCTCAGAGCAGAAGGAACAAAAAAACCAACAAGTAAAACATAAAATAAAAACACATAAAAGCAAAGTCACACAAAACAACTGAAAACAGCACACGACCGAACGATGCCGACCAACAACACTCACTCAATTCACTTAAAACACGAAACAAAATCAAAAATCTGTGAAACAACAACGTTAACGGGAACAGAGCACATCAACGTCAAACCCACCTTCTGATGATAATTCATTCACATTTTCATTATCCTCAACCGTCATCAGAAAACTAAAGAAAAACGAAAAACTGTTTTCATTTCGTTGAATTGTCTTTCGTTTCCATCAACATCATCATCATTATTAACACCATCGTAATCGTTGTATAGTCATCGTCTTTCTCAGTCGTATATTTCGGTATTTCTTTTACTCCTCGCTTGACTACATCGTATTATAACGAAAACGTACACGAAAAAGAAAACAGGAAAAATAGAAACAAATAAAAACAAAAAGCAGCAGGTTGCTTTTTGCCTGTTGATGTTATTGTACAAACATACACACACAAACAAACACACATTCCCGAAAACTGGTGATTTGGATTTTTACAACAGATAAGGGTAAACAAGAGACATTCTCCTTATAGCAACAAAAATCGCATTTCATTCACTCCCACATACAAATTCCACTCCAAATGGAATCTAATATATGCAAATAGAATATAAGAGTATAACAAAAAGAGTAAAAGTTAATCTTGTTGCTCTTTTAAAACAAGAGAAGTGTGTTTAAAAACTAGCATTTGTTAACAATTTTGGTAGCAATTCCTACAGGTTGCCCGATGTGAAACAATATCCCAGCAAAAACTAGGTAATGACTTGCTCGTACTAAACAACATACTATTCAATGACTATTACATATCGTATGTCTTACGAAGAAGTGTTTTGGTAATGAATGGATTTATAATGTGACCCGTAAGTACTTATTTTCAGACGCTTGCTTAAATGCAAACACAATATAATTTCTTATTGCGAAATTTGTTAGAAGCCATTCAGTTTCAGACACTTAGAGTATAAGTAATAATGTTTTGGCAATACAGTACATAAGCAAACTGATGACTTATAGATGTTTACTGATTTTCAAATTCCAAAATAACGTATCACAGAATAATCAAGACTCGAACGACTTATGTAAGCCCATATTATTAATGGATTATTTAGGTTATTAAAGTCAAGTACTTATTTATTACTAATAAAGTATGTACTTTTTTAGTTCCTTTTTATAAGCGAGCGTTACAAGTACTTATTCGAGTCACTATTTGTAAACGAGGGTGTAAGTACTTATTTGAGTTCCTATTTGTAAGCGAGCGTGGTAAGTACTTGCCTCCAATAACAACGCCGTGTTAAAATAATGGGTTAAGATGCCAACTCGTAAGTAGTGAAGAACTATTTTCTAGTACTTTCAACTCATTATTTTTGAATGTGTTATTTTGCTGGGATGCTCTTAAAACAAATTTAAAAAAAAATATCAGAATCATCGTAACTATACAATAATTATTTTGTATATCTTCTCACTCCACACGCGTCATGTGTGCAACAGGCGACAGTAGTCTGGGGGCTAATGAAGGTAAAACAACACGATCAAAATTTAGTATTTAAATTGAAAAACAAATTTAAAACTAAAGTTACGAGTATTTTACCAAACAAATAGTAAACGTGTTACTTTATACAACACACGGTTTAAAGGCATACAAGTAATTTTCATGATGCTCCTTAAGAGATAAAAGAATAATAGTTTTAACCTTAATTCAGTACGCAACTCAAAACAATACAAAATTTAATGAAACAACATTTCACAAGTAAATCACATTTGAAAGAAAGTCACATATAAAGAAACATTGGCATATGCCAGTATTATAATAAGAATTTCAGTAGTTGGCGAAGACCCCATTTAAACTGCCAGAAGTTCTTAAATTCGCATATTCTATCCTCCTCAAGACTTATGTACTGGCAAACACAAATACTTACTAGCTTAGAGACACAGTAAGGAAAAGTCCGCTCACTACCTTTTGACCCATTTCAAATCATCATCACCGTAGTCGTCATCATCTTTATTATCATGAATCAACAGCAACATCTATAAAAAGCAAAACACAGATTTTGCACCTTCGTGTAAATGTTTGTTTAAACATATTTTCTATACTCTTTTTAAATTTATCAAACTCTACAGTTACTGCTGCCCCATTATACCACCCACTAACCACAATAGCAAAAGCAACTAGAAATGTATTAGATTCTCCTTATACCTTAAATTTTTTACCATGATTTTCTCATACATATGCTTTACTTCTCAATTCTATTTTTGTTGTTGGAAAACACATCATTTGTTTTATTTTTCAAATTCGTGCACTCGCACAAATTTACACACACACCTAGACAAGTAACAAATATTTATTACTGTTGGACTCTCAATTGAAAAAGAACAAGGATGGAAATATCCTGTTAGAATGCGATAACAATATTTGGAAAATTAAAAAAAAACAAGCAAAAATTAAATGAAAACAAAAAGAAAATCAAAAAAAAAAACATTAAATAAAAACAACACTGTTGAGGAAACAACAATAACAATAGTATTACACCTGCTTTGAGTTTGATTTTTTTTATTTTCTTTATACACATTCGACATATAATACACACACCAACGCCAACAAAGAGTAAAATATACTCTACAAAAACTATTCATTGCGTATGAGCGGGGGTGGTTTCATAAAAAAAAAAAAAAAAAAATAAATAAACGAAACGACTCCTGATAATGAACGACGTCACAAACGTTGCTGACAACGTTGACGCCGAGCTCAATTCGGAATATACAGGTAAATTTAATAGAGACAAGTTGTTGCGCTTTTTCTTTTTTTTTTATTCCAAAAACAAATTACCACCCCACAGTCTTATTTTGAATCACACATTGTCTAGTCTTGTTGCTGTCTCCGAAATTTTTTTAAAGCGCAAGTCCCTATAAATTATAGGGGCAGTTTGTGATTTATTTGTGGATGTTGTGCTAAAAACATTTTCGGAATTTCTCCATAAATTTTAAAAGGGGAAATCGAAATTATTGAATTGTTATACAATATTCGTAGCAAAGATATAAAATCATAGTTTTCATAGCTGTTATTGAAAGTTATAGGAATTGAATTAATGTTAAAGGAAAGCTTTCAAACAGTATGAAAAGGATCGAATTTTACTTAAAAAACAAACGAAAAACACGCAGGATACTCGTTCGTGACTATATTTGTGGAATAAATTTGTCAATGATTTAAGCAGCAAGACCGATTTTTATCTGAACGGGTACGTTAACAAACAATATTGAGCTTCTCAGTCACTGGAAGTACACGTGTCATTTACAAACAGTTATTTATGCAGGACTGGTCACATCGGGTCTAATTTCTTTGAAAAGGCCAGAGTAACTGTAACTGGAGATCACTACAGAGGTGTTTACTTACGCAAATTAACATGACGGCATGTCGTTGAAAGTGACACATCTAGCATTACAACAGACAGACATTGCACTTTGGGCAAAAATCCAATTTTTTACCAAAAATTTTTTTTCTTCTCTTGAATTCTTGATAGTATAATGAACTTAAAAATAACTCCCATCAATAGAATATTTATTTTTATACCCTTCACCTGTGGTGCACAAGGGTATATATAGCTTTGTCATTCCGTTTGTAATTTCTACAATTTTCATTTCCGACCCCATAAAGTATATATTTTCTGAAAGCTTATGAATAGAGGAGTCGATTAAGCCCTGACTGTCTGTCCGTCTATCCGTCTGTCCGTCTGCCCGTCTGTCCGTGTGTTGGTTGAAATCAACTTTTAGAAGCAACTATATGTTCCTCAGATCTGTATATGGTATCAATCTCTTGGAAATATCCAGGAATGAATCGCTATTGAAATTCAGCACAATCGCCCCATAACTTTCTGAGATATGAGCAAAAAACCACGACCACCTCGTTTTTTTTCACAATTACAACAACAACATACATACATACATACATGTAAAAAACATACCAAACAAAAAAAATTACAAAAAAAAAAATATTAAAAATAAGAAAAAAATAATAAAAAAAACTAGAAAAAAAAATTTTAAAAAAATTTAAAAAAAAATGTAAAAAAATTTTTTAAAAATTTGTCTAAAAAAATTTTTTAAAAAAATTTAAAAAAAATAATAAAATATAAATAATATATTAAATGAAATAAAATAAAATTTTTTTGGCTCAGCTGGAATTCGATGCCACATTTATTCTAACGTGTACGTATGAACGTATTTTATATGGGATGAATGGTGATACAAACAATTGTTATTGCATGACTACACGTTGTGAAGGGTATATAAGATTTGGCACGGCCCAATATAGCACTGTTACTTGTTTTAATTACAAAGTAGTTTTTAATATTGTTGGGAAATTCATTGAGAGTAGGGCATTTTAGGGTTAAATTTGATCGCTACGGGAACACAGAGTAGAATAATTTATACCACCCTATCGGAGGGTGCTATCTATAACTTTTGCAAATAATGGCCACTTTAGGGTTGGGTTTGATATTTATTACGTAAAAAGTTTCTAAATACATGTCGATAGGGTTGGGTTTGATATTTATTACGTAAAAAGTTTCTAAATACATGTCGATAAGACATTGAACGCTACAAAGAATACACGTTGATAAGCGATTGAACGCTATAAGTGTTAAAGGGTTAAAGAAATTAAGTAGAAAAAAATTTATTAACATTTTAATCGATTATTAAGTTGAATGTAAGGGTTTATAATATGTTTAAAAGAATGCTAAACAATGATGTTATCTAGACTTATTTTTTTTATCAAATTAATTTTAACTTTAAAAAAATTTTCTAATTTTTCCGGCGCTGAACAACATCACAAAGAGTATAAGAATATTTGCTAAAATTTTGTAAGGTAATCTAAGCATTAAAAGGCGAATCTTTTTTAAATATAAATGCACAATGATTTCAGAGAGTTGAAGAAAAAAGCTGTTTTGTTTAATATTTTTGTAACACATGAATTAGGGTGCCCCGGTGGACTAGTCAGTAGTATGCTGGTCTGCTAGTTTAGGGGTTGCGGGTTTGATTCCCGCCAGAGACTCTGGACTGGTCTGCTTCTCTTTATCCTCTATTCTAGCTGTTTCTATTCTTCTTTTCATTTCTATATTAAGACGTTACAATGGACCGTAATGGTCTCCGGGTGAGGGTGTGACAGTAACTTTTCACAAGCCTTACCTACCTACCTACCTACCTAACACGTGGAGTATTTTCTCCTTTCTAATCTTTAGAAAAAATATTTAGAAGAAAAAATTCTTTGTAGGAACAGAACTGGTGTGAAAACCACAGTTGCTTAAAATAGTTCAATTACCCAAATTGCAAGTGGCTAGCATCTTCAAAACAAATTTAGAGCAAACAGAAGTCCCAAGCTCTTCAGAACCGGGTCGGCCACAATTGTCATAGTCAGAAATTTTTCAAGAATTTGAAGAATATAATTTAACGACGCTAAACAGGAACAGTATTAAGTTAGGTTAGGTAAGGTTGAAAAGGAGGGGCATTAAAAGCCCAAACCCATGACAAGTATGTACTTAAGCCCAGTTGGCATGTTGTGCGCTCCATGTGGAAAACGGAATTCCCAAACAAAAACCATAAACATAATTTCCCATAAATAACGGACTAGTCCAAGAACCCAGTCCCCTCAATGTAACTCCTTATGGATCTCCAGTTCGAGTTCCCCAGGTATTCGAAGTTCGGCATAGTATCCACTGTAAAGTTTTCGCGCCTAATATGCCCAAACGCAGGACAATGAAAGAGGTAGTGTACCAAAGTCTCATCCTCTTCCTCGCATGCTCTACATGTTGTCTCCTCAGATAATCTCATGCGAGCTAGATGGGTTCTCAACTCCGTATGACCTGTAATTACACTGGTTAGTTTCCTAAGTGTAGGTCTACTTAGTCTCAGAATCACTTTTGATTTCCCAAGATTTGGATCACCCCATAGTGTTCTTGTCACCTTAGCGACATCAGTGCTTTGCCATTTTCTGACATGTTCCTCCATCGCCCAACGTTTAAGTTCATCCTTAAATCGTTTAAGGGGTTTGGCGTTCTCCAAAGTTATAGTACTCAGAAGAGCTCCCATTTTGGATAATTTGTCGGCTTTCTCGTTTCCGATCAGCCTGTGATGGCTTGGTATCCATATTATCTCCAGATGTACACAATTTGCATATGAGTTTATCTCACTCCTGCATTACAGTATTACCATCAATTGATTTGATTATGCTCGACTTTTTCCTATGGAGCTTTTGGAAGCATACATACATTTTGTTTTTACTTACTTACAGACGTCGTCGACAGATTGAAAATGCTTTATTGCTTTTTTTTAATGTAAATAAAAATATTTTAGGTTTATTTAAAACTTATCCGACAAATTTCTGCACAATATCTGTCAAACAAGCCTTTAATAAACCTAAAATATTATTTATGAACGCCTGCTTTATTAAATGCATCAGTTACACGAATGACTGTATAATAATTATAATTTGTTTATTGTACAATTTTGTTTTCTTATTTTTTATCTGGCAACTCTAGACACATTTAATTTTTTTTCTATGGCTTTTACTACGTAAAAAGGTTGAAAGGCGAATTAAGAGTTTGTGTTAATGTTTGCAAAGCGTAAAATATACTAATCGCATGCTCACATTTGAGTTCATATATCAATAAAAATGTACAAAAATTATAACATTTTGAGCCCAAATACGAATCATAGTGATTATACCCTTCACCTGTGGTGAACAAGGGTATATATAGCTTTGTCATTCGGTTTGTAATTTCTACAATTTTCATTTCCGACCCCATAAAGTATATATTTTCTGAAAGCTTATGAATAGAGGAGTCGATTAAGCCCTGACCGTCTGTCCGTCTGCCCGTGTGTTGGTTGAAATCAACTTTTAGAAGCAACTATATGTTCCTTAGATCTGTATATGGTATCAATCTCTTGGAAATATCCAGGAATGAATCGCTATTGAAATTCAGCACAATCGCCCCATAACTTTCTGAGATATGAGCAAAAAACCACGACCACCTCGTTTTTTTTCACAATTACAACAACAACATGCATACATACATACATGTAAAAAGCATACCAAACAAAAAAAATTACAAAAAAAAATATTAAAAATAAGAAAAAATAATAAAAAAAACTACAAAAAAAAAATTTTAAAAAAATTTAAAAAAAAATTTGTTAGAAATTTTTAAAAAATTTTTCTATAAAAATTTTTTAAAAAAATTAAAAAAAAATATAAAAAAAAATATAAAATATAAATAATATATTAAATAAAATAAAATAAAATTTTTTTGGCTCAGCTGGGATTCGATGCCACATTTATTCTTACGTGTACGTATGCACGTATTTTATATGGGATGAATGGTGATACAAACAATTGTTATTGCATGACTACACGTTGTGAAGGGTATATAAGATTCGGCACGGCCGAATATAGCACTGTTACTTGTTTAAATTGAAATCGGTCTACAGTCAGTCACAATTAGCTCCGATACAAGTATTTTCCCGAAACTGAACTTTAATATTCATAACAGTCTTATAGTGCTTTATTAAAATTCAACACAAGCAAGTATGATATTAACACAGATATGTCTTCAAATTTCGCGGTGGTTGGGACGAGATTGATAATGGTTCCGATATAAGTTTTTATTGCTATATAAGCCGTAGTTCTATACAAAGAGACTTATTCCTAACTCTCCACAATGAATCAAATTTGCTTACTGACCCTCTTAACAAATCGTAGTGATCAGTGCATAGGAACTTCTGCACCTAAGCACAGAAAATTCGAACTTTTTAGAATATCAACAATGTATGTCATAACTTGGCCCTACTTTTACACTCGATTTCGAGAACCAGTTAAACCATCAACTAACTGACTTTAGCTGAATAATGTATAATGTAGCAGTTTTATTGCAGTTTATTGGAGTACTCGCACATAAAGGACTTCAACTTTGTGCTTTTTTCTATGATATACCACACATTAAATGAGTATTTCGACATGCCAAATTATCATAATTAAAGAAATTGTTTAGTTACTTACTACTTCAAAGGTAATTGCCATGATTATCAATTCCAAAAGGTGGCAAGATTCGTTACACTACAATTTTCATAAAAATTCATTGAGCTTACCTGCAAATAAATTAAGAAAAAGAAATTAAATATGGTTGAAACGATTTAATAGGTTGTTGCAATTAGAGTTAAAAAAAATAATTTTCCTGAGATAATTGACTTAAAAAGCTTTATTAAAGAAGCAATAAACTTCCTTTTAACAAACCAAAAAATTGAAATTCATTGCCACAAAATAACAAGAAAACGAAAAAAAAAGACGGCAAGAATTTCTTAGCAACTGAATTAAATATAGCAACAGAGTATAATGTATAAAATGGGCAAAAACTGCAAAAACAACATTTGTTGTTGCATTACAAGTAGAGTAGAGGAGAAGAAATTGTTTATTGTTAGCAAAGAAATAAAGACGAAGAAATAGTAAAAAAAAAAAAGTCAGCAGCAACAAAAAGTACAGCACCAAACAAAAATACCAACAACACACAAAATTTCATATTCGTATGCAATTCACAAGTAACCAACAAATTCATTGCAAATCATTTAAAAGCAGTTTAGTTGTTGCACGATTCTACTGCGATTTCAGTTTGTCTGCTGCTGCTACTGCTGCCATACTCAACCAGCCAAGACGTTGTTAAAAAAAATATACCTTCTCAATGCAGTTATAGAAAATGCAGCAACAACAGGGAAGCAAAAAAGACAACCAGTTCGCCAGCCACTAAAGAAACTGGCAGCCAGGAGTTTGCCACATCGAATGAAGAATGTTTCTAGTCTATAGCTAATGGTTTACAAAAAACAATAAGGTTCTCTTGGATTCTATATGTATACAAAATGTACGTGTGTGCATTTGTGTAATTGTGTGCTGTGTAGAGACTGTTTATCGTATTAATGTTGCAACAAGTTTTGCTGGCCATAATGCAAAAACGAAAATAAAAAATTATGTGTATTTGTTTAAATAACTAGTTTTGTTCGTTGGCAGTTGTATTCTTGTTGCCACATACAGTTTGATAATACGTACTAGTTTCAAGTGCAAGTCCAAGACCAATAAATTCGCAAAACAACAATGCAAAATTACAGAGAAAAAAATTAATAACAATTAATTCGATCGTGATGGATCATTAAATACTCTACACCAGCTACAACAAGCAGGGGGCAAATTACGGCATTCAAAAGTGATCGAAATTTTAAAATTCTTATTAAAATCTCTATACCTAAAGCACAGCAAACTCGATCGTTCGATTAAAATTTCGATCGTGATCGAATGCCGTAACTTAGCCCCAGATCTATATAAATAAGAATGTTGGTAGTTTGGTGCTTTAGTAAGTTAGTAACGCCCAATATCTAGAATAATAAGAACTATTAAGATGAGCATACCATACACAAGTAGGTGCTGGTCGATTCGTGTTAGCTGTTTTATGTTTATGTGGCATTCCCGCAAAATTATTAAAAAAAAAAAAAACGGTTTTGACCCATAAACCTTGACATACTAAGGATTTTATCAGGTAATTTTTTTCTGCTTTTGGGTTCTAACCATGACATTAAAATTTTTTGGAGCGCTGGCAACATTAAAATTTTTACCCGGAAGCTGCAAAACAATCTCCACTACAAACGTTTCACCCTCTAGTATACAACATAAATATTTTTGTACGAAATTTTATACTAATGTCCTTTCCCTATTTTAAGCTTTTAAAATTTTTTTTGCAGCATTCCTGACTCGAATTTTTTGAACGTTGTATGTTTCCAAACCTATATTGTCTTCAACTTTTTGCACCAAATAATAAGAGCACTGATCTAATTAGGCTCCTTTTTTGGGCCTTTCCAATATCATGAACACCTTTGCCATGCTCTTTACAGACAATTTAAGATTTGTCATTCCGTGTGAAATTTGTGCAATATTCATGTGTTCTAGTTACAAATATAACATAGAATTACAGGCACATGCATATGGATTGATAAACGTCACCACCAACACCTAGTGTCATAATCCGAAGTTAGTTTCACCACTGGGTTCGATCCTTGACTCCCAACCAGAGCCCCCGTGATCATTTTGTAAAACGCAATCATGCCACAGGTGGCAACCTTACACAGAATAATTCTTGGCTAGAGTAGATGTACTTTGCTGAAAAGATCGGTGTATCTATTACATATTACTGTGTAACGAACCCGATGAGCAATCCGAAAGAAGCCAAATAATTCACCAAGTACCTAAGTACTTTTGTTGAAAGGCAGCAGCATTGCGAAACATGTAAGGTTGCCGGTTGTCCTCAGCCCCAGAACTATACTGCGAGTATCGACCATTAAACCATCATACTCTTTTTGGTTGAGGCATCACCAGTACATCACCCAGAAACATTAATGGTTGCCATTGCACAAGTCTCCTAGTCTGGTTTCCCGCTTGGCAGCTACCACGTGCTTACGGAAGACACCACACCAGTAACCAGTCTAGGACTAGTTTAAGGGGTTTGCTGTCATATGGACAGCATATTTTCATATCAGCAAGTCATTTTAAGTCAATATACTATATTTTTTTGTTCTGGTGTTCCAAGTTTACTGTATTATAGCCGTGCATAACAAAACTATACCAAATCAATGACAATTAAAATTTATCTATAGTTTTCTATGAAACAGTACTTTAAAGTAAATTTATATGAAACAAGCAACTATGGCTAATATACTACCTAGAGATAATTAAATAAAAATTCAATAAAAAAAATTGTTTCTAAGATAAAATTGTTTTCGGGAATTTTAGAATTTTTAGAAACCACGAATAGAAGAATGTTGGCGCCATATGTTGTTACAACATATTTCTAATTTGTATCAAATAAGTCTGTAGTGCTACAACATTTTTTAAACGCAAAATATATTTTCAATCATTCCACCAAACAAATGTGGCGAAACTTACAACAAAAAGCATCATTTACTTGTTACAAAAAAAAAACTCTCAGACAGTTTGACAAGAAATTAAAAAGACACCGAAAATGCACAAAAGACAAAAAAAAAAAACAAGAATAGAAACACTGACAGAAAAGTTGAATATTGGAAGAAAAGAATAATATTAACTTTGAAAATTCCTTTACTTTAAACGGGTTGCAATTGCACAAGTTGCAAGGTTAGTTGCCTGTCACTGACAGCAGCAAAAATAATGAATTACACAGTCAATAAGACCACATTCTTTTGCCAAAAAAAACCCGAAATAAATAAACTTTATTTAAACAAAAAAAAAACAATCGCAAAATTCAACTATACGATTGCAAAGTAAAAGCAGCTTTAAGGTGACTTAAAAAAAAATAAACTGAAAAGTAGCATGCAACAATCAACAGACACTCAACAGCAAAAATTATTAAAGAAAAAAATATAAAGACGAATAAAAATCTTGATATCTAAAACAACAACAAAACGTTTTTAATGCAGTTTATCTTCCCAACTCTTCTTTACACACACACACATACACACTCTAACATTTTTATAGAGAAACTTATGGTCTTAAAGTGATACGATAATCAAAGAATAAAAAGCAAGAAATTTAAGCTTTGTAGATTTTAAAACACCCTTCACAAACTTGTAGCTATGCAGAAATATGTGCTTAAATATATATAAACTCGGATTAAATTAAAACTTTTGAGGTCTTTAAAAGCTTGATGTCAATAAATACAAAGACATACCAAAATGACTTCAATATCGCTAAAAAATTTTGTATAAATTCTAAAAAAAAGTTATGTAACAAAATTATTGTCATTACAAAGCAAATAACGATCGTATATACGACCTTATCACTCATAATGCAGGGTATCAAAAATGCAAGAACAGACACACTTGTTAGGTACAAGTTGCTGCTTAGTTGGTTGCATGTTGCCTTATTGCTGCAAAAAGCTGCAAGCTTTATTTTTTGCGGATGGTTTAGCTAGTAAATTGGAAATGCTTCGATGCTTTGGCACTGCAAGAGAAAAAAAACATCAGAAATAAACTGAACGTTAAAAATAATCACAAAGTAAATGCAAACCAGCACCAAAACTAGGAATGGTTTAAACTTGCCACTAACATTATTGTTTGAGGAAAAAAATTTTTCTTCTATAAAAAATGTTTAGTAAATTCTTGATTTAAAGAGAATTTTCGCTGTTAAATTTGTGCTAATGCAAAAATATTTATCTTAAAGAAAATTTTTCTTTAAATTTAATTTCTAAAATTTTTTTTTTTTTTTTTTTCATTAGAGAATTTAACATTAATTTTAATTTTAAGTAATTTTTATAAAACTATAGTTTGATGGAGAGCTTTCACAAAAATCACTTCTAAGAAAAAAATTTTCTTTTTATTTAAAATGATCCATAAATATTTTTTAATTCTCGCTTTCCCAACGTTTTTCTAAGAGACAGAGATTAAAATAGTCCGCATGTATCCTGCTGAACTTAAATTTGTACCGCACGAGTCGATTACGGGTTAGGAGCATAAATCTATATACGTGTTCTGAGAAGGCCACCCATTTTCAAATCAATTGTCAATTGATACGTTTGCTGTGTGACATATATCGTGTAAAAAAATTTTTTATTGTAGAACTCTACGGAGTATGCCAACATCATCCAGGATCTTTCAAAGATCTACTCTTTATGAAACATTAAGGAGCCACTGTGATGGTTTTGGAATCGTCACTTTAAGGGTTTAAGTATAAAATAGGATAAGATAAAAGCTTCAGTAATCGGTCGGCCAACTCAATACTCATGGCTTAATAAGGTAATTTTCTATGGCTCTCGATTTAGAAATGACCTAGATCACTTCAATTTAGACAATCCCAATCGTCAATGAAAGCATTAGTACAGAACGCGTTCACTAAGTGGTACATATAAAGTCCATTTGTCATTTACATATCTATCGTTCAACTCGGGTCAGAAGAAATTAGTTATCATAGATCATCAGTTCTTGTTTCCATCCAGGGTATGCCAACTCTGTCAATGTTGTTTCAAAGATCTGTCTCCTTTGCGATATGGAGGTGCCACTAAGATGGTTTTTGCACAATTAGAAGTATATAGTTCGATGGTATAAATGCTTTAATTTCCAATCAGTTTACTACGAATATCTACGTTTTTACGAGTTAAACGCTTCGGCTTTTGTCTTATATTGGAAACAATGGAATCTGAGTAAACTCAAATAGAATTTTTTTTATTTTTTTTTTTGGTTTAACCCTATATTTGCTAGTATATTCACTGAAGTAACTTCTTGGTATTATATTTCGGGTCCTTTTTGGACCTCCTTCACTAGCCAACCACCGCTTGCTCTAGACTAGAAATGATGTCGACAATCCTAACCGCACAGTCCTTTGGTGTCGCCAGCATTTTCGTTAGACTAAACATTCACACTTAACGTATGCCTACATTACTCTACTAACATCGCGGTCAGTCTCAATAACTTCTTTAAGAACGAAGTCCATAATTCTCATATGCCCCTTTAGTGAAGATATTGATGTCACTATCCATGCCCTCATTATGCATGTATTCCTTCGCCAGAAGCATGTGATGCAGCCTATCAATAACATTCACTCCATCGACATCTGAGTCTTCCTTATCTCTTTATAAACGAGACCCATATTTCTCTAATTCCCCAGAAAGAGGGCCCCTCTATACCTCTTACTAGCAATAACACCATCGCTAAGCCAAAATCACAGTCCCAAAGGAAAATGACTTTAGTTTTTGTATTATTTTGTAACGCCACGTTACAGGAGTCTTACACCAGCCATTGATAGTGAGTGAACTTTTGTGGATATACGATACCTAAAGCAGTTTTTCCTATTACGTTATCCATCTAAACACGCTCCAAGGCCCGCCAAGCTTATTAATGGCTTTTATCATCTAGGTTCCAGCTTAATTTGATAATCTACGAGTGTATAAGTCAAAACCCTGTGCCAAATACACCAGGTTGTTTGTCTGCAAAAATCAGACACCGTGAGGAAAAACGCCTTTGGATCCTTATGCTTAATTTAAAAGAAAGCGGTGCTATTATCTATCGAACTATAGTTTCAGCTTCTTAGGGTACTGCATCTGCTCTTATATTAGCACAATATTTGTACATATTAATAATAAAAAGGTTCAAATTTTACGTAAAGTTATTTCGTGTAGTCTGTCGTAGTGATTTGGCATCGCTGACTTAACAGAAATGTTTGAATGAAGTCCCCAAAATAATATGAAACATATATCTTTACTTATAACAAAATTAAAAACAATTTTTAATTTCGAAAGAAAGTAATACGGAAAAATAGTTAAAGCCAATTTTAAAAACCATGCACTTAAAAAACATTCCTAACAGAAACTAAAAAAGAGAAATTGCTTAAGCACAATTCTATTTCAATAAATTTTTTTAAATAAAAAGTTAATTTACCCACCCAGAGAATTGCCTAACAGAAGCAGAATTAAAATACATGCATGTATAAGCATGCATTATTATATTCTAGAAAAAGAAGTAGCATTTGTTAACTGAATTTAATACTTAAATTAGATGTGTGGGACTTAGTGCTTGCTGGCTGCCTAGCTTTCTTCCTAGATTGTAAAAGTGTAATTAAAATTAGCAGCTTTTAAATGCAACACCATTTTCTTTTTTGTTTCCACTTAAACAGCAACCAAGCATAACCCTAATGGATAAATCAGTAAAATATAAAAAAAAAATATGAAAACATGTAATTAAATTTAAGGTAGAAAAAAACAAAAACATTCCTGAGAATTAGAAATGTTTGAAAAACTTAAATTACTAGAAAAAAAAACTTAAAAATGTAAATGTTTGCGTGCTACAAGTCAAGAGATTTTCTACCGGCATGCAGCAAATATTGTAAATGCATTGGTATTTATAATCTGGAAAGCGCATCTTTTGTCTATGCAACACTACACAGATAGAAAGCCTAGTGGTAGCACAGACGCCTAGAAGCAGCGATAGAGAGAGGAGTAGAGGCTGGAAAGAACGAGAGAATTGAATAGCTACCAAGGCTTGACCATGAACTTGTTCAGCCAGACATAAAAGTTTATTAAACTCAAATAGCAACAGCAACATTAACAACAACAAAATGTGTAAATAAACAACAAAATATGCTGCAACAGGCTATTAAAAACAAAACTGCAAGTCTCTAAAGAAGCAACATTATACTCTTACGACTTATTCTGAGTACATTTACAATTGTTTAGTTGGCGTTTTTTAGCTGCAATTTGAAGCTTAAACATTTTTACCAAAAACCAGAAAATCCACCCTGGAAAAAACCTCTTTAAGCAAATTTTAGCAATAGCCAAAAGTATTGGTTCGAAAAATAAAAAGAAAATAAAATATTCCAAGGAGTTCTAAAAATGATTTAAAATGGTGTATGTGCTACAGACACATTAATACCATGTAATTTTTTTTCCTTCTATATGAACAACAAAAATTCCAAAATCCGAACTTGAAATTCAAGCAACAAAACAAGTTTAGCAACCTTTGTTGAAATAAGAAATAATTGCAGCCAAGTATCAGGCAGCCAGGCAACAGCAGCATCTTTGTCTCCTTTATAAATATATTTTATAAACTTTTTTTTTGTGCTTTTGCCCTGTTTTATAAAACCACACAATATGCCTCAAGACCATTTTGTGGTGGAATACAAAAAAAAATTGTATGTAATAAAATAAAGAAAGAGATACTGATAGTCGCACATTTATAAACGTTCAATGTCTTAACAGCAACAGGCTCTCAACTGATATTGAGAAAACGGCTATAAACAAACTACGCGGTGTCCCAATAAACAAATGAGACAATGATATCTAAAATGATTTTAGTAAAAAATAGCTTGCTAAATTGCAACAATCGACGTAGTTATGTGGATTCGAGTTGAAGATTGTTTCGATGTGACAATGAAAGCTGTTCACATTCTACTAAAGTATGAGTATAGTTTGATCAAAGTATAGCATATATAGTGAAGCCTCAAAACATGTTAACAGATAAATCTCTAAAGACACTCTAGTGGACAGAAGGCCGAGTGGTGAATGTAAGGCAGTCTAGTCCGAAAGCAGATACCTCAACCGCGATGTGGAATCAAAGCCTTTGAAAGTCACGGAAAAACCAAAAAGCAAAGAGAAAATATGTACAAAAAATAAATGCTTAAGAAGAAAATTGCAACAGGGATCTATACATCTTGTGTTGATGCTTCGATTTTTTAAAGGGTTTTAAAGAGTCTTTTGAAAAAGTGGCTGTTATCAGCACCACAGCATAAAGTGTAAATGTTAAGGTGGATTTTAATTTGCAATACATGTGATAACGAAGGAATATTTTGTGAGGAAGATTGGCAAATATCAATCGATAATCTGAAATTGTTAGATATCGTCGAACTTTATTGCTTTATAAAGTATTCTCCATTAGGATCGCTGCACATTTGCATATGTGTGAACCAATTTTCCAAGCACTTTTTCTATTCCGATTGAGGTTACTCCAAAACATGCATTTCTAACGCATCAATGGCTTTATCAGGTGTCGAACGACGTTAGCCTCGCGATAAATTTTTTATGTTCAGGAATAAAAGAAATCATTCGGTGCTAAGTCATGAGAATGAGTCATTAGATCCTTGAATTGAGTGCGCAAAAAGTTTCTTATCTGAGCCGATGTGCGTGAGTTCGTATTAACGTTTTGAAGAATGAGCGGTTGGTTTTTCTTATTTATCCGAAGACTTTTGGCAAACAAATGGTTGTGTACCATTCCAAAGTCACCGTTGTATGTTTCATCAATGGTATGAAAGACAGGTTCAGTTTTTAAAACAACCGACAGAGCTTTAAGCCTCAATGACTTTTGTAGTGTTTTTATCATCTTAGAAGACCCATACAGTCGACCTTAATTTACTTTCACTCTCATGCGCGTAGATCTACGATTCGTCACATGTCTCAATGTCATACACTTGTTTGAAGCACCGCCGTCACATTATTTGAGCATTTCTTGCGATCAATTGACACGAGCCTTTCTTTGAGCGACTTTCAAATAATGTGAAATCCAACGCGAAAATTTTTTTTACAACCATATATTCATGCAATATCAGATGTATATTGATCCCACTTCTATTTAAAATTGCCTTAATCTCACGATAAGTTACATGACGATCTTGCAGTAACATTTCACGCACAGCATCAACCAACAACTGATTTTGGTCTATCTTCATAAAACTCGTAGATGAGCGAACTACGATCACGATTGAATTCAGTAAACTATCGATAAACACTGATGCTTGATATCGCTTCATCGCTAAAAATCTAATTAAATTGTACAATTGATTTAATCCATGTCGTAGGTTGAAAAAAAAATTCGCACGAAAATATTCACGGTTTCATTTCATTTTTCGCATGGCATGCATTTTAGAAGTTTAAAACGTTTACAGTTAAAAATTTACAAATTGTCTATAGGAATGTCAGTATCCAGATTGCAGCTCTACGTTTGCTAAATCCCAAAATATAAAAGGCAACCATCGTTTATGTTTACATACAAATTTATGACTATATGTGAACTGATATAAAAATAAATAAAAAAAATACATTAAACACACCAAAGAGTATGACATAATAACAGTTCATTGGAACTAAGGCCAACCGAGACAACAAACAACGACTACCAAAACCTCTATCGTTCTGTGATTATCTAGTTTTCTATAAATATCGACAAACATGTGCAAAAAATATTTTTCATTATTTTACTATTTCCCTTTGATGTTATCAAATATCCGATAATTTCACGTACTTGCTAACTAGTCAAATAAGTTAAATAGTAGGAGTTGAAGTGCAAAAATATAGACATAAAACTTGTATAAAATAATAAGATACAGACACATAATAACCATTTGAAATACATCTCAAAAGTCAACATTAAAAAAAGGAATTTTAAAGTAACCATAATCACACCAGTCACTTAAGTAGATAAAGTAATAAAAAAAACTATTTATCTTAAGTAATTGAGAACACGTAGCGGCACGGCCGAGTATGTACGGCAGCAGTAAGAACAACCCATTTTAAACGCATTCAATTTCCATCTAATAAAATGATGTCAGTACTAAATGAAAATAAAAAAAAGAGAAAATTAGAGATGAATATAGTGAAATGCCATACTGTAGCAAAATGCAATTTCAAACCCTCAACCAAGAACGACAACTAAACTTAGAAATAATAACAACAACGGTTGTAGGTAAAATAAAGGATAATCAGCAACAGCAAATATTTGCCGTAATCAGTTGAAATATTTCAATAATAACACAATAATTTTTATGCGGCAGCAACATGAAGTAAATAAAATAAATATTGTCGAAAGAGCTGAGCAACAACAGCAATATCATTAAGCAAAGGAAGAGTGTTTAAGGACTATGGTATTTTATATACATATTTTAAGCTGCAAATGCATAAACTTCATTTATTTTATTCACAACAACATCAATATCCTTCGACTGGCCTACGAACAGACTAACCACCTTCATTCGCTACATATCTTAACAATAAAATTTCATTATCGTTGTACATATTTTTAGTGCAATGAGAAATAAGTAAAAGGAAAAAGAATTGAAAAAAAGTTAACCGAAAAGAATTTTTCATCATGCAGAAATTAAAAGGTATTAAACATTGGACACGTTTAAAAAATTTTGCCTTTCGCATTTTATAGCAAAATGCGAGTTACAAAAAATTCCATTAAAAAATTATGAGATTTTTTTTATATTTTCTAGAAAACTAGTATTTGAACAAATTATTTTAATACAATAATAATATTAAAAATTGCAAAAAAAAAATATATATAAAAATTCCATTAGATTTTTATTAACAAAAAATTTTTTAATGACTTTATGAATAAAGTTGTCAAAACCAATTTTTACAACGCGAAATATTCGCCAATATTGAATAGTTTGGTTCTCTTAAAAACACATGTCCTTGGCTTTTTTATAAAGGTTGTTTTGACCTTCTTTAGAAACTTGCGCAACTTTTCTTTCCTCTTGTGATAGGATAGGAAACACCAATGGAATCGATCTTTATACAGACGGTTTACAGATTGATGACAAAACTGAAGTGGGCTTATACGACATAAAAGGAAACGAATAGCGAAACCCCGATTCGTATCTTTACGGATAGCCAATCAGTGATTAAGACATTAAGAAAGGAGAAAGTTGAATCCCGGAAAGTTTTGCAATGAAAGAGCGAGATAAACTCATATGCAAATTGTGAACATCTGGAGATAATATGGATACCAAGCCATCACGGGCTGATCGGAAACGAGAAAGCCGACATATTATCCAAAATGGGAGCTCTTCTGAGTACTATAACTTTGGAGAACGCTAAACCCCTTAAACGATTCAAGGATGAACTTAAATGTTGGGAACATTCCAGAAAGTAGCAAGGCACTGATGTCGGCAAAGTGGCAAAAATACTATGGGGTGAGCCAAATCTTGGGAAATCAAAGGAAATTCTGAGATAAAGTAGTTGAGAAGAAGTTGAGAACCCATCTTGCTCGCATGAAATTGTCTGAGAAAACGACATGTAGAGCATGCGAGGAAGAGGAAGAGACTTTGATACACTATCTCTGTCATTGTCCTGCGTTTGGGCGTATTAGACGCGAGAATGTTACAGTGGATACTATGCCAAATTTGGAGTACCTGAGGAACTCGAACTGGAAATCCATAAGGAATTACATTGAGAGGAGTGAGTTCTTGGGCTAGTCCGATATTTATGGGAAACATGATTATGGTTTGTGTTTGGGAATTCCGTTTCCCACATGGAGCGCACAACATGCCAACTGGGCATAAGTGTATACCTGTCATAGGTTTGGGCTTTTAATGCCCCTCCTTTTCAACCTAACCTAACCTAACCTTCCTCTTGTGTATTTTTGTTTGTTTTTCATATACCTTGCAACTAAATTTTTAACTAATTCTCGTTACTAGTTGTAAAAAGATTAAGGAAAAATTAATAGTTTCGTACTACACAAAATATAGAAATAATAAGAAAGACGATGATATATCGAATGCTCTGCTTTATGACATAACATTCTCTCTATGAGAATGAAAATATTAAAAAATGGTATTTTTGTGTATCTTTGAATGGTACTTTTTTACATAACCTAGTATAAAAACAAGTAAGAGCGCTATATTCGGCCGTGCCGAATCTTATATACCCTTCACAACGCGTAGTCATACAACAGTAGTTTGTGTCACCATTCATCCCATATGAAATACTTACATACATATATAAAAACATCCCATTGTAAAATTATAAATTCACGTATGTATGTTAAAAAAACAAAAAAATAAAAAAAAAAAATTTAAAAAAAAAAATTAAAAAAAAAATTATTATATATATAAATTATATTATATATATAAAACAAAAAAAAAAATAAAAAAAAAAATTTAACAAAAAAAATTTAAAAAAAAAATAAAAATATAAATAATATATTAAATAAAAAATAAAAAAAAATAAAAATAAAAAAAAAATTTAAAAAAAAAATTTTTTGGCTCAGCTGGGATTCGATGCCACGTTTTCTCTAACCAGTATACATGTTTGTATGTATGTATGTTGTTGTTGTAATGTTGTTTTTGTGAAAAAAAAATCGAGGTGGTCGTGGGTTTTTCCTCATATCTCAGTTGTTTATGTACCGATGTTTCTGATTTTCAATACCGATCTACTCCCGAATATTTCTGATATTTTAATACCTTACCCGGGTTCAACCTATGTCGGGGGGCTTCAAAAAGTTAATTTCAACATACACACGGACAGACGGTCAGACGGACAGACTGACAGAGCTTAATCGACTCCCCTATTCATAAGCTTTCAGAAAATATATACTTTATGGGGTCGGAAATGAAAATTGTAGAAATTTCACACGAAATGACAAACCTATATATACCCTTTTTCACTGTGTGAAGGGTATAACAAGTATATAATTATAAACAAGTGAACTAGCTGGGCTCTAATAACAACCTAATATTAAAATCACTAGTATGATATATGATGAAAAGACAAATTGGTAACTGGTCTGAAGCTAAAAAGAACTATTATATTTCTAAGCACATACTTAAACTTTAAATTAAAACTCTAAAAACTGATTTTTTAAAATTCTTTTTAATTTTGAATAAAAAAAAAATAAAGAAAAGTTGTATTTTTCTTAAGTTTTTAAATCAATAAAAATAAAAAATTAACAACCGATTATTTGAACCGGTTTAAAGTGTAAAAAATCGAAAACTAGTATTTTAAAAATTTAGGTGTTTCGAATTATAAGAAACACGGAAAAACGGAGAATATTTAATTATTCTACTTATCTATGTAGAATTCGTGTTTGTCTGTATGTCCTTTATAGAATCGTAAAGTATGCATTTGATCATCTTTAGAAAAGTTGCTGTGCATGAGTCCACGAAGGTTTCTAAGTTGGTGCTACCAATTTTCGATAGATGTCGCCATTGTAATTCCAATGAATTTCATATATTGCCGTGATCGTTAATGCTGATTTAAGATGAAACAAAAACAGCGAACGTATGATGACGTTTCAAGTTTTGGGTGACTTAAAAGTTTATGTGAATTGTGAAATTTATGTCCGGCGTATTTGTATATTTGGGAGCATTTTTCGAAAAGTTTTGTACATTTCAATGTTAGTTAAATTAAAAAAGCATTGGAAGCGCTTGATTGTACACTGCGAGATTTGAGAAGAAACGCAAGTATTTTTGGTAGCTCACTCACTATATTGTCTGGTGGTCTTCGACAAACACTGCCGGTTATACCACGTTCAACACCCACTGATGAACTTAATGCATGGCTCAAGTCATCAGTTCAATGGCATCATTTACAGAAAAACCAACATTCGTGTACAACTCCAATGGGATGAATCGGCTGGAAATTTTGCAAAACAATTAATGGATATTGAAAATGGGTGAATGCAGATTGATAAATCTACGCAATTTATCAACTTGACAGCAAACTTCTGAAGAATCACGACGAATTGGTGCAAAAGTTATCCTAAACATTCCACAAAACTACAAAAATCATTAGTGGCACAGTAGGCGTGCTAAATATATTAGCAGCCAAAAACATCGATGTCAAATACCATCAAATTCACCAGTCAGAATGAAATACCCAGCGAAACAACAACATTTAAGACTATCGATACAGTGGTGATTAAAGAAAAAGTTTTCAATTGTCCAACTGAATTCTTGAATTCTTTTAATTTGCCAGGTTTGTTACCGCACGTTCTTACATTGAAAATTGACATACTTATCAGTTATCTTCGAAACACCACGACTTTATAACGAAACCAGATTCTCAGTCAAGTAAGTGATGAAAAAAGTTATTAAGGCAACAAAATTCAATATTCAATATTGGAATACTGTTGCCACGTATCCAGTGATTCCGACAGATATTCCATTTAAATTCAAACGTTTGCAGTTCCCGGTGCGACCCGCTTTCGCCATGACTATTAACAAAGCACAAGGACAATCGTAGCAAGTGTGTGAATTAAGTTTGGAGAACCCATGCTTCTCACATGGTTGGTAAATCTTCTGATTTATTCGTTAACGTATCTGATAGAAAAACAAGAAATATTATGTATCCCCCAGCACTTCAATAAAGTGCAACAACATAAGTCGTATTTTATGTTGTTGTAATTCTTTCTTTTTTATTTAAGACTTTTTGTTATAATTTTTTGCTTCAACCATTAGTTCGATGGCAATGTAAGCAGTTGTTGTCAAATTTCTAAATAAATAAAAAACAAATGATTTTTCTTTTTAATTTAATAATTAAAAAAAAGACTGGCAAATCTAAAATTAAGCAAAAACATAGAAAATATTGAAAATTATTTCATTCCTTTACACATGCTTTAATCAATAATTCTGACTTTCCTCACCCTAAACTCACAGCCCTGTTAAACAAAAACTAACCAACATATTTTCCATTTCTACCGATATCGTTGGAAATACTATTTTATTTCTGTGTTTTGTTGCTCGTATCCCTCTCGTCCCTTTACTAATGGTTACCCAAATAAAACTCGTTTTGTTAACGATTATTACTACAGAACAATGAGTAAAAATATTTATGGTCTGAAAATAGTTTTTATTCCTTGTTGCATGTTTTAAAATGCAACTTCATTATTATCACCTCGAACATTATCAACATTCACGTATATAAATAACAATTCAATGGCTTAAATAATTTGCACCGTAAAGCCATCCGATTGTTGTTGTTGCACTAACAACAGCATACAGGAATAACATAAATATTTTCGTTTGCCAAGCAGTTTAACAATTGAAGGAGTACTTGCCCTTGTGCAAGTATGCAAACGATAATTTTGTTACGTGTTTTAAGTTGTTCTTTATTGTCGCCGGGTATTTTGTTTATTAGCAAAATAATACTAAAAATAACTCTAGTTTTATGGTTATTTTTAAAGAGTATGACACATAAAATAAGATGTTTAATAGCTAAATGCACAAAACAAGTAAGAAAATGAATGGTAGAATAAATGATAATGGTATTAGTACTATTGCGGTTTTGGTTGCTTTTTTTGTTTTATACATTTATAAAGAGCAGAGAATGCTTAATGGTAAATTTCAAATAAACTTAAAGTAGTTTCTAAGTATTATATTAAATATGACCAGCGCACTATAAATAACATCTTAGAAATTTCATGTTTCATCTGCCAGAAGGCTTCTGTTAGGCTAGGAATGGCTCGTACGTCACTGCGGCGCATTTAAATAAAGGATTTTCTGTTATTCCCATCAGCAATTATTATCATCAGCAATGACTAAATTTTGCAGTTAAATTTCAACACTTGGCCAGAAGTTATTATAAGAAGTTAGTAAGCAGAACTGTAGGTTCTGGATTTCTGTAAATCTAAAAGCCATTCATCAACTTCAATTACATCGCATTACGTGGTGTATGTGGAATGGTATGTGGTATATGGTGTATGGTGTGGTATTACATCTGAAAATATCATTTAGCCTTACTTCATCGAAAATGAAGAATAAAGTGCTGTAACCTTAAATAGAAGCAGTATCAGTTCATGATTAAACATTTCTTAACGTCCTGCTTTTGAAGATATACCTGATATGTGGTCTCAGCAGGTTGAAGCAATCCACACACTGCCCAAGACACAATGGCACTTTAAAATCAAATTTTTGAAGCAAGAATAATGATCCTTGCACTCAAGACTGACATTGTTGCGGAAATTCGAGCACTAAAGACTTTGGAAAGATGTTATGAAAAATGCTGTGAAACGAGTCAATCAATGTGAAGCTGAAAACGCGAGTCAATAATGTCCATTAATTTAATTATTAAATTCTTAAGTCCCATATTGACTTTTGGCACAAACTGTAGTTACCTTAATATGTTTAACATAATGTGTTTGTATCTGAGGTACCTTTATCTCTCGAGCAAATCTACTAAATTCACAAGGCCTATAAAACCAGTACTATTAAAAGTATTTTTCTTGTATGCAAAAGTGATACGCCCCCTAATTTAGTCCTAGGGTATATCTTGCATAACTAGACAGTTTTTAATGAAATCACTTATACAAAATTTAAAAACCATGGCATCTATAGTTACCCAAATATGATATTTACATCCATATTGTGAACTTTATTACGGTGACTAAAATTGCAACAAATTTGACTTAAGTGTCAATCCTCAATAAAAATTTAAATTAAATTTTTGTTAAAGCTTTAATTTTTTTACAAATTCAGAATAAGGTTATAAATAAGATTTCTTTGCATGGGACTTATAATGGCATCCGCAAAGATGTTTTTAGCTAGAATAAGACAAATGGCATAAAAGTTTAACACAAAATTTAAAGAGTTTAGATGTTTTTATTTTCTAAAGTTCTCAAAAAATAAAATAACTTAATTTCAAAAGCGCCACGCCTACTATAATAGAATAGTCAAGACAATGATCTTAATAATTAAGTTTAATTAAGTTAAATAAAAATACTTCATTTTAAAAATGCCACGCCTACCATCAAGACAATGATCTGAATAATTAAGTTTAAGTTAAAACAAAAAACGTTCTTAGAAACCTGATTTCGATTTAAGCAATTATTTTAGACTGAACGTTTTAAAGTTGTGTCGCTACCACAATACGCCATTTTATATGTATAATTATAGATATGATTACTGTAAGTGTACATGTACTGTGGTGTAGGTTATAATCAATATATACATACTTATATAAAATGACCATGTTTTTTAGGTTTAAAAAATTTTTTTTAAATACAAGAAGTAATAACGTAGTAAATGCCTTTGGAAACAAAATGCTGATATGCCTGTCATATACACTAGTGACTATATATAATAAAAAAACAATTAAAAATTAGCGTTATGATTTTAAATTCGCTTCTAGTATTGTAATAACGTGAACAAAAACAGTAATCTTAAATCTCAATAGAATATTTGATATAAGCTTTATCTATAGCAGACATCTGTTGAATAATTTTTCTTTTCATCAACTAGTATTTTGTTTTAGCATTTTAAGAGAGAAAAAAGGAGAAATTTGGCTGCTATACTAGTATATGATGTATATATTCATAGGACATATTCTATAGAATTTACGAAAAGCTGCGTGGAAAGAATTTGTAAAAGCAACAACATGTTAAAAAAAAGCTTTCGGTTTTATTTTGCAATTTTCACAAGTATAACAGCTTTCAGGAGAATTAACAGCAAGTTAAAATAAACATGTCAAGTAGGTGAACTATGATTTTAAAAAAAGTTCAAACGATTCATAGAACATTCACATTTTGTAATAAAGAAAAAGTGTTTATAGAATTTTAAACTTGAAAAATAGATTGATAATTTTCAGAAAATTTTTGAAACATTTAAAAATTTTGTGTAATTGAACTAAAAGTTTAAACGGTTTTTTTTTTAATTGCTGGATCAAAAACCTTAAAATAAGTGGCATTTGTTTCTAAGGTTTTGTAAAAAGCAAAACCGAAACGTTTCACAGTGGTTCCATTTGAAGAAAAAATGATAAAAAAATAAGTAACTTCTAAACTACTTACTTGAATTGCATTAAAGAAACTGGGGATCGTAGAGGACCAAATATTTTCAACTGTTGCATTTTGCGACACAATGTGCCAACACGGGGTACAACCCCAGTTTGTCAAAGTTGCCAACCTCAGGTTAAAAAAAACCTTTTCAGTTGTGTAACATTTGTAAAAAGGAAACGATTTGAATGATTTTTTGCTCAGGGTAATTTTGGAAAAGAGACAGTTGTTACTTACAGTTTTTAGGTAAATTGAATTTAAATTTTTTTTTAAATTTTTTCGCCTTTTTTTTTTTTTTTTGTTTTTGAACCAAAGATTTTGTATGTATTTAAAAAAAACAAATAAATATAGTTTTGGATTTTCTGCTTAATGGAAAATAATTTTTTTTTATTTTTTTTTTTTCTTTCATTTATTTTTTTTTTTTTTTTATTTAATTTTTTTTTTATTTTAATTATTTTTTTTTATTTATTTTTTTTTATTAATTTTTTTTTTTTTTTTTTTTTTTTATTTATTTATTTTTTTTTATTTATTTATTTTTTTTTTAATTTTATTCACATAAATTTTATTGACACAATAATTTGTGCTTAAACAGTTTAGGATTGAAAAATTTTTATTTTTTTTATTTAAGAAAAAATAAAAATTAATATTTTTTTTTCAAACAGTGTTACCATATTTTTTAATTTTTTTCTTGAGATTTTGTTAATTAAGTTATATAATTTGTAATTCTTTGTTACGAAAAAACATTAAAATTTAATTAGGTTAAAACCTTTTGGATGCGCACCTTACTTACAGCATAGTTCGAAAGTTACAAATTTACAAGAAAAAAAATCTGGCATTTTTGACAGTACACAACAAATTGCACGCTAGTTTTTATTGTTTTCTTATACTAATTTAAATTGCCTAATTGGTCTAGGTAACTAGATCAGTTCGAGAAAAATGCGCTTGCAAAATATTTTCTCTTTATTTAGTTGAGTATTTGTGTATGACATGTTCCAATTAGGGTTCCAATTATTTATTAATCATTGCTCTATACTTCTTGCTATTAATGGTCACGTTCTTGCTAGACTCATTTTAAATAAAAATTTTGTGCTCCTAAGACGTACAAGCCCTTAACACTGAATAAAATATTGCACATATCCCGAACTAAATCTAGATTTCCATAGTCAATTTAAACTCAAGCAACTTTAAAATAAAATATAACACTTAAAACAGTGTTGTCAATTTAAAGTTTTTCAATTAAAGAAAACAACCGTTACAGTTTTTACTATCATAGGGATAATCTAGTTTTCCCTTTTGGCGAAAATTATTAAAGTCAAGGCAAATTCAACAAATTTCGACATTACACTTTTCGATCAGACCCCGGGACTAGTTAGCCTTAGTGAATGTGACTTGAGAATATATGAAAATGAGCATAAGCCTATAGTCTCGTGTAATATTAGAAAGTCCCCAGCATCTATTAATGCCCTTTGGGAAATACGTCAATTTAGTAGAGAATTTCAAAATAGCCTACAACAAACAAGTGAAATCCGTTAATGAAAAATTTTCGTTTGTTTTTTTTTTTTACTTTTTTCCAAATTTTGTTAACAACTCTCTCGCAATGCTAGTAATAAAAATAATAATAACAATTATTTCTATTGGAATCTTAAGTGCTAAATAAATGACAATTTCATGTTTGATAATCTTGAACTTGTCTCTGGTTTTTTCTATGATTTTTTGCCTCTTACGATGTCTGCAAATGTTGCATTTTTTCACATTGGAATTTAGCACGCCATTTTTTTTTCTGACGTCTTAGTTTTAAAGCCATCTTCTTAGCATATACAAAAAAAAAAAAGAAGTAAAACAACAACACACACAGCAATAACTAGTAAATAAATCTTGTTTTTCGTTGCAACTTTAGAGGGAAATTGCAATGGCATTGTAATACAACATTTAGTTGCTGGGGCTGTTGTTGGCTGGTAAGTCTGCATATTTCCCTGACCGACAACAATCATCTACAAATAACCGTGATGCTTAAATAATCAAGTAGACGTCGTGGAGCAGCTATAGAGACACACAAAAAAGTTGCCTTCAAAGTTGTTTACATTTTTCGTGCCAAGTTTTTGGTTTTAGAAAAAAAAACGAGATTTATTCTTGTTGACGGGGAGGTCGTTTTTGCAACATCAATTTTTTTTTGTTATGTTACAAGATCGTGGCTGCAAAATGGCCATAAAACCATAAAAAGGCCTTAAAGAAGACAGTTATTAAATAATTATAATATTATTGGCAAATACTTGAATAGTTGTGTTTTCGGTTTCCCACAATTATGTCAGCAAGACATTATTTTTATTACAAAATTAAATTTTAAATTTAAATTTTTAAAATTAAATTTTTTTTTTTAAATTTTTAAAACTATTTCATATTGTGGCCTATTTCTCTTGTCTACACTAACCCCCATACCTAAACAAGAGCGTTGAGCGTCAAGCGTTGGAGTTTTGCATGTGTTTTGTTTTTGTTACAATAACAAAATACATGCAAAATTGCAACGCTTGACGCTCAACGCTCTTGTTTAGGTAGGGGCCTAAGACTTTATTGTAATTACTTTTTATCAAACCCAAGTTAAAATTTAAATCAAGTTGAAACTATTTTTTGTAGCATGTGCATGCATGTTCGTTTATTTTATTAAAAATATTTTTTGATTCTACCAATTATTACAACTGTAAGACGAACTACAGCAAAAATAAATAAATTAAATAAAAAAACGCTAAAATATTTAATAAAAACAAAAACTAAAAAAAAACCGGCAGACAAGAGAGAACGTCTTGTTTAATTATCAGGGTCAATATACTCATTCATTCCGTGCACATTAGTACAGACTTTGTTAGTTAGTTACTTGCTTAGTTACTTGTGGTATTGTGTGTTTTTTGTAGCCGATCTTTTTGCTTCTGCTGCTACTGCCACTTTAATCGTCTCGTTTGGCAAAATGCAATTTCTTTGATCATGAAAAAAGCCGGTTTAATTCTTAACACATAAATGCAGTCAGCCACGTTAGAGAATGGTGCGATTACTGTTGGTGGTATGATGTTTGTAAATACTTGTACTGGTATTGGTAGTAGTGATTAAATTCATTATTTATATTTAAAAAAAATTGTTTGTTGTATTAAAAAATTTAGTTTGTTGTATTTTTAAAACAATTTTTTTTTAACTAAAAAAAACTGACATGCAATGTAAGATTATAAAGTTTTCTTTATTATACAAAAAAAAAATTTATTTGCAAATAATTAATGTAAATGCTAGCTAACTGATTTATAATAGCATTAACGGTTAATGAATATTTCCTCCAAACACAACTAATTGTAATTCAAACAAATCATTTTTTGTCGCAAAATGTATATATTTAAGAAGAGCTTTTAAAAAATAAATAGTACTTGTAATGTTTTTATTTTATTACATTAATTTTAATACCAGTACGGATTTTGAATATTGGCAGGCAGCTAACCAAAACTCATTGCTTTATTATAAACAGCAGACTTTTTTGCGACGAAGTTGACTTGATATAATAGGTGTTTTTAATTTAACTTTAAATTGACAACACTGTTTTTGCGACAGCGTATTTGCGGGTTTTCAGTTACAGCATCTTCCAATAAGTTTTGATTTTTATTTAAAAACATAAGATTATTATACAGACGGTTCAAAGATTGGTGACCAAACTGGAATGGGCTTATACGACATAAGCCGAAATAGAGGCAAATACTTCCGTCTACCAGATCACAACACTATTTTTCAGGCTGAGATCATGGCGATTACGGAAGGAATTAAATGGATAAAGGAAACGAATAGCGAAACTCCGATTCGTATCTTTACGGATAGCCAATCAGTGATTAAGACATTGAGAAAGGAGAAAGTTGAATCCCGGAACGTTTTGCAATGCAAGAGTGAGATAAACTCATATGCAAATTGTGAACATCTGGAGATAATATGGATACCAAGCCATCACGGGCTGATCGGGAACGAGAAAGCCGACAAATTATCCAAAATGGGAGCTCTTTTGAGTACTATAACTTTGGAGAACGCCAAACCCCTTAAACGATTTAAGGATGAACTTAAACGTTGGGCAAAGGAAGAACATGTCAGAAAATGGCAAAGCACTGATGTCGGTAAGGTGACAAGAACACTCTGGGGTGACCCAAATCTTGGGAAGTCAAAGGAGATTTTGAGACTAAGTAGACCTACACTTAGGAAATTAACCGGTGTAATTACAGGTCATACGGAGTTGAGAACTCATTTAGCACGCATGGGATTATCTGAGGAGACGACATGTAGAGCTTGTGAGGAAGAGGATGAGACCCTGGTACACTACCTCTGTCATTGTCCTGCGTTTGGGCATATTAGACGCGAAAATTTTACAGTAGATAATATGCCGAACTTGGAATACCTGGGGAACTCGAACTGGAGATCCATAAGGCGTTACATTGAGGGGACTGGTTTCTTGGACTAGTCCGATATTTATGGGAAATTATGTTTATGGTTTTTTGTTTGGGAATTCCGTTTTCCACATGGAGCGCACAACATGCCAACTGGGCATAGGTGTATACCTGTCATGGGTTTGGGCTTTTATACCCCTCCTTTTCAACCTAACCTAACCTAAACCTAAGATTATTTTTGAACGAGGTCATCGGATGTTAATTTAATTATAAAGAGGAGGATATGGCGTTAATATTGAAAATTAATATCATTTAAATATTTGACATGACTACTCTTGCAGGACCTTATTATTTTCATAGAACAATTCTCATATTTGTGGCTGTATTTTCCCGATAACTACACGAATTCTATCCTCAAGCAGTTATGATTCTAATAGAAAAATTTAACCTGCTAAGACAAATCAGTAATGTCGAACCTATTTACATTGTTCAGGAACAACTGAAAATATTACTGTTGTACCCAAATAGCCTTAAGAAAAGCCCAGGTTTGTTCAAGTTTTATCCTTTGTGAATGACGTTTATTTCCAACAAGACAACGTAGTGGCACACACAAGTGTCGATTAACATCGCTCTTTTGTGTGAAAATTTTCAGATGTGTAATTAAAATTGTTCACGGATATATTGTGAGCTAACACCTTTATACTATGTCAATGGCCCACGGTTAATTCAGGGCCTCAAAGATGCAATCTGTAAGGTTATCGTAAGCATACAGCTACAGAGGTGCAAATTGGCGATGAAATATTAGCTTTTCCTTTCTCAGATACTCTGTAAAAAGGGGGTCATATTACGCTTTTTAATCACAAACACAATCATTAATTGTCAGAAATTTTGTTTTAGAACAAAAAAAGAATTAAGATTTTAAAATAAAATATCAAAATACTTGCAAACAGTTTAAAGAATATTAAAGAAAAACTAGATTTAGTCAGAATGAAGTTCTGAATTTATAAAAATTGAGGATTTTAAAGCGTATGAAAAAGCCAAGTCAATTATGATGTTAAAGGATTCTTAAAAAGCAATCGCAAAACATATAAAATAAGAAAACGTTCAGGACATTTTTTTTCACTGTCGATGTAAAAGTTCAATCCCCCATTGTATTTTGAATCGTCCAGCAATGGTGGCGTATATTTGACAATGGTTATTCCGATTTTGAACTTAAGACTTTTTGAAAAGGTGCTACTGATAGTTAAAGCTTTTTTTATTCTTTGCTCTTTAAAAATAAGACATAAATATTTAAGCAATTAAAGGACTTTTATTGCAATATTAAAATTCACAAACTTTTCTAATTAAATTATTAAATCTAACAATAACTTTAGTCATACATTTTACAAAAACAATAAAATATATTTTTAAAGTCTTTCGACATTCGAAAATTTTACAAAAAAAAAACAAAAATTAGTATCCTTTCAAGTAATCCTTAATAGTTTTAGTTACATACAAGGTGACACACGGTCTCACGCACCGGGTTAGTAAAAAAAATACACAACGCGAGCTCACTAAGCACTTTCGCGGTGAACTAACAGAGAATAAAGTTGCTCAAATTTTCTTTACACATCCAGTCATACAGACCAGTAGGTCATAACCAGAAATGGGAAAAATAAGGAAATCTTACTTTTGCAGAGTTAAAAAACTTTTCAAAACAATAGTTGTTAAAAACTGTTTTATTAAAGTTAAAAAATTCCACAAAACATTTGAGTTAAAAACAATATTTTTTATTAGACCTTAAATTCAGTGTAATTGGCAGCTTTTACCCTTTTAGGCGGAAAAACGACAGGATCAGAGCAGGGTACATGGCAACCCATACCAAAAAAATACATTTACTGTCATTTCTGAAAGACTGAAATCTCTAGCTGACATAAATTTAGTACAAGCTATTTGTGATAACAATTTCCTAAGAATAGTCAAAAATTATAAAGTTTGGAGACATCTTTTGCATATCCAAAAATGGTGTCAGATAATATTAAAATCTATTTCCTAATGAAAACTTTTTTTTGGGGTCCGCGTTCTGCTAGGTAGTAATACTTTTAAAATACTTTTGATAAAAAACCTAGAGTAGCTAGTTGCATTCCTCTCGGTTCGTGTCGGCTAGGCACTTAAATTTTTAGAATAATAATTCATCAAAATTAAAAAAAAAATTTTACAAATGTCGAGATTATATAATTAAAATTAAAAAATAAAATAATAACGACAAAAATTCACAGTCCTCTACAAGTTACCTCAATGCAAGAGAAAAACCATGTTTCCTAAAACTATAAATTGCATTATGCCAACAACTATGCAGCATGGTGAACCAAATCAAAGCATAAAAATGTTCTACACAACTAAACACAGTTACCAACAACGATTATTTTTTGAGCAGTAACAACATCTTACACAACTATACTGCACAAACACACACACAAACACAGCTCATATGAACTAGCATATGTTACATGCAACATGTTGAATAAATATATGTATATATGTACTACTAGGAATAACGAACAACACAACAGAACATCAAGTTAATATAATAATGAAGCTACTTAAAAGTTTAAATGTAAGAAAAAAATAAACTGATACATACATAAATGCATACATACATAATAAAGACAACAGAAGAAACTTTCAGGCAAAAGTAACAAGTTTGCTTTTTCTCAGACGAACACGTTTAAAACGTCTAGTTTGAGTTGAGGAAAAATATACTACAGCTTTTTTGTTTTTTTAGCAAAAGTTTTTGGTCTGTAGAAATAAAAAAATTTCACAAAAATAATGCGACATACTTTTAGGCAGCAATAAAATCAAAGAGTAAAAGAGCCACAACAAATTTTTTTTAGCATCGTCAACTCGGTGATTTTAACACTGTTGTTAGTGCTTTTTTTGAATTTTTTTGCGTCAAATTTTCAATTAGTGCTAGTGCGTTTTTCTTATTTCTTGTAGTTCTTTTTTTTTGTTTTTTTTTTTTGTTGATACCAAACACTTTATTTAAAAATAAATAAACTTTTTTTACTTGAAAATAAATTAAAGGGCACAACTTCAGATAGATACAAAACTAAAAAATATTTCGGTTTTGTAAAATGATATCAAGTTGAACGTATAGAAAACATATTAAGGACCATTATTATAACTTTTCATTAACTTTTAACGTGAGGTTTATGAATTGAAAGTTACCATATTTTTTACGGTATAAAGAAATTGTTTACTATTCGTTTGTCGTTGCCACTCTGTTTTTAAAGAACTAATTAATTTGTTAAAAATAGTCGGTATTTGCTTTGGTGCTGCCATATTTAAAAAAAAAAAAGTACAATTTATTTTACAAGGAAGTTGTAATAACGAAAAATACCTAATGGTCAGTTAATTGCTGACGTTAACAAACGTAAGCTTTTATTGACATTACCTTTGTCGGCAAGTTGTAATAATGGGCCTAAAACTATTAATTAGGAAAATGATAAGGATTGACAGTACACAAGTTTCCGATATTATTGTGTTAAACTAGCAACCATAAGTGGATAATATGTTTCAACATTATTTATTGTAATTTAATTTCGATACTCGTTTCTAGATATCCTCTAGGGTTTATATTATATTATTACAAGAACTTATTGTTAAAGTAAAGTTTCAAGTGGATCGATCGTTATTAACGTATAAAACATACATTTGATTATTAAACGTACTTTTCAGTTTGTATTGAGATGCAATAACAAAAGTTAAATTAAAAATAATTACTGAGAGCAGTTGACGAAATTACATTTATAGCATCATAATTTATAGTTCAAAGGGTGTTTTGCCCAGATAATATTATTAATAGAACTTAGATTCGTTGCCAGTTGTAAAATAAGGTATTCCAGAGGGCAAATGGCGTCTTAAAGCTGTACATTTTTCTGTAAAATAGAGAATATATTGCCAACTGTGCAGTTAAAGTTGTCACAACTTTTATTAAATATATATTTGTTTATTTGTATTACAAACCAATTACAAAATATATTCTAATTAAATTAATCGAGCAGAGCGACAAAGACTATTTTCCCGTTGTAGTAAAACAGACCAGAGTCTTTGGCGGAAATCGAACTCGCAACCCCCAGACTGGCAGACTAGTACACCACTTACTAGTCTACCGGGGCACCCAGCACAATTTTTAAAAATGCGTTATCTATACTTATAAAGCGAAAATATGTGTTTGTATGTTATAAGTTTCTTTGAAACTACTACATAATTCAATTTCCAAAATTATTTTCACCAATGCTCTAGGTCTATCTTCCAAACGGACATATATTTTTGTTGTCTATTTTAGGTGGGCGTGGTATCTCCCATACAAATTGAACACATTTTATAACATATTTTGAGAACTATAGCAACTTTTTCTTTCGAGTTACTTTAATAACAATTTCCTTAGTCGAGAAAAAAATGGTTAGGATCGAAGCAGGGGGCATGGTATTCCCCATACACAAAAAATACATTTGACGTCATATAAAAGAAACTATAAACGAAATTAAGTTGCATCCTTCTACAAGCAATTAGGCAAAAATTTTCTTATTACAACCAAATATGGTTACGATCGGAGCAGAGGTAGTGTTATCCCCGCACGAATGAAATAAATACTTTATCTGACAATTATGTAATACCTAACGAATGGTGGCAGCAAAAATGAATAAAAAGTATCAAAAAATAGAACGCACATACATACACACTACTACTAAAGGGTGGTTAAATTTTAAGGGCCGATGTTGAATGTGAACCACAATTACACATCAAGTTTTTTCCTGCATTTCATTTGACATTTCTCAATTTCAGACTAACTCAATTCGAACCATGGAAAGATACACAATCGAGTAACGCGTTAAAGTTATTCAGGCTTATTTTGAAAATGGGCATTCAAATTAAAATGCATTTCGTGCACTTCGTGATTATTTTGGTAAACATAATCCTTCAAATACGTCCACAATCAGGAGAATTATGATAAATATTTAAATTTCAGCAAAACAGGTCTGTATGAAATGTGAAAACATCTGTAAATGCCTTCTTAGTCCGTTGAACGGAAAATATTGCTGTTTTTTGCGATCGTTTGGCAAAAGTGCAGTCAACCTCGACTCATCATCGTGCCCAACAATTAAACATCAACATTGTCATTGAAAATTTGGACGATCGGATGGCGCCGCCGAAAGTCGCGGCGGCCATTTGGCCAATATTTTGTTTCATACATAATTGAACCATACCAATATTATCGTAGTAAAAAGAAATGATAATAATTTTCTGAATAATTTGTGTTTTATTCAAAATCAACATCGGCCCTTATCTGATCCTTATGCTCCTAATAGGAGCGATAGAAACTTAGTATACTTTGATATAGAAAATTTATAATTTTATAAAATAAATAGAATGAAATATAAACAATTTTAAACTCCGAGATTTTTTTAAATTACGCACTTTTTTCTCGGTTAAGATGGTTTTCAAATCGTAGAAGAGAGAAGTCGCTGAAGTTGTAGTGATGTGACTTGTAACGTATACACAGAGTTGCTTTTTATGTCTTTTTTAGATGTATATCCTAGTTTAATTAAAATTTTTTAAATAAATCAAATCAGTGCAATTCGTCACTGTATTAACATACATTGTTAATTCTACTCTTTCTAACAATTTCCAATTTGCTGGAACACAGCAATTTTAAATTCGTGAACTAAACACAATAACTTGTATTTTAATAAGTGCATGCATGCCTATAAAGATCTTACCATTATCTTTACCAAGAAACAGTCAAATTTAAATGAATGGGTTTGTATTCGGTTATGTTTACCCATACCACCCTTAAAAACGAAAACAAATACAACTTAATCAGTCCCTTTTTTCACATACGAATACAAGTGAATTACGTTCTAAATAATTTATTATATTTAATTAAACTTTTCAGAGTGTTTTATTTGCGTTTAGGTAAGCCTGTGATTTAAAATCTCATTTGTTAGTGTTTCATATTATTCTTTTGATTATTTTTTTTTTCTTTCTTTATTTTAAGAAAAATTAAAAATAAAAAAAGGAACACCATTTTCAATTTGTTAAAGGTAATATTTAGAAATTTATCGAATTTAATGGCAATTATTTATTGTTGAAACTTGATTGTTTTCCTTTTTTTCGAAATTCTTTCTTCTTTTCTTAAGGGGGTGTAAAAAAAATACATATTTGTATGCAAAGAAAAGTTTTAGCTTTTTAGCAGCTTTTATTCCTTTACACCTCATCTCTGTATTGTTTTGTTAAAATCTCATTGAATTGTTTTGGTTGCTTGGCAAAAGAAAAAAAATGGCAAAATACAAAAATGTAAATTGAGCAAAAAGAAAAGTAACAACAAGAAAACAATGTCAAGAGAAAAGTACTTCGCATTAGAGTATTAAGTTATTAAAAGAGTGAAATCATTGAAAGTATATTAGGAAGGTTTTTTAAAATAAACTTTTGTTGGTTTTTGGGGATTCTAAAGCTGAAAAGTTTTCGGAGTAGTCTTAAGAGTTTTACCTAAATCGAACAACTCTAGGCTGTTTCGTTAAATGTTAAGATATTTAGATTAATTTAAAAAAAAAATAATTATAATCAATTAATACGGTGTCAATAATTCGTATAGGATAAAGCTAATTTTTTTTTGCATCGACTCACTGTGATTACTTCTATTTAATTTTATTTTAATTAATTAATTTTGAATATTTGTCTAGTGTGTAGCATCGTAACTTGATATACTCCGTAGACGTGAAGTATCTCAGTAGATCTTTCAGTCTGACTTCGGATATCTCTGTGTCTTTTGGCAGCTAGTGCAGGACACTCGCACATAAGGTGGAAAACTGATTCATCCTTCTACAAATCTAAACATCTGCCACAAGGGTCACTTGGGTAAAGTGCAAATTTTCTTGCATGTTTTCCTAACATCCAATAAAGGGTCACTAACTTGAGATATTCTTCCCACCTCGGCTCGTAGGTTTCGGTCTACGACTGATATCAAAAGAGGGACACGTAAGCTTGGACACTCTACACGTATTCTCTAGTACATGGCACCTGTTTTCGGCGTTGTCAAGAAAGTGTTAGAATATCTTGTTCTTGATAGTCACTAACGGAACTTCAACAGCATTTGCGTAGAAGGTATCAAAAGCAGATCTACTTCTTAGCAGCTTATTCGCCCGCTTATTACCTTAAAGATTAGGGACACAGACCAAAGCAAAGGTAGACAGTTGCCTAAGCCTTTAAAACTCTTTTCTGCATTAAAATATTAATTTTGAAGTGGTGGCGTATGACGCAAAGACTGCCGCCTGATTGTCGGTAAAAAAAAACTTTACTGCCGTAAAAATTGCTGTTTAGTTCCATATATGCCTACAATATAGCGAACATTTCAACCTGAAATACTCTGCATTCATCCAGAAGACGCAAATACAGCTCTATTTGTAGTTAGTCAGACAAAAGACCACCAACCAACTCTACATCTTAGAACCGTCCGCATAGATCCTGGTATCGAATTTCTTTACAAAGTTTCCACTCACAGCCGCAGGGAATTAAAACTTTGAACACCCTATCAAAATCCTTATAGGGAGAAAATCAAGGCATCTGCCTGCTCGTTACCATAGTATTCCTTATGCGCAGGGACTTAGACTAGTACAACGTAAGTCTGTCTAAGTCTTGAGAATTTTTTTTTCGCATTAACCGAGTAATTTACCCATGGCCATGAATAACCTGGATAAGAAGAGGGTCACCTGAATGTCGCCTAAAATATTATTTAATATCTTATATACCTCCTAGCAAATATTCTAAACTAAAACACGCTATATTCATCAGGAACACAGAAATACAAATTTATCCGTAGTAAGACAGACAAGAACCTCATCGAACTCTACAGCCCATTTTAGAACCATCCGTATAGATTAAAGTGTCGAAGGTCTTTACAATGTTATGCCTTTTCCGCTCACTGCTGAAGCGAATTATAACTTTGAACACGTAGTCAAAATCCTCATAGGGACAAAATCAATTCAATGGTTTAAAGTATTTAGTTATTTTTTAAGATAGTGAAAATGACCTCTAGTACGTGGTTTAGTATATAATAAAATCTATGGCGTGATCTTAAACGAATTCCAGAATAAACCCTTTTAGCACTCTGTCTTTTAGAAACGGTAGCTAAAAGTGAAACAAGTATTAAAACAAACAAAAAATTGGCAAACAAGTTAATTTAGGCAAAACAAAAAACGGCAAACTGCCGTCACTCTCCCTAACAAGAAAAGATATTCAATTGGCAAGAAAATTAAAAAAAAAGTTAACACAAACTCTTAGAATATTTGTTGCATGTAAAAGAGAAGGGTGTTACGATTTTAAATATGTATGTACCACTCTTAAGACTCCGTGGATGATTTTTCATGTGGTTGTTAATAGATTGCAATTTGTTATTCCATTTCTTTTTTTTTTCTTTTCCTTTCGTTAACACTCCAAAGTTTAGCCGAGGAAAAGGCAAAGTAGCATAAATTAACCAGACAGGGGTAGAAAAATTCTTAATAAATAAAAATTTAGGGTGGTGGCAATAGAAATTGTATTTTAAATGACATTTAAATCAATTTAAGAGACATTAGGCAGTGTACTAATATAGAACCATATACATACATCTTTTTAGATTTTTTTTTTTTTTTGCGACAGACAGATTTAAATGAAATTTTAATTAATTTGAAACACTTTGCCAAATTTATATTTTCCAGAGAGTAAATAAAATAAAGCATTACTTTTAATCTGTGTTTAAGTTAATAAAGAGATTGATTTTTTGCTCAGATTAATTTAACGAATCAGCTTTGTTTAATAAAGCAGTGACATAAATCAAATTTAAAAGAAAAAAACTAAAAATACACGCTTGATATTAATTAGAAAAGGGGAGTTTGAAAAACCACATTTAGGGCCATTATTACAACTTGGCGTTAGTTAAAGGTTGGATTTTCTCGGAAGAATATACAGTTTACTATTATTATAAATTTAATTTAACAAACCAGGTTGAATAAAATTGTCTTGCTTCCCCCCGGGGGCATAGATCCTTGGTCATTCTTGCAGGCCTAGGTGTTTTCCAGCTCGGGGTAAAGAGGTCAGCCAACACCTCTGGCTTCTTGGAGCCATAATTTTGAAGAAAATAATCTCTGGTCGGAGACTTTTCTTGGCTGAGCAGAGACCGAAACTATCTGGTACCACGGGAATCAGTAAGCCCCAGGACTTTGTCCTGTCTGATTAATGGTGAGGTCTCTTTGGAGTACACGTGGTGGCTGTGGTTATTCCAAGCGGAAAACAGATTCGGAAGTGAGCGCTGATGGCTGACCTTTGGTCAGGCTTCGGTTAACACGGATGTTTTCGGGTGCTGTTGGCATCTGAACAGAACAGAGCGAATGGTGGATTCGGTCCACGTCTCGTTCAGGGTGCGGTTGCCTTCTCAACAGAAGTAGCTATTCGGTGAGTCACTTCGGCTTGCTTCCGGGAACACCCTCGGATCGTGTTGCTGATTGGCTTAAGCCGGTAGCGAAAAACCCATTAAGGGATAAGATATCCCGAGCTCTTGTGCAAGGTGCAATCATATGGACCAAGAACAGCCTATGATTAAATTGCTACCTGTGGCATGCTGATTGGAACAGTATTTTCACAGGGACATTGGTTGTAGGCACGGCTCCAACCCAGTGGTTAAGACCACCGTCGATTATGACATTCAATTTCGGTGCCGACGTAAATCTTTTTCACGTCTGTCTTCAACTTACCGCTTACTTAAGATTAAAATGAAAACTTAATAATGGATAACTATTTATCCATTAATAATTAATTTTGCTTTTCACCATTTAAGTACTTAAAGTACTGTTTGAACTTTAACTCCAAAATATACGAGTTATTATACATAAATTTATTGCTTAAAATTTTACGCGAATACTGCCACTTAGTCGGGTATCCGTGACAACCAGTGAACATTTAAAGGAATTAAAAATTTTATAGCACCTTCAGGAAGCATATATGTCGAGTATATCATTACAAGAACCTTAAAAATTACCGATATTTATTTAATCTCGCTTACATGCTCCAATTAATGAATGGAATTTCGTATCGTCTTTGCCAACGAAAAAAAGATTTCTTTTCTACCATTTAATTTTTCTTTAGGGAAAAGACTGATTAGTTACAAAGTTGTGATGCTTTTTATCAAACGCATTTTGTCATTATTTAAGCAACGGAAGGATTTACACGTAATCACACAACAATTTAACAATATAAAACAACAATAAAGGACAGCAAAGGATGAACATCAGAATGAGCGAACAGACATGCACACATGTATGTGTGTATGAACAAACAACCTGATGTTTAAATGACACACTGAATGACCATCTTACAAACATAACCTCACTTTCTCACCTCCCCAACTTTAGTCTGTACCAAATGTTAGGAGAATTGAAAAAAAATTCTATTATTTTATTATGCATGACAGCATAAATAAAACATTTGAGAAAAGAAAAAATAAAAAAAAACAGCAAAACTGCTTTGTAGTAACACACGTTTAAAGTACATTCCCTTACATTTAAGATGGATGATCATTTTGTTTTCTTTTTTTATTTCTATAAAATTTAACGTAGATATTCGGTCAAAGTCATATAAGTAGCCAGCAGTCAAATAACACTAAGTTAGAAACAAAACAAAAAAACGTAAGAAAATAAATTCACCATATGACGTTTCAAATCCAAAATGTCATTCCAGTCAGGAAATGTGTGTAAAACAAATCCCTTTATGGTGTAATACACCAGATAGCAAGATGAAAAAAAGAACTAAGAATAAATCCAGAAAGCAAAAAAAAAATTGAATCCAAAGGAAGATATAAAACTTTTCGTTTGGAGGGTTAAAATTAAAAGATGATTGAATACATTGGTCTGTAAAAAAAAATTTTTTTTTTCTGTTTTCTCTCGGACAAGAGAAAAACAATTTTCGTAAACTTTCAATTTAGCTAGAGCATTAACGAAAAAGGATATTCAAGCAAAAAATTTTTACGTTTTAAGTAAATAGTTTGAACGGTTTGCAAGAACTCTACTTGTTTAAGAAACAAATTTTTCATTTTCTAAAAATTCTCAAAATGTATTGAAAATTATTTTATAGGAGTTCCTATTGAATGGAATTTATATAGCACCAAAAGCTTATTCCAACAGAACGAAGCTACATGTCTTACAGCGCATTAAACCATCGTCTTGCTAAAGGAAACATTTGGCTAACGTGTTATTTCTGAGCGATTACGTGAAGCCTGCGTTTTTTATCGACCCACAGCCTTAATCTGTAAATCGCTTAAGCGAAATTTCTATTGCTAAAACAAGACAAGTAATTTAAAAATTAGTGAGACTCCATTAAGAGTTTATTGTTTTAAAATTGTTAATTTGCAAATTGTTTTGACAAAACAAGTGTCGAAAATTAAAAATTCAATTTTTTTATTTATCGACAAATTTTAAAACTAAAAAAAATATGTTCAACTGACATTTATTAGGATTTTTTTTTAGTTTTATATTATGTTTAATTTATTCATTAATAATTGTCGATAAGTCCTGGAAAGAATTTTTTTTGTTTTTAATTAAAGTCTACAACAACCCTATAATGCCTTTATTTTAAAATGTAGGGCCCCATCAATGTGTTTTCACTAAATCAGGTGGCATGAATTTATATCGAATAATAAGACTTGATATACGAAAAGAAAAATCTGGATAAATTTGTGTTGAATTGAAATATTTTGCTCGACCAAGCAGACAATTTTTTACAACTTGTGTCCGAAATGAACGAAAACATAACAAATAATGGCCAACCTCATCACTCCCCAGTGATATTGACATTGATGACCCAACCAAGCGCACACGCAGCTAAAAACAAACGCACACTGGCTGTGTAATAGATAAGTAGATGGAGAGCAACTAAATTGTAAAGAAAAAGAATTTAATGATAACATTTTTTTTGTTTTTTGTTTTCTACAGGACACAGGAAAAAGTAACAGATTTTATCTCGCAGCAGGAGAGATTGAATGATTTTGAAACAAATCCAAACGTTAGCTGTGAAGTTACACATTGTTGCCAGCAATAAAAATAAACTAAAATTTAATAATGCAAATTGGACAAATAACTAGAGCATACATCCTTCTGCTACAAGTAATGCTAATATGACAAAGATGAATAACAATAAAAAAAAACCTACAGCTGTTGTTACCGGTCTAAATAAAATGAGCTGCTATTGGGTTGTTGTTATACTATCAGCCTAGATGAGGACGGTATTATGCGATAAGGCTATGTTTTGCAACTTCGTAACGTGATGTAAATATATAGAAACAGCCGCTCGAACCAGCTTCGTTGACAACACTGTATGTGATTATGACATAACGCTAACATCATCTGATTGCCTAAACAAATTTAATGTCTTCATTATTTTCTTTTTTTTATACCTAAAAAGCTTATAGTAGTAGTAAGAATAGGTTTGAAACAGAAACATTTCCCACACCAACACTCAGTGACCCCTACAGTCCATTTGACGTCCCTTTAAAAAACCGACAGACACAAGTAGGAAGCAAGAATAAACTTGAGCAATATAATAAATATAGAATAGAATATACAAAACAGTTGTAACAAGCCACTGAGCTTACCTACTAGCCATCAACACACAAAATGAATTAAATGATTTCTTTAGTTTACACTTTGAAATATCGGTAAGTGCATTATCGTAAATCCGTTTACCAAGCCCCCTAACTCTATGATGCTGTAATCTGGGGAAGTGACAAACAACAACAATATAGTTCTTATCTCTTGTCTGTCCTCAAAAATGCAACAGCAATGCGAAGCAACGCAACCCCAACTACTAGACCTTGACACCGTGAAGTCCCTTCTGTTACAACATGCCAGGTTTTTGACTAGGTTAGTTAGGTTGAAAAGTAGGGGTATAAAAGCCCAAACCCATGACAGGTATACACCTATGCCCTGTTGGCATGTTGTGCGAGGTTTTTGACTAACATCTACACTCTAATCTGACCAAAATAATGGTATAGCGGTGACCTCCACAAATTCTCTTTATATGTATGTCGATCAACAGCGGGTGTCTCCGAAATTTGAATATCAACACAAGAGTTATCCGGTATCTAAAATTGTCTAGCGATTAGGAGAACTATTATCCTCTCAACGAGCCTTACTACAACATGTAACAAGTCTTAATAATGTTCCTTTAAGATCTTAAGGGAGACCTGATAATCAACGTTAAGGGCAGCCCCTCGCAAGATGCTTCGTTATGAAGCCCATTGAGTATTTTTACTTGGAAAGCACTCATAGGACGTTTTCTAAAACCTCCTATTTTTCCCTTATTATATAAGCAACCGTCCCACGCCACTATCCATCCTAGAACCAGTCATGAAAACTTCAAATTCCCCACATATAGTCCGTTGCCACCCAATCAACAATCTTTTACCTTTTGTGAATTTTCATCAGACGTGGAGAATAATTCAGGAGCCAAATTACGGCATTCGATCACGATTGAAATTTTACTCGAACGACCGAGTTTACTGTGCTTTAGGTATAGAGATTCTAATAAGAATTTGCAAATTTCGATCACGTTCGAATGCCGTAATTTGCCCCCTGGTATTTTAGTTTGGTCGATATTACAAAATATTGCTCAACTTTCAAATGTAGATTTAAACATATAGAACTACAGCACCTTTATTTAGTATATCAGTTAAAATCAGTTTATAATAAAAATCATTGATTTTTAAAATGATATCACCAATTCTTTAAAAAAAAATCGCTAGAACTTCCGCTAGCCACTTAAAACACATTTTTTGCCTTGGAATGTCTCTTCTAACCGCTGAATTTATTGGGAAAATCTGCAAATTGGCATACAGAGACTACTAGTTAAGGGTAGCACACGGATGGGCTTCAATTGATGCAAAAAGAAAATATGTATGTGACAACTTAAAAATTTAAAACTTCTTAATCTTTAAAAATAATAGCGAAAGTAAGTGCAAAGTAAACAGAAAGAAATATAACACTCGCACATTATTTAAACAGTTACAAATATTCATTGAAAGAGGGTGCTGGAGGCAGAACCTCTTTATGTTTGTGACACATAATTATGTGTGTTTATTTGAATCTGATGTTTAATCTTTAAACACACTCATGTATTTATTTGTTTATGGTGTCAAAGTTTTACTACAGAGATGGAAAGTTTAGATTTTGCTCTTACATTGATAATTATTTAAAAATTTTAAATCATTTGGCTGCCGCTTTAAGTTTGGAAAAGCGATATTTGTTTGGAAAAGCTATAACTAAATCTGAACGAGGTTTTGATTTTATATTAATAATCCTACAAATTAAAAAATTAATGGCTTATAAAATCAAAAAAAAAACTGCAAAAAATTACCAAGATTTACAAAAATTATACAACCCTGCCTAAAGATACACTTTAATGCATGTGTGTATGCAATGTGTACTTTACTTAATGTATGAAGGTAAGATTGACTTAACTTTGTATTATTTTGACTTATTTAAGTGTTTGTGTATGCAAAACACATTTGCTTGTTTGAATTCTTATTTGTTATTGTTTATGTATTTGATTAGAAAGCTTTTTATTTCTCCTCTATTTAGCTTTTGGTTAATGCAAATTTTCTTAATTTTTTTTTTGTTTTATTTGTGTTCACATTCACTTTTCCTTTCTGCCTGTTGCAAAACTCACTTTATTGTTTACAGTGTTTAAGTGATTTTGATTTCATTTTAAATGATAAAGAACAAAAAAATACAATTAAATTTCATAGATTAAGAAAATAATTCACGTATACGTATCTATGTATGCATTTTTAAATGAGTATGGATGTGTTTATTAATAAAAAAATAAAATAAATATAAGAATAATTTGCGGCATACTTTTAGGCGGTTGCAAATAAATACTAAATACGCAAAGTAACTAAAAACTATATACACACATACAGATTTATTTCGCCAAATAGACCACCTTTATTTTTAAATACCTTAGAAAGACTTAAATTGACAGTTGCTGAGACTTTTTCAAGCAAATAGCCCACTAGTAGCGTGTAAAAAGTTAAAAAATATAGGAACAGCAAATAAAAATGTAAGCAAAACTTTGTAATCTCTTTTAGGGCAATACATTTTTGCGCTACTTAAACTTAAAGAAGACACAAGTGATGCAAATATTTGTTTTAATTTTAACGTTTGCCTTTAACTTTACACTTTTACACAAAATCACACTTTTACACTTTTATTGAAATCAAGACGGTGGGGGTAATGATAACTGTTTTGCTTTTGTCAAATGAATCTTTTTTTAAACAGGAAACTAAGTTCTCAAGCAACGGCACTTTGTTTGTAAGTATTGCACAAACATAACGCTGAAAACAGACAACTCTGAATGTTTTATTTGTTTATACCGTGCCTGAGACACAGTTTATTTAATCTATAGTACAGAAAGAACCAATATAAAGGGTGGTCCAAACAAAACGCACGATGTTTATTGTATATAAAAAAATGTGCGAGAATTATCCTAGTACAACGGTGTTAAATAACACAATCGTAGTTGCTAATGGCCGTTAAAAGAGCCATTGAATTTCTTGCGCAAAAGGTTCATTTTTTCGTTGCCTGTGTGGTAAGCGGCTCTATCCAGTTGGAACTGCATATCCAAGTCCATATCTTTAATTTCTAGCCTCAAAAAGTCTATCATCATCTCGCGATAACCAAAACCCTTCACAGTAACTGCTTGGCCTAACTCATTTTCAAAACAAGTACAGCCCCACGACACCGCCAGCCCATGAGCCGCACTAAACATTCTCTCTTTGTGTATTCATCGGCTTTTTAACAATCACTCGTGGAATGCTCACATGAGGAGATTACTGAATTCACTGAGGTAACAAAAGTGTGCCTGGTCGTTGAACATGATTTTCTTTGTAAAATCAACATTCACTTTTGCATTTTGATTTTAACGAAAAAGGCTTCAACAAACTTAACGCGGAAATTCAACCATAGAGAGGTATACAATGGTTGAATTTGTCAAACACTGAAACAAAAAAATAAAATAAGGTTTGGAAAAAAACTTGACGTTATGCATGATTTTCGGGCGAAATTTATCACCAGGGTTGTGACTCATTTCCTTCTGAACGTATACGTTAAAAAAAAAAAACAATTAGAGCTTCTGGACAAGACAAAGTCAATTGGCGGAAGAGGTGTCATTGGGCCTCATTTTATCGAGAAGATGTAAAGAAACACTTTTGCCCTAGAGAGCGAAACAGAATTAATGTGTTTTTGCTAACGCAAATTGACGAATTTAAATTGTAGATCATGTGGTTTTATTAAGTATACACAGCTCGAGCTACAATAAACATTTTAAATACGCTTCCAGGTCGCGTAATGCTTCCTTTTTGATTTTAAGTGGCCGGCAAGATCGCCTCATTTGACTACACCTGCAATTGTTTAATGTTTTTTTTAGGTCTGAGATCTATATCAATAAACCACCGACCCATTAAAAATAATAAGAGCGCAAGAAATAGTTGTCCAAAGATTTGACAGGTTCGACTGCAAATGATTTAAGAACAGATTTAATAGTCAGCAACAATGGCGGTGCCACCTAATCGATAACATCTGAAAGTGAAATATTTTATTTTAATACACTAATCGGTTTGCATTTGGGCTACAGCGCATTAAGCACACTATTTTTGTAATACACATATTAACATCATAGTTAATTTGATAAATAATTGACAAGAAATTTTTGTATCTGCGGTATACTGTGCTTTGATTTACGTGATGACAATGGTCTCACCACTTTGGTTGGGTTCGTCACTCCCAACCGCTACCCCTGTGATCATTTTGAGGAACTCCAGCCAAGATCGCAGATATCAATCTTACATACATACATACATTAATTCTTGGTACCTTGTTGAAGAGCTCGGTCTATCTATTCCTTAATTAGTGTTTTTCGTTACAAGGCTACAAATTAATGTTGCACTAAAACAGGCAAATGGTAATTGGTACTCCGCTTGGTTAATATAATTTATTATAATTTAAAATTATTCATATTAGTGTATTCACAAAGACGCCTTAGAAGACATATTGTCATAATATTCTAGGATTTCACAAAAGTTTAAAAAAAATTTTTATTGCTTTTCAAGTAAAAGCTGTCATAAAAAAAATAACTGTGCATAGCATGTTTATTGTGGTGTCATCACTATTCAGATACGTTTTATAAAAAATTTTGCAAAATCGGCGATTTAAATTTTATATATCACTCTTAGTTATAAACAGTCGTTCACAACAGTCATATTTATACCCTTCACCTGTGGTGCACAAGGGTATATATAGCTTTGTCATTCCGTTTGTAATTTCTACAAGTTTCATTTCCGACCCATAAAGTAGATATTTTTTGAAAGCTTATGAATAGAGGAGTCGATTAAGCCCTGACCGTCTGTCCGCCTGTCCGTGTGTTGGTTGAAATCAACTTTTAGAAGCAACTATATGTTCCTCAGATCTCTATATAGTATCAATCTCTTAGAAATATCCAGGAATGAATCGCTATTGAAATTCAGCACAATCGCCCTATAACTTTTTGAGATATGAGCAAAAAACTACGACCACCTCGTTTTTTTCATAATTACAACAACAACCTACATACATACTGGTTAATGTAAACATGGCATCGAATTCCAGCTGAGCCAAAAAAATTTTATTTAATATATTATTTAGTGTTTTTTTTTTAATTTTTTTAAAAAATTTTTAAAAAAAAATTGTTTTAAATATTTTTTTGTAATTTTTTTATTATTTTTTTTATTTTCAATATTTTTTTTTTGTAATTTTTTTTTTTTCGGTATGTTTTTTACATGTATGTACGTATTTTATATGAGATGAATGGTGATACAAACAATTGTTATTGCATGACTACACGTTGTGAAGGGTATATAAGATTCGGCACGGCCGAATATAGCACTGTTACTTGTTTTTTATGTTATTATTTTAGACCATTTGAATTTAGGACACATTGTGAATACAGTAATTGTAATAAAATAAATAAAGCTTAAGTACTCTACACAACACTAGATGGTGTTATAACACTTTAATTAACTTCTAACATTGCACACAACTGCAGTGTTACCATATACTAAGATTTATATCGCTTCTTTTCAAACCTGTCCACTATATTCAGTCTAAAGAATTAAGCACAATACACAACATCAATTTTTCTTTTCTAAAAAAAAAAACACTTTTACCAAAGTGATTAATACTATTTGTTAATCACACACATTTATTTAAGAAGTTGTTAAAAAATTCATTTGCAACCAAACTAACGAAAAAATCTAAAACATACACATTTATTATGTGAGTTCAATTAAATAAGCAGTAGTAATTAATCTATTATTGTACTTAATAACTTATGAATGAACTCTCTTTGTCGTATGTTTGCTGGAAAAGTATAATAAAAAATACTATTAAAATTACAATTAAAATGAATAATTAAAATTTAATTCATTACACCCATGAAGTGTGTAGTATTTAACACGTGATTACTCTTATAATTGTCATTGTATTATAAATTTATTTCGTTCATTAAACCTTTCGCTTGTTTGTGTGAGTAGTTCGTTCGTGTATATTTATACAGTTATAAATGCAAATAATTTATGTAAAGTAAATGTTTTGGTAGTTTCGAATGGGTGAAAAAAAAAAATAACAAATTATTTTTATTTATACTTATTGGCTGATAGTGTTGGTTAATGGCAATTAATAATTTAAAAACAAATTAATCTAAAATAATTAAAAGTTCATTCAAATTAATATAAAAACAGCAGTTCGCAGTCAAAGTAGGCAATTAGTTGTTTTGTTGCAGTTTTTTTAAGCCAATTATGTTGGATGGTTTGTAACCGGATTATTGGCTGCAGTTTTAAAACAAATTGTTAATGGAATATTTTTTTTACATTTTTAATTTAATTAACTATTATTTGCCATATTTTAAATATTTCTCTTTATAGGTTAAAATCGTGTTTAACTTTGAAAAGGTTTGAGCGACAAAATAATTATTAGATATGTCATACCAAACTCCACTTATTGTGCGTAACTCGTAAGAAAAATAAATTTACAGTCTAAATAATTTAAAACCTAAAAACAAAAATATTACAAAATAGAAAACAAAATTTACTTCAAAATTTTTTGTTTATTTGCTGAATGTTTGTTTACAACATTAAGAAAAATATTTAACCAACTAGACGCAATCCCTAAACTATATTCACTTTTGCCACTTTAAATAAATGTTTAATTTATTTAAAATTATTTTATTTTGAACAAATTTAAGTTCACTTATATTTAAGTATATATTCCTAATATTTCCAAAATATGGATACAGATCTGCGCAACTTGTGGTTGTTTTTAAAAAATCATTTCAACTATCACACCGACAGAAGGGCATAACTCAACCGACTCCCATATTCAGTAGCTTTTAGAGAATATGGGGTTTGCAAATGAGTATTGTAGAACTGACAAATTAAATTGTCTCAAAGCGTTTCCTGATAGCCTACTAACAAACACATGACCACTAAAAAAATTTAGTAAGCCAGGGTTTAAAATAACAGATTTAAGGCCACACAAAAAATCCCGAACTCATTCCTACTTTTAAATCATATTTATTATACCCTTCACACAGTGAAGTTTGTCATTCCGTGTGAAAGTTCTACAATTTTCATTTCCGACCCCATAAAGTATATAATTTCTGAAAGTTTATGAATAGGGGAGTCGATTAAGCTCTGTCAGTCTGTCCGTCTGTCCGTGTGTATGTTGAAATCAACTTTTTGAAGCCCCACGAAATCGCTTGTACCCCAGTGAGGTATTAAAATATCAGAAATATTCGGGAGTAGATCGGTATTGAAAATCAGAAACATCGGTACATAAACAACTGAGATATGAGCAAAAACCCACGACCACCTCGATTTTTTTTTCACAAAAACAACATTACAACAACAACATACATACATACAAACTTGTATTTGGGATCGAATCCCAGCTGAGCCAAAAAAAAAAAATTTTTATTTTTTTTTATATTTTTTTTTTTTAATTTTTTTTATTTATTTTTTTTAAATTTTTTTATTTTTTTTTTTAATTTTTTTATTTTTTTTATTTTTTATTTAATATATTATTTATATTTTTATTTTTTTTTAATTATTTTTTTTTTATTTTTTTTTTTTTTATTTTTTTTATTTATTTTTTTTTTTTTATTTTTTTTATTTATTTTTTTTTTTTTATTTTTTTTATTTATTTTTTTTTTTCTCTTTGTTAACATACATACGTTAATTTTTAATTTTGCAATGGGATGTTTTTTTATATGTATGTACGTATTTCATATGAGATGAATGGTGATACAAACTACTGTTATTGCATGACTACACGATGTGAAGGGTATATAAGATTCGGCACGGCCGAATAAAGCACTCTTACTTGTTTTTTTCCTTCTCTTGTAAAGGAATACAAAATCGAAGTACTACTTTTTATTATTTAGCGATCGGTATGTATCTTGCCACCACAGGTGAAGAGTTTAAATAAAGGTTAGACAACCTAAATCGTAAGGTTTGATTTACAATAAGCTATTTTTTGACAGATCACGCATGTCTCATATTAAGCAGCTTTATAATTTTTTTTTCAGTTTCATTTTGCAAGACATCATGGAAAGACTCATACAACAACAGTGCCTTCAAATTGTTCAGCTGTATTGCGAAAAACAGCGTTCTGTGAGGAATGAAAATCCGATGTTTTGTGGTGTTCAGTGATGAAGCACATTTCTGGCTCAATGAATTCGTTAATAAACAAAATTCCCGTATTTGGGATGATGAGCAGCCCAAAGAGTACCAAGAGCTACCATTATATCCAACCAAAATAACGCTATGGTGTGGTTTATGGGCTGAGGAAAACCTTGGTCACTATCTCCTCAGAAATTAAGAAAAATCACAATGTTACAGCCAATGGTAACCATTATCACACCATGTTAAAGAAATTCAAGCTCATAGTTCCACTGAGGTCTGGTTGGAACAAGTCGGCGCTACGAGCCATACAACCGGTGAATTAATAGCCTCGTTGAGAAATCATTTTTATAAGCACTTAATTTCACGTTGTGCTACGGTAAATTGACCACACCTTTGTACTTTCTTATGTAGTCAGAATTCTTGGTATAAGCCAGCTACGATTAACGCTTTGAAAGCCAACATTACCCTCATACCTAAACAAGGGCGTTGAGCGTCAAGCGTTGCAATTTTGCATGTATTTTGTTATTGTAACAAAAACAAACCACATGTAAAATTCCAACGCTTGACGCTCAACGCTCTTGTTTAGGTATGAGGGTTACTCGTGTTATTCGCGAGATACCAGTCGCTATGCTCAAATGAGTCGCCCAAAATTGTACCTTCCGATTGCACCTCAGACGTACTTGTGGTCAACATATGCGCAATAAAAATTATAGGTTCTGTTTTATTTTACATAATAAATTAAACCTTATGATGCGTTAATCACGTTATTTAATGTTAAAGTTAGCAACTAACGATTCAATTCATAACAATTAAAACAGCTTTGTCAGAGGTGCGGAAATCAAATTTCTATAAAAAATCATTTTTCTACAACACTTATAAACGCTTACTGCCGTATTTATGAAATATATTTTAGGTTTATTAAAGGCTTATTTGACAAATTTTTCTACAACATTTCTCAAATATGAATACGGCAATTACTTACTTACTTACTTCTTATTGAAATTGTACAAACAACAAAAATGACACTGTATTAATTAAAAAAAAAAACAATTTCTACAAACGCTATTTAGTTAATTAGCCTCTCAACAAAATAAATTAAAAACAAAACATGCCACAAAAGATAGTTTTCATAGGACTATGTTTTAAGGATTCTGAATTGAACATTAAATCCTATTTGCTGTAGTTCGATAGATTTCACATTAAACATTTCGCAGGTGGCCGAGAAGAGCTTCAAATTTTTTTATAAATTTAATTCCTTTTTTGAAAAAAACTTTGTTTATTTTTTTTGTAGCTATTACCTATTTCGGGTTTATGATTAATGTGTGTTGAAAGCAAACCAAATTAAATAAAAAGCAAAATAATTAAAATAACAATTTAATAAGCCCGGGAAGCTGAGTATAAAAAAATATAGCATTACCGGAAAACATTTATTACAGTAAGCAATCAACTGTAAAACAAACCGGGGTAAACGGGTAAAATTAAGATTTAAAAGTTTAAAATATAAAACATTTTTGGGCGAAAATTTAATATAATTAACTAACTTAACCAAACCAAAAAATGGCAATGGATGATCTTCTCAAGAATTCGTCTTAGCATTTGATTTTTTTTTTTAATTCAATTTTCAAGAATTCCACATCTTTTGTAAAATTGACACTTATATAGTGTCGTTAAGGACTCCTTGAGCTATCATTTCTACATAGTTTGGTATATTTACTTAGGTCCATAGTTAAAATATTGATCATAATAATTTACTATATATGAAGTATTAGCACTGTTAAATGTGTAACAACGCTTTGTTATCTGTAAAATGAGCTCTGTTACGAAATGTGGTTGTGGTCTCTGCTAGTTAAATACGAATTTTACTATACACACATGAATTATTTTGTATATATGTGACAGCGCATAGAGAAAGGGACCTAAGGGTAAAAACAGGTTTTGTTCAGGAGAGCCATTTTAAAGATTTAACGATTTTTCTATTTTTTTAAATTGTTCATAAGGAAAAAAATAAATCTTTTGTAGTTTCGTAAAATCAAGTTATTTTGTTAATTTAGTAGGGGAAAAAATGAAAATAAATAAATTTTACCGTTAGGTCCCTTTCTATTTGCGCTTAGAATCGTCGACTTCACTTTTATAAAACGCGCATAACTCTGGGCGGGAACACTTTTGGGGCATGGGATCGGTCTCACTCGATACTCAGATGTTGTCCACGTCAAAAAAAAAAAAAAAGTGCAAATTGTTTTTTTACTCTTAGGTCCCTTTCTCTATGCGCTGTCACATATATAGTTAGTTCGTTTAAAAAATATAGGCATATGTTTTTCCGCCATAAATTTCTGTAAAGTTGTTCGCCTGATGGTAGTTTTAAATTGCAACGATGTTAATATCTCATTTTCAGCTTAAGGTGACTTAAGCAGTTGTTGCTTTTGCCACAGAATATACGGTAAAGGAAAAGACAGAAGATGGCTCACTCACCTTAACTCCGATGTGAATATGCGAAAACTCTGGCTCGCTGTGTAATGTTTGTAATATTGGCAATTGTATGGACATGGGACACGACATCATGGTCGCTACCTACAAAAATAAAAACATCAAAAAGAAATTAATTTAATTAATTTAAATTAATATTTAGAATACAGAATTTTTACTTATACAGAATTCAATTAAAAGTGTAATAATTTCGAGTGCATTTTATATTTAATTTAAATATAAAAAAATTTTTTTTAACATTTAATTCCAAAGTCAAAATATGAGCTCACATGAGATAATTAGGAAGCATGTAAAGTTGTGCATATCTTTTCAAACGGCTCGAGCATATAATTTAAAAAGTAACTAAATTTAAAATTAATTCCATCTACTGATTTTATAGATTTGATTTGAAACAAAATAAAATTAGTAATCCAAATCAGCTGCACCACTGTGCGTCGTAAACTCATTACCAAACAATGTATGAAAGTCATTTGTCCAATTTAAATGTGTCCGTATTTCTAAAGGTGATCCCAGGAGAAACTAACGCGAAAAGACTATTTATAGTGCCTTCAAATAGCTAAAATGTAATTTTTCACCATTTTTGGCCCATAACTGCTAAACTGTAGGAAAATCAAAAAAGTTTTAAAAAAAAAAAAAATTATTCCTTATAATTAAAAATCCAAATTCCGTAGAACACTATAATACTCAAAAATGTTTTTTTTTTACATATTTTTGAAAATATTTTTGATATTATTTTTTCTACTTTATTTCAAGATAAAAAACATATATATACTCGAAAAATGTATAATAAATGTAGCAAAAGGTAAAAAATACCATTAATTAATTAATCAATATCCATAAAAATTATTGTCTCGGTGAAAACTAGTTGAGAAGAAGCAAACAAACAAATAATAAAAACAAATATTTTATAAGTCCATGTTTATATCTCACTGTGCCCCGCTCTAGTTCTTAAGGTGGGATCACATGATTGCCGCAAATGCACCAATCTGACACAATTTTTATTGTGCTAAATTGGCGCACAATAATGAGATTATTCCGATCAAATACTTTGTAATCACACGATTGCCTCACTTTATACAAATTCGATTGTTGCAAGATGGCGTAAAATGCTATAGTGACAAAAATCGCGGCATTTCCGTCACACGATTGTTCCTACTTGTAGCAACGCTAGCTTATTTTGTTGTCCGTTTTGTTTTTTTGTGCATAAGAATGGTTTGTTTTTTTGTAATAAGAGAATTGCATCTTCTTTGTATATTGTGTTTATTTGGTAAAAAAAATTATTTATGGTTTTGTAGAAATATACTTACAAAAACAAATATGCCTTCAATAAGGAAAAAGAGATATGCTGGGGGTACGCAAAGCTTAACTGGTTTAAATTAATATAATTAAAAAGTATAATTATGAATAAAAGAAAAACTTTTTTTTTAATCACAAGTAATTAAATATTAAAATATTGGCGCGTATTGCAAACTTTGATTGCCGCTAAAGAACACACACTTTTGACATTTTTATTGCCGCGCTGTTGTATTTAAAGTGATCACACGGTTGCCCCATCAGCGTTACATTTGATTGGTTAAAATAAGCACAATATTATCCGCGATTGTCACATGTACCAATTTATTGTGCAATCACACGATTGGGATACAAAAAATTTTGAAAATGTTTAACGCTTATACCGGAAAATTAAAGATTTTTTTAGTTGGTTCCCACGAGGCCAAAACACACTTTAACATCTGACTGTAAAGACTTATCTTATCTTATACTTAGCCGAATCTTATATACCCTTCACAACTTGTAGTCATGCAATAACAGTAGTTTGTATCACCATTCATCCCATACAAAATACGTACATACATATAAAAAACATACATATATAAAACATCCCATTGTAAAATTATAAATTTACGTATGTATGTTTAAAAAAAAAATAAAAAAAAAATAAAAAAAATTTAAAAAAAAATTTTAAAATAAAATTAAAAAAAAATTTTTTTTTTTTAAATAATTAAAATATATATAATAAATAAATATAAAACAAAAAAAAAAAATAAAAAAAAATTAAAAAAAAAATTTAAAAAAAATTTAAAAAAAATTAAAAAAAAAATTAATAAAAATATAAATAATATATTAAATAAAAAATAAAAAAAAAAATTTAAAAAAAAATATAAAAAAAAATTTTTTTTGGCTCAGCTGGGATTCGATGCCACGTTTTTTCTAACCAGTATACACGTTTGTATGTATGTATGTTGTTGTTGTAATGTTGTTTTTGTGAATAAAAAATCGAGGTGGTCGTGGGTTTTTGCTCATATCTCAGTTGTTTATGTACCGATGTTTCTGATTTTCAATACCGTTCTACTCCCGAATATTTCTGATATTTTAATACGTCACCCGGGTCCAAGCGATATCGGGGGGCTTCAAAATGTTGATTTCAACATACACACGGACAGACTGACAGGCTGACAGACTGACAGAGCTTAATCGACTTCCCTATTCATAAGCTTTCAGAAAACATATACTTTATGGGGTCGGAAATGAAAATTGTAGAAATTTCACACGGAATGACAAACCTATATATACCCTTTTTGTGTGAAGGGTATACAAATAAGAATTTGTAAGAACGATTTTCTATCCCTTAATGATTTGTGTGAATAATGCTGTAAAGATATAACGAAAAATGTTACAAAGGTGATGACTACGTTCGGTACAAGAAACAATTTTTCAAAATTGCCTTGCAAATAGGTGTACCACGAATTTTTTTCCGGTGCGCTGATATTTTGTAAAGCTCTAGTAGCCGTTTTCACTTCCAGACTAAATGCTGGCATGTTACTCCTATCATTCTTACTTAACAACCCAACGTACTATATTAAAAATTTTATCAAGTAAAAATAGTGAAAGTTACCCACGACAAAAGTTATTTAAACTGTAGAGACTTTAAGATACACATTTACTACTGGCAGATTTTAATGTTCTGGTATTACAGTTTATAATTCATCATCAATATTTAAAGCATTAGAAGACCAAAAAAATATATATAAAAAACTCACAAATAACATGACACATACATATACATACATACATATATATACATACATAAAAACTCCATCATCATTACTCAGATATTCTAATGCAGGGAGAAACAAAAAGGCAAAAATAAATTAATGTACTTTGTTAGAAAACAACAACAACAATAGTAACTACATACCTAAATGCAACTAAGTATGGTAGTTGCTAAGAAATCAATCCTCTAGCAAATGTACTAAATGCACACGCATGTACAAATAACCGAAGCAGCAGGGAATGAGAATTAAATGCACACTCACATTAATTTCTAAACAAGCAAGAAATGAGAGAAAAATTAAAGTTCGCAAAATACGTAATACAACGCGAGTTGAAATGCTGCATATCATTACCAATAAGTTGCCACGTTGATGAGGTAAGCAAAAGGAAGTATGCAACAATGGCATTGAAATACCACGATGCGATTACACTGCTTTAAAGACACACACACAAATATATATACAAAAAATTAATGGTAGATGGTGCATCGCATATTGCAAGTGACATTCAAAATGGCGCCCACACAAACACACACACACAGACATGCCACAACAACAAAAATAGACAATAAATTATGAGGAATTCCAAAAACCAAAACAAAAAATGAAAATAAACGCGAGTTTTGTAGCTGCTACACAAGATGACAATGAATACCGACAACAGCAATAATAAGCTTAAATAAAACAAGAACTGACAGCAGCCACAACAACAACAGTAACAACAAAACATAGTTGCTTTATACATATATACATAGATACAAGCTTGCAACAGCAACCATAATACCTGCCACTGCAAACAGACACAACAAAGAAACTGATACGACATAAAGACACAGGGACAGACGGACAGATATACACACAAAGAAACAATAAGACAAATAAATGAAAACGAGAGGAAATTGACTCAGGCTATGACTGCCCTACAACCTTCTTACTATTGTAGGTTGTTGTTGTTGGTCGTTGTTGATGTGTTGTTGTTTTTCTTACCATCATTTATATTTATGCTGACAATACAACGTTGATGTGGTTACACAAACAAAACGAACAAACAAACAGAAAAACAGACGGACGGACATAAACAACAGCAATAATACTCGTATCATGCCCCAGAAACGAGGACAAAATCAAAAGGAGAAGTAAATATGTAATTACTAAAAAGAAAAAAAAAAAATTCAGTGTGTCTCTTTCGCTTTCTGACATCGTCTGACACAGACGATGACACCACAAAAGGAAGTCGATTCAAAGTGGCAAAACAGCAACAATGTCAACAACCAAAAGAGCAGCATCTCCGATGGATGCAACAATAAAATTTGTTGTCACTATTTAATAGAGCAGAAGTTAACAACAACAACAATACTCGTATGTACTAAATGTACATTCGGTGACACTTAAGAGGAAGAAGTAAGAAATATTTGTTGCTACAAAAAGGCATACATCATCCATGTGGTTTTAAAATTTTATTTATGGGTGACGAAAGAAACTCATACTTACTTACGTACGTGCATATGTGTTTACAATAGTATTTGTGGCAGTAAATGGTTATATAAACAACTCAACTTGTGGCAACTCAACTATTTATGGTGTTACATGACGCATCAAACGTATATATGACACGCAATACTTTCAAACTATATTCTTTCATGTGGCTGTAATTTATTTTTTTCTTTTTTTTCCATTTTTAATATAAAGCCACCCTAGTTAAGGGAAACTGACATTCAAAATTTAGCAGATCGTTTGAAACATTGGAAGACTGTTATTCAATAATTTATGATTTAATGTGATAGTGACAGTGATGGCCTGAAAAACGTTAACGCTGCTTTCCCAAGCCACTGTTTTTTTTGGATGCTCATAAATTGATATAGTTACAAATTCGACAGGAATAAGCCTCTTCGATGAATATGACTTTTTTTATTAAAATTAGGATCTATAGCTTCATTCGAGAATGCCATGAAATCGACTGTCTTAGATTGTTTGTTTATCCACCCCACTGCCCATAGTCCTCTCAGTAAAAAGTTTATAGCAACCAAAGATCGTGTAATGTTTTCCAAACAAAATACTAATTTTTATAAAACAATCCTTTGCACATGCTGTTAAGCGCTTTATCCGTTCATGGTCATTTGGCAATACAAACTGACTAAATGACGGCCAATTATACAAAAGTTGCTTTAACAATATGACCGCTATCAAGAGCCAAATTTGGGAATTCCCTGTTGAAAGAACAGTATGAGGTTTAAATTTTTGCATAAAATGAAGTGTACATTAAATTTGTCGAAAACTCACACTATGTATACTTTTTGCTTTTATGACAATATAAAGCATGACCTTGGAACATTTTTAACACATTTTCTTCGCTTCTTTGCAATGTGAACAGATTACCAGTGCAGAATTTTTATTGAACTTTAGGGCACTTTAAAATGGCAAGCGTGTAGTTGGAGGAGGATTGTGCGGTAGCTAGCATGATATAAACGGAATTTACTTCAATTTATTTTACGCAGAAAATTTTTACAAATATGTAAAAGTGGTCGTCCGATTGTCGCAACGGGATCTTAACTCAGGATATTTTGTTTTAAAAATTAAACATATTTGAAACATTTGGCACTAACGAGTTTTATTTGCCATCACTCTAAATTCATGCATTCGATTATTTTAGAGGTTTTAGCTTTAAAAATATTAAACCGAATGCAAATATATGATCTTGCTGCACTTATGTATGTGTATTTTATATAAATTTTCACCTTTCTAAATATGTCTTGTTTGTGTTAAAATTGATTAAAAAATGTATCAAAGTTTTGCCGCACACTTAACATTTACAAGCGAAGAAAAAGCGTGGTTAAGTTAATCATAATCTAAGAGCAGTATTCTTAAGCTGGATTCACCCATAAAATTTTAGTTCAGAACAAATTTTTTTATATCGAGTTTGATGTTTTACTTTTGAGAGAGAGATTATTTTGTTCAGAAAGTTTTTTCTTGAATTGGTTGAATTTTTTTCAATATTTACATGAAAATTGAATTTGGTTGCCACATCACACAGTGTCAGTACATTTATTATACAAAAACTGTTTTTGCCGAAAATTAACAATTAAAATGGAATGTAATGAAAATATTGCTCAAAAATTAATAGAAAAATTAAAAAAACCAGAAGAGAATGTTTGTATGACATGAGCAATAGTGCATACAAAAATAATTATTTAAAACAGGGTTTTTCTCACTGCGACTCATTTTATTTTCGATTTTTTTTTTATAAATTTCTTTTGCAAACAAATTGTCTTTATGCACTTCAATTAAATATAATAATTTTAGTTTTCTTCTATCCGAAATTTTCTTCACATATATTTTAATTTTTTTTTTTATTTATTTATTTATTTACATAGTTTGCTAGCGGTGCTGCCACTTGGTACAACTGTTTGCATTTTTATATTATATGGCAGCTTTGTTTTTTCGGACAAATTTTCTTAAATGGGTGAATCGTTCTGCAGAAAACTCTCAGTAAAAAATGTCATTCTCCGGAAAAAATTTTGTTCAGAACCAACGGGTGAATTCACCTTTAGGGGTGTTCCAAATGCTTGCCACGAATTCGGTGGCATATTTCTATCAGGTGGCATACTTCTATCCGTTTTTCAACGACACTTTGACATAATTGAGGTTTAATGTCGTTAATGTTCCGAATTATATCATCCTTAAAGAAAGAAGTACAACAATGTTAAATCCCATGATCGTGGCGGCCATTTAACATCGCCACGTTTGATAACACGACCATTAAAATTCTCGCGCAAAGGAGGCATTGTTTCATTGACTGTGTTGCAAGTGGCACTATCCTGTTGGAACCACATGTCTGCCAGTTCCACATCCTTAATTTCTGTCCTCAGAATGTCCGTTATCATTTAGCGATACAGAACACCATTTACAGTAACTACTTGGTCGACCTCGTTGACGCCATAAGCCGCACCAAGCAGTCACTATTTGTTGACCATCATTCGTATATTCGCATTTTTAACGAATACACTGAGAAGAAAGTATCATAATATGATCTTACACAACCATATAACAGCAAAGTTTTAATTTCATATCACCATAAAATGAGTACAACTGGAATATATAAAATCTATGATGTTTGCTTCAAAAAATTATTGTTTTTTGTTAGTAAAGAAATTGAGGGTACATTTTTCACCACAATGGAGGAATAAATTTAAAAATAATAACTTTTGTTTGCGATAACTGAATATTGTTATAAAAAATTCAAATACGGCTATCGTCATTATGTTTAAACCATGATTTTTCTCTGAGTGCTTAAAAACGAAATTTTTTCTTTCGATAAGTCATACATATATTTTAATAAAACAATAATTTGCTTTTTAATTCTGAGTTGGATTGAGTTGGATTAGGAGGCCAATTTAGTACACGAAAATTTTTTGTTTTGACCGCCATTCTTTGAAAATTTTGCAGTGTGTTTTAGGTCGCCGTAATGCTAAAAAATAATTTTCCTTTCTGGATAAGCGCCCATTTATAAATTCTGGCGAATTTGACTGTAAAATATTTAAGTAGTGTTCTGATCGCATGAAACGGTTTATTTTGTTAAGTAATCCCACTTGCCACCAACTAAATCAACACCATACCATCAGAATGCTTTCTCCATGCCGAACAGTTTAATTCATGTGATACCTTATAAGCTAACGTACATCGCCCGCAGCAATCGCTTATTCCGGCGAACGAAAAGCGATTTATTTTTGGCTTTTTCAAACAAGTTCTCACTGCAAATGCACGACGTGTCTGGATACTTTTGCCGGTTTTTTTCCGCTGATTGCTTTGGTGTAATGAAGCTATTTTTTATACTTCTTGTACCACTAGACGTGAATCGTGAGTCCTTTAGTAGTTGTAGTGGTCCTCCCAACTACTTTTCGTCGCTTCTCGACATTAATGACTGTAAGGAATTTCTACTTTTGATTAGTACCAGTGCACTATTATCCAAGTATTCATTAATTGCTTCATTCATTTAATCACTACTTTAGAGTAAAAATTAAAAAAAAGGTAACCCAATTGTTTAATGTAACAATTTTTTGTTTGTGTAGTTTTATTTAACGACTATCTGCAAAGGATTTTATTAGTTTGATAACGTTCCAAAAATTTCGTCAGAGTTAAAACTTAAATTGCTAAACATTTGTTTAGTTTTGACCACTACTGTACACAAATTTTTTTACTTTTTATTCCGACTGTATAAGCAACGCAGTGCCTAAATTGTTTTTCTTCAGTGGCCATAACCAGAAATCCTTATCTTCTTGTCACAAAGGTTGCACAGTGGTTTAAAAATATTTTTTTTTTTAAATCAATTCAATCATATGAAGCTTGCTTATAGTTTTTCTTAAATTTCAAATGCATTCAAGGTAATTATTTTAAAAATATTTCTAAGCTTAGATAAACCCGCCAAGGGAAAATACAAAAAAAAAACCTAAATATCTCTGTAACTATAGGAGGTGTAAGTGTATTTTTTAAAGATATTTTGAAATACTATTTTAATATAAAACTATTTCTCAATTTCGATGAAAAAATAATTTTTGGCATTTTTTTTTTCTTTTTGTTTAAAATTGTTCACTCGAGGTAACCAGCTTTGAAGCTACGTCCACTCACTCCTACTTTCACTAGTGGGTTGTGCTCTTACTCTTCAAAATTTTATTAGATATATTTAATGGTTTACATGTTATCGAATTATTTTATAAAAAATCATTTATAAACAACTGTGCGTAGACTGTCTGGACCGGAAAATTAAAAGCTTTTATTTAGATTTTTAAACAAATACGCAATATCATTGAGTGATTGATTGAACTGAATTGGTTGGGCCGGTGTTCAATACCAATTTATTACATTACAATTTAGGTAATTTTGCAACCGAAGGAACAACACCTTCTTAATGTTTGTTGGGTTAACAAAATTATAGAAATAAACTTCGTTCTTTACATTGCGAGTACTTAAGCACATTAGAGATGTGTGCTAAAGTTGTTGCTAATGTTGACGATGATAATGATGATAAAAGCGACTTTTGTGTTGTTGCGTTTCTAATGCGGTTGCATTGGTTTTTATTTGCTGTTGGTTAAAAGTTATGATGATGATGAATGAATTTTACCATTCATGATTTTTGAGTGGTTTTAAAATGACAAAAAAAAATTGGACATGAAAAATAATACATAAAGAGCACAAAACAATCTAGATACAATTTCACAAAGATTGGTGAAATTACAGAAAAATAGAGGGAATGATTACTGCATTAATGCAATATCCCATTATAAATGTCTGTTGGATTCTTGTCATCGAAATTTTCGGTAAATAATTCATGATGTTAAAAATTGCATTACACACTACCAAATTTTTGTTTGAAGATAATTTTTTGAAATATTATTTTAGATGCTGTTTGTTTTAATGGTTGCCACGCAATGGTGTTCAACTTATGGCACATAAAAGTGGTGCTGGTGTCCAAACAAAGTTAGAAGTTTTATTTTTTTTAATACTCACTACTTTTGATGCGTCGGCAGTTACAAATTGGCACGAAGACTTCTTTATTAAAGCGTCAATGTTGCGTACAGTAACTGTAACTTTATAAAGGTATTAACGTCACCGGTCTTACTGTTCAGAAAACAAAGCCGAAGTGATTGAAATTAAAGAAATTTTGCATTTTCGCAAGTCTTAAATCGGTGGCGTACAAACCTTTCAAGTTTTATATTTGTCCACTTAATTAAAAAAGGATACCCATAGTTCATTAAACATAAACATATTGCATTATACATAAACAATAATACAAAAATACAAAGAACTTTAAATTGGCAACATCGTGTTTTCGTGATTTACAAGTTCTTGGAGCAGTTTTCAAATTGCTGAATTCCATGCTCATTTCGAAAACCATGACATAGTTCTAAAATAACGAGACATACCTTTGAGTTATTGGATAAGATGAATCAATAGATTTTCCGCATTTGAAGTGAGATAAATACTTTGATATTTTTTTTATTAACTAAAAACACTATTAGCTGAGTTTTATGGGCTGGTGAAATGAGATTGAATTAATCGGCATAAAATTATTATTAATAATTCTTGGGGGTTTCAATTAGGTGGTATGTGTACTGAAAATAAGTTTTCCGAACAGGACGGCGTCATGTGAAATACTCCGTGTCAAATAGTTATAAGGGCCATACACAACACCATAAAATTCAAGTGTTTGTGCAGTTAAGCTTTAAGCACACACTACACCAGCATGGTGGTACAAAATTCATTTTTTACCCAAAAATTGTGTGGAAAAGTTTGTACTGAATAACGAAAAAATTTGTGCTGCACTTATTATTACTATTATCCTAAAACGAAAACGAAATACGACCAAAAAAAAACGTGTTTGGATGAAGAAATGGCTATGAATTGGCATTTATATTTCAAATGTTGTATTTTTTTATGTTTATGCCTTGACGATTTAACTTTTATGAGCTAATTTTGCCACACACGACTAAATCATGCTGGTACAATCAAAAAAATTTCAAACTATTTTTGATAAATCACCATCAGCTGGTACAATCTTATACACGGTCAATCAGCTGGCACAATCACTTGATTGCACAATTATTATGGTGTTGTGTGTGGGCCCTATTGAAGTACTCAATGAAACATTATTAAAATGAATTATTTCTCAGAATAGCTTATTTGATGGGCTACCAGGATCGTGCCAAAAAACACCTTAATAATAATAATTTCTATTTAGATACGTGCACTCATTACTTGAAATAAAAAGGTGGGCACCATTGTTGAGTGACGACCTCAAGTGCTTGAAAAACCGGTAGAAAATTGAAATTAAAGAGTGCGTTATAGTGCCAGACATCCGCTGTGCTCATATGCCCGAAATAATTTTCAGTCGTGAATGCTACAAAATTTTAAAAAAATTGTTTGCTTATGCTTGACAGAAAAAATAATCTGTTTTGAAAAAATTCATATAGATGCTAGTTTTCTATTTATATTTATCTTATTATGAAATTATGCAAAAGCTTATTTTTATATCGTCAAAGATTTATTACACCTTTTTCTTTGAGCTCTTTGGCAATATTTGACCTCGACTTTCTATATCATTGTAGCAATCAATTTGAAATGCATAATTGTTTGTGGATGCGTGTACGTGTACACTTACGTTAGACTAATTTGATCGTAGATGTTTCAGGTAGAAAAATAGTAGGTTTGACATCAGTCAAATCAAATAAAGCACTCTATGTAAAGCTTTTCATTCAATTTTCTACATGACTAAATTTTGAAAATATTTTTTTTTTGTTTATATTATCAACCCACACACATTTTACACATCACTAAACGATTTTAACAATCAAAATGTTATTGCATTCAAAAATAATGGAAAAACTACATTTGACAAGTGCATTTAAAAAAGCCACACTACTACCAACAACAAAGCAACAACATAATATACAATAGACATTATTCACATGCAACAGTCTTCGCATAGAGGAGTGACTGTTGCAAATGTGTTTTATACCAGGTAATTGAACTTAGTTTTTCGTTTTGTTTCTAAGTGAATTTCATTACAAAACATATGAAACGGTTAATGAACTTGAGAGAATAATGTTTGACTACATATAAAAATGGAGTTATTGTGAGCGAATTTAGACAAAATTCTTGTTATTTACTTGAAATTATGCAGATTTCTACGTAAGTATTCTAAAGACACGTTCCTGCAATTACGTCAACCATTAAAAATTCTAAGCTAACTACTTCAAAACAACAAACAGTAGGGGTATTCAACAGAGAAAAATTATTTTATTACAAATGGCCGGGAAATTATAATTTTAAAAAAGAAACTAAAAATTATATATGTATTAAGAAAAAAATAAATGAATTTGTACAAAAGAAAAATTTAATAAATATTATTTTTTAAGGTTCATCAATTTTACAAAAAAAAAAAAAAATTAATAAAGAGAGAAGTAATATAATGTCTTTAATACGAATTCCCCAATTACTATCTATTACCACCTGTCTTCAAAAACAAACAAAAAGCAAGTAAGAGCGCTATATTCTGCTGTGCTGCGTGTACCATCATGTAATGACCTAACCTGACAATTGTGTCCTTAATTATGGAAGTGGTCTAAGTCATATATTTTTTGTTTGAAGTTTTTATCGTTTTGCGTTTGAAAAAATAAAAAAATATTTTTGTACTGTGTATCATTTAAGTTTTGGATTTATTTAATCTCAATTACTGAAAATTTATTACGAATGTGTACTTTTGTGTGTCTTACACCGAAATTTTATTTTCGGTGACTGTAATGACTGAGACCATTTTTAGAATTAACTGATTGATCAAATAAGAAACTAAGAAAAATTTTAGTAATGTAAAAAAGTGAAAAGTAATACATTCTTATTACTACTTCAAGGCCATAAAATAAGTTTTTGTAAAACAGGAGGGATTTTTTTTTTTTTATTAACTCATAATTTATTTATTGGATCTTTCTAAAGAATGAGATCGATAAGACCCTAACACGAATAAAACGCAATAACTTTGAAACGAATTAATCCATTTTAAGGAAAATAGCGTGGTTTAACAATAAAATAACAGTAAATTAAAATATTAATGCTTTTTGTAAAAATTCAGCTTTTTTTGATGAACTGTTTCACCTTTTCCGGAATTGAGACCATGAGGGTTTTGATGGTATCCTTAGTAACTTTATTGCTGGAATAAGACCATTTCTGGGAAAAAATTTTAGTAGTATTAGCAACTTGTTTTGTATCCTTCAGCACTCTTTTGACTAAAGCCCAGTAACGTTCGATGGGCCTTAGTTCTGGACAATTAGGTGGATTTGCTTCTTTTGGCACTACCACTATAAATATTATTTGTTTCATACCATTCTGCTGCAGATTTTCTATAATGACACGACGCTAGGTCGGGCCAAAAATATGTTGACTTATTGTGTTTTCGTATGAATGGAAGCAACCTCTTCTGCAAGCACTCCTTGATGTAAATATCAGTGTTCATAATCCCAGTAGTAATAAATTTACTGCTTCTTTCTCCGCACGTGCATGTAGCTTGCCAAACTAAGTACTTCTTTGGAAACTTTGTCTTTTTTTGGAACTTAAATTGGTTATCGACATTACCTCTTCCATCGGCCATATAATAACTTCGCCCTGGGAGCTGAGAAAAGTCGGCAAGAACGTAAGTCTCATCATCCATAATACAACACTCATATTTGTTGATAAAATTTCTAAGCAGTTCTTTGGCACGACTTTTTGCATCCAAGTTTTTCTTCGAATTTCTGTCTGGCACTTTCTGAACCTTGTAGGACTTAAGGCCTTCATATCTTTTAACCTTCCTTACAAAAAAATCGAAACAGTTTGCTTTTAAGGCGGCTTTACGGTTTGAGAGGTTGGGATTTTGGTTTAGAAGACTAACAATCTTTGAAGCTAACTGTGGGTCAGTTATACCTTTTTTAGCTCCACTTCCAGCTTTCCTTTTAATACTACGACGTTCGTTATACACTTTTATCACACGCGAAACTGTTTGTCGTGACACCTTTATCTCATTTGCAATAGATTTGTAAGTACGACTGGGATTTTTTAAAAAAATTGTTATTATTTTTTCACGCACTTTTTCTTCGGAATCCATTTTCAAACAAACTAATAATCCGATTATGCTATTATTTTGTACACATAATTTGACAAGTTTTTAAATGCAAACTTGATCATAAACAGTTATATTTTTTGTGCATGAAGAAAGGTGGAATTAAAAATGTGTGTTAAGGTTTCACTGATCTCATTCTTTATATTAAGAAAATGACAATAAGTATTCAAATTTTAAATTAACTAATTTCTGAGTCTTTTGCCATTGCAATAGAGACTCCAATTTTCCTTGCATAGTGGTAATCATTCTAACGAGACCGCGAGGGCCAATGTGTCGATCCTCCTGAGTCGAGTATGTCCATTATAAGACAGCAGATTCTGTGCGAGAGGATTTGGATGAGTTTCCAATTTTCGTACATATGAGCAGAAGGTTTTTATTTCATCGCGAGCAAATGGAATATTAACGTCCTTGTGAATATTCGCGTTACTAATGTACCACGGGTCCGCAGTACTAATTCGCAATATTTTGTTTTGCCGTCTTTGTAATTTTTCTATATTAGAAGCAGAAGCTGTTCCCCATTGTTGGATTCCATAGTTCCATATTGGCTTAATGATAGCTTTGTAAAGTAGAACCTTGTAGTTTAGGTTGAGAGCAGAATGAGAACAAAGAAGCCACTGAAGTTGTAGTGTTTTGAGTTTGAGTTGCATAGACTTGGATTCGATATGTTGAGACCAGGCAAGGCGTCGATCAAGGTGTATACCAAGATATTTTATATGATTTTGATCTGGGATAGCGATGTTATTTATCTTCAGGTTAGGACAGTTTTAAGTTATTAGTGGGCATATCTGATGTATAAATTATATACATGAGAGGACCAAGTATACTACCTTGGGGAACTCCTGCTGCCATTTTTCTTGAGTCTGAGATATAGTCTTTAAACTTTACTACAAATGAACGATCCAATAAATAATTTCGCAGTAGTTTGTGGGTATTTTGGGGTAACAAAGAACCTATTTTATGTAGAAGCCCATCATGCCAGAACTTGTCAAAGGCTTGAGAAATGTCTATGAAGAGTGATGAGCAATAGTGTTTGTCCTCAAAAGCCTGTCTGATAAGATTAACTATGCGATGAACTTGTTCTATTGTGCCATGATCTTTTCGGAATCTAAATTGATGAACGGGAATGATGATGTAGAGGGATGTAGGACAGTAAACATAAGTATATCATCTTTATATTTTTCTTCGGTTAATATTTTAGTGGTTGTGTATAGTGGAAATAATCGAATATTTTCATATATTTTTGGTCTTCCTCTTAAAATATCTAAATATCTAATATCTAAAATGTGAAATTCAGTCTTCAAAAGCCGTCTAATCAATCGTCTTATATATTTAATTTTCAGTAACTTCATTCATTGGATACCAGAGTTATTGATACAATTAATAGTTTACTAAAATAATTCCAAATTTTAATTATAGAAGTGATTAAATTAATTGAAGCTATTTTTAAAGTTATAGAAATTTTAACTAATTTTTTTTTTAATTAAAACAAATCATTTTTATTTAATTACTAGTATAATTTTGATGATCAGACCAAAATCAATTAAATTTTTTGTTTAATTAATTTTTTATTCGAAATTTGTATTCATTCTTTCCTGTGTTTCAGTTGAAAATTTAGTAAAAATTACTTCGAAAAAATGTTAGCTCTTCCTTAGTTCATAAATGCACAAAAAAAATCAAACCAAAGATTTTCATAAAATGAAAACATGTGTAATAAAACATAACGGTAATATTTTCATAAAAGTTCATAACAACATGTGTTGCAGTCGTTGTCGTTACTGCCATCAGCAAATTTAAACAAATAAGAGCAGTATATTCGGCTGTGCCGAATTCTTGATACCCACCACCAATTTTGTGCACATTTGTGCAATTTTATAGCACAAAATTTGTTATTTTGTTATCAACAGTAATCGCTATGGAATAATCGCTTTATACTAAAATATGTATCACTTTCTTTGTATAACTCCGATATACTAGAATTATGTTTTCGTAAATTTAGTCTTTTAATGAAAATGGGCGTTAAAGTAGGCGTGTCAATATATTTTCTGCTAATAAATACAACTTAAATATTTCAATATAGTCCTTTGTTCTTCCACAACTTTATCCATTGAGAAATTATATGAATTTAACATAAAGCGTTATATGAGAGGTAGGCGTTAAAGAGGGCGTGTCACCTTCATTTTATGGCACAACAGTGACATTGACTAGAAAGCTATATAAGCAAAATTTCATCAGCATACGTTTTATTCTGTCGGTTTTATGAGCATTTAAATTTCATTGACAGTTGACAGACTAGGTGAAAAGTGGGCCAGTCTAGTGGATAAGTAGGTTTTGCAACAAAATTCAAAGTCCCGAAAAATCCCGGGATTTAAAATATTAAAATCTTGAATGCCGGGATTCGCAAAATTAGTCCCGATTAGCAATCCTAGTGTGAATCATATAAGAGAGACAAAAAGCACATTGATTCAGCAACAAAATAAATCTTTTCAAATAATAACCATTATAAATACATATTCTCACTTAATTTAAATTCATATTAAGTTTATTTCTTTTATTCTAACAATTATTATTTGCTGAAATATTGCCTTGAAATAACTTTAATGATATACAAAAAGATCGTCTGGCTCATGTTTTTTTCTTCTTTTTTAATTGAAGATATAAATATATATTTTTTTTTGCTGCATAAAGGCTTAAACAAAAGACGACTTTAACGAGTCACATAAATCTAGTGTCAAATATTTTATTGTTTCATTCAAACAATAATAGAATAGAAAAAAAATATGACACAATCATTTTAAAATAATTGTGGTGAAATTGAGTGGATAATGCAAATAACAAAGAAAATACGATTCAAATTGAATTTAAAGTTTAATTTAAAAACAATGGAATTAGTAATAAAATATCAAGGCAAAACAATTTTGTGTCTTAAAACTTCAATTCAGTAAAGGTAATTATATGTCACACAGTCGATATTGAGTAAAACTTGTTGCAAGAAATCTTTAAAAACTGGTCGAAAAATCTGCACAATATGAACCAAAACAATTTAAATTGGCAAAAAAAAATCAAATCTGCACAAAAAAAATTTTTTTTATTGTAAATCATTTATTGTGGCTTACGTTAATTTCTCTCTTATTCATCTTTGTAAAACATTTTTTAAATTAAATCAAATTGTAATCAGCTAAAATATTCGATATTCGTTTAAAAATTTTGAAAAACCCCCGAAGCATTTGTATTTTTGTGTTTATATCTCACTTAGTTCCAGGCCGATTTTACAGTTTTTCTCGGCAATAGTTTTCGAGGCAATGATTTGTATTAAGTGTTTTAAGAGCTGCAATAAATATATATAATAAAAAAAAATTATACTTATTTCAAATTATGTTTGCTTATAACTTCGCCGGCTATCGAAAATTTTGTTAGAATATAATAGAAGAATATAATAATAATATTATATTATATAATAAATATCATCATCTCTATAGATTAACCTGGGGCTAAAAAATTTAAATTTTTTGATCGAAAAATAGGAAAAACAGAGGCAGTCGTGTTTGTTTACTAAATCTCAGAAAGCTATGGGGCGATTGTGCTGGATTTCAAGAGCGATGTTTGCAAAAGATTGACACTACATACAGATCTGAGTAACATGTGGAGTCTTCAATCGACTCTCCTCGTCATAAGTTTTCAGAAATAATATACTTTGTGGAGTTGGAAGTCAATATTGTAGGAATTACAAACGGAATGACAAAGCTATATATACCCTTGGGCACCACAGGTGAAGGTAAAAATTTGCTTGGAGAATTCAAAAGATAGTCAACGAAACTATTATATAAAAAAGAAAAAAGAAAAATAAAAAAAAATGTTTTGTACAAATATAATAAACAACTGTTTAAACAAATGTTTTATTTTGGTCGAAAATTTTATAAAAACAACACGTATCTTTGCTGAAAATGTAACAAAAATTATAAGATTCAGCATAGTTTCAATACGCAGTTTGAACGTGAAAGTAGTTTACTCCTACTTTCCTGAAAATGATTAAATTAATTATAATTTTTAAAGTGTTAATAATTTGCCACTTAGTACTTTTAAAAGTTTCATTCGTTTCTTCGGAAATCCATTCACGCATTGTGAGCGGCACGATAACTAATAGCTCGAAAGTGTCCCATATAGTTCAAGTACGGAAAGATGGTAAATTTATCTGTGGCGGCACTTTAGTAGAAGCGCAGTATGTTCTTACTTCAGTCACTTGTGTCAAAGGTGTGCGAAAAGCACGTTTAAGCATAAATGCTGGATCTATTTATCTCGATAAACAGGGTTTAGCTATAAAAATAAGCAAAATAAAATTTCCCACAAAATACAAGAATTACAAATTGAGCATGGATGTGGCGGTACTAAAACTACGCTCTCCCATTGAAGATAAGGATATACGACCGATTGCTTTATGCAATAAACGTTGGAGTTCGGGTGACGCTGTACACATATATGGCTGGGGTGTACAAGGAGAATTCAAGAAGCATCTTTCTAATCAACTTAGAATGGTAACAGTAAAAGTGCTACCAAAAAGTGAATGTTCGCAAGTACGTACTCTTCTTGGCATAAAAAGTCTCATGTTCTGCACATCTACGGCAGATTTGAAAGATTCCTGTTATGGTGATACAGGTGGTCCTGCGATTATAAATGGGCAACTTTGTGGTCTGATATCAATGGGTCATGGCTGTGCTCGTAATAACTATCCGGGTGTCTATACTAACTTATATGCAGCACATAAATTTATAAGAAAAACTATAGATAAATTAAATTCCTCAAAAGCAACAAGCCGAGGAAACCGAAGGCGTTCTATTTCACGCTAATTTAAAATTATATTGGGCCAATTCAAAGTAAACTCTCATATTGTACTATGTCATATAATTCATATTAATATGACTAGTGACTTTGAACACCTTTTGTTAACTAATTATGTATTTAATACAAAAAAGAAGACAGAGATGACGCTGTTAAAAATTGTATGTATAAAGGAAAGAAGAAAATAGAAAATATTCTCTCTGAGAGGTGAGAAGCGAAGAAATTCTCTCTGAAAGACAGTATGGTTAAAAGTATAACATAAACAATTTCTTATACATAGGAAACAAATGTGTTAAGTCATATTATTTTTTTTGTATGGAAATTACTAACAAAAATTTTATGCATGCATAAAATAATATGAAATAGTACAAATACGACTGATATGCAACCACTTTGAATTGGCCCGTTATATTTAACATGTATTTCAAGTAATTGATTTAAAAAGAGACAAATTATTAATAAAATATACAATACATTTACAAATACCGGGGGTTCCTAAAGAAGTTTTGAATGACTTAGTTTGATATACACGTTGGTATTATAGATCAACAGTCAGTTGCAAAAACTCAATATTTAAAAATAAACTGGCGTTTAAGCATGCCCATATGATAGACTACACAATAAAAAACAATTTAAAATGCATCATCGGAATTTTTTAACCACGTCACAAATAAATAGTCAATAGTCGTCATAGGTCTTGTATATATTATTCGTCCTTACGCCTTTGTTTAATTTCAACACCTTAATGAACACACATTTAAAGTTATCTTTTGTACTAAATTAAAAAAAATTAGTGAGTGAAATAACGCTAGTCTTTCATATGCATGTATAGTATAGGCTTTTGTTTTAAAAGTTCGATGCAAATTGAAATTCTAAAAAAAATACAACAAATAGTAGATTTCATTTAAACAAAAACAAATTCATTCGAAAGTTTAGTACATGACATAAAGATTTGAAAATGATTTTGGGAATACATATGTTATTGACGAAACGCGTTCTGGACGCCTAACGGGCAACACGAACAACACGAGCTATGTTGGTTTCTAAGGCCTTAATTGTTGCTGGTTAATAAGCACCAATGACTTCACGTAGTCCCACAGACAATAATCCAGAGGTGGCATATCACACGACCTTGAAGGCCATTTAACTGATCCATATTTCAAACCTGTGCCCCCAAAAAATATTGAATAAACCTAGTTTACAGAAAATTGTCAAACAATTTCAAATACGTTATTCTTATTACTGGACTGTGCTGGAAACATTGACAACAGATAAACACAGCACATCAACCGGAGGTGCAAGAGGAAGGCAAAAAAAAAACATGCAGCAGTATTAAAATTTTACAAGAAAGAGGAAACAAATTTTATAAAAAATATAGATTGCTAAATGAAGGACGTTTTAATATGTTAGCAGCATCTTCATCACTGCGGCATGTAAAATCACGAAAAAAGTTAGACAGTGATTTAAAAAAAAATTTAATTTTTTTTGGAATAATTTTAAGTCAAAATAGTTTTGAAAAGCAACACAAAAAATCAAAAATTAAAAAAAAAAATATTTAATTTAACTTCCCATAAATTTTATTTTTTTCACAAATTTCAACTTTGATACCCCATAGGTAGGCACCTAAGAGGCGTAGAACCATTTTCGAACACTCATTTCATAGGCTGATAAACTATCTATGATAAGCATCCTTAATTTAGTTCAAAAGTTATGAATTTTGCAACGAAAAAACTTAAAACTTGCAGTCGCCATATGTTACATAGCGCCATATAATTAATTTTAGAGCAAAATATTCTTATTTGCAATATACAAAGTAACCAAGAAAATACTGCCGTTGACGACGGGTAATTATCCTGGTTATTTGTTCTGTTCATTTTTGATAAATAAATTAAGAAGAGGTTACTGATTCCTTTTTTTTACATTTTTCATATGAGTTATATCTTCGAATTTTCTTTAATCTTTTATTTGTGATCACCTATTTTCATGCATAGGAACAAACATGCGCGTTGGTGTTCATACTTATGATTATAATTGCTTGCTAGTGTTATTATTCATACTTGTCCACTAATCGACACTTATAAGAAATTACCATAAAAGAATTTTATTAATAAAAAAAAAGAGAGCGTCCCTAAAAGTATTTTTTTCGTGTTCGTGCAGAAGTTTAAATGTTTTCAGACTTAGGAAAATATTTACAGTACAGTACTTTTTCAATTGTATATGAAACTCTATGCTTTTTATAATGACTCACCAAAATATTTTCTGTTCAGAAAAGGTATGTATATACTTCATGAAATACGCCAAATATTTGTACAGTTTATTCTTTAATACTTTATTATTTAGTATTTAAGTCACACAAATGACTGGGTGGCTATGTTTGCTGACACGTGTACAACTTGTTTATTATTTCTATTTATTTTAATTTTCGTTTAACAAAATCGTTTGAGCTTATGTTCAATACTTAATCATTCCAGATAGGATGCTAGGATCTCTTAATGAAACTAAGGTAACTACGTAGACGAAGTTATAGACAGATACAGAAACAAGGCAAAGAAAACGAAAAAAGTAACAACACTAACAACAATATTAGACTATAGGGTTAGTAGTTTGCCATAAAATTATTTCAAAAGTATCATTTGTTCTTCCTCAAATAGGTCACGCATTGTGGACGGCCAGAGAACCAATTTTATTTAGGTTCGCTATTTAGTGCAAGTACGGGAAAATGGTAGATTTATCTGTGGCGACGCTTTAGTAGAAACGCAGTATGTTGTTACTGCAGCCCACATTGCAAATTCAGCAAGGATATGGCAAGGTATTAAAGTCACGTTCACCACTTAACGGTTAAGGTAAACAACCAATTTGTTTATGTTATTGACGTTGAAAATACGGTGACGATGTACAGATATACGGCTGGGGTGTGAAAAGAGATTTTGACGACTGTTTTCTAATCAAGTGAGAACTGCAACCGTAAAAGTGTAAAAAAATATGAACCTACTTAGCTTAAAAAGTTCAAGTTTCTGCACATCAACATCAGATTTCAAAGATTCCTTTTAAGGAGGTCCCGCTATTAAAAATGGACAGTTTTGTGGTGTGATACCGACCGGTCACAGATGCACTCGTTACAGCTCTCCGGGTATCTATACAAATGTATATTAAATTTATAACAAACGCTATAATGAAATTGAAGGCTTTAAATAATAACAAGATAGTTTAGGTAATTTATTGCTGATGTGTTGCAATAATTGTTTATCAAAATTAATAAATCAATATATGGTAGTTTGCAACACATGAACAAATTCCAGGAGTTCGTAAATAAAATTTCGATGGCATATTTATACACACACTTATCACGGTTTAGGTTTACAATTAATTACAGACTATTATTCAATTGGTGGTCCAAATTCAATAAACGTACGGAATTTTAATTGCAGCGTCAAAAATGATAGAACTTTTTCAAATGTACCAAAGAAGTTATAACTAAATCACCTTCCCCATTCCCGCATCAAACATCTTCTTTAAGTTCCATCTCTTCTCCTTTGCTAACAATACCGGTATTTTGGTGTTTAAACATGTGGTGGTCCATGTTTCTCTTACTCTCATTTTATATATAAAAACAGAAAACAGCAATTATTATACCCTTCACCTGTGGTGCACAAGGGTATATATAGCTTTGTCATTCCGTTTGTAATTTCTAAAATTTTCATTTCCGACCCCATAAAGTATATATTTTCTGAAAGCTTATGAATAGTGGAGTCGATTAAGCCCTGACCGTCTGCCCGTCTGTCCGTGTGTTGGTTGAAATCAACTTTTAGAAGCAACAATATGTTCTTTAGATCTGTTTATGGTATCAATATCTTGGAAATATCCAGGAATGAATTGCTATTGAAATTCAGCACAATCGCCCCATAACTTTCTGAGATATGAGCAAAAAACCACGACCACCTCGTTTTTTTTCACAATTACAACAACAACCTACATACATATTGGTTAAAGTAAACGTGGTATCGAATTCCAGCTGAGCCAAAAAAAAATTTTTTTATTTAATATATTATTTATATTTTATTATTTTTTTTTTAATTTTTTTAAAAAATTTTTAAAATTTTTTTATTTTTTTTGGATTTTTTTTTATTATTTTTTTATTTTTATTTTGAATATATTTTTTTTTTTGGGATGTTTTTTACATGTATGTACGTATTTTATATGAGATGAATGGTGATACAAACAATTGTTATTGCATGACTACACGTTGTGAAGGGTATATAAGATTCGGCACGGCCGAATATAGCACTGTTACTTGTTATTAAGTTTTGTTTATTTATTTTGCATGTGCATGTTGGGATGGGATAGTCAAATCAATCAAATCAAGTACTGTATTGGGAAAACGCAACAGCATTGTTGAAGAAACATGGCCCGCCAACAATTAAATGTACGGATGCAACATCATAAAATAGTTTCTATCAATTTGTAAAGATTTTCTAATAACGATATAATTCCATTGTTGATCTTTTATTATGATTTGACAAATTAAAGAATACGTACGTATTATATAAATTTATTTAAGAAATGCAAATATCAGATAATTTATATTTAATTTAATTAAACATATATAACACCAAGAAACACAACAGAACAAAGTTAAAGTGTATAAAATGTTCTAAACATATTCGATAAAAATAAAAAGAAGCTTTTATAGCTCATAATTAAATATATTCCACAAACTATTTAAACAAATGTTTTTGTTTTCTTTAGAGAATTGTTTTACTTGTATTTGTACAAACTGTTGACATAAATATAATAAAAATATCATAAATATCAGTTTATGTTAGCAATTTTTAGGCGAAAGTCGTTTGCAACTGTACGGAAATTTTTAGTTTGAGATGATTAGCTTAAAACAGGTTCTTAAAGTACTAATAATCTATCAATTAGTTATTGTTAAAATATTTTTTGTTTCGCCGCAAATCCTGCCACGCATTGTGGGTGGCACACCCACCAATATCACCCAGGTGCCCTATTTAGTTCAACTGCGAGAAAATGGTACATTTATCTGTGGCGGCACTTTAGTGTTAAAGCGATATGTTGTCACTGCAGCACACTGCGTTAAAGGCGTGCCCACAGGACGTTTATCTATTGTTGCTGGAGCTACTTATCTCAATCAAAAGGGTGTAACAACTAAGGTTAACAAAATAATGTTACCGAAGAACTACATCAATTACAAGTTAAGCAAGGATGTGGCGGTACTAAAGTTACGTAAACCTCTTAACGGTCAAGGTATACGAACAATTGGCTTGTGTAATAAAAGTTGGATTTCAGGAAGCAAAATACAGATATATGGTTGGGGTGTGAAAAGAGAAAATGATAAAAAAAATTCCAATCAGTTAAGAACCGCAACGGTGAAAGTGCTTAAGAGATATAAATGTTCATACATGCATCGTCGTCAGTACATATTGAGAAGTTCAATGTTCTGTGCATCTACATCAGATTTCAAGGATTCCTGTTCTGGTGACTCAGGAGGTCCCGCTATCATAAATGGGCAATTTTGTGGTGTGATAGCGGCGGGTTATGGCTGTGCTCGTCATAACTATCCGGGTATCTACACTAATGTGCTGGCGGTGCGCAAATTTATAATAAATGCTATAAAAAAATTACAGTCTTTGAAAAAGAACAACAGCAAGAAAAAAACAAAGACAAGTTAGTTTCTTTTATACATAATTTTTGCATTATTTTTAATACTAAACAATGTAAGTTTAGAAATTTTTTATTCAAAATAAGATTTGAAGATTTTTTTTTTATCTGTCACACGTCTTTTTTTAATTTATTAAATATATTTACTTATGTCAACTTGACATTATCTCAATACAAAAATAAGATTATTAAAGATAATACCATTTGTTTAGAAAAATATTGTAGGGAGACAATTTTTGTTTCACATTCGTTTGCAATAATTTTTAAAAATAATTATTTAATGGCATGTTTTTTTCTCACAACAAATATTGTCACAACATATGACAATAGAATGATACTACAATTGATTTGAATTAAAAAAAAAAGTGATTAAATAACTTTTATTTATTTATAATAAAAAATATTATATATTTTTCGTCACATATTTGCTGTTTCAGTCGTTTAAAATTTCTGGAATAAACAGAATATATTTTAATAAATAATAAAAATATTAATGATTTTAGTTTACTTTGTCAATATTTCGTACTGTAGCCTTTGTTTCAAGTACCGCTTGACATCTACGGGGCATGCTTTCAATTAAATTTTGGCAACGCTTATTGGGAATCGAGTACCAAGCATTATGTATTCCAGTCCAAAGAGCATCCAAGTTTCTGTACTTATATTGAGCAATTGTATATTTTACATCGTTCCAGAGGTTTTCAATTGGGTTCAGGTCGGGACTTTGAGCTGGCCAGTCTAAAACGTTAATGCTTTCGTTAGAAAACCATTCCTTTACAAGCTTCGACGTGTGTTTGGGATCATTATCCTGCATAAAAGTGTATGAAACTGGCATGTGTTCAAAAGCATAAGGCTCCATTTGGTTCTTGAGAATGTCCAAGTATTGATAGCGATCCATTTTTCCATTAATTTTCACAATGGGGCCCACACCGTGCCATGAAAATGATCCCCTTACCATTACACTTCCTCCACCATGTTTCACCGTTTTTTGAGTGTATCGTGGATTCAATGCCTGGCATTTTGGGCGATGAACAAACACTCTACCATCCGGTCCCATACGATTTACCTTAGTTTCATCACTCCAAAGTATTTTTTTTCTAGAATGAGAGGTCTTTATAATTGTGGGTGCGAGCAAACAAGAAACGCTGGGCAATATTTTTTTTTGATAGAAGTGGTTTCTTCCGGCTTTCGCGTCCAAACAACTGTGCATCATTCAGGCGTCTTCGTATGAGCCTGTTTAATACATTTAATCCAAATTCATGTTTAATTTCATTCGCAATATCCCGTTGATAAGAAAGGATCCTTCTTAGACTTTCGAAATATAACACGGTCCACTACTTTTGTTGTTTTTTTGGCACGTGGGTTATGTTTATTTTATTCTATTGCACTCATTGAGTTTGTTTCCGTGGTAATAATCACATTATAAACCAATTTTCGGGAGTGATGCAAATTTTCTGCAATTTCAGCCGGTTTTTTCCATCTTTCCACATGTTGATAATAATACGTCTTTCCTCAGGCGTGCAATCTTTTCCAAGTTCCATTTTTTGCAAAAATTATATTAAGTAACACAAATTTAAACAAATTTAACTTACGAAAGAATTTATTTATTTTTACGCAAAAAAAAACTGTTACGCGAATTGTGCTAATCTGCTGTCCAAGTCAAACGCATATAATAACACAAAACAACAATTAAAGCGAAAAAGAATGTATTATAACGGTAATAATTTTTGTTATACAGAAGCATTTTTTTTTTTGTGCAACAGTGCAGACCAAAACAATTGGTCTTATTAGAAAAAAATATATTAAAAACAACACAGTCAAAATTTATAGGGATTTTGTGCTAATTTAATGTCCATGTATGTAGCTGGTCTTATAAAACTTTTGCAGAATATAATTAATGACAGTTAGGTTCAATATTTAGATAACGCATTTAGAGAGCTTCGTCACATAGACTTACAAATTGAGTAGTTGTTACTATGAAACGCTTTTGCACCCAATTTCATAAATTAGTAGAGCAGGTAGTGAGCTTATTTTTCCAACGTTGTCGAAATTTATTCGTCAGATAAATTCCAGTTCGTAGAGAAATTTTTATTTATATTTTTTAAATATAAAGTTTGACATTTCACAAAAATGTACGAAGACAGAATTGTTTTTTATCTATGGGCTTTTTTTGAGAAAACAAGTTTTTGTAAGCATTTTGAACAAAAAATATTATTAAATTTTTACATAACTCAATATAAAAAAAAAACCTAAATTTTTGGAACTATATAAATTCTGCCCGATTATGTCTAGGCTTCTATTATAGTATCAAAAAATCTGTAGGAATTTTCCCCTACTTTTGGCGACACTGACTACAGCTAATATTTTTGTTTTTCTTAAACATAATGGTTAAAAATGCGTACGTGTGTACGTAAACGATCTCAAGTCAACATGCTGGAACCAAGCCTACGCAGCCGAATTTGTTTACAAGCAGCTAGTACTGTTTTAGCTGGTAGATAAAAAATTATTTTTTTTTTTTCAATTAAAAAACAATTTTAAACTTATTTTCATACCCTAAAACGCTAATAAGAAATAGCTAATCACCCAACTACTAAATTTAAATTGCACCGAAATCTAGTAAATTTTGATAAAAACTGCCTCAAGATAAAAGAAAAATTAATGTAGCCCTTTGCCTTTTTTAGCAATTCTTAATTTTTTTTAGCCTTTCCGGACCTTTTTGAGCAATGTTATAGATATTTAAAAATGTCTAATCAAAAATATTTTAATTAAGTTGCTCGTATTAATGTATGCGAAAAATCGCTGCAAATATAAAAATTTCATGGTAAGCGAAGCAACAGTGGTGTTTTCAGTCTATTCATTTTGCTTCCAAATTACATTTATAAACGTTTATGGTTCCGTTACGTGTTTTAAGAACAGCTGTTTGTGTTTATCGTACGTATATTATTCGGTTTAACCGGTTTTTTATTCATAAGGTGACAACAAGCAACAAAACTTGCAAAATCAATAAAAAAAAATATAATCCCAAAACTTTTCCAAAGAGTAACCTAATAATTAAACTTAAAGAATGGGCAAGCGAATGCAAAAGACCCAGAAAAACATTTTGCAAATATTGTAAACAGAAAATAAACGCTAAATTTTATATAAATTTTTTTGTTTGTGTGAGCAGCAAAACAGGTCTGTATTAAATGTGAAAACATCTGTAAATGAATAATTAGTTCGTTGAACGGAAAAAATTGCTGTTTTTTGCGATAGTGTGGCGTAAGAGCAGTCAACTTCGACTCATTATCGTGCCCAATAATTGAACATCAACATTGTCATTGAAAATTTGGACCATCGACTGCAGGTTTGACGCCGAGGTCGCGGCAGCCATTTGGCCGATATGTTGTTTCATACATAATTGAATCATACCAACATTATTATAACAAGTAACAGCGCTATATTCGGCCGTGCCGAATCTTATATACCCTTCACAACGTGTAGTCATGCAATAACAGTAGTTTGTATCACCATTCCAAATGCTATACGTACATACATATAAAAAACATACATATATAAAAGCATCCCATTGTAATATTATAAATTTACGTATGTATGTTAAAAAAAAAATTTTAAAAAAAATTTTAAAAAAATTAAAAAAAAAATTTAAAAAAAAAAATTTTTTTTTAAATAATTAAAATATATATAAATATAAAACAAAAAAAAAATAAAAAAAAAATATTTAAAAAAAAAATAATAAAAATATAAATCATATATTAGATATAAAATAAAAAAAAAATATAAAAAAAATTTTTTTTTTGGCTCAGCTGGGATTCGATGCCACGTTTTCTCTAACCAGTATACACGTTTGTATGTATGTATGTTGTTGTAATGTTGTTTTTGTGAAAAAAAAATCGAGGTGGTCGTGGGTTTTTGCTCATATCTCAGTTGTTTATGTACCGATGTTTCTGATTTTCAATACCGATCTACTCCCGAATATTTCTGATATTTTAATACCTCACCCGAGTCCAAGCGATGTCGGGGGGCTTCAAAAAGTTGATTTCAACATACACACGTCAGACGCACAGACGGACAGACTGACAGGGCTTAATCGACTCCCCTATTCATAAGCTTTCAGAAAATATATACTTTATGGGGTCGGAAATCAAAATTGTAGAAATTTCACACGGAATGACAAACCTATATATACCCTTTTTCACTGTGTGAAGGGTATAATAAAAATAAATGACAATAATTTCCTAAATAACTTGTGTTTTATTCAAAATCAACAAAATTAACTTAAAAAACAAAATTCATAATCATATTTCATGTTCTTGTCTTTTTGTCATTTGGGTACCTCGCTTACCTGCACAACAGCATTTTAAACTTTAGTTAAATATGAATTAAAATTAATTGAAAATTTTAACTTTGACTACAAGTCAATATTTAATTGTAGTTATTTTTTAACAACTTTCCTTTGTATTTTAACTAATTTTCTTTTTTTTTATAATTTTAAGAAATACTCTTTTAATAAAGTAGATTAGTGACAGCAATTGTGCTGTCATAATTTTCTGAGTAAATTTAAAAAAATTCTTCAAATTTTTAGCTGTTTTTACAGAAAATTTTTATGACATACGATTTAATTGTAATAAATTCAATAGAAAAGGTTTCCTTTAAATTTAAATACTTCAAAAGGTGGAATTAATTCAACCCCCGGAAAACTACTAATAATATAACTGCCCCTTGGATACAATTTTTAAATTGCAATGAACATTCTGCGGAAAAAATATTTTATTGCCAGAAGACTTTAACACAATAACTATGTCTTCAACTTGTGAGTTTTGGCCTTAAATGGAGGGAAAAGTGTTGTTATATATGTAATGTTATGAGAAATTTCAACATTTAAAAAATTAGAAGCAAAAAATTTTTGTGCTTATTATATTTGTACAAGTGTTTTACTTTAATTTAGAAGTAAATTTTGTTTTTTTTTTTAATTTAAATTTCACAGGTCACAACATAATTTAACGATGTTTAGACATACAGACATACATACATACATACATACATACATACATACATACATACATACATACATACATACATACATACATACATACATACATACATACATACATACATACATACATACATACATACATACATACATACATACATACATACATACATACATACATACATACATACATACATACATACATACATACATACATACATACATACATAAACGTACATTTGATTTAATAGAAAACAAGCCTATTTTGTTCTTGATGTCATAAGAAGCACGCAATATTTTTATTTGACAAATTCTTTTTAAATTAATCAAAATGTTATGATCAGAACACTTCATACCAGTAACTTAAAAACTAAGGTTGTTGTTTAAAGCTGGCAAAGAATTTTTACCGCAAAATGGTAAAATCAAAAAAGATTGTGAAAGTGTTTATAATTTTCTATTTAGTTTTTTTAAAGTTTTCTTCGGTTTATACTAAAATTCAACCACGCATTAAGGGCGGCACACCCACCAATATTACTAAAGCTCTTTATTTAGTGCAATTGCTGGAAGATGGCACAGTTATGTGCAGCGGAACTCTAATTCATCGGGAATTTGTTGTCACGGCTGCGCATTGCGTTCATGGCGTGCGAACTAGAAAATTGTCCATAGTGGCTGGAGTTACTTATAATGGTCAAGAGGGTAAAACGGCTAGGGTTAAAAGAAAAAAGTTGCCTGAAAATTACAAAAATTACAAAGAGAGTATGGATGTGGCGGTATTACAACTGGATTCTCCAGTTGCAGGTCAATATATAGCACCAATTGGTTTATGTAATAGATATTGGAATCCGGGCGACGATTTGCATATTTATGGCTGGGGCGCATTAAGTAGTAGTGGAGAATACTATCCTAAACAATTACAAACATTAACTATGAAAGTGCTAGATAATTATAATTGTTCGTTGTTGCTGCATAGCCTCTTTAAATATCGCGAATTTATGCTCTGTACAGAACCATCACAATCTAATTTCTGTTATGGTGATTCTGGAGGTCCGGCAATTATAAATATGCAATTTTGTGGTGTGATATCGGCGAGTTTCGGATGTGGTAGTTCCGACTATCCAAGTATATTCACGAACGTGATAGCGGCACGTGATTTTGTAATAGGCACAGTAGAAAAGTTGTTGACGAAGAAGATAAAGAAGAAGAAAGAGAAAAATCAGAAGAAAAAATCTAAGAAGAAAAACAAAAAGAGAAAGAAAAACAAAAAGGGAAATAAAAACAAAAAGGGGAAGAAAAACAAAAAGAAGGGAAAGAAAACCAAAAACAAGGCAAATAACCCCAAGAATGAGGCAAAGTAAACGAATAACAAGTCATCTATTTGAATTTTTTACTTAACTTAATTTTAATAAAATGTATTTCGAGAAAATTTTTTAATAAACAATCTATTATTTTATTTATTTATTTTATATATATTTATTTATTATACCCTTCACACAGTGAAAAAGGGTATATATAGGTTTGTCATACCGTGTGAAATTTCTAAAATATTGACTTCCAACTCCACAAAGTATATTTTTTCTGAAAGCTTATGAATAGGGGATTCAATTAAGCTCTGTCAGTCTGTCCGTGTGTATGTTGAAACTTTTTGAAGCCCCCCGACATCGCTTGGACCCGGGTGAGGTATTAAAATATCAGAAATATTCGGGAGTAGATCGGTATGGAAAATCAGAAACATCGGTACATAAACAACTGAGATATGAGCAAAAACCCACCACCACCTCAATTTTTTTTCACAAAAACAACATTACAACAACATACATACATATAAACGTGTATACTGGTTAGAGAAAACGTGGCATCGAGTCCCAGAGCCAAAAAAAAAATTTTTTTATATTTTTTTTTTTAATTTTTTTTTAAAATTTTTTTTTTATTTTTTTTTATTTAATATATTATTTATATTTTTATTATATGTTTTTTTTTTTAATTTTTTTTATTTTTTTAAATTTTTTTTTTATTTATTTTTTTTTTGTTTTATATTTATTATATATATTTTTAATTTTTTTTTATTTTTTTTTTATTTTTTTTTTATTTTTTTAATTTTTTTTTTAACATAAATTTATAATTTTATATAGTTGTACACACAGTCTTAAGAAGTTTAAGATTTAAAAATATTTAAAAACAAGTAACAGTGCTATATTCGGCCGTGCCGAATCTCATATACCCTTCACAACGTGTAGTCATGCAATAACAATTGTTTGTATCACCATTCATCTCATATAAAATACGTGCATACGTACACGTTAGAATAAATGTGGCATCGAATCCCAGCTGAGCCAAAAAAAATTTATTTTATTTTATTTAATATATTATTTATATTTTATTATTTTTTTTATATTTTTTTTAAATTTTTTTTTTTAGTTTTTTTTGTTATTTTTTTCATATTTTTAATATTTTTTTTTTTAAATTTTTTTTTTTTTTAATTTTTTTTGTTTGGTATGTTTTTTACATGTATGTATGTATGTATGTTGTTGTTGTAATTGTGAAAAAAAATTAGGTGGTCATGGTTTTTTGCTCATATCTCAGAAAGTTATTGGGCGATTGTGCTGAATTTCAATAGCGATTCATTCCTGGATATTTCCAAGAGATTGATACCATATACAGATCTGCGGAACATATAGTTGCTTCTAAAAGTTGATTTCAACCAACACACGGACAGACGGACAGACGGTCAGGGCTTAATCGACTCCTCTATTCATAAGCTTTCAGAAAATATATATGTATGTACTTTATGGGGTCGGAAATGAAAATTGTAGAAATTACAAACGGAATGACAAAGCTATATATACCCTTGTGCACCACTGGTGCAGGGTATAAAAACAGATGTTGGTAAATTTCGTACTAACTCAGTGTTATATGAAAGACATGAATAAATTAGAACAAATAATTCTATGTTTCAATTTTCAATAAAATACTGAGTTAAATAGTTGATATTTACACACAACATTTGTAGTTCTGATCAAAAGAGTGCTGATGATGAAACCGTAGCTGGTTTCGAAAATGCATTCCACTCAGCTAGTATCGGATAACTAACTTTTCCTAGATATTCTGTCATTATCACATAGAACTTATAGCCTAATATAAAATATAATACAAATACAAATGATTTAATTTCACTTGGAATGCAGAACATGTGTGATTTTTTTTATTGGATACTTATAATTTTATTGATAGCTAAAATATACAATATTGTACAAACATACGCTTAACACAAATCTTGCAAAAATTAGCATTTATAATGAAATACGCAAAAACATACAGTAACCAAGTAAGAGCGCTATATTTGGTCGTGCCGAATCTGATAATACCCCTCACCGTCATATACCTATTAATACATATGTAGGTATATGTACCTAATCGCAGCTAATCCAAAATTTAAGATTTTATGTAATAAGTCATTTTCTTTATTATTTTTGACGACATCTTTGATTTTAAATTTTTACATAGTTACTTAACTGTGTTCTATTAGTAAAGCCCTTTAATTTGACACCCATATTGTTGTAGTTAACAAGATTGGTTCCGCCATTCTGTTTCAGACGCCATCTTGGCTTTTACACATTTTTAATAGTTTACCACATTGTAATGGTCAAGCGCTTTTATTTGATACTGTTGGTGTTCAAGGGCACAAAGCCATAACTACTATTTTTGACTCATATATTCACCATTTAATGTAGGACGCCATTTTGGATTTATTCATTTCATAGCTAACTATAATTAAATACACAATCCCTTTCATTTGATTCCCATATTGGCTCCTTCGGTTGTATAGAAACTAAAAAATATCTATTTTCGTTTCTAGATTTTAGGAAAAACACCGAAGTACTTGTACTTTTGAACTAGTTTCTGTCTTCAGCGAGCTATAAAAAAGATCACATAACGACAGATTTGTATAATAGTTTACCAAACATACTAAAATGTTAAATACTTTAAATAAATTCCTTTGTTTGCAATTTTACAGAGTCGAACGCTATTTTTAGCTAGTAAAAATGAAAACGTGTGAAAGTAAACGTACTTAAATCAACCTGGTAACAACATGCCATATAAAAACAAAATTTTTATTTAAAAATTCTGTTTTTGGTGCTAGGCAGAATATGCTTTTTTAAATAAAAAAAATTGCGAGTAAAATAGTTTGGAATAAATTTTACACCCTACATTACTATAGATAACCAAAAAAAAAAAACATAATTTGTTTGCAACAAACTGTAAAGAAAAAAAAAATAATTAATAAAATTTTTTTAATGCCGAAAATAGAAATAAAATCTTAACTCAATTTTTGATGCAAAACTACCCTTGCAAGTCGTGCAGACTGTGTCTAGCAAACAATTTAACTTTTGCACGACTACAAGAACAAATTATATTAAAGCGCAATTTGCATCACTTGAGCAAATGTGCGCAGTGAAAACCCAGTGCAAAGTAATGTCACACAAATTTGCACAACAGAAACATAATTTACTTACTTTCAGGATTTAAAATCTCCAAAATTTCAATTTCATCATGGCATTTTTTACCACAAAAAAATTTATGATATTAAATTTTTTCCCTGATTTAGGCATAGTAATTTTTTTAAAATTTAAAGAACATATTAAAACACAAAATCTTACTTATTATTTCAAATACCTAAAAAAATTGCTGTTGTCTAAGTTTGCACCACACATGAAAAATGCACTCACGTTTGGTAGCAAGAAATTAGTGCATATTTGCACTAATTGTAAAAATGTTACCAAGAGTGAATTCCGCTAAAATATTTCAATTGAAAAAGCTTTTATATTTCTTCTTCTTCATTAATCTACTAATAAAATAAATGTGAATGTTTGTATGTTTTGATAAATTAAGTCAAATTTATAGTGTACAAGTGTACCTTGACGGAAACAGTTTTAAGTTGATTTGTCAAATGTTAATATATTTATGTTTCATAGAGAAAAAATTTAATTTGATATAAAATTAAATAAATAACTTTTACTTTGATATGAGTCCCTTATATAAATTTTGGGATGATATAAGTCCCCTTATATAAATTTTGCGATGATAGGTTTATAACTCCATTTGAAATCTACACTACAGAAAATCTATTAAAAAAAATATACTTTTTCTAAAAAGTACATGATTTTGGGATAGAAATAAAATTCAGCTCATCTTACGATCAGAAGGCTTAAATGTCTACAATTACTTAGCTTGTGACTTAAGGCTTAACAAGATGTAAAAAGTGCCGCTTCGAAAAATAATATGATTGGACTAACTTAAAGTACTATTACGAGAAATGTCTATATAAAAACAAATACTTCATGCTAAGAAAAAAAACAAAATAAGCCACAATTTGAACAAGTGTTTTATATTCAGTTAATGAAAATATCTATGAAATTTAAGGGGGTTCAAAACCACCACAAACAAATTTATCTTACAATTATAAAAATAAAACACAATTGCGAAAGTGCTAATAACTATTGACTTATTTTAATTATCTTTGGTTTATCCTAAAACTTAAACACACATTGTCGCCGGCACAACCAGCAATATTACTCTAGATCTCTATTTAAAGCAATTGTGGAGTAACTGAAGCGTCTTGCCTGAATCAGATGGGTGTAGGAGCTAAGTTCCAAAGCAAAAGTATACATAAAAACTACGTTTATCCCACAACAACCAAGAATATGTCATCGTTATAATTTTGTTTATTAGTTGAGGTCAGCATACTCGTATAGAAGTGATTGATTTATGTAAGGTTACATTGGCCTTCGAGGTATGACGTACATTTATATACGGCTGGGGCTCAACGAATGAAGCTCATGAGTATTATCCGAATATGAGAACATCAATCTTGAAATTCTTAAAAAATCTTAAATGTGGTCGCTACTGCAAAAGATGCTACCTGTTATTGGGATTCAGGAAAACAACTATTATAAATGGCGACTGTCAATTATTATTTATAAGTACATATATTTAATTATAAGTTGATGACATCAAATTACTAATTATATGTAATTGGCAATTGACGTTTATCAATTACCAATTACATTTAATGGGTAAAATGTAATTTAAATTTAAAGAAATTGATAAAAAATTAATATAAGTACTTTAAAAGTATTTATTAGCAACAATGTAATGATTACAAAACACGTACATTTATATAAATATACAAAATAATTAAAAAAAGCTATTGGAACCCAAATATGTATGTTATTATTAATAAATAAATAAAATAACATCACTCGCTTAGGCAGTCATGTGTTGTGGGAGTTAAAACCCTTTATATTATTTCACGCCCAGAATTAATTTTTTTAAACTTGACTAATAAAGTTTATAGTTATAAATCAAGTACTTTAGAAACCATAATATTTTATTTATGTACCTAAACTATTGAATAGGTACTATTAAGTCAATGAAATAGTTATCTGCCTATAATCCTAATACATTTGAAAAATTGGAGAATGACTGATGCACTGAATGATTCATCATCTAACGCAAACGCTAGATCTCAATAACATTATTAATAAGAATTTATGAAAGTATGTCAAAGCCCCCCATTTAAATTTATATAAAAAGCAGACAAAATTTGGTTTTTATTTTGTTTAATTTATGTTTACAGTATTTGCTTTCTTGCAAAAAAAAACTTGTTTTATTTCGATTCTAAGTCCCAGGCTTTGCTTTTGTTTTCGTTTAAAAATTAAAAAAATATTAAAAATGTAATTAGCATTACATGGTACTCGCGATAATATGAACAAAGCAAATATGAAAACTTTATTTTTTCCATTTAACAGTAAATTTTTGATATTTTTTAAACGGGTTTTATCTACAGTTTCAAAATCTAAATCAACCGGGTAGTGGTGAAGCTCTGATTTAACTGCATAATAATATGGGGATTTCCATAATGCTGTTTGTTTTTAAATTGTCGTCAGTTGACAATAAATTATTTATTATAATTTTCTTACATTCGCGTTTTAGTTTAGTGCCCTTCACACAGTGAGAAAGGGTATATATAGGTTTGTTATTCCGTGTGAAATTTTTACAATTTTCATTTCCGACCCCATAAAGTATATACATATTTTCTGAAAGCTTATGAATAAGGGAGTCGATTAGGCTTTGTCAGTCTGTCCGTCTGTCCGTGTGTATGTTGAAATTAACTTGTTAAAGCCCCCCGACATCGCCTGGACCCGGGAAAGGTATTAAAAATACAGAAATATTTCATGAGTAGATCGGTATTGAAAATCAGAAACGTCGGTACATAAACAACTGAGATATATGAAAAACCCACGGCCACCTTGTTTTTTTTTAATACAAAAACAACATACAAACATACAGACGTGGTATACTGGTAAGAATAAACGTGGCATCAAACCCCAGCAGAGTCCAAAAAAAATTTTTTTTATTTGTTTTTTTATTTTATATATTATTTGTATTTTTATTATTTTTTTTTTTAATTTTTTTTATTTTTTCTTATTTGTTTTTTAAATATTTTTAATTTTTTTTTTTATTTTATATTTATTATTTTTTTTAATTTTTTTTTTTTATTTTATATTTATTATTTTTTTTAATTTTTTTTTTTTAATTTTAATATCTTTTTTTATTTTTTTGTTTTATTTTTTTAATTTTTTTTTTATACTTTTTTTACTACACATACGTAATTTTATAATTTTACAATGGGATGTTTTTTCAATTGTATGTTTTTTATATGTAGGTACGTATTTCGTATGAGATGAATAGTGATACAAACAATTGTTTTTGCGCAACTACACGTTGTGAAGGGTATATAAGATTCGGCGCGGCCGAATATAGCACTCTTACTTGTTGTAATTTTTTTTGTAAGAAATAAACATCAATCAAATGGCATCATTTGTGTTAACTCTCACTTTCAATTAAAAAACTCTCATAACATATTATTGTTTTTTAGAATTCTACTTTTAACTGCTACTCGATGAGATCATGACCGAAATTACGAATTAAACAGAGGCTACAGAAATAGAGATAAACCACAAAAAATCCAATAAAAATATGCAAACAAAATAACATAAAAAGCGTTTACTAAAAAAATAGAAAATCAACAAGAAAGAAAGAAACTCAAACAATGTTAAGTTTACATATGTAAGTATGTACATGCGTTCATATACAAATTTACATTGTACAATTATTTATTTTAGTTACAAAAACATGTGTACATACATATGTACTGCTTTTGTGAGAATATATTTGAAGACAAAGACAAAAATAAAAAAAATTAAAACTTGTTAGACAAGTTACCAGATGGTAAAGTTAACGTGAACTAGTGTTGCCAAGTGTCGATGCATGAAAGAACTTAAAACTCATAACTTCTTTTAAGTGACTTTAACAAATCGAAACGCAAATGTACGCAAGCATCGCTACTGATGGCTTTTTGTATTTATTATACAATATTTCTACAATATTTATTTGCGACCCTATGAAGTATTTATGTATCTTCTGAATCCTTATAGATAGAGGAATTAATTTAGCCAATTCCATCTGTGTATGCTGACTTCAGACTCTTATATGATATCAATTTATCAGATATGCTTGCAAAAATTTTGTTATTGCATTATGTGAAAACATTACATGCTAAGATATAAGTGAAAAAAGACGATTGCTTTTGTTTTTTTGTTTTGCAGAAACAAATATTATGCAACTCATAATGAACTTATTACATTAACACATAATCTTGATTACCAATAAAAAAAAATCGGTAAAAAAAATTTCTTTTTTTAATGTCAATTGAAAGTTTTCGTCTCTGTTGCACTATACTATTGGCAATTATGGTCATTACAATATGGTACAAACTGCGCTAAAATCAGCAAACCCGAATATATAGGAATTATTTGTTTTTTTGTTTAGTTCGCCTTAAAACTATCTGATACGTTCTTTGGCTTGTTTTCAAAGAGATTTGTGCAAAAGGTATTAATATCAAGATATATATTATTTTATTTAACTTAAGTCTCCGTTGCTATAGCTATATATACCTAAATATAGTTTCATACATTTATGTATTTTCAAAATCTTTAAATAAATAAATAAAAAAAAATGATTTTTTTTTAAACGTAAATGATCACACTTTATTTACTGACTAATGAAAAATTCTTTAGAAATATTTTTTTTTTTAATTAATATTACATGGCAACACTTATTTCAATAGAGAAACGATGTCAACAAAATCAACAATAAACAACACTAGCTGCCGGCCGGTAAAACAGCTAATGATTATGATCATCATCAAACCGTAAACCGTAAATAGCAATTTAATTTGTTTTTGTTTGTCATTTATTATTAGCACGTTTATTTAACGTTTATTATGCAGTGTTACATCAAATGACATGCATACACACATGATGTTACATTGATAAATATACAACAAAATCAACAGCTTTTTTTATTTGTGCATGATTTGGTAGCTTGATTTTTTTGGTAGAATATGATTATTTCTATTTCAAAAACACAAAGTTCAAATAAATTGCCCACAAATATGCTATTAAAAATAGGTATATTTTAAATATAAATGTTCTTAACATTTTTCATTAAAATTTTATGTAAAAGAGCTCTGTTTTTACACTTGAAACAATAAACTATAGTAAATAGCATACAATACAATTGACAAAGTAAAGTAAGGTAACGCTATAGAGGACTGTGTAAAATGGTTGACATTTAGAAGTCTGTTCTAGTGACCCTTTTTTAATGTTAACACACTTAAAATATTAAATACGAATGTATCGTAAAAACTGTTTTTATGATAAATAAGGTTTAACTTTAATAAAGTTTACATTTTTAGCACTTTTATTTTACCTTCTTTTTATTTAAAAATAAATTCTTTTGCTACTTCAATCATTAAATTAATATTTCGTAGGCTTTGTTTGATCCGTTTTTTAGAAAAATTTGGTAGGAAAATTATTTTCGTTGTAGCACCCTAAATATAATCCCAATCAGGGATTCCCGGGATTTTTTTTAATATAAAAAAACAAGTAAGAGGGCATACAAGAAACACACAATAAAACAATATATTCACGAAACATGATTGCGCTCTTTTTTAATAATGGTTTATTATGGTTGTGTTTAATTAACACCTAGATGGTTGTAAAACTTTTTGGTGGTTTGGCTTTATATAAAAAAAACTTATTATATACTGTTTACTGTTAACACTGTTTTTATGTTGTTTTAAATGAGTTATATATTTTCTTATTCATATTTTAACTATTTGCTGTTTATAATTTTTTGTTGCAGGTTTGTGAAAAACACAGACATAAGCAGTTTTCCCTTATTGCCACAGATATATTGCACAATGACAAATTTTTCATTTCAGATATTTTAAAGGTGTTTTCTGGACTTCGGACCAAAAATAAACCGTCCAGTTATGGACGTTTTAATCGAATTGTGAGAGAAAAAAAAAGTTATCATCACATGTTTAAAAATGCAAGATGTATTTTCAAAACAAGGTACTGACACTCAAACGAACACAATTTTTCATACAAATAAAGTGATTCTGAGTGAATAGGTGATGGGATCACTTTTTGTTTTTGTTTCCCGGCATAATTTCAGCAAAGAGACATTTTATTTATATCACTTTACTTAAAGAAAAATTTAACAAGAAGATTCCAAATATTTTTTATATTTTTAGGATGCCCACATAAGCGTATTTGGTATCTATGTAATGTACATATATTTTTCATCAAAACAGTGTTAATTTTTGATCTAACGAACGATATAATTCCAGTCCCATTCGTTATATAGATAAATTCGTTATATAGCGAAGTTTTTTTTTCTAACTTTTTCCTCTTATCAAACAAAAAATGATTCGATAAAAAATAAAAATATTTTTAATAAAATTTTTATTTACAACTAAGTTACTATTACACCGAAGCTTGTACTTTTTAATTTAGAACAAAAGTTATAGTTTTAGAACTATCATTGAAATATCTTTAATCCTAGAGTTTGACTGGCACAACTTTTTCCCCCACTCTCATGACTAAAGAGGCGCAATATTCGTCACTTTATCGTCAGATGCTATTATTTTTCAATGGCAATTCGGCTATGACTTGTATGAGCTTAACAGTGTAAATGGGCCCAAAATAAGATTTTCGTTGATTGCGATTTTCATAAGCGAATAATGTTTAACGATGAAGATCACTTTAAATTAAAGGGACACGTCGCATTTTGAGTGATGATAACCCTAAATTGTCTACTGAGACACATTTACAGCCAGAAAAACTGACTGTTTGGCGTGCTTTATGGGCTGGTGGAATTTTTTGGTCTGTACTTCCTTAAAAACGATGCTGGTCAGAACATTACCGTCAATTGTGATCGCTATAGAGACATGATTACTGACTTTGTCGTTTATCAATTATCAAAAATGATGGGCAGCAGCTTTGGTTTCAACAAGACGGCGCAACATGTCACACAGCACGTGCCACAATTGACTTAATCAAGGAAACATTTGGTAACCGCATAGTTTCACGTTTCGTACCAGTAAATTAGCCTCCATCATCGTACGATTTAATGTCGCTAGATATGTCGCGCGATTACGCCATACCCGCAATTTTTTTTATAAAAACGTCTTTTTGTATCCTAAACTTATCTTCAATATTTTCTCGAGCATTAGCATGAAAATTTGATGAAATTTGATTTTAATTTTCGTGCCCTATTTTTGATTTCTAATTTTTTTGCATGACTCCTTTTTGGAACTTTAGTTTTTTTTTTATACCCTTCACCTGTGGTGCACAAGGGTATATATAGCTTTGTCATTCCGTTTGTAATTTCTACAATTTTCATTTCCGACCCCATAAAGTATATATTTTCTGAAAGCTTTTGAATAGAGAAGTCGATTAAGCCCTGACCGTCTGCCCGTCTGTCCGTGTGTTGGTTGAAATCAACTTTTAGAAGCAACTATATGTTCCTCAGATCTGTATATGGTATCAATCTCTTGGAAATATCCAGGAATGAATCGCTATTGAAATTCAGCACAATCGCCCCATAACTTTCTGAGATATGAGCAAAAAACCACGACCACCTCGTTTTTTTTCACAATTACAACAACAACATACATACATACATACATACATACATGTAAAAAACATACCAAACAAAAAAAAATTAAAAAAAAAATATTAAAAATAAGAAAAAAATAATAAAAAAATTACAAAAAAAAAAATTTTAACAAAATTTAAAAAAAAATTTAAAAAAATTTTTTAAAAAAATTTAAAAAAAAATATAAAAAAAAATAATAAAATATAAATAATATATTAAATAAAATAAAATAAAATTTTTTTGGCTCAGCTGGGATTCGATGCCACATTTATTCTAACGTGTACGTATGCACGTATTTTATATGAGATGAATGGTGATACAAACAATTGTTATTGCATGACTACACGTTGTGAAGGGTATATAAGATTCGGCACGGCCGAATATAGCACTGTTACTTGTTTTAATTTTTAATAATTTTAACACGCACTTTCTTTTAGTCACATATTTTGATTGAACTTGCAACAAATCAACATGGTTGTCATTCAAAATAAGAACTGACATATTTTTCAAAAATAACTGGATCAAAAAAAATTTTAATTGTGCTTTCGAAAAAAGTTAAGAGGCAAACCGATCACACTCCTTATTCTTTAACTACTACCGAAAAAAAATTTTTTACTTCCAAACTATTTTTAATTAAATCCACAGTTTTTAATAACAAATTTAAGTTGTTTTGCATAAAATGCAAATCTTTATAAAACCTTTGTCGAAAAAAAAAAACAAATTTTATGTGTAATAAAAGAAAACATGTAACATCTCGAATGGCCTAAAAGGCACTAGAGTCCCTAATTTTAAATGATTTCCATTTTAATGTTTTATGTTTGTAAATTTTATAATTATATCTTTACAAACCAAAAGGTACTAAACAAACATAATAATGCTAAGGGTAACAATAATATTGAGGACATTAATAAAAATTGATGTAAAGGACAGCTATAAAGTAATCAAACATATGGACAGGGAAAAACAAATAGTAAAAGAGTAAAGTAGAAGCTAAAACTACTTTCACTAGAATAACATTATGTGCTTAAGGGTACGCACGTCAACAACATAATCGCATGCACTTAAAAGCTTAAGACTTAAGAAAGGAGCATAAACAAAACCTACATACATACATGCACATACACAGCCACACACACAAATGAGAATAAAAAAGCAGAAAGAAAAAAAAAACAAAAGTATTATAGCAACAACAAGTAGCAGCATAAATCAGCTAACAACATACATCAAAATAAAAACAAAAAGGTTGTTGCAATTTCTTTACATACACTTCCACATAATAGATTAAAAAGATAAATCCCCCCAAGATTATACGTACAGAAACACACACAATTACAACAACAAAAGGTCCTTCTAGTTGTAACGTAATAAAAAAAAATCCTGTTGCAAACTTTAGTACATATGTATGTGTACGAGTATGTGTTTGTGATATTAAAATTGTCAAACCGTTGTATAGCATTCGATAAGGAAAAAGGTTCAAAAACAAACAAGACCATATAAGATTTTAAACATTTCAAGATTAGTTGTACAGGAGACGACAAGTTCCCTTTTAAATTTTAATGCTTTAAGAAAGCAAAGAAGCAAAAACAAAACAGGTAAAGCTTGATAATAATTACATAGTTAATAAAGCAATCCATAAAATACTAGCACAAGTGGATAGACTTTTGAAGTTAGTTTGACGGGGACAAACTAATAATTTTAAGAAAACTTTTCATAATTATAGGATATATAACAGAAATTCGTCCTTAAATAAAAAAAATATTGGATTCGGAAATTCTTAATCCATTAAAAAGAAACCTCGAAACATTATTTATTGGCTTAAAGTATAAACAAAACATTTATGTATAGAATTCGACTTCGTTCATATGTCCACTTCGGGCATGTTTTCTTGGCTAGTGCCTGGCGTTGTAAGTACGAGATAAAGAGTTGAGACCATTATCTCTGGCTGCTTAGAGCCATAACTTGTAAGAGCTTAAACTGTGGTAAGCGAATTTGTTGAAGGTTGACCACAGATCTATCTGGTACCACGGGAATCAAGAAGCACTGAAACTTTTCCTAGACTGGTGTTTTATTTCCAAGCAGAAAAACAGATTATGGTTTAATATCGATTACCAAACTTGTTTGGACGTCGACCAACCACTAATGTTTCTGGGTCATGTTGCCTCTCAACATAAACAGCGAATGATAATTTAATGGTCCAGCGGGTTTTTAAAAACCATAATGTCTCAAAATGATGTTGTCTTTTAACAGAAGTAGTTACTTCTTATAAGTCAAGTTAAGCTTCTTTCGAACCCCAAATACAATTATCGCTGATCGGCATCATTAACATCGTTCGTATACATACTCCGTCAGATCAATGTAGGTGGAAATTGCCATTTGTGAACATACATAATTCAGTTGCATAACATTAAACAAAGCCCATTACATCTAAAACCAGTGACAAGGCCACCATCAGATTATGGTACATAGTACCGGTGTTTATTTAAGTTAAACCACTACATTGTCTAACGCGGACATATTTGCAGCAGTCGACACATTGAAACCAAATTTCGTTGACTCGGCTACATATTTCGGCCCTTATCTCTCGTTATATTTTTGCGCTAAAAGCTCTTATGACGTCGGCTTGCTAGTATACACCTATTATTTAATTTAGCCTTATAAATCTAAAGGTTTATGATCACGCGATCTATGCGTACAATCAAAAGGATAATTTCATGTTATAAAATATTAATCGAATGTGGATTTAAATACTTCGGTTACACACCCGCTGTACGGTTTATGCAAGCGCGTATCCAAATTGGAGGATAGGGTTGTTAAAAAGCGCATTACCCGCCACCCAAACTAATTCGAAAATAATTTACGTATTTACTTTAACCTTTAACTACGGAGGTGGTGGTAAATTTTACCCTCTCTTTACATTTTTGTTATTTAACTCACTTTTGGTTTGCTGTATGAATTTCATTCTCTTAGTATCTTCTCAAAATGTTATTATTATTAACTCAGTAGTGTTTTGCATGCATTTGGTGACGTGTAAGCGCTGGAATGCTGATGCTGGTGTAAAAATTACCACTTGTCCGCGTTTCTGTAATTTTTTGACAACAGCTCAAGGGGAGAATTTTTAAAAAATTTAGCAAGGCAACTAGTCTTACCACATCTACAAAGACGTCATCACAATCAAGGACTTCCTCGAATATTACGAAGCATAATTAGCAAAATTTTAGGCCCAGATTCCGTAGCTCCACCTCCAGTATCGTCTAATCCTGGAGCTCGGAAATTATGCTACATATGCCCGAGCAGACTTAAACGTAAAACAACACACGTTGTGCATTGTAATAAGCCAATGTGTATGAGTTGCAGCAAACGTTTATGCGTACATTGTGCAAATACGGAGTCTGATGAATAAAAAAACAATTATAATATTTTTTGTGTTCCCTTTTATTTTATTAATTTTTTATACTATTTGGCTGTAAAAATTGCCCTTTATGTTTTTCTTAAAATTTTTTATTTCGTTTTTTTTTAATTAAAAATGTACTGTTTTGTTATGTCAAAAAAAAGCTGTGAAATAAAGTGCCTGTTATGTTAACTAAAGAATTATCAACTTTTTATTTTGTTACGGCTTTAACTTTGGAAACGTTGTCTGATAACTTAAAAAAACAAAAAGTTGTAAAAAAATTTTGTTTTCTTAAACTTTTTAGTAAAATTCAAAGGGGTAAAATTTACCACCACGTCACTGGCTATGTACAAAAGTTTTACCTCCGTAGTTAAAGGTTAATTAAAACTTTACATCTCACCAAACGCGTAAGAGGGATATGCGTTGGCTTTAGCAACGTCATGTTTGTTAATTGGCAATAACACAATAACACCGTCGTGTCCCCTGTTTAAAAGCTCATATCATATTCTTTTTGTTGACGAAACCATTTATCAAAACAAAAAATGAGCTTTATAGCTGAAGATGAGTTTGCTTTTAAGGTTGCAGTTATCGTCTGAGAATTTTATTAGTGAATTCTAATTATTTGTAAGCGATATTTGCTGAATTATCATGATAAAGACGTTAACTCATTTTATGAGAGCACTTACAGTCAAAGCTCAAAGTTGACAATACCATAATAGAAAACCCCTGCAACACGAGCGTACAAATGAGAGTCATAAAAGAAATAAAGATACAATTTTAAAGAAAAACAAGAATTTTATATCCATCTTTACCGAATTCTTAATATACCCCACCAAACAAAACAAAATAACTAATTTTAGAACGTATGGCACGCTTTACTTTTTTTACAAAATAATAAAATATTTATATACATATTTCAAATCATCAAAGTTTAATGCAAAAAGCCCTTGTTTTTAAACGCTACTGACAATAATGATCTTGGATTGTAAATAGAAAATACTCATAAGATATCAAAATTGTATGTTACCCATGTCAAAGAACAAAAAAAGATTTAAAATATATTAGCAGATGTTTGAAGCAAAAATATTTTAATGTTTATTCATAATGTTTATTTTTATTTTACGTCTACACAAAAATCAATATTTAAGTAAATGGATCAAAACAAATTAAAATAAAATAAAAAATAATTCTCTCGTCTGACATAAATTATATTAGAATCTATATTTATGCTTAAAACACATACAGACATATAAAACGGTTTATTAGCTACATTTGTATGTTTTTGTTGTTGTATGTAATGAAAATATAGAACATGTTCTTTAAAGCAAATCAAGGGCGTTAGACAACTTTTAGTTGCCCTTTGGAAAACCTAATTGGTCAGGTTATTTTATACTAGTTAAAAGAAAACTAAATAAATAACAAGTTGCAAATATAGATTGTTTTATTTATATATAACTAGAAAAGCCCGGCGCGCGTTGCTACGCCCCTTAATGAATAAAAATGCATTCTGAATTTAAATTTAATATCAAGTGCAAAAAGCTAAAAATTAAAAATTTTTTTTAATGGGCGTGGCACTACCCACTTTTCTAATCAAGAAATTGTATAGTCATAACAACTCAATATGTGTGCAAAGTTTCACAAAAATCGGTCCAGAGCAAGTACCTCAAAATTATAACTTTTTTTATGGGCGTGGCCCTGCCCACTTTTCTAATCACGAAATTGTATAATCATAAGAGTTTAATATGTACGCAAAGTTTTAGAAAAATCGGTTAAGCGAAAGTAGCTAAAAATCAGAGCTGTAAAAAGCTGCAATCAATTGACATTGAAATCAAAGTGATTTCAACCAAACTGATTTCATTCTTTGATTTCTAAATGATTTCAGATTTCAAAATGAAATCTTGTCAAAATTGCAATATTTTTTGATTGCAATCATTTTGAAATCATTTTTTTTTAGAAATCATTGAATGCAATTAATATAATTGCAATCAATTCGATTGCAATCAAATTTTTGTTGAAATCATGTGATTTCAACAAGTTCCCTTGAAATCATGTCTCCAAAATGACATGAAAAACGTAGGTTTGTTATTCATTTCTTGCATTTTTTTTTCTACGGAAGAACTGATTGCAATTAGAAATAATGTTTACCAATTTTACAAAACTTTGTAAATAAAATTGAAATCATGAAATCAATTTACGATTTTGAATGCAATCAAAAAATTTGCAATCATTAAAGCGAAATCATGTGATTGCAATTAAATCGATTGCAATCATTTACAGCTCTGCTAAAAATTATAACTAATTTTTATGGGCATGGCCCCGCCCACTTTTTTTCATCCATAAACACTCCCTGGTATGTGTACAATAACTTGCCAAAGTTTGAGTCCGATCGGTTTTACAGTTTCGGAGTCTATAGCTAACACACACACACACAGAGTTTCACTTTTATATATATAGATAAACAGAAGAATTCTATGTGTAAAAACTACTTAGTTTTGCCCTAGCCGATATATTTTGAACACTATAAAGGTCAATTTGATTATTCACAAAAATTTAAATTAAATTAACACACATAATAAACACTTATTTAGGTACTCGATAATAGACACAACACAAACATTCAAACACACCATTAGGTTTTATAGCGTAATCTCAATCAGCCAAAGATATTAAAATTTATCAGAAAAAAAAAACAGGTGTTTTAATACAAGTGCAAGACTATTAAATGTTTAAGTGTCAAATTAAAATAAAATTAAATAAATAACTTTCTCATTGTCATCACTAAAACTGATACACTAATAGCAATGCCATCACATACTGGATTCTGTAGATCTTCGGTGCTCTCTCATGTGCGTATTATTGTTGTTTTTTTTACATTTTCTTTTTGAATTCTCTAAACAATGCTGTTGATCATTGACTAAGTGTGTTTATAGATCAATTTAAAAATCTTAATCATCACTAATGCCACCACCACCAGTTTTTTATTTTCATTTTTATTATTATTATTATTATTATTATTGTTGTTTAAATATTTTATACAAAGCAACACACATGTGCCAAGTTTAACAATGAAATGTATGATCATGTTGCGGGTGTTATTTTTCCATAGTCTAATAATTCACACAATTGAATTAATAATAATTTTGTACGTACATACACTTTGAAACATTTGTAATTTAGTGTGTAAGAGAAATCGGTCAATCATTATCATGTTTATAACAAACACTTTTATCATGCAATATAAGAAGATTATACGATAAAGATTTAAAAATTAGAGCAGAGGTGGTTTTTATTATAAAAATAAAGTAAATTTATGTTTTTTTATAAAAATTTTTTTTTCTACAATAAAAAATAAACAAATTACATTCTTATTTCATTAACCGAGTGGAGTAACGAAGACCATTTGCGCATTGTAGTGTAACAGAACAAAGTGTTTGGTGAAAAACATAACTGCAACGTACCTAGCACACTACTGACAATTTCACCGCAACACAACACCGAAGATTTAAAATACATTACAAATTTCAATTTGTAACACAAAAATCAAACAAACTACCTGCGATTGAATATCTCTCAATATAGGACTTGTAAAGCAAGAAGTCACAATTTTTTTATAGTTATCGTTTATATTTGCAGCTAGCCCCCATAAAAACATTCACCTAAAATTTCAATTTAACGAGAAAACTATTTTATAAATCTTAATTTAAATGAAATTTTATATTACCGGAAGTCGCGGTGGTCTGCCAAATATTGGTTTTAGCCTAAAAGCCTATTCGCAATAAAAATAATCGCTTTTAAATAAGTTTTATAGTAATAAAAATCGACCTGCAGAATTCGATCAGACTATAGTTAATTAAAACATGCAAAGAAAAATTACGACATGATTACGACAGTTTATTTTATTTTCTAACAATCGAACTTATGGCAAAAACGAATAATAATCATATGTATACCATCGACAGGCTATTTCTAAAATATTCATTTTCGACCCTATAAAATATTAACTCTAAGTCTTTATAGATAGGGGGGTTGATTTAGCTAAGTCCATCTGTCCCTCTGTTCGTGTGTATGATGAAATTTTTGCAGCCCCCAAGTATATGCTATACATTTATCTGATATGTTATCCAGAATTTCACTATTGAAAATCAGTTATGAGGGTATATTACGAGCTGATATCTGTGGTTTTCATGGGCAACCACGTATGTCTTAAAATCAAATTTTTCAGGAGAGCTTCAAAATCGTGATAGTGCTGAACGATATGATGAATATACGATACGATGAATATATATAGAAGTTACGTTGTTATCCCATTTAAATAATCGGAATGGGTCCATCTTATTTGAGAAATTTTTAAAACCAAGTAAAGGCCGTCTAAAACCAAGCAATATGGCATTATTAACTCAAAATCGTATAAAATGAACATACGCGGTTGCCCATGAAAACCACAGATATATAAGCAAAAGAACATGATTGCCTCTGTCTTTAACCTTTGAGTACTTCTTGCAACGTTTGTGACGTATATGTATATATATATATATATATATATATATATATATATATATATATATCTTGGTTTATAATAAGTTTTGCAAACAGTTGTCTATAAAATTGTAAAATTTATTTCGTTACGATAACGCACTTTAAAGGTTATGTTTTTGTAAACGTCGATATGGTTGTCCTCAAAAATAATATGGTTAAAAAAATTATTGCGACAAAAACAAAAGTTGTACTACTATATTTAATATCCGCAAATTATTATTTTAAAAATTTATAAAAATTATAATTAAAAAGGTACGTATTGTACTAACCAAGAATTATCAAACAAAATACTACGCTGACACAATAAAAACTTGCTGGGCATGCTGGAACTGTGACGTCATGCATCCTACGTTCCTATTGACTAATAATTTTAAAATGCTTAAATTAATTTAAGTGGCAGGGTTAAATTTTTCGCAAAAAAATTGTTAATTTTACATATGAAACAAACCTTACAATCATTACACAAAGTGTTACGAAGACTAAAAGTGTATGCAGTTAAAGCAGCGTATGTCAACTAAGGTTGTACACAAGTAATAAGTATACTTTTAGTAAACTGAAATATTATCAGAAAATAACTTTCATCAAGCAAATGTAAGACAGCATACTGCGTAAGTGCTGAACGCTTTTTGAATATATATAGTTAAAAGTTATATTGCTCCTCCATTAAAATATCGGAATGAGTCCATCTTATTTCAGAAATTTTTACAACCAAGTAAAGGGCGTTTATAATCAAGCAATCAATATAGCATTAATAACTCAAAATCGTCAAAAGTCAACAAACGCGGTTGCTCATGAAAACCACAGAATTATGGCTTAACAGCTTTCTTTTATGTTTTTATACCGATTACAATGAAATAAAAACAAAATGACAGTTAATTGTGTTCTTGTTTACTTTAAATTGCTTTGAAATTTTAAAACAATTTTACACCTACAATAATATTTGCACAATCAGTCTCAGTAGTAACAACAACAGCAAAATCATAATACATTGTTGTTTATCACAACTAAACGATTCATATTTTATATTAATTTCTCCTGACATTTATCAAAATTAAATGATGTGTAAAAAATTTTTCTTTGCTTGTGTTCGCCCAATTTACTACCTACCTCTCAATAGCGAGAAGGCATAGTCAGCCACACATACTTAAAAGATAAATATTTATGTAGACATGTTTGTGTATGTATATATGCATGTGTATTAGATCGCTGAGATTTTTCTAAATACATTATTTCTATCCTCCCTAACAATCAAGAGCCACATTTATAAAACTATAAATGTGTCCCCAACAGTGTGCATTTCTCCCTCCTGCCAGCGGGGACCACTCTTACATATTCTGTAGTTTTCATTCACAAAATTTCAACAACGTCATGTACATAGAGATACAATCTTGTTATAGTACTTCAAGACAGAATTTTGTATCTTATAAATGTTGAACAGAAATTTTGTGTAAATAAATATTTTATGTTTTCTACAGCAACATCATTATCATTATTGTCATTATCAAGATCTTTTATTATTTTCATATCATAAATCTGCATTTGAACGAGTAAATATTGTGTGTGTGTGTGTATGTACTAGAGAGTAGCTGTCAGAGAAATGCAATAAGCATTATTTTGGGTACTGTTTAATATTAGTGGAAAATATGTGGTACAATTACACACCATTCTAATGGTCAAATTTATAAAAATTAAATTAAACTAAATTAAAAGACTTTTAAAAATCAAATATCCAAATCAGTTATATAAACCCATTTTAAATCTTTAATAAGTTTCGTAAATAAGGCAATTAAAATATTCATTTTAATCTTTAACTAAGTAAAAACATGTAACGACGAACAAATATTTACATTTTTACATTATAAAAAAGTATGCATAAACAATAATCATGTACATTAGACCATACCGGGAAAAAGTCAAAGCTAAACAAAAAAAATTCCGAAACACAGTGGTTGCCATTTTAAATTTTTCGTTAGATCGTTGATCATAGGTAGAAGAGCCTGAACTCAAATAATTGTAACTTTACAAGAGAAGGGAAAAACGTAATACAAAATGTATAAGCATTACGTAATTTCTTTTGTAAAATTGCTTGTAAAACTGTTATTTTTGATACTAAATACTGTATTGAATTCTTGTGTCGAGGTGTATTTGTGTAAAATCTATTGGATCACTGAAAAACTCAATTTCGTAAAAAATACGAGTAATGACCTCTCTACTTGTGACCATATGTATCTTTGATACAAACAGTCGGGTATTTAAGCGTGATATATCAATGTTGTATGCCAAGAGCCAAGTAAATTTGAAAGAGGCAACTAAACATATAAAAATATTTAACTATCACAATACTGTGTTGGTAAAACTTAAATAGTTTCTTGTTTTAAAGTTAAATTCTTTTTTTGTAGGGTTGCCTCGTGGGTAAATACTATAACCTCGTGGTAAATACTATAACAGATATCACACTGTAAAGAGTAACAGGGATAGAAAAGAATCAAACTTCTGTTTTCATTTTGCTGATTAGTTAGAGCACAAGAAATAAAGTGATAAATGACTGCAAAATACATTATTTTGCTCGGTTTTTTGTTTTGTATTAAATACAAAAACATAAAACGTCCGATGCCTTTAGCTTTGTTTTCCTTTTTCCAATCAATTGTTGTATTCACTCTTCTCGAAATCGTATTATATACCAGAAATTAACACATTTTAGAAGTAATAAAAAAATTAAATAGACCTGTAGTGGGATTCATTACTAACTTTTTAGAATCAAACAATTGCTAAAATAAGTCAACACGAATTGGATAATGCGATTCACTTAATCCTATTGTAGACAACTGTTACAATCCTACGGCATCTTTGTCAAAAGTGTGCTAAATAAATTCAGCACTAACATTATATCGATTAGCATCTTTTAGATAAAAATTAGGACAGTCATTAAAAAATTTAACTGAATACTTAAATCGTTAAAATTGTTGTTAACATTTTAAGCAATACGAGTATTGTTTAAATTAGTTAATCGCACTGGTGACTGTTGAAAATAAAAACAAAGAAATATAGACAAAGTTAATGTCACATAATTGAAACTAAATATCTAAAAATAAAGTGAAAATGTACTAAAAAATATAGCACAATTTTACCATAACTTCCATCCCTATTGTAAACAGTTAACAACACCAATATATATTAGTATATGTATAGTCATTAGGGTTTGGGAACCGGGAATTCCCGCCCGGGAATTCCCGGGAATGAACCACTTACTATTCCCGGAAAAATTTTGCTCTTATTCCCGGGAAAACGGGAAATAAAAAATATATAGTATATTCGAAAATATATTTAATTTTATTTTTAATTTCTTATCTGTTTTGGTAAATTTAAAGAATATTTGAATAAAAAGTAAGGTTTTTAATTTGTTAGCATTTTTTGTTTGTTAAGTATTTACTTACAACTTTTCTCAAATACGAATATGTAAAAGAAAAACAGACATCGTCACGCCAAAGTTAACGACTTTCTGAAATTATTTTTAATAAGTGCTTTTAAATTTCAAGTGAGTTAATTATATACATACATAATTAATTGTTTCCTTGTATATAAATGTTTTTTATAACAATCGTAAAACCAGCAGTAGATTCCGTGGTTCATTTTTATAAATATAATCGTATGTACAAATTGTTTTTAAAAGTGGTCACAGAATTTGTAAGTATAATTTTTTTTTTATTTATGATTGAATTTTTCTAATAATACTTTTTTTTAAATTCACTTTGCTTAGAAGCAAAATGTCTGAAGTTTGGAACTATTTTCAAAAGTAGACAACGCAGCACAATGTAATATTTCCCGAAAAGGTTAATGTTCAAGGGCGGTAGTACTAGTGGTCTCATACGGCACCTTCTTTTCGTTCATAAAATAAAATTTGAAAACGATTCTTTAACACTTGCACCAAATAAAAAAAAAAAAATCACCATTAAAAGTTTTTTAGACACCCAAACATTACCAGAAATTTTTTCAAAATTGGCAGCAGTCGATGGAATATCTATTCGAACAATTGCACAAGGTTCTTTTATTCGTCAATGTTTTTTCAGTAAAAATATGAAGTTACCAAAATATGAAACTGATGCTAAAAACATTGTAATAAAATATTACAACGCCGTTAAAAATACGATGGTGAAAACAATATCGAGTCAAATTTGCGACAATTTAAGGTTTGCTCTTGTATTAGACGAGTGGAGTAGTGTTGCCCAAAAAAGATATCTGTTTACATGCCAATAATTATTTTTATAATTTGGGTTAAGTTTATATTTCCGGAAGATGTAATGCTGACACAATAAGGACTCTAATGGAAAATAAAATACTACTAAAACAATGAATTATTAACAAAATCGTGATGTTAAAGTTAACAAACATTATTTATTTTAAAAGAAATATTATTTTCGGGAATCCCGGGAATTCCCGGGAAGACGATTTTTTAATTCCCGTTTCCTGGGAACATAAAAAGACCGGGAAATCCCAAACCCTAATAGTCATACATACATAATAATAACAAAAAAGTGTAAATTTTTTATCGACTATATGTTGTCACTCTCTGGCAGTTGTCTAGATATGTGTAACAATCTTTGCAGATGTAAACTGTTGCTGATTTTTTTTCTCTTAGTTCGTCTTGTTCGTGTTTAGCTGTGTAAATCTATAAATTGGTCACATTTCATGCATTGTCGACGAGGCATCAGAGTTGTCGTTCTTGTCGTCCATACTCGTCATAATCTCTATTTCAAATTAATTTAAATATTAGATGATTTATTTAAGTGTTGCAAATACAAATGTATTTACATATAAAAGGTTTGTATGTATAGACAAACGATTGTTAAGTGGGCATGTGTTTGTTTCGCTGTTGTTTTTGTTTTGAATTTCCGTATGACATGTTGATTTTTATATGCATTCTTTTCTACTGAGCTTGCAAATTTACAAAATATATATTTTTTTATATGGCTATTAGTTTTTACTGTTGTTATATTTTCTACACTAGTAGGCAGAAATAAAAAGTTGCAGATAAGAGTTTTTTTAAGAAAAATCGATTGCTGGAAACTTCTAAAGTCTTATTCCTTCCCTCCCAACTATTAGCAAACAATTTACTTTTAGTTTTAAGTTAAAAAAAACATTAAATTTTCAGAAAAATTTTAAAACAATTTATTATCTTGTTTTTTATGTTTCATCCCATTCGTTTTTATCCTTTTTTAAATTCGATTCCATGACAACGCAGAGTACCTTCATATTTAGAATTAATACTGATTTTTTTTATCAAACAAAAATAGGACATGATGAGCTTTTTCTCACAAAAATAACATCTACAAGTTGTCGTAAAAAGCACTCGTGTAATGAAATCTATTTAAATTTAAAAAATTGTTATCTTATACTGTCATCTGATGACATCGTCATTTTTTTTTTTGCATTTGTTTTTCACTACAATAAAAAAGATCAAAAGAAAATTAAGCAACAAAATTACAATACTTACTAGAAGTTACTGCCACAGATTTGACTTTTGTTTGAAGTTTCGGATATATTAGCGGAAATCACCCTTCGTTGTAAACAGATCATGCAAATGTTGCAGATCTTGCAAGTCTAGTATGTATTCTATTGCAAACGTTGCTTTTGTAAGATTCCATCTGTTTTTAGTTTTGGAAATAAGTGTTTCGGTGGGAAATGTAATTTTAGTGTATATTGTTTTTGTGTTGTTGCAAACTTTAGAATATATACTAGACTTGCAAGATCTGCAACATTTGCATGATCTGTTTGCAACGAAGGGTGATTTCCGTTATTCTGTTATAGCGTTTAAAAAAAATGACAAAAAATGTTCACAATTTGTAGAAAATTGTTAAAAAAAATTTTAATAGTTTCTAGAATCTATTTTTTTTTTACTTAATCACTTTTGTATTAGTCATTGCATTGTCGATATCTATATATATAAAAATCAATGTGTGTTTGTATGTTTGTATTTTTATATGTTTGTATGTTTGTATGTTTGTTTGTGCTTTATAGACGGTTAAACGACTGAACCGATTTCCTTGAAATTTTCACAGAATCTTTCTGTATGTCTGGAAGAAACTATAGGCTATACTTTGGACTGAAATTGTAAGTGGGCGGAGTGCCACGCCCTATTAAAGAATAAGTATTAAATATTATATATCACGAAAGTTAATGCAGCTAGAGTCTTCAAATTAAGTACGGTAAGCTTTGACATCTACACGAACATTTGGGTAAAAAATGGGCGTCCTTGCAATAGTAGGCGTGGCCACATGAATTAAATACTAAAATTCGTATATTTGGAAAACGATATCGATTGGAGTAGTAAAATTTTGCAAGATCAACTTTGACATCCAAATGAACATTTAGGCAAGAAATGGGTGCATTATCAATAGTGGGCGTGGCACCTACCATATGAATTAAATACTTAAATTCGTATATCTGGAAAACGATATCGATTAGAGTACTAAAATTTTGCAAAAGCAACTTTGATATTCAAATAAACATTTATGGAAAAAATGGGTGCATTAACAATAGTGGGCGTGGCACCTACCATATGAATTAAATACTAAAATTCGTATATCTGAAAAACGATATCGATTGGAGTACTAAAATTTTGCAAAAGCAACTTTGATATTCAAATAAACATTTATGGAAAAAATGGGTGCATTAACAATAGTGGGCGTGGCACCTGCCATATGAATTAAATACTAAAATTTGGGGTGGCGAAGCACACCGGGTATTAGCTAGTATTAAATAAAAGACATTAAGTTTATTTTGCTTTTAATGTTTTGACTTTATTTTATTACGGATGTGAAATAGTGAAAGATAGTGAAATTTTCAATATAATAAGTTTATTGTTATTTTGGATTTAGGCCAATTTAAATTATTCTTTTTTACTTTATACATGCACATTTGAATAATTTTTTATAAAATTTACTAATTAATAATTGAGACAAAATAGAAACAGGATATGTCTACTGAATATATTTTTTTCTTTTGAATTTTTTGAAAGCGACATACAAAATGTTCCGTCTACATTTAAATATTAATATACAATTTTTATTTTGATAAAAAGGCTATAAAAGTATAGTGCGATCAAAGCAGTGTTTAATATAGATTATATAGATGTAGGTATAAGGGACAATATATTCTTATCCTAATAACATAATTACTTAAATTTCCAATATATCATACTTAAATCACATTAATTAAATTACAATATAGGCTGCCTTTGTAGGACAGCAAATAGTATATTACTCTGACATCTAGGGGTTTCGATCCCCATTACAAGGAATGGTCAGTTGTTTGTTGTTGTAACTTCGATTGGTTCAATTAAGTCAGATTATTGTTTGTTATTACATTGCTACACTAGCTGACCCGACAAATTTTAAATATATTAAAATGTGTAAAAAACAGTTAGTAAAATTATTCCAAAACATTTAAAAATTTGTTTAGTTCATAATTAAACACTCAACTTATTTTATTTTTTTGACAACCGATTAATTTGGTCTACAATGTGACAACAAGCAATCAATGAACACTTGTACATGTCAGAAAATAAAATAACAGCATTTTTCGACAAATCACCAAATAACACAAAAGCAATGACAAATCAGTTGCTTACATCTTGAGAGTATAACTTGAGAGTAAAACGAACAAAATAAGAATGAATCAACAAAATACGTAAAAAATATCTTTTTTAGTTAAAAAAAAATTAAAATTAATATTTTTGCCAACTTTTTAAATTTAAAACTTTTAAAATACCATAACGAACAATATGGAAAAGAATTGCACATATCCATTGGTTGTATTGAAAGTTATGGTCTTGATTTCACACATAAGAAATATTACGTGGCGTTTTTAATTCTGTTTTCTATTAAAACTTACTAAGAATATTTAAAAAAGAAACGCATTAACCAGTCCAGCCGTTTCCAAAATTTCAGATAAATTAAAAAAGGTCAAAAATTAAGAATCCGAGCTGGGTGATGACAAACATTTAACAATTTTTTTTTTGCGAAATCGGTTCAGCCGTTCATTTTTACTTTTATTTATTAAAGGGCTGAGCAAAATGTTCTATGTGTTACATATGTATTTTATTTCATACCGCTTCCAATCACTAAATTTTAGTGTAAATATAAATAACAAAACAAGCATAACAAAACATGACTGTTACGCAAACAAAACAATCATCACTTGAAAAGTTTTCATCTACCGCTTTGTTACTTTGTTAGTGTTTGTGTTTTTAAACAAAGTAGAATATCAAAACAAAATACGAAATAAAGAAACGGTAAATCATAGCAGAAACCTGGAGTTCATGTAAACTCATCTCATTACAGAACATTAAAAGTTAACGTCTTAATGTAATGTAAGTTTTTCTTTGGTCTTGGTCTACTATCAAAACATTTAAATATGTTTTGAATGTTCTATTTCAGTTTTGATATTTATTTCATTTATGTTCTGAATCTGCTCCTACAACATTGTTTTTTTTTCAAATTTTTTTATTTCAAAACACACATTTTTGTTAGTAAGTATTTTACAATGAGAAAGTACATAATGTACACACACTATTTTAAATTTAATGAGACTGCTTGTAAACCGTTTTTGTATGCTTGTGCCGCTCTGTATTATTTATACAGATTAAGTTAATAACTAAATAATATATTTAATCATTTTAACAAACAACATTAAAAAAACTGTTATTGGATTCTTCAGTCAAAAAATGGCTGTTTTTTTAACTATTTGGAATCTTGGTATTTCGACGTGTTAGACATACATAAAAATATTTAATTAAATTTCCGTTACTTTAAAGGAAAGCACATATTTCAAGAGGCACACATTAGATTTATTAGACTAATTATCTGACGCATTTATGTGGACGGAAAACAAACACCTGCAGATTTCTTAAGATTTTTGTATACACCACAAAAGAAAATAAACTTTTTATTATTTATTTTTTTTAGCACGCACACACATTTACACTTACTTAATTTTATAGCCAATAGAATTAAAAAAAATTAAATTTTATAATTTTCAAAGATCAAAGTGTTAAGAAATTTACTTTAGATCGATACAAAAAAAATAAATTCATTCAAACACATAAAAGTGGGGGAAAATATTGAAATAAAAACATTTGCTAAATAGTAAACTACTTATGAAAAATTATGGCACTTGCAGGAAAGTCTCCAAAAGACTTTAAAATTAGGAAGAAACCAAATCGTAAAAAAGAAAAAGTGCCACGCCATCATGTTTAACAAATAGTGCATTAGCTGACACTAACTTCTTCAAATCATAAGTTTTAAATGGTTTTCTCGTCATTTTCCTAAATTTTTTCCATCTTTACTGAAAACACATAATTTCATCTTGTTTACAATTAATTAGTTTTAAAAATTTTAGATGCAAAATTTTTTTATTTGTTTTTGTGCAAGGAAACCGTAAAACGGAAAACATTTCAAAAGTGAAAAATAAAACTGTAGACCAAATATACTGGGTGTTATTTAAATGTTTAGATAATTTCACTTTAAATACGATCAAAACTACACTTGAAAAAAAGATGTTACCCATCACAAAGCACATGCATGACGACATACAAAAATATGGATGCATATGATAAAGTACAAACCTTAAAGATTTTTTATCAAACAAAATAAGGCCTGAGGGGTTTTTCCATAAAAATAACACTTAAAATTCACCATTAGATGCATACATCAGATGGAAATCTATTATACAGCCATACCTAATGAAGTGCTTTAATCGTTAAAACTTTTGATATTTTTTATTTTTGTAACAAAAACACATGACATGCAAAATTCCAACACTATTTTTTAGGTATGGCTCTAAATTAAAATCACGCTTCCTCTCAGCAACTTGACTATATTTCCATTAAAATTCATAATTTATTATGCAAAGTCGTGTGTTTTTTGCAGTTCTATTACAACAGAAAATAAAGAAAAAATAAAATCAGTAAGAGTGCTATATGCAGCCGCGCCGAATCTGATAATACCTTTCACCTTCATGGACCACATCGTAGTTCATCAGAATTCATGTTATACGCCATTTCTTTATTATTTCTGCCACTATCTTTGATTGTGAATAGAGAACTGTATTCTACTACTCTAGTTCTTTCATTCAATACCCATATTGATGGGGTTAAAAATATTCGCTAGAATAGATTGCTAAATGCCTTCCAATCTTTGGCAAATTTCCTTAGGAAACACCTAACTGAACGCGATTTTCTCTCAAACTATATCTGCCGCGATGACTTAGCCTAACGACGGTCGTACTACTAAGTTGATTTCAAAGTGTATAACCACCGTACGCATATCACTATGTAAAGCACATCAGCAGTTTAAAATTTTATATTATTTACTTCAAGTTTTCGCCCCTATATTCCTCTACTTTATCTTTTCCTGTTCTAAAATGTCTAAAAAAAATTACGGTGTATGTGTAAATCACAGAGATAATGTTTATATTAAATGATTTCAATTAGGTTTTAGATCTCAACTACTCTTTATTTTTAACAAGCAACAAGTGCATATATCGTGTACACAAACAAGATTTTTCTTTTCTTAAATTTTTTCATTATTTTACCTTAAACGCATGAATTATTTTTTTGGCACCAGTTGTACCGTTTGAATCCAAATAATAATAAATGTTTTAAAACACGGCACATCATTCATTAAAATTTCACCGAAAAGCAGTGAAACGTACAGAAATTATTAAGCAAGAAAATTAGATTTTTTTATCATGATGACATTTTGAAAATTAACACACGCCAAATATAAATTTATAAGCAGAACAAAGTAAGTATTAGATTTTTGTGTATAGAAAGCATAAGAATTTGCTGCCTAATTAAATTAATGAAATGTCTATAAAGATGGGAAAAAATTATTTCCAGTATTTTGGTGAGGTTTTTATCTTCAGAGTTCATGACAGTTGCATTTTAATGTATGTGCGTTCAAACATTACCTGTTTATGACCTTCAGAGATAATATTGTTGATTGATTTCGTTCTCACTTACTATGGCAGTAAATAGGAATAGGTTTTCGATATTTAATTTATGCTTCTATGGATGGTCTAGCATTGTCTGAATACTTTCCAGTGGAATGCGGAGTAAAACAACGTTGTATTTTAAGACCAGTACTGCTTTCACTATATATGAATTATTTATCAGACATTATTTCTAGTGGAGCAATTATTGCAATATTAATGCTGTACCGAGATGGCATTGTAATTTTATTTGACACTCCAGATGGTTTGCATATAAATTAATTTATGCACAATGAATATATTGTTAAATTTGGAACTAAAAAGTTAATTTGAATAAATCCAAAATAGTTGTATTCCGCAATAGTACGATAATTGCGAAAAATTTGATGTAACAGTAAGGAAAAAAAATATTGATATTGTTAATACTTATATGTGCCTTGGTTTCAATTGGTGTTACATCCATTGGTTTTAAAAATAGATGCACAATAAACTTTTATCATATAAAAAAGGTATTTCTTCCACTTAGTATAAATATATTGTTACAGATTTATTTTTAAATAGTTTAATTTACATTATAATTTATTTTAATTGTGGTAGTTTAAGTTACTGTAGTTTTATTTGTATTAGTTTATTTCGATGGTTGTTCGAACATGATGTTTGTTGTTATGTGTAGCATACTTTTAGGCACTTCTATTTTTCGTGCATATTACTTAACGTCTTAATTTATATGTAACGGTTTTCGAATGTACTAGAATGTACATACGAGAACTTTGTCGAATGTTACCGAACACCACTATGTTACTATAAATAGCCGAACAACACAGCTAACATGATCAGTATTACAGTAGAGCTTGTAAAGCGCGTATCAAAGTGTGTTTGATAATCAAAGTGTATAACCATAAGTGTAATAAGTAAAGTGATATTAAAGCAATCTTTGAGTGTGTTTAAGTAAATAAAGTGCTCTTAATTTTATAACGAATTTCAACTGTTTTTGATTGCAATAAAAGAACTCAAAGTATATTTAAAGGAAATAATCCAACATTTATAAAAGGTATAAACGTAACAATATTAATCATTCAAAAATATCAAAAACAAATAAACTAAAAATTTGTTATACTTGTTCAAAATCGATCATGTTTTATGTTGCACAAGTTTGGGCATACAAAAGTTATAATGATTTCGGAAAGCTATTCCTTTTTTTATTAAAAAGAATTCTTTACTAGACTACCGAAACGCAGGACTTAGAAACTTAGTTCAGCATCTTATATTTGTGAACTTCCTTTCTCTACGTCATGGAAATAAATTATATGTCCCCTGAAAAGAAAAGATAGTAATGACTTCTCTGTTCACAACTTAATTTTACTACAACTTCAAAGCTAACTGAAGATTTTCATCATGAGCAAGCAGGGGTCTTCAGGATTTAAACTCTATGTACTTCAAAAATAACACAGCCGGTTAATGTTTATTTTGACTGTAACATGCAAGAATCGGAAAACAATTTTTAGAATCATTTGTCCAAATTATGCTGTATTGAACGATGTATTGAAAGTACTAAATGGTTCGAAAACATAATGCACGATGTTAGTTGTGAGTCACAGCTTAACGTCAAGCTTTTTGTCCACCTTAATCTGACATTTCTTTGTTTCAAAACTAACCATGTAGAGGTACATAATTGAGCATCGCATTAAGATTATTAAGGTATTTTACGAAAATCGGCATTCAATGCATTTCGTGGATTTCGTGACCTTTTTGGATAGCATAATCGACCAAATGTGTCCATTGTCGAGATAATTGAGCGCAAATTTCAGCAAACCGTGTTTTTAGGAAAGGTGAGAACACATGTGCATGCTCGCCCAATTCGATCTGCAGAAAACATTTCTGCTGTTCGCAATAGTGTAAGAGAAGAGCCGTCAACCTCGACTAGTCGTCGTGATCGACTATAACACCCATCACTGATGCGATTTTTGATTAAAAGATTTAAATTTAAACGCTAACGAGGTTCAACTGACTCAAGATCTAAAGCCTACTAACCATTTCAAACGTCGTCATTAAGCCGAATGGCTGATTGAAAAGACATAAGTGAATGGTGACTTTACACAAAGATAATCATCTTCAGCGACGAAGCTAAATTCAAGTCAGTGGATTGGTTAACAAGCAGAATCGCCGAATTTGAGCAAATGAAAATTCTCGAAGGATTGTTGAAAGGCCGATGCATCTAAAGAGAGTGACTGTTTGCTACGGTTTTTGTGCTGGCGGACGTACTTATTCCTAAATGAGGTCTGCTAAGCAGTCAAGTGAAAGCGTTTAATAATACGAAATTATAACGAATTTCTTGTGGCCAGAAATTAAGGATATGGACCTGTACGATATGTGGTTCCAACAGGATGGTGCCACATAGCCAATAATAGCTGTTTTGCGCGAAAAATTCAATGGACGTGTTTTTTCACGTCCATTCTTTAGGTATAGTTAAGAAAAGTAGACTTCAAAAAGACAAGAACAATTAAAGATCCAGAAGATAAGATAATTATACCCATTAACGGCAATGAACTGAAATTAAGTATACGTGTCGTTGAAAATATGGACCGTCGGAAGTACGCCACCGAAGCCGTGGCGAGCATTTGGTCGATATTTTGTTCCAGAAATAATAGCCATAAATCCCCCTAGCATAATAAAAAAAATTTAAGATCTGAAAACTACTTGTTTTGCTGTTTGCAATTTTGATGGACTGTAACACGCCTAAACTACAGACTTAATATTATTAAATATATATTTTGAATTCTTATTTACTCATCTAATACAACATACACTTGAAGCAATAATGCGATGCAAAATATAGATTATAACGATTAATTAATTTATCGAATTTATCAAAAGGTTTTCAGGTAGTTCACTTATATGAACATCAGTCTTAAAATATTTAGTTAACTATGATTGAAAATAATGGATTCATTCCGTTTTTTTTTTCTTCTTCTTTGTAGTAATAAAAAATCGTAATACGCCCTTTATTTATTAAACCATCGATATTTGAAACACTAGATTTAAAATCAAAACAGGAAAAATTCGTCATTACGTTCTTGTGATCTTGAGCAAAAATCTAGAGCATAATGTGTGACTCATACTTAGCTATTAAAATTTGCTTTAAAACCAGATGAATTGCATGACTATTAGCAATGATTGCTTTTATTTATTAATCACATTATTTTCAATTATTTTTTAAAATTCTGTTTCAGAGGCCGCATTTCATGATCTTAATGGATTCTTCTATAAACTGACGCATTACCAATACATTTGTATAGAAAGCTGGATAGCCAGGCCTAGCACAGCCAAAACCGGAAGCTATTACGCCACATAATTTTCCATTTATAATAGCGGGGCCACCCGAATCACCAAAACAAGAATCTCTACCACCCGTTGCGGAAGCACAAAACATCGAACTTGGCACGTTAAAGGTATACCGTTGCGAACATAGATACCTGTTAACCGCTTTCACTTTTACCGTTCTCAGCTGATACGAACTATTATCATTTTCATTTATATTACCCCAACCATATAACTGTATGTTGCTGCCCATTCTCCAATCTGTATCACACAAAGCAACTGGTTGTATATATGAACCTCTAACAGCAGTATGCAATTTTAATACCGCTAAGTCCTTACCCATTTTGGAATCCCTATAATCTTCGGGTATTACGAATCCTCTAATCCTAGATTTAAGCCCAGGAAAAGGAAATAAGTTGTTCCAGCTATTATGGATAAATCATTAACTTCTGTACCTTTAACACAGTGCGCTGCGCTAATAACAAACTCTTCTGATATTAAAGTGCCACCACAGATAAACGTAGAATTTTTCAGCAACTGCACTAAATAGGGTACGTGGTTAATGTTGATTTCGGTGCCGCCCACAATGCGTGACTTAATTTGAGGAAAACCAAAAGAAATTTTTACAAGTATCAAATAGCAAAATATAGACATTTTATAAAAGTCTTTTAAATTAGTCATTTTAAGGTATGTACTTTGTAGAAGTTTTAGTTTTAAATTGCTAACTGTTACTGATATGATCTCTGTATTTATTTGATATCTACTTGATTTAAATAAATTTTTTTATTAATTTAAAAGAGAGTAGAATTAAATTTAATATGTATTTATGAGCACATATTTAAACAGATGTTTTCCTGTTAATCATTTGTTAAACTTATAGCTGGTTTTGAACTTGACTTATTTAAATAATTTGCCAAAATAATACAAAGAGATGATTATAAGTATATATTCATAGTCTTCTAGCTTGTGCCCGCGACTTCGTCTGTGTAGTTAAAGGGATAAAAGGTAGACTTGGTATTAACCTAGATTGTTATTTATATTTTTGTCAAATTTAATTCAATTCAAGTCAGCCATTTTTGCATGATTGTGTTCTATATTCGCTTAGAAAATATAAATAATACCACATTCATTTAGTTCCAATCAGCCGCCTTTAAACAACCGACTAACTAAAAACAAAAAAAAATCCCATATTTCCGCTAATTAGCCTGAATATTACGATAAAGAGTAGCCTATGCGTTAATCTTGGTTTTTGTCTATCTGTGCGCCAAATTTCATTTAGTTCGGTCCAGCTGTTTTTGCGTGATTGAGTAACATAAAAACATTCACATTTATTATATTAGTAGGATATATTCTCAATACGAATAAGTGTCATAAGCTAATGTCCGTAAGTGAAGCTACAACGGGCTATAAACCGTTTAATTATTGTTTCAGTACCAAAGATATTCGGTCTTAGTGTGACATCTCTTACACAAGCAATATTATCACAACATTAGTACCCGTCGATATTCGGTCGTCAGATTCTCGTTCCTAAAAATGGCGTTTGGAAGAAACTAGATACGTGAACAAATATTTGACTCATTTATGCTTTAATTTTCCCAATAGTCTCTGTGAGATATAAAAACCTGCACAAGTCAAGAAAAGTGGCTTACAAACAATTTCATTAAATCTAAAATGGTGTGTATATAAAGGGTCCGTTGTGTATACGCTTGAACAACGCTGGGAAATATGCGTTTTCGATTCGCTAAGTGGGCCTGCCAAAAAAAATCATATTTTCAGATAAAGCTCATTTTGATCTTGTCGGGTATGTAAACAAGCAAAATTGTCGCATTTGGGGCATAGAAGACCCGCACGCATACATTGAACAGCCGATACACCCCAAAACAAGTCACTGTTTTGTGCAAATTTTGGTCCAGAGGCGGATTTTGGGCCATTTTTCTTCGAAAATGAGCCAGCATTGGCCGCATTCAATGGCAATTGTTATCGGGCCATGTTGAACGAGTTTTTGTTCACAAGAAATGAAGAGGAGGATATTAGCAACATTTGGTTTCAACAGGACGGCGCTACGTGCCACACGGCCGAAGCTACACTTTTTTTATAGCATTTAAAACAAGTAAGAGCGCTATATTCGGTCGTGCCGAATCTTATATACCCTTCACAACGTGTAGTCATGCAATAACAGTAGTTTGTATCACCATTCATCCCATATGAAATACGTACAACAATATAAAAAACATACATATATAAAAACAACCCATCCCACCCATTTTAAAATTATAACTTTACGTATGTTAAAAGAAAAAAAAATTTTTTTAAAAAAAAATTTTTTAAGAAAAAATTTAAAAAAAAATTAAAAAAAATAATTTAAAAAAAATAATTTAAAAAAAATTTTTTTTAAAAAATAATAATAATAATAAATATAAAACAAAAAAAAATTTAAAAAAAATTTTTTTTAAAAATTAAAAAAAAAATAATAAAAATATAAATATAATATATTAAATAAAAAATAAAAAAAAAATTAAAAAAAAAAATATAAAAAAAATAAAAAAAATTTTTTTTTTTGGCTCAGCTGGGATTCGATGACACGTTTTCTCTAACCAGTATACACGTTTGTATGTATGTATGTTGTTGTTGTAATGTTGTTTTTGTGAAAAAAAATCGAGGTGGTCGTGGGTTTTTGCTCATATCTCAGTTGTTTATGTACCGATGTGTCTGGATTTCAATACCGATCTACTCCCGAATATTTCTGATATTTTAATACCTCACCCGGGTACAAGCGATGTCGGGGGGCTTCGAAAAGTTGATTTCAACATACACACGGACAGACGGTCAGACGGACAGACTGACAGAGCTTAATCGACTCCCCTATTCATAAGCTTTCAGAAAATATATACTTTATGGGGTCGGAAATGAAAATTGTAGAAATTTCACACGGAATGACAAACCTATATATACCCTTTTTCACTGTGTGAAGGGTATAAAAAAGGTAATCGGCGGACCCTTTAATACTCTTTCATTATAAAATTCATACTTGCGAAAAGATGTATTTAGCTTTACGATCAAAATATGAAAGAATAGAACAAAACCCGAATAGAATGTCAAGTAATTTTTTTACGTTCTTTGTGCTCTATTGTAAAGGGTGTTTTTTTAAGCCCGATAGAACTTGAAACTGTAAAAAATAACACAAAAAATTAAATTGTAATCAAAATTTTTTTTTTATTCGAAAGATCAATACGTGACATTAACATTTGAAAATGATTTCGGGCATATGGGCACCGCGGCTGCTCTTGACGAAGCGCATTCTGGACGTCCAATTTTGGGCCACTTTTTCGAGCACTGTTGGCCGTATGTCACGAATAACACGAACAATGTTGGCCTGCAAGGCGTCAATTGTTGCTGGTTTATCAGCATAAACCAGTGACTTCACGTAGCCCCACAGGAAATAATCGAGAGGTGTCAAATCGCACGACCTTGGAGGCCAATTGACAGGTCCATTTCTCGAAATCAACTTATCGCCAAATTTTGATTTCAATAAGTCGATGGTTGCGTTCGCCGTATGGCACGTAGCGCCATCCTGTTGAAACCACATCTCCTCCGGATCAATGTCATCCATATTTTCAAACAAAAAATCATTGATCATGGTGCGGTAACGATCTCCATTGACCGTAACGCGAGCTCCGGCCTCATTTTTGAAGAAATAAGGTCCGATGATGCCACCAGCGTGAAAACCGCACCAAACGGTGCATTTTTCTGGATGTAATGGAGTCTGTAGGGTCTCTTGTGGATTGGTCTCGCTCCATATGCGGCAATTTTGCTTATTAACAAACCCGTTAAGCCAAAAATGCGCCTCATCGCTGAACACAATTTTGCGATAAAATTGGACGTCCAGAATGCGCTTCGTCAAGAACAGCCGCGGTGCCCATATGCCCGAAATCATTTTCAAATGTTAATGTCACGTATTGATCTTTCGAATAAAAAAAAAAATTTGATTACAATTTAATTTTTTGTGTTATTTTTTACAATTTCAAGTTCTATCGGGCTTAAAAAAACACCCTTTACTTGATGTTTTTGCTATGCAACTCTTTACTAGTAGATAGTGTATATGTATACATAAAAGATTCATATTAGCCGACTATACCAGTAGAAATTTCTTAGATCTTGCCAACAAAAGTTAGGTACAAGTGTTTGAAAATACTGCCAAATATTTAGTTAACCTATTGTTTTAAAGCACACAAAGTAAATATTATTATTTTGTTTTTAAGACAATAAATAATATGAATAATTTAAATTGTAGAAGCTTCTACACAAAGGGGTTGGCTAACAATCAGTGAGATATAGAAGAGATAGAGAAAACTTTGCTCTTCACAATTCTAAAATTTGCAAAGACAGCTTTATCACGCCATCTGTTTTTATTTATGTCAATTTTAAATTATTTCCTTTTGCGTTATTTAATGATCTGAAACATGGGAAGTCATCACATTATTGCCATGGTAGGTTAAGTGGCCAAGCTACAGCCCGCTTTCTAGCAAAAATTACAGATAAACGTTTCAGATTTAAAATATACACTTTAGATTTATTAAGAAAAGTGCATATAACGACTCCGAATCTAATTATGTATTTAAAGATTAAATTTTTGTTACTCTTTTTGTTTGAAAAACACTAATAACTAATTGAATTTACCTAGAACCTCGTTATTCTTAATTTTAATAGAAAGTATATGTTAATTATTAAATCCTTTTAAATGTAGATTATTCCAAATATGCAATTTCGCTGTCCATAAATTTTCATCTCTGCTGTCTTAAAAATAGTTACACAAAAATATAATAAATAAAAAGTATACGACTTACGTTTTCTTTTTCCTCGTAATGAGAACTTACCTGTAAATATAGAAAAAGAAAAAAAACATAAAATCATTATTATTTTTTACAACACAATTTGTACTAATTAATCGATGAAATGCAAAATATTAACAAAACAGATTTTAACAGCCGGACAAATGAGTCTAGAAAGATGTTTTTTTGTAAAACGTTGGCGGCACTATCGTTAAATTAAACATTTTTATTTAGTGTGATATAAAATATTTAAAAAAAAAACAACAACAGCAACAAAAAACGAAATTCAGGCCATGTGCTTGTAATAAAATAAAAAAAAAGTCCAAAAATACAAAACAAAAAAATCACAATTTAATTTTGATTTTTACTGTAGCTGCTGTTGTTGTTTATTTTGGTTTCAATACAATCGAAGGCTACAGTGGAAGTCATAAATTATTATGTCTGTATGTAGTTATGAACGTATACCAGATGTTGCAAATTAACAATTAAAAATAAGCCACCAGTTCCCAACAAACACATACGTTGTAATAGGTTTGATATCCGAAAGCATATTAAATAAATCGGTAAAATTTAAGAGTCTGATGTATACGTGGAGCTTAAAAAATTGATTTTAACATACACACATACAGACGGACGGACTTAATTAAATCAATTATTCTATTCATAAAGATTCAGAATAAATTATATACTTTATGAGGTCTTAAATGAATATTGAAGAAATGAAAGAATATTAGAAATGGCATGACAAACTTATATGTTGGATTTTTTTGTGGTGGGTACAAAAGGAAATCCGTCATCTTGTTGTGGTAACAATCTTGAATTACAAATTTTTCCGGGTGTGCTGTGCTTTACTAGTCTGTTATGTTGCTTTTGCACCATTTATAATGTATTTGAAACATATCATAACTACTTTTGCTTTACTTTTTTTCTGATATACATATTGGCCTTGACAGAAAACATCCCCTAAAAAGTTGCTTTCTCGTAACGCCGTTGCATAAAACTTTACGAATATGCCTTGGTTTTGTTTGTAAATTTTAGGAAAAATACCGATGCATTTGTATGTTGTTGTTTATATATTTGTCATTTTCAAAACAGTTTTTGTATAATTATTTTTGATACTACGACTGGTTGAAGAACTTTATATACGTATATCAAAACAAATTGTTCTACAGACTATTCTCAGTTTATTCTAAGTAAGACTTTGTTTTTTTTGAGGCGCTTATAATTTACCAAATTAAGAATTTGAAAAATTCTTCATGCTACAATGAGATCTGAAAAAGGGCTGAATGATCCTATGTATGTAGTATGAAAAAAAGGAACAAATGCAAATAGGGAAAATGCATTAAAAGAAAATGAAAGACAAGAAAGGCATAAAAAGGCAATCATTTAATAGCAGAGAATAAGGCTGTAATACTACTGAAATTTAATCAATAAAATTTAAATTAATATTCAATATCTTTTATATTCAAAATATGAAATTTTTTTCTATTTTTAAATAACTAACCCAGACATTCATGTATTATTTAATTTAAACAATAATTAATCAATTTCTTGATTAGCACACAAATAACACACAAAAACAAACCAACGCAAGAACATCAACAAAACAACTTGTTAAATCATTTCAAAAATTCGATTTACTAATAGTATTTACGATCACACAGGAACTTAAAAACAAAAAAATAAATGACTTGTTAGTCATTCATTGAAAACACCTCATGTTGTTGTTTATATTTGTGCTTTTCTATTTGTTTTAAAAGAGAAAATGCAAAAAAAAATTTATTTGCCGTTTTTACAGCATTTAAATATATATTTAAGTGTCGGCTGACTGACTGATTACCATGTGAAATCAATGTCGAGTTGAAGGAACATTTTCGCAAAATTGGCAAAACGACAAACGGTGTTGACACAACAATGTAATGATATAAACGTGAAGAGGAGGCCACAACTAAATACAACAATTAAACACGAACAACCAACAAAACATATTTTTTTAAGTAAAACAACAAACCACCTGTTAAAAAACATTATTTCGGAAAAAAAATAAACTGACTTTTATAAACGAGACAATGGAGAATCATAGATCGCAGCACTAATATAGTCAGAACATTCAATCATACATCCTTATGTACATAATTACCAGAGGATAGCAGTAAGTAAAATTTCGCGTACTTTTAAAGTATTTTTATTTTATTTTATTACATATTATACTTATAACTAAAGTATTAGTATAAAAAAAAAAATTTGAGCTATAGCAGCGTTGGCCTTAAGCTCGACGGTATGTAGAGTTTAAATATAGTTATAGAGGTTACTCAATTTTAAAAATTTCACTATAAGTTTGACATCATTATTAGACATGGTAGTTTTAATTAATTGAAAAAAGTCTTTCTTCCCAAGAATTGCGTTTCTAAATGTATCCATATGTGTACAGTCGGAAAAAATGTGTTCGATGTTAATTGGGTTGTGTCCACAGAATGGGCACTGATTAATAAGGTTCTTATCCATTATGTGCGAGTGCGTAATTCGTGTGTGTCCGAGTCTTAGACGTATTATTTTAATTTAAATAGGCATTTTAAGTCCTAAATAGTTGTCATGGAATATGTCTTGTTGGGTTGTTCTTCTTGTACCAGGGCGTTGAAAGATTCCAATTGGTTTTGTGATAGCCACTGAAATGGTGCTTTAGATGATTTTTTATATCCAACTTTGAGTATTTGGCTGTCATAATTAGCGGTGCAGTTAAAGCATCTTTTGCAATTTTATCGGCAAGTTCGTTGCTTTTTATGCCCGAATGGTCCGGGATCCATATTAGTTTAATATCAAGTTGTTTCCCAATAATAATTTGTCGGATCTGGTTTGGGTAGTAACTGTTATTGCTAATATTTTCTATTAGGTCGATGGCGGCTAGTAAGTCGGTACAAAATTTTCCCCGAGAGTGTCTAATTACTTTTATAGCCTCATCATAGATTGCTATAAGCTCTGCCGAAAAGTTGGTACTGTAAGGTTTTCTATGAAAATTTGAATAATAAATCTTTAAGAAATCTGAATTAACTATAATGAGTTGTACTGGTTTTGTATTTGCGATGAGCCACTTTAGAGCAATAACTGCCTTATTTAAGTGCTTCAATGAAAACTGAATTACTGGATAAAACAAACAGTGTATTGCTTTAACCAGTTTTTGCTACTTCTAAAAATTATTTTTTTGTACATGTACAGTGTGGCCCACAATATCCTTGTGACTTTGGTTTAAGCCAAATTTATAATGAGCGATGAGATACATTTTCAGCTTCTGGGTCATTAAAAACCCATTTTTTTCTAGAATCGGAAATATCATTTTTAAAAAGAATTTTTCATATAAACTGATTTTAACAGATAGACTACAACAGGTAAAAAGTTCAGTTTTTGTAGATCTATGTATATGTCTCATCTACGCATGCAACTTTATTTAAAACAAATTTCTTACACGCAAAGAAAAACCATGGTTACAACATGATCGCGACGCTCATATTCGCTTTAACAATATTTGGTTATATAAAACAACTAATAACTATTTTTATTTTATTTCATCATATATTTTGTCACGATAATCAATCGTTTTAATTGTATCACTTAATTTTTATTTTTCGTCAAAATTTCGACATGGTTGTTGTTTCAAAATACTACGATTTAAGAAAATTAATGCGACAAAAATAACATTTTATTCAAAAGCATTAAAAATGACAAATAATCATTAAATAATAGGTGAGACAACAGTATAATTACAAAGCAATCAATCTAAGATTTTTTAATAATAATTTTATTTCAATTGTTCTTCTTCTTGCAGAATACATTTTTATTATTTAAAAGTTTGAGATGTCAAAAAAAAACACAAAATTACTGTAAAAATTGGAAAAACTTCAAAATAAACCAGAAAATTTAAAAAAATATCGGTATAAAAATTGCAAATAAAACGGTAAGTACAATCAATTTATGCATGTATTTAACTAACAACAAAAGACATTAATTTGCCGTAGAAAGCAAAGACTGCCGATTTCAATTGTTACTTTAATTAAATAATTACTTTATTAAAACATAATAATGATAACTGGTAACCATTATATGTTTTAATCACAATCATTCAATCTGATCATCTTACGTTGCTCTTCGATTATGATTATCACAACCATGTTTTTTCTTTTTCACTTTGGAATATGCATTTCTTTTTTGTAAGATTCTGTTAGAGTTATTTTAATTTTTATTGAATAAACAACCTATTTCAAGTCGAATATTATGAATTAGAAAAATAAGCAAAAATGAATTGCAGATCTAAATATATGCCACAACCTCAAGAATTGTAACAAATACAGCTGGTTCTCGAAAAACTATGAAACAAAAAGTTTTTGTACAGAAAAAGCTATGGTGGCACCATATAAAATAACTCGTAAAAACTTTTCATTTCATAGTTTCTCAGAAGGAAAACTGACAACCTGAAATACAAGCCTTAAGGCGTTTTTGCCAACTTTCTGTTTGTCAGTACGCAATTGTAAAGATATGTGTATGTATGCATGAAAAGGGGTCAATTCTAATTTTGTTAAATCAAGAGGTTTTTTTTGCCAGTTTAATTGTCTATTGCTCATAAAAATTAACAAAATCAAACCCTTTAAAAAATCAAAACCCTTGAAAATTTGTTGCAAGTAAACTTTATTGTTTAAATAATGTTATTGATTTAAGTAATTTTAAATTAGCATAACAAATACGAAATTCTTTAAAAACGCATGTTTACACAAAATTGTTTTATTTCCCACTACATGTAAAATTAAACGGTTTCCAGTAACAACAAAAATGACATCAGCAGTAAGGATTCAGGGGGGGTTACTCTTTCATTCAACTAGAAAGAAAACATTTTTAAATTACAATGTATTAAGTATATATATTTGAACCATTTTAGTTTCGAATCGAATTACGGAGTAACCCACCAGAAACCGGATTGATGACTTTTTATTGCGTATAGATCATAAAAAGTTGAAATACTTAAGTAAGTGTTTCCGAGAACATGTTGACAGTCTCTGATAATTACAAACATCTGTTGAAAACAGTTGTTTAAACATTAATATTTATTAAATAAAATATATATCCGTTAAAGATAAATATTTCTGTGACTAAATAAACTTGGATTTAACTACAAATAGTTGAGTAGATATATTTGATATATTCTTTTAGATGTTTTGTAATTGTGTACAAGGCATTTAAAGACCTTTTCTGTTTTACAGTGATATATTTTTGGACCAGAAAAACAGTTTGTGAGGGAAGTAAATAAATACATACATAATTTATTTCACCCATGTCAATAATTATTTACCCCAGCCAAAAACTAGTTATAAATGTTAAAAATCGAGGTTCTGTTTCCCATAATATATGTAGTTGTCAGGTTAGCCAAACTTCCATACCAAAAAATTATTTGTTACAGCTATTCAAGAATAAGCAAATAAGAATTGCAAGAAATTGATTATTAATAAATTACTAAGCATAACTGGAGCATGATGATTTTGCCCATGCAAAATGATATTAAAATCTTGTAGTAGAAAGCAGTCGAGAGATATAATTCTTATTATTTAGAGCGTTTATCCTTACGCTTTCCAGACAGAAGACTGTCCCTCAATCTCAACCTTGTTTTCAATAATTCCAGACAAAGAAAAATGATTGCAATTTAATTTTAATTATAAAATTAAAAAATAGAATAAATGATCTTAGGCAAAAATAAAAATGATTTACATTAAAATTTAATACAGGGTGACTCAGAAAGATCGAAGTGGTGTGAATTCCTTATAAATTTTTTATTATAATTTTTTTTTTCTTTTCTTTTCAGTATTTTGTAAAGAAAACTTGGATAATTTATAATAGAGCAATACACAACTGAACAACGTGCCCAAATCGTTGAAATTTACTTTTCAAATCAGCGGTCCATTGTGTTGACTCAGCGTGTATACCGTCGTCAATTTAATGTGCGGGTTGCACCCTCTCAGTCAACTATAAACCGTCTGGTTGCAAATTTTCGACAACAAGGAGCAGTAAGAAACCTTCCTGGTTCCAGCAGACTACGAACTGTCCACACGTTTGACAATATTTAAGTGGTACAGGAGAGTACTCGGGAGGATCCAGAAACATCAACCAGGAGACGTTCGACACAACTTGGCCTCTCAAGAGGGTCGCTGCAGCGAATTTTGCATACCATAAGAATGTTTCCATACAAATTTCAACTTGTCCAAGAATTGAAACCGACAGATTACCAGCAACGACTTGACTATGCAATTTATTTGCAGCAAAAAGCACAAGAGAATCCTAATTTTATTCATAACATAGTTATGAGTGACGAAGCCCATTTCCAATTAAATGGATTCGTTGACAAGCAAAACTGTAGGATATGGGCTACGGAAAACCCGAGAGTACGTCATCAACAACAATTACACCCAGTTAAGTTTACTGTTTGGTGCGGTGTTTCTTCAGAGAGGATCATTGGCCCATATTTTTTTGAAAATGAACGAGGTGTCGCCATTTCCATCAATGGTGATCGATATCAGGCCATGTTGGAAAATTTTGTAAGGCCAGCCGTGGAAAACCATCCGCAAATATGGTTCCAACTGGATGGAGCCACAGCGCACACTCCGCGGGCCACAATGGCTCTTTTACGCAACATCTTTGGTGAAAGAATAATTTCGCGTAGAAGCAATTTTAATTGGCCTCCGCGTTCCCCGGATTTAACCGCTCTAGACTGTTTCCTTTGGGGTTATTTAAAAGGGAAAGTTTATGTTAATAAGCCTAGGACTATTGAGGAATTAAAAACCAATATTCGAGACAAAATTAACAACATAACAACGGAAGTTTTGCGAAAGGTCATGGAAAATGTGTTGGAAAGAGCACATTTGTGCGAAGCAGAAAATGGCCACCACTTGCGGGATATCATTTTTAATAACTAATCTAAAAATATTCCCTATAAATTTACTGTATTTAAAAAACCAAAAATTAAAAAAATATGTCTTAAATAAAAAGTTATAAGGAATTCACACCACTTCGGTCTTTCTGAGCCACCCTGTATATAGAAAAGTTCGAATAAATTGTTGTTGTTGTGAAAAAAACTTTTTCCTCATATCTCAGTTGTTTATGCACCGTTTGCTCTGATTTTCAAAACCGATCTGCTCCCGAATATTTTTGATATTTTAATACCTCACGTGGGTCCAGGGTGGCTTCCAAGAGTTAATTTCAACGTACACACGGACATACGGACAGACTGACAATGCTTAATCGACTCCCCTATTCATAAGCTTTCAGAAAATATATACTTTATGGGGTCAAAAATGAGAATTGTAGAAATTTCACACGGAATTGCAAACCTATACACATATACCCTTTTACACTGTCGTGTGAAGGATATAAAAATTTTTTTTATACCCTTCACCTGTGGTGCACAAGGGTATATATAGCTTTGTCATTCCGTTTGTAATTTCTACAATTTTCATTTCCGACCCCATAAAGTATATATTTTCTGAAAGCTTATGAATAGAGGAGTCGATTAAGCCCTGACCGTCTGTCCGTCTATCCGTCTGCCCGTCTGTCCGTGTGTTGGTTGAAATCAACTTTTAGAAGCAACTATATGTTCCTCAGATCTGTATATGGTATCAATCTCTTGGAAATATCCAGGAATGAATCGCTATTGAAATTCAGCACAATCGCCCAATAACTTTCTGAGATATGAGCAAAAAACCACGACCACCTCGTTTTTTTTCACAATTACAACAACAACATACATACATAGATACATGTAAAAAACATACCAAACAAAAAAAATTACAAAAAAAAAAATACTAAAAATTAAAAAAAAATAATAAAAAAAACTACAAAAAAAAAATTAAAAAAAAATTTTAAAAAAAATTTTTAAAAATTTTTTAAAAATTTTTCTAAAAAAAATTTTTAAAAAAATTTAAAAAAAATATAAATAAAATAAAAAATATAAAAAAAAAAATAATAATAATAATAATAATATAAATAATATATTAAATTAAATAAAATTTTTTTGGCTCAGCTGGGATTCGATGCCACATTTATTCTAACGTGTACGTATGCACGTATTTTATATGGGATGAATGGTGATACAAACAATTGTTATTGCATGACTACACGTTGTGAAGGGTATATAAGATTCGGCACGGCCAAATATAGCACTGTTACTTGTTTTTTATTAATTTTAAAAAGATCAGACAGACATACATAGTTAAATCACAAATTAATATTTGGTAAATTACAAACGTATAAAATACATGTTGTGAAGGAAATACAAATAAAGAAAGAAATATAACCCCTAGAAAACCTCACAAAATAACTATTTATGATAGAAAAAATTAAGCTGAAAAATTCTAAAGAAATAAAATCACTTAACAGAAACCATAAATTATGATGAAATATTAGCACAAAAAAAATCACTACAACTACACAAATAAGTAAACACTCGATTTAATAGACAAATATTTAGTTTGGATGTATGGATGTATGGATGCATGGATGGATGTACTTAGCAAATAAATATTTATAAAAGGTACAAGCATACATACATACAACCAAATAAATGTTCATAAGACAAGTAAACCAACAAGTGGTTGCTTGGTCGTCACGTTAAAAACACTACATGTTTGTCATAATAAATGAATAAAATAAATATAAAAACACATTTAAAACTAAACGAGTGAGAATTATGATAATACTTTTGTGTGCCGTAGACAATATTTTTTGTTATAACTCAGCTAAAAAATTCTAAACTGGAGATGGAGCAGACAAAGTAAAATGAGGCAATATACTAAAAGCGAATTGAAAGAAATATGACACAATAAATAATTTGTGAATTCACAAAGGTGTCATAAATTCGAATGTTTTAGAATTAGTACAAGCAACCCCTCCATAACAAAGTCTAAATCAGCTGATACGAAACGAACGCTACGAACCATGCAGCAGTAAAATAAATATTTTTACAAACACAATGCCAGAAATTAGTAAAGAAGCTAAAATATAGCTTTTGTTGTTCGTAAAGTACATTTTGTATGTCGTAAATATTTTAAAATATTTTGAATTTCCTTAAAAGTTTTTGTTTAAAGAATCATTAGTGAAATGCAACGCCGGTCGTTTTGTCGGCGGTAGTATTTGTCTTATTTGATAATCAGAAAAATTAATGGCGGCTTGGCTAAGGTGGATGGATCTCAGTCGTTCGGCGCAGCTCTCTGCTGATTGATTACAACATAGTGTACAGAGTTTTATTGTTTTTTGTACATTTTTTGTTTAGAAAGGCAATAAAATTATGGTTGTAGGATCGTAAAATTTAAAAAGATTATTACAATATGACATGATAGCAATTCTTGTACATTTACCAAATACGTATGTAATGGACATGAAAACCATGTAGTTATATTTTTTATATCTCCGACATGACATATGTTTGTGTTGTTTACATTTTGCATCTGTGCATACATTTTCATCTCAAATATACTGTCCTACAAACTGCGTACACTAGCTTTCTGAAATACATACATACATCCACCCGCCCTCATCACACTCTTTGGCAAAAAGATCTGTACAGACTTTGAATATATGTATGTAATATTTAGTAAAACAGAACTAGGTCATTTATGAATTATCCATACATTCATTTATCAAATGTTTATAACTTGGGGAATCGATTGTGTAATGTCCATCTGTAGAGATCTGTATATAGTACACTTTTGTAAATATTAGAGAATGAATTGCTATCAAGCACATTTGCCCTGTAACTTTCTGAGATATGACAAAACATGACTACCTGTGTTTTTCCCCATATCAATAATTTATCGCCTCGTTTGCTACTATTTGCTATTCGCCAAAAATTCGGTAAAAAATCGGTTGCTTATCGGCAAAGTTATAGGCAAAAATAATTTGGAAAACTATAAATTTTTTTTAAATTGTAAAGTAACTAAAGCTCTTAAATAATTTGTGGATAAATATAATATATAAATAATTTGTGGAAGATTATTGCTAAGAAAAACTGATAAATCAGTTTGAAAATAATTGAGATATAAGCACAAAAATACAAAAGCTACAGTGGTTTTCTTAAAATTTACAAACAAAAATAAATTTTTTTTTCATCTTCTAATATGAGTATGAGACGAAAAAGCTTAACTAGCAGAATATAATACTTCATAAAAAAAATTTTAAGTTCATGATGACCGCCAATACAAAATGCCATTCAATTTATATATGGGTCAATCTAGTTTTTTAAGATGTAGTAGATGTCAATATTGGTATCAAACGAAAGGTTTTGACCAATAGAATACTTCAAACTATGAAAAAGTTCAAATCCAAAATGCCGTTAAGAATAAAATGGCAGATATAGGGGTTAAGTAGTAAACACGGCTTTGTCAGCTTCAATCTCGACAATATTGGTATTAAATAAAAGGGTTTAATCAGTAAATACAGTAAACTACTTACTCTCTTAGTAAAAAAAAAATCTTAATACGACCGTGACTATTCCCTATACCGCAAGGAATTAAGTTGTCCGAAATTGTTATTGTTTTAATTTTTGTATAGACAATTCTGAACAATTTTGTTGTGCTCGGCATTTATAAGTGAATAAGATATATAAAAACTTGCAATACGCCGTCATTGCTTTATTTTATTTTTTTTATTTTTTATTCTAATTCGCTTTTATTTTCAGTTCCATAATTCATTAATATGATTTACTTTAATGCCTAATTAAATTGCTGCAAAACCCTGAGGCTGGTTAATATTTAGAATTTGTTTGTTTTCTTTTTACATGCATATTGCTAAAACCGTTCTTAGTTAAAATCTAGTTATAAAAAATAATGTTAATGTTAGTCTATAATATTTCAACTTATAATTGTTTATGTAGAATGTATATAGGTAGATCTGAGAAATTCAAAATGTTTCTTGTTTTAATTTTTCAAATTGTTTAAAGCGTTTAGAAAATAAAGTCTAATAAATCATTCGTCAGTGAAATAAAAAAATTACAAATGAGTGTTCACACAATTTATCAAAGAATTTTAGATTTAACAAGAGCACTATATTCGGCTGTGCCGAATCTTTTATACCCACCACCAATTTTGTGTACATTTAAAGCACAATATTTATTATTTTATTAATCGCTATAAAATAATCTCTTTATAATAAAATATGTATCACTTTCTTTGTAGAGGGTGGTTAAATTTTAAGGGCCCATGTTGAAGGTGAACCACATCTAAACTTCAACTTTTTTCTTGTATTTCATTTGACATTTCTCAATCTCAGACTAACTCAATTTGAACCGTGGAAAGATACGCAATCGAGCAACGCTTTTAAATATTAAAGATTTTTATAAAAATGGGCGTTCAAATCAAAATGCATTTTGTGCACTTCGTGATTCTTTTGGTCAACATAATCGTTCGAATTCGTCCACAATCGTGAGAATTGTAAAAAAATATTTAAATGTCTGCAAAGCAGTCTGTATGAAATGTGAAAACATCTGTGAATGCCATCTTAGTTCGTTGAATGGGAAACATTGCTGTTTTTCACGATAACGTGGCAAAAGAGCAAGCAACCTCGACTGATCATCGTGCCCAACAATCGAGCATCAACAGTGTCATTGAAAATTTGGACTATCGGATCGTGGTGTGCCGCCTAGGTTGGGGGGCCATTTGGCCGATATTTTGTTCCATACATAATTGAAGCATACAAATATTATCATTATAAAAAGAAATAATAATAATTTCCTAAAAAATTTGTGTTTTATTTAAATTCAATATCGGTCCTTAAAATGTAACCACCCTTTATAACTTCAATATGCTACTAAAATGCTTTTGTAAATGAAGTCTTTCAATGAAAGTGGGCGTTAAAGTAGGCGTGTAAATAAAGTTTCTGCTAATAAATACAACTTAGATATTTCAATATAGTCCTTTATTTTGAAAAAAACTTTGTCAAAATTACATGAATTTAAGATAAACCGTTATATGGGAGGTAGGCGTTAAAATGGGCGTGTCACCTAAACTTTTTGGCACAACAATTACATTAATAAGAAGGATATACGTAGCAAATTTGATCATCGTACCTCTAATTTTGGCGGTTTTATGAGCTTTTAAATTTCATTAACGGTATATATATTTATATATAAGTATATATATTTTTTCTGTGTCGTTGAAAAATACAAAATAATTAAATTAAAAATATATGCATTGAAACTATTGGTTGGTCCTTTCTGACTACCAGTCGAGTGGATCTATATTTTTGTTATTCTAAAAATACATGCAAGAGTGGAAACAGTTATCGTTTTCTCTTCTGAACATGTTGCACAAATCTTACCCCCAATTATATTTCAGTATAACAAAGTACTCTTTCTTTACAGCTGTGTTAAGTAAATAAATACTTTGTTATGCAAACGAATTTTTAACACAGAATGCAGTTTTTATAAAAACCAAATAATGAATGCAAGAATACTTATACATTAATGTCCAGTGTAAAATCAGGAAATTTTTCTGTTTTATTAAAACAAAAAAAAAAAAACAATTTTAAGAGGGTGTGTGTAGACTGATAAAAATATTATACATTCTTATTGCAACATTTTTTAAAAAGGAACACACCAAATATTGAAAACGTGGTTTAGTGATTTAAGCGAAAAACCAAAGTTTTTTAGCCTCGAGTCCCAGCAGAAGCAGTAATTTTGAAAAATGTTCAGGTTAGTGGCTTCAACCCCCTTACACAATTCAATCAAAAAAGAAATGAAGAGACCTTGTTCGGTGTTTGGAGCTCTACCTAGAGGGAAAAATGGCAAAAAGCAAAGGTTTAAAAAAGACTCCACATAAAAGCAACGATCTCCGCCATTACACAATAATATGGAGTATGTTGTATAGATGTTGATAACACAACCACCTAGCAAAAACTCTCATTACAAAATAATGAGTTAAAGGTATTACTTAGAAAACAGATCTTCACTACTTACAATTTGGCATCTAAACCCATTATTTATAATTCATTACTGTGTTAATGAAATGCTTTGCCGCTATTTTCAAAATCATTACTACTTATACCTTTTACTTGTAAGTTATGTACTTTAATGGCTTCTAGCAAATTTCGCAATAAGAAATTATATTATGTTTGTATAAAGCAAAGCACATTATAAATCAAGTCATTACTAAAACAAGTAACAGTGCTATATTCGGCCGTGCCGAATCTTATATACCCTTCACAACGTGTAGTCATGCAATAGCAATTGTTTGTATCACCATTCATCTCATATCAAATACGTACATATGTATACATATACTGGTTAGAATAAATGTGGCATCGAATCCCAGCTGAGCCAAAAAAATTTTATTTTATATAATATATTATATTATTTATATTTTGTTATTATTTTTTTTATATTTTTTTTTTTAATTTTTTTTTTTAATTTTTTTAAAAAATTTTTTTGAAAAAATTTTTAAAAAATTTTTTAAAATTTTTTTTTAAATTATTTTAAAATTTTTTTTTTGTAATTTTTTTTATTATTTTTTTTTTATTTTTAATATTTTTTCTTTTTGTAATTTTTTCTTTTTTTGTATGGTTTTTACATATATTTATGTATGTATGTTGTTGTTGTAATTGTGTAAAAAAACGAGGTGGTCGTGGTTTTTTGCTCATATCTCAGAAAGTTATTGGGCGATTGTGCTGAATTTCAATAGCGATTCATTCCTGAATATTTCCAAGAGATTGATACCATATAGAGATCTGAGGAACATATAGTTGCTTCTAAAAGTTGATTTCAACCAACACACGGACAGACGGACAGACGGTCAGGGCTTAATCGACTCCTCTATTCATAAGCTTTCAGAAAATATATACTTTATGGGTTCGGAAATGAAAATTGTAGAAATTACAAACGGAATGACAAAGCTATATATACCCTTGTGCACCACAGGTGAAGGGTATAATAAGACACAGGACATGTAATAGTCATTGCAAAGTATGTTGTTGCAGGTCATTACCTGGTTTTTGCTGGACATTTATGTGGGGACTGGGTTGTAATAATTATCTTTTTTTGTCTAGGAAGTTTAAAAATATCTTCCAAGACATCTTGTATCATTTCTATTGTGTGAATTTTTAACTTTATATTTGGCTGATTTACAAAGTGTCCTAAGTGTCATATTGTCATGTCATAGTTTTTAAAAAGTTCATTAAATTTTACAGTTAACAATTCAATGCTTTTCAGTCATTTTGAAATTTTTGAGAAATTTTTACTTTATGACAATTGATTTTTTCACTTCATGTGATATAATAATAGTAAACTATTACTTAATACTTCAAGTTAGTATCTACAATAAAACTTAATAAATAATAATAAATATTAACTTAAAGGATTTTAGCTCAAGGTCTATTAATAATTAAAATAATGTCTTCAATTTTTAATTACTTCTTGGAAGAAGACATTACTTTAATTATTTAAAGACCTTGAGCTAAAATAATTTTAGTTAATATTTGAATTAAAAAAGGTATAAAAAAACTAAATAATTATTTTAAATAAATAATAATATAAAAAGAAACACTTACGCTGCCGTTCATAACTGATGAAACAAACTTACCTAAAACGATAAAGAAAAGGAGAATTTGTAGCTTTAGCCAATACAAAAAAAAAAAGAAATTTTAAAGAAAATAATTTGAAATACATATTTAAATTTTAATTTATAAAGAAGTTTTTATTTTATTTGAACTTTTCATTCAACTTGTATTATAAATAAACATAAGTCAAATGCTAATAAAAAAATCTTACACTTTAATTGTTGTATTTAAATTGTAAAATTTATATATAAAATAAAGATGTAAATTTCATAATAATATAGTGGCTGTCATTATGAAAGAAAAAGTAAAGTTAAACCTCGATAACCTGCATACTTAGCTAGAGACCCTAAATCAGCTTTTTGAACCTTACATTAACGAATATAGTTTTAAAATAGTTATTTTGGAATTACAACGGAAAGATTTCAATTAGTATTTTACGCTGGTTTGTAACGCCAGAAACAGAAATTGTGCTCTTACTTCACTTCTTACTCACTTAAAAAAAAAAAAAAATTTCCATCTTTTTAATAATTGAAATATTAAATTACTTCTTAAATTGTTCACTATTTGTATGCCAATTTACTTTAAGTTAACTATTTTTTAATTTTATAAAAAAAACTAGTGTTTGCAGCAAAAGAGGAATAAGAACAATGTTTTTTAAGGCAACATTAAAAAAAAAATAACATTACAGAACTAGTGATTTCAAACGGTTAACTACTATGTCGAATTCTCATTGTTCTAATTTTTCAAAATCTTATTTTTTTATTTGATTAATACAGTAAAACAAGAACATGTCTTAACTAAAAGTACTGGCACAATAGGATTTTAGTAATCTATATACAGGGTGGACCAAAAGTCACGCCTGCGTGTAAAAATTGAATAACTTTTTTGTTTATTAATATTTTTTATTTTTTTTTTCAGATTTTATTCTTCGATTCGTGTTACACCACCATGCAAAATTTAACGACTGAGCAACGAACGAAAGTGGTAGAATTTTACTTTTCCAATAGGCGCTCAATTTTACTGACGCAACGAGCATATCGAAATTATTTCAACACCAGAAATGCACCTAACCAAACCACAATTAATCGTTTAATTGCACGGTTCCGACAAAAAGGTGCAGTGTCAGATTTGCCACGATCAGGAAGACCAAGAATAATACAGAATCAAGTGAACATTGATCGTGTACGGGTCAGTGTTGCAGAATATTCAGGAACTTCAACGCGAAGGCGTTCTGGATAACTGGGGACAGATATCGCGCTATGCTTAATAATTTTGTACGCCCTGAGACAGCCAACAAGTGGTTTCAGCCGGATGGAGCAACAGCACACACGGCCCATGCCACAATGACGCTTTTAAATTAAATTTTTGACGACCGAATTATCTCGAAAAATTCAGAATTTAATTGGCCAGCACGTTCACCGGATTTAACTGCCCCTGATTATTTTCTATGGGGTTATCTCAAAGAACGAGTGTATGGAAACAAGCTTCAAACTATAGAGCAGCTAAAGAACAACATTAAAGCTGAGATCGGGGCAATAGAGCCTGAAACCTTGCGCGCAGTTATGCAAAACGCCTGTTTAAGAGCCCAATTGTGCATCGATGAAAATGGTGGTCATCTCTCTGACATTATTTTTCATAATTAAAATTTAGGTCATACAAAGATATTATTATAATTAAAAAAAAATTTAATAAAAAATAATAATAAACAAAAAAGTTATTCAATTTTTACACGCAGGCGCGACTTTTGGTCCACCCTGTATATAAAAATCAATGTGTGTTTGTATGTTTGTTTGTGTTTTATAGACGGTTAAACGGCTGGACCGATTTCCTTGAAATTTTCACAGAATCTGTCTGTATGTCTGGAAGGAACTATAGGCTATAATTTGGTTTGAAATTGTAAGTGGGCGGAGTGCCACGCCCTATTAAAGAATAAGGTATAAAATGGGCGGACGTTCAATAGTAGGCGTCGCCACATGAATTAAATACTAAATTTCATATATTTGGAAAACGATATCGATTAGAGTACTAAAATTTTGCAAGAGCAACTTTGACACCCAAATAAACATTTCTGGAAAAAATGGGTACATTAGAAATAGTGGGCGTGGCAGCTCTCATAGCAATTGAATACTAAAATTCGTATATTCGGGAAGCGATAACAGTTAGAGTACCCAAATTTTGCATGAGAAGCTTTGACATCTATCTGACTATTTTGATAAGAAATGGATGCTTTAGTAATAGTGGGCGTGGCACCTGTCATATGAATTAAATACAAAAATTCGTATATCTGGGAAGCGATAATAGTTGGGAGTACCCAAATTTTGCAAGAGACACTTTGACGTCTATATGATTATTTGAATAAGAAATGTTTGATTTAGTAATAGTAGGCGTGGCACTTGCAAAATAAATATATTTTTGAACATAAAATGTTTATTTCATTACGATGGGGGTGGCGAAGCACACCGGGTACTAGCTAGTAATAAATAAAACTTAAAAGTATAAATTCCAATTAAAAGTATAACATAATAAAATAAAGTTTTTAACGCTTATTTTAAAAAATAAGTTAAAAAAAAATTAAATGAAAATCAATTTTATTGTTCAAGGACATTAAAATTGAATTGAGAATATATTTGCAAAAACAAAAATAAAATATGTGTGTTTATAATAATCATTAACTCAAGTGGATATATAGTACAATTTTGAAATGCATTGCATTGCTAATGGTTTGAATATTAGGAGGAAGTTAGCGCTAAGGGTAAAAAGCATTTGTAAAAAAAAAGATTTTTGTAAAATCTTTTTTAAAGCGGATGCCTTTAAAGAAAGAGGTTAGTTTGTGTAATGCAAAACAGTTGTTTTTAACAAATTTTTAAATTTTGGAATAATAATATGACAACACATAAAGGCAGCACTTCTTTTGAATTTACCAGTTATGTTGTTATTAAAATGGAATCCAAATTAATGAGTGCAAAATACTTCAGATAACTTATAAATTTATAATTAACAGGATTCAGATTATCCAGGTTTTACTGTGCCTAGTCAAATATGTATATACATTTCATTCACCTTTAATTGAGGGCGCCTTTAAAGGTATGGGGTATGTTACTAAGGGGGTGTGTATGATTTAAGTATAGATTTACTTTAAATACTTACACATTAACCACCGTTCATTTAATAAAAAAAAATTATTTATGTTTTGTTTTATTTTTCTTTGCACGTCATTTTCTTTATGGTTTACTAACCAATATTTTTTGTTCCAACTATTTGTAACACATGGAAATGTTTTAATCAAAAAAGAGATGGGTAAGGAATGGGGATTTTTTTAAGGAAAACATTGAAATCAAAAAATCATTATAAATTTCTTACTACTAAATACTTGCAAAAATACCACTTGAGTTTGTCCTGACACCCAAAGTTAATTACACTTACAAATTTATAGAATTTTTCTTACTTGTCTTTCATAGCTATTAACTTACAGATTATTAGAACATGTTTTCTTGTCTCACTATATCAGCTGTTTTAGTATATCAGACAATACTGTTAAAATTCTTGTTATACAAATAAACACCAAGCTCTTTGCTTAAACCATATGGTTTGAATAATTCAATTTTAATTTTGTAATCCTAATTCAGCTCTTATACCGGGCATTTGTCATTTGTTCTATTTTTTTTTTTCGTGAACACTCTTTACATTTGAAAATGAGCAGTTCAGTGACAGCTTTTATTACTGTAGGGCGGCCTATATGGCTAACGTGTATATTAGTAGTGGTGAGTATGTAAAGAACACACCCCTGCACACACAATTATTGTTTATGATTAAAATGTTCCAACAGAATAATTACGACTACAATATTACTTCTACTACAACGACGAGTAGCAACGCAACAAACACTGTCACACTACTGCTAAGTACAATGACATTATTCTGACAGTATTTTCCTTTAGTACGGTTCTGGCTGCGAGTCATCTTTATAGTTTTATAGTTTATTTTATATTTTCATTTTTTTTCTGTTGTTGTTGTTGTTGTTTCTACAATGTGCAATGAAAGAAAACATTTCTTTGTTTTTGCAAAAGTTGTAGCCGTTGTTGTTATTGTTGTTGACGTTTTTGTTGCTGTTGACCATATCGCTGTCATTTTAGGCCCATTTAATATGGTTGGTTGTTTTTGGCATTTTGCCCAAAGATTGAAAACAAACACTGTTTAACTCGTGCAATTGTATACAATAATATTATTAAAACAAAATTACGTATATTAATGAAAAAATTTTAACAGCACAGAACATTGAATAAGACGAATTTGAGATGACTTATCAAAATGGTGAAAGCTGTTGTGAATATACTAAACAGTGACCTTTTAGAAGGTGTATATATAAAAAATGGATAAAAGTATTCATATTTGATCTGATTTTTAATAAAAGATTTGTGTGTAAACCTCGTCACAAAACTCAGTAATTATAAAAGATATCAGTTGTGCATGGCATGACAGGGCAACAACTGGCTGATTAAAGAAATGTCTTTATTAATCAGTGCCGATGATCGAAAGTAAACAATTATGAACTAATAATATTTTCTCAAGATTAGATAATGATGCCAAACAACTTTGGTTGAAAAAATGTTGGTTTACATGTTGTCTATAAGTGTATTTTTTACGCGATTTTAATAAGAACAATCCAAACATAGCTAACAGGTTGGCAAAACCTGTTCAGAAAAACCAGGCCATTTATTTTTATCTTTTTTTAGAATTTAACGTGTATTATTGCGCGTTTTGAGTGGCGTCGTATGTGTAACTGAACGGTTCATAGTTTTAACTAACCACATAAATTAAGCTTTACACAACAACAGTCTAACTTCATATAACTATAATATGATAACACACGGCCATAAAATTATTATAATATAATCTGACATATCCAGCATATCATATTATAATTCCAAACAGCTATAATACAACTCCCTACACATATAACTATTATGATAACATTGAAGGACCATTGAAATGTGTCACTACATGGAAGTTGTCCGATCAAGAGAATGCAATGCTCTTCTTGTAGTATATATGTACAGTGGTCAAAAAAACTATTCGACATAGACCAAGAAGTTCATGTTTTTATCAATAAAAAACCGTGAACTGTTTTATTTAACAAAAATATCGTTGAAAACGTTTTCTTAGGAAACGAAGATTTTTATTCGTAACAAAAATATTGATATTTTATTAAAATATTATTAAAAATTCATTTGGTAAAATAATATATATAAAAAGTAGAACAAAAAAGTTTTCGACATAGTTAATATTTTTGGAAGATATAATACGTTTTTGTACCCTAGAACCGAGTTGCTTTTCTACGTCGGCGAATTATTTCTCTTAAGCGATTTGGCATAGAATTTACCAAGGTTTTGGTATATTCTGGATCGATCTTATTCCATTCCTCCCGAAGGATCTCTTTGATTTGGTTTTTGTTTGTGAACTTAGGATTTCTTAATTTTTTCTCCACGTGACTCCAAAGATGTTCAATAGAGTTAAGATCTGGGGATTGTGGCGCGTTTTCATTAGTTTGGGGCAATTATAGAGGTGTCAAAGTTTTGTGTGAAGAGCACAATGCTCTTCCAAAAGGGATGTGCGCTTAAAAGAAGATCCGTAATTAGAGATTCTAGTTTATCAGTGGTGCCATGTACAGCTTTGACATTCCGTTTATAATTTTTAAAATATTTATTTCCGATCACATAAGGTATATATTTTCTGAAAGTTTTAAAGAGATTGAAAAATGCCCGCCTGTCCGTTTGTTGGCTGAAAAAAACTTTTAAAATGAAGAACCTATTGCACAGAATTAATGCGGTATTACTCTTTTGAAATTATTCGGGAATGAATCGCTACTAAAATCCAGCGCAAGCGTCCCATAAGTTTCTGAGGTATAAGCAAATCAACAAGACTGTTTCTGTTTAACCCCATATTTTTATCTCAAAAATTAACATTTCTTAGCCGTAGGTTAATTTATAGCAACATTTGTTACTATTTATAAATATGATATGATTCTAGAGATATTCGAAAAGGATGTTGGACAAATCGTTCACTAATCGAAAAAGTTATAGGCAAATATTATTTGGAAAATTATTTATTTTTTTAAATATTTAACGTTCTTTAAGCCACATGTACATACATGTAGGTCTGGCGTCACTAAAATGTTCAGCACTTTGATTACAGTTTTTAATATAGTCATAGTGGCTGCGTGCGGTAAGATTTTGATATTACATGAAATGTATCTCAGTCAAAAAATGCAAATGAAATACATGTGGCCGAAGCAAATACATTTATGCTTTATGATGACGTTAAAATTAACGTCAAAGCCACATGTGTGTGTGGCTTTTTTAATTTCGTGTACTACAGGCTTTAAGTTCTTAAATAATTTTGCGACATGCTAAAGACTCCAAGTTACAAGCCGTAGTTTTGAAAATAATTCTTGAGAAAAACTGACAAACAACAACTGACATAAAGAACTGCTTCGCAATTTTTCTTAAAATTAAAAATCTAGCTTCTAGACAACCGAGAGTCAAAATGTGTATCTTTAGTAGCGGAATATAAAACACAAAAAAAATGTTAAATCCATATCGCCCACAACTTCAAAATGACGTAAAATAATTTTATAGGCAAGCCAAATCTATTATTTAAAAAAAGGTGCCCCTTTAATCGCCATAATATTGCTATCAAATGAATGGGCTTGAGCAGTACTAATAAGTATGCTATGAAAAAGTTTAAATACAAGATGGCGTGCTAAATAAAATGGCGGATATATATGTAGGTCGAATATAGTAATTACGGCATTGTTCCCTTCAACCTCAACAATATTGGTAACAAATGACGGGGCTTGACCAGTAGAATACAAGAAACTATAAGAAAGTGTAAAATTCAAAACGGCGTATGAATCAAAAAGGCGGATCATTTTTTTAAGATCATCGATATGGATATCAAATGAAAGGGCTTGACTAGTAGAATACAGTTTACTATGTTACATTCTTAAATCGAAAATTCAGTTAGAAATAATTAAGCAAAATGATGTTTAATCTGAAATCTAGGCAACGCTATGATGATGTCATTATACCAACGTAAATAATGGCGAAGAGTATTGTCAGATTTGACCGAATATTAAACTTTTAATTATTAAAAATTGTTTTATGTTAACATAATAAAATTTTTATATGTAGTTTAAAAAACTTAAAAAATAATAAAAATAAGACGTCATTTTTATGATTGTCTCAATCATTTTCTGATCATACTATTTTTAACAAGCAACATTATTAAATTTTCTAAGTAGATAGTTGCAACGAATCAAATATTTAAAGACAACAAAAATTTTAATTTGTTTACTGTAACTAAATATTATTATATAGAATATAATATGGCCGTCGCGATCGTCTCTTAACCCGTGTTAAGCGAAGGTTAACATTTTATTATAAAATGGTTATTTAATTTAAATTCCGTTACAAATTCGTCGTTGGTGTGATAATGGTATTCTTAAAACTGTTACAGAAAGAAATAATGACAAGATTAATATAGAAACTAGAGAACTTTGAAGAATTTGTACTTCAAAGGTTAAGTAATGAATAGTTGGGTTTAATGAGCAACCGAACTTAAAGCTGGATTCACCCATAAAATTTTAGTTCAGAACAAATTTTTTTTGTATTGAGTTTGATGTTTTACTTTTGAGAGAGAGAGAGATTATTTTGTTCAGAAAGATTTTTCTTGAATTGGTTTAATTTTAATTCTTGTTCAGAAGAAACTGAATTGGGATGCCACTATTTTTCAATATTTACATGAAAATTGAATTTGGTTGCCACATTACACAGTGTCAGTACATTTATTATACAAAAATTGTTTTTGCCGAAAATTAACAATTAAAATGGAATTTAATGAAAATATTGCTCAAAAATTAATAGAAGAATTAAAAAACCAGGAAGAAAATGTTTGTATGACATGAGCAATAGTGCATACAAAAATAATTATTTAAAACAGGGTTTATGGAATGAAATAGAAGCGACTCTTTTTATTTTCGATTTTTTTTTATAAATTTCTTTTGCAAACAAATTGACTTTATGCACTTCAATTAAAAATAATAATTTTAGTTTTCTTCTATCCGACATTTTCTTCACATATATTTTAATGAAATAATTTACGTTTGTATTTATTTACATAGTTTGCTAGCGGTGCTTCCACTTTGTACAACTGTTTGCATTTTATATTATATGGCAGCTTTGTTTTTTCGGACAAATTTTCTTAAATGGGTGAATCGTTCTGCAGAAAACTCTCAGTAAAAAATGTTATTCTCCGGAAAAAATTTTGTTCAGAACAAATGGGTGAATTCACCTTAATTTTCTTAAGACACTGTTGTTGTTGATTCCGAATTTAAGTATCTCGTAAACTTAGAGATCAGTCTCAGAGCTTATTGGGCCTTTCTGCAACTTAGCTTAGGAGAACCTTATACGTTGAGCTAAGTAACATTTTTAAGTATGTAACTGATTTAAGGAAATAGACAGACAGAAAGTCCGGTGTAATTGAGATAAAAATTATACATCGGATATTTTCACAAGAAGTTCTAAAAGTCATATTGTCATAATATTATTATTGATTATTTTCAAATTATTTATTTTAAAATTTTTGAACTTTTTTAATATTTTGAAAAATCATGACAATCCCAGCAAAAACTAGATAATGATTTGCTCTTACTAAACAACATACTTTTCAATGACTATTGCATATTGTCTGTCTTGCTAAAAAGTGTTTAAGTAATGATTTGATTTATAATATGATATTTAAGTACTAATTTTTAGACATTGGCTTAGATATAGACACAATACAATCTTTTACTGCAAAATTTGTTAGAAGTCATTCAAATACATAACTTTTAATAATTCTCATTTAGTTTAAGACACTTGGGGCCATTATTACAACTTGCCGTTAGTTAAAGGTAGGATTTTTTTTGCCGATAAATAGCTGTTCATTATTAAAACCTAAATTTTTTATTGTTATTATTATTAATAATGATATTATTTAATGGATAAAAAAAAATGCTTTATAATGCAAAGCCATTTATCGGTTCAACAAAATCCTGCCTTTAACTAACGGCAAGTTGTAATAATGGCCCTTAGAGTATAACTAATAATGTTTTGGCAATGCAGTTCATAAGCAAACTGATGACTTAAAGATTTTCACAGATTTTAAAATTCCAAAATAACGTATCGCAGAAAAATCAAACCAAATTTTCGCTTTTAAAAGAACCGAACGACTTCTGTAAGTCCATGTTATGAATGGCTTATTTAGGTTATTTATATCAAGTTCTTATTAATTGCTATAGTGGTAAGTATGTACTTATTTAAGTCACTATTTATAAGCGACAGTAATAATTACTTATGCGACTCCCTATTTGTAAGCGAGGGCGGTAAGTACTTATCTAAGTTCCTATTTGTAAGCGAGCGTGGTAAGTACTTGCCTCCAATGACATCGCCATGTTAAAATAATGGGTTAGATGCCAAGTAGTGAAGAACGGTACTTTCAACTCATTATTTTGTAATGTGTTATATTACTGGAATGTAACACTTAGGACTTCTTGTGAATACACTGATTATTTTTGCAAAAAGGGAATGATTTCACAGAATTCGCATGTATAGAAAACTATATATAAAGACAATTAAAAAAATAACAAAAAAAAATTCAAATATGCTCACTTATTTTGTGGCAAAAAAAAAAATTAACATGATAAAAAAATCAACAAACACACAAATTTTAGTGGTATAACGTTGTCGGTATGTGTGGTTCCTTAATGTGGGTGTTCTTTAGTTTCAATATTAAAAAAAAAAGAAAAACGGGCATTGGGTATGTCATTACGAGAATGTGTGAATTTTGGCTGCGAGATATTTTCCTTAACCGACACACAATCACAGACATACTCATCAGAAAAAGAAAAACACAAAATTATTATCAAAATAAATTTTGTCAACACCCAAAAGCATCTAATATAAAATTTTTTACTTTATATAAGAGACACAGCTACAAAAAAAAAACTAGAAAAATTAAGCAGCTAAAAAAACATAAATTACACTATTTAGTAGATAAATAAACAATTTCAACAGCAAACACCTTCAATTCGAAAAAAGATTTATTTGCGAATACCGCCAATTTAATATCTTTTTCTCCCATTCAAGTTTAATAAAAATACAAGATTTTTGTAAATTAATTTTTAATTGAGGCCAATAAACAAATTACACAAATGACAGATTTAATTATTATTCATTAGCCTGTTAAGGGTACGCAACAGGTATGTAAAAGATTTTTCAGCTGTTTGTGAGGTAGTAATTGAATTCTTATTATTTTTAACGACCATGTATGCCACTTTGTATGTATGTATGTGCATTGTTTTAAAGTTCGGCTACGATTTGCGCGTTGGCGCGAAAAATTATTAATGATTCTGTTGCATTAATCCGGAAATATCATAGTCATAACATGGGTCATGTTGATTTTCATGTCATAGGTCGATGTGCTTAATCATGTATGTTGTCACGGAAATATTGATTTAGTGACCAAATTATATACAATAGATGGACGAGTTGAAATTAACGTGAACATCACAGACTGTCAAGATCGACCTGCCCTTATTAAAAGCGGCACACTCACCAACAGTACCCAAGTTACCTACTTACTACTATTGCTGCCACTTTTTGGTGGAGCTTAGAGGCAAGGAAAATGTTTTTTTACATTCACTAAAAAAATTATGACAGCAAGTGAGTGTGGTTTAGGTATTCCTTAAAACTATTTTAAAATGAGTTGTTAATTAACTTATAAAGAAATAAGATTATTTTCAACACGATATAAAACTATATCTAAAATATTTTTAAATATCCCTGATGATAATCTACGAAGTAGGTCGAAATATTGGAAAAAAAGGAATTTAAAATCTTTTCTTTACAAATAAAACAAGAAAATAGAATTTTTATGACCTAAAGCCAAACAAAAATCTGCAACAAAATATATGAAAAATCAAAACGAAAGTGGTTAAAAATATTAACTTCAACTAAATACTGACCTGTAGTAAAAATTCAAAATTTCAGTTAATTTTAATTCATATTTAGTCAGGCACGTAAGCGAGTTACCCAGTAAACCAAAAGACAAGCACTTAAAATATGATTATGAATTTTATTTTCTGAGTTAATATTAAGAGCATTTAATTCTATGTAGTCTTAATGAGGGACAATCAAAAAAACAAACACATACACAATAATGACTCCTGTTCACTGATGCCAGAACTTGATTAGAAAAAATGGCTAAAATTCTGGAAACAAATGGCTAGAAACTAGCTAAAAAAGCTAAAAAAAAATGGCTAAATGTTTTAAATATAAAGTTTTCAATATTTTAATTTAAAAAAAAAACGGAAAAATTTATTTAAAAAGAAAAATAATAAAATTTAGGACCGTTTGTAATATACTCAATATATCTTTGACTAGTTATAAAGTACAAGATTGTTATAAGGCTGTTAAAAGGACCAATTATCATCAGCATCTAGCTCGCTATTACTGTCATTGTCATCTAAACTTTCTTTAGATCCTATCAATTTAAGATAATTATGTGGTACTTCATATTGATAACAGCATTTATCAATACTTTTTAAGTCGTGATTTAAAAAAAAGAATATAGAAAAAATAAAATATTGGTCTTTCGAAATAAACCAAACTCTCAATCTTTATAAGTCAATATTGAACATGCCATACATGACATACGACTTGAGTTAGTGGAAAAAATACTTGAAAAATGCGTTCATCGAATTCGTTTCTACAGAAGAAGTCGTGGAGGCCATTTGAATGACGTTTTATTTAAAACTTAATTGTATCGATTGTCTTAGCACTAAATAAAAAGCTTTTGAATATCCTTAACAATAAGTGTGTTTTTTCTAAAGAAATCTCATCACTCTTATTGGAAAACCTTTTACATAGCTAATGTATTCTCCTGCTGTTGTAGCTTTAAATTCATTGGATTAAAAGGTAAAGGCTTGGTCTCGATAATGTGTATTTATATCCAATACCATTTATGTGTTTTTCATATAATTTTGCATTAATTTCACATTTACAATATTTACAAAAACTTTTTAACTTCTGTAATCCATTCTTTTAATTTTGGCTGGGATAACTTCTGGGTAAATTTTGTCTATTTTTCTTAAATTTCTTTTATTATTTATTTATTAAATACACATGCTTGGTTGGTTTTTTACTGATTGATTGTTTGATTGTTTATGTAATATTTTAAAGAGGTTCACATCGATGCAATTTTTAGTTGTTTAAAAAACATTGTTTTATAGAAGCGTTTTTCACTATTTAGGAAACGAAACAACAAACAACACTTAAAAGCTAAAAACAAAAAATGCCTACAAAAGGCTAAAAAATATCTAGGAATGGCTAAAAAAAAATGGCTTATAGCTAAAAGCAGATTTTCCTAGCTAAGCGTGTTCAAAAATAGCTAAGTCTAGCCATAAAATAGCTAAATTGGCAACACTGCTCCTGTTGCTAAGTTAATCGGTTTGAAACGCAAAATAGTTGTGTCAGCAATGATTCAAATTATGTTAGGATGTTTTTCGTAGATACTTATACAGTTAACACAAACAGATATTCTTTAAACACGTACCGGAAAGGAAAGGGTAAAATAAGCCTGAAAAGGCAATACCACTGGCGGTCATTATTCGAACACCCTTTGTGTATATTTTGTTTTATTTTTTCATTAAATCGAAATTTTTGTTATTTCCTAAGATAGTAAACGTTTCAAATCATTTTTTTATTGTGATTTTTTTTTGTAACATACCAAACTATACACCTCCTAGAGTAACAAATTTTTGTCAATTGTAAAAAAAATGCTTAACATTTTTGCATGTCCTACAAAGAATTTTTATAAATTCCTTTTCTAAAAACACAACAGCATAAACTACTCAACAGCAACTTAAAAATTGCCAGCAAAAAGAAAAATAAAAGTAAAATGAAAATGAAAAGAACACTCTAAGAAATGTGTTACAACTACATTCCAATGTAACAGCAAAGAAATTCTTTACGATCAACAAAAAGACTAAAATAACAAAAAAATAAATATTAAAAAAAAAAAACATGAAAAATTTGTCGCATCTACTTGCACTTGCAATACAAACACAAAAAAGGGCAGAAAGTGCAAATACTTAACATTTCAATTTTGAAAACATTTTAAAAAAGCAACAACAACAAAACATTTATAGAATATTGACAGAAATAAGATTTAACACAATTTTTTGTTGAATAGTTTTTTTTTTGCAAAAAGAAAACTAAACAATAAAATAAAATCTTGTAGATATTATTTTTCGCTCTTAAACTGAAGATTAAATAAGAAATAAAATTTATTTTAATTTAATTTTTAAACGTATGTCTCTGCTGTGTTTTATATGGTTTGTGCAACAGGTTGCATTCTTTTGTTATTCATGTTATTAATTTTACACAATGATGTGTAACGTGGGGCACGACATCGCTATGTACAGATAGATCTTAGAATATTATAATTTTCCTGCTGCTACAACCAAGGCGGTAATATTATACTCGTGCACATAAAGGGTGCTTAAATTTAAAGGATCGATGTTGAATGTGAACCTTATCTAAACGTCAAGTTTTTTTTCTGCATTTTATTTGGCATTTCTCAATCTCAGACTAACTCAATTTGAAGCATGGAAAGATACACAATCGAGCAACGCGTTAAAGTTATTCAGGCTTATTATGAAAATGGGCGTTTAAATCAAAATGCATTTCGAGCACTTCGTGATTCTTTGGGTCAACATAATCATTCAAATTCGTCCACAATCGGGAGAATTGTGAAAAATATTTAAATTTCAGAAAAACAGGTCTGTATAAAATGTTAAAACATCTGTGAATGGCATCTTAGTTCGTTGAATGGGAAACATTGCTGTTTTCGCAATCGTGTGGCAAAGGAGCAGTCAACCTCGACTCATCAACAATTGAGCATCAACATTGTCATTCAAAAATTTGGATCATCGGATGGAGGTGTGTTGCCGAGGTCGCAGCGGCCATTTGGACGATATTTTGTTCCATACATAATTGAACCATACCATTATCATTTTAAAAAGAAATTAAAATAATTTCCTAAATAATTTGTAATTTATTAAAAATCATCATCGGCTCTTAAAATTTTACCACCCTTTTTATACGACAACATTGACAACCAACTTCTATGTAAAGGATATTTGGTTATGCCGAATCTTAAAAACCCTTCACCACTTTCATACAAAACGTTGGTTGGCTTCTATTTGTTTTACACTTGTACACAGAAAGGCTTATTGCTATAATTTATATAAAGATTTTTGTGAGAAAAATTAAGGTAAAAACTGAGACAATCATAGAATTTTGTTTTTATTTTGGCGAATATATTCAATATATTTGTCAAGATCTATTTAATAAGGTCTGTGCAACTCTACAAAAAAAATCAAAAAAAATTTACTTGCATTTTGTTAGTGTAAAACGATAACGAGGTTTGCAAAAACAGCTGACTAAAATACCAAAAAAACGCTTTACTTTTTGAGTATTTTTTGTGATTTCCTTTTGTTGAACAATTTTTCAGTTTGCAAGACAACAAAAATAAATAATATTATTATTACAAAGTTTTATTCGGTAAATATGCGCTAAAAATATATTTTAAAATAATGGCTGATGGAGATAAAATAGAAGTAGACGCATTGATCGTATTGGAGCACATTCGTGGATGTCTTGGAGGAGCGTGCTGTTTTACAAGGTATGGTGGGCCAGAAAGATGCTCGTTTCGTTGCTGGTGTTGTCGTACAAATGGTGCGTGAAGACAAAATAGTTGGTCGTTCTATTTTCTAGGCCGGTGAGCCAAGCCTTGGGTACAGAAACGCCTTTTACCAGCATGTCCGGCTCGGAAATATGTTCGTTAGAAATGAAAAAAACTGAGGATCTGCCACGGCTTTACGTAAAATTTTTGGTGTACGTATTAAAGAGAAGATTGAGATAACATTTTAATTACCTGCAATAACAGTTTAATAAAAATTTTAATTATTTAAGATCACCCTAAAAACCACCGAAATGGAAATCAATTACGGTTTAGGTAACAAAATCATCGAGAGTTTTATTAAGGAGAAATAAATAAATAAGGACGTACTTTTAACAAAAAATGCCACAGAAGTTCACATTATGGCATACAATTGATTACCACAGCTAATTTAGTGTGTCGTCGTCGTAAGGCTACCAAAGTCATAACAGATGATGTAAAGAAAGTATATTCGTTGTTTTTGGATGAAAATCGTTCAAGTCAAATATTGAAAGAATACCAAGATGAATATAATTATTTATTTATTTATTAATTCAATAGTAATACAAAGCCTATAAGGCCAAAATACAAATATATATTCAATGAAATCGAAGAGAAGATCAAAGAGGGCCGAATATAGCACTCTTACTTGTTTTTATTAAAATCGATTGTATAATATGAGCATAAACTGTGTTACAAGATTTGGCTATTTATATAATATTTAAAAGGTATATAAACCCAAAAGGAATTCGTTAACAGTGTCAAAAATATGAAGTTTAATTTCAGTAAGTGCAGATATTGTTGGTATAGCGACTACGTCTAAAAGAAAATTTTAAATTAGGGTTGCGATTGAATATCTATAATTCCGGCTTAACTTAACTATCATAAATTAGTTTAACCTACTTTTAAATTTATATAAAAAGTTTAACGTTTTATAATTATTTGAAGTTGCTTCTGTTGTGAGTTGCTCCCACGTAAATAATAAAGGTCGAGCAGAATTGGCAAATTGTTCCAAGCAAAGACCAGAGTGAGTTGCAGTTGCCACATGTGGTGAACGGTGTTGTTCAAACAGAGTCCTATGTATGAGTTTAATTCACTATTTAAATAATCACGATCATTTTAAAAACTGAACTTACTCTGTGTTCGAAGCTGCACAAGCTTCAGCGCAAAGATTAGCTTCCTTCATTTGCTTAAAAGAACGCTCAGCATTTGGCAATGAGTATTCTTTTGCCATTGCGGACAATACTTGTTGGCAAAAAGTGATCCTCACATATAAACTCGATGCCACAGATTTCCATCAATTTTTTTCTTTAAAAAGTGTTGTGGCAGATCCACTATAAAATTTTTTTTTACACAATGAGCAATAACGCATGTTTGTTAGTTTTGAACTGAGTTTTTATTTAATTTTTTTTTTATTTAAACTTTTTTATTTCACTTATTTATTAAAACTTTTTAATATTTATTTCACTGCACTTTAGAATGTAAACAAAAGTAGAAAAATAAAAATGGAGCGCCAAAAAGGTAAACAAATTTTGACAACTATCGTATCTAAACATAAGGGAGCAAAAAATTATCAGCTGATTAGTTGAACAGACCTTATTAATAGACCTTGATATTTGTATAATGTACGAGTTTATGTAAAACATTTGGGGGCCTTTTAAAGAGGTTCACAACGCTAAATTAATATACTTTGTCAGGCTAATTTAGAATATACTCGTAGACACTACAAGGATCGCTAAAATAAAATAAAAAATATGCGGAAATAACAAGCCCAAACTTAAAATGTATATGGACTTTTACAACTCATGATGAAGGGTATAAAAAAGATTTAATTATAAACAATGAACTCTTTATAGTTTTAAATACGTCGAGGAAAGACGACACAAATTTGCACAAAACAAACGTATTCACAACGTTCTTCTTTAGCATCAGTATCCGCCAGCCTCTAACAAAAAAATCCAACACACTCGTGCCACATATTTAGTAAGATAGATGCATAGATATAATAGATGCATGCAACAACACACTAGAAAATTAAATTTATGCTCTGTATGCGTTGGCGTGTTGTTTTGTTCTCTTCTTTAACATATCATACGTTACGTTTGTTGCAGTATTGCATTTTAATTAATTTAAATTGAATTTTTAACCAACGAAAAAAGGAAAAAAAAAAATAGCAACAAGGCAGACAAAATATAACAATAAATACTCTTAATATTGTCTAGCTTTAATATCAGATTTTTTTGTTTTTTGTTTCGTTACTTTACTTTTTCATGTACATAAATAAAAAAAATATTTAATCAACTAAATGACAACTTAATATGAGATGAATAAGGAACGAAAAAAAACTGAAATGTCATTAGGAAATGTAAAAAAAATATGTTTAATTTTTTTTATATTATTAAAATTGAAAACGAAGCATCACAATTTATTTATTATTTTTTTTTCATAAATCATAAAGAAAATAAATCAAAACTACACGACAAAATTTGGTTCTTGTCTGGTGTTTTTTTTATGTTGAACATTAAAGAAAATAAAGAAAAAATTTAGCAGAAATAAATTTGTCAATCTTTTTCAACAATTTATCATTATATTTGTATGTAATTAAAAAAAAAATATTTTTATGTTCCCGTTACAGTTTTAAAAATGCGCTAAAATTTTCTTATCAACTAACTTAATTGATTTTTGATCTCACTTTGGTCCCAGGCGTTGATTAAGTGAATAGAAAAAATTAATAATGCCCTTAGCAGTTTAAAAATCTATATATATAAAAGTGAAACTCTGTGTGTGTGTGTGTGTGTGTGTGTGTGTGTGTGTGTGTGTGTGTGTGTGTGTGTTAGCTATAGACTCTGAAACTGTAAAACCGATCGGGCTCAAACTTTGGTAAGTTGTTGTACACATACCGGGGAGTGTTTATGGATGAAAAAAAGTGGGCGGGGCCACGCCCATAAAAAATTAGTTATCAGTTTTAGCTACTTGCACTTGACCGATTTTTCTGAAACTTTGTACACATATCGAGCTGTCATGACTAAATAATTTCGTGATAAGAAAAGTGGGCGGGGCCACGCCCCTAAAAAAGTTTTCATTTTGAGGCACTTGCACTGGACCGATTTTTCTGAAACTGTGCACACATATTAAGCTGTCGTGACTTTATAATTTTAAGACTAAAAAAGTGGGCGGGACCACGCCCATAAAAAAAGGCTATAATTTTGAGGTATTTGCACCAGACTGATTTTTCTGAAACTTTGCACACATATTGAGCTGTCATGACTTAATAATTTCGTGATTAGAAAAGTGGGCAGTGCCACGCCCATAAAAAAAAGGTATCATTTTAAAGTACTTGCACTTGACCGATTATTCTGAAACTTTGCACACATATTGAGCTGTTATGACTTTACAATTTCGTGATAAAAAAAGTGGGCAGGGCCACGCCCATAAAAACAATTTTAATTTTGAGGTACTTGCACTGGTCCAATTCTTCTGAAACTTTGCACACATATTGAGCTGTTATGACTTTACAATTTCGTGACTAGAAAAGTGGGCAATGCCACGCCCATAAAAAATAAAATTTTTAGGTTTTTTCACTTGATATTCAATTAAAATTCAGAATGCATTTCGATTCATTAAGGGGCGTAGCAACGCGCGCCGGGTTTGGCTAGTTATCTATATATATAAAAGTGAAACTCTGTGTGTGTGTGTGTGTGTTAGCTATAGACTCCGAAACTGTAAAACCGATCGGGCTCAAACTTTGGTAAGTTTTTGTACACATACCAGGGAGTGTTTATGGGTGAAAAAAGTGGGCGGAGCCACGCCCATAAAAAATTAGTTATCAGTTTTAGCTACTTGCACTTGACCGATTTTTCTGAAACTTTGCACACATTTCGAGCTGTCATGACTAAATAATTTCGAGATAAGAAAAGTGGGCGGGGCCACGCCCCTAAAAAAGTTTTAATTCTGAGGTACTTGCAATGGACCGATTTTTCTGAAACTTTGCACACTTATTGAGCTGTCATGACTATACAGTTTCGTAATTAGAAAAGTGGGCAGTGCCACGCTCATAAAGAAAAAGTTATAGTTTTTACCCTTGCACTTGATATTCGATTAAAATTTAGAATGCGATTAAAATTCATGAAGGGGCGTAGCAACGCGCGCCGGGATTGGCTAGTTTAATATAATAATAACTTTACTAGATTTGTTAACATTTTATTGTATTTCTCTTTTACCATACCAATTTCACTTATATTTGCATTTGTATTTTTAATACACGACAGATAATGAGGCCAGATCTCTTCAAGAGTTGTAAATTTTATATCTAGACAGTATTTCGAAATCTAACTCAAAACAGATAAATGGAAATTCATGCCACAAATAGCAATAAGATTATAAAAAAAAACCTTTAATATCTTTTTAACTTACATGCATATGTTAAGGGCTGTTCAAAGACAAGCATTTAAACACAAGACAAGAAATTAAAACACATTAACGAAACTTAATTTCTTGTGGTATATTATGACTTTACTAGAAATTAAAAATAACAAATATTTTATTAATTAATGGAACAAAATTTTATTCATGTGGCTGACGCTGCTGGCTACGCGGTTACTTATCCTGTCCATTAATTTTGCCAATACTTTGTGAACCGATTTCCGAATTCTTCGTATAGTATCGGGGCCATATTGATACCAAAAAAAATTGCTTAAAAATAACAATTCGGAGCACCTATATGGCTAATTGTTATCGCCCAGACGGGTGATAACACAATTACCGAACTTATTGTAAAAACAAAATCGACTGTTTGACAAGCTGTGTGACATGATTCACTATCCTATGAAAGCAATGATGATTAATTATTAGAGCATACGAACTCCTTTATTATGGTTTCGTATCACATGCTGCATTTTTAGCTGCTTTTCGAAAAAAATGAGCCAATACACAACAAAAAAAAAATTATACAACTCGTCGTTCGTAAAATATTGTGTTCTATATGTATAGGTTTTATATATCACATAGAACACAATAATTAACGAAGGACGAACTGTCACTTTCTGAAGACTTCTAGATAACGTGCGTTATACATATATAACCGCTGGCATACAAATTCGATATTTAATTAATTGTTTCGACAAAAGGAGCTTCTGAAGGCCCACACTAAGAAGCCGTTTCGAAGAGAATGTTCGTTTTAATTGAATTGATGAGTTAATTGGGCCTTGTAAGTAAACAATTTAAGAACTTTGCATAAAATTTCCATAAGACCTGTGCTTGAAATGACGAGTTGTTAAAATCGTTGGCGAGTCGATATTTTTGGATTAATATTTTGAATAATTTGGTCATATCAGTCACACTTTTGTTGGTACCATTTGAACCATCAAATCAAAAAATAAGAAAAAATACAACAATGCTAACAGTGTCATATGATTCAAAAAATACTTATAATTAGACATGTCGTGTCATGTGTAAACCGTACCATGTAATTTGCTCTGTGTGAATGCACACTAACATGCTGCGGTGAGCCAACGCCGTTAAAAGGCTCAACCAGCTAAGGCATTCCTTTGTAAAACATCAGACAAGGCAGGCGCCACTTGAGCCACATTAAATAATAAAATGTTAAATGAAATCGAAAAGTAAAGTGTTTAGTTAATAAAGAAGAGCCAGTGAGCAACTTAAATGTTGTAGTTCTAGGCGTTTGGACATTCACGAACGAAGTCAACAATAACCTTTTGTATTTTTATATTTGAAGAAATAACACAGAGTATTTAAAAAAGTAAATTAAATATTAATTTGGGACGATAAAATAATGCCGGCCGTTTACTTTTTAAAGATTATTTCATGTCAATATTTACCGCGGCTACGCCGTAAGTTGTCGGTTTGTGACTTCCAATTTTTGGATACCCTTTCTATAATTTTAGGCGCTATCTCACCAACGGCAGCGGAAATTTTGTAATTGAAAGCTGGAATTGTGGCTGCCTTGTACTTTTACGTCAAATAGTCTATGTGGCCAACGGACTTCTACAAAGCATGAGATTAATTACATTGTATGGCATTTAGTACCGTCTGGTTGAAACCACAGTCATCCAAGTCCAATTCTTACACTTATGGTCATAAATAGTAACGTTGAGATTTTTCTTGTTTTTAGCAAAATATTGTCAAATGATACCGCCAGCCCGTAAGCCGCTTAAACATTACCATTGTGCCAAAAATGAACTTCGACGCTAAAGGCAATTTCTAGATTGAAAAATCTGATCTGATGTGGTATGTCATATGGCTTCAGTTTTTGCAGCAGCTCTATTTTTTATGGTTTTATACCGCTTTAAATACGTAAAATCTTTCCAAAGGTCGAATAACACAAACCCAGTTATTGACAATGGCGACAAAATTGGTGCTTCGAGTTCTTGATTGATGCTGGCCTATAGAACAGAAATATTCTCCTCGATGCTCACTCTTAACATACGGGTTGGTGGATTAAGGTTAAGTAAACTGGTACAAAATCTGGTCACAACTTGAAAAGCCTGTTTGGTAGTAGGTCGATTGTAAAAGTAATTTACAAGACACATTTCTCACAAAGCACGAATTTTAATAAGATTCAATGATTTGCAAGCGGTTTTCGTTTGTTAATATTTTCTTGGTAAAACGGAAAACCTTACTGAGCAGTTTCGGCATTTCCACGTGTCACGTATCTTTTCTTACCGTGAAAAACTTGTAAACCATTCAACAGATTTACAAACTTATGCAGGCGTTGGAAAGGTCTACCTACTCTCACTTATGGTTTTGGAAATTACCTAAGCATATGTATGCGTTACACGCACACTTTTGTGATGGTGTGTTTTTATATGGATAAAGTGTTATACAAATACGTAAACGTATATTTTCGTATTGTCCATCAACGCGGTCAGGGTTACTCTAGTATAAATATATATAAATGCCAAAATAATGTTGTCTTTCTCTTAATAGTTGTCAAACAACAACTGTTTAGCTGTCAAGTGTATATCGTTTGCTTTAAAATTGTAATTATTCTTTCAGGCAACAATGTATGTATGTATTTCTGATGTCAGAAATGAAAACTCTTCATATACCTCCCGTCTGGTATTATAAAGAAATTTATAACATGTGCTACTGGAACGTAAATAACACAGACATATTACATGCAATATTTGTGGATCACACCAGCAGACTTAAATTAATTTTGTATTTTATTTTTTTTTTTTTTCATTATGACAAGTGTGTTTTATCATTGATAAACCACATACATATACATGCACATACATAAAATTAGTTGTTGCTGTAATTGACATAGTGACATTAACTAATACTCAAGTATTTACTCTTAAACTGCCAAAGTCGAGCCAGTTAGCCTGAGCATTTAAACATTTAGCGGCGTAGATTTTTTCTGTCATTTCCTTTTTGAGATCATGTTTCTTTGTATTTCTTGTTACTCAATTCGAATTTTTTTTTTCAAATGTCTTCTTATAAGCATATGTTCTTTTTTTAACAAATTATAAACAAACATACAAAATGTATTATATTTTGTATTCAAAAATGGATAAATAAGAAAAACAAGTGTTAAAATTGAACTGAGTTGTAGAGTGCGTTTACTATGAAAAGGAGGCCATTGTCGTTAATCCTCTCATTATAGAAAATTACGAATTATTTCTTATTTTGCAGAAACTACTTTTAAAAAATCGCAAAATTAAAACAAAATAATATTTTAGCATTTATTTATAGCACATTCAACACCAAGTCTGTGGCAATTTTAATTTTAATCAAGATCTTTACTGCACAAAATCAAACATCTGTTTCATATAACGGATTTTCAAAATGAATAAATGCATTTATGTTGACAACCATAAGAAAGACCATTCACACTGTTAAGAGTTAGTTAAAGTGAGTGAGAACAGAACGGAAAATGTAAAGCAGCTATATGCAGCGTATACTCATATAGGATGCGAATCTCTAGGCTAAAGGAGCTAATACACGGCATGTTTTTTACATTTGACTTGTCAAATTCTCCACTGCTAATACAAACATGTCGTGTGTTACCTTTAAAACATTACTTCTGTAAAAAAAACATGTGTTGAGACATCTGACAAAATTTTAATTAGAGTGCGCTCTATTTTCTTCTGTCAAAACATGTGACATCAGCCGTTGGCAGAAATATCTGCTGCTGCAAAGCAGTCAGCGTAAAAGTACAATTTTGACAGACATGTAGATTTACATATATCTCACAAATTTTAAAGTCAGATGTAAAAAACATGTCGTGTATTATAGCCTTTACAAAGCTCAATTGATACATGAAGTAAAGCCTTCTGACATTGGAAATCAGAGGAAGCGAATGTTTTGAGCAAAATCTAAAAGCTAAAAAAATAGCGTGAAAACACTTATACTCGTCGTTCGTAAATTATTGTGTTCTATATGTATAGCTTTTATATGTCGTATAGAACACAATAATTTACGAGCGACGTTGTGTTAAACAACACTTAACCGTTCAATATAAAAATTGTCAAAAATACGTCAATTTATTTAAATACTAAAAAAATTTATTAAAAATTAAAATATTAGCCTATTATCAAATTTATCAATTTTCCGGCCTTCTTCCATTAACTTTATGAATGAGGTTGTCCACTTTCACTTAAAATTGGACTTGTAATGGAATACCTCTCCTTGCTACAAAATTTACATTATTGTTTGAAAACAACTCACACCATAATGGAATGATGCCAAATCGAGACAGGCACTCTTCATTGTTTTAAGAGAGTTAAAAGCCTTTTTTGTAGATACTTGATATTACATATACATATTTGTGTAAGTCGTGCCCAATGTCACAAACAATTGACTTCTTTTGCCACATCTTCAAATGGCTTGCCACACAAGAAACTTCCTGGGAAATTTTAATTGTTATTTTCCGGTATTGTTTTAAGTAGTACCTAGTCCATCAGCCACATAAAATTCTTGACCTTTGTTATAAAAAGTCTACCAGTACATAAGTCTCATTATCCATTATACAGCAGGTGACCTAAACTTTTTCGCTCGTTCTTTTGCTTCTAAAGTCTTTACAAAATGGCGGGCTGAAACTTTCTGAACTATATATACGATTTTAACCCAGCGTTAGCTTTGGCTCTCATCACAAAAGAATCGGGAGCACTGAACTTTACGAGCAGCTTTCTTGTTTGAAATATTCGGTGTTCTTCGAAAGAGTTGTTTGACATTGTTTGGCCATACCTTTTTATACCCGCCACCAAAATAATGGTGGGGGTATATGCATTTTGTCATTCCGTTTGTAACACATCGAAATATTCATTTAAGAATCCACAAAGTACATATATTATAAATTGGGGTTTCATTTTATGATGATCTAGTTATGTCCGTCCGTCTGTTAAAAGCACGATAGAGGTCAGACCGAAAAAGCTAGGCGACTCAAATTTTGCCAGAATATTTCTTATATTAAAAATGGTATTTAAAATGGGCTAAATCGGAATATAAGGAAGAGGGTTATAGCTCGTTTTACCTGATTCAGGTTTTCTTTTTATAATCAAATTTTCTTTTAGTGTTAAATAGTATCGAAAAAACTGTGACAATGAACCTTACTTTTTTCGCTTTTCTCGTTGACCAAAATAGCAGTCGAAATGAGTAATTTCGGAAAGATAATATCTTAAAAATTTTTAAAAGCTTACGTCTTTAAAAAAACTATTAATATGTACGACCAAAGTAAGTTTTGGCTGACTCACTCTTTTTGATGTACCTATAGCGATTCATTGTTGCGGCTTTAGGGCTGCAGGCATTATTGTTCTATAATTCTTCAAAACTGAGGCTTATAAAGCAGCGACTTTAACTATTGCTCAATATCACGATATAAAGGGATACGTATTGTGTTCTTTACTCTCTCCTATTGCTGAACATTATTGGCCTTCTAAATCGTTTGATTAAATGATATCAGAATTAATTTGTATAGTCTTTATGGGGAAGTCAAGAGTGCATGCCAACAAAGCCGCAACAACCTGTACCTTAAGGGCGAAAAATCAATGCTGCGTCTACAAAAGTCACCCAAAAGGGTCACAGAAAATGTTAAGAAAAAGGTGGGTATACGTTTATTATTCTATTTAATACAAAATACTATTCTGTCTAAAGAAATCATTGCATCTAATTTAATGTAATTTAAATGTATCGTTTGTTTTTGAACATCCTTTAAAACCAGCTGAAAGAAATCACCATTAATTAGTATTATCTATATTAAGAGTTTTGTTCAAAATACCTTAAGTGCAAATGTGATAATAGACGCCTAAAATTTCACTTTCATTAAAATATCACACACACACACACATCAACAGATATAAATACATGTCTAATATAAATATTTTTTGAATGACAAGGCGTGTCAATACTGACAGTCTACTAATTGAGAAGGCCGCATCAAGTAAATAGAGAACAAAACACCGACAGGTGAATGAATAAAATATGCAGTTACTTATTGTTTTTTAGTAAAAAAAAAACAAGTCGTAAAAAATCATACTTTAATAAATTTAATATCCTCTGGCTGTTTGTATGTGAAAATTCTTTTTTTTTTTACATTTTTATTTCATATAATTTGATTATACCAGCATTATATTTGTATTTAGATTTACGCAGCCACTTAATACAAATATTCAATTTAAAACAATAAAAACAAACTATGTGAGCAAAGGAGAGAGAGAGAGAGAGCGAGTGCAATGTGAAACCTTGACACTTATCCAAGTCATTATGTCACAATTCCATAAGTGTAGTTTAGTGTATAAATACAGATTGCGTGCACTGTATATACGGTACATTTACTAGACTACACACCACCGATGTATTTTTTGTCTAGTGCATATTTAAAATTTCACAAAATTTTTGTTAATGTTTTCGCAATAATCAGAAACTTAATATCGTTGAGTAATATTGCTCGTCTACTTGACTTAAATGCCAAAAACAATGTGTTTAAAACAAATAAAAATTTGTGATCGGCTGTATCGAATTTTATTTAACCTGCAGTGGCTGTATTCAAACATAAATTGAATACATTAATGCAGACTGATTTGTTACAGTGAGCAAATGTTGTTTATTTGGTGGGACCAACAGGATACTATTTACTTGAAGCGAGCAGTGATAAAAAAACGGCCATAATGCAAATAGATATGAAACCGTAATTGTTATGTATTCCATCGTGACATCGATCGTGACAGCGAAAGAAGTGTTTGATAAGCGTTGCCTCACTCCAGACCTTGTTTCGATCAGAACAGAAATCTATGCTGGGATACGCTTTACTTCTGAACGGGGTAACCGAAATTTGCTTATTTTGTTTTTGGTGGCTCAAAAAATGTTACGTTTTTTCCTATATATTTGTAGCAAAAAGGAATATCTGCTTAAATCGATATAAGATAAAATAAAGCACCAATGCAATTCCGCAAATTAAAACTACCCCCAGGAGAATTTTCGATTATTTTGGACAACTATATTTTTTAACGAACAATATCGTTGACTTCCATAACGTCAATTGCTTTATGTCGGAACAAAACATAATATTTCATAACGCCGCAGTACAATAATTATACAATGTATACTATTTCAAAACTCCGCCGCCAAGTATTTTTAACGCAGTAAGAAAGCAAACAATGCATCGATTTTATAGCTGATGCATTGTTTCGGAACTTTGCATATGTATGTGATTTAAATACAGTAGCAATACTGTATGCAAACTTTGTATACGAACGTTTAGGAAATCAGCCTATCATTTGGAATAATAATTTATTTTCAATTATAATTTATCTTAAAATACTTCTCATTTAATGCAGAACGAAACTCAAAGGGAATCAATGTATAAAAATCAACTCAAAAAATTTTAAGTGCTTTCCTAAAAAAAACGATCTAAACAGACATAGGCAGTTTTTACTTATTGCCACAGATACATATGTGTAGGGGGAGTACCGAAACGAATTACTATTAATTAAGGTTCCTTTTTAACCTCTTGCCCTCTTCAATAATTTTGAGGCTACCGACCCCGATGTCCCTTCCTTCACTGTGTAGCTCGCCACCACCGGCGTTTCCTCCTTCACATTGACGCCTATTAATTATCGACAATCGTCATAGCATATTCCTTTGTAGTCCACTGCGTACCCTTCAAACTGAAATCACTCAAAGCATCCACATTTAATATGTTCTTGCCTGTGATTTTCAATATTCCGCGTGCCAGGATCCTCCAAGGCATGCTCTAGGCACATTCTACAAATATCATTCTGCAAATGCACTTTCTTTAGATGATATTTAAAGTTTTCATATCCTGTAAACAACGCAGGTTTCCAGCTCATTATTTCGATTAAATCAAAGTACCTTTATTTCACACCACCCCCTACCAACTATTACGTGTCCCTTAAGCCATAAAAGCTTGACTTCATACTTAAAAGCACACTTATTTATCTTAAGAATACACTAACAAGCAAAGAGGAGTTCAAATCTGTCCGCTGTACACATTTGTTAAATGTTTGGTTATCAAGTGCAATAATAATCTTCTTCCCATGCATTCGAAATTCAACAGGTAATCCAAGGCGTACAGCAAACCAACCTTCCTAATCTACCTGATAGGTTCTGCACGATACATACATAGATATCTTATATAGATATATTCAACTCAAGTAAGAATACACCGCTACCTGTCTTCACGTCTTTGATAATGTTTTTTTCAAGTATGGACCCAATATGTCGCACAGTTTTATGATCAATTAGATAATGTCGTGCGTTGATGATGGTTAGAGAAATTTACTAAGGCTATCAAAATTGTTTCTGTTATTATTAGTAGTATTTAAGAATATTCGAATATTACACATTTTATCCAATCATTTGAGAATTATGTCGAGAATATCCCGCAAACAAAAGTGTTAGGGTTTTAAATAGCACGATCTTGGTACTTGGTATAATTCTCGGTTACACCTTACATTCATGTTAAAACTATATCTTTGATGATTAATCGCCGAGGAAATCATTTTTCCAAAAAAAAACGACAATAAAAATGCGATGAATGAATTTTAATAAATTTGTTATGAAAATATACATTTTCCGAAATCCGTTAGTTAAAGTTTTGGTATAAAGATAAATTTTTAATGCACAATAGTTGTACTTGCATCTACATATCGTCGTTCGTTTATTATTGTGTTCTATATGTATAGGTTTTATATATCGCATAGAACACAATAATTTACGAACGATGATATATGCTTTGTATAAAAAAACGTGCCCTATTTGTAAAGCATTAAAACTGATTCATTCATAAATTCTTGGGCATTTAATTGACCAATTAAGAATACATGTTGCAGTATCGATGTACATCGTAAACAATTTTACGAAAAAAAAAAATAATTTAGTTTGAAAAATATTTTTGGCTTACAACTAAACGACACAGAGTTTGTGAATTGGGTGTAAATTTCAGTTTATTGTTAAAGAATTTATTGTTTTGTAAATTAATTTTTAAGAAACATTTTTGGTAATTTTGAAACAAATAAACATCATTTTATGACCTCTGAAAACATATAGTGCAGCAAAAACAGCATGTGTGTGGTTATGTAAAACCATATAAAAGAGATGGTGTTTGTGCAACACATACGCTCGCCAACCCAAGAACACAATAAAGATAATGTTGCAAATGCTAAAAAAATAATTTTATCGAGGCGAATACTTTTGGTTTTAACTATATGGAAAATTACTACAAACAAGTGTTTATATACTCATCACATACCCAGCTCGTATAAGAGAGAATTAGTAAATATTTTAAATTAAATGATGTATTAAAAAAAAAATAAATAAAAATGCCAAAACTTAAATATTATGCCATATGTTTGCTATAATTTTTATACATGTATAAACCACATTTTATAGCTCAAAAAAATGGAATATTGAGGGGAGGTGATAAATAAAACTTGATTTGTATTGTATTTTTTTTAGATTTTAATTTTTATCTTATTTTTGTGCATTTCTGTGCTGTTTAAATTTAACAATATTAACATCAATTGACTTTAATGGATAGTACAATAAATGACTGCCTGACAGCCTGACTGCTAAAAAAAAAATACATCTTATTCAAGTGTAAAATATTCTTAATGCACACTACTTAAAAATTATAGTACGCTTTTGAATTATGGTAAGAGTAACTTTGAAAAATGCTTAATGCTTTCAACGATTCAAATATGAACTTGAAGTTTGGGCGACTATGAGGTAAAGCGAAAATTTTGATATGGATACTATTCCGAACCTGGACTACCTAAGAACCTCGAACCATAACGAATTACATTTAGGGAACTGGGGAGAATATGATTATGGTGTTATTAGGGCAATTTAGTTTCGACATAGGGCATACGCGTATACCTGTCATGGGTTTGGGCTTTTAAGTATCCCTCTTCTTCAACCTAACCTAACCTTACCTATGGTATATAACTTTACGGCTTTCAGTATCGTGAAGCTGTGTGCTTTAATTAGCAAGCACTGTCTACGCTTTACGTTCTAAATGTAACGATACATATTAGACAAGTAAGTGAGTTAGGAATGAATGAAAATTTTGCTCTTATTCCCGGGAAAAAATATGTAGTATATTAGGAAATATATTTTATTTTATTTTTAATTTCCTTTCTGTTTTGGTAAATTTAAAGAATATTTGAATAAAAAGTGAGGTTTTTAATTTGTTAGCGTTTTTTTGTTTGTTAAATATTTACAACTTTTCTCAAATATTATTTTTAATAAGTGCTTATAAATTTCAAGTGAATTAATTATATACATACATAATTAAATGTTTTCTTGTATAAAAATGTTTTTTATAACAACCGTAAAACCAGCAGTAGTTTCCGTGGTTCATTTTTATAAATATAATCGTATGCACAAATTGTTTTTAAAAGTGGTCACAGAATTTGTAAGTATAATTTTTTTTATTTATGATTGAATTTTTCTAATAATACTTTTTTATAAAATTCACTTTGTTTAGAAGCAAAATGTCTGAAGTCTGGAACTATTTTCAAAAAGTAGACAACGCAGCACAATGTAATATTTCCCGAAAAGGTTAATGTTCAAGGGCGGTAGTACTAGTGGTCTCATACGGCACCTTTTTTTTGTACAAAAAGTAACCAGAAATTGTTTGAAAATTGGCAGCAGTCGATGGAATATCTTTTCGAACAATTACACAAAGTTCTTTTATTGGTCAAAGTTTTTTCAGTAAAAATATGACGTTACCAAAATGAAACTGATGTTAAAAACATTGTAATAAAATATTACAATGCCGTTAAAAATACGATGGTGAAAACAATATCGAGTCAAATTTGCGACAATTTAAGGTTTGCTCTTGTATTAGACAAGGGGAGTAGTGTTGCCCAAAAAAGATATCTGTTTACATGGCAATAACTATTTTTATAATTTGGGTTAAGTTTATATTTCAGGAAGATGTAATGCTGACACAATAAGGACTCTAATGGAAAATAAAATACTACTAAATTATTAACCAAATCGTGATGTTAAAGTCAACAAACATTATTTATTTTAAAAGAAATATTATTTTCGGGAATCCCGGGAATTCCCGGGAAGACGAGTTTTTAATTCCCGTTTCCCGGGAAAATAAAAAGACCGGGAAATCCCAAACCCTAGTTATAACATCACGATATAAACCTATTTACTCTGCCATACTTTGATATTAAAACAAAAAAAATCACTGAAATAACGAAGCTTGTATTTTTGGCGCCGGTGTAGCGAAATGAAATATTCGGCATGTAAGAAAATCCGATTAAAAAAACCGGTTTAAATAACCGGTTTTTTATTATATATCTTTATTAATATAAAAAAAACGCAAATTTTGTTTTGTTAATTTTTTATTCAAAGTTAAAAAGAATTAAAAAAAAAAGTCTTTAAAATAAAAATCAATTTATAAAACAAACGATATAATGAATCTAAAAATACTCTTCGCCACCATTTATATAGGAAAAATTACCTGCTCGTAGCCTTATTCTATAAATTTATTTTATGCCATTTTGTGGTGGCAGACATCATTGTTTTTATTAGTGTAAAATATTGTGCTAGTCAAGTCGTTTCATTTGATACTCACAACTACAATCTCAGATGTCTAAGAGCTGAACAAAAATCGACTTTCGTTTGAAAATTTTAGGAAAAACACCGAATTAGATGTATTTTGGTGCTTATATCTGAGTTATTTTTAAACCGGTTTGCAAGTTATTTTCAAGAATAATTTTTGAGGCTACCGCCTGCACTAGCAGATAGCACTAGCTTGTCCAAAAATTACTTAGTAGCTTGAGAAACTTGATATGTATATTAAAAAAAATATAAAATATATGTATATTTTTTGCAAAATAATTTTTCTTATTACTTTGCTGATTTGTCTAAAATGTTTTGCACACATATCATTCTTAAATATATTTATAAATATGTTAAAACAAACGTGTCGACAAATTATCCTAGGGTTGAAAAATTTGAATTTTTGTGGTAAAAAATGGATAGAAGCAGTCGTGTTTATTTACTCGTATCTCAGAAAAATGTGAGGCGATTGTGCTGGATTTCATTAACGATTTATTATCGAATATTTATAAATGATTTATAACATATACAGGTCTGTGCAGCATGTTTGAGCTTTTAAAAGTAGATTTCAACAGACAAACTGAGGAACGGACAGTTCTCAATAGACTCCCCTATTCATAAGCTTTCAGAGTATACTTATGCGCTTTAAGAGATATAAAACCACAAAACATTTAACACACACCATAAAAAAAAGTTGCATAATTCTTGAGTGTGTTGAAGGCGAAAGTAATTTCTAAAGTGAGTTAAAAAAAATTGTCATACAAAAAAGTTGTTTACATGTGTATTTACTCGAAAAAAACTAATCGATATTGTCGAATAATTCGAAGCATAAAACCCAGTTTCTTGAATAATTCAAAAACAGCCAAATTAAAAAAACCGGTGTAAAAGAAAAAGAAAAGGTGCAAATTACGGCATTCGAACGTGAACGAAATTTGAAACTTCTTATTAGAATCTCTATACCTAAAGCACAGCGAACTCGATCGTTCGACTAAAATTTCGATCGTGATCGAATGCCGTAATTTGACCCCTGGTTTTTGAATTATTCGGAAGCCGGTCGGTGGAGGCTGAAGCATTTTAAAAACGGCGGCTCTAAAAACGATGCCTTTTCTTTTTAAAACTACAAATTTTTTTATCGATGTTCCGAACTAAAATTCTTCAGCAGCATGTTATTAGTTTATGTAACCTGATACAAAAGGGCGGCTTTCATAGCGAATTAAATAAAGAAATAATTGGCAGCCAATTACTGCCAATCGACTGTTATATTATTCGTCTCATTGTAAATACAATACACTATCCCTGCAGAAAACTCTTGACCAGGTTGTTCTTATGATACCATATCTCGGCATTGGAACCTAATATTGACTAGATCATTTTAGTAATACTAATCTTTACTTTTCGTACTTTTTTCACTGTGAAAAAATACACCAACAAAAACAACACCCTGTATATATGTGTAATCAATTCAGAGTTATTTAAAAAAAAAAACTTTTGTATACCTGCTTTGTTACTTTGTGTTAAGGAATTAACTGGCAACAATAAACATAGCAAATTCAGTATCAAAAACAATCTTTTAAAAAGCTGTTAATGCATATTTTCTTTTATTTGGAAAATAATAAGGAAACAACTATAAACAAATTCTCATAAATTATAATTTAAAAAGGTTATAATCTAGTTTTATTTTTTCTTATTTTATTTTTTATTTATTTTGTATTTTACTCACCCGACTAATCAAAAGAACCGTACATTTGATGTAGACTCCAAATCACTGCCACTAAAAGTTTTAGTTTTTATGTTCTTATTTCAGAAGCAAAACAATAAAATTGATTTTTTTATCGTTTTTAAATGTTGTCTATATTAGAGATTTATGCAAATTTACGTGTAATTGTGTGTCTGAAAGTTACGATTATTTAAATATAAACCGGCATGGATGGAAAAAAACACTACTACTGTCTTAGGTGTGATATAAAAACAAAAAATAAAAAAAAAACTAGCAAAAACAATCATTTGAACTACAGAATCAAAAAAAAAAAAAAAAAAAAAAAACACAATACAATACAATAACAATCAACCACACACACTTATCGATCGTGTTCACTTATCCATTGCAATCGCATACACATACTTACACACACACACACAATACGTTTATTTATGTTGCTGTTGACATCAATCAATTTTCAATGATTTTTATTGATTTTTTCTTTATGTTGAAACAAATATAATAGGAGGAGTATTTCAGTAGAAGACTGACGGACAGATTGGCCAGCTGGCTGGCATATTGCCTTCATATACAGAGAATCATAGGGAGAGAAGTGATTGGGTTATATATGGACCATGTTGTGTCTAATTTCACACCGTAGTCTAGCAAATGATGGTGTTAGATAGTGTGTGTCTTTATCAAAACTTGCCGCAAAAGCCAACAAAACAAACAGATTGTTGTCTAAAAAAAATTTCTTTCAATGTCAATGTGTATCGGAGTTTTGTTTGCCAAACTAAAACGTTTGCAAAAAGAAAACATTTTAGGCCAAAAAACGTCAGGAAAATAATCTCAGTATGTTCGAATTAAATATTTTTAGTTTTTCTATTTAAAGAATCTCTTTGAGTGTCGTTTCTTAATAGCAAAAAATGTATATTTTTAAAAAATTAATATTTTATTTTTATCGTGAATAAGTGGGTGTTGATTATTGTTTCGTAGTGTGTTTGTTAAAGTTTTTGTACGAATTGTTTTTGTTATTTTTTTTTTATTTTTCTTATTTTTTATTGTTGTTTTAGCGCAAAAAATTTTATACTTTGATACATTTTATTTAAAAACGAAAAACCTTATTTTTTTCTTTTTTTTACGAACGCTGTGTTGTTTTTGTGAACGAACTTCTCTTACTGGCCTGCAAATAATCGAAAAAAGAAAAAATTTTCGATATAATTTTTTGGTTTAAGAAAATTTGTTTTACAACAAAAAGTAATTTTAAATTTTTTTTAAGAAGCAGGAGTAATGAAAGACCGACAGTAGAGAAGTAAGAAGTAAGAATTTAAAAAAAAATAATAGTAGGCACAGTGAAGAAGTAAATAGGACATAGAAGTTAAAGAAGAAGTAGAAAAATATGGTAAAAAAGTGGTGTGTGTGTGTGTTGAGTAGTGTGTATGTGTGTTCTATTGGGAAATGAAAACGAACAAGTTGATCAGAGACAGGAGTGTTGCAGGTCTTAGAAGAGTAAAATTATTATACAGAATACAAAAAAAAATCGAAAAAAGTTATTCGAGTTACAAATTATAATCTTTTTTAATATAAAATTTAATAAAATTAGTTTTTTTTAATATTTTTAAGCTACTTATGCTAAAAGAATTTATTCTCTTACGCACTTTTCATAAACATACATTTTTCAAGACATCCTTTATTTATAAAAAAAATATTTTTAAGAGCTTTCGTTAGATTATTTTAAGTTTTTGATAAAGATATATGTATAAATACATTTTTTATTTTATTGACAATTTTGAAAACATATTCCCTATTTAAAATAAACTCGCTATTTTTTTAAGGAATAGTACTTTTTTCCAATTTATAAAAATATTTTCTATAAATTTTCTATATGTAAAATCTTGGTGTATTTATAGTTTCCAAGAAAAAAAATTAAACTTAATAAAAAGATTTGAATTGTTTATTGCATAATTTTTAAATGTTATTATAATATTGAAAAATTATGTCAATGCGATACTTAGGACACCTTGTGAATGCATCAATTACAAGTAAATACAATGTTGTCTTAATTCTAATTTGTTAGCAATATGGCGTCACTATACAAATATGGCGTCACTGTACAAAATGCTTTTGAGCGTTAAAATCGTGTCAAAACTCGCGAAAGACCCAACTAAACTTCAAAATCAATAGATATCGGTTTTATAAATCTTACGAAGAAGGACCTATTAGTACCTTCAAGAGCTATTTCAGTAGATATTAGAAATGTTATTTCATTACGAACGGTTCGTAGTAGACTGCAAGAATTTCATTTACCATTTAGAAGATTTCCTTTGCTTAGACAAAAAAATTAAAGGTTGGCTTGACATTTGCAAGAAATCATTCCAATTAGTCTCGAGCAGACGTTTAAAAAAATGGCGAAACATTTTGTGGAGTGATGAAATAAAAATTAATTTATTTAGAAACGGCTATGCCCTAAATGTTTGACGCCCTAAGGGTAAGGAAATCCATGTTTGCTTTACAAGGAAGACTGTCTAGCACAGGGGAGGCAATATTATGGTATTGGATTGTTTCTCGTGGTATGGTGTCGGTCCAATACATCGAATTGCCGACACTATAACTAGATTCCACTACAAAGATATCTTGGAAAATGCGATATTGACATATTCTAAGGAAATTATGCGTCTTAAATGGACATTCCAACAGGATAAAGTATCCAAGCATACTTCCAAGTTGGTAAAAGGTAAGTTGCGAGGCAATTAGGTGACCCTTTTTGACTGGCCAAGTCAATCTCCGGAGAGTTAAAACAAAGAATTGGAAAGGAGGTTTTTAAAAATAACACTCAATTATGAAATTTTGTTAAAAAATATATATATTAGTGGAAACTTGCTAAATGCTTATTGCCAGCCTGACAAAAAGAGCCAATAAAATAATTTAAAATAATGATGGATATATAAACTTTTAACGAAACTCAACTAAAATCTCTCACACTTTGCAGAAATAATTTTTTGTTTACCAGTTTGCTCATTTAAACTTATACTTATATTTTTTGTCCAATGTTTTTTGATTAGTTACTTACTGTTTTAACAAGAGTGAATTTAGATTTTGTTTTTTGTTATTGTTTAAGTATTTATTTTATTTCAAATGTTATAGCAAGACAAAACAGTATTTGTTTTTTCTTTTAATTTAAAAAAATGTTCATGCTAAACTTATTACTTTGACCATATGTGTGTGTATTAAAAGGGGATTTCCCATTGTAGCATGGTAAATGTGAAGATCGCCCGACAGTTAATACACCTTTTCAAGTTCAAATATGAGAAAATATAAACGAACTTTAAGAAAATACAAAATGAAATTAAGAAATGCAAATTGATATTGAGAAAAAATTGAGAAATACAAATTAATATCGAGAAAATACAAATTGAAACTGAGATATACAAATAAATATTGAGAAAATACAAATTAATATTGAGAAAATACAAATTAATATTGAGAAAATACAAATTAATATCAATGAGATTGAGATGAGCTGAGATTGTAAGATAGAATACAATCCAATTTTATTTTAACAAAAAATTGTTTTGCAAATATTTTTTATATTTTTTGCTGAACAATAAATTTGTTCATCTAGAAAATAAATTATTTACTAGAAATCTTCCAGCAAATTTCTTACTTACATAGTAAGCTAGAAAGTAATATTGGAAAAATAAAAAATTAATAAAAAAAATTTTTTGTTCGAGTTAATGGATATTTTCCTATCCAAGTTTCAAAGCAAATCGGGGTATAAGTATAGTCTTTTATTATTTTAACGCCTCATCAAAAAGATATCGTTTAATTAACTAATAGGTGTTAATGCCTTAAAGTATGCTATTGATTAGAGATAGTAAAAAAATTACTGTAAATATTAACAGACTTAAAAAGACTGTTCTATTCGGCTATGCCGACATGTGCACAAATAAAAATAACTTAAAGGCTATAATACACGGCATATTTTTTACATTTGACTTTAAAATTTGTGAGACATATGTATGTAAATCTACATGTCAATCAAAATTGTACTTTTACAGGCAACCGTCGCTGACTGCTTTGCAGTAGCAGAGATTTCTGCCAACGGCTGATGTCGCATGTTTTGACAGAAGAAAATTGATGTCTCCACATATGTTTTTTACAGAAGTAATGTTTTAAAGGTACCACACGACATGTTCGTATTTATCAGTGTAGAATTTGTCAAGTCGGATGTAAAAACATACATGGCATGTATAGCCTTTACTTGTTGTTGTAACATGTATGAACGTATAAACATATCCATGGTCATCAGTATAAAGACTCCAACTCTTAATTAAACGAAATTTAGTTTGTCAGTGATTTCAATAGATTTCACAAAAATACACCTCGACACAAAAATACACCTCGACACAAAAATTTGACTAAATTTAATTTCAATTTGTATTAATTTTTTAATTGTTTCAAATAACTTTTTGTTTGATTATATTCTTAGATTTACACATGGGGGCTAAAATAACAAATTAGGATTTTGTTATTTGCAATAAGTGTGCGTTTGCATTGTCTCTTATTTTTATAATTAAATTTATAGTTAAAGATACTGTAGACTTAAGGCTTTTTGTTTGATACATGACTTTAAAAAAGCTTTCTACTTGTCTGGTGTGTCATCAGTCTATTTTTATTCATTAAATAATTTTATTGGATTAACTGTTTCTTTGAGATTTTAACTGGTTTTATAAATAGATTGTCATTGATTTATTCTCTGAAATTTTTGTTGTGAATTAAACAAATATTTTTTATATTTTGTTAAACAAATATTAAAATAAATATTTGTGATTTTTTTTATTTTTTTTTGAAAGTAGGAAATATTTTAGTATAAAATTTTACAGATACAAACATAAAATTGTATTGAAAATATTTTTTTTTTCTTTGTTTGAATTTACAAACTAAGTGATAGGTCCTCATTTAAACGAATATTTTATTTGGTTTTCTAAATTTCTTTATAGAATCAAAAATTTGACTTTTTCTGTGTATCAATATTACAGTTTTACAAGCAATTTTGCAAAAAAGTTACATTTTGATAATGCAATTTCTTTTAAGTTTTTACTTTCTCCTGTAAAGTAACAATTATTTGAATTGGGGCCTTTCTACATGTGACCAACTATTCACTGCAAACAATTGATTTTTGTGGGGATAATTTTGTTGTTTTGTGATTTTTAATTGTAATAATTCTAAAAGAGGGGGGAAGGTTGACAGTGTTGCCATATCATATGACTGAGTACCATAGAAAAATAATTAAACTTTATTATAAAAGTGAGTGTTCAAGTGACATCGTTAGTTACTAATGTTAGTCTGCCAATAAGATTTTATGATTTAAGCCTACTATACTTTTTTTGGTTGGTTTTTATGAAATCGCAAATAAAGCTCTATTATCTGCATCTAAACAATTGCCTCTAAATTTACATGTCCACCCAATGCAGCCCTCTCTCAAACTAATCCTAAAAGAGCAATTGAAAATAAAATTTCTTTGACATCGTACGAAGTCGCTGATGTTTTTAGAAAAAAAAAAAAACTAAATAAATTTATCATTTAAGTACTTTTACAATTATTGAATGTTTTTTAACCAGACTATATTGAAAACCCCCTTAATGTATACGTTACTTAGAATGGTCCATATTATAGCTGGAGGACTGACAACAATTACTTATAATCAACACAAAAACAGACGGTTATTACCAAATCGACTTCCTTGATTAAAAGGATTTAAAATATGCACATGTACAACATATACATTGATACGTAATTTGTTGCTACAAACAACTATCCTTGACACTCATAGTGAATCAGCAAATTGCGTAAATAACGGTTATGCACTGATATTAAATGTCTTGATATACCAAATCTTAAAATATTTGAAAAACGGCTTCTTCGTAATTTATAAAAATTAAAAAAAGTTTCTATAAATCAAAGAAAGATTTAAAAAATTATTTGTATATTTAGTTACTAAAAAAATTCTGCTTAAAAAGTCCCGCTAAAAGTGATAACATAGATTGATAAAAAAATATAATAAACAAATTTTAACTAAAAGGACTGAACAAAAAATATGTATACAAAGTTTTATATACATATATTCTTTTTATAAAATAGTATTAAAATTATAAAGATATTTAATTTAAAAGAAAAGGTAACAACATGCAACAAAATAAATTTTTATTTTAAAAACACCAAAACAAATCTTATATATAAAACCGATTGAAATTTTTTCTACACAATATCTAAAACAAAGAATTAATATTTATATACACAAAGTATTTTAGGAAGGACAAGAAAGAAAAAAAAAACTAGTGTTCACATTAAATTCCGAAAAATAAAACTTAAATTTTTTGATAAAATATACTTGAATCAGTTAGAGGAATACCATGACAAGAAAACAGGAAATTTTTAGGGGATACCAAACGCTGATTAAGGAGGAAGAAAAAAATGATATTAACAATTTTTTTCTTTTGACAAATAATAATTTTGGCAGCCATTAAGCAAACAACTTAACTGTCCCCAAGCGAGCAAGTTGAAAACGCGTCTGGTTGTACTTCATGTCGCGGCGTCCTGTAGATGCTACTTGCCATTTACATCTATTTCATTTAATTTAGATAGAGATATCTGTTATTATGCCGCAATATTGGGCATCAGTGACAGTAATTTTTAACGTAATTTAAAAAAAATTTATTAAAATCTGGCTGTATGGTGTAACCGGATTTTATGTGGACAATGCTTTCATATTCTAATATTGTCTATATAATAAATTTATTTTAAAAAATCATTTAAAATAGAGTTTTATCAACAAGAAAAAAAGTAAAACATTAGCATTAGAACTATAGCGGCAAATATTTTTTAATAAATTTTATAAACAACAAAAAAAAAATTATATGTATAATATATATTTTATTAATGTTATTTTAAAATATTTAAAATTCTTTGAGATTTTTTCTTCAATAAATATCTTAAGAAATTGACAGTGTAAGAAAGGAAAACAAATAGCTTTTTTTAAAAATCTGCAAGTTTTTTTTTTGTGTAGGTGTGTTTAAGTTGTAGTTGTTTAAGTTATTTAGAAGGTGGCGGTGAAAGGAACAAGTGCCATTGTGATATTTGGGGACAACAAATACATAATATTGAAATAAATCTTAAAACATGTGTCTGTTAATAAATTCGTATTTCGCTAAACATAATGTTTTCCTTACAATCTTAATTTAAAAAATTTATATTGCGAACACCAAAACACATTTGATTGAAGAAAATATCGAAAAAAAAACAATAACAAACACACTCACACAAACACATACAAAAGATATTAGAATCATTGGAGGAATATATATGTATATGTATAGCAACTATAAATATAGATAGAATTAGTAAGAGAAGCAAAAGAGAAAAGAAAATTCACATAACAACAAGCGCATAAAATAGATTTGATTGTGTTTTTTTTATGCAGGAAACATTTTTTAGGATTTTTGTTTTCAAGCATTTTTAATTATAAAGAAGTTAAATTATAACAAATTAGAACTAATAAAAAACGTATATATATATGTATGTATAAAAAAATAAATAAATACAAAGTGGTTTATGTCTTGTAGGTACATAACTTTTCGAGGTTTAAATATATGTACATATTTTTAGCTATTAAAATTAAAAAATAACATATTTCAAAGACCGTAGTTTATTATTTATTTTATTATTCTAAGAAACTTAAATTTTAGTAAAAAAAAGAAATAAAACAAATTTTTTTCTTAACTATTATATTAAAGACCAGCCATGCATTAAATATTATGCGTTTTATTGTATGATACAATTAAGGCTTCTAGGAAATTTCGCTCAAATTATCACTATTTTTTTTTTTTTGGCTTTTTATTATAATTTATGCAGAATTATTTACCCTAACAGTTGAGAGTCCAAAAAGAAAAAAATATTAATTCTTGAATGATTGCTTAAAGTAAGTTGTGGTTTAATTTTTAAATAAGTAACTTACATCTACATATATATACATATGTAAATATATATACAGTGAACCAAAATAGTTTACTTGCATCTTGAATTAAAATATTGTAAAAAATACTGTACTTTCCAAAACAAATTATTTATTGAATATTCATATTATATATTTATCAACAAAGATTACAATATGATATTTGGTTCACTGTATATATAAAATGAAAAATACTTGGAAATAGGTTGGAACTTTATGGCTGGCCACACCGATGGTTTCTATACGCTTCACCTGTGGTGCACAATTTTCATTTTCGACCCCATAAAGTACGTATTTTCTGAAGCCTGACCATCTGTCCGTCTGCCCGTCTGCCAGTGTGTTGGTTGAAATCAACTTTTAGAAGCAACTATATGCTTCTCAGATCTGTGTATGGTATCAATCTTTTGGAAATATCCGGGAATGAATCGCTATTGAAATTCAGCACAATCGCAACATAACTTTCTGAGATATAAGCAAAAAACCACGACCACCTCGTTTTTTCACAATAACAACAACAACATAGATATGTATATACTGGTTAAAGTAAACGTGGCATCGAATCCCAGCTGAGCCAAAAAATTTTTTTTATACCCTTCACACAGTGAAAAAGGGTATATATAGGTTTGTCATTCCGTGTGAAATTTCTGCAATTTTCATTTCCGACCCCACAAAGTATATATTTTCTGAAAGCTTATGAATAGGGGAGTCGATTAAGCTCTGTCAGTCTGTCAGTCTGTCCGTCTGACCGTCTGTCCGTGTGTATGTTGAAATCAACTTTTTGAAGCCCGACGACATAGGTTGGACCCAGGTAAGGTATTAAAATATCAGAAATATTCGGGAGAAGATCGGTATTGAAAATCAGAAACATCGGTACATAAACAACAGAGATATGAGCAAAAACCCACGACCACCTCGATTTTTTTTTTCACAAAAACAACATTACAACAACAACATACATACATACAAACGTGTATACTGGTTAGAGAAAACGTGGCATCAAATCCCAGCTGAGCCAAAAAAATTTTTTTTTAATTTTTTTAAAATTTTTTTTTAATTTTTTTTTTTATTTTTTATTTAATATATTATTTATATTTTTATTAATTTTTTTTTTTAAATTTTTTTTTTTTTAATTTTGTTTTATTTTTTTTTTTTTTGTTTTATATATATTATATACATAATAATTTTTTTTTTAATTTTTTTTTTTAATTTTTTTTTAAATTTTTTTTTAAATTTTTTTTTTAATTTTTTTTTAAATTTTTTTTTAAATTTTTTTTTAAATTTTTTTTTTTTTTTGTGTTTTTAACATACATACGTAAATTTATAATTTTACAATGGGGCGTTTTTAAATATGTATGTTTTTATATGTATGTGCGTATTTAATATGGGATGAATGGTGACACAAACTACTGTTATCGCATGACTACACGTTGTGAAGGGTATATAAGATTCGGCACGGCCGAATATAGCGCTCTTACTTGTTTTTTTTTTAATTTAAGATTTCTGAAGAGGCCGCTCCATACATCTTGTCTTAATTTTAGAACGAAGTACTCGATTTTGCTAAGCAATCGGTCAGAAAACTATTCTATTTTATTTCTTCTATATGCAGCTTTAATATCACGTATAAAAACTGGTAATTATTTGTTAGTTTCTATTTTTTTTTATTAGTTTTTTGAATTAAAAAATTTTATTATTTAACCAAAAAAAAATTGTTTTTCGAATTGTCCTCAATAACTCCAAAACCGTTAGTAAAATCAAAAAATGGTATTAGAAAGACTTAAAGCTGGCGTAATTTAAAGTTTTCTGACGGATTACTAAACACAATCGAGTACATCGTTCCAACATTACGACAAGCCTCTTCAGAAATCTAAAATTTTCAACAACAAAAATTAGAAAAAAAGCCGTACCATATAATTTGATATAATGATGATTTTTGCAGTTAGGTGAAAAGCAAAAATTTCAAATTTGTTGCATGGTGTAATCTATAGCAATCTCTATACGACGTAAATATTTTGTATAGCATGTATGGGAAACTATTAAAGTTCGTCTTAAAAGATTACTTGTGCATAGCTTACACAAAATATATCAGTGGGCGTGGCATCATCTAAAAATCTAAATGTTGATAGACAGTGATATCGAGAATTCCCATATTTTCCAAGCTAATTTTCCCATTAGTGGACAAGACCACGCAAATATGCGAAACTTTCACTGTGTATGACGTGCCATACATAAAGAGAAATATTTTTTCAACTTTGCATAAATCACTTTCTTATAAGAGTGCATAGCAAACTAAAGATACAATAAAATCAATTTGTATTCTCCGAGAATTACGAAATTTTTCGAAATAGTTCTTTGGTCAAATTTTGTAATTCTATATTTTTAGATCACCTGAATATTTAGAAAAAAGTATTTAAAAATTCTAGATAAATTTTATGTAAAGATGACTTAAAGGTTGGTTGTGTTGATTAATTTCTTGTTGTGGTCTCTGTCATTGCCGAGATTTGGCAGAGATTAGAGCGCGGTATCTGGTTAAATTTGTCTTCATGATCTGGCGTGTGTATCTGAAACTAATTAAAATGATAGTTTTTTCGTGCGTCGTATTGGTTTTAAAGTGAGTAAATCGTTATTTTCTGGGTGGAGTTGGGACGAGCTACACGAAACATCTCATGTATCATGTATTGTAGACCCAAGTTTAATGGTCTTCATATCATCAGAATCTTTAACCCAACCTTCTATTGTGCTCGTAATGACCAAGTCAATTTTTAATAGAAAAAAAAAACGTAAAAAGTGCGAAGCATTTTCTATACACTGCCGCATGTACTATATGAGGACATCAGTTAAGAAAATCTTGACAGTTTTTAAGGAATTTTGGTGAAACTATAATTGTAATTATTATATATGTTTTTAGTAATTATTTTATACGGAAAGATAAGAAGTTATTCATAAATGTTAAAATAAATGAACGCAAAATTGAGTTTCAATTTGATACTGGCGCATCGTGTTCCATGATTGATCTTAAGTCATACGATTTTTTTTAAAATCTGACCTTACAAAAAACCAATACAGTTTTAAGAGGTTATGGTAATAAAAATATTCCTGTTCTTGGAGTATTGGACGTATCTGTTACGTTGGGTTTTGATACCAAAAAATTAAAATTATTATTAGCCAATACCTATGAAGGTTCAAATATTTTTGGCATAGATTGGTATGATGCATTTAACTTTGGTAATGACATCTTCCAAGTAGATAAATTGCATGAGCAAGAAATTTCAGAAAAGTTTCCAAAACTATTTTCAGAAACTTTAGGATGTTGTAACGTATTTAAAGCTCATTTATTTTTAAAAGAAAATGCTGTTCCAAAATTTTTTAAAGCGAGACCTATACCTTTTGCCCTTCAAGAAGTTTTGGAAAAATAAGCTTTATCAATTATATTTGGCATAAAAAAATTTCATGAATATCTCTACGGCAGAAAATTTACATTAATTACAGACCACAAGCCTCTTGTTTCAATTTTTAATCCTAGAAAATCTATATCGACTCATGCAGCTCACCGCCTCCAACGATGGGCTTTATTTTTGTCAAGTTATACATTTGATATTAGATATAAATCTACTAATAGTCATCAAAATGCTGATGCGTTATCACGTTAACCATTTTCAACTGATGCCGACTTTGATATTGAAATAGATAAAATGGATATAAATTTAGCTGAAGAAATATCTTCATTTCCTGTAAACGCTGCGCATATTGCACATTGCACGGGAAAGGATAAAGTACTGTCGCAAGTTCTGAAATTTTTAAGAGAAGGTTGGCCTAATCAAGTGGATGACACTTTAAAGCCCTATTTTAACAAAAGAGAGTATTTAATGATTTTAAACGGTGTAATTTTGTTGCAAGTAGATAGTCATCGAGTAGTTATTCCAAAATGTTTCCAGGATAAAATATTGAAATTATTGCACGAAGGTCATTGGGGTATTAAAACTAAACAATTAGCACGTCGTTATTGTTGGTGGCCAGGTATAGATAAATCAATTGAGTTACTAGTTTCAAAGTGTTCACCATGTTCGTCTGTACTTTCAATGCCTGTAAAGGAATTCAGTTCTTGGCATGTTCCAACAAAACCCTGGCAAAGTAAATTTCAACATATATAATAATTGGCGACGAGTATGGGATCAGATCTTTTCAGTTCAAGTAACCATTTTGTATAAGATTCACCTTCTTGCAAAGCTCTATTATGAAATTTGAATCTTGCTGCCAATACGTGAATCTTATACAAAATGGTTACTTGAACTGAAAGGATTAGCAAGAAATTGTTCGTTTATGTGCAAAAATTGTCAATCGGAATACACTGACGAGATGATAAGGGATGTTGTTATTGTAAACACAACCCATGACATAGTACGCACAGCTGCTTTACAAAAGCAAAACCCTTCTTTGGAAGAAGTCATTAACAAAGCGGAAACATATGAGTCAACTCAAGCATCTTTACAAACAATAATCAAAAATAGTCTTTCTCAAGAAGTTCAACAAGTTAAGCAAAGGAATAGTAAAGGTAAATTTCAACATATATAATAGTAATCGTCTATTATTAGTGAATAATTGGTAAATTTCATTCGTGTAAAATGGGGTCGGTTTGCTAATTAAGTACTGTAGTAATCATGAAATTATGTATGTGATTATTAAGTCAAATTGATAAAAAAAAAATGAAATAAAGATAGTAATTCTTTATAAATCAAGATCAATATGTATAATCAACTTAAATTTCCATAAAACTTAAAATGGTTTTCGATATTTTAAAGTCTAAACGTTTGTCTAGTTTAAAAAAAATCTCATGCGCCCCAAATACATTTTGGAAAATATTAAAAAGTTTTTTTGTTTGTTTTGCGCTCATATGGTTCGTCATTTTTACGTACGAGTACATAAATATAAGCAAACAAATCACAAAGAATTAATAATATATAAAAATAAATGGATACATTGTTGTCGTTTTTGTATTTTTTTCATATATATGTATGTACATATAGTATGGCTTAAAAGTATCAAGAAAAATATACATACAAACAAACATATAATTATTTTTTCAAACTGTCAGCACTTTTATCCAGTGTTGTGTTTTTTTTATTGCTTTTATTAGGGGTATAACGAATATTGTTACTGTCACATAAGGGATATCATATATCGAAGTGCTGTAATTCTGCTAAAAAGCTAAGAATTGATTGTAATTAAGAATTAAATAAAAGTCACGTAATGTTCGGAAAATTTACTAAACGTTAACCGGCATTAGACTATTCGATTTGAATTCTTCAATTTAACAAAAGAAATGTCAAACTAGCTGTCAGAGAATTTTTAATTTACCACTTGTTCTCCCTATCTCTGCTCTTATTAATGATTAACCTCCTTAATTTTTTTATTCAGTTTATTTGAAATTTTAGTATTATTTTTTCGTATGTTGGGTTCATAATTTAAAAAAAAAAATAAAAATAAAAGTTATATCTGTGTTGAAATGGTTGTATTTATTATTTGCTAAATGTGAGTTTTATGTGGCTATGTTTTATATATGTATGTGAGTGTGTTTGGTGAATTTTGCATTTGTTTACAGATAAAAGAATGTATGTATGGATGTATGTATGTATGTGTATGAAGAAGGCATGTGTTTTTTTTAAGTTTATTTTTCAATACATTGAAATAAATACAAAAAAGTGTTTAGAGATCTTAAATTACAAATATGGTGCTAATTGAAAAATTAAAGCAACAATAGTAATAAAATCATTGCAAAGCAAAATGTTTACTCACACAAACACACACATCTATAAACAAACAACAACAAAAAAAACTTACTCATAAACGTACACAAACTGTGCGACAATTTAACAGCAATAACAACAACAGCAACGACTGCAGTAAAAACATATTATTCCAATAAATAATATAATAGTAATAGCTTAAAAGAAATATTTATAAGGCGAGTTTGTTTGTTGTCATATAAATTAATTTAAGACTATGAAACCGTACTTTCTTGGCTTTAGACATACGTCTGGACGAACTATCTCTATATTGCTTAAAATTTTTCATAAAAATCGGATAGAAATGCTATACAAATCTACTTTTGAGTTCACAATTTCACAGTTTTTGGATAGATCGTTAGTTGTTTAATAGGTGTTAAATTTAAGAACAAAGTCACTTAAGCACATAGTTTTACTTTTTATAACGAACTTAAAACAATAAATTAATTTTGTTACACTGATTGTAACAGACCATAAAGTAAACATTAGCCGAGTCCTAGGGCAAATTACGGCTTTAGAACGTGATCGAAATTTGAAAATTCTTAATAGAATCTCTATACCAATTCGATCATGATCGAATGCCGTAATTTGGCCCCTGTTTTCATGTTAGGACGATCTATCTACATCCATCCGTCTTTCCGTATGTTGAAAGCACAATAGACCGCGAACAGAAAAAACTAGGGGAATAAAATTTTGCCAGAATATTTCCTATAAATATATCTGAAATGTTTGCGATTGAATATTGGCTAAATCGGTATATTAAGAAGAAGGTTATTTCTAGCTTGTTATGCAAGAGTAAGCTATAGAAAAATGTCAAATAAAATGCAAAAAGTAATAATATGTCACAGGTATATTTCCTAGGCGTTTTTGGCCTAGGAAATATACCTTACCTTACGGTATAGGGAGTCATGTCAGATTGTTATTGTTGTAATCTTTATTTAATTGATTATGAGGAAACGGCGAAATAACTTTTTTTTTAAATTTTTTTGTAGGTAAATGAAGATGTTATCTTTCGTTTGATACACATTTCATATTGGTTGATATCTTCCTAGTATTTAAATTTCTCAAATGAAAATTGTTTAAGCACATACACTCAAACATATGTGTGGTGTTTGGTTGAGTGTTTGAGTTTGTAGCGTGAACACAAACTATGCTGCTGTTTCAGTGTGGACACAAACCTTCAGATGTTGTTTCGATTGATGAAATATTGAAAGCGAAATATATGAGCGATACATTTAATTTGGATTATATTCGAAACGATGCTCCCACAACTATTAATAACACAACCATTGACTTAGTTTTTGCGATAAATTTGAATGTTAATTTAAAAACATATTTATCCTATTTTTCCTATGATAAGCCCATATTATCAAAAGTAACTTTTAAATTATCAAATTGATTTGCGTCTGCTGTTTATCATTTATCCTTACTCTTTTAATTTAAAAACATATTTATCCTATTTTTCATACCATAAGCTTATTTATATTATTAAAAGTAACTATCAAATAAATAAATTCATTTGCTTATATCATTATCTTTTATTGTTATATGTATATGTTTTCTGTCTTATCGGATGGCGTATTCTACGTTAAACCTAATGGCCGTGTCTCTGACACAGCCTGCAGGGACAGTCCGTGGCCAAAGGCCTCGGACAACTGTCTGCTGTTTTTTTTTTTTTTTTGTCAGCATAATCGACCAAATAAGTCCACAATCAGGAGAATTGTTCACAAATCTCAGCAAACCTGGTCTGTAAAGGTGAAAACACCTGTGCATGCTCACCCAGTTCGTACTGCGGAAAACATTGCTGTTGTTCGTGATAGTGTGGCCAGAAGATCCAAAGAGAACATTTCTATCATAACTGTTGCAAATTTTAAAAAGATTTGAATTTATACGCTCACAAGGTGCAATTGACGCAAGAGCTGAAGCTTACTGATTAATTCAAGCCAAATAGTTGATTGAACAGACAGAAATGAATGGTGACTATACAAAGAAAATTATAGCCAGCGATGAGGCACACTTTCATCTCAGTGGATTTGTTTACAAGCAGAATTGCCGCATTGGATCAAATGGGTATCCCTGAGTGATTATTGAAAACTCGTTGCATACACAAAGAGTGACTTTTTGGTATGGTTCATGAGGTGGCAGCGTCATTGCACCGTATTTCTTTAAAAATTAGGTCGGCCAAGCAGTTATCGTGAATGGTGTTTGTTATCGCAAAATGTGAATGGACTTCTTGTGGCCACAAATTCAGGATATTGACCTGGATGATATGTGGATCCAACACGATGGTGCCATGAACGTGTTATCTTACGTCGTGACGATGTTTAATGGCCGCCACGATCATGTGAGTTGAATTTGTTAGGCTTCTTTGGGGATATTTCAAATAAAAAATGTACATCAATAAGATAAAAATAATTTAAGAGCTAAAGGATAAGATAGTTTGGCACATTGACGACATCAAACTTCAATTATGTCCAGTGTTATATGGGCCACCGAAGCTGTGGCAAGCATTTGGTCAATATTTTATTTCATTTGAATTAAGAAGTGTAAACAAAAGAAACAAAAACATATACTTATAAAGCTACTTTTGTATTGTAAATATTAGTGCTGAAAAGTAAAAGTTGAAAAGTTTTCCAAAGTTGATGACCATTTAAATATAACAAAAATATAAAGAAATTGTTTTCTTCGATTTTGTCATATTCTGCCGTGCCGAATCTTCACAACGTGTAGTCATGCAATAACAATTGTATCACCATGTGCAATTGTTATACATATTTGTACTTTGATGCTTTTATCTCAGCTGGTATCAAACCGATTTGTTAGTTTTTCTTAGAAATAATTTCTGAGATTACGGCTTATAATTTGAAATCTGAAGCGTGTTATTTAGGAGTTTGCAAAGTGTTTATATATTTAAAAAAAAATATATATATTTTTTCAAATAATTTTTTCCTATAACTTTGCCGATTACAGACCAATTTGCCCAAAATTGTTCATGATTATCTCCAGAGATATACCAAATCTACAAATAGCAACAAATGTGTCTTTAAATTATCCTAGAGCAGGAAAATTTTAATTTTTGTGGTAAAATAAAACAACAACAAAAAACGAGGCAGACGTCTTTATTTGCTGATATCTCAGAAAGTTTTGGAGCGATTATGCTGATTTTGAACAACGGGCTACAAAAAGATGATTTTAACATACACACGGACAGATGGATACCGCTTAATCGACGCTCCCATTAATTTGCTTTTAGGAAATGTATACTTTATTGGGTCGCTAATGTATACTGTAGAAATTTCACACGAACTGAAAACCTATATATCTTTAACCTTTTACACTATCGTGTAAAAGGTATAAAAAATAAAATGGGACGAGAATTTATAAAAATTTAAATCATCAAAAAAATTTAAAATAAAACCTAAAAAAAAACCTGAATTCAAGAGTAACATCATACGTGTGTATATGTAACTGGCAAAACAATGCATAAATAAAAAAAAAACCCAACTTATATAATTGAACAAAGAGATACAACAACAAAAGTGGAAAACAGGAAAATTAAAATAATTTCAACCAACATCCATTTGCACGAAAAAGATAACAAGAAGGAAGAAGAAACACTATAAACTTTGTAAACTAAACAACATTTGTTGGCCTAAACCTTAAATCAAAACTAGAACAGATTAGAAAACAACAACAACAAAAAACAATAAAATCGTATTTAATAGTTTTAGTTTGTCATAACAGTTTTATAAGCTGTCATTAATCACACTTAAATTTATAACGATATTCAATTTGGTACGCATTTAAATACTTTACAACAGCCCTCGTACAGCAAAAAAAGCAATACATACATAAAATACACGCAATTCAAGGTCTTTCATAACGCACTTTTTTCCATTACTCTTGTCTTACGTCCATTGTATTTTGTATTGTATTGCTTGTAAGTTAGTGGAGTCGTTCAGTTTCAGTTCAGTTCAGTTTTTTTTTTAAGTAACAACGTTTAATATTTTTTATACCCGCCACCAAAAAAATGGTGGGGGTATATTCATTTTGTCATTCCGTTTGTAACACATCGAAATATCCATTTTAGACCCCATAAAGTATATATATTCTGAATCGGGGTTTGATTTGATGACGATCTAGCTATGTCCGTCCGTCTGTCCGTCTGTTGAAAGCACGATAGAGGTCGCACCGAAAAAGCTAGGGGGCTCAAATTTTGCCAGAATCTTTCTTATAGACAAGGTTTGTTTGGTATTGAAAATGGGCTAAATCGGAATATTAGGAAGAGAGTTATAGCTCGAAAAGCAAGAGTAGGTCGAAAAAACCGTGTCCTTCTAACATCGAATAAAATGGAATTGTGTCCAAACGGATAAACGTAGAGTCATGAAACTTCGGATATATATTTCTCGAGTCAAAAGAATATTTCTCCCCAAAAATTGCTTAAATCTATGCATTAGAAAAGGAGTTATAGGTCAAAATGTACGAAAATTTATACTGATCAGTGTATATTTGAAATTTAAAACGTAATAAAACTGACAAAACTATATGTACGGTTCTGAAATTTTGCAAACATGGATTTTTGGTCAAAGTCTTCGTTATAACGGAAAATAAATGTGCCACGTCCACTTTTTTTTTTAATTTTTATAAAAATATATTAGTCATATTCATTTGCATTTATTCATTGCAGATGGCGACATCTGTTGAAGGCGCCACTACATTTTGCAAACACTGAGGATGATGTCTTTGCTAAACATCACGTAGAACACTAGATGACTCCAGTAACATTTTTTTGCCCAAACTACAAAGGAATTTTATAGGGGTTTGTGAAAACGAAAATGACCGAAGTTTGTTGACAAAAATTAACTAGAGTAATGATTTGTGCCCAACTTTACATATAGTTGTACACACAGTCTTATGAGGTTTAAGATTTAAAAATATTAAAAAAACTGTGCATCCGTAGATTTAAAATAAGTATTTGAATATTTAAAATACATATTTTAACTAAATTTTTTTTATTTATCTATTTTTTTGTAAAGGGTGGTTAAATTTTAAGGGCCACAGGGTGATTCAAAATAGACATGCTCAGCATTTTGCTAAAACGGGAAACTTATTAGTAAGATTTTGATTTTTAAAGTTCTATAACATTTTACTTTTAAAAGATTTTCAAACGAAATAAGTTTTGTATAATTTTAAAATTTGTTAGCCATTAGTACATGAAAATAAATAGTTTATAATGCTTAGAAATAATTGTTTTTTTATCTTTAGGTCTAAATTTTCCTAAATTCCTTTTTTTAATACACCATAACTTCTAGAAAACATAAGATAACAAAAAGAAATTAGCATCATTTAGTAGATAAAACTCTCCTCTATACCCCTATACCCCACTGTATACCCGGGACGATCCGAGCGTGATCACCAGACCAATTTTTGTGACACAAGGTCAAATATTTTTTGCAAAATTTTAGTAAAAGAGCTAAACAAATTTTTTTGTAAAGTGTTTTTTTTAAGTATTTTAGTTTTTATACCCGCAACCAAAAAATGGTATATATATATTCTTAATCGGGGTTTTATTTTATGACGATCTAGCTATGTCCGTCCGTCTGTCCGTCTGTTAAAAGCACGATAGAGGTCCCATCGAAAAAGCTAGTGGGCTCAAATTTTGCCAGAATATGTCTTATACACAAGGTTTGTTTGGAATAGAAAATTGGCTAAATCGGAATATAAGGAATAAAGTTATAGCTCGTAATGCAAGAGTAGGTCGAAAGAACCATGTCCTTCCAACATCGAATAAAATGGAGTTGTGTCCACCAGCATCTACGTATGAGTCATGAAACTCCAAATATAAACTACCTGAGCAAAAACAATATATCTACCTAAAAATTGCCTAAATGCATGCATTAGGAAGGGAGTTAGAGATCAAAATGTACGAAAATTTATACCGCGCAGTGTATTTTTCAGTATGTTCAAAATTTTAAACCTAATAAGAGTGGCAAAATTAGATCTACGATTCTGAAATTTTGCAGGAATTGCTTTTTGGTCAAAGGCTTTCTTTTGACGGAAAATAAATATGACACGCCAACCTCCTATACAACGTTTGCTCTCAAATTCTTATAATTTCTCTACAAATCGAATAATAAAGGACTTTATTGAAATTTATAAGTTGTATTTATTAGCATAAATAACTTCGACACACCTACTATAACGCCCACTTTTCACGTTATCTACTGTTAATGAAATTTAAATTTATAAAACCGACAAAATTAGAGGTATGATGATAAAATTTGCTACGGAAATCCTTCTAGTCAATGTTATTGTTATGCCAGAAAATTTAGGTGACACGCCGACTCTTACGCCCACATCCTATACAATGCCTTATCTCAAATTCATATAATTTCTCAATGAATAAATATTTTGGAAGAATTACGGACTATATTGAAATATCTAAGTTGTATTTATTAGCAGAAATTTTATAAACACGCTTACTTTAACGCCCATTTTCACTGAAACACTTAATTTACGAAAACATTTTACCAGCATATCGAAGTTATAAAGGGTGGGTTAATTTTAAGGGCCGATTGATGATTTTGAATAAAACACAAATTATTTAGGAAATTATTATCATTTCTTTTTTAATGATAATGTTTGTATGGTTCAATTATGTGTGGAACAAAATATCGGCCAAATGGCCCCCGCGACCTCAACGGCACACCTCGATCCGATAGTCCAAATTTTCAATAACATTGCTGATGCTCAATTGTTTGGCACGATGATGAGTCGAAGTTGACTGTTTTTTTGCCACACTATCGTGAAAAACAGGAATGCTTCTCATTTCACGAATTAAGAAGGCATTCATAGATATTCTAACATTTTATACAGACCTGTTTTAAATTTAAAATTTAACCACCTTCTACAAAGAAAGTGATGTTTATTTTAGAGATTATTCCAAGCGATTAACAAAATAATAAATATTGTGCTTTAAATGTACACAGAATTGGTGGTGGGTATAAAAGATTCGGCACAGCCGAATATAGTGCTCTTACTTGTTTAAAGTTAAAAGACGATAATTAACTTACAAGTTTTTGATGAGATTTCATTGAAACAAAAAACAAACAAAAACACTAATATTAAAATTAATGGATTTCAATGAGAAGAAATATAAATAATTGTTTATTGCGAGAGATAATTTTTAAGGTAGATTAAATCAGTATGTATGTACTTCCTTTCAAGGTACGTACACATAACAATATGGGCATTTCCATCATGTCGAACGTGACCGCCAAACAAAATTTCAAAATTTCAAGTTTTTTTATTACGCAAAACAAAAACTAAATAGTTATTTGCAATCGCATAGTTTCTTATTGCATTTTTTGTTTATACTTTTTGTTTTCATAAAGATTTTAGACAGCAAAGGCCAATGTGCATGTGTCCCTTTAATAATTTTATAAGAATAATAGCGATTGTGGCGGTTTTTCATACGAACATCGCGAAATCGTTTATAATTAAATGTAAATCTATGTTACGTTAGTTAAATTAAAAATTTGATCAAATAAACTATTTTAAAGAACTTTTAATTTCTTGGTATTTCGAGCTTTCGATGGAAATGACCATATCGTAATTATATTTAATTCAAATAAAATGCTAAAATCCTGTGTAAAATTAAAGTTTAAAAAAATGTATTTCAGCGTTATTTAAAAGTCTTTTAACATAGAAAATTTATTGCCAACTATAATATTTTTTTTGTTATGCTTTCTATATCCATCGAAAATGTATCAAGAATATGTGAAAATATGAACATAAAGAAAAATGTCATTTGATGCGAAAGAAAAAGACAAATTAAAAAATGAATGTTATGCTTCCCTAATTCTAATTTCATTAAGTTGTAACATAAATGCATTCTAGTCGCCTAATATCGGAATAGTTTTTAAAAATTCTTAAATGATTACAATTTAATTTCATTAAATAAATGTTTTAGGAAGTTTTATAATAGAAAAATTAACTTAAGCCACAATAAATGTGATTAATAATAAATTTAAGAATAAAAAGTTCAAATAAATATTAATTTAAAATTAAAAGAATTTTGTTTTTATCTAAAAAGATTAAATTCAGGGCACACTTATACAAGGTGGCGGTGCCAGCCCAGCTGACTATTTTTTTGTGTTTTGGAGTATGTGAAACTACATCATATCGAGGTTGCTGGCGGTATTGACGGGTCACTGGATGTTAGGCAAACAAACGGACTCCCATCGAACGACCATTGTCGCAGTTGTCTGGATAGAGAGAAGGAGGAATCGGTTTTCCACTTTCTCTGCGAATGTCCTGCACTGGCGGCTAAGAGACACAGATTTCTGGGCGAACATATACTAGATGGCCTCTCTGCGATATCTGAAGTTGGACTGAATTATCTACTGAGATACCTCAGGGCCACGGGGTGGATCTAGTACACTTACTCTTGGATTTTATTCTGAGATACACTGGAAGCTGACGAGTGATGTGGTCCTGTCAAAACGGAGTCATACAGACTCTACTTGACTTTTGGCGTGCAGCGAACTACCACGATAACCAACCAACCAATGTGAAACTACATATTTAAAAAAATTACTTCAATTTCGGCAATTGTCAAACTCCATACATAAAAAAAAAGAGAGACAAAAATTGCTCTTCTTTACGCTATCACCTTATGTAATTACACCATGATTCAATTCTTGTTCAACTACGTACAATGCATAAATAGCAGCATAACTTAAGCGCTTACTGAGACTGATATTTATTTTTTTTATTGCTGTTTTATATCCATTATCAAATAACTAGTCATGAAATATTTTTGAAATCACCCAAACCTTAAACACATTTCGAAAATCGTAATAAGAAATTTGTATTTTAAATTGCAGACAAGCATAAAAACCATTTCCGTTAACAATGATGATGATGCCCCCAAAAAGTTAAAAATAAAAAACTAATAGAATGGCATTAATTTTAATTTTTTAACAAAGTTCAGTAACAAAAAAAAAAGTCATATCAGACTGAAGAAAAAAAAAACTCAATAAACAATCGAAACGATTGTAAATGAAAGATACGAAAACGAATAAATTTAAAAGGTTCTCTCAAATTAAATATGGCAGTGGCAAATACAATAACCAACTCCTAGTGGCAAAAAAATTAAAAATTTTATACAAGATTGTACTGAAATCAACTAAAGAACGAGGTTGACTAAAGGGTATCCATTATTTTATATCAAACTTTATTTACGAATTGTGCGCTTTTACTGCTGGAGCTATTAAATTAAATATGAAAAAAATTGCAAATAATACAAACTGACAGACTGAACAGAGTATAAATAAATTAAAATGCCTAAATTATAGAAACAAAAGCACAAACACACAAAAATGTGTTCGCATACAAATCGTAATCATCATCAGGCTGATCATGTGCCAGTGTTGCGATGGATCCATACGCAGTAAGTTGCTAGTCAGTTAGTAAGTTTTCGTTTAAGAATCAGCAGAGCTGTATGCTCTTGTTGGTGTGAGAATGAGACACAATACAATAACATACTGTATATACTTACAGTACCTACATACACAAAAAAATAATAATAAAACCAAAGTTAAATTATAAAACACACAAAATACAACTCTACACACTATACAGGCAAGCCATTCGAAATTCAAGGTCAAACGTGTTAAAATTTTCAAACCGGCCGTTCAACTTGATAACTTTTATTTATTTACTTTTTTTTCTGTCATCGTCAACTTTTGTAGGGAAGTCTTGAGAATCGCAAACCGAAAAATAAAATGTACAAGTATAAAAAAGCATAATTTAACGTAACATCGTTAAAGCACTCCAGGTCTGATGGTAACCAACGGACCGTACAAACATTGAACCACGTTCGTTTTTTTTTACTTTTCTTTTGCATTTTGTTTTTGTTTGTACCTATTGTCTGTCACAAAACTTATAGAATCAACAAGTTGGGATGTGTGTGGCAAAGGGGTTACCATTTCGATAAGTCTGGGGCTTTAAAAATAATTAATTAAAATTAGCGAAAATTCCTAAAACTATTTTATAAATTAGCATCCAACAAGCAAATTATGTCTTAAACAACTTTTGATGGAAATAGAAAACATTTTTTTTAAGTGTATAAAGCATTTATATTGCAACACTAACATCTGCCCACAACTTCTTCTGATTAGACTATAAAATTAAATGCACCTCACCTTTTAAGGGCTTCAATTAACAACTGCTAACCCTAAATTAAAAACCAAGACACAACGAAAAAAGACAATAAAGAACTTTTTCTTTATTTTATTCTTTTTTCTTTGTTTAATTTCTTGTACATATATTTTATATAAATTTCAAATGAAATGGTGAGTAACAAATTGTTACTGGAAGATGAATGTTAACATTTTGGGGCTGTAGACATTTTTTTTATTATTTCTGTTGTAGTTGTAGTCTTAAACGAAACGAAAATAAAGCTAAAATTAAAACAAAAACAGGCTTCAAAAATCACACACAACAAACAAAGAGCAGACATTTTAAGTCCGTTTTTTATGTCTATATTTAATATAGTACAGTACTACAATTATTAAGCGGCCATTTTTGGAAATCACTCGAATCACAATTACACACAAACACGCGCTTTCAAGATGATCATAAAAATTGAGTTCAGAAACACCAAATAAAATAAAAATCTTTTCTGTCCGACTCGACTTAAATGGAGAAGCAAAACGCAGTTTAATTACAAGTTTGTGGAGAATATTTGTAAAAAAACAAATAATGTTTGACAACAAAAACAACATATTAATCATTTGGGGAAAAAAATATACTTGTTTTTGCCTAAAAGCAACAAAATAAAAAAAATAATTATTTTTGTTAAATCTAAACGTTTAAACAATAAAAAAAATAAAATAATAAACTGGAAATTAGTTCAACGACTTTTTTAAAATTGCTGATCGCTTAATTCAATTCAAAAAACCGGTATAAATTTGATGAAAAGATAGTCTACACAATATTAATAAAATATGAACATCAAGAATTTTTAACTCGCCAAAAGTGGGAGGTAGATAGAAATTAAGAAGATATATTATATACAGAGAGCTATCGAACTAAGCTGGAAACACACGATTTATTCACAAACAAACCTATGGGTTGCTTTTTTAATCTACTGGCCCTTTACATCCTGTGTTGCATAGTTGTGTGTTGCAAATCGAAAACGTTTTTCAAACATACACACATACATTTGAAAAGTAAAAACAAAGCTCTATGAAATTTGTACGATTTACGCAGATACAGCAATACAACAAAGATTGTGAATTGAGCATATATGAATGTAAATATTTAGAGAATATCGTAAATATGCATATATCAGAGATGGAAAAGTTTGTATTACAGAGTGCCCAAAACAGGTCACCCAATTCGAGATGCTATAAATTTTTCAACGATGGCCATAGATTAGTTTTTATATATCTGTAGGTGGAAGGTTAACTACACCAAGTCAAGTTTGTCATTGCGTTAGTCATTTCGTTTGTAATTTCTGCAGTATTTATTTGCAACCCCATAAGGTATATATATTCTGAGTGCTTATAGATAGGAAGTTGATGTAGCTACGCCGGTCTCTCCGTCCGTGTAAGCGTTGAAATCAATTTTTTGAAGCCCCTATATAACTGACCGACTCGAATATAGAACAAATGTATTAAAAAGGCTTTCGAGAATTTTGGTATTGAAAAGCATCAGTTTTGACCAATTAGCGTCTGAGATATGAGCCTCTGTTTTTATTAAGATTGCAACAAAATTTTATATAAAAAAACAAGAGTAGGCGGTGTTGTACATAATGTATATGCGAGTTGTTGTTGTTTATATTTTTTGGTTATTCATGTGGGAGAATATATGTAATGCAAGATGCACGAACATGATCACACACAACAATAAGGTATGTGCTTACATGATGACATGTGATGAATCAAAAACGGCAAAGATTATGTTTGCGAATCTACACTTTTATGAAGGGTATATTAAAGTTTGGCACTGCCCAATATGAGCAGAATTTTTTCTCTATTGGTAGATAAATCCCAAAAAGTCATATCTAATGTAGTTTTGAGGAGAAAAAAAATTTAAAAAAGAACGCCAAAGTATATTTAGTGTTGTTTACAATTGAATTTTAATATTATAAATCGAAAGTGCTTGGTGACAGAGAGCAACAAGTGTAGTTGGAACAGTAAAAACAAGTTTTTAAGCTTTTTTTTATTGAATTGTGACGTACGATCTTTTGTTTTTAATACAGATAAATTAAGAAGACAGGTAATTTTTTTGTTGTTCAATCTTCAGGGAAATATATTTTTATATTTATTTTTTATTTTTTATTTATTTTTTTTTTTATTTTAATTTTTTTTAATACTTTTGTCAATGCATTTTCAGTTGAACACTTGCAATTTTTCTATTTTTATTATATACATTTGAAGGGCATAGAAAGGTAAACAAAAAACACTCGCCTGGATTCTTTATTCCGAGTGAAATTAAATCACTCTGTATTGCCTTGAAAAAACGAAACAGTAATTTCATCGGCATAACAAAATACTATTAGTTATAAAAAATATTCGAGATAAGGCAGTTTAAATCAGCTGTCGAATTGCTTTTTTTTTTCTAGGATTCCTAACACTGCACAAATGCGGACAAATTTTAGTCTTGAGTTAATTTTGACACGAGTGCCCCTGTGGACTAGTCAGTAAAGGACAAGTCAGTTGTTTGGGGGTTGCGGGTTCGATTCCCGTTGGAGACTCTGGGATTGTCTGCTTCTCTTCTATTCTTGATATTTCTATTCCTATTCTATTCTTCTCTCTATTAAGGCGTCACAATGGACCGTAATGGTCTCCGGGTGTGAGGGTAACTTTGCACCAGCCTTACCTGCCTACCTACCTACCTAATTTTGACACACTTTACTGAAGGCAAACAGATGCGTTGAAGCGCTGATCCAGGGTAGGGACATAGGGAGGGGATATTTACACCATCCCATACTAAAGATTTTCTTTTTATAAGTAATATTTTTGGCAGCCTAAGAATAAATAATTCATATATTTTAATAAAGTTACAAGTGTGGATCCGCGCTGGATACACTGCGGAAACAATTTTGTATTGAGTAACCATTTAGGCTTATCATTATATGTATCAAAATCATTCTTTTTAGTTTACAACATTTAATATTTTATAAACTGACATTTATTAACTTCAGAGAACATAAGTTTTTATTATTTTTATAATTTTTTTTTTTCAAAAAACAATAGCACACAGTTATACATCCCTGGTACCCGCAATCATACGAAAACAATTATCACCAAAAAATAAAAAAACAACCGACCGCAGCTTAACATTTCAAAGAGTTAATGGCCACGTGAGTAATGCCAGATGTTACGTGTGCAATAAAAGCGTAGATACACCCTCAACATAATATTTGGAAACAAACGTAACTTGCAAATATGTACAGGCAAACACACCAACTAGACAAATTAAATACAATGTACCCATTTTACCACATATTTACATATATATTTATCTACATTCAATCGCACTCCTAAAAGTACTGTTCGAGTTATTTATCTCCCTATCTGTTGTATCTTATCAGTTTTTCATAATTTCTACAATGTTTGGGGGTATCATCGTATTACTGCTCAAATAAAACAACAATGTGAAACTCATTAAGTAAATTTAGTACAAAATACATATTTTACTGCAGAGTTTAGTGTTGAAGTACGCAAGCAAAATAAACAATTTTAGTCCCCCTTTTTTGAACAACCAGCACGACGACGCCCGCTATGCATTTCGCATTGAATGATAAATTTACAGCAACTGAAAGTTTGCACAAACAATCTACAAATACAAAATAGTTTAAGTTTGTTTCTTTTTCTTTTTTCCGTTTTTGTAAATATTTATAGTTTGGAAACTATTAAAGAAAATTTTGATTTAGAATAATGATAAATATTTAGATTTAGATCAAATGCAAAGAAGAAACCCATTAACAAGTTTATATGAAACTGTTTTGGGTTTACAAGAAAAAGGAGAAAATTAAAAAACTTGGAAATAGTTAATATACAAAATTGTAAGGTCGTAAATCTTACTGATATAATAATGTTTTGATGTTTAGATCTTAGAATAACACACAGGACATATTATATGCTAATAACTATGCAGACAACGTCGCGGCAAATCAATAAGTAAGACTTTGAAAAAATCTCTTTTTATAGAAAATTATTTATTAAGAACAAATCGAGGGCTTATATTCAATACCCGCCATACACCAATTTTTGGAAAATTACTTTTTGATCGCAAATTGTTCACTGATGCCAGCTTAATCTCTGATAAAAATTTCAGAAAAAATAAGTAATAAATTATAGTTATTAAGTCCTTATTTTTATATATCGCTATCAACCACATGATTTTTTTTAATGCAATACCCGCCATACGCCATACACTGAGAATACGGAAAGAAGCTTTTTTCTGCCTATAAAGCAATAAGCCCGAAAAAAGTCAATTGATATATGTATTGCTTTGAGTTTTTTAATTCAAAACGATTAACTCTCTTGGTAATACATATATTGACACTGTTAATTCTATGAGATTATGGACTGTACTGCCTAGTTTTTACTTTAAAGAAACATTTTTTTTTACGTTTTAATTTACGCCTTCTAGTTTAACAAGCAAAAATTAACTGTAAATAACTACAAATATTTCAACAAAAACAAAAATATTTGTAGCGGACAACGGACACAATAAATGTTTGTTGTATAAAAAAGAATTTGTTAAGCAAACAGCTTATTCCCATTAGGAAATTCAATACAATTCAAAGCCCTAACAATAGGTTAAAATGTCTTATAACTCCTTACAACTTATTGCTATTGATTATCCATCGTCGAATGATGAAGATACTGGAGGCCATCCAATAACAGGTTCGTTTGTTTTATTTAAAAATGTTTGAATAATAATTAATGCAGGGTAAAAATTGTTTTGGCCAGATTCCGAAGACAAGCAATATAAAAACAATAAGATCGTTCGCCGTAGATCTAAAAGGACACACAATTGTAAATCGTCAAAACGAGCTGAAAATGCAACAAAACGAATGAAGGGGCAAGAATATATGGGATTTTCGGTGACTGGAGGAACCTTTAAACATAACTCACCAAAAGCTAGAAAAGATATTGGGCTTACATGTTCATCGGCGTTTTGTATGAAAACTCAATCAAGATATTGCCAAGAATTTGATGAGGAAACAAGACAAAATATTTTTGATATGTTTTGGAACCTAAATTGGGAATCTAAACAAGTGTTTGTAAAGAACCACGTATCACAGATACCAATAAAAAGAAACCGTATTAAAAATTCCAAAAAACGGCACAGTTTTTTGTTTAAACTACCATACAAGCAAGGTTCATTACAAGTTTGCCGGTTTATGTTTTTGTCGACTCTTTCTATAAAAAGGGACATGGTTAGAGGATGGGTGACATCCAAAGATAAACTGGGAGACAATGAGTCGCCAGCACAAACTCAGCGATCCACGTTTAGTTCTAAAAGAACCGATGGTAAGGTACCCTTAAAAGAATATTTCAAGAAATTGGGCAAAGTGGAAAGCCATTACTGTCGTAAAGAAACGAATAAAATCTATATTGCCGCAACATTTACCACAAAGGCAGACATTTACCGAGACTACCTTGCATACTGTTCCGAGAAGCAAGTATCATCTGTTTCAATTTTTACCTTTTCGAAATTTTTTGAAGAGCAGAATTACGGTCTTTTTATGCCCCGCAAGGATCAATGCGATATATGTTTCTCTTTTAATGCCAAACAAATAACGCCTGAACAATATAACAATCATATTTTAAACAAACAACGTGCTCAAGATGAGAAGAATCTTGACAAATTGGCGGCACAAAAAGGAAAATGCCACGTTTTTACTATGGATGCACAAGCAGTTAAGCTCTGCCCAAATATTAATGCGTCAGCTATCTATTTCAAACAACGTCTACAAGTTCATAACTTCACTATTTACAATCTTGCCGATCACCAATGCACTAACTATTGGTGGAATGAGACACAAGGCGATCTGTCTGCTTCAACATTTATTTCTATCATACTATACCACTTGAAAACACATTGCTCATCAGATAATTTACCAATAATAATTTATTCGGATGGTTGCGGTTACCAAAACCGTAACCAGTTTTTATCAAATGCCTTATCTATTTTCGCTATAGAAAATAATAAAATAATCGAACAAAAGTACTTGGAGAAAGGTCACACACAAATGGAATGTGACAGTGCACATGCTAAAATTGAAACCAAACTCAAAAATCAATCAATATACTTGCCAATAGACTATATCAGAATAACCAAAGAATCACGAAAAACCGTAAAAATTAATGACACAGTAGTTATTAAACCATTCGATGCCATGTATTTAAATTACAGTTTTTTTAGAAACTTCAATGATGCCAAACTTATTCGCTTTTCGAGCATTAGACCTGGTCGAACCAAAAATGATCCAACAGTTTCTCATTTAAGATCACTAAAGTATTTGCCAAATGGAGAAGTTCAATTTAAAGTTAACTTTAATGAAAAATACAATAAATTGCCCAACAGAATTAAAAAGTACACAAGATATACTGAACCAAAGCCTTTGCATACTGCTCAGCTTCCAATCCAGCCTAGTAAATGGAAAAATCTTCAAGATTTGAAACAAGTTATACCATTAGAATATCATTATTTTTATGATAATTTAGTTCAGATGGAGTCAAAGTAGCATTGTGACAATGTCCAATTTGAATTACCTTTTTTTTAATCATTTTTATTTTTTTGTTATTGTTTTGTTATTGAATTCTTTTATGTTAGAAAAACGTTAAACAAATGCTTAATTTAATAAAATAACATATTAGAGAAAAAAAAACATATTTTTATTACTGTGCAATAACCGCTATACGCCATAAAAATATTTAAAGATTTCAGTTGCAATACCCGACATCAACCATATCGCTACGAATAGAGTAAAAAGTTATATTTTTTTATAAGGGTGACTCAGTAGTCATATTTAAAAAATATTATAGAAGAAAGATTAATTCATACCTTAAGAATTTTGGAATGAAACAGTTTTTTCTCTCTCCTGAAAAATTGTGTTTTGGCGTATGGCGGGTATTGAATATAAGCCCTCGAAATATTGTTTACAAATAGAAAAAAACTTAACAAATTCGATCAACTGAATGAACTATGTTAAAGAAAATTTATTTCGAGTGGCAGTTAACCGTTTTCTGCCAAGCTTTTAAGATGTTGCACAGGCATTTGACAAATTTAGCACAAAAGCCAAATACATAAAATTAAATGTTTATTTTCAAGACAAGACATTTCTTGATATCCCTGATAAAACTGTTTGAATGTAATTTTGTATGAATAAATTTTATGTATTTACACTTGCTGGTGACATTGAAATTCTAATCTCACACGGGAAATCAAATACAGCATAAAAGAAACTGGTTATCAATTTAAAGCGTATAGAAACGTGGCTAAAAAAATGTAGAACTAAAACTCAAAAGTAAACATCTTATATTTGCAATCCAAAGGGATATTTTTCCACCACACACGAACAATAACGTATAATATCTCACAGTTTATATTTCAACCTTGGCATCTTGCTAGATAGATTTCATTTTATCTATTATGTTTCTATTATTATGTCAGATAAAAGTCAAAAGGCTTTGAATGATAACTAAAGCTGCTAACCTTCTCAAAAATAGGCCTTGCAAAGTCTTTCTGATAGAACTGAATTAAATTACAAGGACCGGCAAGTAATGCCAATCTCATATATACAAAGAATCAATAAAAAAATTTCAAGGATTCAAAAGTACTGCTGGAAAAGGCAAGTCAAACAAAAACAACACGCCAGCGTTCATATGTTGAACTAATTTTGGAATAGTTTTTCAGCGATAGTTTAATTATTCACTTTGCACTAATGCATAGAAAACAGCCGGCTATCAACAAATGACTGCAAACTGTCAAAATTAAAATGATCACGTTTATATGCAGACAAGTATTTTGCTGCCATTAGAGACACGCAACCACAAACTTAGGCTAGTTTATATTACCGTAGGCGACATAAAAATAAATAAATGTATGCAGAGGTTAGTTTAAACAGGCTGGTGATCCAAAAGACCATTCACTTGGGTCCATGACTAATCCCTTTGTTATACCTAATACTTGGGATGTAGTGTGTAGCTAGTTCTACCTTTTACCCAAAGAAGAACCGTTACTGCGATCTAAAACGAGCCCAGCGCACAAAGAAACGAGAACGTTCTCTTAACATTAACAAGAGATTCAATAGCAAGATCGTGAAAAAAAATTTTTTTTTCCAGATGCCGGGATCTAAGTCCAGCCAGAGCCGGGCAATGGCAGAGAAGATGTTGCACAATTTAATCACCTCCTCGTCTGCAAAAATAATTTAAAGGTATATTTAATCTTTTGGCGTGTACTGCCAATACACAGTGTCAAGTTAGAGTACCAATAAGACATCTGAAGTAGGAGCGAGAAAGTCGCAATAATTTTATTTTTATATAAGTGAAATATTTTTGTTTCTTCAACAAATAGCTACAGCATGAGCTGTTTACGCTGTTGCTATCGTTTCTAAAATAATTGAGTAGTTGATTACATGGCAACGACTTTAGCGAACATTATTTGTGGTCGGTAGCCTGCCGTAGTCTGTGTGTTTAATGCATAAGACAGTTTGAGCTTAAACAACATTTAAATCGAAGATTTCTTTTGTTGCTACAGCCAGATGACACAGGCCATACATAACATAACATACTAAAATACACTAAAGAAGATATTAAAAAAATATGTACGTAAGAGTCAAAATTTTCTCTGCGGTATATATATTCGCGACATGAGCTTCTTCAACCTCTTTTTTCATTCCTTCGAATATTATGACTCTCTGAGAGTCGAAGCACTATCCATGGAAAAAGCATGCCACCCACAAATAATAACAAGTTTGAAAGTTCATTAACGCTGTCCATTACAAAGATAATGAAATTTAAAAAAATGTCCCTCTCCTTCCACAGGGATGTGAAATTATATAAAAATATCAATCCGTTTTTACGTTTAGGCAACATGTGTGACAAAACAGCAACATGTGTGTACAATAAATACATTCTTCTCCTGCAGTTTATCCGTACAAAAAGGATAAAAATATAAAGTACACATTTGTATTTACAAGGACACCTGTTGAGTTAAATGATGACGTTTCTCTCTACATTATTTTCATATCTTTTATGCACCCTATCATTTGTTATTTGCTTTCTTTCGTCATGTAAGTGTGTAGTTTATTTTCGAAAATAATTTTAAAAATATAACAAATATTAGGAAAATATAAAATCAATCTGACAAAAAGGATTAAAACAGTTGAAGTGTAAAACAAAAAGTACAAAATAATAGTTGCTGAAGAACTTAAATTTAAAAAGGCAATTAAAAAAGCTAGTCGAAAGTAAACTTAAGGTAAAATTAGGCGGATAATTAAAATTTAAGAAAAAAAAATCAAATCAAGTCAAATTTATTGCGTAGTCTTGATCTGTCGACTTATTTTGATCTTCAGCTTTCAAACGCCATAAATGAAATAAAACTCTCACCTTTCTTAAATATCAAACTTGCTACTCATATAACAATTTAAATAAAAAATTCTCTCCGCACAGCAGTTACCTGATAGATAAATACATATCGTCGTTCTCAAATTATTGTGTTCTATAGGTATATGTTTTATGTGTCACATAGAACACAATAACTTGTGAACGACGATATGTCTTAATGCTTCTATAAGAAATGTTTTATTTAAAGTCAAGTTTTGAAATAAAAGATATTGATTAAACAATATATTTAAAGCTCAGATTTAAAAAAATATATGTATGTATATGCTATAATAAATATGATATAATAAAATATTTATAAATAAATGAAAACAAATAATTTCGAATTTAATAAAGTAAATGTCACAACTACATACATACGTATACATATGATTTGAATGCTTAAGGCCCATGTAAACGTAGATTTAAACAAAAAATTATATTAAGATTTTTATAAAATATTACAGATAAAATTATAAATTACAACTCGATTATGTTCATAATGCAAACTATATAAACACATATTAATATGGGCAAATTCCAGAAACAGTCCACCAATAAAAAATGTTCAAATAAATCAAACTTAATTTTTAAGGGAATATTAGACAAGATATACAGTTATATCCATGTAAATATATTTAAATTTTTTTTATTGATCAGTAAGGCAAGAAGTATAAGCAAAGCCCACACTACCTCCGATCAAAAAGTCATACAATACATTAAACATTTTTAGGTATTCATTATATTACGTAAGTGTTAATATAGGTGGTACGATCAAAAGCCGTATTTTAACTCATTCGATTATTTTTAATATTATTAAAAAATTTGGTTCGCTGGTTTTGAAAGATTGAAATTATGTATGATATTTTAGGTGTATGCGTTGTAGTGTCCGTCACGGAATAGGTATGATTCTTTTTTATATTATGAAAAGCAAAAATCGATTTCTATTAGTTTCTATACCACATAGAGACTAGGGTGATCGATTATTCGACATTTTTAAGAAGCCGGTTTTCAAATAGTTTGAAATTTAGAATTAAAGAAAAAACGGGTTGCTTATTTGAAAATTTAGAAAAAACCGGTTAACCGGTCGAATACATAAAATATAATTCTTTCTTATACCCATGACAGAGATACATATCGATGCCTTACTTCCTCAACCTCGTATCTTAAAAAAATATGGTTTTGACTTTTTCATATCAAACGATTTCTATTATGTGTTCCATTACTGCAACAACTTATTTTATTACTACTAATATACATAAATGTAATAAATTCCTTAATAATTGCATTTAAACTTTTAACCAAACACCGAAGTATAAAAAAATGAACCGTTTTTTTTTCTTCTAAAAAGTTTTATTTTTTAAGATACGAGGTTGAGGAAGTAAGGCGTCGATATATAGGTATAAACTAGTTTGTTTAATGGTTTAATTGCATTTAAAGTTGGCACAAATTCAATGGCATTATTATAAAATGCCGTTATTTAAAATAAAAAAAAATTTTGTTACAAGGAGGTTGTAATAATGAAAAATATTAAAAAGTCACTTCACTGCTCACTGTAGTTAAATTTACCTTTTACTAACATTAACTTTGTAGGCAAGTTGTAATTATGACTCTATGTGTGCCAAACTATTTTAGTATACAAGTCATATGTTATCAGAGATATTAGTAAAGCTATGGGTAGTCTTTAGAACAAGTCGCTAGATTTCGTAGAAGCAAAATATTATGAAATTCGAAAATGAGATCAAAAGGTATTGCAAAATACAATAATTTGGTCAAAAAACTTAACTGAACAGCTGATTATCACAGTAAATTATAAGCGCAACAACGTATAAAATACCTGCTCTCTATTTAATATTTAACCTAATTATTTTTCTTTCACATTTGTTTTTGAAACAACAAATGAATTTCTTACAATATAATGGAAGATTATTTAATAAATTTTCCGATTTTTCGAAATTTTTTGAGTAATAAATTTAGTATGGTACGTTTGGTTACAAAGATAAATGAACATACAACTAAAAATAAAAGACAGTCTTCTGTGAGTAAAAAAACCGGTGTATTCGGCATTCAAAAAATTAACATTTGAAAAAAACCGCCAGCTGAAAAAGTAAAAAAAACCGGATTTTCCACCGGTTTTAAAACCGAGTCGATCACCCTAACAGAGACACAATGTGGCTATCAAATAAAAGTTTTGACCATTAATATAAACCTATCTATGAAAAAGTTAAAAATCAAATATGGCGTCGTATATTAAATGGCGATTTTATTAGTCAAATATAGTAGTTAAGGCATTGTTCCCTTTAATCCCAACAATTTCGGTATCGAAGGAATGGGCTTTATCAGTAGAATAAAGTAAACTAATAAAAAAAATCAAGAAGGCGACTGTAACGTATAAAGGCGAATTTTATGTTAACACCATCAATATGGGTGTCAAATGAAAGGGATTAATTAATAGTATTAGTTTGTGATACAGTTATCTATAGAAAAATTAAAAAACAAAGATGGCGTCGGAAGTAATTAATAAAATGGCGTATATAATGATATCTGATATCTAGGCAAAACTACGATGTGGTCATTATACCTACATATGTGTATGCATGATGTTGAAGGGTATTATTAGATTCGACACGGCCGAACGTAATACTTTAATTTTTAATTCTGTATTATTAAATTTGATTGCTCTCAGGAGACTAGTTTGGAACAGTGGCCATGTCAATTTCTACTGTTTTAATTATGTAATTATGTAAATATTAGACTAGAAATTGTCGTCTAATCTCAATTGAGTTGCAGTGCTAATTGAATTAGAAACGGTTCGGACTCGATTTCGAAGGCCGTATTCTTTCTTAAGTATTTTGTTTTAAATTTAGAATATTTTTAAACTCTGCAAAAGAATTTTTTTTGTGCCAATCGCATTATATCCCTTAAACTGATAAGCCAATGTTATTGCGGATATCACGGTTTTTCACTTGCAATGTAGGTACAAACGGTTTTAGATTCATGATATTAAACGTCCTTCATTTTCTAATTGATCTTAAAAACTATACCAAATTTTAAAAAAACTAAGTGCAACGAATTTATAATTTTCTCTGTTATGCATATACAGCTACGGACATATAAATGGCACAAACTCAAATTGAGCATAAATTTAACTATTTTTTAACTAAAAACTCTTAAAAGTGTAAGTCTAATGTCTTCTGGTTGTTGTTGTAAGAGTACTTGCCTCAACAACGGTCAAATGTTACGCAAAATTTTGCTTTTAATTTACCGTTATTTTGTTTTGCATAAAGAATGCTGATTTTACGTGGACAAAGTCGGAAGCCAAGGCCTCGAAAAACTGATGTGCGTAGGGATGGAGCTATTGTCAGAATCGCGAAAACTTATCTATTCAAGTCCTTAAGGCAGATACCATCCAAAATTGATGAATCTATGGACCTGGAAATTTCTAGCAGGCTTGTCAGAAGAAGATTAAATGAATCAAATTTGTTTAAGCGCATTTTTAGAAAAAAGCCAATGCTTTAAAAAAAAATATTTCAAAACGACTAGTCTTTGCCAGAAACCATAAAGAAAATCGCATTAATTTTTGGAAAAACGTGTTAGGGAATGATGAAACAAAAATTAATAGAATAGGACCAGATGGCAGAACCTATGTTTATCGTCCGAAAGGACAAGATCAATCATCGGTTCACTCAGAGGACGGTTTAACACGGAGGAGTTAGTATTATGGTATGGGGTGTATTTTCTTGGCATGGCATAGGTCCCCTGGTAAAAATCAATGCAAAAATGGACAAGTTTCAGTACCTAGACATTTAAGAAAACCATATGGAGCCATATGCCTTCGATTCCATGCCGATCAAGTGGAAATTCATTCAAGACAATGACCCCAAACACTCCTCCGAACTAGTAAAAGATTGGTTTTGTGCAGAGAAGATCGACGCTTTGTATTGGCCAGCCCAGAGCCCTGACTTAAATCCCATAGAGAACCTTTGGAACGAGGTCAAGGTTGAAATAGCAAAAAAAAAAAATTATAAAAATATGGATGATCTGTTGTCGGCCGCACAGGAAGCTTGGTATGCCATAAACAAAACGAAATACCAAAAACTCGTAGAAAGTATGGGTCGCAGGTGCGAAGCTTTCATTAGGAATAATGGCTACAGCACTAAATAATAAGGGTAAAATGTTTTTACATACCAAAAAACTAACAAATTGCACACTAAAATATTTTTTTTCTCTTATCTATAGATTGTCCTTAATGACGATTTTTTTCTTTTCATTTATGAATTTCAATTTTAGTTTATATCAGCGTTTGAAATGCATAATCAACCTTAGGAAAAAACAAAAATTTTTATTTGTTAAAAATTTTAACGGTAATGTAGCAGAAGAAAGAACTCTTGGTAAAATGTGCCATTTATATGTCCATAGCTGTATGTAGGTAGTATTTTTAGTCAATATAAAATTTACGTTTAAAAAAAAATTTGAGCACGAATTTAAGCAAAATAAAAGTGAATTTTATTAGGAAAAAATTTAGGTTCGAAACTTTTCAATTTGATACATTTTATTGTAAAACAATTTTTTTTGTTTTCTGTACAAAGGTCTCAAATAGAAAGGCCCAAACTCACATTTTGTACAAAATTTAGTTTTTCACTGATTCCAATACATTTCACACAAGTACATCTCGACACAAAAATATAACGCAATAGTGTCGAAAATAACAGATTTACTAGCAATTTTACAAAAAAAAAAAGGTTACATTATAATAGTAGTACAATTTTTTATTGCGTGTTTTCCTTTTGCAATTATGTGAGTTAGGGCCTTTATACTTGTGACCAACGATATGTATGTTCTAAATAATTATTTAATTTATTTTATCTAAATTCCTATATTTTTATTCATTTTTATTTTATAAATTATTCAAAATAAAAATCGTCCTACTGCAGTAAATGCGGTAATCCGCTCTTAGGTTGCACTAATTTACATATGTATGTATGTATGTATGTCGTGGAACTGCCTTCATTTTTGGCAAAAAAGCTAACAAAAAGGTGACAGATTATAATTATAATACAAATTTAAAATAATTAAATGTGATATAATTTTTCTTTAAATATAAATAAAAGAACAACTTTTTAGATATTAAGTTGCCTGAAACAGATAGGTAGATAGGTATTTTATATAAATATTAATAGGCAATTTGACTTCTTGTACTTGTTAATAGATAGGCATTTACAAAAAATATTAAAATTAAATTGAAATAAAACTTACAGTTTGTATGCGCTGAGATTAGGAACCAAATGAAGATGAATTTTGCAGTGAAAGCAAAATAATATTGTTTTGTTTTATGAGTTTTTTTTTAAACTTTCAACAGTTTACAACAAAAAAATTTGAAATTTTCAGGATCACTTTATATTTTATGTTAAATGTAAACTTTTTGCAGGTCTAAAATTTTTTATAAAAATCACAAATTTAAGAGGTATGAGAAATACACGGAGGCACTAAAAGAGAAATTGAATTTTTTGTTAATTTAGAAAGAACAACACACATTTTGCTATTATAGTACCAGAAAGGGTTAATTTTTTAAGAACTACGCGTTACATAAACTGAAAGAACATTATCTCAATAGGAAGGACATTTAAAAAGAATGATCGCGAGAGAATTGAAATTGAAACAAGACAACAAAAAAAGGTTTAAAAAATTTGTTAAAATATTTCAGGATGATAGACACGTTTTATGAGTGACGTAATGGTAGCTATTTTTAAATTGAAAGTAGGTACGAAAGGGGATGATTTTCCTGTTGCTTCCCGGCAAAGAATTTTTAAAGATTTTTTCCTTTCATTTAAGTAAATATGTACATATGTATGTATTATTAATTTACACCAAATAAACAAAACACGAAAATTACTAAAACAAAGAAAATCTTGCAATTAGACACCGAAATATAAATTTATGCACAAAAAAAAATTTATTAAACAAATAAATAGAACGTTAAACAAAAAACAGTTTAAGAATCAAATTTCGAAAATTAAACCGAAAACACTTGGAAGTATTGATAATTTAAAAATTACAATTTTCTTTTTCAATTTTGTGAAAGCACAGTATTTTTTAAATTTTAATATTAAATTTGCGCGTTTTTTTTTTTTTGTTTGTTTTTGCTTTTTGTAGATTCTTTTAATTTTATTTGTAATTTGTTGTTGTTGAATTTATGATAAATTTACAGACAGTTTTTATTACAGGTTTTGCTTAAAATCCAAACACATTCGTTTTCTTTACACCGTTTTTCGCTATTCTGTTTTTTTTTCTTCTATGATTTAAGATTTGTTGTCGGCTTTTTTTTTTTTGTTTTTTCAATAACCACTTGTTACTCTAATGTAGAAAAAAACACTGTTTAATTGAAGATTAATTACATTCTAACAAATAATACCTTTGTAAATTTTTTTCGTTTTTAAATTATTTTAGCAGTTCACAAATCTTCCAAATTCTATATGAAAAAAAAATTTAAAACTTCTTTAATCCAACTTTGTAGTTCACACGACGATTTCTGTGTAAAAACTGACCCAAGAAAAAAACGAAACTGTAAATTGGATAACAAACAACAGAACAAAAGAAAACAAAAACCAAAACACAAATTTAAACAACAACAAAAATACTGAAATAATGAGAATGAGCGTATGTGCAGAATATAAGACAAGGCAAATGAAGAAGAAAACAAAAACAATTATTATGTGAGAACTGATGAGTAATTTGGAGACTTTAAAACACGATCACTATACGGATGTGTTACCATAGCGAAACGTTTTAAGTTAAATGGTTTTCTCATGTACATTCATTAATGGTGTAATCAAAACAAGTGATAACGCAGACGGGCAGACTGTATCAGATCTAACTTTTTTATATGGAGTTTCTTTGCACTGAAATCTTTTTTTATATACGGAGTTTGACATATTCTGACAATCAAAAAAATTATCAGCCTGGCTCGAACAACTACTTGCATAAACGTACAATGAATACATACTTATATATATATGAAATTGTATCTTTGGCTAGGTCCATCGCTGGAGATCCGACTGATAGATTTCGTCATTTATTTTCAAATGTTTGCAATATTCCGAGAAAGGGTTTGTAAGTATAAAAAACGGTTTAACTAAAAATACCGTTTAAGAAGAACAGTGTGTTTCTAAGCGACGAAAAATGTCATGTTATTGTCTACTTAAGGAGCTAATACACGGCATGTTTTTTACATCTGACTTGTCAAATTCTCCACTGCTAATACAAACATGTCGTGTGTTACCTTTAAAACATTACTTCTGTAAAAACACATGTGTTAAGATATCTGACAAAATTTTAATTAGAGAGCGCTCTATTTTCTTCTGTAAAAACAGGTGACATCAGAAATCTCTGCTGCTGCAAAGTAGTCAGCGAAAAAGTACAATTTTGACAGACATGTAGATTTACATATGCCTCACAAATTTTAAACTCAGATGTAAAAACATGCCGTGTATTGTAGCCTTTAGATAGCTTTGGTGTTAAAAAAAAACATCAATATATTTAGTACCTGTTAGAGAGGCTCTTGTTAGCTATTTTAGGAAAGAATAATAAAAACTATGTATCAAACCAAACATAATGTACTGCGTTGACTTTTATTTGATTTTGTATACAAATCAAAATATCAACGGATTACACCACTCTCGTGAATAGTTCTTTTTCTTTTGCACAGGAAGCTAAAAGTTCATTTTAGAAAAGCCACCAAAGAATAAAGTTGCAATAGTTCCTTTTATGCTTAGTACTTTGATAGATTTTTTCTACCTAAAGAGTTACCAGAAATGTTACGCGAACAATTATAAGAGGCAATAGTTGGAAATTTTCTTTATTGGTAATCTTTAATAAAATATTTATTTAAGAATACATAAATTGTAGAATGTATCTATACGATATAAGACATCTTTAAAAAGCTTTATACATCTTTATAAATTTTTTTACAAAATAATTTTTTGTTAGAATTATTATTCCAGCATGATTCCTTAAATTTGTATTATTTGTATTAGTAGCCAACAGTATGTTAGTAATTGTCATTTTCACTATTTATAAGAACAAAAACGTTGAAATCTGAGGGAAAGTAAAAACTGCATTAATAAAAAGGATTAAATACTAACATATAGCAAAACAGCGGTTAATTTATAAACATACGAAAGTTATCTAGAAATATTGTTAACTAAATTAAATGCTATAAACACACAGACAACAGCAGGCCACCGACAACAGTCTGTCAAAAATTGTATGCATGTGCGTAAATGAAAATAATTATATATAATAAAGATTAATGTGTAGTTATAATAAAAAAAACTCTCTGACAACATCTGTACTTTATCAATTGGGAAGTTAAAATAATAGGCCTTAATATTTTGCCCCGCTTGTACGTAGGACTTATATTAAATCATAGTGATCGTAAATTAAAATATTACCAAATAAACCATGATCAATTTATATTTCAGAAGGTAAAATTTAAAATAATTATATATTTTTAATTTTATTAGTTTTTTTTTAATTATATATCTTTAAAGCCTGAAGCAATAAATGAATACCAAAATAAAGAAATTAAAATTGTAGTTATCCAAAAGTTTATTGGCTACAGCCAGCTATCAGTTATCGCCATTTCATTTTTTACACCACAGCCGCCACTGCCACCGCCTGCACTGATCAACTGATTATATATTATTTTAAGGCTGCTGTCTCCTTCAGTTTTAAGTTCTTGCATGACAACGATTGTAGACAACAATAGTTGTTGTCAAGAAGCTGTGTAGCCTGCTGTCGTCTATGTGTTATAGCATAGAGCTTAAACAATTACAAATACAGTATTTTCTTATCTAACACAAGCTTTTCATTACTTTAGCGTATACATATTCCATCAATTGAAGAAAACGTTGTTCGATAAACTATTTACGTTTAAATTTTTGATATCTGTTTGAATTTATTGAATTCTAAAATATTTACGGATATTTTTCGTAATAACTCAGCGTTTATCAACAAAATAATTATTTCTATTTTGTAATTCAAGCAGCATCATGCCAGCCTTAATTTTTATATTCGTTTTGTTATTTCATTTGTAACGCATTTATATATTTATTTTAGACCTGATTAAGTATATATTTTCTGGGTCCTGATTTCATTTAAGGACGTCTGTTGAAAGCAGGGGTTAAAATTTAAATTTTTCTTAATGTCTCTATGAACAAAGATTTTGACAGAATAAGGGAGTGTGTATTGCAATATCTAGGTTGAGTTCTTTAGCTAAATTTACAATGACATGCTTTGATTTTGTGACAGTGTTTTATTTTAAGACTAAAAATAAGAAAATAAATTTATTGCAAATTTGACTTAAAAAATAAAATAATATAAATTTTAGTATGAAGATTATTCTATAGTGACTATAGTTGTAAAAAAAGTAATAAATTTTTTGGTTTAAAAGTGGACAAATTGGTGGTGGTCTAAAAAGTTTGGTTCTACGTTAATGGCAACCCTGACATTGCTTATTGTCAGCGTTACCATTCATGTTTTTAGTGTGTGTAGACTTTTTCTTATGGTTTTTTTATTTTATATCGTAACGTTGTTTATGGATGACGTAGTTAAAGGTTGCCATCTCATTTTAAAATGTGTTATCATTCACTGGATATTTAATAATTTACCCTACACAGTTATTAAAATTTTTATTAAATAATTATGGTGTATGTTCGCAACGTGCAAAAACTAATGCTCGCCCATTTATCTGTCTTCCAAACCTTAAAATCAATTATATATATGTATATGATTAAACTGCGTATATTTGCAACAAAATCTTTACTCATCCTTTATTGATGGTCAAGGTTTTAAAAAATTGTAATGTTTAAAAGTAACATATGAACATATTTTTAACAATTTGATTTGCAAAATACACTTCTAGGCAAAGAATGTGAATTTCCTGCCTTAGTTTAATGCCTAATAAGTTTTACTAACTATTTCGAGATATGTAACAGGTGCTGATATATTTAACAATACTTACGTAAAACTATACAAATAATTTATTAAAAATTTATATTTAGTAATAGAACATCTGCTGAATAATATTTATCAAACAAAAAATCTTATAAATAAATTTCAATGAAATGAGAAATACCATCTTATATTCAATAGAAGAAAGGATTTATATTTGCACGAATTTCAAAACACGTAACGAGAAGGAGACGTATGGTCAGAAAGATTCCCCAAATTCAGTATTCAAAATAAAAAGTAAATTATTGTATTTGTGTCTTATAAGCGAAATGCGTGTGTAGGTGGTATGTTAATAGATGTATTTTTATGGCAAAAATAAAATGTACAAAAAAATTAATGATAATAAAAAATTAACACACTCTATTTGGTAGTAAAGGAAAATATATTTTCGTACGATGAAAAAAGCAACAAAAGCTTATAAATAAAAGCAAAACAAAACGAATTTACGTACGAAAATAAATAGACTCATTTATACGTGCAATTTTACTATCTAACAGAGATGAGAAATAAAATAGGTAGTTGGCATGCCTTACTGACATTATTAAAAAACAAAAATAAATAAAATTGTTTTATAAAGTATTTAATAATAATTTTTTTGTACTCATTATTTATGTGTTTTTAGTTTTTAGCGCATTTTATATTTCGAAAGACATAAAAGTCAAATAAATAAAAATTAGGTAGTTTCGTGTAGGTATATTACAATACAATAATTCAATTCAAACCCCCAGTTGTATTGTACTATTGGTACTATTTTTGTATATGTTTACCGTAATGTATGCTTGTTTTATATAACAATTGTTCAATTCTTAACCTCTTATTGTATTCTGTATCGCCTACTTGTGAACAAGTGCCCCGGTGGACTAGTCAGTAGTGTGCTGGTTTACTAGTTTGGGGGTTGCGGTTCGATTCCCGCCAGAGACTCTGGACTTGTCTGCTTCTCTTCTCTCTTTTCTATACTATTCTTACTTTTCATTCAAGTATCACAAAGGGATCAATATAATGGACCCAAGTGAGCTGCACAATAGCAGCCTGTTCTACCTAACCTACTTGTGAACACTATTTGTCAAATAATATTAAAGGTCAGATAAATAAAAATTAGGAATGGGAAAGTTTATCAAATTTTACTTCTGCAGAGATACATCGACGCGACAATGTGGTCTAGTACTCCATCTCCCCTTGGTCCTTTTGTTTAAGCGGACCTCTTATCAACGAGTGTTGTCTAAATGTTTAATGTACTTGAATATTGCTTGTTTAAATAATTTTAATTGTTTTATATAAACTTTTTATAAAATGTCAATGAGAATGAAATATAAGTTTCAATTTGAATCTAACATACAAATAGAAATATTGTTTATATTTACACGTATAAACTTTTGTGAACAGATTTTTATAATTTCTAGTTTATTTTGTTCACAAATGTTTCCCTTAGAATTTTTAATGACGTTTTTGAAGCAAAAAATATCACTTATTTTGCATGAAAATATTGTATTATTGCAACCTATTTCTGCATAACTCCTAAACACTTGAAAATATAAAAAAGCGTTACATAACTGACTTAAAGAAAATTTTATTGTTAACCATTTGTTGATCAAAATCGGACTAATCATTCTCTAGTTATAATGAAATGTATTATTATTTTAACTACCTTATATCGGGCGAATTAGTAGGCATGCCCATAAAAAGCTCCCAGTCCGATAGAAAAAAACTGAAAGCGGTTATGAATTAAGCGCGTTAAAATCTTTTTTAACGCATATTTTTGTTTCACTGCGAAAATAGTTTTTGTTCTTTGAAAAATTGATACATAATTAAATAAGTCGGAAAAACTGTCATTGATGTGCAATAAATATTTGGCCTTCGAAATATCGTTTTACAAGAAAATATTCTTATAACAATATTTTGGCCTTAACTTTACTTATTTAAATATTTCCAGTTCTTTCTAAATGTATACAATAGAAATACATAAATTTTGATTGTAAATTATTTTAAATTTTTTTTCTGTTGTTATTGCTTAACTAAAACAATTGTTTGTAAATGCTAGAAGATCGAAGAAAACAGATTTACCGATTTAACTCAAATAAATTGTATTTTTCTCTAGTTACAAAACTACTCGCCTGAATAGAATTGTTTATATTTATTCATTTATTTATTTGATAAACAATAATTTGTTTAGTTTATTCATGAATTTTGTGTTGCAGTGTTTTTTCTAATTGCAACATTTTCAAATATACATGCATACATACATACATACATACATACATCTACATGAAAATTTTGTATAAATAAAATTTTTTTATTGTAATTTCAATAAAGATGTTGTCGAAAATAAAATTATAAGTTTAATTTTTCTCGTCAATTGGCTGCGTTACGTACTTGGGACGAATGTTAAGAAAATTCTTTGTTTTATTTTTTATTATTCTATATAATTTAAGTTTTCTCGTTGTGGTTTAATTTTATTAAAATAATTTATTTAAAATTTTTTTTTTTGGTTTTCATTTTAAATGACAAAAAATATGTACATATGTATGTACATATGTATGTGTACTCAATTTTTTTTATTAAAATTTGATGTACAAAAAAAATCAAAGAAATCATTAAAATTTGAAAAATGCATTCAACTCTTAGTACCACGAAAAATGTGTGTTAATATTTTTAGGTCGTCTTTGTACATTGTTGCAAGTACATAGAATGAAGTAAAACAATTAAGAAATGTTCGAATAAATACATATTTTTTTTTAATTATTATAAAAATAAAACGTGTTGCACGGTACTATTAATAAAATATACGTGGTGGCGAAACCGATTGAATTCACTTTTTATACCCTTTACTGGTGGAGCCAATGCTATAAAGGCTTATATGTATATAGCTTTGCTATTCTGTTTGTAATTTCTGTAATAAATATTTTCGGTCCTATAAAGCTTAAAACTAGGGGAGTCGATTGACCCTATATGTTGCACAGATCTAAAATGTGTTATCAAATATTTGGAAATTTTCGGGATTGAGTCGCTATTGAAATCCGGTACAGTCGATCAAAATTTTAAAAAAAAAAAAAGATAATAATAATTTTTAAGAGTGTATATTATTTTGAATTTTCAAGTTAAGTTAAATACGACCTTATTTAATTTTTGGACAACCTAAAGATACCAAAATTTAGAACTTGGTCTCGATAACAATTTCTGAGAAAAACTGACAAATCGGTTTGCAACTGATATAAGCACCAAAATACAACCACTTCGGTATTTTTCCTAATATTTAAAAACAAAAATAAATTTTTTCCATCTTCTGGACAACAAGGAGGAGCTTTTTGTGTACAAGAGAAGGGGTTTGACTAGCAGAATAGAATTCACTATAAAAAAATGTAAATCCGTGATCGCCGCTACTACTAAAAAATATATATAAGGTTAATCTATTAATTAAAAATGGCCCCACTTCGATTAAACTCCACCAATAATGGTATGAAACAAAACGTCTTGACCATGAAAATACAGTAAACTATGAAAAAGTTAAAATCCAAAATGGCGTTCTATATAAAATGGCGGATATATGGGTGAAATATAGTAATGAATGCTTTGACTACTTTACCCTTTTCAATATTAGTATCAATTGAAAGGTCTTGACCATTAAAATACAGTAAACTATGAAGAAGTTTAAATCTAAATTGACGTCCATTTTTTTTCAATCCCATCAATATGGGTATCAAATGAAAGGGGTTGACTAGTAACACACAACTTATTATACAAAACATTCAAAATCAAAAATTGTGTTAAAAATAATAAAGCAAAATGGCGTATAAGATAAAATTCAACATCTAGGCTAAGTTATGATGTGTTCAATATACCTTTATACAGGATAGGAAGTTTCGGCACGGTCAAATTAGTTTTCTTACTTGTTTCTACATTGACATATGAAATCAAAAACCGGTAGCTGATCAAATATTTTGTTAAGGGTACCTTGACGTATTGTTTGTGTTTAAGGCAATTATTATGTAGCCAAAGAGAAAAACTGCTTAATTGGACTTATGCTTCAGTAGAAACAGTAATGTGGTTTAATCTTTTTTGAAATAAGTTTTCATGTTAAAGGAGTAATGCGACTAGGTTTTGTTGTAAAACGTTTTTGTGAAAAAAAGTAATGCTTTGGGTATAAAACTGCTTTCTGTGTAAAAAAATAGGTTTTGTGTAAAAACATGTTTTTCTATAGAGCAAAAAACAAAACGGGTCTTTTTGAGTAAAGCAATTTTTTGTGAGATTTTGCTGCAAAAAATATTTGGCGTAAGATCTTATTTTGTGTGAAAACGGAGTTTTAATACAAATGAAAATTTTTTAAAGAATAGAATTTTTGTGTAAAAATCTAATTTTGCTTGAAACACGAAATAAAAAAATTTATTTATTAAAAAAAACTAATTTTTGAAGAAAAAATCAAAATACTAGAAACCAGCATTTAAAGCCGTGAAAAATAGTATCGAACCTCAATATTCTTCACGTATTACATAGTAGACGAAGTTACACTACATTAATCTTAGACACCCTGTTCAGGTATTTATTTATAATATTAAAAAATAAAACCATTAAACGTTTGACTGGCTAGTATGTTTAATTTGTTTTTGTAACGTTTTTAAAAATTTCCTGAGCTAGGTACTAATTTAGGGGAAAAATTGAAGTCTTTGGGATATAAATAAAAAATAATAATAAAGAAGATAAAAAAAGACAATGTAAAAATGTGACCTCTACAATTGGTAAATTTTTTTTTTAAAAATTGCCTTGCAGAATTATGCGACGCAACTTTTGCTGCAGCAGGCTAATGTACTTCAATCTAAACATACTGAAAACAAGTAAGAGTGCTATATTTGGCCGTGCCGAATCTGATGGTATCATTCACCGTCATGTGCAAAGGTATAAATACTACGTCGTTGATAAGCCTAGATTTTAGATTTAATGTAAAACGCTATTTTCTTTATTATTTCCGACGCAATCTTTGATTTTAAAATTTTGCACAGTTACTTGTATTCTACTAGTCAAGCCAATTCATTTGATGCCCATATGGTTGGGGTTAAAGAAATTTGTTCCGCCATTTTTTAGGTGCTATCTTAGATTTTACACTTTTTAATTTATGACGCTATCTTGGATTTTTTTCCTTTCATAGCTAACTATATTTTAATGCTCAAGCCCTTTCATTTGATCCCAATATTGGCTCTCACGGTTGTACAGAAACTGAAAAATATCTATTTTTGTTTGTAAATTTTAGGAGAAACCGCGAAGTTGTTGTACTTCGGCACTTATATCTCCGATTTCTTAGTTTTTCTTAGAAATCATTTTTGAGATTACGGTTTACAAATTGGTATCTGAAGCATGCTCAAAAATTTTTTAGTAGTTTAAAAAAGTTTTGATATATTTAAAGAAATTTTTTCACATAATTTGTGCCTATAACTTTGCCGATTGGTGACCAATTTGTCCAAATTTTTTCATGAGTATTTCAAGAGGCATAGAGAACCTTGTCTCTAAATTATCCTAAAGCTGGAAAATTTTAATTTCTGTGATAAAAATAAGCGAAAACACAGAGGCGGTTGCGTTTATTTTCTCATATCTCAGAAAGTTTTGGGACGATTATACTGATTTTCAATAACGATCTGCTCCTGAATATTTCTAATATGTTGGTATCTTACACAAGTCTTGGCAATATTTGGGACTTCCTCAAATTGATTTCAACATTCATACGGACATACGGATAACGCTTAATCGACTCCCATATTAATAAGCTTCCAGAAAATATATACTTTATTGGGTCGTAATGTAGAAATTTCACACGGAATGAGAAACCTATACATATGTATGTATACCCTTTTACACTGTCATGTGAAGGGTATAAGTAATAAAAAATGTAGACAAAAACTATGTATGAGTCAGTAAAAAAATAACAAAAACATATGAACTCTTGTATATGATAAATAAAACACCATTGAGTTAATGATTCTTAACATAATTCATGATTCTATTTTTTCTCTAATTATATTTATGTTAAACATAAAAATAAATCTATAAATAAACACAAAAAAAAAAAAAAACATAAAGTCAAGTGGCCTTAAAATATTTAAATTTTTTTTGCTTGTTTTGTGTATCGGCACATCCCTTCAATGGTGTGTATGTATGTATTTATTTATAAATATCTCTTTTCAGATAGTAAAGAGCCTTTGGCCATGTAAATATGAATTATTTGTTATAAAAAAGGTTTTTTTTTACAAGCACAATAATAAAAAAAAAAACTTAAAATTTTTTTGCTTGCAAATTGTTGTGCATTAGACTGACTCACTGTATATACAGGAACCCAAAGAATTCTTTAAATTACAAACTGTAATCAGCACTCTTGAAGTTTACGTTATGAAAGTTTATTTATTTAAATAGATTCGAATATTACAATATTTATTCAATATTTCACTATTATTTATATCAATTTGATATTTGTATATTGTTACAACTGACTACTGCTTGCTATAGTTTTCATATATTTATGTTATGATACTAGATCGTGAATTTTCCAAACGATTTAAATTTTACAAAATTCTATAAAAATACCCCGAAACTATGCTACAAAGTGTGAATTGTTTATAATTTGAATGCTGCCAATGTTGTTAAATAAAATTTAAATTAGATTAAAGTAAATTAACCAAATGCAAATAGGAACTGAAATATAAAGGGTATTCACAAAGGGTAGTGCAAACTGTGCAAATGATTGCAAAAACTCAAAATTTTTTTTTACCACAACAACAAATTGTATGTATTTGTAATTTAATTCACTTTACTTAATTTGCGCTATAAAAAGCTTGTTTTTGACATTTCAGCCGCCTTAATTGCATGTAAAAGAAAACTAAGATTACAATAGATTTCTTTTAGTAAAAAATAAATAAAAAAACAAGTAACAGTGCTATATGCGGCCGTACCGAATCTTATATACCCTTCACAACGTGTAGTCATGCAATAACAATTGTTTGTATCACCATTCATCTCATATAAAATACGTACATACAAAACATACCATTGTAAGATTATAATTGAGTTTACGTATGTATGTTTTTAAAAAAAAAATTACAAAAAAAAATATAAAAAAATATATTAAAAACAAAACAAAAATTAAAAAAAAAATTTTAAAAAAAAAATTAAAAAAAAATTTTTTTTTTAAAAATTTGTTAAAAAAAATTTTTAAAAAAATTAAAAAAAAATAATAAAAATATAAATAATACATGAAATACAAAAATAAAATAAAAAAATTTTTTTTGGCTTAGCTGGGATCGATGCCACGTTTACTCTAACCAGTATATATGTATGTTGTTGTTGTAATTGTGAAAAAAAACGAGGTGGTCGTGGTTTTTTGCTCATATCTCAGAAAGTTATAGGGCGATTGTGCTGAATTTTAATAGCGATTCATTCCTGGATATTTCCAAGAGATTGATACCACATGCAGATCTGAGGAACATATAGTTGCTTCTAAGAGTTGATTTCAACCAACACACGGACAGACGATAAGGGCTTAATCGACTCCTCTATTCATAAGTCTTCAGAAAATATATACTTTATGGGGTCGGAAATGAAAATTGTAGAGATTACAAAGGGAATGACAAAGCTATATATACACTTGTGCACCACAGGTGAAGGGTATAATTAAACGTAGGTAAATTAAACAAATTAAATCTAAACTAAACTAATTTTGTAACAGTATCAAGAAAATGTTTTTTAAAGATTCAGATTGTGCATTGCCTAGGTATGGCGAAAGTATTATTGGAATTTAAAAAAAAAACAGTTCAATGCATATTTTAAGGGGATAACAAACATAAAAATATTTAAATGTGAGCCGCCCTATTGTGCATGGATGATTTAGTACAGGGAACTAAGGCACGTGTTCATAAATATAAACGCGTTGTGTTTATAATCGATATGCAAATTAATATTTGAGTACATTTTCAGATCAACGCACACATGAACAAGATGGTATTGGTAGGATGTGCAACAGAGCTGCAGCAGGAATAGAATAATGTATTGTTAGAGGCAAATCGAAATCATCCTTAAGCTAAAGTATCGAATAAATAAATAGGTATGCATACACATACATACGTGCATATAAATACTCATATGCATAAATATGTGTACATATGCAAAAAAAAACACACACTAACACATACCTTTATAAACTCTTTATATTAACAATAGGAGAACGAACACTGTGAGAAATTGTATTAAAGTTTTGCTGTTAAAATTTTAGTTTAATAACCATGCTTGCAAACAGTAGTCTTTTTATGTTATTTCTCTATGAAATTTATATTCATTATTTTCTGTATAAGTACTTACATCAGTCTTGTTAAGGATGTTTCAGTAAGAATGAGCTTTTAAAATTTAATGTAATTTTGTGCAACTGACAACTCTGAAATTTGCCAGCTGTCAAAGACAGTAATTTTCGTATATAACGAACCCGTTTAATAACCCCAATAATAAACTATGCAATTTTTTTTGCTTATTACGAACCCGTTTAAAGCGAACTTTCGGTTATAATGAACTTTATTTGCAAGCAAAACTTGTTTATTTTTCGGTTCAAACGAACCAAAAAGTGGTGCTATGAACGAAAAATTATATTTTTTCACTGGCACTACTAACACGCAGTATTTTTATACCCTTCACACAGTGAAAAAGGGTATACATAGGTTTGTCATTCCGTGTGAAATTTCTACAATTTTGATTTCCGACCCCATAAAGTATATATTTTCTGAAAGCTTATGAATAGGGGAGTCGATTAAGCCCTGTCAGTCTGTCCGTCGGACCGTCTGTCCGTGTGTATGTTGAAATCAACTTTTTGAAGCCCCCCGACATCTCTTGGACTCATGTGAGGTATTAAAATATCGGAAATATTCGGGAGTAGACCGGTATTGAAAATCAGAAACATCGGTACATAAACAACTGAGATATGAGCAAAAACCCACGACTACCCCGATTTTTTTTTCACAAAAACAACATTACAACAACAACATACATACATACAAACGTGTATACTGGTTAGAGAAAACGTGGCATTGAATCCCAGCTGAGCCAAAAAATTTTTTTTTTACATTTTTTTAAATTTTTTTTTTAATTTTTTTTTATTTTTTTTTAACATACATACGTAAATTTATAATTTTACAATGTGGATGTTTTTATATATGTATGATTTTTATATGTATGTACGTATATCATATGGAATTGTGATACAAACTACTGTTATTGCATGACTACACGGTGTGAAGGGTATATAATATTCGGCACGGCCGAATATAGCGCTCTTACTTGTTTTCCTATGTTCTGGATTCCAGGAATTTCTCTAAGATTAATGTTTGTTTGTGCGAAAACGATGTGCAGACTGCAGTTGAAAATTGCAAAGTTAAAAGATAGACTTATTACCAAATGAAAAACAAAGAAAATGTTTTTCTTTTAAAGAGAAATATGAAATAATAAAACGCTTACAACAAGGTGTAAAACTAAATCAAATATGCCAAGAATTAGGCCTCAGCAAGTCAACAATCGCTACAATTTGTAAAAATAAGGACTTGGTCCAAACTAATTTTGAGCAAAACTCCTCAAACATAAAAAAGGTTAAAACCCCTTGTTTCATAAATAGACAAAGGAGTTTCACATGCATGTGCACTTTTTTCAAGTCTTCATGCAAAGCGAACTTCGTTTAAAACGAACCATTTTGGCCAGTCCCTTCAAATCCGCTATAAGCGAAAAGTACTGTATATTTATTCTGACTACTCAAAATGGAGCGCTATACAAAATTTTCAAAATTTGTTTCAAAAAAATTGAAAGTTATGCTGAGACTGCTAGCGAACTTAAAGGAATTTTTAGTCGAAAAAGTGCACCCAAAGCGTCAACCATTTAAAAGTGGTCAATGCCCCTCAGAATTGTTTTTTAAAAAAATTAGCTTTGATACATATAAAATTAACAAATTTAACTAAGACTAGGCAAAACAAAAAACCTCCAACTTCGTGCTTACTAAGAAGCTCAAACTAGCAGATAATGGAAAGCACTGACAATTCGTTCAATGGATAACTGTGCAAAGTGAAGTCAAAGACAATTTTTTGAAAAAAATCGCATTTCCATCTGAATGTATTTACACAAATTTGTCGAACTTCGGGGCTCAGGAAACCCTCAAACTGCCTATGAAAGCAAATGCACCTATAACAAGTAACAATCTGATGTGGATTTTGGTCAGGCGGCATAAGTGGGCCTTACTTTCTTTAAGATAATGTCGAAATTGCAGTATTTGTGAATGGCATTCGTTACACGAACATAATTACGGAGTTTTTTTCGACTCAAATGCACTGCATTGATCTGGGCGGCATATGGTCTTAAAAAAAACCAGACGAGCAACGATTTCCAGTATAATTATCTCAAGAAATTTTGATATTAACTGGCCTTTCCCTCTTGGGGTTTTGTGAAATATCGGGCATATGTGAATAAACCAAAAATAATTGCTGAGCTTAAAACCGAGATCCAACGTGTCAGCAGAGAGACATAGTCACATCTCTTTAAGAAAGTCATGAAAATTTTCATGAAAAGAATAATTATCTGTTAGCAGATCCGTCAGGGCCATTTGATTGATATATTATTCTATACTTAAATATAATCTTCACAATCCAATGAAAATAAACACAATTGTCTTAAAAGATGCGTATTTCTATTTTAAAATAAAAACGTACATTCTAACCTCCATTCAAATGTTTTGCAGTGTAATTTTGTTGTTTAAGTATTTGAAGATGCATAACTTCATACACATAATCAATCAATATGCATGTATGTCTGTGTATGGGTAAATATTTCCACAGACTCGTGCAAACAAAAAAAAAAATATATATTTACATAAATCAATGGATATTTTATTCAGCTTTCATCACCGATCTCCTAAAAAATATCTAGTCGTAGAAAATTTCACATTAGAGTGCAGCAAGTTAGAATGAGGGAAAAATTAAAATGTAATTTTTAATAGCGGCTGTACTTGAGCTGTGTTTACTTATGATGTCTTTGAGCGTATCCGTTATTAGAGGATGATTAGCATAAACCTACGATTTAAAAAAAAATCATTAAGAAAATAGTTATCGGTTTCGATAGCACAAATTCGCTAGTAGATAGTAATTTGAAATTCTATTATGATGATTGCAAAATAACGAGCCAGCCACTTATACGATTAACGAATATTAATTGAGTTAAAGATCAAAAAACACTTTATTCATTTAAAGTTTTTAAATGATTATATGCCTCATGATACATTTTTTAATTTTGGACGTCTAAACTCGAATATCTAGAACTCTTTTCCCACCTCTGTAATTTTTCAAACTACGTATAGGAAAAATATCTAAAAATCAAAAGTTTTATAAAATTAAAGTGGCCTTATTTTCGATAGAAAATAATTGACATGGCAGTGGGTGTAAAAAGAGACTGTCGATTCCTGTTGTCTATTCAATTCCCCGGGACCTTAAAAAATATAAAAATTTTTTTTTGATATGTCTTTAATTAATCTTTAACTCTGGAACGCGATTGGTAAAACTTTTTTAGTATAATGACCTAATCACCTTAGTCAAACTTCATATCGTTAATTTTTAACAAACAAAAAAATTATTTCTAGCGCCTGGCGGTACCGGCGCTATTAACATAATTTTCAAAGACTTTTTTAAATCATTGCCCCTTGCATTCTAGTATATGGAAATGTAGCCAAAATGCGAAGTTTTGTAGCTAAATTTGATTTTTCCCCTAAAATTTGGGCACAGTTTGTTCAAAAACTTCCACACCTAATTACCGAAAGCTCTTAGCTTTTAAGCCGTATTGAATTTTATCGTGCGCTAGTTTAAGTTCTGATGCAAAATTCGCAAGGGTTACACTCTGGCAAAGTTAAAGATCTGAGTGGATGAAAAGAAAATAATTTTCCCACAATTGTTTAATTTAATCGACAATACTCTCGTATGATGTACTGGTTGACTGTATACTAAACTCAAGATTAAATGCGGAAGGGTTACTGCATCTATGCGTTGGCCATTTAAAATATAAACTACCAATTACTTCGACTTTGAAAGGTAGGATAACATTCACTATTTTTTTATTTTAAGATTTTTGTTTAACATTTGTAAAATAAGACTTTATACGCTACAACAAAATTGGAAAAAAAATTTATAACTTACTTTCAAAGTAGTAAGTCTTCTAAGAGATCGGCTTTCAGTCCAGCTTGTGAATCAATTTATGAAGCGAGTTCATGAAAATTTATCGTTATTGGACAAAGCAAACCGTGTACGTTCTTCTTGAAAGGTAAAAAATTTCATTGAGTGAGAATTCTGTTTAAGGAAAGAAATTATATTTAAACAGAAAAATAAAAATCTCTCTCTCCATGAAGGGAGATAATTCTTCATTAAGAAAGAAATTAATTAAAATTGTATGTGAACATATAAACAAGTTAAAACAAGTAAGAGCGCTATATTCGGCCGTGCCGAATCTAATATACCCTTCACAACGTGTAGTCATGCAATAACAGTAGTTTGTATCACCATTCATCCCATATGAAATACGTACATACATATAAAAACCATACATATACAAAAACATCCCATTGTAAAATTATATATTTACGTATGTATGTTAAAAAAAAATTTAAAAAAAAAATAAAAAAAAAATTAAAAAAAAAAATTAAAAAAAAAATTAAAAAAAAAATAATTAATATATATATATATAATAAATATATATAATAAATATAAAACAACAAAAAATACAAAAAAAAAAAATAAAAAAAAATAATAATAAAAATATAAATAATATATTAAATAAAAAATAAAAAAAAAATACAAAAAAATTTAAAAAAATATATAAAAAAAATTTTTTTTTGGCTCAGCTGAGATTTGATGCCACGTTTTCTCTAACCAGTCTACACGTTTGTATGTATGTATGTTGTTGTTGTTATGTTGTTTTTGTGAAAAAAAATCGAAGTGGTCGTGGGTTTTTGCTTATATCTCAGTTGTTTATGTACCGATGTTTCTGATTTTCAATACCGATCTACTCCCGAATATTTCCAATATTTTAATACCTCACCCGGGTCCAAGTGATATCGGGGGGCTTCAAAAAGTTAATTTCAACATATACACGGACAGACTGATAGAGCTTAATTGACTCCCCTATTTATAAGCTTTCAGAAATTATGGGGTCGGAAATGAAAATTGTAGAAATTTCACACGGAATGACAAACCTATATATACCCTTTTTCACTGTGTGAAGGGTATAAAAATAGTCGATAATTTTATATAAAGAATGGAAGCGTAATTCCGATTCAATAATTCTGCAACGTTGGTTCATTGTATTTGCATCATCTCATCTAAATACTAAAGTGTTTTTTGTTTGTTTATTTTCATGGACATTTATCGGTTGATGGTTATGCTGGATGATTGCAACAAATATTTTATGCTGTAGGTCATCATTGTGTATGTAAAATTATTTCAGTAGAGCTAGTTTTTGTTTCATCTTTTATTTTAAATTTTCCTTATTCAAATGTTTTGTTTTTCTTAAATAGTTTATGAATGTAAAAATTGTTTTTCATCTTAATACTAAATCCTTAAACGTTTTTTCTCATGTGTATAAATAAGTGTTAGTATGTATGCATGTATGCGTATGTATGTGTGCGAGTTTATAAATTTTTCAATGTTTTATCAAAGTTTTTGTTTTACCAAAAATATTTCCATAATTAATAATGTTTATGAGAGTGCGTGTTAGCTTGAGAGTGTATTGAAAAATACATAAATGCTATTTTATTCATGCACAATAAAGTAGAAACATGCCTTGAATTCGAATTAAGTGTTAAAAAAAATTTTTTTTGATTCAACAACATAATTTGAAAGATTTTTAAATAAACATACCTGGTTAGGAAAGAAAAGAATTTGCCTGAAAGGGAAAAACAAAATATGGAGATTAAATAAATGAGATATTTTGGGTATTTTATTTTAAAATATTTTTAAAAGAGCAATAATATATTTTTATAAACTTAAATACAGATAGAAAATACGAATACAAAATAACTATAATTAAAACTTTTATTTTAACGAAATTTATATTTATCAACTGCATACGATCCCTTCAAGAAAACACTTATAAAATATATTTATTTTATCCCTTGAATTAAATTGATTTCTACTTGTTCTAAATATAAATTATTTTATATTTATTTGACGTCAATCTTTTTGTCGTCCGTTGAGGAAACAACATTAACCGTAGAACGTCCAAAATTGGACGTCATTTTTTGTTTGGAAGCAAGCGGTGTAGAGAAGAAAGGGGGGTAGAAAAATAGACATGGTTTTTGTTTTCATGGTTTTTTTTTGACACTTCGCTTTACACTTTTTTCTGTTATTTCTGTTACGTTTTATTTTTATATTCTCATCAACTGGATTGTGCTTTTTGACTGATAAAAAAATATATTAAAGAGTAATTAGTTTTTTCGACATTCAAAATTAAGAAAATAAAAAATATTAATAATATAAATTTAATAGTCTACAATATAAATTAGAAATTACATGTCAAAAAAAACCATCGTATAAATTTGAGTAGTTTTTGGTGACAACTTCAAAAGCGAATTAAGAAAATTGGACGTCATAAAATTCATCATGTAAATTGGGTGTAAGTAAATAAACGTACGAACGTAGAACGATTGTGTATTTCTTTTATTTACACAAACCTTTACAATTGTTAAAGAAATACTGCCGTATTCATCATAAAAAATATTTAATGTTTATTGAAGGCTTATTTGACAAATTCCTGTACAATAACTGTCCAATAAGACTTCAATAAACCTAAGCTATTTGTATACCCTTCACACAGTGAAAGGTTTGTCATTTCGTGTGAAATTTTTACAATTTTCATTTCCGACCCCATAAAGTATATATTTTTTGAAAGCTTATAAATAGGGGAGTCGATTAAGCTCTGTCAGTCTGACCGTCTGTCCGTGTGTATGTTGAAATCAACTTTTTGAAGCCCCCCGACATCACCTGAACCCGGGTGAGTTATTAAAATATCAGAAATATTCGGGAGTAGATCGGTATTAAAAATCAGAAGTATTGGTACAAAAACAACTGAGATATGAACAAAAAACCACAACAACCTTGTTTTTTTCACAACAACAACATACAATATTATATTAACAATTGTTATTGCATGACTACACGTTGTGAATGGTATATACGATTATAAGCGAATATCACACTCTTACTTGTTATGAATACGACAGATAGTAAGCCACTATAATTTAGAAAATTATGCTTTAAACTACTTTGTTAATATATGAGGTAAACTATAATGTGTCACAATTGAGTTAATCTAAAAACAAATACATTTTTAAGCTTGCTGATCATTCTCATTTAGTGTGGCAAGCGTAACATTATCTAAAGCCTAGCTTTTAAACTAGAGCGGCATACTTAACGCAGCGTCTGACGCATGAAAATCGCCAGACCTTCTTCAGTTTAAAATGTTATTTCAACATATACAGTCGAATTTCCTTTTAGTGAACTTCTATATAATGAAGTTCTCCCTATTATGAACTGAAATCAAGAACACAACTTTTTCGTTCCACTTTCAATGTATTTCAATCTCCGTATAATGAATTTCCATACAGTGAATCCTTCTTTACTATGAACAAAATTTTGGAAACAAAAATACATTTTACGTGTGTTTTGTCTCCATATAATGAACTATTTTTAGCAGCTTTATTTTACACTATTTATAAAGAAAATAAGTAATATTTTTGGGATTCCCAAAATATGAAAATAAAAAAGTTAGTTATTTGCCTTTTAATATCAGTTGACCGAGTTCACTGAACGAAAATGACGCACTAAAAAAAAAAGGTACTAGTAATTAATAAAGTTGAAGAAGGGACATCAAGGAAAAAATATATATTCCGTCCGATGAAGATATTCTAAACAGTGTTTTAGAAAGTCGTGGATTACAGCAGATTATATCAGATGATGATGAAGAGAAGTAATTTCAAATATTGATAAAACGTCACCTACATTAGAACACGTTTTCTCTTCACTTGATGTACAGCGAACTTTTTTGGAGATGGCGAGCAACGTTCCGACAAATATAATTAAATGTCAAACAAAAATATCTGATTATTTTAAATAAATAAAAAAAAGAAAAAAACATATTCCTGTATAATGAAATTTCTATATAGTGAAATAATTGTCTGTGTCCGTGAAGATTCACTATAGGGAAGTTCGACTGTATAACACTTAGTTATAGATTTGAAATTTTAGGTACCATCCTTAAGTTTAGTTGGCTATAAACACTTCAAAGGATATTAAAGAAAACTTATTTGAATATTTGCTAAACAAATTTATAATACATATAGTCTGGCTAGACCTTTATAAATATATTTTTTAAATGAAAATTTTTTGGCTATTTTTATACCCGCCACCAACAAAATGGTGAGGGTATATTCATTTTGTCATTCCGTTTGTAACACATCGAAATATCCATTTTAGACCCCATAAAGTACATATATTCTGAATCGGGGTTTCATTTTATGACAATCTAGCTATGTCCGTCCGTCTGTATGACTGTTGAAAGCACGCTAGAGGTCGCACCGAAAAAGCTAGGAGGCTCAAATTTTGCCAAAATATTTCTTATACACAAGATTTGTTTGGAATTGAAAATGGGATAAATCGGAATATGAGGAAGAGAGCTATAGCTCGTAGTGCAAGAGTAGGTCAAAAAACCATGTCCTTCCAACATCGAATAAAATGCAATTGTGTCCAAACGCATTAACGTTGAGCCATGAAACTTCGAATGTATATTTCTTGAGTAAAACCAATATTTTCCCTGAAAATTGCTTAAATATATGCATTAGAAAAGGAGTTCTAGATCAAAATGTATGAAAATTTATATTGCATAGTGTATATTTTAAATTTAAAACCTAATAAAACTGACAAAATTAGATGTACAATTCTTTAACGTACTCTCGAATTGAGTTTGAATTCGCTAAAGCTATTTATATAAGTACTACTACTTAATTTGTGACTGATTTGTTACTCTGCATGTCAATTAATAGGATAAGACAGATGTAAAAATATGCCGTGTATTAACTGTATAATCAAGAATATATTAAAACAACTCGTATTGCACAATCTTAGAGAAAACTTAATGTACGAGGAAAACTTAACTTTATTGTCATTGTATACACATTACCATAAGTGACACGGCTATCCATATCTAAGTTTGCCAATATATCTGTAATTTTTACTATTGTCATGTGGGTTCCCAAAAAGTTACTCTAAATTATTAAGACATAGAAGTCAAAGTGTGTTGGGGTTAAATTAACATTCTGAAGACGCAAAACATTGCTAATTTAATTAAGTTTCGTTTTAATTCAATTAAAATAATTATTTATTGGAAATAATCACATGCACACATAAAACAATACTCTTAGTTTAACAGTTAATAATTACCAATTAATAAATATTTTATCACTTTTGCAAGCACTCGCTATTGTGTTGGTGCTCACTCACTTCATAACTGGTCATTCACATTGAAAAAATCAACGACAACAACATGATATTTAATATTAAAATCACAAATTTGAATTTACCATTGGAAAAACGAGAGATAAACAAAAGGAAAGAAAAACAAAACATAATTAAGGCAAAACTGAAACACCCTTTTAGTAATGGAAAATAATTAGGTCTCTAATATCCGCCCCATACTGCTATTCATTAGCCCACCACAATCCTTTGGCGGGTATCTTTAGGGGATAAAGGAACAACGCCTAACTGAAAAATAAACACATTTCACCAATTAGTTTAAACATCATCGATGATGATGGACACAGTGTTGATGGGTGTTTTTGATGTTAAAGTTCATGTTGGTTGTTTTTTTCACAGAACTCTTATTTCTCGTTTACAACCGGAATACGTACATATGTATGTGTGTGTATGCCTGTGTCAGCGACAGGAAATATTAACCAGCTTTCATAGACCTCAAATTACTTATATATAGCAGTGTAGTTGTTGTTGTTGTTTTGTGTATGTGCGTGATTGAAATTTATTTCCGTTGAAAAACTAATTTGTATTGTTGAACTGCAAATTGAGTAAATATTTCTTTAAACATTTTTTTATTCGCGATTTTATTTTGATGACTGTGCAAATATTTACATGCTTGTGAATACAGAAAGAGTTGAAAATCAAACGTTTGCCAGGTTGTAACTACTCAACACATTTAATTAATAAAAAAATAAATAATTAATTATCAGTTTATCACAGTCATGAATTTTCCGAACGCAGTTGAAGGCGACCAATATGAATAAATAAACAAATTTATGTGAAAGCTGAATTTGCTAATGTAAGCTTTAAATATTGTTAACGCATTTAAAAATAATAAAAAAGCATAAATTTTCCATGTTCTACTATATCTTCTTACTTCGCAACAATATAAAAAAACAAGTAAGAGTGCTATATTCGGCCGTGCCGAATCTTATATACCCTTTACAACGTGTAGTCTTGCAATAACAGTAGTTTGTGTCACCATTCATCCCATATGAAATACGTACAGACATATATAAAAACATCCCATTGTAAAATTATAAATTCACGTATGTATGTTAAAAAAACAAAAAAAAAAAAAAAAAATTTAAAAAAAAATTAAAAAAAAAAAAATTATTGTATATATAATATATGTAAAACAAAAAAAAATAAAAAAAAAAATTAAAAAAAAAAAAAAATTTAAAAAAAAATTATAAAAATTTAAATAATATATTAAATAAAAAATAAAAAAACAAATAAAAAAAAAATTAAAAAAAAAATTTTTTTTTGGCTCAGCTGGGATTCGATGCCACGTTTTCTCTAACCAGTATACACGTTTGTATGTATGTATGTTGTTGTTGTAATGTTGTTTTTGTGAAAAAAAAATCTAGGTGGTCGTGGGTTTTTGCTCATATCTCAGTTGTTTATGTACCGATGTTTCTGATTTTGAATATTGATCTACCCCCGAATATATCTGATATTTTAATACCTCACCCGAGTCCAAGCGATGTCGGGGGGTTGATGATTTTAACATACACACGGACAGACGGTCAGACGGACAGACTGACAGGGCTTAGTTGAGTCCCCTATTCATAAGCTTTCAGAAAATATATACTTTATGGGGTCGGAAATCAAAATTGTAGAAATTTCACACGGAATGACAAACCTATATATACCCTTTTTCACTGTGTGAAGGGTATAAAAAATACTTATAGACCTGGTCATGGTATATATGTATCAGTTGATTTAAGTTCGAAGTGAATGTTTCGATAGAATTTTTTTTGTATGATATTTGATAATTATAAATTACGTGAGAGAGAGAATGTTTGAAATTTTGACATATGAAAATTACCAGATGAACATATGATGATCAGCTGACTAGTTCAGGCTACTTGGTTTAATGTGCCTTAGGCCTGATTTTCCATCCATATGTTGGTAATAAGTATAAATGTGGTTGCCATGGTCGAAAGAGAGCAACTTAAAAAAATATTAAGTCGCCATTATTCTCAACAACCCTAAACTGCTGGGAGATAATTGCACCAGCATGATGAGATAATTGTACTTAGGTCTAAGATTATTTGCTCTCAAAGTCTTATTATCTAAGCAGTTGAAGGCAAATGACCATCCTATGCGTTACAACTTTATTTGAGCTTTATTAAGCCATCTAATTTGGCCGACAAGCCATTTCTGAGTCGGCATTGCGAATTGCGCCATCTGGAGATCGGGAAAATCGCAGGTCATTATTAAGAAGCTCATACATTAACAAAAAGTAATAGTAGTGGTAACATTGGTTTAGTAGTCGTAACATTGATTTAATTACTTTTGTAGATGATACTTAAGGGTGTCTCAATATGAATGCACTTTTAAAATGAAGTTTAATTTTTTTGTTTATGTGGCAACTCTGAAATTTGGCAGCTGTCATATATGTTTCTCTCGAATATTTAAAAAGAAGCACTTTACGCGTTATAATTATGAAAATTTGTTACAAAAATTTGGAAAGTTATGCTGAGACCGCTCGCAAACTTTGAAGAATTTTTACTCGAGAAAGTGCATCTAATGTGTATTCGAAGAGTGGTCAACAAACTAGGTCAGCTGTGGACACTTAGCGTCAACGTACCGGTCGGTCTCATTTAAACAATGCTGTTTTAAATAAGAGTGTCGGCGAAAATCTGAAAACATTAATTCTGAATCGTTGTCAAAAAACTGCATATTTCACGAAGCACTATTCATAAAATTTTAAGAAATGACTCTCACCTGCATGAATACAAAATTTTACCAACTCAGCAGGCTATGAAAACTGCATGCAATGGGTTTAATGGATAATGACAAAAAGTGAAGTCGATGCCAGTTTTTTTGAAATGCAGATTTTGGCCTAGAGTCGTGACTGGACCTTACATTTTTAAAAGTGAGACCAAAATTTTAGTGGCTGTGAAAGGTATTCGTTATAAGAACACGATGACAGAGTTTTTATGGCCTTAACTGGATAGCAATGATCTGGAAAATGTGGTCATGTGGTTGGCGACATTTACCACATCGCGCATAAATCAATTTATTTATTGCAGCAACAATTTCCGGAACAAATTCAAGTAATTCTGATATCAACTGGCCACCAAGGTCATACGATTTTTAGCCGTTTGATTTTTTTCTTTAGGCTTTGTAACATCTTGGGATTATACGAGGTCAAACCCGAGATCCAACGTGTATGGGTGTGATACAGTCATTAAAATTTTAAGAAAGAGAAATGGTTTATTATCAGAATCAAACCAGAAATTTTATTCGATACTTAATTGAAACATGTCTTCTGTACAATCTGATTAAAAAAAATCACAACTATCTAATAAAATACGTATTTTTATTTTATTTTTTACAGGCAACGACGAATGTTAAAGAGACAAAACTACCGACATCTTATAGGCTTAAATTAAAGTTAAAAGCAAGGATAATATTAAGTTTTAGTTCATGTAGCTTATCAAGCACTCACTATTTTGGACAATAAGTTCAAAAATCCCTTGCTTAACTGTTTTATACTGCATATGATAATTGGCAGTCTTTAATCTACCATGTTATGCCTTTTCACATTTTTTAGTAGGACGACGTTAAAGACCGATATTATGAGAATAATCATCACTTCATTTGTTAGTTATGAGCACTCACAAGTTAAGCTTTTGCGAAGCCATACAAGGCAGCTACATTAATGAAATTGTATTTGACAAAATAATATATTTGTTATTTCTAATAAAGTCATTATAAAAATAAATCAATTTAGTTAACTAAACTAAATTTTTAAAATATGCTAGCATTTACTATATCATCCTTTATAAGTTTCGTCTCATTGAGGGGAGTGGGTTCTTGGACTAGTCCGTTATTTATAGGAAATTATAATTATGGTTTTTGTTTGGGAACTCCGTTTTGCATATGGAGCGCACAACATGCCAACTGGGCATAAGTGCATACCTGTCATGGGTTTGGGCTTTTAGTGCCCCTTCTTTTCAACCTAACCTTACATATCACCCTTTATAAGTTTCGTCTTTGCCAAAATAGATTTTATTCCCTGTCCTTTTTTAAATAGTTAATATTGGGAAAATTTAATATATTTATTGTAAAATTTTTGAACAGAATTAAGTTCAACTTCGATTTACATTTTATTTATTTATTTGCGTAAGTTTGATAAAGACACACCTTGAAGGATAAAAATGTTTGTTCGCTATTGAAATAATTAAATATGATAATGCATCAATGTTAATTAACATTAACATATGTAAACAAAAGCTTTAAGCATACAATCGACAGCTTGTACATACATATGTATGCATAACTGTGTTAATGAGAGTGTGTGCACATGCTTTTAGCCGGAAGACAGCAACTTGAGTAAGCAAAGATAATTTAAACAAACCGACAGTTTAATCGCATACAAACAAAGAATATATATAAGTATGTGTATATTTACTTGCATTCGAAAAAACAAAACATTTAAAGCATTAAAAAAAACATCATTTGCAGTTTCTACAAATAAAAAATATAAAAAAACATTAATTTATCTGTGGACTTTTGATAAAGCAACTTATTTTAAATTTTGATATAAAGGGTGACCGCCGGGAAGGTTCACTACTTGCAGTAATTCGATTGTAATCCTGGCAGTATGCGATGTGACACCGTCTTGTTGAAACCACATGTTAGTCAAGCCCAAAGCATGCAGTTGTGGCGTTAAAAAGTTTTCAATCATATTACGATATCGCTCTCCATTGACAGTTACCGTTACGCCGTTTTCAGTTTCTAATAAGTAAGGTCTAATGATTCCATCTGACCAAATTGCACACCAGGCTGTCACTTTTAATGAATGCAAAGGTGACTGATGAATAATTTAAGAGATTTTTCCATGGCCCAGAACCGGCTATCATGTTTATTCACATAACCATTGAAATTAAAATCGGGGTTGCCATGGGCGAGCTGTAATATTCTATATATATATACGGCGGCGTAAATTGTCTTCTGGAAGAAACTCTAGTGTCAACTAAGTCTTAAATGCAAATGCAAATTTTTGTGCAAAATTGTGCCAAAGTTGTTCTTTGAAGACCAAGCTCCTTGTTTTGAACACTTTCTTGAACAGCAGTAATGTTTTCAGCCGATCTTGCAGTACGTTGTGGTTTATACTTTAGTCTATTAGCTACAGTCCCTCTTTCTTCGAAATTATTCACTACACGATAAATTATCCTGTAACAATTCTCATCGTCACAATAATCGATGATTGATTTTGATAAAATGTTTTAAAAATTAAAACACGCTGGCTTACCGAATATTTTTTTATAATAAATTCTCCACGTCTCTACTGTCAAGACAAATGTTTACCAAAATGGTGTTAGCTATAGACTCCGAAACTATAAAACCGATCGGACTCAAACTTTGGCAAGTTGTTGTACACTTTCCAGGGAGTGTTTGTGGGTGGCAAAAAGTGGGCGGTCCCACTCCCATAAAAAATTAGTTATCATTTTTAGCTACTCGCACTTGACCGATTTCTCTGAAACTTTGCACACATGTTGAGCTGTCATGACTATATAATTTCGTGATTAGAAAAGTGGGCGGGGCCACGCCCATAAAAAAGTTATAATTTTAAGGTACTTGCACTGCACCGATTTTTCTGAAAATTTTACACATATTGAGCTGTCATGACTATATCATTTCGTGATTGAAAATTGGGAAGGGCCACGCCCATAACAAAAAGTTATAATTTTTAACTTCTTGCACTAAATCGATTTTTCTGAAACTTTGCACACATATTGAGTTGTCATGACTATATAATTTCTTGATTAGAAAAGTGGGAAGTATCACGCCCATAAAAAAAGTTATCATTTTCAGCTACTTGAACTTAACTGACTTTTCTGAAACTTTACACACATATTGAGTTGTCATGACTATACAGTTTCGTGATTAGAAAAGTGGGCAGTTCCACGCCCATTAAAAAAAGTTATAATTTTTAGCTTTTTGCACTTGATATTTAATTCAAATTCCGAATGCATTTTTATTCATTAAGGGGCGTAGCAACGCGCGCCGGGCTTTTCTAGTTTAGAATAAAAATGAAAATTCAAATTTACGTTTACATAACAAGGTTCAATTCACCTAAGTGTTGAAATCTGCTGACCATTTCAAGCGATGTCAATACGCCGAACGGTTGGTTGAACAGACAGAAGTGAATGGTGACTTTATAAAGCAAATATTGTTTAGCGAGGAGATACACTTTCACCTTGGTAGATTCGTTAACAAGCTGAATTGCTGCATTTGAGCAAATGAGAATCCACGAGTGATTGTTAAAACGCTGACGCATACACAAACAGCAGTTTTTTGGCTGGCATCGTCATAAGGTTGTATTTCTTTGAAAATGAGGGCGGCCAAGTAGTTACCGTAAATGGTGTTCGCTATTGCTAAATGATAAAGGACTTCTTGTGGCTTGGTTGGTTTTTCTGAATTTATTTAAGCTTTCAAGCTTTGTATTTACACTTGAAACATTAAAATGCTGTAGATAATAATATACATAGAATTCAATAAAAAAAATGAAGAAATCAAGGAGATTATATTAAATTGGTGAATTTTATAACAGTTCTTTCCAAAAAAAGCTAATATGCCTGTATTCATTACGTCAAATGTCAACATTAAGCAAATTAGTTACTAAATGATATAAAAATTAATAGAAAATTATTAACTAATTTCTTTATTCCGATTATAGAAAGTGTTTGAATATAAACATTTCAAATTAAGTTCTTATTTTAACTATAACACTTATTCACTGAGTATTTCTTCATACTAAATATGTAAATTATATTTTTACATGTTTGCAAATTTTGTAGCCACAATGAGGATTATGTTTGCAGTTGTTGTTTATATTTAATACTTAATTTTATTATAAATAGCCGTATAATAAACTGTATTAATTACTTCATTATACTAACAAATAATGTTAGCATTTATTATTATAATAAATACACAACAGTGTCGGAGTATGCTTTTGTTATTGTTTGGCAAATAGTTTGTCCCACTAATTTGTAAATCCTCGACCGCAAACAAACAAACAAACAAATAAACAAGGAGAGCAACAAATTGGCTTTTTTACCTGCTGCATAATATATTATACATATTTAAACTAGAAAATATTATTTAAAATAACAATTTTGGTTGCTGTTTCCACTTGAGTGTAATTTTGAAATTCTATTAATTATTTAAGCTGCATAGAAAGTGTGTACAATGTGCGGGTATGGGATTATTGGAGAAAGTCTTTTATTTATAGAATTTTTAATATTACTGATATATTTCTTTAACTAAATACATACAATAAATACAGTTTTTTAAATTAATTTTATATAAAAAACAAATTTTAAAGAATTTTAGAGGAAATTTTTTATAATTTTTTTTTTTAAAGAAATTTCCTAGAATTTATTTTAGATATGCTATATCCAAAATTTTTAAAGACATTTTTTATAAAATTAAATTTTTTTTTTTAATTCTTTTATAAACTTTTTTATAAAGTTTAAAATTTTTTTTTAATTTTTTTATAAGCTGTTTTAAAAAATTTTCGATAAATTTTTTTTTTTGCATTTAATATATTTTTTTTACAATTACTATACAATTTTTGGAAAACTTTCTTACAATTAAAAAAAAATTTAACCCATTGTGTATTTGCATACATATTAAAAAAAGACAAGTAAGCTCTCTTTATTCGGCTATGCCGAATCTTATATACTTTTTAAACAGTTTGTACCATGTTTTAATGACCACAACTGGTTGTGCATAATATACGGTGCAACTGTGGCCAAAATTTATTAAGGAAATTGACTATATAAACCAATATCTTTGATATTGATTGAAAAAAAAAATTTCCGAAAATGTTCCCAAAGGTACATATTTTATAAATGGAGGTTAAATTTTAAGGGCCGATGTTGATTTTGAATTAAACACAAATTATCTAGGAACTTATTGTAATTTCTTTTTATACCCTTTACACAGTGAAAAAGGGTATATATAGGTTTGTCATTCCGTGTAAAATTTCTACAATTTTCATTGCCGACCCCATAAAGTATATATTTTCTGAAAGCTTATGAATAGGGGAGTCGATTAAGCCCTGTCAGTCTGTCCGTCTGTCCGTCTTACCGTCTGTCCGTGTGTATGTTAAAATCAACTTTTTGAAGCCCCCCGACATAGGTTGGACCCGGGTAGGGTACTAAAATATCAGAAATATTCGGGAGTAGATCGGTATTGAAAATCAGAAACATCGGTACATAAACAACTGAGAAATTAGCAAAAACCCACGACCACCTCGATTTTTTTTTCACAAAAACAACATTACAACAACAACATACATACATACTAGAGACCTGCATTGACTCATGAATGCTTTAAATAACAATGAATTAAGCTTAATACTGTGACACAATTCACCACACAGCACACACCATATGAAGAAAGTAAATGTGGTTGAGAAAAACATGATTAAAAAATATTGCATTCACTTAAATATGATCGTATTTTTTCTGTACACTACACAGCACAGCAATAAAAACAAAAAGCTATACACCACTTTAAAATCATGCATTCACTCAAAAAAATAATGTACACTTTTTTTTCTTTGGCTTTTCAGCAAAAAAAAACAAGAGCAAAAAAAAAAAAAATGTGTAAAGCGAGAGTAGATTGCAAGAAGAGAAAGTGCGATAGATTTTTTTTATTTGCGCATAACTTGGCGCTTGGTTGGCTTGGTTTATTTTTTTTAAGTCTTGGAAGAATATTATTATTTCTAGTTGTAATATACATATAAAGTTTACTTATTTTTATACCCTTCACCTGTGGTGCACAAGGGTATATATAGCTTAGAAACTAGCAGATCTAGCTGGACAAAAGTTGAAAAAGAAAGTCAAAGAGATCTAGACAAAAATAGAGCTGAAAATACACCGCTCACAAGTATAGCCAAAAGAACTGCAGAGAGCCCACTTGAACAAACAGAAGAAACAAAAAAAAAAAGAAATGTTGAAGAAAAAAACTTTGAAGAGTGGAAGACTGTTAGCTACAGAAAAACAGTCAAGCAAAAAACAGACCGGGGAACGAAAGAAAGTATGGAGAAAATCTCTAAAGAAAACCCCAAAAGTAAACGAGAGAGGGGAATACCACTCAAACATAAACCAGAGGCGCTCATAATAAAGCCAACAGAAGGACACAGCTACGCAGATGTTCTTAAAACCCTGAGGGTAAATGGGAACATGGAAACAAATATAAAAGTCAAAACGATCAGGAAAACGAAAACAGGATCGATGTTAATTGAGCTTGAAAGAGGAGAACGAGTAAACCCAGAACTTTTCAACCAAATGAGAGAAGTTATGAAAGACTCAGCTGAAGTACGAAGCGGTACCGCAAATATAACTTTGAATATTCGGGATCTAGATTCAATGACTACAACCGAAGAGATAGCCCAGGCCATTGGAGATGCAATTAAAATAGGGGAAAATAATATGAGAATTAAGATATCAAAACCGAACAGTAGAGAATTGGTTCAAGCCTATGTAACAATGCCATCCAGGGAGGCAGATGAACTCTTAAGAGTCGGGACTATCAAAATCGGATGGTGTAGACTCAAAGTGAGACGGCACATAACACAAAGGAAATGTTTTAAATGCTTTGGCACAGGACACGAGCAATGGAAATGCACTGGACCAGACAGAAGAGGCCAAGGATTATGTATACGATGTGGTAACACGGGCCATATCATGAGAAACTGTACCCAAGCACCTAAGTGCTGCCTGTGTATAGAGGCAGGTTACGAACTCATTGATCACTTACCGGCTTCTGGGAAGTGTAGGGCAGCAGGAATGAAACTCTGATGCGGATACTTCAGGCAAATATGCATAGGAGCAAGACAGCACATGCATTAATAGAACAAATTGTTGTGGAGAAGGAGATAGACATTGCTATAATAAGCGAACAGTATAGACCTAAGAACACAGGCATTTGGCTGAGTGACTGTACAGGAACAGCGGCGATATGGAAACCACGTAGCAGCGCCGCAAGTATAACACGGACGGGAAACAACGACTGCCTAGCATATGTAAAGACAACGGTATGTAATCTGATGAGCTGTTATCTTACACCTAGTGATACTATAGATAAGTTTGAGAGAAAGCTGAATATCATCGAGGACACAGCCAGGGAGATCGGTGGACCTTGGATAATCGCTGGAGACTTTAATTCCAAGGCAATAGAATGGGGCGCACCAAACACAAACTCTAGGGGTCGTTTAATACTTGATATGGCGGGGAGAGTGGATCTCGTAGTGGCAAACACAGGGGGAGCAACCACATTTAGAAGACCCGGATGTCAGGAAACTACCCCAGATATAACACTAGTTTCCGAGATAATAGCTTCAAGAGTAGAAAACTGGAAAGTGATGGAGGAATTTACTGGTAGTGATCATCAATATATCACCTATACCATGAATAAGGAAAGTGCCCACAACCGACCAAACCTAGGAAAATATCTTGGGACGAGGAAGTGGAATGTGTCAAAACTGAATACAGAGATACTAATCGCGAATATTGATAGACGTATGGAGAATTTCAATCAGACTGGCAGCATTTCGCAAGTAATAAGGAAAACGATGCAAAGCATAGTTAAAAGCTGTGATGCATCTATGCCAAAAAACAGAGGAAGAGGAAAACGAAAAGCAATGCACTGGTGGACATCAGAGATAGCCGAACTAAGGAAAGTATGCCTAAAAACAAGAAGAAAACTTACCAGAGCAAGGAAAACAGGACCAGCTATAACAGAGCAATCACGCCACAAGAAAGCCAAGATGGAGCTGAAATTAGCAATAGAGAGAAGCAAAAGAAATAAGCTAGAAGAACTGAGAAACGATATAAATAACAACCCATGGGGACTTGGGTATAGGCTAGTTACTCAGAAACTTATTGCAAAATCTGGAACGGAGCCGATGGATAGCGAAAACGCGAAGCGTATTGTGGACGCCCTATTTCCGAATCATGAAGAACTTGAGGAACTTTTTGAAATAAGTGAGACTCCACCGCCTTTTACAGAGGACGAGCTTTTGCTAGCAGCCAAAAGCTTCAAACGGAATAAAGCTCCAGGACCCGACGGAATCCCAGCCGAGGTTTTAAAATGCGTAGCTGAGAATCGCCCAAACATACTTTTGGGAATGTTTAATCTGTGCTGGGCACATGGAATATTTCCAAAGATATGGAAGAAACAGAAGTTGGTTTTGATTAGTAAAGGGAAGGGAGATCCAACACATCCCTCAGCATATAGACCACTATGCATGCTTGATGTGACCGGAAAGCTTTTTGAAAAGCTTATAAAAGGCAGACTCACAATAGAAGTTGAGAGGTTAGGAGGTCTATCAGTAAGACAACATGGCTTCAGAAAGGGAAAATCAACACTTGGAGCACTAGAAGACGTGGTTTTGAGTGTCGAACGAGCTCAGCAAGGAAGTAATTATTCCAGAAATATCGTTTTGTTAGCTACATTAGACGTCCGAAATGCATTTAACAGCCTACAATGGAAGGACATTATAGGAGCTTTGAAAGTTAATTTCAGAATCCCTGTGTATTTACTAAATATAATCAAAAGTTACCTTAGCGATCGTACTCTTCTCTACGATACAACAAGCGGACTAAAGGCAAGGAAAATAACGTCAGGAGCTGCACAGGGTTCCATACTTGGACCAGATCTGTGGAATATTACGTACGATCAAATCCTCAGACTGGAAATGCCCGATGACTGCCACCTGGTAGGTTATGCGGACGATATAGCAGCTGTTATTACTGGTAGAAATGTAGACGACGTTAAACGGAAATTAAATATGGTAATGCTCCGGAGTAAAACATGGCTGGAGCAACATGGGTTAAGTCTCGCTACGGAGAAAACGGAGCTTATACTACTGACAAAAAAACATATACACCTAGAGATGGTTTTCGACATTCTGGACACAAGGATAACGACGGCTAATATTCTAAAATACTTGGGAGTCAGATTTGATAGCAGACTTAAATTCACCCATCAGATAAATCATGTTGCCGACAAAGCAGGGAAAGTAATAGGAATGCTCAGTAAACTTATGGCAAATGTAGGAGGACCAACACAGCTCAAGCGGAAATTGTTAATGGATACTACAAATTCAGTGCTTTTATATGGCAGCGAAGTGTGGGGAACATATCTTAGAACACAAAACAGGCGAAACATACTATTAACTACACAGAGAACATCGGCGCTAAGAGTTGCATCAGCATATCAGACAGTTTCACAGGAAGCCGTTTTTATAATCAGCAGTACAATCCCCATAGACCTTTTAATTGAGGAGAGAGTAAGAATATACGCTGAACGAAAGCAGGGAAACGAAGTAGATAAAAGAGAGTTGCGAATGGAAACACTAAGGAAGTTGCAAGAGAAATGGAACATTTCTGTAAAGGGCAAATGGACCGCAAAACTAATTCCAAGGATTGCTGAATGGTTCAATAGAAAAGAGGGAGAGGTAAATTACTACTTAACCCAAATGCTTTCGGGGCACGGCTATTACCGAAAATACCTTTTTAGAATAGGAAAAGCGGACGATCCAAGCTGTGTATATGGCGACGGAGCAATTGACGATGCGGAGCATACTTTCTTTAATTGCGAGCGATGGAAAAACGAGAGAAAGGAATTGGAGAAGGCGATTGGTCGCATAACTGTTGAGAATATTGTCAGCAAAATGTTACGCGGAAATGAAAATTGGCAAAAGGTGGCAAAGTATGCGGAAAACGTCCTTAAAATGAAGAAGATTGACTTGGATAGGGGTTTACCATTAACCGCCTGGACGCAGGCAATAGAGTAACGTTGCTCAACCACTCTGATTCTCTATCCGAAGTAATGCGGACGCGGTTCCGGATAGAGAAATTCTCAGAAGGAGGTAGGTTTTTAGTGGTGTCACCACATACCGGATGTGACGACATCTGATGATCCGAAGGGATTTTCCTACCTCACCACAAAAAAAAAAAAAAAAAAAAAAAAAAAAAAAGGGTATATATAGCTTTGTCATTCCGTTTGTAATTTCTACAATTTTCATTTCCGACCCCATAAAGTATATATTTTCTGAAAGCTTATGAATAGAGGAGTCGATTAAGCCCTGACCGTCTGTCCGTCTGCCCGTCTGCCCGTCTGTCCGTCTGCCCGTCTGTCCGTGTGTTGGTTGAAATCAACTTTTAGAAGCAACTATATGTTCCTCAGATCTGTATATGGTATCAATCTCTTGGAAATATCCAGGAATGAATCGCTATTGAAATTCAGCACAATCGCCCCATAACTTTCTGAGATATGAACAAAAAACCACAACCACCTCGTTTTTTTACACAATTACAACAACAACATACTTATATACATACATGCCAAAAAAAAAAAATTACAAAAAAAAAAAATATATTAAAAATAAAAAAAAACAAGTAAGAGCGCTATATTCGGCCGTGCCGAATCTTATATACCCTTCACAACGTGTAGTCATGCAATAACAGTAGTTTGTGTCACCATTCATCCCATATGAAATACGTACATACATATATAAAAACATCCCATTGTAAAATTATAAATTCTCGTATGTATGTTAAAAAACGAAAAAAAAAAAAAAAATTTAAAAAAAAAATTAAAAAAAAAAAAATTTAAAAAAAAATATTTAAAAAAAAATTATTATATATCTATATATATACAAAACAAAAAAAAAAAATAAAAAAAAAAATTAAAAAAAAAATAAAAAAAATTTAAAAAAATAATAAAAATATAAATAATATATTAAATAAAAAATAAAAAAAAAATAAAAAAAAAAATTAAAAAAAAAATTTTAAAAAAATTAAAAAAAATTTTTTTTGGCTCAGCTGGGATTCGATGCCACGTTTTCTCTAACCAGTATACACGTTTGTATGTATGTATGTTGTTGTTGTAATGTTGTTTTTGTGAAAAAAAAATCGAGGTGGTCGTGGGTTTTTGCTCATATCTCAGTTGTTTATGGACTGATGTTTCTGATTTTCAATACCGATCTACTCCCGAATATTTCTGATATTTTATTACCTTACCCGGGTCCAACCTATGTGGGGGGCTTCAAAAAGTTGATTTCAACATACACACGGACAGACGGTCAGACGGACAGACTGACAGACGGACAGACGGACAGACTGACAGGGCTTAATCGACTCCCCTATTCATAAGCTTTCAGAAAATATATACTTTATGGGGTCGGAAATGAAAATTGTAGAAATTTCACACGGAATGACAAACCTATATATACCCTTTTTCACTGTGTGAAGGGTATAATAATGAAAAAAATTACAAAAAAAAAAATTTAAAAAAAATTTAAAAAAAAAATTTAAAAAATATATAAAAAAAATAATAAAATATAAATAATATCTTAAATAAAATAAGATAAAATTTTTTTGACTCAGCTGGGATTCGATGCCACATTTAGTCTAACCAGTATATACATATGTACGTATTTTATATGAGATGAATGGTGATACAAGCAATTGTTATTGCATGACTACACGTTGTGAAGGGTATATAAGATTCGGCACGGCCGAATATAGCACTGTTACTTGTTTAACTTACTATTTTAAATTAATAATAATAATTTAAGAAAAATGGTAGGTTTTGGTAGATTTAGTTAAATTGTTTAAACAAATTTGGTATGAAATTTATTTATGTTGTGGAGTCCCCGATTGCTTTATTACGTTTTTGTATGATCAGTTTATTATATTCGTTTGAAGTTGAAGTATCAGGTGAATATTGTGTTTTTACTATTAATTAAAATTTAAAGATTAATTACTTCAATTGAGAACGTAAGTCCTTTATAACACTTTTATGTTTATTATCTTTGTGATAGTTCGGTGTGTCAACGTTTTTGTGTTTATACTTAAGTTTTTTTATACCTAATACCCATTTTTTAAATTCCAATTAATTCCCAAAAATTCCCCTATGATTTATTTTATTATACTTAAAAATACATATGCATGTAAGTTTCTTATTAAATTAAATGAAATATCATTCACAAGTAGTACTTGTATTAAAAAAGGTTTTCTTTCTTAATAAATGTTTTAATATAGATCAGTTTAAAAATTAGTTTGATTTATATGTATTTAAAAAAAATTAATTTTATCAGTACTTAAAAAATTTTTTCAGTTATCAAAAAAAAAAAAAAAAAAAATTAAATAAAAATATATAAAATAATAATTATAAATTAAATTAAAAGAAAAAACAGTTTTAGCAATTATATTGTTATCTACGAAATTTCCAATCCCAATTACGTTAAAAATTTCGTAAACTGGCAACGCTTTACCTCTATTGATATCTTTATTTAAAAGAAACGGTAAAACACAGTGAATGCATACTGTGTAGTGTGTGTATTCGTTTCTGTTTTAAGTTACTGTGCTAATGATTCACTTAACAAACAACATGTGGCTGAATGTAAAGAATTATTAACATAGAAGTGTACGATGTGTTTCAAAGAGAGCAACACGCAGTATTCACATTCAACAATATATGTGACATGGCAAGCAAGATTCATTTTGAGAATGAATGCACAATTTTTCGATTTAATGTCATTCATGCAGGAGTCTAATACATACAAACGTGTATACTGGTTAGAGAAAACGTGGCATCGAATCCCAGCTGAGCCAAAAAAAAATTTTTTTTAATTTTTTAAAAATTTTTTTTTTTAATTTTTTTTTTTATTTTTTTTTTATTTTTTATTTAATATATTATTTATATTTTTATTATTATTTTTTTTTTATATTTTTTTTTTTAATTTTTTTTTTTTTTTTTGTTTTAGATATAATGATTATAATTATATATAATAATTTTTTTTAAAATTTTTTTTTTAATTTTTTTTTAAATTTTTTTTTAAATTTTTTTTTAATTTTTTTTTTTTTTCGTTTTTTTAACATACATACGTGAATTTATAATTTTACAATGGGACGTTTTTATATATGTATCAACGTATTTCATATGGGATGAATGGTGACACAAACTACTGTTATTTCATGACTACACGTTGTGAAGGGTCTATAAGATTCGGCACGGCCGAATATAGCGCTCTTACTTGTTATTATGATAATATTGGTATGGTTGAATTATTATTAGAATAAAATATCGACCTCGGCGGCACATCTCCATTTTATGGTCCAAATTTTTGAAAGACAATGTTGATGTTTAATTGTTGGGCATGATGATGAGTCGAGGTTGACTGCTATTTTGCCACACTATCAACAATGAATTTAGAAGGCATTCACAGATGTTTTCACATTTCATACAGACCTGTTTTGCTGCAATTTAAATATTTTTCACAATTCTCCCTATTGTGGATGAATTTGAACGATTATGTCAACCAAAAGAATCACGAAGTGCACGAAATGCATTTTGACTTGAACACCCATTTCTATAATAAGCCTGAATAACTTTAACGCATTGCTCTATTGTGTATTTTTATTGTTAAAATTGAGTTAGTCTAAAATTGAGAAATGTCCAATGAAATGCAGAAAAAAAAACTTGACGTTTAGGTGTGGTTTACATTTAACATCGGCCCTTAAAATTATTCCACGCTTTATACACATAACAAAAGTAGCAAGAAGTTCTATAGGAGATGCAAAATCTAACCTTGTTTGGTGGGAAACAGAAGAAACCACGAACTTTATCCTCATATATAAGCTTGTAATGTATCGACATAACAACATATTATCAATATCAAATTGTGAAAAGCATACCTGATAAATTAAAATCATATAGAAATATGAAGTAAACGTTAGTGCTTCAAAAAAGTCTATTTCAACGGACAGACGGACATACAGACTTAGTTTTATCAATTTCTCTATCTATAACGATTTATAATATATACAGAGTCCGCCATCTAACGTTTTTTTCAACTAGTGCTTATTTCGTGAATGGTAACACTTAGCTCATATCTGATTTGACAGATAATTAGTTTTATCCTTCCGCTGAACGAATATGGTTGTGTATACGCTTGAACAACGCTGGCAAATATTGCGACTTTGGCCGATTTTGCCAAAAAAGTCATCTTTTTAGATGAAGCTCATTTTGATCTTGGCGGGTATGTAAACAAGCAAAGTTGTCGTATTTGGGGCACAGAAAACCCGCACGGGCATAATTGGGATATTTTTCTTCGAAAATGAGCAAGAAGTGGCCGTAGTCAATGGCGATCGTTATCGGGCCATGTTGAACAAATTTTTGTTCACAAAAATTGAAGAGGAGGATATTGGCAACATTTGTTTTCAACAGGACGGCGCTACGTGCCACACAGCCGAAGCTACACTTTTTTCATAGCATTTAAAAAAAAAGTTATTTGGCGGACCCTTCATATATAAACATTATTAATTTGAATATCGTAGTATTTGCAAACGGAATGACAAACTTTAAGTACCCATTAACAATCTCGTGTGAAGGGTATAAAAATAAATAATTAATTTGAACTAAATTTGTGTAACATTTTTCATATTTCGTTTAATAAATAAATTTTATTCTGGACAATATCCAAAAAAAAAAACAAAGAAAAAACAAAAAATTACGCAAATAAATGCAATATTTAATCAAATTAAAATCGATAAATTTGGGAACAAATATATGTACATTAAATTGATTTTAATTATTTATAATGTGGATTTTAAAATTGTGTATGTATGAAAGCTTTTGTGTTAAGAATAACTTTCGATATAAAATTGATCAACAACGTTTGAATATTTTACATTTAATGAAACCATTTAATATTTATTGATTCTGTTGTTTGCTTTTGTTGTAGTTGGGCTTTTGCATTTGTTTTTAATTTTAAATACAAATTTAACACATTAAAATTGACAAACGATTCATGAAACTTTAGTGACTGTAAGTGTGTGCGTACGTTTCTGAGTGTTTGTGTAAAGTGGTGTATGACAATAAGGTGGTTTTGTCTATTTGTTTCTATTAATTTATTTAATTGCGTCTGTGTGTAAGTGTGTGTGTGTGTGTGTGTCAATTTGTATTGTGTGTTTAATTTTAGGCATAATTTATTTTGTAACAAATAGGCTTTTGATACAAAGCACCTTTTGAAAACCACATTTTAATCTTTTTGTGTAAAACTTTACAAATCATTTCCTTTTCCGTTTGTGTTTTCGTGTATGAACATTTTCATTTTGAGCCCTAAATTTATTTTTAGATATTTATATCTGTCCTTGTTGTAATTATAATTTAATGTGATATTTGAACTTAAAACCACATTAAAAATGTTTAATGTTAAACGCTTTAATTTGATATGAATATATTTATTACCAAAGCTACACTAATTTTAAATACATTTTTTTGTTTTAATAAGTCAAATAGGACTTTATTTAAATATGTGTTCAAAGAAAATTATTGATTAATATTTCATAGAAAAATCTCTAAAGATGAAAATTGATTCACTTCTTTTTTTTTAGTAATTTTCGATAAACTATTTTTCTTGGAAAATTCTCTCTTTATGGTTTATAATTAATAATATGTGTTTCACAAAATAAGTAGCAAGTTCAGATTTGTACATTAAAAAATTGTAACGTTATAATGTCCACTGTTTCTACATCAGCCAGATGAAAAAAATGATAAAAAGGAATAAAGTGTAATTTTTAGTTTAAATTTGCAATTAAACTGTGCGCCATAAAAACATAAAAAAATGCAATGAAATAAAAACGGTTTAAAATATTGTCAAATTTATTTTTATGTTGTGAAGTACAACTATCCCGGTTATAAATGAAATATCAATTCAATTCACGGCTGACCTCACAGTACCCCATTCGATTGGACCAATTTTCAAGAATTTTTTTCGAGTGTATGTGCCTTTAAATGGTCAATTGTTTTGGTTTGTCTGCATAATACTTGTCTTTAACGGTGCTCTACAGAAAATTGTCCAACGGTGTCAAATCGCAGCTTCTTTGTGGCCAATTGATATCACCATTTCGGCTAATTAGACTACGTTTACCCTGACGCAATAAATCGTTTATGACATGAAATGTGTGGCAAGTTTTTGGTTAAAACTAAACATCGTTCACATCAATACCATGAAGATCTGGCACAAATAAATCGGTTACCATGGTGACATTGGTGTCTCAATTGATAGTAATGATTGTGTCGTCCTCATTTTCAAAGAAATATGATGCCTCCGCTTTACAAGTCGCACCAAACAGTCACTCGCAATGGGTGCATTGGCTTTTGTAGACCACGTTTCGTTTTTTTGAGCCCTAACTACGGCAATCAGGATGATTTTTTTTTTCAAATTTAGATATTTTTGTGCAGTTCCTCCTTGGCCAATTCTAGCCCGTGTTGTGGAAATATATTTTCAATAAATCCCAACGTTGCTCAATCGTAAATCTATTCATTTTGTTTAGCGGAGAAAATATACTAAAGTTTTGTGTCAGAATCAGGGATGGGAAAATTGGTACAATTGTACTTTTTTGGAACTATTTAAACAATTTTTTTTTTTAAATTTATGTGGCAACTCATCATTGTTGCTGATATTGCAATATTAGAATCTTACAAAGATTCAAACATTAACGATTTCTGGGCGTTAGTTTCTAATATAAAAAATGAGGCAAATGAATTCAAATTTCCAGAACAAAAATTGTAAGAAGAATACTATCAGTTCCACATTAATCAGCGATTTTTTAATTACCAAAATTTAATTAAACTATAGAGAGAAACAGACTACTAACTGCAACACTTTGCGGCTTATCCAAACAAATCATTTACTAAATATATCAAGTAAGTTATTATCAAAATTATTATTGTGATATTGAAATCGTTTTAAAAGCTAGTACGTAGTACCTTAATTTTCTTTATATGTAAAGAGTTTATACATATTCAATACTGAGTTGCTTCCTTTATAAATATTATAGTACAAAAAAAATTCAGTGTAGGTTAGGTTAGGATAGGTTAGATCCGGCAGCCGCCCGAAGGCATAGCTCACTTGGGTCCTCCGAGGGTTCCGTTGTGATACCGTAGGCACCAACGCCCGTTCGTCTGTGTCCTCTGGCCGTCATTCCTCAGCCATCCTGTCCTGTTTACAAAGGTCTGGATCTTTTCCAGATCAACTGCGGAAATACAAGTTTTACTTACAAGTATTCGCTGACCTAGAATCTGGTGTCTCAGGTCTCCGAATGCAGGACAATTACAGAGAAGATGTTCAGTTGTCTCCTCCTCTTTCTCGTTATCGCAACTTCTGCAGAAGTCGTTGTAAGGGATACTCAGCCTTTTCGCATGTGTACCTATAGGCCAGTGTCCGGCAATGGCCGCTATGAGGTTCCTAAGGTAGATTCGGGGCATATTCACTGCATATTGCGTCCTATGCACATTCATGTCAGACCAGATCTTTCTGGTTTCCAAACAAGTGGATTCTCTCACGCATCTTTCCTTGGCATCCAGATAGAATCGATGCGAGATTAGCTGCTTACCCTTCGATAAGAGAATACCCAAAGCACAACTGGATTCAACCGAATCTAAGGTAGTACCGGCTTTTCAAGTGCATCAGCTCTATTATTACCATTAATATCCCCATGTTCTGGAACCCACACAAGGGTAACCGTCGAATGTCTCGCTATCTCCTCAAGAGACACCCGGCATTCCTGGGCAATTTTCGATGTGCTGTACACACTCTCAAGGGACCTAATAGCCGCCTTGCTGTCAGTAAATATATAACTAGCCTTGCCAGATATTTCATTATATAAAATTCAATGTATCTTTTTTATATTCTTAATAGATCTAAATAAAAATAATATAAATTGAAAAAATGTGTTTTAGTAAAATTAAGATCAAAAAAGTAATTTTTTTCAAGCTAATTGGTACAATTTTAAATTTCCTGATGCCTTCCCTGGTCAGAATAGAATGACATAAGTATTGCCAGATTAAAAATAACCGCTGGATTAAACTTAAGCCGATAGATGGCCCACCACATATGCATGTATTAAGGCTTATTCATTGTGTGAAATTTTCAGCTGAGCGAATAAAAAATAACACACTTTTTTTCCATAATTTTGAGTTTTCCGGTACGTAGGCTGTGGGATTATAGCAAAATTTCCCACATGGAAAATAACGATGTTATTAAATAAAACCAATATCTTGGGATATTTTACAAAAAAAAAATATTTTAATATTGTAGTATTCTTTTAGTTATTATTGAACAAAAGTTTTAAGTTTAAATTACGTGTATATTTGCAAAATGGACATTTATCCTGCACAGATTTTATTGCATATTCTGCTCAAATATTACTCCTTTGCTGATTTTTGATTAATGAATCATCTTGTATCCAACGTTGAAATTTATCTTTATGAAGTTTTATTTAGTTTTCCAATTTATTGAAATAAATTCTAACACCATCACATCGCATATGGATATAAACAAATTTGAAACTTAAACGCTCCTGGTTTGGTGAACTTTTTTAACGTCAATGAAAAAGTAAAACCGTATTTCTTCATTCCTTCCAATGACCTATTCGACTATAAGTAGTATGCAAGGCATATCCATGGATATGCCTTGGTAGTATGTAAATTTCGATACCTAAAAAAAATTTTAAAATGTTATAACCTTAGTAGGCAGTCCTTAAAACCAAATTTTAACTAAAATTAATTTTATTTTTGCAGCGACACTTTTCATAATCTTAAATAAAAAAGTTCAAGTAAATTTTCAACTTGTTTAAGAACTGTAATAATTTTACTCACCTTAAAAACCATAATGATGTAATTCAAATTGTGTTACTTTTTAATTAATGCTTTTTGAAAATAACGGTAAAATCAATATTCACACTTTCCTTACTGTTTTAATTTTTTTAATGAATAAACGTATGTTTGCAAAATATATTTTTCCAGCAGGACTCATTTTCCGAATTTAAAATCTCCTGCCTTTATATTAAATCACATTCGTACAGAAATATGTTGCACTTAAGTGAATGTGTGTTTAATTAAACGATTGTTTTACAATTTACAACAACAAATTACCACCTGGTATTAAATAATGGTGACGTCAATGTTGTTATTGATGTGTTCGTTGAGTTTGTTGTTTCTTATAATCTGATGGTACAGGTAGGCGTTGGATACAACACAGCACAATTCAATCAAACTGTGTTGTTTAAATGTAGTTGGCGTTGATGATGTCACATACACGTACACAAGCTTGATTCAATTGTTTGTTTCGTTATTTGGTTGATAGGTGATCCTGCGATTTACTCATATTATTAAAGGTAACCAACTGATTCTGGTATTTTACTGTATTTCTTTTAGTATTTTATGTGTTTGTGACATTTTTTTTTTGCCAAATTATAGCTCATCTATATATTGGGCTCATGCAGCCGTAGTGTTGTGCCTTTCGGTCACGTTGATGCTGGCTGAATAATTATGGCATTCTTTTGTAATTGTAAAGCGCACATTGAGAATCATATAACAGCGCCATATTTCCTGTTTACTAAAATTATACATGTACAATGACTCATTCGACAACAAGCACACTTACATAGCGTTGACGAATAGTATGTTTGTGCGGGTGTGTGTGTGTAATTTTGTTGCTCAATCAATTGGTAGGTGTCATTTTATAGCTTGTCCTTTTAAATTGACACCTTTTAATTAAAAAAAAAAAGAGAAAAAAATAGTTGTACAGAAATTCAATTTACTACGATTCGGCAATAACAGTTCAAGTTTATGAAGAGTATAAAATTTCTTTCTGTTCTGGAATCTTGTTAACCTGTTTGGATGAAAACTAACATTGAAATGCAACTAATTTTTATATTGCAAGTATGTATTTCAAAAGAATTTGAATAATGTAAGAGCAGAGTTTTAGAACACAGATTCACAGTTAGCAGTGTGTTTGTTGTTTAAGCATAATCTATAGTGGTGTTGTAATTGGAAAGTAAAAGAATATTGTAGACTTAGAAAAACGATTACGGACAGGAAAATGGCAAGAGAAGATACAAGTAAAGAGTGTTAAAAGAAGGTTTGATCTGCAATAAATTTACTACCAATGTAGGCTGTATGATTTTTAAATTAAATTTAAAAATAAAATGCAAAATTTTTTAATAGAATCATAGAATGCTTTTTTATACCCTTCAAACGATAGTGTAAATGGCTTATATGTATAAGTTAGCCATTTCATTTGTTATTTTTACAGTATACATGTTTTGAATTCTTACATATAGAAAAGTCCATTTAGCTATGCATGTCTGTCTGTATGAGCGTTAAAATCATATTTTTAAAGCCCTCGTATATCACGGCCTTTAATTTTGTATCAATTTATCAGGAAAATTAAAAATAATCAGAAAATTGGTCACAGATTGTCAAAGTTGCTTATGACTTTTGTAAGATGTGTATGTTTTTTTTAATATATCAAGTTTCCCAGTTTCTTAAATAAGACACTATAAAGACACTAAATACCACATGAGAAAAACTTGCACATTTAAAACAAACACAGATCTAACTCCATAATACAACTGCTTCGGTATTTTTCTAACAATTTTCAAACGAAAATCAATTATTTTAAGCTTTTAGATAACCGACAGAGTCAATCCAAATATCAAATGACGTTCGTTTTACCAAAAAAAAGAAAATAATAATTTGTAAAAAAAAACTTACAATCCATGATGACCGCCACAATAAAATGCGTTAAATTTAGTATTGTATTTGAAATTTTACACCCTTCAACTACCTTAATATTGATATCAAATGACAGAGCTTTACCTCCAGAATACGGTTAACAATGAAAAAGTTTAAATCCATAATGACGTCTAAAATAAATTGGCAAAAAAAAAAAAACATTTTTAACCCGATCAATATGGGTGTCACATGAAAGGGCTTGGCAAGTATAACAGTGAACTGTGTAAAAATTCAAAATCAAAGATGAATATAGCACTCCTACTTGTTTTTGTCATATATTTTCTATGAAAAATCTAGCAAAAAATTTTGCACTTATTCAATGCGAATAACATTTTTCATGAGTTTTAAATCAATAGTTCAATAGAAGGAATTTTTCATGCCTCCCTTTAGTTTGCCATAAATGATTTACTATAAAATACATGCAACTGCATGCATGCATGGAATTGAGGGAAATTATTCGTATATTAATAAAAACACATGATCTCCACTTATACGTCAATTTAAAAATATTTCATGTTTCACCTAAATTATACCACTTCGTCATGAATGCATGAGTTCATGCATTCACTATTTCTTTTGCATGTCTTTTTTGCTGGGTATGTATTGTTTTCAAAAGAGTGTAATTAGATTTAAATATCATTAGTTTATTTTACATTAATTTATATCTTTATTCCCACTTGCACTTGTGTAATTTTCTTTAATATAATTTTTAAAATTTATTTCGCAACTCTGGCAACATAGAAATTAAAAACAAATTAACACGTTGCAGCATACTTACAGGATGTAAATAAATTAACTATTTCTAGAATTACCATTGTTTGGAAAATTCTCGATTCGGTTTCACAGTATAAATAAAAGGAAACTACAGCAAGTAGAAGTTGATTGTATATAAGACATACATAAGTGATTATCAATATTTTAAAAATATTCATCAAAAAATGTTGAAAGGGGAATATTGTTTCTGAAAGGAATTTTATGAGATTTAACGAAGTTTAAATCTAACGGTGTACTTTTTACACAGTGTGAAAAAATTAGGTAATTTAAGACTAATGTATATATAGTCTAGACATGTCTAAACATAGGGGTAGGCAATTTATTCAAATGCATGTGTTTTCCCCTAAGTCCGAAAAGAAATAACAAAATAACTTTACGATTTAAAGGATTTGTGGCGAAATGGCGAATTAAGAATTTTTACAAGTATTCAAATGAACAACGTTTAAGGAGTGCTATATTTGGCCCGGCCGAATCTGATATCACTGCTAAACAAAGATTTCAGATTTAATGTTAAGCCCTATTCTGCTTTAATATTTCCGACAGCATTGTTGATTTTAAATTTTTACATAGTTAGCTGTATTCGACTTGTCAAGTCCTTTTATTTGATATTCTATTAATAAGGATAAAAAAATAGAAATTGTTCGCCATTTTGTTTTGGACGTCATAATGGATTTTATATTTTTCATGGCTTACTCTATCCTAATGACAAAGACCTTTCATTTGATACCAATATTGAAGGGATTGAAAGGTTTAAATTCGTAATTACCAGATTTCACTCACATACAAATTAATTTCACGCCATTTTGTACTATTCAATTTGGATTTTTAATTTTTGAAACTGAATTCGATTTTTATGGACAGGTACTTTCATTTGATATCCATATTGCACCTGTCTAGAACCCGAAAGTTTTCTTTTATCGTTTATAAATTAAACAAGTAAGAGCGCTATATTCGGCAGTGCCGAATCTTATATACCCTTCACAACGTCTAGTCATGCAGTAACAGTAGTTTGTATCACCATTCATCCCATATGAAATACGTACATACATACATATAAAAAACATACATATATAAAAACATCCCATTGTAAAATTATAAATTTACGTATTTATGTTAAAAAAATAAAAAAAAAATTAAAAAAAAATTTAATAAAATATTAAAAAAAAAAATTAAAAAAAAAATTTTTTAAAAATAATTAAAATATATATAATAAATATAAAACAAAAAAAAAATAAATAAAAAAAATATTAAAAAAAAATTAAAAAAAAATAATAAAAATATAAATAATATATTAAATAAAAAATAAAAAAAAAATAAAAAAAAAAATAAAAAAAAATTAAAAAAAAAATTTTTTTGGTTCAGCTGGGATTCGATGCCATGTTTTCTCTAACCAGTATACACGTTTGTATGTATGTATGTTGTTGTTGTAATGTTGTTTTTGTGAAAAAAAAATCGAGGTGGTCGTGGGTTTTTGCTCATATCTCAGTTGTTTATGTACCTATATTTCTGATTTTACCGATCTACTCCCGAATATTTCTGATATTTTAATACCTCACCCGGGTCCCAGCGATGTCGGGTGGCAACGAAAGGTTGATTTCAACATACACATGCACAGACGGTCAGACTGACAGACTGACAGAGCTTAATCGACTTCCCTATTCATAAGCTTTCAGAAAATATATACTTTACGGGGTCGGAAATGAAAATTGTAAAAAGTTCACACGGAATGACAAACCTATATATACCCTTTTTCACTGTGTAAAGGGTATAAAACAAGTAAGAGCACTATATTCGGCTGTGCCGAATCTTTTATACCCACCACCAATTTTGTGTACATTTAAAGCACAATATTTATTATTTTGTTAATCATTATGGAATAATCTCTTTATAATAAAATATGTATCACTTTCTTTGTAGAGGGTGGTTAAATTTTAAGGGCCCAAGTTGAAGGTGAACTACACCTAGTCTTTAAGTTTGTTTTCTGCATTTTACTTGACATTTCTCAATCTCAAACTTACTCATTTTGATCCGTGGAAAGATACGCAAATGAGCAACGCTTTAAAGTTATTCAGGTTTTTTATAAAAATGGGCGTTCAAATCAAAATGCATTTTGTGCACTTCGTAATTCTTTTGATCAACATAATCGTTCAAATTCGTCCACAATCGGGAGAATTGTAAAAGATATTTAAATTTCTGCAAAACAGGTCTGTATAAAATGTTAGAAAATCTGTGAATGCCTTCTTAGTTCGTTGAATGGGAACTATTGCTGTTTTTTGCGATAGTGTGGCAAAAGAGCAGTCAACCTCGACTCATCATCATGCCCAATAATTGAGCATCAACATTGTCATTGAAAATTTCGACCATCAGATAGAGGAGTGGCGCCAAGGATGGGGGGGCCATTTGGCCGATATTTTGTTAAATACATAATTGAACCATACAAATATTATCATTATAAAAAGAAATAATAATATCTTAAATAATTTGTGTTTTATTTAAATACAACATCGGTCCTTAAATGAAATAAAATTCAATGAAAGTGTGTTAAAGTAGCTGTGTCAATAAAGTTTCTACTAATAAATACAACTTAAATATTTCAATATAGCCCTTTATTTTCCCAAAAACTTTGTCAATAGAGAAATTACATGAATTTAAGGTAAGCCGTTGTATGGGAGGTAGGCGTTAAAGTGGCCGTGTCACCTAAACTTTTTGGCACAACAATAATATTGATTAGAAGGATATACACAGCAAATTTGATCATCATACCTCTAATTCTGGCGGTTTTATGAGCTTTTAAATTTCATTAACGGTAGATTACGTGAAAAGTGGGCGTTATAGTAGGCGTGTCAAAGTTGTTTTGGCGAATGAGTACAACTTAGGTGTTTCAATATAGCCCTTTATTAATCCAAAATCATTATTAATAGAGAAATTAGAGGAATTTTGAGTAAAACGTTATATGGGAGGTGGGCGTAAAAGTGGGCGTGGCAACTCAATTTTCTAGCACAGTAATGACATTGCCTAGGGGGATATACGCAGCAAATTTTATCATAATACCTCTTATTTTGGTGGTTTTATGAGCTTTTAAATTTCATTAACGGTATATAACGTGAAAAGTGGGCGTTATAGTAGGCGTGTCAAAGCTATTTTTGCGAATGAGTACAACTTAGGTGTTTCAATATAGTCCTTTATTATTCCAAAATCTTTATTAATAGAGGAATTATATGAATTTTAAGTAAAACGTTATATGGGAGGTGGGCGTAAAAGTGGGCGTGGCGCCCTAATTTTCCGGCGCAGTAATGACATTGCCTAAAAGGATATACGTAGCGAATTTGATCATCATACCTCTAATTTTGGCGGTTTTATGAGCTTTTAAATTTCATTAACGGTATATAACGTGAAAAGTGGGCGTTATAGTGGGCGTGTCAAAGTTGTATTTTCGAATGGGTACAACTGAGATGTTTCAATATAGCCCTTTATTATTCCAAAATCTACATAAATTGAGAAATTATATGAATTTTGGGTAAAACGTAATATGGGAGGTGGGCGTAAAAGTGGGCGTGGCACATTGATTTTCCGTTACAAAAAAGCGTCTCACCAATAAGCAAAGTGTGCAAAATTTCAGAGTCGTACATCCAATTTTGTTGCTTTTATGACGTTTTTGTTTTTAAATATACCGAAAAATACACTGTGCGGTATAAATTTTCGTACATTTTGATCGATAACTCCTCTCCTAATGCATAGATTTAGACAATTTTCGGGGAAAAATAGTGCTTTTACTCAGGAAATATATATTCGAAGTTTCATGAGTCTACGTTAATGCGTTTGAACACAATTCCATTTTATTCGATGTTTGAAGGACACGGTTTTTTCGACCTACTCTTGCTTTTCGAGCTATAACTCTCTTCCTAATATTCCGATTTAGCCCATTTTCAATACCAAACAAACCTTGTCTATAAGAAAGATTCTGGCAAAATTTGAGCCCCCTAGCTTTTTCGGTGCGACCTCTATCGTGCTTTCAACAGACGGACAGACGGACAGACGGACAGACGGACAGACGGACAGACGGACAGACGGACAGACGGACAGACGGACGGACATAGCTAGATCGTCATAAAATCAAACCCTGATTCAGAATATATATACTTTATGGGGTCTAAAATGGATATTTCGATGTGTTACAAACGGAATGACAAAATGAATATACCCCCACCATTTTTTTGGTGGCGGGTATAAAAATATTAAACAGTCTGTTTTGGTGTATATATCTCAGTTAATTTAAAAGTCTGTGTAAGTTTGTCTCAGGAATAATTTTCGAGGTAAGTGTTTGTAATTCGGTGGCTTTAGCTTGTGCAAAAAAATTAATAAGGAGTTTTGATAACTTGATATATTTAAAATAATAGATATTTTTCAAAATTTTTTTGTCTATAACTTTGCCAATTAGTGATCGATTTGTTTAGATTTTTTTTTCAAATAGTCTTAGGAGCATTAGATATCTACAACTAGTAACAACGTGTCGATAAATCATCTGAGGGCTAAAAGTTATAATTTTTATGATAAAAATAAATATAAAAAAACGAAGCCAGTTGTTTTTATTTGCTCATATCTCAGAAAGTAATTGTGAGATAATGCCGAATTTTAATAGAAATTCACTTGTAAATAATACTAAAAGCTTGATCTAACATTAAGACTCGACTCTCCTGTTTATCAATGTTTAAATTCTTAAATGTTACCAGGTAAAGAATAAATCAAAGTAGTCCCACAGTAAGCTTTATTCAAACTGATCCAGTTCAGGAAGAAAAAAATTTGTAAAAGTTTGTGTTCGGTATTCGATATCGTCAAATGCATACACTGCCATCGAAATTTGGAAAAATGGTCCATATATATACTGAAATAATTTGTGAATCTTTTTAGATTTTGCATGCATATTAAAGGTGTCTAAAATAAGCACTTTCAGTGCATGAACTGCCTGTTCCTCATAACAAAATTATGCTTTAAGGATCAGTTCGTTTGGTTGCTTTCAAAGCGATTTTTTTTAAAGTGCTGATCAACAATCATATTTTACAATGGAGTTACTTTCGATCACATAAGGGGATATTTAGTTAGTCAGTGCATATTTCCAAGTATTTTTTTAAATTTTATTTATTTATATGTAAAACAAATCTTTTAATTAAACTATTTTTTTATTTATTATTCTATTATTGGCGTCATATTAAATTTTGTTTTAAAAGAAATTCCAAAGATGATAAATTAAAAACGAATAAAAAGAATTAAATTTCTTTGTGATTAAAGTTTGCAGACACAAAATTTTACACTCACACATACACGCCTGCAAAAATTAATTAAATATTTTTCCTTTTATTTAACATTGACAAAAAAAATCCTGTATTTTGTATATGCATGTGTGTATACGTTTGCGTTTATGAAAACAATAACATGCGGCGCTAAACTCAACATGTGATAAGGGCAAGTATCAATTCATTTTAAATAATTAAAACAAAAAAAAGCAACTACAAAAACATGAAGTAAAACAATAATCATAATTTACAAGAGAAATCGATATAGACACCCCAAGACAACTAACTGACTATAAATACCCGGACACAACTAAAACAGCCTGAAAGTTTATGGTAAAGAAATTAAAATACATGACAAAGTGGAATGATCTGGAGGAGAAACTACTATGTTTTCTACGAAATGCATGGAATATTTAATCAAAGCAATTTACACTTTTACTCTCCTCCCGCACGCATGGTGTGCAAAATATATAAAGGATAATTTAAGTTAAAGCAAATACACTTAAATATTCACAAGTGTATGTGCATACTTATTGTTGTTAACTATAACAACAACTATTAAAGCTACTAAGGACTTTACAAATTCATTGTCGTAGACTAGAGAGAAAAATGGCACCACTCTATTTGTGTAAACACACACACACAGACGCATACACACTGACAAATGTAGTCACAGGCATTTATGCTATAGACAAACTATTAACACTACACTCACTTACTTATTCACTTTCACACAATTTCGTTATAAATTTACATGTTTACAGCTGTGAGAGTATAGACATTCTTACCAAAGAGTCATGCGGGCCTATTCGTTATTCGACATAAATATGTATGGGTATGCATATGTGATATAAGTATGTATTTTTAATATATATTTGTTAAATATGTATATTGTAATATTCTTTTGTCATTTGTATCCTGTTGCGCCTTGATGCTGTATTTTTTTTGTTATCATTGTTGTTGTTGCTGATAGTAATTTTCATGTCATTGTTTTTGCCTTTTTATTGTTATTGACGACTGGTTTATATTCTCTTTGTACACATGTATATATGCTTCTTTCTTAGTGCATATCGCCAGCTGTTAAGAATAATCGCTTTTGTAGTTGCATGCATCTATTTCATATTTAGCGGGGTGCAATCCTTTTATCATAATATTTGTTGTATACTGAAAGCATTGATTGAAGTTGAACTTAATTATAGTACATTTTAATCACTTGTTGCAGGCTAAAGGCCAACTAGATGTGTATAGGTAAGAAAACTCCTTACCCTATTAAATATAATATGAAAGTGCTTTTTCAAATTTAGTGTCCACTTTTTTTTTAATAATTTGGCTGCATTTGTAAAATTAAATTAATTAATTTAATTTAATAATTTGCAGTTGAGTTGGTTTAAAATGCTAAGCCGCAAATATAAAGTTTTTACATTAAAAGCTTTAACAAATTATTCAAATAAAAAAAAACTATGACATAATATCTGTGGCTTGGAGCTAAAAGGGCCAATGTCAAAATATTTACTTTTAAGAAAATTGGAATTGAACTCTAACTTTTATAGATGCTTTCATAGTGACATTGGCCAGCATTTTATTTATGAATCCCTTCTGGGTTAAGCATGACTTTAGCTGTTTTACCATAATGAAATAGAGCAAGAAAACAAATCTAATGCAATGATTAACTCAAAAGAGCAAAAAAGTGACATTGGCCCTTTTAGCTCGAAGCCACAGATATATACCTTGAATTAAACAATATTAAAAAAAAAGAAAATAACAATTCGCAGCAGTGGCCAAAATTATTAATGTTTAACATATCAAATCATTTTGTTAATATATCAGTTTTCGTTAATAAATATAACAATACGTTATCGAATAAAAAAAATTTTGGAAAAAAAATAACAATAATGTTAAAGAGATCTATTAAACCTCAAGAAATATCAAGTATGTTTTAGACACATTAGTTTGTTTTCACTAAGAATATATTTATTTATGTATTTTGATTTAATTACTAATAAATAATGTCTAATTTATGGTAATGTTCAGCTTCTTTAGTATCTTAAAATTGTATTCATTAGATTGTGGTTCGTCTGTGATATTATACAAATTATTTCTAGGTCTGCAGAGAAGTTCGTTGGGACTCTTTGAAGTATTTACATATACTGTTATACATACATACATACATTTACATTAATTCATAGGCATATTTTATGCAAATATACTTTGCTAGTTTTAAACTTTAAAACATCTTAATTTTAAAAGAAAATTTAAAGTTTTGAATGGTTATACTCATCAAGTGTTAATCAACTTCAAAGCCACAAATCTTGGAAATATTTTATGTCAAAATTTATATAAATAATATACAAAATTATTCGAGATATGCTCCCAAATATTTGATTGTTTATTGTTTGGTTAGAATAATAAAATACTTTAAAAAGTAATAAAAACGTTAGATGGGTTTTAAAGGAAATTTTTTTTATTTTTTTGTTTAATTTTCGAATTTTTATTTTGTTAATGAAAATTTTAAAATAAAACTAATAACATTTTAAACTTTTTCAAGAATTTGGGTAAAAGGTCTACTGACGATCTGATTTAAGCACCAGTGAAATGCATATAGACCAGCTTGAACACAACATAGAAAAAAAAATAATAAAAAAAAGTAAATTATTAAAAGAAAAGTTAATTTATACCAAATTGTGTGTTTTTTTTTTAAATTTATAACTCAAATAAATACATACATACATATGTATGTTAATAAGAATATAAACACACATAAAATCTAACACATATCCGTTTTATTTGAATAAAAGATGGGGCTACCTGTGAAGCTTTATTTATGGACATTAAAGCATGGATGAACATAAGGAGTAAAATCATCAGCCGTTTTGCCCTGAGCACGGTCGAAATGTAAGGTAGTATATCGTCGGCTTAATATGTAAACCTGCTAACTCCCTTTCATTAAATTTTACAGGAGAAACAAAAAACTTCTATATATTTGTTTTTTTTATTTGAATATTTGTAACTTGAGAGGAAAACCAAAAATATGGTTGGTTTATTTTATGGTTTTCTTTAAGTACGATTACAATCTACAAAACTAAAAAAACAACAAAAAAATAAACAAATTGGAGTTAGTATTTTACTGCCAAAAACCTATAATAGGGTGAAAATATGAAATTTAGTGTTTTTTTGAAAAATTTCGACCATATATTTCCACAGATGGTATCGCTGGACTTCTCATTGTGTTTTTTAAAACAGTAGCTAGGCCCTTTTCTTCCTTTTTGCTTGCTGAAATACGTGGTGTATGAATTAATAGATCTGTGTAATTTTGCTTACATGATGCAAGACTTGCCATTTTCCTTATTTTGCCCGGAGATTACTGAATATGGCATTTTAAGCCTTTGAATAGCTTGAGACTTCAATATCTTGTGAAAATTTTTTTAGTTATGAGCCACTTGTCATTTAAGGACTTATTAGAATTTAAAACTACTGTGGCTTTCCCACCACTTCTGTGTCAACAAGCAATTCGTATTTTTACTTCTAAATAAAACTATTGTTATCTTCAAAAAGGTTATTTTCCCTATTTGTTTCAATAATATAAAAATATATTTGTTTCAATAATCTTACTAATATAATAAATGTGAATGTTTGTATGTTTGGATGTTTAGATATTTGTTACTCAATCACGCAAAAACGGCAGAACGGAACTAAATGAAATTCGGCACATAGATAGATAACAACCTAGATTAACACATAGGCTACTTTTTATCACGATAATAACGCGTAGTCGTTGTCAAACTCATCATAACACATCATCATAACAAACTCATCAACAACAGTTTTATTTTTGTTGTTAATACTTAGTCTACCTTTTATCCCGATAACTACGCAGACGAAGTCGCTAGTACAAGCTAGTAAAAAATATAAATCAAAAAAGTTTTCTTCTTCACCTCTCTGGAATCATTTAGCGTTCATATGCTTAGATTGCCTAACAAAAATTCAGTAATTTTAAAGAATTACCAATAATTTTAGAAAATATTTTTAGAATAATAATTTGTTTTTTTTATTTTACGCCAGACAATTTTAATTTAAAATTAAAATAATTGAATTAAAAAAAAACCATTTTGAGAAAATTCAACAACACTCATATTCAACTCGATTACCCATTAAAATGTAAATAATATTTATTTTTTAGTTGCTAAACCCTTGTTTGACCAAACACCTAAAATACCCTGCTCACACTGAATTTTCCAACGATTTTTAAAAGTATTGTGTATTCATTAATAAAACATAACAGTGAAATTATAAATACTCTATTGATTTAAATTATTTTTAATCTCATTATAAAAAAATGCAAAAGAGGAACATAAAAAAAAATACATTTTGGCCAGTAAAAGTATATGCTATGAGATTTTCTATGAGTTTGGGATGCCCTGGCGATATTATTTCGACAACTAGCCAAAACTTTTTGTAGGATAAATAATATCTATCTATATATATAAAAGAGTAACGTGACTGACTGAATGACTGACTGACTGATTCATCATCGCACAGCCCAAAAGCAAAGAGCTAGAGACATGAATCAGTTCCATTTTCAATGTATAGCTCCACTAAGAAGGGATTTTCGGTAATTCGTACTTTAAGGGGGTAAAAAAGGGTAAAAACGGGTAAAATCGGCAATCTTATATCTGCTAAACTTAAAATGATACAAAATAAATTGAAAAAGTATTGTTATTTGCACAAAAAATAAGCTGACAGGTGTCTGGCCTTTTTTGGAATTTTCAACCCCTAAGGGGAAAAAACGTGTAAAAACTATAATTTGGTACTTTTTTAGTACCCTATGTAACTTCCAAACGCATAAAGCTAGGAAAAAAATTTAAACTGTTTTAAGTAATCCGCGAAAAAATATTAATAAAAATTCGGCACTTTTTTTTCAAATTCACATGTATAAAGGGTAAAAATTGTCCCTTTTTTTGGTACTTTTTTTAAAAGAAACATTTTCTTATATTATTGAATGGGACAAAATTTGACAACTATTATTTCCTAATAGAATATGGACAACTTTTTAGGTAAAATTTTTGGAAATTTTTTTGGTACCAAAAAGGGGAAAATTCCAGAAAATTAATGTAATTTCTAATTAGACGACCAATTTGTACAAAATTTTTAATTGGGATTTTACCAGACATTAAAAATTATGTTATTCAGTAAAAATTGAAACACATTTCGAACATTGTAGAAAAGGGAAAAATCGGGAAGAGTTTGGTACTTTTTAGAACATAATTACTTTTATACAAAAAAGAGTAGATTAACTGACTTTAAATTAAAATATTAAAATATTAAAATATTTTTTGAGATAGATATTTGAACATTTTGAACTTGGAATTTGTAATTTGGACCAAAAATGTACTTTTTCGCCTTTTTATGGTACTTTTTGTATATTCTACGTTTATGAAGATAGGATTATACAATCAAGTACTATTGATTCTAGGGTGACTGAAAATGTTATAGGCAACAAAAGAGGAACTTTTTTGAATTGTTATGGTACTTTTTGTATTTTCAACGTTTGCGAAGCTAGAATTTTGAAATTAATGACTATTGATACAAGGTGAGACTGAAAATGTTATGGTCGACCAAAACGGTACTTTTTTGATTTTGTATGGTACTTTTTGTATATTTAACGTTTATGAAGATAGGATTGTACAATCAAGGACTATTGATTCCAGATGAAACTAAAAATGTTATGGGCGACCACAAAGGTACTTTTCTAAAATTTTAATGGGACTTTTTGTACTTTCTACGTTTATAAAGCTAAAATTGTGAAACAAAGGATTGTTGGTTCAATTTGAGAATTAAAATGATATTGAAGACACAAGAAAAGCATTTTCTCATTTTTATTTTACTCATTGTATTTTTACGTTTGTAAACATAGATTCTTAAAATTATTGTTTCTTGATCTGAGGCCTAACTCCTAATATTATGGATGACCAAATTTACATTTTCTAATTTTTTTTTTATATTTTGTATGCATAGAATTCTGAATGTCGGTAATAAAAGCAAGTGGAAGTTGTAGTGAAGGAAAAAATTTTACTTTTATTATTTTTTGTAATTTATGAATCTTAATTTTTGAAACTCAGTAGCATTGATCTTGCTTTTAGTTAGGAAATATATGCCCGATGTATCCTTACTCTACTTTTTATTTTTCTAAGTAAATTGAATCAGAGATACAAATTTTCATAAATTGAACCAAAAATATTTAATAATTATAAATAGAATGTGAGTATTCAATAAATAGAAAGAACTGCGCTATCGAAGTAGCGGGTTAAATGCTAGTATATTAATATTTTATTGCAAGATTAGCATTCCTTTTGTTTTTTGTAAAAACTATTTAAACCTTCATCAATGACTTTTATCACTTTGATTAACACACTGGTTAATTTCATTGCACACGTTTCTTTTTTTTTTTAATTCTAAACTAAAGGAAAATCACTTCAGTGATAAAAAAAAATTTGAAATCTTGGTTTTCGAAAGTTTTATTTGTAAGAAGGTACGCTGGGTGCCCCGGTGGACTTGTCAGTAGTGTGCTGGTCTGATAGTTTTTAATAATTCTTTTGAGATTGTTTTGTTTTTTAATTTAAGTATAATACTACGTTATTTTCCTTAACTATAAAACACAATTCATAAACAATTTATTCGTAATTTGAATCAATCTTATAGTTATTTAATCGTCTGTTAATTTTACTCAATATTAAAAAATATTAATTTTTTTTACATAACTTTATCAATAAATATTTCTCACATATAAGATTAGACAAAATACCAGCTGATCATTAACGGTTACTTTCTATAAGTCACAATTTCTAACACTTTTTTCTCCTCTTATAATTTTACGTTATCAAACTTTATACACAAAATTTTATCAAAAAGTTATATATTTACAACTTAAGACCCGGTAATGTTTCTCTAAGCTTGTTATGGTTATTTCAAAAAGTTCTCTAAGAAGTTTGGTTGTAATTTTTCTAATCTTTTAACTTTTATTTAAAATCTATGTATATAACATTTTTAGACCTAATAATAGCTTTTTTCTTTGTTGCAAAGAGGATTGCAACAAAATTTTAATTTAATAAGTCCTGTGGCACCACGTAAATGTCCTATATCGCTCTAGATTCATACAAATGATTTTAGTAGAACTAAAACTAAAGATAAATTTTTGTTAAATAGTTAAAAATACTATTCAGTATTTATATTTCTTTTTTCAATTATTTTTTACTTTACGATTTTACTATCTACGTTCTGTTAAACTTTAGGACTTACTATAGTAAAGTAGAGGAAAAAACTCAATTCATTTTCGTTGGTATTCAAGAAATTGTGTCATCAGTTACAAACAAAAATAAAGAATATCAACAGTTTGGCGCCTCTACTTAAATAGTTGCTGTCGCTTTAATATGCTGTCGTTTTTTTTATTGAGAAATTATATTGAGCCTTTTTTACAGTTTTCGTTTTTGCTTAAAGGAGAGAGTGCAAGCAACAAGCTGTTTTTTTAACTTTTTTTCTATTACACCACCACCACTTACTCACCATAATATTAAAAAGCTCTCACTAACAAACATTAATACTCTCCGGAAGCCATTGGATTTTTTAATGGTTTGTTGAATCATTTAAATTACATACATATAAAAATATACACACATACATACATACACACACATATACATTGTAAGCTGTGTTTTTATGTATGCATGAGGGTGCTTAAAGCTGTTCTAGTTTTGTACTTGTTTACAATAAAACGGATGTAACGCGTTTGTAAAAGAAGATAAATGACATCCATACAAGAAACAATATGAATGTTTTGCTACGAATACTATAAATGTACATTCACATGCGTGTGCATGTTTGTATGCACAGAAGTTTTTTGGTTTTTATATCTTTATACGGTTTATTTCTGTTCGCTTTTTTAACAGATGTTTCAGTTTTTCTCTTTTTGGTGTGAGAAAAAATAAAAATAAATAGATGGCAAAACTAAAATGACAAATCTATTGTGGCTTTGTTAAGGAAACCATGATGACATTACTGTTTCTCTGCTTTGGTAGATAGAGAGTTTTGCATGAAAACGTTGTCTAAAATTAAATAAAAAATCTTAATTACAGAAGATCTAGAGGGTAAGTTCTGATGGAGGAAACGAGGGAATATAAGATTGAGATACGTTTTCTGTACTAATTTAATTGTGTCACGAGCTGCATGACTTGGTGAAACCACACGAGATTTACATAAATATCATCCAATTATTGGTAGAAAGTTCTCTGTCATATCCCGATATCAAGCATCAGTCGCTGCTTAATCAGCTTTATTTTCGAAGAAATATGGTTAAAATAAAGAATATCGATTTTCTATATATGTGACCTTCTTTGAGAAAAGGTACCTAGTGTGTAAAAATAAAGTTTCGAGAAAAAAGCATTAAAAGTTTCATAACGCATTATCACTGTTAACTAACCTTCAGTTGAGGGATGCGATTTAGTATGGTTAGTTATGATTGCGTTCCGACTTTGGTGACGTCATGCCTATGTGGTGACGTATTTTTGTCGCTTTTAGTGTGACAATATTTTGTATTTTTGCTGCTCTGTTTGTTATGATCTCCATACTGGATTCTTAAGCCGCAACCAGTGATCGTTTTGTACGCTTTTATGGGGTAAATAAATTTTTATCAGAAATCTAACTCATTTCATCTTATTTTACACTCTTTTAGGTACCAGATTCCAGAATCTTAAGTCCAAATCCGTTTTTCGACACACTAGGTCCGTTTTCTCGGAGAAGGTCAAATTTTTAAAAATTACGTGACTGACTTATTTATCATTACACAGCCCAAACTACGCTAAAAAGCAATACGAGAGTTTTTTTTTTTAGATTCCGGGGACTTTAATTGGCAGTACTTTTTTCTGCGACAGCAGATTTCATAGTACTCGGTTGTTTTTAGGTAAGTCTAGTTCGTACTCGGTTGGTTTTAGGTAAGTATAGTTTGTAAATTTATGATGAATATAATAAAGCCATAGCAACGTTTGTAAATTGTTTAAATTAATCTTGAGAATCATGATTTAATTCGACAATTAAATTTTTCACACTTTTAGTTAAATGGCTATGCCATTGGAGCATTTTGAGTGATGATATTCCTCAATCCACTTTCGAAATACCATTACAATCAGAAATACTAACTGTTTAGTGTAGTTTATGGCCCATATGTCTTTACAATGGAAACCATGATCAAAACATGACAGTCATAGGTGAGTGGTAAAGAAGTTTGTGTGTTTCATTTAAAAGGCATTAGTACTGCAGACTAATATGAATTTAGTTTGGGGAATATCGGAGAGAATAGCACTTTTATTTGTAATCACATTTTGACTTCGTTTGCATCCTAGTGATTTCATGACACCCCTTTCATCACTGAGTCCCGCCTCACTACAGGAATTTTCCTTGTACTACAAAACGATTCCACATTGCAGACGTTCCTTATCGCATAGTACTTTTTAATTGTCAGCGTCTTCTTTAGACTGAGGTGCCACATAGAAATTACACATAACTGCCACCACTATCGAAATCTCTCTAGCCTCTTCAACTACGAGTTCGAAGGGTCTTCTATGCTCCATCAATGATGACACTGCTGAAACTATCCACGCCGTAATTGTGCAATAAATGACCGCAATAAATGTCCGATGTAGCCCCTTGAATAATTTCACTTAACTCATGTGCTCCATTAACATCTGGGTCTCCTCAACCTATTTGAGTTCGATGTGTCCAGGATTCTCCTATGCTCCATCAGTAATGTTATTGATTCCACTATCCATATCATCATTGTGTACGGAGCCATAAGCAATTAATGTATGAGTTTTAGGATTCTTCTACGACCAGCCATCTCTATATCTTAGACTATTTAGGAATTATATCAAGGCTTTGAAATTTCACCCCCCGGGGGTGGGGTGGTGCTGTTATTAATCAACAGTGTAGTGTTACATGTTTTACTGCGTGCGATATAATTAATTTACCGATAGAAACATTAAACAAAGAGATCATTTTACGAAATGAGTCCCTTAAATGGCCACATCGTTGATGTGATTTGACACAATTTGATTATTTTCTCTGCGGATATTTGCCAAGTCTAGCCAATGCAGTCACATCACCAAAATCATATTTAAATATTTATGCCATAAAAGCTAAAAAAATGGATATTTGAAATATTTTGTCCTTATTAATTTTATTTAAAATTCCCCGCTTCTATAAAAAATACTGTTAACGATTTTGGGGAGCATCAGAACTGAACTTTTCGAATTTTGCTTATTTGTGCACGTTAGGATGTGATAAGAAATACATATAAATTAAGAAAGTCTTAGGTACAAATTTTCGCATAATTCCTTACTAAGGAAGTGATTATTAGAATATGCTAAGGGAGCTTGTATTTTCCTTTCATAACAGTTTATTGCCTAGAAAATTTATATAAAATCCATTTTAGTACGACTGTAGTTTGCTATAGTCTAATTAAGTACATTTATAATATACACTAATCTGTTTCTCTATTTGTTTTGTGTTGCGAGAAAGTTTTCTCAGTTAGAAACTAAAGCATCCAATATTATTCATGTTAAAATCAGAAACTAGATATTTGCTGAAAAACAATATTAGAACTGCACTGCTGAATTTTAATTGTAGCAATTTATTCGTGTATATTTTTCATGTACTTCAACACTTTTAAGTTGTTCTGATTTGTTTTGATTTTTTTCGGGTATTTGCCAACTGTTTCAATACGTGGTTGAAACTGTTTGTGTTGTGGCAATAGTTTTTTCGATGGTAATTTAATTTTATTGTTTTTAGTTTTTGGGTTGAAGATTGCAATGAAAATATTTTGTTTACAATGCCACAAACAAACTGAAATGAAGCCAAACGAACAGCAACATTATCAGCAACAATAAAAATAGTAAAACAAAAATTTGCAGCCAAATTGATATAGATATCAATGCTCTAGATATTGCATCAGCGCTTGTAACTGAATTGATGAGAAAAACTTTTTTGTCAAAGCCGACAAATAAATGAAAAAAAAAAAAAAAACAAACAACTATAACAAATATTTTAGTGTTGATAAACTTTTTGGTGAAAATGGAAAATGTTTTGCAAACACACACACACATAACAACTACAATTACACACATTGACACTTAAGTTTTATTTTGTTAAAATTGTTGTGTAATACTGTTGCTGCCATGTCTTTCTTTTATTTTTGCTGTTTGTAGTATTGTTTTATTGTCATTTCAGAAAAACAACAACAACTGCAGAAGCAAATATATATAAATGCAGACTTTTATAAAATAGAAGATTCATGAGTTTGTGTTGCTGTTGTTACAGCTATATGATTGTTATGGTCTGAAAATCTACGCTTTTTGAAATAGCAAAAAATGAAATAAGAAAATAACCCTAGCAAAGAAAGCATTTGTCAGCCATAATATTGAAATAGGGATTCACAAACTATAGTGAAATCGTCTTGCTTTTGATTGTTTCACTTATAAAGAGCCGTTTAGTTAGCTGAAGGGTTTTCAAAGGTTTGATATTTGTTTTGAATTTTTTTTTGTTTTGATTTAAGTTGACTTTTTACTAGCAGCTATAATTAGTTAAATTATTAGGAAATAACATTTTGATTAAAGTTAGACAATTTATAGGTTAAAAAATTCTATTGGATATATTTATTAAAAATGCGAAACTTATTCAACGTATTGCTCATTATTTGCTTTGAAATTTTCCTATCATTCTGATAATATGTGGATTCCCCATCAAAAGAGCTGCAGAGTTTTTTAAGGCTTCTATGTTATGAAGAGAAGCGTATCTCAGAAAAAGGGTTTTGTTTTTATCGAAATAAAAAGTAATCGGAAGAGTCGAAGTTGTCGAAGGCTGGTAAGGAGAAACTCCCTTTCTAAATAGTTTATATCAGGCAACATGTAGCCAAACGTTGTCATAATGAAATGTTACTCTCTCGGCTTTACTTTCTATTGTACATAATTTCGCATATATTTCTTAAATTGCTGCTGGAGTAGTTCTCAATGAATCTGTATGCTTTTGTTGAGTTTGACAACAATCATCTTGAAATAATGCCTCTAAATCTTGGCAGACTTGAACACTTTTTGTCTTCTGTGACAAAATTACTTCTTCTGAACTACACAAATCGTCGCTTGCATGTTGAAACAAGTGCCATACATCTACTATGAGCTTCAATATGCAATTATGTTTATGTTATGTTTCAGTGGCAGGTTTTTCAAATTAAAGAGCAAAACTTCCTTTATATCACTTATTGCTGGACCAAAATGCAATTAATCGGTCAACTACAGTAAATTAGCAGCAATCGACAACTTAATAAAACCAGATTAGTAGAATTTACGAGAGTCAAATAATTTAGTTTAATAGTGTAGACATAAATTTTTCCCACCATATCAAAATAAACAGCTGATGTTGCGGCGGATGACAGCGCCTTTATTTGTTGCGGTAAAGTGTCGAATGCGATAAATAGGAGAATGGAAAAAAATCTTAAATTAATTCGTAAATACTATGACAAATGGAAAATAAAAGTCAATGACGATAAAACTCAAGCAATTATATATGTATTCAACAAATCGCGAAAACGCTTTCTTACTAGATATTTATCGTCTAGGGGAACAATTATTCTATTGAGGGACGAAATTAAATATTTAGGAGTTATCCGTGACAAATAAATTTTATTTAAACAGCATGTTAATTACATTTGTGAGAAGGCAATCAAGTGTAGCCGTGCCTTATACCCATTAATTAGCCGAAGATCTAAACTTAATATAAAGAAAAAGGTACTTATTTACAAAATGTGTATTCGACCGATTATGACCTATGGTTGTAAAATCTGGTCCAAAAAGGCTGCTCAAACGCACACAAAAAAAATGGCAAATCATTCAAAATAAAAACTTGAAAATAATACAAGATCTACCTTTTAGATATCCAACTTATCTTCTACATAGAAGCTTTAACTTTAAAATGTTTAATTCATTGACAAGGGAACTGACGCTGTCATTTAATGAAAAATGCAGAAGGTCTAATTTTGAAATAATAAGAAATTTGCTCAACAACCACTGAGACACATTTCAGTGATTGTTCTAAAATCTCTTATGACTTCTAAGTTGATACGAGGTTTTTTATACCCTTCACACAGTGAAATAGGGTATATATAGGTTTGTCATTCCGTGTGAAATTTCTACAATTTTCATTTCCGACCCCATAAAGTATATATTTTCTGAAAGCTTATGAATAGGGGAGTCGATTAAGCTCTGTCCGTCTGTCCGTGTGTATGTTGAAATTTTGATGCCCCGCGCCATCGCTTGGTCCCGGGTGAGGTATTAAAATATCAGAAATATTCGGGAGTAGATCGGTATTGAAAATCAGAAACATCGGTACATAAACAACTGAGATATGAGCAAAAACCTACGACCACCTCGATTTTTTTTTTCACAAAAACAACATTACAACAACAACATACATACATAAAAACGTGTGTACTGGTTATAGAAAACGTGGCATCGAATCCCAGCTGAGCCAAAAACATTTTTTTTTAAATTTTTTTATTTTTTTTTTTATTTTTTATTAATTATATTAAATATTTATATTTTTATTATTATTTTTTTTTAATTTTTTTTTTTATTTTTTTTTTTGTTTTATATATATTATATATATAATAATTTTTAAACAAATTTTTTTTTTTTAAATTTTTTTTAAATTTTTTTTTTATTTTTTTTGTTTTTTTAACATACATACGTGAATTTATAATTTTACAATGGGATGTTTTTATATATGTATGTTTTTATATGTATGCACGTATTTCATATGGGATGAATGGTGACACAAACTACTGTTATTGCATGACTACACGTTGTGAAGGGTATATAAGATTCGGCACGGCCGAATATAGCGCTCTTACTTGTTTTATGAACAACTTTTCCTTTAAACTGTGATATTAGTAGTTTCTTCAGATCAGATGTTAATTGTTGTAATACTATATGTAAATTCTCAGAACTCTTTTAACGATATTGATAAAATTAATAAGTTTTAATAAATAAATAAAAAAAAAAAATCAGATGATGTTAAAATTACAATCAAAACAACGTGACCGTCATTAACTAGCAATATCTACCTGATTTTGTGCAAGACCCCTTTATAAAGATATTAATATTTAGCCGGTATGATTAAAAGACAATTTGAATTGTCTATAAAGTTGTTTTGTAAGTAGACAGAATTGAAGTAGTATAATGAAATGGTAATGTGAAACATATAAATAAAAAATTTGCATTACATCGATAGTTTCAACGTTTATACGTAAGGTATATATGCAAGGCGGTAACAAGCACAGCATTTAAGAAATGCATGCCTTTTATTATTTTATATAAGTACAATCGTAAACTGCCCACGTTGCTACGCCACAAACTAAAATAAATTTGAAGACATAACACAAATATTTTTTTTTTTATTGATTTTGTTAATTAATAAAATTAATTAAACTCACAATGAAATGCACAATATTATTTGAAAAACGCTCACAAATACGCACATCATTGTCTGCTTAATGTGAGTCGGACATAAATTCCACAAATTACATATAATTTTATGTCACCTTATATTTAAGTTACAATTCAAATCAGCATGAACTGTTACGGCAATATATGAAATTCATTGGAATGACAGTGGCACCAGCGGTCAGAAATTTGTCGTACCAACTTAGAAACCTTCGCGGGCTCATTCACAACAGCCTTGCTAAAGAACTTCCCCTGATCAAATGCATAGTTTACGATTCTGGAAAGGACATACAGACAAACATTTATTTTTATATAAATATATACTTTTTTTTAGTTAGTTAGTTAGTTAGTTAGTTAGTTAACTTAATTGAGACTTAATTTCTTTTTTCCATTGTACAAGATTTACAAACAGTTAATATTAGAATACTTAAAACTATACCGTATTATTTTAATTACATAAGTACTTAATAATTATTGGACAGGAAAGTAAATAAAAAAATTTAAAAATAATTACATTTTTTAATTTAAATAATTTTTAAAAAAATAATTTTTGGTAATAGCCAATATTTTATTGTAGATTAAAAATCAAAAAATTAATTTAATAAAAATTAAAAAATAAAGACAAATAACTAAAAAAAACTTGGCACTATTTGTGAATGGTACCTACAAAAAAAAGTAATCAGCTGATTGGATACGAGTACCTAATTAAACGACCTTGGATATTTTCATACAAAATACTCTTCAGAATTAAGTAAAACAGTTATTTTTAATTTTCGATATATGAAAGTATGGAGAGGAATCAAAAAACTTAAAAACTTATTTTTTACATCTCAACGTAGCTTGCCTTACCCTGCATTTACACATGAAAGTGATTTCATGAAATTATTATAAATAAAAATTTCTATGAAATAGACTACTTTCAAGTAAATTTCTTGTGCGTTTACACAGGAAAGTGAAATTTCATTTTAAAAATGTCGTCGAAGCGAAGAGTCGCAATAATTGCTATACATTTTACATTGATGCGCTCAATTTGCCTCCATTTTTTTACAACCTTTAGAGTTACCAAGTATACTTCATACAAAAATTTAAAAGGCAATATTTAAAAAAAATATTTTTTGTTAATTTTTTAATAAAATTATTGTTTTAAAATTCCATTAATATTATTCTTGATGTATATTTGAAGAATAAATATTATAAATATTTTCATTTACACAAAAATAAGTTATATTTACAAATATTATTTTATCACAATCCTGTAAATTTGTACAAGTTTTATTAGTAGGCAACAGTGTTTACCATTTGACACTTTACTTTCATGAAAACGTAAAAATTTACTTTTTTTAAAAATCGTTGAAATCTGAGTGGAAAGTAAAATAATGTGAGTGTGTTAGTGAAGAAGTGTGAGTGTATTGCGAATTTCATGAAATTACTTTCACGTGTAAATGCTGGGTTAATAACATTTATGAGTTTTAGCGCCGTAAGGTATGCTTTATAAAATAAAAATATCTGATGATTATGGTACTTGGTACTAAGCGTATAATCAATTGAATTTACATATTAGTTATACGCTCAGTAGTATTAAGTGTCTAAGAAGACATCAGCTTTTTTATGTATTTATTTTTTTATTGGTGAAGTCAATATTGTTAAAACAAGTCTTTTCTCCATAAAAAAAGCAATTTAAGAATCGCTTTATATCATGCGCTGTATAGAAAATAATTTTCTACTTCTTGACAATTTATTATTTTTGTGTGACACTTTTTAATTAAATGCAACATGTTTTTCTTGTGGCTAGTTCAGTTTAGTTGTTGGTGTTGGTCCTGGTTTCTTGACGTTGTCGTTTGTTACAGTGATTATTATATTTATTAGTGCTGTTACTACAAATGCCCTTTAACGTAAAAATCAATATTCATGTTTTTGTTTTTCGTTTTGTTTTTATACCAACAAAGTATACATCTACAGTTTTCATTCGTTTCATTTGGCTTGTTGTATATATTTTTACTTCCTTTTTGGTATGTCAAAATATTGCCATAAAATTAGAAGAACAAAAATAAAAACCTCAACACGAATAACCAGAGTACATTAAAATATTTAAATGTTTATTTGCCCAATACCATTACATGGAAATGGGTGTTGCTGGAAGAAAATTTTTCTTTGATTTTGAATTATTGTGCAAAGTTACACTTAGTAAATGAATTTGATTGCAGGCTGTAAATATTTGTATTTTTGTTTAGAGTTTTTTTTCTTGGATAATGTGTAGAACTCAAGGTGAAATTTTGTTACTCGTAAGAATTATTGCTGTTTAATGTGTTTTTTTTTCTATGAAGATAATCTAGATGTAGTAATAAGTATGTATAATGATGTAAACATTTGTCGTATAAAAGCTTCTAGCATTTATACAACATTGTATGTTATATGGCCATAAAAGGAAATTAAGGAAGTTGAAATGTAGTTTGGGTAAAAGTCAACTTCCTTTTAGTCAGCAAATGTTTCAAGGTAAGTTTAAGTTGTGTGTTTTTTTTTTATTTTTTATTTATTAAAAACTAAACTGTACTTGTTGCTTGTTTTTCTACATAAACAAATTTTTTTCGAAATCATTTTTGTATATCTGAAAAAAAAATATTATAAACATACTAGTCGACCCGGCAAACGTTGTTCTGCCATATAAAGTATTTTTATGAAATATTTTTTTACATTAAAAAAAAAAAACGTAAGCCATAACTGTTTTACGGCAGATCTATTTTAGTTTAAAATATCATCGAAGTCATTACGTTGTCTAGGTGAGGCAAAAATTGTCCCTTGGTGGAGTATGAAGAATAGATGTTGACCGATTCTTAAACGTTTATTTCTGCAGAATTAAAAAAGTGGGCGTTAAAATAGGCATGTTAAAAAAAGTATCCTATTAATCATATTGGAGTCTTAGTTATATTATATGAAAATTTCAAGAAGATCGGTCCGGCAGTTTGGCGTACCTGAGGGGGCGTAAAAAAGTCGTGGCGTTGAAGGCAATGAAAAATAAATGTTAACCGAATCGCAGACCTACCCGATATGCACACAAAATTTCATGCAAATCCTTCGACCCATTTCGGGGGAGATTAATCACAAACACCACGATGAACATTTACGAATGGGGTCGTGCGAATGGAGTGGATTTTAATCCTCGGAAAACTCAGTGTTGTCTACTAACACATAAGCGCACACCGGTTATTGTTGGCTCATCTGTTCTATTAGATGGTATAAGTATCAAGGGATCGGAAGCTCTTGATGTTCTGGGCATGAAAATTCAGTGCGACGTCCGCTGGACTGAACATATTTTTCTCGTGTCTAAGGAAGCATTCAAGTGTCTCGGTTTTTTAAGACGGTGTAGAAAATACTTCACCCCATCCGATCTTCTTGTTATTTATACCACCTACATCCAACCGAAAATGGAATACAACTCTCACGTATGGGCCGGTGCTTCAAAGTCTATTTTGGAGTTACTCGACCGCGTGCAGGAGAGGAGGAAGGCGCTTATTAACAACAGTAGGGTAACCAACTCTATTGACTCTCTCGAACACCGTCGCAATGTGGGTTGTGTTTCACTCTTCTATCGATATTACAATGGAATATGCTCCAATGAGATAAGGGAACTTGTTCCTGAGAACCGCAATTTTGCACCTAATGCTCGTTTTTCCAGAATAGCACACCCATATGTGGTCGATTGGCCAGTGGATCGAACTACACACTACAGGGAAAATTCGTTCTTTAGTCGTACTGTTCGTATGTGGAACAGACTCCCCGCTGAAGTTTTTCCAGCCACTTACAATCTGGAAAAGTTTAAATCAAATGTCCACAAACAATACTGCCTTTCTCCTCCTCCCTATAACCTATTTTCCTGATACCAACACAATGCATGCATGAATAGGGGACATCTCCTGAGTGTTGTTTTTAAAAAAAAAAAAAAAAAAAAAAAAAAAAAAAACACCACGACACGAGAATTTTTTATATTAGAATAAAAGTATAAGAAAATATATAAAGAACTTGTTACACCCCCTATATTATTTCTATATAAAATTTCGAACTTGGATTCATATACAGTGAAATTATGAAAAATGAAAAATAAAATTATCTTTATAAGACTACAATTTTCATAGATTTGTTTAACCATCTTAAACTGGACCAATAATTTATATATAAATTAGTAAAAAAAAAAAATGGAAAAATAAACACAATAATAAAAAAACTCCCACTTTTCATCCATATTCTATCTCAACATGTATTTACATTGCCATCCATGTTTATTTTTTTACATACAATCAAAACTTTGCCAATTTAATATTTGTAAAATAATTAATTTAAGAAGTTCAAAAAGAACCATTTAGCTTATTAAAGGTATCAGTAAATGATATGTATAATCTTAAAGCCACATATTTTAAGTTAATCATTTTATGGCTTACGTTAATGCGTTTGGACACAATTGCATTTTATTCGATGTTGGATGGACATGGTTTTTACAAGCTATAACTCTATCTCTTTCTTGGCAAAAAGTATTCCGACTTAGCTTACTTTTAATACCAAATAGACCTTGTGTGTTTGGAAATATTCTGGAAGAATTTGATCCCCCTAGCTTTTTCGTTTCGACCTCTATCGTTCTTTCATAAGTCGGACAGACAGACGGATATAGATAGATCGTCATAATATTATACCCCGATTCAAAAAATATATACTTTATGGGGCGTTAAATGGATATTTCGATGTGTTATAAATGGAATGAAAAAATTAATATACCCCCAGCATTTTTTTGGTGGCAGGTATAAAAACAACTTGAGTGGGGCTAAATAGTAAGAACTGCGCTACTGAAGTACCAGTTATATTTCTAGTATTTTATAAAGATTTAGAAAACAATTTAAATAGAACGAGAACTTTTTAAGCAATCAAAACTTATTATTTATTTTTTTTTCAATAAAAAATATTTTCAACAAAAAACATCAAAATTTGAAAGAAAATTTTTTGGAAGAAAAAATTTTGGGAATTTTTTTTTATCCAAAAGGTTTAAAAAAATATTTGTAAAAAATATTTAAAAAAGTGAAAATAAACTTAACTTCTTAAGTGGAAATTCCATGAATACCTATTTTTTATTAAAGTAAGACTTTGTTTTTAAAAAAGTATCTAGCTTATATTGCCTTGAAAAATAAAGAAAAACATAGGAAAGCATTAAAAGAGAAAAGCACTTTTCTATTTTTCCACATTGATGTATTTAAGTACAAGTATGTTGTAACTTTATCTAGGGTACGTAATATTAAACCTAGTGACAAGTGGTCCTATATTGTTCTTACTAACAAACAACATTCTAACACTCATCTTCATCATCATTTTTATTGTGCTTATAATAAACAACATTGTCATTTAAAGCTTACAATTTTTACCACCACAGTAACAACACTAAGATTTACTGCCATGTAGAAAAAATAAAACAACAACAAACATCTCACCCTATAAAACATTCTTACATATTTGACTATTTCCACAGAGGGGCATGTGATTAGATGGAGTGTAAGCACGTATTGAGAAAATTTAACAAATGGACAACTTCAAAATGTCAAGCACCATGTGTAAAATATATTTATTTCTATGTTGTAGCCTTGTCATGATTAAGGTTTTGTATAAAAGTATAAGTGTGTTTTAATTTTAGTTGAATCAAGACTAAATCATTTGGAAACTACAAATGAATTGAAATGAATAAAATTTGACAATCAATGCTTATGAATGAGAGCAAAATTATTGAGTTAATAGACCACAAAGTCCATACTTTTATTATTTATATTTTTCATGTTTGTGTATGTGTATATGTATGTATATTGAGTGAAAAATGATTAATTATATAGTGTAAAAGTGGTAATACACATAATGATACTGAAAGGACTTTTAGAAAATAAGTAAACGATGAATTTATAATGACGCAACAGTCAAGTTTGAAACAAAGAAGGGTAGTGAAATTTCAAAGTTTTTAATAATTTTGGAATATGCAAGTATGTTTGTAAGATGATTTATTTATTCTTTTATTAAAATCAGGCTGTCGTCTATGGATTGAAATTTCGGACGACAAGAATTCTGTTAGCATGCAGTCATTACAGACAACGCTCACACCTATGATTAGTATATCTAAATATTAAAAGAAATAGAAAAAAATGATTTTATCTGTCCATAATGTTATTAAATCGTGGTGTCGTCCAAATGCAATGAAAACCTTAAACTAACTTTCAAACAAAATTATCCTTGAAAGGCATTATCGAGTAGATTATCTCTTAGTTACTAAATATGCCTTTAACTTCCCTGATATGTCCTGAAATTTATATAGAAATCAATGAAAAATTGTAAATCTAATATAGCATTTAAGACATTTTAGTTATTACGAATCTTCCCCTTTAAAGCTCCTTTTAGATGGATTTCTATTTATAAGACCTTGTATACTAGAATACTATGAACTCTTACAAAATCAAAGATGTCCCCTGAAATAAAATGGCGGATATATATCGGTGAAGTACAGAACATAAAATATAGAAGGCTTTAACTAGTAGAATGTTGGTAATACATACAAAGAAAAAAACATGGTTGTGGTAATCATAATCATAACCAACGAGCAACATACTATGATTGTAGATAAAACATGAATTTTGTCTAATTGAAGAATCAGGAAATTATCATAAACATTTATTGGTTATTTGTAATTTTGAATGCTTTGGAATACAATGTTATTCTTGCGAAGAAATCATACTATATTTTCACTAAATAATTTTGTTAATCATACGTTTTTTCAGGACAACCATATCGAAGATTTTACGGAAAGTAAGCATTAATTGATAAAACTCAAACAAATGCTTGACTATCGTTCCGAAATAAATAATTAAACGAAATAAAAATATTTACCACTTGTTTTCGACAATTAAATATTATTATAGAAACCATATTATAACCGTCGTGATCATGGTGTCAACAGCTTTTTTTTTCCGTGTACATATGAAAAACTTCAAGATCCAAGATTTCTTTCGAAACAAAATGGCGTACCATATAGTTCGAACAGTGAATACATTTAATCTAGGCTTCGCTATGATTTGATCAATTAAGCACTCTTTCTTGGTTATGCTAAAATAGACCTGGAGAAAAAATCAATTGTCAAATATAGAAATTTTTATATCGAGTATTAACAAACTTTTTACTATTCTATTCTTCATAAACTATTTCCCTGATACAAATGAACTTGTTATCTATCACACTTAGAGACTTTCAGATTATAAATAACAATCTCATCTGAAACTTATTTTCATATTAGTTCCACATGGATTGTACCTTATTTTTTTGCCTCTCACTGTAGGTGTAGAATAAACCAGCAATAGGAAAAATTTAAAGGATGCTTTGTTAGATTTTCGTGTTTAATAAGCAGAAGATTTCACAAAAGAGAATACTACCCATGTGTAGAAAATATGTACATATATATCACAGTAAGTACATACATATACGTAATGTAGGACAGTATGGAAAAGAGTGAAAGGGTAGCAGTTGAAAAAAGTAATAATAAAACAATAAAGGAAAGCTAGAGAAGAATGTTAAAGGAACACATACCTGGTGTAAATTAAGCAGAAATGCTGTAATTTGAATTATGATTTTTGTGAAGAGTTACTTTTTACACGTCACTAAACTGTTTTTGAGGTGTCTTTTTTGTTATTGTTTTCGATTTTTTTCTTCTTTCTTTCAAACATTTAAACACGTGTGGTGTGGTTGATGGGATGCTTAAATCTTCACACATACAACGACGAGCATGCACAGCTTGAAAGGATGTTTGGTTTTGTATGTTGGTGTTTTATTATTATTTTATTTTATGCACATAACAATGGAGGATTTAAGCCAACACAAATTTATTAAACACACATTTTTTTCTGTTAACACAAACTGGCCAAAGAGCTCAGGTGTATGTTGAAAGTTAGTTTATGTATTAAGACACTTTTTAGCAGTTTCTTTTTTATTAAATTTTTTTTTAAGTGGTGGGATCAGTTGGTTGGTTGGTTGCTTTTCAGGTTGTCAGTGTGTGTTTGGTAATGGGTAACTGGGCTGACAAGTGTGGCTGAGGTACTGTGCTTTAAGCAGTAATCTTAATAATTTAATATTTTACTACGGTTTATTTTCATTTTCAACAGAACTAAATTTAAATAAACTCTTGTGTCTTGTACGTTAGCAAAGTCATAAAACGGCGGGTATTTTATTTATGTACATTAAGTCCTTGAAACAATATGCTGACATACACACATACATCAAACAAAATGTGCTTAAGTAATAACAGTGTTGCTCGTCATGCTTTCTTTATTATTTTGTTTTTTTTTGGCCTTCCTTTTAATAAAATGTAATTTATTTTTATTATAATACAGTTAATTAAGAGAAATATATTTTACTTGACTGACAGAGTGGCTAGAAAACATCAAGCTCAATTAGCACTTGTATGGGGTTTTGTGTCATTTTACATATGTATGTATTTGCATATGTGTGTATATGTATATCCCTAGTTGATGTTGTTTTTAACACTCAGCTTTTAAATACAACGAATGCACATTTTCCTTTTTTTTTGTTCAATATTTATTTTATTTAATATTTGATTTATTTAAATTTTATTATTTAATTTTTTTTATTATTACATTTCAGATGCTAAACTTTAAACGCACGTTGATGAACACATGTACTACTAGTACTACTATTTTACCTCCCATTCTCTTTTCACATGCATACTTGCTCAAACGTTTGCACACATATACATACTGGCGGATGATGAACGTATTCCTTGCATACGATTTGAGCACAAACACATACACTTTTTTTTCTCACTCTCACGCTGTTGCTCGTTCTCTTTGGCTTTTTCTTCGTCTGGCCATATGACAAAAAAAAAATGAAAGGAATTTAATTCTTTAAATTCTTTTGCTTATATTCTCGTTTTACACTTGTATTCGTATTTCGTGTATTTACATTGAAGTGCTTTCTATATTTATTTACACATGTTACTACTTTATCAATTCCTTTGTTAGTTTTTGCAAGTTAAACACTCTACCATTTACACTATTAAATCTCTTAAGCGTTTTATTTTTTTTTTGCTATTTTTTTAATTTAAAATAAATTGTTTCACAAATAAACCTGAAACCCTTCGATGATTCTCTAAACCGTACTGTACCGTTTAGGTATGTTTTGTTATAAAATTCTCTTGACTTTTTCATATGGTGAAAAAAGTCAACATCCGTACGTGTTCACAAGTGGTGAATTTTATAGGGAGAGCTCAGGATGATTGTGGGTATTTTTGTTGTTCAAAAAGAGATTGCGCATTGTGAAATTTCTGGGGGCACAGTAAGTGAAAAGTTATTGGTTTTGTTGCAGTATTTCGTGGTGTTATAAAAGCTGGTGAGAAAATTTGATTGTAAAAAATTATTACACTGCAAACAATTTTTAAAAAAATACAGAAGTTAAGCTTTATTTCCATAACGAGATCGTACAAAACTTTGTTCTACAAGCTTTAGCTAAAAATAAGTTTTTTTTTATTATCGTGCATTAATAAAAAAAAACTAATTAATTATTTATTTTAATCCTAAAATTAAATTTTAAGGATAATAGGATTGTTATTGAAAAATAAGCGTCTATTTTAGCTAAAGCTAAAGTTTGTACTACAAAAATGCATCCATTTTTGTTTTAAAAAGCATTCTTGAATTTAAAAAAAGTTATCATAAATAGTTAGAAATTTGACTGAATAAAAAATAAAAGGCTGTATATCGCCGAAGCTCCGAAGTGATCTATTATGTGATATTTTTTTATTTTCGTTTTATTGCACGATTTTGAGTCTTTCCTTCCTTCAAACCGTTTAAGTATATCTTGATTGGTTCAAAAATAAACAACAGTCAATATGTGTAAGTTTAATACTATCAAGGAAGAAAATAAAATGTTTTTTTGTTTGCTTTCCTGAAAAATTAGTAAAAGTCACATAACTGAATTTGTTAGAGCAACGACGATATACGTATCTTCCTACAAAATTACCAATGAAAACTTTGTTTTGAGTAAATTTTAAAAATAAGTGTTTTTGAAGAGCATGATATTAAATATAAGATAAATCCTTAAATTTGAATTGCTAATAACTAAAAAAATATCCTGAAAAACATGGGATCTTATTTAAAATACACAAGATCTTGGTATTGGAAGCCCCGAATCCTTTAAAACATTTGGTTTAACAGCATTTGCGATGGAAATATGATCTTATTTTTATAGCCAAGTTTTATTAGTAACCATTAACTCGAAAACTATTAAAATACATTTAAAGAAATAATAGATTAAGCTTTTGACCTCTGTACCTCGGCGAAGCCTCAATTAAATTGGTGGCGATCTCAAAAAAAAAAAATGTTCTAAGAGCGTTAACTGTAACTCGAACAAAGTACATATTTTCATTACAAAATCTCTTAGAGTAAACAATCACAGTTACATATTTTTTCGTCCGCCCTTATTCACTAAGTGCTTCTTGAGGAATGACTACCTTTCGAGTAAAAAGTCATTTTTTTCTTATACTTTTTTATACTCAAAAAAGGGGCATAGAAAATACGGTATTATCGGATCTTATACAGATCCTTTTTGGTTTCTACATAGAATATAGGGCCTCAATTATTGCCTCTTAGTTTCGAAAAATCTATCTTTCTGAGTAAAATTACTGTTTGAGCTATTAAGAACATCTTAGTGAGAGTTAAAAAATTTTCATATGACTTTGACATAAGTTTAAGATAAATTTTCATTTAAGCAGAAATTGTATCGATAGGGATTATCTATGATCTATACCAAATGTAATATTCATACAAATTTAATTAAATTTAATTTTTAGTGGGTGTCAACTGGTACGATCATTTCTAAAAGCATTCTTTGTATAAGGTTCTACTTTCCTTGTCGATTTTTGACCAGCATAAGCGCTAAAGTAAAGTTTAAAGTCAATGAATATTATTAGTAGTTAGCCTGCTTCTAAGGTTGCATCATGTTTAATTTTAGCTTTTATGTGGTAATTACAATAAAAAGGAATCAACCTAAGTTTAAAGGCACTAGGTATGACAAATAATGTATTTCGTTGTGTCGCTACCCATGCTTCGACTGTCTATTGTTTTATTTTTAACACGAAAAAGTCAACTGTAATAAGAGAGATCTATGCAAAACTTAAGGTATAAAAAATTAAGCCCTCTGAATATGAATGAGATGTCACATCTCCTAATCCGATTCTACTCAAAAGTATCCTTACTGTCAAGCTGGAATCGATTTCATACATTCGCAAATCGGACGGCTTTTCTTAAAAATAACAGATTTATATAAAGTTTGCGATTATTTTAGACCTTAATCGAAATTTGTAATAAATTTTTCACTTCAGTACTCGATTTTAGAAAATTTTAAGAATATTTAAAAAAATTAACAACTTCTGTTTTATAGAAAAGTTTTTATGAGTTTTGGATTATTTGATTTTTTTTTGAATTTCGATCAATTATTAATATAAAAAAAATGTTTGACAATTTTTTTTTTTAACTTTTCTGGATTCTATACGAATATTTGCAAATAACCTAATATTTTAAACTTAAATCAAAAATTTTTCATTTTGTGAAAATTTTTAATAAATTTCAAAACAATTTTTTTGAAGATTTGTCCCAGTGTTTATTTTCTAATTACCTGTTTCCCATGGAGCAGCCGAAAAACGAACATAAAAGGAAATGCCAAAACATGTACGTAATTTTTTTACCAAATTATAAAAAGGTGAATTCTTAGTACCAAAGAAATAAACTCATTTTAACGGATATTTCAGCTCTTCTTCAATTCCTTATGATTGTCAAATAAAACTGGCATTTGTACAAATAATAATGGTAATACAGAAAGGCAACGACCGACCCTCAACACCCATGCGATGAGCAACAGTTTTATGCTTCATATGTATATAGATACAAACATACATACATACGTAATGTATGCATGTAAAGCAAAGCAACACAATCTGTCCAACAAGTAAATGAAAAACAAAAAACAACAAAAACAAGTAACAGTGCTATATTCGGCCGTGCCGAATCTTATATACCCTTCACAACGTGTAGTCATGCAATAACAATTGTTTGTATCACCATTCATCCCATATAAAATACGTGCATACGTACACGTTAGAATAAATGTGGCATCGAATCCCAGCTGAGCCAAAAAAATTTTATTTTATTTTATTTAATATATTATTTATATTTTATTATTTTTTTTTATATTTTTTTTAAATTTTTTTAAAAAATTTTTTTAGAAAAATTTTTAAAAAATTTTTTTAAATTTTTTTTTAAAATTTTTTTTAAATTTTTTTTTTGTAGTTTTTTTATTATTTTTTTCTTATTTTTAATATTTTTTTTTTGTAATTTTTTTTGTTTGGTATGTTTTTTACATGTATGTATGTATGTAGGTTGTTGTTGTAATTGTGAAAAAAAACGAGGTGGTCGTGGTTTTTTGCTCATATCTCAGAAAGTTATGGGGCGATTGTGCTGAATTTCAATAGCGATTCATTCCTGGATATTTCCAAGAGATTGATACCATATACAGATATGAGGAACATATAGTTGCTTCTAAAAGTTGATTTCAACCAACACACGGACAGACGGGCAGACGGACAGACGGACAGACGGTCAGGGCTTAATCGACTCCTCTATTCATAAGCTTTCAGAAAATATATACTTTATGGGGTCGGAAATGAAAATTGTAGAAATTACAAACGGAATGACAAAGCTATATATACCCTTGTGCACCACAGGTGAAGGATATAACAATACAATAATATATCTGTCTGTTTGTCAGTCACTTACAAATTCATACTCAATTTTTTGACTGTGAGGTGAATTTGATTATGTTGCTTAACAAAGGAAAAAGTCACCTTTCAATGACGTAGTCAGTTGTTCTTTGTTTGAGAGAATTTTTTTTTATAAGTTTGTATGTATTTAACTTAATTTCTACCACACACTGAGAGCCATTCTATACAACATTTAATCGTAACCATCGTACCACATGTTCCTATATGTTTCCGTTGCTGTTATTATTTCTGTGTCTTGTCCTGACAAAGGAAAACTGTTGCTCGGTTTTATATGAGTGTATTAGTATGTATTCATGTTTTCGTTTCAATACCTTTTTTGTTGCCGTTGATTTCTGTTTCTTTATTCCAAAAAATGGGAGAACATATATTTATGGATATTAACAGAACACACAACACTTCATAAATTATTGTCTGTGTTGCTTAAGTAGAGTTAGCATAAATATCAGATATATAAAAGCATATTTTTAGGGGGTTTCTTATTTAGTGTTTGCATACAATATTAATAGAGTTTATTAGAAGAATAAGTGAGCAGTGGATTTATAAATTTTAGGTTTAACCTTAAACTTAACTTGTTTAAATTGAAATTATTTAACTTTAAAAATGTTACAAAGTAAATGTTGTTTTAAACATATTTACTTGATATAAGATTGAGCTTCTGGTGGATTCTCTACTCAAAGAGAGTACATTTTAAGTTGTGCTTTGGAAAACTATTAGCTTGTTAAATTTTTTAAATTTTAATGTTTTAAAATTTTTAATTTAAAAAAAAATCTATCTACTAAATTTACTGGTCAATTAAAAGTTTTAATAATGGAGGTTTTCATGTAAAATCTAGTTAATATTAAATCCTTATATTTAATGCAATTCCTGCAATTACGCATATTTAAATTATAGTTAATAAGAAAATATAAAAAAAAAATTTATAAGTCTTAATTTAACAAGAAAAAAAAATTATATAAAAAAAATCAAATTTGTAAAATTTTCGTTTATAAAAAGTTTTTTTTTTTTACAAAAATTATTATTTTATAATGAATTTATAATCAAATTTTCAATCTGCTTGAAATTTTAATAAAATTGTAAATGAAGGAAAAGAAGATAAATGTTCATAAATTTAAATTTGATTAAAAATTTTCAATAAAATTTCGTTTTGTAAAAAAAAAATTTGCAAATTTCAAATAATTTTTTTTGGAAAATTTCTGATTTTAATTAATTTTTGCTCTCATTAAACTTTAAAGTTTTCAAAACAGGGTTTGAAATGAAAAATTTTCCGGCTTTTAAAATCGGGTTTTCAAATTGGTCGGTTTTTAATTATTCGATTAATCGGTTTTTATGTCTCTATTTATTCGACAATATCCAATAGCTATGTCCTTGTACATAACTATATACATTTATAGTACAATTGTTCCCGTTTGTTTATGTGTTGGTTGAAATCAAATTTTAGAAGACCCCACATTATATATAAATTCTCGAGCTCCAAAATGACTTCTGGACACGCAAATAATATTGAGTTTCAAGCCGTGGTCTCGAAAATTATTCCTTAGAAAAACTAAGAAACAGGTTTAAGACTAACGGAGATATAAGCATCAAAATACAACTCTTTTAGCGTTTTCCCTAAAATTTATAAACGAAAATGGAAATTTCAGCTTCTAGGTAACCGAGAGAGCAGATATGGTGCCAAATGAAAGGGTTTGATTAACAGAATATAATACATTAACAAAACATTAAAACCCGATTTAAAATTACATACATTACATTTATATATGGGTCAAATCTAGTATTTAAAAATATAACACCTTCAGCCTCTCAATATTAGCACCAATTGAAAGGACTTGCCTAGAGAATAAAGTAAACTATAAACCCTCACAATATTACTATCAAATGAAAGGGATTGATAATATTATTTCCTAATTCCACTAATATGGGTTTCAAATGAAACGTTAAATCTATAATGTAGGCTATGCTACGATAAGTTAATTTTACCTATGTGCATGATATCAGATTCTACACGACTAAATAAGCACTCTTGCTTTTTAGCATTAAATTTATACTGTTAATGTATTAAAAATTTTATTTTATGAATTGATTTAAATTTTGAAGGCCTTTTTTTTAATTCTTATCAATTTAAAATAGAAAAAAAATAAACCAAATAAATTTTAGAAAGAAGACGAACAATCAAACTAGCGATGTTAGGTGAGAATGATCCCCAACGTAAAGAGGAATATACCATGGAGTATAGAGAAACAAGTAAGCTCATCAAACGACAAGTGAGACAAGATAAGAAACAATTTTATGAAAATATTGGCAAAGAGGCACAGATAGCATCCGAAAAAGGAGATATGAAGGAACTTTTCAAGTTAACCCGTACACTTTCTGGCTGCAGCGGTAATATTAATGGTAGCTCTCCTGTCATAGATGGTGATAGTGGTGAAAGCATTACTTCCAAACTAGAGCAATTACATGTTTGGAGTAAACATTTCGAAAAAACGTTAAACATAATGCACAATGAATCGGACAGTTTTACAATACCAAGACGTTTAAACCCTAACGGAAATATAAACACCAACCCCCCTACTGTAAGCGAAATCTGTGCAGCAATTAGAAACATGAAATGCGGAAAAGCGGCGGGTAACGATAATTTACCAATAGAATGTTTCAAAGCTAATCCCATTGCAATGGCAGAAATCTTGCGCCCAATCTACGAACTAGTCTGGACTACTGAAGATTTTCCTTCCGACTGGAAAGAGGCCATAATTATTAAAATCCCGAAAAAAGGGGATAAGAAGATTTGCAATAACTGGCGTGGTATCTCGTTATTGCCGGCAGTTTTTAAAATATTTAACCAAATCATACTAGACAGAATAGCAGAAGCTCTAGATAAAAACATCCGTAACACCCAAGCGGGCTTTCGTCCTGGTAGGTCATGCATAGACCAAATCAATACGGTTCGAATCTTAATTGAACAGGCAGCAGAATTTAATGCAACTATGTACTTGACCTTTGTTGATTACGAAAAAGCGTTTGATGCTCTGAAGAGAGAATTTATTTGGACGGCGCTAGATGCAAGGGGTATTCCTCAAAAGCTAATAAACATTCTAAGGCATAGCTACGAAGGTTCTACGTGTAGGGTTTTACATGATGGTGCGTTAAGCGATAGCTTTGAAACAAAGAGTGGTGTACGACAAGGGTGCGCTCTCTCACCGCTTTTATTTATAACTGTAATGGATGTAATATTTGACGCTGTTGATACATTATCAGTGGGACTGAATTGGGGTATGTGCAGCAAATTAGCGCATCTAGAGTATGCCGACGATGTAGTCCTTCTGTCCAACAAAAACTCAGAAATGCAATCTCTTTTAACATCCCTTACGGAAGAATCAACTAAAGTAGGACTTAAAGCCAATATTAACAAAACTAAAACTATGAGAATTAATGCGGTAAACACATCCCAGTTCGCAGTCAATCAGCAGGAGATCAGTGAAGTAACCAGTTTTGAGTATCTCGGCAGCATTATAAGCACTAATGGGGGAACAATACTTGACGTAGAAAGCCGACTAAAGAAAGCTAAAGGCAGGTTCGCAATGCTGTTTAAAGTATGGAGGTCAAACACAATTAACACATCAACGAAGATAAGAATTTTTGACGCCTGCGTAAAATCCATCCTGTTATATGGATGTGAAACATGGTTTCTCACAAAAGATATATCTCAGAAATTACAGACATTCATCAATAGATGTCTTCGCAATATTTTAAGAATATGGTGGCCTCAAACAATAACTAACGAAAATCTGCTACTAAGAACTAATCAAGTAAAGATTGAAAGCGAAATAAAGAAACGTAAATATGGATGGTTGGGACACACACTAAGGAAAGAAAGATCCGAGGTCCCACATGCAGCACTTGAGTGGAACCCACAGGGGTATCGAAGCATCGGCCGACCGAAAACATCTTGGAGAAATACGGTGGCCAAGGAAACAAATAAATCCTACAACCAGTTGCCGTTCATAGCTAGGGTGAGGGAAGACTGGAAGATATATGTAAAAAACATTTGTAAATAGACTAAGTTCTAATTAAAATTTGTTAATGGATTGTAATTAATGAACATGTCTTAATAATAATAATAATAAATAAAATTTTCGTTTTTTTAGTTTATATATTTATAAAAACATAACATTAAAAACCGGTTATTCGAAAACCGGTTTTGTAAAATTGCGGTTTTTTTTAATATTTCGAAAGTGAGTTTGCTTAAATTTGAAATATTTGATTTATATAAAACTGTAATCATTGAAAAATATTAAAAAACAATTTCGATATTAGACGAGTGGAATTCAGTTTTGAAACCAGCTACGATTTCATCATCAGCACTCTTTATCGGTATACTCTTATGTAATATAAAATTACTATTTATGTTACAATTTTATCAATTTAAAAAATGTATAGAAAACATAGCAAAAATGTTTTAGGAGTATGATAACATAACAACATGTGAAAATCTTATTCGATAAGAAGATACCTAAAATTGTATTTATTTTTTTAATAACTTGTTATTAATTCAAATCACAGAATGTGTGAAAGGAGTCAAAATTTTACCTTGGCTATGGCCTTCAAAGGGTTAAAAATGTTGCACGAATATGATCACTTTCGTCAGTACTGGCATATTTTTTAATGCTCGCAAATGATTTAAACGGCATAGTCCAACGGATTTAAATCATAGAAGTCGAAAAAGATTGAGTGGACGAAGTTAAGTGTAGAACATGGTATTTTAACCATTCTTGGTTCACACGAGATTTATCATGAATCATGTTGAAACGTATATGGTCAGCGACTAAGACGTTTGTATGCCCACGACACTAAAGCAGCTTCCATCACATTTTCTCAATAATAAGTCGCATTGATTTTGAGACCACGCTCGATTAAAACGATTTTACAGCATCCATTGGTAATTACAGCTTTCAATACGATTACTTGATTATTGAAAAATTCTTCGGATGGCCATTCACAGGCTCAAATTTTTGTGAATATGTGCAGTGAGTATGCACAATAGCGATGAGAGTTTACAAACTGCTCGATAGAAATTTTTTTTTCACACAAAAAAATATGTTTGTTTAATTTCCTAACCCTGTAAAATTTATTTCTTAAGCTCCTGTCTGTTGTTGTACTCTCCTAGACATATGATATATAAGTTTACCTAAAAAAATTTTTAATTTTAGTTTAGTCACCAGGGTTCATTTAATTGAGTTGAACTTTTCCTGCTTCCTGAGTCTGGAAGAGTACGTGTTCTTATATTAGGCAGAAATGCTTGAATTGCTGTAAGCATTGGACTACTTGCTGGAAGATCGAGTACATGGGAGGAGAATTATCAAAGCACTTGATAAACAGTCTGTAGTTAAATGCGTGCAGAGTACGGATGTGAACTCGAAAATGGTGCTTTAATGTGTTCTGAAGCTCAATAGGTGCGCCTCTGTGAACGAGGTAATATGGGTTAAAGGACATGTTGGCATATGGGAATGATGGGGCAGACGAACTTGCGAAAAGAAGAGCTGCTGTGACATTTTGCAGACCAGAACCAACAGTTGCTCTTGGGGATGGGCTGGTGCGGGCGAAGGTCTTACAATGGGTGGAATCTATGACCCTAAGAAGGTGGATGGAGACGACCACATGTAGACAGTCACGTATGGTGTTTGGAAAGCCCCTTGGCAGGAATGCAGTCAAGGTACTCAGATATAATCGGAGGACCCTGAGCTAGATAACTTCTTTGATTACAGGTCACGGAAACTTCAAATATCATCTGTACAGTATTAGGGTTGTGGAGGATGTTTTTTGCAGAATGTGCATTGAGACTGCTGAGACAGCCCCGCATGTGGTATGTGAATGTCCGGCAATGGCTGGCAATAGACTTAATAGAACCATTGATGGGCATACGTTAGATGTGAGTGATATGGGTAAAATGATGTTAGGGGCAGATGCTGGCGATTACAAAGGACTCAGTAGTGAGGATTGTAGATAATCATCAGACTACAATGTGAAGTCACAAAAGTCTAGAGCAAACGCCTGGGATTACGCGGGACTCAGTGAGGTCGGGGATACCTTTTTTTTGGTAGCCTCGTAAACTCTGGGAAACGAAGAAGGTCTAAAAAGGAACCCGTTATGGAAGAGGTCTGCTTCGGTATTCCCCCTAAATGTATATATTATCCGCACAAAACTGGTATCAACTTAAAATAAATTTTTTTTTTTAGTTCTTATGTCAAAAGTCTAAGACTATGTGCAGTATCATTGTTAGCTGACAAAGTTCTTACAATACAAAATGACATCTTAATAATAGTACTTCAATTAAATATTTTTTAACTATTTTCATTTTTATTTTGTCTGTTCTATATGAAATAGCAATTTTTTAGATCTTCCCTGTTTTCAGTATTTTTCTTAAATGAAACTCCATATTTTCATTTCCTGGCCATTTCAACATCTTTAATAAAATTAATTAGATCACTTATAAAATCTAATTTAAAAATTAAATGAATTCCATTTTTATTCTTACATTATCCGTTGTTTTTGCAGTTGCCTGCAAATTGGAAATGGAAGGCCAACAAGAGTTGCCATATTAAAGGGTTTTTTCTTAAATTAAGGATTTGTTTTTTTTGAAATAAAAAATGTAGTTTGGCCCAATATTTCCGTGAAATCAAGCAAGCATCACGCAATACAAATGTTCATTTTATATTGTACTAAAAAAACTACCCTGAACAAGGAAAACTTTAACATCATTCTTCGTATATAGAGTTTGATAGAAATGTCAGTTTAAAACAAGTGTAAGAATATTTTTTTGGATTTTTTTTTCATATATTACAACATACCACTACTAACATACCACTACTCTCATACCCAAGGCATATTTGGAAAGAACTTAAAATGTCACATAAAAATATTCCTAGTTTCAAGGACATTTTTTTTGTAGTCATTTATTCTAAAACTTTCCTAAACGGGATAATTTTGGCTTTAAGACATAAACTTTAATTTGAATTTTTTTTGTTGAGTCGTCAGAATGCCAAATTCTTGTTTTTAAATGCCCCCCGGGAGCATATTATCTTGGCAAAATGTCTACGCCTGGATGTTATTGATAATTCGGGGTATATATTAACAGCCCCTCTGTCTAGAGCAAAGGAGAATCTCGAACCTCGTACAAAAAGAGTTAAGGGGAATCTGATGCTAATGGAGCTTATGAGAGTCTTCATCGCACGTTCTTATCAGATGGTCATGGATAGCGACATCATTAGTTTTATTGATGGGGTATTGGAAAATACTGGACCTCAAACTTGAATAGGTTAGGGAGAATATTGGACCTCAAACTTAACAAGGTTATGCCGTAAGCGTTCATGTGTTTAGTGAAGGTGGTCGATGGGTTGCCTCGCGCCCACATAGCTGATGGATGCATGCACAATGAGGATATGGATATTTACATCAATATCTTTACTATTGGGGCATATGAGAATTCTGGACCTCGTACTTAAAGAGGTTGGGGCCACTCAGAGTGCGGTCGACTAAGGATCACAGGCCGAGAATAAAAATGCTATGGGGATGTCGGTCTAACTAATTGTCAATTGTCGATAATCACTAGTCGGCAATGTGAAATCGTTTTCTAGTCTAAAAAATTGCCATTAATGAAGGAATGGATGCCAATTGGTAACCATTAAATCAGCAAGAAGCAAAGAGGGTCGAAGAGTGACCCTAAAGTCTTCTTCGATATTCCTCCAAAACACATAAATTAATATTAATAGATTAAAAAAATTTTAAAAGGCTTCTTTGGAAAAACCCTGATAGAAAGATAAAGAAATGGCATGGCATGGCAACACCGACACAAACAAATAATACACATGAACACACAGATAAGTGTGTTTTAGTGCTGCTGGTGTTGTGTCATACAATTAGAAACCATTAATACAAGTGTCATCTTAAATTAACCAAGTTGGAAATGGCATTCAACTTGCTTACTTCAGTTAAAGGATATCTTTCTTTATTTTCTTCTTTCTCTTGTTGCTAAATTCTTAATACGGAAAGTTCTTCTTGATTGTACATTTTCTTGCAATATTTTGTTTTAACTTGTTCTTATGTTTTTCCTTTTTCAGATTTTCTTATTCCTTCTATAACATGCTATACAATTTATCATATTTATTATGATTTTTAATTAAAAAGTTTAAACAGAAGTAGTAGAAATATACAAACAGTGGCAAGTTTGTTTACTGGAAACAACAATTACGAGTACAAACATACTAGCAAAGTTATAATGCAACAGTGTAAAAAGTATAGTACTCAACAGGCTTAACGATAAGCAGACAACAAGTAATAAATTAAAACTACATTAATTGTTGAGCAATTTGTTTAATAAAAAAAATAAATACATGAAAAAATATAGAAAGAAACAATCTGAGGATTAAAAAAAGCACAAGATTTGCTGTGAAGAATTTTTATGTCATTTTGAATAATTAATTAAAAAAAATTAATATTCTTTTTAACACTTGAACTAAAATCGATTTGTATGTGTAAATCATGAATGTATGTGAAAAGAAAAAGTTGCGATTTGTTATTTTCTTAATGGTAGTAGTTGAAGCTGTTATACACTCAACGTAAATCGTTTGTTAAATTAAGGTTTATATTGTATAAACACTTTGTTTATACGGTGATTTTTTAACCGTTTGTGGTTTTAAAATCAAACTAGAAAAACATAGACAGTTTCCAAAAGTGACTGATTTAACTATTTAGGGTGATTAAATGTTTTCCAACAAAATATAGTCTCGTAGGGTCCAATCGCATGATCTTGGCAGCCAATGAAATGCTTCACAATATGAGATTAATTGGTCATCAAACAAGCCTTTTAATAGGTAAATGGTTTCGTATACCGTGTGTTACCATCTTTTTGGAGCTAAATGTCAACTAAGTACACTCAGGAAAAAGATTGGTTGGAAAACGGTTAAAACAATAAAAATAGTATTGGAAATATTAAAAGTTTGTAAAAAGAACAGATATTATTTATTCATAAACGAAAAAGCACAACAGTATCAAAAATTTATTGCTCAGGACAACTAAATTAGTTCTTCCAACCAATTAGCCTTATTAAAAAGATTTGTATTCAATTCACTTATATCACAACCGAATTTAATTATCTGTATTAGGGTTCACAGCTAAATTTTAATTCATGCAATAAAAAATCCTATATTCCAATGTTTTATTTTAAATAAAAATGAAATTTTAGTCATTGCAAATAATTATTGGTTATTTGTATTATTACAATTCGTTTGCATTAAATAAATGCTTAGAGTTAAACTTTATTTGGTGTTTACAAACGAAAATTGTTACATGTAATAATTATTTGTTACAAACAATTAATACAAATATTATCTTTCAAAAAAATTATTTTTTTCTGTCAGTTGTGAAAAATTTACATATGTAAGTCAAAATCAAAATTAATTTATTTTATTGAGGAAAGTTTTTTAAAAATAAAGAAATATAAAAATTTTTAAATTACTTTTTCGTTACACAAAATTAAATCTGCAAGAGACTGTTTAATAAGGTAAGGATTCGATTTTATATTTCAAAATATTATTATGTACATACATACATATGTATTTTAGTACGCAAAATGAACTTTCAAATACGGAAATTTGCAAATAATACTAACGTCATAGATGGTGATGTACTGGGATTGCGAAATTGTTTCAATTCACTTAAAATGCATACATATCGACATGCATTCAGTTGTAGTAAGTATAATCGCTATAATATCTTCGAGCCACATATAACCGAAGAAACCTATCGATGCTTACTTCTTTGCAGCATTTGCACCGACGCGTAATGCCCGTGTTGGACAAGACGAGTACAATCTTAGAAACTAAGAAGAAAATCAAGAATTTATCCTAATAATTGCAATTTTTGGTTTTTTTTTTATTAAAATGTACGTGCATTTACATATATACTTATATATAGGTAATTATTTTATAGGTATATCATGTCATATATATCATGTAGGTATATCATTAAATAAAAAAAAATAAAAAATTCCTGTCAATCGAAGAATTAATAATGATAATTAATTATTCTTTTGGTAGCACCAATTCAGTATATTATTTCAATTGCATCAATCATTTATTTGGAAACAAGTACAGTTTGTTTTTAAAATATCAATAATACCAACTAATAAAATCTGCAAACACAACCGTTGGATTACTAAATTTTTACTGTTGCTCCTAAATCTGCCATGCTAAAAAACAAATTTTTCAGTTACCACAAACGAATTAAGAGATAGTACGTAGAACCGAATGAATTCGATTGGCAACAAATTCGGTTGCCACAATGAATCTGTTTTCTGTGTGTAACATAAGACCAATTGTACCAATTGTTGACAACGGCAATGGACTGACATATTGCGATCTTTATTAACACTGGCCGATACTGTAGTGATATTCTCCTCAGTACGCACTATTTCCATACGGATTGGTAGATAAATGTCACGTAAAGTGAAACTGGTGCACAATTTACCCATTACAGCTTAAAATGTCTGTTGCTTGGATCGATTATGACGACCAAAAATGGATGTAATTAATAAACATATTTTCCACATAGTTCAAAGTTTGATAATAAAATTCATTGATTTGCAAGATTTGTTAATTTTTCAGTCACATACCTAAATGAGCATTCTTAGCATTGCAACATGTCACGAATCTCTTTTACACTGAAAAATGAATAAGCCTTTAGAAATTTTTTAATTGATTGAACATTCAAAAATGTTTTATTTTTTAGAAAATTCTATGTTTTTTTTGGAAATTTTTAAAACCATTTTTTTAATACGAAGTGACGAACTCACTCGGTGAACAAGATTATGGTTAATGCTTACAATATTACAATTCCTTATCTCTACGCTTCTTACAATACTACAATCGACTTATTTCTACCTTAACGAAACAGTCAGCCGAAGCCGCTGTGGCAAAACAGTCAGCCGAAGCCGCTGTGGTGAAACAGTAAGCCGACGCCGCTGTGGCAAAACAGTCAGCCGAAGTTGAAACAAAATGCAATGTATTAAGGGAGTTCACTATAACTTGTAGTAGTAAGTTCCTATCATACTTTATCTTATTATATTATTATATACAAATGTATGTATGTATGTATGTATGTATGTATGTATGTATGTATGTATGTATGTATGTATGTATGTATGTATGTATGTATGTATGTATGTATGTATGTATGTATGTATGTATGTATGTATGTATGTATGTATGTATGTATGTATGTATGTATGTATGTATGTATGTATGTATGTATGTATGTATGTATGTATGTATGTATGTATGTATGTATGTATGTATGTATGTATGTATGTATGTATGTATGTATGTATGTATGTATGTATGTATGTATGTATGTATGTATGTATGTATGTATGTATGTATGTATGTATGTATGTATGTATGTATGTATGTATGTATGTATGTATGTATGTATGTATGTATGTATGTATGTATGTATGTATGTATGTATGTATGTATGTATGTATGTATGTATGTATGTATGTATGTATGTATGTATGTATGTATGTATGTATGCATGTATGTATGTATGTATGTATGTATGTATGTATGTATGTATGTATGTATGTATGTATGTATGTATGTATGTATGTATGTATGTATGTATGTATGTATGTATGTATGTATGTATGTATGTATGTATGTATGTATGTATGTATGTATGTATGTATGTATGTATGTACGTGTTGCTAGACACTTTAGGCGTATAAAGTTCTAAAATTTCGATTTAAAAAGCATTTGGAATACATTTTCGTTTTAATAGAACTTGGTCGACAATCAGTATTCACAAATTCCTCCCCAGAGTCTACCAACATTTATCCCTTCGGCTTATAATTTAATAAAAACTATAGTTTTTTTTCTTTGCTTTCACCCACATTGAAAAAGATTTTCTTAATGAAAATCCATGAATCTCCTGGTAATTAAGTGTAGCAAAACAAAAGAACTACAAGTTTTCTTTTTCTGTTGCCAAACAAAAAAAAAAAAAAAAAAAAATCTGAAAAAATAACTTAAATGGTAAAGAAATAAATACTTAAATAACCGTAGAATGAAAACAATGAAACGAATGTGCTCAAGAAAGAAAAACTTTACAAAAAAATAAAGGAAAAGTGAAAAAGTCTTTTTAAATTATTATTTCTTAAAATATAACAATAACAAAGGAGGCAACTCCATGGAAATTAATAGAATTTATAAGAGGCAAACATGAAAGGATTAGAAGTGTGTATGTGAAAGGATGTGAAGGGAAATTTTTAGACAGTGGGCGATGAACTTAATATTTTCTAATTTTTTTTGCATAAATTATATTTGCAGTATTCATAAGAAGTTCTATGTGTTGTGTTTTCATGACTTCCCAAAAAATGTTCAAAATAAAAAAAAATTGTATAGTTAATAGGAAAATTTTTTAAATTTCGAAAAATTTTAACCTTTACGACAATGAGGAATCCTTGTGAATTCACCAATTATATTTGTTTTTTGTTAGGGTAACTTATAGTAAAATTTTCTGTAACATATTTTTTCTTTGTTAAACTAACTTTTGAAAATTAGTATTGAGGGTTTTGTGGCATTCATATTAAATTACTAGTTTGATGTGTACTTAAGAGAGAAATAGAATTGAAGAATTTAACCCATTTTTTCCTGTTTTAAGGGTGTGCCTGTCAATCTTTTGCATTTTACATTGATCTAGTTAACTTACATTAACATAACTTTTGTATACGGGTGTCAGAGTTTCTTCTTTTAATTCCATGAAAGTGCAAAACCAATCCCTTCAAAATAATACTCTTATAAAATACCGACAGATGTATGTACAGTGGAACTTCTCTATAGCGACCTTCTCTATAACGAAATCTTCTCTATAACAAATAAAATTCGTGAATACAACATTTTTGTAGGCATTTTCATACATTTTGATCTCCCTATAACGAACTTCCCTATAGCGAAGTTCTCTCTGTAACGTACAATTTTTTAAGACCTAAATATAATTTTTCACACTAAATAATCTCTCTATTGCAGAGTTTTTAGCAATCGATTTTTTGTATCAATTTAGTCACCGAAAATTTAACTGTAAAAGGCGTTACATTTTCAACGCTTGCTACGGCTGTCACATAAAAAAGAAAACAGTAGCAAAAGTTTACACACCTACGTACGCAGAGCGTGGAATTCAGATGTCAAAAGTGGAACAATCCGTAACTGTTGTAAGAAAGCTGGATTTCTGATAAATTCTACAGAAACTGCAGATATAGTAGATGAAATAATTCCCATCTGTCAGAGTTATGGTTGAAATTCGCAAACAACAATAATATTGAAGGTGTAGAAGTTAAAGATTATGTAAATGTTGATTGCGAAACAATCAATATTCTACAAAGCATTTTATTCAGTTACTATGAAGTCAATGTTCTTTCAGAATCAGACGATGAAAAATCTGATATACTTAGAACAAAATATTCCAGAATTGCCCATGTACACTCGTCTTTTAATACGATACGAACCTTTTTGGAATCTCGAAACAATGTACCTGGGGATATTTTTTCCCTTCTTAATCATTGTAAAGACTTTGTTGACGAAGAAAAGTGGAAACATCGAAAACAAATAAAAATTACATCTTTCTTTAACACCATATAAAAACTTGCTTTAATATACATATATTTTTTCTACATTTAAACAAAAAAATTTAAATGTGTTCATGTAAAAAAAAAAATGATTTCCAAATATAATTGTTTTCTACATATGAATGTAATATTCAAAAAATTAATGTGTTCATGTAAAAACTATTTTTTTTTGGTGTTAATAAATATATCTTCTACATAAAAAAAATGTAGTCAAAATTTTCTGGAGTTTCTCTATAACGAATTTTCTCTATAACGTAGAAATTTTGCGATCTCCAACTGCTACGTTATAGAGAAGTTCGACTGTATATGTTTGTTGGCCCTTCTGGCAAAAGCCACATTTACTAAAAATGGAAAAAACCACAATAAGTCGCTTTTTTTAAGCAATATTTTATACATAATAAAAATTTCATTCAAACATCATCGGAAGGTTAATCTCTTTTCGATGACTCTAAATATATAATTATAAGCAATAAAAAAAAAAATTTAATCAGTTGTTGATATTGAAAGCACTGGTCTTCCCTTAATAAATTATTCTAGTAGAGTAAGTGCGGGTAATGTGGTATAGGCTGGTAATGTGGTATAATAACATTTTTCTTAAACTCACAATATAATAATAACGGAAACAAGCTTAATAGTTTGAGGCTCTCAGAAAATAAGGAGAGCAACGATCTATTTTATTTATGCAAGTCATTCTGAGAATCAGTTGAAAATATTTGCGTTGTGGTGTGGTCGACTTTTTTTTTGGTTGGTGGTAAAAATAAGTTTTTCTTTTACGAATTTTTTTTTAGTTCTTAAATTAGAGAAGTATTAAATAAGCGAAGAATATATGTAGTGTAGATATGGTGGTATAATCAGCTAATTTGCTGCAGTGTACGACATTACCTTCAAAGAAATGCCAAAAAAAGGTGAAATAAAGAAATGAATACACTCTAAAACTTTATACCAAATTTAGGATCATATAGTGTGTAAATTATTGTTCAAAAAATTCGTGATGTCTAATATTAAATCGATTTTGTGGTTATTTGTAGCAAAAAAACATAATTTGTCTAATTTTACTCAAAAGAACAAATATGCCGTTAAAAGTGTTTAATTTTAAACATATTGTGTTTCAAAGTCAGCTGTATATGCCTAAGTAACATCAAAATGTTGAATATTAAGCATATCTGTCTAAAAACAGCAGAAAAATGTTTAAACAAAGCTACAAAAGAAAGAAGAAGCATAAAAGTGTAAACGCTTCAATAGAAGCACGCCATATTTTTCGATAGTGATTAAAACAAATTTATTGTGTTTAAAGTAATTTAAAGTTTATAATTATTCGTTTCTTTATGTAGTATTTATACTCTGCTTTGATTATATATAAAATAGTGATAAGATAAAGTTAAGTTATAAAATCAAAAAATGTTTGTGAGCAAAATTTTTAAAAGAAATTGCAAAGTTTAAAAATTTATAATTTGCATTCGTACTCACATAAAGAAAAAAAAAACAATGTGTTTAAGTGTTTGTATTTAAAATGCCGAAAAATATTTAGCAATTATAATTACTACGCAGTACATTTCACACGGAATTACTCTTCTATGGGCCTCGACCGCAAAAATAATTTGCGTTCTCATAATCAGATCAGATGTTTGCTGAACTTTTGCCATTTTTTTACGCTCATCTTTAAAGAATATAAAGTAATGTCTGCATTTTCTTAAACCTAAGTTTATAAGACTCTTAAATATATATCCTTTTTGTATTCCACAGTTTGGCTCCACGATGGACGAGGTTAAAGACAATATAGAAATAGTTACTTTGGGATACCTATAGTTGGTAAACGTCGTTTTTATACTTGATTTAAATTAAAAAAAAATTGTTCTAAATTAAATTTTTCATTTGTACTTTTAGAAATATCCATAGAGAAAGGTCGTCCGCTGCTTATATTTGGTTTGAAAAGGAGATTACATCGAAGGCGAAGGATTTTAATATACTTAGTCTAGTTTTGCAGTTGCTTTGCTATTGTTATTATATATTTAACATTGGTTATCCTAAGGATATATCGCAAACTTTTGAGATTTTATTTTTAGATTTTATCCCTCGCAAATGAGAGGCAAAAAGCTTCATATTATTATATATTATTTGTGTATAATGTTTTGTTTTAATAAATGTAATTTTACAAAATACAAAAATTTCACGCATTTGTTATAAAAGAAAAAATATTAAAAATTAAACAAAAATGGGAAGAAATTAAACACAATTTGTGTAAAAAATTTAAACATTTTTTGTTCCAAATTAAACAAATTATGTTCAAAAATCAACACTATGTTTAAAAGAAATAGTTGTGTAATTTTAGGTCGACAATAGCTTGTAAAGTGTTGCCTACTATTATCGACCTAATTTTCAGCAAAAGTGTTTTAGAGTGTATACCACATCACCCTTACTTACTCTATAAACACCAAAACATTGCATTGAATGTTGACCAAAGTCTAGAAATATCAATATATCAATATCAAACTGCGTTTTCATGCTTACAATGTAAGCAGAGCAATGAGAGCGCGTTGAATGAGGTATAATGCATTAACAATAGGACGCGGAATACTTTCCTGAACGACTTATTTAACCGTCCAAACCGCCAAGTGTTAATCTTTGAAAAATAACTGTATTCCCAATGCGTCACTATTTGGTGCGGATTATTTCTTCACGAATGAAGCTGATCAAATACTATTGCCTGTTATTGCCAAATTATAACTTGGGTTGTCGAACCCGGTTTCTGAATAAATCTTTTTTTATTTTTCCAGTTTTCTTGAGCCTTTTTTTTTAATATGTCGGTTTTCAAATTATTTGAGAAACCGGGTTTTCTTGTTTATTGTGAAAACTTTCAAACTACAATTTTTAAAACTTACTTTAGAAATTACTTTAGTCGGCAACACAGTCGATAATACGTAACTTTTTCTATATAGTGTGTGCAAAGTGTATTTTGTTATTTAGTTTTAAAACGTTTGTTTCGCAATTCAATTTAAAAAATCTTAAATATTTTTTATGAAAATGAATACAATAGTTTGTCTTTAAAATTAAAAAAATTTTTCCTTTAAAACATCTGTCAAATAAGCTTTTAATAAACCACAAATATTTTTTATGAATACAATAAAGCAACAATTTTAAATTTTCTTTCTCAATTTGGATAGAAAACTAACCAACTAAAATTTGTGTTTTTTTAATTTATTTTTATAAAAAAATGTAAAATAAAAAACTGATTATTCAAACTAATTTTACTTGCAAAAAACCGGTTATTAGAAAACTAACCAACTAAAATTTGTGTTTTTTTTATTTATTTTTATAAAAAAATGTAAAATAAAAAACCGATTATTTAAACTAATTTTACTTGTAATAAACCGGTTTATAAAAACCGGTTTTAAGGGTAAAAAATTGGAAAGCGGTTTTTTTAAATATTGGGGTTTTGTAAATTATTCGCAAACCAGCTCTTTCTTAAGCAAATTATTAAATTAATTATTTTAACACAATTCCTTGTGCATATTGTGCTATAAGGTCGAATAAAACTCCTTTTAATTCGAGTAAAGATTTCCCTTTTTAAAATTTATTTTTTTTTTTTTTTTCAAATAATGTTTAGACTTCTATTATTTGCCCCACTGTTTTCACATTTGCAAACTTTAGAATTTTGGTACAAGTCAGAAAACTAAACTTTAACTAAACAAATGATCATATCATTGATAAATATTTATCTAATTGCATTGTAATTGAAAAACTTTTCATAAAATACAATAAAAAAAAAGTTTAGAAAAAAAATAATATTTATAAAAAAGAAAGAAAACTAATAACATAACTTTTTTAGAGAAATAAATGTGTAAAAGCCCCAAGTGTGGCAGTGTCGAAACAAATAATCCCTTAAAAAAACTACCAAGTTATGAGAGCAGATGTGTTGTTCTTTCTTTTTCGAAGAAAATTCAGGATTTCTAGTAGAGAAATATTTTCTACAGTCAAATCTGGTTTTTATTATTTACTAAATAAACTCTTTGGGAAAAGGTTGAATTTTTAGTAATAATTCGAGGGCTTTTAAATAGACTATTGTTTTATAAGGTATTTTCGGAAAAAAAAAATTCCAACATTAAAATCATCTAATACAGAAATTTATTTTTTGCTTAAATCTTATTTTTTAAGGCATAAAAATTGAATTGAATTGGTATTAAGGTTTTGTTTGGCAAATATGAGATTTTTTACACTTGCCAAATAGCCTAAAGGTCTAGGTCTATCTACTAAAAAACTTAAGTCTTATTGCTTATTGTTTTTTTTTTTATTTTTTTAGCTACTGTGCGTATTGACAAGCCTTTACGAACTTATTAACGTGTTCTAAAAATAACAACTCAATAACAAAAAAATCCCTAAGCTTGAAAAGTTTCATTGTAAATATTTTACTTAATTTATGTGAAATTCTAACACTTTGTTTCATTTTTCAACTCCATTAAATTCCTCCAGGGATAATAGTGGTGATAGGAGTTTTAGTGCGTGCTTCCGAAACAAACTACATACATACATACATATTTTTTATTTAACAATTGTCTGTTGCCTATTTAAATATTCTGTTTGCGATTAAAACGCATCTATTAAAAAATACAAGCTTGAGTTATAATTGCTACGCATGCATGCATGCATGCATGGTATGCTCACACACGTTAACATAGCCATGAATGCTTGTATACAGCAAAATGCACGTTATTGTTGGTGTGTGCAAAGCGGTTAGAAGAAGAAGAAAGGAGGCCTTATTTAGCAGTTGCAGACACTGCTAGTGTCACTACTTTTTAAGGTACAAACAATTTTTAATGTTTAAAAATCTTTTTAAGCATTAAACACCTTTACAAAAATAATGACGAGTACATAGGTTTTTTTATTCCGTTCGTAACACCTCATAATAGTTTATTAAAGTCGCATTAAATACATATTTTCCAAATCCTTGTTTTAATTTAAGATGATCTAGCAATGTTCATCCGTCTTTCTGCCAGTTGAAAGAACAATTAAGTTCGAATAATACAATTTTAAATACATCAGAAATATTTGGCATTAAAAACAAGCGTGTTTATTTGCTATATGTGTAATACACATTGTGTATATATATTGTTACGTTTATACTTAAGAGCTGAGCAAAATGTTCTTAATTTTGTGCTACTTCCAGTCACTATATTATATTGTCTTTAACATTAGAAGTTGGAATAAGAATTTATTTAATTTATACAAAGAGAAAATAGAATCGGTTGCTAGTACAGTAATCTACCTCTTTGTTAGTATTTGTGTTAACAAAGTAGTATTTGTGTCAACAAAGAAGTAGTAGTAGCAGTATAATATTTTATATAAGATATCAGTAGTCTATTAGAAAGGCCCGCAAAGTGAGTGCCTAGTGAGTTTTACTGCTGGGTAACTTTTAACTAATACTACAACATTTAAAATATATACAGGATATTGTTGTCAGATTACATTTTGTAAGAATAAATTTACCATTTTCATTTACTTCTTAGTGTCCAAAATTTATGTTTTAGCTTTTTTGAGGCTTTAGCTGCAAAAAGTTAAGCAATTACCTAAAATGTGTAAAATTTTTCTTAAAACTTTTTCGTATTTTTTGAATTTATGTACACGCAACGAAAAACCATGGTTAAGACATGATCACGACGATCATATTATTTTTTCTATAACAATATTTGGTTGTCGAAAACAAGTAATAGTTATTTCTGTTTCATACCATCATTTATCTTGTCGCGATAATCAAGCATTTGTATGAATTGTATCATTTAATCTTTACTTTCCGTAAAAATTTCAAAATGGTTATCACTTAAAAATAGTATGATTTAAAAAATTAATTTGACAAAAATAACATCATATTCAAAAGCATTATAAATTAAAAACAAACATTAAATAATAAGTGAGACAACAGTATGATTACAAATTCAGCAAGCTATGATTTTTTAATAAATAATTTGATTTCAACTCTTCTTCTTCTTGCTGAAAAAAATTTTATTATTAAAAAATTTACAAATAAACGAGAAAATGTAAAAAAATATTGGTATCAAAATTGAAATTAAATCGGTAAGTACAATCAATATGTGTATGTTACAGCAAAAGACAATAATTTGCCGTAAAAAAGCATTGATTTTCGATTTCAATTGTAGTTATATATATGATTATTAAATGATGCTTAAATTAAACATAATAATGATAACTGGTAACCATTATTATTTTAGCAATTATATATATACAATTCAATCATAGTATGTTGCTCTTCGATTAAGGTTACCACAATCATATTTTTTCTTTGCGTGTAAGTAAAAGAAAAATTATAAAAAAAAACCAAATTTTTTATTCTTCTGTATCTATAATAACTCTATTTTATAGTTTCGAGTGAGTAAGATCTTAATGAAAAAAATTTTAGTAGATCGGTATTGAAAATCAGATATAAGCAAAAAACCACTACCGCCTCGTTTTTTCTTCACAACAACAACATACAACACATAGACCCCTTTCAGATTAGGCAAGCCTCTTGCGCAAATCTTGTGTTTATGGATCAAAGGGCAAAGGTATGTGCCCATATTTGAGCACATACTCGGCGCGGCCAAAGCAAATGATGCGATTACATACAAGGACCGTATCATTTTAAAATATATACAGATAATTAACAATATTATTCGGGATGTGCTCGCAAATAATCGATCAGTGTATTTTGTTCCTTGGCTTAAGCTGGTAAGTTGGGCTTTAAATATTTTTTGCTTATTTCTGAATAAAACTTAATATTTTAAGAAGAATTTGGGTAAAGGTTTAAGCTGAAAGTACACACTACGCATTGTATGCTTTTTCGCGTCGTACGGCTCTCTCAGAAAAGCTGAATCAATGTAGTTGAACGTTGCAAGTTACATAGCACAAAGCAGAGAATGCTCTGACGTATTTTATTTGATTTTTTAAGCATCACTAACGGTGAGATAAGAACTCGACTGGATTTGAATTATTTTTATAGATCTCTCAACTTATGTTATTTAATGCGCAAAAGCTATGGTATGGAACTTGAAACGCAGATAGCATATGAGGTATAAATTGTGTAGAATGCAAAGACACGAAAACGCATGATATAGTCTTTAAGCTTAACAGATGATCTGGCCAGCTTTAACCTAGTAACCAAATAATAATTAAAAAAAATATATATTTTTTAAATATACTGGTTAAAGCAACGCTTTAATAAAATATCCATCAGTACTAATAACAATTGCTGTTGTTCAAGCCTATAATTTTGAGTACTTAGTTTAACACATTTTTATTAGAAATACTGCTAGATGATATTTAACGGCCTTATTAATAACAAACAAGTAAGAGCGCTATATTCGGCCATGCCGAATATTATAAACCCTTCACAACGTGTAGTCATGCAATAACAGTAGTTTGTATCACCCTTCATCCCATATGAAATACATATATAAAAACATCCCATTGTAAAATTATAAATTTACGTATGTATGTTAAAAAACAAAATAAAAAAAAACAATACAAAAAAAAATTAAAAAAAAATATATATAAAAAAAAATTTTTTAAAATTATTAAAATATATATAATAAATATAAAACAAAAAAAAATAAAAAAAAAATTAAAAAAAAAAAATAATATAAATATAAATAATATATTAAATATAAAATAAAAAATAAAAAAAAAAAAATAAAAAAAAAATTGTTTTGGCTCAGCTGGGATTCGATCCCACGTTTTCTCTAACCAGTATACACGTTTGTATGTATGTATGTTGTTGTTGTAATGTTGTTTTTGTGAAAAAAAATTCGAGGTGGTCGTGGGTTTTTGCTCATATCTCAGTTGTTTATGTACCGATGTTTCTGATTTTCAATACCGATCTACTCTCGAATATTTCTGATATTTTAATACCTCACCTGGGTCTAACCTATGTCGGGGGCTTCAAAAAGTTGAATTCAACATACACACGGACAGACGGACAGACTGACAGCGCTTAATCGACTTCCTTATTCATAAGCTTTCAGAAAATATGTATATACTTTATGGGGTCGGAAATGAAAATTGTAGAAATTTTACACGGAATGACAAACCTATATATACCCTTTTTCACAGTTTATACACTACGTACAACGAGCTGCTAACTATAATACCGATTAAGCTTGGCAGCTCGTTGGCACAGAGTTTATTCATAACAAACTTTTATCCGTCTGCGAACTTTTCATAAATCAGCTTAGAAATTGCATGATACTCCTCAAAAATGCAACCATTTTTGGTAAATCATTCCTGATTTTGACATTTTTTTTTGTTTTTCCATCCATACTAACAATTATTAAAATTTAAAAATAAATTAAAAAAATAAACGAACAATATATTTTTCGTGCACAAACATTTTTATTCCTTTTTTTATAAAATTTTTTGACACAGAACAGGTTTTTTTCACAAGTCGGCAAACGCTTAGTAACTCGTTAACAAGAGTTTAGCAAATCGTTAGCCAGAGTTTGGCTTGTGTGTTATGAATAAACTTTATGCCAACTTTTTGTTATAAATAAGCCCGTAAATTTCTAATTTAAAAAAATTTTTTTAGCCTCCTTTGTAAGTTTGTATAGTTTTTATGACTAATGGTGCATTAAGAAATGGTATCTTCTTCTCGCAGTGTAATCTATATAATATTTATTTAACGCATCAATACATAGATACAATCATGCTTTACTTTCACATAGAGTTGCAAGTGAAACAGAATAATATCAACAATAATACTTGTTTTTAAAAATGTCCAGAAGCGCAGTTAAAATAAGTACAAGTTTTAAAGAATTTACTGAAGTGTCGACTACGTTACTGCCACACCAAAATCTGCAAATAAAATTTACATGGTGTACATCCCTGCAGATAATATTTAACTACATCCTACATTGGATTACCATGTTGTACATGGTACTATGTAATGCAGAATCGAACCGAGTTTTTTCAAGAAAGGTGTTTGCAGTTAAGCGTCTAGTGGCTGTGTTTTCAAGATTGTATTAGTATATAATGATCGCTTAGGTACTTAATCGAGTAGTAAATAAGAGTAGTTTTGAGTCTACTCCGATGTAATTCAAAGCTAGATTTTAAGGTTCAGCCCTAGAAAATCGCAATGTTTAATGGACCATGTTTTCTTTATTAATTATAGTGATATCTGTTGTAGTCCTAGGCCACTGTGGAGTATAATTTACATGCGTGTATGAACAAGTCGCGCTAACTGCAGGGATGTTGTATATCAATACAAGCACATAAATACAATAGTCATACACAGAATCAAACTGATCAAATATGCTCTTTATATTGAAATGTAGAATTTATTAAAGTGTTAATGCAACATGACACATTAGCGGTACGAGAAAAATAGTACATACGTACATATGTATAAATATGTCTATACAAATGTTTGTATGTACATATGTGGGATCGATATCTCCGCTGAGTTGATTTTATAGAAGCAATGTTTCTGTGAATATGCCGGATTTGAGGAACTTTAAAAATTTCTTAAATCAGAATTCTATTTAGTTTAAGTTACACAATTCAAAAAGTTTAACTACTTTATTCATAAAAATTATTAATGATTCAAATACGGTTTATAAAACTTGTTTTCTATTCAAGTTAGTATTATAAAGATTTTGAACATCTTTTATAACTTTTATGAATAATTCCGTTAAAGTAATGAAGATTAACAACAAACTTTTCTGTAAAATTTCCATTTGGTCTCATTTTGTTCCCTATGTGTACCAAGGGGTATCCAAAGTGAACGATATATTAAAACAAAACAAAAACTTTATTTTTTGTTAAATTATAAAGTAAACATGATAAAGCTTTGTACACAACAACTCCCTCATTAGTTAGATTTCGTGAAAATTTTGCTTAAATGTGACTAAATATCGTTGAAGCGGTCTTCTTTTGCTACAAACGGATAGCTCTGTGCTTCTTGTCATAGATGTTAAATCACACTACTTAGATTGCTAATTCTGGTTAACGTTACAAGCAAATACACGTTCAGGAAATGTCATTTGAAGCGAAAGTTTTAGAAAATACATTGCATATATCGCTGTCCTGTTAAAACCACATGTCATCTACGTCAATGCCATCTAATTTAGGCAGGCAGAACTCCTTAATTATGTCACGGCATTGAGCATTATTTAACCAACATAATAAAAAAGTATGGTCCAATGATTTGCATTAGTTAGTGACACATTCTGAATTTATAATTATTTGTTTTTAAATTTAACAAGAAGACATTTCTTAAATATTTTTTGTTGTTTAATAGCCCATGCTTAATCACCTTAAGCATGTTTTGCCTGAATTTTTTTATAAAGTGAGCAACGTAATACATTAAGCTGTAGAACTTAAGCGACTGTCAGGCACTGCTTTGATATTGACACTGGAAAGGCTTATTACCAGTCTTTTTGGTAGCAACAACGGTTTTTGTTTTTTTTGTGTCAATCATTTTGCATTATATTTCAAATAAAATTTTTGAGCTCTGCCCACCAAACTCTTATTATTTTTGTAATATTGTTTAACAATAAAAACAACTTGTTCTCTCGTGTAATTCTAAATCGTATAATTACTATTTCTGACTTGTGGAACTATTTTTTTTTTCAACCGGCGAGTGCTCATATCTATTGTCAATTTAATTATACAGTAGACGCTCGGAAATTAGAACCACTTTGTTTTTAGGGCAATTCGAATTTTCGAATTATTCAAATTGCTGGACGGGTTTTTTATGCAAGAATTTAGGTGAACTTGACCTTAAAAAGATAAAGAAAGCTGAGTTTGCATTTTATTTTAGTTTATTTAACATAAAAACTGTGAAAAACTTAACAGCAAAAAATAAAAATTCAGTTCATTTACACCTTAGCATAACTTTAGTATAGAATACATACTAGCATACATAAAACTCATTTTAAAAAGAACATGTTTTTAATAAGTTCAAATATAATTGTGAATTCATATTAAAAATTAAATTTTCTTAAACAGTCAATGTATGTATGTATTGTATATTGTGAAATATCTGTCAGTCTTTGTTAATCATATAATTAGTAATGTTAGTTTGTCTTTTGGATTTTTGTAATTCCGACAAAACAATATCATTACGAAGATCTAAAAGATGCGTCAAGTACTTAGTGGAAAATGATTCATGGCTTTTGCACCACTGTATTAAATTATTTACGCTTTTAGTAGCTTCGGAATACGAAATATTAGGTTGGACTTCCACATCAATATCATGATCCAAGTCAGATGATAGGCTTTCGTTATTAAATGTATGAATAGGTTCAGTCTCCAATGCATCTTCATTCCATCTTTCGATAAGTGTAGTCCGGAAGGCAACGGAAAAATAGCCAAGTTTCGTCGACATTGTATATTTGGGACTCCACTAGACCCATTTGTGCGATCTTAGCACGAAGTCTATAAATAAAAGGAGTAACTGAATTAGTATCGCTGGATAGAATTTCTCCACTTACTTTAAGAAAGCGAATTTTATGGCGCTTTTTGAATTTGGTAAACCATCCATTGCTTGCCCGAAAATCTTTCTCATCTTTGTCGGGATATTCTTGCCTGAATATAGCTTTAGCTTTCTTTTTTAATATAGCTCCGCTCAATGTCGCCCTTTTTTCTCGCTGATCAAGGAACCACTCAAAAAGACGGCTTTCCATTTTTGGATATTCGGCAGTATGTAAAGTTTTATTGGATACGTTTTGATAGGTGTTGGCAACAACATCCAAAATTGATGTTCTATTCGATTTAATATAGCTAATGGCAGAAGTAGTAACATTAAAATCCAGTGCCAAACGCTTTCCTTAAACACCTTTGTCATCTTTCTCAAATATTTTTACTTTATCTCGTAAAGACAAAGTGTTTTTCTTACGCTTGTTTGGCATTTGTACAGTCCACTTCCTTAAAAAACGTTTATCCTTATACACAAGTATGTAACAAGAAACTGAAGTTTAAACTTTCAAAACATCAACAAGATATGTTAAACATCTTCTAAAATTGGATTTCCCTTTTTGTTTTCTATTTAGTTAAACTAATTGTTAACGTTTACAACGAAAAAGAAAAAAGGCTCGGAAATTATAATTTTGGATTCTAATTTTAGAGCGCTCTATGTTCTAAAAAGACAGATTCTAATTTCTGGAAATTCTAATTACTGAAAGTTCTAATTTCCGAGCGTCTACTGTATTTATATTTTAACAATAGCAACAATATAACAAATAACAAACGTTTTCCAATACCAAAATAGACTGTAGTTTTACATCAGGAGTATGGAGTATGTATTTTCTGTGCATATGTATGTCTTAAGAATATTTGTGCTTAATGCCAAAGTTATTTAATTCTAAAAAGACTAAAAACAGACATTTGCAATTATATTTGTATTTTAATTGTATAAAATATTTAAATTTTTTTAATCACAAAAACCCTGTTCAAATCTTCTAGTTTAAGAAGCAAAAAATTTACTGAAACGAGTTCTTTTTAAAATTCTTCTTAAAATTCTTTTTAAAAATGTATATGTAGTAAAAGATTTGTAGGTGTGATTGTATATATATAATGCTGCATTCCAACGGTTAAAAGTATAAGTAAACGGTCCTTCTGCAAGGCCTTTTCTAACTACTAGTTGCATCAAAAGAACTCTTATTTATTGTACCCTTCACTTAGTGAATGATGGTTGAATATCTGATAGCAATGCTGTATTTGAAACTGAGCTGGAATGATCATGTATAAATTAGATTCCGAATGGTAAAATGACAATTCACCAGTCTAAGAGAGAGTGTGTAATAAATTGACAAATCCTAAATCAAACTACAAACTTAATCATTAGCGCATTTTGGGAGTGAATTATTTGTTTTATGGCTGCAATGCCTATAACTTATCAAAAAAAAAAAAAAAGGTTTTGGAAGGAAATATGTTTTTTTCTTTACCCCTTCAATCCACGCTTGCAATTGATAAAGCAACCGATTGTGAAACCGCCTATTTTAGTCTTGGGCCGAAAAATTTTGGCAAAAGAGGGTTGAAAAAAATAACAGTGCTGCCAGTGGTATCCCATGTTTTTAAGTGATAGAAGCCAATCTCCTTAAGAGGCAAACTGCTTAAGCTTCTTACATACCTATATGCTAATTTAAGGATGGTTAATTTTTAAGGGCCGATGTTGAATGTGAACCATACCTAAACGTTTAGTTTTTTCTGCATTTCATTTGAAATTTTTGAATTTCAGACGAACTCAATTTGAACCATGGAAAAAACACAATCAAGCAACTCGTTAAAGTTATTCAGAACTGTTATGAAAATTAGCGTTCAAATCAAAATGCATTTTGTGCACTTCGTGATTCTTTTTTTATTTATTTATTTTTTATTTATGTATTTAATTTATTGTCTATAGATTATAAATCCTTACAGACTAAGGTATGTAAAATAACAAAACAAAATTAAGGTTATATATAAAATAATATTCTATACAATTCAACGATTTAAATATAAAATGATATTTCTTTTAACAATTTCTTTACTTTCATTAAGGCCAATAACGTGATAATAATTATTAAAGTTTTCACATATACGACGAAGAGGATCATTATTAGCATAGTTGGTTCTATAGTATTTTAAGTTAATAAAACGGAAATTTCGAGTTGGTCTGGTTGGAACATTAAAAGATATTTTACTTAGCAGGAATTCAGAGTCGATATCGCCTTGAATTAGGCCCAGCACAAAAGAAAAACTCAGCATTGAACGACGACTTTTTAAAGTTGGTAATTTTATAAGACAGACTCTGCTTTCGTATGAAGGTAGTAAAAACGAATTCCATCCAAGGCCACGAAAACAAAATATTAAAAACTTCTTTTGTACAGACTCGATCAATATGAATATTATAGCATGGATCCCAAATAATCGATCCATATTCTAGAATAGGTCGAACTAACGATGAATATAATTGTTTCGTAATATAAGGATCTAGAAATTCCTTGCACCACCTCTTCATAAATCCAAGTACACCATTTGCTTTGTTAACAATTAAAGAAATATGGTCACGAAAATTTAATTGGTGATCAAGCAAAATACCAAGATCAAGAAAATTTAGAACTTTATCAAGTTTACACTCACTAATGCAATAAAATAAATCCAATTTCTTAATTCTGAAAAAGGACATATGCTTACATTTTTTTATATTCAGCTCCATTAAGTTGATTTCACACCAATTTACCAATTTGTCAATATCAGATTGAAGGAAAAGTTGATCTTCGGGATTATTAGAAGAACGAAAAATTTTGACATCATCGGCATACAACAAAACTTTAGAGTGCTGAATAACTGAAGGTAGATCGTTTATAAATAAGGTAAATAAAATAGGACCAAGGTGGCTACCTTGCGAAACACCAGAAGGAACTTTGATAGCATTAGACGTAGCACTTCCATACTTAACTTGTTGAGTTCTTAAAGACAAGTATGATCTTAACCATTTTATTGTCATATCCGTAAATCCCATTAATGACAATTTGTTAAGCAAGAGATCATGGTTTACCTTATCAAAAGCTTTACTAAAATCTGTGTAGATAGCATCAGTTTGCATATTATTTATAAAACCATCATTTATTGCAGTAGTTAGCTCCAAAATATTAGTCGTTGTAGAGCGATCTTTACAAAAACCATGTTGGCACGGTGACAAAATCGAAGAAATTTGATAATATAAATTATCAGTTAAAAGTTTTTAAAAAAGTTTGGGAATATCACTCAGCTTAGCAATGCCACGATAATTTGATATCTCAATTTTGCTTTCATTTTTAAACAACGGAATTATATATGTACGATAATTTCCAATCAATGGTACGTATCCTAATTTAATGGATTTGTTAAAGATAGCAGTAAGCGGGTAATATAAATTTTCTGCACAATTGTTTAGAACGCAATTTGGTATTTCATCTGGACCAGCATTAAACGAATTATTTAGTGATAATAAATTTGAAAGAGTCGTTTTATAAGTAATAAAAGAGAATTGTACACCAGATGATTGAGGTATATTAAATGGGTAAGATGTTATGTTATTACATACTTTTTTAGAGTAGGTAGTTGAAAAAAAATCAGCAAACAAATTGGAAATAGAAACGTCATCATCAGCGTCATTTGATCCATATTTATAGTATTTAGGATTAACGGACGATCGCCGTTTAGAGTTCACAAATTTATAAAACGATTTAGGATTTGATCTCATTTTCGACTTCATACGGATTATATAGTTGTCGTATGCAGATTTATTTGCCAAATTGTAGTAAGAACGAGCAATACAGTATTTGGTATATTCTACAGATGATCCAGTCCTTTTATATTTCTTATATAACTTGTTTTTCCTGTTTTTAATAGTTCGGAGATACTTATTATTCCAGGGTGGCCCAATATTGTTATTTCTAATTGTAATTTTTGGGACAGTTTCAAAAATGCAGCGGCGTAGTGTTGAATAGAAGAGAGAAACAACATCATCTAAGTTTTCGATAGAGATTATACTATCCCAGTTAACGTTTGATAACAAAGAGTTAAGCTTCTGATAGTTTGCATGAGAGAAGCAAAAAACTTTATGGGGTTTAATTTTGTTAGGAAGTAAAACAGGTAAGCTTAATAAATTAAATATTTCCAATTTTAATGTAGGATGATAACGATCTTCAGGGTAAGTAACGGGAAGTGTTTTAAGTAAAAATATATCCATCGGCTGGTTGACAAATGCCAGATCAAGAAGTTTTCCATTAATATTGTTTGCATAGTTAATTTGAAAAAGTCCATAGCTTGTGAGTGAGTGAATAAATTCATTTGAAACTGTAGGAATTAGATATTTTATTTCTGAAGATTTATTCCACGATATGTTAGGTAGATTAAAATCTCCCAAAACAATAAATAAATCAGATGGAATAGATTGTTGCAAAACAAAATCAATGGCAAAGATGTGATTATTGTATATATCCAGAGAAGAGTTTGGAGGAATGTATGAGCACGTAATATATAAATTTGTATTTCTCAGTCGAATTTTTACAGCGACAAATTCGATGTCATCGTTAAGTATAACATTGATTTCTTCACAACGAAAATTGTTATGTGCGGCAATGAGCACACCTCCACCCAACTTATGTGATCGATCATGTCTGAACATTTGGTATAATTGTATAAACATAATTGTATAAATTCGTCCACAATCGAAAGAATTGTGAAAAATATGTATAAAAAATGTGTGTGGCAAAAGAGCAGACAACCTCGACTCACCATCGTGCACAACAATTGAACATAAACATTGTCAATGAAAATTTGGACCATCGGATAAAGGTTTGCCGCCCAGGTCGCGGCGGACATTTGTCCGATATTTTGTTCCATACATAATTGAACCACACCAATGTTATCATAAAGAAATGACAATAATTTCCTAAAAATCAACATCGGCCCTTAAAATGTAACCACCCTTTATACATGTGAAGGCTATAAAAGATTTGGCAAAGCCGAATATAGCGGACTTGCTTTTTTCTTTGGTCTGTTTTGATCTCCCACTTTTTTTGGGCCTCCTTGAAATAACATTTCTTAACAGAGTTCTTTAAGTTTAACTTTTGATGTTAATATTTTTTTTCAATATTGTCTTTCTTTTATTGGTGTATAGATCGCCTTTAGTTTTATAAATTATATAAAAGTAAAGATAACAACTTGTAAGCAGCTTTTAAAAGAAATAGTTTTATATGAAGTTTAGAAATACCGTATTAAATCATTATTAAAATACAGTCAAATCCCGATAATTCATACCCCGATAAATCGTAATTCCCGATAATTCGTAATAAACTGTCGGTCCTTTGAAAAAATTTCGTTAATCCGTAAAATTTCCCTACATTTTGGTCCCTTCGCTAATTTGTAATTTTTTGTTTCAAATAAAATCTTCTTTACTTCTTATAAATCGTAATTGTTTGCTAACTACCACTTATTCGTAATAAAAACAACAGAAACATGGAAAGAATGCTAAAAGCTAACAATATAGAAACTGGTGACGATGATGGCGAAGTTCCCTTAATAACGAATAAAGATTCAAAATTGGCAATTAATATATTAAGTTTTTATGTCTCCAATCATACTGTGGACGAAGAAATGTTTAATTCCTTGATAAAAATAGAAAATACCTTGGGCAACCTCCGTGAGAAAAGTCTGAAATAAATGCAAATCACTCATTTTTTTATAATTAATTTTAGATAATGTAAATATGTATTTAAAGTTAAGAATATGAATTTTTCAGTTATATTTTTTTATTTTATTGTTTTTTGTATGTTATTAAAATTGCACGTATTTTACACTAAGTAATAGAATTTGCTATTTAATTTTAGGGTATTTTTTTTTTGTTTTTTTGTCTTATTTTTAACAATTGTTTTTTATGTTTTATTAAAAAAATTGAAAATCCCCATTAATTCGTATTTATTTTATCTTAACCCCGTTAAATCGAAACCCCGCTAAATCAAAAACCCCGTAAAAAATGGCCGGTCCCTTGCGATTACGAATTATCGGGATTTGACTGTATAACTATTGGATCTTATAAAAAGTCAAAGTAGGCCTTCCAGTAGGCCTGTTTAGCAAATGCCTTGTAATGTTGGAATGTTATTAATTAGTCACATACATAAATATATAAACGAGTGTGCAAGACTTTGCAAATTCGAGTACGTGTTTAATTATTTATTAACAAGTATTATATTGCAGGATTCTCTACATAATTTTAATTGTAGTGTAATTAAGCAAAGCCAAAAAATGATTAAATTTCATTAAACATTAATCTTAAGTTACAATTTCATAGTTGTTATTTACACATATACACACACATGAATACAGATAAATAAACAAACATTTATAATTAATTGCAAGAGTACCCTTGAATATGCATTAAAAATAATTGACATTGTGTATATGTTTCTAGTATTGGGCAGAAAGTGTGGTCAAAATGCCCTCTATGAGGTACTTAAGACAAAATATATTGAAGACATTTACGTGCATACTTATATTTATTGTAATTGAGAACCGTTACGGAAAAATTCTTAAACTTAAATTATCACTTACTGCAGCTTTTAATATTAGAATTTTTTATGGTTGGATTTCAAAGGGAAATTATACTTTAATTGTTATTGGGTATTAATATATAAGAATTATAGGTTTGCAATAAAACATTTGTTAAATAAGTTTTCTTCAAAATATGGTGGCTAAAATCTTTTATTTTTTTTTAGCATAACGGACTTTTAGCCGGAAATTGGAGAAAGATTTACCAGCGACATTTGGTTTAATTAAGATTTTTTTTTTTCGCTTGAGCTTAATTTCGCTTTCGAACCTATTATTTATATATTACACCTCTGAAAAATTATCCAAAAGTAGAACTTCTTATTGTTATTGTTCCACCTACGGCGTATTCGCGACCACCACTTAATTTAATTTATTTTTTTTACGGGCTTTTTGTCGGATGGATATAGCGTTCAACAACACGTGCAAATGATAAACTGTTGCATCTAATTTTATGTTCTGTAATTTTTTAATAAAGACTTACCTCAATTCAACAAAATTTTCGAATGCATTAAGTTTAGAGAAAGAAACTGCTTCTGGTGGATTTCCGGCTGACGGCGTCATTAATTAATATTTTATTGAGAACGATGCGGGCAGGCAGGATGCAGGATTCAATAAGATAAAGGAATTAAGTTTGCACAGCTTTCATAATTAAAAAATTTTTTTCGATCATAATTTATAAAAAATTAGGATTTCGAACGAGCGCCACCCAACAAAGCCAATAACCGCATCGACAGGTATTTTAAACAACTACCAAATTTGGCTATTTATCTATATCTTCTATCTATATATATAAAAGTGAAACTCTGTGTGTGTGTGTGTTAGCTATAGACTCCGAAACTGTAAAACCGATCGGACTCAAACTTTGGCAAGTTGTTGTACACATAGCAGGGAGTGTTTATGGGTGGGCAAAAGTGTGCGGGGCTACGCCCATAACAATAAGTTATCAGATTTAGCTACTTGCACTTGACCAATTTTTCTGAAACTTTGCACACATATCGAGCTCTCATGACTAATAATTGAATAATTTTGTGAAAAGAAAAGTGGGCGGGGCCACGCCCCTAAAAAAGTTTTATTTTGAGGTACTTGCACTGGACCGATTTTTCTGAAACTTTGCACACATACTAAGCTGTCATAACCATATAATTTCGTGATTAGAAAAGTGGGCAGGGCCACGCCCATAAAAAAAGGTTATAATTTTGAGGTACTTGCACCAGACCGATTTTTCTGAAACTTTGCATACATATCGAGCTGTCATGACTAAATAATTTCGTGATTAGAAAAGTGGGCAGTGCCACGCCCATAAAAACAATTATAATTTTGAGGTACTTGCACTGGTCCGATTCTTCTGAAACTTTGCACACATATTGAGCTGTTAAGGATTTACAATCTTGTGATTACTTTTGCACTTGATATTCAATTAAAATTCAGAATGCATTTCGATTCATTAAGGGGCGTAGCAACGCGCGCCGGGTTTGGCTAGTAGATATATAAAAGTGAAACTCTGTCTGTGTGTGTGTTAGCTATAGAATCCGAAACCGTAAAGCCGATCGGACTCAAACTTCGTCAAGTTGTTATATACATTCCAAAGAGTGCTTATGGGTGGTAAAAAGGGGCGCGGCTACGCCCATAAAACAAGGTTATCAGTTTTAGGTACTTGCACTTGACCGAATTTTCTGATACTTCGCACACATATTGAACTCCTATGATATAGGATATGATATAATACAATCTCGTAAATAGAAAAATAGGCAGTGCCACGCCCATAAAAATAAGTTATCATTTTTAGCTACTTGCACTAAATAGATTTTTCTGACTTTGCACACATATAAATATAATTTTCAGCTACTTGAACTAAATAGATTTTTCTGAAACTTTGCTTACATAATCAGCTCTTATGACTGTACAGTTATAATTTTAAGCTTCTTGCACTTAATATTCATTTTAAATTTAGAATGCATTTTTATTCATTAAGGGGCGTAGCAAAGCGCACCGGGATTGGCTAATTTAAAATAAAAGAAACGAAGCGCATAATACAAGACCCATTACAAAGTATTAAATTGTTTATGTCTAAAATTTTAATTTATTTTAACAATTTAATCTATAAAAAATCGAAGACTAATCGTCTGAAAAAATCGAATAAAATTCTATGTTACACCATTTAAATATTTTTAACAATTTTATGAACGTTTTGCTTATTTCCTTAAATGATATCATATGGAAAGTTCGCTGTAAAAACTTAAACTAATCTTTCTCAGTTCAGTTAAAAAAATGTCATAAAACAACTGTTGCCAGGTTAAGGCTTTCCACATGTACTTAGGGTGTATTTTTTTCTCTCTTTTAGATGTGAATTAAGGTTACTCAAATTCATTAAGAGAACGTTAGGGGCAAACATTTGTTTTTAGGTGTTTTTTATTCAAATGAATCTGTTAAAAGGAAGTTACAAATATTCTAAAAAAAGGACTCAATGTTCCAACGAATGAAAGCGTTTTAGAAGTAAAGTATTCATTGACTTTTATGTGCCACATTTTTACTCCGAAAGATTCGGTAGTTTTTGATGATGATTTTGCAATACTATATTTATAGAAATACTTAATACCTATATGAATTAACAAAAAAACATCACGAACTCTCTAACGGAAATGCTCCTATTTTCATAAAAAAAATTTTTAAAAAAATCTATAGAGAGATTTTTTAAACTAGATAATTATATGTAGATAAGATGATGATATTATTATATAAATTTATATTTCTCCAATGGGGATTAAAAAAAATTAAAATTAGGAGTTCTCTAATTTTTTTTTGTTAGAAAGTTACCTGGCAACACTATATAAAATCTTTTATTTGCGTAGTAGTATACATAGAGATTTAATAATTAAAATCCTTAACTTTAATCACTCGATAAATTACTTCTTATAGCAATTGTCTAATTTTTTCTATAAATTGTCTATTTATAAGTTCCAACTTTTTATTGTTATCTTATTGATTTCATTTTAATTGAACTTTTTTTCAGTATAAATTTCAAGTTGTATTTCTCTCCATTTGCGATTTATTTTACAAATGCAATAGACACCTGCTGTAATTGCATGTTCAATGAAAAATGAAGAAAAAAAAAAACAAAAAAAAAATCATAAAAATGGTGGGCAGCATATGGCAAAATCTACAGAACAGTTTACATATGAGAAACATGAACAAACATACAACAAATACAGGCAAAGCTGGGTATAACGGAAATCACTTTAACGAAAATTCGAAATATTTTTTTATCGACTATCTTATACAGTGAATATAAAAAATTTTTCCTTGATATAACAAAAAAAAGATAAACCATCAACACGATTTTGAAAATTGCAAATGTTTTAAAACGAGTTTGCTTTATATAAGGAATGCCGAAACAATGAAGCAAGGCCTGTACACCAAATTATATTAAAGCAATTAAGGCGTTGAAGTACCGATACTTTTTTGTTTGACAACTAGTTTTAAAACAAACTGCCTTCAGCTTAGTGTGAAGTTCAAATAGAAAAAAAAATATAAAAAAATTTCGCAAGAAGAACTGTTTTAGATGATTGTTAATAGCGTATAAGACTTAATGAAATTTCAGTGAAATATGAAATACCAAAATTGTAAATATGTTTATTCAAAAAAATTTAAGCAAAAATTGTTCTTATTAATTTACGATAGTACCCCTGTCAACTTGCTGAACAACAATTATTTAATACTACAAGAGGTTGTAACATATAAACGATATTCGGCTTCCTAGTGTTAAGCGGAGCTATTACTAATTAATGTTAATGTTCTTTGAGGTTCTTATATTATTGCGTATAACGATTTTATCGATATAACGCATGGGCCTAACATTATAACGTTTGTTATATCGAGATTTGCCTGTACTGAAAGTACTGGCCAATGCATATGAAATGTATTTTAGGGATTAACGATGTTGTGCGACTGATAGCCTTAAAGGTAACAGTACAGATATCTAATACAAAACATAGTTAATACATTTGTAAATATGATTGTATTGTTGTTGCACAACATTGTTAACCCAGTTGGCCAAAACAATGTTTTTTACTATTAATGCAAGAAATGTTTATAATTGTTTATTGTCGAAGAAATTACTTAAAAGACGTTGTTAACGAAGTTCTCGTTAACAATACAAATTAAAAGCAGTGTAATTGTAATCTTAAAAATTTTGCGACAATGTAGCAGATATTTTTTTAAAATATTAATATTGGTTGGTAGGTAGATTGTAAGGCTGGTGCAAAGTTAACCTCACATTCTCTCCCAAAGACTAATACGGTTCATTGTGACGCCTTATTATAGAAATAAAAAGAAGAATAGAAGAATGAATAGAAGATAGACAAGTGATGAAGTAGTGGACACCAAATCAATACTCTACAATCGACCCATTCTCAGTCTCGTGTCACGAAGCCAGGTCATTCCCATTACGAATCCTTGCAGATTCTTGAGTTCATAGTCCGAGACATTTCAACCTGCTAATCTGCAGTCTGGGACATTGGCACAGAATGTGCTCAACTGTTTCAAACTCCTCCAGATTCTCGCATAGCTTGCACATATCCGACAGACAGGTTCAATTCCATTCTCACCGCCATCCCGTCCAACATACAGTGGCCCGTAACAATCCCTATTATAGTTGTCACGCAGACCCTAAGAAGCAAATCCGCATCAGACTCACTGAGCATCGGCCATAATGCCCTTGATACTCTGCAGTCCGTTCGGTTGCTCCAGAGCCAATTAATCTCGCTTAGAACTCATTCCCTGATCCTACCAAAATAGAAACCCAATGGATGCCTTACCGCCTCTACCCCATCAGGATCCATCATTTCTGAGCCCAGTACTGCCAACTCATTAGCCAGTTCATTGCTGCTTATGTTAGAGTGACCCGGCACCCAGTATAGTCTCAACCTATATTCTTCTAAAATTCACCGGAAAGTTCTCCTACAGTCATCGACAAGTCATTGGTTGAATACAAAATTTTTTTTTAAATAAGAAAACGATTTAAAAGTTTTTTTTTTAAATGTCGGTGTTGGTTTTCTCTTAACCCTGAAGTACTAACCATATTTTACATCCGTTGCAACTACAGATCGTCGATTCGACGATGTTTTTTTCTTTAACTTTCTTATAAATTTAAATAATTTTTCCTTCACAAGATCGATCATATTGGACTTTGTAATCCCTTATATATTAAAACTGCTCATATCAAAAGCAACTCAAAGCAAGTAACACTATATAAAATGCAAGCAAGATCGACACATTCAATATTAAGAAAAATAGTAACAAGAGAGATGTGCTCGACAAATCGACGAACGTTCGTACTCTAGGGTTAATATATAACTATTTAAAATCCAATAGGTGGAACTGTATTAAAGTTATCAAAAGAGCACAAACGAATCTTTGGTCTTCGTTGGTGGCGCTGTAGTCATATCTCATTTAAATGGAAAAGTTTTATTTTTTAAGTGCCCCCACTTTTCGTCTTAACATACATCCTAGATATATGATGTGTTTAGCAGATTTATATAAAATACCACGGGGTACATTTTTGGAATTTATTTTATATTTTTTTCATCTGTTTAATTATAGAAAATAGTGTAATCAATGATTTTATAGCTGTTTGCCTCATATGTCTACGACGTTTCTATATTTTCGTAAAACCATCCTTAAGGAGCTAATACACGGCATGTTTTTTACATCTGACTTGTCAAATTCTCCACTGCTAATACAAACATGTCGTGTGTTACCTTTAAAACATTACATAACATTACAAAACATGTGTTGAGACATCTGACAAAATTTTAATTAGAGTGCGCTCTATTTTCTTCTGTCAAAACATGTGACATCAGCCGTTGGCAGAAATATCTGCTGCTGCAAAGCAGTCAGCGTAAAAGTACAATTTTGACAGACATGTAGATTTACATATGTCTCACAAATTTTAAAGTCAGATGTAAAAAACATGCCGTGTATTATAGCCTTTAACAAATCTTAAAGATGTTGTCAACTGGGTACTAGTACTAAGCTATGTGTATTTATGTTGCATTGTCTTAACAGTAAAGTCTGTTAGCGAAAGATCTACGCTCGTTTATTCTCTCACATACCCCTTTCTGACAAAATAGTATTTGTTTTTTTTCAAACTACATAGCCAACTGTTCTTTCAAGTCTTTCAAATGCACTTGGCGTACAATTTGTAACGTTTAATTATTAACTGGCTTTTAATTGCTGTAAATGGAAAAGTGGTCATAATAGAATAAAAAAAGGAACACTGATACAAATACTAAGTAGTAAATATACTGAAAAATTTATGTTATTCTTTAATTTGAAGCAGGTAATTTTTGTTGCAAAAAAACACACATGAAATGTTTAAAATAAAATTGTTTAAACCTGAGTGGCAAAATTATAACTTTTTAATAAATAATTTGACATCAATTAAAATGTAGCACCATACATACATATATTCAAAGGATTAAAGAATTTAAAGGAAAATATTTAAAAACAACTAAGAGTGGTATATAGTGCCGAACCTAATAATACCCTTCACCATCATGTACATAGGTATAACGACCATATTGTAGTTTAGCCTAGATTTCATGTTTCATGTTATACGCCATTTTTTTATATTATTTTCGATGCCATCTTTGATTTTGAATTTTTAAATAATTAACTGTGTAATACTAGTCAATACTCATGTTGATGGGATTAAAAAGATATTCCGCCATTTTGTTGCAGACTTCATTTAGATCTTACACTTTTCCAATAGTTTACTGTTTTCTGCTCTTCAAGCTCTATCATTTAATAACAATATTGTAAGGGATCAAGGGCATAAATTTTAAAATATTAGATAAGACCATATATAAATTTATTGGCCTCCATTTTGTCGTAGCGGCCATCATAGATTTTGACTTTTTTTAAGGTTTTATATTCTGCTGGTCAAGTACTTTTATTTGCAATACTCTCTCTGTTGCATATAAACTGGAAAAAATCGTTTTTGATTTGTAATTTATAGGAAAAACACTGAGGCAGTTAAATTTTGATGCTTATATCTCAGTTAGTTTTAAGCCGAATTGTTAGTTTTTCTCAGAGATAATTTCTGATACTACGGTTTATGATTTGGTGTCCTTACAGTGTTTAAAATTAAATTGTGAGCTTAAAAAGTTTGATATATTAAAAAAAAACATATATTTTTAAAAATAAGTATCGCCTATAACTTTGCCGATTTGTGACCGTTTTTCGCAAATATTTCTAAAGACATATTATAGCTACAAAAAGTCGCAAATTTGTCTATAAATCCCAGGGCTAAAAACTTTTAATTTTTCTTGAAAAAATAGGGCGGAAAATCGAAGGCAGTCGTGTTTACGTGTCACGACACATGGCACATGTCTGATTTTCAATAGCCATGTGCTGCCGAATATTTCTGTTATTTTTTTCCCACGCTCTCGGCCTTAGTGGGGGCCTTCAAAAAACTGATTTTAACTTACACACTGATAGGCAGACAGTGATCAATCGACTTCTCTATTCGTCAGCTTTCAGAAAATACATACTTTATGGGGTCGGAAATTTATAATTGTTGATATTTCACACGGAATGACAAACCTAGATATACCCTTACACTCTCTGTGTAGGGTATTCAAAGACAGTTTTTCAAAAGCTTTTAATATATAGACACTTTGTCATATAATGGTAAATTAAGCAAAACTTTTCAAAAATACAAAAATTAAAAAATGCGTATTTATTAATAAGACTAATATATAGGAGATAAAATAAATTGATAATTTATTAAAATTGAATTTTAAATTCATCATTCAATTAAAATATTTAATTGAAAAGTTTTATTTTATGACAAATAATAAAATAACATCTCCAAAAATAAAATGTTTAATAAAACTACAATACAACAGTTTTATTAAATTTAAGATTCCATCATACCTGTCTAAATTTTGGCGTGGGTAAAACTTAATAAACAGTCAAGAATTGTTAATTAAATTTAAATTAAAAAAAAAAGAAACTCACTGTTGCCTACTTAACCTTAGTAGTGAACTTAATGTATTAAGTATGTAACTGAATTAAAGCCTGCAGGGGAATGTGTTTTCAACAGTTCATGTATCGCATTTATCCTGTGAGTTTCATTAAATCATAAACTTGTCGTAAACAGTATTATTTTAAGCATTCATTAAACAGTTTCAAAAGTTTTTAATTAAACTATTTAAAACATCATGTAAAATAAATATATTGCGGTTTTATTGAGGAAGGTTGGAAAACACACACGTAAAATTTTCTAAAAAAAAAAATTAAGATTAATTTTTAGAGTAACAAAATGTTTGTTTTGTACTTTCAAATTATATATTAAAAAAAGTTTGTTTGTAACTAAAGTATTTGTTAATGATATTAATTAAGTTATTTCAATTATATAATAAACGTATAGCAAGTGGTAAATGTTACAAAAAAACAAGTAAGAGCGCTATATTATATACCCTTCACAACGTGTAATCATGCAATCACAGTAGTTTGAATCACCATTCATCCCATATGAAATACGTACATACATATAAAAAACATACATATATAAAAACATCCCATTGTAAAATTATAAATTTACGTATGTGTGTTAAAAAAAAAAAAAAATAATAAAAAAAAATTAAAAAAAATAATTAATATATATATATAAAATATAAAAAAAAAAATAATAAAAATATCAAAAATATATTAAATAAAAAATAAAAAAAAAAATAAAAAAAAAAATTAAAAAAAAAAAAATTTTTTTGGCTCAGCTGGGATTCGATGCCACGTTTACTCTAACCAGTATACATGTTTGAATGTATGTATGTTGTTGTTGTAATGTTGTTTTTGTGAAAAAAAAATCGAGGTGGTCGTGGGTTTTTGCTCATATCTCAGTTGTTTATGTACCGATTCTTCTGATTTTCAATACCGATCTACTCCCGAATATTTCTGATATTTTAGTACCTCACCCGGGTCCAAGCGATGTCGGGGAGCTTCAAAAAGTTGATTTTAACATACACACGGACAGACGAACGGACTGACAGAGCTTAATCGACTCCCCTATTCATAAGCTTTCAGAAAATATATACTTTATGGGGTCGGAAATGAAAATTGTAGAAATTTCACACGGAATGACAAAGCTATATATACCCTTTTTCACTGTGTGAAGGGTATAATAAATTAGTATTAAATAAAAATAGTATGAAAATATATTTTCTTATAAAAATAGTTTCAATGAAAACTGTGGCCTTAAAAATCGTTATTTATAACTCTATACTGTTCGCCTTTATCGGTAGCATTCTTATTGTCTCTTTTTAAAGTTGTATAGACATCAAACAGCATTTTGTCTACTCGCCGTAACTGTCGCAGATGTTTTTCACAATACGCCATTTTTGTTTCGTTAATATGCCGATTGAGTCACCAAAGGTGCCTAATCACTAAACTCACCACAATAATCGTTGTTGCAATTACTTATTTTTTAAAGGTCATAGTTCAAGTACCAGTTTTAATACAATTTTGGACTAAAATTGCGATATACATCCAACAATCTACGCTTTCATTTTTTAATTTTCATCACTTCTCTTTGAACAAAAACAAAAGTTGTGTACGAACAATTGTCTTATACAAAAACAGAGGACTTTTTTTATTGTTTTTAAGAAACAAAAATTTTAAAATGTTTAAAAAATTACACATCTTTTTTCATATTCCTTAAACAGTTAAGTCAGTTTTAAGAAAATGTTAGCATGTAGTAAACAAATTTTTTTGGGAAACTTAGTATTTTCTTTAAAACTGAATTGGTCTCATGTTATACTGATATAATTTTAAAACAAAAGCCAAATTAAAAAACTGGAGTACAGTTTCGTGTTTAACGTTCCGAATCACTGAGAATCAGCTTTCATTTTAGGGCAACAAAATGTGTGTTTACCTGTGTTATTTGCTCGATTTAGTATAATACACCAGAGTCAGTAGTATTCATAACTCCCATACCAAGGAGCAGTTGTTTGTAGTAAATTTAAAAAAGATTGATTGTCTTTAGTAACCTTATGAAAGCTAGGACCGACATTAAGCCAAAAACTGGAAATTCGAAAACAAATAAATTACTTCAATTGAAAATAATTTATGTTAAACTTTATTTCGAAACGAATATTTATAAGCGAGTTGTCAACTACATGGGGAGGGTATATATATTTTGGGGACTACATTAATAGTTTAAATTTAATAGTTGAAGGCTTTTAAGTTTATTTCTTTTTTTTAAATTTTTATCTTTATTAGCAAATTAAATTTTACATGTGATATCGAAAGAACACATTAGCCGAGTGGAATGAATTTGATTTCATCATTAACATAGTTTTAATGGTATTTTAGTGTTGGTTGTAAATACTATCTGTTAATCCCACAAGTTGTTAGGAAATAGAGTTCGCTAATGATTTTTTTATTCATAATTCCTACCATAATAGATTGAGAAAGAAATTTACTACTTAAGCTTTTTGCTGTTGTTATTTTGGTAATACTTATTAATCTATGGAAAATAATAAGGATTAAGTCGCTAGTGAATCTATCCCAATCACTCCATAACTTTCTGAGATATAAGCAAATAAACACGACTACTTCTGTTGTTTTTCTCTATATTTTTACTACAAAAATATACATTTTTTAGCTCTAGAACAATTTATAGGCACGTTTGCTGAAATTTACAAATATGAAGTGCTTTTAGCGCTATTCGTAAACAAAATTTTACATATCGGTTACTAATTGGCAGAGTTATAGGAAAATATTATTTTCAAAAATATATATTATTTTAAATGTACCAAGATTTAAATTAATTTTTTGAAACGTTAAAGACATTAAAATACAAACCTAGTCTCAAAAATTATTGCTGAGAAAAACTTATAAATCGATTTAAAACTAACTGAGATATAAGCACAAAAATACAAATGCTTCGATATTTTTCAATAAATTTAGAAGCGAAGATCAGTTTACAGCCAAGAGGATCGAAATAGATATCAAGATAAAGTAGTAGTCAAGTCTACCAATATCTAACATACGATAAAAAATTTTAAATAAATGATAGCCGCCACTACAAAATGGCGTACAATAAATTTGTATATGGGTCTCATTTAATATTTAAAAATGTACGCCATTCAACCCCCTCAATATTGATATCAAATGAAAGAACTTGACTAGTAGAATACAAAAAACTATTAAAAAGTAAAAATCCGAGATGACAACCCCAATAAAATAGCGACTATATTGGCTAAATGTAGTTAGTACGGCATTGACCTTTTAAATCTATCACAATATTGGAATCAAAATAAATGGGATTAACCAGTAGAGTACAGTAAATTATGAGAAAGTGTAAAGTACAAGATGGTGCCCGAAACAAAATGGCAGATGATTTTTTTTCTTATACCATTTTTACACTTGCTCACATCTTAGCGGCATGTGTAGAAGATGTTAAAAATTTAAAAGACTTGTTTACATTTGCAACACCTTTTATCTTTCATTTGTCAAAATATTTATTTTACATGTTTGCACAAATAAAAGTTAAAAAATAATCAAATTTAAAAATGCTGTATTAACTGTATTAATTATTGCCCTTGGAGAGCAATTACTTTTACAATATGCAGATTTTGTTGGAGGATGAAGATAATTAAGATATCTTATTTTATACGACATATTTCAAGTCCACTCGTTGCATGTATGGCATGTATTTTTTTAATAACAATATTTCTTTTTTTTAGTGAAGACACTAAAATAATCGATAAATGTTGAGTGGAACAGAATGAGTTAGAAACATCATTAAAAGATGTTGAGAAATGTTGACACACAAACCTGTACAATTCATAGGGGAAGATGTTAACATCTTGTTGATTTGATGAAAAATGAGCGATGTGAGCAAGTGTTAAAAGGCTGTTAGTCACATCAAAATAATTGTCAAATAAAAGAGCTTGACTAGTAGAATACACCCAAGTAAATAAAAATCTTAAGTCATAGATGTCGTCAGATATGATAAAGCAAAATTGTGTAAAACATTTTATCTGAAATCTAACCTACGCCCCAATGTAATAATTATTCATACCTATGTACCAGATGGTAAAGGATATTATTAGATTCGGCACTGCCAAGCAGCAAATAGTCTTACTTTTTTTTTAAATTTCTCCGTTTCTTGCTGCTAACTTTTTCAGCAGTGCGTAAAGAGAAGACACGATTAAGCTATTCTTAGTGACAATAAAATTAAACTAAATTAATGAAGTAAAACATTGATAAAAATCAAGCCTTCCAAAAGCGCTCATGCAGGCAGGTGAACAAGAAGCGGTTTGGTAAAAAAGTTTTACGCAGCTATAGTGTAATTAAAACTACTGCTTCTTTTAGTTGTATTAGTAATTTTTACTAATTTATTTGCTCTCAATCCGTATTAAAAATAATTTTTAATAAAATTTTTCTTCAATAGACTTCTACAAAATGTATTAAAATTTAATTCATTTTGTTGGCAAAAATCGTAAATAAATATTAAAATTATTTCGATAAAATATTCAACTGCAAAATAAATAAACAAATTAATGTTGTTATTGTTGTTGTGAAAAAAATAAAAATAATAAAGATAGTAGGTAATGATAAAAACATCCCCGGTTAATTGTAATAAAAAATTTATTAATTAAACAACTAATAGATATAAAGTTGTTATAAACAGTTTTATTAATTTGTGTTGTGTTCACATATTTTTTATTAATTAATATTTGTTTTATTATAATTTAATTTTATTCCTACCAGAAAGTATTTAAAGTTGTCAGTGGTTTTCTACAGCAAATTGTATTTATAAAAAGCAACATGTCCTTGTTTAATATATATTTTTGTTTTTACTTTATTTTCAAAAGTTCATGAATATAAATAAATAATAAAATAACATTTAGTTGTTGCTACTTGTTAAATACCATATTTTTGTGAATTAATTTTATTTTTATTTAATCCGATTAAAAAATTTGATTGTTAACAGTAGGTGGTTGTTTAACATGTTCTAATATTTTTTCAACTTGTATCCTGTACTTTCACAGAGAAAGTTTGTAGGTGTTGAGTCGGCATTGTTAAATTTGATTTTGATTTTATGTATAGTTGAGAAAAGGGATAAAAAAAAATTTAAATACAAATATAAAAGTTTATAAAACTAATAATGATCTGCGAAAAAAGTCATAAAATATTAAATAGTTTTTAGGAACAAACATTGAAACATTGAAGGAGTGAAAAACAATCGGTAGTGACAATTGTTCAGACCTTCACAATGAATTTCTTTCATATGTGTATAAGTACGTTTGTATAAATGTACAAACATACTTACGTACATATGCCTGCACGAAATTAGTTGAACAACCTTAAATTGCTGATTTCATGTAATTTTATTATTTTTATTTTTGCTGGAGTTATGCATTTTCCCTTAATTTAATTCAACAGTTAATTCAAATTATGAGAAAAGAAAAACCTTGAACGTCTGATTAAATTTCAAGTTTTGCTATAGTTTTTGTTTACTTTAAATTCTTTTACTTTAAAAATTTAATAACAACCTTGAACTACCTTTAAGTTTATTTGCATTGCATTTGTCTGAGGGTGTCAGGTTCCTGGAATTTCTAACACGCGTGGGAAAATGCATAAGCACAAGGCAGAATTATATTATTAATAAATACATTAAAAATAAGTTATTGCTATTTAGCAATAAAATAGAATTTAAGTACATTAAGAATAACTTATTGCAATTTGGCAATAAAATAGTATTTAAGGCCATGGTTTAATTAAACCAAACTGAGAAATAATTATTCAATCAAACTAAACAGTTGTTTTATTATATTCTCCAATCCTCCACAATAACCAAGTTTAAGTGCTTGTGTTATACTTCAAAAAAAAATAACCAAGTTTATGTGCTTGTGTTATACCTATACACACATTAAAAATAACCAAGTTTAAGTGCTTGTGTTAAACACCATAATTGTCCCGGTGTTTCCGCCCGGACAAAGCAACACCGACCAGCAAATCAGCTGAGTCAAAACATTCTGGTGACCCCGACGTGATTCAACTTCGAAAAAAAAAAAAAAAAAAAAAAAAAAAAAAAAGAAAAAAAAAATCTTCAGCTCCTCTTCCCAGGAACAAATTCCTAAAGGCACAACCAGCTCGAATAGGCAACATCATGGCTACTGGTGAAACAACCTCCCCAATGGAACAACTTACAACTAACCAGCGAGCAACAGGAGAACGGATAGAGTCCATCATTCGGAATTTTAAAAAGGATCCACCATCCAGAAAGACTGTCCACTACTACGAGGAAAGAATCAAAAGATTGGACTCCGCTTGGGCAGAATTCGAACACACCGATAATGAAATACGATGCCTTGAGAAGCTCCAGTTAGACCACAAATATTTCGCAGAAAACTACTATCAGAACATTGAGGACCTCGTCACAAAATACAGGGAAATATTTGAAGCAGGCATAAATGAGACATTAAAAACGTCAACGCTGGACACTTTTCAACAAAACACCAATAAGGCACCTGCAGCATCTGCAAGAATATCTTTGACATGTAATTCAACAAATGCGACAATAAAAAGGCACAATGTCATGATGTCATCATTAAAAAGGCTGCTCGACACGGATCCTACGGCAACCAATATAAAGCTAAAGGAAAAACTGTGGGGCGAAATCCAAGAGCTGCATTTCAAAATATGGGAAACAAGCGATGACCCATTGAAGGACGGATATGACATGAAGTCATACGAAAACTTGGAGAATCGAGTCATTGAAAACTTCAAGCTGGTTTCCCGCACACAACAGCAAGATTTCCAACTAATGCAAAATAACGTACTACCTCTGCCTAAAGTCACGATCCAAAAATTTAATGGAGACTATTTAAAATGAAGATCATTTCACGACTTGTTTACACAACTAGTAGACAACCAGCATATTCCTGCGGTACAAAAGATGTGGTACCTAAAATCAAATTTGGGGGGCGAAGCTGAAAAACTAATAAGTCATCTTTCAGCCACAGCCGAAAACTACGCAACCGCATGGAGCCTATTACAGGAACGATACAATAATCAACGCATTCTTGTAACAACGCTAATGCAACAGCTTTTGGATCAACCAAGCGCCGGACCATCAGCTGCTGCTATCAAACAATTGCATGATACAACACAAGAATGTTTACATGCGCTAAACAACATCGGGATCGATACCGTCTCATGGGATCCCATGCTGTTTCACATACTTGTCAAAAAATTGGATCGGGGCACTCTTGTTCTATATGAGAGGACCATTAGCAATCCAAAAGAGCTACAAAGAATCAAAGACCTATTAACATTTCTTGAAAATCGTTTTCAATCCCTGGAGGCCATAAACCAGAAAGAAAGATCATCAAAGGTCTATGTTTCCACTACCTCAGCTAAACAAACAGAAGTCATGTGTTCACTTTGCAAAAACAACGTTCACCAACTGTATCGGTGTCAGAAATTTCAAAAACTATCGCCAGCAGACCGTCTGAGTTTCATTCGGAAGCAAAACCTGTGTGTAAACTGTCTTAAATCAGGACACACAGCCAAAACTTGCAAATCAGGATCATGTTTGACATGCAAGAAAAAACACAACTCGCTACTTCATCTAGAGAACTACATTCAGTCATCAAACCAAAGATCAACAAGTGAAAGAGTATCCCAGAAAACATCATCAATCGCTACTAATCAACCCGAAGTCACTGGTCCGGCTTTCAATGAAGCGATACCTTATCCTCCAGAAGCATCCTCACTAGCGGCGGCAAATGGTGAGGTGTCCAACTCATACGTTCTTCTCAGCACAGCTCTAGTAACAATCAAAACTGATATAATGGAGGTTGAATGCCGCGCTTTACTTGACTCTGGCTCACAAGTCAATTTGATTACGGAGCGTTTGGCAAAACGACTTAATATTGCAAGACAAATATCATCAGTAAACATCAATGGAATCGGGGACTCCAACACAAGAACACAACACCGAGTCAATGTAGCTTTGCATTCTCGAATTAATGGATTTTCAACACGCCTGGAGGCACTTGTCCTGCCTCGAATTATCGCACCACAACCATCACAATTTATCAACATAGATGAGTGGCCACTACCAAAAAATCTTATGTTAGCTGACCCAACATTCAATCGATCTAATAAAATCGATATATTGCTGGGTGCCGAGCATTATCACCAACTGCTCGCAATTGGGCAAATAAAATTATCTCCACAACTTCCCATTTTGCAGAACACGGTTCTTGGCTGGATTGTAGCAGGAAAAATAAATAGAGAACACATTACAGACGCATCCTGTGGAATATGTACTGAAGATGAAGGGCTTGAAGCTTCCATCGCTCGACTTTGGGAGCTAGATGAAGTTAAAACAACTAAAAAACCACTATCAATAGTTGAAAGACAATGTGAAGAACACTTTGTACAAAATACAACTAAAAACCATCAAGACCGCTTCATAGTCAGAATACCATTTCATCAAACCCCTAACACCCTAGGCGACTCACACGCAATGGCTCTCAACCGATTTCTCGCTCTCGAACGGCGCTTGCAAAAGAACCCGGAATTGAATGCTAAATACATTGAATTTATGGATCAATATGAATCAATGGGACACATGACAAAATTGGAAACAGACTCCATAACACCTCCAACCTACTACATCCCACATCATTGCGTACTGAGGCCAGAAAGTTCAACCACTAAGCTCAGAGTAGTATTCGATGCCTCAGCCAAAACCTCCTCTGGCTACTCGTTAAATGACCTGATGTTCACGGGACCAACACTACAAAGCGAACTATTCTCCATACTATTGAGATTTCGAATGCCGAGGTTCGTTTTCACCACTGACATTGAAAAAATGTATAGGCAGATATTGGTTGCTCCTGAAGATCGTCAATTTCAGCTCATAATTTGGAGAAAGGATTCCACAAAGCCCATTGCATACTACCAACTCAACACGGTCACATATGGCACAAGAGCTGCTCCATACTTAGCAACGAAATGTCTTGATCAACTAGCGGAAGAAAATAATATACGTCATCCTCTTGCTTCACAATTTATTAAAGAAAATTTCTATGTAGATGATGGCTTGGGCGGGTCAAATAGCTTATCAACAGCAATACAATTACAAGAGCAACTCGTGCAAATTATGAAAAAGGGCGGCTTCACGTTACGAAAATGGTGTGCAAACCATCCACAATTACTCCACAATATACCACAAGACAACTTGGAGGTTAACTTAGATTTTGAGAGCATTGAAGCCGACAGCATCAAAACGTTAGGACTTGTTTGGCTGCCGAAAACTGACAAACTGGGTATTAAGGTCAATACTGGCAACATTAAGAGAGTAACTAAGCGAACAGTAACATCTGACCTTGCAAGATTATTCGACCCATTGGGGATTCTATCTCCCATTATAGTCACGGCAAAAATCTTCATTCAAGAATTGTGGGAGTTAAAACTTGATTGGGATACGTCTTTGCCTGAATCGCTGCACACTAAATGGATCACATTTCGCGCAGACCTGAATGTGTTAAAAAATCTTCAAATATCAAGACATATTTTCAAAGGAAGAGTTCCAGAATCCCAACAACTACATATTTTTACAGACGCATCCGAAAAGGCTTATGGGGCTGCGGCTTACATCCGGTCAGTTTTCAAAGATGGCACCATCATGGTACACTTACTCTGTGCTAAATCCCGCATAGCTCCACTTAAACGGCAAACAATACCACGATTGGAACTATGTGCAGCCACGCTTGGAGCCCAACTATCTACAAGAATCAGGTCTGACCTTCGATTTAAAGGCCCAGTATGGCTATGGACTGATTCAGAAATTGTGCTATCATGGATAAATTCATCATCGGCTTCATTCAACACATTTGTAGCAAATCGAATTTCAGCAATTCAAGAAGAAACCCACGCAGAACAATGGCGTCACGTGAGCTCAAAGTGCAACCCTGCAGATATACTATCTCGTGGGATGTCCCCAGCGGCTCTTAAAGTATGCACTCTTTGGTTTTATGGGCCAATGTTTCTCCATGGCGTAGAGAAGGTGTGGCCAACTAAGTTCAATTCAAGTTCCAACATCTCAACAAATCTCGAACGAAAAGCAAAGCTGCTTGAATCACGAGCAATGACAACAACGGAACCGACCTTTGTTTACCAAATCAACCATAAAAATTCATTCCATCGTCTGCAGCGAATTGTTGGATATGTTCTACGTTTCATTGCCCACACCAGATGTCAGAAGCAGATTAGAAAACCATCAAAATTAATGACAACAACGGAACTTAGCCAAGCACTAATTCCTATTATTTCACAAATGCAACTCTCAGAGTTTAAGGAAGAAATAACACAACTAAGAAAATACAAACAAGTACAAGGAACAAGCACCATCCGGAATCTTACCCCCTTTTTGGATCAAAACGGACTAATACGGGTCGGTGGTCGGCTTGACGCTTCTTTGTTGGCATATGACTCAAAACATCAACTTCTTATTCCATACAACGATCCCATTTCCAAATTGATATTTCAAATGATTCATGAAGAACACAAGCATTGTGGGTCGCATACATTATTAGGATTTGTTCGTCAACGTTTCTGGCCAATAAAGGGAAAAATTATGGCAAGAGCCACAGTTCATCGATGCACGACATGCAGCAGAGCTAAGCCAGAATTATTTCACCAAATAATGGGAAACCTACCCTCGACACGTGTCACACCAGCCCGTGCATTCATCAATACCGGAGTCGATTACTGTGGCCCAATTACTGTGCATTATAAACTTAGGGGAAAACGACCACACAAGGCCTATATTGCTGTATTTTGTTGCTTTGCCACAAAAGCGGTACACATGGAACTAGTGAGTGATCTCACAACTGAAGCTTTTATAGGTGCGCTTAAACGTTTCATAGCCCGGCGTGGACATTGCCAAAATTTATATTGCGACAATGCAACAAACTTCGTCGGAGCGAAGAATAAATTACCTGAACTTTCCACAATTATACATGCATCAGATGCAAAAGAAGCCATTACGAATGTTTGCAGCAAAAAGGGTATACAATTTAACTTCATTCCGCCAAGAGCACCACATTTTGGTGGTCTATGGGAGGCAGCTGTTAAGTCAGCAAAATATCTTTTGATAAGAACATTGGGGAATGCATCTCTAACTTACGAAGAACTCGAAACCATAGTTGTTGAAATTGAAGCAATACTGAATTCTAGACCCATTTCACCCATGTCAAATGATGCAAACGATATAGACGCATTGACTCCGGGACATTTTCTAATAGGTGAACCACTAACAGCCCAAATTGATGCTCAAGCAAAGTCTACAAACCTTAAATTGGAAACACGATGGAAATTAGTGTCTTATCTCAAGCACGAATTTTGGAAGAGGTGGTCACGAGACTACCTAAATGAACTACAATACCGAAACAAATGGCGAGAACAATCAAAGAATCTGAAACCAGGGGCGATAGTTATTATAAAAGAAGATAACATTCCAGTCATGAAATGGCCTCTGGGGCGCGTAATAAAAACATATAAAGGACAAGACGACGTGGTAAGAGTAGCAGATGTCCAGACAGCTTCAGGCATCTTTAAACGAGCAATTCAATATTTAGCTCCACTCCCTAAGCTCAATGACGAACCCGAAGAAGAAGAACAATCATGTCCTCAAATCAGAGAACCTAAGGATAATCATGAGATGTTAGCAGAAAACCAATCACCAAAACAGTCAGTGGATGGAAGGCAACTCGCTAAAAGACAGCGGACTTTGGCAAGCATAATTACGACCACCCTTCTCACAATATTACTATTGCTTCCACTCGTATCAACAGATAAAATCGAAGTCACACAGTTTGAACCCAATATCGGCTTGCACTTTGAGGGTATTGGCAATACACGAGTATCGCGGTCAGAATGGAACATCATCTCCTACTATAACTTAAAACCATATTGGCAAGAAATAAGTACCTTCATGAACGAAACAACGGCATTGCACCACTTATGCAGCCGTCTAACTCAAAGGGCGACTTGTTCGAGCGTTCTCCAGGCAGTTGACTTCAGCCTAGCAGGATTAAAGGATAAAAACCTCTTACTAAAGAGGAGAGCTAAGCGTGGTGCTATTAACATTGTTGGCAATATCGCTAGTTCACTGTTTGGTATTCTGGATTCGGATTATGCTGAACAAATGTCAAACACCATCAACGCAGTAAACGACAATGAAAACCATCTCAAGCAACTCCTCATAAATCAAACATCAATTGTTGATGCAACTCTAAACGTCCTTAAACAAGATGAAGAAAATGTGAAACAAAAGTTCAACAGTGTAGATAATCAATTATCAGAAATTGCATCTAGATTACAAGAAAATGAAAAAGAACAATATCAAGCAAGGCTGTTTCGAATATTCATGTTACGATCAGTTCAACTTTCATTAACATCAGCAAGGTTACACCGAATTCAAGCAGAAATCATAGCAGCACTAACGGATTCACACCATGGAAAAATTAGCCCAATGCTTTTGTCACCGTCACAACTTCAAGCCGAGCTAGTACAAGTAAGAAATCATCTTCCAACATCCCTAGAACTACCAGTAAGCAAAGATAACATTCTACAACTGTACAAAATTATGAATGTAAAGGGAGGTGTTACAAAAGACCACGTCATTTTTCACATATCTATTCCGTTATCTGACCCTGAAATATTCGAACTTCTGAAACCACACCCAATTCCTGTTCAAATAAATGGCACAATGCTTGCTATAAGACCTTGCAGCGACTTTCTGGCCATAAATGCTCATAAAGATCAGTATTTCGTGTTGGCGGAGAAACAGTGGACCACATGTGTAACAACAAGAGAGAATGAATTTCTATGTCCACAAATGCATACAAAATTTACTGCAAACGCTGACAAATGCCTATGCGAGCTATCACTTCTTAATTTTAACCCTCCAACAAGTTGTAACATTGTTCCTGTTGCTGATAGCACGTCACTTACACAGTTAGAATACAACAATCAATGGCTTTACACTATGCAGCAGCCGTCCCGAATAAATTCCGTATGTGGGCAAGAAAAATCACAGCTAACCTTAAAAGGATCTGGCCTCTTAAAAATCTCACCAGATTGTACAATTAAGCTCAACGCAATCATCATCAAAGGTCATCAAACTATCTCCACATCTCTTCAAACATCATACACAGCAATAAGCAATATAAGTGACATCAGTTATCCAGACGAGGGTCAAATTGCAGGAATTCATCACAAGATCTATTCCGACCAAATTAAAAATATCTCCGAAATTCAAAGTAAATTACACCAAACGGTATCTGCTGAACTTCCGTCACAAATTAAACATATCAAATATCACCATGGGACCATTGCCTATGTTGCTCTCGTTCTCGTAATCATAATATGCCTAAGGATCGGATGGAGAAGGGCATGCTGCAAAGGAATTAAACCAAATCAACAAACTCCACGTCCAGCTGTACGTCAACATATTCCAACACCAGAATTTGAAGTATCAGTAGTTTAAATATTTAATTCTAAGACATATGAAGGGCAATATAAGGTTGTCACATTTATAATTTTGTTGAGCATGACTCAACGGCGGGGTACATGTTCAGACCTTCACAATGAATTTCTTTCATATGTGTATAAGTACGTTTGTATAAATGTACAAACATACTTACGTACATATGCCTGCACGAAATTAGTTGAACAACCTTAAATTGCTGATTTCATGTAATTTTATTATTTTTATTTTTGCTGGAGTTATGCATTTTCCCTTAATTTAATTCAACAGTTAATTCAAATTATGAGAAAAGAAAAACCTTGAACGTCTGATTAAATTTCAAGTTTTGCTATAGTTTTTGTTTACTTTAAATTCTTTTACTTTAAAAATTTAATAACAACCTTGAACTACCTTTAAGTTTATTTGCATTGCATTTGTCTGAGGGTGTCAGGTTCCTGGAATTTCTAACACGCGTGGGAAAATGCATAAGCACAAGGCAGAATTATATTATTAATAAATACATTAAAAATAAGTTATTGCTATTTAGCAATAAAATAGAATTTAAGTACATTAAGAATAACTTATTGCAATTTGGCAATAAAATAGTATTTAAGGCCATGGTTTAATTAAAACAAACTGAGAAATAATTATTCAATCAAACTAAACAGTTGTTTTATTATATTCTCCAATCCTCCACAATAACCAAGTTTAAGTGCTTGTGTTATACTTCAAAAAAAAATAACCAAGTTTATGTGCTTGTGTTATACCTATACACACATTAAAAATAACCAAGTTTAAGTGCTTGTGTTAAACACCATAATTGTCCCGGTGTTTCCGCCCGGACAAAGCAACACCGACCAGCAAATCAGCTGAGTCAAAACAACAATTGTAAAGTAGTTTGGCCTAAAGTTATAATCAATACTAGATACTCTAAAGCTTTATTCCCACTAAGCTTATATTTGCCCTATAAACGTAACAACTATTTTTGTTAAATATATTATTTGTATCATTTTTTGAAATTTTCCTTTTAAGATATATAGGCAAAACATATTGAAATGAATTGATATTGCAAGTGGTTTAAATAAGGAAAATTTTAAATTAAAAAACAATTTATTATTAAAGTAGAAATTAATAATTTTTAAGGGTTGTATCCTTTTTTCTTCTTAAAATATTTACCTAATGTGAACATATACTAAGGTTATGGTTTCTATTGTTTTTAATTGTTATACATCTGTGGTAAAAAAGAAAAACTGTACAAGTCTACATAAGCTAAAATTAAGATAGTCACACCATTGTAATTCCCTAATTAAAGACTACCCTTAGGCGATTTTGCAAAATAGTAAAAACTTATTATCTATATTTTTTTTCAAACAATGTTATTCAAAATAATAACTTATTTTGACTTATCACCTAACAAAACATGCTAAAACCAATATGCTGTTTAATTTTTTTAACGCGTAATTCATATGTATATATTTTTGAAGGCTATCAACTTATAAAAAAACAACTCAAAAATTTAAAAGTGTTTTTCCTAAAAACTATAAAAACAGACATAAGCAGTTCTTTCGCATTGCCACAAATATATTAATTTAATATTTGAATCCAGTTATTTATAAAAGAAAATTATATGCGTGCAAAACCGTAACATACATCTCCCAATCCATATTTGTTTGCAAGAAGAACGTTGTAGTTGCCTTTTTAAATTTCTCGTTACAACTGCGGCATTTACAACAGAATCTTATAGTATGATATATCGATGCTTTTATCTCAAGAGGATGAAAAAATCAAAATATGATAAGGTAACTGTGAAACATTTTTTAATCTTATTTGTAGCCGAACGTATTAGATGTTTTTTTGAAATTGTCTATTGTCAATCGCTTTAGCAGAAATTTGGCCTCCTAAAAACAAATACATGAATATATCACGCTTTAAGTTCAGATTGTAAATTGCCGAATATAAAGAGTGCCTTAGTAGGAGTAGACTTTTTATTTTAAATAAAAATATGAATTTTTTTTAGATAGTTTTGTTTTTTTGATTGAATTGTAAAGATAACATATTCTAAGTAAGTATAGAATAAAATATCTGTAAAATGAGTTTGAAAATTTTTTGGTTTATTTGCAAAAATCCGAGATTTTACAAAACTCCAAAGAAAAAAAATCACACAGCGTTAAATCGCATGATCTTGAAGGCCAGTTGTTTGAAATCGTTGCTGCAATAAATGGATTTGTATATGCGCCGGGTGGCAAGTGGTGCCGTCTTGCAGAAACCACTAGTCGTCATTACCGTTACCGTTTTTATGTTCCTGTAACCAAAGAATTTTAGATTTATCGTAAATAAAGTAAGGCAAAATTATGTTGCCTTTCCAAACTCTACACCCGACACTTGATCACTGTAAGTGTATTTGCTTCTCATGGATTGGATGAGAAGTTCCTGAGCTTCAAATTCGACAATTTTGTATATTGACGAAGAAATTCAGATGGAAATGCGCACATCGCAGAGGATTACTTTTTTTAAAAAATTGGCTTTGACTTTACTTTGCTCCATTACCCATTGAGCAAATTGCCGGCGCTTTGCATGGTCTGCTGGTTGAAGCTCCTGATTAAGCTGAATTTTTTACGCATGAAGTTGAAGGTTTGCTTTCAAAATTAGCTGCATAGTTGTCGGAGATACTCTCGTTTACAACAGAGATGTTTTCAAGTGTGTGTTAGCACACAGAAGGCCTACTGTTCATAACCGACTCATTTTTCTAAAAATGTTTGACTACTCTTTAAATACTTGACACATTTATTTCAGTTTCCCGACCTTGCGAACTTTTCGAATTTTTGTAATAGGTTTCTCGAATTATAACACTTTGTTCTTTAGTAAAGCTCTCAATTATTAATAATCGGAATAAACTTTTTTTACAGCCGGGTGTCTGCCGGTAAGGATACTACTTTATTTGTTTATAACTTTTGATTAAATGAAAGAAATAGGATCTTATATTGATAAATGTTTTATTTAATGTCAGCAATTATGTATAGAACACAGTATCAGATAAATGTACGCCTTTGTTAGCCTTACAAATGCGAGCCCTTTTGAGATAATTTTTCATTACATTCTCACACGTTTCACGCGGACTTTCTTTAATTTTATCACGAATTTTTGTTAAAGTTGCTCTAGGGGTTCTGGTTTGTTTACATAAACCTTGCTTTTCAGATATCCCCATAAAAAGAAGTCCGGAGCAATAAAATCATCAGGCGACCGTAGAGGCCAATCAACATCACCATTCTTTGAAATAACTTGTTGTGGAAAGAGGTCTTGTAGTAATTTCATTGTAATACTGGCTGTATGCAATGTGGCCCCGACTTGTTGAAATCAGATGTAAGTCAAGGCCAAAGAATGCAGTTGTGGCGGTAAAAATTTTTCAATTATATCACGATATCGCTCTCCATTGACCGTTACCGTTACGCCGTTTTCAATTTCAAAGAAGTAATGTCCAATGAATCCTCCTATACAAATTGCACACTAGGCTGTAACTTTTAATGGATACGTTACTTTCTCATCGTCAAAGTAATCGATGATTTATTTTGATAAAATGTTTTAACGATTAAAAGTCAGTGATTTACCCAATATTTTTTCATCATAAATTTGCCACGTCTCTACTTCGCGACTGCCAAATATTAACTGTCAATGTTTTCCAAAATGCCGGCAAAACCCTGTATTAGAGTTGCCGCTTGAAAATAAAATGACACTTAATTAAAAAAAAGCATTCTGACTGTGACACCGTTAATAACCAAGAATGACAGAAGATGACCCAAAAGTTTCTCACAATTTTTCTCAAAATTGCTTTGCAAAAAAACTTTATGTTCGAAAATGTATGATGAATATTTTCCTCTTTAGGGTCTTATGTACACTTCTTATTGCATACCTAGATATACAAGATTCCCCATAGCTAGATATAACAGTTTTACTGGTTTTTGTTAAATGTCAAAAATTCAAAGCCTTAGGCATAAAAGAGTTTAATTTACATAAAATAATAGAGTATCAAAAAAAAAAAAATTATTATAATGAAAAAATTTCTGAGAGATGAAAATCGAGTTGGGTCAGTAGAAAAAATTTGTTTCTTATTTAAATTAACTTATTTAAATAAAAAAATTTTAATTATATTTACAACAATATTATTTCAATGAAGAAACCAAAATCAATTGCTGATCGTCGTTAACAAAAAGGCAAAGAACAGCTTCAAAATGAGCAAAAAATTTCTTAATAGTATTATTATAGTATTATTTTTAGCAATAATTTAAAAAACTAATACATAATATTAGTATGCTTACGATTGTAGGTTACAGAGGCCTAATGTTTCCATAAGTAATTAATTAATGTTACGGCTGTAAAATTGCACAAAAGTTTTTTTTATTACAATCTCATAAAGTTGCAGCTCAAATAATCACATTTTTTTTATACGTAAATGTTTATAATCATGCTTAGGAGGATAAAAATAAACAAACAAAATCAACAAATAGATGAAAAAATTTTATATATGTAAGTACGAATGAGGAGTGTGTTAATGCTTTTTAAAATAATTTACACAAGCATATTTATATTAAAGCTTTTATGGCATTTTAACATACTTATACGCATTAAGATCCTTTGTATTAACTACACAACACAAACATCACATACATACGTATATGAGCAATAACATATGTACATACATTTGTCGTTTTAAGCGTGTATGATAATAAAAAACTTAGATATTATCTTACAAACACCTCAGCATTTTCCAATGAGGCCTGTGTAAGTGGTTTTAATAGATTTAATACATATGTACACTCATTCACAGACATTATCCTTATTTTAATAATATTATTACTTTTTGGTGTGAGAGTGTTTTTTTTTTTTTATCTTTTTGAACTTTCAAAAAACAAATAGTAATGACATATTTGGCGTTATCGAATTTTTAACGCGCTCCACTACGTCATTGTTTTGTAATTTTTGTGGTTTTCGTTCATTGAAAAATGATTACAAAAGAAAATTTTTATATTTAAATAAGATATTTAATTTATAAATAATGTTTTTTTAAAAATTAACAATTTATATAAAAATTTTTAAAATTATTTTGTTGTTAAATAACACATATTTTCGAACTCGAATCCCTAATAAAGTAAAGATTGAAGTTGACGGCATTAATGCAATAACTTTCTGGCAACCCTTAAACAAAAGCTTGGCAGCTGGCAGTTTAGGATTAGTAAAGATTGAGGAATATTCATAAGCTAAGCGTATTTATAAAATCAAACCAACCAACCTACCAAGCTTTACGTAATAGAAAATTTATATTCCAGGGGTGGAAAACACTCTCTTTTAATACTATTTGATTTAGGAAGATAAAATAGTAAATTTCAAAAATAAATTTATTACCCTGATTTTTTGAGTTTGAAACTTTAAATATGTAGCTTTTCCTCTTTTAAGACATTTCATCCAAAAAGTCCCTTGACTTTTCCTCCCTCTGAAAAAAAGATAATATCATGGCAAAAGGTCATTCAGCCCGCGCCCCCTTGGAAACAAAGTAGGAATCAAAGATAAAAATGTTTCCCACCATTATACCAAATGCACGGATGGTGTTGTTTCTAGGCAATGACAGCCCCATTATTATAAGAACTGCTACAGAAGCCCAATCATCTACTAAGCTGAAACAACAACCGATTAACGAAACAAAATAACAAAAGACTGTAAAAACTTTTGACATACGAAAAGGAACGCACATAGTGCAATGGAATGTCGAAGTATTTGTGAAGCGGCAAGGCTTTTACAACTATTAAACAACTGCGATAAATCGTGTAAGTGGATATGAATTGTGGAAGCCATATGCTTCTAAGAAGGAATAGTAATTTTTAATAAAAATCTACATTTACATTCCGCCAAAGGCAAATTGAAACAATAAGCAAAGCTTAATGGTCATGTACAGTTCAAAGTATAAAGAGTTTGTTGAACTTGTTACTAAGCATCCAGCAGCGGATGTATATGTTACTAGTAAAAAATCAACATTAAAGTACATTTCCATCTTGGTGTCGTTGTTAATTTCTACTTTTGTGGTTGGAAATCCACATTATGATTTTCAAACAAAAAACTTTTTCCACGTGTCAATGCATTATGAGCTGGAGACCTTATTGGACCATACTTTTTATAAATAAGGCTTGTTAAGCAGATATTGTCACTGGTGTTCCATAGCTCAACATGATGACAGAGTAATTAATGGCATGATTATGTCATATGATTACGGATTATGGTTTAAGCAAATCATCAATACAATGTGGTCAATGCATTAGACATTTTCTGATCGTTTTATTGATTTGAATTGTCCACAATTTTTTTTTTTTTTTTGCATTGTATTATTTAAAGTCATAAATCTATATGCCAACTATCTCGGAATCATTCCTGCATTCAAAAAAGGAATTCCATACTGCTTTAATAAAATTAAGGCATATTTTTGTCATGGAAGCTTTTGACAAAAAAATGCGTATATGCCAACAAAGTTGTAAAGGTCAGTTTCCTAATGTATTATTCTATGCGTGACCTCATTTTGTGCTATTTGATCATTCAATAAAAAATTCTAAATAAGGAAATTACTTTTTCTTTATAACATACATTTACCGTTTATTTTGGGGACACCCTACCTAAACAAACCTGCGTACGTTGAAGTATGAGTTTTCGTTTTTAATAATGTAAAAGATGAACTTAAATCAATGCTTAATCAAACCAATTTTGGTATTATTTTTTACACTAAAGCACATTAATCTTTGAACTGTTGACGGAACTTTATTTAATGAGACTTAATAGTTTTGCTGTGTTAAGAATTCCAAGTTTCCAAGGATAAACTAAAAGTTGAATAGTAAGACCGACGGAGAAAGCTTCATATATGTAGATACTTTGTTGTGTTACAAACGCAAGGACAATCGTATAAATACCCTTATATATCTCTGTATACTCTGTCTAAACTTTTGTTTGGGGTGGGTACAAAAAGGCATACTTTAACTTGTTTTTGTTGTTGCGGTATTTTATTGTAATATAATAATTTTATTACAATATGTAAATGGTTTTTATATACTCATCTAATTAAGCGTGTTTTTACGACACTTTTATTTTGTTGTTATTTTTTTCAAAAGTCAAAAGTAAAGTAGGAATCAAAGATTAAGAAGTTTTAGTGGATGACTGAGTAGAGGGAAAAGATAACATCATCATATGCTTTTAATATTTTTTTAATGTATAGTGAGAGTCTATTTCGTCACATTTGTTTAAAAAATGACTGTTTTAAATGGGATTGGAATATTTTTTAAGTCTATTAAAATTAAAAAAGTCATAAAGAGAGCTTCGCAAGCATGTTTAAATACAACTTCGTGTTAACCTTTCAAAAAATTGTTTTAAATAGCCTTAAAAAAAGCATATTTCATACTTTGACTCACTTTATTGTTTATACTTCTTTGTTAATTAATATCTTGTGAATTTTTTTTTCAGTCCTAATAAGGCGGGTTTGTTTACTAACATCTAGTTCGCATTGGCCTATCAGTTTAAACGATGCGTGGAAAAGAATTAGACTTTGGAACCTTGCCTTTGTCATTGTCCTGCGTGTGTTAGATATAAAAACTTTAACATGGATGCTGTGTCTTATTCGGAATGCCTGAGAAATTATAAGTGGAAATTCCTAAGGATCTACATTGTAGGGACTGGCTTCTTGACCAACTCGATATATTGACGAAATCGGGATTTTGGCCTTTATTAGGGAATTTCGTTCCTTTAAAGCGCACAACATTTTTCAAAATTGGGTATGCGTGTATAGTATACCTATCACTAGTTTGGGCTTTTAGCGCCCCCTTTTCAAACCTAACGTTTATCGTTTACATGTAGAAAAGTAGTATTAACAAAAAATATTTTAAATTTGTTTATAAGTTAAAAATTCATCTCAAAATTAAACTCAATATATTGATACGATTTTTAAGAGAACACAGAAATATATGTTTTTATAATCTCATAAAATAATAAACTGATTTTCTTTAATCAATTTTAAAATATGAATATCTAAGTGCTTGATAACATTTGCATATGGATATTTCCATGAATATGTCAACCACGACTGTAAAAATAAAAACTTTTGAAAGTTTTTGAATATAAGTTTATTGACAAAAAAAAAAAAAAACACTCAAATTTTACTATGCGTAGGTATTAGGAGCTTATTAAACTATTTTAAGAGCAATAATAAGAGTTTAATCTGATTATCTCTTTGCCTTATTTTAAAGAAGTGCAATAAAATTTTTTTAGGGACTAAATTGTAAAAATAAATTGTTATTGTAAATATGCTTTAAAATTAAGTTAACAACAACAATTAACAAGATCCATAAGAAAAAATAAAATATACAGTTCAAATAGCGGTTTTTTTTTTATTTCCCTTGGATGTTATTTTAATGTCACGTACGTAGTGCCCAAAAATTATTTGTCTCCGTCATTCGTATTTTAACAGTCGCAAGAGCACCTAATTTAGAATTTAACTTTTTTTCTTAACATAATATAAATTTTATTACCTAAGAATGCTATTAGAGAACGTACGACATGTCACGAACGATATTTAATTGAATTTATTATAAAATCATTTAAAGATTGTTTTCAATTTAAATGAAAAATATTTGGTTAAGTGTAAGAAATTAAAAAAAAGAAAAAATACCTCCCAACATTCGCAGATTTTTTCATATTTTCATATATACATACTTCAAAATCACTTCTGTTTTATGTCACGTACAATATATTATTAATTTTCTGGATATTTTACACAACAATGATTTAAATATAATTAATTTTTTTTAAATAAATTACCGTTTGAATGGAGCATAGAGATCTAATTTTGATTCAGTTACTCTTACTTTTGCAAAAACTACTCCACTTTATAGGAGTACAAATGTCACGAACGATGACATGGAAATGCCCATATGTAGCTACATAAGCATATCAGACATGGGGATACACTGTTGGGACCATGACTTGTTTCAAAACAAAAACTAACAAATAATAAAACAAAAAGAACTCAAACATTTTAATTAAAAAAAAAACAATTTTAAAATCTGCTCATACATTGCATTAAAACAAAAATAATAAAAACATTATTCAGTGGACGCATTACTTATATTAAGTAAGTGTAAAGTTCGTAGTTAAAGATTTTATATGTATTGCAAAATGTATGTCCAACAAAGATTTTAAATTTTTTATTTGAAATTTAAATAAAATTATTTAATGCAGCCTGTCAAATTTATTCATCAGGTAGTGTTGTTTCGTCAGTTGATTAGTTTTTCCTTCAAAACCTATAAATAAAAAAAAACAATTCTCTCTCTACTCTTATTTGTTTCAAATGTCAAACGGCATATACGAAACATAAACACAAAATTATTTTCGAACTGCAATTATATAACTAACGAACTGCAATATAAATAAATATGCTTTGGCGGCCTGTATACAATTTGTGACATTTCTCTATCTAGGCTCTTTAAGCCATTTACGTTTACCATACCTGGTATGTACATATGTTTGAATGTATGAAAGAACATATGTACATACGTTGTTTATATTAAAAGGTAAACCATAAAAACCATAAACCACAAACATACATACATTAAGCTTTTCAAACTAATTTAAATGTTGATACTTGAAACAAGTACATTAGTAAAGTAAATAAATAAAGATACCGAACTCATCCATTTGCACTTACACTTACACAAACACACAACATAATCTTTTTTATCCTTCTTATGAACATCTGTATACAAACTAACAAATACATATGTTAATATTTATATTTTGTAATTGACATTCAGCTGTCAGGTGTATTAAAAAATGACTCAAATTAAAAAGTATTAAGTGTTAAATGAGATATTGAACTTTTCATTTTATTTTTTAGTAAAAGGATAACAAATTTTATATTGAAATATTGTCAGTTACAAATTGCCTATAAGTGAAGCGTAATTTTGAAATTGTCTAACCAAATGTATGTTTACAGAATTGTGTTTAATAAAAACGTATGTTCCTGTAAAATAAAATATAGTGAAGCATGTTTGTAAGGGCAGATTATAAAGGTTTAACTTACAAATTAGCTTACGGAAGGAATGAAATTTTGTATGACGAGTTCCTGTTTGGAAGCATTACCTTTTAAGGACAAAATGCGAGTTTTTTTTAAAGCCTATGCAACATAAGTAAATTAAAGATTTACCGCATAAAGTGTTTCTAATTTTCTCCCTGTCAAACCTTCATTGTTGAAAGGAAAGAATGGATGCACTTGTAATTGAAAAATTTTTAAATTTTTTTTGTTTGCTTTCTTTAGCGCATAAATTTTTGCTTCTATTTTAAAATTGTATATTGGTACTTCAGGGAACTCGACTTTGTTTAACTGGGTGACAAGTCCTAGGTTAACTTGAATCTCGTGTATGTTGTATGTTGCTCTCTTTCGGTGGAATACTGAAAGCGCGTAATAACACCGACGAAGTAAAATAATTTAAAATGAGTCACACAAAATAGTTTTAGATCATAGATGCCCAAAAAAATTTTGCAACCGTATTGCCGGGAGAATTTTAAAGTGCAGTACTATGAAAAAGTAACCTCACAAATTCTTATCAAAATTTAGTCACAAAAATTTGTTTTGGTCTTTAAAATGTAAAATAATGCAGTTCACACTGAATTTGCTATTTTTTAGTTAAAGGAAAATATAAGCGTAACGATTTTCATTAAAATTTAATACAAGAAATTAGTTTGGGTGTAAAAATCTAATAAAATTGCAGTTAACACTGAATTTATTATTTTTTTACTTCTTAAAATGTAAAATTTTTTAAAAATTTTGCAGTTTAAAATTTTATTTTTTAAAAACAAAAAATATTTTTCTATTCCATCATAATTTTTTTCCCACTGTGTTAAAAATATCCGCTAAACATGTGCATTTGTCGCCGTTTCATGGACTACTAAAAACAATTGTTTGATGAAATGGGCATCTTTGCTTTAGACTCTACGCGTAAGCAATACAAAATGGAGTTATAATATCACGTTCAACGAAACACACAGCATTTTAACACCCACTATTTAAAATCTTAATTTGAATAGTTAAAATGTTAATTAAAATGAAGACGCTAAAACAATGTAATTTATTTAAAAAGTGTTATTTGTTTGAGATTTTTAAACTAAGCATCCAAAATTTTCATTTGTACCTAATACTAAGAAATTATGATAATCTGTTATCCAATGGAAACAAAAAGGGTTTTCTAAAATAAGCACTTCAATGATGCAATAGAATATTGTAAAATAAACTGTGTATGAGACAGTTAGTTCGCTCTATTACTCACTATTAGTGATACTACTAAAACATGCAAAAAGATTTGCATCAGTTGAGTTTTATAATTACTTTTTTGCATCGGAAGTGAACAAATCAAAACAACTTTCTCTATCTTTTTCATCAGTGCTAATAAAATTAATTTCTATTGCGTGTTTTTTAAAGAAAAAAACATTTTTTTCTGATTGTTTTACAATGGATATTTAAGTTGAAGGTGTTTACCGTTGTTATTATGTATTTAATAATTTTTTAAGCAAAACATATTTTGCGAAAAGCGGTTTTACGACAAATCAATTTTCGCGTATATTTTTTACGACTTTTTTTTCCCCTTAAGGTATTATAGGTCACTGGTTCATATCCGATTCGAAGGACCATGTAATTTTGTGTGTTTGGGGCACACACAAAATGTTAAATAATCTCCTGTAGATGCTAGGGAAAACAAATGGGTAAACAAATGGGTAATACCTACAGGTGGATTATAAATTGTATTTACTCAAAGGGGTAAATACAATTTTAAGGTGTTTGGGACGGGAAGAAATACAATAAAAATTCGTTATTATTTGTCTTTTCAATTAACTATTTATTTATAAATATTCACCTTAACGGGTTGAATGCTGCACCAAGTTAGAAGGAGTTGTTCGCACTGGTTGTTAAAAAGAAGAAGTGAATAAACTGGATTTTTAATGACAAGTACAAACATCGGTTTTAAGGAAAACCAAAGGTTGTTACTGAAATCCATTTGGAATTTTCCAAATGAACGTATACCAGTGTGGACAACTTTACATTAATTTACGATATTTAAATATGTTTAATAAATGGTAAGTATTCAAGGGTAAGTATAATTCACGGGTAAGTATAATTCAAGGGTAAGTATAATTTAAGGGTAAGTATAATTCAAGGGTAAATATATTTCAATATAATTAGTATAAAATATATATATATTTAAGTGAAAGTTTATCCATAAAACTTAACAACTTAACAAAAAAAAATATGTATTTGTTCAAACACAAATTTGGACAACTATGTTGCCGTCTTGTGGCGCTTTCAAGTAACATATCAAAATGTTACTCTATATCTGTATTTTTTTTTAAAAAGAATTTATCTGCTTTTGTTTGCGAATGTGCATGGTACAGAGGGTCTTCGTCTCTACGACTAGATTCGTAGCACATACATATTTTCCGCATATTTTATTTAGATTTTAAAAAGTAGCAGGCTCGTTCAACAGATGAAAAGGAGCTTCTTGCATAGAAAAAACTATATGTTCAGCAGCACTTTAGGACACGATTAGTTTAAATTGTCGACAAAGCTCAAAGTGGCACATCCAATGACGGAAACATTGTAAGAACTTTTTTTGAATTCAGCTATATCAGCTATATTAACTGGCTTAGATCAAGCAGTTATTGATCGGTGTCATCATCTTTTGCAATGTCTTTTGTCGGGATACAAAATTAATAGTGTAGAGTTAAGAGATTACTCGTTAGGAACCGCGCGAGTGCTTATTAGTACTTATCCATGGTATAATTTGCCTGCTTCACTTCATGTTAATTCATGGATCGGAAAAAGTTGATCACTGTATAGTTTCCTTAGGCGAGCTTTTTGAAGAAGCCGCTGAATCTCGTAATAAATTATTTAAGCAATTCAGACGACACACGAAAAATGTATTGTATTGTCACTAACACTGATTTTTGGGATAAACTTCTTCTAAATTTCGACCCGTTGATTTATTCTTTACGTAAACTTCCACAAAAGAAGAAGTCTATACTATCACCTGAGGCTTTGCGTATGTTAAGTTAAGTTCTATAATTAATAACTAACATTTTTGGTAAATAAATTATTATAATTATATTTACAGACTTTTTTAAATCTTATTTTACCCTAATTGGCCCATAAATATCGTAAACATAAATATTCATATTAATTTTGATGACTATAGCTAAGTAAACCACGTATGACCGCCTTCCTTAGAAACTTGAACCACTGCGTAGCGGTAAGAGAAAAGAAAGATTCTTTTTTGAATGAAACTGCAAATTATTCAGTCAACGAAGTGTGATTTTATAAATTCATTTATATTTTGAATTCAATTAAAATAAGAATGGTTTTATTATGAATTAGGAATTGCTAAGTGCATTCATTTCATCTAAAAAATTAGGTATAAGGACTTGAATGAATTTAGCTGTGCTGTAGCTGAAGCTTAAAGAAAATGAAAATCTCAAAATAACTGAAACCCAAGATTTTGCAGCTTATTAATCCATGTACTCAATGAATTAATTAAAAATTTTATTGAATTGTTTTCATGTTTAATAAAATTTATGCTCTCCTTAGTTTTTATTTAATGATGAAATTATTCATATTTAAATTCAGTTCTTATTTTAAACTTGTACCAAATATTAAAAAAAAACAGGTTTAAATAATTAATTACACCTTTGAAGCTTAGTCCGATTGAAGAGTACTTTCAATTGAGGTTTTAAAAATGAATTTCACTCTGATAATAAAAAGAAATTTTTACCGAACCATTACGGCAAGATTAAAGGCAAAAAAGCAGTTTATTTTTTTTTTAAATGGAACTATTTTTAGAAAATATCTTTTAGCATTCTTTAATGGTTAAATAAAAAATTTAAAATTTGAGCGAAAAAAAATCACGTCAGAAAGAAGAATGCTAGTATAGAAATAGGTCACTCAAAGCTGAGAACTTATTAAGCTTGTACGGGACTGTCGCATGAAATGTCATGTAGAGCACGTGAATAATTCAGTCAGACTTTAGAACACTAACAATGTCTAGAGCTTAGGCGTATTAGATAAGAGAACTTAAATAAGAACACTATGCCGAACTTAAAATATCTAAGGATTTCAAATTGAAAATCCGTCAGAAGTTATATTTTGAAGGGACTGGGTTTTTGCCCTAGTCGAAGTTTGGGATTTTGTCTAGTAGGGACATTTTTAGTCCTTTAGATCGCGTATCTCCAACTTAATTTGAGCAATAATCTTGGTCGTGAGTGATACAGCACAGATTGCGCGTTCCTGTTTTAAAATTATTTTGACGTCAACTATGTGTTTGTTGAACAAACTGTATGAGACAAAGTATTTTGTTTTTGTCACAAACTGAGCAATCTTGTTGATTTATGTAGTTGATTAATATTTTAAGGATTTTGGATATCGCTGGTATAAACGTGAGACTTCAGTACAGCCCACAAAAAAAATCTAGCAGGGTCATAGCGCACGATCTCAGTAGCCAGTACTAAGAAATGATGATTCATGCAATAGAAATTCTAAAATCACAAAAGAAAAGCACGCTTGAAAGCACGTAACGATTCGCTTGGCAATGAATTTGATTGTCTGTTTTCTGGGTGCAGAGAAAACAGTATTGGTTGTGAGCATCACAATTGTTGCCTATTGCATAGTTTACTTGTACAACCATTGTGTCTACAAAATTTTGTTTTGGAATATAAATATTGCGGAAGCACTAAAAAATTATGATTCTTGCAATATAAATCGAATAACTACAAAAGAAAAGTTCAATTGTAAGAACTTTGTTTTCTATGAATAGAATAGAAAAAGAATAGAAGAGAAAGAGAAGCAAACCAGTCCAGAGTCTCTGGCGGGAACTAAACCCTCAACCCCCAAACTAGCAGACCAGCAGATATAAATACAATGCTGCAATCAACAACTTATAGCATTGACTAATCCTTACTAGAATACCCTTTAAAAAGATTTTCACTTGTACTAATTTTTTTTAATAAGTCATAATGACAAAGTAATTGAATATTCAACAGAACTAAAACCATGATATGCTGTAAAAGGGAACAAAGTTAGTTAAAATAAAGGGATTAAAATGTCAAATCGTGATACAAGTGTTCATAAAAAAGAAATTCTTTGATATTAATATTTATGTAAAAAAAATAAATACAATTCTCATTAAATCATTTCAAAAAACACCTGGTATTACAAATAGTAACAGATGTGAACTTACCCAGCGAAAAACCCCCTTACACAATATTGAGTTGTACGTACTAAACAAGTAAGAGCACTATATTCGGTTGTGCTGAATCTTTTATACCCACCACCAATTTTGTGTACATTTAAAGCACAATATTTATTATTTGGTTAATCATTATGGAATAATCTCTTTTTAATAAAATATGTATCACTTTCTTTGTAGAGGGTGGTTAAATTTTAAGGGCCCAAGTTGAAGGTGAACTACACCTAGCCTCTAAATTTGTTTTCTGCATTTCATTTGACATTTCTCAATTTCAAACTTACTTAATTTGATCCGTAGAAAGATACGCAAATAAGCAACGCTTTTAAGTTATTCAGGTTTTTTATAAAAATGGGCGTTCAAATCAAAATGCATTTTGTGCACTAATTCTTTTGGTCAACATAATCGTTCAAATTCGTCCACAATCGGGAGAATTGTAAAAAATATTTAAATTTCTTCAAAACGGGTCTGTATAAAAAGCTAGAAAATCTGTTAATGCCTTCTTAGTTCATTGAATGGGAACCATTGCTGTTTTTTGCGATAGAGTGGCAAAAGAGCAGTAAACCTCGACTCATCATCGTGCCCAACAATTGAGCATCAACATTGTCATTGAAAATTTGGACCACCAGATAAAGGAGTGGCACCAATGGGGGGGGGGGGGGTTGCCATTTGGCCGATATTTTGTTAAATATATAATTGAACCGTACAAATATTATAATTACAAAAAGAAATAATAATAATATCCTAAATAATTTGTTTTATTTAAATTCAACATCGGTCCTTAAAATTTAACCACCCTTTATAACTTCGATATGATAAAATGTTTTCGTAAATTTAGTCTTTTAGTGAAAGTGGGTGTTAAAGTAAGCGTGTTAATAAAGTTTCTGCTAATAAATACAACTTAGATATTTCAATATAGTCCTTTATTTTCCCAAAAACTTTGTCAATAGAGAAATTACATGAATTTAAGATAAACTGTTATATGGGAGGTAGGCGTTAAAGTAGGCGTGTCACCTAAACTTTTTGGCACAACAATTACATTGATTAGAAGGATATATGTAGCAAATTTTGTCATAATAACTCTAATTTTGTCGGTCTTATGAGCTTTTAAATTTCATTAACGGTAGATAACGTGAAAAGTGGGCGTTATAGTAGGCGTGTCAAAGTTGCTTTTGCTAATGAGTACAAATTAGATATTTCCATATAGCCTTTTATTATTCCAAAATATTCATTAATAGAGAAATTATATGAATTTTAGGTAAAACGTTATATGGGAGGTGGGCTTAAAAGTGGGAGTGGCACCTTAATTTTTTGGCACAGTAATGACATTGCCTAGCGGGATATATGTAGCAAATTTTATCATCATACCTCTAATTTTGGCGGTTTTATAAGCTTTTAAATTTCATTAACGGTAGATAACGTGAAAAGTGGGCGTTATAGTAGGCGTGTCAAAGTTGCTTTTGCTAATGAGTACAAATAAGATATTTCCATATAGCCTTTTATTATTCCAAAATTTTTATTAATAGAGAAATTATATGAATTTTAGGTAAAACGTTATATGGGAGGTGGGCGTAAAAGTGGAAGTGGCACCTTAATTTTCTGAATATACGAAGCAAATTTTATCGGCATACCTCTAATTTTGTCGGTTTTATGAGCTTTTAAATTTCATTAACGGAAGATAACGTGAAAAGTGGGCGTTATAGTAGGCGTGTCAAAGTTATTTTTGCGAATGAGTACAACTTAGGTGTTTCAATATAGCCCTTTGTTATTCCAAAATCTTTATTAATAGAGAAATTATATGAATTTTAGGTAAAACGTTATATGGGAGGTGGGCGTAAAAATGGGCGTGGCTCAGTGATTTTCCGTTACAAAAAAGCGTCTCACTAAAAAGCAAAGTGTGCAAAATTTCAGAGTCGTACATCCAGTTTTGTTGCTTTTATGACGTTTTTGTTTTTAAATATACCGAAAAATACACTGTGCGGAATAAATTTTCGTAAATTTTGATCGATAACTTTTCTCCTAATGCATAGATTTAGATATTTTTCGGGGAAAAATATTGTTTTTACTCAGGAAATATATATTCGAAGTTTCATGATTCTACGTTAATGCGTTTGGACACAATTCCATTTTATTCGCTGTTTAAAGGACACGGTTTTTTCGACCTACTCTTGCTTTTCGAGCTATAAATCTCTTCCTAATATTCCGATTTAGCCCATTTTCAATACCAAACAAACCTTGTCTATAAGAAAGATTCTGGCAAAATTTGAGCCCTCTAGCTTTTTCGGTGCGACCTCTATCGTGCTTTCAACAGACGGACAGACGGACGGACATAGCTAGATCGTCATCAAATCAAACCCTGATTCAGAATATATATACTTTATGGGGTCTAAAATGGATATTTCGATCTGTTACAAACGGAATGACAAAATGAATATACCCCCACCATTTTTTTGGTGGCGGGTATAAAAACAGCTCCCCAAAATTTACAATTTGGATTTAAAGCCCATTATTTTAGCACAGCGATGTCGTTGAAGAAAAGTACTTATTACGCTTGTTAACAAGTAGGGATTTAAATAAATATATGATTTTAATAACTTAAATAACCCACTAAGTATGTTGACTTACAGAAATCGTTCAGTTTTTAAAGAGTAAAATTTCGGTTTGTTTATTCTGCTATTTGTTAGTTTGGAATTTAAAAATTAGTGATAATACAAGTTATTAAAATAAAATCTATGTATATTTTCTATGTATATACATATATATTTTTACTTACTATGAAGTTAGCCTCCCCTAATGTTAGGCTTGCACATACATATGTGCGCTGTACATACATTTTAAGTAGCATTTATATATATTTTAACTCTATGAATCCTTAGAAAAATGCACACATATGTTTGATAAAATTATCCTTGTAAAACTGTAAATTGAAAATGTTGCACTTTTGAGCAAAGTAAAAAAGTAAAACTAAAAGCTACACATCTTGTATGTTTTTAAGCTGATTGTGTGTAACCTGTTGTTTCCTACTTAGTCTGTGACAAAAAATAATAAAGAGGAAATCTAATTTTAGTTGGTTTCATTGTTAGTTGAATTTGTAGGTTACTTTTGGTTTAAACTTATTAAGTTTTCTCTCATTATCTTTGTTGCAATTTTTAAGTAGCATTTGAGGGCATACTTCAATATATATAATTACCTTGCAGTACTTAAACAAGTTTAAAGGCTTCTAGCAAAAGAATTTCAGTAATAAAAAACTTAGTGACATTAGCTGGAAATTGTAGTATAGAAAATGCGTGTTACTAAATTAAATATGCACTTCAGGTATGGAAAATTTAGTATTCAAGTAATTTTTTCTTAACTTTTCAAGAAGCTCTTCATCAGTGGTAATATAATGATTAAAGTAAAATACTTCTTTAATCGTAACCCTTTATATTTTCATAATCCCCACCTTTGGTGCCAAGGCTATGTATAGTGATTCCGTTTTAAATTTCTACAAAATATATTTCCGATTACTTTAAACATATATTTTCTGAAATATTGTGAATTGTCGACTCCATAATTAATCAATGTCCGTCTGTCTGCGTGTTGGTTAAAATCAACATACTAAAGCCACCACATGTAGCACGGATCTATGTGTGAGTGATATCAATCCTTTGCAAATACCCGGAAATGAGTTGGTATTGAAATCCAGCACAATTGCTCCATAATTTTCTGAGATATTAGCAAGTAAACAAGACACGACTGCCTCTGTTTTTGTCATAAATATTCATAATTGGCAAATTTTTAGGAAAAATAATTTGAGAAATATGTATACATATATTTTATAAATCATGATCATCTATCTATCTATATATTTAAAAGTGAAACTCTGTGTGTGTGTGTGTGTGTGTGTGTGTTAGCTATAGACTCTGAAACTGTAAAACCGATCGGGCTCAAACTTTGGTAAGTTGTTGTACACATTCCAGGGAGTGTTTATGGGTGGAAAAAAGTGGGCCGGGCCACTCCCATACAAAGTTAGTTATTAGTTTTAGCTACTTGCACTTGACCGATTTTTCTGAAACTTTGCACACATATCGAGCTGTCATGATTAAATAATTTCGTGATAAGAAAAGTGGGCGGGGCCACGCCCCTAAAAAAGTTTTAATTTTGAGGCACTTGCACAGACCGATTTTTCTGAAACTCTGCACACATATTAAGCTGTCGTGACTTTATAATTTTGTGACTAAAAAAGTGGGCAGTGCCACGCCCATTAAAAAAAGTTATAATTTTCAGCTACTTGAACTTCACCCATTTTCTGAAACTTTGCACACACATTGAACTGTGATGACTATACAGCTTCGTTATTAGAAAAGTGGGCAGTGCCGCGACCTTTAAAAAAGTTATAATTTTTAGCTTCTTGCACTTGATATTCAATTAAAATTATGAATGCATTTTTATTCATTGAGGGGCGTAGCAACGCGCGCCGGGCTTTTCTAGTTTACAATAAAAATGACTCCGTTTTTTTTTATAATAAAAAATATACCAAAGAGTATAAAAGATGTAAGTAATATAAAGTGTGGTCCAATCAAAATGCACGATGTTAATTTTGAGTCGCACCTTAACATCAAGTTTTTTGCTCTACTTAATTTAATATTTTGTGTTTAAGTGTTAGGCAAATTCAATCATGGAGAGGTACACAAGTGAGCAGGCGTTCAACTCAAAATACATTTCGTTCATTTCGTGATTTGTTTGGTAAACATAATCGACCAAATGTGATTACTTTGGGAGAACTATAAGCAAATTTTAGCAAATCGGGTTTGTAGGAAATGTGAAAACACATTTATTCTCTGGGGATATTTAAGGTCTGAGATATTCAGTTTATAAGTAGGTGCAGGGCATTTTTATTCATCAGGTTATGGCAGTTTGTAGAGAATTTTATTGTTTATGTTTTTATATATGATGTTTGACATTTGAAATAAATGAGAAAAGAAAAAGAATTATTATTTATCTGTGGACTATTACAGCTGAAGTTTATAATAAGTGAGGAGAAAAATAATCAGCTGACAAATCAAGACTACCTGATGAATAAACTCGCCTGGATATAAGTCTTCCGCGTTAATTTTTTATTCAGACCAGAATAATAGTTTGTTGCTTTTCTTTTAATTCTAGTGGATCTTCTTAGTACGGGTTGACTTGAAACATTAGACATCATGGAGCCAGCTAAATTAAAGTAATCTGAAAATATATGCTCAAAATCGGGTTGTTGATTCATTTCATTATTGTTGTTGTTGTTATTATTATTATTATTATTATTATTATTATTATTATTATTATTATTATTATCATTGTTGTTAACAATAGGTTGATCTACAGAAGGTCTACTGATATGAAAAGGAATTACATTGGCCAAATCCTGTGCCCTGTTTAAATCTCTAACTGCTTTACTTTTTTGATTATTAACCATAGATTTAAGAATTTTGTTCTGATGACGTTTAATAATTTTATCATCTGAAGTTTCAAGTAAATATAACATATTTCCCATCAATTTAATAACACGTGCAGAAATCCACTGCTTAGGTCTTCCAAATATTCTTGCCACTACATTTTCGTTTACATTAAATTTCTTAAATTCATTGGATATTTTTTCTCTTGGATTTAGTAAACGAAGCATATTTCTAGGTTGTCGACCATGGAGAAGCTCTGAGGGTGACTTCCCGTTTTCCGTAGGCGTGGATCGGTAAGTTGACAAAAAATTAATTAAGGATTCGTCTATGTTTTTCCCAGAATTTAAATGTTTTTCAGCGAAGTCTTAAAAGATCGAACAAAGCGTTCAGCCTGACCATTGGAAGCTGGATGGAATGGTGCTGTTGTAAGATGATTAACGCCATTTGAAATACAAAATTTGCGAAACTCATCTGCTGTATATTGAGGTCCATTATCAGAGACTATTACTTCAGGAAGACCTTCAATTGCAAAAATTTCTTTTAGTTTGATAATTGTATTTATTGTTGTTGTTGAATTCATTTTTAAAACATAAGGATAATGAGAAAAAGCATCAACACAAATAAACCAAGATGAATTCTGAAATGGTCCAGCGAAGTCCAAATGAATTCTTTGCCAGGGTTTTGTTGGAACATGCCAAGAACTGAATTCCTTTACAGGCATTGAAAGTACAGACGAACATGGTGAACACTTTGAAACTAGTAACTCAATTGATTTGTCTATACCTGGCCACCAACAATAACGACGTGCTTATTGTTTAGTTTTAACAATACCCCAATGACCTTCATGCAATAATTTAAATATTTTATCCTGGAAAAAATAATTACTAATCTGGTGACAATGTTCTGATTCACCAAAATTTTAAATATTATTAATATTTTTAAATTTACATACCGGAGCTATGTGTCCAATTTTACCACACCTGTGACATTTTGCATTGCGAAATTTACAGAATTCTTTCTTATGTTTTTTAAAACAACCAGAACATGATGGTAATTGATTTTCTGGTGCCAATTTCATATCTGTATTTCAAACATACATACACAGATTTGAAAAGAGTATGACATTTATTATTTAATATAGAAACAAACAACAGTTAAAAATAATTTTAAAAGTATATTATTCTGCATATGGCTAATTCCAATGAAAAATTTCACAGAATTCCTTCATTCCTTACAAAATATACAAAATATATTAAAGAAAAAAGCTTTATATATTTTTTTGTGAGACCCGAAACAATGTACATCTGCATTTTTTACATCTGACCTTTAGTTTTTTCGTTGTGTTTAAATTTCATAATAAATTACCTCGATATCCATTTATGTTATTTTTTATTTATTCTTATTTTTTCTTTTAGTATTTAATCCGATTGAACAAATGAAAAGAAATAATTTTCTTGGACAATAGGAAACTGTAATAAACTTTCAAGTTCTCTGTGAGGGTGTAATTGTTAAATTGCAACAAATAGTTTTAATTTATATAAAAATACATAAAAATCACACATACTTATTCATAGTATGTATGTATACTCGTACATACGTATAGAAGTATAGTTATGTGCAAACATTTAAATCTATATAAATTTGTACAAAATAAAGTTTTTCTATTAGAAGCTTACACGAATATGTTTGTGAGAATTTAAAAAAAAAGAGGGAGAGAAAAAATCAAAGGGAAGGACCAACAAAACTAAGATTAAAACTTTATAATACGCTTATTTGTCTTGCATGATAGAAGAAGCGGAACAAAATTTAACCGACCAACAAAGTGCAATCATTAAAGAAACAAAAACTAAATGAAACTTCATTGACTCTCTTCTGCAAAGGCACACATACAACAAAAATTCTATTATTTAACATTCAAATACACAAATTTCACCTCACAGCATTTACATTTCCTTAGTTTTGCACAATAGTGACTAAATAGTCACTATTTTTAATCCAAATTATGTTGTTAAGTAGAACGTGTTTATAAAAGGGTGGCCCATTTAAAAATTAAATTTATAGATTCAATAATACAAAAATTTTTCTAAATTTATTTATTTTTTGTGAACTATAATGGTTCCAGTTAGAAATGAAATTATTATTTTATTCATATGTTAGCCGCGGCTGGCCTCACAGTATTTACCCCATTCGATCAGACAATTTTTCGAGTACTTCTTCGAGTGTATGAGGTTGTATCTCATTAATTTCATCACGAATGTTGGCCTTCAAATGCTCAATTGTCTCTGGTTTGCCGACATAACACTTTAAGGTGCCATACAGATAATAGTCTAACAAATCATAGCTTCTTGGTGGCCATTGCCATTTCGGTTAATTAAAAGGAAATTAAGTGTTGTACTCAATAAATCAGTTGTGTTATGAGATGTGTGCCAACTTAAACCATCCTGGTGAAACTAAAAATCGTTCATATCAGTACCATGAAGATCGGATACAAAGAAATCGATTATCGAGGTGCGATATGTGTCTCCATTGACTGTAATGTTTGCGCCGTTTTAATTTTCAAATAAATATGGGACAATAAAGCTTCCGCTCTGAAAGCTGCACCAAACAGCCATTCGTAATTGATGCATTGGCTTCTGTGAGACTACGTTTGGGTTTTCTGAGCCTCAATATGACAATTTTGATTATTTAACTACCCTGGCACACACTCTAACTTGATTTATTTGACACATTTTTGTACAACATCTATAAAATAAGCTTTTATTTAAACTGCAAAATTTCTTAAAGAATACGTCAGTTAACTCTTTAAATAAAAAAACTTATTTCGCCAGTCTGTGTTTTTTTAATCTAAAATTTGCTTCCGACTCTAAAGTAGTGTTTTACAGAATCTTTCAAATAACATCTGTTTAGGAATCATGGCATCAAGCTAAATCTTTTATTTTTAAAATTATTAATTTCTAATGGTCAAAAAATTTTATATTGAAAAATTTTTGTTATTACATTTTGTAACTTTTGACCCATTGAAATCAGATTAAGAAAATTTTATTATTCCGACTATGAACTTAAAATACAATTTTGTGCAGTATTTAATTTAAGAAAAAAAATACATAATGGATTCTGAAACTAAAAGAGAAATTAGATGCACTTGCCGAAATTTTATTAAATTACTAATACTTACTTATGTCAACTACGAAAACGTTTGCAAAATTTTTTTTTTTAACTTAAAAAAAAAACACAAATTTTTTTTCTTTAAGAAATAGTTTTACTAATAAAAAATGTGTATTTTTAAATAGATTTTGTAATTTTTAAATTTCTTTTTCATCGCTAAAAATTCGATTTAAAATAATGTCTATTAAAAGATGTTGTTTACTAAAACAGTCAACCGTAAGTTTGTGGCATTTTACCAGGATCTCCTAATTGCGAGTTTGTAAATAACAAGGCAAATTATAAATGCTTACAGCTACATATAAAAGAGTAATTTGGAAATATAGAAGGAACCACAAGGAAGAATAAATGTTTTGGATATATTTAACAGTAACATTTCCTGTATTAATGTAATTTAGTTTTCTTTAACATAAAAATTGTTTGTAGGGCAAGTCCTTTGTAAATATTTGTATGAGCTTGTCAAATGAAGCGTATTAAGTCAAACTTTTAATTGACCAATAACTTTATGCATGGGCTATGTGTTTGTATAAAAGACAATCCGAAAAGTGATCTAGAATTTGTTAATGCAAAAAATAAATCTTGGAACAAAATGTTGACCACCACATTAACATTATATGAATATGTATGTATGTAATTTATATTTTCTACAGAACTCACATAGAAAAAAATTTATTTCTTTATAAATTTAAGTTGTATTCTTATAATTAATTTAAATAATAATAAATATTTTCGAAGTACTTAGAAGTCCCCGTCACACAGAGGAGTATTTGGCCTGAAAATCTGGCCAAAATTATTAAACGTGTTTTTTGAATTAAAAGTTCTAGTTTTTTGATAGTTTTAGGTGTAGTATGATATAAGAAATCTAGTGGCAAATTTTGAAAAAATTACACTGCGCAACAAAAGTACACTGCTCAAAAAAATTTTTTTTGTCTCTCCTAGAAATAAAAGTATATGGACTATGTGGATTTTGATGCCCTTAATTTTAATCTGTTTCCCTTTTTTTCTAGTACGTAAGGATTTGATTTTAAAGGCGTAGCATATTTCACTCCTTAAATCGTTTGGTTGCCTAATATATTTTGTCATAACTTGTAAACGGGTTCTCCGCTTATAATAGCAAGAAGATCAGAAGTTGCACCGGAAAATTCTGCTTAAACTAACACAACATATTTTGTTTCTATCTATTACTATTTCGGAGTTATTAAAAATTTAATGGCGAAAAAAAATATTTTTCCTGCAAAATTCGTCAAAATTTTGGTTTTTAAAAATGCAATAAAAAAAATTAAAGAACCAAAAAGTTTAAATTTTTAAGATTTTTCCAAAAGCCACATTCCTAAGGAATAAAAGTTGGTATAAATAGTAAAACTAAATTAACAAGTGTTGATTTTAAAGGTTTAAACTCATACTTAACAGACTGTATGTATGTACATGCATACATATTATGATTTACGGTATAATTCTTAAAAAAAATTTTTTAAATTGTGAGGCTCTTATGAAACAGTATTTTTTTTTTTATGTAAAAAGGTTTTTTTATATTTATTTTATATTATTTAATACTTAATATATAGAAAAGTTAAACTAATAAAAATTTTTAATAATTATTATGTCGTATGTATATCGTTATTAGCTGCATCATCGGTGTCAGGAAGAAGAAGTGTGATGGTTTCTGATGAAAAAGCTTTTTTATTAATCTGTTCTCTTTGCGTACTGCAGCTTATAAAAGAGTCACTGCTCAGAAATAACCTATTCAAGACATCTCGATTTGTATCGCTTCTGCTGAATTTCCTCGAATAATTCATACGATATAATCGTAAGCGCTTATTTCTGGCCTCGGCAGCTTATTCTGACAATTAGATGGTAGCCTGATACCAGGGTGCCCATGTATTTTTCATGTACCTATATTTATTTTTTGTAAACTTATTTTTGTGATAAATGCTTTTAATAATTATTCTTATTAGGTACGGTATATATTTTTTGTAACATATAATGTTTTGCAGAGCAGGTATATAAAAATATTCTTTATGGGGATGTGAGGGACATTCCCTTATAACTATTATGGGATAATAAAGAATTTTTAAAATGTATAAAGGCGGGTATTAACATTGTAAAGTGTTAAAAGTGATGTGAATAACAGTTAAAATATAATTCGAAATACATAAAAGTTTATGACGATATAAATGTATAAGAAAAAGTGACTGATGAGCAAAAATAGAACAAATATGAAAATTTAAAAAAATCGTCAAAAATAATGGCGCAAACTTGCGCAAACTTTTTTTCTTGCTTCTAAAATTAGAGATTTCAAATTTTATTGCGATATCAAACATAATTCGTAGAGATGTTAACCTCACTTTCAAACACCTCTTCCTTTTCCTTTTTTGCAAAAAAAAAGCGTATATTTTTTTTTGTTTTTAGCTTTTGAACGAATTTTTTCAACATGAATATTTAACATATTTGAAATTTTTTTCTTCTTTTTTAAATAACTTATGATCAAAGCTTTCAGCAAGAAAAAAATTACTGTTAAACCTTGTTGTTGTTATTGTTTGGCCACAAAAAAATATAATATAAACATCCAGAAGCCGAAAAAAACATTTAAATCTCATATAATTTTCCTCACTTTTCTGACTTTAGCAGGGTCTCAGAGCTACAAATCACAACTAAAAGTCTTCAATAATGTAAAATATTGTTGTCTGTCGAGCTGCGTACTTAGTTTTTAAAATTTCTTAAAATTCAGTTTTGCCTTTTTGGCCAGCTTTTTAGGCCAAATACTCCTCTGTGCGTCAGTTGAAAAAAGTATATTGATAAATGAAATTGAAAAAACAAATATGTTTTGTAAAGAGTGGAACCCACAGCGCAGGCACTGTATAAAAATAGAGATTTGCAAGATTGACTTCAATTGAAACGAAATTGAACATTATAGGGAACTTGCTTCCGCCCTAATTATTCTTTATCCTGTTTATTGTACTTACTTTTATAAAACAACTTTTTATATTAATATCTTTAAAATCTTATCGCTTATTTTAAATATTTATTTAATTTTTTTTAAATTTTTATTTAGTTTTTTACACGTTAAACTTTTCAATAATAAAAATTTATTTTACAAGAAGAAAAACAGTTGAAAACAAATTACGAAAACAGGTATCATAGCTTGATTGCATTGTAATTATACTTTTGCCTCAGTTATTATTTAATGGTTATTTGTAACTTTTAATGGCTTCTTCTAGATTTCATACTATTTTTCTCATAATAGTTTTTTAAATCATACTATTTTTAAACAAAAGTTGAATGATAAGACTAAAACAAATGCTTATTAAACGTGACGAAACAAATGATAAAACATAACTAAAGTAACTACAACTTGTTTTTGATTACCAAATATAAAAAATATAATCAGATCGCCATGATCATGTCGTAACCATAGTTTTTATTTGCGTGTAGAAATTTGTTTTTGTTGAAATGAACTTTAAATTTCATCCGTTGTCATAATATGATAATAGCATAAAACTTTAAATACACATACAAATTGTAACGTGCAACCATTACATATTTTAACCACAATTATATAATTCAATCATAGTTTATTGCTCTTAAATTATGATTACCAAAATCATGTTTTTTTTTTTGCGTGTATTATATGCAAAATGTAATTAAAAATGTACGTGCAGGTTTTTTTTATATATGTCTGTTAAAAATAAATGTGTGACCTTTTTCGGGAAAAGGGGCCTAGTGTGTGAAAATGAAGTTTTAAGAAAAACGCATTTAAAGTTTCATATCGCATTATCACTGTGAACACACCTTTAGTTGAAAGATAAGATTTGGTATGGGTAGTTATGATTCGGTGCCGACATTGGTGACGTCATGCCTATGTGATGACTTATTTTTTTTCGCTTTTAGTGTGACAATATCTTTGCTATTGGTTTGTTAATGTTTTTCTCATTTTTATCGATTTTCCCAAGTTCGTTTTTTACGTTTTTCTGGAGTCCATAAATTTTTATCAGAAATATAACTCATATATGTTTAATAGTTTTTTAAGCTTAAGGTCCTTTTAATAATAAAAAATCTTTTCGTTTTGTTTTATATTATTTGATCAATATTTCGTTACTTCTTTGTGTAGCATCATCAGGATAAACGTTTTTTTATTATATATGAGTCTTCGTTGGTTTTGTGTCTTGATATTTGTTATTTTTTAAATAAATTTATAGTTTGATTAACAAAATTGAAAATAACAAAATTAAAATAAATGTTATTTTCAATTTTTTTTTAATAATATAAATTTTAATTAATTTTTTCTGTTTAACATGCAGCTTCGCTACTTTATATGATACTCTGCATTCAAGATATTTAAAAGCTTAAACAAAAAAACAGAACATGAATTTATTGTTCACAAAAATAAGATACACTGTTTTTGCTTATTACTATTTTTGTTTTAATATAAATGTTTTTAAAATAATTTTTCACCTGTCCTCTACGTGTGAATCTCATTGCACTCGTTTCAATCTGTTTGACTTTGCAGAAAGAAGCAATTCATTTGCTAAACAAAGTAAATTTCTGAAGTTAATATTATTCTAAATTTTCTTTCGTATACATTTGTTGTAGTTTTTTTTTATAAATAAATAAAAGTATAAAATTTGATAAATGGGATTTAAAGTTTGTCACTATTCACCACATACCATCTCGTTGACTAAATAGTTTTGTGCAAACTTTGTTTAAGCTTAAGTTCGTGCAACATTTGTAAACAAAAAAAAAAAAAAAAAAAACAAACATAAATTTTACTTTGCAACAAGTGCACTTAATACTCCCACATGACTATTTGAGCAGGTGAATGTAAACGAACAAAAGGGTAGTTTCTTTTAAGAAGCGGATATATTTAAATTATAAATTTTAAAATAAAAGAAATTTAGTCTTTTTGATATACATAAATATATATTTGCCGCGTCATTGAATATGATAATGCTAATATTTTGCGAGTAAGTACTTTGATTTCCGCAAATTAATTCTACAACTTGCATACTTTGTTTCGTTACATTTCCACATCCTGAATATTTTAAATGAGTAGTAATTGAAAAAATTTTGCCAAGTTAATTTTCTATCCTAGAAAAAAAACCCTTTTAATATACGTATACGTAAAAATCGGTGTGTCTTTGTACTGAGAGAGCTTTTGCTTAAAATATTTAGTATATATTTGAAATTTTTTAAAATCATTTCGTTATACTGCACATCAAGGTTATAATAACTCCAACATAAACCCACAGAACTCAAAGCTTAGCTATAGAAAATATTGTATACGTACCTTTAAACATATACAGCTTCTTAGCTAAGATGATGTCAAAGATTTAAGTGAGTGTCTTTGTAAGACGCGGCATGCCAGAGAACACTCACGGTAATAGGAAAATAAGTTTGGTATTATATCAGCAGCATTTGCTTCATTCTATTAAGAACTAACAAGACATCGACTTGAAAATTAGACTAGAAGGTTTGACAAGTTTTTGTAAAGAAATGTTATTAAATGTATAACAAAATATGAAATAGAAACTAAAGAAATAAATTAGAGTCTAGACTATAGTTTAGTGAATAGAATATACTAGATTCTGGTTTAGCAACTAGGCTTTATGACACCACTTTACAGAAGTAAATATTCGCATTATTGGTCTTAAACTTTACAAGGTTTAAAATAAGATATAAATTCTACTTGAGCTTAGTCTAGAAACCTTTTTTGTTTTGGTTTTAAGTAGATTTTTGAAATACAACCTTGTTTTTGGAGTACCAAATTTAGTACTTAAACATTAAAATGATTCAAAATTGCTAATAATGTAATGGGAGATGCCGCTGAATAAAAAAGCATAGGATGCAGCAACATCAACATAAAAGTATCTCCATAGTTTCCTATTACTTTTTAGCTATTCATTTACAAAAAATAAAATAATTTCTATTTTGGAGCGCTTTGTAAGAATTTCTAAGTTTTTTATAACAACAACAGTTGATGTACAGTGGGTGTAACGAATATTTTAACAAAAGTATTAAAGATACTTCAAGAAATACACGTATCTACGAGAAATTAATTTTATTTTCAAAAGATTAGTTGAATATGATTTTTGATTTGAAACCTGATTTAACTAAACTTGTAGTGTGAACGCGAAATCAGCTGTTAGTGGTTTTATTGTTAAATCCAAGTTTCAACTATAAGTGTGAAAACAAGATTATATTAATTTGCATTTAAACTTATATTTACATATGTGTTCTTTACTTTACTTTAGTTTAATTTAGATTTTATTGTACAACTTTGGCATCATTGAAATTATGAACAATTTATACTTTGTAGCATACTTTTAGGATTTAAAAGAAAAAAAAATAATTTTAGAATTTTCTTTAATGGAAAATTCTCAATCTGGTATCACGATACAAATATAAGAAAACTATAACATAAGATATACATACATACATACATACATACATAAGTGAATATCAAATTGAAATTAAACAGGTAAAAATGCTATTTTTGGCCTTGCGAATCTAAAAAGTATTCTTTACCAACATGTTCGGATGTACATATATAGTGACTGTATCTTGCTTAGCTTAGATTAAATATTTCATTTCGAATTCTTGCATAGTCATGTCATTTAGTAGTCATGGCATTTTTTATTGATACCCATATTAATTGATTGAGAAAAAAAATGATCAGCTATTTTGTTAAGAACTCCATGTTGGGTTTTAACTTTTTAAAATTTACTGTATTTTACTGGTCAAACCCATTCATTTGATACCCATATTGTGGTGGTTAAAGGGGCCAAAGTCGTATTTCTGTTTTTGACTCACATATCCGCCATTTCATTTCTGAAGCAATTTTAGATTTTAAACGTTTTCATTGCTCACTGTATTTTACTGGTCAGTCATTTCTATTTGATACCAATATTGAGGAGGTTGAAGTGGATTAATTATTGATTTGACCGGCCTCTAAACCAACAGACGGACAGTATGCAGAAGTACATACTGACTTTTCTCAATCGTCTCCCCCAGTCAAAAGCTCTTAGAATATATATACTTTTTTGAGCCGGAAATCAATATTGTGGAAATTACAAATTAAATGACAAAGCTATAATAACCACAGGTAAAGGTATTAAAATAGAGAAATATTAAATAAACTCTTATAACGTAAATTTCAGAATTGCGAATTATTATTTGCAATAAAAGAATCCCAGTTTATTTAAATTAACCAATGTAAATGCAGCCCTTATATGCAATGTAGGTCAAAAGTCATCATGTGTCATAGAAATTTAATAAACTTTTCTTTAGTATCTCATTTATTTATTTAGTATTTTTTTTCAGATAAAAAAAAAAAAAATAGAATATGGAAAATAATTTCACCTAAAAAGCTCGCCATGTGGGCTCGTGTTAGAGCATAACAGTTTTCAAAATTTGTGGCTATAGTTCTAGAATTTCGATCCTTCAAACAACCCTACAGAAAATAGTCGGCTGCTGATAAATTAGCTGGCCAAATAATTTCCGAATTTCTGGAAATTGCTTGCGCTGCAAAAATTATATTTAAAAATGCCATTATACCTCGGGTAGTGTGGGCAATGGCTTTATCCTGAAAACCACTATTCAGGTATTTTTTTCATGAGAACTTCCACCAAAATTTACTGTATTTCGATATAATTTTTCAAGAAGCAAAGCTCAATGATATTTGCAGATGTAATGCCACTCGTTACTGTACATGGGGTGCAATTGGCGTTAATGAGTAGCTCTTAGCTTTTGAAATCCCAGAACCTAAGTTTCTGCGTATAAGCAAGGCTATTCCAAATCATAATTAGATTTGGAACAAAGTGATTACATTTCTGGCCAACAGTTGAAATTTCACTGCAAAATTTAGATGTTACCGATGATCTACGAGTTTCAGTTTTTGCATCAATTTCACCTTAAATGGGAATAACAGTAAATTTTGTTTAATTACCCATAGTGACAAATGAGTCATTGCTATCTAAGCAGAATGCCTTCTGATAGATGTTTCTTATCTTTCTGTACAACACAATATATTGTTGGATATTTTTCTTAAAGCACATTAAACGTGGTCCACTAATTCGAGTCAATTCTCTGACGGTGCCATGTTGGTGTTGCCTAAACTTAGTAACGATATCATTGTTGCAGAGGGCTAAAATATAACGTTAAAGTGTAAACGATATGTTTTTTGCGTTAAAGCAATTGACCGCTGATTTTAATAATAAAATTCAATTATTCCGGCTCTTCGTTCAGTTGAGTGAATTTTTCAATTAATAATAAATAATTAATTTATATAAACGAAAAAAGTTATGAAATTTTTAAGCTTTATGGTGACTTTTAGCCCACCCTGTAATAGTCATGGAAAATACGGTTAGTTGTTCAGAAAAAGAAATAGCAAGTGATTACCAAATTTCCTGTAAGCGGAAACAGTGTAATTCACTCAACACCTTCCATCACCACATAAATTTAGCGTACAAGAGAAAATTTAAACTTACCTAGATCTACTCATACGAACACAATTTAAATCTTTTTCTTCTTATTTTTTCATTTTTGCAAATAAATCATGCATGAGTTTCAGTCATTCAATCAAGAATAGTTGTTCACATTCATTCATACGTAGATGATGCCACAAAACGCTTTCACTCAATTCGACTGATAAACTTTCATAAAAAAGAGAATAAAATATTACAAGATAAATTTTCAATTTGTTAGGGAGCACAATGCACTCCTTACACGCTGATTTTTTATTTACCTTTTAGATGTGCCAGCGAATGTTGGTGTACTTATGAATTCGACAATAATCTGTTATTAAAAATGCAAAAAGAAGAAAAATAAATGCGAGTAAATAAAAATGAATCGAAAATTTTACAATATTTTAGTAAAAACTTCACAAATAAGTGCGAGTGTTTGTTATATCGTAAAGGGAATGTTTTAATATTTTAGCGATTTCAGTGAGTCAAAATATATGATGTGTTAGTTGGAAATGGAGTGAAGGGTGCATTTTTGATTTGTCAATATGAAATGATTTTTTTATATTTTTTTACTGGCTTTATCTTAAACTCCAGGTTTCCAAAATCGTTTAACGCAACAATTGCAGAACAAAATGTGAAACGTGAAGACAAAACATTAACACTACATTAATATAAGGATGGAATAATGTTGAAATTTAATAAAACACAATTGGTGAATTTCTAAGTATCGTTATAATGTCATATTTTGTTGTATTTAATTTTCAAAAGGTTTAAAATTTTTGTAATATAAAAGGTGACCTATTAAAAATTTTTATTCTAAATTTTAATCGGCTAAAAAAAGATTATTTTTCTAAATTTCTGGTTTTATTGGAATGGTTGAACTGCTAGGACTGGCTAGAAAGTACCCCGTCCGATCAATTTTGCAGCAAATTTTTCATATTTCAACGCTTCATTTGCCTTTTCATAGTTTGAGCAACATTTATCCATAATGACTTTCCTAGAAAACAATCGACATCACAATTTCGTCTGATTTTTTGATTTTCAAACACAGTGCGCAAAATATCGATGGTTACGTGGGCTGTGTGACATGAGATCCCAACTTGAAACCAAATATCCATGTCCATGTTATTCTCATGAATTCTTGAAAACAAAAATTCGTAAAGAATGGCACGGTAAAGCTCACCGTTGACGGTAACGGCGGTTTTTCGCTAGTTTTCGAAGAAACATTGCCCAATGATACCGCCAGATCAAAATCCACACCAAGTTACTCGTTGCTGATGCTTGGGTTTCTTAATAGTCACTGTTGGTTTCTCTGAATCCTATGTGATGAAATTTTGCTCATTGACGTGGCCACTGAGATGAAAATGAGCTTCATCTGAAAACACAATTTTCGGTAGAATTTTTCCCTCTTGCCGAACAATCTTTAACCCACTGGGCGAAGTGAAAACTACAGCTGAGGCTTCAGTTGTTTAACCAATTAAACCATATACCGAGGCCTTGCTGCACAATTCTTCTTTAAGAAAGTTGAGAAATGTTCAGTTCCTGAGAACGACGACGAGTTGATATTGATGAACGTTCTTGCTTATTCTCAGCCACAGCAGCAATGTTTACGTTTGAAGGCACTGCAAAAAGAACGTACACGAATTGCTTTGTCCATTAATGATCAATTTTCAAGAACTCCCTTCACAAATTTACTCACAAATTGAATTGAAGGCCGATCTCTTCTCGAAAAATTTCAACGTAAATTTTTTTTTTGCGTTTTTGCATTCAAGACTTATGTCTTTGGAAGCAAGATTTGGATATTTCCCAATTTTGTGGCGTCGTATATTGCAAATGTTAAACATAAACCTTAAAACAACAATTAATGTTTTTTACTCTTTATTATACATTACTTTTTATTGGTTTAAAAATTTCTGGAAAATTATAACACTGATATAATACGACACTTAGGACCTCCTGTAAACACATTACTTGTTTGTTGACGAAATTATGGTGTTAGCTACTGTTAAAATTTCAACTGCAGCTTCGTCGCACCATATCATGAATGTACTGGAACATACTAATGACTAGACTACCTTGTTCTGACACAAATGAGAAAAAATACGTATTTAAATCTATCAATCGCTAAAGTTTTTTTTAATTAAACTCTTTTTAAGTATTAGATGTGATGATCCTGTAAAATTTACTAAATATATTTTAAATGGGTAAATCCGTTTAAAAAAAATTTCAATTTAAAATGAAATAACAGTTTATCTAAATTTAATAACAATATGTTTTAAAAAATTACTATAATATGATTGCAGCATCAATGTAATATTTTTTTTTTTTTTTTTTTTTAAAGACGGCAGTCTAGAGTATATTTAATAAATAAAATATATTCAAAGTATTGCTTTATTCATTCCTAAATTCCAACTATTATGTTATGTCTTTCCTTTTTTTCTTTACCCATTTTCATACAAATCGTTTCTGCCTCATTTTAAACTCCCATGTGCTATAAAACCATATTATTAGTGATTTATGGTTGGGATTATTATTCCTGAACGGTTTGGTATGTTTTTAAACATTCGTTATATAATTTTATGCATGTGCGACAACAAAGCCCATTTATGCGAATCTAAATGAATGTATATCTGTATGTTTGTCTATCTCCATATCTGTGGCAAGAAAAAACGGCTTTGATGTAGCAATATATAGTAATACGCTAGAAGCAACAGATATTAGAATAAGTTGGGATGCTGGTACAGCAACAAGTAAGTACATATATGAATATACGAGAGTGACTACAATTGAAAAGTAATTTTTTGCTTTTGTGATTGTAAGTAAAAGTCTAATCTAGTTTATGGTACAGTCCATAGTCAAGTTAGAGGTAAAGATCTTTTAAAATATGAAAATATTGTTACTGATTAAAGCTGAGTGACGTTTTTTACGATTGCGATTTCAAAATCACAGATAAAACACACATGCATAAAGAGGTTAAACCTTTTCTTTTAAAACAGAATGGCCCATGTATTTCCTGTACTAAAAGATGATCCATTTTAAGGTTCCCTACTTTTTTAAAGAAAAACAAAAACTCAGAAAATTTAAATTTAATGAAGAATGTTTATTATCATTTAAAAGAACATTCTTCGGCATTTATTTTTAAAAATTACGTCAATCATATGTTGGCCGCTGCTACGTCGCAGATGGTTCATCCGTTCGACTGGTAACTGGCGAATGACAGGCGTGATGTTTTCCTCCAAGGCCTGAATCGAAGCGGGATTGTCCGCATAGACTTTAGACTTTACATATCCCCACAGGAAAAAGTCTAATGGTGTGATATCATACGATCTTAGTGGCCAATCGACCGGCCCAAAACGTGAAATTACATACCCATTGTGCCAGAAATGGGCCTGATCGCTAAACAAAATTTGCCTGGAAAACATTGGATCTTCTTGAAACTTTTCAAGAGCCCATAGAGCGAAGCAAAATGCCAAACAATACTAAACATAAATAACATGACAGCATGACACGACTTACACGTGATCTTTCAAAAAAACGCTATTGAAAAAAAGTATCTGTACGTGGATCACCCTTTACCGCGTTTTCAACATATTATTATTATTGTTTTATAAGTTTTTAAAACATTATATTTAGATGGTGACCGTTATGGCAGTGCTAACATAAATATTGTATTGGTGCAAGTATGTCTTATTTATTTAATGTATTTTTTAAAAAGGTCAATAAAGTTCTCTAACCAAATTTCAAATAATATTTTTTGAAAAAAAGGACTCCAGTTTATTTAAAAGAAATAAACAAATGCTTATCAGCTTCAAGATATATTATTTAACGATATATTATTTCTGAAGTTGTAAACCATTATTTAATATGTTGATCGAAAACGATAAAAATCAATGTGTTCACTACAATTGTTTTTATTAGTGATTAGAGTTCTGTTAAAGCATATATGTTATTTATTGTGATTTATACGCCTTAAAGTATGCTAAGGAAAATTTATTAGTCACATATCTAAAAAATTTATAATATGATTTATTTCTGAAGAACAAATTATGGCTCATGTTTTAAAATTTTGTTGTATCGACACAAAGTTGGCATTTGAAAGATTATGTATTTCACGATTCTTTTTTTAATCGTTCATACGATTTTGTAAGTAAAATTGTATTTTGCTCTCTTAAATGAAGCTTTTGTGAGTCATTGTTGGACCAGTCAATCATCGTTTACGTATTTTAGAAAGCACTCAAGTTATTTGTATTTTAGCACGTTATTTTGATGACGGTAGGTCGAGTGCTTTTTATGTTAATCCATAAACGTTATTTATGCATTGACGCCCAAAGAGAGATCGTTTTTCACGATAATTATTATTTTACTCTTGCAAATCATGCGTTTGCGATGTAATTTTAGCGATTGTTGGACGAGTTAATTAAATCTGTATACTTTATAGCACCTAAAATTTTATTTATTAAAGGGTTATGTATGTAGTGGTTTTAAAACCGCTTGTTTGGTAAGGCTGTTAGCTGTTGAATATTTGTCATCTGAAGCGTTATTTTTTAGCGAAAGATTTGCCTTTTACGAATTTGAATCGATTAACAACTGAATAATCCGAAAAAATAGTTAAATTTTACCACAAAAATGGTAGTTCACACGCGGCGTACATGGCCATTAAAAAAAGAAGCCCTATGACACCTACAGACCATAAGTCGCGCAAAACAGTCACTTTTTGCGGATGCAATGACACATGCTTTTATTTAGTTTTAAGATTACAAAAAATCTGTAACTGTATATGAAATATTTTAAGAAACTTTTGATTTATAATCAAAGATTATATGTCTTTCTGTAAATCTTTCTTAACTCGGTTGGCTTAAATAATACTTTTACTTTGGTAAAATTTATGTTCAATGTATAATATCTCGTTTCTAATAGAAAGTCGAAAAATAACAAATACAATGGTATACAAAATAGTGCTTGTACGGACACGATAGAATGAGGAATATTAAGAAACTGCACTAACAACAATAAACTATAAGTTTTTTCATTTCCGAGTCGATTAAGCCCTGACCGTCTGTCCGTGTGTTGGTTGAAATCAACTTTTAGAAGCAACTATATGTTCCTCAGATCTGTATATGGTATCAATCTCTTGGAAATATTCGGGAATGAATCGCTATTGAAATTCAGCACAATCGCCCGATAACTTTCTGAGATATGAGCAAAAAACCACGACCACCTCGTTTTCTTTCACAATTACAACAACAACATGCATATATACTGTTTAGAGTAAATGTGGCATCGAATCCCAGCTGAGCCAAAAAATTTTTTTTTATTTTATATATTATTTATATTTGTTTTATATATTTATTTTTCATTTTTTTAAAAAATTTTCTTTAAAAAATTTAAAAATTTTTTTTTTGTAATTTTTGTTGTTTTTTTTAATATATTTTTTTTTTAGAAACACATACGTAAACTCCATTTTACAATGGTTTTTTATATGTATGTTTTTTACATGTACGTACGTATTTTATATGACATGAATGGTGATACAAACAATGGTTATTGCATGACTACACGTTGTGAAGGGTGTATAAGATTCGGTACGGCCGCATATTGCACTGTTACTTGTTTTTTTTAAACATTAACCTGCCTAAACTATTTAAAGTTGCTATTCATACAAAAAATAAAATGTTTTAAATAATTAAATACAGCAAGTACTTGGATCCATCAACAATTTGGTTTATTATTATCGATTTTTGTAAAAACCAACTTAAACTCTAGGCAAATTACAATTATCTATTATAAAATCCTTTATCTTAGAGACGTCGGTATATATGCCTGGATAGTAAGGACTACCACATTCTGCACCCCAGGATACTATGCCACAAAGTTCTCCATTTATCATAGCCGGACCTCCAGAATCACCACCACAGGCATCTTTGCCACCCGGTACAAAAGCACAAAATACAGATTTTCTCAATATGCCATAATATTTATACTGCTGCAAGCATCTAGATTTGTCGATCACTTTCACTGTCACTGATCTCAGTATCTGAGAACCGTAATTTGTATCTCCACCTGTTTTTCCCCAACCGTACACCGTAACATCATTGTCCGCTTCCAAGCTTTGGGTGCACAAATTAGCCGTTTGTATGTTTGAAGAATTAACTGGGGAGCTTAATTTTAATACTGCCACATCGAAACCGTCTATAAAGTTTATGTACCTCTGGTGTATTTTGATTTCACTAACATTAGTTCTTACACCTCCCTGTTTGACATAGGTCGCTTCAGATACTACGGTTAAATCTTCAGCTCGCTTGGTCTTAACGCAATGGGCGGCAGTGACAACGCAATCTTTCGACACTAAAGAGCCGCCACAAAAAAATTTATTTCTGTTTAACAGTTGCACCGTAGAGGGCTCCTCATCAATATTGGAAGGAGAGCCGTTTACAATACGTGACTGGATTTTAGGCTCAACAAAGGAAACTTTCAATAAAAATACTAAGTGGCTGATTATTAACAAATTAAAAAACTTTTTGAGTTTGACCATTATGGGATAAAAATTCTTTTTCAGCTATGAACAACTTTTACTTCCAACTTTATGGCAATGACTGTTGAGAGCTTTAACTTTTCTGTTACATTTATTCTATTTATAATGAATTTTTCAGGCAAACAAAACGGTTGTTTAAATATTTTTGTTTTCTTTTTATATAAATTTAAATAGAACAATTTGATTAATTTTGTTAAACTTTATTTGCGTTTCGTCAACTTTCGTATAAACTTTTTACGGTTAAAATTGTATTGTGAGTGATTCTTTTGTAGAGCTAAGCTTTGGAAGTATAATTATTTTAAACAGAACAATTAGATTATCTTTTTTTTTGCGTCTCGTCAACTCTCGTATAGACTTTTTACAGTTAAGCTTGTATTGTGAGTGTTTCTTTTGTAGATCTAAGCTTTGAAAGTATAATTTTGTATGTGTATACGATTCGTTTAAATATAAATATTATAAAAAAGGTGTCGATTTTCAAAGAGTTAAAAAAATAAATTGTCGTCAATTTTTGTTGTGTTGTTTTTAAGCTTAATTTACACTTAAGAAAATATTTGATGTGTTTGATCAAACATGTGAACGAAGAACATATAATAGCGTAATATGACTGACTGACTGACTGATTCATCATAGCACAATTATAAAAATTAACTTTGAAAGGTATTGTAATCTACTCACAAATTATGCTGATTGGTGTATGGCACTTTTTTGAATTTTCAGCATCTACTTAAGGGGCAAAAATACACTTAGGAAACTAACTAGTGTGATTACAGGTCATACGGAGTTGAGAACTCATCTAGCTCGCATGAGATTATCTGAGGAGACAACACGTAGAGCATGCGAAGAAGAGGATGAGACTTTGGTACACTACCTCTGTCATTGTCCTGCGTTTGGGCATATTAGGCGCGAAAACTTTACAGTGGATACTATGCCGAACTTAGAATACCTGGGGAACTCGAACTGGAGATTCATAAGGCGTTACATTGAGGGGACTGGGTTCTTGGACTAGTCCGTCATTTATGGGATATTATGTTTATGGTTTTTGTTTGGGAATTCCGTTTTCCATATTGAGCGCACAACATGCCAACTGGGCATAAGTGCATACCTGTCATGGGTTTGGGCTTTTATACCCCTCCTTTTCAACCTAACCTATAACCTAAACTAAGGGGAAAAATGGGTAAAAAGTGTATTTTGGTGTCCTATGTAACAACCAAACACATAAATCTGGAAAAAAAATTTAAATTTTTTAAGTTAATCCACAATAAAATATTAATAGGAAATCGGCACTTTTTTTAAATTCGCATAAGTAAGGGGTTAAAATTGTCCCTCTATCTGTTAATTTAAGAAACAAAAAAAATCAAAAATTTGGGAAAGCGGTTATATACTTTTTGAACATTTTTAGAAAATTTTATGCAAAAAGAGTAGATTTATTCAGTTATTGCTTATTATTTTCATCTTGGAAGGTACTTTTTCTCTTTTTTATGGTACTTTATGCATTTTATAAGTTTATAAAGCTAGAATTTCGATATTAGTGACTATTGATACGAGGTGGGACTGCAAATATTATAGGCGTCGAAAAGAATAATTTTTCGCATTTTTTTTGTACTTTTACCGCTTATGAACCTTAAATGTTTACATTAGAAACTATTAATCCGCGGTAAGTCTGAAAATATTATTGGTGACCGAAAAGGTACTAAACTGGATTTTTAAGGTACTTTTTGCATTTTGAGCGACTTTTGCTTTTTTTAATTTTTATGGTTCTTTTTGTATTTTGATCGTTTTTACTAAGGTTTATTGAGGATTTGTGAAGTCTTTTTTGGCTAAAAAAAAACTCTTTGTACTATTTGGAAGTCAGCATTGCCAAAATAAGGCTAAAAGCCATGTTAAAGTGTAAAAACCTTGGAGTGAACGTGTTAGATACATATTTATTTTGTATTATGGAATAAAAAACTGTGAATTAAGCACAAAACTAAAATCTAAAAATATATATCAGCAATCAATTATCAAAAAGCAAAATTTTGTCAAAACTTTTTACGTCAGGATTTTGCCTTCTAAAGCAATGATTCTCTACCTAGTTCATTGTTATCTGTCTCGAACTTGCAAACCATGTTAAATTTGCTCTGAAGAAAATATTTATCTTGTAGAGCAAAGTTTTAACGAACAACCTGAAATGTCTACCAGAAAACCTGCTGTTCATCTTGGAATGGCTCGTATGTCACTGCGAAGCATTTTTAAAAAATATTTGCTCTTATCACCCATTTAAGGTGCAATTGTTAAGGTTTAAATTTAGCAGTTCGCTTTCCAGAAATGAAAACAAGTTTATTAAAAATCTGATTATGAGAGATAAAGCCAATTTTTATTTGAATGAGTTCGTTTATAAGTAATATAATAGATTTTTTACGTTTGGCTATTGAAAACTGATTTTTTATTTGGCTTAAGCAGGATGGAGCCACTGCCTAAAACACAATGACACTTTTTTGTGAAATTTTTGGAAAGCGAATAATTTCGAGAAATTCAGAAATTAATTGGCAGGCTTTATTGCAAGATTTTTCTTCACTCGACTATTTTCTTTAGGGTCAATTGAAATAGCCAATATATGTAAACAAGCCTAAAGCAGTCCTTGCACCCAAGGCCAACATTGTTGCAGAAATTGAAGCGCTACATCTACAAATTTTCAAAAATATTATTGAAATTGCTCTAAAACGAGTTCATTATTGCAAGGATTAAAACGCAAAAGTTATTAATTTTATATAGGCAGTGGTGACTTTTGGTCTACCTTGTAGTATACTTCGAGCTATAGTTAAGCAATAAGTACAGTTGTGCTAACAACTTAACGAAGGTTTTAGTGACTCAAAAAACAGAAACGCAATATGGGTGATATAAACAGCAAAAGGATTATCAACGATGTTGATAAACATAATTAAAGCCATGTTTTTTTAAGTTACAAGTTAGCCACAATGATACGATGATAAAATTTGCACGAAAAATAGGGATGTGTTATGGAATTTCAAAATACACTTAGAAGATTTTGAATTTGACATAAATAGCCATGTTAATAAGCTGGTAACCCTATACAACGAAGATTAATTGTAGATAAATATTTGGAAGCTACAAGCAACTTATTTATAATCACATCATAATACATAATCATCTCATAGAATATTCAACTTAAATTCAGTTTGTTTCTTAAAATGTATTATATTGGCAGATGGCACTGTGAAAGAAAACTTAACACTGGTTGAAAAAAATAATATGGGCATTTCCACAAAAAGCACTACTTATATCACGTAACGCCAGAATCTAACTTCAGTAAAATTATTTTTTTTTATTTTACTTCTTTATATGTATTTCAGTTAAAATTGAAAACATATCGAACTGTACGTTCTTCTGTTATAAGAATTTAAAAAATCTGACGTAACGTGGCATTTTTGCGAAATACCCATATTTATTATCTTTCATCGCTTGTCTAAAACGAGGCGGTCTACAAATTTTGAACGGATGACGATTCGCATAATTGGAAATAAATAGAAAAGAAAGCCAATCGAAAGCATTACAAGAAGCTGTTGACTTAGTCGTTCCAAAAAATCCTGATGCCCAACAAAACATTCGATGAAATAGATATAAAAGTTAAAACATGTCATAAAGCTATCTTTCTAAGGACCATTATTACAACTTGAAGTTAGTTAAAGTTAGGATTTTCTGGGACGAATATACAGTTTATCATTATTACAAATTCAGTTTAAACTACTAGGTTGATTGAAATTGTCTTTTACTAACTGCTCACTTTAGATTCAAATAAAGTTTAGAAATGACTGTTTATCTGTCCGATAAAATCCTACATTTAACTAATGCCAAGTTGTAATAATGGCACTAACAAAGATTTTTTATTAACATAATCGTCGTACATTACTTTAATTTTAAGTTGTATACTTTTTAAAAGAAACCCTATATTTACAGCTAAAGGAGCTAATACACGGCATGTTTTTTACATCTGACTTGTCAAATTCTCCACTGCTAATACAAACATGTCGTGCGTTACCTTTAAAACATTACTTCTGTAAAAAAAACATGTGTCGAGACATCTGACAAAATTTCAATTAGAGTGCGCTCTATTTTCTTCTGTCAAAACATGTGACATCAGCCGTTGGCAGAAATATCTGCTGCTGCAAAGCAGTCAGCGTAAAAGTACAATTTTGACAGACATGTAGATTTACACATGTCTCACAAATTTTAAAGTCAGATGAAAAAAACATGCCGTGTATTATAGTTTTAAGTACATGAATACATTGACAAAACTCTGTTTAATCAAAACGGAATATCATTTTGTTTACCTACAGAACTAACCTTGTGTTTAAAAGAGTAAAATTATAAATGAAAACCAGAATAAACTTGCTTATGTGCTTAATATACGTATGTAAATATGTACATAGTAACTTAAAAATAATATTTAAAATTTTTAAATCAATATAATATTCGTTTCATATTTTAAAACACGCGTTAGTTCTTATTGCCAAGTGCTTTCTAATAATTATCACTAACATACGTACCACTGTTTGTTTAATCTTTTTTTTTATTTTCTTTAGAACTTTTTTGAGTAGTTATAAAAGATAATGCTATAAAATATTAAACTCTATTGTCTAATCTCAAGTTGAGTTTTAGTATTTCATAAGTCTGTTTTATTGTTTCGTCAATTTACTATTATACTCAAATACTCCTCGTACAACTGGGGAGTCTAGGCCATGTACTTAGATTGCAGCACATAAATATATACGAAAAATAGTTCTGGGAAAACAATTTTACTATAAACTAAAGGATTTTAAAGAATAACAGAATTATCCTTTCACTATATACTCAATTGGTTCTGGCATGAGTATCTAGAATAAATTCCGTATAAATATTTGTATTTAACAAGACCATGAGGGCAAATAGTAGCCGGATATATTCCGAACAGTGAAAAAGAAATTACATGTAATAAAGTTGTGTAATCGACATTTGTTGCTTCTTTGCACACAACACTGAATACTCAGTGTCATCGTACATTGTGTTAAGTAACTATGTATGCATATACATATATGTAGGTAGAGAGCAGCTATACTACAATGTAATATGTGTACATATAACATATTAAAACTTGTTTATGCGGCTTGCTTGTATGTATGTGTCTTGCAGCCTGTTGCATTTAAGAGTGTAATTTTCTCATCTTTTTTTATATTTTTATACCCTTCACACAGTGAAAAAGGGTATGTATAGGTTTGTCATTCCGTGTGAAATTTCTACAATTTTCATTTCCGACCCCATAAAGTATATATTTTCTGAAAGCTTATGAGTAGGGGAGTCGATTAAGCCCTGTCAGTCTGTCCGTCTGTCCGTGTGTATGTTAAATCAACTTTTTGAAGCCCCGGGTGAGGTATTAAAATATCAGAAATATTCGGGAGTAGATCGGTATTGAAAATCAGAAATATCGGTTCATAAACAACTGAGATATGAGCAAAAACCCACGACTACCTCGATTTTTTTTCACAAAAACACCACTACAACAACAACATACATACATACAAACTTGTATATTGGTTAAAGTAAACGTGGGATCGAATCCCAGCTGAGCCAAAAAAATTTTTTTTATTTTTTATTTTTAATTTTTTTTTTATTTTTTTTTTATTTTTTATTTAATATATTATTTATATTTTATTATTTTTTTTTTTATTTTTTTTTTTGTTTTATATTTATTATATATATTTTAATTATTTTTTTTTAAATTTTTTTTAAATTTTTTTTTAAATTTTTTCTTTTAAATTTTTTTTAAAAAATTTTTTTTTTATTTTTTTTTAACATACATACGTTAATTTTTAATTTTACAATGGGATGTTTTTATATATGTATTTTTTTTATATGTATGTACGTATTTCATATGAGATGAATGGTGATACAAACAACTGTTATTGCATGACTACACGTTGTGAAGGGTATATAAGATTCGGCATGGCCGAATATAGCACTCTTACTTGTTCTTCTATTATTTTGTTCATGATTTTTGCTAGCAACTCTTTGTAGTCATTTTTGTAATACCAGGACACATCTACATGTGAGTATGAGTGGGTATATGTGAATATCGAAACGTGTAAGTATGGCGGCAAGGATGTGTTTGAGTTAGTCATAGGATTTCAGTTTGAAATTTACTTTTTACCATCTTATTGTCCCTAATGTCTTTTGTAGATTTCTAGCTTTAAGCTATTTTATTACAATCGCCTTAGTTAGTCTAAGAGTTTTTATGCATGATTTTGTGTAAGTTTGAAGCACATACTTTTATCTAATGCCAGTTAAGCTTTGTCTTAGTATCCTCAATGTATTGCATTTGGCGTTACCTTTTTTTTTTAGCATCAAGCATATTTATATGTTGATCTGCATGACCTGGCTTTAGGTTATAATTCATAATCTTGTATATACACTTATTATTTAAAGTTTGATTTATTGCTTGTGTAATGGCAAGGATTGGAATGTTAAAGTTTAACATTTGATTAAATGAACGCTTAAAATGACTTGTAATAAAGAGCTGCGTAAAATTTTCTAAGGTTTATGTGTTCTATTTCACACTACTTATAATTACATATATAACAAAACAATTCTCTCACTAAATAAATCCCTCATCACTCGAAAGGGTTTTCTCTATAACTACGTTAGTGTTTGTATTTTTAAACAAACTAGTAACACATAATGAAAAAAAAACAGTTAATCATAGCAAAAACACACAAAAAATAGCCAGCAGATTAACTAAATAATTAAATAGACTTTCCAATAGAGATGTTTGAGTTGTCATCAATACTGGGATCTTTAAAACTAAATAAGTCTCCTGGTAATGACGGTATAAGCTATGAATTCTATAAATTTGCTCCTGCCTGTTTTGTTACGGAAATACTGTCAGTTTTTCATTACATATTTTTATATGAAAATATTCCAAAAAGCTTTAAAACTTCTATATTAATACCACTTTTAAAAAAAAGGTGATCCCAATTGTGCTTCAAACTACCGTGGCTTATCTTTAATGGATACCCTATGCAAAATCTTCAACAACATAATATTAAATCGCATAACGAATTGGAGTGAATATATCAAGCTGGATTCAGAAAAAATTACTCAACTGTGGATAACGTCTTCAATCTGACAAATATTACATGAATGAATTCCATTAAATTTCTTTAAAACTTATTATTGTACAAAAGATTTGGTATTAATCGTTCTTTTTGTATAATCATTTTTAAATTTAGTAGAACCAAAGTAAATTTACTTATAAATTAATTTAATCAAAATCAGCTTTAAAATGCCAATCTGGCCCACAACTATTAAGTTAAGCCAAATATAGATACATTTTATCTCACAAATTGTATTACTTACCTCTGTAAATATTTATAAAAATATCTATTAAATAAATAAATAAATAAAATAATTAAATTTACGGCAGTTTTATGAGAATTTTTATTTGGTCTACTATCAAAACATTCAAGCATATTTTGAATGTTCTATTTTATTTTGAATGTTCTATATAATCTTTGCATCAATTGAGGTTTTTTTTTATTTCAAAGTTAATGTAAAACAAAACACATATTTTGGCTAGAATGTACTTTAAAATGATAGAGTAATATACACACATTTTTTTAAATTTAATAAGATTAGTTGTACGCAATTTTACCTATGCTTGTGCAGCTCTTTAGCATATACAAGTAGATTTGTGTAAAATGGTGTGGGATTAAGAATGTATAAAAAATATTTAGTATATCTAGGTTAAGTAGTATTTTGAGCTAATTTTTGTACTTTTACTTACATTAAAATTTATTTCGCTATTAAAAAAATATCTAAAAGTCACTTTCAAAATAAAAAAATTTTGTTTTCATAATTAAAAATTTATTCACACATTGTTAAAATTTTGACATTTTTAATTAATCTTCATTAGTTCAGCTTTTTACATTTACACATGTACTATATGTACTTCTCTATATGAGTTTAATTTTGATTTAAGATTTCATTGTAATATTTTAAAAGATTTGTTTTTAAGATTAATAAATACATTTGTTGCACATAATGTCATCATAAATTTTACATCTAAATGCAGCACGCATCATTTTGTGGCCACAACAGTCAACGACTACGTTGCATGTGTAATTTTACGTTTAAACATAAATTTTATAAAACTCTTGTGATTGCCAAAAAAATTGTTAATATAACAAATGTACTACAAAATGTAAGATGCTTTTCAAGCAATTTTAATGCACTGTATTTAGATATTAAGTGTATTTAGTGGCGTTTATGGGAATGTTTAAACTTGTAATTTATATTATATGAGTATGATTTTTTAATATATATTGGGTGGGTTATTTAAAAGTTTAAATTAAAAAATGCAATAAAATGAAAATTGTTAAAAATTATTCCAAATTAATTTTTTTGTTGTAAAGGAAAATTGTTCCGATTAGAAATGAAATATTATTTCATTCACATGACTGCCGCGGCTGGCCTCGCAGTACCCCATTTGATCGGACGAATTTTCGAGTACTTCTCCGAGTGTATGGGATTGTATCTCGGCAATGGCATCACGAATATTGGCACTCAAATGCTCTATTGTTTTTGGTTTGTCTGCATAACAATAAAAAATAAAACAGTGCAGCGGTGTCAAATCGCAGCTTGTTAAGGGCTAATTGACATCATCATTTCGGCTAATTAAACGACCATTAAACGTTGTATACAATAACTGCATAAGATGTGTGGCAAGTTGCACAATCCTGTTAAACCCAAACACCGTTGACATCAATACCATGAAGAGCGGACACAAAGAAGATGTCACAATTGACCGTAGCTGTTACGACAAAGAATGATTAAATAAAGATTACGCCTTGCGCATGATTTACCGTTAGATGACATAGTAATCCCCTCGCAAAGGTTACCAAGTCTGTATCATATGTGAAATTTATAATTTGTTACAAAAAGTTTAAGTAGTTTGTAATAGTAATTTACTCAGAGAGTTCTAAAAAAAGTACTACATCGGTGCTTAATAAACAACGAATTGAATATGAAATGTGCAGTGGGCAAATACAAGCAAAGTAACAGCAAAAAAACAAATGAGAAATTATATTAAAACCCAATAAATTGCGCGTATTTATTAAAACGTTTGTATTTTAAACAAGTAAGAGCGCTATATTCGGCCGTGCCGAATCTTATATACCCTTCACAACGTGTAGTCATGCAATAACAGTAGTTTTTATCACCATTCATCCCATATGAAATACGTACATACATATAAAAAACATCCCATTGTAAAATTATAAATTTACGTATGTATGTTAAAAAAAAATAAAAAAAAAAAAATTTAAAAAAATTTAAAAAAAAATTTAAAAAAAAAATTTTAAAAAAAATTTAAAAAAAAAATAATTAAAATATATATTTTGAATATAAAACAAAAATAAATAAATAAAAAAAAAATTAAAAAAAAATATATAAAAAAAAAATGAAAAAAAAAATAATAATAAAAATATATATAAGACATTAAATAAAAAATAAAAAAATTATAAAAAAAATTAAAAAAAAAATATAAAAAAAATAAAAAAAAAAATTGTTTGGCTCAGCTGGGATCTACGTTTTCTCTAACCAGTATACACGTTTGTATGTATGTATGTTGTTGTTGTAATGTTGTTTTTGTAAAAAAAAAAAACGAGGTTGTCGTGGGTTTTTGCTCATATCGCAGTTGTTTATGTACCAATGTTTCTGATTTTCAATACCGATCTACTCCCGAATATTTCTGATATTTAAATACCTCACCCGGGTCCAAGCGATGTCGGGGGGCTTCAAAAAAATGATTTCAACATACACACGGACAGACTGACAGAGCTTAATCGACTCCCCTATTCATAAGCTTTCAGAAAAAATATACTTTATACTTATCGAAAATAAAAATTGTAAAATTTCACACGGAATGACAAACCTATATATACCCTTTTTCACTGTGTGAAGGGTATAAAAATAAATTTACGTACATATATAGTTTAATTAAAATAATTAAAAAAAGGAAAAAGTAAAGAGTAATAGAGCATACATTATTGAAATTTAAAATATATAATATGTATTAACGTATACTACGTACTCAATGGGAAAAATACATAAAAATAGATATGTATTTAGTTTAGTTTTTTTTTTCATAGTGCATCGTATTTTGCTACTAATCTCCCAATGGCAAATTCATTCATCTCATATAAAATACGTACATACTTAAAAAACATACATATATAAAAATAACATCCCATTGTAAAAAAATAAATTTACGTACATATATAGTTTAATTAAAATAATTAAAAAAAGGAAAAAGTAAAGAGTAATAGAGCATACATTATTGAAATTTAAAATATATAATATGTATTAACGTATACTACGTACTCAATGGGAAAAATACATAAAAATAGATATGTATTTAGTTTAGTTTTTTTTTTCATAGTGCATCGTATTTTGCTAGTCATGATATTTCATATTCTACTCATATTGACCATGAAACATTGAAATGTAAAAAAAAAAAATTAAGCAAACACTTAATGGTATCGAACTGCGTACCACCAGCTTCATAGTTCAGTGGTGTACCCACTGCACTACCATCCTATAAATATTTATATAACTTAAATATACAAAAGTACTTGCAACCTATATGAGGTTCATACAAAATAAAAATCATATACATACATACATACATTTAAGTATTAGCAATATGTTTGAATGAATATTCGTATGTAGGTTTTTTACACGCACACACATGCTACGTTGAATCAAGGTTATAGCTGTTGTTACTTTGTTATCTCTAGCAGCGAAAGCCGCGGTGACATTTTGTTTTCTTTAAATATTGTGAGCAGAGTTACCAGAGGAAGATTGAAAAATATTGTGAGCAGAGTTACCAGAGGAAGATTGAAAAAATCTATTATTTTCCTTAAGAGTTGTTACATTTAGCATAAGGTATTACATTTAAAAATATTTTTTAATGCAAATAAATAAATGTAATTTATATGGACATTTGTATGAATGTATCTAGGTATTTATGTGAAAAAAATTAATTTTTACACAACAACGAAGTTGAAGTTTATTGATGTAACCGCTAATCTCCCAACGGCATGTAATTTCTTGCACTTGTTTGCAAGTTTAATTAAAAAAATTAAGAAGAAGTAAAGGTGTAGTCATGCAATAACAATAGTTTGTAACACCATTCATCTCATATAAAATACGTACATACTTAAAAAACATACATATATGAAAATAACATCCCATTGTAAAAAAATAAATTTACGTACATATATAGTTTAATTAAAATAATTAAAAAAAGGAAAAAGTAAAGAGTAATAGAGCATACATTATTGAAATTTAAAATATATAATATGTGTTAACGTATACTACGTACTCAATGGGAAAAATACATAAAAATAGATATGTATTTAGTTTAGTTTTTTTTTTCATAGTGCATCGTATTTTGCTACTAATCTCCCAATGGCAAATTCATTCATCTCATATAAAATACGTACATACTTAAAAAACATACATATATAAAAAAAATAACATCCCATTGTAAAAAAAAAATAAATTTACGTACATATATAAGTAAAGAGTAATAGAGCATACATTATTGAAATTTAAAATATATAATATGTATTAACGTATACTACGTACTCAATGGGAAAAATACATAAAAATAGATATGTATTTAGTTTAGTTTTTTTTTTCATAGTGCATCGTATTTTGCTACTAATCTCCCAATGGCAAATTCATTCATCTCATATAAAATACGTACATACTTAAAAAACATACATATATAAAAATAACATCCCATTGTAAAAAAATAAATTTACGTACATATATAGTTTAATTAAAATAATTAAAAAAAGGAAAAAGTAAAGAGTAATAGAGCATACATTATTGAAATTTAAAATATATAATATGTATTAACGTATACTACGTACTCAATGGGAAAAATACATAAAAATAGATATGTATTTAGTTTAGTTTTTTTTTTCATAGTGCATCGTATTTTGCTAGTCATGATATTTCATATTCTACTCATATTGACCATGAAACATTGAAATGTAAAAAAAAAAAATTAAGCAAACACTTAATGGTATCGAACTGCGTACCACCAGCTTCATAGTTCAGTGGTGTACCCACTGCACTACCATCCTATAAATATTTATATAACTTAAATATACAAAAGTACTTGCAACCTATATGAGGTTCATACAAAATAAAAATCATATACATACATACATACATTTAAGTATTAGCAATATGTTTGAATGAATATTCGTATGTAGGTTTTTTACACGCACACACATGCTACGTTGAATCAAGGTTATAGCTGTTGTTACTTTGTTATCTCTAGCAGCGAAAGCCGCGGTGACATTTTGTTTTCTTTAAATATTGTGAGCAGAGTTACCAGAGGAAGATTGAAAAATATTGTGAGCAGAGTTACCAGAGGAAGATTGAAAAAATCTATTATTTTCCTTAAGAGTTGTTACATTTAGCATAAGGTATTACATTTAAAAATATTTTTTAATGCAAATAAATAAATGTAATTTATATGGACATTTGTATGAATGTATCTAGGTATTTATGTGAAAAAAATTAATTTTTACACAACAACGAAGTTGAAGTTCATTGATGTAACCGCTATTCTCCCAACGGCATGTAGGTAATTTCTTGCATTTGTTTGCAAGTTTAATTAAAAAAATTAAGAAGAAGTAAAGGTGTAGTAAGGTATTGCATTTAAAATTATTTCTTAATGGAAATAAATAAATGTAATTTATATGGACATTTGTATGAATGTATCTAGGTATTTATGTGAAAAAAATTAATTTTTACACTACAACGAATTTGAAGTTTATTGATGTAACCGCTAATCTCCCAACGGCATGTAATTTCTTGCACTTGTTTGCAAGTTTAATTAAAAATATATAAAAATAACATCCCATTGTAAAAAAAAAATAAATTTACGTACATATATAAGTAAAGAGTAATAGAGCATACATTATTGAAATTTAAAATATATAATATGTATTAACGTATACTACGTACTCAATGGGAAAAATACATAAAAATAGATATGTATTTAGTTTAGTTTTTTTTTTCATAGTGCATCGTATTTTGCTACTAATCTCCCAATGGCAAATTCATTCATCTCATATAAAATACGTACATACTTAAAAAACATACATATATAAAAATAACATCCCATTGTAAAAAAATAAATTTACGTACATATATAGTTTAATTAAAATAATTAAAAAAAGGAAAAAGTAAAGAGTAATAGAGCATACATTATTGAAATTTAAAATATATAATATGTATTAACGTATACTACGTACTCAATGGGAAAAATACATAAAAATAGATATGTATTTAGTTTAGTTTTTTTTTTCATAGTGCATCGTATTTTGCTAGTCATGATATTTCATATTCTACTCATATTGACCATGAAACATTGAAATGTAAAAAAAAAAAATTAAGCAAACACTTAATGGTATCGAACTGCGTACCACCAGCTTCATAGTTCAGTGGTGTACCCACTGCACTACCATCCTATAAATATTTATATAACTTAAATATACAAAAGTACTTGCAACCTATATGAGGTTCATACAAAATAAAAATCATATACATACATACATACATTTAAGTATTAGCAATATGTTTGAATGAATATTCGTATGTAGGTTTTTTACACGCACACACATGCTACGTTGAATCAAGGTTATAGCTGTTGTTACTTTGTTATCTCTAGCAGCGAAAGCCGCGGTGACATTTTGTTTTCTTTAAATATTGTGAGCAGAGTTACCAGAGGAAGATTGAAAAATATTGTGAGCAGAGTTACCAGAGGAAGATTGAAAAAATCTATTATTTTCCTTAAGAGTTGTTACATTTAGCATAAGGTATTACATTTAAAAATATTTTTTAATGCAAATAAATAAATGTAATTTATATGGACATTTGTATGAATGTATCTAGGTATTTATGTGAAAAAAATTAATTTTTACACAACAACGAAGTTGAAGTTCATTGATGTAACCGCTATTCTCCCAACGGCATGTAGGTAATTTCTTGCATTTGTTTGCAAGTTTAATTAAAAAAATTAAGAAGAAGTAAAGGTGTAGTAAGGTATTGCATTTAAAATTATTTCTTAATGGAAATAAATAAATGTAATTTATATGGACATTTGTATGAATGTATCTAGGTATTTATGTGAAAAAAATTAATTTTTACACTACAACGAATTTGAAGTTTATTGATGTAACCGCTAATCTCCCAACGGCATGTAATTTCTTGCACTTGTTTGCAAGTTTAATTAAAAAAATTAAGAAGAAGTAAAGGTGTAGTCATGCAATAACAATAGTTTGTAACACCATTCATCTCATATAAAATACGTACATACTTAAAAAACATACATATATGAAAATAACATCCCATTGTAAAAAAATAAATTTACGTACATATATAGTTTAATTAAAATAATTAAAAAAAGGAAAAAGTAAAGAGTAATAGAGCATACATTATTGAAATTTAAAATATATAATATGTGTTAACGTATACTACGTACTCAATGGGAAAAATACATAAAAATAGATATGTATTTAGTTTAGTTTTTTTTTTCATAGTGCATCGTATTTTGCTACTAATCTCCCAATGGCAAATTCATTCATCTCATATAAAATACGTACATACTTAAAAAACATAAATATATAAAAATAACATCCCATTGTAAAAAAAAAATAAATTTACGTACATATATAGTTTAATTAAAATAATTAAAAAAATAATTAAAAAAAGGAAAAAGTAAAGAGTAATAGAGCATACATTATTGAAATTTAAAATATATAATATGTATTAACGTATACTACGTACTCAATGGGAAAAATACATAAAAATAGATATGTATTTAGTTTAGTTTTTTTTTCATAGTGCATCGTATTTTGCTAGTCATGATATTTCATATTCTACTCATATTGACCATGAAACATTGAAATGTAAAAAAAAAAAATTAAGCAAACACTTAATGGTATCGAACTGCGTACCACCAGCTTCATAGTTCAGTGGTGTACCCACTGCACTACCATCCTATAAATATTTATATAACTTAAATATACAAAAGTGCTTGCAACCTATATGAGGTTCATACAAAATAAAAATCATATACATACATACATACATACATTTAAGTATTAGCAATATGTTTGAATGAATATTCGTATGTAGGTTTTTTACACACGCACACATGCTACGTTGATCAAGGTTATAGCTGTTGTTACTTTGTTATCTCTAGCAGCGAAAGCCGCGGTGACATTTTGTTTTCTTTAAATAAATGCGTACATACATACATACATACCTACTATATGTTTCATTATTATTCTTTATAATAAAGTATTTTATCCGCTCAAAAACGTACCATTGTAAAAAAATTATAAATTGAGTTTTTGAATGTAAGTACGTATAAAAAATAAAATAACACAAAAAAAAATGAAAAAAATAAAAAAAAAAAAAATTTTTTGTCTCAACTGGGATTCGAACATAAGCTCATCTAGTGTCTATTGTTAAAAAAAAACCGAGGTGGTCGTGGTTTTTTGCTCATATCTCAGTTATTTATGTACCGATTTTTCTGAATTTCAATAGCGATCTACTCCCGAATATTTCCAACATTTTAATACCTCATGCGGGTCCGGGCGATGTCGGGGGGCTTCAAAAAGTTGATTTCAACATACACACGGACAGACGGACAGACGGACAGACGGACAGACGGACAGACGGACAGACGGACAGACGGACAGACGGACAGGGCTTAATCGACTTCCCTATTCATAAGCTTTCAGGAAATATATACTTTATGGGGTCGGAAATGAAAATTGTAGAAATTTCACACGGAATGACAAACCTATATATACCCTTTTTCACTGTGTGAAGGGTATAAAAAGCTGTATCATTTTACAATTTTCCAAAAGATGAATCTCGATGGAAGTTATGGGTAATATTTTGCAAACGAGTGAAGCCTGTAAATGTGGATAAAGGAAAAATTTGTGCTTTACATTTCAAGCAAGAAGATTTTGAAAGAAACTTGAAATTTGAAATGGTTAAGTTAAAACAAAATTAATTCTTGCAGTACATTATTAAGGCATTATGAATAGAATTTAGCAAACGGCGTGCAAAAATTTTAAAATCCCATGCAGTTCCGTCTTTAGACACTAGTGCAATTGAAAGTGAAACGAAAACTGCTAATGAAACTGAAGTTGCAAATGTATATGAAGGACTACGTGAAACTGAAAAGCAAAATGATATTCCAAATAGTTTTGAAGAAAAATTGGTCGCGGAAAATGCACCATATTTTTCAAATTAAATGGTAACAGATTATTGCTTTCAAGCGGATATTTACAAAGGCATTTGTTGGAAGCCAAAAAAAAAAAAATTGAAGCCAGTGAATACGTGAAAAAACTTTTTTTTAGTTGTCGAATGTATTTTAGAATTAGGGAACTTAATGTCGAAATCGCTGAAAATACTTATAAGCGAAAAAGAAAATTTTATAAAATAACAAAATGAAATGAATTCTACACCTAATAGAATAGTGAAATATTGTAATAAAAATAATGAAAATATTTATGTATATATAAAGAATTTGTTTGCTTTTAAAACATTTAGTTAGAAAAATAACCATTTGTCCCACTGTCATGTTTATACACAAACATAATTAGTTCTACAGCTGAATTTTATTAGCCAATGAGAACACAGCTTGAGTGACGTCAGAATTCCTACATGCGCAGAAATGTTTTTTTATGGCTGCGTGATGGCGTAATCTTTATTTAATCATTCTTGGTTACGACGACCTCATTTTAAAAGAAATATATATGGGCCAATGATGCTTCCGCACCAAAGTCACTCGTAATGGGTACATTGACATCTGTAAGACTATGTTTGGGTTTTCTGAGCCCCAAATGAAGCAATTTTGCTTATTAACGTATCCACCAAGATGGAAAAGAACTTCAGCCGAAAAAATTATTTTTTTTTTGTACAATATATTCATGCAATTTCTGACATTGTTTTGGAAATAAATTTCCAATAAAAGCCAACGTTGTTTAAGCATATATCAATTCATTTCAGTTTAGCAGAGATCAAACACTGAATTTTGTGACAGAAAAGAATAAGTATTGCCAGATTCAAAATAATGGCTGGTTCAAATTTAAACCGGTAGATAGGCTATCCATTTTATTTATACATAAAATTAAAAAAATGGATAAAAGCGTGTTTATTCAGATGGTGTATTTTATAATTAATAAAAAAACAATTTATATTGGACACCTATAATTTTAATAATTTATTTTATTTCTCCATTGTAAAAAATAACAGAGATTTCTAAAATCTGTTTCTTCTATATTGTACGTTACCAGAATTTTAACTGTTTGTATTACTTTATTCCAGCAGCATGCTCAATATTGCAAGTATTTTGAAATAAATTCAAACTGATTTTAATAGTTTAAGTTTTGGTTCAAATGATAGCAGTTTTTTATTTTGCTTAAAAATATGTACCACCGATCGTAAAACATAATTTAATTTCAAAAACAAATCACTCGCACCTATTGTAAAATTATACGACATAAAACTCACATAATTGGCTGTTACCAAGGCGAATTCAATAAGGTGAACTTATTAGATCAGCTGATCATCAGCTGTTGACTACTTCTAGGGACCACTTGTCAAATTTTTGTGTATTTTTGACATAATGTTTTGTTTTACATGTTTGTATTTTTCAACTTTGTAGTTGTTTTAGCGACGAGTTCACCTTATTGAATTCGCCTTGGCTGTTACATCAAAAAATATTTTAAGTATTAAATACAAGAGTGATTTTTTTACATTTAGTTTTTATGTTATTACAGTTATTTTTACTTGTGTTAAAAATTAATCCATTTAAAAGTTAATTAATTTATTTGCTGAATTGCCAATATTTGCAATTTGTTGTTTTTTCATTGCATTTGTTATATTTACAAATTTATTTAAAATATAAATACATATATTTTTAAACCAACATCATGGAAAAGCAATTATACAATACTTTTGTTTTAATGTTTGTCATTCGAAACACATACACTTCAAACAGCTTCAATGAACTTTCTTTTCGGTTGGTTTTTAGCATTTTTTAACCTTGAGATAAAACAAAGCTTTTCTATTGCTTCTTGATACTTTTTTATTTATTTATTAATGAAGATAATAAAAATGTTCCTAACGAGGTATTGCCAACACAAAAAATGTGCTATTTGGAAGCTGACAGTTGTTTAAGGTTCATAAAAATTAACTAATATGAGAGAAAATCGCGCCTTTGCATTGTTAAACTCATCTACCTTAAATGTTTTCTCTTTTCATAAAAAATTAATATTGAATAAATTCCCCAAAGATGTTTATGCCTTCTTTTCTTATTCACATTTGATATTAATTACTGCTTAATTAAATAAACAAAAATTCAAAATTCTAATTTTCACTTTAAGGGCAATGAAAATTTTATTGTAACAAAAATTATTAACTTATTAACGAAATAAAAAATGTATAGTGGCCACAATTCGAACATTTCTTCCAAAATATGGATACCTGGCCCCTCGGGAGTATCTGAAAACCGCATTGCGGATGGACTAGCGACGGATTAAACTTTTTCTCACCGGGGCGCCCCGGTGGACTAGTCAGTAGTGTGCTGGTTTGCTAGTTTGGGGGTTGCGGGTAAGATTCCCGCCAGAGACTCTGGTGTGGTCTGCTTCTCTTCTCTCTTTTCTATTCTATTCTTACTTTTCTATTCAGGTGTCACAATGGGATCAATAAAATGGACTCAAGTGAGCTGCTGTCTGTTCTACCTAACCTAACCTAGGTAAGATTGATACATTTACTGGTTTACGTCTTCTATCCCACAAAACACTGGTAAAATGGTCTGCGGAGACAGCTTCATGTAACGCCAATGGACGACCGTTGAACAAACGAACTTATGCGACTCTCTCACTCCCAATTAATTGGTCTTGTTGGTGTTCTAACTGAAGACTGTGTCTTGGAAGTGTATGCCAAGATATTAAATCTCACTTTCAATGACTTTTGTAGAAGTTGTCATAATTAGGAGGAGGTTGAGGTTGTGTAAAGTCTTCCCTGTCAAGACATAAAGCCAGACATCTGGGGAAAGTACTCTTGATTATCTGGCGACTGTATTTTATATTGATATTGGTAAAATTTGCTCGTTTATCGAATTGGTTTCGATGTGCGCAGAATGTTATTCTTTGATCCGATCCGGGGTAGGACGATATGAAAGCATGATTTCATGTATTAATTATTTATCACAGAGATCAATTATAGACGCAAGTATGATAAACTTCAGACCATGGTCGACATATTAAACTAACTTCGTCGACTTAAAAGAGCGGGATTACAAAATTCAAGAAGATTGAATTAATTTTTTTATGCAAAAAGCAATGTTTAAAATTAGTCGTTCTTAGTTACGTATTAAGTTGGTGAACGGAGTACCGAAAGGCTCACTCATTGCTAAATCATTTATGTGCTATGTAGGTTTTTTTTTATTTTACAGTTCTCATACATAAGTGTGAGGACTAGAAATAATTTGCTTTACTTGAGATCGTTAATGAGCAAAAGTAAATTTTTCAATTCTCATAAACGTTTAAGACTTCTTTGTTTCTCTCGCTCGTATTGTGTGCTAAAAAAACAAACTCACAAATATATACACTCATTTATGGGTAAACATAAACAGAAAATTTATGGTGCTGTTTCATGTGCGTAAAGTCAAAATTTGGAAGTCTCATTTGTGAGAAATATTTTGTAAGTTTATAGTTAAGAGATCATGAATGAAAAATGTTTTTAATGTCAAAAAGAAAATGTAGAGTTTGAGAGAAAAATCATCTTAAGCGGTTAGCAGATATTCATATTGATGACTGAATGTCAAAAAAACTTATTTTTGTTCAGTTCTTAAGTTTAAGGCATCAGTAGGCTATACTTCTGTAAAATGAGGCAGTGACTGTTACTAGTGCTCTCTATAGTGACTTGATAACAGAGATTTTTAAGTCGGATTAAACTGATATAGATGACATGACAGAATGGCGTCTTTTCTCTTATAGCCCGTTAAGGAAGTGATTAACTGCATTAAATATTTTCAGGTCATGCACTCTGCTGTTTCAGTGATCAAATTTGTAGGATTTGAAGTCCAAAAATTTTGGCAATAACTCAACAGCTAGCCGTTAATTTAATGAGTATATTAAATCGTTAATAAACCATTTTACAAAATAGTGTTTCAAAGAAAGTTTCAAAAATGCTTTGTGTTGTGTATAATTTATAATTTATTCAGGCATGTGATGGAAATCGAAAACGAAAACGAAGCAATTTTGAAAGTTCGTTTTAATACTCTATGAATAAAATTTTTGTAGTTTTTGTTATAAAATTCTTTTTAATATAGAAATATTTATGTACATATACATATAACAAAAATTACAAAAATTTTATTCATAGAATATTAAAACGAACTTTCAAAATTGCTTCGTTTTCGTTTTCGATTTCCATCACATGCCTGATTATTGAGGTTTCTATGTAACTAAAAAATTATCAATTATTTTGGAATACCATATATAATACAAAATAAGCAAGAAAATTTCTCAAGTGTTACTGCTCTTAAGAAAATCTTCAAAGAAAACGAATCTCTACACTGAATTCTAAAACGATTATATCATACGTGAGCCCCAGTCACAAAAATCAGTTTAACACTTCTCAAACTGTTAATGTATTATATTGTCGGGTACTTACATATTTACATATATCTAGATTTATTTTATGTTGCTTTATTGTTTATATTTATTTACTAATCAATTTTTAAAATGTGTTTATTGAACTAAATACATTTACAAATAGATAAACAAATGAATTTTCTTATTGTTTTTCTTTTTTTTGGCTGCACAAAACTACATTATTATTGAGTTAAATGCACAACAACAACGAGCATAACAAAGCCTTAAATAAATAAATAAAAAAAAAAAGATTATTTTGCCACAGATTGTGGCAAACTGCCAATAAAATAACAAGTAAGAGCGCTATATTCGGCCGTGCCGAATCTTATATACCCTTCACAACGTGTAGTCATGCAATAACAGTAGTTTTTATCACCATTCATCCCATATGAAATACGTACATACATATAAAAAACATCCCATTGTAAAATTATAAATTTACGTATGTATGTTAAAAAAAAATAAAAAAAAAAAAATTTAAAAAAATTTAAAAAAAAATTTAAAAAAAAAATTTTAAAAAAAATTTAAAAAAAAAATAATTAAAATATATATTTTGAATATAAAACAAAAATAAATAAATAAAAAAAAAATTAAAAAAAAATATATAAAAAAAAAATGAAAAAAAAAATAATAATAAAAATATATATAAGACATTAAATAAAAAATAAAAAAATTATAAAAAAAATTAAAAAAAAAATATAAAAAAAATAAAAAAAAAAATTGTTTGGCTCAGCTGGGATCTACGTTTTCTCTAACCAGTATACACGTTTGTATGTATGTATGTTGTTGTTGTAATGTTGTTTTTGTAAAAAAAAAAACGAGGTTGTCGTGGGTTTTTGCTCATATCGCAGTTGTTTATGTACCAATGTTTCTGATTTTCAATACCGATCTACTCCCGAATATTTCTGATATTTAAATACCTCACCCGGGTCCAAGCGATGTCGGGGGGCTTCAAAAAAATGATTTCAACATACACACGGACAGACTGACAGAGCTTAATCGACTCCCCTATTCATAAGCTTTCAGAAAAAATATACTTTATACTTATCGAAAATAAAAATTGTAAAATTTCACACGGAATGACAAACCTATATATACCCTTTTTCACTGTGTGAAGGGTATAAAAATAAATTTACGTACATATATAGTTTAATTAAAATAATTAAAAAAAGGAAAAAGTAAAGAGTAATAGAGCATACATTATTGAAATTTAAAATATATAATATGTATTAACGTATACTACGTACTCAATGGGAAAAATACATAAAAATAGATATGTATTTAGTTTAGTTTTTTTTTTCATAGTGCATCGTATTTTGCTACTAATCTCCCAATGGCAAATTCATTCATCTCATATAAAATACGTACATACTTAAAAAACATACATATATAAAAATAACATCCCATTGTAAAAAAATAAATTTACGTACATATATAGTTTAATTAAAATAATTAAAAAAAGGAAAAAGTAAAGAGTAATAGAGCATACATTATTGAAATTTAAAATATATAATATGTATTAACGTATACTACGTACTCAATGGGAAAAATACATAAAAATAGATATGTATTTAGTTTAGTTTTTTTTTTCATAGTGCATCGTATTTTGCTAGTCATGATATTTCATATTCTACTCATATTGACCATGAAACATTGAAATGTAAAAAAAAAAAATTAAGCAAACACTTAATGGTATCGAACTGCGTACCACCAGCTTCATAGTTCAGTGGTGTACCCACTGCACTACCATCCTATAAATATTTATATAACTTAAATATACAAAAGTACTTGCAACCTATATGAGGTTCATACAAAATAAAAATCATATACATACATACATACATTTAAGTATTAGCAATATGTTTGAATGAATATTCGTATGTAGGTTTTTTACACGCACACACATGCTACGTTGAATCAAGGTTATAGCTGTTGTTACTTTGTTATCTCTAGCAGCGAAAGCCGCGGTGACATTTTGTTTTCTTTAAATATTGTGAGCAGAGTTACCAGAGGAAGATTGAAAAATATTGTGAGCAGAGTTACCAGAGGAAGATTGAAAAAATCTATTATTTTCCTTAAGAGTTGTTACATTTAGCATAAGGTATTACATTTAAAAATATTTTTTAATGCAAATAAATAAATGTAATTTATATGGACATTTGTATGAATGTATCTAGGTATTTATGTGAAAAAAATTAATTTTTACACAACAACGAAGTTGAAGTTTATTGATGTAACCGCTAATCTCCCAACGGCATGTAATTTCTTGCACTTGTTTGCAAGTTTAATTAAAAAAATTAAGAAGAAGTAAAGGTGTAGTCATGCAATAACAATAGTTTGTAACACCATTCATCTCATATAAAATACGTACATACTTAAAAAACATACATATATGAAAATAACATCCCATTGTAAAAAAATAAATTTACGTACATATATAGTTTAATTAAAATAATTAAAAAAAGGAAAAAGTAAAGAGTAATAGAGCATACATTATTGAAATTTAAAATATATAATATGTGTTAACGTATACTACGTACTCAATGGGAAAAATACATAAAAATAGATATGTATTTAGTTTAGTTTTTTTTTTCATAGTGCATCGTATTTTGCTACTAATCTCCCAATGGCAAATTCATTCATCTCATATAAAATACGTACATACTTAAAAAACATACATATATAAAAAAAATAACATCCCATTGTAAAAAAAAAATAAATTTACGTACATATATAAGTAAAGAGTAATAGAGCATACATTATTGAAATTTAAAATATATAATATGTATTAACGTATACTACGTACTCAATGGGAAAAATACATAAAAATAGATATGTATTTAGTTTAGTTTTTTTTTTCATAGTGCATCGTATTTTGCTACTAATCTCCCAATGGCAAATTCATTCATCTCATATAAAATACGTACATACTTAAAAAACATACATATATAAAAATAACATCCCATTGTAAAAAAATAAATTTACGTACATATATAGTTTAATTAAAATAATTAAAAAAAGGAAAAAGTAAAGAGTAATAGAGCATACATTATTGAAATTTAAAATATATAATATGTATTAACGTATACTACGTACTCAATGGGAAAAATACATAAAAATAGATATGTATTTAGTTTAGTTTTTTTTTTCATAGTGCATCGTATTTTGCTAGTCATGATATTTCATATTCTACTCATATTGACCATGAAACATTGAAATGTAAAAAAAAAAAATTAAGCAAACACTTAATGGTATCGAACTGCGTACCACCAGCTTCATAGTTCAGTGGTGTACCCACTGCACTACCATCCTATAAATATTTATATAACTTAAATATACAAAAGTACTTGCAACCTATATGAGGTTCATACAAAATAAAAATCATATACATACATACATACATTTAAGTATTAGCAATATGTTTGAATGAATATTCGTATGTAGGTTTTTTACACGCACACACATGCTACGTTGAATCAAGGTTATAGCTGTTGTTACTTTGTTATCTCTAGCAGCGAAAGCCGCGGTGACATTTTGTTTTCTTTAAATATTGTGAGCAGAGTTACCAGAGGAAGATTGAAAAATATTGTGAGCAGAGTTACCAGAGGAAGATTGAAAAAATCTATTATTTTCCTTAAGAGTTGTTACATTTAGCATAAGGTATTACATTTAAAAATATTTTTTAATGCAAATAAATAAATGTAATTTATATGGACATTTGTATGAATGTATCTAGGTATTTATGTGAAAAAAATTAATTTTTACACAACAACGAAGTTGAAGTTCATTGATGTAACCGCTATTCTCCCAACGGCATGTAGGTAATTTCTTGCATTTGTTTGCAAGTTTAATTAAAAAAATTAAGAAGAAGTAAAGGTGTAGTAAGGTATTGCATTTAAAATTATTTCTTAATGGAAATAAATAAATGTAATTTATATGGACATTTGTATGAATGTATCTAGGTATTTATGTGAAAAAAATTAATTTTACACTACAACGAATTTGAAGTTTATTGATGTAACCGCTAATCTCCCAACGGCATGTAATTTCTTGCACTTGTTTGCAAGTTTAATTAAAAATATATAAAAATAACATCCCATTGTAAAAAAAAAATAAATTTACGTACATATATAAGTAAAGAGTAATAGAGCATACATTATTGAAATTTAAAATATATAATATGTATTAACGTATACTACGTACTCAATGGGAAAAATACATAAAAATAGATATGTATTTAGTTTAGTTTTTTTTTTCATAGTGCATCGTATTTTGCTACTAATCTCCCAATGGCAAATTCATTCATCTCATATAAAATACGTACATACTTAAAAAACATACATATATAAAAATAACATCCCATTGTAAAAAAATAAATTTACGTACATATATAGTTTAATTAAAATAATTAAAAAAAGGAAAAAGTAAAGAGTAATAGAGCATACATTATTGAAATTTAAAATATATAATATGTATTAACGTATACTACGTACTCAATGGGAAAAATACATAAAAATAGATATGTATTTAGTTTAGTTTTTTTTTTCATAGTGCATCGTATTTTGCTAGTCATGATATTTCATATTCTACTCATATTGACCATGAAACATTGAAATGTAAAAAAAAAAAATTAAGCAAACACTTAATGGTATCGAACTGCGTACCACCAGCTTCATAGTTCAGTGGTGTACCCACTGCACTACCATCCTATAAATATTTATATAACTTAAATATACAAAAGTACTTGCAACCTATATGAGGTTCATACAAAATAAAAATCATATACATACATACATACATTTAAGTATTAGCAATATGTTTGAATGAATATTCGTATGTAGGTTTTTTACACGCACACACATGCTACGTTGAATCAAGGTTATAGCTGTTGTTACTTTGTTATCTCTAGCAGCGAAAGCCGCGGTGACATTTTGTTTTCTTTAAATATTGTGAGCAGAGTTACCAGAGGAAGATTGAAAAATATTGTGAGCAGAGTTACCAGAGGAAGATTGAAAAAATCTATTATTTTCCTTAAGAGTTGTTACATTTAGCATAAGGTATTACATTTAAAAATATTTTTTAATGCAAATAAATAAATGTAATTTATATGGACATTTGTATGAATGTATCTAGGTATTTATGTGAAAAAAATTAATTTTTACACAACAACGAAGTTGAAGTTCATTGATGTAACCGCTATTCTCCCAACGGCATGTAGGTAATTTCTTGCATTTGTTTGCAAGTTTAATTAAAAAAATTAAGAAGAAGTAAAGGTGTAGTAAGGTATTGCATTTAAAATTATTTCTTAATGGAAATAAATAAATGTAATTTATATGGACATTTGTATGAATGTATCTAGGTATTTATGTGAAAAAAATTAATTTTTACACTACAACGAATTTGAAGTTTATTGATGTAACCGCTAATCTCCCAACGGCATGTAATTTCTTGCACTTGTTTGCAAGTTTAATTAAAAAAATTAAGAAGAAGTAAAGGTGTAGTCATGCAATAACAATAGTTTGTAACACCATTCATCTCATATAAAATACGTACATACTTAAAAAACATACATATATGAAAATAACATCCCATTGTAAAAAAATAAATTTACGTACATATATAGTTTAATTAAAATAATTAAAAAAAGGAAAAAGTAAAGAGTAATAGAGCATACATTATTGAAATTTAAAATATATAATATGTGTTAACGTATACTACGTACTCAATGGGAAAAATACATAAAAATAGATATGTATTTAGTTTAGTTTTTTTTTTCATAGTGCATCGTATTTTGCTACTAATCTCCCAATGGCAAATTCATTCATCTCATATAAAATACGTACATACTTAAAAAACATACATATATAAAAATAACATCCCATTGTAAAAAAAAAATAAATTTACGTACATATATAGTTTAATTAAAATAATTAAAAAAATAATTAAAAAAAGGAAAAAGTAAAGAGTAATAGAGCATACATTATTGAAATTTAAAATATATAATATGTATTAACGTATACTACGTACTCAATGGGAAAAATACATAAAAATAGATATGTATTTAGTTTAGTTTTTTTTTCATAGTGCATCGTATTTTGCTAGTCATGATATTTCATATTCTACTCATATTGACCATGAAACATTGAAATGTAAAAAAAAAAAATTAAGCAAACACTTAATGGTATCGAACTGCGTACCACCAGCTTCATAGTTCAGTGGTGTACCCACTGCACTACCATCCTATAAATATTTATATAACTTAAATATACAAAAGTGCTTGCAACCTATATGAGGTTCATACAAAATAAAAATCATATACATACATACATACATACATTTAAGTATTAGCAATATGTTTGAATGAATATTCGTATGTAGGTTTTTTACACACGCACACATGCTACGTTGATCAAGGTTATAGCTGTTGTTACTTTGTTATCTCTAGCAGCGAAAGCCGCGGTGACATTTTGTTTTCTTTAAATAAATGCGTACATACATACATACATACCTACTATATGTTTCATTATTATTCTTTATAATAAAGTATTTTATCCGCTCAAAAACGTACCATTGTAAAAAAATTATAAATTGAGTTTTTGAATGTAAGTACGTATAAAAAATAAAATAACACAAAAAAAAATGAAAAAAATAAAAAAAAAAAAAATTTTTTGTCTCAACTGGGATTCGAACATAAGCTCATCTAGTGTCTATTGTTAAAAAAAAACCGAGGTGGTCGTGGTTTTTTGCTCATATCTCAGTTATTTATGTACCGATTTTTCTGAATTTCAATAGCGATCTACTCCCGAATATTTCCAACATTTTAATACCTCATGCGGGTCCGGGCGATGTCGGGGGGCTTCAAAAAGTTGATTTCAACATACACACGGACAGACGGACAGACGGACAGACGGACAGACGGACAGACGGACAGACGGACAGACGGACAGACGGACAGGGCTTAATCGACTTCCCTATTCATAAGCTTTCAGGAAATATATACTTTATGGGGTCGGAAATGAAAATTGTAGAAATTTCACACGGAATGACAAACCTATATATACCCTTTTTCACTGTGTGAAGGGTATAAAAATATTTTTTTGATATGACATTTTTGTCCGTCGGCATTTAAAATTGAATTCGTACGAATTAAATTAATATTTTGTCAGTTTGTATTTATCTTAGATTTAAAAATATTCATGCATACATTTTTATTTTGATATTTGTATCTATTTACACATAGTGTCTGTCTATTTAGAAATAAATAAAAATATATTTAGATCTGTTCTAAATATTTACCTTATTTTTTTGTCAGCCTTAGCAAAATAATAATAAAACAATTGACTAAGTATTTGAACAGCATTAAATTTGTATTGATATTTATGAATTTAAGTCTTTGCGAGTGCTTTGGTAAGCAAAACCAAATTCATAAATATAAATTTAAAAAATAGACAAAAAAAACCTTTAAATTAATTTAAATCCAGTGCTTGAAAGCAATGGAAAGAACAAGCTGTGTGTGAGGTATAAACATGCGGGTTAAATAGCTGATACATATTAACATCCTTTCCTACATATATTGATCAAAAATTGCTGATGATGAAATCGTATCTGGTTTAAAATGCATTTGATTCGGCTGGTAGCAGGATCAAACTTACGTTTTTGATTCATTGTGTTATAAGCACAAATACAAATTAAACTTCTTAATAAAAAAATATTTTTGCTAATTGCGAACGAATAAAAGATACATATGGACATTTCCATGAATATGTCAACCACGAGTGTAAAAATAAAAACTCTTGAAAGTTTTTCAATATTTGTTTATTGAAAAAAACACTCAAATTTTACTATGCGCAGGTATTAAGAGCTTATCAAATTATTTTAAGAGCAGTAATAAGAGTTTAAGCTGATTATCTCTTTGACTTATTTTAAAGAATTGCAATCAACTATTTTTCTTTAGCGACTAAATTGTAAAAATAAATTGTTATTGTAAATATGCTTTAAAATTAAGGTAACAACAACAATTAACAAGATCCATAAAATAAATAAAATATAGAGTTCAATTAGCGGTACATATTTTTTTTCTTATTTCCCTTGGATGTTATTTGAATGTCACGTACGTAGTGCAAAAACATTATTTGTCTCCGTCATTCGTATTTGAACAGTCGCAAGAGCACCTAATTTAGAATTTAACGTTTTTTCCTAACATAATACAAATTTTATTACCTAAGAATACTATTAGAGAAAAATCTGTCACGTACGATAAGTCACGAATGATATTAAATTGAATTTATTATAAAATAATTAAAAGATTGTTTTCAATTAAGTTTGATGAATTTTTAACGAAAAATATGTGGTTTAGTGTAAGAAATTAAAAAAAGAAAAAATGCCTCGCAAAATTCGCTGATTTTTTCATATTTCCACGTGTCACGTACGATATATTCTTATTTTGCTGGATATTTTAGACAATGATTCGAATATAATTATTTTTTTTCTTTATAAAGTACCCTTTGAATGGAACATAAAGATCTAATTTTGTTTCAGTTACTCTTACTTTTGCAAAAATTACTCCACTTTATCAAAGTACAAGTGTCACGTACGATGACATGAAAATGCCCATATAGGACTTTTACTCAATATATTATTATCATTTTTTTAAAACTCTTTACCTTAAACATATTTTTAATATTTTCTAATAACTATTTAAATTTATTATTATTATTCTTTCAAAATATGTATTAAGTGAAAGATTTTATAATTAAAATAAATAGCTGCATCAACATGTTTGATTACAAAAAAATAATTACAAAAATTTTTATACTTAACCATTTGATATGTTTCTTATAGGCAGTCTTCAATAATGCAATATTTGCGTATATTAAAGAAAATAAATAAAAGCAATAAAACGTATTGTTTTTGAACGATATTAAATATTTGGCATAGCCTTTTGACAATTGTGATATTAAATATAGAATCGTTGTAGACTGAAGCTTGTTTTAACTAAATGTAAAAAATAAATCTAATTTCAACCCTTCAAGCATAAATTATATCTGTTATAAATTTTCGCATCACCAACAGATTGGTATATATACCCGGATAATATAGACTGCCACATTCAGCACCCCACGAGACCACACCACACAATTGTTCATTTATAATAGCCGGTCCCCCTGAATCACCATCACAAGCATCTTTGCTACCGGGTACATAAGCGCAAAACACTGAGTTGGACAAATTGCCGTAACAACGATATCGTTTCGCACATACAGATTTTTTAATCACTATAACACTCACTGTCTTCACCTGTTTAGAACCATACTCAGCATCTTTATGCAATTTACCCCAACCATATACCTGTACAGCGACTCCCTTATTCCAACTTTTACTACATAAACGAATTGGTCGTATATTTGGACCTTCAATGGGAGAACTTAATTTTATTACTGCCACATCCATACCTTCCATATAATTTTTGTAATTTTTGGGTATTACGACTTTAGTAACCTTACGTCTTACGCCCGCCTGATAGCGATTGGTAGCTCCAGCTAGTACGGTTATATCAGCAACTTGTCTGTCCTTAACACAATGGGCTGCAGTGACAGCAAATTGTGATGTCACTAAAGTGCTGCCACAGAAGAATTTTTCTTCAATTAGCAATTGCAGTAGAAAGGGCGCCTGGCTAATGTTAGTGTAGGAACCGCCCACAATGCGTGATTGAATTTTAGGCACAACAACAGTAACTTTGAAAAGAACTAATTGACAGATTAAAAATATTTTCAAATGCATTTTGTATTTTGCGTTAAAAATTTTAGACAAGCTGTCAGCAATGAATTTTAAATTAATTCTTAATGGTAACTGTTATGACTTTTAAAATTTCTGTCACTTTTTATTAATTTAAATTTAATTTAAAATAATGAAACTAAATATTTGTTCATATGTTTGGTTTTTAATTTATACTTAAATATTTTATTATCTCTCTGTTTGCTTTTATACCATATTTTTGGGTTAATTGTTTAAGTTTTATAAACTTTCAAACCGTTAAAATTATTGGTGAATTGTTTTGTACATCTTTATAGTTAAAATTATATGCTTTTTAATAAATTTTTTTAATAAAACTAGCTGAACCGACGAACTTCGTACCGCCCTATAATCAAGAAATATCTGTTTCCTTTTTATCTGAATTAAGTTAATTTCTTTATTAAGTATTGCTGTTGGTATATTAATAAATCAAAATTATTCCAAAAACAAAGTGTTTATTATTCTAATGCTTTATGATACACAATATTCTTAGTTTTATTTTCTGGCGCGTATATAAATAGTGTTGTTGGTATTCTTTTGTAAAAATATTAAAATGGTCTATTAAAAGTTTCCAACACTATATTAATTTGACTAACCTTGTTGAACAAACACTTCAGAAAAAACACACAGTACAAATTATCCTGTAGAAACCAATGTGAAAAGTACACTAAGAAATGGTAAATGAATTATGTAGGTCTTTTGTTATTATAACTCCGAATACAGACCAACTCCGACCGATATATTTGCAAAGAGCATGTAAACTACGTTTCTTTGTTTTAATGTCAACTACTGCCAGTGACACATTATTATTATTTTCTTACATAAGAACCTTCTTCTAATAATAAGTACAAATACAACAAAAAAAAAAAAGTTAGTGAAATCGGTCCAGCCATATTCACTCGTGATGCCGTGACCAAGGGAAAAAGGGATTAATTTTTATATAATAAAATAATCCGATTGATTGCTTATAAATTTATCCTTGAACGTGGTTATTAAAAGCTGAATTAAAATTGAGCCTGTAATTAGATATAAAGTTTTGTAATAAACCTTGAATATAACAGGCTTTTCCTGTTAACAATGTAAATATTCAAACAATTTTTGTAAGGTGTGGTCCAACCAAAACCCAAAGTTTCAGAGAATTATCTTAATTATATTTATTACGACACAAGGAAACAGAATATCGACCAAATGCTCGCCACGGCTTTTGTGGCATACTTCTATCCCATGGTTCATATTTTCAATGACACTGAGATATTATTGAGGTTCAATGTCCTATAACGTGTCGAATTTAGCTCTTGAATTATTCTTGGCTTAGCGTAGTTCAACGGTGTCGAATCACGTTATCGTGGCGGCCAATTAATATCGTCACAACGAGAGATAACACGACCATTAAATTTCTCGCTCATAAGAGCCATTGGTTGTCAAGTGACAACATCCTCTAGATTCATGTCCTCTATTCCTGTCACAAGAAGTCCATTATCATCTTGCGATATCCAACTCCGTTCACGATAACTGTTTAGCCGACCCATGAACCACACCAAACATTCACTTTTTGTGGATGCATTGTCTTTTCAACAACCACTAGTGGATTCTCATTTACCCGAATGCGGCAATTCTGCTTGCTAACGAATCCACTGAGGTGAAAGTGTGCCCCACGAAGTGTGCGAAATGGATTTTGATTTAAACGCCCATTTTGGTAAAAATTGTTTTTGTTCTTATTTGTGTGTGTCCTAGTTTTTCTTTAATTACTTCTTCAGAAATTTATTGAACTAAATAAATCGACTTTATCGTACCATTTCAACTCTACTAATAAATTGATGATACATAATTATTTATTTTAAAAAGTATTTTCGTATATTTTTTAACTGTAAGTTTTCATTAAAATCGATTAAATAATACCTTGGCAACACGCAATTAATAATATATTAAATGCATAAATTGTAGAGCATATCTTAAGGCAGCTATTTTGTTCATTAAAAGTACTTTATAAAAGATTTTCCAATAAAGATATGATGATTTTGAAACGACGTAACGACTCGGCCATTTTTAAAACGTCAAGATCTGTCATTTCGTCGTTCGTAAATTATTGTGTTTTATGTGACATATAAAACCTATACATATAGAACACAATAATTTGCGAACGACGATTTGTTTTTCATTGTATTCTGTAGTGTTTGCAATTTCATCAAGGAGGGATATACGCAATAACAACGTTTACATGCTCTATTAAAATTCAACACGGATGTTGTACAAAATTTGAGGAAGAGTCAATGTACTGTCGCAGTATCGCTTGACGTTGAAAAAGCTTTTGATAAAGCCTACCATAACGGTATACTGGTAAAAATGGTAAGACTCGGTTTTGATGCGACAATCGTTAAAATATTTAGGAGCTATTTTCAAGAAAGGAAATTTTGTATTCAACTCGACAAAGAATTATCTTCACAAGGTAATGTCTATTGTGGTGTTCCGCAAGGTTCTCTGTTGGCACCTCATTTATATAACATACTTATGTATGATTTTCCACACGAATATAATAATTCGAAGGGTATTCTTAATGCCGATGATTCTTTGCTATATTCACATGACGTTTCACCATCAGTTGCATTCCAACGTGTTTCATCACACCTTGAATATGTTGATGAATATTATTCTCGTTGGGGAGTTAAAATAAATGTTTAAAAAAGCAATGATATTTGCTTGCGAAATGCATCTGGTAAATGCAAATACACCGTTGTTCCCGAAAGCAAAAATTTTAAAGTAGTATTATGTTAAATGGTTCTGAAATCGTATTTAAGGAAAGCATCAAATATTTTGGAGTAAACTTTAAGGCAAATCGGGTTAAGGGTGCGTTTTCCAGACTATTTAATGCAAAATCTTTATGAGTGAAAACAAAATTACTTCTGTATAAAGTAAGTATAAGACCAATCCTTCAATACGCATTTCCAACATGGTTTAGCATTTCTATGACAATGATGAATAGAATGGAATTATGTGAGCGCCATATTTTGCCAAAATGTATTGGAAAAAATTTTAAATCTTTTAGAAAAAGATATTTAAACAAATTTATATATGAACAGGCTAACATATCTCCGATTTCCTTTTATGCTCTTGATATGATGAAACGTTTCGTAGCAAGATTATCTTACTTTGAGGGTAGTATAATGCAAGATATTTTGTCTTGCGAGCAAGAATTTAATTGGTCAAATACAAATTATATTTCTCCGATTGGAATTTTGCAAGAACGGTTAGATAGTCTTTCTGTTCGAAATTTCTATTCACGTACCACTCCCGGTGTACACAGGGGGGGTAATATTTATTATGTTTTTTGTTTTTGTTATTTTTTTATTATTTTTTAGTTTTTAAGTTATTTTATTAGCATTAAGTTTATTAAATGTGGATATCACTCTACTAATTTGGTAAAATGCTGGGAGCAAGCATTATTTCTAAATTGTCATGAAAGTTATTTTTTAATATTTTAATTGTTAATTTTGTTAAATTTCGATAAGCTAGTCGCATAGTCAATAAGAACTTATGTAATTAAAATAATACGGTATAGTTTTAAGTATTCTATTTATTTATTTATTGTTTGTTAATCTTGTTATATGAAAATAATGAAGTCTCAATAAATTTAACTAACTAACTAATTATAATATAGAAGAAGAGGAAATTTATTATTGTGATTCCCCAGTGGTTTCCATACTAAAAAGTATGTAATTAAATTTATTTATTCTATTTAAATTAAATTACTATTTAATTTAGGTATTTTAATAGTAGAAGATATATTTGGTAATAAAGAATTTGAACTGAACCAAATCGTCTTCTGTATTCAAGATCCAAGTAGAGGTCACTGGTGCGCTTTATTTGCCGAAAACAGAATGGCTACCAAGAAGTTGTAATTTCACCATTGGACTATATATTGTAGAGGTCTTTGAAGTGATTGATCTTTCGAAATAAACCATACTCTCTTCAAGCTTTACAAGTCAATATTGAACGTGTCATTCATGACATACGACTTGATTTAATGGAAAAAGTGCTTGAAAATTGGATTCCTCGAACTCGATTCTGCAGAAGATGTCGTGGAGGCGATTTGAAATTAATTGTATCGATTGTACTTCACATTAAATAAAAAACTTTTGAATTTTCTTAACAATAAGTGATTTTTTTTAAGAAATCATATCACCCTTATTGAAAAATCTTTTATCGTCATTCTAAAAGAACTCCACTTCTTTAAGCTCTCCTTGAAGTGTTTACTTAGTGTTTAACTGCTTGCAAAAGCGCCTGTGGAAGGCATAATTATTATATTTCATTTTACACCTTGCAAGTCTGTTTTTAATACCCTTCACACAGTGAAAAAGGGTATATATAGGTTTGTCATTCCGTGTGAAATTTCTACAATTTTCATTTCCGACCTCATAAAGTATATATTTTCTGAAAGCTTATGAATAGGGGAGTCGATTAAGCGCTGTTAGTCTGTCAGTCTGATCGTCTGTCCGTGTGTATGTTGAAATCAACTTTTTGAAGCCCCCCGATATCGCTTGGACCCGGGTGAGGTATTAAAATATCAGAAATATTCGGGAGTAGAACGGTATTGAAAATCAGAAACATCGGTACTTAAACAACTGAGATATGAGCAAAAACCCACGACCACCTCGATTTTTTATTCACAAAAACAACATTACAACAACAACATACATACATACAAACGTGTATACTGGTTAGAGAAAACGTGGCATCGAATCCCAGCTGAGCCAAAAAAAATTTTTTTTTTATATTTTTTTTTAAATTTTTTTTTATTTTTTTTTTTTTTTATTTAATATATTATTTATATTTTTATTATTTTTTTTTAAATTTTTTTTTTTTTAAATTTTTTTTTTTTTAAATTTTTTTTTTTAAATTTTTTTTAAATTTTTTTTTTTTTTTTTTTTTTTTTAAACATACATACGTAAATTTATAATTTTACAATGAGATGTTTTATATATGTATGTTTTTTATATGTATGTACGTATTTTATATGGGACTAGCCAAACCCGGCGCGCGTTGCTACGCCCCTTAATGAATCAAAATGCATTCTGAATTTTAATTGAATATCAAGTGCAAGTACCTCAAGATTATAATTTTTTTATGGGCGTGGCACTGCCCACTTTTCTATTCACAAAAGTCCTGTAAAGTTCTGACAGCTCAATATGTGTGCAAAGTTTCATAATAAGCAGTCCAGTGCAAGTAGCTGAAAATTATAACTTTCTTATGGGCATGGCGCCGCCCACTTTTCTTATCACGAAATTTTTTAGTCATGACAGCTCAATATGTGTGCAAAGTTTCAGAAAAATCGGTCCAGTGCAAGTACCTCAAAATTAATACTTTTTTAGGGGCATGGCGCCGCCCACTTTTCTTATCACGAAATTTTTTAGTCATGACAGCTCAATATGTGTGCAAAGTTTCAGAAAAATCGGTCAAGTGCAAGAAGCTAAAACAGATAACTAATTTTTATGGGCGTGGCTCCGCCCACTTTTTTTCACCCATAAACACTCCCTGGTATGTGTACAACAACTTGCCAAAGTTTGAGTCCGATCGGTTTTACAGTTTCGGAGTCTATAGCTAACACACACACACACACAGAGTTTCACTTTTATATATATAGATGAGTGGTGATACAAACTACTGTTATTGCATGACTACACGTTGTGAAGGATATATAAGAATATAGCGCTTTTACTTGTTATTACAAATTTTGTTCTCCCTTTTGACTGCTTAATTTATGCTTTATTACGCTTTTGCAGGAGAGCAATTTTAGCATTTTCAAATTTGCTTTTATATTTGAATTTGGTCTTATGACAATCAAGTTGTTGTATGAGCGTATGACATCTATGTACTAGAAATTCTGATTAGAAATAAAGCACATATGTTGCAAATAGTCATATAAAGTAAAACAAAGTTAGTGGAAGCAAACTATAAAAATATGTATTTAGAGCAAAATATGCAAGTTAAATATTTGTAATAAGGCATGAATTCGCATAAACTTTCGATCCCTGGTTAATACATATATGTTATATTTTGCTTAATATTTCGCACATTCGGATTCAATTATTATAATAATTGAAGAAATAGAAAAATAGAAGAAATAGGGGGAAAAAATATAACGAAAATCGTCATATTGTATACACGTGTTTTGTTTTTATTTGACTACTTCTGGTAAATGTACCATTTCTTGTTATTTATTTCATTCAATTTTTTGTATATATTTTACATAAAAACATATAAATAATTTAGATAGTAATTAGTAATCTATACATAATTAAATAAAACACATTCTGTTTGTAAATGTTGTTGTTAAAACTGAAAATACTAATTATTTATTTCACATAATGTATTCGGGTGACTTTTGATGTTTTTGGTCATTGTTGTACCCTTCACTGTACAGGGAAGAGAAATATATATAAGCTCATCAGAAAGTTTATTCATTTATTTCTTACCAACTCTAGTACTATTTAAAATTCCATATTATTTGTTACTTTCTATTTTCTGTTAGAATTTATTATGCTAGCTATTACATTTTTATCCCGATATCAAGTAATTTCATGACAAATTTTATCAAGACCCAGTAATAGCTAATTAAATTCAGAAAGACAGACAGACAGACAAAAACTTTATGAAGTAATATTTTGTATTTTAGATCGTCGACTATATATGCACCGACATTCTATATGTTAAAAATTGTTATGTATAGACAAGGATAAATTCTTATAGAGAAACGAGTGTGTATGAAACAAGTAAGAGCAATATATTCGCCTGTACCGAATATTTGATACTCACTACCAACTTTGTGTACTTTTATAGAAAAAAATTTATTATATTGTTATCAAAAATAATCGCTATGGAATAATCTCTTTATACTAAAATATGTATCACTTTCTTTATATAACTTCGATATGCTATTAAAATAATTTCGTAAATTAAGTCTTACAATGAAAATAGGTGTTATAGTACGAGTGTCAATATAGTTTTTGCTAATAAATAAAACTTAGGTATTTTAACATAGTCCTTTATTCTTCCAAAACCTTTATTTATAGAGAAATTATATGAATTTAGGGTAAAGCGTTATATGGAAGGTGGGCGTAAAAGTGGGTGTGTCGCATTTATTTTTCACTAGTACAAAGCCTTTGACCAAAAAACAATGTCTGCAAAATTTCAGAATCGTACATCTAATTTTGTCAGTTTTTTTAAGTTTTAAATTTTAAATATACCGAAAAATGCAATGTGCATTTGTGCGTTGAGCGTCAAGCGTTGGAGTTTTACATGTGTTTTGTTTTTGTTACAATAACAAAATACATGCAAAATTGCAACGCTTGACGCTTAACGCTCTTGTTTAGGTATGGGCCTAAGATGGCATTCACAGATGTTTTCACATTTCATACAGACCTGCTTTGCAGAAATTTAAATATTTTTTACAATTCTCACGATTGTGGACGAATTCGAACGATTATGTTGACCAAAAGAATCACGAAGTGCACAAAATGCATTTTGATTTGAACGCCAATTTTTACAAAAATCTTTAATATTTAAAAGCGTTGCTCGATTGCGTATCTTTCCACGGTTCAAATTGAGTTAGTCTGAGATTGAGAAATGTCAAATGAAATACAAGAAAAAAGTTGAAGTTTAGGTGTGGTTCACCTTCAACATGGGCCCTTAAAATTTAACCACCCTCTACAAAGAAAGTGATACATATTTTATTATAAAGAGATTATTCTATAGCGATTAACAAAATAATAAATATTGTGCGTTAAATGTACACAAAATTGGTGGTGGGTATAAAAGATTCGGCACAGCCGAATATAGTGCTCTTACTTGTTAATTTTTAATTAGTTAGCTGTAATCTGCTAGTCGAGCCGTTTCATAAAGATGGGTTAGAGGAAATAAAGTTATCCGTCATTTTGTTATGATTTGATTCATATTTAAATTTTTTGTACGCCATTTTGTAGTGGCACTGATCATGAATTCTAAACTTTTTTTAAGTGTATTATGTTGCTACGTTTATATCTTTTATAAACGTTGGTTTATTTCTGGGATTCTTATATTGCAAATAATAATACTTGAAACTTATGTTATAAAATAGCAGAGCCATTATTTATTTTGTCACTCATGAATATTTTATTAAACAATACCTTATTTATTTATTTTCTTATTGTTATATACCATTGTTATTGAACTCAACTTGTGAATATGAATACATTTGTTTGTTGTTTAACTATATACGGCATTATTCATAACATAAAGTTAGCCACAGTTTATACATTACGTACAACGAACTGCTAACTAGAATGCCGATTAAGCTTGGCAGCTCGTTGGCACAGAGTTTATTTATAACAAACTTTTATCCGTCTGCCAACTTTTAAAAAATCAACTCTGAAATTGCATGATACTCCTCAAAAATGCAACCATTTTTTGTGTATCATCCCTTATTTTGACATTTTTTTGTTTTTCCATCCATACTAACAATTATTAAAATTTAAAAATAAATTAAAAAAATAAACGAACAATATATTTTTCGTGCACAAAAATTTTTATTATTTTCTTTATAATTTTTTTTTAACAGAACAGCTGTTTTTCACAAGTCGGCAAACGCTTAGCAGCTCGTTAACAAGAGTTTAGCAAATCGTTAGCCAGAGTTTGGCATGTGTGTTATGAATAAACTTTATGCTAACTTTATGCCAACTTTTTGTTATGAATAAGGCCGATAGTGTTTTTCATGCATTCACAAACTAAATGAATAAACTTTTAATCGAGAGAGACACAAAAGAAAACCGAAAACAACAAATTACTACCACATTTAAATAAATGTAACAGAGTAAAATGTGTTAAATTTTAACCTATGGTATGCGTACAAATTTTTTTTGAATTTTTGCTACTTATTTGGTAAACTCAATCAGTTACTAGTAATTTCTGCAAAGTTGTTGTTGTTGTAAGATTTTTTGTTTCATTACGTACATTACTGTTATAATAATGCACAGCGTTGTTAATCTTGAAGTTTCAAAAAGCATCTATCGCAGAAAAAAAAAACGCAATTTTCAAATAAGTCACTGTGTTTAAAATTGTTTACATTTGATGCTATTTAATTCATAAAACTATAAACTTCGATATAAAAATGGACAAAATATATAAAAATAAGTACTCTTTACAGTATGCGGCACATGGTACAAAATTTCGGCTGTATTACCTAAAATTACTTAAAATGTGAATCGACCAAAAATGATTTTCGTTGATAAATTGTATAAAAAAACCATAGCATTTGTTTTCTTGTACTTATATTAGTTAATTTTTCTCAGCAATATTTTTCTAGCATGTCCAAAATCAATGAGCAGCTTTAGTAACTTGATGCATTTAAAAAAAAAATTTTTTTGTCGTAATATGCAGATTATCGACAGATATGTATAAAATTTACGAAAATCCCTTTAGACATCATATCCACGAATAGTAGCAAACGTGTCTTTTTGTTATTCTAGAGATAAAAAATTTTGATTATTATGGTATAAATATGGGGAAATATGGTTTACTTGATCATACCTCAAAAAGTTATGGAGGCATTGTGCTGGATTTTAATACGTATTTATTGCCGGATATTAGCAAAAGATTGATAACATGTGTGGGTTTCTAAAAGTGGATTTCTGCTAACATACGGACTGTCTTACTTAATCGATTCCCCTAGTCATAAGCTTTAAGAAGATATATTTTTACGGGCTCTTAAATGAATATTGTAGATATTACAAACGGAATGATAAAGCTATATATACCCTTGGCACCACAGGTAAAGGGTATTAGTTAGTTATTAACTACCCTCAAGACATGTATCTAGTATAAGTACATAAAATATATTTGAAAAAAAACAAGTAAAAGCGCTATATTCGGCCGTGCCGAATCTTATATACCCTTCACAACGTGTAGTCATGCAATAACAGTAGTTTGTATCACCATCCCATATGAAATACGTACATACATATAAAACACATACAAATATAAAAACATCCCATTGTAAAATTATAAATTTACGTATGTATGTTAAAAAAAAATTTAAAATAAAATTAAAAAAAAAAATTAAAAAAAAAATTTTTTTTTTAAATAATTAAAATATATATAATAAATATAAAACAAACAAAAAATTTAAAAAAAATTGAAAAAAAAAAAAATTAAAATAATATATTAAATAAAAAATAAAAAAATAAAAAATAAAAAAAAAATTAAAAAAAAAATTTTAAAAAAATAAAAAAATTTTTTTTTTGCCTCAGCTGGGATTCGATGCCACGTTTTCTCTAACCAGTATACACGTTTGTATGTATGTATGTTGTTGTTGTAATGTTGTTTTTGTGAAAAAAAAATCGAGGTGGTCGTGGGTTTTTGCTCATATCTGAGTTGTTTATGTACCGATGTTTCTGATTTTCAATACCGATCTACTCCCGAATATTTCTGATATTTTAATACCTCACCCGAGTCCAAGCGATGTCGGGGGGCTTCAAAAAGTTGATTTCAACATACACACGGACAGACGGACAGACTGACAGGGCTTAATCGACTCCCCTATTCATAAGCTTTCAGAAAATATATACTTTATGGGGTCGGAAATGAAAATTGTAGAAATTTCACACGGAATGACAAACCTATATATACCCTTTTTCACTGTGTGAAGGGTATAAAAAAATGTATATTTACGGAAAACCAAGCCAAGCGAAGAAGATCGTTTCTATTAAATGTGTAAGAAATCTTTTTATTGCATACCTGCACAATTGTAAACGGTGTATATGATCCATCACAGCCGAATATATAGCTCTTGCTTGTTTAATAATATTTTCCCTTCTTTATGTTGCTGTTTTGTTATTAAAATGGTGTATATTTAAAAATTTAATTTAATTACACTTTGGAGAATTTATTTTAATTATCAATAGCATATTTTAATAAACATGTTTAATTCTTCCAACCACATACACACAACTACATATTGCCATATTGACATGAAAATTGTTTATTTTGTAAAACAAGACAAAAAGAAAATTTAACATTAGCAAACAAGATAAAAAAATACAATTAACAAATATTTAGCAATAAATATGCCAGCAAACGTGTATACAAACTACAGAAATTATATAAATTAAAAAAAAAAATTAATAAAATTTAGCTTATTATCAACAAATTAACAACACTTTTTTGTATGTTGATTTTCGTTTGAAACAAATTTCACACAACATATTGTTGTTGTTTGAAACAAAAATGTACATGAAACAATTATTGTTTTATAATAAGGAAGAATAATTGTATATTTATAAAAAAAACAATAGTGTGAAATGGTTCACAAAATCATTGCATGTTTATAGGGGCAATGTTATATATATACATGTACATGTTTCCAAATTCGTAGCAGTTTCATGTTGTTAGAAATTCACTTTAAGGAAACGATGATAGCATTAACTTTTCCATATCTATTGTACTTATACGATAGTATATTTTCGAACCCACGTAATATTATTGTCTGTGTTCAAAATATTTATAGAGAAATCAAAACCTGTTTATTCATTAGGTAATTGCAGTGCTAACAGATTTTTTTGTTTAAAAAATAATCTACTGATCAATATAAACCATTTGATTAATTAATATCCCCAGAGAGAAAAACTTTCTGCAACTATTACAGAATTAAATGACATGCAACTTGTTTTGTACATTGTAAGTTGTTGAAATGTATATTTTTTGTTTTAATAAATGTATATTATACCTATCATCTTTTAGGAATGCCTACATGTTACACAGAACTGTATATAATTGAAATCCAGCGCAATTTCTCCCATACTTGCTGAGAGATAAGCAAATAAACATGACTGTCTTTGTTTTTTTTCCATATTTTTATCATAAAAATTAAAATTTTCCATTCTAGGAAATTTTATAGAGACGTTTGGTACAATTAATAGACATGATATTTCTCTGAGGATAAATTGGTCACTAATCGGCAAAGTTATAGGAAAAAACTTTTAGAAAAAATAGTAATTTTTTTAAATATATCAAGTAATTTATGATGCTTATTAATTTTTGTACACTTCAAATACACAAAATTATAAGCAGTAGTCTCGAAAATTATTAATGAGAAAGACTAGAAAACAGGTCAGAAACTAACTGAGATATGAGCATCAAAATACGTTTGAATCGTTGTTTTTTCCCAAAATTTATAAAGGAAAATCAATTTTTTAAACTTCTAGAAAACAGAGAGGGTTGATTTGAGTATCAAATAAGAGGGATTCATTCGAAAAATATAATACGCTATATAAAATTAATTATGATGGCTGTCGCTACGAAATTGCGTTTAACATATTTATAGATATATGATTTATAAGTATAATCAAATATTTATCCTTAACAACCCCTCCATATTGGTATCAGTGATCGGCTTTGAGACTTTTTTTTAATATTCATAGTGAGTCTTAAAATTTGATTATAAGTGCGTATAAATCATTGAAATTTAACTGAGCTGACGTACGCATACCCAAAACAACTTTGATTTATAAGTACAACTCACAATGAACATAAGTACTACGTCGTACTTATATTTTTAGCGTCCCATATTTAAATGATATGCAAGACTACTCAATTATATATGATATGCAATTTTACAATGTGTAATATAAAATTTTTGCAAGTATCACTATTTAATTTTTAAATAAATGCAACTGATTATGGCCTTTAGGCAAAGTTTTGGTTGGCTTCTATAATAAGAGAAAAACAATAACAGTTATTTTGTATTTTTTATTTTCATGTTTAAATTTTTTGCAGCAAAAAAAAAACCGCGTTTTTATGTGCTCACTTAAATTTTTAAGATAATACGCAAAAACAAAATCTAAATCTCTTAAGCAGACATCAAAGTAAGCACTTTATTTTTGCTTGTTGCTTTTGTATTATTTTGTTTGATTTAAATTGTGTTTTTTTTTTTAACAATCCACAATTATTAAGGTGAATGTCAAACTGTAATCTGGCAAGCCTAGTTAAAACATACAACTTCATAATGAGTACGCGAGTCATACGTGCTTTTGGTCGTCTTTTTATCTTGCGTGAACGACAATAGCAATCAACTGAGTCATACGTGTTGCTAAATATGAATACTATAAGTACCTTTAATTTAAGAGTGCGTGTACGTAGTGAAGACTTTTCAATACGTATGAATGCGTATAAATCAACGAAATAATGAATAATGATTCAAGTTGACTTACTTCATTAGTATTCATTGCAGATCTCTGATTGGTATCAAATAAAAGGGCTTGACGAGTAGAATCTAGTAAAGTATGTAAAAATGTAAATCAAAGATTATTTCGGATATATGGGCCAAAAATTGTTTTTTCAGATTTGTCTCCTTTAACCCCTTAAATATAGATATCAAATGAAATGGCTGGACTAGTAGAATACAGTCAACTATGTCAAAATTAAAGATGGCTTCAGAAATTAAATGGCGAAATGGTGTACAAACTTTAATTTAAAATCCCAGTAACGTTACTATATTAATATGTTAATGTTGGTAAAGGCCATGACTGACTATCAGATTTAGTCGTTCGACATGTCAAAAATTTTATGTGTGTACAGAAAGTGTAATAATGTGGACAAAAAGTGCACATGTTTGACAGATTTATTGACAGATGTGTCCGATTTGAAAATCTTTTGGAAATTTTCATAAAATAGTAGTTTTTGTGCGATCAGAGTTGCCTTCTGTAAGCAAGTGTTACAGTATGGCATCCAATCACTCATTTTGTTTTTTTCATGTAGGACAGAAACCCATCAGATTTTTATTTGACATAATCGCACGACCTTGTAGGATAGTCAGTCATGGCCTGAAACGGTATTATAAGATTTGACATGGCCGAATATCACTCTTACTTGTTATGTCATTGACTTTAGGGAAATATATATAAAATTTTTGTTTTTAAAGTCGAATTCGTTACAAATAACGAATTTTTGAAAATAACAATTGCAACATCATCAAGAAACGATTATTTCTAATCTCGATATTCATGATATATTTTGATAAAACTTTTCTAAATTTAAATTAATTAAATAACTTAAAATTGTTTAAGCTTTAAATTAAAATATTTAAGCTTTAGTTTATTTACGAAATTGTCTTAATACAACGTTTTCTCGATCAAATTTATTATTAAAATATAATTTATTTTAAAAAATAGGTTTTTATAATTTTTCTATTATGCACGTATAAACATAATCGAAAATATTTTACCAAGTAAAAAAATTAACTACATTTAATAAAAATTTTTTTTAAATAATGTGCTGCTTAATCTCTTGTTTTGGTGGGTGTCTAACAATTAAAGTTTAAAAAAAATTATAAAAATTTTAAATTATTTTTTTTATATAAAAACAACGATTTAAAATTGTGCAAATTGTTATTTATTCTTTTTTTTTTGTTTTTTTTTAAATAATGAAAAAAAAAGATAAATAATATAATATATATTTAACAAAAAAAAAAAAAAAAAAAACTAACAAAAAAATACACATTTCAGGCAATTATTTATTATGATTTATTAAAACAATATAAAGAACTTACTTCTGTATTTCAGTGCACTTAATATACACTTGAAGAAAAATACAGTTGCATTAAAACATATAAACATATTTAGTTTAGGAAACAATCATAGTTAGATATATAGACATAAACTTCTTTTCATATGCTTCAAAACAAGTGAAAAAAATTTATGTGGGGTATACCCAGTTTTTCAAAATCTTTATTTTTTTTATAAAACTATTTATATAGAAACTTGTAAACCTAGAAAAAATTTTGCGTAAAAAGAATATATGTAAGTTCTCAAGAATTTTAAGCTTTACAATACACTTTTTTAATTATTTCATACTAGAAAATGTAAATAAAATTCTCATTAAATTACTTCAAAAACCACCTGGAATAACTAATAGTAAAAGATATGAACTTACGCAGCAATAACTCCCATTACAAATAATAAGTTAAAAGTCTTAAAAAACAATTGTTCACTACTTACAATTTGGCATTTAAAACCTTTATTTTACACGTCGATGACATTAGAGGAAATTATTTAGGTTAGTTTGAAAACGAGCACTAAAAGTCCAAACCCATGACAGGTATACAATTATGCCCTATTAACATGCTGTGGGGTCTAAAGAAACGACAATAGTCCCAATATATCCGTAAATATATCGACTAAGTTAAGAATCCTGTCCCCTTAGTGTAATTCCTGATGGATTTTTAATTCGAGCAGTTTAAGTTCTCGCGTCTAAAATGCTCAAACGCAGGACATTGACAATTGTTATGTTCCAAAGTGTCATCCTTTTCCTCTTGTTAATTTTCCTGCTAGTGTCAGCACTTCAGTTGGAATCTTGTTAAGTAAAGCTTATTTAAACTTTTGTTTTGTTACAACCAAACTTTTATTCAAATTTAATTAAACTTTGCTTAAACTTTAGCGTATCTTTAGAAAAAATGAAGTTAAATATTAAATAAGCTTTAGTTAAACAACTGTTAATCTTACACTTTGTTTGGACTGTTGTCAAGCTTTAGTTAAATTTTGGTTAAACTTAAGTTAAATTTAGGTCAAAGTTAAATTGAACTTTAGTTAAGCTTAAATTAAACTTATGTCAAACTTAAATTAAACTTTAGGTAAACTTAAGTAAAACTTTAGTTAAAAAATAGTTATTTTTTGTTAAACCTTAGGTTAGCTTTTCTTAAACTCTAATTTAACTATGGTAAAACTTTAATTAAAGTATAGGTAATTTATTCCTAGACTACTATTCTTCATTTTATATCTTTATCTGTACTTCGATCTAAGTTTTAAATCCTAGGTTTGTAATCTCAGAAATGCTAAAAGAAATTCTTCACTGCTGTGCTCTTTTTGGCAAACATGTTTTTACCTATTTAAGTGCTAATAATACAGAGTTGTATTTGTCATTGTCAACAATATTTCCTTAGCAGTAACATTTTTAATTTGATAATTTTCAATCGACATTGTAAAAAAGTAACTTTAAAAAAGTTTCAAACACATAAATAATATATTTTTTTTTCTTATGAAAGAATAGCCAAAATCTTTTTTACGATTTTCAAAGTGTACTTCTGGACAAGGATTATATTTATTTATATGTATGTCAGTTAGTATATAGTTAAGTAAACAAATAAAAAATATATGTTTGCACATACTACATATTCATAAGTAAAAGCTAAAAGAAAGGAATTTATATTTTTTCCTTGTGCTTGGTTTTGACTTATTCATAAATAATAAATGAAATTGCTAATGCTATTTTATTTCATTTGTTTATATTGATGTACGCATGTATATTTTAATGTATATTTCAAAGAGTGTATATGATTAAGCTGAAGTATATATATATATATATAGATGTTTGCATATATTTACATATGTGTGTGCATATAAAATTATGAAATTATGAAATTTTTAAGTAACTCAATTCATATGTAAACAATTGTACAATAAAAACAACAAACAAATAAAATAAAAGAGAAAGAATAAATGCAAGCGGAAGTTCTTAAAAGTAAGTAACTGCAGTTGAATTGCAGTATCTGTCTGTCAGTGTGTCTGCTTATATAAAGTTGGATGTAATTGTTTATTTTTAAGTTAATGTTTTTTTGTGCAAATATGAATCTGTGTGCGTTTGTGTTTTTACTTTAAACAACAAAATCATTTTACAGCTTTTAAGCTACAGGCATTTTCTTCTTTTGACTTAAAATTAACACTACCATCATCATCACCCCCCGTACATGCATATACAAATATGTGTGTAAAGATATACTTTTGTTGCAAATTAAAACAATTGAAATTTTTTTTATTTATATTTTTTGTAGTTATTTGTATAAAGAAAGAATGTATGGATTTAAATATTGGTGTAGATGTTTGTGTCGTCTCTCTGATTATGATTGCATTTGAGGTTGTACAAAGGAAAAATATATGGAAATTTATACGTTTCCAGATGTACTTAAAACGTGCAATTCTTACATTGTTTTTCACAAACATAAAAGTTTTAAATGTGGCCTACAATTGTTTCATTGAAATAACTCTTATTGGAAGAACTTGTTACTGATTTAATTAGTTGACTTTGATGTGAATAACATTAATAATTTAATTATTGCATAAACATTTCGGATTTATGTACTATTTTGTTTCATTGTTAACAAGTGACCCTGTTGATCATGTGATTTAAAAACGCCGTTCTGCTAGTGTGATTTCAATTTAAGGATCTTTGCAAACATGCTAGCAGCTTCCAGTGCATTGGAGGAGAAACGAAATTCAAATACACAGAAAAAAATAAATATGAATTTCAATTACGAAATTAATACTATTAATTAAAAAAATTTTTAATATTGCTCCAATCATCAAAATGATACTATTAATTAAATAAAAATTAATAGTTGTAATTGAAAAAGTATTGCGAAAAATATCAATTAAAACAGTATTAAAAAATTAATTAAAATTTTCATAATTTTTAAAAATGATTTTAATTAATTGAATCATGCCTATAATTGAAATTCGCAATTTATTGTATTAGTAATTTATATTATTAAAACTATTTTTATAAAATTACCCAAAAAGAAAAAATTAATTTTTTTAATACTTTTTCTTAACATAAATTTTAATTACATTTTATTACTTATATACTAATAATTTAATATAAGATGTAGGGTTACACAAGTACACATACTATGCTATGTCAAGCGCCGAAGTGGTTTTAAATTCATTCGTCGATTGTAGCGTATTTCCATAGACCTACGACATTAAAAACCCCACAAGATAAATTTTTGCCAAATCAAATTGCACGTTTTTGATTAACAATTCTCCGTCATCTGTTGAATAGATAATTGAACAATTAAATTGTTTTTACAGAACTTTCACTTTAACGTTCACTATGTAACATGTAATAGGGAAGTTTAGTCCACGTTTACATCGTTCGATTGGTTGAAATTCAAAAAAAAAATTGGTAGCATCAATAACCTAGACATAATGGAATATTTACTGGTAAAAAACTTGATCAAAGTGTAGACTACTACTGACTTACCTATTAAAATTAGAATCTTGAGCAATATACCAGAATATAAGAAATATTGGCTTTGGACGCATCTAGAGTGAAACTGAAACAATTTTTTATATTTAAAACAAGATGTATTTATTATATGTTTGCACCTACCCACCTACCAGAACTATCTTTTGTAGATTGTCCACTATTTTTTATTATTCTGCTCCTTGGATGTATTATATTATATTAAATTTATCCTTCGAAAGCAAATTTTCAAAAAAAGCCATTTAAAATAAAATTTTTTATTTTTTCAACTGACAGAAATCTCAATTTTTTTTGAAAACATTTTATATCAATTAAAAAAATTAATTAAATTAAATTAAATTTTAATTGGAATTTAAAAACAAGTCAAAAAGTCAATTAATTAAAAAAATTTAAGAAATATTTTATTCTGTGTATATCTATGCAAAACGATCATAAACAATTTTTAACAAAAAAGTGTGAGCCCGATGTGATATGTAGTACATAAGTATAGTGTGCGTTTCTCTTGGAAAATTCTACTACTCTTTATTACTCAATACTATTTAATGATATTAATTTCGGTACTTAATGCTAATCAATCTTTTATTGGACTTTTTCGAATGAAAAGAAAGGTATACTTTATATACTATATAAGTTATGTATACGTTTATACAATGGGATAATATCAGGGATGATATGTATAATTAAATAAAATTTGATTGAAAAAGCGATAAATATGGTGTTAAAGAAGTAAATATACATAAATTTGGTATATTTATTATCAAAGAATTAAACTCAAGTTAATTGTTTGATATCGAAACCAAAATCTTATTTTCCGTCCCTGTATTAATAAATTAATTCAAGGAGAACTCAACATATTTGGATATTATGCAAGGCGAATTCATACAGGTGAAATTATCAGCCCAGCTGATGGGGAAACTTTTTGTCAAAATTGGTTGAATTCGCCTTGATTTCATTTATTATTGCAGGGATAGAAAATGTGATTTTGGTTTTGTTGTTAAACAATTAACTTGATTGTTCTTTTTTGATAATAAATGTGCTAAATTTATGTATATTTGTTGCTTTTGCGTCATTAATAATCTGTTTAAAAATTTACATCCTTTTTTAATGAACTTTTATTATATTCAAAATGTAAAAACAACTTTTCCATCCCTGATATACGAATTGGCCTTGACATAAAACATCCCCTGAAAAGTTGCTTTGTTGTATTAATTCGCCGTTGCATATACCTTATGGATATGCCTTGATATTATGCTTCCCTGTATGAATTCGCCATGCGTTTATACTTCAAGTTTTCTTTCATAATGTAAGTAAAACAAAAAATTAATTATTCGTAAAACACTATTAATAAAAATTAAATTTGAATTTAAATAAAACCCCAAATATTTCTTTGCTTTTATTGGTGGTTGGTTTAATTTTGTAGGCTTACGTACAGGTAATACACAAATAAGGTTGGCAATTTAAACAGAGTTGCCTTTTAGCCTTGAAATTTTTGCCTAAATTAAGTACCTAGTAACTATTTCAGAATATTGGTGCTCAAAAAAGCAACAATTACTCGATACCCAGTATCCAATAATTCGAAACTTTGGCAGAACTCTTTTGTGTACCTTATGATTTAAATGCAGTGAAAAAGTTTTAGGCAAATATTGCAATATGCAAATAACTCTTTTACAATCGCATTTTATTTGTGAATAAAATGATTAATTGTGCATCGCTAAAAAAAATATATTTTTTTGTTTGTTTTATATGTAGCTCCGTGAACAGGTAAGGTTTTTCATAATTAAAAATGGCAAATTCAAATTTTGCACAATTCTTTTCAACAACTTCTTTCATGTCATTTAAACGGTTAATAAAGTTTAAGGGTTTACAATTTATTTCATGGTTTTTTAATATGTCGAATTGGACAAAAATTAAACATAAACGATATTGAACCTCAATTATGTCTCAATGTCATCGAAAATACGGATCATCAGATAGAAGTATGCCACCGAATCCGTTTCGAAAATTTGGCATAAACTTTGTTTTACACATAATTGTTAAATTCTCTGAAAACTTTTTGTTTTATTATACCCTTCACACAATGAAAAAGGGTATATATAGGTTTGTCATTCCGTGTGAAATTTCTACAATTTTCATTTCCGACCCAATAAAGTATATATTTTCTGAAAGCTTATGAATAGGGAAATCGATTGAGCTCTGTCAGTCTGTCCGTCTGACCGTCTGTCCGTGTGTATGTTGAAATCAAGTTTTTGAAGCCCCCAAAATAGCTGGGACCCGGGTGAGGTATTAAAATATCAGAAATATTCGGGAGTAGATCGGTATTGAAAATCAAAAACATCAGTAGATAAACAACTGAGATATGAGCAAAAACCCACGACCACCTCGATTTTTTTTTCACAAAAACAACATTACAACAACAACATACATACATACAAACGTGTATACTGGTTAGTGTAAACGCGCTATCGAATCCCAGCTGAGCCAAAAAAAATTTTTTATTTTTTTTATATTTTTTAAAATTTTTTTTTTTAATTTTTTTTTTTATTTTTTATTTTATATTATATTTATATTTTTATTTTTTTTTATTTTTTTTTTGTTTTATATTTATTATTTATGTTAAATTTTTTTTTTTTAAATTTTTTTTTAAAATTTTTTTTTTTTAATTTTTTTTTTAATCTTTTTCTTATTTTTTTTTTTACATATATACGTAAATTTATAATTTTACAATGGGATGTTTTTATATTTGTATGTACGTATTTCATATAAGATGAATGGTGATACAAACTACTGTTATTGCATGACTACACGTTGTGAAGGGTATATAAGATTCGGCACAGCCGAATATAGCACTCTTACTTGCTTAAAATTAGCATTGTGCATTCCGGGTGGACCACACAGCAGATATTCCTAAAAAACTGCCATATTAATAAAAAAAGTTGAGGTTTATTGAAGGCTTATTTAACAAATTTTTGTACAACATCTGTCAAATAAGTCTCTTATAAACCTAAAAATTTTTATGAATGTGGCAGTAAATGTATTTTTTAAAGATATTTTAATATTAAAAAAATAAAAGAAAAATGCCAAGTTAAAAATTTATATAGTGAACAAATTCTATTTTTATATTAATGAATCTTTTTGTTGCAAGTAAAATTTTACCAGTTAAATAAAAAAATTTAATTACCCAGCAAAAAAAAAAATTTATAAAAATCCACTAAGAGTGCTATATTCGGCCGTGCCGAATACAAAAATACATATATGTTTCATTATCTATTTAATGACTTTATGCGCTTAAAAACATCTCATAAAAAAAAAATAAAAAAAGACAAGATGGTCTAGGTTTCTACATCATATCTCGGATGTTTATGAAGCGATTTTTCTGATCCCAAATATTTCTGATAATTTTGTATCTTACACGGGTTTTAGAATATCTGGGGGGCTTCAAAAAGTTGATTTCAACATACACATTGACAGACGGATAGACTAACAGAAAATATATACTTTATGGAGTCGGAAATGAAAATTGTAGAAATTTCACACGGAATCACAAAAGCATTCAATATTTAATAAGTTAATTTAGTTTATATGAATTGTTCAAAATATTTTACATGATGCTGCATTCTTTTTTAAGCCAACCATTTTAATTATTTTTTTTTTACATTTAGGTCGTTTAAAATCAATGCTTTTTCACTATTAAGTTATAAGTTCCAAAAACTTTAAACCATTTCCATTTTTTTCGTTAATTTTTACTCTATTTACAAATTATTTATTTTCAGTACCTAAACCCATATTGATTTATTTTCTTGGTTACTAGCTAAAGCAAAGACAAATTAAAAATCCCACATTATTTGTCATCAATATACATAAATTACTCCTGCTCCTATTAGTGTCTTTTCTATTACTACTTAATTCCATAAAATAATCACTTCTATTTAAAAATTATTAAATATAAATTTACAAAGGCAGACTTTAAGACCTTCTAATAATTGAATTTCATAAACCTTCTAAAACCCCAATAAATTTCTAATTATAGTCTTTTGTATAGATGTAAGCCCTTATTGTAAAGCATAAATGACCTTTTGACGAAAAACACAATTTAGACATCTACTGCTGTGTGCCATTACAAAAGTTTCAAAGATTCAATTTGTAAAAGGATTTAGTAAAAGGATTAAAATCATTTGAATTTACATTCAATTGTTCAAAAACAAATGAAATTTATTTAACTACATAAATAAAAACTTTATATTTAAATTACCTTTTTTGTTGGTTTACCTTAAACACTTTTATTTTGAATTTCATATTTTGAACATGTATTAAAATGCAAAATGTCAGATTTAAGTCAGTGAGAGTAAAATTAATATTAAAAAAAACAAGCAAAGAAAATAAAAAAAAAGTAGACTTTTAAAAATGTATGTGTGTGCTTGATTATTTGATGTTTGTGAAAATACATACATCATATCTTCGGTATTTTTAGAACAAGATGTAAAAAATGTTCTATCATAAATCGATTTCACTCTCCATTTATGGTTACAGTACTTCCATCTACATTTTAAAAGTAGTAAGGCCCAATATTATTTTAGATGTAATGATACAGCATAATGTACATATATTTGGGTACAATTGGCGTTTATGAATTTTCAGAATACCGGAACCTACAGTTCTGTTTATTGCAAAGCCATTTAAATGAAATTTAATTTCTGGCCAACTGTTGAAATTTAATCGCAAGTTTTAGACGTTGCTGATGATCTTCGGGTTTTAATTCTTCCACCAGTTTTATTTTTTTTTTTGTATGAGACGTAGTGACGTACCAGCAATTCCTAGCTTAGCAGAAGGTCTTCTGATACATGTATCTCTACTCGTTCAATATTATTCGCAGTGCGAATTAAACCTGGTCTACCGGTACGAGGAAAATCTCTTACGGTGTCATGTTGGTGGTGATGATAAACTCAGCATTGAAATTCGGAAATAAGGCGAAATTCGGAGTTTTCAATGTCGACGATATGCTTTTTGCGTTAAAATAATTGATCACTTGTTTTAAAAATTAAATTATATTATTCTGGTTCTTTGTTCAGTTGTAAATATCCCTCTCGCTTTTATTTATTCACCACTATTATCAAATCAACCAGAAAGCTATATATGCAAAAAATCGTCATATAATACATATAATTCTGTCGATTTTTTGAGCTTTTAAATTTGATTAACAGTAAATAATGTGAGAAGTGGGCGTTGAAGTAGGCGTGTTAAAGCAGTTTCTGCAATAAATTCAACTTAGATATTCCATTTTTTTATCCTTCCAAAGTCTTTCTCCATTGAGAAATTATATGAATTTGATATAAGCCGTTATATAGGAAGTGGGCGTTAAAGTGGGCGTGTCACCTTAATTTTTCGTTACTACAAGTCTTTTGATCAAAAAGCAATTTCAGAATCGTACATCTAATTTTGTCAGTTTTATATTATTAAATATACCGCTAAAAACACAGTGCAGTATAAATTTTCGTACATTTTCATTTATAACTCAATTCATAATGTATAGATTTGGACAGTTTTCAGGGGAAATTATTTTTTTACTTTTATTGTTTTACGTCAATGCGTTTAGACACAATCAAATTTTATTCGATTTAGGAAGGACATTGTTTTTTGACCTTCTCTTGCATTACGAGATATGGCCCATTTTCAATGTCAAATAAACCTTGTGTATTTGAAATATTCTGGCAAAATTTGATCCTCCTAACTTTTTCGGTTCGAATTCTATTGTGCAGACAGATGGACATATCTAGAACGTTATAAAATGAAACTAATATTTAGAAAAGATATACCTTATAAGATTTAAAATTGATATTTCGATGTGTTACAAACGGAATGATAAAATTAGTATACCCCGACACCATTTTTTGGTGGTGTGTATAAAAATAGACCATCTTTCGTCCCGATAACTATGCAGACGAAGTTGGGGGCACAGCCTAATTTATAAATATGTGAATTAATAAAATGAATAAGAAAATCTTTAAAGCATCAGGACAAAGAAAAGCCTTCAACAAGTATGCCTTCATGTCCTTGAGTCTTTAAAAAGGGGTAAAAATTAAAATTTGTTAGGGAAATGGAAGGAAACTAATGTATTTAATCAGGATATGTCAGCGTTGAAAATCTTTTGGAATTTATGTATTTACGATTGAGATTCACGATAGTGGTAAATATGACTGTAAACAGTTGCGTGTGCTATTCAGAGAAGCAAATCGGAGTAAAAAGTTGGCGGCGGCGGCTAAGAAGAAAATTATCGGCGGCGGCTCATAGCCGACTAAAGCCGGCTTCAAATATATGTATATATTTTTATATTGTTACAGATTTATTTTTAAATAGCTTAATTTACATTATAATTTATTTGAGTTGTAGTAGTTAAAGTTACTGTAGTTGTATTTGTCTTAGTTTATTTTGCTGGTTGTTCGAACATGATGTTTGTTGTTATGTGTAGCATACTTTTAGGCACTTCTATTATTCGTACCTATTACTTAACGTCTTAATTTAAATTTAACGGTTTTCGAATGTACTAGAATGTACATACGAGAACTTTGTCGAACACCACTATGTTACTATAAATAGCCGAACAACACAGCTAACATGATCAGTATTACAATAGAGCTTGTAAAGTGCGTATCAAAGTGAGTTTGATAATAAAAGTGTATAACTATAAGTGTAATAAGTAAAGTGATATAAGAACAATATCTGAGTGTATTTAAATAAATAAAGTGCTCTTAATTTAATAACGAATTAAAAGTGTGTTTAATTGCAATAAAAGAACTCAAGAGGTTTATTTAAAGGAAATAATCCAACGTTTATAAAAGGTATAAACGTAACAATATATTTTGAAAGTTATTTATCATAAAACAAGATTTTATTTAAATAAATAATTTTTTCTTATAAAAAAGTTTTAATAATATTTTTGTTGTCATAAACAAACAATTGCTTTTTTTTTTTGCTGTTGTGGGGTGTAACCGGCTCCTTTTTGCAATAATGCATAAACCTGAGGCGGAAAACGCCTCTTCAGATGATGCTGATGTTGCTGGAATTCCAAAACAAACGTCAGCAAACTTTGTCAGGTTTGGAAAGACCTATGGAAAAATAATCATAAAAATAATTTAGTTTAATATACATATATCGCCAAAATATTTCCAACATTCCGAAATTGTACTTTCAGAAACTTATAGTTAATAATTCAATATAATAAGCAATATCTTTATTAAGTAAAATTGTCACCTTTGCGATATTATTATATTTCGTTGCCATTTTTCAGGACATAAAATAGAAAAATATTTTTTTCATCCTAAATGTTAAATAAAATAAATTTAAATGTAAAAAATTTCTGTGTACATGAATGTAAGAAATGTTAGCCGGCTACATATTTGAGCCGATTTAAGCCAAAACAAGTCAGCGGCGCCTTGAACACTCCAAAAAAGTCGGCGGCATCTCTTTGCCGGCTGTGAGCCGATCGATCGATCTCTGATGCTATTCTTCCCAACATTTTTAACTGAACATACATACCGTTACCTAAGACACAAACCATCTTAACTAATTAAAAATACCAAATTGAATTTTTTCATTTATTCTAGTCTATGTTATAAAAAAAATTGTGATTGCATTAACAATTTATAATATCTACCTCATAATTTGTAGTTAGGGCGGTTTTTATTTAAGGCGACAATACATTCTCCAAAAACAAAACTATTTAATTTATCCAAATGAATAATTTCAATAGATTTTCAAAGTAGTATTCTTGATAACATATAATTTTACAAATAATTAAATAGACTTTTATTTTCATGTTTTCAACTTGTTACAGCTAAACATAAATTTTTTTTTGTTCTCTGTAAAAGTGTGTTACAGATTATGTACGAATATTTTAACAAGATTAATTTAATTTTGTAAATTATAATGATTATAAGATAATTACAAGTTTGTCGTACATTCTTTGGTAAATACTTGTTTTTTGTTTTTTGCATAAAGAAATATTAAAAGTGATAAGTAAGCGAACAACCAATATGGGTTCACAACAGTTTGTTATACGGTTTTGTAAGTATGAACGTATATGTGTGTGTAAATTTGTTTTCAAACAAAATGTTAAGTTAAAAATAACTATTCAAACAGACAACTTTCTAATAAGTAGGGTATGGAGTATTATCCGACATCATGCTGTAGATAAAAGTGGCAAAAGTTACAAAATCTGTGGCAACCGAAAAAATTGGCTTATGGTATATTTTGGCATTTTTCTGCACAATTTTATTAAATTTTTAAATTGATGTTAATAAATTGATTGTATTAAAATTTAAATCAATTTTATGGCTGCAGTCCTGACTAAGGGTTTTGAGAGCGCTAAAGTGAATTTAAGGTATAGACAATTGTCACTGACTGGACAATTGCTTCTGAAATCCGAAGTGTTTCAATATCAACAAAAATTTATTATTCTATTCACATACGGATTATTTTGGGAGTAAGTTGGCAACAAATTATATAAACATGTTAAAGAATTTTATCAGATATGTGTACCTATTTAAGACCGCTATAAAAAGATATGCATTTGCCTATAGCTTAAAGATACGGGGCGTATTTTAAAACTGATATATATGTGCATAAAGCTAAATAAAAATTATAAATAAATTTTCGTACATTTTGATCTATAGCTCTTTTCATAATGTATAGATTTGGACAGTTTTCAGGGAAATATAATTTTTTACTCAGGAAATAAACTTTTGCAGTTTAATCGCTTTACGTCAATGCGTTTACACAGAATCGCATTGTTATCGATGTAGGAAGGACATTGTTTTTGATTCCCCTTACTTTTTCGGGTCGAGCTCTATCGTGCTTTGAACACGCAGGCAGACGGACGGACATATTTAGATCTTCATAAAATTAAACAAGGACTTTATGAAGTCAAAATGGATAAATTAGCTCTAAAACCGACTTTTGTTTTGATTTATTTCTGTCATTAAAATTGCTGCATTCAGAGACTCAAAGTTGAATTTTATGACAAATATTTTAACCCTATTTCAATAGTACATTTATGCCTATTTCTTGGAACAAATGGACGAAAGAGTTGGAGGGTTAAAATATTCCACAAAAAAATTTCCGTTTAATGTTTTACATAAACTTGTTAAACACATACTACAACAGCTGTCGATTTACAATACGAATATATAAACTATTTAGTAAGTGTGCTACATTGTATCTGTTGATACCCTTCACCATCTTATATAGTTATTACATCATTGCAGGCCTAGATTTTAGATTTAATATTATATACCGGTTGGCTTTGTTATGTTCAACGCCATATTTGATTACCTACTGGTTAAGCTTTTTCGTTTGATACCAGTGTTGTGAGGTTGAAAGAGATATAACCGTAAATACTATATTTGACCCATATATCCAAAAATTTATTTAGAACGCCATCTTGGATTTTAACTTTTCCATACATTTTTAAAAACGATTTAAATTATCTATAAATCTATAAATTTATTAGACGATATTTTGTAGTGCCGGCCATCACTAACTTAAAATTTTTCATAATGCATTATATTTTGCTAGTCAAGCTCTTTCAATCGATATCTATATCAATTCTCTCGGCTGTATAATAGATGAGAAAATTTATTTGCGTAGGTAAACACCGACGCTCTTGTTTTTTAGTGCGTATATCTCAGCAAGTTTCAAAACTATTTGTTTTTATTCAGTAATAATTGTCGATACTACTGTTTGTAATATAATGTTTTTACGGTACCCAAAAATTATTTGAGAGCTTGGAAAACTTGATATATAAAAAATATATATATTTTTTTTAATTTTTTTGGCTATAACTTTGCCGATTAGCAAGCAATTTGTCCAACTTTTTTTTATAGCCCTAGATACATATCATGTCTATTAATATGAGCAAATGTGTCTATTAGTTGTCCTACTTCTAAAAATGTACATTTATACGGTAAAATATGGAAGAAAAAAGAAAATATTGTTGTTACAGACAGGCCTGTGCAACATGTAGAATCTTCATAAAGTGGATTTAAAAGTCTTAAAAAAATATATATTTTGTGAAGTCGAAAATGAATATTGTAGAAACTACCAACGAAGATACTAAGCTGTATAAACTCTTGTTAACTTTTTCCCCCTAAAAAAAATTTAACTTAATCTTTAAAATAAAATAAAAATGTTCAATATACGAATCGATAAGCCATGGAACGCTCTGCTTTTTAGAATGCGAAACACTCCTGACTATTATAAATTTTGCTTATAGTTAGCAGTAAATTTAGTCAAACTTTTTATGAGCGTAAAGGCACATTTTTGTTTGAACGGGTACTTAAACAAACACAATTTTCTCATTCGGATTCTTAAGAATCTACATATTATTCACAATAGATATTTTGTCATCCTAAGTCACTTATAGTGAGTTATTTATACTGGAGTTGTCATCGGCTCTTATTTAAATGAGAATGCCCAGAGTAACATCGTAACTGTAAACGGAGAGCCAAACATACGCAGAAAATAGAGAGTCAAAATCTTTTCCAATCGAATGGTTCAGTTCATGCAATCGAACTTTTATTTTGTCGTTAAAAAATTTCTACTGCAAGAACTAAAACTTTATAGTGCTGACTAAACATTGATATTCTGAACCGAAATTCTGGAGAAACAGTCATAAAATTATATTATATTCTGGTTCTCAAAACCAATACTGTTTTCTTTGTGTAGGCATTATCATAGAGCTTCACTTGCCGCCAATTGATAAATGGAAACTAAAGAGCCTTACATCGGGCATAATAGGCTCCACGAAAAGCCCTCCAATGAAATAACGCCCAAACGAGAAATGAATAATTCTCCAAATTTTTTTCATACATTTTTGGGTGTTATTTCATATGAAATAATCCCAATTTTTTTGGGCCGTTTTTCATTTTTTTTGGAAATTATTTCATTTCTCATTTGTGGTTTTCCAATTATGAAATAACCTCCAATGAAATAACACCCAACAAATTTTTAAAATTCGGGGCTTGTTTCATAGCGTGTATAATTTGGGTGTTATTTCATTTTGTATTCGGGGGTTATTTCATTTTTAAAACTGTTGGTTTTTGGGGGTGTATTTGCTTGTAAATAAATTATATAAAAATACAATATCTTTTCAAATACATAAATGATAGCGCACTGGATTTGGTCGGTGCGACATTCGTGATAGACTACGAAATTAGTTTACGGACGGCAATAATGATTGTTTTCCCTAAATCAAAAGTAATCGGTTGTTGGTTCCACTTCTGCCAAGCAGTGAGGAGGTACATAATAATAAAGTGTAACCAACTGGCAGCATTTTTGTTTTTTCTACCATTTCTTACGTATAATGTATTAAAATTATTATTTATGTATGTACATGAAAATAATTTTTTGGTAGTTGGGTTTCAAAAATAAATATATTGGAAATATTAAACAAGTCTTTGTCCATACTTCCTCACATCTCCATTACAGAAAATTACAGCCTTCTTTACAATATTCTGTGGTTTTCATTGGCAACCGCGTATGTTTATTTTATACGATCTTGAGTTAATAATGTCATATTGCTTGGTTTTAGATGGCCTTTACTTGGTTTTAAAAATTTTTTAAATAAGATGGACCCATTCCGATTATTTTAATGGCATATCAACGTAACTTCTATATATATTCAAAAATCGTTCAGCACTAACACAGTTTTGTAGCTATCCTGAAAAATTTGATTTTAAGACATACGTGGTTGCCTATGAAAATCACAGTATTGTAACTATAATAACGTCTCCCATGAGTTGGATATTTACGCCATTCGAATGTTTTAGGATAGCTCGTTGGTGGCTGATCTGAAATTGCTTCCATCGTATAAGGGAAAATAACTGCACTGGACGAGCTTTGTATGTTCCTTCACCAGAGAAAAATTGATTATGAATGCTGACACACTTTCGAAGTTGCATATATCCTTATTATGAAGAAGACGCCTGCGAATTTTGGGCATAATTTCATTTTTGTTGCTGATGGGGTTTATTTCATTTTCATCATTGGGAGTTATTTTATATGAAATTACTTCCAAATATTGGGGGTTTTTTCGTTTTCGCTTTGGGGTTTATTTCATTTATTTTTCGATGTTATTTCATTCACTGTTTTTGGGTGTTATTTCTAATTTTTTGGGGTTTACTTAATTGGGGATTGTTTCCTGGGCGTTATTTCATTGTGGGGCTTTTCGTGGAGCCGAATAATACAAATTCTTACTTTTTTTTTTGTTTTTAAAAACACAGGACTATGCAAAATAAGCTCTAGACTCTGAAAGCTTTTAATATGAGAATATTCGACAAGAGTGCGAGAACTTATTGAACAAAGTTCAATTTAATTTATTCAATTTAAAAAACTGCTTTTAAGGGATCCTTAATAGCGTTGAAGAAGGGTGTGTCCACTTTATAGATATCATTTTCAAAATTGGATCACAATAATGTCGTCTCTTTTCAAAGATATTGCTTAACACATCGGGTAAAAGTTTTGGGCCACCTTTTGCAGAGTTTGTAATAATTCTACATTTATTTAATTTTTTTTAACAGTACTTAAATGTAATGAAAATATTGTTCATTCGTTTAAATTATACTTTTATTTGTAGAAAGACAGAGAATGGCTTAAATTTCTTAAAATTTGACAAACTATAATCATCAACAAAAATAGCAGTAAGAGCAACAACAGCTAAAATCAAGTAATTTTTAAAATAAACCAAACAAGCTGCCACAAAAAGAAAACTTTTCTCTTTCAGTTGTTGTTGCAAACGACGAACAATTTGTCTGTAAGTAGAAATAGCTGTAACAGTAGTTCTTTTTAAGCATCATTTAACGGGTGGTAATCAATTAATGGTGGTGGTAAGTTTGAAAATTTATTTAAGCTGCTGTCATTCATTCACAACATTTTAATGGAGTAAGAAAAATCAACAAAAACTACAACAACACCCACAAGCTATAACTTACAGAGATTACTTGTCAAGCTCAGTCTGACAAATTGCCTGCCTGAATGGCTGACACTGAAACGTTTAAAGCATACTACTTGTTGCCGTATTTATGAATGAATATGTAGCTAGCTGAAATTGACGTGGCGCTTTTATAATCTTTGTGTTGTTTACTTTCTCTGATCGCATTAAAGCATTGTTATGAAGCGTTGAAGTTTACTAAGAAAATCCTTCACTATTTTATTTACTTGCTAGGTTTGCTCATAAATATCAAACTTTAAAAAAAAATATTTGCAGATAGAAACCTCTATTCATATACATACATAAATATTTAAGAATTATAATAATTTATGAAAATGTTTATATGTCAATTTTAGCCTCTTTGAATTTTTTTATTAAAAATAAAAGAATTACAAAGAAAAACTGTTCAGCAGTTTTGCTAAACTTTAGTTTAATTTAAAAATTACTAATATTCTTAAATTTTTAATCAGGCTTGAGTTCATATTTAACATTCTTTAATTTTTCAAAGATTTTTTTAATTGTGATAAATGAAAGAATAAATCTTGAAAAATTATATTTTTACCGACACTAGCCGAGTGGAATGCATTTTCGAAACCAGCTACGATTTCATCATCAGCACTCTCTGATCGGTGGTTACATGTTGGTTGTCAATATCATCTATTTAACTCACGGTACTTAAGTTAATTTAATTCGGTAACTACTTTTAGTTTTTCCTTTTTCATATATTTTACCACAATGTGTTAAATTAAAATTTTTTACCAAACAGCAACCCTTTTACTTTTGTTTGTTATTATCTTTCATTTATATCACTATTTTTGTCCTGCTCTAGCCACCAGTTTGGTAGCGATAAGAACAGATAATCGTTTTTAACAATCATGCTATAAACACAATCAAGTCCACCGACCATCGTCTACAAGATGTCAAAAATAGAATACATGCGTGCTTATGAGAATAATTCTTTTAGCCGCTACACGACTACCGACTACACGGCTACTTTTGTAGCCCGTAGCCAACTTAGGCTAATTTCTATTTTTCTTGGATACAAAAAACAGATTAGTGCTGCCAATACAATAAATGCATGAAATGGTGGTTTCAAAAACGCAATACTTTAAATATCGCTATTAAAAACGCGAAAAACTATTAAAGTGGCACCATTGAAAAATAATAATCATCTGTTCATTATGTGTTTATTTTTTGTAGTTAGTGGTCGGTAGTCGTTAAAAGAATTAAGTAGCTGGCGACTTGGCTATTTTGGTAGCCAGCTACTTTTGTAGTCGGTAGTCGATGGTCGGTAGCCTTTGATTGTGTTTATAGCTTCAATGTTTATAATAATTTGTTTTATTTTCTGTGAGGTCAGTTTACAACGAAATGTTGACAGACCAACAGATAATGAATGATTTTTAAAAATTACTGTAATATTTTTTAAGTCCTTGTCTACGTTTTGACAGTATGTTATCTATTTATGTTTCCATTGCCTCTGATTTTTTATCTATTGCCACAAAATTGTTTAGCCTTACTGACATATTATTCTTTTATGATACTTGATCATATTATGGTAATACTTGATCATATTATGGTTAACTATCAGGACATGGACCGCTTTGCTGGCCCCAACAAAGCTTTTCCAAACAAATTCATTAAGATAAATTCTTATTTTATTTGCCATCGTTTTCAAGGTATGTATTATTATAAATAGGATTTCACTTCTATGAGAGAATCAATTTCCCTTCTCCGATTTTTAACATTTTTGTTTCTTACCAAGGAATTGTAAATTTAAGATTAAAATTTTTTCGATATGACATTAATGTATTTTTTGTATTGGGGGAAGGGGAGGGGAGATCACGACAACTGATCTGATCCGATTTTGGGTCCGAAAAAAATAAACTTACATCGTAACCAATTACATACATAGAATTCAAAGCCTTTAACAATTATAAATTTGCAGATATGAAGTTAAAGATAATTTCTTTATGCGGGAGGAACACTCCTCATCATTTGATCCTATCTAATAACTGGAATTGATTGTACAATTCTTATCGAATTTTTTGGACTTCTTAATCAAAAGTATAAAGGTGAATCTAACATCATGCAAAATATCTTAAGCAATTTACGTAAACAAACATCATCAACTCATGAACTCCTTTCCATCAATAGTCTTGAGTTCTAGCCCTTTTTATACCCTTCAAACAGTAAAAAAGAGTATATATATATATATATATGTCATTCCGTGTGAAATATCTACAGTATATTTCTAAAGTATATATTTTCTGAAAGCTTATGAATAGGGGAGTCAATTAAGCTATGTCAGTCTGTCCGTGTGTATGTTGAAATCAACTTTTTAAGGCTCCCCGACATCGCCTGGACCCGGGTGAGGCATTTAAATATCAGAAATATTCAGGAGTAGATCTGTATTGAAAATCGGAAGCACCGGTACATAAGCAACTGAGATATGAGCAAAATCCCACGGCCATCTCGTTTTTTTTAACACAAAAACAACATACAACAACAACATACATACATACAAACGTGGTATACTGGTTAGAGTAAACGTGGCATCGAACCCCAACTGAGACCAAACAAAATTTTGTTTTATTTTTTACTAGCCAAACCCGGCGCGCGTTGCTACGCCCCTTAATGAATCGAAATGCATTCTGAATTTTAATTGAATATCAAGTGCAAAAACCTAAATATTATAATCTTTTTTATGGGCGTGGCATTGCCCACTTTTCTAATCACGAAATTGTAAAGTCATAACAGCTCAATATGTGGGCAAAGTTTCAGAAGAATCGGACCAGTGCAAGTACCTCAAAATTATAATTCTTTTTATGGGCGTGGCCCTGCCCACTTTTCTAATCACGAAATCATAAGGTCATGACAGCTCAATATGTGTGCAAAGTTTCAGAAAAATCGGTCTAGTGCAAGTACCTCAAAATGATACCTTTTTTTAATGGGCGTGGCACTGCCCACTTTTCTAATGACGAAAGTGTAAAGTCATGACAACTCAGTATGTTTGCAAACTTTCGGAAAATTCGGTCCAGTGCAAGTAGCTAAAACTGACAACTAATTTTCAATGGGCGTGGCCCCGCCCACTTTTTTAATCACGAAATTATAAAGTCATGACAGCTTAATATGAGTGCAAAGTTTCAGAAAAATCGGTCCAGTGCAAGTACCTCAATATTAAAACTTTTTTAGGGGCGTGGCCCCGCCCACTTTTCTTATCACGAAATTATTTAGTCATGACAGCTCGATATGTGTGCAAAGTTTCAGAAAAATCCGTCAAGTGCAAGGAGCTAAAACTGATAACTAATAAACACTCCCTGGTATGTGTCCAACAACTTGCCAAAGTTTGAGTCCGATCGGTTTTACAGTTTCGGAGTCTATAGCTAACACACACACACACAGAGATTCACTTTTATATATATAGATTTTATAAATTATTTATATTTATATTATTTTTTAATTTTTTTTTTAAATTTTTTTTTTATTTTAATTTTTAAAAAAAATTTTTTTTCAATTTTTTTTTATTTTTATTATATATTTATTATTTATATTTTTATTATTTTTTTTTTGAATTTTTTTGAATTATTTTTTATATCTCTTTTTTTTAGTTTTATGTTTTATTTTTTTTATTTTTTTATAATTTTTTTAATATTTTTTTAACACACATACGTATTTATAATTTTACAATGGGATGTTTTAATATATATATGTTTTTTAAATGTATGTACGTATATCATATGATATGAATGGTGATACAAACTATTGTTATTGCGTGACTACACGTTGTGAAGGGTATATAAGATTCGGCATGGCCGAATATAGCACTCGTACTTGTTAAACACTAAATTATGTAATATACATTACTGAAATTTTAAAACAACTTCTGGTGATGGCTTCTTGTGAACGCTTGGTTTTTAAATTTTCGGTTTTTCTATTTTTTTAACCCTTCATAAATTTTTGTAATGTATATAATTTTTGTTTTGAGATCGGTGCTAACTAAAATATCTACATACCAGAATGTACATTAGGTACATTAGAATAATTAAAGAATTAGAAAAAATCGGATATTAATATTAAATTTAAGATTCCTACAGAAGGCTTTTAAAGGCAGGCAGAATAGAATGAAATTACAAATACATATAAAGAAAGATATAAATTCGCCGATCAAAAGGCCTGAAATATAAAGCCCTTTTAAGTTTTACCGTTAGTGTACTTTCTTACAATCGATGTTGTATATAGTATTTCCGTTTTTTTTGTTATTGTTCTTTAACATTAAACAGTCGTTACTTAAACTTAAAATTATACCTTAGTTATTAAATTGGGATTAAGTGAATGTAGGGAAAACTCCTAGAAAAAATATAAACGCCCAACAATAGCTTTTCAGCAGTACATTATTTTTCTCTCTGCTAATTCAAGTGTTTAGTTAGTTTTAGTGTTGCATAATCCTGATTCCGTAACCTATAATAACTGGTGGTGATTATTGTTTACATTCGTATTTTGCAAACCAAAACTGTTTTTATTGTCCATAATTTACTCTACATTTAATTGAATTCTATTTTTATATGTATACACGTGTAATTTTGAGTTTTGGATAATATTTTCAAGAACACGCATGTACTTAAATAAAAAATAATAAGAATATTAGCAGAAATAAATGAAAAAAAAAATATTTAAAAAAATTTAGTCCTAAAAGGTGTTAGTTTGGCTTTAACCATTTGTATGGTTTATTTGATTTTTAGTTTTATTCTTCAAGTTTGAAGGCATTTTGATTTCCCATAAGTATTGTAGTCTTTATGATTAATTTAACTAATTCAAACAGAAAGAAAAATAAAATAAATCCTAAAGAAAATGAAAACAAGCAAATAAAAGTTATAGTCGAGCAAGTTCGACCATGTTAGACCTTACACCTTACATCTCCATTTACTTTTTTGTAAAATATTAATTTATATTAATTTCTGTTGCAGGATATGTTGCAGAATTAAAATGCTGACTATGAGTTTGAAGTTATAGCGCATATACTATTCAGTTTTTCGGGATTACGGACATCTGCACAAATGCATAAAAAGGATATTATGTAGCGTACTGTAGGGTATAACATGCAAACATATTTTAACAGCTTTTAAACGCCAATCTTATACTTTTTCTCTTACTTTTTTATTTTTAGGATAAATGGCAAAACAAAATCTGACATGTAGAATAATACCCCTGAAGTGTTAAAGGGTTTCATAAACATCAAAAAATAAAAATTATAATTTATCTGGGTTTGTTAATTTTTCTTTTGCTTCTAAAAGGGTTCGTATTGTTTTTATGTTAATATATAGATTTTGTTCTTGTTTTTTTTTTATTAAAATTTTCTGTTGTTTATTTAAATCAACGAAAAACTTTTAACTTTCCTTACACTTGACCTATTTTTATCACAATGAAATATATAATTATTTATTGTTGCATTTCAAATATTTACTTTTTATAGAGAAAAAAAAGGAAAATGTTAATAAGAATGCTATATCCGGCTATGACGATTTTTTAGCTACTTACCTTCAACAACTAAAAACTTTGTGATTTTTTGTTTAAAAAATTTATAATAATTTCATAAATTAATAAGAGCCAAGGATACATGTGTATACTTTACTTTGGGTGTTACATACAGTATGACAACCACCGTCACCGTGAAGGGTACTAAAATTCTTGTGCAGATATTTTTCTTTATAAAACCGTGCAAAACAAAATCTTTTTCATTAAATATATTTAATGGATGCGTATGTGTTTCTTATTTTTATGTGCTTTCATTGTTTTATGTACGAAAACTTATTCAAGTGGCAACACTTTTGTGGTCAAAACCATACATATCAAGTAAACAAGTAATGTGTAGTAGAAAAGGTAATAATATTATTATTGTATGACCATCTAAGTAACTTTCGATGTATGAGTGTATATATTTACTTGGCAAACATATGTACATTTATGAGTTTACAAAGGTTTTTTAAAGGCCTATTTCAACATTAACTATGTACTCTACTTCGAGCAAAAGTGAAATTGTAAATTTAAATGAAAATGTGTTAAACAAAATTTTCTATAATTGATAAAAAAAAAATTATAAATGAACGTACAAAATTACAAAAATTTAAAAATTAATTTTATAAATTAAAATTTTGTTTAATATTGCTAGAGTCATCAAAAATTATGAAAATTATATGAAAATTAATAGTCTTATTTAAAAAACAAAAATATTGCAAAAAGTATCATATAAAGCAGTATTAAAAAATAATTTTTATTTATAAAAAATTTACTAATTAGTTAGAATATTCTCATAACAAATTTAAAAATTTTGTTTATTGGGTTTATTGGGTATCATTCAATAATCATGTATATGACTACAATTGAAATCGACAATCTTTGCTTTTATCTGGCAAATTATTGACTTTTGCTGTAACATACACATATTGATTGTACTTACCAATTTAATTGCAATTTTTATACCAATATTTTAATACATTTTCTCGTTTATTTTTAAATTTTTCAAAATTTTTGTGTATGTTTTTGACATCTGAAACTTTTAAAATAATAAAAATTTATTCAGCAAGAAGAAGAACAGTTAAAATCAAATTAATTTAAAAAAAAATCATAGCTTGATTAATTTGTAATCATACTGTTGTCCTATCTGTTATTTTATGATTATTTGTACTTTTTAATGCTTTGGAATATAATTTTATTTTTTTTTTTCAAATTATTTTTTTTAAATCATACTATTTTTAAGCGAAAACCATATCAAAATTTTTAGCAAAAATAAACATTAAATGATACAATATAAACAAATGCTTGGTTATAGTGACATAATATATGATAAAACAATATAAAAATAACTATTACTTGATTCGACAACCAAATATTGTTTCAGAGAATAAAATATGACCGTCGTGATCATGTCGTAACCATGGTTTTTCTTTGTGTGTATAATAAATATATAAAAAAATATTTATTATATCATTCACAGAAAAGTGAAAAAGGGTATATATAGGTTTGTCATTCCGTGTAAAGTTTCTACAATTTTGATTTGCGTCCCCATAAAGTATATATTTTCTAAAAGCTTATGAATAGAGGAGTCGATTAAGCATTGTCAGTCTGTGCGTACTTCCGTGCGTATGTTGAAATCAACTTTTTGAAGCCTTTCGACATCGCCTGGACCCGCATGAGGTATTACGATTTCAGAAATCTTCGGAAGCAGATCGGTAATGAAAATCATACTTAACAAAAAAAAATTTTGGATATGAAACGTTTTTCCACTAAAAAAAATAAAAACAGTTAATTTATATGTTATTTGAAACTTGAATTTCTTGATTTTGTGCATTATTTATTTTATTTTTATTATTTTTGATAAACTAAAAAAAAAATAAAAAACGAGTTAATCAAACCTTTTAAATACGTTTTTTTGCTCTCCTGAAAAATTATTATTTTGTCATTTGCGGCAATCCTTCAATTGTCTACTTGACTAAAGGCTTAACTTAGAATAATACCCTATACATGAAAATTTGTAATGCATTTGTTCAAAAACTTTTGTTTTCACTCAAAGTAAAATGGTCACAACGTAATAAAATAAAAGAGTACAGGGAATAATGTGACATCTTTACAGTTAATAGATATGAATGCTGTAGTCATCCTGGACCATTTCAAAGTAGGCAATTTTCAGTTCGAGAATTAATAAAAATTCCAAATAAATTGTTTATTGATAGACGCTAAACATTAATTTAAATGTAGGTAAAAGTTTCATAGAGTTTTTTTTAGATTGAAAATTACACTCTTATGATCAAACTATGTAAGCGTCTTCCTATATACTGCGTATTCAAGACTTCTTTACCAAACTAAAAGATATTTAAGAAGTATTAAAAGGCATATATAGCAATCCACCTCCTGTATATCTAAAGAAAACATACTATTGAAAAGGTACGAGTATTAACTTACAACTGTGTGTAATGCGAATTTTATAAAAACCGGCTTTAAAATTAGATTTTTCTGCCGAAGATGCACAAATGTAATAGAAAAATCAACGAAAGTAAAGCTTTGTACACATATATGACAATTGTCTGAACACCCTTAGTCGCTATTCTCAGAACACATATTGTCATATAATTTTAAATTGGCAGATGTACAAGTTTTGTGCATTTGACAATGGCGTCATTGTCATACAAGTCAATGATGTCAGATGTATAAAATTTTGCTTTTAGTATTGTTGAATAGAATGCTGTTTCTAGGAATTTTCTTGTACTTTCTATATTGTTACTTAAATATGTTCAAATAAAACATATAAATAAAAACAACTAAGAGCGTTATATTCGACTGTGCCGAATCTAATATACACTTCACCAGCATTTGTTTTGTTTTTAGGCACTCGCTTAAATTCTGCAAAAATAACTTAATCCTAATTTACAAAAAAAAACTAAAAGCAAAAAAAATATACATACATCTGCATACTATAATCAAAGACATCTATACATACATATACTATATAATCGTGAACTTCTATACATACAAACATACTTACATATATGAATTATTATATGTGACAGCGCATAAAGGGACCTAAGGGTAAAAAAAAAACAATTTTCACTTTTTTTTGATGTGGACAACATCTGAGCATCGAATGAGACCGATCCCTTGCCCCAAAAGTGTTCCCTCCCAGAGATATGCGCATTTTATAAAAGTGAAGTCGACGATTCTAAGCGCAAAATATAAAAGGACGTAACCGTAAAAATTATTTATTTTCATTTTTTTCCCTACTAAATTAACAAAATAACCTGATTTTACGAAACTACAAAAAATTTTTTTTTCTTATGAACAATTTAAAAAAATCATTTAATCTTTAAAATGGCTCTTCTGAACAAAACCTGTTTTTACCCTTAGGTCCTTTTCTCTATGCGCTGTCACATATGCTTAATATAGGATTGGCTTATACCGTTGTACGTCATTTTGCAGTGGGGTTGGAAAAAATATGTAATCCGCCATTTTGTTTTGTACGCCATCTTAGATCAAGAATTTTCAAGCCCTTTCATTGGATAACACTATTAAGGGTGGTGTTCATTACAAAAATTTTCTCATATATACAGATCTGTCCGCTATTTTGTTGGCGGCCATCTTGAATTTATAGGTTATACATAATGTTCTTTAATCTATTTGTCAGTTTCTTTATTTTGTGTACTAGAACATGTTTGGGAGAATTTTTTAGAAACGTAGGAATTTTAAGTATGTTTTTTCATATGGCATCACTTTAAAAGGTTATTTCAATGCAACAGCTGTTTTGCAAAACAAAATTATTAATTTTCTTGTATGTTTCTTGTTTTTTTAGTTTTGTGTCAATAATTGCAGAATAAAATGATAATTAATAAAAAAAAATTATTGTGAATTTAAAGAGGGCGGTACAAAGTATTCCATTTTTAAATCAATGGAAAATTTCAGATTCCCAGACGCCACAGAAATCTAAAATTGTAAAAAACAACAAGACCAAAGCAATTCTGACAACTCATCTAACAATTTTTTTTTTATCGTCATCTGACCACCGTCTAAACTTATAATTTTTTGCCGGACAACATCGTCAGATAAAGTTATTGTTAGAACAATATCTGCCAATGAAATTGTTAGCTTTTTTGATGAAAGTCTGACAACTGTCTGAACTGACAATTTACCTTATGAAAGCAATTCTTCATTGTCATTCCATTCTTAGCATATGTTTAGGTAAAGCAATTATGTCAGATCTAACAACCGTCTGTACAGAGCTTAAGCTTGTATAGTTGTTGTCTTCTGAATAACTCTAACAATATGTTGTTGTCAGTGATGTTAATGTTAGTTTTCACAAAATTATAAAATTTGTCAGAAAGGCTTTAAAAACAATTACAATTATTACTTGCCGAAAATTTGTTTTAAATGCAGAATCGATGTTTAATCTTTAAAACGACCGCAAGTAGGGCATTGTAACTGTCATTCAATCGAACTGTTTAACAAATAAGAAAGAGTCTCATGTTGGGCATGTTGTTTTGTATGTTTTTAATAAGTCTACAAGTACTCTTACTTTAAGTAATGTAAAAAGTTTTTTTTTTTTTTGAATAAAAGTACACCAAACACACTTCTAAATACAAAAAAGAACACAACAGCATACGTGACCATAAAAACCTGGCCTATATTTATACCCAATAACGCTTAAATTGCTATTCAAAATGGTTGTTAAGTTGTGCGTGTGTGTGTGTGTGTCTTTTTATACCCTTCACACAGTGAAAAAGGGTATATATAGGTTTGTCATTCCGTGTGAAATTTCTACAATTTTCATTTCCGACCCCGTAAAGTATATATTTTCTGAAAGCTTATGAATAGAGGAGGCGATTAAGCCCTGACCGTCTGTCCGTCTGTCCGTCTGACTGTCTGTCCGTCTGACCGTCTGTCCGTGTGTATGTTGAAATCAACTTTTTGAAGCCCCCCGACATAGGTTGGACCCGGGTAAGGTATTAAAATATCAGAAATATTCGGGAGTAGATCGGTATTGAAAATCAGAAACATCGGTACATAAACAACTGAGATATGAGCAAAAACCCACGACCACCTCGATTTTCTTTTCATAAAAACAACATTACAACAACAACATACATACATACAAACGTGTATACTGGTTAGAGAAAACGTGGCATCGAATCCCAGCTGAGGCAAAAAAATTTTTTTTTAAATTTTTTTAAAATTTTTTTTTTTAATTTTTTTTTTATTTTTTTTTTATTTTTTATTTAATATATTATATATATTTTTATTATTATTTTTTTTATTTTTTTTTTTTTAATTTTTTTTTTTATTTTTTTTTTGTTTTATATAATTATATATGTATATAATAATTTTTTTTTAAAATTTTTTTTTTTTTAATTTTTTCTTTATTTTTTATTTTTTTTTTGTTTTTTTTAACATACATACGTGAATTTACTGTTATTGCATGACTACACGTTGTGAAGGGTATATAAGATTCGGCACGGCCGAATATAGCGCTTTTTCTTATTATTATTTTTGTTTCCCAAAAACAAATTTATCATGGGTGAGTTAAAAGTCAAGTTATTGACTGAGTTTTGACTTGTGTGGTGATGTTCTGGTCAAGTCGAGTGTATTGAAGAGAAAAAACAATATTTTATGTATGAATTTTTATTGTTTTGAAAAAACAAAAAGCATACACTTACACAGCGTACGCCCAACAAACACCAACAACAAGAAGATGTTTTATTCATAAATGTATATTTTTAAACATCAAAGTAAATGAAGGACACGATGAGAGCCAACAAAACATCTACAAGCACCAAAACTACTTATGAAAGACAAAAAGAAAAAAAATCTCTAAAAAGCTGAATTGAAAATTAATGTAAAATATTTCCTGTTCAACACACTCTCACACATGTTAAGGGTTTTTTCTTTAAGAAAATACCACAAAATGAATGCCATCGTTTTAGGGAACGATAATAAATCATTAAAATTCAATAAATGCGAAGAAAAAATATATAAATAATTTTCTTGCTTATTTTAGAAACTTGATTGTTTTTGTTAGATATATATTTTAAGGTTTTTATTAAATTTTCAATAAAAAACTGATTTATACGTATTTTTTATATACAAAAGAGAATATAGGATTTTAAATTGCTAATAAAAATATTTAAACATTTTATTTTTTAATTTACTCAGGTTTCTAGAGTTAAAAGGGTTTAAAGACTATCGGCCTTATTCATAGCAAGAAACTATGTGCTAACTAAAGGCTATAATACACGGCATGTTTTTTACATCTGACTTGACAAATTGCACACTGATAAATACGAGCATGTCGTGTGTTAACTTTAAAACATTACTTCTGTAAAAAACATGTGTTGAGACATCTGACAAAATTTCAATTAGAGCGCGCTCTATTTTCTTCTGTAAAAATATGAGACATCAGCCGTTGGCAGAAATCTCTGCTGCTGCAAAGCAGCCGGGCGACGGTTGCCTGTAAAAGTACAATTTTGACAGACATGTAGATTTACATACATACATACATACATATGTCTTTCAAAATTTGAAAGTCAGATGCAAAAAACATGCCGTGTATTATAGCCTCAACGAGGCTATTATTATTTATTTTTTTAAAGCAGTTCACGTAAACATCAATATTGTATAATATGTTTTTGCTGATTATATGACACAAAAGCAAGAAGAATAGCTCTAACTATATTATATCTATTAGATGTACTATTTACTTGTATTATTTAGTAAAATTACATTCTAGCCTATAAAATATTAATTAAATAAATTCTGCAAATAACAACAAAAAAAAAACTTTTTTTAGCAACACATTTAGCAACGAATGAATATTTCATTACTTCTAATGGTCTTTAGATGATTTTGAGGTGGTGTCTTCTATGCCAAAGTTATATTCTCTATCAACTGATACAAATTGTCTATACTATAAAAGCCAATACATAGATTCGTATGTACGTATAGCTGTACGAGTAAATATAAGGTAAAATATTTATTTATTTTTCAACCAACATGCACTTGTACTATACTCACATACAAACGTCAAACATAAAATTTGTAAACAAAATATTGATATAATAATGGAAACAATGAAAGCCCTGTGTTAGCACGTTAATAATTAATTAAATTTTTAAAGGTACATATCTCGCAACCCCACTTACTTTCTCATACTCGGCTACACACTCCCATGCTGGCCGTTCTATTTAACAATTACAAAAACACCAACAGCTATACACAGTATTTCGCAACAAATTGTTTTTGTTTTTGTATTTGCGTAAATGTAAATGTAATGTGTATATGTAGTGGATTGGCATTTAATGCAGGTCCTGTGGTTACGGTTTATTGGCATTTTTAATAATATTTACAACCCATAATTGAAGGTTTACGCTTATAAGGCCACATTTTAATCAACATGCCAATGCAAAAATTAAAACGAGGAGAACAACAACAAAAATTATTCATAACGAATTTTGTATTTAATAATTTTTGCTAGCACTAACTAGCCAGGTCATAATAACAGTTTTAATATCCAGTGATAATAATTATATTGTAAGCAAGCTTATGAGTGTCTGTATATTTGAGCATGTGTGTGTGTGTGAGTATTCACTTAAATATTAATTTTATTTTCGTTTGAAAATATTGTTTTACTATTTACCGGGACATTTTCTGTATATATTTTGGCATAATTATAAGTTCAAAATTTAAAGATTAATGAATAGTAGACATATAATACAATTTTTTATTTCAAAGAAGTTTTTATTTCGGTAAAATTAGGCGCACATATTTTTTACAGATTTTTTCTAGATGTGAATGAGTTTTAAGCTCTAAATATAACTTATTTTTTAACAATTTATATTTTTATCTATTTAATTTTTCCCTGAAGTAAATCCTTTTAACTGTGAACACCAAATCTGAAACATAAAAAATAGCATCTTTGAAACGGAAGTTTAAAATGTTACTCTACACTCTGTTTGTTTTGTATTTAATACCAAACCCAAAAAACACTCTCTGCAAAAACAATTTTATCAACAATGTTGGTTCGACATGTATTAAGCATAGTCCAGACTAGCGGTGCACAAAAGTTCCTTATGGAAGAAAAAAACTATTTTTTTTCAATAGCGATACATAAGGGGTGTCTCGAAACGCAAACAATTATTATTTAATTAATTTTTTTTTCCACTCTGTGATAGTTATAATTGTCAACAATACTTTGTTAATTAGTTTATTCAAATTATTTAATCTGTATTTAAAATGTCGTCAAATAGAGAAAAAGTGAGAAAAAATATTGTGGATATTTATAATGAAAATAAACAACTTTCTTACGCTGAAGTTGCGCGACAGGCAAGTGTCCAGACAGACTGCCCGTAACGTTATTTGTAAATTCAAAAAAGACTTGTCTCTTAAGCACAAGAAAGGTGGAGGGCCTCTTGGTTTTAGGAATCCTCAAATCGTTAAAAGGTGAAGGCACTTTGGAAGCAAAATCCAAACATTTCCATTCGCGATATCGCACGAAAACTTAATATTTCGAAGTCGCTTGTAAAACGAATAAAGAAAAAAGAAAATTTAAAAACATTCAAAGTCAAGAAAGCTCCAAACCGAAACGAAAAAGGAACAAAAACGGCAATAATAAAAGCAAGACAGTTGCTACGTCACAAATTAAATAATTTTAATGGATGTATTTTAATGGACGATGAAACCTATTGTAAGGCTGACTATTCAGAGCTTCCTGGTCAGGGTTTTTATGTTTCTAATAAAAGAGCTAATGTTTTCGATAAATTTAAGTATAAAAAGATTTCAAAATTCGCCAAAAAATATATGATATGGCAAGCAATATGTACATGTGGAAAAACTTCAAAGGCAATCATTGTGAATCGTACAATGAACAGTCAATTTTATATTAATGAGTGCCTCAAAAAGGCTATATTGCCATTATACAGAAGCCACAATATACCTCCACTGTTTTGGCCCGACTTGGCAAGCTGCCACTACAGCAAAGTCGTCCTTGAGTGGTATGAGGCCAACAACATAAATTTTGTACCGAAAAACATGAATCCACCTAATTGTCCAGAGCTAAGGCCTATTGAACGCTATTGGGCTATAATTAAGCAGTACCTAAGAACAAAGTTCAAAGCTTCTGCAAATGTAAAAAAATTTGGATTTATTTGGAAAAAAGCTATCAAACACTTCGGTAAAACGTGTGTCCAACGTTTAATGCAAAGCGTTAAGAAAAAAGTGCGAAATTTTGCAAAAGAAAATAAAATTTTAAACTTTGGTTTTTTGCATAATAAAGTTTAGAAATTTTTCTCTATAACGCCAATAAAATGTATTTTTTGTTTGAAAAAAAAATAGATTTGGGGGACATTTTAAAATGTAAAAAAGCATTTCGAGACACCCCTTATTTACCTTTAGCGAGTTACTGAATAACGCTGCTGGAGGTCCGATTTTCGATGACTTTTTTTTAATATTTGTGGCTATATATTAAAGTGGTCAATCATTTAGAACTTATCGGCGGAAACCAGCGACTTCACATATTCCCACAATTCAATTCACAGGTTCGAAACATGAAACTATTCGGTTACAAAACTTTTCTTTCAATATAGCAATTGTGGCACAAGCTGTGTGACATGATGCGCGCTCATGTTGAGACATGCTAATGTTAAATTAGTAAACGAAAAATTCAGTAATCGAGAATGTATAGCGGACACCATTGACTGTACCGTTCTGACCACCATCAGACCATAAAACACACCAAGCAGTCAGTTTTTCTGGATGTAACGATGTCTCAACATACACAGAATTATCATCACTTCAAATATGGAAGATTTGTTTACAAAATTGATAAACGATTAAAACGTAAAATGGACGTAGTGTGCAATACGTACTTAGAAAAAAAACCATAATTTTCATTTGTCTGAAGAGTCGTACAGACGTTAATTTATTTCAAACACACTAAATATAAATCACTTGACAGCTAACAAAATGACCGCCAGTTGAAAGAGTGTTGTCAACTTTAAGATCTATACCTAAGTAGATAACACCCGGTATCACAAACTTACTTTTATATTATTAAGGGAACACGAAAGTTAAATGTTTTTGTATTTCATTTTTTTACGAAGACCCGATTACTTTTTTAAAAATTAGATAAAGTGCTATTATTTTACCCGATTGATTTTTTGAGTTTTTTAATAAACTGATTGGTATTTTTAAGCTCTTGAACTGCTAACATCACAGAATTTCTAATTGCGTTTTAAATGATATTAAATAAAAAAATTTTCAAAAAGAAAAGATTTTTGCTAAAAGCTATTATTTTGAGCACAGCTGTATCTAATAATTGTCATAAATTGTACTCCTATGAAAATAATACTAAACAAAGCCCACCCCCCTATTTGATCCGTATCGTTTCTGTTTCTAATAGGAAATTGATATTTATTTTCGTACTAAATAGAGATTACGATTTTCCAGAAATGATATCAAATGTATTTTTAGTTGGGGAGAGTACAACGTCTTCTACTCTGATATTTGGCGAGATGATTTAATATTAAAACTGTAATATTTATTGTTTCTGATAAAATTATAGCATGAGTATTTTTATTTAAAATGGCTTCCTTACTCCGACCGTAAAGATTTTTGGTTAGAATAGGACAAATGAGATAAAAGTTAACCACACTTAGTTTGAAGATAACAGATGTTATAATTTTCTAGATATCTAATAAAATGTATTATTTTTATATTGAAGCTGCCACGCCTTGTTTTTCTGTCCAGCTTAACTAGGCATATACTTGCGTATTTTAAAGACTTTTGATATTGTACTCTGCATATGCAGCAGAAAATTGTACTTTTTTATAGACTTAAGTTGATTTTAAAAGATAAGTATATCACTTTCAAAAAGTACTTGATTGATATTCTAATAACTGCAGGGTAATCATCACTTATGTGTGATACAAAACGGTTAAAAGAAGAGGTAAATAGGCCTTACAAAAGGCCCTATTTAGCCTTATTATTCAGATACATGGACCCAGATACAAATTGTGTGCTCATTTATTTTTTATGTTGGGATATAATTGATGGAAATTTGATAAAAGAATCTGATTGTGTTAAATAAATAATACTTGGGAATATGCTTAAACCATAATCTTTTGTGGGATAATAATATAAATCAAATAGAGAGCAAAATAGCAGCTGGTATTGGCATTCTTTGAAAGTTTAGAAACAAACTTAATACTGGAACTAAAATGTTGTTATATAAATCCTTGGTACATTCACACCTTACGTATCTTCCAATGATATATGGTTATAGGACCAGTGCGGTAATGAAATCACTGCAAGCAGTGCAGAATAAGGCTTTAAAGTAGTTTTTAATCTAACTTTAAGGTATAGTACAATCAATTTATATTAAAGCTTTGCAAAAACCGTACATCCTATAAGAGATTTGTATAAAGCAGTTATTATTGTACGTATTTAAATGTGTCAATGGATATGGAACTCACACAATTCACTTTAGTCAAAATATTAATTATACTCAGAGAATTACAAGACAGGCAATGGATTGATGTCGGCTTGAATTAACTTAACAAAGAGTAACTTTTGTTGGAGCGAATAAATCTAACAAATTACCTATTAATTTTTAAACATATTTCTGTTCCATCCACGCTTATTCGAACGTACTATGAGAATGACTGCGATTATGATAACAGGTGCTCTTAGGACCACACCATCTAAGGCATTGTTCACTATTTTGAACTGGTTACCACCAGACATCCTGGCTAAGCAGATGGCTGCGAACACCGCACTTAGGCTGTATGCCACAAGGGCATGGAAGTATGTGAATTATGGACATGCAAGAATTTGGGTATGATCAATATTGCTTCTCCTATTGATTACAAGGTACCTGAACCAGTATTTGATCCGGGTTTCGTGACGAATATACCGGATAGATCTGAATACGACAACGGCCTCCGACCTCCGGAGAATGCCATCCAGATATTTACTGACGGATCGAATCACATGCTGGAACTGAATGTGGTATCTTTTCGATCCAGTTGGGTTTGGAATTGTCCCTGAGGCTACCGGATTATTGTAGCGCGATACAGGCCGAATTAATGGCTATTAGGACAGCCGCGGAATATATTCAGTATATTGGAATATCTGGCAGGGATATTTATATATTTACTGACAGCAAGGCGGCTATTAGGTCTCTTGAGAGTGTGTACCGTACATCGAAAATTGCCCAGGAATGCCGGCTGTCTCTTGAGGAGATAGCAAGACATTCGACGGTTACCCTTGTGTGGGTTCCAGAACATGGGGATATTGATGGCAATAATAGAGCTGATGCACTTGAAAAGCCGGTACTACCTTAGGTTGAATCCAGTTGTGCTGTGGGTATTCCCTTATTGAAGGGTAAGCAGCTAATCTCTCATCGATTCTATTTGGATGCCAAGGAAGATGGGTGAGAGAACCCACTTGTTTGGAAACCAAAAAGATCTGGCCTGACATGGACGTGCATATGACGCAATATACAGTGAATATGTCCCGAATCCACCTTAGGAACCTCATAGCGGTTTTTTAGCGGACACTGGCCTATAGGTACACATGCGAAAAGGCTGAATATCCCTTACAACGACTTCTACAGAAGTTGCGATAACGAGGAAGAAGAATAGACAACTGAACATCTTTTCTGTAATTGTCCTGCATTCGGGAACCTGAGACACCAGATTCTTTAAAAATTTTTGTTATTAAAATATATACTTTTTATAAGCCTCTGTAAAGCCATATTTGGCGTCGGGGTATAAATATAAATATTGTTGTAAATATCTACGAATAAATAAAAAAAAAAAAAATAAGGGCTACCAAAATCGCTCATATAATAATGATTTCTAGAAAGGCCTCTTCAGAAGTCTTGATCTGAATATTTGTTTTTAAATTTTTACAAAATTATTGCTTTTCCTTATTCTATTAAACGCTTAATACATAATACTAATGTTTGCTTAAGTGTTTTGGGCTCAACACTTTTAAGCTCTTTCTCTCTTTCTCTCTTCAGAGGTTTTGAACACAATTAAATGAATTCTTGTTTATTTTTCAATGTTTTATTTTATTTATTACTTTTTGATCCATTTTAATATTTTTTTTTAGTTTAACGGTTTTGACATTTTTCGAGATTACTATAAAAACAGTAATTTATACGATAATGTACATTATTTTTTCTCCTTTAAAAAGGATAGTTGGATTCATTATCATATTCTTAGAAGGAAATTCTGAAATCTTCTAAAAGGCTTTTAAGGGCAGGTAGGATCACAAATCTAAAAGGTGAAAATTTGCCTTCGAGAGGCCTGAAATATAAAGCTTTGTTCAATTTTACCATTGGGTATGTACATGGTACATTCATATATGCATGTATATAATGTATGTGCGTTTACAGAATTTTACAAATCTCTCTGAGTCTTGTTGGTGTGCTATTGTATGGCATGTAGACAGTATAAATATGCCACAGTTGCCACTTTATTTTTGTTTGTTGATTTTGTAAAAAGCTTATTAAAATTAACATTAATTATATTTGACCAAACAGTGACTACTTTACTCATAATATGACATAAAGTTTACCGAAAATGAAAATTAAAAAAACAGTGAAACGCTACACATTTACAATTCTATATTTATGTGTATTTTATACTAGCCAAACCCGGCGCGCGTTGCTACGCCCCTTAATGAATCGAAATGCATTCTTTACTTTAATTGAATATAAGTGCAAAAGCCTAAATATTAAAATTTTTTTTATGGACAGCTCGATATGTGTGCAAAGTTTCAGAAAAATCGGTCTGGTGCAAGTCCCTCAATATTATAACCATTTTTTATGGGCGTGGCTTTGCCCACTTTTCTAATCACGAAATTATATGGTTATGACAGCTTAGTATGTGTGCAAAGTTTCAGAAAAATCGGTCCAGTGCAAGTACCTCAAAATAAAAACTTTTTTAGGGGCGTGGCCCCGCCCACTTTTCTTATCACGAAATTATTTAGTCATGAGAGCTCGATATGTGTGCAAAGTTTCAGAAAAATCGGTCAAGTGCAAGTAGCTTAAACTGATAATTAATTTTTTATGGGCGTGGCCCCGCCCACTTTTTTTCACCCATAAACACTCCCTGGAATGTGTACAACAACTTGCCAAAGTTTGAGTCCAATCGGTTTTACAGTTTCAGAGTCTATAGCTAACACACACACACACACACACACACACACACACACACACACACAGAGTTTCACTTTTATATATATAGATGTTTAAAGCACACACATACTTGAACAACAGTTTATTTAATATTCATATAAAACAATATTTCTTATTTCCGTAATGAGACAATATCGTTTTAAATGTATGCGATGTTATGTGTAGAGGGAAGGTTACACATATAAAATAGAATGAGGATTAAATTATCCTCTATCTAGCGATTATTTACGGAAGAGGTTTTATTTATTTATGTGAGCCTGAATAAGTTGGGGAGTGAATCTGTAAAATTGATAATGTATCAGTTAGGGTAAATTGTGTCAAATATACTGGAAATAATTGAAAGGTTTTGTCGGAAAAATTGAATTGAACTGTGGCGAATTTATGATAGGCTTGAAATTAATAATTTGCGATGTGGCAAAAAGAAAAATAGGTGGTATTAACGAATTCTATTTTGATTTTAAGGCGCATTTAAATATGTGGTTTGTGACTTTGCATAGTGTTACAGATTTAATCAATCCACCAAAAGCAAAGTACGTTGTTGGTATTATGTTTCACCATTTTCGATTGCGACCCCATCAAGAATACATACATTTTTGTAAAACTTAGAAAAAGGTAAGTTGATTGAGCGATTTTCATCTATTTATAAAATCAAATTTTTGAACCCTCTTTTCGTTTCACTTATCAATCAATTGTCAAGTTTTACAGAAAAAATATTTGAAAAAAAATTTTGGTTGCAAGCTAGCTTAATCGGTTCATAATCTGCTGAGATGTCAGCAAAGAATCACTTACAGTCTCTTTAATTTTCTCGATTTTTAACACAAAAATAAAAAAATTTTCAATTACCTTTATGGTTTTTCTTATAAGCATGCGATAAATCAGCTCCTAAAAAGCAAAAATAATTTCAGAAAATATTGTTTTTTCTAAAAATATATCAAGTCGTATGTATGTATGTGAATGCTAATTTGCTAATGCTAATTTGTTAGATGTAATATGTGTGGTGAAATTTTAATGTCTTTTTAGACAACTGCGAGCTTATCTTAAAACAAACAAAATTTTTATAAATAAATATATTGAAAACAACAACAACAAATTAATATATGTTTTTGTTTTCAATATAATTGTTAGAATGGAAATTTCGTTTGAATTCAGGTAAACAGGCAGATGGTAACCCTGCTTAAATAGTTTAAATTTTTCGGTGTGAAATAACCAAATCAATTAGGATATTTTAATTAAATATTTTTCTACATCAGATTTTATATACTTAATTATGTATGTTCATCTTCATTTGTTGATTTTATCCGTTTGATAAAATTCCAAAACAAATTACCACTGTGTGTATTTTCTGATTAAAATAATGATCTTTATACGCTTATACTCTTTATTCAAAACAATCGCAACTGTAATTATATTTACTTTAATTGTGTGTCAATATAATTAAATATTTTTTTATACCTTTGTGTTTTGCTTACATGTAATAACTTTATCCCAATAAAAAAAATATCATTATCATCAACAGTATCATTTTTCACTTAAAAGAATGATGACTAAATAGTCCCCTGGGGCACGAATAAGAATAATAGGATTTTACACGTAAATGGCAAGACACACTAAAAACTTTTAACACAGAGAGAGCAATATATAAATATTTTGAAATGCAAAGGCGTTGATATATTTTCATGTTAAATGTTTTCCTCTGGCTGGACACGACTGATATTATAGAGTCATATTCAAACAAATCGACATAAATATTCATAATATATTCAAACAAATCCCTGCAATTCTTAAAATGTTAAAGATCTAGTGACTGCTATTAAGGAGATCGAAAAAATCTTAGCATACATATATAAAATTCAATAATTTTAAAATGATTGATCTTTGAATTTGTATTTAATTATGATCATATTACAGATCACAGAAAAATATAACTTTTATAGTTCTTACCACTACTAATGAACTCGCAGAGTGTTTATTTTTTTGGTAACCCTTACATTACAGATTTGATAATTGTGTAATTTAATTTTTGTCAACTGTTTGACCATCTCTTTTTTAAAATCTGCCATATTGTGTGACAACTTTTTTATGCTTTTTATAATTTTTTATACCCTTCACCTGTGGTGCACAAGGGTATATATAGCTTTGTCATTCCGTTTGTAATTTCTACAATTTTCATTTCCGACCCCATAAAGTATATATTTTCTGAAAGCTTATGAATAGAGAAGTCGATTAAGCCCTGACCGTCTGTCCGTCTGTCCGTCTGCCCGTCTGTCCGTGTGTTGGTTGAAATCAACTTTTAGAAGCAACTATATGTTCCTCAGATCTGTATATGGTATCAATCTCTTGGAAATATCCAGGAATGAATCGCTATTGAAATTCAGCACAATCGCCCCATAACTTTCTGAGATATGAGCAAAAAAGTTCGACCACCTCGTTTTTTTCACAATTACAACAACAACATACATACATACATGTAAAAAACATACCAAACAAAAAAAAATTACAAAAAAAAAAATATTAAAAATAAGAAAAAAATAATAAAAAAAAAACTACAAAAAAAAATTTTAGAAAAATTTTAAAAATTTTTCTAAAAAAATTTTTTAAAAAAATTAAAAAAAAATTTAAAAAAAATATAAAAAAAATAATAAAATATAAATAATATATTAAATAAAACAAGTAAGAGCGCTATATTCGGCCGTGCCGAATCTTATATACCCTTCACAACGTGTAGTCATGCAATAACAGTAGTTTGTATCACCATTCATCTCACATGAAATACGTACATACATATAAAAAATATACATATATAAAAAACATCCCATTGTAAAATTATAAATTTACGTATGTATGTTAAAAAAAAAATAAAAAAAAAAATAAAAAAAAAAATTAAAAAAAAAAATTTAAAAAAAAAATTAAAAAAAAAATAAAAAAAAAAATTAAAAAAAAAAAATTAAAAAAAAAAATTAAAAAAAAATAATAAAAATATAAATAATATATTAAATAAAAAATAAAAAAAAAATAAAAAAAAAAATTAAAAAAAAAATTTTTTAAATATAAAAAAAAAATTGTTTTGGCTCAGCTGGGATTCGATGCCACGTTTTCTCTAACCAGTATACACGTTTGTATGTATGTATGTTGTTGTTGTAATGTTGTTTTTGTGAAAAAAAAATCGAGGTGGTCATGGGTTTTTGCTCATATCTCAGTTGTTTATGTACCGATGTTTTTGATTTTCAATAGCGATCTACTCCCGAATATTTCTGATATTTTAATACCTCACCCGGGTCCAAGCGATGTCGGGGGGCTTCAAAAAGTTGATTTCAACATACACACGGACAGACGGTCAGACGGACAGACGGACAGACGGACAGACGGACAGACGGACAGACTGACAGAGCTTAATCGACTTCCCTATTCATAAGCTTTCAGAAAATATATACTTTATGGGGTCGGAAATGAAAATTGTAGAAATTTCACACGGAATGACAAACCTATATATACCCTTTTTCACTGTGTGAAGGGTATAATAAAACAAAATTTTTTTGGCTCAGCTGGGATTCGATGCCACATTTATTCTAACGTGTACGTATGCACGTATTTTATATGGGATGAATGGTGATACAGACAATTGTTATTGCATGACTACACGTTGTGAAGGGTATATAAGATTCGGCACGGCCGAATATAGCACTGTTACTTGTTTTATTTTTTATTATTTACAAGAGCCCAATATCTCTCCACCAATCTTAGCTCCGGCTAATTTGGAGGATTGACCCCTTTTAATACGAAAATCATATTATTGTTTTATTTCTTACCATTGTTGTATGATTCCAAGTCGGGCAAAAAATTTGTAGGCAGATTATGCTCTCTTCCTAAATGAAGCAGCCTTTTTTATACCCTTCACACAGTGAAAAAGGGTATATATAGGTTTGTCATTCCGTGTGAAATTTCTACAATTTTGATTTCCGACCCCATAAAGTATATATTTTCTGAAAGCTTATGAATAGGGGAGTCGATTAAGCGCTGTCAGTCTGTCCGTCTGTCCGTCTGTCCGTGTGTATGTTGAAATCAACTTTTTGAAGCCCCCCGACATCGCTTGGACTCGGTTGAGGTATTAAAATATCAGAAATATTCGGGAGTAGATCGCTATTGAAAATCAGAAACATAGGTACATAAACAACTGAGATATGAGCAAAAACCCACGACCACCTCTATTTTTTTTCACAAAAACAACATTACAACAACAACATACATACATACAAACGTGTATACTGGTTAGAGAAAACGTGGCATCGAATCCCAGCTGAGCCAAAAAAATTTTTTTTTTAATTTTTTTTTTTATTTTTTTTTTTATTTTTTTTTTTTATTTTTTATTTAATATATTATTTATATTTTTATTATTTTTTTTTAAATTTTTTTTTTTAATTTTTTTTTTATTTTTTTTTGTTTTGTATATATTATATACATAATAATTTTTTAAAAAATTTTTTTTTTTAAAAATTTTTTTTTTTTTAAATTTTTTTTTTTTTTTTTAAATTTTTTTTTTAAATTTTTTTTTTTTTTGTTTTTTTTTAACATTCATACGTGAATTTATAATTTTACTATGGGACGTTTTTATATATGTATGTTTTTATATGTATGTACGTATTTCATATGGGATGAATGGTGACACAAACCACTGTTATTGCATGAATTCACGTTGTGAAGGGTATATAAGATTCGGTACGGCCGAATATAGCGCTCTTACTTGTTGCAACTACTGTTTGATATATATTTCGGTATTTATAGTGCGCACTGCAACATATGAATTGTTTCTTTTGCTGCAGATGCATAAATCTTGCTAAATTAAACATTTTCAAAAGGAAATAAAGACTACTTTTGGGTCTAGAATTATCTTGAGCATATCCTCGAGCATTAGCAATATAAAAATTTTTACCGGATGCTGCGAAAAATCTGTCAGTATATGCGTCCATTACAACATGAGTATTTTTGTATTAAAATTGATTTTAATTCCGGAGCCCTATTTTTGGCTTCTAAATATCTTGTAGCATTTCTGTTTGAAACTTTTAAATTGTATATGTTTCACAGACAGCATTGGCTTTAACTTTTCGCTCCAAATAGTTCAAACGCTGGGCTTACAGAGCTTTTTTTAACCAGATGTGTTTTAAGCTCTTTTCAATGTGCTTTTCTTAGCCTTCCATTACCATATAGACTCTTTGTATACCCTTCACCTGTGGTGCATATAGTATATATTTTCTGAAAGCTTATGAATAGAGGAGTCGATTAAGCCCTGACCGTCTTCCCGTCTGTCCATGTGTTGGTTGAAATCAACTTTTAGAAGCATCCATATGTTCTTTAGACCTGTGTTTGGTATAAATCTTTTGGAAATATCCGGGAATGAATCGCTATTGAAATTCAGCATAATCGCCTTATAACTTACTGAGATATGAGCAAATAAACACAACTGCCTCTTTTTTTCTCCCATATTTTTATCACCAAAACTAAAATTTTACAGTCATAGAATAATTCATAGGTAACTTTGCTACTATTTGTAGATATAATATGCCTCTAGACATATTCGTGAAAAATTTTGGATAAAGCGGGCTCTAATCGGTAAAGTTATAGGCACAAATTTTAGAGTTTCAATATTGGTATCATCTGAAAGAACTAGACTAGCGTAATATAAGAACTATAAAAAAATTAAAATTCATGTTGGCCGCTATTAACAAATGGCGGACAATAAATTTATATAAGGGTCAAAACTGGTATTTCAAAAAGTATCTTCTTGAACACCCTCAATATTGGCATTAAGTTAAAGGGCTTGGCCAGTAGAAAACAGTAAATTATTTAAAAATATAAAATCCAAAATGGCGTCTAAAACAAAATGGCAGTACAAATTTTGTTAACCCCATCAATATGGGTATAAAATTAAAGTGCTTGTCTACTTAAAAACAACCTAAAAATTAACTACCTAAAAATTCTAAATCAAGGATGGCGTCGAAAATAATAAGGCCCCTTTCGCATTAGGCAACTATAATTGCGCAATTTTTGTGTTTGATGGTGTGAGAGGAAAGGTCGGTGTGAAGGGGAAAGAATTGCCGAGATTTGAGTACAGACTTGCTTGTACTTGGCAATTCTGCTTCTGCCCTCATTATTGCCTTGGAATATATATTTGTTTTTTACATTGTCTTTTATTTCTTCTTCGGTGTGTTGTGTAATTTTGTGTGTGTGAAAATTTTATTTGTTTATAAGTGAATCAAATATTTAAAAATGATGAGAAATTGGAAGAAACTGGAAGAAATTGAGCAACCAAGTTGCTCAATGTGAACATAAAAACAAGTTTAAAAGAAAATAAATAAAAATTAAAATTATACTTGCGCAATTATAGTTGCCTAATGCGAAAGGGGCCTAAGGAAAAATGGAGTATAACATGAAATATAGGTTAAGCTACTATGAGGGATTATTATTATATGATGGTGAAGGGTATTATTAGATTCGGCAAGGCCAAATATAGCACTCTTACTTAATTTAACTGAAACAGATTTGCTATCAAATTCTCCTGATAACACTTTTAGCACGTACTTAATTTTAGTCATTTATTTTGATCAATCCCACAATAAATTAACATGGTTGTTATTGAATATAATTACTTTCATATTTTGTTAAAGATAACTAGATAAAAAAATATTTAAATATTGTTTCCGAAAAAAGTTAAGAGGCCAAACATGGGTTAAGATTTTTTCGATCTCACTTCTGATTTTGTTTATCAACAAGTCACATCCATAAAATATAAAAAAATACAAAGTAAATGAACGATGCATTTTCGAACCCAGCTAAGATTTCATAATCAGCACTCTTTATCGGTATGTAATACCATTATATGTAATTTGAAATTACTTTTTATGTTACAAGTTAATGGACTTATTGATCCTTCTCTGCAACCAAATTTTGAACAACATTTTCGTGCAATTTTCGACCAATTGTCTTTATATTTGAAATAGGTTTTCAATAAGTCCCAACATTGCTAAAGCGTAAATCGATTCATTTCATTTAATGGAGATAATATACAGAACTTTCTGACAGAATAAAATGACAGTGCCTACACTGTCAGATTCAAAATGACATAGGCACTCTCAGATTCGAAATAACAGCTGATTCAAATTTAAACCAATAGATGGCTCACTCTTTATATAAATGCTAAAATATTTTTGAGGTAATAAATAAAACTTTTTTGATCCTATTAAATCCGTTTAATATAGTTTTTTTAAAGTTCTATATTTAAAAAAATAAAAAAATAAAAACTATTCAGATGCATTGAACTGCAACTTAGTAGTTTAAAGTATAGTTAGATTAAATTTCTTTAAAGAATTTTCTTAGCTGCATATTTGTCATATGAAATCAACCTGATTTGTTTATTCTGATAAGCGTATACATACATACTTACTATGTAGTGCTGAAGTTGCTGTAAAATTATTTTCAATTATAAGATAATTTCATAACGACTAAAGTGAACCTAGTATTATATAATAAAAGTATATATGTAAGATCCTACTGTAAATGTCCATGACTGGACAAATAATTAAAAAAGGCGACGTTCTGAAAACATTTTTTTAAATTGCCTTATAATACACTTCGATATAACAAACAAGTAAGAGTGCTATAAAAAATTAGAAAAAAAAATTTAAAAAAAAAATTAAAAAAAAAAATTAAAAAAAAAAATTAATATATAAATAATATACATAAAACAAAAAATAAATAAAAACAAATAAAAAAAAATTAAAAAAATAAAAGAATTTTTTTTTTGGCTAAGCTGGGATTCGATGCCACGTTTTCTCTAACCAGTATACACGTTTGTATGTATGTATGTTGTTGTTGTAATGTTGTTTTTGTGAATAAAAAATCGAGGTGATCGTGGGTTTTTGCTCATATCTCAGTTGTTTATGTAACGATGTTTCTGATGTTCAACACCGTTCTACTCCCGAATATTTCTGATATTTTAATACCTCACCCGGGTCCAAGCGATGTCGGGGGGCTTCAAAAAGTTGATTTCAACATACACACGGACAGACGGACAGACTGACAGAGCTTAATCGACTCCCCTATTCATAAGCCTTCAGAAAATATATACTTTATGGGGTCGGAAATGAAAATTGTAGAAATTTCAAACGGAATGACAAACCGTATAAAAATCACTATAGTTTGAATCTTGAATTAACACTGTTGGGATAAATCTAGAACTATACATTCTTATACACATAGGCATGCATGTGTGTATGTTTATTTTGACTATGAGGGAATTCATAATAATTATAATGCAGACTTTAATAAATATGGCAAATTCTTGCATTTTTATTTTAATTTATACTTTTACTCTTCATCTCTTATTGTTTAAGTTAATTGTAGGCTATAAAATTTTTTAATTATAAAATACAAACAATACGCAAAAACAACAACAAACATACACATTAAATCGTATACAGGATATCATATAAAGGAGATTTTTAATTGTCTGTTTGTGTGTAAAAGTATGTTTATTATTAATAATGGGGTTTTAAATGATAAAAAAAAAATAGTAAAAATATGTTTATGGTAAAAGCAGTAAGATGTCAAAATATGTATAACGAAGGCAGTAAAATATTGGCCATGAAACTCTTATCACTTTTAGGGGAAAATTGTCATTTTGAATTATATTAACTTCAAAGCAATTTTTGAAATAAGTTGATACATGATCTTGCTGCTTAATAACACAAAACGAATTTATAATATTATTAAGCAATGCTACCAATTTTTCTGCCTTATGCTTAACAAATAATTTCGTTGTTGCAATTAAATTAAATTAATAAAAAAAAAATTATTTGCTAATCGAATTATTTGATGTTTGCAAATTAATTTTTCTCCTATGGTCACAAAATGTTATTTACAGTAATCATATTTAACACTATACACCAAAAAAAAAAAAAAAAACAGATAATGGATTCTTATCTATATATATAAAAGTGAAACTCTGTGTGTGTGTGTGTGTGTGTGTGTGTGTGTGTGTGTGTGTTAGCTATAGACTCTGAAACTGTAAAACCGATCGGGCTCAAACTTTGGTAAGTTGTTGTACACATACCGGGGAGTGTTTATGGATGAAAAAAAGTGGGCGGGGCCACGCCCATAAAAAATTAGTTATCAGTTTTAGCTACTTGCACTTGACCGATTTTTCTGAAACTTTGTACACATATCGAGCTGTCATGACTAAATAATTTCGTGATAAGAAAAGTGGGCGGGGCCACGCTCCTAAAAAAGTTTTAATTTTGAGGCACTTGCACTGGACCGATTTTTCTGAAACTGTGCACACATATTAAGCTGTCGTGACTTTATAATTTTAAGACTAAAAAAGTGGGCGGGGCCACGCCCATAAAAAAAGGCTATAATTTTGAGGTATTTGCACCAGACTGATTTTTCTGAAACTTTGCACACATATTGAGCTCTCATGACTAAATAATTTCGTGATTAGAAAAGTGGGCAGTGCCACGCCCATAAAAAAAAGGTATCATTTTGAAGTACTTGCACTTGACCGATTATTCTGAAACTTTGCACACATATTGAGCTGTTATGACTTTACAATTTCGTGATAAAAAAAGTGGGCAGGGCCACGCCCATAAAAACAATTTTAATTTTGAGGTACTTGCACTGGTCCAATTCTTCTGAAACTTTGCACACATATTGAGCTGTTATGACTTTACAATTTCGTGACTAGAAAAGTGGGCAATGCCACGCCCATAAAAAATAAAATTTTTAGGTTTTTTCACATGATATTCAATTAAAATTCAGAATGCATTTCGATTCATTAAGGGGCGTAGCAACGCGCGCCGGGTTTGGCTAGTCTATATATATAAAAGTGAAACTCTGTGTGTGTGTGTGTGTGTGTGTGTGTGTGTTAGCTATAGACTCCGAAACTGTAAAACCGATAGGGCTCAAACTTTGGTAAGTTGTTGTATACATACCAGGGAGTGTTTACGGGTGAAAAAAGTGGGCGGGGCCACGCCCATAAAAAATTAGTTATCAGTTTTAGCTACTTGCACTCGGCCGATTTTTCTGAAACTTTGCACACATATCGAGCTGTCATGACTAAAAAATTTCGTGATAAGAAAAGTGGGCGGGGTACTTGCACTGGACCGATTTTTCTGAAACTTTGCATTCATACTAAGCTGTCATAACCATATAATTTCGTGATTAGAAAAGTGGGCTGGGCCACGCCCATAAAAAAAGGTTTTAATTTTTAGGTACTTGCACTTGATCGATTTCTCTGAAACTTCGCACACATATCGAGCTGTCATGACTTAATAATTTCGTGATTAGAAAAGTGGGCAGTGCCACGCCCATAAAAAATAGGTATCATTTTGAGATTCTTGCACTGGACCGATTATTCTGAAACTTTGCATACATATTGAGCTATTATGACTTTACAATTTCGTGATTAGAAAATTGGGCAGGGCCACGCCCATAAAAACAATTATAATTTTGAGATACTTGCACTGGTCCGATTCTTCTGAAACTTTGCACACATATTGAGCTGTTATGACTTTACAATTTCGTGATTAGAAAAGTGGGCAATGCCACGCCCATAAAAAATTATAATATTTAGGTTTTTGCACTTGATATTCAATTAAAATTCTGAATGCATTTCAATTCATTAAGGGGCGTAGCAACGCGCACCGGGTTTGGCTAGTAGATGGATAAAAACGAAATAAAAATGTCCCAGCGCTTTGAAGTCTATGGTTAATGGGTATAGGAAAATGATACTTATAATTTAATTAAAGGATGTGTTTCGCAGGTTTTCGTAAAATTCAACGGAGAATATTTTTGTAGAAAATTCTAACTCTCTAGTTCTTCAATGTATTGTTCTTTGTCGTCCCATTTTTGAAAAAAAACGAGTAAATAAACGTTTTAATCTTTAAAAATACCTTTTTAAAGGGTATCTTAGTAAGAATGCACTTATTAAATTAAGAGTCATTATTTTTTTTTTGTGAAAGGGGTAACTCTGAAAAGTTGTGATATATGTTAATTCTAATTATCAAAAGATTAAGCGCTTTAAGAAAGTTAAAATTGTAAAAACTCATTACAAAAGTTTACTTCTATCTACATAGCATCGTGAAGACACAAAATTATAAATTTTGGGGCTTAAAAAATTCTCACGTAATGCACGAAAAACTAAAATAAATGTTTGATTGTGTCATAATATTTACCAAATTCATTCGTACACATACAAGGCATATTCATAAGGTACTCGTATCCAATCAGCTGACTGTTTTTTTATACATTATACAAATATATATATAAGCGTTACCAAGGCATATTCATACGGCGAATTGATACAACAAAGCAACTTTTTAGGGGATTTTTTCTGTTGAGGGCAATTCGTATAACAGGGATGGCAAAGTTGTTTTTATATGTTTAATTCAATAAAATTTCACTAAAAAAAGGATATGTGTTTGTGAAGCACATTATAAATGGCGCAAGAACAACAAATATACATAAGTTTGGTAAATTTATTATCAAAAAAGAACAATTAAGTTAGTTTTTTAATTCGGAATCCAAAATGTAATTTTCCATTCCTGCATTAATAAATGGAATCAAGGAGAGTTCCACAAATTTAGACATTCTGTGTGTCCATCATCACGTGCTGATAATTTCACCTGTATGAATTCGCCTTGAGCGTTACCAACTTTTTTTAAAAGTCATGCCTGCATTTGTCAAGCTTAATTTTTTTATTTTGATTATATTTATTTATTTGCAGTTTCAGTAGATTTAAAACGTTTTAAAAAATACAAAAATATGATTTTTTTTTATCTAAGTTCGATCTATTCAAATTTCTGCGCAAGTGGCAACCTTCATTTTAAACAAAGATACATAGAAGAAAAGGAGGAAACAAAATTAAATTTTTTTTTGAAAAACTAAAAATAAAAAATGTTAATAAAAAAGAGCATGAACTTTAAACGGACAGAAAAGAAAATTTTATAATTAACTTCCAAATGAACTTTAGTTGGTTATTTGATTATAGTGCTTGTTCATTGCTCGCGAACTGCCAAGTGGAGACTTTATTATTGACAAGACCACATCATTCGCCATACGAGGTACTATATCAGCCGTGTAGCCATGTGGTATATTACGATCGTTCAGTCTAACCTCAGATATCTAAAGGAGGTTATCCACTAGTGTTTTCCCAGGTTTATGTGTCTCTTGAATGCCAAAGTATGACATTTCCATAGAAAATAAAAAAACGTTTTCTTATTTTCTAAATGCATACAGCTTCGAATGAAATCCACGTTGGCTTGATTGTCTCCCTAACATTCAGTGACTCATCAGTCAGCAATCGTGAGATATCTTTCCAACCTTAGTTCGCAAGTTGAGATGTAAGCCTGAAGTATCTGAAGACCGTGCTTTTGATTGTCCCCAACGAAATTGCGACTGCATATTCGTTGGAAATATTCAAAGCAGATCCCTTCCTGGTTAACTCATGCACACGCTCATTATATTTAATAGTGGTCCCCTTGAGCACGGACCTAAACTATAACAGAGTCATTCAGCTGACTTAGGCCCATACCTAAACAAGAGCGTTGAGCGTCAGCGTTGCAATTTTGAATGTATTTTGTTATTGTAACAAAAACAAAACACATGTAAAACTCCAACACTTGACGCTCAACGCTCTTGTTTAGGTATTGGGGTTAGCCTTGAGATTTTTTTTTGCTTTGACGGACTAATTAAAAAGTTGCAGTGTACGACATAAGGGATAGGAGTACGGCTTGGTTGTCGACAAAAAATTCGAATATTTACGTGAATATTCTTGATATTTAGTATCCTGCATGCTTCCCAGATAGCAAATATTTCAGCATCAAATACTTTACATTGATCCGGAATGCAGAAAGAGAGCCCTATCGCTATTTGCCAGAGAAAATGTTGAATACAATCCCAAAGTCAAACTTAGAAGCGTCCTTTTAAATTCTTGTGAAAATTTGAACTATCCCAAAATCGATATTTGATCTCATCAATATAAATTTTAATGAAGGGTCCGTCAAATAACATTTTTTTGAAAATGCTATAAAAAAACTACTGAATATTTTCTTATTTGAAAGTACAATTCTTCCGATTAATAATGAAAAATAATTTAATTCAAATGGCTGCCTCGTCTGGCCATGCAGTAGCCTACACGATCGTTCAAATTTTTAAGCACTCTCGGGCTTGTTGGCGTAACGCTTATCTTTGACGGCACTCCACAAATAATAGTCCAACGGTGTCAAATCGCAGCTCCGAGGTGGCCAAACGACATCAGCTCTGCGTCTGATAATGCGATCTTCAAAAACAGGGCGCAAAACATCGAGTGTTAAAACCAAATGTTGCCAATATCCTCCTCTTCAATATTTGTGAAAAATTCGTTCAACATGGCCCTATAACGATCGTCATTGACTCTAACGGCCACTCCTTGCTCATTTTCGAAGAAAAATGGCCCAATTATGCCTCTGAACCAAATTCCGCACTAAACAGTGACTCGTTTTGGGTGGGTGTATCGGCATTTCAATGTATGCGTTCGGGCTTCTGTACCTCAAATGCGACAATTTTGCTTTTTTACATACGCGCCAAGTCAAAATGAGCTTCATCTGAAAAGATGATTTTTTGGCAGGCCCCTTAGCGAAGCGAATACGCATATTTCCCAGCGTTTTTCAAGCGTATACACAACCATATTCGTTCAGCGGAAGGATAAAACTAATTATCTGTCAAATCAGACATGAGCTAAGTGTTACCATTCACGAAATAAGCACTAGTTGAAAAAAAAAACGTTAGATGGCGGACCCTTTATCAGTGATTAGACAATGTATTATTGATATAGAAAGCTATCAGTGACGATAATACACACAGTTACGTAACTGTAATAAGGTAAAGAGTCTGTCTATTTATTAGACAAAATTAGTGCACTATTTGCAAAATCTTCTGAAACAAAAGGTTTGAATATATTTATGTGAAATTGCTATACAGAATTGTTCATATATTCAAGAGAAAAGGTGAAAATTTCATTCCATTTGCCGTATTTAAAAATACAATTCCTCTTCACTTTTTAACAATTAAACAAAATCGATATCCTTAAATCAAGTTTAACTTATGCTTTTCTCATTCTTTCGTTAGAAGTCACTTGTTATTTATTTACATTTTTGTGTCAGTCTGTCCAACTGTCTTCTTTTGCAAAAAAAAAAAAAATATATTAATTTTATTTATTTTATGTATTTAAAAAAAGAAAATAAAAATAATCTAGAGTTCAATGTGTTATCAACTGTTTATCCTTTTTCCGCAATTGATTGATTTGTTACATACTTATCAGTAATATTTTATTTATTGCGAAATTATGCAAAATAAAAAGTACTTAAACAAGTTAAAAATTCGTACCATTTTTTATGACTAAATGATAAAGAACAAAATATGGGCAGGGTTTTGTAAATTCACAGATTCGGGATTGTGGAGTTTTATACACAAGAATAAAAAGATCAGTGTATTAATTGCACTGAATACCCTTACCTTAATCTTAGTTTCTTTAATATCATCTTACCTTAATCTATGTATATGAATTTGTGTGGCTTTAAATGTGTATGACTATATTTCAATTGTAAACATTTATACAGAGGAAAGATAGAGAAAAAAAATTCAAAAACATTAGAATTGCTTCATTTCCTTTATGGAAAACTAACTTGAATGCAATTGCTCTATGAATTTATGAATTGGTTTTCTTGTTGGTAGTTCTATCTATGTACGATGCAAGGTTGCTTTCGATATTGATGTTGTTGCTAAACCAGCAAATGAATTGTTGCAAATATGTAAGCGTATGTGTGTCTGTATGTGTAAAACTCTTTTTATAGCAGTTTAGTATGCCTTCTGGTTAGAAATGTGTAAAAATGCATGAAAATTCCTGAATAGTTCATGACGAAAATGATAAACAGTGACTGGGAGACAAATGTCAGATGTTATCAAACTCATACGCACTATGACCATATTCATCGATTAATATACAACTGTATGAATGTGTAAACAATATTAGGGTGTCGCTAAATTTTTAAAATTTCGTGATATATTTGTTATAAGACTGTCGTAGTTATCCAATAAGTAGAATCAATTATTTGTTTTATTTTTTATTTATTCAATTCACGTTATATTTAGATTAAAAGAAAATTTCAGAGCTGCCGCGTAAATTGCCATCAATCAAAAGATCTGATCTTGTTGAAGGTTTAGAATAACCTTATAAACCTTATAGGATCACAAAAATTAAAAAAAAAAACGAGCAGCAAGTAAATCTTAAAAAAAAAAACTCAATGTTGTAAAGTCATACTCTCGAAAATATAGGACAAAAATAACGAAAAAAGATATTTACGAGAAAAAAGTACGATTCGTCACAATGCGTGATTACGAGTATGTTGATGACGTGGCCAACGGTTTGTAACTAGACTCCCTATCTATCTCAATAGCTTGGCATTTCACATACTACATGATGACAATTTTGCACTAAAACTTCGAACTTTCTCCCAATTCACGGCCTACATACTTCGTTGCTTTGCTCTGACAAAGCTGATTCCAAATTTGTTCAAAAAATATTCTTCACTGACAAATAAAAGTTACATCTCAACAGTTAAGTAACAGCTTGTTTTGAAATAAAGGGTTGTTAAAATATTGGCACATTTTTTATAATACGGATACGGACTTCTTACGTACTAAAGTAGAAGTTATTAATTTGATTTTCATTGACCGCTATGGCTTTCTGTATTGACTCTTTCAGACTTTTTTGTGACGGGTGCCGTTACAGGCCGACGCAACGGTATTAATTGGTTCTGAGTGAGCCTAATAGAGACTGGAGTAACCGAACGGACTGCAGAGTATCAAGGACGCTGTGGCCGATACTCAGTAAATCTTATTCGGATTTGCTTCTAGACAGAGATAGGGTCTGCGTGAGGACCATGATAGGGATGATTACGGGCCACTGCATGTTGGGCAGGATGGCGGTAAGAATGGAGCGGAGCCTCTCGAATTTGCGCAGGCTGTGCGAGGATCCAGAGGAGTTGGAGACAGTTGAGCGCATTCTGTGCCAATGTCCCAGACTGCAGATTTGCAGGTTGAGATGGCTAGGTAGCAGATTTCTTGGCAAATTAGGTGATGTCTCGAGCTGCGGTCTCGAGAATCTGATAGGATTCGTAATGGGAATGACCTGGCTTCGTGACTTGAGACCGGAAATGGGTCATTTGTAGGGTCTTGGCTCTTTTTTGGCATTAGTTTGTTGTCCACTTCTTCTAATTTTTCTGTTTTTTTTCTTTCTTTTTTCCATTCTCTTCTTTCGTGTTTTAATTCTATTTTCTTATCTCTTTTATTACTTTTAAGGCGTCACAATGGACCGCATTGGTCTCTGGGTGAGGGTTGCTTCAAACCGACCTTACTTGCCTACCTACCTACCTACCTACCTACCTACCTACCTATCTAACGGTATTAATTAAGAAACTTATAATGCTTATATCTTTCCAATTATTCGGGAAAACTAGTAAACGTTAACAGATTCCTGAAGAAAAGGCTGACAGGTTCAGTTACTGCGAAGCCAGTCGCGGCAGCAACATAAATGAAATCTTATTTGATAAATAATGAAAATATGTTTTTTATTTTTAATAAAAACAAAATATACCAAGAGAAAAAAAATTTTGTTCAATTTACTGACTTTTTGAAAAGATTCCAGACTATCATACTGTCATATTTGGGAAACCTTTGTGCCAAAAATTAAAGAGATTTTCAGGTAAACAGCAGCATGCAAATAACTCGTACTATAAGACAATTAATTCACAATGAAAGCTATACAATTTAGAAAGTGGTTTGTCACCGATCCTTTTTAAAAACGCCATTTAAAACCAACTTAACTGCTCTTACAAAGCTTAAATAAATTTATTGTCTTTATCGAAATAGTTTTCCATCATGTTAGATCAGTCAAACTCTATATTTGGGCTTAAAATTGAAAGAAATGTTTTCTCTTATAAGCTGCACACTAATAAAACAGTAATGGAATTGCAATAAGGAAATTGTAGCACATAAGTGCGTGTGTATGTGCAAAGTTAAAGGACATCGTTTCATATTTTGCAATGTTATCTTTTTCTAAAAAGAAACTCAAGAGCAAAAACTTAAATCAAAAATGACAAAGTACACTCTAACCAACAGCAACAGTAGCATTTATATTTACACTAACATAATTTTACATTTATTTAGAGGTATGCAGTGCAAACGAACAATTGAAACGAGTACAGGAAATGCATAGGAAAAGAGTAATAAAACTGATGAGGAGATTGAGCAGTAATCATACATACATTTTAATAATAACCGAAGAAATGAATGATATAAGTGAAAAAAAAAATAATGAATGGATGACTAACTAAATGGTTGTGTGAGTTGATCACTCAGTGAACAAAAGGTCAAATATTCGAAATGACGGAAAAAATAAGAGTGCCCTCAGACGACATGTATTTTAAACTGCAAAATTAAAGTCGTGTGAACCCGTTGAAACCTAGATTTTGTGAAAAACATATGGGTAATTCCTTGTGAAATCAACCAAGGGGTTGAGGTCACTATATTATCTGGATGCAAAAATATTAGATCATTAAGATTGGGAGAAACCATAAAAATATTTCAAGTTATACAAGCTTAATTGCCATTTTCGGGAACAGTTGAACAAGTAAGTGGTCCATTGGATATTAGCGCCTATATTCTGTAACTCGCGTTACGAGAAACTTTTCACTTGAAACATGTACAGAAATGCAATAAATCGAGACAAACAGCTGCTTTTTCTCACTTTACTGTTTCTGTTATTATTCATGTGCGAAATAACTGTCACGTAAGAAAAATACTTGTAAGCCATAAAAAAGTGTTTCTGTAAAATTTTTGGACGAGAATTTCTCACTTTGAACTGTCAAAAGAAGTCACAAACAAAAAGACCGCAAGACTGCAAAAACTTTAAGCCAAAAAATATAAAAAGTAAAAAAATGAGTGACAAAAACATAGAAAAAGTAAAATTTTTATAATTTTTTTTTTAGCACATACATATGGGCATTCCCATATCATGGTACGTGACATTTGTAATCTTATAAAGTAGAGTAATTTTTCAAAAAATAAGAGAACTGACACAAAATTAGATCCTTATGTTCCATTTAAAGGGTACTTTATTTAAAAAAAATAATTATATTCGAATTATTGTTGTCTAAAATATCCAGAAAAATAAGAATATATCGTACGTGACATAAAACAGAAGTGATTGTAAGGTATATATGGTAATGTGAAAAAATCTGCGAATCTTCAGAGGTATTTTTTCTCTTTTTATTTTCTAATACTAAACCAAATATTTATATGTTGTTTTTATTTCTTTGAGCTAAAAATCACTTTTTTTATAAAAATTATTATTTTATTCTACAATTTATAACAATTAACAATTAAAATATAAAAATTGTTCAAAAACAAATTTTTATATTTTAATTGTTAATTGTTATAAATTGTAGAAACTTTCCCTGAAGAAGCTACCCAATGTGGTAGCGAAATATCGGAATAAAATAATAATTTTTATAAAAAAAGTGATCTTTAGCTCGAAGAAATAAAAACAATATATTAATATAAACAGATCGAAGAAATTTACATAATATTTGACTAAACCAAATATTTTTTATTCAAAATCCATCATACTTAATTGGTAACAATCTTTAAATGATTTTATAATAAATTCAATTTAATATCGTTCGTGACATGTCGTACGTAACAGATTTTACTCGCATAGTATTCTTAGGTAATACAATTTATATTATGTTAAGAAAAAAATTTAAACTCTAAATGATGTGTTCTTGCGACTGTTCAAATACGAATGACGGAGACAAATAATGTTTTTGCACTACGTACGTGACATTCAAATAACATTCAAGGGAAATAAAAAAAATACCGCTAATTGAACTGTATATTTTATTTTTTCTTATGGATCTTGTTAATTGTTGTTGTTATCTTAATTTTAAAGCATATTTACAATTACAGTTTATTTTTACAATTTAGTCGCTAAAAACAACAGGTGCTTGCAATTCTATAAAATAAGTCAAGGAGATAATCAGATTAAACTCTTATTATTGCTCTTAAAATAATTTAATAAGCTCTTAATACGTGCGCATAGTAAAATTTGAGGGTTTTTTTTTTATCAATAAACTTATATTGAAAAACTTTCAAGAGTTTTTATTTTTACAGTCGTGGTTGACATATTCATGGAAATGCCCATATGTATGTTTAAAGATTTTTATCATAAATTTGTTATGGTTTAGAACAATATGCTGGTTTGAAAACAACAAAAATAAAAATTAGTTAATTTTATGTTAAATAATTTAGAATTTGTCAGAGGACAGTTTGTAGGAACACTTTTTTAAACACTTTTATTTTCTGCATTTTATATGTATTATTATTTCCGCACTTTTTAAGTTAATTTTGTTAATTTTTTTCTCTTTCTCTTCTTTTTCTTCTTCTTCTTCTTCTTCTTATAATTAAGTAAAGTTTTTGATAGCTCTAACGTAACAACTTTAAATATCATAAATGGTATTTTTCGTCATGAGTTACAGATACACTTTTGTCTCACACTTCGAGAAACGGTGGTTGTTTCATGACTTTTCGATTCGTGAAATTCTCACTAAGGTTACAGAGCATGGCTACGGGTCATCATATGATTTGACATTCAACATGATTTCTTTCTTTGAAAGGCTTTATACGGCTACAAATGTATGAAAAAGTCATCAAAAATTGCGTCCTGGCGATCCTTTCGTGGCTGTCATATGCAATGTCATATGTCACGTTTTAATTATAATGTCAGAAGATTACCTTTCGAAACAAGTAAATTTCATGTAAATTTAAGAAACTCATCTTTTTTTAATTCCATTTCAAAGTTCTAATGTATTTACTCACCAATAAACAAAAAAAAAAAATAAATAATAACAACAACTAAATGAACATCGGATAATATTCCAAGTGACTTCACAAAAATAAAACAAGTAACAGTGCTATATTCGGCCGTGCCGAATCTTATATACCCTTCACAACGTGTAGTCATGCAATAACAATTGTTTGTATCACCATTCATCTCATATAAAATACGTGCATATGTATATACTGGTTAGAATAAATGTGGCATCGAATCCCAGCTGAGCCAAAAAAAATTTATTTTATTTTATTTAATATATTATTTATATTTTATTATTTTTTTTTATATTTTTTTTTTAATTTTTTTAAAAAATTCTTTAAAAAATTTTTTTAAAATTTTTTTTGTAATTTTTTTTATTATTTTTTTTGTAATTTTTTTTCTTTGCATGTTTTTTACATGTATGTATATATGTATGTTGTTGTTGTAATTGTGTAAAAAAACGAGGTGGTCGTGGTTTTTTGCTCATATCTCAGAAAGTTATGGGGCGATTGTGCTGAATTTCAATAGCGATTCATTCCTGGATATTTCCAAGAGATTGATGCCATTTACAGATCTGAGGAACATATAGTTGCTTCTAAAAGTTGATTTCAACCAACACACGGACAGACGGGCAGACGGACAGACGGTCAGGGCTTAATCGACTCCTCTATTCATAAGCTTTCAGAAAATATATACTTTATGGGGTCGGAAATGAAAATTGCAGAAAAACGAAATGACAAAGCTATATATACCCTGTGCACCACAGGTGAAGGGTATAAAAAACAAAATTTCCGACACAAAAGGACTGGCTGGTATTGATTAATATGGTTCACAATAATTGTAAAGTTCTAAATAGGAATATAATATTAAAATTGTGAAATGTAAGCCACAAACTAAGAAAGAAATAAAATAGATGATGAAATAATTAGGTCCAATATAATAAGATTAATATTGAAAGTATTGAAATAAATAATATACGATTGATATAGAATAGAATTTATTAAAATAATTTTTAACAAAAATCGCCAAAAAAAAAGTAAAGTTGATAACACAAAATTCGCGCACAAAATCAGGTTTTGCAAACATAAAGAGGTTTTGTCAGACGTGACATGTGAAAGCAAAAATGACAGACATATGCAGTTGCATATGAATCGCAAAAGTGACAAGTCATACTCGTGTGTAATATACATCTCGTCTGAAGGCGGCTTAAGAAAATACTGCATAAACGAGGTTGCATATTGATGTGATTTTCCACTTAAGTCTTTAGGGAAATTTGTAAATTCAAACATTCATCAATCTCATGCATGCAAATGGATTTTTTGTTATTGAATTTTTACATGTGTGTATTTTAAAGAAAATGTAAGGTAAAACCAAAGAGCCAAAGAGAAAAAAGGTTAAAATGGAAAATAAAGAATTGTAAAGAAATTATTATTCTGTACGCAAATAAAAGATATTCACTATTAAAAATACCCCATAGATAAAAAGTTAAATGAGATAAACATTTTTTTCTATATATTTTTTTTATATAAAATAAAGCAAAATAAATAACAGAATTCATGTGCCTTTAAATAGGGTTTGGCATCCGTCGAATATGAAATATAATATGGCCGGACCTGTATATTTGAATGTCTAATGTAAATATAATTGGTATTTTTTGTGTGGCTCTCTCATGCCAATACTATCATCTGTGGCTTGACAACAATAAAAGCGAGTGTAATCACTTGTTATGCTGATTACATCCGGTAATTTTATCTAATTTTTAAATATTTTCAAAGATTTATCTAGTTTTCTTTTTGTAGTCAAAACCTTTTATCTATATCCCATTCCATTGATCAAAGACCAAAATGTCACAACAACAAATTTTTGTCATACCCAGCAAGCAAATTTTGCACTGGTACAATGTGAATAACATTTTTTATTTTTTAGTACCTTCTAAATCAATAGTGAAAGAGAAGGCATTTTTCTTAATTCCCTAAAATTAAAATAGTTTGTTACGAATGATTAATTCAAATGATTACTGCAAACGAATGCAAAATATTTTAAAGAATTGAAGTAACCAAACAAACACAACTCATGAAATATAGCTCTCTTTTTACCTAATATACATGCGTTTCATTGAAATTGGGTGAAGTTTATTAATAAGTTCATATAATCACACTATCTCCAATCAAACCTAAATTGAAACATTTCATAATGAGTTGTGTAACGAACCTGACCTCAAAGCCCTAACTCACAGAGACGGCTCTACCTATAACACCAGCGGTGCTCATGGAAATTTTGGGTGGTTTTTGTCCCAAACAAATCGACCAAATACAAACTAAAAAATTTACATCAAATTAAGATAAAAACAAGTAAAAGCGCTATATTCGGCCGTGCCGAATCTTATATACCCTTCACAACGTGTAGTCATGCAATAACAGTAAATTCACGTATGTATGTTAAAAAAAACAAAAAAAAAATAAAAAATAAAAAAAAAATTTAAAAAAAAAAAATTTTAAAAAAAAATTAAAAAAAAAAAAATTATTATATACATATATAATATATATAAAACAAAAAAAAAATAAAAAAAAAATTAAAAAAAAAAAAATAAAAAAAAATAATAATAAAAATATATATAATATAAATAAAAAATAAAAAAAAAATAAAAAAAAAATTAAAAAAAAAAATTTTAAAAAAATTTAAAAAAAAATTTTTTTGCCTCAGCTGGGATTCGATGCCACGTTTTCTCTAACCAGTATACACGTTTGTATGTATGTATGTTGTTGTTGTAATGTTGTTTTTATGAAAAGAAAATCGAGGTGGTCGTGGGTTTTTGCTCATATCTCAGTTGTTTATGTACCGATGTTTCTGATTTTCAATACCGATCTACTCCCGAATATTTCTGATATTTTAATACCTTACCCGGGTCCAACCTATGTCGGGGGGCTTCAAAAAGTTGATTTCAACATACACACGGACAGACGGTCAGACGGACAGACGGTTAGGGCTTAATCGACTCCTCTACTCATAAGCTTTCAGAAAATATATAATTTATGGGGTCGGAAATGAAAATTGTAGAAATTTCACACGGAATGACAAACCTATATATACCCTTTTTCACTGTGTGAAGGGTATAAAAATATGGATTATAAAGAAAATAAAGATTATGAAGTTCAGGTAATGAAGTAATATATGTAAGATCGTATTTTTATTTATTTTATTTATTTTTATTTGTTTATTTAAGTTATCGACACAAGACATAAGTCTCATATTACAGCATGGAACTAAGTACAAACATAAATACATTTAATTTGTAATATACTATTAAATACAATGACTTATAAAAAATTTTACATTACTAAAAATTTAGAACAAGATTAAATAATTAATTATAACACCGTTAAAACAAAGAATTTATAACTAATTAAATTGTAGAAAAATGGCTAAAAATTTACTTTCTAAATTGATGTGCGTTAGGAATAATTTAAAATCCATACGGTATTCCATTCTAGAGACCAACAGCATGAATAAAGAACTGGTATTTAGATATCTGAGTATAGTGTCTAAAAACTAGAAAAAATGGTTACAATGTTAATATAAATTGATTATAACACTTCAAAATATACACATTAAAGTTACTAATTACACAGTGTGAATTTGGTCCAAAAGCTTCAAATACTCAAATATTAGTTACTTAAACCCAGTTACATTTTATTGTTGCTAAACAAACCAGAAATGTTGTAATGCAAATCAGGATTTTTGACTCAATTTCTAAATTTGAACCATCTGTTGGCACCTGGGGCAAATGTTACAGCATATGGAGAATGCCAATCAAGTCTCTTAAATTGTTTCGTTCCATCCACATCAAAAACACCTCCAACAATAAAGTTTAAAAATTTATATTGGTTTAAGTGAAGATAACGGCAACTCTGAGTTTGTTATTGCAATAAAACTTTTTAAACACATTTTTTTAAATAAAACAAATCTTAAATATGTTTTTTTTTCCAAAATACTTAAAACACATTCTGAAAACAAATGGTACTTTGTGTTAGAATTTCAGATGCATTTGATACAGAATATTTTTAAATTTTTCTAAAAAAGACAATGAATGTCATGTAAGGCATTTCAATCCAAAATTGATAATTTCTTTATATTCGACCACGCCTATACCGCCCACCATTTGTTAAAATAAAGGAAAAAAATATATTTTTCCACATTGGATTCAATGCAGCAACAAGTGCGCATAATTACATTCCATTAAATAATTTTATATTATTTATACGCTTTTTTCCAATTTTCACTCATAATGCAAAAATTTTTCAAAGATGGCTTAACTTTAAAAAGTTGTAAAAATTATATTCGAGCTAACTTTGCTAAACCATTTGGAAGTTTCGTTAAGGTAATGGTGATTTTTTATTTTCCATTGGAGGCTGGCGGCGATGGCCCGAAATTTGTAACACAGTTTTATATATTATCAAAAAAATAATTTAGTTATTATACCCTTCACCTGTGGTGCACAAGGGTATATATAGCTTTGTCATTCCGTTTGTAATTTCTACAATTTTCATTTCCGACCCCATAAAGTATATATTTTCTGAAAGCTTATGAATAGAGGAGTCGATTAAGCCCTGACCGTCTGTCCGTCTGCCCGTCTGTCCGTGTGTTGGTTGAAATCAACTTTTAGAAGCAACTATATGTTCCTCAGATCTGTTTATGGTATCAATCTCTTGGAAATATCCAGGAATGAATCGCTATTGAAATTCAGCACAATCGCCCCATAACTTTCTGAGATATGAGCAAAAAACCACGACCACCTCGTTTTTTTACACAATTACAACAACAACATACATACATACATGCAAAAAACATGCCAAAAAAAAAAATTACAAAAAAAAAATATATTAAAAATAAAAAAAAATAATAAAAAACATTAAAAAAAAAATTTAAAAAAAATTAAAAAAAAAATTCAAAAAAATTTTTTAAAAATTTTTATAAAAAATTTTTAAAGGAAATTTAAAAAAATATATAAAAAAAAAATAATAAAATATAAATAATATCTTAAATAAAATAAGATAAAATTTTTTTTTGCTCAGCTGGGATTCGATGCCACATTTAGTCTAACCAGTATATATGTACATATGTACGTATTTTATATGAGATGAATGGTGATACAAACAATTGTTATTGCATGACTACACGTTGTGAAGGGTATATAAGATTCGGCACGGCCGAATATAGCACTGTTACTTGTTTTTATTGCTATTATTAGGTGTTAATATAAACTTTTTATTATGTATGTAAAAAAAAGTGTGAAACTCACCGATATGATATCCGTCGAAGATTTATAGATCAGTTCTCTGTTATGGTCTTGAGTTTCTTTACATACAATATGTTTATGTATGTGAGCATTTTAAAATCTATATATATAAAAGTGAAACTCTGTGTGTGTGTGTGTGTGTGTTAGCTATAGACTCCGAAACTGTAAAACCGATCGGACTCAAACTTTGGCAAGTTGTTGTACACATACCAGGGAGTGTTTATGGGTGAAAAAAAGTGGGCGGAGCCATGCCCATAAAAAATTAGTTATCAGTTTTAGCTACTTGCACTTGACCGATTTTTCTGAAACTTTGCACACATATCGAGCTGTCATGACTAAATAATTTCGTGGTAAAAAAAGTGGGCGGGGCCACGCCCCTAAAAAAGTTTTAATTTTGAGGTACTTGCACTGGACCGCTTTTTCTGAAACTTTGCACACATATTGAGCTGTCATGGCTTTATAATTTCGTGATTGAAAAAGTGGGCGGGGCCGCGCCCATAAAAAATTAGTTATCAGTTTTAGCTACTTGCACTGGACCGAATTTTCTGAAACTTTGCAAACATACTGAGCTGTGATGACTTAACACTTTCGTCATAAGAAAAGTGGGAAGTGCCACGCCCATTAGAAAAAAGGTATCATTTTGAGGTACTTGCACTAGACCGACTTTTCTGAAACTTTGCACACATATTGAATTGTCATGACTACACAGTTTCGTATTTAGAAAAGTGGGCAGTGCCACGCCCATAAAAAAGGTATCATTTTGAGGTACTTACACTGGACCGATTTTTCTGAAACTTTGCACACTTATTGAGCTGTCATGACTATACAGTTTCGTAATTAGAAAAGTGGGCAGTGCCACGCTCATATAGAAAAAGTTATAGTTTTTAGCCTTGCACTTGATATTCGATTAAAATTTAGAATGCTATTAAAATTCATGAAGGGGCGTAGCAACGCGCGCCGGAATTGGCTAGTATTTATATAAAAGTAATTATTACTATTTCCTTTCTGCTATAAACACATAAATGACAGCAGTCTGCCGACCACTATCTATCAAAATTAAAAGACATGTGTGTAAATGAAAATGATTATTTTCACGACTACACGGCTACAGGGCAACAAGACCACCTCTGTATCTCTGGCTAACTTACACTATGTATTCAACATCAATGCCACCAGATAATATCAAAACATATAGATAGTGAAACCTTAGACAGACTTAGCGCCATTATTTCAACTTGCTTATAAAGTTATCGTTATTAAAAGGTAACTTTGGCTAAGGTTAGCAATAAAGTGCCTTTAAATATTATTATTATTAAATGTTATTATTGCAAAATAAATACAGTAAAATAATTTTTTATTTTTTTTTTTTGTTTCAAAATATGGTAGTACCAGTTCAAATACCGACTTCTTTTAACAAATTAAAATACGTCGATGAGCATTTAATTATTTCTTCCACTTGCAACGAAAAATTAATATTTTGTATTTTACTCTTTAATTCATGTAAAAATATTTAAACTTTAACTAAAAAAATAAAATATCGCCACAGAAAAGTAAAAATTATCAATCACACTTTAGTTGCCATGTCTTGTTACATATAGTAGGAAAATGGCAACTTTAATCCATTATGTAAGAAATTAAAGGTAAGATGAGCTTTCCTTTAGCTTAACGGTCACTTTTAGTTTAAAGTGTTTTGTTATAATAACAAAAAACCATATATCTTACCGATAATATCCTATCTCAAGTCATTGGAAAGTTATAATAATGGGCCTTAATATTTTACCTCGTTTGTACTTGTGTCTTATTTAAATTATAGAAGTCGCCAATTAGCATTACCAAATAACACAATAAAATAGTCAGTTGGAAATCTAAATTATGTACTACTTTCAAGCCTCATAGCTGATTCATGAATTCACTTTTTCTTTTGCATGTCTTTTTTTTTTTTGCTGGGTAATAACATATTCCTTGTTATATAACACAAAAAAAATAAATAAATTTAAAAGGAAATGTATTTGAATTTGTCTTTTGGATAATGGGACAAAAGAAAAACAAAACAACAAAGGTAGGCTCATTTAGAGATATCAATGATATAAATAGATATTGGACATAAGAAACGTGGATGCGTATGAATATTTAGATGTTGGTTTTAGTAGTTTAAAGTATTTTGTGTATAAAGGACATTTTTACAAGTAAAATTGAAACTGGCAGAGTGCTTTGTTTTTTTATAGTTAAATAACGTCATGTATTTAAATAATTTTTCTGTGATTTATTTAAAGAAAAAAAAAATCAATTTCTAAAGGAAAACACAATGTAGATGTGAGTAAAAAACGGAAAAAGTTGTACAGTAAGAAAATTACAGAAATTAATGTAAATGTGAATGTACATGGCTTGGTGGTTAGGGTAGTGGTAATCAAAACAATAACTTTAATTGTGCTAAAAGCTTTTATGTTGTTAATTTTTAAGATTTTCCTTCAATACTAAGATTACAGAATATAAAAATTAAAATAGATTGAGCTTGGTAATTTTAGAACATATAACTACTACTATCACTACAAGTGGATAGGTTAGGTAAAACAGGCTGATGATGACACTTGACTCCCTGACTGATGTCTTTGTAATACTCGATTATTGTGATGTCGAGTTTCGCTAGTTCCCAGTGCAATGGCGCAACTGAACCATTCTGTCGGGGTGCAATGACACCCCACCACCAGAACATAAAAAAAATTAGCTAAAATACATACAAAATTAACTATGTTTAAGATTTTGCACCGCCCGCCATTATAAGTTCAAAGTTCAGAAGTCGTTGGAGTAACGTTAAGAGCAACTCATAAGGACCGCTTGAATAAAAAAAGCTATTAAAGCAAAAGCTATTTTATACATATAAATAGTCGTAGAAAATGTCTAATGGTTTTGCAAATAAACCTTATAATTGGCTTATGATATAACAGTATTTAAGCCAATGAAATTGGCCGACCGATTAGTGTTTAAGCTTTGCCAGAATAGTTTTTTTTAGTTTAAATTTTTTCACCCAAAGTGAGTAGGGGGAAACAATCTTAAAAACAATGATTTCATTTGCTTAAAAACGGTACACAGTATAAACCAAACACCCATTACAGGTATGAACAAATACTCGTTTAGATATTTTGTACGCAGTAAAGGGTATACGTTTTTCGAAAATTTTTTCAAAAACCTTAATTATTTTATTCTAGTTCATTGAATGTAATACCTCTTAGGTGTTATGCATTTGGTTAATATCCTTTTAAAATCTTTTCCGTGTAATACAGTCAAACGAACATCAAAAAAAGTAGTGTTTCGTCATTTTAATCATATGCTTTTTAGGTCAAGCTATAAGTCAGTCCCATATTTTCTAAATTAAGTAGTTACCAATTCTGTATAGTCGGTTATCTCACTAAGAAGTTTTCAAGTCATTAGAGGCTTAATCATATCACAGTCAGAGTTTACCAACAGAATTCTGTTTATTTTTGAAGTTGTATACTATAATAACTCCATTTAGAATAGTTTTTTTTAAATATATTAGGCTTAAGATTAAAGTTAAGCTTAGGAAAAATATAATTTTTATTAAAAGCAAGATGTTAAGGATTGTCTTATTTGTATCGAATATCGAAGCAGACCACTACTATCACTGGTCCCTTTTCGACCCCCTTCGCTCCTCAGTGATTTTGTGTCTACCGATCAGTATACCTTCAATCACTGAGTCCCGCGTCACAACCGGCGTTTGCTTTGGACTAGGAAAACGATTTCACACTGCCGACTGGTAATTGTCGACAATCCTCATCGCACAGTCCTTTGTAATCACCAGCATCTCCCTCAGACTTAGGTCCCCCACATTCACTCACACTTAAAGTGCGCTTGCCTGCAATCCTTAATCTTCCGCTCGCCAACGCCGGACACTCGCATACTACATGCGCTGCCGTCTCGGCATCCTACAGGCACATTCTACAAATATCATCATCCACGATCTGCATCCTCTTCAGATGATATTTGAAGTTACCATGTCCTGTAATCAATGCAGTGATCCAGCTCATCATACTCCGATTAAATACGGGCCTGTCTACACGTGGTTCCCTCCATCCACCTTCGCAAGTTTATAGAGTTCACCCATTGAAAGATTCTCGCCCGCACTAACCCATTACCCAGAGCAGTTCTGGGTTCCGGTCCGCAGAATGCAGCCTCATACCCCTTCTTCGCAAGTTCGTCTGCAGCCCCATTCCCTGCTATGCCCACGTGTCCCTTTACCCACATCAGCGTTACCTCATTTGTAGAGGAACACCTATTGAGCTTTCGAACACACTCAAGCACCAAAGAGGAGTTCACATCTATCCGCTGCATACGTTTTGTAACTGACTGGTTGTCAAGTGTAATAAGAATTCTCTTCTCATACATTCGACATTCCAACAGGTGGTCCAACGCGTGCAGCAAACCAAGTATTTCTGCCTGATAGATTGACACATCCTCCCTCAGATTCAGGGTGCAGGATAAGTTCAACTCAGATGAGTACACACCAGCACCTGCCCTTCCGTCCATAAAGGACCCATCAGTAAAGATACTGATGTCATTCTTCATGCACTCATCGTGCATGAATAAATCCGCTATAAGCGTGTGATGCAGCCTTTTGAATACTTTCACCCGACTCAAGCGCTCCATTGGCATCTGAGCCTCCCTAACCTCTTTATCCACGAGGTCCAGAATTCTGCTATGCCCCAAAACCGATCCAAAGCGCCACATACACCAATGCAAGCAATCCTTTGAACCCCGTCCAACTTCCGCCTAATCGTCGCCTGAGAGGCCTTCGGCCACCAGAAAACAGATGCGTAAGTGATCGTCGGTCTCACCACCACTGTGTTAAAACAGTGTGCAGCCTTAGGTGAGATTCCCCACTTCCGACCGCGAACCCGTTTACACTGATGCAAGGTAAATAATTATTCATTCTTTTGTTTTCTTTAACTGTATATTGTTTTGCTGAGATATATTAACTTAACTCGCAATACTCGAAAACTTAAATATCCAAAAAATTCTTTACTTAGATAAAATGAAATATCAAAGGGTTTATAAGGACCCAGTAGTGATAAGAATAGCACGGGCTTTGTCTAGCTACCCAGAATACGGAACTACTTCCACTCAACAGGAGACATATACCGACTGATATATATTTTAATCACATTACACAAGAGAAAGTACGTAAATTATTTGGGCATAGGGCTAGACTCAAGTATGAAGTTCTCTAACCAAATATAGCACGAAGCCACGAAGTCAAAGAAAATAACTGCGCAGTTAAGCCGACTAATGGCGAACGTGTGGCCCAACCCAGAATTAAAGTAGATTGCTGATGGAAACAAGCATCAGTATTCTTCTTTATGACTGCGAAGTATAGCAGGAACAATTAGGTAAAAAAAAGGGGCAAATGCTCTACTAGCCAATAGACGAACATCCACATTGAGAATAACGTCTGCATATCGCACAGTGTCAGGAGCCGCAGCACTTGTGATAGCTGGAGTGGTTACTATTGACCCCAGAAAAAGAGAGCGAAGAAATGGCCTTGCTGTTAGGGAAAGAAAGGCAAACAACACACGAAACCTTTCGAACCTAGCAGGCATGATGGACATCAGAGACCAAAGGTAGATGGACAGCCAGACTCCTTTCACGCCTTGAAAATGGATCGGAATTACAACAAGTGAGGTAAATTTGGCAGAATACCCTATTGCATATACGTGGAGGGCGAGAAAATAGATGACGCTAAACCCACTACTGTAAGTGTTTAAAGAGAGAGCAGAAGCGGCAAAAGCTGGAAAAAAATAGGCCCAATAACTATGGAAAATATAATCCCCACCATGCTAAACAGCGAGAACAACTAGCGCACAAAATACTACAAATGAAAAAGAAGGATCTGGATACAACAGATTATTAGTAGAGCGGTATAAGCGGAGGTCTATACGCAGGCAGTGATAACTACGAGCCTGTCATAGCCATCGGGAAATAATCCTGAAGTAATGCTGCGCAAGGTTCCCGGGAGGATACAATTTCCAATGGTAGAAGGAGGGGGGGGGGGTTTCGTTGTCGCTAAGTCCATGAGGAGAGTCCGACATAATAAACTGGTGAAGACCTTGGTGTATGAAAAATTTGCATTTTTACCTTTTCAAGCGAAAAAAAAAATATTTTAATAATTACCAATATTGAGTATGCTTAAGCCAAATTTATATTTATAAACCATTGATAGTTAGTGTAAACATAAGTATGTATGTACGCTGTTCTCTTAAATATTATTTTTTATATATTTGAATACTATAAAATAAAGTTCATCAAATGTAATTTATACAATTTCAAAAGGATCAAAACAGTTTCGTTTCTTTTAAAGATTTTAGATTATATTTGTAATAAACATGTTCATGCGTACATAAAAACAAATACACAATATTGTGTGTTTTCAAAAAAAAGAAAAAAAAATAATATAATATAAATGTTATTAAAAATTACCTCATACTAAAAGTATGTGACGAACTTTTTTTTAGCATAAGTTACAAAAAACATGACAGACTATGTCGCTATTTATAATAAAAACCATTAAGTAAATAGCTTAGGCATTAAAAAAAACGAGCTGAAAAATCTAACAACAGCAGGCATACGGCGACGGCAACAGTCAAAACATGTTATCAAACAAACATCAAACATCACCTTTTGTCATCATCAGAACACCGCCATCCTCATCACCACAATCATGGGTAACAGTAATAGCAACATTTATTCTTTTTTCACATAAATAGAAAGAAGAAATTTTTCAAAAAGAAATAAAAAAAAGAAAAGTAACAACTGCATGAATTGAAATGAATCATCATCACCCTCCTTTAATGTGATAAAATTCTTATTTGACGACAACTTTTTCAATAAAGAAAAATCAGAGAAATTATTGTCACTGCTGAATTGTCGTATACAGAGAAATTGTTAAAAAAAATTATTATATCGACATAAAGGTGCAAAAGATAAAAAGACAAAGTTTAGAACATTTTCGTTTTTGTTATTGTATGCCATCATATTTTACTTGTTTTCATATTTCATTGCTGAAATTCAAAAGAACTTATGTTTAGAAATATTCACAGGGATAGAAACAGACGTATGTATATTAATTTAAAGAAAAGAGGAAAAAAATAGCACAACCAATATTATGATGACCTTTAAAGAGCAATGAGCTCAAAAACTTCAAGAAATATTTTTAAAAAAATTTACAAAGGGTCCGCCAAAATACCTTTTTTTTTAAATGATATAAAAAAGTGTAGCTTCGGCTGTGTGGCACGGACTGCCGTTCTGTTGAAGCCAAATGTTGCCAATATCCTCCTCTTCAATTTTTGTGAACAAAAATTCGTTCAACATGGCCCGATAACTATCGCCATTGACTACGGCTACTCCTTGCTCATTTTCGAAGAAAAATGGCCCAATTATGCCTCTGGATTAAAATCCTCACCAAACAGTGACTCGTTTTGGGTGTATCCGCTTTTCAATGTATGCGTGCGGATTTTCTGTGCCCCAAATACGACCATTTTGCTTGTTTACATACCCGCCATCTGAAAAAATGATTTTTTTGGCAAAATTGGCCAAAGTCGCAATATTTCCCAGCGTTGATCAAGCGTATACACAACCATATTCGTTCAGCGGAAGGATAAAACTAATTATCTGTCAAATCATATATGAACTAAGTGTTACCATTCACGAAATAAGCACTAGTTGAAAAAAAACGTTAGATGGTGGACCCTTTACTCTAAACACATAAATTTGAAAGTGAACTTAATTTTTTTTGTCGGTTAAAAGAACAATTTTTCGCATTAATTGTTTGAAAATGATATCTTATAAATGTTGGCCATGACAACGTCTGAGGTGGTCCATTCAGAAGGTCTAATTTCCTTCAACCCGTTCGACTGTTATCTAGCAAATAACACTAGTAATGCTGGCTTTTAAAGTGTCAATCGTAGAAAACTTGTTTTATATAAACAGTCCTACAGAAAATTATCCAAAGATGTGATGTCGCATAAAGTATAAGATAAAGTGCTCACTAAGATATTTTCTCTGTATGTATGGCTGTATGGCTCATAGCTCCGCCTTTTTGAAAACAAAGGTCACCGAGACCATGTGCTTGAATTTCAAAAAGCACTTCGTTACATTGACAGTTACATTCTGATTTACATATTTTTTTAGGCAGTATGGACCAATGATTCCACCAGCCCCTAGACGACACCATGCCGTTGTTTTTTAATAGATATAATGGTATCTCTTGGTACTCTTCGGGTTTATTAGCCCAAAAACGGAAATTTTGTTCATTAACTTAACCATCTATATTAGCAATAGTGGTTTCAGTAGATCGATTATGCGCACCGAAGAACATTTCTTACATTTCGTAATACAGCTGAACAAGTGGAAGACGCTGTTATAGTATGAGTGAGTCCTTCCATGATGACATGTCAAAAGATACTAAACAAAAACTACAAAACACATTGACATGATTCATGAGTGATCTGTCGAAAAAAGCCTATTAAAAATCAAACCTTACAATGAATCACCCGATTTGATTTCCTCTCTGGCACTATGTTGATGTAGTTACACATCTTGTTGAGATTTTTTCACATATTCAAATGGGCGTATTCCGTTGATCTTTTCTCCGAATACCATCACTTAAGTTACAGCTGCAGATACTTCATATTTTTCTTTATTTAAATATTTTTTATTTTTTAATTTATTATTCTTATATAAAATTCTTTTTTTATTCTTATTTATCGACAATTTGACAATGAGTTTGTGGTTCCAAATTAAAGAATGTAGTTCATAACAGTTGAAGTGCCTCACATATGTCCAAAAAAATTTATTTTCATTTTACAAGTGTTGCAGAATCACTTTATTGAATTGTATTTATTTTGGTTTAAACAAAATATATAATTGATATAATTAATATACCATTCTCAATTTTACTAACCTAAAAGTACCAGAAAAATAAAAAAAAAACTACCTCTTTGCGTTTCCAAACATTTTGACCATCACCTTGGGCCAATAGTTTCTAACTTAAAAATTATAGTTTCACAAGGGTAGAACAAACCAAAAATACCACAAAAATCCGAAAAAGTACGTTTTCAGATGCCCAATATATTTTCAATCTTAACATAGATCAATAGTCCATAGTTACAAAAATCTATATTCATAAACGTAGAAAATTTAAAAAGTCCCAAACGGTACGTTTTTATAAACGGGGAAAGAATTTTTTTGTTTTCCCGTATTAATGTACAAATTCAAAATTTAAAATGTTTTAATAGCTATATAACAAACTATTTTAATACACATATTTTAATATAAATAAATCTACTATTTTTTGCTTAAAAAAATATGTTCTAAAAAGTACCCAGCTGCTCTCCTGGATTTTCCCCTTTTTATACCCTTCACCTGTTGTGCACAAGGGTATATATAGCGTTGTCATTCCGTTTGTAATTTCTACAATTTTCATTTCCGACCCCATAAAGTATATATTTTCTGAAAGCTTATGAATATAGGAGTCGATTAAGCCCTGACCGTCTGTCCGTCTGTCCGTGTATTGGTTGAAATCAACTTTTAGAAGCAACTATATGTTCCTCAGATCTGTATATGGTATCAATCTCTTGAAAATATCCAGGAATGAATCGCTATTGAAATTCAGCACAATCGCCCTATAACTTTCTGAGATATGAGCAAAAAACCACGACCACCTCGTTTTTTTACACAATTACAACAACAACATACATATATACATACATACATGCAAAAAACATGCAAAAAAAAAAAACAAAATTACAAAAAAAAAATATATTAAAACTAAAAAAAAATCACAAAAAAAAAATTTTAAAAAATATATAAACAATATCTTAAATAAAATAAGATAAAATTTTTTTGGCTCAGCTGGGATTCGATGCCACATTTAGTCTAACGTGTACGTATGCACGTATTTTATATGAGATGAATGGTGATACAAACAATTGTTATTGCATGACTACACGTTGTGAAGGGTATATAAGATTCGGCCCGGCCGAATATAGCACTGTTACTTGTTACTCCTTTTTTTGTTTTGTAAATCCCATATCACAAGTTTATGCGAATTTTTAATCAATTCATTGTCCCAAAGAAAAAGAAAAAATGCATGTCTATTTGAAAAAAGTTTCGAAATCCTATTAATATATTTTCGCTGTGTAATTAATGCAATTAAAATTTTTTTACTGTTAATTTTTTGTGAGTTTGGACGTTACATAGGGTACCAAAGAAGTACCAAAATAAGGTTTATATTCCTTAGTGCCAGAAACGTGTCAGCTTATTAATTCAGCAAGTTAATCTGTATTAGTTTTAGTTAGGCAGATACAAGATTACAGATTGTACTAGTTTTCAACCTTTTTTAACCTATTTTGAGTTAGAGTTTCAAAAAACCCCTTCTTAGTGGATCTTTACATCAGAAGAAGAAACCACTATGTAAATTTTATGCCTTTTTTTTTTGCGTTTAAGCTGTGTAATGGTCAATCTGTCAATCAGTAACGTTACTGCTTCATAAAACAGATTCAATTGTTTTGTATTAAAAAAAAATTTTAATGAAAATATTATATATTTTCTTAACGATAAATTTCTAGGTTTTATAATTTTTTTTATAATTCTTCTTTATAGAAAATATTCGGAAACTATTCTCTTAAAACATTATTTATATTTTCTTTTTTTAAAAAAATTTACAATAAATTATTGATTTGTAAAAGAAAAGAATCTTTTTTACAAAAACATGCCATATTTTTAATCACAAATGTTGAAGGTTGCATACAATTCAGGTAATTTTATTATGATTTTAAGCAATAAATATCAAAACAAGGAAACGAGCAAATGAATGAATAAATGAGTGAGAACGAAAGCAGAAGGAAAAACATAATATCAACAAACACACCCACACACCCACACACATTACAAATTCTACATTTATTAAAATGCGATATTAAAAATTAAATAAACAACACAAGAAGCAACAAGATAAAAAGATTGCTAATAATAAGTATAAATACAACATGAAAATAAAAAAAAAAACAACAACAAAAAATTAAATTATAATACGAAAACATAGAGGCACGCAGCCAATTGAAATACTCGCTGACAGTATGTCAGTTGGACAATCAGGCCAGAACTTGGTATAAAAAAAAAACAAAATTACAGTTTCAAGTGGTAGGAAGGTGCAAGTGAAGGTTTACCAACAGTTGGTTCCTTAAATGAATGAGTGAACTTTAACTTATTTATAAATATTTCCTTTTCTTATTTTTTTTTTGTTTCTCATCCACCTTATACTTTATTTTAATAAATATAGTCGAGATTAAAAGCAGCAACAGTAATGATGGTAGCAGCTACAGTTACGGCAACATCAACAACATTTTATAATTGAAATATTGCAATCAACTACATTTAAGAGCATTCAACATTCAACGCAACAATAGAATGGGGTGAATTTCTTTTACATATAGAATGTGAAATTACAAAACGCTACAAAGCGAAAAACAAAAACATAAACAAACAATGATGAAAACTTAAAATTATATTAAACTGTAATCGAAAAAGTTTTCAAAAACTTTGCACAACAAATAAAAACAAAAATCTTTTTTTTTTGTTTAATGAATACAATATTAACATTTTTGTATTGTATTTTTATGCCCCTCCGTTACTATTGGTGTGAGTGAGAGCGTATATTAGAGTTTGTTATTTGGTGTGCAGCACTAAGAAATTTCATCTCATATCCCACTATTTATTTATGGTCCTTGTGATTTTCCAACTCGACTAAGTTAGAATGTTAGGTCAAGTGGCAGTAGAATTGATCTCTAATGGTGGGGTCGTAAAGCGTGATTTTTTAAGAGCTATAGAAAAGTTAAAAAAAAACATATCAAATTAAGAAAAATGCATGAAATCTTTATTTGAACCGATAGTACGGTCCATATAATTTAATGTTTGAAGATTTGATCATGCAAATGTCGACCGTGACTGAGCCTCAAATGGTCCATCCGCTTAGTCCAATTTTGGCATACTCTTTCCAACATTTCGGCCGGTATCTCATGAATAAATGCTTCAATGTTGTCTTTCAATGTGTCAATTGAAACGGGCATGTGGGTATAGACATGAGCTTTAATATAGCCCCACAAAAAATAGTGTAAAGGCGTTAAATCGCACGATCTAGGCGGCCAAGTGACCGGTCCCGAACGTAAAATAAAATGTTCACCGAACTCGCTTCTTAATAAGTCCATTGTTAAGCGTGCTGTGTGGCATGTGGCACCGTCTTGTTGAAACCACATGACATGCAAATCAAGCTCTTGCATTTTGGGCAAAAAAAAGTTGGTTAGCATCTTACGGTAGCGCTTACAATTCACAGTTACGTTACGATTGGCATCATCTTTGAACAAGTACGGTCCAATGATGCCACCAGCCCATAAAACGCACCAAATTGTGAGTTTTTCTGGATGCATTGGTAGCTCTTGCAATGCTTCTGGCTGATCTTCACTCCAAAATCGACAATTCTGCTTATTAACGTACCCATTGGGCCAAAAATGAGCTTCGTCGCTGAACACAATTTTTCGATAAGAAGCGCGCGATGAACTTTCTTAACAGAGCACGCATTTTGATTATAAAATTCAATAATTTGCAATCGTTGTTCGTTTGTAAGACGATTCATGGTTAAATTATAGACCAAACTGAAGATGTTTGACAATGAAACAAAACACGAAACGTGCGTCAGCTGTTCAAACCAGTGTTGCCAAAAAGATAATAGCTAAGATAACACTCTTTACAATTGAGATGTTTTTCGTATGTTCTGGCTTTAACACAGCGTCTATTTTGTTAACATATTGTATCATGGGCCAATCCCATATTGTAACGATTTTTTGTTTGTAACTTTCACACCTTTCAAAGGGTGTCAATATCACCCCCACACATCGAGGGTGTATGTATTTCCTTAAGAATATTTGGCAGACACTGTCTGAAAATTTTAAATTTTACCCGTAGAAAATAACCATAAAACTAAATAAAACTAAATTTTACCTATAAAAACATAAAGTACCAGAGGACACCATTTAATTTTCTCAAAACAAAAAAATGAATTATATTAAATATAAATTTAGTTGATTTTGATTTGCTTGCATTTTAATTGATTGCAACTCAAACCTTCTGATTTCACAAGCGGACCCTGTATTTTGTGATGATTGTAAATAATGAAATCAAGTATAGGTTTTTGAAATGGGTCAGGGTTTTAGAATAAAAATGTTTTAATTTAGGCACAGGTTCAGTGGGATTGTGAACTTTTTTAATTTTAATACATTAAAATTAGCAAAATTAACTTTCAAATAAAAAATAATGTTACAATGTTTTATTAAATGTTTTTTGCAAAATAGAACTAAAAGAACAAGTGACTGATATTAATATTTGCGTTCGCATTGTTGACCGTACGTTCGACATATATTAATCAAATTTTTTGTGATAATTCTAACTTTTTCTGTAGTGCAGCCTCTAATGTTATTAAGTGTAGAACGCAAATCAGTTTTTTGTTGATTTTTATTGTTTCACCAACTAAACCCTGACCGCAGTGCAGGCTATCAAAATTTGTTTCAAACAATTAGAATTACAATTTTTTTCATATACAATTTTATCTTTATTAAAAAAATTAAAATACGTTTACAAAACACGGTATGTAAATATTTATTTAAGGAATTATTTTTTATGTTTTTTCAAGCACCAATAAAACTGAAATTGAAAGTAATGTTTATAAAGGGGAATAAAAAATATATAAAAATACTTTAATTGGCATTAAAATAAATACATAAAATATATTACAATTGACTTTGGTTAACATACACCTACAAACTGAAGCTGAACTGAATGCAGGTAAATCCTTTTATATTTGAAAGTATTGCAGTCGATAATGCAGAAATTTCAAACAAAAACATTTGCCGAAGTATATACGGAAGACACAGTAGAAGGGCCTTTTGTGGCAAATTTCTAACTCCATTGAATTATTTTGAATATTGTTAGAAATTTCGCTCTGTCTGTCTTTTTGTTATCCTTGCAATTAGAGTACAGATTGTAGTTTGGTGCTTATTACAACAATATTTGATAAGCAAAATTTTTTTGGCCAATGTCATATTTCTCACACTTTAAAAATCGTCTTATTTTGCAAAAGGGTTTAGTGTAGTCAAATTAACAATTAAGGCACTAAGGGGATTCAAAGGGCTACTGCACTATTATTTTTTGTTTTTCAAACCTCATATGTTGTCTTCCACATTCTTTAAATATTTACACTTAATTTAAACTCTGAAAAAGGTTTGTGAAATATTGTTTTTATTTATATTGTTGCAAATGAACTTAACATCGCAGCAAAATAACACACTACAAAATCATGAGTTGAAAGTACTAGAAAACAGTTCTTCACTACTTACAACTTGGCACCTAAACCCATTATTTTAACACGGCGATGTCATTGGAGGCAAGTATTTACATCGCACACTTACAAATAGGGACTTAAATAAGTATAAGTACTTACCACACTCGCTTACAAATAGGGACTCGTAAAAGTACTTATTACGGTCGCTTATAAATAGGAACTTATATAAGTACTTACTTTCATTGCAATATATAAGTACTTGAATTAAATTGCCTAAATAACCCATTACTATTATGAACTTACAGAAGTCGTTCGGCTCTTCATAGGACAAAAATTTGGTTAGGTTATTCGATACCTTAATTTGAAATTTAAAAATCAGTGAAAATATATAAGTCATCACTATGTTAATGAAATGCTTTGCCGCTGTTGCCAAAATAATTATAACTTATACCATACGCGTGTTAAACTAAATAAGAATTATAAAAAATTGTGTATTTGAATGGCTTTTAGCAAATTTCGCAACAAGAAATTTTATTGTGTGTGTATCTAAGCAAATGTCTGAAAATAAGTACTTACGTATCACACTATAAATCAAGTCATTACTAAAATACTTCTTAGTAAGACAGACGATATGTAATTGTCATTGAAAAGTATATCGTTCAGTAAGAGCCAGTCATTACCTCTTTTTTGCTGGGATCATACCCTTCGAAATTCAAATCTTATTTAATCTCGCCTTCGACATCGGATCTGTCGAAACGTGTGAATGCTACTTCTAGGCCTTTGAGAATTTTTAGTTGTTATCTGTAGTTTTTATTAAAACGATTTTCTATCTTTCCATAATTATTTTCATTGTTGAGAACTGGTCCACCAAGGAGTGAACCTCACAACCCGTATTCATATTGGAGGTAGTTTGTTACCAAGAATAGCATAATAATTTCGCATTGTCTTGGATTTGCTTCCAGTTTTGAAGTCCAGTTGCTAGACCAGAGTTTTTTTATTATTACATTTAAAACAAGTAACAGTGTTAACAGTTTTTCTTAAGAGCATTTTATAAAATTTTGTTTTGAAAAGGAGAGCACTTCACACTTATTACTAAAATTTCCGTTATACCAAATATTTTACTTATCACAAACTATATCCAAAGATACTCGTTTAAAGCCGTAAATAATTGGAACAAAAGGTTCTAATAATATACCTGAGATCGGTCCTAGCTTTTCATAATAATTACACAGGATCAGGCTTACTCGTTTAAGCGAGTGGAAAGTTTTTATACAAATATTTGAATTGTTTATTTTATGGTTGGCAGAACTATTACTTATAAAAAGAAAAAACTAGCTTTTAAACGGCCTTTCTTAAATCCGCGCTTGGGCAACAATTGAAAATATAAGCAATTAGTTAGAAATGGAAATGGAGAAATGGATGTGGTATCTTTTCGATCCAGTTGGGTTTGGAATTATCCCTGAGGCTTTCAGATTACTGTAGCGCGATACAGGCCGAATTGATGGCTATTAAGACAGCCGCGGAACTGATTCAGTATCATGGAATATCTGACAGCGATATTCATATATTTACTGACAGCAAGGCAGCTATTAGATCCCTGCAGAATGTGTACAGCACATAGAAAATTTCCCAGGACTGCCGGGTCTCTCTTGAGGAGATAGCGAGACATTCGACGGTTACCCTTGTGTGGGTTCCAGGACATGGGAATATTAATGGTAATAAAAGAGCTGATGCACTTGCAAAAGCCGGTACCAAGTTAGATTCGGTTGAATCCAGTTGTGCTTTGGGTATTCCCTTATCGAAGAGCAAGTAATTTATCTCACATCGATTATATTTGGATGCCAAGGAAAGATGGATGAGAGAACCGACTTGCTTGGAAATCAGAAAGATCTGTTATAACCGGACACTGGCCTATATGTTCACATGCGAAAAGGCTAAATATCCCTTACAATGACTTCTGCAGAAGTTGCGATAACGAGGAAGAGGAAGAGATAACTGAACATCTTCTCTGTAATTGTCCTGCATTCGGGGACCTGAGACACCAGATTATAGGTAAGCGAATACTTGAAAGAACAACTTGTTTTTCCGCAGCTGATCTGGGAAAGATCCACACCTTTGTAAACAGGAGAGGATGGCTACGACGACGGCCAGAGGACGTAGACGAACAAGCGTTCGTGCCTACGGTACTACAACGGGACCTTCGGAGGAGCCAAGTGACCTATGCCTTCGGGTGGCTGCCGAATCTAACCTAACCTAACCTAGTTAGAAATATTAGTATCAAGACCAATAACCGGGAAGACAATGTCCCTACACCCAGAATTGGATTTGCCTCCTTACCACAGAATTTGAAAAAATTTATAATTTAAAATTTAATATACATACATATAAAATAAACTTAGTTTAGCGTTTGCAAACGAACACCCACCACCCTCAGTAAAGCTTAAAGCTTTTTTCACCCTCAGAAAAAAATTTTAGCTACGCCAATGATCAAGACAATACTATATTCTACTAAAGTTGAATCAAACTTGGCAACAGCTCCATTTAAGACCAACACTCAAAAGTCACCAAAACGAAATCGCTATAAAAATTTTTTAAAGTTGTTTTTTTTTACACTTTTTTAAGCTTTTCTTGTTGTAGAAGATTTCATAGAGATCAATCATCAAAAGAATATTAAAAATAGGCAACTGAATTACTGATATGGTACTAAAAATATTTCTAAGGCCTTCAGTTTCTGTCCCACCCTCAACTGTAACAAAAAAATATTTAAAAACAATATTTTCAAACACTAGTTAAAAACATTTTATATTTAAACAATATAAATAACAATAACAAAAAAAAACATTACACTGCGATTGCATTGGATTCGTTGTATATGAAGGAAGAACTATTCCAATATTTGAAGTGCGAAGGTGTATGAATATGTACTTTTATAGGAATTTAAACAAATAAACACACACACGTACACATACACCCACCTACATTATTTTTATATCCATACAATTTTATTTCAGTTTAAAAAATTTCCGCTCAATTTGCTTATTTGACTCTCATCTCATGCACACGTTTATTGACTCAAACATTTGACTATTTACATCTCATGCCATTTTATTAATGCTCGTTCACTCACAAATGCATTCATTCCGGCATGCATTTATTCACCGTAATAAAACTGAAGTAGATTTTTTTTTTAAATAGTTAAATATTTTCTGTGTCATATTTGTTCACCTGTATACAATAAAATATTGTTTTATAAGAAAAAACAATACGGCAAACACACTTAGTTTAAATGCAAGTTGCGTAAACGTACATCTTATTTGCACATAAAAATACTCGCAATGTAAATATGAAACATTTACTCAAGGCGAATTCAATATCCAGTGGTGTTAAAAGCACAACTAATTTCTTTATTTTTTGCATAAATATTGGCTGGATTGCCAAAAGCACGGTACATCTAACAAGAAACATGTATCGGCGAATTCGCCTGAATTCATAAGAGAATTTAATAAGAGTATATATACGATTGTCATTCTGTTAGTAATTTCTACAGTATTCATTTGTGATATATCTATAAATCCTTATAGATCAAGAAGTCGATTTAGTTATGTCTGTCTGTCCATCCGTGTGAGCGCTGAAATCAACCCTTTCAAAGCCACCACTATCCTGTGGACTCGTATGTAATATCAATTCATCGGAAATGCTTTCGTAAATTTTGCTACAGGAAATCAGCGATTTCATTGTAGGAGATATGACAAAAAAAAAATCACGCATGCCTCTGTTTTACTAAACAAAGCAAATTTGTTCTGCTAAACAAAAAACTGAAATTTTGCAAAAATGAGCAAGATCACTTAATAGTGAACAAATTCGAAAGCAATTAATAGATTTTTATGATCGTTATCTTATTTTATTGCTATTAAATGTGGCTTTGCAATAAAGTAATAAATCAGAACCATTTTTGCCGTTTTTGATTTTTTACGATTTTTTGAAAAAAAAATTGCTATTTTCACGTTAAAAATATATTTTTTGCTTTAATTTTGTATTATAACTCCGAAACTAATGAGTCGATTGAAACGCAATATACAAACCGATTGAATCCTATGTAAATCTTAATTTTTCTCTTTATTATTTATTTCAATAATATTGGACTAACTTGTTTTCGAGTTATCATTAATTATGTGGAGAAGCGTCTAAAAAAAGCTTTAATTTTACTTTAAAAAAACCTCCCCAGCGAATTGAAAAATTAATCAATCTTTGCACTCAGGTAGCCATGATGCATCAAATCTATATAGTGGTTGTTAAAGCTCTTTTTTGCTGCTGACCTGTTTTATTAGTGCAACCCATGCACTAACTACTTGTTTATCATGTCTTTCACGCTAAAAACATTTTACCAAACTCATTTAAATATATATTTATGAACACTTGCAATTTCCACGACTCGTATATTAAGCCAATCATTATTGTTTAATAAAGAAAGCATAAAGTATAATTTAAACCACTTCTTTACATCTTTTTTATTAACCTAATAATGAAAAGAATATACATACATAATTTTTTTTTATTCTAAAACAATCAGCCAATAACAACAAAATAATTCCACCACTTTTTGGTTAAGAATACAAATAAGAAATCCAGAAGAAGAAAAAAAAAATAACAAACAGCTTTAATATCAACAACTTAAAAGGAAATTTGTTAAAGCAAATTAGAATACAATTATATCGTAAAATAGTAATGTTAATAATAAAGCGCTATTTATGTTTATTATACTCGTATAGGAGTTTTAGGATCAAAATTTGTGTATTTATGACAATATAAATCAATTTACGATTGCAACAAGCGTTGCCGATTAAAAACAAAAGGAACAAAAATTCCACAATTTTGTGAAGCTTATATGGCTATAAATATGAGTCTTTTTCTTGTGAGTATTCCCAACAACAACATGTCATTTACTACCGATTTTATAACATTTTTTTTTGGAAACGTGTATTGAAGTTGAGAGAAAAATTTAAGGAATAGGCATTATTTATGTAGTCGTTGTATGGTTGTACAACAGCCACAAGGGGTTCAATTTTTATGTACAGATACCAAAACACGTGCAACTCATACTGATAAAACACGAAAACAAAATTGTCTGCACTTAAAATAACATATTCTATAAAATAATATCAAATTATTTTTCAAGGACTTCTATAGATCATTAGCATTAGCTAGATGACTTAACAAAACGACCGAATTCTAATCAGATATTTCTGTCGCTATAAATGTCTTGTGATATTTGGCGTATTTAGTAGAAATGATGAAACAACTACAACCAAAAGCTCTATAAAAAAAGAAACAAGACTCATAATTAAATGTGCGGTAGTAATTTCATGTTATGTCTTTCCATTGTTTATTTTCAATCAGTTCACAATCCCAGTTGTAGTATACCATTGGTATTTTTTTTTTTATATGTTTTTACAGTATTGTATGCTCGTTGTTGATAATTTCCAATTAAACATTTTGTATTAGAATACAATTTGATTTCATAATTTTTTAAAGTGTTGTATTATACTTTGTTCACACGGACAACAAAATTCTAGGTTCGCTTACTTATCATGTTACAACCAACATGTTTTTCACAAAATCTTGAGAGCGAACCATCTTAGATCATTTTGTATCTTGCTGTAAACCTATATTTTTTATTTACTATGTTTTTTATAAAAAAAAAGTGTAGAAGAAATGAAACAAGCACAAACGCCTGAACATCAAGGTACGAAATCGTGATTCAGAGAGCTAACCTAATGCTTCATATTACCGTATGAACATGGCTTGTATTCATGCAGGGATGTGAAATTACATTTTTTAAATTTAGTATTTCAATGAAAGTGTCAATAAAGTTTCTGCTAAGAAATACAACTTAAAAATTTCAATACTTAAAGTCCTTTTTTCTTCCAAAAACTTTGTCTATACAGAAATTATAGGAATTTAAAATAAATCATTATATGGGAGGTAGGCATCAAAAAGGGCGTGTCACATTTTATGGCATAACAATGAAATTGAAAAGAAAGCTATGTGTACGAAATTTCTTCATCATACCTCCAATTTTATCGGTTGAATGAGCTTTTTAATTTAATTAATTGTAGATTACGTGAAAAATGGGCGTTATAGTAGGCGTGTCGAAGTAGTTTCTGCTAATAAGTTCAACTCAGATATTTCAATGTAGAGTCCTTTATTCTTCCAAAATCTTTATTCATACAAAAATTTTATGAATTTATATATATTATATTTATTTATTATATGAATATTTTATTTTCCGTTAGAACAAAGCCTTTGACCATAAAGCAATGGTTGCAAAATTTCAAAATCATACATCTAATTTTGCCAGTTTTATTATGTTTTAAATTTTGAATATACCGAAAAATACACTGTGTGGTTTAAATTTTCGTACATTTTGATCTATAACTCTTTTCGTAATGCATAGATTTAGGCAATTTTCAAGGAAAAATATTGTTTTTACTCAGGAAATATATATATTCGAAGTTTCATGGCTCTAAGTTAAAGAAATTGCATACAATTGGATTTTAGACTTTACAACATACAACCAATAAAACAGAAATTCTTTTCACAAAAAAAAAAAATCAAAACTGTATTTCAATAGTCGAAATAAAATACAAAGGGATTGGGGTTGTTTAAAGTTTATGGTTATGTGTGGTTTTGGGTTTCGTAAAGTGAACAATTGTCGATCTTTTCTAATATTGAGATTACAAAAATAAATAAATGTTTCATTCGTTTTAAAATTAACACAAGGGTATTTATAGCTTTGTCATTCCGTTTTTCTACAATTTTCATTTCCGACCCCATAAAGTATATGTTTTCTGAAAGCTTATGAATAGAGGAGTCGATTAAGCCCTGACCGTCTGCCCGTCTGTCCGTATGTTGGTTGAAATCAACTTTTAGAAGCAACTATATGTTTCTCAGATCTGTATATGGTATCAATCTCTTGGATATATCCAGGAATGGATCGCTATTGAAATTCAGTACAATCGCCCCATAACTTTCTGAGATATGAGCAAAAAACCACGAACACCTCGTTTTTTTACACAATTACAACAACAACATACATATATACATACATGTAAAAAACATGCCAAAAAAAAATTACAAAAAAAAAATATATTAAAAATAAATAAAAAAAAATAATAATAAAAATTACAAAAACAAAAATTTTAAAAAAAATTTCAAAAAAATTTTTTAATAAAATTTAAAAAAAAATATAAAAAAAAATAATAAAATATAAATAATATATTAAATAAAATAAAATTTTGTTGGCTCAGCTGGGATTCGATGCCACATTTATTCTAACCAGTATATCTATATGTACGTATTTGATATGAGATGAATGGTGATACAAACAATTGTTATTGCATGACTACACGTTGTGAAGGGTATATAAGATTCGGCACGGCCGAATATAGCACTGTTGCTTGTTTACTTATGCCTAGTTCATAAATTCTTAAAAAAATATCTTGGGTTTAATTAAGGCTTTTTTGACAGATATTGACAGAAATTTTTTAAATAAGACTTCAATAAACCTAAAATATTTTTTATAAATACGACAGTAAGTCATGTTCGCAATGTATCATGTCATATATGTACATATAATGATGTAAAGAAAAAATTCCATGTTGTCATAACATTTTTAGATTTTACAATACAAATATTTATAATATTGTTGCTGATTTTCAAATAAAAAATACTTTAACATAAAGTTTATTGTGCTTTCCTACCATTCAGACTCCAGTTTAGAGACCTGCGTCGAGCAATTTTTGACGGCGACTTTAATTCGGCAGTGTGTACGCTGAAATATTTATACATACCGGTAATTGTTTTCAGTGATGTTTGATTAAAAAAATTGATTTTTTTTACAATTGTTTCGAACATTTGAACTCACGAAAAAAGGTCGTTGTACTTGCATTATACATTTGGCTCTAAAATTTAAAAACATTCAAACAGTCCTGTCTGTCCGTCTGTTTGAAAGCTATGAGTGCAATTTATAAATTGTTCAAAATTTAAATCTAAATATAGTTTTCCAAATCAATTTAGTTTTGTGTGACTTTTTTATTCCAAAAATGGTAATTTAAATTTCGCAATGCCGGCCAAATATTTTTTAACAAGTCGTTGCCGCCGATAAAAGTTGTTGGCTAAGGTTTTCATTAATTGGCTTTTTTGTTTATATTTACTGTATTCATAAGGTGTCTCAAATTCGTATGCTCTAAAACAATAACATAAAAATATAGGACCCTTCATAACTAAGTGAGAAATATAAAATTTTAATTGCCGATTTTGCTAAGTTTTTTATACCATATCTTTCTAACGGTTATCACAAGGACGTCTAACAAAAATTACAGACAACTAAGTTTAGCTGATTCTTAACCGATCGCCGCAGGTATCTGAATAGTTATGACAGCACAATAAACATACCATGCATATAAGTATAATTTTAGGACAATTTTTACTTGATAAAATTTTTGTTAAACAATTTTTAAATTTTCACAACAGTTATATTTGTTCATGTTTTTAATTTAAACAAACATTTGAATTTATGCCACTATGTGACTATACCACAAGTATATAAGTTATTTTTTAAAATAAAGGGTGTTTGGTTAAGAACCTGCAGAAGGCAGACAAGTCCAGAATCTCTGGCGGGAATTGGACACGCAACCCACAGACTATCAGACCAACACACCACCATCTAATCCACCGGCGCACCCTTAATAAGCAAGTGAAAGTGGTTAAATTTATTTACTACAGCAATCGTAAGTTGGTAAATTTAGTTGGTCACCAGTATTGTACGATTTTATTCTACTAATTTTTTTTTTGGTTAAGTTTTAGGAAGTCAGTAAATTGCCTTTGCTCAAAGGTAAAAAGGACACCATAATTCGTAGGTACATGGGTCTTAAATTATAAAAAAAAAATCGTTAATGCCCCACATACAGCAAATAATAAACCGGCCTTATTAGAAAACTCTTTATAAAACCAACAATTTTTTAACAACTTTTTAAATTGTGCTGTAACCGTTGAACATTATATTTATTTACATGCATATATTTACAGAAAAAAAATTCTAAAGTAAAGCTGACCACATCTGTGAGTGTATTTAAATATACTCAAATAAAATTATCATTTGAAGTGATTAAGCATATTTTACACTTAATTAGTTTAAAATTTTTATCACATTTTTATGAAAAATAAGACTATTAAAATGCACAATCTGTAACAGTATGAAACATTGATAATTTTCAATTACATTGCATATAATCCGTAGATCTTTAAAGACATTAAGGTCGTCGTAAATCATCTAAAATGTGTATAAAAGAAAACAAGCAATTTTATCAACAAAAAAAATTTAACAGGGATGGAATTAACGAAATAAAAAACCAAATAACACCGCAAATAACTGTTGAATATTAAATGTATGCAACTGGTGGTATTAATGTAAAACTTATGTACATATGGCAGCTGTTGCAACTACAAAAGTGTACTCCATAATGTTATTTTATATTTATATAACAGTTTTTAATTCGTTTTTGTTGTTGTACTATTTCGAACATTATTTTAAGGGGTTTGTATGAAGTCGAAATTGTTGCTAAACTGTTATAAAGGAGAAATAAGGAGTAAGAAATAAGCTTTATGTTATTCGTACAGTTTGTAATGTTATTTAACAGACTAACTGATAACAGTGGTGGGTGGCTGTTATGTTATATTATCGTAACAGGTGTTTGTTAGAGCAGAAAATTTTAGAGAATATAAGGAAAAATATTATCTTATTATGAACTGTTTTTCTATTAATAACTGGATAGAACGATTTTTTTATTGAGTCTTTATTTTTGTTCAGATTTTTTATTTTTATAAAATATTTGACAAAAGTCTAGTAATAAAAAATTTTTTTAAGCATTTTTTTGTGAAAATTTTTAACAAATCCTGCAATTCGAAATAAATTTCTGGTAAATTTTTTCAAACGAAGTACTTTGATAGTTTCTTAATTTTTAAAAAATTAAAAAATAACCTACGGAACGGGCCAAAAGTCACCATTGAGTTTAAAAATTTAATTTAACAAATTTTGCTTAAGTATCAATTTTATAAAAAAAAAATAAATTTTTAGTTCTACTATATTTTTGTTACAGTTTTAAATTTATAACAAAATTAAAAATATGGGTATAAGTACTCAAAAAACAAATCAAGTAATCCTTACTTAAAACAGTCAGAAGTACGGTAAGTATGGATTTTCTTAAACCAAGTACAAAATTCTTAATTGAAGTATGAAGGTGTCAAGTACGAATTTCTTAATTTTAGGAATAGTTAAGCCGAAAAAAATTTGATTTTAAGAATTATTACTTTGATTTAAGCTTGAAACCGTACTTGACGTAAGCTTAAAAAAAGATTAATTCAAGTATAAACGAGATTGAAATAATCAAAATATGCGCTTGTTTTAAGAATTCGTGACTTGGTTTGATCGTTGTATAGTAGAGTATCTTCACTACTTACTAGGGTAACCGAATCAATTTTACAACCGGTGGAAAACCCGGTTTTTTCCTCTTTTTGAATGGCGGTTTTTTCTAAATGTTGATTTTTCAAATATCGAATACACCGGTTTTTTTATCCGAAAAAGCCGGTTTTTTATATTTTTAAGTTTATTTTCATATATCTTTGTAACCAATCGTACCATAGTATATTTAGTACGCGAAAATTTTCCAAAAATCAGAAAATAAAAACTATTAAATATTCTTCTATAATATTGTAAGAAATCTATTTGTTGTTTAAAAAACAAATGCAAAATAGGAAAAATAATTAAGCTTAAATATAATTTTTTTTAAGGTTATAAACCTAACGTTAAAAGTTAAAGGTAATTGAAGCATAAACTAAGCTGATCGATCACTTTTAGGTGAAAAATGTAGTTACAATAAAGAAAAACCAATAATATCTTTTTCCAAATCCTAATTTTAATTAATGGCATTGAGTGTCTGTCAACTTAAATTTCAAATTAACCATCGAACAAACTAGTTTATGTCTAAATTTGTATGTCTGTCAGGGGTATAAGAAAGAATTATTGAAATTATTGAATTATTAAGGAAACTAACGGACAATTATGAAAGCTAAGTTAACTCGGAAACTGCTACAGCTTTGTTGTCGTAAGTATTGTTTCTTATAGCTAAAGTATGATAAACAAAATGAGAATTATAAAAAACATACTCGAAATAATAAAGAGTGTGTTTATTTAAGCAAATGTCTAAAAAAATATAAGTTTGTTTTTAGTTTGAGAAAAATAAGGCTTCATTTAAGAAGTTAAATCGTATTTTAATAGTCGTGTACTTGATTTTGTAAAACAATCCCGTGTTGTACTTGTTTTAGGAAAACTAGAAATAAGTTGTACTTGAATTTTTAAGCACGATTTCGCCTTAAATTAAGAATTTAATTCTTGGATATAAAACATCATTTTTCTTTCTGTATACAAAAAATTATGACGCTAAAATGACTTTCGTTTTTAGCTTCGCAATGATAGCTCGTTTTAGAGCATTTTGTGACTGTATTGCTTGAATTTCTACAACAGTATTGGCCTTGAGTTCAAATTTAATCACGGACTTGTTTCGACAAATCTGGCGAATGTGCTAGGCAACTAATTTTTGGAATTTTAGAAATTATTTGCTCTCAAGAAATTGATTTTAAAGTACCATTGTGTCTCGGAAAGAGTTAGCAGTGGCTTCATTCTGCTGAAACTACATCTCAGGTCTGTTTTTAAGAGCAAAACGTAAATAACTTTTTTGATAAATATTTTTTTATAAAGTAAGGCCCAATGATGTTTTCAAATGTAATGTTGAACTAGTGTGTAATTGGCGTTGATGAATGCCTCTTAGAATTTCAGAATTTCAGAACCTACAATTCTTCCTATCATCGCAACCGTTAAAGTGAAAGTAAACTGTATCACTCATAATCATGTTTTGAATAAAGATAATTTTATTTCTTGCTAATTGCTGAAATTTAGAAGAAATTTGTCGATTATCGCGGCATTTTAATTATCGCATCAATTGCATCATTGTGGGAAACAGTAAGTATTTTCTTTAAAATGCGCCGTAATGACGTCGAGCCATTCCAAGCTACGCTGAATGCCTTTCGGTAGATGTTTCTTGTATCTAGCTAACACTTTGCTCGACACATTTAATATTTTCCGTAGTGCGAATTAATTGTGTGCTACCGGTTTAAGGCAAATATCTCCCATTTTTTTTAATGACGATGAACTTAGCAACAAACCATTGCTTTAGCGGCAAAATTTGGTCATTAAAATGTCGACGATATTTTATTTGCTTTTATGGCTGGTGTATTATTATTTGGAGTCTTTGTTCAGTTGTGAATTTTTTTATTACAAAAAAAAAAGTAAAAACATAAATAATGCATAATACAAGATGTTGCAAGGGTCATTACCTTATCGAAAGATGATTTACCTCCTATTCTTATAAAACTAAAAATATTTTTCGTTTGTCATCAATAAGACATGAAAATTTTAGACAACAAATAAACACAATCCAAAAGCAAAAATTAAAATCTTCATTTATGAAAAAAAGTTACACTCAACAACATACATAGGTGACATTTACGCCACCTTATATATAAACATATTAATAAAATTTTTCGATAAATGTAGAGAAATTTATCTATTTATAGCACGCTTACTTCAAGTCTTTTTTACAGTATTTGAAACAACTTGGATAACTTCGGTATATCTATCTATCTATGTATATCTATACATATAAAAGTGAAACTCTGTGTGTGTGTTAGCTACACACTCCGAAACTGTTAAACCGAAACTCAAACTCAAATTTTGTCAAGTTGTTGTACACATTCCAGGGAGTGTTTATGGGTGGCAAAAAGTGGGCGTCCCCACGCCCATAAAAAATTAGTTATCATTTTTAGCTACTTGCACTTGACCGATTTTTCTGAAACTTTGCACACATATTGAGCTGTCATGACTTTATCATTTCGTGTTTAGAAAAGTGGGCGGGGCCACACCCACAAAAAATTATAATATTGAGGTACTTGCACCGGCCCGATTTTTCTAAAACTTTGCAAACATATTGAGCTGTCATGACTTTACAGTTTCGTGATTAGAAAAGTGGGCAGTGCCAGGCCCATTAAAAAAGTTATAATTTTAAGCTTTTTGCGCTTGATATTCAATTTAAACTTAGAATGCATTTTTATTTATTAAGGGGCGTAGCAGCGCGCACCGGGCTTTTCTAGTATTTTTATAAAATTAATCTATTAAATAAAAAACAGTTTTAGCTTGCTGAGTCTTTCATAAATGTTGATATAAAAAAATTAAGTTTTTCTCAAATAATCTATTTATTTATTTTTAACAAATTTTTCATCAGTTCTAAATTTTTAATAGGATATCTAAAAACTTAAAATCTAAATTAAAGAGTCTGTCCTAAGAAACGATGTCCTTAACTCGCTTAAATTATTATAAAGCTAAAATTATATACTGAATTTAATTAACAAACCAAAAATCTATTTTTTTCTTTTAACTTTTCACATTTCACATGCAGATGTTATTGTGTAAATCATAAAAGGTATCAAATTTATTTGTATTGTTATTTTTAGGAAATTTGTGAAAAATCACCATGATCACAATTATTTATTCTGCTTTATGACTATGACTCTATTAATAGGAGAAATTTATCTCTCAACAAAATTAAAAGAAGCCAAACGATTTTTATCATTTCAATTTTATTCTTTGGATTTTTTTTGTGCCCTTATAAACATTTTCTATTTAAAAAGCCACCAGGTATAAACTCTTGTAGTTGCTTTTCTCTTGATGTGTTTATATTTAGAAACTGTGAAAAACCACAACAAGTAGTTAAGGCAAATGTGATTCTTATCATTACTGTATAAGAGTGTGAGTTATTTAATACATACATACACAAAACCAGCATATCCCAGTTGGTCTTTTGCTTAAGGCATCCTCGATGAAATATCAGAAACTCATTCGAATAATTAAATTATGCAGGACTAACAGAGAGATAATCTTGTTCAATTTGATGGGTATAAATATAGTATCTGAGAATATCATCTATATTTTGATGACTATATTATTGCACAACAATTTCTTCAAAGTATGGACACTGAATAAGCGGCAATGTTGTTTGTTCTTTTTATGGTTTTGGGTGTTTTTGTCTAGCAGAATATAACACGCCTTTCCATTTTGTGATCTTCATGCGAATGCAGTTAAAAAAAATGATGAAGTACGCATTTATGTAGTCATTATTTTTGTTACACATCGAAATATTCGTTTAAGACTCCAAAACGTACATACTTTTTGAGTCCTGTGGGCGAATTAGGGCTTTTGAATGTTAAAATCTCTATGCTAAAAGCAGTGATTAGAAGGGATCGAGTAAAATTTTACTAATTATCCACTTCTATTGTTTGCCATCTGGTATGCTAGCTATGTCCTTCTGACTGTCCGCCCGTTAAAAGCAAAATAGCGCTCGAACAAAAAAAAAAACAAAATATTTGTAAAGCACGAATATGTTTCTTATTAAAAATCTTTTTATTAGAAGGAACGTTATGTATTGCAGGGATAGGTTAGGTTAGGTAGAACAGGCAGCTGCTGTGCAGCTCACTTGGGTTCATTATATTGATCCCATTGTGATACCTGAAAAGAAAAGTAAGAATAGAAAGGAAGCAGACAAGTCCAGAGTCTCCGGCGGGAATCGAACCCGCAACCCCCAAACTAGCACACTGCTGACTAGTCCTTCGGTGCACCCTTTTATTAGAAGGAATGGTATGTATTGCAGGGATATTTCTTGAACAAAATAATTATGTTTTCTTCAAAATGAATAGAGTTAAAGATCCATTTTTTTTTAAATTTCCCGCACTATACCTACCTCCGTTGATCTGTTTATAATTTAAAATTTCTTAAAATCAGAAGAAATAGATCTACAATGTTAAACTTTCGTTAGTGTGTGTTGAGGTAGGAAAGGGGAATGCAGGAAGCAATAGCCACCTCCAACACTCATACTCGAAAACCAATATGGTTCATTGTGTGGGTTTTAGAACAATATTATGTTTATAGCAGTAGAGAAATGATAGATAAATTTAGTAAAATATAGGATACTACATTTCAATCTCTAAACTGAACTCAAATTATTTTGACTTGACTACTGCAACGCCCACCTCCCATATAAGGTATATCCTAATATTTAAACACATATTTTTTATTTTGTTAAATATTTCAAATTCTATAATAAATGAATGTTTTTGATGTTTTTAATTTATATAAACAGTTGTTTTTTTTTTTATTTCAAGCTCAATACAAAAAGCAACTGTTTATATTACAAATTATTATGGGATTCAGTATTTTCATATTAGACTGAAAATAAATCTGTATATAAGTGACTACTCACACACTTTTAAACCCACTTGCAAAATATGATAAATTTTTCAAAACAAAACAATTTTCATCCCATTTAGTGCGAGTTGCAATACAGTTTAATAATTATAAATGTGGAAGTGCCATGCCCATACAAACGACAATTTTTTTTTTCAACCATTTCTACTTACTCGTATTAAACAATACGAGCTGTAAGTATTAGTGATGTAGCGAATATCAATTTTTAGGTATTCGCCAATGCGATGGTTGGCAGCCAATCTTTGCGAATACGAATGAGAATATTCAGTTAAAAATTTAGCTTCGTATATGAGTATATTGAGGAATTTGAAAAGCTGAGTTGTCGTGTGAGTGACTTTTATTATCGTTTGCAGCTTTATAATATATAAAATAATATTTTTATTTAAACATGTATTAAAAAGTTTCTACGTAAAAATGACAATAAAAAATTACTGCGTCTGATTTCTAAATATTTTTTGCTATACTTATTGAACTTAATTAAATACTCTATTCAGTGGTAGTTAAAAATCTGTTCACAGTGCAATTTAGGTTTATTAAAAAATTTTTTTAAAAATATTATATTTAAATTTATTAATCAAAGGTTATTTATAGCATGAATTTTTTTGTAAAATGAATGTTTTTTTTTTTAGTTTTCGCATATAAAGTGTCAAGGAAAAAATAGAGATAATAATATTTATGAGAGTGTCACTTCATTTTCTATCAAAAATATAAGACACAAATGAATCCAGTGTTTTCATTTTGAAATAAAGATAAGCGATAAAATCTCTATCCACCAAGGGTAAAAAGCGCAAATAAATTTAATATAATAAAAATAAGAAAAAATATATTAAACTTTTAAATAATATATTTAATCCTTTAGTTCCCAGTGGAACATAGGGCCGCAAAAAATGCTCTCCATTTTATTCTATCAGTAGACATCGTTTTCATTTCACTCCAAGACACACCATGCTCGCTCAACTCGTTCTCAATTTGGCGTCTCCAAGTATTCGCAGGTCTGCCAGGTCTTCTGGATCCTTGGGGGTTATACTCAACGGACTGTCGAGTTAAATCATCCGCTGGCTTTCTCATTGTGTGCCCCAACCAGCTTAATTTACGCAATCGGATACTCATGTTTAAAGGGACCTGATTGGTTAAGTTCCACAAGTCCTGATTTGATATTGTGACAGGCCAGAATATCCTGTGTATACGCCTGAGGCAGCGGTTTACAAAAGCTTGCATACAACTCATTTCCTGAATCGAAATATTCCAGGTTTCACAGCCATACAGAAGCACAGATTTCACGTTGCTATTAAAAACTTTAAGTTTAGTTTGATTTGAGATATTTTGCGATCTCCAGAATTTATTAAGCGTGCCAAATGCTTGTTTCGCCTTACACAGTCTATTCTGTATATCTTCTTTGCTGCCCCCGCGTTTTTGAAATTATACTCCCCAGATAGCAAAAGTTTTCAACACCGTCAATGTGTTGGCCCAAAAGCTGAAAGCTCGTATTGCATGAGGAGTTTATGCGCATTGACTTAGTTTTGTCGATATTAATTTGCAAGCCCGCTTTGGCAGCATGTGTAGCAAAGGCTTGAATCTTAGATTGCATGCTAGAGAAGCCGTGGGATAGAAGACAGACGTCATCTGCATAATCAATATCATCTAACCTATCATGAAGGCCCCAGGAAATACCATGATGCATATCCATACAGTGGCTCATAACTACGTCAAGTACTATGTTAAACAGTAGTGGAGACAGAACACAACCTTGACGAACTCCCTCATGCAGTATGGAGCACAATGCGTTGTTGTATAGCTCCTTAATGAGATTGATTAACTTTCCGGGAACCATCTTTGCAGCTTAGAGCTTCCCATATCGCATAATGTTGTAATGTGTCGAACGCACGTTTGAAGTCAACAAACACTAAGTAGAGAGGTGAGCGCCATTCAACCGACTGTTCTACAATTACCCTCAAGCTGTTGATATGATCAATACATGATTTTTTAAATTATAGTTTTTATTAATTATTTTGTTTAGGAATAAACAAGAAATGAAAAAAAAAGAAAAAAATTAAAGAATAAAGAAACCAAAAAAGCATCATAAAATACTCGAAAATCGTAAAAATAGTATCACTGAAAGTGTCTAGTGCTCTTCCAACAATAATTTCATGTACATTATCATTAATTAAACCAAATTGTAAAAAGGCATTTGACCAACTGGTATATAATACTCGTAAGAGAACGTACATAAAAACATACTATTTATAATAGGATTACATGTATAAGCAGCGCAATCACATGGTGCTTTTAGTTCTGTACTAGAGCTTTTCAACATTTTCTGCTGGAAACATTATATTGTTTTATAGATACTTTTAAAGGGTGGCTAAGTTTTAAGGGCCGAAATTGATTTTGTATAAGACACAAATTATTTAAGAAATTATTGTCATATCTTTTTATTATGATAATATTGGTATGGTTCAATTATATATGAAACAAAATATCGGCCAAATGGCCACCGCGACGTCGGCGCCACACCACCATAGGATGGTTAAAATTTTCGATGTCGCTGGCGCATAACTCAGGTTTTATGCCGTTAATGTGCCGAATTATCTCATCCATAAGCTCTTGAACTAATGCAGGTTTATCGACGTACATCTTTTCTTTCAAATAACCCCAAAGAAAAATGTGCAACGGTGTCAAATCTCATAATCTTGACGGCCAATTAACATCGACACCTTGTGAGACAACACGGCCATTGATTTTGTCGCGCAAAAGAGCAATTTTTCGTAAGCTGTGTAGCAAGTGTCACCGTCCTGTTGAAATTACATATCTTCCACATCCATATCTTCCAATTCAGGCTATAAAAAGTTCGTTATGATCTCACGATAGCAAACACCATTCATAGCTACTGCCTGATCGGCCTCATTTTTGAAAAAAATACGGCCCGATGATGCCGCAATTTTTCATGCATTAATTTTTCGACAATCACTCTTGGATTATCATTCGCTCAAATACGGCAATTTTGCTTATAAAAATGTGCCTCAGATGGTTTTCTTTGAAAATTTATCATCCACGGTTGCCATTTCTTGCCAACATTCTGACCATTGACGACGTCTGGAATGGTCAAGAGACTTCAGTTCTTGAGTCAATTGCACTTTGTTAGCGTATAAATTCAAGTCTTTATGCATAATGTTCATTAACGACGAGCGTGAGAGGTGCAATTGTTGAGCACGACGGCTAGTTGGCAGACGCCTCCTCAGCCACACTATCGCGAACAGCAGCAATATTTTCTGCAGCGCCACCTGTACGAGCATGCACTGGTATTTTTTCATCTATTACAGACCCAGTTTACTCAAATTGTTGTACGATTTTTCCGATGGTACGCACATTTAAACGATTAAATTGACTGAAAAAATCACGAAGTGCACGATATGCATTTTGATTTGAACGCTCATTTTCATAATAAGCGTGAATAACTTAAACGCGTTGCTTTATTGGTTCAAATTGAGTTAGTCTGAAATTGAGAAATGACAAATGCAGGAAAAACTTGACGCTTAGGTGTGGTTCACATTCAATATCGGCTCTTAAAATTTAACCACCCTTTATTAAGCCAAATAATGTCAATAATGTCTAGTTAATATATGACTTTTCATCCAAGAATAAAAGTGACAAAAGTGATCAAGCTTTTTATCTTTACATAATCTTCTTCATAATATTAACAACAAAAATCTTAAAATTATTTTTTAAATAAAATTAAAAATTTTTAAGTTGACTACATTGTGTTCAACCAATTTGATCTTACTATTGATTTATTTTCTACTTTTAATTAATTTAGAATTACACATTTAAGCGATTTTGATTTTATTAATAGTCATTTTTATATTCCTCCATAATCTAGGCTATTGACAACTTTAAGTCGTTAATTCAATAGCCAGAACAAAACTATTGAAAAGATGTAAAATACCTAATGATTATTTTTTTAATATTTTTCAAACTAAAACTACAAGATACATTTCACAACCAATGACCGTCGAACAAGTGGGTAGCAGCAGCTAGTTATCATATGGCAAAACATCTAGCAGAATACTTGTGAATTGCTGAATCATGTAGAAGTAAGAAGTATCACATAAGTCAAAGGTAACCAAAACAGCATATCAGTGGTTTAGTAACCAACATAAAGAATGAAAAAGAAATTGAATCGATTAAATTTTTTTTTTAATTGAGAGTAAAATAAAAAACTTAACCAGTTGGATATTCAAAGAGGGTGGTGCATAGAGTAAAACTTAAAAGTTTGCATACACACACTCTGAACACTTACATGCTGATGTATGTAAATTTAGTTTTTAGTAACATTTAAACCCTTAACAACAACCCACTTTCACTAGCCCACAGCCACGCAAACACAGTCACTCACACAGGCGAATGACCAACACACCGTAGTTAAGGTTTGAAATTCATGCATAATCACATGAATATAATCCTTATTATATAAAAGAAAAACACAAAATGTTTAACATCAATCATATAAAAAAATAATAAAATTTTTATAAAAGTGAAAGAGTACAATTTTTGCCCGCATATCAAATCAGTCAAACTGAAAAACATAAATCTATAGATTTAAAACAAAAACAACAAAATGTATACAATCTTATATTAAATTGGAAAAAAGGACGTAATTCATAATCACATTTGGGAATTGTTTTGTTTCTTTTCAATTTAAAGCCCACATCGAAGGCAGTGCCTTCAAGCGATTTTTTAATGATGGGAATGCCAAAAAATTAAATTGGGATCGAATATGAAAAATAAAGGCAGACAAGCAGGAAGCTAGGTCTACCTTGTAAAAAAATCCTTAATAGAAATCCAACATTGCAGTTAGATTATTTGCTTACATTTATGGTAATAGTTAAGCCAATTTATTGAAAATCATTCATATATTTCCTATTTGTAAAAAAAAAACTTTCGTTTTATAGAAAATGTTAAATAAACTTCAGTCATACTAAAACTTTCGTTTTACATACATGAATTGTCTAAAAAAAGTATACATATTTCCGATAAAGGATATTTTAAATGAACGACAAATTTAAATAACAGAGATCCATTTTTTGTATTGATGTTGTTAAGCGCACAGAGTAGAGTAATTTATGTAATTTCTCATATATCCGCTACTTCGTTAGTGCAAGTTCTTTTACCCTTCACATGTGATTCCAAGGGTATGTATGCTTTACCCTTCCGTTTGTAATAACCACAATAATCATTTTCATTTATGAATAGGGAAGTCTATTAAATTTTGTCCTTTTGTCCATGTGTTGGTTGAAATAATCTTTAAGAAGACCCCACATTTAGCACAGATCTGTATGTGACATCAATCTATCGAGAATCACTTTATAGCTTTTAGAGATATAGGCAACTAGACACCACTACCTCTGTTTTCCCCATATTTTTACCAAAAATTCAGTGGTACTTTAAGAATACTATTCAGTTATTGTTCTGATATGCTCCTAGGGCAAATCGATCACTAATCGACAAAGTTATAGGAAAAAACTATTTGAAAAATTGAATATTTTCCTTAAATATATCAAGTTACTCAATGTCCTTAAAATCGTTGGAATACGATAGTGACACCAAACTGTAAACTGCAGCCTAAAAATTTTTTTCTACGAAAAACTACTAAATTGGTTTGTAACTGACTGAGATATAAGCATTTAAATACAACTAGTTCGGTGTTTAGCCTAAAGTTTATAAACAAAAGTCAGTTTTTGTATATTCTAGACAAAAAGGGTCACTGTGAGTATAATGTAAAGAAACCTAAATTAATACAATAAAAAAATTTAAAATCCATTTATCTATTTTATTTACCTTATTCATAAACGATCTACCTTCAGTTATTCAGCACTCTAAAGTTTTGATGTATGCCGATGATATCAAAATTTTTCGTTCTTCTAATAATCTTGAAGATCAACTTTTCCTTCAGTCTGATATTGACAAGTTGGTAAATTGGTGTGAAATCAACTTAATGGAGCTGAATATAAAACAAGTAAGAGCACTATATTCGGCTGTGCCGAATCTTTTATACCCACCACCAATTTTGTGTACATTTAAAGCACAATATTTATTATTTTGTTAATCGCTATAGAATAATCTCTTTATAATAAAATATGTATCACTTTCTTTGTAGAGGGTGGTTAAATTTGAAGGGCCCATGTTTAAGGTGAACCACATCTAAACTTCAACTTTTTTCTTGTATTTCATTTGACATTTCTCAATCTCAGACTAACTCAATTTGAACCGTGGAAAGATACGCAATCGAGCAACGCTTTTAAATATTAAAGATTTTTATAAAAATGGGCGTTCAAATCAAAATGCATTTTGTGCACTTCGTGATTCTTTTGGTCAACATAATCGTTCGAATTCGTCCACAATCGTGAGAATTGTAAAAAACATTTAAATGTCTGCGAAGCAGGTCTGTATGAAATGTGAAAACATCTGTGAATGCCATCTTAGTACGTTGAATGGGAAACATTGCTGTTTTTCACGATAACGTGCAAAAGAGCAAGCAGCCTCGACTCATCATCGTGCCCAACAATCGAGCATCAACAGTGTCATTGAAAATTTGGACTATCGGATCGTGGTGTGCCGCCTAGGTTGGGGGGCCATTTGGCCGATATTTTGTTCCATACATAATTGAAGCATACAAATATTATCATTATAAAATAAATGATAATAATTTCATAATAATTTTATTCAAAATCAACATAGTCCCTTAAAATTAAACCACCCATTATAACTTCGGTAGGCTAGTAAAATGTTTTCGTAAATTTAGTCTTTCAATGAAAGTGGCCGTTAAAATACGCGTGTGAATAAAGTTTCTGCTAATAAACATAACTTAGATATTTCAATATAGTCCTTTAGTATTCCAAAATCTTTATTCATAGAGAATTTACATGAATTTAAGAGGAAGAAAGTGAATTTAAGGTTAAATTTTAAGGGCCACAGGGTGATTTAAAATATACATTCTCTGCATTTTTCTAAAACGGGAAATTTATTAGTAAGATTTTGATTTTTAAACTTCTATAACATTTTGCTTTTAAAAGATTTTCAAACGAAATAAGTTTTGTATAATTTTAAAATTTGTTTGCCATTAGTACATGAAAATAAATTGTTTATAATGTTTAGAGATAATTTTTTTTTACTTAAGTCAAAATTTTCCTAAATTCCCATTTTTAATAGAGCATAAGTTCAGGAGAACATAAGCATAAGTTGTTAGCATGCCATCTAGTAGTTGCTAGTAGAGTCATCTATCTTATCATCTTTATATTATATTTAGCTACAGTACAATAAATGGCGCAGTGTAAGATGAATAAATGCTAATATATATGACTAATATATTTTTATAAAAATTTAAGGAAAAAAGTGTGCGTGGCACATCTATTATCCGTTATAACGAAGACTTTGACCAAAAAGCCATGTTTGCAAAATTTCAGAATCGTACATATAGTTTTGTCAGTTTTATTACGTTTTAAATATACACTGTATACGAAATATACACTGTGCGGTATAAATTTTCGTACATTTTTATCTATAACTCTTTTCCTAATTCATAGATTTAAGCGATTTTCTTTTGACTCGACAAATATATATTCGAAGTTTCATGACTACGTTTATGCGTCTGGACACAATTCAAAAGTGAAAGTGGGCGTTATAGTAGGCGTGTCAAAGTTGTTTTTGCTAATGAGTACAACTTAGGTGTTTCAATATAGTTCTTTATTATTCCAAAATCTTTATTAATAGAGAAATTATATGAATTTTAGGTAAAACGTTATATGGGAGGTGGGCGTAAAAGTTGGCGTGGCACCTTAATTTTTTGGCATAGCTATCAAATTGCCTAGGGGGATAGACGTAGCAAAATTTATCATCATACCTCTAATTTTAGCGGTTTTATGATCTTTTAAATTTCATTAACGGTAGATAACGTGAAAAGTGGGCGTTATAGTAGGCGTGTCAAAGTTATTTTTGCGAATGAGTACAACTAAGGTGTTTCAAGATAGGCCTTTATTATTGCAAAATCTTTATTAATAGAGAAATTATATGAATTTTAGGTAGAACGTTAAATGGGAAGTGGGCGTTAAAGTGGGCGTGGCACATTGATTTTCCGTTACAGAAAAGCATTTTACCAAAAATCAAAGTGTGCAAAATTTCAGAGTCGTACATCCAATTTTGTTGCTTTTATGACGTGTTTGTTTTTAGATATACCGAAAAATACACTGTGCGGTATAAATTTTCGTACATTTTGATCGATAACTCCTCTCCTAATGCATAAATTTAGACAATTTTCGGGGAAAAGTATTGTCTTTACCCAGGAAATATATATCCGAAGTTTCATGAGTCTACGTTAAGGGGTTTGGACACAATTCCATTTTATTCGATGTTCGAAGGACACGGTTTTTTCGACCTACTCTTGCTTTTCGAGCTATAACTCTCTTCGTAATATTCCGATTTAGCCCATTTTCATTACCAAATAAACCTTGTCTATAAGAAAGATTCTGGCAAAATTTGAGCCCCCTAGCTTTTTCGGTGCGACCTCTATCGTGCTTTCAACAGACGGACAGACGGATGGACATAGCTAGATCGTCATAAAATCAAACCCCGATTCAGAATATATATATACTTTATGGGGTCTAAAATGGATATTTCGATGTGTTACAAACGGAATGACAAAATGAATATACCCCCACCATTTTTTTGGTGGCGGGTATAAAAATGTAAGCATATGTCCTTTTTCAGAATTAAGAAATTGGATTTATTTTATTGCATTAATGAGTGAAAACTTTTCTTGATCTTAGTATTTTGCTTGATCACCAATTAAATTTTCGGGACCATATTTCTTTAATTGTTAACAAAGCAAATGGTGTACTTGGATTTATATAGAGGTGGTGCAAGGAATTTCTAGATCCTTATATTACGAAACAATTATATTCATCTTTAGTTCGACCTATTCTAGAATACGGATCCATTATTTGGGATCCTTACTATAATATTCATATTGATAGTATCGAGTCTGTACAAAAGAAGTTTTTAATATTTTGTCTTCGTGGCCTTGGATGGAATTCGTTTTTACTACCTTCATACGAAAGCAGACTCTGTCTTATAAAATTACCAACTTTAAAAAGTCGTCGTTCAATGCTGAGTTTTTCTTTTGTGCTGGGCCTAATTCAAGGCGATATCGACTCTGAATTCCTGCTAAGTAAAATATCTTTTAATGTTCCAACCAGACCAACTCGAAATTTGGAATTTTCCCACTTTCAATTTGATATTCTCATTTTTATTTGGAATATTCTCAATTATAATTTAAAATTCTCATATTTATTTGGAATTTTCTCAATTTTAAATGAAAATTTTCAATTTCATTTGGAAATTTCTAAATTTCATTTGGAATTTTCTCAATTTCAATGAAAAGTGGTATAGAACAAAAATTTTTTCTAAATGTTACGTTTTTTAGCTTTAACCCCAAAAAATTATCAAAAATATAGAAATATAATATATTAATTAGACTTAGGCCGCTGGTGGGTATTTTTCAATGGGTCGAAAAGTGGCTGATACAGGTCTGTGTTCAGTACTTGCTGGTACGTTTTCACATTCAATGTCAGAAGTTGAAAAATTTTAACTTTTATAAGGAGGTTTATTTTTTATATGTAAAATAACGAGCATTTTAAAGCGACATAGTTTAATGTTTATTTAATAATAAGGAGTATTATAAGGGTATGACCTTAATAATGGACGGTTACGCTTTCAGGACCTTATTCTTTTCATATAATTTTTCAGCACCAATTCGCACATTTGCCTTTGTATGTCCACGATAGTTTACCACTTATCTTTCACATAGCATCAAGAATAAAAGTTTACTTAACCTCTGTGGCCAATTGTGAACGTCTATTGGAAAATTCTCATGATGTGGAAACTTTTCACGCAAAAGGTCAATTGTATCATTACTTGTGTAGGATGTGGCATCATCTAGTTGAAAATAAACGGCGTCTACATCGTTATTTTCCAATTTCGGTCATACTGGTCGACGAGAAAAATTCTTTCCGCTACAATAGCATTATTGTCAGTTATTTTTGAGCGTGGTACAAGAAATCGATTTCTTCTTTAACATTCAATTTTTTAAATAGAAGAATCTTAAAAAAATATAAATTTTTTAACGACAATATTTAATTTTACCAATTATTACTAGTATTTACTTTGTTTGTTAATATATATTTCTGAAAAAAAATCCTTTTTAAGGAGGTTCTAATAATGGTTTTTGTCATCTAGTATAATAGGCGAAAATTTCTATAAAATTTTAACAAACATAAATTTTCCATATCGTAAAACTTAAAATGTAATGTACTTTTTACAGTCATGTGTACTTAGTTATTAGATTTTGTCTGATTATGTACTTTCTTTTCTTTATTACATTTTCTAAAATTAAAAAATTGTTAAACTTAATAAGTTTATGGCACATGAATTTCATAACAACACATTCCAATAAAATCCTTTAAGGTCTTATGCCTTTCCGCTAACACTTACACTTTAAAAACAAACAAAACAATAGAAAGGCACCACCGGAATCTCAAAGTCATATAAATAAGATTGTGATTGTCCTGTTTTTATGGATTTTTAGGCTTTTGCAGGCATCAGAATAAAGTGTCGGTAAATTTAATGACTGACATTCGCTAATAAAGACAACTCTCACACATGCCCCAGAGTATATGCGTAAAGATGAGCAGACACACAGCAGGCAACCAATAATGACAGCATTATATTTTGCTGATGTTCATGTCAATAAATTTTAAGAAGATTTAATTTTTATTTTTATTTTTAATAATGTTATTAATACCTTTTTCCAAAAAAAACCCCACCCCCACTCTCTTCCGGTTGTTTTTTTTGCATAATTTTTATTTTTGTTTGTTTCTGAACAAAACTCAAAATAAAAAGAAAAGGTGCTACAGTATGTAGGAAATAACTAATACACTTATACACAGGCACATAATTTTAATGTGCAAGTGTGTATTTAATTTTGTAAGTTCGTGTATTTCTTCCTTTTGCGAATGTGAATGTGTGTTTGTGCATATGCGCGTTTGTGTGTGTATGTGTGAAGGTAATTATGCAGATGGTTTATGAGGCGGCTTCTTAACTTCCTGCTACTGTTTCTAAAGGTCTTTGGAGATTTGCATTGAATTTTACTTGTACGTGTCTAAAATAATGTGTGTGATTGTATAAAATTACTTAGTCATTTAGTCATTCCTAAAACACGTTGCCAACCAAAATGTAGAAACGTATGATTTTAACACAATCAGGGATTTTATTTTTACTCTTATTGACACTAATGACAAATATATTTTAACCAGTATATACATGCAAACACCAAACATATATAAAAGGAAAATGTAAGTGACACATCATACTCGTAGTAATTTTGCACATACATACATACATATGTAATAAGAAATATTTTCCCAAATAAGGAATGAACTAATATAATTATCATATTTGTACTTAAATAATTATTAAATTATTTAATAAAATCCATTTGTTAATAATAAAATTATAAAATGTAATGATTTTTGATTTGTAAATTGTCATTAAATTATATAAAATTTGAAAAAAAAACAAATTAGCTTAGGCTATTGTTTTTTTTAATATTTGCCCAATAGCTTAAGTCTTTGTTTTTTTTTATTTGTATTGAAAATCCATATTTGTAATACAATAATAGAATTTCTATTTGGGGTCTTAGCGCCACTAGGGCATTACAGAGACAAGTTGATAGTAAAAGAAGTTAAATACAATTTATTACAGAGAAAAAAATATATACATATATATATATATTTTATCATCTACTAATTTATAATGTAAAATTAAATTTTATAATAATTAAATTATTTACTAGATTAGAAGCATTTCAATATTTTGGAACAAATAAACCTTTAATTTTCTTTTAAACAAAGAAACTGTACATACAACAATCCTGTATTTGTTGAGGTAAATTATTATATTCTAGACTACCTGTGTCTTACATTTTTTGTTTAGTAGTTTCCAAACGACATCTGGACATCCACAGATAGTGACTATTTCTAGAGTTGAAAGCAGTTTGATTTCTTGAAAACGTAATTGTATGTTGAAGACGCAACTTTGAAGACGCAGACTAATAACTGCATTTTAAATAATCCATGTACTGGCGACACATTTTTAGCTACATCTCTATACAAGTAAAGAGTAGGATAACGGCAAGGTAAATTATATACGATCTTTAAGGATTTGTTTTGTAGTATTTGTATTGATTTCAGATCTGTATTTTTTTTTTGAAACCCATAAATAAGGGCCATATAATTTAGATGACTCTGAATTAAGGTTTGAAAAACAATTAACTTCGTTGTTGCATTTAATCTGTGTTTTAATTTATACAGAATGCCAAGAGCCGGAGCGATATTGGCTCTTAACTTTTCGATATGCATATGCCATATAAGGTTATTTTGAAGATAAACACCCAACTACTTTACAGAGTCTACTTCCGAAATTTCCTTACCATCTGCAAATACATTTATGCTGTTTCTTAGATTAGGTCGGGGCATCAATCGTATGAATTTGGTTTTGCTTGCATTTATGACAAGCTTGTTCAAACATGCATATTCAAAAATTAAAGCTGCATTTCTTTCAACCATAGTTTTTAGTACTAAATTCTGTTTATGCGGATAAAGAATATGTACATATATCATCTGCATAAAGAAATATCTTGCCTTCTAGCCCCAAGTTGTTTATATCATTTAAGTAAATAATAAACAACAAAGGTCCTAAAACACTTCCTTGAGGAACTCCGTATTTAACATCAGCCATATTACTCATGCTGTCATTGATTTTCACATACTGTTTCCGATTTAATAAATAACTTTTTATTAGTTGTAGATTTTTTCCTTTTATTCCATTACTAGCTAATAGCCGGTGTGCTGCGCAACCCCAAATTTCAGTATTTAATTCATATGGCAGGTGCCACGCCCACTATTGTTAATGCACCCATTTTTTCCATAAATGTTTATTCGAATATCAAAGTTGCTTTTGCAAAACTTTAGTCTCTAATCGATATCGTTTTCCAGATATACAAATTTTAGTATTTAATTCATACGGTAGATGCCACGCCCACTATTGCTAATGCACCCATTTTTTCCATAAATGTTTATTTGAATATCAAATTTGCTTTTGCAAAATATTAATCTCTAATCGATATCGTTTTCCAAATATACGAATTTTAGTATTTAATTCATGTGGCCACGCCTACTATTGCAAGTACGCCCATTTTTTACCCAAATGTTCGTTTGGATGTGAAAGTTTACCGTACTTAATTTGAAGACTCTAGCTGCATTAACTTTCGTGATATATAATATTTAATACTTATTCTTCAATAGGGCGTGGCAACCCCCCCACTTACAATTTCAAACCAAAGTATAGCCTATAGTTCCTTCCAGGCATACAGGAAGATTCTGTGAAAATTTCAAGGAAATCGGTCCAGCCGTTTAACCGTCTATAAAGCACAAACAAACATACAAACATATTAACATACAAACATATAAACATACAAACACACATTGATTTTTATATATTCCATTATAGTATAATTTTTGTAAAAGCATATCGTGATCCACAAGATCAAACGCTTTTGTTAGATCATAAAACATCCCTCCTACACCCGAAAAGCCATTATCTAAGCTATTACAAACACAATTTACAATATTTATTACTGCCTCATCAGCACCACATCCTTTTCTAAAGCCATATTGATTGGAGTATATTAAATTTTCGTTCTCAAAGAACGTTGAGAGTCGAATGTGCAACAATTTTTCAAATATTTTATCAATTGTTGATAAAACAGCTATACGTCTAAATTTATCAATCTCATTACAAATTTTTTTTTTTTTTGGGAATAGGAATTATTTTGTGTATTTTAAGAGCTTCTGGGTAAATTACATTTCCAAAAACGCACTGCTTGAGTAGTGACTGTCACTGGTGCTTAATATCGCGGCATGATGATGGAGTTTTATCTTAGTTGAATGTTTGAAACAGTATCGCAATATAATAATAGCAGCATGTACACACAGCACGTTCGGCGTGCACCACCGAATATAAAGCATTGTTGCAAGCCACTTAAAAAAATTTTTTTTTTTCGAAAAAATAATTTTAATTGTATTTTTTATAAAAAAGGTCAAGCTCAATATAAAAAACAACTATTAATTTTTTTTTTGCCTAACGTAGGCCAAAATACATTTTTCGTTATATCTTCAGCATTTACAGTCGGACCTTAAAGTGTGATATATATCGATGTTTTTGTCTTTAGGAGGCCATGTCTTACTTCAAAAGCCATTAGCCTCAAGTATCTCTTATCTAGTACCTACCCACCAGATCTCAGTTCCTACCACCCAAAAGTTGAATCCCTATATCAGAAAATTAAAGCTTGACAAAAAATCATTAAACTTTTACAAAGGTATAAGAATTTTGCTAATTCCAGAAAAACTACTTAAAAAAAACCCGGATATTTGAGACCAATAACTATTGAAGCAAAACATTGAACTCCACGCGGAAAAAACATCGATATTATTAAATAAATTTGTACTGAACAAATGCTTCAAAGTAAATGCTAAAATTTTTTAAAATTTAAAGTTTTTTAGTTAAACATCAAAACTAAAGAAAACATCTTTTAGGCTGCTTAACTGTGACCTGGTAGAATAAAATTTGATTAAATAACTACAACAAATTCTATTACATTTGCTGTCTTGCACAGAGGAAATTGTTGCTTAAATTTTTTTAGTTACTTTTTGATTTGTTTTTAAATTTAAATTAAGTTGTTTAATAATTTTTTTTTTTGATATTAAATGTTTTCGCAAAACAGAGATTTCTGTCGAAAAAACATAAAAATAAAATTAGCATTGAAAAATTTTATTTTTAATGCATTTTTTTCAAAATAGTTTTTTCAGTTTCTTTGTAAAGGGTGGCCATTTGAAAGTGTATTATTTTAATTTGAATAAAACAGTTTTTTTTAGATATTAAAAGTTTATTACAAATAGGTTCCGGTTAAAAATGCAAAATTATGTCGGTTAAAAAACCCCCCACTGGCTCGTTAGGGTTACCAAAATTCTTAGTTACTTTCTGTACTTTTTACCGGTAAATATTCTTTTATGTCAAGGTCGTTGATGCCATCCATTATTCTTGGAAACACAGCATTTTTATAGCATAGTATGTGTACTTGTAATTATGCAACGAAATGTATGTAATTAAAAATCTAGATTCATATGCACATACATACTTAGTATGTACATCAAATGTATGTTAAAAACAAATAAACATTTAAAATAAAATATTTTTTTGAAAACAGGTTAAATAGGTTCATGTTACTGAGATAAAGAATACTTTTATTAAAATAATAATAATATTGATTTAATATTAAGTCATGATTTAATCAATAAAAATCATTTTTGAAAATTATAAAGCTTTGAGTTAATTTTCAGCACTGTTTTAATTAATAAACATATTCGTAATATTTTTGCTACTTAAACTAGGGAGTGTATCGAAAAAATTTTTAATTTGCATTGAGTTAAATAAAACTCAAATCGTGCAATATAAAAACTCTTTAAAATACCCAAATTTATTGGCATATTGTACACATTTATTTAAATCTTAATTTATTATTTCGTATTTATAAAATTATCGACTTTTTTTCGGAGTCCTTCCGTTAAAGATTTTACAGTTGCTTCTGTTACATTTTTGGAGAAAATGGTCCATCTACACTTAAAATCGGACATGTTGTGAGACACCTTTCCTGTGTTCTTTAATAACTTTTTTACAAGAGCCCAGTACCTTTCCACAGGCTTACGTTCTAAACAGTTCGGTGGATTTGCCTCTCGTGGTAAAAAAATCCATTATTCTTTGAATATCACTCAAGTGCCATGTGATATGATGCCACATCAGGCCAAAAATATGTAGGCATTCGGTACTGTCTCGAAAAAGGTAAAAGTCGTTTTTGTAGGCACTCCGTGACATAAATTTCTGTGTTTATCGTGCCTGATGCCACAAGTGCTTGGCTTCGTTTGCCACAACTGCAAATAGCTTGCCACACGAGAAATTTCTTAGGGAATTTTGTTTGTTTTTTGGTCCAGAACTCTTCCTGAACATTGCCTCTTTCATCAGCCATATAAAAATCTTAGCCAAAAAGTTGAGAAAAGTCTGCCAGTACGTATGTTTCGTCATCCATCACACAGCAGGCGAATTTTGTTATAAAATCTGCCTTCAATTTTTTCGCTCGTTTTTTTGCTTCCAAGTTCTTTAACGAATTGCGATCTGGAACTTTCTGAACTTCGTATGTCTTCAGCCCAATATAAGCTTTGGCCCCTTGGACAAAGCTATTAGAGCATTTCACCCGTACGCGCTTCTTTTCTGTTAGGTGCTCTTCGAAACAGTTGCTCAACTTCTTTTACCTTACCAATATCCCTTGGACCTTTTTTATTTCCTGATTCAGGTTTTCCTTCAATGCTTAGGGCTTCCTTATACCGTTTAATGGCATTTGAAACAGTTCGAGGGTCAACTTTCAAATATTTTGCTTTTTTGGTTAAAGTTAATGACGGATTTTCTTGAAAAGTTTTAATTATATTTTTACGTACTTTTTTTAGCAGTCCATTTTGATCGTAACAACAATAGAAAAGCAATGAGTTTTAAAATAATATTATATGACATACTTATGTATAAAAGCTAACGTGATAAAAAGAAACCTTATTTATTGCACGATTTGAGTCTTATTTAACTTAATGGAACTACAAATTTTTTTCGACACACTTCTAAATAATTTTTTTAAAATTCATTTACTTAAAGAAAGTTTTGGAGTTTCAAAGATATATTTCTAAAGATTATCATAACTAAGTTAGGTTTAATACTTTTACTTCAAAAATCTAAAAATAACGAACTTTCAGGCTGTTGAATCTGCTAAGTTTATTCAAAAATAGTAGAAAATTTAGAAATTTCTTATTAAATTGTTTCTCATTATATATGTAAGTAAGGAGTACAACCAAGTAAAACAAAGATCTTTTGTAAACCTTAATTAACTTTGGGTTCTTTAATTCTGCCTCAGTCTGTCGTACATGCTTTCATAATTAATTGAAAACAATTTTCAGGAAAATGCAATAAACAATATAGAATTAAATTTTTCTTGATTTACACCAAACCAACACATACCAAGCGTTCAGTCAATAATTAATTATTTGGTCATTAAAAAAACTCACTATTTATAACGTGACTACCAAAGAAAAAATAAATATTTTAAAATAAAAAAAATAAAATAAGTAAGATTGCTATATTTGGCCATGCCGAGTCTGGTATTACCCTTCACCATCATATACATGGGTATAACGACCCCTACATCGTTGCTTAGCCTTTATCTTTATCACTTCTGGCGCCATATTTGATTAAAATTTTGATTAAATAAACTGTATTCTACTAGTTAAGGCCTTCAAAAAATTGTTCCAAAATCTTGGATTTTATTTGTTTTTTTAAGAGTTTACTGTATTCTACTGGTTAAGCTCTTTCTCTTAAACCAACTTTGAGAAAGCTAAAGGGGACAAAATTGTAACTGCTCTATTTGACTCACATATCCGCAATTTAATCCAGAACGCCATCTTTTTCCTATATTTTATTGGTCTAGCCCTTTTATGTGATACCAATATTGGGGGGGATCCAGGAATTAAATTTTGAAATACGATACCCATATTGACTCTCTTGGTTGTGTATAAAACTAAACAAAATCGATTGTCGTTTGTAAGTCTTAAGAAAACTGCCGAAGCAGTTCAATTATGGTGTCTACATCACAATTAGTTTCAAACTGATTTGTTAGTTTTTTTCAGAAATAATTTATGTTATGATTTCAACATATTTTGGACAGACGGACAAATAAAAATTACTTAATCTACTTCCCTATTCATTAGCATTCAGAAAGTATATAATTTATGACATCGAAAATGAATATTGTAGAAATCATCACACGGGATAACAAACCTATGTATACACTCGCTGTGAAGGATATAAAAACGGGTAACTCCCACTAAATAACCTCAATTTTTCATCAACTGGTAAGGCTACAAGTACTTTGTGGTTTTATATAATTTTTGCCTTTTTTATTAATGGCCTTAAAGAATGTTAAGAAATTAGAGCAAATGTTTAAGCATTAATTTTCACACAATTCATTCTATGTGTGTGTGTGTGTGTGTGTACATATGTATATTGCATTTAATTAAAATAACCCTTTTTTAAATAAAATATCCTCTTATTCATTTAGTATTTTCTATTGCCGTGTAGACCGTTTTTTAGCCTCTTAATAAAAGTTCTCTTAATTGTATTGTTTGGCGTATTTTTTTTATTTACATTGTTGATTGTCAACATCAATTATTTAACCGTATTTTGACAGCAATAGCTTAAGAGCAGTAAGTAGCAAGAGGCAATTTTACTTACTGCTTCTTCCTTTTTTTTATTTGCAGTTTACTTAAATGTATTCGTTTTTTTTTTCGACAGGCAAATTAAAAAATTATAAACACAAAAAGTGAAGTGAAAAGGAAATAAACTTATTATGCCTGAATTTGTCAATACAAAGAGATGAACAAGAAAAAATTTAGTTAAAAGCAAGTTGTACAATTTTGAATACAATGGACCACAATTACCTTCAATAATAATGTTGATATACAGGAGATATTGTTGTTGACAACAAGTTGCAGGTACGCCTTAGAAGTTACGTCGTAAAAACTGGCAGATATTTTAAGTCTTAAGAACAACAACAACAACAACAACGAGAACAATAAAAACTTCTCAACCCTTTACTTACAGTTCATTTGTTGTGTGTGTTGCAAGAATTGGAAGAGGGGTAAGGAGAAAACCAAATTAGAGAATTTTGCCAGTATTTTATCTTGTTGGTTTTGTTGTTGGCTCATGATAAATGCAAAATACTTTACATACTTTTTTTTAGCTTTTTATTTATGTTTGGGGAGAATCCCAGTTAACATGAAATAATAAAAAAAAGCAATAAAGGAACAACAGTTTTTAAGATTATAAAAGATTGGCGTCACTCTTCTTTTTGATCAAAATGGTGCCGGAGTATAAATCTAACTGAAACAGATTTAAAACTATTCAGTATAAGATATAAAATTCATAATTTCGTTACACTTATAATCAATGAAGTTGCGCTAACTTTGTCCGATGGCGCCAGATAATTGGGGCTGAAGATGAAACAGAATTCAACTGTAACGGTTTTTTTTTAGTCAAACTAGCATTTAAGAAAAAATGTATTTATTTTTAGGACACTTAACAGTATTATCATATTTCATATATTACATTAACAAACTAATGAGTTTTTGTTGTTTTGGAGCAAATTAAACATTAAAAAGAGAGTATTTATCGTTACTAACATCGCTTTAAAATTGGGCCGTACTTTTGCAGACGCAGTTCTGTTTCAGCGTTCATAATGGGTAATAAATTGAATTGGACACTGAATGCAAAATGCAGGAATACTTTAGTGGCAACTGTACTATATTGCTAAGAAAGCGCAATTGGCCTTAACTATCACCTTAACACTATATGATTCTTTTTCAAAACCAATTACATTCTACGGGGTAGTAGTTTGAATGCTGGCGTTGGAAAAACAAAATCACGCAAACAATTTCGAAAAATTTATTATGATGGTAAGGGTGGTCTTAGAACTATTCTATCTAGAGCATTAGATGACATCTTTATTGGCTACCACCAGATATCAAGACGAAGCAAATAGTTGCGATACCGTATTGAGAAATAAATGTCAAAAGTTTGGGTACGATTTTTTTCGAACTTCATGTCCAAATTTATATTTCAATATATTGAATACAGGTTAAAGGAAATGTATTTTAGAAAGATCCGACTATGATAATGGCCTTCACATTTCCGGGAATGTAATCCAGGATGTAGCATAACTCAGACAGAGCTAATAACAATAAAATAGAAGCAAAATAAATGTAGTGTCAAGATATATCATATAGAGATATTTTCTTACTGTCAACAGTATAAAATTAATTGTCCAAAAGCAACGATTGAACTGCCCTTCTTTGGGTTCTATAACAAGAGTTAACGCACATGCTGCTCTTTTGATAGTTAAACAGCCAATTTCACAAAAACTTCACTCGATTAACAAGAAAAGATGAGAGTGAAAATTCAGATGCCAAAATATTGAAAAGTTTGGCACAATGTAGATTTATAAAGAATATAAGATGCGACAAACATGTCCAGAACGCAACTAAGGAACCTTATAATCCTCTACGAAAAGGTTTAGGATTCAATAAAAGGACTTCTGAAAAAGCTCTAATGACTATGAATAAAAGTGAAAAACTAAGCATCTCATTTAAGGCCGTCTGGAAGTTAGGAATTTAGGAAGGCGAAATATATATAATCAGATATTTATTAATAAAACCTATTTATCCAAGGTTAAAAATTATATCAAATAGCTGAAAATGGGAACTAAAAGAACCTAAAGGAGATATGCTTCAGGCGACTATGTTATTAAACCTAATCTAGTTGACCTTATCTTATCATCTAGTGTTTATGAATTTTAATGCACCTATGGATTGAGTTAGTAGATTTGCATTGTGCTATATTACAAATCTGCTGAAAAAGTATGTCATTGAAAAAAAAGAACATATTGTAATTTATCTAATTCATACACACAAACAAAAATCATTGTTGTTTAAATCATAATCTAAGGGCAACATATTATGATTGCAATTTGTTTGCGGTTAACACATTTAATAGTTGGCAGTTATCATAGTTATGATTAATCAAACTTTCATCCAATTGTCGTATTAAATATGAAATGGACAATTCTTAGAGTAAATTATTATATTCTTCTATTAGTAATATTGATTGTAAACGGTCCGCCAAATACATTTTTTTTTGAAAATGCTATAAACAAAACTACTGAATATTTTCTCACATTTCTTTTTTTATTTGAAAGTACAATCCTTCCGGTTAATAATGGAAAATAATTTCATTCAAATGGCTGCCTCTGCTGGCCATGCAGTAGCCTACACGATCGGTCTAATTTTTATGCACATTATCGATTGTGTGCAGCTGTATTTCACCAATGACTTCACGAATATTATCCTTCAAAACGTCAATTGTCTCTGGCTTGTTGGCGTAACACTTATCTTTGACGGCACCCCACAAATAATAGTCCAACGGTGTCAAATCGCAGCTCCGAGGTGGCCAAACGACATCAGCTCTGCGGCTGAAATTGCGATACTCAAAAGTAGGGCGCAAAACATCGAGTTCTGCTTCGGCTGTGTGGCACGTAGCGCCGTCCTGTTGAAACCAAATGCTGCCAATATCCTCCTCTTCAAGTTTTGTGAACAAAAATTCGTTCAACATGGCCCGATAACGATCGCAATTGACTGTAACGGCCACTCCTTGCTCCTTGCCTTGCTTATTTTAATCACTTCTTCAATTTTTTAAAAATGCTTGTATACTTAACTTCAAATTTCAAACTTTAAAAAAAATAATAAAAATTTATTCAACAAGACGAAGAACAGTTAAAAACAAATTACTCTTAAAAAGCGATTCATAATTTGACTGCTTCATCATGTTGTTGTCTTAGCTAACATATAATTGTTGTTTGTAGTTTTAAATGCATTAGAATATCATTTTATAGCAACCATTAAATGATAAAATTCAAACAAACGATTTATTTTCGTAATAAAGTAAATAATAAAACAAAATAAAAATATGTATTATTTGATTTCGATAACCAAATATTGTTATTGGGACTATGATATGATCAACGTGAACATGTTGTAACCATGTTTTTTCTTTGCGTGTGTGCGTCTAGTTTTCTTTCAATTATTAGGAATTTATTAGGGCTATCCAATCCCTTGCTACAAGATATGAGATTGATCAGCCAAAGCATAGTTTAATGACAGATACAATTAAATTAACAATCAGATAGATGCCAAACAGAAAACAAAGTTACAGTGCTCAAAAGCAATAGCTTTTTTTATAATTTCCCAAAGTGCATTAGAGGACATTTAATCATTACACTAGCTATTTCTGCTTGCCACATTGAGTAGCAGTGATAGCTGCCACGTGATCTAGTAAGGGCCTTATCAGTTACCCGTTTAATATAGATCATAAAGAATATTATTTTCCGTGGTACCTGGCAGCCCGAAATGCTATTAAATTAAGTTAGAGATCTGAACAAAATAAACTAACCCTGTGGGAGAAAAATTCGAGAGAAAAAGTTTAGCTCACAAAAAAAATTCCTACTTTTTTGCTAGCGCATGATTTTACAAACTAATAAGCCAGTACACATAAGATCGTGTGATTTAAGGACTTTGTTTATTATTCTCCATGATTACGTGAGTGGATTGATTTGTGCGAACAAACCAGCAAACTTGGTGTAGACAACCTTGTAAGAAACCGTTGCTGATAGACGTTACCAAAATTCGTAAATAATGTTGCGGAAATTAAACTTAAAATTAAATTAAAATTAAACAAAATGCACTATATTCGAACCGGCTACAAGTCTAAATGGCGATATTATATGCAAACACTAATAGTACAACGTTATCATTCTCGTGAAACCAACTTTATTTGTGTCTTTTTTATAAAGTTTTTTTAATCACTTTTTAATAGGAATCTCTTTTAAAAATTCTTGACTTTTTAAATTTTTTTCTCTTTAGAATTTTTTATAAAAATTCATCTTTTTGCTTTCACTTGCGGCAAATTTATTCACTGGGTTAATCAAGAGTATGTCATTAGTGTATGTAAATTTCTATAAAAAAAGGGTACCGCTTTGGTGTGAAAAAAAATTAAAATAAACACTATAAAAGAAGTAGATGGAAAAAAACTGTTACTGCAGAACCACTTAAGACAAATTGCGGGTAACAAGCACCATTCAACACGCAACAGAAAAAATTTAAAAATATTTTCTAAATCCTTCAACAACAGCATCACAGCTACTAAAAATAAAAGATAAAAAATGGGTACAAAAAACACAACAACAAGCACACAATGGATAAAAAAGCGAAAAGATTATACTGTTGTTACCACCAAAGAATGAAATGAAAAATCTGCATATATTTAACAACTTTTCTGTGTGAGTTTTTATACCCGCCACCAAAAAAATGGTGGGGGTATATTCATTTTGTCATTCCGTTTGTAACACATCGAAATATCCATTTTAGACCCCATAAAGTATATATATTCTGAATCAGGGTTTGATTTGATGACGATCTAGCTATGTCCGTCCGTCTGTCCGTCTGTCCGTCTGTTGAAAGCACGATAGAGGTCGCACCGAAAAAGCTAGGGGGCTCAAATTTTGCCAGAATCTTTCTTATAGACAAGGTTTGTTTGGTATTGAAAATGGGCTAAATCGGAATATTAGGAAGAGAGTTATAGCTCGAAAAGCAAGAGTAGGTCGAAAAAACCGTGTCCCTCGAACATCGAATAAAATGGAATTGTGTCCAAACGCATTAACGTAGACTCATGAAACTTCGAATATATATTTCCTGAGTAAAAACAATATTTTTCCCCGAAAATTATCGAAATCTATGCATTAGGAGAGGAGTTATCGATCAAAATGTACGAAAATTTTTACCGCACAGTGTATTTTTCGGTATATTTAAAAACAAAAACGTCATAAAAGCAACAAAATTGGATGTACGACTCTGAAATTTTGCACACTTTGTTTTTTGGTGAAACGCTTTTTTGTAGCGGAAAATCAATGTGCCACGCCCACTTTTACGCCCACCTCCCATATAACGTTTTACCTAAAATTCATATAATTTCTCTATTTATATAGATTTTGGAATAATAAAGGACTATATTGAAACACCTAGGTTGTGCTCATTAGAAAAAACAATTTTGACACGCCTACTATTACGCCCACTTTTCACGTTATCTACCGTTAATGAAATTTAAAAGCTCATAAAACCGCCAAAATTAGAGGTATGATGATCAAATTTGCTGCGTGTATCCCCCTCGATAATTTCATTACTGTGCCAGAAAATTAATGTGCCACGCCCACTTTTACGCCCACCTCCCATATAACGTTTACCTAAAATTCATATAATTTCTCTATTAATAAAGATTTTGGAATAATAAAGGGCTATATTGAAACATCTAAGTTGTACTCATTCGCAAAAACAACTTTGACACGCCTACTATAACGCCCACTTTTCACGTTATCTACCGTTAATGAAATTTAAAAGCTCATAAAACCGCCAAAATTAGAGGTATAATGGTATAATTTGCTACGTATATCCTTCTAGGCAATGTCATTGCTGTGCCAAAAAATTTAGGTGCCACACCCACTTTTACGCCCACCTCCCATATAACGATTTATCTAAAACTCATATAATTTCTTTATTAACAAAGATTTTGGAATAATAAAGGGCTATATTGAAACATCTAAGTTGTACTCATTCGCAAAAACAACTTTGACACGCCTATATATAATTCATATAATATCATATAATTCCTCTATTAATAAAGATTTTGGAATAACAAAGGACTATATTGAAATAGCTTAGTTGTACTCATTAGCAAAAACAGCTTTGACACGCCTACTATAACGCCCACTTTTCACGTTATCTACCGTTAATGAAATTTAAGAGCTCATAAAACCGAAAAAATTAGAAGTATGATGATGAAATTTGCTACATATATCCTTCTAATCAAAGTTATTGTTGTGCCAAAAATTTTGGTTACACGCCCACTTTAACGCCTACCTCCCATATAACAGTTTATCTTAAATTCATGTAATTTCTCTATTGACAAAGTTTTTGGGAAAATAAAGGACTTTATTGAAATGTCTAAATTGTATTTATTAGCAGAAACTTTATTGACTCGCCTACTTTAACGCCCACTTTCATTGAAAGACTACATTAACAAAAGCATTTTAGTAGCATATCGGGTGGTTAAATTTTAAGGGCCGATGTTGAATTTAAATAAAACACAAATTATTTAGGAAATTATTATTATTTCTTTTAGTAATGATAACATTTGTACGGTTCAATTATGTATTTAACAAAATATCGGCCAAACGGCGCCACTCCTCTATCTGATGGTCCAAGTTTTCAATGACAATGTTGATGGTCAATTGTTGGGCATGATGATGAGTCGATGTTGACTGCTTTTTTGCCACACTATCGCAAAAAACAGCAATGGTTCCCATTTAACGAACTAAGAAGGCATTCACATTTTATTCACATTTTATACAGAACTGTTTTGCAGAAATTTAAATATTTTTTTACAATTCTCCCGATTGTGGACGAATTTGAACGGTTATGTTGATCAAAAGAATTACGAAGTGCACAAAGTGCATTTTGACTTGAACGCCCATTTTTATAAAAATCCTGAATAACTTTAACGTGTTGCTCATTTGCGTATCTTTCCACTTTTAAGTTGGTCTGAGATTGAGAAATGTCAAATGAAATGCAAAAAAAACTTGTTGTTTGTGTGGCTCATCTTCAACATGGGCCCTTAAAATTTAACCACCCTCTACAAAGAAAGTAATACATATTTTATTATAAAGAAATTATTCTATAGCGATTAACAAAATAATAAATATTGTGCTTTAAATGTACACAAAATTGGTGGTGGGTATAAAAGATTCGGCACAGCCGAATATAGTGCTCTTACTTGTTTTTTTTCATTTTCTTTTATTCATACAAGCCTACACACCTACAAACATATGTTTAGACATACATTCATTCATTTGTATTTAGTCGGTTTTGTTCTCCCATATAAATGATTGAGTGTAAACGGCTTGTAAGAACAACTTTGTGAGGCAAGAAAAAAAATATTTTGTACTCGCTACCCCTTTATTAGACAGCCTTAACGGAATGACTTTTTTCTTGCCTCAAAAAAAAAAAAATAATAAATAGAAAAATAATTTTTTGTTTTCAATTTCAATTTATTTGCGGTACTTTAGCGCTACTTAAGCTTCAAGTATGTCACGCCAAAATAATTTTTCTTTCAATTTTTAGAACAATTTAATATTAGCGATTTGTGTAAGCTTTTCTTATCTTTGGCTTTTGTTGTCATATGAATGGTAATGCCAATGACAAGTTTTCATAATAATAATTTGTTTATGAAAAGAGGTGAAAGGGTGGAGATTGGCATTAAGTCAATCACAAAACCTAAAGAGATGTAGGGAAGAAAGGCTTAAAAATCTTAGGGCAAGTATACAAAAAAAATATGACATCTAACAAATACTTGCTCACAACCCTTTAAATATAAAACTGTTTGCTTCTTCTTCCCCAATATCCCCAATATGTATGCGATATGCTGCAGCACACACTTTTTTTTTATCATTTTTAAGTGCTTCCTTGATTTAAGAAAAAATATAAATATTCAACAAAAAGAAAGAAAATAAAATCCATTTGGATTTTTTTACATAATTTACACTTCAAAGTAGCACGGCTGAAATCTTGATCTTTTGCATTTGAAATTTGTTTCTCTCAACATCCAGCAGAAGTGTTTAATGTTGTGTTAAATACGCCCTACTCTTTTTGCCATTTTATCACTGCGTTAGCATCTAAAATTAGTATCAATGTCAACAAAATGAGATATATTTCATGCCATTTTTCTAACCACCTTCACCTAATTGCATGAATGAATAGCAGTCACGCCACTAGAGTGATTGACAATTTCTTCGTTTTGTTTTTCTTGTCGCAAACGTGTGGGCTTAGTGTTGCAAATGTGTGTATGTTACTTTTGATATCTTTTCCTTGCTGTTCTCTATGGAATTGCTGTAACTGTGTACTTGCGTTTATGCAGTTATTTATCAAGATTGTGTTAAAATTTGAAAGAAATCCATTATTGCTTTAGTTAGAAATTTTCTTTTTTTTTAATTTTTAGTGCTAATGAAGACTGCTAAGAAGTTCATTTCTAAGAAGTTATTTTGATGATAAAGAAAATAAAATTATTAAAATACACAAGATGGCATAATGTATGGAGCATAAGTACTAATAGATTTCATTAATGCAGTGCAGTTTCCTCCTTTAAGCCCGTGCGCTTATGGGTTTGTATTAATATTAATAGAACATTTTCAGGAAATTTCTCAAAGAGTAATAAAATTGTGTTATGGGATGCATGAGATTTGCCGCCGTCCTTCTAAAAATATATGTTACTCACCTAATAATTACGCTGTTGAAGGATATAACTATTTTGTCGACTAACAAAGGCATTAAACGATGATATTTTATCGCTTAGCATGATTTTTCTCTAAAATTCACATTCACTTGTATTTGTTTAATAACCCCTTTGATGATCTCAATTTGTTGTGCACGGTTATTAACTTCAGCTCGTGCAATAACTGAACACTGAAAGTCTGGAGAGACAGTTGTAGAATGGTTTAACTTCAATACCTGCTGTAGTAGTCTGAGTGTAGTCTTATCACTGATTACACTTTCAATATCACCTCTGAATTTCAGCAGAACACCAAGGAGGTAATTTATAGTACACAAATTTCACGGTTCGTGCACAAGTTTCTTGTTTGAAAGTTCGGGCTAAATGAATCCTTGTTGTAAAGTATAAGGTTAATTAGAACCGCAGAGATTGAGTGTCTCTTTATTCCTGACAGTATTTTGAATACTATACTTACGCGAACAAATAACCAAACAAGGAATAAAACAGATAAGTAGCCAAGAAGTAAACTGCTGAATCATATGAAAAAATGCAATGTTAGAGGACTAAAGAGCTTTTATAGAACTTTTCTTTGATATATTTTAGACAACAATGATGATGCAGAGGTTTTTCTTCCAGCAAAATTCCTTTAAATTTTATGGCAAAAACACCCGAATAACTTAGCTCCAATAAGCGACATATTTGACAGTTTTGATAAACATATTCAAACAAACATATTAAATACCTTATGAGAACCTTACTATTGATAAGATGTTATTATCTTTTTGAGGACGGAGTCCTTCCCGCGTATACATTCCTAATAAGCTAGCCAATTATGACTTAAAAATTTAGGCTCTTGTAGATTCTAAGACATTCCTTACTCACAAACTTGAAATATACTTGTGAAAACAATCACCAGGACCTTACCAACTCAGCAATAATGCGTTTGCAATCGTCAACCGCTTAGTGGAACTAATAACAAAAAAAAAACAAAAACAGTAATGTACGTTTAATAACATACGATCTTATGATTCATCTTTCTATAAAACATTCAGTGACTTCTCTCTGCACAGCCCGTAAAAAAATGTGTGCGAAAATTTTAAAAATAGAAACAGAAGTAAACATTTCCCAGTTTGGAAAACAAAACGACATTACTTTGATGTCTTATGTACTAAAAAAGAACAAAGCTGTGCTGATTATATCAAATTTACACCATAATAATAACGTAGACGAATTGACGGGTGATAAAATAAAACCCGAAATGATTACTTATTATAACAAAACTAAAGCTGAAGTCTATGTTGCAGATCAACTAAGCGCCAATTATAATGATTTCCTCAATAGTAAATGTTGGCCCATGATGATTTTTTTTGGACTACTCAATGTATACTTCTCCCTCATTGTCTACAGATAGAGAGAGAGTACCATGAGTAAAAAGATATGTACGAAGCGCCGAGACCTTATAAGTGATTAAGATGTAAACCAAATAAGAGATAGTATTCACAAGAGGCAATAAAACCCAAGTGTGGTGATTGCGCTAGAAATTATGAAAGGAAAATTAAATACTGCTGCTCAAAGTGTTAAAATTCAATCTGCATGGGGCACAAGATTTCTATGGGCAGAGTTTTGTGCTAATAAATTGATGTAAACTTCATACTGCTGATCTCATAACAGTTCCCAGCTGCTTGCAAAAAATATTTCATCGAACTTTGGGTATGTCATACCCTTTCTCATGGCAAAGTGTAACAATTGTTCACCGTATTCACACCGGGTTCAAAAGTCTAAAGATGAGATTACTCATGTTATTATTATATAGCTTAAACCTTCCCTTCTTTGAAAAAAACTATGCTGTTCGTAGGGAGACTTTTTCTCTTGAATTTGTTTACTTTTGTTCGGACCAGAGCATTTGAACTTGTTGACTAATTTATCTATCAATCAATTACTATCAATTATCAATTACTAGCCAGGCCCCGCGTGCGTTGCTACGCCCCTTAAAAGCATTCTAAAAATTATAACTTTTTTTTATGGGCGTGGCAGCTCAATACGTGCGAACAGTTTTAAAAAATTGGTCCAGTGCAAGTACCTCAAAATTATAACTTTTTTTTATGGGCGTGGCCCTGCCCACTTTTCTAATCACGAAACTGTATAGTCATGACAGCTAAGCTAAGTTTCAGAAAAATCGGTCAAGTGCAAGCAGCTAAGAATTATAACTTATTTTTTATGGACACTGTCCCGCCCACTTTTTACCACCCATAAACACTCCATGGAATGTGTATCACAACTTGCCAAAGTTTGAGTCACATCGGCTTAACGGTTTCGGAGTCTATAGCTAACACACACACACACACACACAGACAGAGTTTCATTTTTATATATATAGATTGTTTATACATAGAATTGGGTAAATTTTACTTAATTGAATAAATGTAAACTAATTCATTGTTCAAAACAAAATAAAAACAAGTAGGAGCACTATATTCGGCTGTGCCGAATCTTTTATACCCACCACCAATTTTGTGTACATTTAAAGCACAATATTTATTATTTTGTTAATCGCTATGGAATAATCTCTTTATGATAAAATATGTATCACTTTCTTTGTAGAGGGTGGTTAAATTTTAAGGGACCATGTTGAAGATGAGCCACACAAACAACAAGTTTTTTTTGCATTTCATTTGGCATTCCTCAATCTCAGACCAACTTAAAAGTGGAAAGATACGCAAATGAGCAACGCGTTAAAGTTATTCAGGTTTTTTAAAAATGGGCGTTCAAGTCAAAATGCATTTTGTGCACTTCGTAATTCTTTTGATCAACATAATCGTTCAAATTCGTCCACAATTGTAAAAAATATTGGAGAATTGTGAAAAATATTTAAATTTCTGCAAAACAGGTCTGCCTACAATGTTAGAAAATCTGTGAATGACTTCTTAGTTCGTTGAATGGGAACCATTGCTGTTTTTTGCGATAGTGTGGCAAAAGAGCAGTCAACATCGACTTATCATCATGCCCAACAATTGACCATCAACATTGTCATTGAAAATTTGGACCACCAGATAGAGGAGTGGCGCCATCGACCATTTGGCCGATATTTTGTTAAATACATAATTGAACCATACAAATATTATAATTACAAAAAGAAATAATAATAATTTCATAAATAATTTGTGTTTTATTTAAATTCAACATCGGCCCTTAAAATTTAACCACCCTTTATAACTTCGATATGCTACTAAAATGCTTTTGTTAATGTAGTCTTTCAATGAAAGTGGGCGTTAAAGTAGGCGTGTCAATAAAGTTTCTGCTAATAAATACAACTTAGACATTTTAATATAGTCCTTCATTTTCCCAAAAACTTTGTTCATAGAGAAATTACATGAATTTAAGATAAACCGTTATATGGGAGGTAGGCGTTAAAGTGGCCGTGTCACCTAGAAGGATATGTGTAGCGAATTTCATCATCATACCTCTAATTTCGTCGGTTTTATGAGCATTTTAATTTCATAAACGGTAGATAACGTGAAAAGTGGGCGTAATAGTAGGCGTGTCAAAGCTGTTTTTGCTAATGACTACAACTAAGGTATTTCAATAAAGTCGTTTGTTATTCCAAAATCTTTATTAATAGAGAAATTATATGAATTTCAGTTAAACCGTTATATGGGATGTGGGCGTGGCACCCAAATTTTTTGGCACAGTAATGACATTGCCTAGGGGGATATACGTAGCAAATTTGACCATTATACCTCTAATTTTGGCGGTTTTATGAGCTTTTAAATTTCATTAACAGTAGATAACGTGAAAAGTGGGCGTTAACGTAGGCGTGTCAAAGTTATTTTTGCGAATGAGTACAACTTAGGTGTTTCAATATAGCCCTTTATTATTCCAAAATCTTTATTAATAGAGAAATTATATGAATTTTAGGTAAAACGTTATATGGGAGGTGGGCGTAAAAGTGGGTGTGGCACCTAAATTTTTTGGCACAGTAATGGCATTGCCTAGAAGGATATACGTAGCAAAGTTGACCGTTATACCTCTAACTTTGGCGGTTTTATGAGCTTTTAAATTTCAATAACGGTAGATAACGTGAAAAGTAGGCGTTATAGTATGCGTGTCAAAATTGTTTTTTCTAATGAGCACAACCTAGATGTTTCAATATAGCCCTTTATTTTTCCAAAATCTATATTAATAGAGAAATTATATGAAATTTGGGTAAAACGTTATATGGGAGGTGGGCGTAAAAGTGGGTGTGGCACCTAAATTTTTTGGCACAGTAATGACATTGCCTAGAAGGATATACGTAGCAAATTTGACCATTATACCTCTAATTTTGGCGGTTTTATGAGCTTTTAAATTTCAATAACGGTAGATAACGTGAAAAGTGGGCGTTATAGTAGGCGTGTCAAAATTGTTTTTTCTAATGAGCACAACCTAGATGTTTCAATATAGCCCTTTATTATTCCAAAATCTATATTAATAGAGAAATTATATGAATTTTGGGTAAAACGTTATATGGGAGGTGGGCGTAAAAGTGGGCGTGGCACATTGATTTTCCGTTACAAAAAAGCGTTTCACCAAAAAACAAAGTGTGCAAAATTTCAGAGTCGTACATCCAATTTTGTTGCTTTTATGACGTTTTTGTTTTTAAATATACCGAAAAATACACTGTGCGGTAAAAATTTTCGTACATTTTGATCGATAACTCCTCTCCTAATGCATAGATTTAGATAATTTTCAGGGAAAAATATTGGTTTTACTCAGGAAATATATATTCGAAGTTTCATGAGTCTACGTTAATGCGTTTGGACACAATTCCATTTTATTCGATGTTCGAGGGACACGGTTTTTTCGACCTACTCTTGCTTTTCGAGCTATAACTCACTTCCTAATACTCCGATTTAGCCCATTTTCAATACCAAACAAACCTTGTCTATAAGAAAGATTCTGGCAAAATTTGAGCTCCCTAGCTTTTTCGGTGCGACCTCTATCGTGCTTTCAACAGACGGACAGACGGACAGACGGACGGACATAGCTAGATCGTCATCAAATCAAACACTGATTCAGAATATATATACTTTATGGGGTCTAAAATGGATATTTCGATGTGTTACAAACGGAATGACAAAATGAATATACCCCCACCATTTTTTTGGTGGCGGGTATAATAATCATGATTGTGAGCAGATACGACTAGTATGAATTTCCGCTCAGTTGAACAGAAAATTAAAATTTGAGAATAATAATATTGTGGGAAAAAATATTAAAATGAACTTAAGAATCAGTTCTGCAAAAATTCATTTCAGATATAAAAAAGTGAGTATATTTTATAGTGTTGTCCTCTCTTCGTTGAATCTACTTTCATAAACTGTTATACTAGAGATTGACGTAAACATAATATATAATATCTGTCTTCACCCTGATGCCCAGGGTATATATAAAAGTATTATCGTTCCATTCGTAATTTCTACAATAATCATTTTCGTCCGCACAAAGTATATACTTTCTAAAAACTTATGACTAGAGGAGTCGATTGAGCTGTGTCCATCTGTCCGTTTGTTGGTTGAAAGAAGCCAAATCTATATTTTTGATCAATCTTTTGTATATATACGGGAATCAATCGCTGTTAAAATCCAGTATAATCGCCCCATACTTAAGAAATCTGCAAGTAAACCAGACTGCCTCTGTTTTTTCCCATACTTTTCAACGAAAGCCAATAATTTTTCAGCCCTAGGATAATTTATTGACATTTTTGTTACTATTTATATGTAAGTACTGTTTGCCTCTTAGCATATTAGTAAAAAATGTTAGACAAACCAGTTACTTATCGACAAAGTTATAGGCAAATACAATTTTGAAAACTTGAACTTAATAAAGTTCATAATTAATATTTGGATAAATTTACGACACCTAAACACTAACGTTAGTCTCAAAAAATTATTGTCGAGAAAAACTGACAAATCCCTAAAAACTTTCTGAGATATAAGCCCAAAATACAAATGCTTCGGTTTTTTGCCAGAAATTTACAAAAAAAAAAAGAATCGATTTTGGTATAAAGTGAAAGGATTTGACCAGTAGAAAAGAGTAAGACTTAAGAAATTTGAAAAATCAAAATGGCTTTATAAACAAAATGGCGAATAATTTTTTTTCAAACCTATCACTATGGGTATTAGGTAGTAGGCTTGACTTGTAGAATAAAATTAATTATGTAAAAATATAGTATAGGCGAAATGGCGTATAAAGTTAAATTTGAAATCGAAGCTGATCTACGATGTAATCACTGTACCTCTGTTCATGATAATATTTAAAGGGTATTTTTAGATTTGGCTCGGCTGAATATAGCATTTTTTCTTGTTATAGAAAACAAATACAGGCGCTTTTATCTATACAATTAACACGATTTTTTTCATGTAAAAATGGTATTAAAATGACAACTAAGTTAAACAGCATTAACTGTCAGGTATACATAAATAAATAAACCTACTTGTAAATCATTTAAAAACAAATATCTATTTGGAAAGAAAAAAGAAAAAAAAAAGAAAAAGTGCTTGTAGATAATCTTTTATATAATTTGCCTCTAATAGAATCAACCATTAAGAGGACAAAAAAAGTTTCATCATTTAGTGAGCCTTGGCACTCATTAATTTTTTCATTCTTAGTCATAGTCTAAATAATAGAAAATTTGTACAAGAGGAGACAAAATAAGGAATCAGTGACAAATAAGAAAATCTTGTAAAATAAAAGAAACCAAAACAAATACACAAGTAAATTGAAAATCTCATTAATTTCAATTAGGCATTCGACCCTTAGTTGTATTGACACAAGGAAGCACGACGGCAGTAAACTTTTTTATCCCTTTACTGTTGTTTTATTCTTAACTATTTGTTGTTCGGATTTTTATTTGCAATTTTTTCTACAATTTTACCACACAACAAGATGCTGTTGATGTTTTGTTGAGTATAACTTTAACGAGCTGTAGGTTTTCTTTTACAAAGAAAAACAAATGCCAGAAAAGAAATCAAATCTACGAGGACATTGAAGGAAACAATTCTAGAAATCCAAAAGAAAATGTAAGATAAATAACAAACAAAAATTATAATATCTTTAGAAATATACACACATACATATATATATATGTGTGCATACTATATATGTGTGTAAGTATGAATTTATAAATTTTTAAATGTTTAAACATACGCACACACATGTGAATAGTCATTTGTTTATGACAGTGTGTAAGTGTGCATTTAAGGATTGTGCTTCGTATCATTTTTCATCTCCCCAAAGAGTCATTAAAATCCTATCCAATGAAAAAGAAAACTGGGAAATTAGTACAGCATTAACAAGATTTCTTAACAAAAGACAAATATAAAGAAATTTAATTATATTTGGTTTTTAAGTTTGAGCAAAGTCATACATTCAGTATAAATAATCTGAATTTTCCGAAATGGTTTACAATTTCATAATTATGCTCATAATTAGTAGAGTTTATTTTTTAGTTTTTACCAACATAATCAATTTTATAATTTAAAGAGGTCGTGCATAGGAAAGCAATGAATTTTTAATTATTTTTAATGGTCAAAGAGCCTTTTTAAATAATCTTATTGTATATGTATTATATAAGAACCCACGTTCTAAAATTCTTGCATGCGAAAGCTCAACAAAGTCTGTTTTCTGTTGTAGGGAAAAAAAAAGCAGGCAAAATGATTTAAATAGCTCCTGATAGTGGGTAGAATAGGCACTTTTTATTTACGCTCTTAGATGTAGGTAAGCACTATGTAAGCGATTGAAGAAGCGCTATTTGGTAGTGGAATTTTTTGGTGGGATTTTCTTGAGATTCCCGAAGCAAGACAATATTTTAAAAAAGAATTTTTTTAACATTAATAAGTGGATATTAATTGGACCAGCATATTTATTCTAAGAACTGAATAATATTTTTAACTGATCGCTTGTTAAATTTTTTAAAAGTACCGCATTCAAGATACCCGCAAACAACGTAACACGTTCGAATTTAAGACTGAAGGCATCAGTGAACCAAATTTGTTCGAAGGCAAGTCAAGATGTAAATATCACTGGTGCTCGATATCGCAACATAGTAAAGGAATTTTTTTCCACTTAAAGTGGATAATACTAATGTGGGTGATCTATAAATCGAATTAAACAATTATTTATAATCAAGATAATAAAATATGAATACCAAGCTTTTATACATAACTAGCTAATACCCGGTGTGCTTCGCCACCCCAAATTTTAGTATTTAATTCATATGGCAGGTGCCACGCCCACTATTGTTAATGCACCCATTTTTTCCATAAATGTTTATTTGAATATCAAAGTTGCTCTTGCAAAATTTTACTACTCTAATCGATATCGTTTTCCAAATATACGAATTTTAGTATTTACTTCATGTGGTAGGTGCCACGCCTACTATTGATAATGCACCCATTTCTTGCCTAAATGTTCATTTGGGTGTCAAAGTTGCTCTTGCAAAATTTTACTACTCTAATCGATATCGTTTTCCAAATATACGAATTTTAGTATTTAATTCATGTGGCCACGCCTACTATTGCAAGTACGCCCATTTTTTACCCAAATGTTCGTTTGGATGTCAAAGTTTACCGTACTTAATTTGAAGACTCTAGCTGCATTTACTTTCGTGATATATAATATTTAATACTTATTCTTTATTAGGGCGTGGCACCCCGCCCACTTACAATTACAAACCAAAGTATAGCCTATAGTTCCTTCCAGACATACAGACAGATTCTGTGAAAATTTCAAGGAGATCGGTCCAGCCGTTTAACCATCTATAAAGCACAAACAAACATACAAACACACATTGATTTTTATATATATAGATTAGAAACAAAGAAGCCGACAAATTATCCACAATGGCATAATTTTTAATTACCATCATAAATTCTATACCCTTTCAGACTTTCAAAAATGAACGATGGACGATGGAGAAACATACCAGAAAATGGCAAATACCGCTATCGGTAAGCTGACGCACATACAATAGAATGAAACAAACCTTGAGAAATTAAAGTAGATTCTCAAACTGATAACACCAACGCTTAAGAGATTAAATAGTGTAATAACAGGTACCACTATGTACCACTAAACTACCAAATTGCATGCATTTATAATGGCGTCTTCAATTTCAGTTCATTCTTTATATGGAATTAAAGCACTGTGCGAACCCTTTTTCCAGTTTTAAATTTTATTTAAAGTTCACTATTTGTGTTCGCGACTTTCTTCTACGATAAAAGTTCTTTGGCAAACATTAGATGAAAACTCCAAAAACAAATGCATCTTATGTCGATGTGTGTGTGTGTGTGTGTGTGTGCGTGTTAGGTGTGATTGTTTTCTTGCTTAAGTACATTATGAGTAGAAAAGTTTTCTGTTTCTTTCTGTTTGATAAATATTTTATGACAATGTTTGCACATCGGCACACGTGCACTAACATATGTTTGCTGCTGGCAGACACATTGACCAAAATCAAAGAAAAACATAAGAACTAACACTGTAATTCCGTGTTATTGAACTTAGTTCTAAGTAAGCAAATATTGCTTATTTATTTTAAAAGTGTCATAACTTAAGAAACACAGTGTCAAGTAAAAGGCTTTATCACAGTTGCATATTTAAATAGAAATAAATAAGACCGAATACAATTTTAAGAGACATACGTTTTAACGATTTATTAGTTTTTCTTTCTTTTTACACTGAAAGAAATTAAGTTTTTGAATTTTACCGTGAATTAAGCATAAAAAGTAAAAGTAACTATGGAAAATAATTAAAACCACAAGTATTCATAAAATTAATTTTTCAAAACTTTGTTTCAGTTAAGTAAATTTTGCGTTATGACGCTATTGAAGTAAATGCTCAATATGTCGTATGAAAGATGCTAGGAAAAATTTAAAGTTTTTGGCATAAAGTTTCCTGTACAACCACAAGATATATTCAGTGTTTGAATAAGAAGGTGTTAAAGGTAAATATAGACACAATTATTATTTATGACTGCAAATATGAAGATTTTATTTAAATTAAAAGTGAAGGTGTTACGACCATAATCTAATGCATTTTTAAATTTAAAAATTTATTTTTTATCTGGCAGTGCAGTTCGCTGAGTAAATTACCTTTTGGCTTATAAGTATTATATAAAAGGAAAATAACGCTTAAATTTCTATCGCCAATTACTCTATAAGGTTAGGTTAGGTTGAAAAGGAGGGGCACTAAAGGCCCAAACCAACGACAAGTATACACTTATGCCCAAATGGCATGTTGTGCGCTCCATATGAATAGAAAAGTTAGAACAGAAAGAGAATAGAAGAGAAAGAGAAGCAGACCAGTCTAGAGTCGTCTAGCAGACCAGCACACTACTGACTAGTCCACCGGGGCACCCCATAAAGTCGATAGACTTATAACGATACCTACATTTAAAGAAAATGAAGTTTGCGTGAGATATCATGGACGTTTTTTAAAAGTTAAAAATACCTATCAATATAATATCGTGCAAATGTTTACTCCGGATTCGCTGTGTGTCGCATTCGAAATAAAACCCAATGAATTTTACCAACAGGATAGATTATGTTGACTTTAGGAGACACATTGGTGTGCGGGTTTTGCTAATAGATATGAGCTAAAGAAACCCCTATGAGAAAAAGTCTAACCGGATCAAATTGCACAATCTCGGTGGTCAGTTGACATCAACACCACTTTAGATGATTATACTCTTAAATGTCTCATGCAAAATGTCAAATGTGGCATGGTTAATATTGCATATAGCGCCGATATGGCAAAACCGCATATTGATGGTGCCCATATTATTCATCTCAGGCCAATAAAAGTTGATAATCAACCACCTATACCACTCGCCGTTGATGATGATGGTCTGGTCAATGGCGTTCTTAACGAAATATGAAGTGATTATGATGCAAGGTTAAAAGCCTTACAAACTGTTTCTTTTTCAGAATACATTAGATGCTATTAAATCTCATGTGATTTAGTACCAAATTTGACAATTTTAATTGTTAGCGTATCCATTCATCTAGAAATGGGCCCCATTTCTGAAAATGAGTTTTTAAACATTAGATTCAGTTCCCCATCCTGCAAATACACGACGTTGTCTATTATCATCTATCCTCAACTTTTGAGTTATTAAAGTTATTTACAAGTGCAGTCACAAGTAACGACTAAAATTTCGCAAAATTGTGCTCAACGAAAAGTTGTTAGCGTCACGAAATTGACAGCCCCTGTTATAGGAACACACACTCACAGAGAGTGGCTATGTCTTCGGCAGATCTTACGTCTAGTTGTTGGTTCGTTGTTGGTAAAGTAATGGACTAAATTTACCCACTATTGGTAGGACGATAAGGCAACCGTAAAAAGGGCAAAACGCACCCATAAATTTATCATTTTATCATTTGCACGTGTTGTTGAACTCTATATATGGCCACGGTAATTTGACAGAAAAAATTAAATAAATGACAGCCAAATTGACAGATGTATCTTAAAAAAAACTAAAAGTTCAAAAGACCCTATTATAAAACGAACTACATGCACCTTAATAAATCTAAATGTTTAAACACATTAATTTTACTGTTTCTTCAAAAACTACCTTTTTTTTGAAAAAGATCATCTTTTGTTAAGTTTCACTGCGGAAGAATCTTTAAAATATAATTATATTTTCTATAGCTAAGGTACATACATACATATATCTCAGGGATTTCATTCACAACTAAAAGACTAACAATAGAGAATAAAATATTTCTATTGTCTTCAAAGTGTAAGTAGTTGCTTAAATTGAATTGAGTGAGCGCTTAAAGGAAAACTCTTCCTTCTCCACTCGGATTATTTTTTTAGTATTTCTTTATTGCAAGTTATTTATTATTAATAAAATAAGTATTTTTCTCATCAGGAGTGCCCCCAAAGTATGCTCGGCTTTGTTTTCGTGAACCGTTTTATTGGCAACAATAACAAATTTTCCAGCACGACCTCCACCTTAAAGCACACACACGCAGACACTTCTCAGTCAAATATGTTAAGCACATACACACATAAATGGGATGGAGGATAATAAAAAGGGTGCGTAATTTTGATTGTTTATAGCCGAGCAGTGGTTATACAAATACAAATACAAAAAAAAATACATTATTCGTTATGAATGAGTACAGATTTTTTTTCTAAACTTCAAGTGTTTGTTGTCTAGTGGTGATTCTTCTTTTTTTTTTTGTACACAACAGAGAACACTGCTCGTTTATGTATCGTTTCTTTAAAGGTTTATTCATTTTTTTTTAATACTCATACATTAATACTTAGATTTTTACTTGTGCAGCGTGCTTGGTTTAGCTTTATTCCATTCGATGCCTATAGTTTATTACCGCGATTTGTCTTAAGCACTTTTTTGTGCCATCTATGTACCCTTACCTTGTATTGTTTACCCTTACCCCTGTAATAGTAAATTTTTTATTTGTTGCTTTTGTTTTGGTTGCTATTGTTGTAATTTTTATGATACTTGTGTAATTTTATTTTATAATATTCCTTAAAATACCCGACTCACACTAGAACATTAAATATACACAGGTATTTGTTTGATAAGTTCAACAGTGAAGGGCAATTAAAGCGATCTAGTCTCATGAATCAAATTATTATCTGCTAACAGAATGCTTAAATCAATTCCATTTCTTGATGAATCAACGGTTCTAACCAGAGATCTGCAACGAATACTTATGAAGTAAGTGAACTTGAATTATTATTCATTATTATTGAAAAGTCTTCACTACTTATACGCACTTTAAAATGAAATGTACTTAAGGCTGTGGCACAATGAATCCGTCGTCCGCCAAACTTCAACTTTTTCAACTGACATCAACGTATTGACGGACAGGGGTTGACACAATCACTACTTTGTGTTGACTGAACTGAAGTCAAGTTAAATTGTCGACTTCTGCGACTAATCAAAAACAAACAGCGGCGGCTGAAGGCCGATAATATTTATATATATTTTTTTTATTTATCTTCACAATAACAAAAAATTAATAAAACAAAATAATATTTTTTTTAAGAAAATGTCAATTTAGCTTCAAATTCATACAATTTATATATAAAAAAAAAGTTTGAACCGAAAAAAACTGCATGCTTCTGTGGCGGCTCATGCATCACACAAAAGTACGGCGGCTGCTGTAAAGCCGGTTGACTTCGCTTTTTGCGCACAACCATATGATAGTTGTCAAAGTACTTGACGTACGTCAAAAGTTAAAAGTTGGTCAACTTTCGTACTTTGCGTTGACGAGACGTACTAAATGTGACAACACTAATAATAAAACATGTATTTTAACTTAGTTGTCAGTTGAAAAAGTTGAAGTTTGACGGACGACGGATTCATTGTGCCACAGCCTTTACAGTATTCATATTCATTAACATGTTGATTGCTATTGTCGTTCATGCAAAATAAAAAAACGACCAAAAGTACGTATGACTCGCGTAGTCATTATGAAGTTGTGTGTTTTAACTAGGCATTCAACATAAAAATTTTAGATTGCACTCGCACTCTCCGACCTGGCAACATGGTTTATTCTTCATACAAATGAGAGCTGTTTATGTTTTTGTTGTTGAGTCAACTTGCTTCATTTTATGAAGATAAGTGGTTTCTTAAAAATATTAATCAACGTGAGTAGTCTTGCAAATCATATAAATATGGGACGCTATAAATATAAGTACGACGTAGTTCTTATGTTCATTGTGTGTTATACTTATAAGTCAACGTTGTTGTGGGCATGCTCAGTTAAATTTTAATCAGCTCAGTTAAATTTTAATGATTTATACGCACTTAAACTCAAGTTTTGTGGCTCACTAAGAATGTCGAAAAAACGACTCAAAGCCGATCACTGGTTCTAACCAGTTTAAAAATGCTTAAATTTTCTTATAAATACGAACCTCATGGTATTCCCAGTTGCATTCTTATTTTAAACATGGTTTTCGAAAGTGTTGTTCCACTGTACTAATCTGCTGCACTTTACTATACAAGTAAATCGTGGTATTGTTGTACAGAAGAAAACTGATGCAATTTACACCAACTTTAATAAAGCTTTTGCTAAAGTCAATCACAAATTTATAGTAAAAAAACTTGATCTGATGGGATTTACAGAAAACTGTCTGAACTGGATTTATTCGCATTTGACGAATAGAAGGCAAAATGTTCGTTTTAAAAATTAAACTCTTAAGTCCATTGCTGTTATTTCTGGTGTCCCACAGTGTATTCATCTTAGCCCATTGCTGTTATCCCTATTTATTAACGATCTGCCAAACACGATTAAATTCTCAGATGTTCTAATAAATGCTGACGACGTAAAAATATTCCTCATTTATAATCATCACTCTGATCATATCCTCCTTCAAAACGATTTGGATGATTTTTGTTCTTGGTGTAATTTTAACCTAATGGAGCTGAATCCTGCAAAATGTAAATACATGTGTTTCTTTGGTAGATGTCATGTTAACGTAAATTATGTCTTAAACATTCATACTCTAGACAGACTCAAAACCTTCTCTGACCTTAGAATTTTACTAGATCCTAAATTTAATTGAACATATCTCTGTTACTGTTCACAAAGCACGTACAGTACTTGGATTTATAAAACGCTGGGCGTTTTATAAATACTTCTCTGGTCAGGCGTATTCTTCAGTATAGTTCAATAATTTGGAATCCAACGAATAATGTTTACAACCATGGCATTGAATCTGTACAAAAACAATTCCTGTTATTTTGTCATCGAGGTCTCAACTGGAATCCGTTAAACATGCCGCCTTCTATCGGGTGTCCCAACTAGAACGCAATTTTTAAATTTTAAATAAAAATAAAAATAAAAAAAAATCGTGAAACTTTATTATATCGTAAAGTAGACAGAATGAGGTTATGTATGGAACAAAATATCGTGCAGATGGCCGCCGCGGCTTTGCTGGCACACACGCGATCTTTAATGAAATTTTCAATGACCTTTTTGTATAAATGCTGCGGTATTTCATTAATGCAGGGTCCAATTTCCTCTTTTAAGGCTTGAGTCGTCGTCGGCTTATTCGCGTAAACCATCGACTTCAAAAACCCCAAAGAAAAAATTCTAAAGGTGTTAAATCACACGATCTAGGCGGCCAATTCTGGTCTCCAAAACGCGAAATAACATAACCGGGAAATGACTGATGCAGCAATTGAATTGTTTTTCTGGCTGTATGACATGTGGTGCCATCTTGTTGAAACCACATGCCCTCCAGATTCATTTCTTTAATTCTATGCAGGAAAAAACTGGTTATCATTTCACGATATCGATCACCATTGACTGTTTGCGCTTGACCTGCCTCATTATCATAAGAAAAAGGTCCAATGATTCCTCCAGCCCAAAAACCATACCACACAGTGACACGTTAAGTATGCATTTGCTTCTCGTGAATCACTCGAGGATTTTCCTCACCCCAAATGCGACAATTCTGACTATTGACGAAGCCATCAAGATGGAAATGGGATGATCGCAATTTGCGAACTGTAGTCGCAAAACTTTCACCATTTTGGTAAAACAATTTCACAATGAGAATGCGTTGTTCATTCGTGTAGCGCTCCATTTTTACTAACCTCGTACCTTCTACTAGCAAACAATAACAATTTTTCAAATGTCAAACAATGACACTTCGAATGGCGCCAAATTTAAAAATTGCATTCTAGTTGGGACACCCGATACTAGTAGACTTGCTCTTATAAAGCGGCCAACGTTAAATAGTCGAAGAATGATGCTAAATGTCACTTTTTTTCGCAACTTAATGCTCGGATTTATTGATTTCGAATATCTCTTTTAATGTACCATCTGGTTCTACACGTTATTGTTATCCACTATCTGTCAAAGTGATCAGAAAAAATTATGCCAAGTCTGATCCGATTTTAAGAATTTGTACTGAATATAATAAACTTTATCAATATGTTGAATTTTCTTTAAACGTTAATATTGCAAAATCGAAAATAATTTTTATCTTGAATAACTAAAAATAAGTAACTTATTTGTACTGTATAAAAGTCTGTAAGGATCTCGAATCCATTGACTAAAATAAATAAAAAAAAAGGCTATTGGATTTTTTAAGCTTTTAAAGTCTGTCTTTAAATCTTATAGCATAAGTAACTCAAAACTTACGGTTTAGAAGCGAACTAAACTATCATATGTTCGTCTGTCATCTTAAACTTTGAAAAACTGATAAGAATAATGTTTAACAAAACGTTGTTATGTTTCTTCAATTCAATGTGCAGAGTTTGCCAGCCAAGTGACTTTTTAATGACTTTATAATGAAGCAAATTAACAAAATAGATTACGGCGACGGTATTCTAACAACTCTGATTTGTTGAAGAAGAATAAAACAAGCAAATATTTATAAAAAGCCCGTCGTATGATTCTAGTTTTAAAAACTTCTATAAGTTGCTTTTCAAGTCCTACTAAACCCAACAATCTTCAAACATTTTTCACAAAAATGTTTATATTTCATAACGTTTTTGGGCTAAATGGCGTTGGGCGTTAAATGGTCTGTCATTTTTTTAGACTTACAAAAAACCACTTCAAAAATCTAAGGTTCAACTACTTAATCAGAGTCTTTCGTTCTCTTTGTGGTATGAACTGCAGGGTGGGCCATTAAAAATTTTAAATTTTAATCATCTTAAAAAAATAGCACTGATTATTTGTTAAAATTTGTGGTTTTATTGGAAAGGTTGAATTTAGTCATTTTAGAATGGAACACAATATAAATCATATGACTACCTCGACTGGCTCGGCAGTATCTATTCCGATCAACCCAAATTTTTAGTATATTTTCGATTGTTTCGGCCCGAATCCCTTCAACAGCAACTTTGATTTCATGTTTCAATACTTCGATTATATCTTGATGGTTTGAATTATAAAGCAGGACTCCCTGTCTCAAGGATTAACTACCGGGTGGCCCAAATAAGACCAGCTGATGTAAAACACTAATAACTTTTTTATTTTTTAACATAATTTATTTTTTCTTTTTGCAGATTATAAGTGAACTCTTGGAAATTTAAAATGAATACGTACAATCAACAATAACGCATTAAAATTATATATTTTTATTATTCTTCTCAACGATCAATTGTTCTGAAGCAGCGAACTTATAGCCGTTTTTTTAACGTAAGATCAGCACCAACACACGCAAAGAAAAAAAATGGTTGTGGTAACCATAATCGAAGAGCAACATACTATGATTGAATTGTATGATTATGTTTAAAATAATAATGGTTACCAGTTATCATTATTATGTTTAATTAAAGCATCATTAGATAATCATATATATGACTACAATTGAAACCGACAATCTTTGCTTTTTTAAGGCAAATTATTGTATTATTGTATTTAATTGCAATTTTTATACCAATATTTTTTTACATTTTCTCGTTTATTTTTAAAATTTCTTTAATTTTTCAAAATTTTTGTTCCTTTTTTTGACAAAAACTTTTAAAATAATAAAAATTTATTCAGCAAGAAGAAGAACAATTGAAATCAAATTATTATTAAAAAAAATCATAGCTTGATTAATTTGTTATCATACAGTTTTATCACTTATTATTTAATGATTATTTTTAATTTTTAATGCTTTTGAAAATAATGTTATTCGTGTCAAATTAATTTTTTTAAATCATACTATTTTTAAATGATAACCATTTCGAAATTTTTACGAAAAGTAAAAATTAAATGATACAATTCAAACAAATGCTTGATTATCGTGACAAAATATATGATGAAATTAAACAAAAATAACTATTACTTGTTTTCGACAACCAAATATTGTTATAGAAACTATAATATGACCGTCGTGATCATGTCGTAACCATGGTTTTTCTTTGCGTGCACCTTTCATGATTACCAGTTTATTTCGCCGTTTTGAGAAACTGAGTTGAGTTGCCGACCGTCCAGGAAGAGGTGCTCATCGAAATATTAGTACTAAAGACAACGTGGAACCTGTGCAGCAGAGTGTTGCAAATGATCCATTTGTCTTAACTCGTCGCCGTTCCGGCCAATTTGGTATACCCAGAACAACATTACAGAGAATTTTAAAGTTGGATCTTAAGATGTATCCATACAAAGTTCAAATTATGCAACAGATTCTACCGCAAGACCCCCAACAACGACTACAATACGCTTTTCGCTTTACACACTTAGCCACACAAATTGATGTTTTAAATAATCTTTTGATGACGGATGAAGTTCATTTCCATTTAAATGTAACTGTGTGTATGTTAACAAACCACAGACACTTGGACAACTCAAGCAGAATATTCGAGACGAAATACGGCGTCTGCAACCAGAAACAATACGCCGTGTAATGCAAAATGCTCCAAAAAAAACCAATGTCTGTATCGAGCAAAATTGTGGTCATTTGTCTGATGTCATATTTCACACATAGTCACGTTAAATTTCATATAAAATGTATTTTACATATAAAAATAAATTATTTAAAAAAAACCGTTATTACAAGAGTTATAGGTGTTTAACATCACAGGTCTTATTCGGGCCACCCAGTAAGATAGATGGTCTAACTACTATATACAGAAGTTCTAAATACTAAAGGTTTCAAATTCGTTAACCTAGAGTAGATTCTGTAGTTTCACAGTCACGAAAAATAAACTAAATTCATACTTAGGGCTTAATACGAGTTCTAGCTCAATGTTTATATGTAATTTGGACATCAAAATCAAGCCCAATCCTTATTTAGTCTTTTAATTGTATGGTCGTTAATACGATATGAACCTAAATGTTTTACTTTTGATATACACTGTAAGTTTGTGTGGTTTTTATATCTATTTTAATGCACACGCATACATTCACTCACACATATACATATATATGAAAGATGGTCCTTGGGTTCATAAATATGGTTTTGTATGAGTAGTAAATAAATAAGAGTGCATGTACTTGATTTTCATATGTATGTATACGTATGTATGTATGTATGTGTATGTAATGTTTTTACGTGTATTTGTTATTTTTATTTTATTTTTTTTTGCGTGAGCTTTTGTTGTAAATGTTGTAATTTTTATGTATTGTTTGTTCTTATTGTATGTAATTTTTCTTATTTTATTATTATTACTAAATTACACACACACATACTCACACCTGAATACTGTAGCAAACACAAATACACAGACTAGATTTTTATTCATCTTTTTTCTTACATGCACCCGGTAAATTGTTTATTTAGTAAAATTTTCTTTCTATTTGTTTTTTTTTTTTGTTTTTTTTTTTTTTTGTTTTTTTTTTTTTTTGTTTAATGAAATTTCATAAAATAAGTAAAATGTTGCTGATTGTTACGCATTGTTAAGAACACATAAATGAAATCTTTAGAATTTTTTTTATTTTAAATTTGCGTGTTTGAAATTTATTAAAGAGGTAAACAAAACGTCTTTTGTTAGTAGAAATTAAAAAGAAAAACGTAAGATATGAAAATGAACAAACAAAGTGTTAAGTTCTTCTTTTCTTGTTAATAGTTTGTTGTTTGTTTGCTTGTTTGTTACATAATTTCCATTTGCCAATTACATTATTGTTATTGTTTGGATATTTTATGTAATAAACGAAAATTGTTATTATAATAAGTAATTTAATTTGGAACAACAAGTAAGGGATGGTTGGGTAATGGCAAAGTAAAGGATGCAAATGTTTTGTATAATTCTTTCAGTTGCAAAACTTACTTTTGATAATTGAACTTGCTGCAACCAAATATGTTGAAAAGACACAACTGACTATAGGTCTGTTTTTGTGTAGATGAAAAATCCTGATTTAACAGCTCTTAGACTAGAGATGTTCTCTACACAGAAAAAAATAAATATGAATTTCAATTACAAAATTAATACTATTAATTAAAATATTATTTGATTTTGCTCCAATCATCAAAATGATACTACTAATTAAATGAAAATTAATATTTTTAATTAAAAATATGTTGTGAAAAATATCAATTAAAACAGTATTAAAAAATTAATTAATATATAATTTAATATTTAAAAATAATTTTAATTAATTTAATCACTCCTGTAATTGGAATTTGGGATTAATTTAAATAATATATTAACTGTATCAATAATATAAATTATTGAACCTGTTTAAAAAAAGAATCCGGAAAAAATAGACATATTTTTTTTAGATACATATTTATTTTCAACATACATACATCAATATATAGATACATACATTTTGAATTACACTGCATATATTAAAAGTGTACGAAAAATACAAAGCATAATACAATATAACACATTTAGGAACTGGTGGCATAACCAAACATCATTGTATCAAAAATAAAGGAGGTGCATCCTAGACCTAAGCGCAAAAAAATTTTACCGATTAAAAATTGTATCAAACGAAGGGAAGAAACTCAAATAATTACTTACATTTGAGGTTAGAATCCAACAGAATTTACCGGGCTGCAAGAAATATTGACTTTAGTCCCATCTGCAATAAAGTTCTGTTCCGTTTTCTTTGAATATGTACTTAGTAGAATTTTAATCTGCTAAACCACCATTTATTTTAATATTACCCACCTTATTAACCAAAATTATATTAAGACTTTCCTTCAAATTATATTAAGACTTTGATTCAAAAAGAATTCTTGACAAAAAAAATAAATTTTTCCTATTTTATTTTTCAATATACTTTTTTCAACTGACAGAAATCTCTAAGTTTTTTGAAAAAATTGTATATCAATAAAAAAAATTGTTTTAAGTAATTAAAAATATAATCCAAATTTAAGAATAAATCAATTAGTCAATTAATTAAAAAAATTTAAGCAGTATTTTTTTCTGTGTAATGCTTAATAAGCTTTTTTTTTTTTGCCATGACCTTATGGTTAAAGATGATCTTTAAATGATTATATTCATATACGAACAAAAATGAAGAAAAATATTCACGACATGATCATAACGATCATATTATATTTTCTATATCAAAATAAATTTATCGTAAAAATATTAAGGTCGTTTTAGTTTTTTTTACCATTTATTTCATCACAATAATCAAGTCATCGTTTTAATTAATCATTTGATTATAATCAACAAACTAGATATGGTTGTCTTTAGAAATAGAATAACTTGACATGGTGTTTAAAAAAAATTACATTATGTCATGTTTTTTTTGCGTGTAGTGCTTGTAGACATGCCCATGTACATCAGTGTTCATGGTAGAAATAAGATTTTACTTTTCCCAAGTCCAATCGGCTTTTACGGGGTTCAATTTTATGAATCTTTAAAGCATTATAAGCGAACCTGCCAATAGCATTATCATTACCGGCTCATGATATAAACACTTCTTTATTGTTGTTGCACTTTCTCATTTTATTAATTTTTGACTGAGAAAAAATTAAATTGACCGTGTCACTATGCTACATGATGGCCTCCTCCTAATTTTGCATTTCATTTTTTTGAAGTGTATCACAGAATATAAGTATTCGTTTCAGTAGTTTTCTACTTACAGAATGCAAACTCTGCTTTAATTCTACCAAATAGAGGCAAAAATAAAATTTATATTTTTTTTAATAAGAATCGCAATAGTAAAAAAAATGTTAAGCATAAATATTTGTTATGTCTAGAAATGTCCCGGAGAAAATTGGTAACAAACAAAAAAATGCTATGAACTGGAATCTGACCTCGATAAACCAGCTTACGCGTATGATATCGTGCTCGTTTTACATCACCCGACACAGCCAATACCGCGATGATTGCTGGTTCAAGCATTATTATCAGCAAAATGAAGGTAATTTGATTGAATACCTGTGCTATTTAAGCAAATCACCTTGACGAAGTTAACAGATTCGAATACCTTCGTTCTATACTGACTAGAGCTAGTGGCGCTAGATGATGTATTGAAGAGAATACTTATTGAACAGAATATGAAGTTGAAGAAATAGGAATATGTTTAAGAAGATTAATATATATTTAACGCATGAATTCAAATCGCAGTAATCTATCGATGTGAAACTTGACAAGTCACCACTACGATTAAGTGCTGCATACAAAAACAGGAAAGCACCTGTCTGCCTCGCATACTTCGAATGGCCCCACATCATCTCCACCGAACTATTTTTACGAAGACCAAGGCAAAGCACGTTTGATCGTCAAATATGGAGGCGTTAATACAGTTGGATTGGCTAGTCCCTGAGGAAAACATACCTCGGAAATAGCTCTTAAAATTGGAATGTTCATGGCACTCGAAAAATAGGCCGTCCCAAGGACACCAGGAGACGAACAGCACAAGGAAAAATTTCCAAATCATTTAGCAAATTAAGATCGATTTTTGGAAATAAAACAAACAAAAGAGTGTTTGCAAATAAATTATACTTAAAACAAAACAAAAATGTATAAGGAATATGAACGAATATGATTATGAAAAAAATTACATTTAAAAAAAGGTAGAAAAAACATAGAAATAAATTATATGCTTCCCATTATAGAGTTTCATTTGATTCTAACATAAATGGTAATTAAAAATTACACATGAGTATATCGATAAATAGTGCTTGTGATTAATGAACGCATTTCACTCAGCTTATATCGGAATAACTTTTCAACATTCTTAAATACTTAAAATTAGATTAAAAAATATTTAAGGAAGTTTATTAATATGAACTAAAACCAGAATAAAATAATTTACAATAAACTTAATGATAAAAAGTTCGAAAAAGAATTGTATTAATTAATAATTATACAAAGCCTTATGTTTTCAATTTTTTTGATGTGAACAAAAATGTTACCATCAGCGAATAGAATATTTAATTGAGCTGATAAAAAAATCCAAAAAATCAGGCGCAACGGTATATTTATTAAAATTTTATCAATAAATTGCATCACGAATTTTGACCCCCAAATGCTCAATTGTCTTTGGTTTGTCTGCATAACACCAGTCTTTAGCGGCGCCCTACAGAAAATAGTCCAACGGTGTCAAATCTCAGCTTGTTGGCAGCCAATTGAAATCACCATTTCGGCTAATTATACGACCATCAATAAATTGTGACATGCGATATGCGGCAAGTTGCTCCATTCTGAAGAGCGGGCACAAAGAAATCGCTTATCATGGTGCGATAGCTAAAAGGAAACATTTACGACATTTTTGTGTGATTTCCGGCAATTTTTTTGCCGCTCTTTTGACATTTCTCTTCAGTAAGGTTGACCCTTTCATGATGAAAATATATACGAGCCAACAACGAGTCGAAATTATCAAAATTTACTACCGAAATTAGGAGTCAGTGGCCTCAACGTTAAGAGCGCTACGTCCAGTTTATGGTCATTTCTCATTTCTGGCTGAATGGCTTCGTCAATAAGCAAAATATGCGTTATTGGTGAGACAGCAATCCACACGTACTCCATGAGTCATCATTTCATCTCAAAAAAATTACGGTTTGGTGCGGTTTATGGACCGGCGGCGTCATTGGGCCATACTTCTTCCATGATGATCAAGACCGGCAAGTTTCTGTGAATGGGAATCGCTACCGTTCAATGATAACAGAATATTTTTGACCCCAATTGGATGATATGGACTTGGAGGACATATGATTCCAACAGGACGGCGCCACAAGCCACACAGCGAATGTCACAATCAATTTATTGGAAACAAAGTTTGAAGAACGTGTTATTTCAAGAAATGGTCCAGTCGATTGGCCGTCTCGGTCGTGCGATTTGACGCCGTTAGACTATTTCCTGTGGGGCTAAGTCTATGCTCTATGCCAACAAGCCAGCGACGATTGATGAACTTCGTACGAATATCGAACGTGAAATTGCAGCAGTATCGCCCGATTTATGCTTGAAAACCGTCGAAAATTGGGTTCAGCGTCTGGAATTCTGCAAGCGTGCCCGTGGTGGTCATGCAAAAGAAATCGAGTTCCATACATAATGACGTTCTTTCACAGGAATAAAGAATTTCATTGATATCCAAAACCGTTTTTGTTTTTATTAAAAAAAACTTTTGTAGCGCTCTTACTGAAAAACCCTTTATTTATTATATTTTTACAGAGTTTTTAGACGCAAAACTTTTTAAATCTTCAAAATTCAATTCTTGATTTTAGGCTGTTTAAATTAACTACCAGTAAAAAGTTCTTTAAAAGTTAGAAAAAACTCTTTAAAATTTATATTAAATTATTTAATCGCTGGTACTCAAATCAAAAACTGTACTAGAGTTCTGTGTTTTTGTTGTTTAAAATTTTCTTGCTGTTATAAATATTTATTGCACAGATATCACAACGCTCATAATGGATGTTTCTCCTTAACTTTTTATTATTTCTTTAGAGCAGTACTGCTTACACACCGGTAATTTATGTTTTGTTTTGTCATTCAATGTGACATCATTATTTTTGCATTTTTTATAAAAAAAATATGGCAGAAACAGTGGCACTAGTACTGAAGTAAAAGGGTGGAATATTTTGGTGGCAGCAATATAAGGAAATAATATAGCACAAAAAAAACAGTAAAGAAATGTGTGATTGTAAATGATAAATGTTGTTTTTTATTATTTTTTTTTTTGCAATTACATGTTTTTTTTTTGTATCATCAAAAAGTGATCAGATTTTTTCTATGGAAATTTTGAAAAAAAAAAAATATTTTCTACTGCTGTGTTTCCCAACACTAAATATTGAGGTTAAAAAAAAAATTTTAAATGCTTTTTAATAGAAGAACAAAATTTCTTCCGCTAAAGAATTCTAACAAATATTTCACAAAATCTTTTGTATGAAGAAAATCGTTGATAAATTGCCGGTAACCGCACAATTTAGGAGACGTGAAAAATAGTTATTTTATTTATCAGTTTCAGAGATAAATTGATATTTTCTAAACATTTTTTACTAATGACTTATAACAAAAATTTATAAATTACACAGGCCAACACTCAAATTGCTTCTTTGAATTTAACTTTTAACTGTTTCTAGTAAATTTGGGTGCGCTGAATTCAAATCTGTAATCAGTTTGTCTCTATAATGATATAGCTTTTTTTAAGTATTTAAAAAGTAAAACTTTTCCATAGGAATTAAAAAAAAAACAAAGAAGAAATCTGGAATGAACAGCCGGACTAGAGTCTCTTTGCAAATTCCAACAGTAGTCTGCCATCATCATAGAGATTGTCAGGTTTACCCTACTTTAGGTGGACTAAAATTTTGAGAATTTTTTTTCATAAAAAAACAATTAAGATCCTAAATCATTCATGTTATTAAAACCGTTAATATTAGTTTAGAAGTTCGATAATAGCTTGACGATATTTTAAAATAGCGTGTGCCCAAAACTTTGCCTGCATGGTTATTGGGATAATAAAGTAGCTTATATGTTAATCAAGGTGATTATCTATGTACTTGCCAAATTCTTGTATGTTATCAGTCATAACTTTTTTTCCTAACCACTGGCGTCACTAGACTATTGTGGGGATGCTGTGCACGCCCAATAATTCAAAATAATATACTACATTTAAAATTAACGCAGTGTGAGATTTTTAAAAAATATGCTTAAAATTTGTAGCTACATCAATATTGCTAACCGTAAAGCAGATAATAAACTGATAAAATTGTTTTTATATAAAAAACATACATATGTCTTCTGTGCTACTAATTATTTCAGTACTAATTTCTTCCTTACTTGCTGGTTTCTTTTTCAGCAATGCGTGAGGCGAAGGTCTGATTAAGGTGATATTGCTAAAAATTAAAAAATAGAGACCTACAAAGGTTGACATTATATATACAAGTCATACCTTTTACAAGGTCTTTTCAAGACCTATAAGCACTAACACACAGCATTTTGGATTTCCCAGACAATACTATCGTCGCGAATTTTTGCAAAAATTAAACGTCTTTATACATATCACGCTCTGACAATGCTGGTCGCCACAATTGCATTAACTTGACTACTCAGATCTTTGATTAAATCAAGAGGAGGTCACAAGTCGGCAAATAAAAAATTTTACGAATAAATTATCGGTATAGAGATATGAATTGGCCTCCTCATTTTTGTAAGTTGACGATGCCGGACTATGTACTCTGGGACCATTAAAGTAATCGATTTTATTTTAACCAACCAACGTGAATCCCTTTAAAATGGAACTTCTACTCTTCACAAGAATGTACAAGATACCACCCATTCCTCCCCATACTTAACGGAGTAACTTTGACGTTATCAGATAATGCCAAATATCGTAGGGTTATTTTTGATAGCAAGCTATTCTGGAGGATGACCATGGATGCAAGATTTTTCAAAGCTATTTATGTACGTATATGCGCCATCACCTGAAACTGAGGTTGAACCCATGGGAATGGGAACAGGCTATATGAGGCGGTCATCAGACTAATTCTTTTCTATGGCTTCATGGACTGGTGGAAGACCATGAACCACACTGCAAACCAACGAGTTTATATAGATTTTGCGGAGCATGTTGACTTTGACCACAGGTGCGATTCGATCGCTTCTAACCAGCGCACTTTTTACGATGTTGAACTGGCTACCAAATGACCCCCCAGCAAGGAAACTGGCTATGAACGCGGTTTTGAGACTTTACACCGTAGTTAGTTGGCACTACTGGCCATGTGGTGATGCCAGCATTATAGGATGTGTGAATTTCATATCAAATCTCAATAACTACTTGTAGTAGTATATGTTGTCGGCAAGTACTTTAGTTGTGTTTGCTCGTATTTATTACTATGATTATTATTACTATAACGTTTCTTTATTTTTAAGTTGTATATAATAATTATACTTGTTCTTTTTTCATGAATGTCAATATGAAGTATGCATTGATTTTAGTTTCTAAGTTTATGCAAAAAATAAGGGGATTAGAAAATTATTAATTAAATAGAAAAGACGTTTTTAAGTTGCGCTTACAATTTCACAAGTGGGATACGCAGGAAAATAATTTAAAAAAAAAGAACAAGTATAATTATTATATACAACTTAAAAATAAAGAAACGTTATAGCAATAATAGTCATAGTAATAAATACGAGCAAACACAACTAAAGTAACTGCCGACAACATATACTACTACAATTCGGCCATCCTGACTATGAGATCCCCTGATCTCACGTTATACAGACGTCCCTTCGCGTCCTCTTAACCATGGGCGTATATTGGATACCGACCAGACACCCTTATAAGGTTTCCGGGATTGCTGAAAACCCTCAACATCCTCCAAAACATACCGATCATTTTGCAAGACTTTCGTTATTCTGTACGGACCTCTGTATTTAGGGATCAGTTTATGTGATACACCAGTCGAGGAATCAAAATTGTTCACTATAATGTAATCACCCTCTTTTTATACCGACGGACGTTTTCGCCTTTTGTTAAAATATTTCTTATTGTAATTCTGTAACCTTTTCTGCCTTTCAGATGCCTTAGACCTAATCACACTATGACTCACTCGCGCACCATTTGATGCGGGTGAAATATCTGCGATTCAGCGGGTTAAGGTATTTTCAGGTATTCCATAGAAATATTAGAATTTTAACGACAACCAAATAGTTATCAGACCCCTGATTGATGTCTTCTTGATATCACAACTCATCCAAGAATGTCGGATATCCCTAAATTTGATGGCGTTGCATTCGAACATCATTAGTATTGTTTATAATAGTAATATATTTATATATATATAAACTGTTGGATTAATTCCCTGACTTTAGAAAAAGGTGGGTCATTATAAAAAAAGTTTGAGTTGCTCTGGTTTATTATTTAAATCTTTTTGTGCAGTAAATCATTGAGTTATTGTGTAACAATGCAATATTCTTGCGTTTGATTTCGTCCATAAAAATAAAACATTAGTAACTGCTGTTGTCTGTATTTCTTTTTGTTTTATCTATGTAAACGTATGATTTAATGGGTGAATAGTTCAAAAATGTTGTGTCAATGTTATATTATTATTATTATGTATGTACCTTAAATTACTTAAATGGTATTTTGATGTGAGTACATTATAATGGACCAGAATTGTTTGCTTTGTGTGTAGCAGCACAGGTGTAGAAAACTGTTTAAATACACGACAATCTAATGGGGAAAAGGGGAGCATAGAAAATAAAGAAAAACGACAATTTTCATTTCAAGTTAGATTTTTAAAAAACAAAAAATAAAAAGTAGATGGTGACCCCAATGCCATAATTTTTCTACACGTAATTATCTAAACATCCCATTAACTAATTAATGACCTATTCCTTTCACCCAATTACGTATGATTAATATGAAAAATTCCTATTTAACATATATGGCGTATGAGTATTATTAATTTACCATAAATACATACAACTTGCTTTTATCTATTTGTACAAATTGTAATTTCTTTTTCTCGCTTACAAAATTAATAGTGTTTGTTTTGTTGGCATCATTTATATTTGTGCCTAAAGTATGTCCTGTCTTTTTCTTGTATTCATAACCAAATGCTGTATCCAGCTCTATTCTTTTATGTGGCGAAATTTTTTCACAAATTCAAACAGATATGTATGAATGTTATTTTTTTTTCTCATTATTCTTATTTTTATCCTTTTTTTTATTTCGATGTTGGTGATTAATACAGTTCTGTTCTTCGATGTGTTTTTATACTTTTTACATGAGACTGTGAACGAGTATACATAAGTTTGTCATTCCGTTTGCAACTTTTACAATATTCATTTAATGCCCTATTTAGTATATACATAAATATTCTAAATAAGTTTCGATAATGAAATCGATTAGGCTATATCCCATGTCCGTCCGTGCGCGTGAGCGTTGAAATCAATTTTTTGAACACCCCAAATATTCGACGGACTCGTATGTCATAGCAATTTATGAGAAATACTTTTCAAATCTATGCTATTAAAAATCAGACATCTCGACACATTGGCAGTTAAAATATGAGCAAAAAGTCACGTATGCCTCCGTTTTATTAAACAAAGTCAATTCTTGAAGACGCCAAATAATTTTCATCTTTTTGTTTTATCACACTATAAAATATACATTAAATAACACTAAAGGAAAATATTGGTTCAACACGTCTTTTGTCGGCAAATATATCAACTTTTTAATATGACTGCAACAAAAAATTGTATTGTTATAACAAAACTATGCGATTGCTGATACATCGTTATTTATGAATATCATGGTGCAAACTGTAAGGGTTTCTTTTGTAGTTGTTATATTTTTAAACTTACAAATGAGTACGGTTGTGTGTAATGCAGACCTTGTCAGCCGTACTGCTGAAATTACGAAAATCTTTGTTATATTACTCTACCTTATTATAAATCAACAACAGTAACATCTGACCAAGTGTACATTAGAGACAGATTTAGTATAACCAGTTTCACAAGCATATCATGTACGCTTACAATTGCTTATCAACACTTCTGGAAAGGGTATACAAGATTCGTCACAGCAGAATAAAGCACTCTTACTTGTTTTATCTTTGTTTGTTCGTTTTTTTATACCTAGAAGTGAATGTTTATTTTAACCAATATAAATGTGTTTTTAATTTGTTGCCGCCTGAGGTTAACAAATGATATATTTTGCTGTTTGTTGTCAACTTTTGTGCTGAAATTTTTTCTTTTGCTTTTCGCCAGCATTTGTTGAAAATGTGATTTTATATAGTTTCTTTGGTAAATTTTGTTTTTAGGGCTTGATACATATCACATCATGGTACGGTCTTTAAATGTATAGGTCCAAAGCAGTATAACATTTTTCACATTTAGTATTTAATTATTCAGACAGTTCTTCATTAATTAATAAAAAATAACATTTCAAAAAGAAATTTTAAAATTTAGGTTTTATTTTTGGTTTTTTGGTATGTTTTGAATTTTTCTAATCATGATGACTTTTCAATCTAAGATTTTTAATCAATTAATTTTTAATCTCACGTGCTTTATGGATAGAGGGACAGATGGACATGCTTGCTAATTTTTGTCTACCTAAATCGAAAGACATAAGTTTTGCGGACATTTGGTTTCAGCAGGTCGTATGTAATACATCATATATACTTGATACAATCGTTTTATGGAGAAACATAATTGACGAACAAGTATTTTAATAATTTAGTCTTGACACCTCGTTAATGTAGTCTGATGCCATTCAATTTTTTTCTCCGCCTCTATAAAAAAACACTCATAAATGTAGACTTATGTATATTATATCACATGTCACACTTGTCCACTCACATAAGTAGATTCATCAATAACATGGGCTTTATCATATGCAAAATTGTTTGGCTCCTTGTTGAGTTTGGTTTTCCATTTTTCTGATGGTTACTATTCGAGTGTTTCGTAGCAGATTTGTGAATAATATCTTGACAAGCAATTTCTAGACAAGGGAGTCTGAGAAGAAATAAACTTTTGTAATTTTTATTGTTGTTTAAGTAACAACTCCAGCTCTGTTTATTCCGATTAATAAAAATGGATTGCTGATAAATGTGCAAAACCTATTACTCAAATTTTGAAAGTAATGCTGATACCACTCGCAAATCTCAAAGAATTTTCAGTTGGGAAACGGCTTCTAATGTGTTAGTCATTAGGTCGGTTATGTGCGTTAAAGTGCCGGTTGGTCTCTTAAGAACACTGATATTGTAAACGTGAGGGTAACCGAAACCCGCATACATTAATTCGGCATCGTTCTTAATAACTTTTACGAATCACTACGTAATGAATTTTGACAAACGACCTTCATACGTACAAAATTCTAAATTCTCAAATTGGTCAGGAGTTGAATCGAGCCGATCTTAAAAAAATTCGGCAGTTTATTTAATAGGTAATGCTAGAAAATTAAGTCAATATCAATTTTTCTTAAGAAGTCATCTTTTCCGATGAAGAGCAATTTGAACTTAATGGCTTCGTGAATACACAAGATTGTCGAATTCGGGGCTCAGAAGATTTTATTAAGCGGCGCGATTAACAGAGTTACATTGAGTTTGAACGGAAATTGTTACATAGAAAATATAACGAAGTACTGGTATTCTCAACAAAACGGCGCTACATTTCGTACTGCGCACAAAATAATTCATTTATTGCAGCAACGGTTCCCAAAAAAATGTTCTTAAGAATTTCTAATGTCAAATGGGTAGCAAAATCATGCGATTCAACGTTGTGCGATTTTTTTTTTTTTTTTTTGAGTTGTGGAAAATCTCGGGTTTATGTGAAAAACAAGAAAAGTTGTTGAGCTGAAATCTAAAATCCAACTCGTCACAGACACTTCTTCGTGAAAAATTCACCGAAAATTTCATGAAAAAAGTAATGACTTGTCATCAGAGCCGTAGGATATTTCTCGGATATTTTAGTCCATAATTGATTGTCTTCTTTCCAATCCAATAAAAGAACAATAACTATCTCCAAAAAAAGTCAATTTTTACTAAGACACTCTTTGTTTGTTCGTTGGTTACAACAGTAGTCTGCCAAATTCTTTGGAAATTTCGCAATAAATTTGGGCAATATCAAAGCAGACCACTACAACATTTGGCTTATTTTCGACTCTTGATTGTGTAAGTTACAAGCCAGTTTTCTGCTCGGTATACGACATCGGTAGGCACCCAAACTAGAGAGAGCATATATAACTTTGAGCCACACGCTCAGGAAACCCTATCACGAAATCTGTCACGCAACACTATAGTGGAATCGGCAAGGATCCCGAAGACGAGGACGACCTTGAACCACTTGCCGAAGGACTATCTTGATTGAAACTGGCAAATCTTTTAACGAACTTAGGTACTTAGCTTCAGACCGAAATAACTGGAGATTCTTTGTGAATATCCTAGGTTCTGATGGAAAACGGCAAAGTTATTATTATAAAGGCATCCAATGTGTACTTATATTTATTTTAGTTTTGGTGTGAGAGATATTTTTAATCCCATATGTAGTACACAGTTCGTGACTCAAGTATACAAGAGCTTAATTCTTTGTCAGCATCACTAACTAGAGTTATTTCTTTTCGAAGTTCTCGAATGGGTCGTTGCCCAAAAGAAAGATAGATGTTTGGTTGCATTCAAGGCACATGCACTGGATTTTGTATTGTATGAATCTCTCCTCCTTGGCCTTTAGTTTATAGCAAAACGTTTACAAAATAACAGACATAAAGTGTCTTGTTGAGTTTAATTATTTTTCCAAGAACACCATTATTTGCAAGAGCTTCCCATATCTTGTTTTGCATGTTAGGGTCATAATCTCCTTAAAAATTATTGTATGTTAAGCACAAATTTTGAGATGTATTTGTTGCACTAATCGATAAAAAGACGCCAGCTATTTATTTAGTCGATGATAAGAGAATATATGTATGAAACTGGCCTGTTGTCTTCTCGTTGTCCCTCTAGTGGTTGGATATTGCGGTTTTAAAGAATTTTAGTGTATGATATACATCAGTCGGGTGAGGGCGATTTTAATCCATTTACGATTTATCTTATCAAATAAATAAAATTTTCTTGAAACAATCGTTAGAAAATTGCCTCGCTAGTTATCAATGGCAGTGGTAACTATTCGTGATCTAGAAGTTAGTTGTGTAACAAGATGTCTTAAAAAGGTAAAAAACTAAAAAGATTTTATTTTGAAAATCAACTAACGAATTCAAGCTTCAATAAATTTTTGTTATAAATATACGTTTCTGTGTGTTTTAATTCGTGGGTTTTGTTAAATAATATAAGATTAACTTATTTTATTTAACTCTTCGTCACACACACTTTACAATTAATTGTGATTTTAAAACATAATAAATACATTTTTTTTTTGATTTGGTCAATGGCTGCGGAGGTGGAATTTAACAAAAATAATATTAAAAAAACAATGCCAAATGAAAACTTTTTTCTTAACTTAAAATGATTAATATATTTTTTGGTCATAATAACAAAAGAAGAATTGTAGAAATAATACAAAAAATATGTACTGAAAATGAAATTTGTTGAGGTTTCAAATTTCTGTAAAAAAAAACCCCTTCATACACATATTTCTATAGTTGAAAGAGAAAAAAAAAGCAAAATGAATTGCAATAAAAAAAAGACTAATGATGCTCATTGGAGCCTGACCCCAATTGTAATTGTATTAATCAGTTGTAACAAGGGTAATGATGGACATGACTTGTAAACGAGTTTTTTTTTACTACATATTACATATTATCATTACACAAAATATATAATTTAGTTTTTTTTTCATCATAAGATTAATTGACAATATTAAGTTGTTTAGTAAAATATGACGAGCAATTGTATTGTTAATGGCTTTCAATTAATTAACTCCACATAAATTTTTTTTAATTATCTTAAAAAACGATGTAAAAATCGTTGTATAACAATTTTAATATTTTAATGCCTAATTTTTGTAGTACGCTTTAATTACATATTGTTCTTTATAAGATATTGAACAGTTGAACACTAAATCAAATATTTTAACTTTTAGCACCACATTCTTTAAAAAAAACTTTAAAAAAAGCCGAAGAGAGTGCCCTGAAAAAAATGAACGTAACTATTCCATTTATTAACTTAATTGGCATCCTACCGATAAGAGTATTTCTGTCGATCATAAATGACCGGTAAGGCACTCTCTTCGGCTTTAAAAAAAGCCGAAGAGAGTGCCCTGAAAAAAAATGAACGTAACTATTCCATTTATTAACTTAATTGGCATCCTACCGATAAGAGTATTTCTGTCGATCATAAATGGCCGGTAAGGTTAATTGGCCGGTAATAAGTGTTAACCAATTAACTAATACGATGATAACATTTATCTTGAAGCATAATAAAGGGTGATTAAATTTTAAGGTCCGATGTTGATTTTGAATAAAACACAAATTATTTGAGAAATTATTGTAATTTCTTTTTATTATGAAAATATTGGTATGGTTGAATTATGTATGGAACAAAATATCGACCAAATAGCCGCCGCTACCTCGGCGGCACACCCCCATCAGATGGTCCAAATTTTCAATGACAATGTTGATGTTCAATTGTTGCGCACGATGATAAGTCAAGGTTGACTGCTCTTTTGCTACACTTTCGCGAAAACCATCAATGTTTTCCGTTCAACGAACTAAGAAAGCATTCACAGATGTTTTCACATTTCGTGCAGACCTGTTTTGCTGAAATTTAAATATTTTTCACAATCCTCCCGATTGTAGACGAATTTGAAGGATTACGTTGACCAAAAGAATCACGAAGTGCATTTCGATTTGAACGCCCATATTTATAATAAGCCTGAATAACTTTAACGCGTTGCTCGATTGTATATCTTTTAATGGTTCAAATTGAGTTAGTCTGAAATTGAGAAATATCAAATGAATTGGAGAAAAAAACTTGACGTTTAGATGTGATTCACATTCCATTCAACATCGGCCCTTAAAATTTAACCACCCTTTATTAGAGTCTCCAAATACTCATGTAATAAGACATATTTTTGTTATAAAAGGGATGGTTATGTTACTTTAAATAAAAATAAGGATGTATAATATATTGAATCCTAATGTGTACAGAAACTCTTGAAACAATTTATTCTGGAAATCATTGCTGCAATAAATGGATTGTTATCATCCAGATCCATGTCATCTAGTTAAGAACACAACAATTTTATTATCTCGTTTCATTAAGAAATGCCGTTTACATTTAATCCTATTTCGTCCTCATCTTCAAAAAAATTACACCGCAACATGCATTTTTCCATATGGGTGCATTTTAAGGTGATCAACTCGGTTTTAAAACCGGTGGAAAAACCGGTTTTTTACTCTATTAGCTGGCGGTTTTTTCCAAATGTTAATTTTTCAAATGTCGAATACACCAGTTTCTTTACTCACAAAAGCCGGTTTTTCCTATTTTTAGTTTTATGTTAATTTATCTTTATAACCAAACGTGCCATACTATATTTATTACTCAAAAAATTGCGAAAAATCAAAAAATTTATTAAATTCTCTTCCATAATATTGTAAGAAATTTATTTGTTGTTTCAAAAACACATGTAAAATAAGAAAAATAATAAGGATTAAAGATTATTTGTTTTAAATGGAGAGCAGGTATTTTATACGTTGTTGCGCTTATAATTTGCTGTGATAATCAGCTGTACAGTTAAGTTTTTTGACCAAATTATTGTAATTTGCAATAATTTTTGATCTCATTTACAAATTTCATAAAATCTAGGGATTTGTTATTAAAAGGTAAATTTGACTACAGTGAGCAGTTACAAAGTTTTTTGTTTAATATGGTACTACCAGAGCAAAACCGATTACTTTAAACAAATTATTTAGTTCTTAAAAATTTTTACAAAACAAAATACAATTTTTGATAACTTATTTACTGTTTTGTGTACAAATATTAAAAAACTAAAACTTAAAATAGAAAAAATTAAAAAGGTCGAAGTAGAAAAAAAATATAAATCACAATTTAGTTGCCATATTTTGTTTCATGTGGAGAAACAATGGCATTTTTAGATTTATAAACCTAATCTTAAAAGTTAAAGGTAATTGAAGCATAAACTTAACTTTTCGGTCACTTCTAGGTAAAAAGTGGCTGTCCTTTAACATCTTTATTTTAAATAACGGCATTTTAAAATAATGCCATTGAATTGGTTTCAACTTAAAATGAAATTAAACCATAAAACAAACTAATTTATACCTATATATGTATCTCTGCTATGGGTATAAGAAATAATTATATTTTGTGTATTCGACCGGTTAACCGGTTTTCTCTAAATTTTAAAAAAAGCAACCGGTTTTTTTTTTTAATTCTAAATTTCAAACTATTTGAAAACCGGTTTCTTAAAAATGGCGAATAATCGATCACCCTAGTGCATTTGCTGCTTATGGCCTTCATGAGAATTTTGATATTTTTGTGATGGATGGAAATACGCTTCAAGGGAGAAAATAAAGTTTAAGAAAAATTGACTTTAAATTCACTTTACTCTATTACCCATCAAGCAAATTGGCGGCACTTTCCATCGTCTACTGATTTGAATTCCTGATTAAGCTGAATTTTGTGCACATGAAGGTAAAAAATTCACTGCGCAGTGCTTCGTTTGCAAAAGCAAATTTTTCAAAAGTCCTACCGATTATGTGAAGCACAGGAGTCTAGCTATCGAAAACCGAGACAGGTTCTTACAATTTTTTTGGAGACTCTTTAAAAAGTTGTCAGATAAGAAGCACTTTCTAGACCATAGATTTGCAAAAATGTTTTGCAGTCGTATTAGTAAGAGAATTTTGAAGTACAGTGAAACTAAAAAGTAAGCCCACAGACTTTAATTGAAATTAAGTTACAAAACGTTGTCTTGGTTGTAAAAAATTTATAATATTGCAGTTCACTCAGAGTTTCCTATTATTTCAATTTAGGCCCAAGAGTGAGCATAAAGATTTTCCTTAAAACATTAGAAAATGTTTTGGGTATAAAAAATTAATAATAATATAGTAAACGCAAAATATACTATTTTTTACTTTTTAAAATATAAAAATTTTTGATAAGTTTTACTGTTTTAAATTTAAAAATTTTTCTTTTAAAAAACAAAATATTTTCCTTATTCTATAATAATTTTATTATAAAATCTTACGCAGTGTATGGAAAAAAATATCAACACAGTCGCTAAGCATGTGAACTCGTCGCTGTCGACTAAATTAAAAAGCATAAATATAGAAAAGGTGGGGCTTACAAACAATTAGTAAACAATTGATCCTTTGGGTCGCCGCCTGTAGGTGTAGAATAGTCGCAGGACGTACTTCATGCCTCCCTTTCAAATTTAGTTCAATTTACAAGCAATTGTTTGGTGAAATGGGCACCTATGTTCTTGATAAAAAATTATTCGAAGCTTGTAATAGGTCACAGCATAACTTTGCAAATTCTTGTAATAAATTTTCACAATTGTAACGTGATGTTCTTTTTTAAATAGCTTTAATTTTAATAATCTGCATAAACATTTGTGGCAGCTGCCAAGTTTTAGAGTTGCCACTTCAACAAAAAAAAACATGGCACTAAAGTTAAAAACAGCATTGTTACTGAGAAACCGTTTTCGTACCATACTCTTTACTATAGTCAAAAACTTTACTATGATTTAAGTATGTTAAACCAAATGAGAATTAGAACAAGTTATTTGAAAACCGTCTAACTAACTTCGCAATAAGAAATTGTTTGTGTGTGTAACTAAGAAAATTTCTGAAAAATAAACTCTTATGTATCACACTATAAATCAGGTCATTACTAAAACACTTCTAAGTAAGTCAGGCGATATTTAGCTGTCATTAGATAATATGTAACTTAGTAATGAAAAGTCCTTACCTTGTTTTTACTAAGGCACTTACTGTTTTTATCACTTAATATGGACCAAAAATATTATAACGAACGCGTAAAAAGCAATGTTAACAAACATACACAGACGGACTAACATCAATTACTCGACTCACACCATTTATGCTAGTATGTTCTGTTAAAACGTTTCTTAGTGCAAAATTAATAATATTAAATAGAAAAAGAATAAAATAAGAAAATATCTACTAAAAACCACTTACTGTCGTTAACATTCACTTGCTACCGCTTAAGTGATATAAATAGTGTAAGAGCAATAAGTCACTTTTTTGTATCAAATTTCAGAAAAAGTGACTCTTTTTAATGCCAATAAATGTTTGTAGAAGAAAAATATTATTTTTCTCTTTTATAACTAGTATTTTTTTTTACGCTTTTCAAATGATTGATTGTATGTTGTTGTTTTGCAAACGAAGTACGAGTATCAGATTCATTTATGAATGAAACATGATTTAAAGATTGCACTCACGTTTTGGTATAGTTGGCAAATGTGTATTTAAGTTTTTCTGTTTTTTGGTTGTGTGCAAATATTTCCTTTTACTGTTTTTCGTTTTTCTTTCACCAGCCAACTACTTTTCTTCTATGTACATATGTACATTGTACATATAAACATACATATAAAGACAAACATTTTTCACAAATTAAATGAAAACACCTGATGTTTGTGCAGCGCGATATTTGTACAGTAGAAACTGTGTAACGAAACATAGAAACTTTTTATAGTTTGTACAGGGTGATACTGAATGATATATATTTATTAATGAAATAGTTTTAGTTTTTCTTTTATTTTTGTTTTTAATACAATATTGAGTTTTATCAATGTTAATAATGAATAATTATATTTCAAGGGCAAATGCGAATTGTTATCATTACAAATCAAGGCACATTTATTCATTAGGTAGTCTTGTTTCGTCAGCTGATTATTTTTTTTTCACTTATTTTAAATTTCAGCTGTCAAAATCTATAAACAAAAAATATTTTTCTCTCCTCTCTCATTTATTTCAAATGTCAAACTTCATATATAAAAAAATGTAAATAAATAAACTCTCTCCGAACTGCAATTACCTGATGAATTAATATGGCTTGATTACAGATACAGAAGTTCCTTGTAGCACACTTTAAGCAAGCTGTGGTGCAATGGTCAAGTTTTTAATATGAATGATGCTTTATGGTTAAGATTGATTTATTCATTTTCTTTTGAAAAATTTTTTTTACCGCATAAAGTTTTTTTAAGCGAATTTTTTTGGAAAAAAGTTTACTCATTTAGAAAACTTTATTCTAATAATCAAAGCTGTCGTAAAAATTATTATAATGCATGCTTGCAAAAATTTTTCTTTGGCTTTATTAAGCTCTACTTTAAAATGACAACATACATTTCTTAATGCAAAGGGTTCTACGATCATATTTTTTTGTGTAAAATATTTTTTTTTTTTGATTACAGAATGTGTGGAAATAATTAACATTTTGAAATCCATTTACTTTAGCCCCATGGGGTTACCTTTTACATTGACTATGGCCATTAAAGGGTTAAAAAAATAATTGCAACTTCTCAAACATTGTATTCTATGTTAAAGAGAATTTTCTTTTTAGAAATTAATTAAATCTTAAAATTATTGTGTTTAATTAACTGAACGCACTTAGGATCATTTCAGCTTACAACCGGCCAATTGAAGTAATTTTGTATATCAAGTAATGATATTGGCATATGTGACCGCCTAAAGCCAAAAGCAATACGGGAAAATATTTTGGAAGCTGCTCTAGTGTCTTGGGCATGCAAATATTTCGGTTGCATACCATAGACATTCCATCAAGATTCGGCATCGCCTCATAAAGCTCGTGTGAACCAAGAATTGCTAATAAAACTGTTCATATATCATTTTGCTCGCACAATGGCTTTCGAATACACTAGATTAAAACCTATAGGACTATTTCATCTGGGCCAGGTGATCAGTAAAAATATGAATGTGAAAAAGAAAGTCATTGTACAGAAATCGTTGACTTTAAAAGCCTAATAGAAATTAAAAATATTCTACTAATACAGGGTAAGGGTCTTTTGAGAGATGTTGTACAAAAATTTGTCAAATAAGTCCTCAATGTACTCAAAATATTTTTTATAAATACGGAAGTTAGGTGGTTAAACGTAAAAGTAGTAATTTTATTGGTAAATTTTATTGTTAAATTGTATTGTCATCATTAACCCAAGAGAGAATATAACGCAATCTGAAATTTTCGCTGTCTGAGAGGTATGAAGGACACTGATTGACAAGAATAATAATGAAAATATTGGTATCGAAGGTAAGACGGTCCTTTTGTTATTTAGCACATACACTACCTCGTCTAAATAAGCTGGTGAATGCAGGAATTAATTAACAAAGATTTATTAACTAGTTTAGGTTCCTTCGCATAGGCGCTACTATGGTAGCAAGCAGGTAGATGTGCTAACCAGGTTGGTCTGCTTTGGATAACTCCAGCGCAAATGCAATTGCAATCCCATTGGGGACTATCAAAAGCAAGATTTTAGAATACTTTCTTGGAAAAGTGGAGAGCAGGTGGCGTAAGCTGGAAACATGTAGAGTGGCACTCTTTTTATACCAGGCGCACATCACAACTAACGGGTCGAGGTCAGAAAAACATTTCAAGGTAACTGCCGATATTAAGTCGATAAAAGCCACCCCTTAAAACGATCCTTGTCGCAGCTGTATGGACTTGAAGAAGAATTATTAGGTTTCGCACTTGCTTTGCAAATGTCTTGCCGAGGCTACAAAGAGACACATAATTCTGGGCAAACATATAAAGGATAGCTTTTTTTAGATAAACATACGTGCGGAAAATGTATATCAAATATTTATTTTTTTTGTATCAGGGATACCACGCCATCTTTTTTAAATACTTTTTTATATATACGCAATTCTGGTAATTACGAATACAGCAGACATATGACAAGGGAAACCCGTCAAACTGTACTAAGAAGATTCTTTCACAGATATGAGGCCACAATCACTTTTTTAATTTTTTTCTAACAAACTTTGTCGTGGTAATAACGGTAACAATAAACAAAGAAACAGCTAGCTTGGTTAAAACGTGTTCAAGTTATGCTCTTACATTAATGATTTTTATATAAAGGGTCCGCCAAATAACTTTTTTTTTTTGAAAATGCTATAAAAAAGTATAGCTTCGGCTGTGTGGCACGTAGCGCCGTCCTGTTGAAACCAAATGTTGCCAATATCCTCCTCTTCAATTTTTGTGAACAAAAATTCGTGCAACATGGCCCGGTAACGATCGCCATTGACTGTAACGGCCACTCCTTGCTCATTTTCGAAGAACAATGGCCCCACAAAACAGTGACTCGTTTTGGGTGTATCGGTTTTCAATGTATGCGTGCGAGTTTTCTGTACCCCAAATGCGACAATTTTGCTTGTTTACATACCCGCCAAGATCAAAATGAGCTTCATCTGAAAAGATGATTTTTTTTTTGGCAAAATCGGCCAAAGTAATGTCGCAATATTTCCCAGCGTTGTTTAAGCGTATACACAACCGCATTTGTTCAGCGGAAGGATAAAACTAATTACCTGTCAAATCAGACATGAGCTTAGTGTTACCATTCAAGAAATAAGCACTAGTTGAAAAAAACAACATTAGATGGCGGACCCTTTATATATAAGGAAATATAAAAAAATAATTAATCTTATTCCTTACTTAAATAGAAAATTATTATTAAGATAGCAGTAATAGAAAATATATAAAATTCTTTAAAATTGTAAAAGGACCTCCCTGCGGTTTTAATGGGAGAGTTCCGAATTGCATAATAAAATATAATGTAATATTTTAATATTTTTAAATAATCTATACATTTTACCGTACGCATTCAATATTTCGAGCTGTGCTGCTCTTTTCTATAGGGGTTTTAATTTTTATAGATCTATGTTAGCGATCATTTCTAAATATATAATATATTGCCGACATGAGAATGCCACCAGTGTTAACACAATACACTGCAGATTTAAAAAAAAGATTTGTTACTTTATATGTTAGTGTAATATTAAATATTATTTTCTCCAAGACTTCATTACAAAATCCTTATGAAACAGGCATAAGGGAAGTATGTTAAAAATTTCTTACAAATTTGACACTTATATCGATACCTTTCGTCTACAATAATGTGCTACTAGAGAGCACATTGAGGTGGTACATTTTGTTAAGAGGACTTATTAAAGAGGAGCAGTGATCAATGTAATTGTTAAAATTCTAAAGTCCTTGCCATAATTTTTGGATAACCAAATCAGTAATTATTAGCGTAAAAGACATACTAATAACTTTTACTTTTGATATTGCCGTTATTGCTTATGTCAAGGTCTTCAATTTGTTTTTATCATTCTTGCAGAATAATATATATATATTTATTCCCGTTATTCCAGTGTGGAGCATCGGGCCATTGGTTTCATAAATCGTTCATTCAGGATGAGCAACTGATAATGATACCGCATCCAAGTCTGGTGTCGGGGCTGCCAATTTAGCCTCCAGACAGGCATTATGCCATGGGACTTATCCCATGCAGATGACTAGGTTATTCCGCCTATTTTCGGTCGGCATTTCTTCGTTAGCAAAAACAGGGGCCACCAAGTTCGCAAAGGAACAGTGGGTGAGGTTGCCATTTAAAGTGGAGAAGCTATACGTATGCATATACGCTATACACTCCCATGTGTGATTAATGATGTCCTTAAAATAGTTACTGAATTTTTAATTTTAATAAACCCTATTGAAAAAAAAACTATTCGAATTTTTACCCTCAAAATCACTTCACAACTTTTGTAAGTTCATACAATCAACGCGTTATATAGGTAACTGAAATCAAGTACTTTGTTAATGCTATGAAAATAAATACTTATTTAAGTATTTGTAAGCGAGCGTTGTGTATACTTATCTTCCATAACATCGCCAAGTTTAAATAATGGGTTGAGATGGCGAATTGTAAGTGCTGAAGATCAGTATTTTTAATAAGAGTTTTTGCTGGGTTCGTTTTTTCGTTTAAACTTTATTAAAAATCTCAAAAAGAAATTTTTTATAGAAAATAAGTACTTACATATACTTATATAGAGATTTAAGAACATGTCACGACATGAAATTTACTGGAAATTTTTGTCCATATTTTTTTTTTTTTGCTCATATTTTGTTAAGAAAAACACGTTGTTACCCTTACTTTTTGGATATACTGTACATTTACACATATTTGTTGAAAATAAATTCCACTAGGTTTGATTTTGCATCTACCAAATACAAGACTTTGCATGAGTAAGAACATTAAAACAATAGAAATGAGATGTCCATTGTTCGCAAGCAAAACTTTCTTTGTGTTTGCCTTGTAACAACAATTTTTTTTTAGTTTGATTTAGAAAAACCAACCATGTTTTTCACGTTTAGTTTTTAAAGAAAAACATTTAAAAGAATGCGAGTGTAAGTGGAAAAAAAATTGTACTTTTCAATTAGAATGAAACATACATAAGTACTTTGGAACTAAATAGAAACTATTATTAGGATTAATATTTAAAGAAATCTTTTGTTCCCCTAATTATAAATTTTTTAGCTTGACACGAAAAAATATTTAAACATCGTTATTGCTCAGTAAAAATAATAAAAAGGCCCAAACAAAGTGTGTGGAACTGTAAATTGAAACAGAGCGTTGATATTTATCTTAAAATAAATGGTATAGCGTTCAGAGTAGTATGCCGATCAAATTCTTTAATAGTAGTAAGCAGATGATAAATTTTGCTGGGAACTGATAATTTGAAAAAAAAAAAAAACATTTAGAAAATACGGTGTTTGGAATCAACACATCCCTACAAACATATTTTCATAAAATCGGTTATCTTTAAGTGGATTCAACTACTATCCGTTTTATATGTATTTTTATTAGACCAATTAATTGTTTTTCTATTATCACTTGCCCAAAAGAATCAAGTGAAAGTAGTAATTTTGTGTTATTGATTGAAGAGCAAGTTTTTCTTTTAGCATTTCTATTATTGTGTATTAATCCAAAAATGCTGTGTTGTACACTTAAAATTTGACAATGTTCACAAATACTCGAAAATGTTGAATTTATTTAAGTCTCGATAAAAATGGCAATGAAATAGGACTTTCCTTGACTTTTTCCGTAACTGTCGCTTAATGACTAGAAACAACGTTCAGTGTCGTATCTGACAAATAAAATCTTTTATGTCGCAAAGCTACCAAAAGTAATGAGCCATTTTACAATGACGCAACAGGGTTGTAGCATTCTAATTATACATACTTTTAATGTCTACATATAACCCAGCATTTACATATGAAAGTAATTTCATGAAATTCGCAATACACTCACACTTCTTCACTACACACTCATATTAATTTTACTTTTCAATCAGATTTCAACGATTTTTCCAAGAAAGTAAATTTTTGACGTTTTCATGAAAGTAAAGTGACAAATGGTAAACACTGTTGCCTACTACAAAATTTTTAATCAAACTATAATTTTATTAAAACAAATAACAAATATCAAGACACTAATCCCACAAAAAACAAATATATAATAAAAACAAGTAAGAGTGCTATATTCGGCCGTGCCGAATCTTATATACCCTTCACAACGTGTAGTCATGCAATAACAGTAGTTTGTATCACCATTCATCTTATATGAAATACGTACATACATATATAAAAACATCCCATTGTAAAATTATAAATTTACCTACTTATGTATGTATGTTAAAAAAAAAAATTTAAAAAAAAAATTTAAAAAAAAACTTAAAAAAAACTTTAAAAAAATATAATTAATATAAAAAATAAATATAAAACAAAAAAAAATAATAATCAAAATATAAATAACATATAAAATAAAAAATAAAACAAATAAAAATTAGAAAAAAAATATAAAAAAAAAAAAAAAATTTTTTGGCTCAGCTGGGATTCGATGCCATGTTTACTCTAACCAGTATAAATGTTTGTATATATGTATGTATGTATGTATGTATTTATGTATGTTGTTGTTGTTGTTGTTGTAATGTTGTTTTTGTGAAAGAAAAATCGAGGTGGTCGTGGTTTTTTGCTCATATCTCAGTTGTTTATGTACCGATTTTTCTGATTTTTAATACCGATCTACTCCCGGGTCCAAGCGATGTCGGGGGGCTTCAAAAAGTTGGTTTCAACATACACACGGACAGACGGTCAGACGGACAGAGCTTAATCGACTCCCCTGTTCATAAGCTTTCAGAAAATTTATACTTTATGGGATTGGAAATGAAAATTGTAGAAATTTCACACGGAATGACACACCTATATACCTTTTTTCACTGTGTGAAGGGTATAAAAACTCGTATCCTGATGATGCTACACAAAGAAGTAGCGAAATATTGATCAAATAATATAAAATAAAACAAAAAGATTTTTTATTATTAAAAAGACCTTAAGCTTAAAAAACTATTATAATATAATATTTATTCTTCAAATATACTGTTTATATACTGTATATTATATACATCAAGAATAATATTAATGTAATTTTTAAACAATAATTGTATTAAAAATTAACAAAAATTATTTTTTTCTACTATTGCCTTTTAAATTTGTGTATGAAATATTCTTGGTAACTCTTAAGGTAGTAAAAAACATGGAAACAAATTAAGCTCATCAACGTACAATGTGTAGTAATTATTGTGACTCTACGCTTCGACGACATTTTCAAAATGAAATTTTACTTTCCTGTGTAAACGCACAAGAAATTTACATGAAAGTGGTCTTTTTTATAGAATTTTTTTATTTATAATACGTATACGGCAATTTCGTGAAATCATTTTCATGGTAAATGCAGGGTAAATTATTAACTTTCACTTGCTGACGTTCAATACGAACCCTTTTCGCTATGCAAAGTCACTAAGTTGGAGTTATTGTGTCAACTAAATTGTTTATAATCATGAAGACGCTGCAAAATAGTTTCCAAAGTTTCAACGTTCAGTAATATTCGCATGCACTAATTCGATATTGACATTAAAATAGCTTCCTTTTGCATGGCCAGAGTGTGTTAGCAATTCAACCCGCTTCCTTGAATTTTAATCTACATGTGAAATCATTTGCAATTGTATTAAAAAAAATAAATAAATAAAAAAACTCTTGAAAGTGTAATTTAAATAACTACAAGTATCCACTGCATTTGTTTGTCTGCTATAATTTTTTTATTTTTTATTTTTTTCTTGTATGAGTATTTGATAAACAAAAGCTTTATTACCAAATAAACCGACAACTGATAGACAATTTAAATAGCAACTAGACAATGATGATACTCTGATGGTCAGTGGTCTTTTGTTTTGTCATACATCACCTGCTACAACAAACAATAAATACCATATAACCAAACTCATACATGTTGCCAAAATGTACAGATGATTTAATTTTATGACAAAAGCCCCTAAAAATATTTCGTATAATCCATTACTAGTGGATGTGAGTGCAACAAGAAGAACGCTGTAGGCCTTAACATGTTAAAAATGCAATGAAATAGAAAACTATTTCATGTTCAATAAGTAGCACACATTCTACTATTATATTTAGCACTTCAATACTAGACCCATGCACTAGTTAGAATGCCACATTGCAACAGTAGAACATAGAATTGAAAACAGTTGCATTCAAATGCTTCTACATAGTTGATAGAAATATAATAGTGATGATGACGATGAGATGGTGCTGGATAACATGCATCTGTTGCCAGAGTTTAAGTGGTATATGTTAACATTTACTTGCAGACATATAATTTTATACCAGAAATTGTATCAGTAACTTGTAAAATTATTTTTTGATTAAAAGCTCATGAGAAATAATTGCAAATATTACAAAATCGCTTTATGGCTTATATTTATAAAACCGTAAAATAGTTTGGGTATTCATAAAAACTATTTTAGGTTTATTGAAGGCTTATTTGACAAAATTCTGTACAACATCTGTCAACTAAGCCTTTAATTAACCTAAAATCTTTGTTATAACTTAAACAGTACATACTTATTTATTTTTTTTCTGCTAATCACATGCCTTTTAACACTGCTTTCGTATCCCTATACATACATACACATTTACGTACGTAAATTATCTCATGTGCTATAATTTATTTTTAAAGTATTTTAGACATTTTGTTTCTCTCGTCTGTACATTTGTACATTTTTGCCGTAGAGTTTAATTAATTAGTGTATCTATTCAACTTTTCAATGTATGAAAAGTGCTTCCACTTGTTTCGACTGCAGTCATGTTTTAACTATACTTTTTCTAGTTTTTTTTGAATTTTTTTAAACAAATCAAGAAACAACCTTAATAAAAGTACAAACTATTGATATATTCTTAATACTCTAATTGAGTTTTATTTTAATTAAATCTAATAATTATTACTTCTTTAACAAGTAAGAGCACTATATTCGGCTGTGCCGAATCTTTTATACCCACCACCAATTTTGTGTACATTTAAAGCACAATATTTATTATTTTGTTAATCATTATGGAATAATCTCTTTATAATAAAATATGTATCACTTTCTTTGTAGAGGGTGGTTAAATTTTAAGGGCCCAAGTTGAAGGTGAACTACACCTAGTCTTTAAGTTTGTTTTCTGCATTTTACTTGACATTTCTCAATCTCAAACTTACTCATTTTGATCCGTGGAAAGATACGCAAATGAGCAACGCTTTAAAGTTATTCAGGTTTTTTATAAAAATGGGCGTTCAAATCAAAATGCATTTTGTGCACTTCGTAATTCTTTTGATCAACATAATCGTTCAAATTCGTCCACAATCGGGAGAATTGTAAAAGATATTTAAATTTCTGCAAAACAGGTCTGTATAAAATGTTAGAAAATCTGTGAATGCCTTCTTAGTTCGTTGAATGGGAACTATTGCTGTTTTTTGCGATAGTGTGGCAAAAGAGCAGTCAACCTCGACTCATCATCATGCCCAATAATTGAGCATCAACATTGTCATTGAAAATTTCGACCATCAGATAGAGGAGTGGCGCCAAGGATGGGGGGGCCATTTGGCCGATATTTTGTTAAATACATAATTGAACCATACAAATATTATCATTATAAAAAGAAATAATAATATCTTAAATAATTTGTGTTTTATTTAAATACAACATCGGTCCTTAAATGAAATAAAATTCAATGAAAGTGTGTTAAAGTAGCTGTGTCAATAAAGTTTCTACTAATAAATACAACTTAAATATTTCAATATAGCCCTTTATTTTCCCAAAAACTTTGTCAATAGAGAAATTACATGAATTTAAGGTAAGCCGTTGTATGGGAGGTAGGCGTTAAAGTGGCCGTGTCACCTAAACTTTTTGACACAACAATAATATTGATTAGAAGGATATACACAGCAAATTTGATCATCATACCTCTAATTCTGGCGGTTTTATGAGCTTTTAAATTTCATTAACGGTAGATTACGTGAAAAGTGGGCGTTATAGTAGGCGTGTCAAAGTTGTTTTGGCGAATGAGTACAACTTAGGTGTTTCAATATAGCCCTTTATTAATCCAAAATCATTATTAATAGAGAAATTAGAGGAATTTTGAGTAAAACGTTATATGGGAGGTGGGCGTAAAAGTGGGCGTGGCAACTCAATTTTCTAGCACAGTAATGACATTGCCTAGGGGGATATACGCAGCAAATTTTATCATAATACCTCTTATTTTGGTGGTTTTATGAGCTTTTAAATTTCATTAACGGTATATAACGTGAAAAGTGGGCGTTATAGTAGGCGTGTCAAAGCTATTTTTGCGAATGAGTACAACTTAGGTGTTTCAATATAGTCCTTTATTATTCCAAAATCTTTATTAATAGAGGAATTATATGAATTTTAAGTAAAACGTTATATGGGAGGTGGGCGTAAAAGTGGGCGTGGCGCCCTAATTTTCCGGCGCAGTAATGACATTGCCTAAAAGGATATACGTAGCGAATTTGATCATCATACCTCTAATTTTGGCGGTTTTATGAGCTTTTAAATTTCATTAACGGTATATAACGTGAAAAGTGGGCGTTATAGTGGGCGTGTCAAAGTTGTATTTTCGAATGGGTACAACTGAGATGTTTCAATATAGCCCTTTATTATTCCAAAATCTACATAAATTGAGAAATTATATGAATTTTGGGTAAAACGTAATATGGGAGGTGGGCGTAAAAGTGGGCGTGGCACATTGATTTTCCGTTACAAAAAAGCGTCTCACCAATAAGCAAAGTGTGCAAAATTTCAGAGTCGTACATCCAATTTTGTTGCTTTTATGACGTTTTTGTTTTTAAATATACCGAAAAATACACTGTGCGGTATAAATTTTCGTACATTTTGATCGATAACTCCTCTCCTAATGCATAGATTTAGACAATTTTCGGGGAAAAATAGTGCTTTTACTCAGGAAATATATATTCGAAGTTTCATGAGTCTACGTTAATGCGTTTGAACACAATTCCATTTTATTCGATGTTTGAAGGACACGGTTTTTTCGACCTACTCTTGCTTTTCGAGCTATAACTCTCTTCCTAATATTCCGATTTAGCCCATTTTCAATACCAAACAAACCTTGTCTATAAGAAAGATTCTGGCAAAATTTGAGCCCCCTAGCTTTTTCGGTGCGACCTCTATCGTGCTTTCAACAGACGGACAGACGGACAGACGGACAGACGGACAGACGGACAGACGGACAGACGGACAGACGGACAGACGGACAGACGGACGGACATAGCTAGATCGTCATAAAATCAAACCCTGATTCAGAATATATATACTTTATGGGGTCTAAAATGGATATTTCGATGTGTTACAAACGGAATGACAAAATGAATATACCCCCACCATTTTTTTGGTGGCGGGTATAAAAAGAAAGAACTTTGCACCGCTACATACACAATCATGTTCTAATGGATCTTCCAATATGTACTAACGTAACTGGAGACTTGATAGTGACCACATTATTGGGGTTACGTCAGCCATTAGTTCAGCTTGCATTGCTAAAACCACTTAAATAAATATGATGCACAACAATGCGTGAAAATTAAAAAAAAATTATTCAAAATAGGTGTTCCGTTAGGAAAACTTTATGTGCCGTTTATCCATTTCTATGTCGCAATAATTGTCCTACCGAGAGCACTGTTCGCAATGTGGTTGACACGTTTGAGTACGAAGAAAATATCGCCACTCGAGGCGGCCTTATATCCAGACAAAAATAACCTAACCATAAACACGGACTTGGGCTCGCTGAATAAACCTTTGAGTAAAGAGTGGGCCAAAAGTCACCATGGGAATTAAAATTTAGTAACTTTTTCGTTAATACATTTATATTTTAATTTTTTTTTTTCAGATTATAAACATGAAGAATGGAATTATTGTACTCAAAGTATTGAAAATAGTGTCACTTAAATACCACCGTTTTCAGCTTCGCAATGATTGGCTCATTTTAAAGCATTTTCCATAAAATGTATGGCTTTGGCGTTCGAATCACTGCAACAATGTTGGCCTTGAGTTCAAGAATTGACTCGAGCTTGTTCATACATACTAACTGCTTTAAATAACCCCAAATAAAATATTCGATTGCCAGTTTTAGTTTTCAAATTATTCGCTCTCCAATAATTTTATTTAAAAGTATCATTGTATCGCGGCCTGCATAGACAGGTGCTCCATCTTACTGGATCCATATCTCACATCTATTTTCTATTATAAACTGATACCGCTCACCAATTACAGTTGCAGCACTTCAATCTACATTTTCAAGGAAGAAGGCTTAAAGATATATTCAGACATAATACCACTCTTTACTGTACAACTAATGGCGTACAATTAAAGCTCATGAATGGCTCTTGGATTTTCAGAACCTCAGAACTATAGTTCTGTTTATAAACAATGCCACTCAAATGAAACCCAGTTTTATCACTCATAATCTTTTCCAATAAAGTTGATTTAATTTCTGGTCAACTGTTAAAATTAAACTGTAAAATTTAGATAAATAAAGAAAGCAAAAAAACACAATTTGCCATAAAACTAAACTGCTAATTGAGCACACGATTACTATCATTTTCAGCCATTATAGAGTAATTTTCTCTTGAAATGTTTTACAAAAAATAACACGAACAATACTCTGATAATCATAACAACTATTTAGGAAACAATTACATTATTGTAAGCAATATAAAAAATATGAATAACATGCCAATGAAAAAGGATACAGGAGTGAAAACACTAAACTCATGTTGTTATTATGTGCCTGTTCTGTGTTTCTCAAGTGTTTCTCAAAATAGCCTCAATAATAAATTTTTTATATATGTAAAATTAATGTATGAATTAAGGTATTAATTCATTATTGTAAAGGGTGATATTTTAAGAGCTATCGGAAAGTTTGAAAAAAGAAACACATAAAATTCATAAAAATGCATGAAATCTTTATTTGAATCTATAGTACAGTCCATATGATTAAATGTTTGAAGATTATTTCATGCAAATGTTGACCGTGACTTCGCCTCAAATGGTCCATCCGCTTAGTCCAATTTTGGCATACTCTTTCCAACCATTCGGCCGGTATCTCATAAATATATGCTTCAATGTTGTCTTCCATGCGTCAATTGAAGCGGGCATGTGTGTATAGGCATGATCTTTAACATAGCTCCACAAAAAATAGTCTAAAGGTGTTAAATCGCACGATCTAGGCGACCAATTGGCCGGTCTCGAACGTGAAATAAAATGTTCACCGAATTCGCCTCTCAATAAGTCTATTGTTAAGCGTGCTGTGTGGCATGTGGCACCGTCTTCTTGAAACCACATATCATGCATGTCGAGCTCTTGCATTTTAGGCAAAAAAAAGTTGGATATCATCTCACGGTAGCGCTCACCACTTACAGTTAGGCCCATACCTAAACAAGAGCGTTGAGCGTCAAGCGTTGCAATTTTGCATGTATTTTGTTATTGTAACAAAAACAAAACACATGTAAAACTCCAACGCTTGACGCTCAACGCTCTTGTTTAGGTATGGGGGTTACGTTACGATTCGCATCATCTTTGAAGAAATACGGTCCAATGATGCCACCAGCCCATAAACCGCACCAAACTGTAACTTTTTCTGGATACATTGGTAGCTCTTGCAATGCTTCCGGCTGATCTTCACTCCAAAATCTACAGTTCTGATTATTAACGTACCCATTGGGCCAAAAATGAGCTTCGTCGCTGAACACAATTTTTCGATAAGAAGCGCGCGATGAACTTTCTTAACAGAGCACGCATTTTGATAATAAAATTCAATAATTTGCAAGCGTTGTTCGTTTCTAAGACGATTCGTCGTTAAATTATAGACCAAACTGAAGATGTTTGACAGCGAACCAAAATACGGAACGTGCGTCAGCTGTTTAAACCAGAGTTGCCAAAAAGATAATAGCTAAAAAATCAATAATAAAAAAGAATTTACTAAAGTTGATTGAAAATCTTTAATGCGACAATAACTGAATTAACAATAAATGACTAATGCAATAATTGAACTATTGCAGCGGATGCCTCCCTGCTATTGCAACCATATGTCATCACCATCCGAATCTTATAAAGGTAATAAGGACTCTGTTATCAAATCGAGATATCGAACACTAGTGATATTCTTTAATTAACCAACCTCATTTTGGAATAATTGCCGTTAAATAATGCCTACAGCAATAAGCTTAAAATTCGATAATCAAATGTGGGTTCTCTGATCTTTAAATACATACGTCAATTAAGACGTAAATACAGCCGTTTAACAAACTCACTTCTCTGTGTATAACATTGCATGGAGAAAAGTCGCTAACACATTTAAATATAAAATATTTTTGCAAAGTAAAGCGTGTCTCAGTTAGATTTTTTATTAAATCAAAAACAACATATTTTTTCAAATTTTGTAAAAAATGTTGTAAGTTTTTTATTTAACTGTAAAGAAGGCATGTTTCGGTTACGTATGAAATAAACTATTCGTCACGGCTTTGATGACAGGACATTACTATTCTCATTAAATTTTCCATGACTTTTTTTTACAGGGATGTGGCTGTATCTCACCGATGAGGCGTTGAATTTTTGATTTGAACTCAGGAATTATTTCAGTTTTATTCGTATATACAAGAGATTTCACAAAACCCTTTAGAAAAAAATCGCATGATCTTAGTGATAGTTACTTGACATCAGAATTTCTTGAAACATTTTGTTCTGAAAATCGTTGCTGCATTAAATAGATTATTATATACGCGGTGTGGCAGGTGCACACCGCATGTCGTCCAGATCCTTGCCGTCCAGTTTAGGTCACAAGAACTTCGTTATCATGTTCCTGTAACAAATGCCATTCACAGTCGTTATACCCGCCACCAAAAAAATAGTGGGGGTATATTCATTTTGTCATTCCGTTTGTAACACATCGAAATATCCATTTTAGACCCCATAAAGTATATATATTCTGAATCAGGGTTTGATTTGACGACGATCTAGCTATGTCCGTCCGTCTGTCCGTCTTTTGAAAGCACGATAGAGGTCGCACCGAAAAAGCTAGGGAGCTCAAATTTTGCCAGAATCTTTCTTATAGTCAAGGTTTGCTGCTTCATGACTTCATAAGAATTTTCTGAGCGCCAAATTCGACAGCTTTGTGTATTCACGAAGCCACTCAGATAGAAATGCGCCTTATCAGAGAAAAGGATTTTTTTTTTAATATTTAGCATTGATTTTACTTTGCTCTTTAACTTATTAAAAGAACTATCGGCGCTTTTGATGGTCTAATGGCTTCTGAGTAAGCTGAGTTTTGTACACATGAAGATGTTTGGTCAAAATTCGCTACGTAGCACTTTGTTAAATTTGAAGTTGTTAGAAACGATGCTGATTTTTTTCAGATTTTCTGTGACACTTTTTTAAAGAGACCAATTGGTACGTTGACAGCAGTTTTAATGTCTATAACCCCAGAAAAATATAAAAAAGTGATCTCTCAAATACAAATTCTTTGTATTTGAATGTGGTCCGCTGTACTAGTGTTTGAGGTTTTAGGACTTGTGTCAATCAAATTTTTGAATAACGGAGGCGCAAATTTATAATAATTACACGTTATAGAGGGATAATTGACATGTTCAGTTTTTATTCACGATGTCACACTTTCTATATTGATATTTGAATGACTTGTTTTTGCATGATCAGTGAGTGCTCTTAAGAAAAACATATGATTCTGCCTCCCCAATAATCCGGCATTACCCAGTTTTACTATGATTTTCAAACTGTTTTTTAGCGTTAAATTCTATGGTTCATTGGCATACCCGTTAAAAAAAATCACATCTCTATTGTCTTCGAAATCTCTTACAGATTTTCCTTAAATTTTGTGTATTTTTTGTGAAATAGGTTTAAAAACTTTTTATACAAATTTTTAAATAAAGAATTTAACGAACTCTTTATCAGAAGCAAGGATTGTATATAAAATGTTCTATAAGTAGCAAATTTATTGAAAACTCTTTATAAAGAATAAATTTGCCTGTGACCTACATTGGGAATTCCTGTTCTTATCGAAACAATTTCAATAGGTTTTTATTGCTTGACCATTTCCTGTTCCGATCATTACACTGACCAACCAACACGTATGAATTCTTTTTATACTTTTCTTGGTCTGTACAGTTACTTTTCTTGTGCTTTTCTATATACTTATGTTACGTGCAGATTGTTACAGTTTTTGCCAGTACTATCTCTTCTCATTTGGTAATTTGTATGCAAGTCAAATCGTAATGCTGTTCAAAAACCCACGCAGACTGCAATTGGTACTACAAAAAAAGAGCAGCAAACAAATAAACATTTACTCATGGCCATTTGTTTTTTTGTTTGTTTGTGAGTGTGAAAATGTGTGTGTAATCAGTTTTAAAAGTGTAAATGTTGTTCGCTCAATCGTTTGTTCATTCCTTGATGCATTCTTTCATCCATCTGCAACTACGTGCAGCACATTTGCAAAAAGCTCAAGTAGGTTAAAAACTATCAACATGTGGTCGAATTTTTCTTAAAATTTTTTTGTTTTTTCTTAGCGCTTCTTCCTTAACGTGTTGCTTTGCTGAACGATTACACAACAGACTTACAATCTGAGGCACACACAGACTTTTGTACAAAAAGGAAACAAGTTGATGTCTTGAATGCTCTAGCAGCTTGCATAATTTGTGTTACAAGCAGGAAATTGCTTAGATCACATCTTGAGACAACATTTTAAATTGATAAAGTTTTAAGAAAAACAGAAGAAAAAAAATCACGAGAAAAGGAATGCTCAGCCAGAAATAAGTAAATGACATTAAATTTAAATGAGAAAAACTAAAAATGGGTTTTCAATCTTATATTTGTGTTAAGTGTAAGTTCATGTGTTTGTAGCTTAAGTAATTGAAATGTCTTAAGTCTTACACTATACTTTCACAAAAGTAAATTCTAATTCTTTTAAGTGAATTAAATTTTGTATATTTGATTGGAGTCACTTATATGAAGAAATTATTTTGCAAATTCAGTGAATTGCAATAAGGAAATTAATGAGATATTAAGTTACACTTGTAAATGTAAGGAACAAATTTTATAGAAATATTAAGATATTTGCCTACAAATTGAATTTTAAAAACTGCTAGAAATTAAAAAATTTTCTATTTAAAAGTGAAAGTAACTTTGTTATATGTTTTGCTTCTAACTGATTAATATAAAATAAAATAATTTAATTTGAATTTTAATGATGGAATGTGTTATTCCAAATGAACAATTAAAAAACAATTTTATAAGTTTTAATGTGTAAAGACCTTTGCTGCAATCCAATTTATTTTGGTACGAATACCCAGTCAGGTAATTACATAATTTGGAATGGGAGGTTATAGGTGTAAGAGAATATTTAAATATAAACAGATTTATAATGCAAATAAGTGCTATTAACTTTCAATCCTTTTGTAGTAGACAAGTGACTGATATTTATTAGTTTTTTATTGCAATATTACAAAAATGAATGGTTTTCTCATCTGCACTCTTTATCGGTACCCACCAAAAAATTCCAATAGTAGAACGCTCATCTTGAATCGATTACTTCGTGCTTAGCTGCATCCACGAGCGCTTCTAGATGGTATGATTTTTATATGCGATATCCCACTTAGTAGGTCGCTTTTTGTAATGAAAAAACGGAAATTTATATCCCCTTCAAGGAACAATTTAATCATGACTTCCCCTTACGAACCGCTAAAAATAGTAGCAGCAAATAAGGGAGAAATATATAAATAAATGCTATATCTGCAGCTTAAATAAGAAGCAGTATGGAAGATATACTTTTTGCTTTCGTATACAAACAATTCAAAGCATTTCTCTTGTTACAATATGATAAGGAAATAAAGTTTAAACTGCTTACAAATTTTGAAAATTTTATGGTTGTTACAATCACAGCAGTAAAAACAAGTAAGAGCACTATATTCGGCTGTGCCGAATCTTTTATACCCACCACCAATTTTGTGTACATTTAAAGCACAATATTTATTATTTTGTTAATCGCTATAGAATAATCTCTTTATAATAAGATATGTATCACTTTCTTTGTAGAGGGTGGTTAAATTTTAAGGGCCCATGTTGAAGGTGAACTACACCTAGTCTTTAAATTTGTTTTCTGCATTTCACTTGACATTTCTCAATCTCAAACTTACTCATTTTGATCCGTGGAAAGATACGCAAATGAGCAACGCTTTAAAGTTATTCAGGTTTTTTATAAAAATGGGCGTTCAAATCAAAATGCATTTTGTGCACTTCGTAATTCTTTTGATCAACATAATCGTTCAAATTCGTCCACAATCGGGAGAATTGTAAAAAATATTTAAATTTCTGCAAAACAGGTCTGTATAAAATGTTAGAAAATCTGTGAATGCCTTCTTAGTTCCTTGAATGGGAACTATTGCTGTTTTTTGCGATAGTGTGGCAAAAGAGCATTCAACCTCGACTCATCATCATGCACAACAATTGAGCATCAACATTGTCATTGAAAATTTGGACCATCAGGTAGAGGAGTGGCGCCAAGGATGGCAGTGGGGCCATTTGGCCGATATATTGTTAAATACATAATTGAACCATACAAATATTATCATTATAAAAAGAAATAATAATATCCTAAATAATTTGTGTTTTATTTAAATACAACATCGGTCCTTAAAATTTAACCACCCTTTATAACTTCGATATGCTACAAAAATGCTTTTGTAAATGTAGTCTTTCAATGAAAGTGGGCGTTAAAGTAGGCGTGTCAATAAAGTTTCTACTAATAAATACAACTTAAATATTTCAATATAGCCCTTTATTTTCCCAAAAACTTTGTCAATAGAGAAATTACATGAATTTAAGGTAAGCCGTTGTATGGGATGTAGGCGTTAAAGTGGCCGTGTCACCTAAACTTTTTGGCACAACAATAACATTGATTAGAAGGATATACGTAGCAAATTTGATCATCATACCTCTAATTTTGGCGGTTTTATGAGGTTTTAAATTTCATTAACGGTAGATTACGTGAAAAGTGGGCGTTATAGTAGACATGTCAAAGTTGTTTTTGCGAATGAGTACAACTTAGGTGTTTCAATATAGCCCTTTATTATTCCAAAATCATTATTAATAGAGAAATTAGAGGAATTTTGAGTAAAACGTTATATGGGAGGTGGGCGTAAAAACGGGCGTGGCACATTGATTTTCCGTTACAAAAAAGCGTCTTACCAATAAGCAAAGTGTGCAAAATTTTAGAGTCGTACATTCAATTTTGTTGCTTTTATGACGTTTTTGTTTTTAAATATACCGAAAAATACACTGTGCGGTATAAATTTTCGTACATTTTGATCGATAACTCCTCTCCTAATGCATAGATTTAGTTAGTTTTCGGGGAAAAATATTGTTTTTACTCAGGAAATATATATATAAAGTTTCATGAGTCTACGTTAATGCGTTTGGACACAATTCCATTTTATTCGATGTTTGAAGGACACGGTTTTTTCGACCTACTCTTGCTTTTCGAGCTATAACTCTCTTCCTAATATTCCGATTTAGCCCATTTTCAATACCAAACAAACCTTGTCTATAAGAAAGATTCTGGCAAAATTTGAGCCCCCTAGCTTTTTCGGTGCGACCTCTATCGTGCTTTCAACAGACGGACAGACGGACGGACATAGCTAGATCGTCATAAAATCAAACCCTGATTCAGAATATATATACTTTATGGGGTCTAAAATGGATATTTCGATGTGTTACAAACGGAATGACAAAATGAATATACCCCCACCATTTTTTTGGTGGCGGGTATAAAAAGAGAAACGAGGACTCCGATACCCATGTATACTCATTTGTTTTGTATATACGTAGGGATATAAAGCAAGCGCTTCGACACTCACTTCCAATAACAGAAATTCTAAAAGATAATGTGACGAAGGCCTATTGCAGAAACTTTTATTTTAAGACCTTTTAAATTGCTTTATAACAATTAAATGTTATTTTTTTTATAATTGTATTGTATTTCTTACCTTTTGTGCTAAGCGTAGTAGCTTAGAGACAACTGAATGTTTATTTTTTTTTTATATTTATCAATTTATCTGATTTTGGTAACGGTTTCGGTTTTTTTTTGTTGTTGTTGTTGTTAAGAATACAAAAATTGAGAAATATATACGAGAATGTTCACCTTTCTTTCACTCTAAAATAAAATGAGCTAAAATCACTAAAATATCTTTAGGAAGAGGTTCAGACACTTTTCATAAGGCCTTTTAGTGAAGGTAGAGTAGAATAAGATTGAAAATCTAAAAAAGGATGTAAATTTGCCTTCAAGAAGACCTGATATAAAAATTACTGTTGTCTTTTATAGCTGGCTCACTATTTACTTTAAAACCACCACTTTAGTTACAACAAATTAAAAAAGAAAACGGGAATCATTGCACTCACTTTTATATATTCTTTTCTATTAAATGATGAATATTTTATGTTATATGAATTGAATTAATTGACTTTTAAAACTATATTAATACATTTTAATGTTTACCAACACAACCGCAATGCAGCACTGACATGAATTATTAATTAAAATTAACTAAAGATTTTAACTGCAACTTAATACTAGTAATTACAACCAGTAAGAAGTTATTTTTAACAACAATATAAAACAGTTAAAAAATATATTGCTTTGTATTTTAACTGATTTTTCATTTAAAAATACCTATACGGAATACTTTTTTTAACAAACCAAAGGCAGTTACTGTCTTAATTTTATATTTTTAAGCTTTCATTTTTTTTCAAAAATTGTTTGCTGGGATAAAAAAAAAATGCGGCAAAAACAAACAATCAAATGGCAGCACTGAAGTTATTGTCATAGCAACGGGAAGATTTAATTGAAAGCCTTTTTAAAAAATGGTGCAAGTTTTAGTGGTCAATTAAATTTAAGTTCATTCATTAATAACAAGCGGACCTAGATCACCAAACGGGTCCCAGCAAAATTGATTTAAACCCTTTTATTTGCAGAAATATTTAAAAATTTTTCGATGGTGTAACTTGATTTTTATTCCATTTTCTGTTGCATATGTCTCTGCATTTATCTGTTGCTAACTTTCTAGTTCCATTAAAATTCTAAAAACTGCAATTTCGTTATTATTTCTATTTCCTATTAGAAATGATAATTTAATGTCGCGTTAAAAAAGTTATCTATATGTTATCTCTTAAGGTACCTTCATGCAAAATCTTATCAAAATGCATTTAGTAGTTTTAAACCCATTAAGTTTATGAAGGCAGACAGACAGACAGATAGACAAAAATTGTAAAAAGTTATTGTTTTGTTTTAAAGGTCATTGACTCTTTACACCGCCATTAAAATTGTTAAAAAAATATTTCATGTACATTATTTTTTAACGGATAGTATTTGTTACTCTACTCCAATAACACATACGAAAATAATTTATTATAATTTTTTCGGTTGCCCTACTAATGATAATTGCTTATACATTTTTATACCCGCCACCAAAAAAATGGTGGGGGTATATTCATTTTGTCATTCCGTTTGTAACACATCGAAATATCCATTTTAGACCCCATAAAGTATATATATTCTAAATCGTGGTTTGATTTTATGTCGATCTAGCTATGTCCGTCCGTCTGTCCGTCTGTTGAAAGCACGATAGAGGTCGCACCGAAAAAGCTAGGGGGCTCAAATTTTGCCAGAATCTTTCTTATAGACAAGGTTTGTTTGGTATTGAAAATGGGCTAAATCGGAATATTAGGAAGAGAGTTATAGCTCGAAAAGCAAGAGTAGGTCGAAAAAACCGTGTCCTTCGAACATCGAATAAAATGGAATTGTGTCCAAACGCCTTAACGTAGACTCATGAAACTTCGAATATATATTTCAATATTTTTCCCCGAAAATTGTCTAAATCTATGCATTAGGAGAGGAGTTATCGATCAAAATGTACGAAAATTTATACCGCACAGTGTATTTTTCGGTATATTTAAAAACAAAAACGTCATAAAACCAACAAAATTGGATGTACGACCCTGAAATTTTGCACGCTTCGCTTTTTGGTGACACGCTTTCTTGTAACGGCAAATCAATGTGCCACGCCTACTTTTACGCCCACCTCCCATATAACGTTTTAACTAAAATTCATATAATTTCTCTATTAATAAAGATTTTGCAATAATAAAGGCCTATCTTGAAACACCTCCGTTGTACTCATTCGCAAAAATAATTTTGACACGCCTACTATAACGCCCACTTTTCACGTTATCTACCGTTAATGAAATTTAAAAGCTCATAAAACCGCTAAAACTAGAGGTATGATGATAAATTTTGCTAAGTCTATCCCCCTATGCAATTTAATTACTATGCCAAAAAATTAAGGTGCCACGCCCACTTTTACGCCCACCTCCCATATAACGTTTTACCTAAAATTCATATAATTTCTCTATTAATAAAGATTTTGGAATAATAAAGGACTATATTGAAACACCTAAGTTGTACTCATTAGCAAAAACAACTTTGACACGCCTACTATAACGCCCACTTTCACTTTTGAATTGTGTCCTACGCATAAACGTAGTCATGAAACTTCGAATATATATTTATCGAGTCAAAAGAATATTTTTCCCTGAAAATCGCTTAAATCTATAAATTAGGAAAAGAGTTATAGATAAAAATGTACGAAAATATATACCGCACAGTGTATATATGTAGGATTCTGAAATTTTGCAAACATAGCTTTTTGGTCAAAGTCTTCGTTATAACGGAAAATAGATGTGACACGCACACTTTTTTCCTTAAATTTTTATAAAAATATATTAGTCATATATATTAGCATTTATTCATCTTACTCTGCGCCATTTATTGTACTGTAGCTAAATATAAGATAAAGATGATAAGATAGATGACTCTACTAGCAACTACTAGATGGCATGCTAACAACTTATGCTTATGTTCTCCAGAAGTTATGCTCTACTAAAAATGGGAATTTAGAAAAATTTTGACCTAAGTAAAAAAAAATTATCTTTAAACATTATAAACAATTTATTTTCATGTACTAATGGCTAACAAATTTTAAAATTATACAAAACTTATTTCGTTTGAAAATCTTTTAAAAGCAAAATGTTATAGAAGTTTAAAAATCAAAATCTTACTAATAAATTTCCCGTTTTAGAAAAATGCAGAGAATGCATATTTTAAATCACCCTGTGGCCCTTAAAATTTAACCTTAAATTCACTTTCTTCCTCTTAAATTCGTGTAATTTCTCTATGAATAAAGATTTTGGAATACTAAAGGACTATATTGAAATATCTAAGTTATGTTTATTAGCAGAAACTTTATTGACACGCGTATTTTAACGGCCACTTTCATTGAAAGACTAAATTTTCGAAAACATTTTACTAGCATACCGAAGTTATAATGGGTGGTTTAATTTTAAGGGACTATGTTGATTTTAAATAAAATTATTATGAAATTATTATCATTTATTTTTATAATGATAATATTTGTATGCTTCAATTATGTATGGAACAAAATATCGGCCAAATGGCCCCCCAACCTAGGCGGCACACCTCGATCCGATAGTCCAAATTTTCAATGACACTGTTGATGCTCGATTGTTGGGCACGATGATGAGTCAAGGTTGCTTGCTCTTTTGCCACGTTATCGTGAAAAACAGCAATGTTTCCCATTCAACGAACTAAGATGGCATTCACAGATGTTTTCACATTTCATACAGACCTGCTTTGCAGACATTTAAATATTTTTTACAATTCTCACGATTGTGGACGAATTCGAACGATTATGTTGACCAAAAGAATCACGAAGTGCACAAAATGCATTTTGATTTGAACGCCCATTTTTATAAAAATCTTTAATATTTAAAAGCGTTGCTCGATTGCGTATCTTTCCACGGTTCAAATTGAGTTAGTCTGAGATTGAGAAATGTCAAATGAAATACAAGAAAAAAGTTGAAGTTTAGATGTGGTTCGCCTTAAACCTGTGCCCTTAAAATTTAACCACCCTCTACAAAGAAAGTGATACATATTTTATTATAAAGAGATTATTATTATTAAGAGATTATTCTAAAATTGGTGGTGGGTATAAAAGATTCGGCACAGCCGAATATAGTGCTCTTACTTGTTTTTTCTCAGATTATAATATTTACAGAGTGGATATTATTGACACTGGGTATGGAAAATAATGTCTTTTAATCAGTTTCGCAATAATGAGCACGTTCCATAACATCTTTCCAAATTTGTGGCTGCAGTCCTCGAATCTTTGCACCAATATTGGCCCTGAGTTCAAAGATTGTCTCGCGCTCGCTAACATATACTCAATCCTTCAAGTAATCCTAAAGAAAACAGTCGGATTACTCCAAAGCTGACTAAAGAGCTGGCCTTTTTATTTCCGAATTTTTGTAAAGTATTTGCTCACCAAACATTTGACTTGAAAATGCCATTTTGTTTTGCACATTTTTGAGATCGATCCTGCTGAAACCACTTTCTATTCTGTTCTCAAGAGCAGGATGTAAAATATCTTCTAGCATAAACCAATAACGCTTTCCATTTATATTTATACAACTTTCATCTTCATTCTCGAAGATGTAAGGCCCAATATTATTTTCAGATGCAATGCTTCACCTGTACTGTACACCTAATCGGCTGTATATAGGGTTGATGAACGGCTCTTGGATTTTCAAAACTCTTAAATTCACAATTCTTTATTAACAAGGCCAGTTTAAATTAATAAGGCTTTATCACTAATATTCTGATTTTTAATAAAGTTGATTTCATTTCTGTCCAACTTTGTACTTTTGGTTTGCTCATTAATTAACGTTCACAAATTGTCACAACATATAATTGATAGAGAATCAACTATTTTTTATTTGTGTGTTTATTGATACAATTTTGTGTTTCTTGTTTGTTTAAAACGTTATAATAATGTGATATATTTATTATTACTGTAAGTTACAAATGTTTTAATTTGTAAAATATTAATTATTTTGTTTTAAATACAATTTTTTCCTTATTATTCATATGTTCTACCATAAACCATCAAAATCGTAATACCCTACTAAGTCAAATTATATTTTACTTATTCTGATCACATTTTTTGTGAGATAAAAGAAAACGACGATTAAAAATGCATTTAATAGACCATAATGAGCAACAGCGAACGGAACCTCTTATAAAAATAAAAAAACATTTGTACAATACTAATTGAAAATGTTCACGTTTATATCTATTTTACAGCTTTTTCGTGAGTACCTTTTACTTTTTTCATCTATAAATGTTTAATAGGACTACAAATGAAATTTTATTTATTGTATTGCAATCGCAATTACTAGCGATACACAGCAACTCCTACTCACTTACTGTCAATAGCAGCCATTTGTTCTTTTTTTGTTTTTGCACACATACTTACAACACATTTATGAATTACGCACTTAGGCAGTTGTAATTCGTATTGCAAAACGATAAATGTGTACAATTTATTTTTTTTTATATTTTGTTCTATCTATGAATAAGAAATAAGATTTTTTTTGTACTTATTTTGAAATTATTTATTTATAAAGGTTTAATAAAATTTACACCTTATTTGTTTGATTTTTTTTTTATTAGCGAATTTATCGTCTCTAGATTGAGGAAATTAAATGAAATAGGGAAAATTGGTCAGAATATAAAATTATAAAGTGAAACTTTATGTATTCGAGAAGAAAGTAACACAATAAGCCATAAAATAATTCAATTAAATGAAATGTAGTCCAAGTCAAATTCTTGTTGATTTTTTTTTTTTTTTAATCTTTTAAGTTGGTTTGATACTTCCTATAAGCTTTTGATAGATATCTAAATTGTTGTAACACATAAAATTTAAATTTTCGTGTGGTATATTATGCTGTTAATATAAATAGAAATAGGCTTCGAATGATTTGCAGAAGGTAAGTGGGAGTGGCACCTTCATTATGAGATATATGACATTTATATTTTTAACATTTATAACCTTTTAAATTTATGGCATGGTACTAAGAGCTATTGCTGAAGCGACAAACCTTAAGAAATTAACTTTGTTCGATTTTCTCAACAGTAATTTCGAACATATTAACCGGGAATTGGCCTTTCAGGAAATTCAATAGCACTTTACTCCTCCTTCCGGTCCAAACTTTGGTGGCATTTGGGAGGCATGCGTAAAATCTGTAAAATTTCATTTAAAACGCGTACTGAAGAACTCTAATGCAACTTATGAGGAGCTGTCGACACTATTGTGCCAAATTGAGTGCTGTTTGAACTCACGTCCTCTATGTCTTAAATTCGAAGGGGATGAAGATCTATTAACTCCTGGGCATTTTTTGATTCTTCGCACAATGATGTCAATACCTGATGAGAGTTTGTTGACAGTTAACGTTAATCGACTTACTAGATGGCAGTACATGCAACGCCTTCTTCAACAATTCTGGTCTAAATGGTCTCTGCAATATTTAAGTCAGCTACAAAAAAGGCATAAATGGTTCCAGAAGTCGAAGAATCTTCAAGAAGATGACATGGTGCTAATAAAAGAGGATAACTTACCTCCAACCCAATGGCTGATGGGTAGAGTCGTTACAACACATCCTGATGGTGACGGATTAGTGCGTGTCGTGACGGTTTAAACGAAGAATGGTGCATTGAAACGTTCGATATCTACACTATGTCCACTTTTTTTGGATAATTGAAAGGTGACCCTTTCAACGTGGGCCGGAATTTTGGCGGTTATTACAGACGTATATGGGTTTATTTCCCTTTAGTATTTACTTTGTTATACTTTTTACAATTATGTTTCTTTTTGTATATTTTGATTCAATCTAGTTTTATTTGAGTTCTAAGTTTATCATGACTGAAAAATTAAATTGAATTAAATAAATTAATAAAGATTACACAGATAAACAGCAAGTGTTTTAATACAGTCCACGGATCTAAGAACCAAACAAACTTAATGATATTAAAATAAAGATCCAATCGCAAGACTGTCCTAAAAATAGCTAAAACAGCAATACTTTTCAATAATTACAAAAGTAAATCTAATTTTTAATTGTAAAGCGTTGTCGTCACGGTGTTTGGGTTTGCTTCATAAAAATTGTTTGGGCGATAATTTTTCAAAGCCAAAAAACTCTTGCGGCTCTGGTTTAGGTTTGTATGCAAGAAAGAATCTATTTATTCCTAGAATTTCACGAAAAGCGGCAGTAAAAGGATTTTGTAGACGGTACAATGCATTTTGTTTTTATAGGACTAGAGTAAATTTGTTTGTCTCAATTCTTATACAGTTTGAAATATTAGTCTATTTTATTTAATCACTCGAAAAGCGCGTTGCCCGTTAATAAATAAAAATACTTTCTGAATTTAAATTGAATATCAAGTGCAAAAAATTAAAATTATAACTTTTTTTAAAGGGCGTGGCACTGCCCACTTATCTAATCACGAAACTGTATAGCCATGACAGCTCAATATGTGTGCAAAGCTTCAGAAAAATTGGTCCAGTGCAAGTATCTAAAAATTATAACTTTTTTTATGGGCGTGGCCCTGCCCACTTTTCTAATCACTTAATTGTATAATCATGAGAGTTCAATATGTACGCAAAGTTTCAGAAAAATCGGTCAAGTGCAAGTAGCTAAAAATGATAACTAATTTTTTATGGGCGTGGCCCGGCCCACTTTTGGGCACCCATAAACACTCCCTGAAATGTGTACAACAACTTGCCAAGGCTTGAGTCCGATCGGTTTTACAGTTTCGGAGTCTATAATTGTGTGAGCTTACACCAGACAGTTTTGTGAAGCTAGACAGTTTTGTTTGAAAATTTGAACAAAAATAAGCGATCACTTAAACTAACTATTTAGATGAGCTCTAATTCATATCACCGAAACGAGCGAGTTTATAACAATGAAATGTTTTATGTAGTAATTTAATTGATTTACAGACCGTATGGCATGTGGTGGTGCCCAGTTGCAGCCGCAGATCATCCTTACCAATATTCTTTAGAGGAAGAAAAAGAACTGTTATCATGTAGCGATACCGAAGACCAGTAATAGTGACTGACACACTTATGATGAATCTAGTAAAAAATGCGCACTTTTTTCATACTGCCATTTGAGCGATTTTTAAAGAATTAGTGCTTTTAGCATCAATTCTTTAGTTACTCTGTGTATAGTTTTTAGAGTAAAATCAATGTTTCCATCATAATTTGTGTAAAATTTTAAACAAATTTACACCATTTCCTCGTGTAGTGTTCCTTTTTAAGCAACCCCAAACTTTTAGCTTTCACTTGGCAACAATTTATCGTTTATTTCTGGGCAAGAATAATATAATATTAACAGACATTTTCGAATTTCCATTTAAAGATTTATTTAATACTCTTAACTGAATTTTATATGTATGTGTACGCGAGTATAAACACACACACACGCATGCTTAAATTTACGTTTCAATTTTAACTCCAGTGGACTTTATGCGTTCCATTTAATATTCATACTCATACGAATGAATATTTATTATTAATTTTCATTATAACAATTACAAATCCCTAAAGTTGTATATAAACTGTGTTATTATGATTGTTTCTGTTGTTGTATTAGCAATATTATAGAAAGTTGGCAGTAAAAACAAACAAAAACAAGCAACAGCGTTATATTCGGCTGTACTGCATCTTATCTACCCTTCATACAGCTTGAACCATCATGTAATGGAATATGTTTTCAGAGAATACAATTATTTCCCACTGTAACATAAGTCGATAATCTGAACTTTTAATTGCCATTTTGTTGATATCTTTGTCGGTAATTGACCCATTAGGCTAGGAGCTGCAAGATCTGAATTTTTTTGGATCAAAAACTAAGGCAACCGTATTTTTTTCGCTCATATACGCTCGCAATGCACTCACATAACTGCTTTTTTATAGCAAAATTCTCGAACACATATCCGATACATTGATACCATATAAATGCGGGATTCAAAAAGTTGATTTCAACATACAGACATATAGACTTGGCTAAATTAATTCCGCTATCTAAAGGGTGATTCAACAAAGATGTTAATTGTACGTCGAGTTTTTTGGCCAACTTAATTTGAAATTTTTTTGTGTTTAATAAATTTAACCATAGAGAGGTACACAATTGATCAGCGCGTTAAGGTTGTTGAAGTCGTTTGGGAAAATGGGCGTTCATACCAAAATTTATTTCAAGCATTTCGTAATTTTTTTGGTAAACATCGGGAGAATTGTGTGCAAATTTCATTAAACCTGGTCTGTAGGATATATTAAAACACCAGTGCATGCTCGCCCAGTTCGTTGCTGTTCACGATTGAATAGCAGAAAGGCCGTCAACCTCGTCGTTGTGGTCAATAATTGAACATCTCACGAACATCACTGATGCAAATTTTAAATAAAGATTTGAATTTACACGCTTACAAGGTTCAACTGACTCAACAGGTGAAGCCTACTGACCATCTCAAGCGTCGTCAATACGCCGAATTGTTGGTTGAACAGACAGAAGTGAACTTTAGAGTGGACACGTTAAAATGCACAATTGCCGCATTTGACCTAATGAGAATCCATATTAAAAAGCCGATGCAGCCATAACGAGTAACTGATTGGTGCGGTTTATGAGCTGGCTGCGTTATCGGGCCGTACTTCTTCGAAAATAAGGTTGGCCAATTAGTTACCGTGAATGGTGTTCGCTAGCGCGAAATGAAAACGGACTTCTTGTGACAAGAAATGGACATGGACGATGCGTCGTTACAACATGATGGTCTCACTTGCCACGAAATAATAGCTCTTGTACGAGAGAATTTTAATAGTCTTCTTATTTCAGGTCGTGGCGATGTTAACTGGCCCTCACGATCATATAATTTGACACCGTTGGACTTCCATCTTTGTGGATATTTAAAAGAAAAGGTGTGCGCTAATATGTTCAGAATAGTTGAAGAGCAAACTTGGCAAATTATCGACACTGAACCACAATTATGTCACGAAATTAGTGAAAATATGGACGATAGGACGAAGCGGCGGCGAGCATTTGGCCGATTTTTTATTTTGCACATATGTATTTGTCATAGATCCTTCTATCATAATAAAAAATATATAAAGATAACTCTACTTTTTGTTTTATTCTCAAGTAGCATCGTGCATAAGAATTCAGAATAAATATACCTTATAGATATTAAATAAATATTGTAGAAGCTATAAACGAAATGACAAACTTGTATATACCCTTTTACACTCACATGTAAAGGGTATAACAAAATGTGAAAATTACAATAAAGGTAGATGGTGTCGGGTCAAATATCAATAATATTTTATTTTATTAGTAATTGTTACACACTCATACCTAGTGTGTAAAATATGTAAGTATGTAAGTATATTTAAATAGTACATTTTAACATTTGTATGCTTTTATAAATAAATGTGTATGAATGTATGTATGTATGTATTTTATTTTATTAATATTCTATAGCACAATATGCCCATATGCAATGTAAAAAAAAAACTTTGAAATCAGCCACATTATTCTACTGTTGATAATAAAAATAAAACATATATGTATATACACACATATGCATAATTCATATATATGTATAGTACAACCTTGTCTCCCTTTTTTCTTTGTTGGTTTTTCCCCTGTTTCAAATTGTATTTTTGCAACATAATAATACAATTTTCATATCTAATGATAGAGGTTGTTATTGTTAATGTTCCCTGCTTTTTTGCTTTCTTTTTTGCAAAATATATTAAATTAAAAATGAACAATATTCAAAGGATTATTTTTTTCAAGTAAAATAATTTTCGATAAGGGTAAATTGTTCGCTGACTTAAAGCTCAACAACACAACTCAACTAATTTAAAGGGTGGGAAAATATTTAAAACCTTGAGGAAATTTTCTAAAGATTTCGCGTATAAATAAAATCAAAATTTTCTGTAGCGAAAATTGTACTAAAATTAAAAATTTAATACAAATAAATTTAAGATTCACCTCTGCTGGTTTTTTTTATGGATTTTCCCTAATTATTTAAGAAATTTTTAAGAACTTTCTATTACATTTTTTTTTATAAAATATGTCTAATTTAAAATACGAAATAGTTCAATTTTAAGTGAATATGTATTTAATTTTTTTTAGTTAATGCTAAAGCATACGCAGAAAAAAACATGGTTCCGATATGATCTCTATAACAATATTTTGTTACCGCAAACAAGTTATTTTTGTATTTTTAAAATATATTTCACCAAAAACTCCTAGTGTTATTTAATGCTACGACATTATTAATATATTTTTGTTTTTATTAATATTAAATTTAGTTTGACAAACGTTGGCTATTGTAAATAAAACAAGAAATTATCCGAAAATTATCTTAATATTTTTTATTATTTTAGAAGGATCTGTGACAATTATGTCTGAAACAACATAAACATCAATGTCGTTAATGTGCCGAATTATCTTATCCATTAGCTCTTGAATTATTCTTGGCTTATTGACTTTTATTTATTTAACTTTTCTTTTAAATATCCATAAAGAAAGAAGTCCCATATTGTCAATTCATATGATCGTGGAGACCAACTAACATCGTCACGATATAAGATAAGACAGCTATTGAATTTCTGATGCAAAATAGTAATCGATTTGTTGGCTGTGTCGCAGCTGGTACTATCCTGTTGGGACCACATATCGTCCAGGTCCCTATCATCCGTTCATCTGTTATCATCTCGCAATAGCGAACACCATTCATGGCAACTAATTGGAATACCTCATTTTCGAAGAAGTATGCATACAGTTACTCTTTAGGAATGTATTGGCTTTTTACAATCACTAATAGATCCTTATTTGGCCAAATGCGGCAGTTATTCTTTTTTACGAATCCACTTAGGTGAAAGTGTGCGCATCGCTGAAGATGATTTTCCTTATAAAGTTCACTTCTGTTCAACCAACAATTTGGGGTATTGACGATGCTGGAAATTGTCAGTAGGCTTCACCTTTTGAGTCAATTGAACCTTGTAAGCGTGAAAATTCAAATCTTTATTTAAAAATCGCATCAGCAATGTTCGTGAGATGTTCAATTGTTGCACTTGGTTGGATTTTTCAAATACCGAAAGATAGAAATGTCAAATTAAGTTGGACAAAAAAATAGACGTTAAGTTATGACTCACAATTACCATTATGCATTGTGTGTGAACCATCCTTTAAATATCAAAATCCTATAATGTCCTCAGTGTTTTCCTAAATTTTTTAAAACAAAAGTGTGTATTTAAGCTTTAAGACAACCATCAAGTGAAAGAGCTTAAAAAGCAAAAAATTTCAAGATGGTGTCCTAAATAAAAAAGCCTAAATCATATGGTCAAATAAAGTACATAGTTACAAAATTAATTACTTCAACCTTTACAACATTGCCGTCAAATGAGTGGGCTTGACCAGCAGAATATAGTAAATTACAAACAAATTCAAAATAAAAAACGGTAAGGCCATATATAGAATTCATCGCAGAATACAGTCTATCTCTATGTTTTATATGCATAATTTCTTATGCTTTAGGCATTTGTTTGTTGAAGAGTGTTGCCATATTTTCATTTAAATTTCATATATTTGCAAACGAAAAAAATATGTTTTTGTTGTAACATAACGAAAGATATGAACAAAAGAAAATTATATAATAAAATTAAGTTAAATTAAGCGGGCCAAATTGACTCAAAAACTCCCGAATACTCAGAGTATACATATATAAGTAAATTGTATGGTCCAAATAAATAATACTTAGAGATACACACGAGCGGAGAAATAAGCAAAAAATTATTGCCAACTGGATTGCCAACTCACCGATCTGATTCTCAATACAACAAATGAGACATAAATTGCTTATTCTTTCATTTCGTCTGCGTAGTTATCTCTCTGTGCACCAAAGATCTAAACATACAAACATTCACTTTTATTATATTAAAGTTGGATAATATAAATTGTTATTTCATAATAATACTTTTTGCAATGCAATAGGTAGTACAGAAGCCATTTGTTTGCTTAATGTAGTACCAGATTTTCTACTTGGTTTCTCTCACAATCGATGAAAGTTATAAAACTGGTTGAAAGAACTGGGAAATTTGAAAAGTTCCAAAAGGTAAAACAACAAAGGCTAAAAGTTTGAACGTCATGTTTTTTTGGTACATTAAGCACTACAAATTTTGTACTTTGTACAATTAATTCTATGACATTAATAAATTTAGACAACATAAAAATATTAAAGCATTTTCAATACCTTTCACACACTTAATTCTTCGCAGAAACGTCTCAACAATACAATCAATCATTAGATTAATATTTTTATAAGCAAAAACAAAAAATAAAAAAAATTGATGGAACGAAAAAGGACAACAAATATTTGAAGGCTATAACACTATCAAATACACACAAAACAATAACAAACCAGTGTCAACCAAAATTAACACACATGGTCGTTCAGGAGCAAACAATCATACAAAGTGAATAAATAAATATTCGCACAAAAGCAGATATTCCAATTTTGAACTGTCAAATGTTTAACACTCTACACCATCATACAAATAGCAAGTGATAAGCAATGACAGAATGACTATAAAAAACACGACACGTGATATAAAAACTGTTATAAAGGGATAAAGAATTTTGTATATGTTCATACTAAAGAACTGTGCAGAATGTTTTAAATGTCATGTATTTTATTTCATACTACTTCCAATCACAATATTTCAGTGTGAATATAAATAAGAAAACATTATTCTCACTAAAATCAATCATAAAAGTTTTTCTTTGCAGCTTTGTTAGCGCCTGTGTTTTTAAACCAGATAGAATATCAAAACAAAACGCAACAATTTAATTAAGAAGCGGTAAATTATAGCAAAATCAAAAAGTAAAAAAAGAGTACATACCAAATATGTTAAAAATATTAAGCGGTAGTGGTACTAAACAATTACATTTAGGGCAGTTTACAGAAACAACAATCTTTGACGAAACTGATCTCACTTGATTATTTAACACTTTATACATATGACAAGATCGAAGAGCTTCTAAATGAGCCTTGAGCCTTAGCTATGTGCTGTAAATACTTCTTTAACATAAAACCTATTCACATTACCAGCTTAAATCTTTTGAAAATTAAACATTTTGTTCAAACATAATAAAAACAGATTACAGATTTATTTTTAAACAGCTTAATTAACATTATAATTTATTTTAGTTGTAGTAGTTTAAGTTACTGTAGTTTTATTTGTATTATTTTATTTCGCTGGTTGTTCGAACATGATGTGAGTTACTATGTGCAGCATACTTTTAGGAACTTGTATTATTCCTGCATATTACTTAACACTAACATTACGTCTTAATTTAAATGTACTAGTGTGTACATACGAGAACTTTGTCAAATGTTACCAAACACCACTATGTTACTATAAATAGCCGAACAACATTGCTAACATGATCAGTACTACAGTAGAGCTTGTAAAGTGCGCATCAAAGTGAGTTTGATAATAAAAGTGTGTAACAATAAGTGAAATAAGTAAAGTGCTGTAAAACAATATCTGAGTGTGTTTAAGTAAATAAAGAGCTCTTAATTTTATAACTAATTTCAACTGTTTTTGATTGCAATAAAAGAACTCAAAGTTTATTTAAAGGAAATAGCCAACGTTTAAAAAAGGTATAAACGTAACACTATTTAAAAAATTATTTCAATTTGCACTACCTCTAATCTTGTGTTTTAATTCTTAGCAACACATAACCGATTTATTTATTGACAGCTTAAGTTCGTTTAATAGTCGTCAGTACTACTTATTAGTCGATGGACTTAGTTCTTTAAATTTTAAATAGCTTTTCTTTAACAATGTTGCTTATGTCCTGTGATGTTAACCATATAGTAATTTCCGTATTGTACGGTAATTTAGACCTCCAGGCAGGTAATCTCTATATTTCTACTGTAAATTTTTAAGTGTAAGACGATTTAAAAAAAATACGACTGGGAAGGAGCAAATGGACTGTATAGTAAGCCGCTCGCAAAATAACGCTTTCCACTAGTTATAAAATAAACAACTTACTTCCCTTATGGTTGGCGGAATATAATCTAACAGGTATATGTTAGCTTTAATTGAAGTTACAGATGCAACCACTCAAAATATTTAAAACAAAATTGTACAGTTCTTTGAAAAACACTCGATAGACTACAAAACAAATATGACTTGCCTAGCTGCTATTATTTAAAATTTTAAATTTATCAATGCAAAGATAAAAGGCTAAAACGCATATTATTTCATACAATCGAAATTATTTGGCATTCAAAAACGTTTCTATAGACAGTTTAAATATTAAATTCAATGACAAACATTTTCTATATTTTAATCAAAATTATTAAAACAAAACAGGTTAATATCACTGCTCATATCAACCAATATAAGAACGCAAAACTGAATCCGATGTCTCGAATACCTCGCTTTCAAAAAAAAGTGCCTATTAAAAACTAAGGCCTTAACTTATACTCAAGGAACTTCTTATAAGTACTTTCTGATATATGCCTATGCACTGCTACAATGTCTTTACAAAGAACAAAAGCGGCTTAGACAAGACAATCTTCTTCTGCAAAACTAATCAACACTAAAAAAAATTCAGTTGACCAAACAAAACGTTTATTGACCAAAATCCAGTGCAACACAGTTCAAAAAGGAATTGAAATCTATACGAACAAATAAACAAACAACTGAAACACACACTCCAATTCCTATCAATGAATGTAGATGGGGAAAAAACATAAAACAATCTTTAACTAATTCTCGTTCATAGCTCAGTTTATGGTGTGAAGGATGAGTGACACATTTTGTGAATTCTTAACGCGCATTTACCCAATACATTTGCTACATTCAATAACCAAACGTACATATAAACAAAAAGTTATTGAAAAAGAAAAAAAATGATACCTTTATGCACTCCCCCCAAATACAAACAGAAATACAGTTATTGAACGGCAAATACTTTAAAACAGCAATAGTCATGTTGGCAAGTAACTAGTACATATCCCTACAACTTCGTCTGAACCAACAAATACATCATGAAAATGACCAGCTGTTAAGCCATGTATAGCAGTGTGTCCGTGAACAGGTTAGTTAGTATGTAAGTGGTGGCAAAAGAAATATGCATGTGTAGTTTCATTTGGCTGTTGAACATGACAGGTTTGGCATTAGCAGGACACGTGTGATGTGACAATCTCACTTTGGCACATCTTTCTGTCGTTCTCGCCCTTTCTCTTTTACACCTACAACATAGATGCACACACATCAAACAGAATACAATTATTTAATTTCAGCACCCAATTACAACATGGGTTAATTTGTCGCATTTTAAGCTCTTAAATCTCAAAGTGAAATTTAATGTCTAAATTTTATTCTGCTAACAGTTTAACATGTTTGTGATTTACACTTACACACACACACACATATACAGTTAAAATACATAAAAAGAATTAAACGCAAACACACAAACGAACTTCACGTACAATTGTTATAATTACACATAGTGAATTCAATATTGACAACGACATTTGACAATGTTGAACAGTGGTAATAGCGCTTTACTTAAGTTTTTAATTTATAGAATATAGCCAATAAATTATCTACATATGTAAGATGATTTCCAAAAAAAAATTATTAAGTGAATATTAGTTTTATAGAAAATGTCTTCAACATATTGTTGCATAAATAATTGGTTCATTTAGATTTTAATCTCTTAGTTAAATTTACACTTTAATTCCTATTTATATTTGTGCAATTTACGTAAGACTTGTTTAGATTTTATTATATAATTTTGGTAACATTGAAATTATTCACAGTTCACACTTTGGAGCGTTTTAATTTAAACCATTTTCCAAATTTACATTGTTTGCAGTAGACATTCGTAAGTGAATATTAAATTTAATTTAATAATAAGAAATATTAAATAAACTTTTTTAACATTTGCAGATTTTAAATACATATAATTTTATAACGTGTAATAAATTCCAAAAGTGCTGATTACTATTTGCAATTAAAAGAACCCCAGTTTATTTCAGAAAAATAAATGAAATGTTTTGGAAAGGTATAAACGTAACAATATCATTAAGTTCTGACAAAAATTAATTATTGCCATTAAATAATAGTTTAAATAAGTTCTGTAAAATTGTTTTGTATTTTTCTTTGTTTGATTCTATTCATTCGCCAGTTCATGTTTTGTTCAAGAAACGAAAAATGTATAGCAATAAAAAATACCACTTACTATGAAACACTTGTACCACTATACTGCCGTGCTTTTTACTAAGCATCAAAATTTACTTACAGCCTTTTTTTAAATTCCTTAAACACAAAGTACACAGAAAAACAAAATAACACTTTTTTTTTGTTGCATAAAGTTTTTCTATTGTTATTTACTAATTTGGATGCGCTAATTTCATATCTGCCCTCAGATTTTTTGTAGCAGATCTAGTTAGTGAGGTACCGTCTTAAATTTACATAAGTAGTCGATAATTCATATCAATAGCGGTGTAACTTAACTAGTTTCTTTTTAAATTTCAGTATGTCTTCCTCAATAAGGACGTGTTTAAGTAATTCTAATTGTTTTTGTGTTCTTTGTGGAGAGTATATGTTCCAAAAATTTCGTTTAAATGTGTCGAACTTCGTGAAAAAGGCATGCTTGGAGTACTTTGGGTTTTGTTGCCTTGGATACCAAATTTGGTATGTAAAACATGTATTGAATCTTTGCGACTATGGGCAAACAAAAAAATACCCACTTTTAAGTACAAATCTCCTATGATTTGGCGTGAATCATCCAACCATCATAACGACTGTTATTTCTGTGTAACGAAAATCATAGGAATAAACCATAAAAATTGCTCTAAGTGGATATATCCAAACTAAAAATCTGCCATAAGACTAGTCTTGAGTATTAGTGACACATCAACACCACAGCACCCATGTACATCTTCGCAAAATTCAGACCAGTGCAGCGGACAAACCGAAAACAACGATATGGTAGCGACAGTAATTTTGATTGCTACGGTAGTCCCCATAAGGGATGTCAGCCATATGACATCTGTCGAGAAATGTGCATGGGAAGAGTTTGTTTGGGTAGTGGGTAATTTTTTTTGGCAATAGGAAGTTTGACGGCTACATTCAGCACGTTGAACAGTTGCTGATACACTTGCATTTAAACCACTGGAAGTGTATTAAGCTTCACTACCTTCACAGCTATCTATACTATTTTTCTGAAAATCTCGGCGACCTAAGCGAGGAACAAGGATAACGCTTTCACCAGGATATTCGCACTATGGAGGAGAGGTATTAGGGGCACTGGAATGAACATATGATGGCTGATTATTGTTGGAGCATTCAAAATAGTACTCATATAACATCTCACTCTAGAAAATCCCAAAAAAGGAAATTTTATTCAGAATAAATATATTTAAAGAATATTTTTAACTTAAACTATGTGCATTTTCAATGAAAAATCCTGTCACTCCATAACTCCAAAACTAGAGCTGCTACATAAAAACGGCATATATTTTTGAAATCAGCGTGGAAAAACTATTCAGATTCATGTAAAAAGTCTCATGCAACAGACATGCTGTTTACCAGTGTTATTTTAAATATTGATATTATTACGAAGTAAGGGCAGTGTTCAAAGTTTAATATAAATTAAAAACATATCCTAACCATTTCCCTCTAATATTAATTTTTACACATTTTTAGTAAAGGGTGTTTACTTTAGCATGAAAGAACTGAAAATCGTAAAAACAGTACATTTTAATCAAAAGATGATTTTTTCAAAGATCACTAAATAGAGTTTACATTTGAAAACGTTTTGGGGCATGTGACATTCTGAAAGTTTAATTTGGGGCCACTTTTCCCAGTATTGCTGACAGTATTTTAGGAAAAATACAATCAGTAGTGACCCATAAGGCTACAATTATTGTTGGTTTGTAAGCATAAAACATAAACTCCGCACAGAAATAATTAGGAGTCAAGTCGCACGAACATGAATGCCAATTGACATGATCATTAATCACAGTCAACTTATCGCCAAATTTTGATTTTAATAAATAAATAGTTGCGGTCGCTGTATGACAAGAAACGTCAAAAAAAAATTGCTGATTATGGTGTTCTAACGATCTTCACTGACTCCATTTTTTAAGAAATTGGGTACAATAGACACACCAGCATGCAAACCGCACCTCGATGCATTGAAATCTGTAGGGATTGTTGTGGATTGGACTCTCTTTATGTGATGCCATTTAGCTCGTACCAGTTATAGCATGACATTTAACCTTTTGGTAAGTCTTATTGAGCTTAAAAATACATCCTATATATAATAACAGAGGATGCACGAGGAAAACACAATATAAAATCATCCATATCGATGCCTTACTTCCTCAATCTCGTATCTTAAAAAATAAAATTTTTCAGGAGAGACAAAAAAAAAATGGTTCATCTTTTTAAGTATACTTCGGTGTTTGGTTTAAATGCAATTGTTAAGGAATTGATTGTATTTATGTATATTAGAAGTAATAATAAACTAATCTTTTTTAGTTAAAGCATAAAACAATCGTTTGATATGAAAAAGTCAAAACCGTATTTTTTAAGATACGAGGTTGAGGAAGTAAGGCATCGATATGGTATTTATTTTAATTAAATTTAAAATTTATATTTTTAAGTAATTTTTTTACAGAAATTAACGATGCATTCTCCAAAAAAAAATAAAAAGTTTATCAAAATTCACTCTTCTGTCTATCAACGGGTTAAACAATTTGGAAGAACACAGATCATTCTTTCGAGTTACTTTTTTTTTACCAAATATGAACAATAATTTTTCAACATGAAATATTTAACAAACTCTATAACTTTGCCGTTCTCTGGTTCGTATTGATCTACCAAATATTAATTTATACAGGATGCATTTTAAACCGGAAAACCTTGCGCGGGACAAAGAATGATGGAATATTACAAAATGTTACACCAGAAAGTAATTATTTCGACAAAGAAAATATTTTTGTGATATTATTTTCAAATCTAACTTGGCAGGTTAATTCTCGTTCTATGAAAGGAAAGGCTTAAATGTATCTTCCTTTGACTATACAAAAAAATTCATTTCACAAAACCATAATTGACTCCCTAATTAACATATTTTTTACCAAGTAATTCTAAACAGATTATTGATATATGCTATTAATTTTGTAAAAGCAAAAAAGTTTTTCTATGATTAGAAGGGAAAAATTTCTTTAATTAAAATAACTGATCTTGAGCTACTAAAAACATTCTTAGATGTATGACCACCCAAGATTTTCCTTAATGAAACTCATGTGATTTGCCGCGTTGATTTAAATTTTTTATAATTAATTAAAGTATCAGTTATTATAAGAGACGTAAAGGTTTTTAGCAGAAATTTTGTGGAATATCGTTAAATTTTTGAAATTAATCCTTTATTATTTAAGCCCTAATCCATTATTATTTTAATGCGCAACCTCCAGCCCATTGCTCTTAAGTCACGGTTTTCCTGCTTTGAATCGTTTTCTTACAGTTTCTAATTTCTTTACCAACAATAGTCATTTAGATGAATCTGTAGAAAAGTTTTTATTTGATAAGTATAATATTAATGCATTTTTCCATTAATTCTCGAATTACTAAAATTACTTTTTTTAGAATTAGAATTCACTTTATATAAAAACAACTACTATAAAGTTCAAATATTTTAAAACACTTTCTTGGCAAACAAAAGTTTTTACTTGAACACTGTACAAGTTTATTTGTATACAAAACTGTAACATTAAATATACACTTTCATGCAAAACTACAAGAACACCTACATTTTTTGCAAATTTTAAAAATAAAATAAGGATATTTTTAATCTGCGGCCATTTTAAATTTATAAAAACTAAAGACATTTTACAAAGATATAATATATCTAAGACAAATCTGTCTTCACAATTTACAAGATATACAGCAAAAAACAGAGACATGTGCTAATTTCTCTTAGATTTAATAGCAAATTTTTCCAAAAAAAAACTATATCTAAGCTCTTGATACTTTATGTGAGCCCGCAGTGTCATTACTACACAAACAGAAGGACGGACATAAATAATAAACTCTTGTATCTTTACCCACTGGTTTTGTATGGGGGGTTCTTATTAAAATATATGATTTTTTTTTTTTGTGAGGGGCGGGTAGTATAATTTATTCGCCCTTAGCAAACACCAACACACCCCTTTCCCCGTGCGTGCGACCCTTCACCCCTTAGGTAAGTTGGTTGGTTCAACAAGTAGCTGTTGTGCAGCTTACTTGGGTCTATTATCCCTTTGTGATACCTGAATACAATAGAATAAATAGAATAAGCAAAAAAAAAAGAAGGGTGACCAGTCCAAAGTCTCTGGCGGGAATCGAAAACGCAACCCGCAACCCCCAGACTAGCAGACCAGCACACTACTGACTAGTCCACCGGAGCACCCTATTTACATTTTACACATTTAAAACCTTCAAATACTAAATAATAAAAAAACTAAATCAATTGTACTTATAATAATTTTATGCAGTGTAAAAATGTATGAGAAAATTTAAGAAAGTGTAAATGTAGGTGTGTGTCACTATACATAGATAACAATCGATATGAGTAGACATTTACTGTCAGACTCTTTTAAGGTTGATAGTTCAAACGGAATATGACAACCACAAAACCAACCGTAACACCAACATACATTGATCCTACTTTGGCCAATTGTCCTTAACTTTTTAAAATGAGCTAATTTGACACATGTAATGGTGCCGAACATGAATGTCATATAACGCTTCATATATACACGTACACACAAAGGTCCTTATTAGAAAGTATATGTGAAAACATATTAACAGACTATACACATGTGTATAACTACATACACATGAATGTATATGTGAATATTAAACACGTAAGACTTGCAAATGTTTTTAGTATTTGCAAAAAAATATGTATTTGAAAAATATTTATAATGAAATTACCAGACATTCCAGAAAATTATGTTTAATATTGGCACTCACCTGTAAGAAGAAAGAAAGAAAAAAGTAATTCCGATTAATGAAATTTAATTGAATTTAAATAACATATTTAGATACTTGAATAAAATAAACAAATACAAAATATGCAAGAGATTAGTTATAAACAATTATTAATGCATATGAAGTGTGCCAGAAAATAGAAAATTACTAGGACTTACGCTTTGGATTGTAGTAAGTTTTTAGAAAATATATGGAAATTATGTTACGAACTACTTTAAGTTCCCAAAAATTTATTTTCAAAGATATTTTAATTTATTTCAAATTAAAAATGTAAAAAAATTTGTTTGTTTTAATTTTCCTAATGGATACAACAATATTGTCATCATCTCTTTATCATCTATAACATCTAGTTGTTAATTCTGTTTATGTTCATCTTTGAAACAACAAAGTGAACATAAATAAATCACAAAGAGAATGTTATCAGCCTTAATGTATGCTAAGGTAAAAAGAAAATTAATAACAAGTCCTCTATTTTTTTTTTCTTGTAAAAAAAAAAATTTATTTAAAATTTCTCTAAATTCGTGAGACATCAGGACAAAGGCCTGATATCTAGTAAATATTAAAAAAAAAAAAAAAGTTTAAGCATTCAATTCATTTGTATTACACCCTGTACCGCATATGTAAAATATAAACATAAAATGTACATTATATTTGTATTTCAAAAGCGACAATAAAAATTTTAAAATCAAGAATTTACTTAATATTTTTAAGTATTTAGATATTTTATGGAAGTATTGCAATGAAACAATTTTTCTCAAATTTATATTTGTATGAGCCTTGACCTGGTATGCACATTTCTGGTTTATTATGAGTATTTACGTTAATAATGGGTGACTCGTTGTGAGGTTTTAATTATAATTATAATGTTAAACATTTAAACACATTTGAAAGTGAATTTAAAATATTTATTTCTACTTAAAACAACAATTTATGAATTTTTTTTTTAAAACATGGCTACACAGAAAAAAATAAATATGAACTTCAATTACGAAATTAATATTAGTAATTAAAAAATTGTTTAATTTTGCTCCAATCATCAAAATGATACTATTAATTAAATAAAAATTAATAGTTTTAATTGAACAAATGTTGAGACAAATATCAATTCAAACAGTATTAAAAAATTAATTTAAATTTCCATTTTTTTCCAAAATGATTTTAATTAATTTAATCATGTCTATAATTGAAATTTGGTAATTACATAATAAAATTATTTATCTATTATATCAATAACAAAAATTATTTAACCTGTTTAGAAAAAAAATTAAAAAAAAAATTAATTTTTTTTTGATATTTATATATTTTTAGTAAACATATATGGTACATATGAATCTATGTTTTTAATTACATTTCGTTATTTATATAAAAATAATTTAGCATAAGAAGTAGGGTTCCATAAGTAGACACACTATACCATATCGAAAGCCGGAGATCCAAAAATAACTGGTAGCATCAACAACCTAGATATAAAGGAATATTAACCGGTAAAAAGGCTTGATCAGACAGAGCGAAGAAATTCAACAAACTTACCTACTAAAATGAGAATTCTGAGGAATATAAGGGGATACAATAATTATTGGATTTGGGCACATCTGCAATGAAACTGAAACCATTTATTATATTTAATACTGAACATATTTTTATATATTTTCTCTTACCAGAACTTTTTCTTGCATATTGTCTACTACTTTTTTTTTATTCTGCTCATTGAATAATAATTATATTAAATTAATTCTAAGAAATTAAATTTTCAAAAAATTTAATTTTAAATAATATTTTTTATTTTTTATTTATTTTATTTAACTGACAGAAATCTCTTTGTTTTTTGAAAATATTTAATATCAATTAAAAAAATTAATTCAGTTGATGAAAAATATAATTGGAATTTTTAAACAAATCAAAAAGTCAATTAATTAAACAAATTTAAGGGATATTTTTTTCTGTGTATGACTACATCTGAGATTGTCCAATCGGAAGGCCTTATTTTATGCGACTCGTTCGACTGAAATCGAGCGATTAACACGAGTAATATTGAATGCCAAAACGATAATCAGCTGGTTGACCGTAGCAAATCGTGAAATTAAATACTCACCAAAATGATCTTCATCACTAAACAAAATCTGCATAAAAATAACAAATTAGTTTTATAAGAGTCATGGTAAATCTGTCAAAAAAAGCCTACTGAAAATCTAACCTCACGATAAATCACCCAATAAAAAATTATTAATGGGTCATTAAGTTAAGGTGTAAATATTTATGAATATATTAAAGTCCAATTTCAGGAAATCATTTTTGTGAGGCCCAAAGAAAACCATTAGGTTAGGTTAGGTTTAAAAAGAGGGGAATTTTAAGCCCAAACGCGTTAAAAGTTTACACGTCTGTCCAATTGGCATGTTATTCGCTTCAAGGGAATGAAAAATTCCTCTACATAACCATAGTCCCAAGCTCAGCTAAAATTTAGATGAAGTCATGAACCCAGTCCCATTGTTGTAATTCCTTTGGGATTTCCAATTTGAATTACTCAGGTATGCTAAGTTTGGCAGAGCATACATGTTAGAGCTATCGTGTTTAATAGGACACGCAGGCCATTGTTAAAAGTAGTGTTTTAAAGTCACATGCTCTTCTACACATGCTCTAGATATGCCTTAACATATTCCTAATTCACTCTTAGTTTTCCAAGGAACCAATAAGACTTTAGGTCATTATATTATTTAAGGCTCCATCTATACCTATAAAAATGGCCTGGTATATACACCTAGATTAAATGATTTTTTATGTTGTAAACAACTTGCTCTAGAGTTGTCTTTCATGGATCTGCCCTTAATATAGGCCTAAAATTTTTAATAAAACTGACGTTTAACTTATAAGTCCATACGTTTTAGGATTTTTGTAGCTTTATTTCTCTGGTTTAACTATGAACACGAAGCCCTCTATGAAGTCAGGATATACGCATACTTTAGGCCAGAAATGAAAATGTCCGCTAGCCTATTGGCAATTATATCAATATGTTTTTTTTAGGAGAGCCGGAAAATACCATCCATTTCCGAAGCCTTATACGGCAAGAAACCATTAACCGCCTCTCTTACCATTTTGGTGATTATGACTAAAATTGTTGTGGCATTTTTGTTATAGGAATGTGGAAAAATCAGTAACTAAATACAGACAAGAGCAAAGAAAATTACAGTATTATATCGATAGCGTTAGAGTGTTGTAATTTCCCATCTAGTAACATGATCTTCAAGGAGCTGTCGCAGGGCAAACGAAATCATTAATTTCAAATAAAATGTGATTATAATAAACGTCAAAGCAAACATTTAACATCCTTCATACAAATGGTGGTGTAGGACACAAAAAAAATAAATAAATAGATATAAGTCAGTGAAATCTCTTACAGAATGTCAAGGTAAAAAAATAGCAAGCTTTTATTGTAATTAAAAATTATCTTTTTATACTCTACTCCTCCATAGATGCAAAAAACATTTCCGTTTTTGGTTTTAATCTGTAACGGATATAAAAAAAAGGTTTAAATTCAAGAAAACGAAAAACTTCGTAGATCTGCAGCAGAACAATGGAAGTAATGATAGTTAGTTGTTAAATATGTTGAGGTATAGTATTCTAGTTAGAACTCGAATAAGCCATGTCCAACTGTCTTTCAATAATTTCGGCTTTAATATTGATCCCATATAATTCAGTTTAAAAAAAATACTTTTGTTTCCGAAGCTGAGATGATGGCTTATCACAACATTAATAATTATATATTTATCATACAAAATCTTAACTCTTAGAAAACCATTTAAAAATAAATTCTGTTATAGTGTAAATAATGATCAGCCTTGACTATAACTTTTTTAGACATTTCAATTATAAAAACACAACTAGGAAATTTGTGTTAATGTTAAACTACAAAGCGAGACATATTTGTGTTTAAATTATTTAACAAAACATTACATATTTTCATTCAGAAATAATAAATGTATTTTGACTTTCTTATTTCTTAGAGGTAAAAACGCTATGTCAAGAGGGGTAGCAGTAGTCTTTTACTTCTTGTATTATATAATGTTTAATGTAATCTTTCTATTTTCATCTTGATTCTGCATTATAATGTTGGGAAAACTCAAACATATTGATTTATACCTTTTTACATACAATGTAAATATTTTTTTCTTTTAAATTGTATTGAGAAAAATAAGTCTAGTATCAACAATCTAACATAAGAGAGGATAAAATGTATAGAAATATAACAAAGCCTACTGGATACACTCAAAAAATATGTTAGTAAAATACGTATTGGTAATTTAAAATGTAATAATAATAGTTTATAGATAGATAGTTTATTCAACGATATACCCAGTTGGTTCATTTCAGATTCCGGAAATTCAACTGTTTTGTTGAAATCTGTTCCATCTAAGAGATTGTTTGGATATATTGTTGCCGTTTTTACGGAAAGTGTGTCTTATCCACTACCATTTTCGTTTATGTATTTCGGTAGCTACTTGTATTTGTTTTGTCACTCGGCAATATTCTTCTTCTTCAGCAGCGGTTAATGAAAGTATAAAATCATCTTGTGATGTTATTTGTACAACCATATAAGAGCACCTGCTAAGCATTTACTTTAAAAAATTCTCAGCATTGTGGATTTTCTGATTTTTTTTGGTATTTACAGTAAAACACGTTTGATCGTCTTGAGTGTTGCAAAAGAACTGAATAAATATTTATTGTATTGTCGTATTGCATACTCAATACATACCACTGTTAAATAGATATGTTTAAATCCAAATGGTTATTCGATTTATAACATTTTTTTACTTTGCCATATTGTGGCTAGTATGTCAAAAGATAACCCTGCCTTGTTTATTCTAGTAACTACATAGAGTTCGGTTCCCCCATTTGCAGTAATCTCGCATTCTGCGTTGCGGAATTAGTCTCTTGTCTCAAGTATTTGGTTGTTAATTGTCAATGAAGCTATTGTTAGTATTTTTATTTTACATGCATTTATTTTTTACCCTGCGTATTGCAGCTGTTTCTGAAGCTTTACAGTAGTTTGCTTAAGACAACTAATTTTGTATAAGAATAATTTGATGTATGCGTAAGCCAATGGTAATGGTTGCTTCAGTATCATTGAGAACATCTTCTAGAACTACATGAAATAAAATAAATGACAATATGCAACCTTAGTGTACTCCACTTTTCACCTTATAAAGGAAAATCATCTAACATGATTTTAGCAATCTTCAATCACACAAAATTATTTCTCAGGTATGTTTCTTATTCGCAGGGCTAACCTAATACATTCTCGATTAGTTCTGAATATGTTAAGTGCAATTAATAGTGAAATACACTTAGTATTCTGCTTAGAAAGACATTGTTACAACGCCGCTATTGGTAATTCGAGGATATCTTTTGCGACTTTGGAAACATTTTGGTTTTGCAGTTTTTATACAGTGAGTGTAAAAGGGTATATATAGGTTTGTCATTCCGTTTGAAATTTCTACAATTTTCATTTCCGACCCCATAAAGTATATATTTTCTGAAAGCTTATGAATAGGGGAGTCAATTTGGCATTGTCAGTCTGTCCGAATGGCTATCTGTCTGTCTGTACTTGTGTATGCTGAAATCAAATTTTTGAAGCCCCCACACATTTTCAAGACCTGTGTAAGGTACCAAAATATCAGAAATGTTCGGGAACAAAACGGTATTGAAAATCAGAAAATCGCTCTATAAACAACTGAGATATGATGAAAAAACTTAGATCAACTCGTCTTTTCACACCAATACAAACTGGATGAACGTAGGTTCGAATCCCAGTTAAGACAAAAATTTTTTTTTATTATTTTATTTTTATTTTTTTTTTATTTGTTATTTTTTTTTAAATACACACATAAACTCAATTTATAATTTTACGATAGGATGTTTTTAAGCGGATAAAGTCATTATAGAGATAAAGAAACATATATGTTTCTATTGTATAATATAGTTCACTCTGAATAATAAACTTTGAGAAACTTTTAAAATGTGAGGCTACGATTTTTTCAAGTAGAATCTAAGTTTGATTATTAAACTTGGAAATTTAGGTACAGCAAGTTGCTGCACAATTTGGAAAGTTGTTACGTTGATTTTGCGTTTAATTATATTTCTTTAATATTTTAAACTTAATATAATTGCTCGCAAAGCGCTGGTGGCATAGAGAGATTATCGCAGATGTAACATTGATAAGACTACCATCTATTTATGTCCTCGTCTGGTTCAGTGATCACATGGCGGCTGTGGTTGAAGACAAAACTGTGGAAAAAATATGTATTTCTTCTTTTACTGCTTTCTAGAATGGTTCAAAAAGCTCGACCTATTAAACAAAGAGTTTGTGTATGACCTGTGATAACTATGTGAAAAATGTAGTAGTATAAAGTATAAAACATTTACTGCTTATAATCTTCATTATTGGTGCCAAGGGTATATATAGCTTTGTTATTTCGTTTGTAATCTTCATTAGATTTAATTCCGACTCCACAAAGTATATATTTCCTGAATGCTCATGCATTAGAAAACAATAGAGCTATGTAAAATTTTAGATAAGCATCTAAACATTCAGATCGAGATTTAGCTTAAGCAAAGCGAATTACAGAATAAGGCTGCTGATCAGGTAACTTCTGCATCCCCACAACGACTTCTGTACAAGCTGTATTGAAGGAAAAGAACAGTAATTTTATCACCATCCTTGCAAAAGCCCAGAACCTGAGGTTTTACGGTAATCTAAGTTCTCAATGAGTGTGGCCTTATAGTCTCAAACTGCGTTGGTAGAATTTAACTTAACCAGTGGTAATGCATTGCAGAGACTACTAGCAAGGAACCGACGTTAATCCTTTTTCTTGCAAGTAAAAGCTTGAACAACTTTTTACAAGTACAACTACTACTAATTAACTTAAACTATTTAATTGACTATATTGTTGGAACAAAAATAAAAAACTGAATTATTTAATAATTTACTTATTACAACTTGTGAGTGTGTTTAGAAGTATAAAAAATAAAATACAAAAGCTTAAAAAAACGAATATCCCTCTTCGCTTTTAAGTACAAGTTTAAATAAAAACCAACTCATACATGTTCAATGTTTTTAGACTTTTATCTAATCTATAAATCTAAATGTTATCTAAAGATTTGTGGCAACAATAAACGGCAGCAGCTACAACATCTTGTACTTTAAAGAAACAAAGAGTACGTGTATCTAGAGAAGATTTATTACCGGTATTTCAATGTATTTATTACGGAAAATAAACAATAAATGGTATACATGTGTATAAAGATGATGACGATGACAAAGGATTGTAAAAATAATTTATTTCAGGGTAGAAATATGTATGTTTAACTAAATTTGTAACAAAAATGAATAAAGAAATAATAATATTTCTTAACAAAAAGTTTTTAACAAAATTTTAATTTGTAAAAATTACATGCCTAAAAGTTTTGTTTGCCTTCTAAAGAAAACTGTTTGAGCGGAAAAGGATGCAGGACATCTTGTTTTAAAAATATGATATGAAATTATGGAGCAGTCTTTTAGGCGTTTAAATGTAACTAAAAGTAAAAGACAAATTAGTCTTAAAAAAAAATAATTATTATTAACAAGTTCTAATGTTGTAAAAGTGTGTACCTTAAAAACTTTAAATAATCTATGCATATAATATTTATATGTGCATAAACACTGAGCCAAATAAGCAAAAATAAAAACTTATAATTTTATCAAAACAATGTTTTCATGTGTATATGTATGTATATTTAAATCTATGTATGTATACAAATAAAAGCAGTAAATTATAATATTTATCATCATCGTATATAAGTCAGAATACTTGTTCAAAACTTCAAGTTCACAAAAAAGGATCATAATTAATATTACTTTCTCAAGTCCATTAAAAAAACTTTGATCATAAACTTTGTTACAAAAACATAAAACAAAAAATAATAAAAAATAATGTATATGTGATGTATGTATGTACATACATATGTAAGTATAGATTTACATAAAATGAGGGACTAAGTTAGTAGATTAATGAAATATGTATGTTCAAATAAAGTTTGTTTTTATTTATCTATTGCTCATTGCAAAGGAGGTCCATATACATATATCAAAACGTTTAATAGATAAAACTAATTTGGGCATCCAAATTATTGAAATATACTTCCTCATAACTAAAGCATATTTGTTCAAAAGGTAATCGCAATTCAGAGAGAATTTTTTGTTTATATTTTTATATTTAAAGTATAATGCAAGGCATATTAATTCATCAGGTAATCTATATCTACATATATAAAAGTGAAACTCTGTGTGTGTGTGTTAGCTATAGACTCCGAAACTGTAAAACCGATCGGACTCAAACTTTGGCAAGTTCTTGTACACATTCCAGGGAGTGTTTATGGGTGGCAAAAAGTTGGCGGGGCCACGCCCATAAAAAATTAGTTATCATTTTGAGATACTTGCACTGGACCGATTTTTCTGAAACTTTGCACACATATTGAGCTGTCATGATTATACAATTTCGTGATTAAAAAAGTGGGCAGTGCCACGCCCATAAAAAAAGTTATAATTTTGAGATACTTGCACTTGACCTATTTTTCTGAAACCTTGCACACATATTGAGCTGTCACGATTATACAGTTTCGTGATTAAAAAAGTGGGCAGTGCCGCGCCCATAAAAAAAGTGGGCAATGCCACGCCCATAAAAAAGTTATAATTTTTAGATACTTGCACTTGACCTATTTTTCTGAAACCTTGCACACATATTGAGCTGTCATGATTATACAATTTCGTGATTAAAAAAGTGGGCAGTGCCACGCCCATAAAAAAAGTTATAATTGTGAGATACTTGCACTTGACCTATTTTTCTGAAACCTTGCACACATATTGAGCTGTCATGATTATACAATTTCGTGATTAAAAAAGTGGGCAGTGCCACGCCCATAAAAAAAGTTAAAATTTTAAGATACTTGCACTTGACCTATTTTTCTGAAACCTTGCACACATATTGAGCTGTCATGATTATACAATTTCGTGATTAAAAAAGTGGGGAGTGCCACGCCCATAAAAAAAGTTATAATTTTGAGATACTTGCACTTGACCTATTTGTCTGAAACCTTGCACACATATTGAGCTGTTATGATTATACAATTTCGTGATTAAAAAAGTGGGCAGTGCCACGCCCATAAAAAAAGTTATAATTTTGAGATACTTGCACTTGACCTATTTTTCTGAAACCTTGCACACATATTGAGCTATCATGACTATACAGTTTCGTGATTAGAAAAGTGGGCAGTGCCACGCCCATAAAAAAGTTATAATTTTCAGCTTGCACTTGATTCAAACTGCATTTTTATTCATTAAGGGGCGTAGCAACGCGCGCCGGGCTTGGCTAGTTACATATATAAAGTTTGATATTTGAAATAAATAAGAGAGGGGAGAAAACTATTTTTTATCTATAGACTTTCACAGCTTACACTTAAAATAAGTGAAGAGAAAAATAATCAGCTGACAAAAGAAGACTACCTGATGAATAAATAGGTCTTGGCATAATATTTAAAATAAATAAGAGAAGAGAGAAATTTGTTTTGGATCTGTTGAATTTGACAACTGAACTTAAAAGAAGTTACGGAAGAGTAATCAGCTTACATATCGGGACTACCTGATAAATATATAAGTTTGCCATTTAGTTTGTTATTTCTTCTGTAGTCATTAGCGACCACATTTATTCTGAATCCTCATAGACAGACAAATTGATTTAACTATGTCTGTCTGTCGGTTCATTCGGCTATCCGTCCGTATGAGTGTTGAAATCAGCTTTTTGAAGCGCCCACATATCCCACATACTCGTATGTGGTATCAATTTGTCAGAAATGCTTTCAGGAATATTTTTATTAAAAATCAGCAATTACAACCTTTTTGAGGCTGAGATTATGAGAATTAAGAAAAAATGTTTCACAAACAACTTATATACGATTGTAGCTGCATGTCTACTCTATTGTGAAAGGTACTTGAGATTCGGATTAGCCGAATATATGACTCTTACTTGGTTTAGTTATAACATATGCAAATTGATGTCAAGAATAAAATTAGGAGCTTTTTTTAGTGAAAACTTTTAAAGAATTTTTTTAAAAGAAAAAGTTATTAAGTTTTGCATAAAAGAAGATTTTTTCCAACACAAATAAATATCTATTGTAACAACTTTATTAGTTCACTATTTATTTAAGTGCTAGTAAATCGTATTAAGAAACAAAAATCACGCAAACAGCTGTCAAGTACAACACTCTTATTTTTTACATCATATCCCAGCAAAAACTGGGTAATGACATTCTATTACTAAACAACGTACTTTTTAATTACTACTGCAGTATACATGTCTTTCGTCTATATTACTAAGAAGTGTTTTAGTAATGACTTGACTTAATAATTAAGCTTATTTTTCATGCATTTGCTTATACATACACAAAATAAAATAAATTGCAATGAAACAAATAATTATAATTTACGTCACGACACAAGTATTTCTAATAGAGATTTTTATAGTTTACAGTGTTCGAAAACCAAAAAATTTTGGTGGTTAAATGAATAATCTATTATATTTTTTCTTCCTTTTTTTACTTTTCGACCATAGTTTTTAACAGTTGCCATATAAATGTAATGTTTTTAAACAATTTTTTTCATTACAATCTAATATTATATAAAATATATATCTTCTCCATTTGAAGTACAAAATCTAAATATTTTTTTTTTAAATCTAAATCTAAGCCATACTAATAATACTCGAGAGCCCGTTTTTGGGACTTTGTATAGATGTGTAAAAATTAATATTGTTAACTAGTGTTTATTATAGTTTAAGTTTGTACAATATTATGAATTAATAAACGTTAAAAAAAAAAAAAAATAAAATAAATAAAATTTTTATCGAAAAAATTTATCAAAAGCCTCTAAAATAAATTAGTATAATTCATTTACATATTTATATTTTATTCGAACTTTTTCCTATATATTAAATTTTAATGTGAACCATTTTTTATTTTGGCTTAAGTTCATTTGTTTCTTTATTTAATTTTATAATTCAAATTAAATTAAATTGTAACCATTTTATTAATTTTTTTTTTTTTTTTTTTTTTTTTTTTTTCTAAAAATTATTTCCGATATTAGCCGAGTGGAATGCATTTTCGAAATCAGCTACGATTTCATCATCAGCACTCTTTATCGGTATACTACTATGTAACTTAAAATTCCTATTTATGTTACAATTGAATGAAATTTGAATTAGTGAATCTTAGTATTAATTTTCATATTTTGTTGAATATTTTATTTCACCTATCAAATGACAATTCATAATTCAACATGTTCATATTCTTCTATATTCGTAATACATTTTCGTTATGCTTTCAATATCCATCCTTTGGCTGGAATTATTGAAAACAAGGTTGTATTTACATTTTCATTTATATAAGTCCATCTAGGTGATAGACACTGAACAATGAATTCTTGAATGTCATTAACACCGTGCCATGTGTGTTATAATTATATATTTATATTTTATTCGAACTTTTTTCTATATATTAAATTTTAATGTGAACCATTTTTTATTTTGGCTTAAGTTCATTTGTTTCTTTATTTAATTTTATAATTCAAATTAAATTAAATTGTAACCATTTTAGGAATATTTTTTCTAAAAATTATTTCCGATATTAGCCGAGTGGAATGCATTTTCGAAATCAGCTACGATTTCATCATCAGCACTCTTTATCGGTATACTACTATGTAACTTAAAATTCCTATTTATGTTACAATTGAATGAAATTTGAATTAGTGAATCTTAGTATTAATTTTCATATTTTGTTGAATATTTTATTTCACCTATCAAATGACAATTCATAATTCAACATGTTCATATTCTTCTATATTCGTAATACATTTTCGTTATGCTTTCAATATCCATCCTTTGGCTGGAATTATTGAAAACAAGGTTGTATTTACATTTTCATTTATATAAGTCCATCTAGGTGATAGACACTGAACAATGAATTCTTGAATGTCATTAACACCGTGCCATGTGTGTTATAATTATATATTTATATTTTATTCGAACTTTTTTCTATATATTAAATTTTAATGTGAACCATTTTTTATTTTGGCTTAAGTTCATTTGTTTCTTTATTTAATTTTATAATTCAAATTAAATTAAATTGTAACCATTTTAGGAATATTTTTTCTAAAAATTATTTCCGATATTAGCCGAGTGGAATGCATTTTCGAAATCAGCTACGATTTCATCATCAGCACTCTTTATCGGTATACTACTATGTAACTTAAAATTCCTATTTATGTTACAATTGAATGAAATTTGAATTAGTGAATCTTAGTATTAATTTTCATATTTTGTTGAATATTTTATTTCACCTATCAAATGACAATTCATAATTCAACATGTTCATATTCTTCTATATTCGTAATACATTTTCGTTATGCTTTCAATATCCATCCTTTGGCTGGAATTATTGAAAACAAGGTTGTATTTACATTTTCATTTATATAAGTCCATCTAGGTGATAGACACTGAACAATGAATTCTTGAATGTCATTAACACCGTGCCATGTGTGTTATAATTATATATTTATATTTTATTCGAACTTTTTTCTATATATTAAATTTTAATGTGAACCATTTTTTATTTTGGCTTAAGTTCATTTGTTTCTTTATTTAATTTTATAATTCAAATTAAATTAAATTGTAACCATTTTAGGAATATTTTTTCTAAAAATTATTTCCGATATTAGCCGAGTGGAATGCATTTTCGAAATCAGCTACGATTTCATCATCAGCACTCTTTATCGGTATACTACTATGTAACTTAAAATTCCTATTTATGTTACAATTGAATGAAATTTGAATTAGTGAATCTTAGTATTAATTTTCATATTTTGTTGAATATTTTATTTCACCTATCAAATGACAATTCATAATTCAACATGTTCATATTCTTCTATATTCGTAATACATTTTCGTTATGCTTTCAATATCCATCCTTTGGCTGGAATTATTGAAAACAAGGTTGTATTTACATTTTCATTTATATAAGTCCATCTAGGTGATAGACACTGAACAATGAATTCTTGAATGTCATTAACACCGTGCCATGTGTGTTATAATTATATATTTATATTTTATTCGAACTTTTTTCTATATATTAAATTTTAATGTGAACCATTTTTTATTTTGGCTTAAGTTCATTTGTTTCTTTATTTAATTTTATAATTCAAATTAAATTAAATTGTAACCATTTTAGGTAACATAAATAGGAATTTTAAGTTACATAGTAGTATACCGATAAAGAGTGCTGATGATGAAATCGTAGCTGATTTCGAAAATGCATTCCACTCGGCTAATATCGGAAATAATTTTTAGAAAAAATATTCCTAAAATGGTTACAATTTAATTTAATTTGAATTATAAAATTAAATAAAGAAACAAATGAACTTAAGCCAAAATAAAAAATGGTTCACATTAAAATTTAATATATAGAAAAAAGTTCGAATAAAATATAAATATATAATTATAACACACATGGCACGGTGTTAATGACATTCAAGAATTCATTGTTCAGTGTCTATCACCTAGATGGACTTATATAAATGAAAATGTAAATACAACCTTGTTTTCAATAATTCCAGCCAAAGGATGGATATTGAAAGCATAACGAAAATGTATTACGAATATAGAAGAATATGAACATGTTGAATTATGAATTGTCATTTGATAGGTGAAATAAAATATTCAACAAAATATGAAAATTAATACTAAGATTCACTAATTCAAATTTCATTCAATTGTAACATAAATAGGAATTTTAAGTTACATAGTAGTATACCGATAAAGAGTGCTGATGATGAAATCGTAGCTGATTTCGAAAATGCATTCCACTCGGCTAATATCGGAAATAATTTTTAGAAAAAATATTCCTAAAATGGTTACAATTTAATTTAATTTGAATTATAAAATTAAATAAAGAAACAAATGAACTTAAGCCAAAATAAAAAATGGTTCACATTAAAATTTAATAATTCATTTACTGTACATACCGCCAGTCCAACTCAAAAGTAATGACGTAATTTAAAATGTAATAAATATAATTATTATCAAACATTTACTTGGATGGTGTATTTACACAATCATAATTTCATAATGTTTAATGAGCTTCAAAACTTAACAATAAACAATACAATATTTTTCATTTATATTAAAATTTTTAAGATATAACAATATTATTACAATAGGACAATTAGGGCTTTTTGTAAATACATCCATCCTATAATTATCTCATTGCGAAAATTGTGAGGAGCCATTCTAATATCTTTTTGATGTCAAGAATTAAGTTTAATAAATTTATCGAAAGATTTCTATAAATTGAATTTTATTAAAAATGTTTATAAAAATATATTCTATTATATATTTATAAAATTGCGCATTTACTATTAATAAAGTTCTTTCTATAATCTACTTTGTTAATTATTTGCAAACATTTTAAGCATTTGTAAAATAAATAAGCACCAACTCAACTGTTTTTTGTGCATAATTTAACTAATTTTAACTCCTCATTACTCTCTAATTTGACTATTGCGATTTAAAACATTCACACAAACACACACACACACACACATTTGTATATAAATGTAATTAACATTGTTGAAATATAATTAAAACTCTATTCGTTTTTTGTTAACTTTAAAACAACAAAGTAAAAGAAAATTGAATAAAAAGAATCATTTAGCATCCTTGTTGCTGCACAACAACTCATTGGAGGAACGTACTTTCTAACAACTGTTACCAAAAAAAAAAAAAAAAAGGACAAGCAAAAAAACAGAAAACATTCACAGATATTCAGCTAAAGTTAAGAAGTTAATTTAACAAGCAAAAAAATATATAGATGAAACTTAAAATAACAAAAATTATCAACTCGAATAAAAGCCAATTAAAAACTCATTCTTGCTAATGATAACTACCCCTTTGTAAGCTTTCCTTCTCTTCCATACTTGCAGACAGTTATTGCTTTAAGTGTGACCAGCTGTAGTTTGATAAATAAAATTACTTTTAAAAATTATTCCACATGGAAAGATTTTTAGCTCATTTCTTTTAGTACCCTAGTACATTACAAAAGGTATTATGCATTCGTGCTACACTCTACATGCTCATCTATTGCACACTTTGTAAGTCCGTCTGTCTATCTGTCATTATGTGAACTTTTGCAGTTAAAAAGAACAATTTAAAGATTTGCAAATGTTTCAAAACAAATTTGCCACATTTAACTTTTTTTGAGACTAAGAATAAAATTGTACAAACCTGAATTTTTATTGGTTCATGATATTAGTAGATTGGTTGATGGAACAGTCAAGGAGATTTGAAAGCAATTCATTCTGACAATATGACATCACTCGTCTGATTTAAATATCAGAAAATTGCTTAATCCATCCTATATCTGTGATATATCTCAATACATGACTATAATTTGATCCCGTTATTTCAAACAGACTTGATTTTCATAATTGGTTCATAATTGGTTTCATGCTTCAAATAGTCGCTCTTTTACAAATCGTTAAAATAATTTTTAAAAAAGCTGGGTATAAGTTAAACGTCAAAGTCGTCAAAATGTCAAAAAATTTGGCATAAATATTTTCATGTGCAATTGTAGGAGCAAATATGAACAGGCTTGACCGACTTTAATTTTTTACTTGTTTGTTAATTATTACTTTTTTTATTTAAAGCAGTAGTACAATAGTATTAAGATAATCATGTTATTCAATTGAGTGTAATCGCTAAAGTAAATTCCTTAACAGGAGTTTCAAACAGCAGATACTTTTAGCTTTTATTCATTAGAAGTAAACAAATCATTTGTGAATAATCAACTGCAAGTTCAGTATATTTTTTAAATAGGGTTTTCTAGCAGGATGTTTTTTGCGCCTCATATTGGTTACCTCGAGTTACAGAATCCAATAAATATTTTGAATAATTTTCTCAGGAATTTACACTTATAGAAGGGACACGAATGCGGATTGATTTATGTCAGCACCGGCACCGATTGCCATAATCTGACGGTGATCTTACTGTGGGATTAAGGGAATTATCACAGCTACCAGATAATATTCGAAGAACCCTTACCAATAACAAGTTCAAGGAGCTAACTAATTCATGTGTTACAAAATACGTTTTTTTTTCAGCCTTAAGTATCTCTGATCTCTAAAAAATTTAAATTCTTTAATTCGGAAAAAAATAAAAAATAGTTTGTTACAATAAAAAAAAACATGCCTTTGCATTAACTCCTTGTAAATAACATTTATGTGTTGTTCATGAGTTGGTATCTCACAGAGCACAAATATTTTTATTAAATATTATTATAAATATTATTATACCCTTCACACAGTGAAAAAGGGTATATATAGGTTTGTCATTCCGTGTGAAATTTCTACAATTTTGATTTCCGACCACATAAAGTATATATTTTCTGAAAGCTTATGAATAGGGGAGTCGATTAAGCCCTGTCAATCTGTCCGTCTGACCTTCTGTCCGTGTGTATGTTGAAATCAACTTTTTGAAGCCCCCCGACATAGGTTGGACCCGGGTAAGGTATTAAAATATCAGAAATATTCGGGAGTAGATCGGTATTGAGAATCAGAAACATCGGTACATAAACAACTGAGATATGAGCAAAAACCCACGACCACCTCGATTTTTTTTCACAAAAACAACATTACAACAACAACATACAAACAGAAAACGTGGCATCGAATCCCAGCTGAGCCAAACAATTTTTTTTTTATTTTTTTTATAATTTTTTTAATTTTTTTTAATTTTTTTATTTATTTTTTATTTAATATATTATTATTCATATTTTTATTATTTTTTTTTTATTTTTTTTTTGTTATATATTTATTATATATATTTTAATTATTTAAAAAAAAATTTTTTTTTTAATTTTTTTTTTAATTTTTTAAAAATTTTTTTTTTTTAATTTTTTTTCTTTAATTTTTTTTTTTTTTTTTAACATACATACGTAAATTTATAATTTTACAATGGGATGTTTTTATATATGTATGTTTTTTATATGTATGTACGTAGATCATATGGAATGGTGATACAAACTACTGTTATTGCATGACTACACGTTGTGAAGGGTATATAAGATTCGGCACGGCAGAATATAGCGCTCTTACTTGTTATATATTATTATTCGTCAATGCAGGAGTAGTTGTGAACTCGTTAAAACGGACCTTTGGCTAACAGCAATCTATTACAAATTTGCTAAGATTTACTATCTAGAGATTTCGAAAAAGTTTTGGAGTTGCCGACATAATCAGACTCTACATCTGTAAGAACGATGTTGGCCAGGTCGTTACCGTCAACGTCGAGCGATTTACGTCAATAATTACCATGATCCACACAACTCATGGCACTTTAAATATTCTGCAGAGGCAATTTCAGGACTAGGTAATTTTACATTAACTCTGTTAATTTTTTCTCGTGGGATTTTCTTAAGTAGTAGGTCGTTACGAATTAGCCACAAAACAAAGCGGCTACCATTCAAATTCCTCCTGTAGAACGATTCACTAACTTGTTTTAACGAAAATCGTATTGTATCGAAAAAAGTAAACGGCAATTTTATCGATTTCGGTATTCAGTAACATATTTTTAGAGCAGTTGTTATCATTATATATACGACTATAAGTTTTTTGTTTTTTACATTATCGACCAAATTTTAAACTCAAAAATCATTTGTTTGTACCGGCTATGTCGCTGCTACTTCTGGGTGAATTTATTTTGGTAAATTTTTTAATAAAAATGCCATTTTATTTTGACAGTTGTCTAGTATCGTTAAAAATTATTTATAGAATCGCAAACAACAATAAGTGTCGGCAAAAGCAACGATTGTTAAAGTTAGTTTATCGCACTACTGACTTATGAGCCAGAATTGTAGAAATATTACCATTTCGAACACGCAATAGCGAGCGAAGCCTAGGAGGACATTTGTTAGGCCTTTTAGTCAGATTCAGTAATATCCTGCTTACACTATGTGATATTGAATATTAAAGATTAGAAGCGCTTTATAAAAGACAAATCAGAAGTATTTTAGTAATTGTATGACATGTGGCATCTTTCTGTTTCAAGCACATGCCATCCGCATTAATAATGTTCAATTTAGGCAGAAAGGTGTCTGATAACTTGTCGCAATATTACTCACTGCTTGATCAGTCTCATTTTTAAAGAAAAGTATTCTAATCATATCTGTAGCTTAAACTCTGCACCAAGCAGTGATATGTGGTTGATGCATTTGTTTTTAGATAATCATATGCAAGCAATTTTGATGACTAACAAAGCCATCGTGAAGAAAAAATTTTTCATAACTTGGAATGATTTTTCTTAAAAAATTCACTTTCTGGATTTCAGGCCCTTCAGTTCTTGTGAAAATTGATGTTTGAAAGCAAAGATAGGCATTTCTCTAGTGAGCATTAAAATCTTATATTTGCAGTTATTGTTCAAGAAACCGAATTAGTGTTTCTAAATATTTATGATACCTCCCAAGCACCACTCGGCAATTGACATTTAAACGGCTTGTTTTAGCACGACCGGTGCTTTTTGCATCAGCAATTGATATTTTTTTCTTCCTTTTTAGAGTCATCACACTGAATTAATAAATATTCCGATAATATTTCGTACGTAATTTTTCAACTGAGGCCGTTAAACTTTAAATACTGATCAACAATGAAAACGTGTTGTTTTCGAGGGTAATGTTCAATTAAAGTAAATCCTGCAAAGCAAGAGGAGGTCCATAACTAAATCGATGACATTTTGTTGTTTAATTTTTTTTTTTTTTTTTTTTGTTAAAAAAATTTACAAAATATAAAAAGTTATTGATTTCTTAACAAAACGTATGAAATTTTAATGAAAATATGGTACCATTATTGAAAGTTAAAAATAATAAGGGCATAAAAAAACGCCTTAAAAGTACAATTAAATCTATTTCGTGACTTCAGTGGGCAACTTATTATACTTAGATGTCAATTTACATTAAATATTACGTTATTTCGAAATTCTGTTTGAGTATTAGTACCAACCTAAATATATAATGCATTTTGGGACACCCGTTGCTTTTTTGAATGCTTATTAAAATAAATAGAAAAGGTTTAAGGTTTTTTGATTTTGTTAATAAATAAATGAAATGAAAGTTATTTCAAACTTCATTTCAAGTAAGCAGTTAAGTGCTCAAACAAATGTTACTACACTGATTATAGCTGTTGAGCGAAAACAAAAAAGCAACGGTATTTAATTGAGTAATAAATAAAAGACGTTATAACATTGTTTTTTTAAGAATAACAATCATTTCATTTTAATTTAATTTACAATTACTATTTGCATAATGAATAAACACTTACACACGTTTGTAAGTACTTATTCGCAAAACAAAGATGTCTTGTGAATCTTTTATAAATCCACACTACTTTTAACATTATGCACATTTACCATTATCAACATCATTATTATCATCATCATTATCGGTAATGAGAATGTTGCGAGTATTAATAGGTATCTCATTTGTATTTGAAATCGTATTATCGAGCAGGGACTAAAAGTGGTTGTTTGCGTCATCAATTTAATTCAAATGGATTCAATTAATTAAACGAACATTTTCATTGGAAATCATTTCCACAAGGTGTATTTTTGACTGCCGTTGTTTCTGATGTTTGACAGTGAGTTTTAGTGCCGATGTTGTTGATGATTTTATGGTTTTTATTTAAGTGATGTTCGTTAATGTTTTTGTACTTCCTTCCACCATTTAGCATCCATACAACAAATGTAGACACAAAAAAAAAATTATATTAAATAATGATTCTGATTTTCATATAATTTATGCAATTACAAAATTCGCCAATTTGTAATGGTTTGGAAAAATTAGATTTGAATTAAAGTCTTTTTAAATGCCTCGATTATTGACAGATTAATCAAAATGTTTAAAATGTGGAATTGCACGGCAACATAAATTTATTATTTCAGAGAAGAAAAAATATTATACATTCATGCGACACATACATATGTGTACGTATGTATGTGTATAAGTATAAGTGTAAAACTTTGTATTTGTATTCATAAGAGATTTGAGAAAATTAAAATAAATTTGTTTTGATATTCTTTAAAGTTTATCATGACTATGACAGTTTTTTCGGCATAAAAAATCATAAAAATTTACTCTAAAATTTCTATTTCAACATTTATAATAAAATTTGAAATTACTTTTAAGCAAACCAATGTTTTCTCCATACTATTTAGAAAAACAAACAAAAAACTAATTAAAAATTATAAACCTTTATGGTGAAAAATTTTGTTGTGCTTTTTTTTTCACAGTAAAGTTTTATTTTAACAGAAAGTACTCTTAAATAAAATGTAGCAACAGTTTTTGTTTATAGTGTATACAAATGAATGTACATATGTATGTATTTATATCCTTTTATATTTATGTTAAATTTCAATTACAGTTTTTTTTAAATTTTTTTATATTCTTTTTCTGTTTGTTTGATATCTTTCATATTTAAATTTTATTTAGACCTGAATCCTTTTTTTATTTTTATAACGAAATGTAATTATGCCAGCCGAATGGAATGTATCTGGGCCAAATCTAGTAAGAAGCAGATTTTGTTCTAGATTTCCCATACAAAACGAAATCTACTTCGCCACTAGATTTTGGAAAAATCTACTTAAAATATAGTAGTACTTCATGATGCATCTGTGGTTTCTATCACTTTGTACTAAATACATACTACGCTTCATAAAGAAAAATTCACTCATAATTTCAAAGATGATTGCAATGGCAGAAATACTTTATTGTTTACAGTTTTTAATATGGTGTTTGAGTTTCGGATAAGCAAAATATAGAGAGCCTTTTGCACCACCTTTTAAATTAATATACTGTTTAGAAAACGAAGTCACGAAAACAATAATGTGAACGGTATAGATTTTGATTAAGATTAGTTCAAATCTACTAGATTTAACGAAGGTTTAAATTCACTATTATATCATATTCGTTATCATTATAAAATCATTATAATCATATTAAAAAATAAAGTACATTTTTAAAACAATAAAGTTTACTATTCTCAAAAGTTAACTCTAAGCAAAGAAATTCACTTTAAGTAATTTAATTAAACACACACTGAAGATGTTTTAAGGTAGTTAAAACCAATAAAATCAGCTGTTTTTTTGTACCCTTCACCTGTGGTGAACAAGGGTATATATAGCTTTGTCATTCCGTTTGTAATTTCTACAATTTTCATTTCCGACCCCATAAAGTATATATTTTCTGAAAGCTTATGAATAGGGGAGTCGCTTAAGCTCTGTCAGTCTGTCCATCTGCCCGCCTGTCCGTGTGTTGGTTGAAATCAACTTTTAGAAGCAGCCACATATTCCTCAGACCTGTATATGGTATCAATCTTTTGGGAATATCCGGGAATGCATCACTATTTAAATTCAGCACAATCGCCCTATAACTTTCTGAGATATGAGCAAATAAACGCGTTTGCTTCTGTTTTTTCCCCATATTTTTACCACCAAAATTAAAATTTTTCAGCCATGGTATAATTTATGTAACTATTTATAGATATAATATGCCTGGAGAGATATTCGCTTTAATCAGTAAAGTTATAGGCAAAAATTTTTTTTGAAAAATATATATTCCAAAAATTTACAAACGAAAATCAATTTTTTTCAGCTTCTAGACAACTGAAAGCGTCAATATTGGTATCATCTGAAAGGACTTGACTAGCGCAATATAAACACTTCAAAATGCGGACAATAAATTTATAAATGGGTCAAATCTGGTATTTTTAAATTTGAGTTCTAGGACCCCCTCAATATTGGTATCAAATGAAAGGGCTTGACCAGTAAAATACAGTAAATTATTAAAAAATGTAAGATCCAAGATGGCGTCTAAAACAAAATGGCGGATCAAATTTGTAAACCCCATCAATAAAAGGAATTGACTAATAGAATACAGTTAACTACATAAAACTTCAAAATCAAGGATAACATGAAATATAGGTTAAGATACGATGCAGGATTATACCTATGTAGATGATGGTGAAGGGTATTATCAGATTCGGCAAGGCCGAAAATAGACTTTTACTAGTTTTAAATCATGTTTTTGTAAAAAATCAAATTGTTCGAATCAGAATCCCTTGGCTTCTTCTGCTAGAAAACATTAATTGCAATAATTGCCCATATAACACATGATAGTAAACATATAAACATATAATTCCAGGTAAGAAACATAGTATCGCTTCCCTGCTTACTTATATACTACTGCTTACTTATATACTTATATACCCCAGTTTAGAACTTTTTCTTAAGTAAACTAAGCCAGGTATGTCCGTCTGTCTGTCATTATAAACATCTCAACAGTAGTTAAAATAATTTTCCAAAAAAAAATTTTTTATTAAAAAGAATTACTTTGGTACCCAATTCATCGATACTATATTCAAAAACTTAATATGCAATAAAATAAAACAAGTAAAAGTCTATTTTCGGCCGTGCCGAATCTGATAATACCCTTCACCATCATGTACATAGGTATAATCCCATATCGTAGCTTAACATATATTTTATCTTATACGCCATGTTTCTTTATTATTTCCGATGCCATCCTCGATTTTGAACTTTTACGTAGTTAACTGTATTCTACTAGTCAAGCCGTTTAATTTGATACCCATATTGATGGGGTTAAAAAAATTTGTTCAGCCATTTTGTTTTAAACGCCATCTTGGATTTTACATTTTTAATAATTTACTGTATTATACTGGTCAAGCCCTTTCATTTGTTACCAATATTGAGGGAGTTCAAGAAGTTACATTTTAAAAAACCAGATTTGACCCATATATGAATTTATTGTCCGCCATTTTATAGTAGCGGCAAACATGAATTCCAATTTTTTATAGTGTTTATATTGCGCTATTCAAGTCCTTTCAGATAAAACCAAAATTGACTCTCTCGGTTGTCTAGAAGCTGAAAAAATTTGATTTAAGTTTATAAACTTTTGAATATATATTTTTCAAAAAAACTTTTGCCTATAACTCTACCGATTATAGCCCGCTTTATCCAAAATTTTTCACAAATATCTCTAGAGGCATATTATATCTACAAATAGTGTCAAAGGTACCTATAAATTGTTCTATGGCTAAAAAATTTTAATTTTGGTGGTAATAATATGGGAAAAACAGAGGCAGTCGCGTTTATTTGCCCATATCTCAGAAAGTTATAAGGCGATTGTGCTAAATTTCAATAACGAGTCATTCCCGGATATTTCCAAAAGATTGGTGCCATACACAGATCTGAGGAACATATGGTTGCTTCTTAAAGTTGATTTCAACCAACAGACGGACAGACGGACAGACGGACATGGCTTTATCGACTCCTCTTTCATAAGCTTTCGGGTTAGAAAATTAAAATTGTAGAAACTACAAACGGAATGACAAAACTATATACATATGTATACCCATGTGCACCACGAGCGAAGGGTATAAAAAAGTAAACAGAACCGATGAGAGTTTTTCGGTCACTCTGTATAAATATTTGGAAACAAGTGGTTTGCTTTACAAGCAAAGAGAAAAAGTTTACATTGTCAAAATTATTTTCTAGGACAGTTTTTTGGCAGTTCTCTGCTGTTAAAATATTAGTTTAGTTTTGCAGTTTATTATGAACTAGAAAATCCCGGCGCGCGTTGCTACGCCCCTTCATGAATTTTAATCGCATTCTAAATTTTAATCAAATATCAAGTGCAAAGCTAAAAACTATAACTTTTTCTTTATGAGCGTGGCACTGCCCACTTTTCTAATTACGAAACTGTATAGTAATGACAGCTCAATAAGCGTGCAAAGTTTCAGAAAAGTCCGTCCAGTGAAAGTATCTTAAAATTATAAATTTTTTAATGGGTTAGCCCTGCCCGTTTTTCTAATCACGAAATTATATAGTCATGACAGCTCAATATGTGTGCAAAGTTTCACAAAAATCGGTCCAGTGTAAGTACTTCGAAATGATACCTTTTTTTATGGGCGTGGCACTGCCCACTTTTCTAAATACGAAACTGTATAGTCATGATAACTCAATATGTGTGCAAAGTTTCAGAAAAATCGGTCCAGTGCAAGTACCTCAAAATGATACCTTTTTTTTAATGGGCGTGGCACTGCCCACTTTTCTAATGACGAAAGTGTAAAGTCATGACAGCTCAGTATGTTTGCAAAGTTTCAGAAAGTTCGGTCCAGTGCAACTAGCTAAAACTGATAATTAATTTTTTATGGGCGTGGCCCCGCCCACTTTTTAAATCACGAAATTATAAAGTCATGACTGCTTAATATGTGTGCAAAGTTTTAAAAAAATCGGTCCAGTGCAAGTACCTCAAAATTTAAACTTTTTTAGGGGCTTGGCCCCGCCCACTTTTCTTATCACAAAATTTTTTAGTCCTGACAGCTCGATATGTGTGCAAAGTTTCAGAAAAATCGGTCAAGTGCAAGTAGCTAAAACTGATAACTAATTTTTTATGGGCGTGGCCCCGCCCACTTTTTTCACCCATAAACACTCCCTGGTATGTGTACAACAACTTACCAAAGTTTGAGCCCGATCGGTTTTACAGGTTCGGAGTCTATAGCTAACACACACACACACACAGAGTTTCACTTTTATATATATAGATAGACTCAAGACAAAGCAAGGTTTGCAAATTGTTTAGAATTATTTTGAAAATAATGGATTATTTCGACAAACTTATTGGGCATCAAATAAAAAACACTTCTGCTATGTCAATCAACATAATTGCCATATAAGAAAGGATAATATCCCTCTGGTAATTGTCGAAACAACATTAAATCTTAAGAACTCACTATTTGATGGACTTTATGGCCTGCGGAAACATTGGCACATATGTCTTCATAAATGACGATGGTCGGATCAATTAAGTCAAGGATGGACCTTACAGACAGGCTTAATAACTTCTTCATACATCAACTAAAAGGCATATTAAAGACAACGATTTTTAACAGGATGGTACCAGATGTCACACAGCGCAACGTCACAAAATAAATTCACTAAAATATTCGAAGACCAAATAATCTCAAAACAATTATCCAACATTTTCTAGAAAAATTATTTAATCAAACATATTTAATAACAGAGAATTTATTCAAAATTTCCTTTATTTATGTGTATATGATATTATTTATATTTTCTGTAATATGAAAATTTTAATCACAAATTATAAGAATTTTAAAAACAATTTTGTACATGCCATGCTATTAATTTCCAATACAATCTTTAAAACAATGACATTTATTAAAGGTTATTTTAAACTTGATAAGGGTCTAAATTCGTGTAAATGAAGCATTTATGCTGCAAAATGAAAAGAGAAAAAAAAAAACGTTGTTACTTTTAATTCCCTCCCAAATATCTCTTCATTATGAAGCAAAAAAAAGCATCAAGTAGACTAATGAAATTGTTCGTGTTATATTTAATTACAACAGCAATAGCAACGTTTCTTGTAACGCATTATTTAGCAAATACAAATTAATTAGATTTTCACCTTTAGTTCCCTAATTTGGCTTTAATTGAATAATTTCTTTCTTGGCTTTTTTTGTGGTACAATTAACAACAACTCTTGTATAAACCTTCTCTCGCTCTCTTTAGTAATCAATAAAAATAAGTGTTGCCATGTACTACTTTAAAAAAATCTAACCAAACGATTTTGTAACAATACAACACATAAATCAACATTAGAAAAAATAGTTTTTTAATTTTTTTAATCTCTCAACACGTACCTTTAAAACAAAATAAATATTTACATGTGGCAACTCTGTCCTTAATGCAAAATAATTCAAATAATTTACGTGTAAGTGTATTTGTTGATTTCAGTCTAGGTAAAATTGAGGTTTAAGTGTTGATGTTCTAATTGGTTGTACTAATAATAATGATTATTAGAAAATTGACGGTTTAATTTATTACTTGTATAATCCTTAAAAGGTCGTAGGCTGTGAACGCAAACGAATACAAATGTATACGCACACATAATAAGCTAAGCAGTGACAGTGAAATCCTGGTAAATACAACATCTCACTGGTAAGGTTTCTGTTGAAAACTTCCCGCCAGCTTTGCAGATATCCACTGTACTCGGATTGTGTTGTAGCCACATATATTATGTAAAAAATGTTTTTCTTTTCAGCTGTAGCCCTCATTGGCCACTATAAATATCTAACAAATTAAATTAATACTGATAGCAACAACAACAAAACTGCTAACCATAGCGAATAATGCATAAATTAATAAATGTATACGAAATAAATTTCCCATTCTAAATCATTTATTAAATTGTTTCTTCTTATTTTGTTTGGCTTATGTTTCCTGTTCTCTACTAATTAATACTTTGCAAACCAGTGATAAATGCGGATAGCTGGTGGTGGTAGGAAGTTCAATAAAGTAAAATAAAATGAATTGTTGACTGCAAAATATTTATTTAGGTGGAAATTTTGTTTATTCGCTTTTAAAAATAAATAAATATTTTTATTTATGTTTTCATGTAGAATAATCTACAAAAAAAATCTAATTAAAAAATTTGCAGATGCAAAAATTTTAATTTTATAATCATTTTCTTTTTTTTATATTTTCTTTTTTTTTTTGCTAACTAAGCAATATAAATTTGTCATTTCAGGAGAGCTAAATGAATTAGTTATAAAAAAGAAGAGAGGTCAATAAAATGATACATAATTGTGTTTTTTGCAAACGTTATGTGTTTTATTTAATTAAATTTATATTTCGACAATAAGTTGAATGCGATAATGACAGAATATCTAGGAAAAGTTAGTTATTTGGCAATAGCTGAGTGGAATGCATTTTCGAAACTAGTAACGGTTTCATCATCAGTACTCTTTAGATCAGAACTACAAGTGTTGTGTGTCAGTAAATTATCGAAAATTGAAGCATAGAATTATTTGTTCTAATTGATTTTTTATCATTCATATAACAGTGAGTTAGTACAACATCTGCTTTTCCTGTATTATTTTTGCACGTCATAACTACAAATTTTAATATTTGCCTTTAGCTATTGATAAAGCAATTTTCAAGTAGACATAGTTGCATTTCGTCACATGTTTATTAACAAGATGGTAGTTGTAAATCCATGTTTTTACTTTACATCAAGCCCCGTATTTTTTGTTATACTTTCAATATTATTTTTGAACTTCTCTTTTTATAATTTTTTAATTAAATTTATATCTAGCCTATAAGTTCAGTGCGATAATGACAAAATATCTAGAAGAAGTACTAGTACTAGCCGATTGGAATGCATTTTCGAAAGCAGCTACGGTTTTATCATCAGTACTCTTTAGTTCAGAACTACAATTGTTTTTGTGTCTAAATGTCAACTATTGAGTACCCTTCAGATAAAGTAACTAGGAGTGTGTTTACATGAAGGGACATGTCCCAGGGACATGTCCCCTGCGACACGAGTTTGTGGGTGGGGGGTGCGGCGTTGAGTAGCAATTGTCGCACGTTTTGTGAATTTGAGGGGACAAATTTGACATTTCTCTTTTACATCTTTCGTTCTGTCATGTTATGTATGACCGGTGTTGCCAGACTGATATTTTATAGAATTTGCCAAAAAAAAAAAAAGATGAAATATGCAATAAAAGCTCATTCATTAGAAATAAAAATAAGCCGCGTAACTCTTGCTCTAACCTCCATAGTTTTACCCACTCTTTTCGTCTTCTTTTATTCAGTAAACTATTTGCATTTTTATAGCATTCTAGCAACTTAAAAATTATTTCTACATTTTCAGCATCATCTGTATCTAACGCTTCAACAGCCAGTTCAGTTAGGTCAACAATTTTGTTAGAAATACTTGAAGGTTTTTTTAGTTTCAATGTAAATTCTTATTCATAGTAGTTATTTTTTATACGTTCAATATTTTTTCTATGTTTGTCAGTTTGTGTAAAATTATCAAGACGAAAAGATATTAATATTTATAATAAATAAATATCTCTATGTTTATTTGCAAATTTCTTCAATAATTTCTTCTTTAGAAAGATCGGCCATTATGTTTCTTGAAATTTATTTAATTTTGATTTTTTAAATACTTGTATTGCCACTGCTACTGTTGACAAATCATAAATTGTATATGTATGGCAGCCCTTCTTACGAATAAAAGGGATAAAAAGAATTAGTTAATTTAACGTTAAAAAGTCGCTTTGTTCCTGCAACAAAATCCCTTCATGTAAACGCAAGAAGATTTTAGAAGGGACACCAAAAGAAAATAGAAGCCAACGCAAGCAGAGTCGCAGGGACATGTCCCTTCATGTAAACTAGCTCTAGTATGTAGTTAGAAGTATACTACTTAGTTCCTTCTAACTTCAGACTAGTAACATATCTGCCTTTATTTTATTTTCATATTAAACTATCGATTTTAACATAAGGCTCCAACAAATATATTTGTATATAGTTTTATACTAGTCTATAAGTTTTTACTAGTGATTGTTAGAGAGTGGTGAGTAAGTGTACTCACCTCACACATGCTTAAACAAATTATCAACTTTACAGTTTGATGCTATAAACACAATCAAGTCCACCGCCGCTACACGACTACCGACTACACGGCTACTTTTGTAGCCCGTAGCCAACTTAGGCTAATTTCTATTTTTCTTAGCTACAAAAAACAGATTAGTGCTGCCAATACAATAAATGCATGAAATGGTGGTTTTAAAAACGCAATACATTAAATATCGCTATTAAAAACGCGAAAAACTATTATAGTGGCACCATTAATTAAGTTTGTTTTGTTTTGGTTAACTTAAATACATATGTCAAAACAGATGTTTATTTTTTGTAGTTAGTGGTCGGTAGTCGTTAAAAGAATTAATTAGCTGGCGACTTGGCTATTTTTGTAGCCAGTTACTTTTGTAGTACTTTTAAAAAGTGAGTTCGTTTATTTTTAGTCAATGTTACCAAGGAATATGTGGTGTTGGTTCGTCAGCTTAATAATTTATTTTCTTTACTACAGTGATTGTATATGAGAATTTCACTCTTGTGCCAAAATTTTAGCTAAAAAGTGACTAAATATCTTAAAGAGTGCCATAACAAATATACACATTTCTACACATTTAAAAAAATTAATCCATTTATCATGTTTTATAATTATATACAAAAAAAATTTTCAAACTTCAATATTTAAAAAAAGGAAACAGATAAATTATATATAAATATTATTATTTATAAAATATATACATAATGTTAAATAATTATTCCAAAGTAGGGATATACAAATATATATATGTAAGTAGTTATAAAATTCCGGTAAAGCCTCGTTAACAAAAATTGTATTTGTAACATTTGTTTCGGTAACCATTTTTAAGACATCACTGTCATAACAACATTTTGAGTTGAATTTTAATAAATCCTTAGATTGAACTAATGATGATAAAGCCGGACGCTAAATTTGTGGCAGATACAACCATTAATGAACAAATTTGGGTGAACTTCTTTAAGCAGAGTCTGCCCACCATTATTTTTTCCCACCATAACCAAACAATTATCTGAACAAAATCCTCTTGATTTTTTATAGAAATTTCATTATCCTGTAAAACGTTTATAAAAGCATTAAAAATCGATTGAGCGGAACCATCAAAAATCGGTCAATAAATTTTCCAACATATAAACGTACTTTCATATTTTAGTATTTACAGGGAGAAAAAAATTTTTTTTTATAAAAAATATATATTTTTTAAAAAGTAAGTAAAATTATATTTTTAAATTGTTTGAAAAAGTGGCAAAATTTTATTGAGCGTGCCATCGTGCCATTAAACAATTAATAGTGCCAAAAATGGCACGATTGTGCCACTTTTACCAACAGCGCTTCACTATATTTGAACTTCAGCTGTCAAAGTCAAATTTTCCTTATATACAAAATTTAAACAAAAAAATTGTCTCCGAATAAATATACCTTGCCTGTTACTTTCCTAGAGAGTGCATGAAAAATTATTTAAAAATTTTAATTTGTAAACCTTCTATATTGAGGTTTTTCCTTTGAACTGGCTAGTATTATGTTATCCTGCTAATAATTATCTTTCAAATTAATTGCCGCCTGAGACTTTTTCTATCACAAAACAATATACATACATATACATTAATTTCCGACCCTATACAGTATAGCATCTATATATATAAAATTCACGTGTCACAGTGTTTGTCCCCAAACTCCTCCAAAACGACTAAACCGATTTCAATGAAATTTTGCATACACATTATATAGGTCTGAAAATAGGTTTGCAACTATTTTTTATATTCCTTAATGAAGTGAGCGTGGCACATCCCATACAAAGTGAATTTTAAACATCATATATCTTGATTAATATGAAAGAGAGAGCTTTGAAAATTTGTGCGACATCATTTGTTGTTGCTATTTGTAGCCGTACCGAAAATAGGCAGGATCGCATAAGTGGGCGTGGTAGCCGCGATACAAAGTGGATTTTTAATATCATATACCTTGAGAACTATGACAGAGAGAGTTTTTTTATTTTATGTGAGGCCTTCTATTATTATTGTGAGTAGCCATGCCGAAAATGGGCGGGATAGGATAAGTGGGCGTGGTATCTCCCATACAAAGTGAATTTTTAATATCATATATACTGAGTACTATCACAGGGAAAGCTTTTTAAATTTATGTGAGGCCTTCTATTATTAATGTGAGTAGCCATGCCGAAAATTGGCGGGATCGGATAAGTGGGCGCGGTAGCTCCTATACAAAGTGAAGTTTTAACGTCATATATATTGAGTACTAACACATGGAGAGCTTTTTTAATTTGTGCGGTACCACCCGTGCAAACTTTGCACACATATTGAGCTGTCATGACTTTATAATTTCGTGATTAGAAAAGTGGACGGGGCCACGCCCATAAAAATGTTATAATCTTGAGGTACTTGCACTGGACCGATTTTTCTGAAACTTTTCACACATATTGAGCTGTCATGACTATATAATTTGGTGATTATAAAAGTGGGCAGGGCCACGCCCATAAAAAAAGTTATAATCTTGAGGTACTTGCACTGGACCGATTCTTCTGAAACTTTGCACACATATTGAGCTGTCACGACTATATAATTTGGTGATTATAAAAGTGGGCAGGGCCACGCCCATAAAAAAAGTTATAATTTTTAGGTACTTGCACTGGACCAATTTTTCTGAAACTTTGCACACATATTGAGCTGTCATGACTTTACACTTTTCTGATAAGAAAAGTGGATAGTGCCACGCCCATAAAAAAAGTTATGATTTTCGGCTACTTGAACTTCACCGATTTTTCTGAAACTTTGCACGCACATATTGAGCTCTCATGATTTTACAATTTCTTGATTAGAAAAGTGAGCAGTGATACGCCCATAAGAAGTATGTTTTCATTTTTAGCTACTTGCACTAGATCGATTTTTTTGAAACTGTGCACACATATTGAGTTGTCATGAGTATACATTTTCTTGATTAGAAAAGTGGCACTATCACGCCCATAAAAAAAGTTAATGATTTTCGGCTACTTGAACTTCACCGATTTTTCTGAAACTTTGCACACATATTAAGCTGTCATGACTATACAGTTTCGTGATTAGAAAAATTGGCAGTGCCCATAAAAAAAATATAATTTTTATTTTTTTGCGCTCTATATTCAATTAAAATTCAGAATACATTTTTATTCATTAAAGGGCGTAGCAACGCATATGAATAGGGGTGTCATATGGCATTGTCCGCCTATACGTGTATTGGTTGAAGTTAACGTCTAGAAGTCCCCGCATGTTGCACATATCTGTGTATAGGATCAATCTTTTGCAAATATTCAGTAATTCATCACTATTCAAATTCAGCAGAATCGCCTTATAAGTTTCTGAGATATGAGCAATTAAACATGATGCCTCTGTTTATGCCAATATTTTTAACACAAAAATCAACATTTCAAAGCACTAGGATAGATATATGTCTCTAGGAATATTTTCCTAAAAAAAACTTTAAACAAACCGGGCACCAGGTTATAAGCAAAAATTATTTGGATAAATAAAAATGTTTTTTTATATATATATTAAGTTTCTTAAACTACCAAATAATTTCTCGACACGCTAGTGACAACAAATTGCAGCCGTAGACTTAGAAATCATTCATGAGAAAAACTAAATAGCTAAATACAACTGCTTTGGTGTATTCCTCAAAACTACAAAAGATATTTATTTATTTATTTATTCAGCTTCCGGACAACAGAGAGGGCGATATATCAGGTGTTGACTTATATAATATATAAGGATTTTATAATCCCTTTTAATTAAAAAAATACTTTCCTAAACCCCCTCAATATTGATATCAATTAAAAGGGCATGAGCAGTGGAATACAGTAACTTATGAAAAATCTAAAATCCAAGATGGCATCCTAAATTAAAAAGCGAATATATGGGTCAAAAGCAGTAATTAAGGATTTGTCTTTTTCAAGCTCCACAATATTGGTATCAAATAAAAGGGATTGAAAAGTATAACACAGTGAACTATGTAAATACAAATTCAAAATCAAAAATGGCTTCGAAAATAATAATACAAAATGGAATACAACGTTGAATCTAAAATTTAGGCTATGCTACATACATATGTATGTTTTTTTATGATTTTTTAGATATTTGTATTTAATGCAATAATATCTCGATTAATTTTCTATTTTATGTCTGCACTCCAAAACAATTTCAAACGCTTAATAAAGAGAATTTAATTGATTTAATTATTTACGACAAATGAAAGCGGTAATTGCAATAAAGAGAATTTTGTGATTGTCCTTTTGAATAAATACTTATGCATTCACACATACATATGCACGCCTTCCGAAGTACTTCTAAGTGGTTATAGTCTTTTAAAAGTAAAATATTAGAAGAAGCATGTAAAATGCCAACAACTTAAGTTTTGCAAGGTTTACTATTTATGGTGATGGAGGCTGCATGATTTATGTATAGAAAAATAAATTAATGCTGTCAAATTTTTAAAATATTTTTAATAAATTGGTATAAAAAATTATAAAATTACTTTTCATGTAATCTCTGTCTTAAACTACAGTATTTGAAGCACTAAAAATTTTATAATATCTATTACTTATAGCGCAAACTTTAAGATTTTTTTCGACACCCTAATTTATTTTACACAAATGAAAAAATTGCTCTAGTTTATCAATCTTTATGTTAAATAAAGAATGAGATCGATAAAACCCTAACACGAATAAAACGCAATAACTTTGAAACGAATTAATCCATTTTAATGAAAATAGCGTGGTTTAATAATAAAATAACAGTAAATTAAAATATTAATGCTTTTTGTAAAAATTCAGCTTTTTTTGATGAACTGTTTCACCTTTTCCGGAATTGAGACCATGAGGGTTTTGATGGTATCCTTAGTAACTTTATTGCTGGAATAAGACCATTTCTGGGAAAAAATTTTAGTAGTATTAGCAACTTGTTTTGTATCCTTCAGCACTCTTTTGACTAAAGCCCAGTAACGTTCGATGGGCCTTAGTTCTGGACAATTAGGTGGATTTGCTTCTTTTGGCACTACCACTATATTATTTGTTTCATACCATTCTGCTGCAGATTTACTATAATGACACGACGCTAGGTCGGGCCAAAAATATGTTGACTTATTGTGTTTTCGTATGAATGGAAGCAACCTCTTCTGCAAGCACTCCTTGATGTAAATATCAGTGTTGATATTCCCAGTAGTAATAAATTTACTGCTTCTTTCTCCGCACGTGCATATAGCTTGCCAAACTAAGTACTTCTTTGGAAACTTTGTCTTTTTTTGGAACTTAAATTGGTCATCGACATTACCTCTTCCATCGGGCACATAATAACTTCGCCCTGGGAGCTGAGAAAAGTCGGCAAGAACGTAAGTCTCATCATCCATAATACAACACTCATATTTGTTGATAAAATTTCTAAGCAGTTCTTTGGCACGACTTTTTGCATCCAAGTTTTTCTTCGAATTTCTGTCTGGCACTTTCTAAACCTTGTAGGACTTAAGGCCTTCATATCTTTTAACCTTCCTTACAAAAAAATCGGAACAGTTTGCTTTTAAGGCGGCTTTACGGTTTGAGAGGTTTGGATTTTGGCTTAGAAGACTAACAATCTTTGAAGCTAACTGTGGGTCAGTTATACCTTTTTTAGCTCCACTTCCAGCTTTCCTTTTAATACTACGACGTTCGTTATACACTTTTATCACACGCGTTTGTCGTGACACCTTTATCTCATTTGCAATAGATTTGTAAGTACGACTGGGATTTTTTAAAAAAATTGTTATTATTTTTTCACGCACTTTTTCTTCGGAATCCATTTTCAAACAAACTAATAATCCGATTATGCTATTATTTTGTACACATAATTTGACAAGTTTTTATACCCGCCACCAAAAAAATGGTGGGGGTATATTCATTTTGTCATTCCGTTTGTAACACATCGAAATATCCATTTTAGACCCCATAAAGTATATATATTCTAAATCGTGGTTTGATTTTATGACGATCTAGCTATGTCCGTCCGTCTGTCCGTCTGTTGAAAGCACGATAGAGGTCGCACCGAAAAAGCTAGGGGGCTCAAATTTTGCCAGAATCTTTCTTATAGACAAGGTTTGTTTGGTATTGAAAATGGGCTAAATCGGAATATTACGAAGAGAGTTATAGCTCGAAAAGCAAGAGTAGGTCGAAAAAACCGTGTCCTTCGAACATCGAATAAAATGGAATTGTGTCCAAACGCCTTAACGCAGACTCATGAAACTTCGAATATATATTTCCTGGGTAAAGACAATATTTTTCCCCGAAATTGTCTAAATCTATGCATTCGGAGAGGAGTTATCGATCAAAATGTACGAAAATTTATACCGCACAGTGTATTTTTCGGTATATTTAAAAACGAAAACGTCAAAAAAGCAACAAAATTGGATGTGCGACTCTGAAATTTTGCACACTTTGCTTTTTGGTGACACGCTTTCTTGTAACGGCAAATCAATGTGCCACGCCCACCTCCCATATAACGTTTTAACTAAAATTCATATAATTTCTCTATTAATAAAGATTTTGTACTCATTGGCAAAAATAACTTTGACACGCCTACTGTAACGCCCACTTTTCACGTTATCTACCGTTAATGAAATTTAAAAGCTCATAAACCCGCTAAAATTAGAGGTATGATGATAAATTTTGCTACGTCTATCCCCCTAGGCAATTTCATTACTATGCCAAAAAATTTAGGTGCCACGCCCACTTTTACGCCCACCTCCCATATAACGTTTTACCTAAAATTCATATAATTTCTCTATTAATAAAGATTTTGGAATAATAAAGGACTATATTGAAACACCTAAGTTGTACTCATTAGCAAAAACAACTTTGACACGCCTACTTTAACGCCCACTTTCACTTTTGAATTGTGTCCAGACGCATAAACGTAGTCATGAAACTTCGAATATATATTTATCGAGTCAAAAGAATATCTTTCCCTGAAAATCGCTTAAATCTATGAATTAGAAAAAGAGTTATAGATAAAAATGTACGGAAATTTATACCGCACAGTGTATATTTCAAATTTAAAACGTAATAAAACTGACAAAACTATATGTACGATTCTGAAATTTTGCAAACAATGTTTTTTGGTCAAAGTCTTCGTTATAACGGAAAATAGATGTGCCACGCAGACTTTTTTCTTTAAATTTTTATAAAAATATAATAGTCATATATATTAGCATTTATTCATCTCACACTACGCCATTTATTGTACTGTAGCTAAATATAAGATAAAGATGATAAGATAGATGACTCTACTAGCAACTACTAGATGGCATTCTAACAACTATGCTTATATTCTCCTTAAGTTATGCTTTATTAAAAATGGGAATTTATGAAAATTTTGACCTAAGTCAAAAAAAATTATCTCTAAACATTATAAACAATTTATTTTCATGTACTAATGGCTAACAAATTTTAAAATTATAAAAAATTTATTTCGTTTGAAAATCTTTTAAAAGCAAAATGTTATAGAAGTTTAAAAATCAAAATCTTACTAATAAATTTCCCGTTTTAGAAAAATGCAGAGAATGTATATTTTAAATCACCCTGTGGCCCTTATAATTTAACCTTAAATTCACTTTCTTTGTATGCTTCAATTATGTATGGAACAAAATATCGGCCAAATGGCCCCCCCAACCTAAGCGGCACACCTCGATCCGATAGTCCATATTTTCAATGACACTGTTGATGCTCAATTGTTGGGCACGATGATGAGTCGAGGTTGCTTGCTCTTTTGCCACGTTATCGTGAAAAACAGCAATGTTTCCCATTCAACGAACTAAGATGGCATTCACAGATGTTTTCACATTTCATACAGACCTGCTTTGCAGACATTTAAATATTTTTTACAATTCTCACGATTGTGGACGAATTCGAACGATTATGTTGACCAAAAGAATCACGAAGTGCACAAAATGCATTTTGATTTGAACGCCCATTTTTATAACAATCTTTAATATTTAAAAGCGTTGCTCGATTGCGTATCTTTCCACGGTTCAAATTGAGTTAGTCTGAGATTGAGAAATGTCAAATGAAATACAAGAAAAAAGTTGAAGTTTAGATGTGGTTCACCTTAAACATGGGCCCTTAAAATTTAACCACCCTCTACAAAGAAAGTGATACATATTTTATTATAAAGACACTATTCTATAGCGATTAACAAAATAATAAATATTGTGCTTTAAATGTACACAAAATTGGTGGTGGGTATAAAAGATTCGGCACAGCCGAATTTAGTGCTCTTACTTGTTAAATGCAAACTTGATCATAAACAGTTATATTTTTTGTGCATGAAGAAAGGTGGAATTAAAAATGTGTGTTAAGGTTTCACTGATCTCATTCTTTATTTTAATAAATAATTAATTATAAAATTTCTTTTGCAAACTGTAGTTTTCACTTTTTTGATTCCAAAATGTTAGTAGTAACCCTGCTATTTACATTACTACATGCATCCACAGTAGTGTACTTTGCATACATATGTAATACCCAAAGTAGTATTAGTGTATTAGTTTACATGCATTCTCACCAGTGATGTCAATTTTTTGTAAACTACAACTCGTAGGGGACTGATTTAATGTACTTAAGCAAAAAAGCTCACTTGAAATAAAATATAATACAAAAAAATAATATTTGGGAATGTTTTATTAATAAAAAAAGATCATTGAAAACTTCCAGAAAAAATTTTTTTTAAAATAATTTATGTTTTATATAATAAACACCTAATTGTTGACCAATAAAAAGTAATATTCATATATGTAGTCACTTAAAAAATAAGGCTAAAACAGTGGGCATGGCTCCTTCCAAATTTTATAAAACTGGCATTGATATTAATGGCCGAAAACGAAACAGCGGGCTTGTTAACTCGTACATAATGCAAAATTTATTACCGCATATCGCGGGAATATCAAAAGCTAGAGTAATCAAAGTCAGCAGGAATTACTTTCTTAAGAGCTTACGTGTAAGGTAGCATAATAATACACAAAGCAGTGGGCATGGCGCTCTACACACAAAATAAATACTGCTGTTCGAATATCAAAATAAATTAAAATTGTTTAGGTTTCTTTCTTATAGGTGTGGTAAGCAGTAGATGTGGCATTACCCTGTAGGAAATGTCACTAGTGAATCAATACTGATCACCAGTACTACTGACTTATTATACCCCGACAATGCTTTTTTACTATAAACATTTACCATGTGCGTGTCATTGGAAATCTACTACTGACACTGGTACTACTGAGTAGGTAATTCTTTAAGGACCATATGTAGACATTATCACCAGAGATTCAATAGTGCATTTAAGTAATTCTAGTCTACACTTTTGATACTTTTCTGAAATAGACGTCATTAATGAAACTTTTGTCAAAATATGATGTTTTATTAAAAAAAATTAAGGAATTCATTATATATCAAATATTAAAAGTAAATTAGATACATTTCATTTAATTAGAATTCTTATTTATTGTGTATACATTTTTTTTCTCATCAAAAAATGAAAAAAAAATGTAGACACTTTGTTGACAATGTCGCCAAGAAGTCACCACAATAGTCGACAAAACTGGTGACTTGGAGACACTTGCCCCCAGGTTTCCTTCAGGGTATTTATCTATATCTATATATGTATATAAAATGAAACTCTGTGTGTGTGTGTGTGTATTAGCTATAGACTCCGAAACTGTAAAAGCGATCGGATTTAAACTTTGACAAGTTGTTTTACACATTCCAGGGAGTGTTTATTGGTGGTAAAAAGTTGGCGGGGCCACGCCCATACAAAATAAGTTATCAATTTTAGCTACTTGCACTTGACCGATTTTTCTGAATCTTTGCACACATATTGAACTTTCATGACTATATAATTCTGTGATTAGAAAAGTGGGCTGGGCCACGCCCATAAAAAAAGTTATAATTTTAAGGTACTTGAACTGGACCGATTTTTCTGAAACTTTGCACACATTTTGAGCTATCATGACTATACAGTTTCGTGATTAGAGAAGTAGGCAGTGCCACGCCCATTAAAACAAATTTATAATTTTTAGCTTCTAGCACTTGATATTCAATTAAAATTCAGAATGCATTTTTATTCATCAAGGGGCGTAGCAACGCGCGCCGGGCTTGGCTAGTTTTCTATATAAATAAAAATTAAATGTCGTTCATTGGCAATAGCATCACTTAAGAACGGCTACACCGATTTCACTCATTTGTTTTAATATTTTGCATAATCCAGCTTAAGTTTTTTTGGAAAGGAAAATTGATCGTGCCCACTATTACGCAAAATTTATTTTATTTATCTAAAATCGGAAACGACTGTATCGATTTTAATAATTTTGGAAATTATCTATTAATTTTAAGAATGGTTCTTACGGATAGATTTTCTTATCATTTAAGTGAGCGTGGCACCTACAATATAAAATCTAAAAATTTTTCTGCATATCTAGAGTGCAGTAATACCTTTAAAATTCTTTAAAATTAGAGTAGGATATTATAATAACTTGCATGGTAACGCTTAAAATGAGCTGGAGAACAACAGTAGGCGTGGCACCTTCAACATGAATTAAATCCATTTTATAAGATACCAAGAAAACTATTACATTTATCATTCCTATGTGTGTTTGGCTTTTATCTCATTTGTCTTATCCCAACCAGCAAGAAGAGGAAAATCAGTAATTAAAACACTACACTTTATAGGTTAGAAAAAAACGTGAAATTAAACGCGCAAATAGGTTAAATGGCATCGATGATTAATATTGTACACACATGCTAGTATGTGTAGTTGTGCAGATTTCAGTATTGTCTGTCTATATGTAATTTTCTGCATACTAAGCTCTTAAGTATTATTTGTCATTTTACAATTTCTAATTTTAATTGAACAAAATAATTAATTGCATTATGTATTCAAGCTTAAATTATCGTTTGATTTCAAATCCATATGCACATACAACCATATGTAAAGTGTACCATACAACAAATATGTAAAGTGGATACCCTGCAGCATTTGATAAATGCTTTAGCTAGAAAACTAAACATTATTTATAATTTATTCACTAATATTTTGTGATAAAAAATTATTCCAAAAATGGTGTTATATTTTTTTAACTGCCTGGTAAAAGAAATTTTTTAAATTCATATTTAGAACATAACAGTAAGATATTATACTCAATACATTCATTAAAACATTAATTGTAAAAGCAAAAATTATTTTATATACAAAAATTACATCAGTTGCAACAAGAACCGGATATGCACCACTTTATTTCATTTAAGCTTTTAAATTTAGGAGGGTTTGATTTCAATTCCATTCGTCTCTACTTTAATATTTTTATTTAAGAAAATAATGTTTTATGTAATAAATTAAATGAGTATATTAACAAATCTGTGATAATTCTTCTTGTACAAAGTCAGTGTGTGTAAAAATTCTTTAAAATTTATGTTTTAAGAAGAATATATTCGTTTACCTTTACGATCTCATTTATGTACAAATTATTCTATGTTCCTGCTAAAATCACATTTTTTTTTTTTACCTTTACACATTTTCTAATTAAACTCAATATTGAATTACCTTTATTATACCGTGAAAAATTGTCAAAGGAATTGCAAAAATGAAATAAAGAAAGATAAACATAAAACTGAGAAAAAAAAATAAAAGAAAATTATGTTTTCATAATGCCAACTCCGAAAAGTGAACAAAGAAAATGTAAAGAATGCAATAAAATTTCATCTTTATTAAGTAAACAAAACCATTTAATAAAACACGTTTGAAAGCAAACTAATTTTTGGCAAAAAAATAAAAAAAGGGAAAAACATTCCTTACTTCTTCTATTTAAAGGGGTGTTTCTATAGAGTAACATTCCTCAGTTATTAAATCTACCACTATACAACATTATTATAACAATAGGTAAATGCACAAGATATCTTATATTCAAATGCTTTAAAATATTAACAGCTGATACAAAACACGACACTATAGAATTTTCGATCGAATATGTCTCAGATAAAAAACTAATTTTTTTTTGATTTTTATTCGGATGTGATATGTCTACCTGGGTTAGCTAGAAAAAGATTATAATCGGCAAGTCCATTTACCAATCAGCAGCGGATCGTCTATTACTTGTCGGCATACACCAGATACTTCACATAGCCCCACAAAAAAATAGTCAAGCATTGTTAAATCATATGATCTTCAAAGCCATTAAGAAATATTGTTTGCTTATCGAACTTTTCTTTTAACTAACCAATTGTAACATCGAATTTATTAGACCACATTAAGATGGTACAAAAAAGTCCTTGATCATGGCATGATCGTTTCGTTTGCAAGTTTAACAATATTCATTTCGTCGATAGAGCAGAATCGGTCTGCCCATGTGTTAGTTGAAGTCAACATTTAGAAGCCCCCACATGATACGCAGACTAATAATCCTTTGGAAATATTCGGCAACGAATCGCTATATAAAACCAATAAAATCGCCTCATAATCTTCTGAGGTTTAAGCAAATAAACACGACTGTCATGTTTTTCTTTCATTTTTTTAAAAAAGATTTTCAGCCCTATAATAATTTAAAGACAATTTTATTACAATGATATAGATATATGTTTAGATATGAATAGATATGATGTTTATCGAAGGCTATTCGTGAAGAAGTTCAATAGCTAATCGGTAAAGTAATGGACAAAAATTATTTTGAAAATAATATATATTTTCTTGCAGTTTCTTAAATTCCTAAATACCTACATATATTTTGCATATGTCAAGGATACCAGATTGTAAGCCGTAACCTCCAAAATTATTCCTGAGATAAACAAACAACTGTCTGAAATGTAAGCACACAAATACAACTGATGACGTGTTTTTGGTAAAATTTAGAAATGGAAATATATTTTTTCACCTTTATGACAACCGAGACGATTTTAAGTGAAGAGGCTTGGCTAGAGAAATACCGGGTGTCCCAACTAGAACGCCATTTTTAAATTTGGTGCCATTCGAAGTGTTATAATAATCTATATATATAAAAGTGAAACTCTGTGTGTGTGTGTGTGTGTGTGTGTGTGTGTGTGTTAGCTATAGACTCCGAAACTGTAAAACCGATCGGGCTCAAACTTTAATAAGTTGTTGCACACATACCAGGGAGTGTTTATGGGTGAAAAAAAGTGGGCGGGGCCACGCCCATAAAAATTGGTTATCAGTTTTAGCTACTTGCAATTGACCGATTTTTCTGAAACTTTGCACACATATCGAGCTGTCATGACTTAATAATTTCGTGATAAGAAAAGTGGGCGGGGCCACGCCCCTAAAAAAGTTTTAATTATGAGGTACTTGCACTTGACCGATTTTTCTGAAACTTTGCACACATACTAAGATGTCATAACCATATAATTTCGTGATTAGAAAAGTGGGCAGGGCCACGCCCATAAAAAAAGGTTTTCATTTTGAGGGACTTGCACTTGACCGATTTTTCTGAAACTTTGCAGACATATCGAGCTGTCATGACTAAATAATTTCGTGATTAGAAAAGTGGGCAGTGCCACGCCCATAGAAAAAAGGTACCATTTTGAGGTACTTGCACTTGACCGATTATTCTGAAACTCTGCACACATATTGAGCTGTTATGACTTTATAATTTCGTGATTAGAAAAGTGGGCAGAGCCACGCCCATAAAAGCAATTATAATTTTTAGGAACTTGCACTGGTCCGATTCTTCTGAAACTTTGAACACATATTGAGCTGTTATGACTTTACAATTTCGTGATAAGAAAAGTGGGCAATGCCACGCCCATAACAAAAAATAATAATTTGTAGGTTTTTGCACTTGATATTCAATTAAAATTTAGAATGCATTTCGATTCATTAAGGGGCGTAGCAACGCGCGCCGGGTTTGGCTAGTACATTATAAAGAAATTAAAATCCATGATGGCCCCCACTACACCACGGCGTACAATAAATTTATTTATGAGTCAAATCCAGTACCCCGTAAACGCCCTCAATGATACCGCTTGGCCAATAGAATAGAACATATGATGAAAAAGTGTAAAGTCCAAGATGGCATCCTAAATAAAATGGCGAATGTTTGGGTTAAATATAGTAACTACGGTTTCAACCCACACGATATTGGTACAAATGAAAGAACCTGGACAATAGAACACAATAAACTATTAAAAAGCGTAAGAGTCCGAAATAAAAAAGAAAATGGCCCACGAGATGAAATCTGAAACCTTAACTAAGCTACGTACATGATGGTGAAGAGTATTATCGGATTCGGCACGGCCGAATATAGCACTCTTACTTGTTTAATATTTCATTTATAGTTTTTTTTAAATTTATTTTAATAAAATTTTATTTTTCAAAACTATTTTTGCCTATAACTTTGTCAGTTAGAAACCCATTAATCCAAAGTTTTTTAAGAATATATAAAGAGGCATATCATACATATAAAAAATTAACCAACGTCTCTATAAATTAAGCTGGGGAAAACCAGAGGCAGTCGTTTTTGTTTATTCATTTCTCAAAAAGTAATGGGGAGATCGTGCTAAATTTCAAAAGCTATTCTTTCCTAAATATTTGCAAAAGATTGGCACTACATACAGATCTGGTTAACATGTGGTTGCTTCTAAAAGTTGGTTTCAAGCAACACACATACAGATGGACATGGCTCAATCGACTTTTCTAGTTATAAGCTTTCAGAAAATATGTACTTTGCGGGATCGGAAATCAATATTGTAGAAATTACAAACGGAAAGGCAAAGCTATATAAATATGTCAATGGTGTAAAAATATACAAATACAGTTGACTGACTAAGCAAAAAGTACAATAGCTTAAGATAAAATCTTCGAGGTTTTTCAAAATGGGCATCACCAGACACGTATCTTAAAGTATTTTTTTTTGTAATTTTGCCACATTTTTACACAACAAAATTTAATAACACTATAGCATTGCCCATATACACCTACAACAATAGCATTACACTGTACACCCACCAAATATTTTTTGTATTAAAAAACCCTTTTGAGTAGAAGTTTTCTTTTTTTTTATACATCTTTTGGCAGGTGATATTAGTGTGTGTGTGGTACTCGTATTCATAGTTATTCAATATTGTCACATCAAATTTTAGCATTAATAAATGTGAAGACCATTAAATATTATGACAAGAAGACTTGCAATGGCTGGTGCTAGTGGGGGAAGAAGGTGTTTATACTTCTAGAATATTAAGGTATGAAAAAAACTCAAGTGGGAATTTGAAAGTTGAAAAAAAGAGAACATATTGAAAATGTTCTTTAAATAGAGAATTTAACAAAAATTATAGAAAAGCAAAGAAATATTTTTGTAAAAAGCAACATTTGTCATTTTTTTTAGGCAGCAAACCATTTTGTATGCAGACGCAGCTCGTAAAAGCTTTCCTGTCTCTGAATATTTTAACACACGAAAGTGTCCTTTTCTCAATAAAACTAATTTATCATGCATAGTAGAGTTCTTCCCCATAAATTAAACTCTTTAGCTCCCTGGCACCTTTTGCCTTTAACATTAGTACTTTAGAATATTATGTTCGTTCATACGCGAAAAGGCACGGAATACAATTGTCTAGAGTGAAATCTTTTCTTTGAACTTTATGGCAAAAGAAAAGGCGTTCACCACCATCATCCTACAAATATAATAGTTATTTTATAAATTATAAAAAAAAAACAAAACGTTTTTAATAAAAATAAAGTTTTTTTTTACAGGCCTAATCTATCATCCCATTTTTAAAAATTTTGTTTCGCCCTCTTGCATTTTTCACACTTTTAGGCCTTTTTAATAGTTTGCTTTTAGTAGTTCATAGTTTTCAAAACAAAATTGAATGAACGAGACTGCCCTTTGCAAAACGGGAAAGGTGAAATTAATGTATAACACTCAGACTTATAGGTATAAGCAGACGTTTAACTACATTATGTTTCTCTTTTTATGGTGGCTCAAATATATTTACGTCCACTACGACGCTATAATTTCTTGGAGACACTATCCCAACAGCATTCATTCTCGCTTAAACTTTCAGATGGTACACACGTTTTTAAAGTTTTTGTATAAAAAAAGGGTAAAATAATAATTGAATTGATCACAGCAAAAGTTTTGTTGTTTGGATATCGAAAAGATAATCACTAAGCTCGATATATACATATATATTGAAATAAATTTAAAGATATTAAAAAGCCATAAATTTCCTTTGTCACCTTTAATAAAAAATTTCAAGTCAAGGATGTTGTATTTGCAAGACGTATACATTTATTTTATTGTTTGTAAAGTGTGGTTTTTATAGAGATTAGAACTTTGAAATAAAATAAATCAAATATATATTTTTAAATTTACATAAAATTAACTTTATTCGAAAAATAAGCTTGTGGCATTATAATTTAAATATGACTTCTGGCATGTGTCCGTTATGGCTGGCTCAAAAGTAGTCTAATCTGGAGGTCAAATTTTCAATGACTTTTTTCAACATTTGTGGCCGTATAACGGCAATGTTGTCCTTCAAGTGGTCAATCGTTTCGGGCTTATCAGCGTAGACTAGTGAATTCACATATCATCAAAGAAAATTGTCTAGTGGAGTTGAATCACACGACCATAGGGGCCAATTCAAGACCCCGAAACGTATAACTATGCGGTTACCAAATGTGCCTTCAATGAATCAATTGTGTCACGAAAATAGGTGACATGTTGCTTTGTCTCGTTGAAATCACACCTCCTGCACATCATATTTGTTTAATTAATGAAAGAAAATAAATAACCATGGCTCTATACCGGTCCCCATTGACTAAATCGTTTTGACCAGTATCATTTTTAAGAAGTATGTACCAATAAATCCACCACTCCATAAAAGACACCAAACATTCAGTTTTTCTCGTTGTTGGCGTCCCAACATACACTTGTGGATTATTGCACAGGTCAACAGCTTGATAACCACTATACAGATTTGATGCATCATGTATACCTAAGTACAGAAATGGTTAAATTTTTCAATTCTATGAATAATTTTTTTTTATATTGAAGATTTTTTTTATATTCAAGATCAATGATAACTTGAAAACGTTTAGTCCGATATTCTTAAAATAAACTTTGAAAAATTTAGATTTATATAGCCTTTAATCCCTGTATATATTGCGTTTAAATCAGCTCAGTAGTTTCGGAGTTATGATTTCATGATTTTTTGAAAGCAAAAAAAAAATTGCTATTTTCACGTAAAAAATATATTTTTTGCTTTAAATATATATTTTAATATATTTTATGATAACTCCGAAACTACTAAGCGGATTAAAATATAAAAACGGATTAAAAGCAATATAAATCTAAATTTTTTAAAGTTTATTTTAATAATATCGAACTAAACGTTTTCGAGTTATCATTGATTATGTGGAGAAGCGTCTAAAAAATCTTGAATTTTAATTCAAAATTAAAAAAAACAACCTCTTCATAGAATTTACAATTTGGACAATATTTGTACTGCTGGAACCACAACACATCAAGATTGCATAGTAGTTTAAAAGCCTTTTAAATTTTTAAAATTTTGTTGCCTTGTGTTATCAATGTATACGGCAGTTTTGTTTATTGACGTACCATTCAAACAAATTCCAAATTCGCTTATGAAAATCGGGATAAACGGCAATCTTGTTTTTTACTGTATTGCTATTCATGCGTTAGTCTTTATTCATGTAAAATATGCCAAACCAAACCAAACTAAACATAAATAAACATAAATCACCCGGTACATATAAGATGTAAGTAAAAACAAGAAATAGTTTATTTCAAAATGCCCTAAGAAGTAACCTTTTAATAGCTAATCTGGAAAATGTCACTGAAAGCAAAATTTTATTTTGCATATAATTCGAAGGACCATTTCGAAAGATTTTCTAGAGCAAGACTTTAAGCATATTATATGCATGTATTTTCTTAGGACGTCTTAGCTTTGTTGTCTATCTTTCTGGCTCTTGAAACCACGATAAAGTTTGAACTGAAAAAAGAAGAGGAGTAAAGTTTTGCCAGAATGTTTCTAATATGTCAGAAATATTTTTTATGTAAATGGGCTAAATTGGTGAAACAGAAAAGAAGTTATATTTTCCTATGAACAAAATCTTTCTTACATCGAACAAAATGTAATTGCATCTAAACGCAATGATGTAGAATGAAAAATTACACAAGTATATTTTCGAAAAAATTATCATATGCCAACATTACTAAAGGAGTTATAGATCAAGATATATAAAAATTTATTAGCACATTTGTTCTAAGTCTATTTAAAATTGACACCGATCGAACTTTATATACGATTTTGAAATTTCGCAGATATAACTTTTTTGTTAATATAATTGTTATAACGGAAAACGAAAGTGACCTTCCATATAACGCTTTTTAAACCAACCTACCAAAATGGTGTTAGGGTATTTCATTAGGTCATTCCTTTTGTAGCAAATCGAAAAATTTATTAAAGTTCACATTTTCCTGTTAAGACGATCTAGCTATGTCGGTTCGTCTGTTAAGAGTACGATAAAACTCGTTCACAAAAATTTATGGGAAAGAAAATTTCTTATCATATTTCTATTACATCAGAAATGTTTAGTATTGAAAATAGGCTACATGAGCCTAAAAAGAAGAGTGCTACAGCTTGTAATGCAAGAGTAGGTTATGATAATTATATTTCAGATATCGAATAAATTGCGATTGCGTCCAAAGGCAATAATGTAGAATAATAAAATTTTACATATAAAGGGTGTTTTTTTTTTTGCTAGATAGAACTTTAAATTGTAAAAAGTAACACAAAAAATTAAATTTTGATGAAATATTTTTTTTTATCTTTTCAGTATACTCTGACAAATCATCATGAATAGACTCACGCTTGAACAACGCTACGAAATTATCCAAATTTACTTTGAAAATCAGTCGTCGATTCGCGCAACTTATAGACGACTTCGTCATTTTTATGGCGTACATAATCGTCCATCTGAACAAGCCATTCGTCGAACTGTGGATAGATTTCGTACCACATACTCTCTAGAGGATGCAATAACTCCAACACGTCGAAGGAATGTGCGTACTGAAGAGAATATCGCCGCCGTAAACGAAAGTGTGGAAGAAGATCCAAATTTATCGATTCGTCGTCGGTCGCAGGAATTGGGGTTCTGTCCGTCCACTACGTGGAAAATTTTGCGCAAAGATCTCGGCCTACACCCGTATAAGATCCAGCTGGTGCAGGAATTGAAGCCACGAGACCATTATATGCGTCGTTCTTTCGCCGATTGGGCTCTAGAGCAGTTGGCAACTGACCCGTTGTTTTATCGCAAAATTGTGTTCAGCGATGAGGATGATTACATCCAGAAAAATGCACCGTTTGGTGCGGTTTTCACGCTGGTGGCATCATCGGACCTTATTTCTTCAAAAATGAGGCCGGAGCTCGCATTACGGTCAATGGAGATCGTTACCGCACCATGATCAATGATTTTTTGTTTGAAAATATGGATGACATTGATCCGTAGGAGATGTGGTTTCAACAGGATGGCGCTACGTGCCATACGGCGAACGCAACCATCGACTTATTGAAATCAAAATTTGGCGATAAGTTGATTTCGAGAAATGGACCTGTCAATTGGCCTCCAAGGTCGTGCGATTTGACACCTCTCGATTATTTCCTGTGGGGCTACGTGAAGTCACTGGTTTATGCTGATAAACCAGCAACAACTGACGCCTTGGAGGCCAGCATTGTTCGTGTTATTCGTGACATACGGCCAGCAGTGCTCGAAAAAGTGGCCCAAAATTGGACGTCCAGAATGCGCTTCGTCAAGAACAGCCGCGGTGCCCATATGCCCGAAATCATTTTCAAATGTTAATGTCACGTATTGATCTTTCGAATAAAAAAAAATTTTTGATTACAATTTAATTTTTTGTGTTATTTTTTACAATTTCAAGTTCTATCGGGCTTAAAAAAACACCCTTTATTTTATTTAGTAAAATATGTATTTATACATATATCCATTAAAATTTTCCAAACACGCGGATTGCGAAACGAGTTAGAGATTAAAATTTACACATTGTCTTTTTTATTATATTTTAAATTTAAAACGTCATAAAACCGACGGAATTGGATTTACGATTCTGACATTTTTCGAATTAAGCTTTTTGGTTAATATTATGGTAATAACGGAAAACGATAGTGACACGCCCACATTTCATATAATGCTTTTTTCCTTAGTTCATATAATTGCTCTATGAACAAAGATTTTGAATGAATAATGTGTTTTAATATCTGTGTAGAAATCATTATCGAAAATAACGATGACACGACTACTTTTACAGTAATCTACTACAGTCAATTCCCTATAATTCGTAATCGCAAGGGATCGGCCATTTCTTACGAATTATAGGGGTTTTCGATTTAGCGGAGTTTCGATTTAACGGGGTAAAAATAAAATAAATACAAACTAACGAATTTACTAAACCGATAAAAAGAAAGAAAGAAAAAACAATTGTTAAAAATAAAAAAAAATTAAATTAATAAAATAAATACAAAAGATCAAATACAAAGGATCAAATACGTGTAATTTTAATAGCAAACAAAAAAAATAAAAAAAACTGGCAAATCAATTTTTTTAACTGAAAATACATAAAGTACATATAGTATACACTATCTAAAATTAATTTTTAAAAATGAGTGATTTGTATTTGTTTCACACTTTTCTCACGAAGGCGTCTTATTACAATTTATAAGAGGTAAAGAAAAAAAATTACGAATTGGCGAGGGGACCAAAATGTATGGAAATTTTACGAATTAACAAGTTTTTTTTAAGGGACCGACAGTTTATAATGAATTATCGGGCATCACGATTTATCGGGGTACGAATTATCGGGATTTGACTGTATTTATAAAAATTAAAAATAATAATAATAATAATAATAAACAAGTAAGAGCACTATATTCGGCTGTGCCGAATCTTTTATACCCACCACCAATTTTGTGTACATTTAAAGCACAATATTTATTATTTTGTTAATCGCTATAGAATAATCTCTTTATAATAAAATATGTATCACTTTCTTTGTAGAGGGTGGTTAAATTTTAAGGGCACATGTTTAAGGTGAACCACATCTAAACTTCAACTTTTTTCTTGTATTTCATTTGACATTTCTCAATCTCAGCCCAACTCAATTTGAACCGTGGAAAGATACGCAATCGAGCAACGTTTTTAAATATTAAAGATTTTTATAAAAATGGGCGTTCAAATCAAAATGCATTTTGTGCACTTCGTGATTCTTTTGGTCAACATAATCGTTCCAATTCGTCCACAATCGTGAGAATTGTAAAAAATATTTAAATGTCTTCAAAGCAGGTCTGTATGAAATGTGAAAACATCTATGAATGCCATCTTAGTTCATTGAATGGGAAACATTGCTGTTTTTCACGATAACGTGGCAAAAGAGCAAGCAACCTCGACTCATCATCGTGCCCAACAATCGAGCATCAACAGTGTCATTGAAAATTTGGACAATCGGATCGTGGTGTGCCGCCTAGGTTGAGTGGCCATTTGGCCGATATTTTGTTCCATACATAATTGAAGCATACAAATATTATCATTATAAAAATAAATGATAATAATTTCATAATAATTTTATTCAAAATCAACATAGTCCCTTAAAATTAAACCACCCATTATAACTTCGGTATGCTAGTAAAATGTTTTCGTAAATTTAGTCTTTCAATGAAAGTGGCCGTTAAAATACGCGTGTCAATAAAGTTTTTGCTAATAAACATAACTTAGATATTTCAATATAGTCCTTTAGTATTCCAAAATCTTTATTCATAGAGAATTTACATGAATTTAAGAGGAAGAAAGTGAATTTAAGGTTAAATTTTAAGGGCCACAGGGTGATTTAAAATATACATTCTCAGCATTTTGCTAAAATGGGAAATTTATTAGGAAGATTTTGATTTTTAAACTTCTATAACATTTCGCTTTTAAAAGATTTTCAAACGAAATAAGTTTTGTATAAATTGTTTATAATGTTTAGAGATAATTTTTTTTTACTTAGGTCAAAACTTTCCTAAATTCCCATTTTTAATAGAGCATAATTTCAGGAGAACATAAGCATAAGTTGTTAGCATGCCATCTAGTAGTTGCTAGTAGAGTCATCTATCTTATCATCTTTATCTTATATTTAGCTACAGTACAATAAATGGTGCAGTGTAAGATGAATAAATGCTAATATATATGACTAATATATTTTTATAAATATTTAAAGAAAAAAGTGTGCGTGGCACATCTATTTTCCGTTATAACGAAGACTTTGACCAAAAAACCATGTTTGAAAATTTCAGAATCGTACATATAGTTTTGTCAGTTTTATTACGTTTTAAATTTGAAATATACACTGTGCGGTATAAATTTTCATACATTTTTATCTATAACTCTTTTCCTAATTCATAGATTTAAGCGATTTTCGGGGAAAAATATTCTTTTGACTCGATAAATATATATTCGAAGTTTCATGACTACGTTTATGCGTCTGGACACAATTCAAAAGTGAAAGTGGGCGTTATATAGTAGGCGTGTCAAAGTTGTTTTTGCTAATGAGTACAACTTAGGTGTTTCAATATAGTCCTTTATTATTCCAAAATCTTTATTAATTGAGAAGTTATATGAATTTTAGGTAATACGTTATATGGGAGGTGGGCGTAAAAGTGGGCGTGGCACCTTAATTTTTTGGCATAGTAATGAAATTGCCTAGAGGGATAGACGTAGCAAAATTTATCATCATACCTCTAATTTTAGCGGTTTTATGAGCTTTTAAATTTCATTAACGGTAGATAACGTGAAAAGTGGGCGTTATAGTAGGCGTGTCGAGGTTATTTTTGCGAATGAGTACAATTGAGGTGTTTCAATATAGGCCCTTATTATTCCAAAATCTTTATTAATAGAGAAATTATATGAATTTTAGTTAAAACGTTATATGGGAGGTGGGCGTAAAAGTGGGCGTGGCACATTGATTTGCCGTTACAAGAATCGTGTCACCAAAAAGCAAAGTGTGCAAAATTTCAGAGTCGTACATCCAATTTTGTTGCCTTTATGACGTTTTTGTTTTTAAATATACCGAAAAATACACTGTGCGGTATAAATTTTCGTACATTTTGATTGATAACTCCTCTCCTAATGCATAGATTTAGACAATTTTCGGGGAATATTGTCTTTACCCAGGAAATATATATTCGAAGTTTTATGAGTCTACGTTAAGGCGTTTTATTTTTTATTTTATTCGATGTTCGAAGGACACGGTTTTTTCGACCTACTCTTGCTTTTCGAGCTATAACTCTCTTCTGGCAAAATTTGAGCCCCCTAGCTTTTTCGGTGCGACCTCTATCGTGCTTTCAACAGACGGACAGACATACAGACGGACGGACATAGCTAGATCTTCATAAAATCAAACCACGATTTAGAATATATATACTTTATGGGGTCTAAAATGGATATTTCGATGTGTTACAAACGGAATGACAAAATGAATGACAAAAATTTTGGTGGCGGGTATAAAAATTACGAATTGGCGAGGGGACCAAAATGTATGGAAATTTTACGAATTAACAAGATTTTTTTAAGGGACCGACAGTTTATTACGAATTATCGGGAATTACGATTTATCGGGGTACGAATTATCGGGATTTGACTGTATCTATAAAAAATAATAATAATAATAAAAAAGTAAATACTTAATAACTAAATGTAAATAAAGATGACAGATGAAAATAAATGAAAAATTAAAAGTTCATAGATTAGACGGCAATAGATAAACCTTGGCAAAATTTTGTAAATGCGGCTATCTGGTCAATGTAATTATAATATGCAAGTGACACGCCCACCTCCTATATAATTTTTTTTCTTTAATTTATATAACTTCTATATGGTTTAGAATTTTGGATGAGTAAATGACGCTAGAATACATTATCCGAGCTGTTTTCATTAATGTAACTGCTACTGTAGAAATACTTTTTGTTTAATTTTGAGACTCAATAGGTATAAGAAAACAAATTATTAGCAAAACGATCTGAAGCAAATAAAATAATATACAAGACAATATTTCTATAGTGATTAGCAGTTACAATATCAATAAAATAATACATTTTGTGGTGTAAAAGTACTAAACAAAATGGGTGGTGGGTGTTAAAAATTCGACACAGCCGTATATAATGTTGTTACGTGCTTGCTAATAATGGGGTAAATGGTTTAATGTTATCATTTTATATATTTTATATTGAAAAAATGCAGGGTTTTCCTCAAAACGTTATAAAAAATCTTATTATTCGTTTACTCTTTAGAACTTAAAATAATTTAATTAATTTTAATGTTTTTTTTTTGTTGTTGTTTGCTTTTGTCAGTGAATAAGTAAATGGCTTTTGTAATATTTTCGCAAATAACGCATGTATGATTTTACATTAATTTAATACAAAAGCAAAAATACTTTTATAATACAAATATACATAAATAAGCAAATAATAAATTATATAGTACTTTTTCTCGTCAGTAAAGTAGTAAAACACCTAAAGCTGTTAATGGTTCGTTAAGCGAAATATTGTAAGTTTATTTTTACTTTTAAACAATTTATTACTAAAAGTATTACAGCTCGAAGAGGGAGAGAATTAACAAAACTACGAACATCATAAATTTTTGAAAAGAAATGCAAATGGAAGTGACATTTACTTACTCTTGCTACTACTTTTCCTTTTTTTTATTTTTTTTTAAACTAAAAATAATGTCAGTTTTCCATTTAGCACAACAAATCAGAGAACAGTAACAGGTAGAACAACATGAAAAAAATTGCAAATATTTTAAATGCAATTGGCAAAAGTGATGTGAAGGTAGAGCAAAATAGACTTGTAAAGTGCTACAGTTCAAGACTTAATATTTTTATGATCACAAATTTCAAATGTTAAATTTATGCAAAGATTTAATTTATATAAAATCAACATCTCTTTCAATACATTTTCATCAATTTATATTAAAAAAATTAAAACATTTCTCAAATAAAGTAGAGAAAAATTAAGCAAAAATCTCAAATCTCCATTCCTGAGGATCATATAAAAACAAACCTTATAGAAAATATATAAACCATCCATCTGCATAGTGTAGCTCATTAAAAACAAGAAATAGAAAAAATAGTAAAAATGAAAACAAAAAAATAAAATCCCACTGCAGTAAAACGGAAACTGGAGAATTTCTATGATGCATTTCATTTACAAGTGAATACAATAAAAAAGGGACTACAACAGCAACTACTCGTTTAATACTTTCGGTATTTGTGTGTGTGTGTGTGTGTGTGTATGTGGGTGTAAGTTGATTGTAGTCGTCTATCTTGTAAGTTCTTCTATAAATTCCCATATCAAAGAAATGGAAAAAAGCTTATAACTTTATGCTGACTTTGTTTACTTGTTGCAATCGTATCAGTTAGAGTAACAACAAAACAAGTGAGAGGAAGTATTTTCTAACTTCAGCTGCCCTGGCAGAGATAAGTATACACCTTTAGTGACTGCGTATCAATCAGAGGGTTTAACTAGTTAAATTTATGCACTTGAGGGTAAAGTTAAACTTAAAAATTGCGCTTCAACAAAAATACCCTACAAATGATACATAAATCTTTAACGATTCGCAGATACATCTCTCAATTTTTATTTTGTTTTAATGATTATAAATAGAATAATTAATCGGATTTTTTATTTTATTTTTAATTCAAATTCATAATTTATTTTATCTTTTTGGTTATGGAAAATTTTTACTTTTCATAATCTTCAAAGAATTCTAAAACTTTGAGATAATAAGAGTTTTAATCGCTATCTCATAATAAGCGTTTATATAATATATCACTATAACTTATACAAATAAGTGTTGGTTACCCTAAAAGCGCAATTTGACAGCTGACAGTTTAAGATAAAAATATACACATCACACTGCATCACACTTTTAAGGTTTAGCTCAAGGTGGATTAATAAGGTTACCGTATAAAACAGCTAATTCATTTTTTTTATTTTGTTGAGTACCTTATTGTCAAATGAATTCGCCTTTGTATACGTTTTTATATATTTTTTTAATTTGAAAATAAAATTTGTAAAAGAAAATTTTGTGTAATAAAAAATATTTACAATAAAAAAATACAAAACTTTAAAAACATCAGTGGCTTAATCAATGAATAACGACTAGGAGTGCTCGTCAAACGAATCATCTAAGTGCTAAAACATAATTTGTTTAAAAAGAAAGTAGATATAGAAATAAAGCATGATATTATTCCTAGTATAGGAAAGTATTTAATGAAATTTCGTGGTGTGCGGATTCAGAAATAAGTAACCAGGGAACAACAGAATCTTAACCTTTTAATAGGTGTACCATTGAAGTCTGTATTTCTACTACATTTGGCCGTAATTAGCAGCTTATTTTGATATATTAGAGATGAACAACAAGAGGCTATAGAAAATTAGCAATATAGACACATTATTTTCTCTACACGCAAAGAAAAAATATAGTTGTGGTAACCATAATCGAAGAGCAACATATTATGATTGAATTGTATGATTATTTTTAAAATAATAATGGTTACCAGTTATCATTATTATGTTTAATTTAAGCATCATTCAATAATCATATATATGACTACAATTGAAATCGACAATCTCTGCTTTTTTACAGCAAATTATTGTCTTTTGCTGTAACATACACATATTTATTGTACTTACCAATTTAATTGCAATTTTTTACCAATATTTTTTTAAATTTTCTCGTTTATTTTTAAGTTTTCTTTAATTTTTCAAAATTTTTGTTCCTTTTTTTGACATCTCAAACTTTTAAAATAATAAAAATTTATTCAGCAAGAAGAAGAACAATTGAAATCAAATTATTATTGAAAAAAAATCATAGCTTGATTATTTTGTAATCATACTGTTGTCTCACTTATTATTTAATGATTATTTTTAATTTTTAATGATCTTGAATATAATGTTATTTTTGTCGTCATACTTTTTTTAAATCATACTATTTTTATACCCGCCACCAAAAAAATGGTGGGGGTATATTCATTTTGTCATTCCGTTTGTAACACATCGAAATATCCATTTTAGACCCCATAAAGTATATATATTCTGAATCAGGGTTTGATTTGATGACGATCTAGCTATGTCCGTCCGTCTGTCCGTCTGTCCGTCTGTCCGTCTGTTGAAAGCACGATAGAGGTCGCACCGAAAAAGCTAGGGGGCTCAAATTTTGCCAGAATCTTTCTTATAGACAAGGTTTGTTTGGTATTGAAAATGGGCTAAATCGGAATATTAGGAAGAGAGTTATAGCTCGAAAAGCAAGAGTAGGTCGAAAAAACCGTGTCCTTCAAACATCGGATAAGATGGAATTGTGTCCAAATGCATTAACGTAGACTCATGAAACTTCGAATATATATTTCCTGAGTAAAAACAATATCGTTCCCCGAAAATTATTTAAATCTATGTATTAGGAGAGGAGTTATCGATCAAAATGTACGAAAATTTATACCGCACAGTGTATTTTTCGGTATATTTAAAAACAAAAACGTCATAAAAGCAACAAAATTTGATGTACGACTCTGAAATTTTGCACACTTCGGTTTTTGGTGAGACGCTTTTTTGTAACGGAAAATCAATGTGCCACGCCCACTTTTACGCCCACCTCCCATATAACGTTTTACCTAAAATTCATATTATTACTCTATTAATAAAGATTTTGGAGTAATAAAGGGCTATATTGAAACACCTAAGTTGTACTCATTCGCAAAAATAACTTTGACACGCCTACTATAACGCCCACTTTTCACGTTATCTACCGTTAATGAAATTTAAAAGCTCATAAAACCGCCAAAATTGGAGGTATGATGATCAAATTTGCTGCGTATATTCCCCTATGCAATGTCATTACTGTGCCAGAAAATTGAGGTGCCACGCCCACTTTTACGCCCACCTCCCATAAAACGTTTTACCTAAAATTCCTATAATTTCTCTATTAATATAGATTTTGGAATAATAAAGGGCTATATTGAAACACCTAAGTTGTACTTATTCGCAAAAATAACTTTGACACGCCTACTATAATGCCCACTTTTCACGTTATCTAACGTTAATGAAATTTAAAAGCTCATAAAACCGTTAAAATTAGAGGTATGATGATCAGATTTGCTACGTATATCCTTCTAATCAATGTAATTGTTGTGCCAAAAAGTTTATGTGACACGCCCACTTTAACGCCTACCTCCCATATAACGGTTTGTCTTAAATTCATGTAATTTCTCTATTGACAAAGTTTTTGGGAAAATAAAGGACTATATTGAAATATCTAAGTTGTATTTATTAGCAGAAACTTTATTGACACGCCTACTTTAACGCCCACTTTCATTGAAAGACTACATTGACAAAAGCATTTTGGTAGCATATCGAAGTTATAAAGGGTGGTTAAATTTTAAGGGCTGATGTTGTTATTAAATAAAACACAAATTATGTAAGAAATTATTATCATTTCTTTTTATAATGATAATATTTGTATGGTTCAATTATGCATTCAACAAAATATCGGCCAAAGGGCCCCCCCCCATCCTTGGCGCCACTCCTCTATCTGATAGTCCAAATTTTCAATGACAATGTTGATGCTCAATTGTTGACCATGATGATGAGTAGGGGTTGACTGCTCTTTTTACACACTATCGCAAAAACCAGCAGTGGTTCCCATTCAATAAACTAAGAAGGCATTCACAGACTTTCTAAAATTGGCCCTTACAATTTAGCCACCCTCTACAAAGAAAGTGATACATATTTTTATATTATTATCACATGGTGATTCAAAATATACATTCTCAGCATTTTGCTAAAACGGGAAATTTATTAGTAAGATTTTGATTTTTAAACTTCTATAACATTTTGCTTTTAAAAGATTTTCAAACGAAATAAGTTTTGTATAATTTTAAAATTTGTTAGCCATTTGTACATGAATATAAATTGTTTATAATGTTTAGAGATAATTTTTTTTTACTTATGTCAAAATTTTCCTAATTTCCCATTTTGAATAGAGCATAACTTCAGGAGAACATAAGATAACAAATATAAATTAGCACTATTTCGTAGATAAAACTCTCCTCTTAAATTCATGTAAATTCTCTATGAATAAAGATTTTGGAATACTAAAGGACTATATTGAAATATCTAAGTTATGTTTATTAGCAGAAACTTTATTGACACGCGTATTTTAATGGCCACTTTCATTGAAAGATTAAATTTACGAAAACATTTTTCTAGAATACCGAAGTTTTGAAAAAAATTATTATGAAATTATTATCATTTATTTTTATAACGATAATATTTGTATGCTTCAATTATGTATGGAACAAAATATCGGCCAAATGGCCCCCCCAACCTAGGCGGCACACCTCGATCCGATAGTCCATATTTTCAATGACACTGTTGATGCTCAATTGTTGGGCACGATGATGACTCGAGGTTGCTTGCTCTTTTGCCACGTTATCGTGAAAAACAGCAATGTTTCCCATTCAACGCACTAAGAAGGCATTCACAGATTTTCTTACATTTTATACAGACCTGCTTTGAAGACATTTGTATATTTTTTACAATTCTCACGATTGTGGACGAATTCGAACGATTTTGTTGACCAAAATAATCACGAAGTGCACAAAATGCATTTTGATTTGAACGCCCATTGCGTATCTTTCCACGGTTCAAATTGAGTTAGTCTGAGATTGAGAAATGTCAAATGAAATGCAAGAAAAAAGTTGAAGATTAGGTGTAGTTCACCTTCAACATGGGCCCTTAAAATTTAACCACCCTCTACAAAGAAAGTGATACATATTTTATTATAAAGAGATTATTCTATAGCGATTAACAAAATAATAAATATTGTGCTGTAAATGTACACAAAATTGGTGGTGGGTATAAAAGATTCGGCACAGCCGAATATAGTGCTCTTACTTGTTATATGATAACCATTTTGAAATTTTTACGGAAAGTAAAGATTAAATGATACAATTCAAACAAATGCTTGATTATCGTGACAAAATATATGATGAAATGAAACAAAAATAACTATTACTTGTTTTCGACAACCAAATATTGTTTAAGAAAAAATAATATGACCGTCGTGATCATGTCGTAAACATGGTTTCTCTTTGCGTGTACTTAATTGAGGCGATATATTTTTTATTTCCTTCAATTAAATATTAAAAAAAAACATATTAATTGACCAATAAAATAATAAAACAAACCATATTAATGGACCAATAAAATATTTAAATTTTTATTTATATTTAAATACATTTAGGAATACTAAAATTAGCGCAGAAGTTGCATCTGTGGAGCACTTACATATATAGGATTTATCAAAATGTGGTTAGGAAAAGGATGATATCAGAATTGTTTTCAAATTTTAATGAATTCGAGGTACGGGAAACTGTCTTTAATATTATTCGGAAAGTGTGGAGGATATTTGATTTGTCAGCTTAAAACAAAACATCAGCGATACTAAATTCTGTTTGATATCTTCCTGAGTGTCTTCTTCTTTACTTGCATCCAGTATTTGTGTACTTACATTTGATTTATTAGTATTTTCGGTATATGATTGCTTTCTTTAACAACCTTTTTAGGCTTGTTTTTTATCGTCTTATCCTCACTGTTTTTATAAAGAATTTAATTAAATTAAAGAAAATACAAAAATAATTGTTTCAATAAATAAGGCGATTTGTCAGTAGTTGTCAGAAATTTACAAAGACGAGTTTCAATTTGCCTTAACATTGACATTTAACGTACTCAATAACACTAACAAAATGCGTGTTGTTTTTTCTATTGTATTTGTTGTAGATATGCAGTCACCTGATTGATTGGCCTTGGTTTAGCTTGTTTTTTTGAAGACAGCAGCGGCAGTTGAAATATATTTGCTTTGATGTTTTATCGCTGGCAGAGAAAAGTTTGTTCAAATTTTTTCTAAAATCATTACTTCATTTAATAAAGTCAAAGGGCATCGCACGAAACACAGTTTTCTTCAAATTGCTTTGTCGTTTCACTACAATAGTACAAATACGAACAAATAAAATCTCTTCGCTCAAGTGATCATGGACGCCATTAGATTTATTTTCTCTAGGATATAAAAAATCCAAGATTTATGCAAATAAACCTGACAATATCGAGCACTTGAAATTTATCATATTCTTGGCGGCCACATCCCAAAATCATATTAAAATCATGAAATGGTAGAAATTAAGAAATTGGGATGAATAATTAAATTAAAAAAATAAAAAGAACCTAGATCAGTTGCTAATGCCAAAAGTAATGGTCATCGAAGACCAAGATGTTTAAAGGTCAATATCGAAGCAGCAAGAGCATCAAGCGTTTTTTATCTGTCAAAAATTCTCATGTTCATACAATTTGTATGAATTAATCCAAAATACCTCTGGTAAGGCATTAAGTGTTGAAATTGGATGCAGTAAAAATGTTTTTTTTTATTATTTATTTTTAGGTTAATCTAGAGATTTTATCTCTAGTCAGTTTTATTAAAAAATGTAAGTGAACATTACTGTTTATTGCACAACGTTGACACTCTGATTTAATAGCCCAACCTAAACAAGAGTGTTGAGCGTCAAGCGTTGCAATTTTGCATGTATTTTGTTATTGTAAAATAAACAAAACACATGTAAAACTTCAACGCTTGACGCTTAACGCTCTTGTTTAGGTTTGACTCTAAGCTTTTCACTTAAGCGTTAGCGCTTAAAGTAAAAGTGTTGATAAAAGTCCGGAGTTATGCATTCGGCGTAATAAACAATTATTGCCAATTTTAAGAACCTCTATGCGGAACATACTCACTGCCGATCTACGCCATAAATTTAAAGGAATATACCTCCTACCGAATTATGTTAGCCAAGTAGTTACTATCACCTGTGTTTGACATTGCAAAACAAAAACTGAACTTTATACTTTTACCTAATTATTATTATAAAATACTAGCCAAACCCGGCGCGCGTTGCTACGCCCCTTAATGAATCAAAATGCATTCTGAATTTTAATTGAATATCAAGTGCAAGTACCTCAAGATTATAATTTTTTTTTATGGGCGTGGCACTGCCCACTTTTCTAATCACAAAATTGTAAAGTCATGACAGCTCAATATGTGTGCAAAGTTTCAGAATAAGCAGTCCAGTGCAAGTAGCTGAAAATTATATCTTTCTTATGGGCGTGGCGCCGCCCACTTTTCTTATCACGAAATTTTTAGTCATGACAGCTCAATATGTGTGCAAAGTTTCAGAAAAATCGGTCAAGTGCAAGTAACTAAAAATGATAACTAATTTCTTATGGGCGTGGCCCCGTCCACTTTTTTCCACCCATAAACACTCCCTGGCATGTGTACAACAACTTACCAAAGTTTGAGCCCGATCGGTTTTACAGTTTCGGAGTCTATAGCTAACACACACACACAGAGTTTCACTTTTATATATATAGATAATATGAATACACTATGGTTTTAACACGACTTTAACACATGACATAAAACACGTAAAAAATTTAATTACTGCGTGAAACATTGACTGATCGTTTGCTAGTTGTTGTTGTTCTAAAAAATAACTTCCTTAAATTTCCTTTTTTTTCGGTAATTTGTTATTTTATTCAATGCCACATCAACGAAATTCAAGAAGTTTCAGGCTCTTGTTATTATTTGTTGTTATTATGATCTAAGTTTTTGTAAATCCGATCATTAAAAGTGATATTGTTTAACTTGAAATTCTATAATATCTTTATATTTATTTAAAATTATGTTTGTTAAACAATCTGTGATTTATTTCCAGAAAGAAATATATACTTGCTGTAGTACAACCACCGTTACAAACTTTTACAGCTGTCAACAATATAACACTGTAAGCGTAAAGGGATTGAAATAAAAGAACATGGAGACCAAAACGAAACAGATCCCATAACTAGATAATATATATTTTAAGGAGTGGGATCGAAAAAATCGTATCAAAGATAAATGTTAATAATTTGGAAACGGTTGATCTTAGAGTTTTGATTTTTTTATTTAATTACTTTATATAACAGATTACAGAAAAATATAACTGTTGCAGTTCTAATGACTTCTTATGAATTCATGAACGTTTTGTGGAAACCCTTCTATTAGAAATTTAATAGCTGTATCTGTCACTTTTTTGGAACAGTTTGATTGTTTTTTTTTTTAATATTTCATACTGTGGGACACCATTTTTGTGATCAGCATTTTTTCTTTTCACAAGAGTCAAATATCTCTACCGCTGCTCTTAGCTCCTAGCAATTTGGAGGAATGGTCTCTCTTCGTACAAAAACTATGTTATTGTTTTGGTACCACAACATAAATGACTAACTACAGTGGCATGATGCCAAATCGGGCCAAATCTTATGAGAGGAAGAATTCCCTTTGCAAACATTTTTAAAGTATTTTTCGGTATTAATAGAGCCCTCAGTAACAGATGACTTGTTTCTCTTACCGCAACTGCATAAAGCTTGCAATACCAAAAGTTCTTTAGGAAATTTTGTCTTCTTTTGCATCCTAAACTTATTTTCAACATTTCCTCGAGCATTAGCAACATAAAATTTTGAACCCGAAGGCTGTGAAAATTCTGCAACTACATAGATTAAGTCGTTCATCATACAATATGAGTATTCTATATGAAAAAAATTTTAAATTCCGTACAGGCTTTTAAAATTTTTTTTTTAGCAATACTGTCTTGAACTTTTTGGACTTTCAAGCCTGTATTGTCTTTAATGTTAACACCAAACCAGATGTAAAGCTTATTCAATATGCTTTAAATATTCTTGGCCTTCTGAATATAATTTAGACATTTTTTCTTACCGAACCAGGTTTCCTGTCAATGGTCAAATTATCCCAAAACAGTTTAATAACAGTTTGACGGCAAAACAATAATTCTTTGGACAATTCTTTGTTAAAAAATATTTGAAATTTTCTTAAAATTTTTAATAATATTAGCACGTACATTGAAAACAGTTTAAAACACCCCTTTAATTCTTTGGCCCATTTTATTTATGTAGGACAAATTTGGATTTTTTTTATAACTTTTTATAATTTAAATTAATTTATAATTTAAATAATAATTAAAAATTCATTAGATAAAAAATGTTTAAGTATTGCTTCCGAAAAAGGTTAAGAGGCAAAACGTGTGTGAAGATTTTTTCGATCTCACTCCTTAACTATAAGTGTTGTTGTGAGGATTTCTACTTTTTCTTAGTGTTGTAAATAATTGAACTATTCTTTTACTTCTTTCTTTCTTATTGCTTCCACTTATCTACATAATAGTGTATACTTTATGATTTTATAGAAATATTGATTCTGCAACAAGTAGCATGCAACAAGCGAAGACAATGCAAATGCATTAAAACGTTTTAGTGTTGATATATTAAAAGAAATTATGGCAAGCAAGCTACATAAAACACATATGTACGTACATAAGTGTGTGTGACAGATAAAGGATAACTCTATTCCATTGAGCTAAAAGTATGTTAGTGTTGCATATTCCTTATTTATGCCCAGGTGCTGTTTGTGAATTTCTAACAAAAGTTTTTTTTATTTATTGTTGTTAGTCATTATCGTTTTATATGAATGTAGAATATTTTATTTGATAATATAGAAGAAGGACGAATGTTATCATTATTTTTATTCTAGCTTTATGCATGGATAGAAAATTTAAATTTTATTTAATACTAGTAGAACCCGGACCATTTGTAAGACATCTATTATTGCCATAAATATTAGCGGAATTCACTCTTGGTAGCATTTTTGCAATTAGTGCAAATATGCACTAATTTTTTGCTACCAAGCGTGAGTGCATTTTTCATGTGTGTTGCAAACTTACGGCAACGAGCTGATTTTTTAGGCATTTAAGAAACAACAAATCTTTTTTTAAAGCAATAAGTAAGATTCTGTGTTTTAATATTTTCCGGAAAGAAAATTAATTAATTTTAAATAAATTACAATGCCTAAATCAACGGAAAATAAAATATCACAATGGTTTGGTAGAACATGCCATGTATGAAATTGAATTTGTGGAGATTTTAACTGCTGAGAGTAAAAAAATTGTGTATCTGTTGTGCAAATTTGTGTGACATTACTTTGCACTGATTTTTAGTTGTGCATATTTGCTCAAGTGATGCAAATTGCAATTTAATAGAATTTGTTTTTGTATTCGTGCACAAGTAAAATTGTTTGCACGGTCTGCACTACTTGCAAGGGTAGTTTGCATCAAAGAGTGAGTTCCGCTATTATTTTATTCCCATGAGGGTATCACTCTACCTTCTCCGAAACTCTTCAAAGTAGCTCTTACTAAAATCAAACCAAATAGAGCTTAATGTTTTTCAGAATGACATCAAATATATTATTTTTGCAATGGGGGTGCCATGTCCCTGCTTTGATCCTATCGACTTTATGCACAAAAAAGTAAACTATAAACTATATTTCTGTAGACATACTAATATTCAAATTCAATACAGACGTTCTCTGATGATGTGCTGGACAACGGACATTATTTCATTTTTATACCCTTCACACAGTGAAAAAGGGTATATATAGGTTTGTCATTCCCTGTGAAATTTCTACAATTTTCATTTCCGACCCCATAAAGTATATATTTTCTGAAAGCTTATGAATAGGGAAGTCGATTAAGCTCTGTCAGTCTGTCCGTCTGACCGTCTGTCCGTGTGTATGTTGAAATCAACTTTTTGAAGCCCCCCGACATCGCTTGGACCCGGGTGAGGTATTAAAATATCAGAAATATTCGGGAGTAGATCGGTATTGAAAATCAGAAACGTTGGTACATAAACAACTGAGATATGAGCAAAAACCCACGAGCACCTCGATTTTTTTTTCACAAAAACAACATTACAACAACAACATACATACATACAAACGTGTATACTGGTTAGAGAAAACGTGGCATCGAGTCCCAGCTGAGCCAAAAAAAATTTTTTTTATATTTTAAAAAATTTTTTTTTATTTTTTATTTAAAATATTATTTATATTTATATTTTTATTATTTTTTTTTTAAATTTTTTTTAAATTTTTTTTTTTAATTTTTTTTTTTTATTTTTTTTTTAACATCATACGTAAATTTACAATTTTACAATGGGATGTTTTTTATATATGTATATTTTTTATATATATGTACGTATTTCATATGAGATGAATGGTGATACAAACTACTGTTATTGCATGACTACACGCTGTGAAGGGTATATAAGATTCGGCACGGCCGAATATAGCCCTCTTACTTGTTATTTTTATAGAAGACTAGAGTATGCCTGCGATTTCGTCTGCGTAGTTATTGAAATGAAATGTAGCCCATGTGTTAACCTAGTTTGGTATCTATCTATGTGCCAAGTTCCATTCAGCCAGTTTCCAATGATTGCGTAACAAACATCCAAACATAGAAACTCTCATCTTTGTATATAAAAGTGGAACTCTGTCTCTGTGTGTGTGTTAGCTATAGACTGCGAAACCGTAAGCCCAATCGGAATCAAACCTGGCAAGTTGTTGTACACATTCCAGGGAGTATTTGTGGGTGGTAAAAAGTGGGCGGGGCTACGCTCATAAAAAATAAGTTATCATTTTTAGCTACATTCACTTGACCGATTTTTCTGAAACTTTGCACATATATTGAACTATCATAATAAAAAAAGTGGGCAGTGCCACGCCCAAAAAAAATAAGTTATCATTTTTAGCTACTTGCGCTAGATCGATTTTTCTGAAACTTTGCACTCACATACTGAGCTGTCATTACTATATAATTTCGTGATTAGAAAAGTGGGCAGGGCCACGTCCATAAAAAAAAGTTATAATTTTAAGGTACTTGCACTGGACCGATTTTTCTGAAATTTTTCACATATATTGCTCTGTCATGACTTGGCAATTTCATGATTAGAAAAGTGAACAGTGCCAGGCCCATAAAAAAAAGTTATAATTTTTAGCTTCTTGCACTTGATATTCAATTAAAATTCAGAATGCATTTTTAATCATTAAGAGGCGTAGCAACTCGCGCCGGGCTTGGCTAGTATTTATTATATTAATAGGATAAGGTTATACAAACATTAAAAAAATTGGTTTCCATAAACTTTAGAGTTGTGTAGTTCATGAACGACCTAGTTCAAATGAACGATTCAGTTGATTGAACTAAATCTTTTAGTTCAATTATGCTCTTAGTTCAATTTTTGAACTATACAACAAAATGAACTACGTATATGTACGAATTGAACTAAAGGTATATGTGTATTTTATTTACTTTTTAAAATTTTTCTAACAATATAGTGCTGCCATATAATTTATTAACAGTTTTTGATTAAAAATGAATTATGTATGGCATATCTGCGGTATTGTTGCCAATTTTTAATTTGTTTTTGAGTTAACAATTTTTTAAAAAGTGAATTAATACACTTAAGTGTTTTTTTTAAGATTCAGATATTTATTTAATAAAAAATTAATTAAAAAAAATAACTTCTAGAAAACACCGCGATATATGGCTACATTTTACTGAAGGTGAAACTTGTCGTGCCAAATGCAATTATTGCAAATCTTCGCTAAGTATTGCAGGCTTAAACTAAATTTAAAAATCTTCAATTTGAATGCTTGTAGAAGGTACTTACTTTCTATCTATAATATAGTTTGCCTTTTATTTCGAAAGCTACAACAGCTTTGTAATTTATGTTACATTTAATTTCAAAGTACCAATATTATAAATATTTTTTTTTCCTTTATTTTTTGTTTTGTTTATTTTAATTTTTTCGTTGTACAAATATTTTTATACCCGCCACCAAAAAAATGGTGGGGGTATATTCATTTTGTCATTCCGTTTGTAACACATCGAAATATCCATTTTAGACCCCATAAAGTATATATATTCTGAATCAGGGTTTGATTTGATGACGATCTAGCTATGTCCGTCCGTCTGTCCATCTGTTCGTCTGTTGAAAGCACGATAGAGGTCGCACCGAAAAAGCTAGGGGGCTAGACAAGGTTTGTTTGGTATTGAAAATGGGCTAAATCGGAATATTAGGAAGGGAGTTATAAGTCGAAAAGTAAGAGTAGGTCGAAAAAACCGTGTCCTTCGAACATCGAATAAAATGGAATTGTGTCCAAACGCATTAACGTAGACTCATGAAACTCCGAATATATATTTCCTGAGTAAAAACAATATTTTTCCCCGAAAATTATCTAAATCTATGCATTAGGAGAGGAGTTATCGATCAAAATGTACGAAAATTTATACCGCACAGTGTATTTTTCGGTATATTTAAAAACAAAAACGTCATAAAAGCAACACAATTGGATGTACGACTCTGAAATTTTGCACACTTTGCTTTTTGGTGAGGCGCTTTTTTGTAACGGAAAATCAATGTGCCACGAACACTTTTACGCCCACCTCGCATATAACGTTTTACCTAAGATTCATAAAATTTCTCTATTAATAAAGATTTTGGAATAACAAAGGGCTATATTGAAACACCTAAGTTGTACTCATTCGCAAAAACAACTTTGACACGCCTACTGTAACGCCCACTTTTCACGTTATCTACCGTTAATGAAATTTAAAAGCTCATAAAACCGCCAAAATTAGAGGTATGATGATAAAATTTGCTACGAATATCCTTCTAATCAGTGTAATCGTTGTGCCAAAAAGGTAAGGTAACACGCTCACTTTAACGCCCAAGTTTATCTTAAATTCATGTAAGTTCTCTATTGACAAAGTTTTTGGAAAAATAAAGGACTATATTGAAATATCTAAGTTGTATATATTAGCAGAAACTTTATTGACACGCCTACTTTAACGCCCACTTTCATTGAAAGACTACATTTACAAAAGCATTTTAGTAGCATATCGAAGTTATAAAGGGTGGTTAAATTTTAAGGACCGATGTTGAATTTAAATAAAACACAAATTATTTAGGATATTATTATCATTTCTTTTTATAGTGATAATATTTGTATGGTTCAATTATGTATTTAACAAAATATCTGCCAAATGGCCCCCCCATCCTTGGCGCCACTCCTCTATCTGATGGTCCAAATTTTCAATGACAATGTTGATGCTCAATTGTTAGGCATGATGATGGTGTGAGGTTGACTGCTCTTTTACCACACCATCGCAAAAAAACAGCAATGTTTCCCATTCAACGAACTAAGATGGCATTCACAGATGTTTCCACATTTCATACAGACCTGTTTTGCAGAAATTTAAATATTTTTTACAATTCTCCCGATTGTAGACGCATTTGAACGATTATGTTGACCAAAAGAATCAAGAAGTGCACAAAATGCATTTTGATTTGAACGCCAATTTCTATAAAAGAACCTGAATAACTTTAAAGCGTTGCTCATTTGCATATCTTTCCACGGATCAAATTGAGTAAGTTTGAGATTGAGAAATGTCAAGTGAAATGCAGAAAACAAATTTAAAGACTAGGTGTAGTTCACCTTAAACATGGGCCCTTAAAATTTAACCACCCTCTACAAAGAAAGTGAGACATATTTTATTATAAAGAGATTATTCCATAGCGATTAACAAAATAATAAATATTGTGCTTTAAATGTACACAAAATTGGTGGTGGGTATAAAATATTCGGCACAGCCGAATATAGTGCTCTTACTTGTTTTTAATTGATGCACTTTGTCTAGTCGTTTTGCTACCCCTAAATTTTTGAATATTTATCAGTTGTACCATCGAAAAATTTAAAAAATTATTATTGATATTAAGGCGATTGTAACTCCCTTGTGATATGGGAGGTGGGCGTAAAAGTGGGCGTGGCACATTGATTTTCCTGTACAGAAAAGCCTCTCACCAAAAAGCAAAGTGTGCAAAATTTCAGAGTCGTACATCTAATTTTGTCCGTTTTATTAGGTTTTAAATTTAAAATATACTGAAAAATACACTGCGCGGTATAAATTTTCGTACATTTTTATCTATAACTCCTTTCCTAATGCATAGATGTAAGCAACTTTTAGGAAGAGATATTGTTTTGACTTGAGAAATATATATTCGAAGTTTCATGACTGTACGTTAATGCGTTTGGACACAATTGCATTTTGTTCGATGTTCGAAGGACACGGTTTTTTCGACCTACTCTTGCATTACGAGCTATAACTCACTTCCTAATATTCCCATTTTCAATACCAAACAAACCTTGTCTATAAGAAAGATTCTGGAAAAATTTGAGACCCCTAGCTTTTTCGGTGCGACCTCTATCGTGCTTTCAACAGACGGACAGACGGACATAGCTAGATCGTCATCAAATCAAACCCTGATTCAGAATATATATACTTTATGGGGTCTAAAATGGATATTTCGATGTGTTACAAACGAAATGACAAAATGAATATACCCCCACCATTTTTTTGGTGGCGGGTATAAAAACGCCATATTCGGCTGTGCGGAAGCTTATATACCTTTTACAAAAGTGTAGATATGCAACTACTAACATATTTATGTTGGCTGTGATTTTCATTATGAAAATACATAATTGCTGTGTGTGATCGTCTTCGAGCGATGTACAGTGAATTATCGAAAAACATTGTAATTCAGCAAATCGACTGACAAAATCTATATATATAAAAGTGAAACTCTGTGTGTGTGTGTGTGTGTGTGTGTGTTAGCTATAGACTCCGAAACTGTAAAACCGATCGGGCTCAAACTTTGGTAAGTTGTTGTACTCATACCAGGGAGTGTTTATGGGTGGAAAAAATTGGGCGGGGCCACGCCCATAAAAAATAAGTTGTCATTTTAAGCTACTTGCACTTGACAGATTTGTCTGAAACTTTGCACACATATCGAGCTGTCATGACAAAATAATTTCGTGGTAAGAAAAGTGGGCAGGGCCACGCCCATAAATACAATTATAATTTTTAGGTACTTCCACTGGTCCGATTCTTCTGAAACTTTGCACACATATTGAGCTGTTACGACTTTACAATTTCGTGATTAGAAAAGTGGGCAATGCCACGCCCATAAAAAAAATTATAATATTTAGGTTTTTGCACTTGATATTCAATTAAAATTCAGAATGCATTTCAATTCATTAAGGGGCGTAGCAACGCTCGCCGGGTTTGGCTAGTATACTATAAAAACATAAAACTGAAAGCTACACACTTCCCTCTAGCTAAATATTTAACTACTTAGTAATGTTTTGAACCAGTCATATAACTAGTTGTAACTATACTAAAAAATTTTCCAAAAAAAACAAACTCACCATCGCAAAATTGAAGAGCTCTTTATTTTTCAAACATAAATCTACTTAGTACCAACTTAATATAGTAGTGTATTGGTGCAATAGTTAGAGCGTAAAACTTCAGAACCGAAAGAGCTCGTTTCAACTCCCAGTTGAGACAAGAAAAATTTCATAGCGTCAAGCATCAAGAATTGCGGTGTTAAAGCTCATCTCATAATAATAATTCATTTTAAGTATATGTGAGGTGAGTACACTCAATCACCTAGGGAGTGGTGATACAATAACTAGTATACAACTTTATACAAATGAGCAATTTGGGCTCCTATGACAACCTAATGTTAAAATCGATAGTTTAATATATGAAAGCAGGATAGATATGAACTAGTCTGAAGTTAGAAGGAACTAGTGAATTACTAACAACATAATAGTTACTTTATCTGCAGGGTTTTATCATCATGTACTCACATACAAACATATGTAAGTATGTAGCAGCGACCGCTTGCTTTAGTTGTTATTGTTTTATTCAAATTTTTTTGTTGCCATCTAAATAAACAGTTAATATTTTTGCAAATAATGGACCTATTGAACCAATATTTTACATTAATGTTCGTTCCTGTATCTTATAATAACATTTAGCAAACAGTTCAGGGTCAACAAAAACTTACCTTGTTCAGTAAGACACAGTTAAAAATAGCAACGAGCCCGTGGGTTATGTGGAGTCTTCAAAGAGTTTATTTTAACTCCCACACGAACGGACATTGCTAAATCGACTTCTGTTTTTATAAAGATTCAAAATATATATGGGTTTTTAATAGTCAAATTCAATTTTCAATAGGCTTTAATATTCATTGAAGACCACGATATGGTGTGGTTTATGGGCTGGTGTAATCAGTGGTTCATATTTCTTTTAAAATGAGGTAAATCAGAATGTCATCGACTATAGTAATCGTTATCGCCCCATGTTAGCGGACCATGTGCTTTCTAAAATTTAAACATATGGTCTTGATTTTTTCTGATTTTAACAAGATGGCGCTACGAGTTATACATGGCGTAAAATAATGCGCTTAATTTTACGTTTTGCTACGGTGAATTATCTGCCTAGATCGGTCGATATAACACCTTTAAACTATTTTCTCTTAGGACATGTAAAGTCTGAGGTCTGCAGGAATAAGCTAGCTACGATTGACCATGTAAGTTGTAATAATTTAGTGCGTAATTTGTGAGATACCAGTCGCTATGCTCGAACGGACCAGCTTATACGAATTAGAGGCCAACATTTACTTGATATTATTTTTCAACAGTTTTTTTTTAAATAATAAAAATTATAGGTTCGTTTCAAATTTATGTTTTTTATTTTATTTTATGTGTTTTAAGCAAACCTCACGATGAATCACCCGATGTATACTTTATAGCTGAATACTGTAGAAATTACAAACGGAATGACAAACTTATATAATATGCACTATACGTATGAACACGTTTTAAAAGGAATTTTCACTTTGTTTATATAACTTGTAAGAAGTTTACGCATAAGAGTTTAACTGCCGTATGTATGAAACTTTTTAAATGTTTAAAGAGAGTTTTTGTTACTGATTTCCTATGCAATTTTTATTAAAAACCTTTAAAAGGCGTGTGATAGTTTTTATGCATACGGCATTTAAATTATAATCGTCTTTAAGTTGTTATCGGTATAAGTAAGATAATACTTAAGCTTTGCAATTTTAAATTCAACCAAAAATAGTTTAATTTATTTTATTTACGTTGTCTGTCTCATAAATATGCCTAACTTAAAGCACATGAAAGGGACACTGAAGAGGTAAAACAAAAGCGCTACAGGTTTGTACAACTTTAATAGTCAAATAAAATGAATAAAACTGAACGCTATTATGTTTGCTGATTATAATGGTAGTTTGCGTTTAGATTGGGGAAATTAAATATTTGATTAAGAACTTCAAATATTGTCTAGCCCAAAATTAGTTCGAAAAACTATCTCAAATATTTACATTCATTCCATTTTTTTCTATTTGGGTTATAACAAACAAGTTTTTGCTATAAAGATGGTATTTATTTTGGTAAAAAACTTCATGTTAGTTAAGAGCTTGATTAGTCCTTACTTTCTGCAGTTGTTCGATGACTTTTCGTTTCGTTGTTAAATTTGTGTAATTAAAGGGTCCACCATCTAACGTTTTTTTTATACCCGCCACCAAAAGAATGGTGGGGGTATATTCATTTTGTCATTCCGCTTGTAACACATTTTAGACCCCATAAAGTATATACATTCTGAATCAGGGTTTGATTTGATGACGATCTAGCTATGTCCGTCCGTCTGTCCGTCTGTTGAAAGCACGATAGAGGTCGCACCGAAAAAGCTAGGGGGCTCAAATTTTGCCAGAATGTTTCTTATAGACAAGGTTTGTTTGGTATTGAAAATGGGCTAAATCGGAACATCAGGAAGAGAGTTATAGCTTGAAAAGCAAGAGTAGGTCGAAAAAACCGTGTTTTATGAACATCGAATAAAATGGAATTGTGTCCAAATGCATTAAGGTAGACTCATGAAACTTCAAATATATATTTCCTGAGTAAAAGCAATATTTTTCCCCAAAAACTATCTAAATCTATGCATTAGGAAAGGAGTTATCGATCAAAATGTACGAAAATTTATAATGACAGAAACGTCATTAAAGCAACAAAATTGGATGTACGACTCTGAAATTTTGCACACTTTGCTTCTTGGTGAGACGTTTTTTGTAGCGGAAAATCAATGTGCCACGCCGTTTAACGTTTTACCCAAAATTCATATAATTTCTCTATTAATATAGATTTTGGAATAATAAAGGCCTATATTGAAACACCTCAGTTGTACTCATTCGCAAAAATAACTTTGGCCTGAAAATTAAGGTTCCACACCCACTTTTACGCCCACATCCCATATAACTTTTTACCTAAAATTCATATAATTTCTCTTGTAATAAAGATTTTGGAATAATAAAGGGCTATATTGAAACATCTAAGTTGTACTCATTCGCAAAATTAACTTTGACACGCCTACCATAACGCCCACTTTTCACGTTATCTACCGTTAATGAAATTTAAAAGCTCATAAAACCGCCAAAATTAGAGGTATGATGATCAAATTTGCTACATGTATCCTTCTAGTCAATGTCATTACTGTGCCATAAAATTAAAGTGCCACACCCACTTTTACGCTCACATCCCATATAACGTTTTACCTAAAATTCATATAATTTCTCTTGTAGTAAAGATTTTGGAATAATAAAGGGCTATGTTGAAACATCTAAGTTGTATTCATTCGCAAAAACAACTTTGACACGCCTACCATAACGCTCACTTTTCACGTTATCTACCGTTAATGAATTTTAAAAGCTCATAAAACCGCCAAAATTAGAGGTATGATGATCACATTTGCTACATATATCCTTCTGCTCAATGTTATTGTTGTGCCAAAAAGTTTTGGTGACACGCCCACTTTAATGCCTACCTCCCATATAACGGTTTATCTTAAACTCATGTAATTTCTCTATTAATAAAGTTTTTGGGAAAATAAAGGACTATATTGAAATATCTAAGTTGTATTTATTAGCAGAAACTTTATTGACACGCCTACTTTAACGCCCAATTTCATTGAAAGACTACATTTACAAAAGCATTTTAGTAGCATATCGAAGTTATAAAGGGTGGTTAAATTTTAAGGACCGATGTTGAATTTAAATAAAACACAAATTATTTAGAATATTATTATTATTTCTTTTTGTAATTATAATATTTGTATGGTTCAATTATGTATTTAACAAAATATTGGTTCTCATTCAACGAACTAATAAGGCATTCACAGATTTTTTAACATTTTATACAGAACTGTTTTGCAGAAATTTCAATATCTTTACAATTCTCCCGATTGTGAACGAATTTGAATGATTATGTTGACCAAAAAAATTACGAAGTGCACAAAATGCATTTTGATTTGAACGCTCATTTTGATCAAAAACCTGACTAACTTTAAAGCGTTGCTCATTTGCGTATCTTTCCACGGATCAACTTGAGTAAGTTTGAGATTGAGAAATGTCAAATGAAATGCAGAAAACAAATTTAAAGACCAGGTGTAGTTCACCTTCAACATGGGCCCTTAAAATTTAACCATCCTCTACAAAGAAAGTGATACATATTTTATTATAAAGAGATTATTCCATAGCGATTAACAAAATAATAAATATTGTGCTTTAAATGTACACAAAATTGGTGGTGGGTATAAAAGATTCGGCACAGCTGAATATAGTGCTCTTACTTGTTTTTAATCAACTAGTGCTTATTTCGTGAATGTTAACACTTAGATCATGTCTGATTTGACAGATAATTAGTTTTATCCTTCCGCTGAACGAATATGGTTGTGTATACGCTTAAACAACGCTGGGAAATATTTCAGAAAGTGATGGGGTTATTATACTGTAACTCAATAATGAATTATTTCCAGATATTTTAAAAATATTGATACCACATGCAGATCTGTGCTATTTATGGTGGGGAGTTTATTTCAAACAACACACGGGTGGGTGGCATTCCAAAATATATATTTCATTTTGCCGGAACTGGATATTATAAAACTTGCAATTGGAAAGAAAAGAAAAAATAAATTTTTATACAAAGTTCATTTGAAATCCTACAAATAATTATTTTATAACCTCCGTATATTAATAATTTAAAGTTGTAGACCTCAAAAAAAACACCTTATGTATATTTTTAAGCACGTTTAAAAAACAATTGTCTTCAACTAGATATTGTGCTATTTTTACGATCAGGCGTAGACTTCTTTGTTTAAAAAATGTTTCCCTAGTTTGAGTGTTAAGTTTGCTTGATTAGAATCTTATTCACCCTAAGCCAATACAATATTTAAGTAAATTTTGTTATGACCTTTCATATAATAAAAATTATAACATTGAGTACATATGTATATGCAATCAAAAAAAAATATATATGAATACTTATCTTGTTCTTAGTCAAACTTTGGCAAACTAAACTAGGCAAAAAAAATTGGTTTCTACTTAAGCTATGATTTTATCTATAATTAGTCCATTTATACATTAAACTTTTAAATTAATATTTTCTGTCTGGTACTTACTTAATTCTTAAATCTGTTATAATTTGAGCTTCTAATTTTTTAATACAAATTTAGGAACGAGGTAGTGATATATTTTTTCATCATAGCCCTAAATGTTTTATACGGCATGTAGAGGTGCTTTTAACAATTATTAATTAGAGCACATAGCACAACTAAAAATAAAAAAAAATTCAAAAAACAATGAATTCTGTAAAAATTCATTAGTAAATATTGAAACAAATGTTTTATTTTCGTTAGATCATTTGAGGAAATTATAACTAAGATTTTAACAAAGTCTTTCACAGTCAGTATTATTTCAGTACAGTATTTCTTAAAAACTGAAAAAAGAAAGTTGTATAATAAAATGATTGAGCTAATCAATATTTTTAAAGTTTTAATTATTTTCTATTTTATAACATTAAAAAGTACTTTTGCTTTTCCTGAAATCCAGACACGCATTGTGGGTGGTATCCCGACAAACATTATCCATGCACCATTTTTAGTGCAGCTTCGGTATAATGATTTATTTATCTGTGGCGGTAGTTTGGTATCAAACCGGCATGTTGTTACAGCAGCGCACTGTGTTAAAGGCAAGCAGGCTAAAAACTTTATCGTAGTGTCTGGAAATACTTATCTCAATATGGCTGGTGGTGTAAGATCTACAGTTAAGGACATTATATTACCTAACGGTTATATTAACTCCACAGAAAGTATGGATGTGGCAGTGCTGAAATTACATTCCCCAATTATAAATTCGGTTGTACGAAAAATAGATTTTTGTAATAAACGTTTAAATCCAAACACCACTATACAGGTATATGGCTGGGGTTACATGCACAAAATTGATTACAAATTTTCCAATCAGGTTAGAACGGTAAAGCTGAAAGTGATTGAAAAATCTAAATGTGAGATGCAGTATCTTAATCTAACCCGGTTAAAGTCACATATGTTTTGTGCTTCCGTACCGGGTCAAAAAGATGCCTGTGGGGGTGATTCAGGAGGTCCAGCTGTTATAGATGGTAAGCTCTGTGGTGTGGTATCGTTTGGTGTAGGCTGTGCCGATTATAAGTATCCGGGTGTTTATACGAATGTATTGTTTGCGCGTAATTTTATAAGAAAGGCAATGAAGAAAAAAATAAAAAGAAGAAAAAGCAGTAGAAGCAGCAGAATTAGTAGAAGCAAAAACAGTAAAATCAAAAGCAGTAAAAACAAAAGCAGTAAAAGTAAAAGCAGTAGACGCAAGAAAAGTAAAAGCAATAACAGCAGCAGCAGAAAGCGTTTGAAAATTGCAACTCAAAAAATTATTTTTCCAAATAACTAAAAATACTTTATATAATAAAAGAACTTTTTATGTAAGTAAATTAATTATTTATACATTTCAATATTATTTTTAATTTATGTAATAAAAATATTTGAAATGAAATAATGTTATTTTCTATGAAAAAAAATATATAATAGAATATACACAAATATCGAAAAAAAATAAATGAAATAAATTTGATAAAGTATTCTATCAATTATTCACAATTTTGTAAATTTATATATTGTTTAGTTTTGATTATAATATTAACTATTTGGCCAACAAGCCCAACTACAACTCATCGAATTTTATTCTTTGTAGTTATAAATTATACAAGCACTGTACTGTTTCGTCAGCTGATTTTTTTTTTTCTTCACTTATTTTAAGTTTCAGCTGTGGAAGTCTATAGATAAAAAACAATTTTTTTTCTTCTGTCATTAATTTCAAATGTCAAATTTCAAATATAAAAAATTTAAAGAAAGAAATTCTCTCTGAACTGCAATTATCTGATGAATTAATATGCCTTCCACTGTACATAATTTAAATAAACTGCTTACTATATGCGTTGACTTATTGACAGTTGTCTCTTTCCAGTGTTGCCCAAAATTTATAAATTATATCAAAACAAATACCCGTGGTTAAGGTGCTTATCGAAATATTGGCATATTTTGATCAAAATTCGGCAAATCAAGACTTTGATAATTTTGAGGTAAAATATCGGCCAATTGACAGGTAAGAAATGTGAAAGGCCCGGTGCCAACATTTACATTCTTTTTCCAAATCGAACGACTTTTTACTAGAGGAAAAATATTAAAGATTTGATTGATCAAATTTAGAATCGTAATTGCCATTTACCATAAATTGTTTATTAGAAAAAATGCAGCAATTCGGTTCATATTTATAAACGCAATGTGTGTACAAAAGAGCTAATTTATGTCAGTAGTTTTACTCCATAACTACGGTGAACATAACTTTTTAACTAAAATATTAACACGGAAATATTTAACAAAAATTACAACTAAATGTTAAACCCAAACAATCTTACATATTTATAAAATCCATATAAACTAACGATTCATTATATTTTTGATTTATTTTTTACAAAGAACAACCAAGATTACTCACCACCTTCGTGTCTTTTTTGCTGTACCTATATTAATGGGATTAAAAAAACAATATAACCCCCATATTTATTCCAACACCATGTTCGATTTTAACTAACTATATTTTACAGCATTCTTCTATACTTATTGCAGGTGTTAAAGATAATAAATTTTTAAATACTAAATATGAACCTTTTACCTTTTACGTATTTATTTAACAACAATTTATATTGGCGGCCATCAGGATTTTAAATTTTCTAACGTACTGTATTTTACAAGTCAAGCCCTTTCATTCGATATACATATTGAGTCTCTCAGTTGTCTATAAGTTGAAAAAATAAATTTTTTAAAACAAATATTTTTTTATATCTATTACTTAGCGGATTGTCGACCGATTTATTTATCTTAAACCTTCTGCGAACAGCCCATGGTTAAGGGTATAAAAAGATCTAAATTTGTCTTGATTCTTTTCAAAACATCTATATTAAAACGTTTGCATAAAAAGCAAATACGACCCATGAAACAACACTCATATTGTTTTTGTATCTTTAAAGAACCACGACAATATTTATGGCTAATATTTATGAATCTTTTTAATTTTTAGTTAAACTACTGACTTAAGCACTTTTAGGTATAGAAACACAGAACAAGTACAGAACAGAAAATATAATAAATATAGAACATTTTAATGATTTTTCCTAATGAATAATTTATACAGAACACAACTCTCATATACAGTACGGTTCTGTATAATACAGAACTGATGGTCACTGTATCCATAACTAACAATAACAAATAGATAAATTAATTCAGTTTTATTACATACTTACATACCGAATTTTATTGAATTTTATTTTTTTTCTTTCTCTATTATATACTTACAGTGAACTCGCAGAAACGTGAACATCCAGTAACATGAACTATCCAAAAACATGAACATTTTCTTTACTACATTGACTACACTAAAACGTGAACAAAGGCTGAAGGCTCTAAAACGTGAATTTTATCGAACGTTAAAATTCAATTCTGTAAGATCATTTAAAATTTTTGGGATTCCCCGCAGATGAATTTCGTAGTTTGTTTGTTTTTGTTTTTTTGCATGATAAATAGCTTTAGCATTAATGCGGCAGTTCTACTGGAAGCATCTCTCTGTGCTGACATAATCAAGTGATCTCTAAAAATATTTTTATTGAAAATATGTCTAATAAAAAAAATCAAAAGTGTTAAAGCTTCAAGAAAAGTCAGATATCTTAGAGCTTTTGCGCAAAGGTTCATCTCTAACTGGTTTGTCGAAAAAGTATAATGTCGCCAAATCGAAGATTTGTTTAATAAAAAACCAAAAAAGATGCAATTTCGAAATGCGTTAATAATACATTTTCGGGTCCTGGAAAACGGAAAACACTGCATACTTCGGAGCTTCTAAAAATAGAAAAATCTCTGTACAAATGGTTTACCCAACTTCGAAATAAAAACCTATCGGTTAGCGGCATTATGATTAAAAGGAAGCTATTGCATTGCACAATCAAATTAAGGAAAATAACTAAATATGCTAAACCTCTATTTGGGATGATTTCAAAAAGTAATTGAGAAATAAGTATCTTAAAAACCCTTTTGCAAACCATGGTAGCTATTTAGTACATTAAAATGTGGCAGAAACTTACAAAAAGTTGAATTAAAACATTGGTGAAAATAACGTATATACTTTATTTTAAATTAAATTGAAGATAAAAGAGACTAAGATATGTTAAAGAATAAATGCAATCTAAAACGTGAACAAAATCGAAAACGTGAACACCCTTAATAAAAATTAGTTAAGGTTTCTGCGAGTTAACTGTATATATAAGATTGGGGGAACATTAAAGGAAGGATTTGGGGGAACATTAAAACAGCTTTATTCTGGACTAAAAAACGATTTTCATCTCACCGTCCTTCGTGGACGGTCCGCCAAAGTAACATGTCCCCAGGGAGATATATTTTATTTAATGACAAGTATAAAAAAGGGACATAAAAACAATCATTAATCAAAATCAAAAATTAGCCTTCGTATTTTCAATCAATTTCTTTTAACATAAAATTTAGGAAATATTTTCTCTAAATCTATTTTTAATGATGACTGAAATTTAATTTCATAAAAAAATTAAATAGTGTGATAAAATCTATAAGCTACAGTCATCATTCAAAGTTTTAAAAAAAACTAAATTTATTAAACATTAATTGTTTTCTTTTATTTGACCTCTTTTCTAATTCTTATAATATTTTTTTTTTATTTATTGTAAATACAATAGTTTTTAATACAGCAAATAGTTAGAAATGTCGATATTCAAAAGAAATGCTCAACACAAAGGATTAACTACAAATTAGTTACAATAGGAAATAGCTCAGAATTATAGATATTTAGTTTAAAAATTTTAAAGCGAAAATAATATATTTGTATAATGTAATAAATTATAAGTAATTTATTTTTTGTTTTTGGTACATAATTTTTTTATGACAAAATGTTATTTGAAATTTGTGTGATTAATAGAATATAAAAAAGAAAATATTTTAATTTTTGTTAATTTGTATTACCTTAAGATGCTACACGAAGCGAATTAACAATAATAACAACTAAACAAATTCCATCGTACACTTTTGTATTACTAGCCAAGACCGGCGAGCGTTGCTACGCCCCCTAATGAAATGCATTCTGAAATTTAACTTAATATCAAGTTCAAGAAGCTAAAAATTATAACTTTTTTATAGGCGTGGCACTGCCCACTTTTCTAATCACGAAACTGTATAATCATGACAGCTCAATATGTGTGCAAAGTCTGAGAAAAATCGATTTAGTACAAGTAGCTAAAAATGAAAACTTATTTTTTATGGGCGTGGCACTGCCCACTTTCCTAATCACGAAATTGTATTATCATAAGAATTTAATAAGAGTGCAAAGTTTCAAAAAAATCGGCCAAGAGCAAGTAGCTAAAAATTATAACTTATTTTTATGGGCATGGCACTGCCCACTTTTTTAATCACGAATTTGTATAATCATAAGAGTTAAATAAGTGTGCAAAGTTTCAGAAAAATCCGTCAAGTGCAAGTAGCTAAAAATGATAACTTATTATTTATGGGCGTACTCCCGCCCACTTTTTACCACCTATAAACACTCCCTGGAATGTGTACAACAACTTGTTAAAGTTTGAATCCGATCGGCTTTACGGTTTCAGAGTCTATAGCTAACACACACACACACACACAGAGTTACACTTTTATATATGTAGATATTTAAAGACAGTGAAAATAATTAAAAATCCTTTCTGATTGATATTAGGGTAATTGAACAAAAAAATCTTTCACATTTTAGATAAATTTGAAATTTATCAATTTAAATATAGAAGTCTGGCAGTACTCTGTTCTTTAAATAAAAGAATAATAAAAAATTTTCTTTCACGAGTTTAATATTTAAAAAATCCAATTATTTTGAAGCATACTTTTAGGTAGACTCATAATCTTAATCGAAAAATCGCTAAAATTTTTACTATTACCCCCCGACCACACGACCGATTGCTTATGTATTAATATAAGCAATAACGCCGACAGAATAACGTCATCAAATTGCCAATGTTCAAGTTTATAATTCTAGGTGGTGAACACGTAATTAACTTAAAATTAAAAATTTTTGCTGAAGATTGTTTTGTAATTAAAAATTTTACAAAAAATATGTGTAAATAAATTTCACAAAAGTCATTAAATTATAACGATTCTTTCGCCCTAATATATTATAATTTATATAAAAAAATTAATTTTTTTATAATCAATGTAAACTTGAATATTTTCCCCCTTTTTTTCAGCGACGTTCTGTTATGCATTAATGTTGTTGTTACATTATATTTCTTGGTAATTAAGTTTGACAGCATGTGTTTAAAGATTATTGCTCAAAACTAAAGTTTTAGTAGTATTCTAAAATAGTAGTATTATTTACAGGACTAAATATTATGAATATTGAAGAACAGAAAGTTTTATTTTAAGATTTCGAAACTTAATGTTATAGCGAGAAAATCTACAGAATTTTTAACGGGTTTTTATTTGGGCGATGGATTATTCGACTTTTTTAATAAACTAATTTTCAAATAGTTCGAAATTGAAAATTTGAAAAAAAACCGGTTCTTTTTTGAAAATTGAGAAAAAACCGGTTAACTGGTCGGATAATAAAATATAATTTTCTTAATGAAAAAACTAAAAATATTGTTAAAAAAATTATAATAAAAATTAAATAAATAAATATTGACTTTTTGCAGTGGCTGCCCGAAAATGCAATAACTGACATGAAAACAGTTAACTTATTTGGTTTTTAATTAGTTAAAGAACAAAGTTAAGGACAAAAATAAAATAAATAAAAAATACTTTTTATAAGATATATGAACAAAAATTTAAAAAATAAACAAACGATTTGTTTTTAATTTTTTATTCGACATTCGAAAAATCAACACTTCAAAAAAACCGCCAGCTAAAGAAAAAAAAAACCGGGTTTTCCACCGACTGTAAAAACGAGTCCATCACCCTAGTTTTTATATATGAATAAAGTAGGTTTATATTAATGAAGTATTTACGTAAATAAGAATAAGTAAAAACAAAATAAATACCATAAAATTTTCCGAAAAAATTCTATGTAACCAAATGTTATTTAAATTTACGAAAAAATTGAGAATTCACAAATTTGGAAACAAATCAACGACATTAAACAAGGTATCATAGAAATTAAATAAATTTAATCATTAGTAACCAACATCATAAGAACATTTTTAAAATCACCTTAGCATTAAAGAAAAGGTATCATATACCCTTAACAGCTTCATGTCTTTCTAAACAGTGTATCAATGGTCAAAAGTAGAAATGCCCTAACTGCCTTTTTTTTGAAAAAAAGTTTTTCTGTGATTTCGATTTATTTTACACAGATAAACCTTCGCACAAAAATCTAACGTAATAGAATCAAAGTTTTACAAGCAATTTTATAAAAGAAGTTACATTATGATACAAAAACAGTTTCTATTACATTTTGATAGGGCGTTTCTACCTGTGACCATCGACCTTTAAAACAAGGTAACATTTATAAAACATAATAATTTATAATCTTAATCAGTTTTTCGAATTTAAGTATACACGTGAATTTGTAATAAAAAGTAAAAACTTTTTATGCAAATTATTAAAATTAATGTTTAAAAAAACCGCTAAAGGCTGTATCAGTCATTTCAATATTTCTCATCTTATATAGAAAATAGAAAGCAAATAAAATAAAACAGATCATATTTCCGTTGTTTTTATTTAAAATATTAATTGTTTATTATCAACGTAAACGAACAATTTCTGTCACCAAAGTCGAAACTATTTTTATATTTTTTTTCGTTTGCCTTTTGCCAGTGTGTATACTTTCCTGAGTTTAGTTTAGCTAGAGACGACAAAACATATAAATATTGTAAAATATTTTATGATACTGTGGCATACGGAATTTTTAGCAAAATTTCAAAACTTTTTGCAATTTTTATTATTTATTTTTTTTTTAATGTGAATTTATTATCATTATTTTCAGAAGAATCACAAAAATTTAAATTAATACTTAGTAAAGGTCATATTTACAACTGCATGCCTTTTTCTAAAAATTTACGCATAACAATCATATCAGTATAGATACCCGAAGCATTGCTATGAGCACAGCCATCACCAAACGATATCACACCACAAAATTCATTATTAATGAAAGCTGGACCTCCCGAATCACCAGTACAGGCATCTACGATACCCGGTATTGAAGCACAGAACATTGTGTGTGTCAAGTTAACGCGACCGCTATACTCATGCGAACATTTTTTATCATCCACGACTTTCACCTCAGCCATTCTCAACTGTAACGGGAAAATTGTATCGGTTTCATTCATTAAACCCCAACCATATATTTTCACTATGTCGCCCGGACTCCAACTTTTATTACACAAGCCAGTTTTTCGTATACCTGAGTCACGAACTGGTTTCCATAATTTGTATAACCCCACGTCATATCCTTCTGTGTATGTAACATAACCTCTGGGTATTATAATCGATTTAACCCTATATCTGTCACCCCTCTCATAATTAAAAGTAGCTCCAACTACTACGACTATTTCTTTTGCCAGTTTGCCCTTAGCACAATGGGCTGCAGTTACCACAAAACGAGGTGACACTAAAGTGCCTCCACAGCGAAACACATTTTCTATTAACACTCGCACTATAAAGGGGGCATTTTTGTTGTAAGTTTCTTTTCCGCCCACAATACGTGACTGGAGTTCGGGTGAAACAAAAGAAACTTGTAAAAGAGCCAATTGGCAGATTACTAACAATTTACAAAGATTTCTTATCTTATTTATTTTAAAATTGTTTTCAACAACCATTTCTGTTTAACTGACGAACTAAACTGTTGCGATCTTTAAAATTTCTATTAAATTTTAATAAATTCATAATGATTTTCTAAAGATACTAAAACATTTGTATAAATATTTGCTTCTATATTTGGTACAGTGCTGTCAGATCTGACGATTTATTACACCAATTATTAATTAAGCCCAATTTAATAAAAGTCACCGAAATAATTCACAGTTTCTATATGTAAATTAATATGCAGGAAATCTATTATCAACAAAGTAGGAACAAGTTACAGAGCGATAGATTGTGGGCAACTAAAGGAAATTATGTGAAATTAGCCAGTAAATTAATATACCAGAAGCATTCGTTGTTAAACAAAAATAAAGAAAATTCTCCGATCTCTGTGCCAAATCGGTTAGGTAGAAGTAACTTATGCACTTCATTTAAAAAAAGTTTTTTGCGGAAAATCAAAGCTACGATATGAAATACATTTGTAAATTTTAATTATTTACTATTTCACAATTTTGCTAAGTATGGCAACCCATTTTATTTTTGTCTCGACAAAAATTAAAATTAAATCAATTCGAGAGTTTTACAAATAAAATGGTTCTCTCTTTTCCTCTCAAAAAGTAATACGTCAAAATACATACAAACAATTTTTCTCTGGAAAAAATTTATTCGAAACACATTCGATAATGTAGCTTTAACTTCATTTATACAGTTATTTCTATACCTTTATATATACAAATCTACATATATGTATATAGTAATTGTGCGTAACATACTATACTTTACGAGTAAAGGTCATATAAGATAGAACTTTTGCTTCGCGTTGCCTTAGAAATTCACTTTGACATTTAGGATGAAAAAGCCGTGCTTATATGAAACATGTCACACAAAGCTCTTTCAACACAGCGCGAAGCTTAAAGTTAGGCAACTTTCATCTTTTGCGTGCCTTGACAAATTTTTATTCTATTTTTATATATTTAAATTCGAATGGAAAATTAATTAGTTTTAAAAACTTTTATAATAGTTTTAAGCTTTTATTTAAAAAAATATATTATTTAACTAGCTTGTGCCCGCGACTTCGACTACGTAGTTATCGGGATAAAAGGTAGACTTAGTATTAACAACAAAATTAAAAATATTTACAATAAAAACAACCCGTTTATGATGTGTGATGATGAGTTTGCCAACGACTTCGGGGTATTATCGTGATAAAAAGTAGCCTATATGTTAATTTAGGTTGTTATCTAACTATGTGCCGAATTTTATGTAGTTCCGTTCAGCCGTTTTTGCGTGATTGAGTAACAAATATCCAAACATTCACAGAAAAGTACTTGCCTACTTTATAGGTAAACAAACCAATGCGTAAGTGTTTTCAAAGTTTTCATTGTGACATACACCTTTCCCTCGCCCTTTTCTGTTAAAGTTAGAAATGTCACGCAAAGCGACGAAGTTTCATCTGACATGGCCTTAACGAGCAACGCTTGCAAATCATTAATTTTTAGTACTAAATTTCATGATGTGTAAGAATGTGTTTTATAATAAAGGTTAACGCTGGCGTTCTTAAAGATACGTCAACAAACAGCATTTTCGAATTTGGTCAGATGCAGTTCAAAAGCTGTCAATGCACCCTGAAAGATGTACTGTTTGTTGCGGTTGGTAGACCGGCGACATTATTGGACCGTAGATCTTGAAGAATACTGAAAATCACTCTAATCAACAGGGAAAGGTACCGTGCGATGATTACCGATTTTTTTTTGCCAGCAATAGAAGAATTTGACATAGCTGACATGGGGTTTCAACAAGACGGTGTTACATGCCATGCGACACGGATCAAGCCAAATATAATTTCAACCCTGAAAGACAAAATTTCAGCTGTCATTTTTAAAATACCGGTCGTAATGCTGGCAAGATTGTGTCATAATTGGAGCTCACGGATGGACCACCTACAGCGGAGGTGCGGGCAACATTAATACGTTTTAATTTTTAAAAATAAACGACAGACATTAATCTCTTGCATCGAATGAATATTTTATTTACTTGTGCAAGCTTTCTGTGTTTTTTTAATTTTCAATACACAAGCCTAAAAAAAATTACCCGACATGGTAAACAAAATTGTCTAAAGCGAAAATTATTTAAACATTTATGCACGTGTCCGTTACTACAAGAATTGTGGAATTATATACAGGATGGGCCAAAAGTTACAAGAGGTTAAAAAATGTAATAACATTTTCGGTTGTATATATAATTTTTTTTTTTTTTTCTAATGTCACTAAATCAGTTTCGTTATAATGGGCTGGTTTAAAAGATTTTTCCATACCGCTTGAATTTTTGCAACAATTCAAATTTAGACGTTGATCTGCAGGTTATAATTATTGCACGAATTATAGAATTACTATTATTAATAATAGTGTTATCGGATAAGGGAACATATTTTTTTTAGAAAAGCCATACTAACGTACGAACCGTTTCGACGATGTCTTCTGGTGTTTCGTTAAAACTTTACATGTCTAACATTTTCCAAGATTCAAATTAAAAGTAGGTCGAGCCAAATCTCAAACAGTGCAATATAGGTGGTGCTTTAGAGGGCGAAATTCTGACTTTAAGATTTTGTCGATATGATATTTGCATTAAAATAATTGATCGCAGATTTAAATAATAATTTTTTTATTATAATCCTATAAAACAAATATATAAACGAAAAACTTATCATTCTTTTAAACCCCAAAGAGACTTTTGGCTTACCCAGTTCTAAAGACTGAAGTTAGCTTATGTTTCGCTCATTTATAGCAACGGAATTCTAAGTTTATTATTATAGTAAGCAAAAATTTATATTTATTAAATACACTCACAATAATAATTTTTTTAACAATTAAGAAGTTCACATGTACATAAATACATGTACCGCCTTTTATACCCTTCATATATATAGGTTTGTCATTCCGTGTGAAATTTCTACAATTTTCATTACCAACCCCGTCTGACCGTCTGTCCGTGTGTATGTTGAAATAAACTTTTTGAAGCCCCCCGACATAGCTTGGACCTGGGTGAGGTATTAAAATATCAGAAATATTCGGGAGTAGATTGGTATTGAAAATCAGAAACATCGGTACATAAACAACTGAGATATGAGCAAAAACCCACGACCACCACGATTTGTTTTCACAAAAACAACTTTACAACAACAACATACATACATACAAACGTGTATACTGGTTAGACAAAACGTGGCATCGAATCTCAGCTGAGCCAAAAAAAAAATTTTATTTATTTAAACATTTTTTTTTTTATTTTTTATTTAATATATAATTTATATTTTTATTATTTTTTTTATTTATTTTTTTTTGTTTTATATTTATTATATATATTTTAATTATTTTTTTTTTAAATTTTTTTTTTAATTTTTTTTAATTTTTTTTTTATTTTTTTATAAACATACATACGTAAATTTATAATTTAACAATGGAATGTTTTTATATATGTATGTTTTTTATATGTATGTATGTATTTCATATGGGATGAATGGTGATACAAACTACTGTTATTGCATGACTACACGTTGTGAAGGGTATATAAGATTCGGCACGGCCGAATATAGCGCTGTTACTTGTTAATTTTTCTTTACTTAATTTCGTTTACTTGATTCATGTTTTGCTCAAAACAAAAATAGAAACTTAAACTTGATAAAAATAAAATAACATGTACTTTGAAAGTGAGAGAGATGTCAAATACGTGCACTGTATAATGAAAGATGGTGATGAGTAGGGAAAATAATTCGCCTGTCCAATTTCTTTTCAAAACGGACCTAAACTTACTAAAACCTACTATTTTTTTAAAATTCCTTTTCTAAGTATAAAATCAATCAAATCAATTGTAATAGCAAAAAATAAAAATAAAATTTATAGCAACTACGATGAATTTGTATTTAGTATTTTAAAAATGTTTAAATGTTTAAACAAAATTTATTTATATTATTATTGTAAGAAAGATTTAACGAAGTCTGGATCAGATTGTTAAGATTTGACGTAATATACATAAAGGGTGGTTAAATTTTGAGGGCCGATGTTAATTCTGAATAAAACATAAATTATTTAAGAAGAAAATCTATTAATATCCAACTAGTCTTAAGTTCTCTTGTCAACTGACAACCAGAAGTTCACTATTGCCAATATAATTACTAATTTAGAAATAAAATTGGTAAGTAGTCTCTATAGATTTGGTTCACATACGTTGTTGCGTAAAGCCGGGTTCAAAATTTTACCGATAAGCATTTTTTGTATTGAAAATGTGGGTAAATGAGAACGTTTATAAGAAAGTAATTGTATTTTTCTTTTTACCAGACTTTAACTTAACTTTTTTTCGTGCAAAATTATAAAAGTGTCTAATCTCTAAATCAGCTGTTTTGAATTTGTTAAAACAATATAAATGTTTAAATAAGTAAAGACTATATTATATATTTTTTTTTATTTTTTTTATTATCGAGTTATCTTATTTTTCTCTTTTCTATTATTGAAAACAATGAAATATATTTATGAAAATATAAAACGAAATTTTGTTATTTATAAAACTTTAATAAATAATAAAGCATATTTATTTCAAAATTGTGTTTGCTCAGCCATTAATCAGCAAAAGTTAAACTAGAACACAAAAATTTTTTCAACTGTTTAAACTTAAACATCAGTAAAGGTCCAAGCAGTTCACAAAAAACGGCGGAGTGGCGGCTAAGTGCAAAAATTACCGGCGGCAGATAGAAGACAATTTAAGCCGTTATTAAAAAAACAAAACAGGAAATATGTGATTTTAACAGTATTCTTATTTGTTTAATATAAGTATATAATTTTTAAGTTTTAAGCTTTAAATTTGTACTTTCCATATAAAATTGAGTATTTAAAATATTGAAATCAGACTTCAAATCAAATTCAGAGTTTCAATTCTCGTTCTATGAAAACTCGAAATATAAGGTTTTGAGAACATCACATTGTGCAGTCATACCTTAAAGCGTACAAAAAGTTAGCATTCCACAATTTTATATGTGGAGCGAGAATATACATCCAGAATATAAATTAGAAAAAACCATCAATATATATAATCTCCAATTTCAAACCCAAAAAAAGATTTAACTATTTTAACGTTATCATATAGAATCTTCTTGTATTCGTGTAATTTTTAAGTGCAGCCATAACATAAACGTATAATTTATTGTTTGATTGGGGATATCACAAAGTTATTTTATTTCTTTTTCATAAGAACTTAGTGCTAAGTAACCTTTTACGATATCGATATTGAAAAGCAGATAGACGAAATTTGATAGCAAGGTGTTGAAATTGTAAAGTGTGTGTACGGGTCAGTCTATACTGAACATTTTTTAATTCTCTTAAACTTTTTATATATTTGCTCTTGTTTCATATTATTTTTCACATCTCAACAGTTTGTTATATGAGTTAAACATCATACGATAGCAAGAATAAGAATAAATTAGAAAACTGCATTTCCGCCTGCCTTATAATTTCTCAATTATAAAAGGCTTAGGAAAATTCAAAAGAGAATAAGAAAATTTTCTGCCTCTCAATTTTTCGTTTTTTAAAGGGTTCTATGCTAAGCATTTAACACCATTATTCTAGATAAACGATTGCAGTTCTTTTCGAAAAAACAATTCGGGGGCAGTAAGCCGACTGGGAGCAGGGCAGCCAGGGCCTCTTAAAAAACAGCTGTAAAATTTTGACGTTTTTACCTGGTATTTTTGTTCCAGCAATTTTTATCGTTTTGTGAGAACTTTTGCTTACTCTCATTTTACCAGACTTTACCTGGTTTACGTCGAACAAACTTTATGGATAATATCTTTTTTACAACTAACAAGGAAGCTCAGGTTTAGATGCTATTGATAATCGCTCTGGTTTTATCATTATTATAATCAGCTAATTTTAAAAATTAATTTCACCCGGCTGTAAATAAAAATTTCAGTTTATTCTTTCATTATCAAAAATGAAAAATTTAATTTCTTAATAGAAAATAAATTTTAAATAAAATGAAGTCAAGCCATTAATAAAAATATAATAACAATTAATATGTTCATATAATTATTTATTTTCATGCGGTTGGCAGATGACAATACACACTTGTACTAAGCTTAGTTTGTTGCTTGTAAATTGTGTAAATGTAAATTAAATGATCAAACAGAATTCCGACGTAACGTAATTTCCCATTGAATCTAGTATCTAAAACACGTCCATTTGAACCAATTATTAAAGATTGGTTTTCTTTGAAAATTTTAAAACAATATTTTTTTTTTAACTTTAAATAACTGTTATGAATAAGGCAATTAATTTATTTTTGTGTTATACTAAATATAAAATGTTTTTTATACTCTGTCTTTTAATAACATTTGTTTCTAAATTCTATAATTTGTTTATAAAAGATCACAAAGAATTTGTAAACAAACACATACACATACAAAAATTATATGACTTATTATTTGTTTTGTTTTTCTTCTAAATTTTTTTATTTACATTAGATACAGGGTGGGCTCAAAGTCACCATGTGATTTAAAAATGAAATAACTGTTTTCGTTAACATATTTATTAGTTAAATTGTTTAAGATTCCATAAATGACACCTGGAAAACAAAGTTTTAGCAGAGAACCAGAATAATATAATTTTTTTAATTGAAACCAACAATCTGTTGTTGTAGCGCAAACATCATATGATCGACCTTTTTACGTCATATTTCACATAAAGAGTTAAGTATTAACGAAATTCTGGAAGTATTTGGCAAAAGGCTTTCTGCTTACCTTGGAATATCTCGGAAGTTATTAAAAATACATTCACTGTTATTCACGCGTAAAGTGCATTTAGCGCAAGAAATAAAACCCGCAATTTATCAGCAACGTTAAAATGTTCCTTTTATATTAACAGTTGGCCAAAATTGCAATCAGCGGTATTGAAATCGTATGCAAAAAAACTCCCGTTGTAGATTTCAAATAAAAACCTGTTGATGAGGCTCAAACAGCCTTAAAAACGAAGAAAAGTCTTTATTTGAATAATAAATTGTAAAATGTTGTTCGTCAATTTGATGACAAATGTAATACATGTAAACACACGATCTCCAATGACACGCTAATACTATGTTCACACACGCGCCTTAATTGTCAATTTATAATATTCTCGCAATTAAAGGCCTTTATTGGGCTTTATTTACCATACTAAAAATTACTTATAAATTGAGCAATATATACTTTATTGTTTCACTTAATGTCAAACAAATAAATATACAAAAAACAAAAAGTAAGAAAATGGAAAATGGGTGATGGAAATTTTAATAATATGTTTAAATAATGGAATAAGATAAATTGAGTATGTGTGAACACTTATTTTAATTGCTCAATCAACTTTAAATTGAAACAATTAAAAATATCTGCCTGAACTGGGTATAATGTAAAAATCATAAGTGTTTACACCTAAATTTAATCACTTCATCACGAGATGAATCCTTGCAAATTCACCTTCTTGTCATAGATTTTTTTGCTCGGATATTTTACATTTAACTTTTAAGTTTTATTTAAATCCGATTTAAGATTACACGAGTTTTTTGTGTTAAAGTTACAGTCTAACAATCAAAATATTAGTTTATAATTACTAAATTGAAATGAAATTAATTTAAATATACCCATGATTACCGTCTGTATAAATATGATTTGGATTTCAGTTAACAAAAATCTATATATATATAAGTGAAACTCTGTGTGTGTGTGTGTGTTAGCTATAGACTCCGAAACTGTAAAACTGATCGGACTCAAACTTTGGCAAGTTGTTATACACATACCAAGGAGTGTTTATGGGTGAAAAAAAGTGGGCGGGGCCATGCCCATAAAAATTAGTTATCAGTTTTAGCTACTTGCACCTGACCGATTTTTCTGAAACTTTGCACACATATCGAGCTGTCATGACTAAATAATTTTGTGATAAGAAAAGTGGGCGGGGCCACGTCCCTAAAAAAGTTTTAAATTTGAGGTACTTGCACTGGACCAATTTTTCTGAAACTTTGCATATATTGAGCTGTCATGACTTTATAATTTCCAGATTAAAAAAATGGGCAGGGCCACGCCCATAAAAAAAAGTTATAATTTTTAGGTACTTTCACTAGACCGATTTTCCTGAAACTTTGCACACATATTGAGCTATCATGACTAAATAATTTTGTGATTAGAAAAGTGGGAAGTGCCACGCCCATAAGAAATGAGTGATAGTTTTTAGCTCCTTTAACTAGATCGATTTGTCTGAAACTTTGCACACACATATTAGCTGTTATGACTATATAATTTCGTGATTAGAAAAGTGGGCAGGGCCACGTCCATAAAAAAAGTTATGATTTTGAGGTACTTGCTCTGGACCGATTTTCGTGAAACTTTGCACACATATTGAGTTGTCATAACTATACAACTGCGTGATTAGAAAGGCGGGCAGTGCCACGCCCATTAAAAAAAGTTATAATTTTAAGCTTTTTGCACTTGATATTCAATTAAAAATCAGAATGCATTTTTATTCATTAAGGGGCGTGGCAACGCGCGCCAGGCTTTTCTAGTATAATATAAAATCTAGATAGAATACAACGTCTATAACTTGAATTTTAGACATTTTTAACAAAATGTTCAAATTGCACAATAATTATACACACACTTACTTAAGATACTGCAAAGCATTTTTAATTAATTTCTTTTTTTTTTACTTTAAGCAACTTCATTCATTTTTTTTTTTTTTTTTCATTGCAAATTACTTTTACTGAACAGAAATAAGTGTAAATCCAGTGTCTATGGCAATTTACAAATTCATTTCTCTTGTTTGTTAAAGAATGTTTGTTATACTCCTTTGTTTATTTTATTTTTGTTGTCATTTATTAATTTTTAATAATTGCTGTGTCCTTTGACTTCTAAATAATTTTATTTTTATTTTTTTTATTTTGCCAAGAAATTTTATCGCAGCATAAAAACAAAGTCCTGTAAAATTAAAATATAAATTCTTTCTCTTTGTTTGCTAATGCAGTACAGTTTTCTTTAGTTGTTTTTTTAAACAACTTTTTTAATTAAAATATCTCTGTTTATTTCTAACAAGCATTTATTGCAGCCATTTGAATTGTAAAAAAAAATTCTAAGAAATTTCGACATTTTACAAAAAAAAAATTATATTTTTTTATGCTTTCATTTAAGAGATAAATTTATATTAAATATTTAGTTTAAAAGAACAACAGTATTAAATAAAAACTATCAAAAAAACAAGTAACAGTGCTATATTCGGCCGTGCCGAATCTTATATACCCTTCACAACGTGTAGTCATGCAATAACAATTGTTTGTATCACCATTCATCCCATATAAAATACGTGCTTACGTACACGTTAGAATAAATGTGGCATCGAATCCCAGCTGAGCCAAAAAAATTTTATTTTATTTAATATATTATTTATATTTTATTATTTTTTTTTATATTTTTTTTAAATTTTTTTAAAAAATTTTTTTAGAAAAATTTTTAAAAATTTTTTTTAAATTTTTTTTTAAATTTTTTTAAAATTTTTTTTTGTAGTTTTTTTTTATTATTTTTTTCTTATTTTTAATATTTTTTTTTTTTAATTTTTTTCGTTTGGTATGTTTTTTACATGTATCTATGTATGTATGTTGTTGTTGTAATTGTGAAAAAAAACGAGGTGGTCGTGGTTTTTTGCTCATATCTCAGAAAGTTATGGGGCGATTGTGCTGAATTTCAATAGCGATTCATTCCTGGATATTTCCAAGAGATTGATACCATATACAGATCTGAGGAACATATAGTTGCTTCTAAAAGTTGATTTACACCAACACACGGACAGACGGGCAGACGGACAGACGGATAGACGGACAGACGGACAGACGGTCAGGGCTTAATCGACTCCTCTATTCATAAGCTTTCAGAAAATATATACTTTATGGGGTCGGAAATGAAAATTGTAGATATTACAAACGGAATGACAAAGCTATATATACCCTTGTGCACCACAGGTGAAGGGTATAATAATAGAACACAATAAGTTGAAGAACTCAGATAAATGTTATTCTTTGCAAACTCTTGAAAATTATTACTCTGCAGAAGAACATTCTCGGTCAGAAATATATTTCGGAAACAAAAGTTCTTTTAACCTAAATTTGTAAGTAGAAATTTACAAAACAACTAAAAAAGATAAGTCAATAAGATTAATTTTTAACAGGTTAAATAAAATTACCATCGTCAATGACTCCTGCACATTTTTCAAATAACTTATTAGATGATTTATTTACTCAGATCTCATATTATTTACAAGGATCTATACAGTCGGTTCTTGGATGAGCTGTAGGGTTGCCTCTGGTGTTTTCTTTGGCAAACTAGGGATAGAACTTTTTTCCGCCTACCGAATGAATGCAACAAATGTTTAAATATTCGCTTTCTGCTATGCATATGGATATTGAATGGTAAGAATAGAATAGAATATTGGTTAATATGTCGAAAGTCAGGCTCAGGTCATACACCACCATGTCTAAATTAGTCGGTCAATCCAGCAAGGTTTTGTCAAGGCTTGATTTACTAACAGAAGTTTTTTTAGTTTGGGTCCCTGATAAGTTATGTAGAGATATAAAGTTTGGATATATCCAAAGCAAATGTAGTCGCAATGCTGTTGGGAACAAGATCACCAGACATTTTTTAAAGACGAAGACAGGTGGAACAATACGATTGGATACATGTAGAGTGGCCAGGTAAGCTTGGTCCTCTTATTACATTAGTCGTACAACTCAGCTTACGAGCCGAGGTTGAAAGGACATTGATAAGTCACTAAATGTTAGGGAAACATGCAATCCGACTCGGACTTCGCTCAAACGATCACTTTTGCAGTTGTCTGGATTTGGAGGAAAAATCAATTTTCCACCTTATTTTCGAAGGTCCTGCTGCCAAGAGACATAAAATATTAGAAACATATACAGACTAAACAATCTGTGTACATATGTATCTCACAGATGAATGTAGTAACCACATTTTCCAGACTTATTCTAATAGGTGTCAAATCTGGCGAGTAATGTGGTCTTGTCAAAAGGAAGTCATACAGACTTCACAGTTAACGAGTTGCGAAAATCATGTCTAGTAAGAGTTTATTCTCAACACAAAAATAACAGCCATGAGGCTTTGTATCTAATTTTTTAATTTTATTTCTAAAAGTAGGCTTCAAATAATCACCATAAAATCGGTACCTGTAAATTTTGTACTACTTAAGCAGCTTATACACGGCATGTTTTTTACATCTGACTTGTCAAATTACAGACTGCTAAATACGAACATGTCGTGTGTTGCCTTTAAAACATTACTTCTGTAAAAACATGTGTTGAGACATCTGACAAAATTTCAATTAGAGCGCGTTTATTTTCTTTTGTCAAAACATCTGGTAACAGCCGTTGGCAGAAATCTCTGCTGCTGGAAAGTAGTCAGCGACGGTTGTCTGTAAAAGTACAATTTTGACAGACATAAAGATTTATATACATATGTCTCACAAATTTTAAAGTCAGATATAAAAAACCTGCCGTGTATTAGCTGCTTTAGACATACATCTTTGTTCCGGTGCATGTTTGTTATGGAAAAAAATTTTAAGGTTTCTATAAACAACTGCTATACCTCAAAGTTGGAGTATGGTTTCGAACTGTTTAACCAGACAAAGAATATTACTTTCCCACGAATAAGCTACCATTAAAAATATTTAGGAAATACAAAGCCATCCTACTCACGCAGGTAAAAAAAATTTTTAATTTTAAGACAAAATTTTGTTTTTAGTTGAACTAACAGATACTTAATATGTCTTTGGATTATCTGTATGGAGTTTGATCTTTTTTTTATTTAACTTGCTTAAAAATTCTTCGAATATAACCAATTGTGCATTTATTTATTTTCATTTACTGGCCCAAAACCATAACTGTTGTATTGTTTTTTTAACATTTATTTGCATAAATACATACACATAAAACTATATATTGTTTGAATTTTTTTGAACCAATTACTATGCTTAAGGGTATTCATGCTTTAGTATACCAATCAGGTGCAAAACTAGCTTACGCGTTTGGGTGGGAAAGTTTTTATTAAAATTTATGAATTGTTTGCTTTATAGCTACCAACGCTAATACTTATCTAAAGGCAATAAATTAGTTTTTTTAGGAAATATCCCTTCCCTCCCACCTAGATCTGCGCTTAATATTAACATACATACACAAAAATTCGAATAGTGACTAACAAAAAACAATCATTGACTTATTTGTCAGTGCCAGTTATTACAGGGTATCCGCCGGTAATGTATACTACTCTGTTTTGCCGCCATTTTGGTAAACATTAATCCTGATAGTTCATACTTGGCAGTCGTGAAGTAGACGTGATAAATTTATTATGGCAAAATATTCGGTTAACCAACGTGTTTTAATCTTTAAAACAATTTATCAAAATCAATCATCGATTACTGTGACAATGAGAAAGTTATGGAAAATTTTTGGGAGAACAACGTGCCAACAAGACGCACTATTTATTGTGTAGAGAATGATTTCAAAGAAAGAGGGACTGTAGCTGGTAGGCCCAAGCATGGACCACAACGTACTGCAAGATCGGCTGAAAACATTACTGCTGTTCAAGAAAAGTGTTCAAAACAATCTAATAATCTCAATTCGATGCCGTGCTCAGGAGCTTGGTCCTCAAAGAAGAACTTTGGCCACAATTTTGCACAAAGATTTGCAGTTGTTTCTATATAAGATTCTGTTGACACAAGAGCTTCTTCCAGAAGACAATTTACACCGCCGTACATATACCAATAGGATGTTACAGCTCGCCTATGTTAACTCTGATTTTCATTAAAAAATCATAATGGGTGGCGAGGCACATTTTCATTTGAATAAATATTTGAATAAACAGAATAGTCGGTTCTGGGCAATGGAAAACCCTTAAATTATTCATCAGTCAGCTTTGCTTTCATTTAAAGTGACAGCCTGGTGTGCAATTTATTTAAGAGGAATCATTAGAACTTACTTCTATGAAACTAAAAACGGCGTAATGGGAGCGATATCGTGATATGGTTGAAAACTTTTTAAAAACTTTTGGGCTTGACGAACAAGTGGTTTCTCCAAGACGGTGCCACTTCGCATACAGCCAGGATTACAATGAAATTACTGCGAGACTTCTTTGCACAACAAGTTATTTCAAGGAATGGTGATGTTGATTAGCCTCCACGGTCGCCTGATTAGACCGCTCCGGACTTCTTTTTGTGGGGATATCTGAAAAGCAAGGTTTATGCAAACAAGACAGAAACACCGGAGCAACTCAAACAAAATATTCATGATGAAATTAATGAAACACCGCGTGAAAAGTGTGAGAATGTGATGAAAATGTGCAAAAAGGATGTATAAAGAATTTTACTTTTTTCATATAGATGATGCTCTAAATAAAGTCAACCCCTTTTTTTATTACAATAGCTCTAAGTAGACTTATCTAAAAAGTCTATTAAGGTTAAGGATCAAAAGACACTCAATAAATCAACCAATAAAAAAGGCCACAGAAAAAAATGCTATCAGTATAGTTGTTTATGAGAGATGCAAGATTTCAATTTTCCCAACCAATCGAACTAGAAATTTTTTTACTGCAAATAACTGTCATTTACAAAATTATTAATTGTATAATAAATAAAAAAAACATTTTGTCTTTGTTTTGCACAATACTGTATGTACCATCGGCTTTAAAATGCGAATACATTTTTCAAATTAAAAACAACTCATTCAAATAACTCTGCATAAACTGTTGTTCTTTCTAGACAAACAATTCGTGTTTTAATAATTTATTCCACCAAAAAAAAAAAAAAAAAGGAAATAACAAGTTAAGGTTGGAGAAATGATTGTGCGTAGTATTTTTATTGCTGCAGACCAACTCATCATTTCATCATTCTCCTCCATCTATTTAAAATTTGCCTTTTATTCCGGATGAGATGGTTACAACAGTTTAAAACAATTGTTATTATTGTTGTTCATGCTGCTACTTTTTCGATTCCCAGGTAAAAGCTGACCACAATAGTTACAACACAATGGCAGAAATTCAATTCAATTGAATTCTACTTAATACGCTTTGGGCATAATTTCTTTTTACAATATGTTTTTGTTTTATTTTTTTTTTTTTGCTCTCTCTCTATACATATTTTTTCTATTTGTTAAATTTTTTTTAATGTGGTTTTGATACAGTTGTTCCTATTGTTGTCTTTTACTTTGTTGCATTTATTGTTGTGTTAGCTGTAACTACCAACCGGTGGAATTGCCAAAAGAAATAAGCTTTTGATGATGAACCTATAAATACAAAAACAAAAACAACGGCAAACTACCTGAGAAAATACTCTCATCTCACAACATTCAAAAGCGAAACAGTAATTCAGGGGCCAAATTACGGCATTCGATCACGATCGAAATTTTACTCGAACGATCGAGTTTGCTATGCTTTAGGTATAGAAATTCTAATAAAAATTTTCAAATTTCGATCACGTTCGAATGCCGTAATTTGCCCCCAGGTCATGCGAATAAAATCATAAGTTTATTGCTTATCCCCTTTCAACTTTTTAGACTAGCAAGAAAATTTAGTTAAAAGTTCTTAAAGAATAGCCTAGAATCGTTTGTTCAATTGTCTACATATGGTCCCATAGGAAATCTACTCAATAGTTCTACGATCAATAGTGCATTCTCAAGGAAAAGCACATGTTAAATTGGTTGACCACATTAGTCAGTAGTACTGGTGACAATGTATTGTTTAACTATTGACATTTCCTAGAGGGTATGTATGAATGTTTCTATGTATGTTTTAAAGCTTGGGCAGTGCTTTAGTACACATATATTAACTTATTGTCAAAATAATTGAATATCCCTTTCGTAACATCACGACACAAATTCCATAACGAAACTATACGTTAATACATCGTGAGGTTTGATTTATGATGTAAAATAAAACACATAAATTTGAAAGTGAACTTAAAATTTTTTATTATAGGCTGAAAGAACAATTTATGAAACATAATTTCTGAAAATTATATGATATAAATGTTGGCCACTTTTATTTTGAGCCATCGCTAGAATTTAAGGAAGCACATTGTCCGCTAGCATGATTCGAAAACGGTTACCATTGACGGTAACATACTGTGACTTGTTTTATTTTTGAAGAAACATGAACCAATGACTCCACCAGCCCAAAAATCTAACCTTATTATTGATTTTAGTGGTACTCTTCGGGTTACCCATCAGCCCAAATACGACAATTCTGCTTATTATAGTGATTTCGGTAGGTCGATTATGTGCACCATAAGTTCCTCGAATCGCACGAAAAACGTTTGTCATAGAACGCTGTTTTTCGTAATATACTTAGTTCGTCTGTCCACCTGTATGTTGATATCAACTTTTTGAAGTCTTTATGTATATTTCAGACTCTAATATGATATCAAATTATCATACATTCGTTCAAAAATTTTTCTTTTGAAAATCAGTAATGTGGACGTATTATGAGCTGAGATATGAACGACAGCAAATGATTGCTCTGTTTTAGTATTCAAACAAAGTCAGATTTTTCAAATCCTATAGAACTTATTGCAAAGTTTGTTATGTACATGGACGTAACTAAACCATTCTGGTGGGGGTGCAATACCCACCCCTTGCTCTTACTTGTTTAATAACCTATTCTCATCTAAGTTAGATCAATATGCCGACCAAATTTTTTTTTTTTAGAACTGTGAGCGTAAAATTTTTATTATTTTTGGAATTTTTTATTTATTAATTTTTTTATTAGACTTATAGATAAAAATAAAAATAATATATAAAGTATAAGCACTAGCAGCCTGGGCCATCAGCTATTGAATTTTTTAATTATAAACAATTGTCTTAATTTTTTTATAGAATATTTTTAAAATATTTCTTATTTGTGTAACGTAATCTATGTTTTTATTTAAAAGTATTTGAAATATTTTCCATTTCAACGAACTCTTTCTTTTTAAAAGTTTTTTCATACATTGTCTTTTCATATAAATTTTTAATACATTTTCTATTCATGATCTTTTAAGGGTTATAACAGAAACAGGTCAGACAACCAAAACCTTTATCCCCCATTTTTAGCTTGGCTTTTGCCGCTGACAGAAGTATTTATGCAACACATGATTGTCAGTTGAAATAATCATTCGCCATTAAGACCTTTTGCTCTTTCTACACTTTTTTTTTATTTGTGGCAAAATATTATATAAAATAGAAAGTATTGTCAGAAGAAGAAAAATTGTAAAAAGTTAAGCTGATTACGGCCCATTACGTTTTGTATTTTTAGTGAAACAACAATACAACTCAAATGAACATTAGTAGTGTACATACTTACATACACACATATGGAAGAGTAACCAGTTTCCTGCAGTTTTTATCGTAGCTCTTAACTTAAAATCTGCTTTAGCAAGTTTCTGAAAATATGACTTTACAAACATGTGTATGTTACATCGGCAGACATATAAAATGAACTATAATGCACTCGATTTCTTCCTTTCTTATGACAACAAGCTACCTTTTAACGGTACATGCGGTTTGAAGCCATTAGATTATTTTAACTTGGAATATGTAAAGGCACTTGTCTATGTGGATAAACAAGAATTAAGCGCTTAAAAGACAACAATTAAAACGTTACTGATTAAATAAAGCCTAATTGATTTACTCCTAAGCTTAATGTCACACACGACGATTATAGTTGCGCAATTTTTGAGTTTATAGATGTTTTTACAGCTTTAGGTGAGGAGAATAAAAAGGGAAAAATAATCGCCGGTACTCGGCTATTTAAAGCAATTTTTTTTAGTTTTATAGTTGAAATTCCTTTTTGTGCTACATATTGTTTACTATAATAAAAAATAAAAGCTTAACAAAACAAGAAAATTGCCGAAAAAATTGTCGTCTGTGAACACAAAACAAGCTCAAATGAAAATTCAGAAAATCTCGGGTAATTAAAATCGTCTAGTGTGACCTTAGACTAAGAGCATGTAAAACTTAAACTTATGACAAACATGTTAATTTATTGTGAGTTTGATCAAAATAAGTGACTCAAAATAATAACGTGCAAATTATTAAATATTAAGAAAAAAAATCAAATTGGACCTACAAAATTTTTACCAAAAAAGTTTAAGGTCGTCAAACTGTTTTCAATGTTATTAAACAGTATCAGAAGAATTTTTGCATTGTTAGGTAGCCTGATTAGGGAAGAAAAAAAGGAAAGGCCAAAACAATTTAAAAAATATTGAAAAAAGCTCCAAACACATCTGGTAGAAAAACAGCCCGCTTAGCTCACGGCTATGACTATTTGGCTTGAAAACATACAAAGTCCCAGGCAGGAATGTTGGGAAAAAAATTCATAAGCCAAAAATTGGGCACGAAAATTAATATCAAATTTTCTACAAAAATTTTTATGTTGTATAATCGACGACAAAATGTTTGTACTGGCAGATTTTTCATATTTTCCAGGTCAAAATTTTTATGTTGCTAATGTTTGAGGAAATATTGAAGATAAGTTAAGGACCCAAAATCAGACAAACTTTGATAAAAAAATTGTTGGTATGGCAAGTTTTATGCAGTTGCAGATAAAGAAGCAAGTCATTTGTTATAATATGTTCTATAAATACCGAAATATACATCAAAGAATGTTTAAAAAGAAGTCTACTTTCTTTTATAAGCGAGCATAGTGTGGCAAAATTTGTCATCAGTCAATATGGTAAGAAAGCTCTGGAGCGGTACCAAAACTGTAACATACTTTTTATACCAATAGAGCAAATATTTCAAATCTGACCAATAGAGTGATATTTGGCTTTTGTGAAAATAGAGTTGAAGAGCACAAAAAATATGTTCCACAATATTGGAAATTTTAAAAAGGCATCGTCAAAATGTTTGAAAAACAATTATCATATATCTAATGTAAGGGTTATCAAAAAAAGGCCAAGAGCTTAGAAATAGTAATTAGAGCTAGAAATCTTATTTATTGAAAATGTAATTATAAGTGATGAAGTTAATTTTCATTTGATTAGCCTTGTTAATAAGCAGAACTCCTAGCTCTAGGGTTCTAAATATCCAAGAGCTATTCATTAGCTCATTAGGTTGACACTACAGGGTGGCATTAGATCTGAAAATATAATTGGGCATTACTTCTTCGAAAATTAAAATAAAAGTGATGTAACCTTGAAGGATTTGCTTCTTTTAGTCTATCGTGCAAAACTAACAGCTGCTGCAAAGCTATACACTCAAAGCAAAAACTTTGCTATGGAAATCCAAATCATAGAGCAACATACTAAAATTAAATTGTATGATTGTGATTAAAACATATAATGGTTGCCATTGTTTTGTTTAATAATTGTCCTGTTTAATTAAAGTATCACGCAATAATCATATTATGAATAAAAGTTATATGGACAATCTTGTTAAACGGGCAATCTTGTTATAAAAGTTTTTATGAAAAGCACTAATAAAATTAATACAGGCACTGCAAAACTAACAGCTCCTGATAAGCCATACTCTCAAAGAAAAACATTGTTATGGTAATCATAGAGCAACATACTAAAATTAAATTTTATGATTGTGTTTAAAACATATTATGGTTGCCAGTTATCATTGTTCTGTTTAATTAAAGTATCATGCAATGATCATATTATGATTAAGATTTAAAGAACAATCTTGTTATTAAAGTTTTTATGAAAAACAAACACTAATAAAATTAATACAGACCCTGCAAAACTAACTGCTCCTGAAAAGCTATACACTTAAAGAAAAAACATTGTTATTGTAATCATTATCATAGAGAAACATACTAAAATTGTCAAAGCAAACATATAATTGTTATCATTGTTCTGTTTAATTAAAGTATCACGCAATAATCATATTATGATTAAAAGTTTAATGAACAATCTTGTTCTTTCTTATATAAGTTATATTGATTTTTTTTCTACCAATTTTTAATTTTTGTATTTCTTTTCACATGTCAAAGAACAAAAATTTTACGAAATTATTATTTAAAAAATCATAATTTTATTGCTTTGTTATCATACTCTTGTTTGACTTAACATTAAATGGTTATTTGTAATTTTAGATGCATTTGATTATGCTATTTTTGCACAGACATAATGATATGTCATGATCATTTTTAAATAATACTATTTTTAAGTGACAACTTAAAAAAGTTTTCATGAAAATTAAATACTAAATAATAAAATTAATACAGACACTTTTTTTTGATTATAATGACAGAATAAACAAGTAACAGTGCTATATTCGGCCGTGCCGAATCTTATATACCCTTCACAACGTGTAGTCATGCAATAACAATTGTTTGTACACCATTCATCCCATATAAAATACGTGCATACGTACACGTTAGAATAAATGTGGCATCGAATCCCAGCTGAGCCAAAAAAATTTTATTTTATTTTATTTAATATATTATTTATATTTTATTATTTTTTTTTATATTTTTTTTTAATTTTTTTTAAATTTTTTTAAAAAATTTTTTTAGAAAAATTTTTAAAAAAATTTTTAAAATTTTTTTTTTAAATTTTTTTAAAATTTTTTTTTTGTAGTTTTTTTTATTATTTTTTTTATTTTTAATATTTTTTTTTTTGTAATTTTTTTTGTTTGGTATGTTTTTTACATGTATGTATATATGTATGTTGTTGTTGTAATTGTGAAAAAAAAACGAGGTGGTCGTGGTTTTTTGCTCATATCTCAGAAAGTTATGAGGCGATTGTGCTAAATTTCAATAGCGATTCATTCCTGGATATTTCCAAGAGATTGATACCATATACAGATCTGAGGAACATATAGTTGCTTCTAAAAGTTGATTTCAACCAACACACGGGCAGACGGACAGACGGACAGACGGACAGACGGTCAGGGCTTAATCGACTCCTCTATTCATAAGCTTTCAGAAAATATATACTTTATGGGGTCGGAAATGAAAATTGTAGAAATTACAAACGGAATGACAAAGCTATATATACCCTTGTGCACCACAGGTGAAGGGTATAATGATGGAAAAAATTAAAATAATCATTACATTTGTTTGATAACCAAATATTGTAATATTTAGAAACTATAGTATAAAGATCGTGATAATGTCGTCGGTAACCATGGTTTTATTTTGAGTCTAGGGATTTAATAGTACACTGTATATAAAACTAGCCGACATGGCCCGCTTTGCTGGACCAATCAATTCATCCATCAGTCTACTATTATATAAAAAATAGGGTTTTTATAAATATTTTGTTTAAATAGGATGTGAGTATTACACCTATCATATAAAGCAAGCAGTATTTGTCACATTCTTTTATAACTATTAATACTTTAGTATAAAAATTATGTGTAATTTGTTAAAGTGTCAATTTATTTTATTGCGCTTTAGAAACTATTTAAAAAAAATGTCAAATCGGCCAAGCGACGAAAACTGTTAACTTTTAATGCCACGCCCACTATTAATTTAAAGAAAACTCTCCATAAGAACCTTACTTCAGCTTGAAGGATTATTGTAACAAGAAATTTGCCAAATCGGTCTGGCCGTTCTCTTGTTATGGCGTGACCAACGTACGCCAATCCATTTTTATATATCGACCCCTGTGCGCGATATTATCGTATGTCGAGTTTCTTAAGGAATCGATTTTTTATGAAAATTGGTTCCACATCCATTAATCCATCAACTGATAAAATATTAAAGCGATAACTGTTTTAGTTATGGAGATCGCACTGTGTACATTTTATCGCTTGTAGCAGTGTTTTTTACGTTTTTATTTATTTAAAAGTAATAAAAACGCTCTTCTGAGAAATTTTGTTTTTATAACATACGATAATTTCGCGCACACGCGTCGATATGTATGTATGTATGTATGTATGTATGTATATAGATAATGTGTGTGAGTGTGAGTCAAATAAAATATAAAAATATTATGACAAGGGTTTACTAATCGTACCGAATGATTTTATCCTTTCTCTAAGTACACACGCCCATATGTGCATTTACGTGTTTAAATTTACATTAAAATTATTTTTTTTTTGTCTGAGCATATGTATGTAGTTGTGGTTAATTTTTTTATATGTAAGTGCGTGCGCTTAAAAAAATCAAAGGAGCTTACCCACACCAATGATAACTTTTTATTAGCAACTTTTTGTTTTTTCTGTAACCCTTTTAGGATTTTATTTTTTTTTTTAAACACATAATGGACATACGAATGTAGTGAAGAACCAGTGTTGTTACAAAGCTGTTTTTCCCCTAGATCAGGAGATTGATTGGCATCGAAAGCGGAAAATTTTTTTTTTAGCTAAATGTGTACGGAATTTATTTATTTTTTTAATTTCTATTACGTTTTACCAATTACTGTTCAGGGTTATAATATGTATGATTAACCCTTAAGATATATTATAACAGCAACAGTATTGTGTACAGTAAAAAATTTTTGCGAAATAAATTTAAGCAAAACAAACACAGTGGTGATATTTTGCTAGTAATTTAGTAATTTTTACAATAATATAACATATTTCAGAAATAGGTATGACTATTAGCCATTATTAACATTTACAAATTTAATTTTTTTTATAGTCGAACTTTTAACATTTAAGCTAATATTTTAATTTTTAAACAGACTTGAGTTAATTTTTTTAAACATTCTTATTCTTACAAAGAATTTTTAAATAATGTGCTGATGAAAGAATAATCTAGAAAAGTATGTCTTATCGACACTAGCCGAGTGGAATCCATTTAATTTAACGTTGTTCAAAAAAAGGCAAACACAAATTTAAATAGCTTTTAGTCAGCATTTCTATAAGTTGCTAGCGTTTTTTATAGCGTTATTTGTTAGAAAAAAATGAATATTTTTGACATCACTGCAAAGCTTTCAATTTGTGTTGTTACAAATTTTTTTATTTTACATGATTTTTCCTTTGTTTCGAAACGATGCTTTTTAAAAGCTAATTTAACTAATTATTCATAAATATGCATGATTATTGCTGAATAAGGATGGCTGTAAAAGGTTCAGCTTTTTAATGATTAAAATTTTTCAAATGTAATGAATTATAATAAAAGTTACAAAGTACCATGCTCTGAAATCTCAGCCTTATTTGATTTGTAAATTAATTCATGTTTTCAATAAAGATTAAACACACAAATTTCTAAACAAATTACTAAAATGCTTTTATAAATATTTTTTTATAAGTATGTGCCCAGTTCAAAAGTATAAAGTCATCCATTATCTTACTTAAAATATATTTCCATAATTTCAGTTTCAATTATCACCTGAGAGTGAATTTAGCAAAAAGAACGAATGCAATTTAAAATTCATGTGCTTTTAGTAAATTTTGACAACTTCAATTTGTGATTAAAAGGTTTTATGCAAATGACGGCAGACCCTACATCTTTTCATAATTGTACTTTCACTGTGTTTTATTCTTTTCTATTTGTAACTCACTGAAAAACAAACATTATGCTTGCGTAAATGTTGTTGTTTGGCTGCTTTTTTGTTCCGTTTTTATAGTTTCAATGGAGGATTTTCCTAAAAAACTGAAAAGTATGCCCTGTGGGAAATATACATCAAATCCAAATTTTAGCAGAAATTTTTTCTAAAAACTGAAAAGTATGCCCTGTGGGAAATATACATCAACGCCAAATTTTATCAGAAAAATTATCTTTTTAATTAATAATTTTTAATTATTTTTGGTTATATTTACCGCTAATAAAAATTAGTTTGAAAGAAAAATACATCGGTCTACATACGATATTTGATTGACCTTCTTAATGTTAAATGGCTTGCGTGTCATCCTTTCAATTCGAAAACTTCCTTACGTATTTAGGCATCGAAGAATCATGTTTTTTTGTTTTTTTTATTTTTGGGGAAATATTTCTCCTTAAAAAAATTGTGCTAAATTATGCTTAAGATCGTTATCGATTATTTTCATTTTAGACCTCACAAGTTATAAATTTCCTAAGTTTTGGTTTCATCTAAGGGCGATATAAATACGCCCATCCTTATGTACATCTGTCCTTCCGCCATTGAAAGCACAATAAAGCTTGAAATAAAAAGCTAGGGAAATAAAATTTTGCCAAAATATTTCTTATACATTGCAAATGTTTACGGTTGAAAATGGGCTAAATCGATTTAGTAGAAAGAGACTTATAGCTTGAAGTGCAAAAATAGGTCATAAAATATATCCTTCTGACACCAAATAAAATACAACTGCGCCTAAACGCAATCACGTAGAGTACTAAAATTTCACAGGTATATTACTTGAGTATAAAGAATTTGTTTTCCTTATACAATTTTCAAATATCACAAATTATCATTAATTACTTTTACACGTCTACTTTAACACCTAGAACATGCATATGGCATAATAATTATATCCACATAATTTCTCTATGTACAAAGATTTTGGATGAATAAGGGACTCTATATTGCAATATCTAAGTGGATTTCATTAGCAGAAATTACTTTGACAAACCTACTTTAACACCTACCACTCGCGTATGGCACAATCTACTACTAATCAAATTTAAGATGTCATAAAAAAATAATATATAGGTTACGTTATTATAACGGAAAATGAAGGTGACACAGCCACTAAAATGCCCACCTTCCATATAACGCTTTCTCTGAGATTCATATAATTTCTCTATGGACAAAGATATTGGAAAAATAGTAGACTATATACTGCAACTTTTAAGCTGAACTAATTAGCAGAAATTACTTTAACACGCTTTTTTAGCGCCCACTTCTCAAAAAGTGTGATAAAAATAAGAAGGTGATATATTTATATATTATATTTATATTTACTCCTACAATTCACCAATGAAAAATACCTTTTCCAATATTTATAATCATATAAGTGGAGTTCGTTGCACTCAGCCGCAAAACGTCTAAACGTTTATTTTTATAGACAAGGACGAGATATGGCTTTTTCTTGGGTAAGCACGACTGAAGCCCAATTTTTTTTTTAAAGCAGCGTTATATCTTATCAGCATGGACATCAAAGCCTTTGTCTTTCTATATGTTTTTTTTCAGCTCTACACCACTTTATATTGGATTTTCTGTGACTTCTTTTATAATTTTATGTCCTAACCGTTCATCAAATTTTAAAGAGCATCCTGGGGCAAACTTTCGTAGCTTCAGCATCACTTGAAGTATTCAATTATTAAAATAATCTGTATTCTACATTTTAATAATCCAAAAATTTCTCCTCCTTTTGCTGTAAAATTTCCTTCATTTAAAAATTTAATAACTATTTTTCGAACGCCGATAGGCAATTTATTTTTTTCACCATTTTTATACCCACCACCAAAAAAATGGTGGGGGTATATTCATTTTATCATTCCGTTTGTAACACATCGAAATATCCATTTTAGACCCCATAAAGTATATATATTCTGAATCAGGGTTTGATTTGATGACGATCTAGCTATGTCCATCCGTCTGTCCGTCTGTTGAAAGCACGATAGAGGTCGCACAGAAAAAGCTAGGGGGCTCAAATTTTGCCAGAATCTTTCTTATAGACAAGGTTTGTTTGGTATTGAAAATTGGGCTATATCGGAATATTAGGAAGAGAGTTATAGCTCGAAAAGCAAGAGTAGGTCGAAAAAACCGTGTCCTTCGCACATCGAATAAAATGGAATTGTGTCCAGACGCATAAACGTAGAGTCATGAAACTCTGAATATATATTTATTGAGTAAAAACAATATTTTCCCCCGAAAATTGCTTAAATCTGTGCATTAGGAAAGGAGTTATAGAACAAAATGTACGAAAATTTATACCGCACAGTGTATTTTTCGGTATATTTAAAAACAAAAACGTCATAAAAGCAACAAAATTGAATGTACGACTCTGAAATTTTGCACACTTTGCTTTTTGGTGAGACGCTTTTTTGTGACGGAAAATCAATGTGCCACGCCCACTTTTACGCCCACCTCCCATATAACGTTTTACCTAAAATTCATATAATTTCTCTATAAATAAAGATTTTTGAATAATAAAGGGCTATATTGAAACACCTAAGTTGTACTCATTCCCAAAAAACACTTTGACACGCCTACTATAACGCCCACTTTTCACGTTATCTACCGTTAATGAAATTTAAAAGCTCATAAAACCGCCAAAATTAGAGGTATGATGATCAAATTTGCTCCTTCTAATCAATGTAATTGTTGTGCCAAAAAGTTTAGGTGACACGCCCACTTTAACGCCTACCTCCCATATAACGGTTTATCTTAAATTCATGTAATTTCTCTATTGACAAAGTTTTTGGGAAAATAAAGGACTATATTGAAATATCTAAGTTGTATTTATTAGCAGAAACTTTATTGATACGCCTACTTTAACGCCCACTTTCATTGAAAGACTACATTTACAAAAGCATTTTAGTAGCATATCGAAGTTATAAAGGGTGGTTAAATTTTAAGGACCGATGTTGTATTTAAATAAAACACAAATTATTTAGGAAATTATTATTATTTCTTTTTGTAATTATAATATTTATATGGTTCAATTATGTATTTAACAAAATATCGGCCAAATCGCCTCCCCCCATCCTTGGCACCACTCCTCTGTCTGATGGTCCAAATTTTCAATGACAATGTTGATGCTCAATTGTTGGGCATGATGATGAGTTGAGGTTGACTGCTCTTTTGCCACACTATCGTAAAAACCAGCAGCGGTTCCCATTCAACGAACTAAGAAGGCATTCACAGATTTTCTAACATTTTATACAGACCTGTTTGGCAGAAATTAAAATATTTTTTACAATTCTCCCGATTGTGGACGAATTTGAACGATTATGTTTATCAAAAGAATTACGAAGTGCACAAAATGCATTTTGATTTGAACGCCCATTTTTATAAAAAACCTCATTTGCTCATTTGCGTATCTTTCCACGGATCAAATTGAGTAAGTTTGAGATTGAGAAATGTCAAGTGAAATGCTGAAAACAAATTTTAAGACTAGGTGTAGTTCACCTTCAACATGGGCCCTTAAAATTTAACCACCCTCTGCAAAGAAAGTGATACATATTTTATTATAAAGAGATTATTTCATAGCGATTAACAAAATAATAAATATTGTGCTTTAAATGTACACAAAATTGGTGGTGGGTATAAAAGATTCGGCACAGCCGAATATAGTGTTCTTACTTGTTAGTTTTGGTTTTTTGATATTATAAAAAGAAATTCGCACACAATCTCACGCAATTATAATGAAGCTTAATTAACTTAAAATTATAAAACGAACAGCTTTGCAATCGTAAAACTTATAGTGGTATTTACACGCTTTCAACGCCTTCTTAATTGCATATGGGAATTTCCATGAATATGTCAACCACGACTGTAAAAATAAAAACTCTTGAAAGTTTTTCAATATAAGTTTATTGATAGAAAAAAACACTCAAATTTAAATATGCGCAGGTATGAAGAGCTTATTAAATTATTTTAAGAGCAATAATAAGACTTTAATCTGATTATCTATTTGACTTATTTTAAAGAATTGCAAGCAACTATTTTTTTTAGCGACTAAATTGTAAAAATAAATTGTAATTGTAAATATGCTTTAAAATTAAGGTAACAACAACAATTAACAAGATCCATAAGAAAAAAAAATATAGAGTCCAATTTGCGGTATTTTTTTTTTTTTTATTTTCCTTGGATGTTATTTTAATGTCACGTACGTAGTGCAAAAACATTATTTGTCTCCGTTTTTTGTCTCCTTTTTTTCTAACAAAAACATGTCGTCGAGTACCGAACACCAAAATAATGCTCTCTTTCCCACCCGTAATATGCAATCAAACTTTATGTTTCCCTTCCAATTGTTCGTATGTCGAGTTAAGACATGCCTGGTAATAAAGGATTTTCAAATTAATGCAGGCTCATATTAAATTGGAATAAAACAACACGAGTATACGTGAGATATTAATAAAATTATTTTATTAGTTAAGCAAAACATCCCTTTACATCATTATGAGCTGTGTTTCATTTCAAAGATATTCCTATTTGAAAATATTTAATATTTTAATAATTCCGACGCACATTTTTTGGCTGACATCGGAGACATGACCATACCATGTCCATCTATAATATCTATTACGGCATTCACTATGTGGCACGTAGCCGGTAGTTTCGGTGGAATCGACCACATTGTAGTAGCTAATGCACCGGTTGTCATAAATATGGCATGCTAATGTTGGATTTTTTTTTTTCAGGATATTATTTAGTAGCTTACATAGTCACTACCACTAATAAGCCAACTAAAGTCCCATCTGAGTTTTTCATATATAGATTTGTATGTTAGAACTATTGGCAAAACATCGGAAAACCAAGCTTTCAAGTTTTTTTAATTATAAAAGCAATTCTTTTAACACGCATTAACACTATGGGCAACAAGTATGTATGATACTTTAAAAAATATTATTGTATTTCTTTCTTGAAACTTTTAAAAAATTAATTAATCTTTTAAGCAAAACTTTGGAGGTTCACAAAAATAATCCGCTTCTTGTCACAAACTATAAGCTATGAGAGGCCGCCAGAAATACTTATAAGAATAAATTATTGGTGTATTCGCACGAAGTGTCATATTGTCATAATGTCACAACTTCTCAAAAAGTTTAAAATAAGTAAAAGTATGGATTACTTTTGAAAATTTTTTAAAATGTTTAAAAACTATAATAATACGCCACGTAGTAAATTGAGCAAATATTTGTAAAAATTTATTCTTTCTAGTAGCTCATCTTTAATTGCTCATAAATTTAAAAATTTACAAACAAACACTTATAAATTTTTTCTTGTCGCTGGTTTTTAATTAAAAACCACCATGCCATAAAACATACACACGCCACATAAATAATATGAAAAAGCACTATTACAAGTATAATGTTCTTTAAAGAGAAACATTTATTATTTCTATTTTTTTCTTTATCTTTTGTAATTTTTATCATTAAAACTATAAAGTATGATGTTGCCTTAACAGTCGGCGCATTGGAAAGAGGCTACGGGAAACTTGAGTCGACATCTTATGCAGCATTTGGCCTGTTCAGCAAATGACCTTAAATTACATTAAATCTTGATTAATGCAAGATGACACTTGAGGTTAAATGCTCTTGTCAAGACAATGGCAAATAATCCTTTTTATTTACTTTTTTTCTTGTGCTTTTATATGTTTTTTTAATTGTAGACTCTTATAAAAGGAATCGTTTGTGTGTATGGGTAATTAAAGTAGTTGACTTAATGTTGAATTAAATTTTAAATACATAGTATATAAAGAAATCATATAAAAACATTATATTTGTATGCCGTCTTAAAAGGCAAATTATTTTAGCTGATAGTCTGGATTTGTCAGCTAAATTAATTTTTCTTTGCTTATTTTAAACTTCAACTGTCAAAGTCCATAGATAAAAAACCCTTTCTATTTCTTAACTTTTTTGTTTTATATGTTCGACAGCTGATTTGAACTGCTGTCGAACTGTTTTTCTTTAAGGGTTTTCAACACTTACTGCGCAAATGACGACAAATTGAAATCTTGTGTTAATTTTGGGACACCCTGTACATCAAAGTTGTTCTTGAATTGTTATTAAAAATTGGTTTTGGCTGTATTGAAATTATAAAAAATTGTTTAATAAAAAAATGTTATATAAATTAGCATTGAATAAGATAGTTTTTACATTGTCTAAAATTTTAAAAACTTTTTATTAGAAAAAATAATAATATGTAACAATAAAAAGTGGTGTATTACATTTCAAATTTTGTTTTGTAAATGAACTGATTTTTTTCAAGATCGGTTATTATCCGTAAGCGACGAGCATGGTGAACGACTTCATCAACAACTTAAGACCATGTAGCCACGTTATTAGGGACAATGGAATAAAAATATGATGGGGAATTTTATTTGGTTCCTTATAAGAGAATCAAAATTATAGAAGACGAAATAAAAGTCGAAATTATTTTTAGATTATTCTTTGTTAATCTTGTTGATTAAAATATAACTACTTGTTAATCGGGAATTAAAAGTAGTGTGTTTGTGGCGGACCTGGATCAAGTTTTTCATACAAAATAATGTGCATGCCAGTAGGGGAGTTCACAAAAATTGTGTAAGAATAATGTGGTAGTATTAAAATGAGATATGTTTATACTAATCGTGAATACCCTAATGTTAGATCGCCTATATTTATACAAATGTGCACATCATACATGGGCGTAGTCGTGGTTTAGTTTTTTTTTTTTTGGGGGGAGGGGGTTGGAAGCTTATACGTTTTAGTAGTAAATGTCAGCAAAAGAGCTACTTACCAAAATAAACACATATAATATAAATGGTTTTATTTTTTTGGGGTGGGGGAGAAATATTTCTTTTTTCCTCCTCATGTATACGCGCGTGAAAATTTAGTAATGAAGTATGTGTTTAAAATATATAACGTAAACAAACAAACGGACTGAAAAAGGACAGACGGGCTGACAAAAAGACAGACGGGCTGACAAAAAGACAGACGGACTGACAGATAGACAGAAGGGTAGATAGATGAATAAATTGATTACTATAATTCCTTGTTGTTAAGGTATATTTTGTTCATTTGTTTGTTTGTTTTAGTGATCGTCTTACACTAGCATGTATTTATTTTTTTAAGTCTTACAAATGCGTGTGTTTATAATATATGTCGTGGGCAAACAGACGGACTAACAGAAAGAAAGACGGGCTGACAGATAGACAGAAAGGTAGAGAAATTTGCTGACATTTACTACTAAAAACGTATAAGCTTCCAACCCCCCAAAAAAAAAAAACTAAACCACGACTACGCCCATGTATGATGTGCACATTTGTATAAATATAGGCGATCTAACATTAGATAGAAGACAACTTACGGAATATATCCACACCTGTAGTGCACAAGGGTATATATAGCTTTGTCATTCCGTTTTTAATTTCTACAATTTTCATTTCCGATCCCATAAAGTATATATTTTCTTAAAGCTTATGAAAAGAGGAGTCGATTACGCCGTGTCCGTCTGTCCGTATGTTGGTTGAAATTAGCTTTAAGAAGCAACCACATGTTTCTTAGACCTGCGTATGGTATCAGTCATTTGGAAACATCCGAAAATAAACTGCTTTTAAAATTCAGCAAAATCGCTCCATAACTTTCTGAGAATAAACGCGACTACCTCTGTCTTTTCCCATATTGTAACCACCTAAATTAAAATTTTTTAGCCATAGAATAATTTATAGCTATGTACCTTTGTCACTATTTGTAGATATAATATGCCTCTAGAGATATTCGTGAAGGCGGGCTCTGATCGGTAAAGTTATAGGCAAAAATTTTTTTGAAATATATATATATTCCAAAAATTTACAAGCGAAAACCAATTTTTACAGCTTCTAGACAACCGAAAGAGTCAATATTGGTATCATCTGAAAGGACCAGCGCAATATAAGAAACTATAAAAAAAATTAAAATTCATGATAGCCGGGACTACAAAATGGGGGACAATATATTTATATATGAGCCAAATCTGGTATTTTAAAATGTAACTTCTTTAACCCCCACAATATCGGTTTGACCATTAGAATACAGTAAATTATTAAAAAAATTTAAATTCAAGATGGCGTCTATAACAAAATGGCGGAACAAATTTTGTTAACCCCATCAATATGGGTATCAAATGAAAGGGCTTGACTAGTAGAATACAGTTAACAACATAAAAATTCAAAATCGAAGATGGCGTTGGAAATAATAAAGAAAAATGGCGTATAACATGAAATATAGGTTAAGCTACGATGTGGAATTATACATATGTATATGATGGTGAAGAGTATTATTAGAATCGGCATGGACTCTTAATAGTAAACAGAATTATTAGAAACTATTATCATTAAAATAACTTGAAAATAACACGACCAAAAAAGTCACTAAAACAAAATAAACATAAAAGTAGTAGTGAGTATAAAGAATTTAGCACATCCAAATATAGCACTGTTATTAAGAGATGATTTAAAACATGTTTTTACTGGTTTTAAATAATCTTGACAAGCTTTCTCTATTTTCTAGGCAATTTTTTATAAATTTTCGAGTTACAAAAAATTTCCTAAAGTTACCCCACAAAGAAAAATGTTTAATGCTTCTTAAACCGTAACTTTCCAATCATATTTTACTTAAAAGCAGCCATAAACAAAAAGTTTGTTTTGTAACTTGCCATAACTTGGCTAGTTTTCAAAATTGACTTCATTTACACATTATTTGCACTAGTATGATAAAAATAAATTATTACTTAGCAATTTACCTAATAAATAATAAATCTTTTTGCTTACTTCAAATACTCTTATTTATTTGACAGAACCATTCCTTTTCAATGTGTTTTATTTAAACATTAAGTACAAGTAATTTGCATACCTTTAACAACACTATTTCCATCGTCTTTTTTTGTGTGTTTTTCAAAAAAAAACGTAAAGTAAGTAAGTAAAATATTGTGAGCTGGGACCATCAACCATCCTCTTAGTTCTTATTTTTTTTTTTCAAACTTTTAAATATGTTTGTGTTATTTCTCTTACTCGTATTTAATCTTGTAGTTAATGTAAGAAAAACTTTTGTTTTGTGTTTTTTTTTCTAACTCAATTATAAAAGCGACTACGACTGTTAGTGCCTTCGGTTATTTGTGCCAAGTTTAATGGAATTTTCAGCAGTGGAATTGCAGTAAAACGAAAAATGTGAACGAATGAATGAAGAAATGAACTAACAAAAAATCCCCGAAATAACAATTTCAATCTTGTTTTGTTTCAATTTAACACACACAGTTTGTATTTTTTCTTTACATACTTGCAGCAAATATATTTCTGCAGAAATAAGTTTGTTTGATCAGATTGTCTTGTCGTTTGTGGTTTTTTTTTTTATAAATATCCTTCGCTAGGAGTTACTAGAGTATATATACTTTGCTGGTCACTTTGTTTGTAATTTAATTTTTAACCCAGTAAAAGAGACGATTCAACGATTTCCATTCACGTGTTCGATAGGCAAACTGACAAGCTTTCTCTGGCATCCTTATAAATGGTAAAGGATTTCCTAGTAAAGGGTAAATTAAATTCTGCACAACCTAAATACTAAATATTTATTCTATTAATATGAATATTGTTACTGGGTATGTCTAAAAAATGTGTACAGCAGGGAAGCTAAGCATTTAGGTAAAACTTGTTCAAGTATATTAAGTATTTTTGACAAACACAAACAACAAAAAGAATATAAATATCAAAACAAGGTGCATTCATACAGGTAAATAGTGTTTTTTTAAGTAGAGGATTTTATATTGCAGCACTGTTTTCTGTGACAGCAGTTCTCGGTTGTTTTGAAGTTAATTTAATTTGAAAAACTCGCAGCCAGAAAAGCGTTTAATAATTCTTCATACTTGTTCTAAAAATCATGGTTTAACTCGACATATAAATCGGGCATCGTATAGAGCATACTTTTGGTAACAAGGCGATGTCAATAAACAGAATTGCCGCGCTGTAAGCGATAATAAATATCAAGCCATTTTCGCACCACTATTTTAAACAGAAAAACGTAACGTTTACTACGCTTTATATGTAAAAGGAATCATTGGACGATTTGTCTTCAAAAATAACGATGGTCCGAACGATTTTGTCAATGAACAGCTGTATATTTACCTGCTCGTGAATCAAGTGGAAGGCTTTAATATTGCAGACATGTGGTTTCCGTAGCATAGTGCATTATATCACACAGCGCTCGACACATTAAATTTACTAAGAGAAGCTTTTGATGAGCGAATAATTTTAATAAATTAACCGGTTAAATGGCCATCTTGTCGCTAGAACATTATTTAATCTGGGGATATGTAAAGTATCCCAGGTTAATAAAGATAAATCTGAATCTATTAAATACTTGAATGTTTTGCGAAGAGCTTCAGGACCACATGGCCGAAATAATATAAAAATCATTAAATTATCTTAATTAATCTTAATCTTAATTAATTAATTAAGTTTATGACATGAAAACGTATTTTTGTATTTTAAACTTAAATTTTTCATCTGTATAAGCAAGGCGAATTCACAACAAATCAACGGTTTTGATAAGTTTGTATGCCAAGACAAAGTCATATAATAAAAGTGGAAAAGTATTTTTTGATTTACTTTTTTTTGAAAGAATTTAAAGCGAATTTGAGTAAGCACTCACGGCATATTCATACAGGTCAAGACATAGTCATACCGGTAAATGCAACGGCGAATTGATACAACCAAAGCCAGAATTGGTTTGTACGTTCTGTGCTGTTACGAATCAGCTGTTTTGTTTCTGTTCAATTGAAAATCTGTATGTGTGGTTTGTTGTTCCTTTTTCGTTCTGTTCTGTTACGGACAAATCTGTAGAAAATAGAATTCAACGTTAGGTGAAGGCCATTTTTTTTTTTTTTTTTTGGTTTTTAAAATTTATAGGCAGAGGTACATGACCAAAAAGCCAGGGTATTCACTTGGTTCCTTCTCTGCGGAACGACCTATAGCTCTGCATAGGAAGTCAGAGACATTGAAACAATAAATAAAATTGAGTTATATGGTTCTCCTCCAGTTACAACACGTTGGTTCAAGTACTGCAGGTCGACCTATATCATTGTATAGGAAGTCGGAGATACTCGAACAATAATTATTGCTGAGTTTTATGGAACTCCTCCAGTCACATGTAAATTGGGTTTATTTGGTACTCCTTCAATTAAAATGAAAGCACGCGGTTAACTGTAAAGTAGTCTGGAAACTGTATCCAAAGCACAGTTACACGACGCCACGAAGATAACCACGCGAAAGTGAGACGCAAAACTCTCGATAAAAGATAATGGCAAAAACGCGCGAGCTATTGACCCAACCAGAGCTGAATCACGACTGGTGACGGCCATTGAGAAAGAAACAGCTGATATTACGATGCCTTATTTTAAAGGTGGCAGTATTACGGAGACCCTCTTTGCTTATAGATGAAATCTGATACTAAAAATTTCTTTTTTTTTTATGTATGGACTTTGACGAGAAAAATATACAAAAAATATAATAAGCTTGTTTTGGTAAGGTTACCTTGTATATTAAGGCATATAAGTTTTTACAGAACAAGTAACTACAAAAATTAAACAACAGAATGACACGTCGCAAAACGACAAAAGAGAGAGAAGGTTTCAACTTCAAGGTCAATTCATATGTCAGGGATGGAAAAAATTTTATATGTTTTTTTAAATTAAATTTGATTAAAAAACGATTTATTATTGTGTAACCCAAAATAAAAGGTGTAAAAGCAACAAATATACATAAATTTAATATATTTATATTAAAAAAAAATACACTTAACTTTTACACTTGCTCACATCTTAGCAGAATGCGTAAAGGTGTTGAAAACGAAAAAAAACAACTTGTTTACATTTGCAACATATTTAATCTATAATCTGCCATAATATTTGGTTTTGTGTGTTCTACAGTAGTTAGAATACTTATTGCCTTGCATAGCAAAAACAATTATTATTGCAATATGCAGATATGCATTATAATAAAATAATTCTATATTTTATAATAATTTAAAACAAAAATTACTTTTAATTGCTTAATACCTAAACTAAAATTTCATCTTCCTTTTCTGAATTAATAAATGAAATCAAAGCACATTCAACAAATTTTGACATTGCGCTTTCCGATTAACTGTATCGACAAGGTTTCCTATATAAATATGCCCTCGTCTTTAAAATTAACAAATCAAGGCGTATTGAACAATTTTATACAATAACTCTAATAAACTTCACTGATAGATGGCTAGACGGCTATTTATTTCATTGTTTCGTTATTCATTGTGTAAATATCATGTGATACATCAACATGATATATCACACACACGAGCCCTTCGGTACTCGATCTTCACACTCGGTACCAAATAATGTCTTATATATATTATAGTTCTATTAATTGCCCTATGACATGACCAAAATAAAGTATCGATTCGATACTTTCGAAAAAATAAACAAATATAATAAAAATATTTACTAAAATTATTTCATCTAAAATTTTATTAAATCTGTTATTTTTTCACACAAAAATATTACAAAAATTCAAAACAAATATTAATTACCTGACGATGCTACACAACGGAGTAGCGAAATATTGGAAGAATTAATAAAACTTAAAGCCATTATTTTAATTTATAAAAGACCTTGAGCTGAAGTAATTTTAGTTAATATTTAAATTTAAGAAAATCAAAAAAACTAAATAATTAATATAATAAAACTTAAGTAAACTAAAAAAAAATATATAAATCAGTATGGTTTAAAATAAAAAATTTTAATTAAGAATCTATAAACTCCGCTTCAGTACCGCTAGGCAAAACAGTGATGACATTAACGACTAACCATGGATTAACATATTTGGTCCTTCGAGTCGGTTCTGGTTGCCGGTATTGACAATGTCTATTGGCATTTTATCGTTAAGCTAAATAATGAGAGGAAAGTACTATTTTTTTCAGTTTCTGTACCGTGCTTAGTTCATCTATAAAAAATGCCACACAATAGTTAAGTAAAATATAAAAAACTAGCTAATACCCGGTGTGCTTCGCCACCCCCATCGTAATGAAATAAAAATTTTATAGTTCAAAAATATATTTATTTTGCAATTAAAATCTAAAATTTTTCTTACAGATTAGTATTACTCTAATATTGTGTGATATGCAATATATTTACGGCCTTATTCATAAACGACTTTTAAATTTATCAAATGTTTATAATGCAAAATTTTCGTATAGAATTTGATTCATAAACCTTTGATAAATTTTAAAATCGTTTATTAATAAGACCATTAGTCTACATCAACAATTTAAAAATAATAAATTAATTTACTTAGTTGCTAACATTACTGCAATAAAATAGAAATGTTTATAATATAAAAAATTTTTACTATTAATTAATTCTTATTCTAATGCCTTAGGATAAACGATGTTTTTGGTTTTTCCACCTGGTGCATACACAGAGAGATCTGCGGGTTTTCCAACTCGCGAGCATGCAACGTAAAGCTGTCCATGTGAGAAACATGGATTTTCTAGGTGAAGACCACAAACTTGCAGGGACTGACCTTGAGCTTTGTTTATGGTCATTGCAAATGCTAGGCGAATAGGAAACTGCAAGCGCTTAAAATCGAATGGCATTTCCGATGTTGTCATGGGAATACGTGGCAACAATACATCAGTTCCCTTAAACTTTCCAGTAATAATGGTCGCCTCGATTAAATTGTTCATTAATTGTTTTACTGTAAGTCGAGTACCATTACAAAGTCGAGGCGGATCAATGTTCCTGAGTAAAATTATGGGAACACCAATTTTCAACCGTAAATCATTTGGTGGAAAACCCGGTAAATCTAGCGAATTTAAAAATTCAACTGGATAATTCACGACATCCTCAATATTTGTTACTGTGTCTATCGATTTATAAGTTTTCAGGTCACCATCGATTTTGTTCAAAATTTTGCTGTTGATGGAATTAACGTCAATATTTTTGGCTGCCAATAGCGCACGTTCACATAACCATTCATTGTTTTTAAAATTTTGTCCGATGTTGGGAAAAACACAATTTATTAACTCTTCTATAGATTGTGTCATCCTGCAAAAGTCAGATGGAAAACTTATATATTTCGTTGTAGGATCCATTGGAATTCTCCCGTTACCTAAATCAAGTAATTGTTTGGAAAAAGTTGTAGCTGAAGCATCACGTTGCAACTGAACACGCATATTAGTCGTAAGTTTTAAACTGTGAACATATTGCCAAAGGTGTGATGATTTCAGACACGCATTTAGCTCATCAGCTGGTGTTGATCCCGGTATAACAGGAAGTGTTTGGCGGAAATCGCCAGCCAGCAAAACTAAGGCACCTCCAAAAATTCTATTATTGCCTCTTAAATCCTGTAAGGTACGATTAAGGGCTTCCAAAGATTTCTTATGTGCCATTGTGCACTCATCCCACACTATGATTTCACATTGTTGCAGTACTTTACCCATTGAAGAATTTTTCTTTATGTTGCATGTGTAGTCTTTGGAAAATTGAGGCTTTAAGGGTAATTTAAGTGCAGAATGTGCTGTTCTACCACCGTCTAAGAGTGTTGCTGCAATACCGGATGATGCAATAGCTAATGCAATATTTTTTTCCGAACGAACTTTTGCTAATATTAATGAAATCAAAAACGTTTTTCCAGTTCCTCCAGGTGCGTCAATAAAATAGAGGCCTCCATGTTTGTTTGTTATTGCTGCCATTATAGTATTGTATACAATACTCTGCTCTTGTTGCAAATGTGGTAAATTTACTTCTAGTAAATTTTCCAAATTTTGGTGATCATAGTCTCTCTCACGTCGTAGTTCCTGATCGTTTGCATGGGTTCCTGATCTGATTGGGGCTATCATTCCTACTTCAATAAGTGTCACACTCTTTATCTCCAAACATTTGTCTTCCAGTAAAATTAATACCTCATTGTACATAGTTTCATTTAGTTCAAGCGTTGCATTATTGGTGATAACTCTCTCTCTGTGTAAAATATCTTCAGCCATATATGTGTTAAATTTGTGCCAAAGATCTTTTGGATTAGAAGGTGAGCACGATACCAATATTATCGAAAATAGCGATCGTATTTTCCATGGATGGTTTATTACTGAAGCATCTTCAAGCGTTGTTTCCCAATGACAATCGTTCTCTAATAACTGCAGTTTCTGACAGGCCTCACGATTTGTTGCACATACTTCCCCATCAACAGTACGCAAGTTCTCGAAAGATATTGGCCCCGAACATTAATAAGAAGCATTCTTAAATAGAAGCATTCTGCATTTTGAGGATGGACGGTATACACCCTGCCCAATGCATCGGTTGAATATAAATTTGGCCATCCTTCAACAGGTTTCCCTTGCTTACGACGTTGAAAATTCTTTGATGACGCGTTCCACGTATAATACCTTGGAATTTCGGAATACAACAATGTTTTAGCAAACAAATCATTTCTGCAAAGATTAAAAAAAGATGTTAATGTTGTAGCTGAGGGTGCTGTTGCTCTCTCCCGCGCATTTCTTTCTGTAAAGTAAACACGTTGTCCATTTTCCAAGTGCACTGATAAATGAACAACAGTTGGATGGCGTTCATGAATTGTAAATCCCAAAATTCGCCATACTGCTTCATTGCTACTGATGTATCTGGCCATTTGATATTGCGTAATTTCATCGTTTGGATTTTGTAATGAAAATACAGCCATATCTGACCCTTTAGTAACATATTTGCAGATGTATTTGATAGACTTTACTGAATGACAATACTCTACATTAATATGCGCTTTAAATGTTCTTGAAAGCAATGGACAGTAAGGTACTATCCACCGATTATCAACATCAACATCATTTCCACGTACCTTAATTGAAATTGATCGTCCACTATTATCCACAGACCGTCGACGATAAAGTGGGTAGCCATCGTTTCCCGAGATTGTTTCTTGAATCAATTGCCGTGGATATTTCTTTGTGCATTTTCCATCCACCATGCATGGAGAATTCGCATTAATGGTTCCACATGGACCATGAATCATATTTTTGATAACAATTTCGTACAGGCTTGGATCAACATTTGGATCGGGTATCTCTGCAGAAATTATATCATCAATAAGATCTGGGGTAATTTTTTCAACCAACCAAATGAGAATATGGGCATGTGGCAATCCACGTTTCTGCCACTCGACGGAATACATCCAGCACCGTGTTTCTCCAAATACATGAAATTTTACAATAAAATCCATAAGGGATTTTAATTTTTGTTTAAACACGCGTGCTGTTATATCGTGCCGATGTATTGGTGTTTGATCAGTGGACAATTCAGATAGTATTTCATCCCACTTTGGATTACAGGTAAATGTAATGAACAAATCTGGCCGTCCATATGATCGAACATATGTCATTGCATCTTGACAGTACTCCTGCATATGCCGTGAGCTGCCAGTAAATGTTGCTGGAAGAATAATAGCTTGGCCAATTTCAGTGGGATTGATGTCATTATGGCTATTTAATGCATCCCGAAGATGAATATAGTTATCCACTCGTAATTTTGCTTGGTTAAGTCGTATGTATAATAGACGTTCCGTTTCAATTTTTGCGTACATATCGACAATATACTGGTGAAATAATTCGCGGCAATTTAGAATGTGATTAACGGAGTTCTGACGTATCATTATTCGATATGCATAGAAATCCATTGCACTCATTTTTTTCCTTGTTGATTCATCTGAAAGTAAAAAAGGCCAAAATAAAAAAAAGTATAAAATTAGATTTTAAAATCTGAATTTACTTGTTTCTGGATTAATTTGCCGTAATTCAAAGTGATATCCATCTTCACCAAATGGAAAAATAATTGGATACTGAAGTGCATCATACGAACGATGAGTTTCAGCTATCCTGTTGATCCTTTCGTTACGGCGGCGAATAATTATATCTCGTGGTACCACTGGATCACCTACCATTAAAATGGCTACGTCATCCATTGTAGGTGCATTGTATCGTCCTTGGTGTTGTCCAGATGGTGTTTTATCAGCATGAATAGCGATAATATGGTCATCTGACCTCAATCGTGGGTCATCTTTGGCTTGCTTAAAGATCCTTACTAATTCGTTGTGTTCATGAAACATCACTTGTAATTCGGCCACTATCCATTGTTTTGTGTCAGGGTTATAATGCTGTCGGTGTTGCACTTGGTCATTGTTATCCGCTTCTCCTATGAAATAAATTTGTAAGAACTTAGGATCTTCATTTGGAACTGGCAACAATGACCCCATTTTATGGTAAATTTGACCTTGAAACCGAAAAGTGGTCATAAAATTGTGTCGAATTACTTTGGTAGCACCAAACGATGTCATTTGGAAAGACGAATTATATTTCCTTATTTTACTAAGAAAATGTTGTGAATCCACATTCGTTCCTAAAAATTTAATTTAATATTTTGGTTATATGATAGATTTATATATATCTAAGGCCTAATTTATAAACATCTTTTAAATTTATCAAAGGTTTATAAAGCAACATTTTAATACTTATAACATTTGATTTGTAAACCTATGATAAATTTCAAAGTCGTTTATGAATTAGACCATGAATGTCTTACCTGAAATCAATGACTGTAAAGGTTCTGGTGGAGGAAGCAATTCAGGCAAAACAACTTTACCGTTTGCACAACACATTCCAGGTGTTTCATTTTTGTATTTGAGTGCACTGCAATATTGGCAAACTTTATTCATGCCACCTATTGCCACTAATGGGTCTTCGGCATAATCAATATCAGTCCTGTAATTAAATGCAATACGTGCATATGTGTGAAATGCATTCCGATGACTAACCATTCGATTTCGATTTTGTTCACGGCGTAAGTTCAATTGTTCTATCCTCTCTGTTGCTCTCCTTGATGAGGTTCGAATCCGCTGAGCTTCTAAACGTTCTTCACCTTCCAACGGTGTCTCGGTGGCTCGTACTGTTGTGGCGTGACGTTGAATATCTTCAAGGCGTTCCTCACGCTGTAAGAAAGTTTCTGTGGCTCGTGATGATCTTGTACGATTTCGCTGAGTTTGAATACGTACTTCACGTTCCAACGATGTCTCGTTAGATCGAACTGCTACAGCATGATGTCGAAGACCTTCAAGGCGTTCTTCGTGTTGTAAAGGTGTTTCAGTGGCTCGGGATGTTGTGGTATGACTTTGTTGACTTTGAAGACGCCCTTCCCGTTGTGACGGTGTCTCATTAGCTCGTACTGCTTCAGCATGATGTCGAATACGTTCTAGGCGTTCTACGCGTTCTAAGAATGTTTCTGTAGCTCGTGATGTTGAGGTACGACTTTGCTGAGTTTGAAGACGCCCTTCCCGTTGTGACGGTGTCTCGTTAGCTCGTACTGTTTCAGCATGATGTCGAATACCTTCTAGGCGTTCTACGCGTCCTAACAATGTTTCTGTAGCTCGTGATATTGAGGTACGACTTTGCTGACTTTGAAGACGCCCTTCCCGTTGTGACGGTGTCTCGTTAGCTCGTGCTGTTACAGCATGATGTCGAAGACCTTCCAAGCGTGTTTCGCGTTCAGATCGTGTTTCAGAAGCTCTTGATGTTGATGATCGTGATCTTTCTCTTTGAAGACGTTCGTTATGCTGTTCATATGTTTCGGCAGCTCTAGAGGTTGAAGCTCGACTTCTTTCAGTTCTAAGGCGATCTTCACGCTCTTCTGAAGTTTCATTTTCTCTTTGCGATTGCAATGATTCTGCAGATTTGGTGCGTTTAGAAAGGGATGTTTTTTTGGAGGCATTTTACTTGTAATTTTTTACAGTATATATTCACAAAAAAAAAAAAACTTGTAACTTGTTCAGAATCAAAGATTCAATTAAATTATAAAATTGAATGTACGTCAAATTTATAATTTTTTAAATCTTAGGTAAGAAATTTCTTACCAGGTCAGAAAATTTTCTTTAACAAAAAATTACGGATAATAAATGTTTAAAAATGATTTTTTGAACCGATCACAGGTAAAAAAATTATTCACTTGCGTTGCAAAATTTAATGGGTTACAAATTTATATTTTTGGAATATTAGGTAACAAATTTTATTTCAGGTCAAATAATTTCTTATACCGAAAAAATTACAGGTAATAAAATGTAAAAACGTTTGCGGGGATCACAGATTTGGTAATTACGGATAATAAATCTTTAAAAATTATTTTTTGAACCGATCACAGGTCAAAAAATTATTCACCTGCGTTGCAAAATTTAATGGGTTACAAATTTATATTTTTGGAATATTGGGTAACAAATTTTATTTCAGGTCAAACAATTTCTTATACCGGAAAAATTACAGGTAATAAAATGTAAAAACGTTTGCGGGCATCACAGATTTGGTAATTACGGATAATAAATCTTTAAAAATGATTTTTTGCACCGATCACAGGTTAAAAAATTATTCACCTGCGTTGCAAAATTTTAATGGGTTACAAATTTATATTTTTGGAATATTGGGTAACAAATTTTATTTCAGGTCAAACAATTTCTTATACCGAAAAAATTACAGGTAATAAAATATAAAAACGTTTCAGGGAATCACACATTTGGTAATTACAGATAATAAATCTTTAAAAATGATTTTTTGAACCGATCACAGGTCAAGAAATTATTCACCTGCGTTGCAAAATTTAATGGGTTACAAATTTATATTTTTGGAATATTGGGTAACAAATTTTATTTCAGGTCAAACAATTTCTTATACAGAAAAAATTACAGGTAATAAAATGTAAAAACGTTTGCGGGCATCACAGATTTGGTAATTACGGATAATAAATATTTAAAAATGATTTTTTGAACCGATCACAGGTTAAAAAATTATTCACCTGCGTTGCAAAATTTAATGGGTTACAAATTTATATTTTTGGAATATTGGGTAACAAATTTTATTTCAGGTCAAACAATTTCTTATACCGAAAAAATTACAGGTAATAAAATGTAAAAACGTTTCCGGGAATCACAGATTTGGTAATTACAGATAATAAATCTTTAAAAATGATTTTTTGGACCGATCACAGGTAAAAAAATTATTCACCTGCGTTGCAAAATTTAATGGGTTACAAATTTATACTTTTGGAATATTAGGTAACAAATTTTTTTTCAGGTCAAACAATTTCTTATACCGAAAAAATTACAGGTAATAAAATGTAAAAACGTTTCCGGGAATCACAGATTTGGTTATTACAGATAATAAATCTTTAAAAAAGATTTTTGGAACCGATCACAGGTAAAAAAATTAATCACCTACGTTGCAAAATTTAATGGGTTACAAATTTATATTTTTGGAATATTAGGTAACAAATTTTTTTTCAGGTCAAACAATTTCTTATATCGAAAACATTACAGGTGATAAAATTTAAAAACGTTTGCGGGGATCACAGATCTGGCAAGTGTCACGCCTACTATTACTAAATCAAACATTTCTTATTCAAATAATCATATAGACATAAAATTGTCTCTTGAAAAATTTGGGTACTTTAACTATTATCGCTTCCTTTATATACGATTTCTTGTATTTAATTCATATGAAAAGTGCCACGCCCACTATCACTAAAGCATTCGTTTCTTAACAAAATAGTCATATAGATGTCAAAGCTTTTCGTGCAAAAATTTGGGTACTCTAACTATTATCGCTTCCCGAATATACGAATTTTAGTATTCAATTGCTATGAGAGCTGCCACGCCCACTATTTCTAATGTACCCATTTTATTCCAGAAATGTTTATTTAGGTGTCAAAGTTGCACTGGCAAAATTTTAGTACTCTAATCGATATCGTTTTCCAGATATAAAAATTTTAGTATTTAATTCATATTGCAGGTGCCACGCCCACTATATCTAATGTACCCATTTTTTCCAAAAATGTTCACTTGGGTGTCAAAGTTGCATTTGTAGAATTTTAGTACTCTAATCGATTTCGTTTTCCAGATATACAAATTTTAGTATTTAATTCATATGGCAGGTGCCACGCCCACTATTGCTAATGTACCCATTTTTTACAAAAATGTTTATTTGTATGTCAAAGTTGCCCTTGCACAATTTTAGTACTCTAATCGATATCGTTTTCCAGATATACAAATTTTAGTATTTAATTCATATGTTGGTGCCACGCCCACTATTGGTAATGTACCCATTTTTTTCAAAAATGTTTATTTGGATGTCAAAGTTGCTCTTGCAAAATTTTAGTACTCTAATCGATATCGTTTTCCAGATATACGAATTTTAGTATTTAATTCATATGGTGGGTGCCACGCCCACTACTGATAATGCACCCATTTTTTCCAAAAATGTTTATTTGGATGTCAAAATTACTTTTGCAAAATTTTAGTACTCTAATCGATATCGTTTTCCAGATATAAAAATTTTAGTATTTAATTCATATGGCAGGTGCCACGCCCACTATATCTAATGTACCCTTTTTTCCAAAAATGTTCATTTGGGTGTCAAAGTTGCTCTTGTAGAATATTGGTACTCTAATCGATATCGTTTTCCAGATATACAAATTTTAGTATTTAATTCATATGGCAGGTGCCACGCCCACTATTGCCAATGTACCCATTTTTTCCAGAAATGTTTATTTGGATGTCAAAGTTCCTCTTGCAAAATTTTAGTACTCTAATCGATATCGTTTTCCAGATATACAAATTTTAGTATTTAATTCATATGGCAGGTGCCACGCCCACTATTGCCAATGTACCCATTTTTTCCAGAAATGTTTATTTGGATGTCAAAGTTGCTCTTGTGAAATTTTACTACTCTAATCGATTTCGTTTTCCAAATATACGAATTTTAGTATTCAATTCATGTGGCCACGCCTACTATTCCAAGTCCGCCCATTTTTTACCCAAATGTTCGTGTGGATGTCAAAGCTTACCGTACTTAATTTGAAGACTCTACCTGCATTAACTTTCGTGATATATAATATTTAATACTTATTCTTTAATAGGGCGTGGCACCCCGCCCACTTACAATTTCAAACGAAAGTATAGCCTATAGTTCCTTCCAGACATACAGAAAGATTCTGTGAAAATTTCAAGGAAATCGGTCCAGCCGTTTAGCCGTCTATAAAGCACAAACAAACATACAAACATACAAACATACAAACACACATTGATTTTTATATATATAGATTACGTCATTATTTGATCATACTACACAATATAAGATCTCCTTTTGTTGTATACCATTACCAACTACGTTTAACAAAATGATGCTTGCATCAGCCAAAACCTCTAAAGCAGAAGCAACTCGATTTGTAACTACCACATTTTAAAAATAATTTCATCTTGTCATGTACATGACGTTTGTACTTTTTTCATCGTTTCATAACTTTTAAGGGGAAAATAACTTTTGTTCCTTTAACATTTTTACGAAATTGAAATATGTATGTATGTAAGTATGTATAAGGCAAATGAAGTTAATAACAAAAAATGAAAAATATCTTTCCACCAAATTTTTTTTTTCGGATTAATTTTAAAAGCCATAATGTATGAAAACTTACCAAAAGTTTTTCCGGTCTGTTTTTTTTTTCATTGTACCAAAAAAGTAAGTTAATTTTTAATGAAAATGAATTGACTTTTTTTGTTATGAAGAATAAAAATTATTATAAACAAATTTTTGTTAATGTAATATTTTATTAACAAAGAAAACATGTCAGACTTCAAGGCCACAGGGCATCAGTTGGAAATTATTTTTAATTGAAAGGAAAAACAATTGCCCATAGTCATCAAATAGGTCAAGTTTTTGTTCAACAATAAAATTCATAATGAGTAAATTGCTAGTATTACATATGAATATCTGTAGATGTTTTAATTTACTTTTACTAAATTATTTATAAGTGTACATTAAATGTTTGTCTTCATTGTTTGCTGGATGTTCATTAAAAAATTTCCAACTTTATTAAAGTTAAATCTGGTATATAAATTATATAAATTCAATAATTAGTCGTTTATATTAATTTGCAAGAGCTATGCACACAACTACTGTAGGACGACAAGAAATTTGTTCGCTGCAAAGGTGGGTGGTTTGAAAATGTTTTATAAAGAAAACAATAATAACTTTAAAGCCTTTTATATTATATCTATAACTAAAATATTTAATTGGGTGATTCACAAGGTGTCTTATCATGTCATACTGTTATATTGTTCTAAAATTTTACAATAATTTAAAAATGTTGTTGTTGCTTTTCAAACAAAAAGTGTCTTATAATAATAGAACCTTGTACGCTATGTGCTGTCGTATTTATTAAGCAGAGACCTGTGCTAAACGGCTAAGCCAAGCTGCAATAGTTTTTGTAAGCCGTCTCCGTTCATTGTATAATTTTATCGGGCCGACATCCAAATTTAAGCGCTTATCAAACAAAATTTAATTTATTTGTGATTTGCGGCAAAACTGAAAAAAGGAATATATTGTGGTAAGATCGAATTTAATAAATTCATGGATTAGAATTAAAAAATATTTTAATGTAGCCAAATATTTATTTCTATAATTGTTTTACATCAGCTGATTTAAGTTCAAAATAGCACACTTAATTATGAGGGGTTGTTCACAATAGTTTTAATTGTTCATGCTATTATTATAGAAAATATGATTTTATGCCACTATTGTGAATCCTCCAAATATATATAAAATAATTTTTATTTTATTATTTTTGCGATTGCGCAGACGGCATGAACCTAATATTTGAAACTGAGAGGGGTTACGTTCCGTTTTGAAAAAAGTTACTTTTAAAATATATATCAACTTGTGTCTTCCAACGTCAACGCCATTTCTATGAAACTAATATTTGATGATCATTAATGGTTTTAACAACCTTAAGGTGGTTTTCATGATTATTCTCTACGAGTAGTAACATTTCTACTCTTAATAAGTTCGCAAATATATAAAACTTTCTTTTATGGATTTTTCTTTTGGAATACTAAAGTGCTAAACTCGTTTAAATGTCAATATTGAAGTGCAAAGGCAACCATTCGACGTCAAGGACACGAACTCTAAATTTTAGTATTCTCTCTAGTACATTTATTCAGTAAAGATCTGCGTCTTCATATTTGCAAAATTATATTAAAACAAGAACTCAAGCCTAGTGGCTTTGACCATTATTGAATGTCAACAAAATCGACGCACCTTTTTTTACCGAAATCGTGCAAAGCGATCAAAAATATTTTTAATACGTGATTTAAACAGGACATGGCTACATGTTATACAGACCGTAAAATTTAGTTACTGTATTTGCAGAGGCCGAATTACGGCATTCGAACGTGATCGAAATTTAAAAATTCTTATTAGAATCTCTATACCTAAAGCACAGCGAACTCGATCGTTCGAGTAAAATTTTGATCGATATCGAATACCGTAATTCGGCCCCAGGTCGTTTACTTTATTAGTTCGACAATCAGAATTAAACTCCTAGATGCTCGTCAATAGAAAAGAGCTTACAACCACCAGTAAAGAAGATAATTCAAGGCTGCATTACAAAAAAAGTTTACAAAACTTGTGTTAAAATTCTAGAAAAAAAATGTGTATGTATATGAGCCAGAAAAGACCATTTGCCCGATATACTCGTACTAGTTCATAGTTTACTCTATATAATGGGTTTTTTTTAAAAGGAAAAATTTTTTTTTAACTAAAATACAACAAATTCAATGGAATGACAAAAATTTTTAATTTTTAAATTGATTTTGAAGTCAACGCAGGCCAAGAACTTTCCTCAAAATGGACAGGCAAAGACAGAGCTGTCGACAACTGCGTCGGACTGATAAATTCGACATCTCTGCCACACTCGCTTCTACAGCGGTGATATGTTTTTCTGTACGCATGGTATACGCTTGCTTTGAATAAATATTATCCAAAAGAGTAAATGTGGTCTGAATCGATCTATAATATTGCATATTAGCTGTCACATGGACAATTATGCGCATCGAAAAATTTACTAAGTGCTTTATAAGGTTAGCAAACAGAGCGCGAATTTTGGAAATAAATTTTTGCTGTTTATTCTCGCGTAAGGGTTTGCATGGAAAAGTCATCCACACTTCATTAGTATGAAAGCTTGTTTTAAAGTTATCCCTATCAGAATTTCTAAACATGTAAAAAATGCCCATACATATTTATCAGCTGGTAATTGTCTACAATCGTCATCACAGAGTCCTTTCTAATCGCCAATATCTCTCCTATATAAATTTCCCCCAGTATTTATGCGCTGCTATCTCAACACCCTCCAGAGATTGTATAATCAACAAAGATCATCCTCTTCAATTCCGTTTAGATGATTTTTTCAGTCCATGTGTTCTGCTGTCAACACGGGGTTCTACGACTACATCCGAGAGTCTACAATGCATTTTTACAAAGGTGTTATTTGATTTCCATACAAGACTGTCTTCATGTGGATGTCTCTATCCAACTTTTTAAGTCTCTTTCCGCTGAGATCTCCAAAAGCAACTCTGAGCTCTAGTCCAGAGATGGTCGTAACCGTATAATTAATGATTCCATGCAAGACATATTCATACAGATATATGCAACGGATAATTGATACAATAAAGCAAATTTTTAGGAGATGTCTTCTATCAAAGCGAATTCGTATATCAGGGATGGAAAAGTTGTTAATATGATATGTTTAATTTATAAACTTGAATTAAAAAAGAATATATATTTGTAAAACCTATTATAAAGGGGACAAAAACAACAAATCTGTGGTCGCAAAGAAAAACAAGGTAACTCCATTTTTCCAAAAAGTTGAAAAAACACCAGAAATTGGATGGATTTTGGATTTACCATCACTCTGTCAGATCAAAATTTTGAAAAAGTTTCACATTTAAGAGTAATCTACAAAATAAAAATCGCTTATATACCAATTTTTAGGAAAAAAAATGTAACTCCATGTGTTTTAAGGAAAAATCAGGTAACTCCATAATATCTTAAAGAAAAACACTAGGAGATTGATCGTTGATGTAAACAATAATTGAAACTAGAATTGTATCATTAACATACAACAAAATTAACTGAATTCCTTTATTTTTAACAGCAAACTAAAAACTAAAAAATTACAAATTTTCGATTTTCAAATCAATACGCAATTCATTACTTTTTCTGATAACAATTTAAAATTAAATAAAAAAAATATATATATATTTATAAAATATAAGAATAAATTCAAACAATGAAATTTTTAGGAAAAACCAGGTAACTCCATTTTTAGGTAAAAATCAGGTAACTGACCTTGATTTTCGCTTCTGACGGGTAAAAAGCTTTTTACTGCAATCCAAAATGTTCAACAGGATGTAAAATTATGTTTTCTTTTTGATGCGCACACATTAGAATATGAATTCAAAAAAAAAACTAGTGAAATATGTCGAAAACTTTAAATGCGTTTTTCTCGAGTTTTAAAAAAATGGAGTTACCTTGTTTTTCCTTGCGACCACAGAAATATACTTAAACTTGGTACATTATTAATCAAAAAAGTAAATTTAAATTTATTTTTAATTATCAAAGTTCCATCCCTGCATTAATAAATGAAATAGAAACTAATTACACAAATTTTGACATTATGCTTCCCGATTAGCTGTTGCGACGAGGTTACCTGTATAAATATGCCTTGATTCCATAAATAATGACAATCTATCAATCAACCAACATGTTTTCATTTTGTATATTTTTAATAACTTCTCATTTTTATACCTTTCACCTGTGGTGCACAAGGGTATATATAGCTTTGTCATTCCGTTTGTAATTTCTACAATTTTCATTTCCGACCCCATAAAGTATACATATATTTTCTGAAAGCTTATGAATAGAGAAGTCGATTAAGCCCTGATCGTCTGTCCGTCTGTCTGTATATCCATCCGTCTGTCCGTGTGTTGGTTGAAATCAACTTTTAGAAGCGACTATATGTTTCTCAGATCTCTATATGGTATCAATCTCTTGAAAATATCCAGGAATGAATCGGTATTGAAATTCAGCACAATCGCCCCATAACTTTCTGAGATATGAGCAAAAACCACGACCACCTCGTTTTTTTCACAATTACAACAACAACCTACATACATACTGGTTAAAGTAAACGTGGCATCGAATTCCAGCTGAGCCAAAAAAATTTTATTTTATTTAATATATTATTTATATTTTATTATTTTTTTTTATAGTTTTTTAATTTTTTTAAAAAATTTTTTTAAACAAATTTTTTTTAATTTTTTTAAAAAAGTTTTTTAAACAAATTTTTAAAAAATTTTTTAAAATTTTTTTTATTATTTTTTTTTGTAATTATTTTTATTATTTTTTTTATACTTTTAATATATTTTTTTTTGTAATTTTTTTTTTTTTTAATGTTTTTTACATGTATGTACGTATTTTATATGAGATGAATGGTGATACAAACAATTGTTTTTGCATGACTACACGTTGTGAAGGGTATATAAGATTCGGCACGGCCGAATATAGCACTGTTACTTGTTTTTGTTTATCATGTTTCATCTTTTTAATCAAACAAACAAATTCGAAAGAACGTGTTGATTTTAAGAATTGTATAAATTGTGTATGGATATAGAAATAAATTTGGGGTTTTTAATAAAATATTTCTTACTTAAAAAAATAATAAATTTCCAATTCATTTTGACTAGAATTTCATTAAGAAATTCCACAATTAATATTAATTAAAACGTCCAGAAAATTTTCTCTTAATCTAATATTTCTTTTAAAGAACAGTAATTGAAAATTCACCCACTTTCTTATTTATATGCATGTATATTTACAAGGCATGCTTTGAAATCAATATTTATATGTAGTTCTCGCAATAGTTGTTAGTTCGAATATTATTAATACGCAACATTGTTAAATCATAATGATGTATTTTAATATGATTTTGTGGCCACTGTTCAACCAAATTGCATTAGCAATCTATAATAGACAGATTTCAATAAATATTAGCCCACAAGTATTGCTACATAGAGCAAACATGTAACTTATAAGATACTCATACTCATGTTCAAATGCATTGCATATAAGGATGAGTAAGACATTCTACTTTACAAACTATTATTGCAACATTATTGTCGTCGTATGTACTATTTGCCAAATATATTAAGTTCAAGACTACATTAGAGCAGTGCCCAAAATTCTTATTGTATAACTTTTTGGTTTATTACAAATTACTTAAGAATACGATGCTGATATCTTCATTAAAAATCGTAACACATGATATGCATTAATGCAATAACAACAAGGAAAATGCTATAATGATTTCAAACAAACTCATCATACTACTTTTGCTATTTACTATAGAAAATATTTCATACAATTCAGTTGTATACAACACAATACAGTAATATTTAAGTATTTAAGAGGTACTTTATGACCCTTTCAGTATATAGGAGTATTATACCATGATTATTTGTAACACCCACATTCTTACATTAATAAACTTATTGAGAAATTATATGCAGGCCAAGAGAAGTAATAGATTTCTTTGCTTTATTGTTTATTACGGTAAAACATATTTGCTTAACCTAATGTTATTGTGAAAATATCAGTTTAACAATATATAAACTTATTATTTAATCGAAATGTACAGAATCATAGACGGTGGTGTGGAAGGAGGCAGAAGTACAAAGCCATTATTAAAATTAACATCGTTTTAAATTAAATGTAACAGCAAATAAAATAGTCAATATATTATTAGTACACAGAAAAAATTTTTAATTAAATTTAATATTAAATTTGAATTATATTTTCAATATTTGAAAAAACAAAAAAAAAATAAAATTAAAAAATAATCACCAAATTTTGGAATTTTTTAAATATTTAATGAACTTAATGCGACAATGATTTAGTAACCTTTCACCGTCATGTAGATGGCCCTTTCATTTAATGCCCATATTGTTGTCGTTAAAAAAATTCGCTCCGCCATTTTGTTTCAGACTCCATCTTCGATTTCTCACTTTTTTATATTTTACCACATTGTACTGGCCGAGCCCTTTTTTGTATACTTATATGTATTATGGGGGTTAAAGGGGAAAAGTCGTAACTACTTTATTAAACTCATATATTCGCCATTTAATCTAGGACTCCATCTTGAATTTTTTGTTTACATATCTAACTATATTTTAATACTCAAGCCCTTTCATTTGATCCCCATATTGGCTCTCTTGGTTATATAGAAACTAAAAAGTATCTATTTTCGTTTGTATATTTAAGGAAAAACAACGAAGCAGTTGTACTTTGGTATTTATATCTCACTAGCCAATCCCGGCGCGCGTTGCTACGCCCCTTCATGAATTTTAATCGCATTCTAAATTTTTATCGAATATCAAGTGCAAGGCTAAAAACTATAACTTTTTCTTTATGAGCGTGGCACTGCCCACTTTTCTAATTACGAAACTGTATAGTCATGACAGCTCAATAAGTGTGCAAAGTTTTAGAAAAATCGGTCCAGTGTAAGTACCTCAAAATGATACCTTTTTTTTATGGGCGTGGCACTGCCCACTTTTTTAAATACGAAACTGTATAGTCATGACAACTCAATATGTGTGCAAAGTTTCAAAAAAATCGGTCCAGTGAAAGTACCTCAAAATGATACCTTTTTTTTAATGGGCGTGGCACTGCCCACTTTTCTAATGACGAAAGTGTAAAGTCATGACAGCTCAGTATGTTTGCAAAGTTTCAAAAAATTCGGTCAAGTGCAAGTAGCTAAATCTGATAACTACTTTTTTATGGGCGTGGCCCCGCCCACTTTTTCAATCACGAAATTATAAAGTCATGACAGCTCAATATGTGTGCAAAGTTTCAGAAAAATCGGTCCAGTGCAAATACCTCAAAATTAAAACTTTTTTAGGGGCGTGGCCCCGCCCACTTTTCTTATCACGAAATTATTTAGTCATGACAGCTCGATATGTGTGCAAAGTTTCAGAAAAATCGGTCAAGTGCAAGTAGCTAAAACTGATAACTAAATTTTTATGGGCGTGGCCCCGCCCACTTTTTTTCATCCATAAACACTCCCCGGTATGTGTACAACAACTTATTAAAGTTTGAGCCCGATCGGTTTTACAGTTTCAGAGTCTATAGCTAACACACACACACACACACACACACACACACACACACACACACACAGAGTTTCACTTTTATATATATAGATTTTCTTTTAAACCAATTTGTTAGTTTTTCTTAGAAATAATTTATGAAATTACGGCTTATGATCTGGTATCTTAAGCGTGTTTAAAAATTATTTAGTAGTTTAACAAATTTTAATATATTTCAAAATATATGTATTATTTTAAATTATGTATTCCTATACTTTTGCTGATTAGTTACAAATTTGTTTAAAATTCTTCATAAGTATTCCCAGACGCATATTAAATTTATAAATAGTAACAACCGCGTCTATAAATTATCCTTAGGCAGGAATATTTTTTTATTTGGGCGATTATGCTGATTTCCAATACCAGTCTACTGCCAAATATTTCTGATATTTTGATACCTTACACGGGTCTAGGCGATTTCGGGGGGCTTCTAACAATTGATTTCAACATACACACGGACAGACGAACAGATGGACAGCTGATTTATCCTTTAGTACTTAGTACTTTTCGACATACAAAATTCGAAGATTTTTTTTTGCAGTTTCACAAGACCTAAACCGGTAATTTTTTTATCTTCAATGTACAAACTATGATAGATATTCACAACGTCGTCAAATTGTTGTAAAATTTTATTGTTGTTTATGACAATTGCCACTGTTGTTTTTGGTTTATTTGATTAAAATGTAAATGTTGTTAATATTTCTTGCATTAATAATTTTCGATAGACCAGGAAAAGCGAAACAATGAAAATCTAAAAGAAATAAATTAATAAAAACAAAAATTAAAACGCTTGCAGCTAAAGTTGTTTGGTTAATCCAATTCTGCTCTTTGCAGCATTCGTACCATTCATTCATCCAATTTTTCGTTTTTATACAAGCTGATGGCAAAACAAGAAATAAATTAAAACGACATTGCCAGTCAAAGCAACAAACATATATATTTAGAGAGTTTTGTTGTAGTATGTATTACCTTAAGCAAACCTCTGTACATACTTTATTTTCTTTGTAGGAACTAAAACAACAAAACACATATTGAAAAAAAGGCTATATTTGGCAGTGCTGAATTTTAATTACTCTTTACCAATAAGTTGTACGTAGGGTACACACTTGCAAAATTCAGATTTTTAATATCAGGATTTTACAAAACACTTGTCCATACTTGGCTGCGGGATTGTAAATTCCCGTTATTCTTTTCTGTGAATACTTTTTCGGTAGTCTATGTCCATTTCCATCTCAATGTCTATGACAATGTCTATGTAAATGTTCATGTAAATTTCCATGTCAATAACTGTATCAATGTCTATGTTAATGTATATGTCAATGTTTATGTAAAGGTAAAATTCCATATCTATGTCTATGTCTTTGTCTTTTTCCATCTCCATGTCAATGTCCATGTTAATGTCAATGTTGATTTACATTTCAATGACTTTGTTCATATCTTTGTAAATGTCTATATCTATTTCAATGTCAGTGTCGTTGTCCTCATCTATGTATATGTCTATATCAATGTTAATGTCCGTCTTTGTTTATTTTAGTATGGTTTACCTATTTCTGGCAGTGTTCAAAATCGTACATCTAATTTCATCAGTTTAATGACGTTTTAAATTTAAAATAGCCTAAAAAAGACACTGTGCAGGTTAAATTGAAAGCACGGATTTCATAAATTTTCGGGGAAACATAAATATTTGTGAAATTTTGTGACTCTAAGTCATTGAGTTCAGACGTAATCGCATTTTATTTGATGCCAGTAAAACATTTCTTTATGACCTACTCCAGTATTACAAGCTCTAACTCTCCTTGTAATAGACCGATTTAGCCCATTTGATTAATTCCAAACATTTCTGATAATCGAGATCTATCGTGCTTTCAACTGACGCACATGGCTAGATTGTTCTAAAATTAAAAAATATATGTATACTTTCTGGGGTCTTAAATGATTATTTCGATGTGTTACAAATGAAACGAAAAGATTATTATTCCACCCCACCATTTTCTGATGGGGGGTATAAAAACACACAGAAATGTCAAAATGTATGTGTCATAGTTAAACTTTCTTTAAAAAAAATATATATTAAAACGCAGAGACCATGCCCCTCACACAAACGTCATTTGTTTGTTTTGTTGTGGCAAGACGGGAACAAAAATTGTAAAAATTTATTTTTTTTATCATAAACAATAATAATAATTTCATTTCATTGCTGCTTTTCCGTCCTTATGAGAATATACAATTGCGATTGAGGTACATTTTGTTTTTTCTTTTATTGAAATTGGAAACGAAATATTTAAATTAGATTGCAAATTGTATATTTTCATTTATTTCTACTTAAATACCCTAAAGCGTTTATTTTATAATTTGTTGCCCTCATTATGATTACGTTTAAAATGTAATGGGGGGTGCATGTAACACTCAGTTATGTTTCAAAGGTTTCCTGAATATTCGTTTTGCTCTTGACTTGGCTAGAAAATCCGGCTACTAAATGGCACTTTTTTACATTTACATTATTTTCTTTTAAAAAGCTACTAAAATATCATTAAAACAATTATAAATGCCTATTTAAACAAGCAACAAAAAATAATGTGTTAAATAACTCTATAAAATATTAGTATAGTTATAAGCCAACCAACTGAACAAAACAAAAATGTACTATAAAAAATAAAATAAAACAAGCTAAACAATTAAAATGTCACCATATTAATGTATGCAACATTTAATTGTAATGAACACAATCATTTATGGTTGCTTTTAAATGACCAACATTAAAAATTTGTGCTGAATTGTTGCCATTCATTCTATTCATTCATTGCATTTTAACATGTTTTAATATTATTCTAAGCATTCTCCTATTTTATTACTTTCAAGTCCATGACACTCGTGCTATTGTAATCAGCACACATGTTCATCCAACTACACACGGCTAACAAAAAAAAATTCAAAACAAGGACATTATGCCTGCAAGGAGTGTTACAAGGTTTGTCACATCTCGATCGCATAAAAATAGTTATTGGATGGTAAATGTCATTTGAAAATTTGTTCTTTTACTTTTTTCTTTTAAGTGAAATAAAAATAGTGTTTTTTAAGTTTTAATGCTGTCACAGCTGAATTTGCACATAGCCGTATCCATAAAACGTGGAGTGTTGAGATGGTAGTTGCATAGTGTACGTGCATACTGTGTAATTAGTCAGCCTTTTTTATTTTTTGTTGTTGTTGCAAATGTAACAGGTTAATTGTGGTACGTTACCAACGTTAAATTTTCCAGCAAGGACAGTAGTTAGTGAAAAGAACATTTTTTAATAAACAAAAATTAATTGGGTGAAAACGAAGTACATAGTACCGTACCATTTAGATTTTTTGCGACTTAATTTACATTTATAATCAAAGTGTATCCGATTATTCGATAAAATATAAAAAATATATAAATAGAACAAGCATAGATTTTCTTGTCAAAGCTATTTAGTTTAATGTAGTTAATGGAAAACATTTATGTTTTTCAATTAAATAAATCATCGCGAATTGTGAAAAAAATATTCGCTGTTCAATTTAAAAATGCGGGATTGTTGCAAATTTGTATATCTTATTTAGAAAAACAACTGCACATCCAAGGCGAATTCATTATCAGGTGGTGTTGACAACGCAGCTGATCTATTTTTTTATTTTCATGTATGATGGTTGGGTTGTCAAATATTATTTATGTTTACATAGATTACTTTTTCCCGCTCAAAAAAAAACAAGCAAAATCCATGTAGTTTTTGACACATCGGCAGACGAAAGCAACAATAAAAAATAACGTTGTTTTTTAAGGTTGTATTTGTTGTAGAATTACCACCACCTGATAATTAAATTCGCCTTGTGCACATCTTTTGAGGTGAAGCATATCCCAGAATGAGCGTTTGGCAACGACCGAAAATTAACAGTAGTCGAAAGGTGCATAGTGTGGACTATAAGGCGGGTGAGGAAAACCTTATTATTTTTCTAACAATTTTTTAAATAGTTTTTTACAAGTATTGCAACATAAAACTGATTGTTGTCTTGATAGAAGTCTACGATTTTATGTTAAGCCTTATAATCTGGGCGTTAAGCGGTCATTGCTTGCTTCAAATAAATCAGTTGCGTTTGGAATAGATTCCCTGTGACCACATACAACATCTTTTGATACGGGTTATCGTAACGAATTTATGTAGCATCCCAATTAATGATTCAGAATAAAAAATATTATCTTTTATAGCTTTTATAGCAAAATCGTCTTTCGAAGTCTCTCGAATTCAGCTCGATTTTCCTACCTTTGGATTAATTCTGCTGCTTGTTAACATTTTTAAATTGCTGCTTAAGTAACTCTAAATAAATTCTCTAGCCCTTGTTGAGTTGACAACAATATTTATGTTGTTATTCCTTTAATTCTTGGTCTTAACATTTTTTTTATTTGGCTTGGGCGATCTTTGTTTTTCGTCTCTAAATGGCCACTTCTGAACCGCAGAAATCATCTTCCGAACGATAAAACTGTTTCAACACATTCACCATAAACTTCGATGTGCTAAAACAAAGAAGTAAAGCAAAACTTTCCATATAAGTATGACTCTTTATTGGCACAACATACGACATTTTTAATGCAAAAACAAAAACGTTGCTGTTTCCACACAGGAAAAATTATTGCTTAGAATTATTTAATTAAATTAAATTATTCTTATTGCTCTTATTTGACCTTTATTTTATAAAATTTTTTAATTGATTCTTCAAGCTCGAGGTCTTCATAAATATTTGTTGATTTATTTATTGTTCAATATTTCGCTACTCCTTTGTGTAGCATCTTCAGGAAAGAAATTGTGTGTTTTTACAAAATTTTTTATATATTTTTTACAATAAATAAATAAATACAATAAATAAATCAACAAATATTTATGAAGACCTCGAGCTTAAAGAATCAATTAAAAAATTAAATTAAATTATATTTTTAATAATTTTAAATTATTTTTGTAATATATATATTAAATTTTTTTGAACAACTTTGAAATTTCTGTCAGTTAAAAATAAAATATATTGAAAAATAAAATTGAAAAAAAAAAGAATTTGTATCAAGATATGGTTTCCAAGCCTAAGTTTACAAAATTTGAAAGACCATGTTAAAAGGGAGGTGAATATTAAAATAATACTGGCCAATCACTAGTTTATAGATCTGGTAATAGCTAAAAATTAGACTTTTTTCCTAATATATTAGAGAGCTAAAGCTTTGTTGCAGATGTGTATTAAGTTAATGGATTCAAAACTTAATACGTGAGTAATAATTTGATTTCCTTCCCTTGGTTTGATTAAGATTCTTTAACAGTAAAATTATTTCGAGCATAGGTCGAGGAAAATATGACGCTTGGTTGTGCCAAACATTTCTTTGTACATATGTAGATCGAAGATGTACCCCCTTTACATTTGAAAATATGACGTTTAGTTATGACACTAGTTTCTAAATAGGTTGTATTGTATGTATTCTTTCTTACTGCTGTATTCATAAAAATATTTTAGGTTTATTGAAGGATTATTTGACAAACTTCTGTACAACATCTGCCAAATAAGAATTTAATAAACCTAAAATATTGTTTATGATCACCACAGTTATGCTCTCTGTTTTTTTTATAAACATAATTACAAACTTAGGTACATATTTATTTAAAAATAAATACATAAAAAATGCATCTCATTTCTTTTCAAGTACTTTTATTTAAAAAATGGTGCAATCATTTATAATACTGATACAATATTTATTTATTTTAATTAATCCCAAACTTCAATTACAGGAATGATTGAATCAATTTAAATTTTATTTAAAAACTATAGAGATTTTAATTACTTTTTTTAATATTGTTTTATTTAATATACATATTTTTTCAATTAAAATTATAAATTTTCATTTAATTAATAGTATCATTTTGATAACTGAAGCAAAATCAAATAAAATTTTAATTAATAGTATTAATTTCTTAATTAAAATTTTTATTTATTTTTTTTTCTGTGCACTTAATGTTTAATAACTAAGTGGGAATAAATTACAAAAATTCAATCTTCACTTAATTAATACGCAAAAAACGGCGTTCAAAATATTCTCAATCTATTTTGAATGCATTATATTTAAGTTAAACACCCAATATATTTTATAAAATTAATTTTGTTGATATTTATGAAAAAAAATATATATTTATGCATAAAATATAATCTATTGAATTTTCTTCTTTTTTTTTTTTTGTTCACCAAAATTATATTTAAGGACACCTTATAGATTAGTGTTTTCATAATTTTAAAAGCAGTAGCAAAAAAATATTTTTCTGGTCCTTACAAGGCCTTTTCAATACTTTTAAAAAGGTATTCCTTGTAACGATTTAAGAAAGCTTAAGAAACTCTTTTTATTTCTTAAAGAGAAGGTCTTAACTTAACGTTATTTTCTATTTTTTTGTTTGATTTGGCTTTTTGGCGTGCGTGTTGGCTTAATTTAGTGTTTATTGTTAAACTCTTTATTTAAACTAATATTTCAATATAATCAGGCTTGAGTTCATAGTTTTTTTAATTTTTTTTCTTAATAAAACTAATTGTGATAACGAAAGTTTAATTTAAAAAATTTTTTTCTACCGACATTAGCCGAGTGGAATAAATTTTGTCTTTGGAGGCAAGTACTTACCACATAGGTATTAAAATAAGTACCGCTTACAAATAGGGACTTTAATAAGTGTTTACTTTTATAGCAATAAATAGGTACTAAATTATAATATCCTAAGCATTCCATTAATATTATGGATTTTAAGAAATCGTTCGGTTCTTTGAAGAATGAAAATTCGTTTTGATTACTCTGCGATATGTTAATTTGAAATTTAAAAGTCCTTAAAGATCTATAAGTCATCACTTTGTTAATGAAATCCTTTGCCGCTGTTGTCAAAATCATTATAACTTATATCCTATGCGTGTTAAACTAAATGAGAATTATAAAAAGTTATGTATTTTAATGGCTTCTAGCAAATTTCGCAATAAGAAATTGTATTGTGTGTGTACCTAAGCACAATAAATCAATTTATTACTAAAATACTTCTAAGTATGACAGACGATATGTAATAGGCATTAAGAAATAGCTCTTTTAGTAAGATCAAGTCTTTACCTAGTTTTTGCTGGGTTGCTACAAATTCAGCGGCAGCACTCAGAGATTATAGATTTTTCTCAATCCAAAGATTATCAAAAATATAGTTGAAATTTGCCAAAAAGGGTTTATAATTTGAACATTTTCTAAAGTTAAAAACGTTTTGAAAATAACCTTTTTTTTTTGAAACACCGTCCTGTTGAAACCAAATGTTGCCAATATCCTCCACTTCAATTTTTGTGAACAAAAATTCGTTCAACATGGCCCGATAACGATCGCCATTGACTGTAACGGCCAATCCTTGCTCATTTTCGAAGAAAAATGGCCCAATTATGCTTCTGGACCAAAATCCGCACCAAACAGTGACTCGTTTTGGGTGTATCGGCTTTTCAATGCATGCGTGCGGGTTTTCTGTGCCCCAAATGAGACAATTTTGCTTGTTTACATATCCGCCAAGATCAAATTAATGTCGCAATATTTCCCAGCGTTGTTCAAGCGTATACACAACCATATTTGTTCAGTGGAAGGATAAAACTAATTACCTGTCAAATCAGACATGAGCTAAGTGTTACCATTTACGAAATAAGCACTAGTTGAAAAAAAACACGTTATATGGCGAACCCTTTATAAGTTTGTATAAATTTGAAATTTGTTAAACAAATTTCAGTTAATTATGTAATTTGTTACAAACCTTTCACAAAACTTATAGTCTATTTAACATACATTTAAGGCCGATTTGTAGGTGGTCATTAAAATAAAAAGAGAACGCTTAAAACATTAACACACATACATATGCATGACCATAAATGAACATACAAAATTGCAAATAATTCGGTCGGATTCTCGATATTCTTCTGTATGTTTGTATGTATGTAGTATGCATGCATGCAAGCATACATAAATGCCAGGGTGCATTTTGTGCAATAACAATAAACCTGTTCAACAATACAGTATAAATGGCGCATTTCCGTTTTTATACTCACTAAATCCCTCGTTGCAGTTTTTTTCACTACTTTAAACATTACTAAAGAGTTGAGTAGATGTCTACTCTGATGGGTAACTTCAAGGCTTATGGCACAGATAAAGGTGCAACTAGTAGATGTGACTTTAATGTACTTGTCAATTTATTGTATGTATATTTTTGTTGTGGGTAATTTTTTTTTTTTTTTTTTGTTTCTGAACGAGTATTATTTGGCAATTTCCATATAATTGTTGTAAAATTGTTACAAAAAGATTTGTGTTGTGGGCTCAACTCTGTTGCTGTACACACAAGTTAGTTAGGTGTTGTGGATGTGGTATTTGACTATATAATGTTTTAGAAAGTAAAAACAAAACAAAAATATGAAAGAGAATAGTCTCCTAATTGCTGGTCATTTATGTGCATATGTATACATAAACATACATATGTCCGTACATATATGTGTATGTATGTACAATTTAACTGCATTCATAGATTGTATTGTCCGTGAGTGTTTTAAGCTTCTTTGTTGAATAGCCCATTGTGGTTGGTTTTATTAATATTTATGTAAATTTCTTTTTTTTTTTAATAAAATTTTCATTATAGTTAAAGTTGATTTTAATAGTTTTTACGGTTTGTTTTTAATGTACTTTATTTGTATTATACAGTTAAAAAACACTTGGTAATAGGTTTCATAAATATATGCACTTTAAACAGCCCATATGCCATACAATACTATTGAACATTTTATTGTTAATATTATTGTTGTTTTACACTACACTTTCCAATAAAACACAAGAGGTATGAATAGGTATTGCAGTATCCACATAAAAAATCACAGTTTGGTCATATTCTTAAAATTTGTGGGCCACAGAAAATATATTTTTTCATACAACGATCAAAACAATATAAAAACCATATAGCGTGAGTAGTATCACTCCTAATGTAGAAATACTAAAGGTCCAATTGTAAGAGTAAATTTTTGAAAATAAATAAAAAATAAATCAAAGTTACAAAAAGGCCACATCCGCAAGTAGTGCGGTAAGGCTTTATGCGAATGGCTGTTAGAAGTCGAGGACGTATGGCCATGCAAGTATATTGGCCACGCTGCCTTCAGGCGTGAATCAACCCTCTGACTACGTTACGCCCTACATGGACTTTGATGGGCCGTTCAGGGTTCTTATTCCCTTCAGGAGAGAGTGGAATGGGGGTCACCTTTTGGGGAGCTTTGATGGAATGTGGTGTTGGATGCGGTGTCTTCTCTGATTAAACGGAGATTAAACTCCCCTTACGCCTTCCGGATGATTGCAGCGTATTTCAGGCGGAAATACTCGCTATCAGGGAAGCATGTAGGGTACTGAATGACAGAAATATCCACGGGAGTATTGGTATAATTGTCGACAGTCAGGCGGCACTCTTATCACTCAGGTCGGACATTGCTATGGTAACGAGCGGGCTGATGAGCTACCCGGGAGAGGATCTGCTTTGGATATCTCTAGCGCAATTGCAGTTGCAATCCCGTTAGGCAAACATGTAAGTCGATTCGGACTTCCATCGAACGACCATTGTCGCATTTTTTGGATAGAGAGAAGGAGGAATCGGTTTTCCACCTTCTCTGCGAATGTCCTGCACTGGCGGCTAAAAGACACAGATTTCTGGGCAAACATATACTAGATGGCCTCTTTGCAATATCTGAAGTTGGACTGAATTATCTACTGAGATACCTCACGGCCGCGGGGTAGATCTAGTACCCTTACTCTTGGACTTATTCTGAAATACATTAAAAGCTGACGAGTTATGTGGTCCTGTCAAAACGGAGTCATATAGACTCTACTTGACTGTTTGCGTGCAGCGAACTACCACGATAACCAATAAATACAGTTTTCTATAGGGATTACAGTCATTAACAACATAATAATAAGTTTTGTGCTATAAAAGTGCACACAATTGGTGGTGGGTATTGAAAATTCGAAACAGCCGAATATAGTGCTCTTACTTTTCTTGTTTAAAAAGTCTTTAGTCAACGGTACAAAGGAATATAATTATTAAGATGTTCATGCCTATAAGAAATAAGGAATTGACGCCAAATACTTAGCTAAAGAGTCCAGTATTAGAGAATACTCCACTAGGAGTTAAGAATAACAAATATAAGAAGAAGAAAATTATAGAAATATGACTTTAGAAGGACGACGAACAGTGCAAAAAGCCCTTTTTTATGATGAAGATGAATTTATATTTCTACAACAACACTAGCGAGGCTAGTTAAACTTTATGGCAGTAGCTGTTAGAAAAAATCGAAAAGTTTCAACGAAATCTTAGACGTATAGGAAGGAGAGTACGGATATCCTACATATAAAACAATAATTATTTTTTTAACAGTAGAACTACAATAGTGAGGCAAATAAAATTTTAACAAGCTGCATATTTTAATAATTGGTATAGGAAAGGGTGGTATGAATATGTCCCAGACAAAAAAATTATTATTTTATTAATTAACATAATTTTTCTTATTCCGCTACTGCCGAATTTCCTGCCCTTGAATAACTTCGGGTACGGATTATGAAAAAATTGATTAATGCGTGATTTATGCTTGACTTAGGTGTAACAAATCACCACATTTGCACATTTCTAATGAAAACAGATAAAACGAAGACAACAACAAAAGAAGTGCAAAAATCGCGAAGCTTTTTTTATTGCTGAACTCAAGGCTTGAGGCTATTACTAATTCGTACATAACTTCTGAGGAGTAACGTTGGGCAGTATAAGATTTTCTAAAACAACGCTCATTTTTTCAACCTTAAAATAAAATTAAAATCTCTGCTTAATTGAATTAATAATAAATAAATGAAAAATATTTTTCATTACAAATTTAGGCAGAGCATTTCAATAAAGGCCAGAACTTGATGGTTATATGGTTAGATTTTTTACTTTTTTTTAAATTTCTCGAAGTAAATATGATTTAATTACCCAAACTGTTTAGCTATTTTCTGCATTTTTTCAGTTTTCTCTTTCTATAAGGGTACATGCAAAGGGTGGTACAAACTGTGCAGACGATGCAAATTATTGCAAAAATGCACTATTTTTTTAACACAACAACAAAATGTATTCATTTGCAATTAGCTTCACTTCACTTCATTTTTTCTATAAAAAGCTTGAGCAAAATTGGCCGTGTATATTTTCTCAGAAGCAAATAAGTAATAACTGCTGTTTCGACAGCCATAAATTCTTTGTAAAAGAAAACTAAAATTACAAGAAAATTTCTTTTAGTAACAATAGAACTACAAAAAATAGATTCTTTTGAAAAAAAATAACTATTCAAGAAATTCAGTTAGAAGTTGTCAGATTTTTCAGACGGTTACTCTGACAACACTGGCTGAAATAAATATGTATTTCGAATTACAAAAGGACGTTCACGATCTGCCATAATATGCACAGCAAGGTTCACAGATTCAATCATAAGTACCCTTAATGTTTAATTTCAACGCGTCACTACAAAAACACCATTAACTATTTTACTTTTACTTTACTTTACTTTTTTTTAATCAATATATATAAAAGAGTAACGTGACTTACTGAATGGTTCATCATCGCACAGCCCAAACGCAAAGAGCTAGACACATGAAATTAGGACAATCGGTTCGTCTTTCAATGTATACACTAAGAAGGGATTTTTGGAAATTCGTACTTAAAGGGGGTAAAAACGGGTAAAATCGGTAATCTTATATCTGCTAAACTAAAAACGGTACAAATAGAATTGAATAAGAATTGTAATTTGCACAAAAAATAAGCTGACAGTTGTCTGGCCTTTTTTTAATTTTCAACCCCTAAGGGGAAAAAACGGGTAAGAACTGTAATTTGGTACTTTTATGGTAACCTATGTAATTTCCAAACACATATAGCTAGAAAAAAAATTTAAAAAGTTTTAAGTAATCCGCAAAAAAATATTAATATGAATTCGGCACTTTTTTCACATGTATAAGGGGTAATAATTGTCCCTTTTTTTGGTACTTTTTTTTAAAGAAACTTTTCTAATATTATTCAATGGGACAAAATTTGATCATTATTATTGCCTAATAGAATATGGACAAATATTTAAGTGAAATATTTGGAAACTTTTTCAGGAACAAAAAAGAGGAAAATTCCGTAAAATGTATGTAATTCCCAATATGACGGCCAATTTTCACAAAACTTATAATTGGGATTTCGCCAGACATAAAAAATTATGTAATTTAGTAAAAATTTAAACCCATTCATAACAGGGTAGAAAGGGGAAAAATCGGGAAAAGGGTTTATTACTTTTTAGAACATAATTACTTTTTTGAAAAAAAGAGTAGATTATCTGACTTTCAATCATGTCAATTAAAATATTTTGTTACATAGATATTTGAACATTTTAAACTTGGAATTTGGAACTTAAACCAAAAAAGGTACTTTTTTAATTTTTATGGTACTTTTTATATTTTCTACGTTTACAAAGCTCAAATTGTGGACTAAAGGATTATTGATTCAAATTGAGAATTAAAATGATATTGGATAAACAAAAAACCGTTTTCGCATTTTTATTGTACTCTTTGTATTATTACGTTTGTAAACATAGATTCTTTTTGATCCCAGGTAACTGATAATCTAATGGACGACCAAACTTACTTTTTCTAATTCTAATTCTAATAATGCCTAAATCAATCATTAGCAACCATAATTTTATGAATATATTTACGAAAAAATTTTTGATGAATTCTTAATTTATAAAAACTTTATGACAAATTTTGGTACAATAGTTTTTGTATTTAGAAATTAAAAGTTCTGTAATTAGAGATAATTTTTGTATATATTTTGAACTTAACAATACTTTCTAAAAGCTTTCTCCAGAAAAGTGTCTCATTAATGGTGTTGAAAGCGGTGTAAATACTTGTGTACTCTTGAATTTTAATACAATTTATATGTATTCGCTCTTTTTTTGAATTATTGTATATCATTTAAATATTTGAATTTATATAATTTATAATCAATATTCCCACTTCTGCATGTAATATTATTTATATATGTAACGAGTTATAAATAACGAGTCTTTTGGTCGACAGCGCCAAGTTTATGAAGTTTATTCGTTGGTTTTTATTGACTTTCAAACGTTCAACGAGGCCAGACGTTTCAACCAAAGGACTCAAAAAAGGATCTCTCCATTTTTCGACACATATAAGTATTCAATAAAAGAATGTAAGTTGGTTGAAGCAAATCCCTTGTTGTTCATATTTAATAAATAGAAGATCAGGTATCCACTCCTGTTGTCTTATAATCGACCCCCTTTCCCTGCAACAAATTGCTCTTCAGTCAATTTGTTGATTGTACGTTTGTAATCCCTACAAACTATTTTTTATAAAATTACAATCCTTTTACTTTGATCCCTTTATAAAGATATACATATTTTAAAATTGTATAACAGATTTCACAATTTTAAACAAATGGTGACTTCTTTCATTTATATTCAATACTTACTTTAACGCATTGTTTCATAAAGAGAACTTTTATCACACTAAAAATATGACAGTTTTATTGCCGGCACAACTTTAAAACAAAACATTATTTCCGGTATTTTTGTGTTACTGTTGTTGTTGTTTTTGTGTACTGACGCACTTAAATACACATAAAAACGGAAATGGATTGAAAGTTTTTGCAAACTTTTTGTCCAAACAGACGGCTAAAAAGGAAACAAGTGTATTATCATAACAACCGGAAATTAAACAAGAATTAGTTTCCACCAAAACTGTAAACATACAGACATACAAATACACAATTAAGATATGTTTACTAATGTATATAATGTAAACAATAGTTTCGATTTGATTTAAGTGTATAAGTAGAAAGAAACGTACCTTTTTTTGCTTCAATAACAAATTTTATGGAACATTAAACATCAGGGGTGAGTTTTTTGACTTGAAGATTTGCCATTACAAATCTTTGAATGTTGTTTTTGAGTTGTGGAATATTTTGTGTTGCTTGCTAGTGTGAACGGGCCGATAATAGTTACAAAATATTCTTTTTATGCGTTTTTAACAGCATATTCAAAGTCAATGAAATTAAATACCAAAAATTAATAAAATCGGTTTGAAGAAAACCCTAAACTATTTTTTTTATAGTTAATCATGTCAGTTTACCCACTGCTAGTTTTATTTTATTTCAACATAAGCTTGCCTCTATTGAAGACACTTATTCAAAATGTTTTTTTAACGCAAATTTTTCTTACAATACAATAGATAATTACAAGAAAAAAATTGTTTCAAATAATTTTTTCTTTTCAATACAATGTACATTGTACAATTAATTGAATTTCTATATTTAAAAAAAAATTAAATTTTTCTCTTTAGAAATTTATTTACTAGAATTTTTTGTCCCACAAAGCATTTATGGTTATTACGAGTACCTGGATTAAAATTTATAATAATGGTTGCAATTATTTAATGATGGGTGCACGTAGTCATTTGTTATCAGATAACCTGTGATCGGGCATAGAGTCCAAGTGAATAATGAATAGAGATGACATGTCGTATTTTATGTGTGTGTATGTCGTCTGATGTATGTACTTAGTTACGGAAGTTAGTGCATGTAAATATTAGGGAGGTAAGATGTTCTTAGATTGCCTATAAAAATCACAATAGTTTTTCTCAAAAAAAAGTATTCAAAATATTTAAAAATACCATTAAACAATATGTGTTGTTTACTATTAATTATTTGAAAATGTTGTATTTGTTTAAATATTAAAAAAACTTTAAATTGTAAAATATTTTTTGTAAACCCTTCCACCCTAAAAGGATGTTGTACATAGCTATTACCTATCTATACAAACCTACACATACAAATATATTGTACAACAATGAAATGAACATCGAATATGTCAAATAGTTCAAAGCTAAATTACACTGAGAAAATTACATTAAACAAATTTCTAAGGCAATTTTTATTAATTCAAACTTTAATTAGAACTTAAAATTATTATACAAGACAGAATTTTTAAATATGATTTTCAGAATGGTGCAATTTTTGATTATTTTTTTCAATTTGACCGCACGGCATTAAAGGTGCCTTAAATATTAGCTTCCATTGCTCTACGAGTTGCTAGTTGTGTTAGTTTGCATTAACCAACGACTTAACCTGGTTTTGTAAAAAGTAATTCAGGCGTTAAGTCGCACAAACAATAAAGCCAGTGAACAAGACCACTTCTCGAAATATAGTTGCTACCGAATTGATTTTGCAATAAATCGATTGTTAAGCAATCATGTTGCATTGACTTGTTGGAACCAAAAATCGTTAATTTTTGGAAAAAAAATTCAATATGCATTGCTCAATAGCGCTCGCAATTCAATTAAGGGCTAATCCTTGCTCTTTTGGGAAAAAAGAGCGAACAGCGTATAAACGGGACCAATTTTGCCATTAACTAGAAATAAGCTTCATCATTAAGCACGTAGAATAAACAAAGTGTTGTGATCTTTGCAAACAGGGGCCAAATTGCGGCATTCAATTTCGATCAAATTTGCAATCGCATACGAATTCTATCATTTTCGATCGATATCGAATACCGTAATTCGGCCCCAGAGTTTTTTTGTTCAATGCAAATTTTAACACGCGTTGTTCTGACGTTAAACGATTTATGATGACTTGCCAAACCTTACTGAACGAAAATGTCGATACATATTGACCATCTCCCGGCTGTCAAATCATAGTTATCGATATCGATTGTTCTCATTCAGCTAAAGAAACACCCTATATAATGCATAGAATAATCTTTACTACAACTGTATAAAAAGTCGCTTTCATCATTTTTAGATTTCTGTTATGTTAAGTTAAATAGTTAATCCAATCAGATATTATTATACCGTAGATCAATTAAAAATACTTTCCACTCTTCAAATATCGAATTGAATGGTTCATTGCAAGTAGTAATAAAAATGATAAAAGTAATGGCATTAAATTGAGTTTGTAGGATTTAGTTTTGGTCAAATAGATAATACAGAAATTAATTTTTAAAATAAATATTTTATAAAAACATACACAATTGAGGATAAAACTAAAAAACTCAAACAATCGTTGCCAAATTTAACTTTACATGAACAAATGGACATCATTCAGACATCTTATAAAGTGACTAAATGACCCGCCAAACGTTGTTTTGCGATATAAATTATTTTTAGGATATATTTTTTTTAATTCAATAAAAATAACTAACTTACTCTGAGTACATTAGAGAAAACGTAAATCATATATCTGTGGCTTGGAGCTAAAAGGGTCAATGTCACTTTTTTGCTCTTTTGAGTTAATCATTGCATTAGATTTATTTTCTTGCTCTATTTCATTATGGTAAAACAGCTAAAGTCATACTTACCCCAGAACAGCTTCATAAATAAAATGCTGGCCAATGTCACTATGAAAGCACCTATGAAAGTTAAAGTTCAATTCCAATTTTCTCAAAAGTAAATATTTTGACATTGGCCCTTTTAGCTCCAAGCCACAGATATATTCAACGGTACGCAGGTCTATATACCAGAGTCTTAGCTATCTAATGTGAAAATTTCAAGAAGATCGTTCCAGCAGTCTGGCCTACCTGAGGGGGCGTGACAAAAGACGTCGCGTTAAGGGTATGAAAAATAAATGTTGACCGATTCTCAGACCAACCCTAGACCTATAAACATGAAATTTCATGAAAATCTTTTATTTTTGGAAGTTAGAAACAGCAATACAAATCTATATTGCTGATTTTTACCTACAAAGGATGCCCCGGTGGACTAGTCAGTAGTGTGCTGGTCTGCTAGTTTGGGGGTTGCGGGTTCGATTTCCGCCAGAGACTCTGGACTGGGCTGGTCTGCTTCTCTTTCTTTTCTATTCTAACTATTCTATTCATATGGAGCGTGCAACATGCCAATTATGAATAAGTGTATACCTGTCGTGGGTTTGGGCTTTTAGTGCCTCTCCTTTTCAACCTAACCTTAAAAACGACCTATAAAATGTTTAAGCAAAGTAAAAATCAATATATTTATATAACTAAAGAACTTACGTTATTATATCTTTTAGGTTAGGCAAAAAACTGTATTTCGAGTTTTTGCTTGGGTTTAAAAAACTTCTTCCTCTTTCCTTTCCTTTTAAATTTTCTAAAATCGGCAATTTTTAATATATTGTCAATAAATGCAATAAAAGATTTTAACAAAATTATCTATAAGTTTAACAAAAGTTGCTATAAATATTTGATTGATAAAATACTCCTTTATTTTCTCCAGGTACTCTTTAGAATGTTATATTCTGTTAGAATAATAAAAGGGTATTGTAGCTATTGTTTCCTTTTTTTGTACAACATACATATGCGCATATTATTTACATTTATCGTTTTTTTTTTTCGTATTGAAAATTCTTTTAAAAAATATTATAAATTCATATTCATGGTGATTATATTGAATTTCTGTTGCTTGAATTATTATTACCCCAATACATATTCGTATGCATATGCACATATGTACATATGTATGTATTTGAGGGCCTATGAGGGTTGCCATTTTTTATTTTTTTATCTAGAATAGATCAGTCCTTAAATCCATTAAAAAATCTAGTTTGATTTAGCTGCCTTAAGTTTTCAGCCCTTCCGTTCTTCTTATTAAGTTGTGCATTCTACTCCCAGTGCTTGTGTTTTGTTAGTGGGTATTTGTTGTCCTAGAATACGACGTCTCAGGTCCCTATATGTCGTACAGTAATAAAAGAGTGGTTAGGTAGGATCCTTTTCTTCCTCATCCTTTGAACTTCTGCAGAGTTTAATTTAAGGAACAATTTGCCTTTTCACATGTGCCCCAAGAGGCCAAAGTCGGACTGCCCGTTTTGATGTTCTTTAGATGGATTTTGGACAGATTTTAGTCACAAATTATGTGTGCCATAGATACATATTGGGCCAGATAATATTAAAGTTTGTGTGAAATCATTTGTTTACCTTTCAAAAGAGAAACGACGTATAAGTTAAACGGAAGCTATAATAATTCTGGCTTCCACTAGTGCGTCGGCTTTACCATTATCTTTTTATATTATTCCGTATTATTCTTATTTAAAAAAAAATTAATTAAGTGCATCATAGAGATTTACCATTTTACTTCTAGTCTAATTTTTGAAGAACTATGGAAATTAAACAATTTGGCGATTAACAAAGCCAATGAGATCAAATTGTTCTTTATCGTTTAAAATGATTTTTTTCGCAAAATTCACTTAGTGATGTTTAATAAACCACGAACTCTTTTCGATTAATAAGATTATTTGGCTTTGACTTTTTGTCAATTAAATAGTATTTATAATTGTATCTGCCGTATTTGTCTTTGGGCGTTCATTAACACTCTCAGTGCTTTGATATTGGCATTTATACATTTTAATTTTACTTTTAGCATAATATTGTTATATAGTGATCAAAAATTTTTTATTTACTCTTTTAATAGACAACATTGTTGATTTAACTGTTGCGCCAAATTTTCATTACTGTAGTGGAAGCATCTATAGATCCTCAGGCAGAAATTATGATACTTGTAAATGCTTTGTACCATAAAGATCTTGTAACTATAAAATATTTACTCTTCCAAAAATGTTATACCGACACAACAATGTAGACGAACAAATAAACAGAAACTTATTTAGGTAATCGCTAATTTGAATATTTAGTTGACATTTTTTTTACTTGTTCGCCTTAACCTTTATCGGTTATTGACCATTAAACAAGAATGTTCTGTAAATATTGCCAAAGGTTCATATTTTATATACATATACGTAACAAACGTTGCAAGAAGTTTGTTAGAGGCAATCGTATTCTTTCACTCATATTTTAGCTCATAATATACCCACATAACTGATTTCCAACAGCAGAATTCTCGAAAGCATATCTGTTAAATCTGTTAATCATTATAAGATTCTAAAGTATACATGGGGCCATCAAAAAGTTGACTTCAACATACACACGGACACTCTCGTGTAAAGGGCGTAAAAAACTTTTGTTTTTACTACTGTATTTGCAAAAATTATTTGACAATACTGTATTCTAAAAAACATATACCTATACGGCTCTATTTTCTTAAAATTTAATTCACAGTACTACTTATACTTTTGGCATTGTCATTTTGATCTTGTGACTTCAAAGCAATGTCTTTATCAACGTCGGGACAGTGTTGAGCTAATTGACTTTTTCTACCTCGGTTGTTCATATTTTAAATTGACAAAATATTATAAGATTGCGTCACATGCAATTCATACACTTACATATATTTGCTGTTGTTTCTGTTAAAATAAGTTTTTAATACTTAAAGTCAAGCCTAAACAACGCATTAAGCATCATGCGCTGAAGTTCTGTATGTGTATTGTTTTGTTACAATAGCAGAACACATGACAAATTTGACCGCTCCTGCTTAGATTTGGCAGAAAAGTATTTAAGTTTGTGTGTGAAATACAAAACATTTATTATTGTTGTTATACATGTACATGCCTAGAGAAAAATAGCAAGAGAAAATAAAAGTAAAATTATTAAAGAAGCAATATAGTTTTAATAAAAGATGGTGTTGATATTAAATTATCTGCGAAAAAGCCAACAATAAATACAATAGAAACTAGATTGACACGGCTTATAAATAAAAGTCAACCAATATGATGAGTTATGGCTCGGTGATCTAGATCAGAATCAATATGTTCATAAATTCGAAGTATCTATTAATAAATGCCTGCGTCGAATCTTTAAACTACATATGTATTTCACCTCAAACTATAACAAAAATTATATAGAACGCAACAGTCATCAATTGAGTATGTAGATGACATTAATAGCAAATCACTTGAAACCAACCGATTGGGAATGGATGTAGTTTGATAACTTAACATCAGCACCGAGTGCGTTAATCTGCCGGTATGCATGCCATTAAGTTGAGTTTCTGACACCTAAACAACGCCCCTTTGTGTCATGTTGTCCATGTTGATCACAGGTGGCAGTTCTCACCTATATTGATCTCTTGGTTAAAGATGGGACTAATCTAACTCTTATTATGTTTTTCGCTGCGAGACTAATGAGGTTGATCAGCGACAAAATCGGATTTGCGGTCACATGGTATTTGCTTTTGTGGAAAGCAACAGCATGCCGAGACGCAAATGGTTGACCGAAGTCTACACTTTCTTTTCCTATTTCTGTTGAGAAAGCAACGACACACAAAGTACGATAAAAGTTTGAGCATGAAAGCACCACCGAATTTGTTTTTCTGCTTGGGAAAAAACACACACAGCCACTATGTGCACTCAAAACAGATCTCACCAATCATTATTCCAGAAAAAATTCAAGGGGATCACTGATTTTAATAGTACCAGATGGATCTCTGGTCAGACACCAGCAAATTCTCGGGCCAGGGTTTTAGCTTCCCCAAGTTATGGATCCAAGCAGACTCTATACCCCGAATTTCAGTTAAGGCCGGATACTACCCAATATGTCCCAAAAAGGATCCCATAGGGAACAAAAACTTTCCCTAAAAATACTTGGAGGTGCTAGGTTCAAGGTGAAATAAATACAAACTGTGAATGTAAGAGAAATCGATTGATATTACTTATTGAGGTGATATATTTCTTATAAGAATATTTAAGAATTAAATCTGTGGCAAAAAAGAATAACTGCTTAAGTCAACATACACTAAAATTGATATAATAACACCATTGCAATTTCGCAATTTAAAACTACATAGGCAAATTTTCAACTATTCTGGAAAACTTAACTGAAAATGTTTGCCTATCATTTTAATCACCATATGCCTATTTTAAAATTTTTTTAAAAAATATATTAAATTAATTTGCACTTCAAACAAAAACACATGTAAAATATTTTAAAGAAATACTGCTAGGAGTATTAATACCTCGATGACTTCTAATTTGTTATCATAGTAGCATTTAACAATAAAAATTTTTTCTTTCTCGTCCAAGCTTTTGCTAACTCTAAACCGTTTCCACCAAAATTTTGTTTTAGAATTGCCAATTTTTAAAGCACAGATGCTAGATGCGGCCTAAAATTATGTCCAATTTAAGTAAATTTATTATGGAGTTCTTAAACAACTACTGCTTTTTGTTGGTATATATTACTCAAGAAACATGTAGTAAGACAATGTCTTAACAAGCACACACATATGTAAAAGGGAGTTTTCAGAACAAAATACGGAATATTTTTAAAGTCGGCATCTCCAATAAATACACACATATTTATATATTTGCCACTAGAAATATGATTAACAACAAAATGCTACATACATTTTCTATTATAATATTTTGTAACGACCAAAACGAATACCACGAATCGTTGGTTAGCATTTGCATTAGTTCACTAAAAAGAGAAACTGTTGAAAGGACAATAAACAAAAAAAGTAAGCGGAGACCATGTAATACCTTTGAATTTTAAATAGTGCATTTTCCATTTGCTCATACCAACTAAACCATAACAGGATATGCAGTGTGTAGCAAAAGTGTATAGTGGACAAAGTGATATAAATTTTAAAATTTTTATTTACTGCATTGTAGAAATTGTCTAGTGCTAAAAAATCTTCACTGTAAATATATTCATAGGTGTATTACCATTTTTATGTTTTATTCTTCTGATGGCTGATTTTCTGATGTTGGTTTTTAATACAAAACGTGCTGCTAAATATGCATAAAATTGCCTTTTGGCCATAAACAGTGTTGAAAAAAAACTACGACTGCATATGTGGTACATGTATAAGCACATACATATTTATATTTTGTACTGGATTCTTGTTATATTTTTACTTGATAACAAAAGCACCGTTAAGAGAATGTGTTAAATCTTTCTATCATTTATATGATACATAAGAAAAGAACTATAAAAAATTTTTTAAATTACTCTTATCTTAATATACAACCTTAACGTAAGATTAAAAATAGACTTGCATATATCATTCCACCATTCACATAAAATACGTTTAACCCTTTGACCGTACAAAGCATCACATATGATGTACAGACATTACGATTGATACGCTTGCGCATTATATGTTGTACACAATTTGTCTCACGTATTTTAATAAAATTTTGTATGAACTGGGGCCAAATTGAGGTATTTGATCACGATTGAAATTTAACTCGAACGATCGAATTCGCTGTAAATAGTTAAGGTATAGAGATTTTAATAACAATTTACAGATTTCTATCACGTTCGAATGCCGAAATTTTTCTCCTAATAAAATAGAGTGATCTAATGCTGTGGGCGTATAGAAAATGTTTTTAAATAAAATGTTTTTTATAAGAAAAAATCTGCATATTTCAAGGATATTAAACGATAAGACATAATTTTTTAACAAAGAAAATAAAACTAATTCATGTTAAAAAATAATACAACAAATCAAAATAAAAAAAAAAAGATAGTTTCATTATAAACAGCATTTATTATAAAGTTTTAGAAAAGCTTACAAAGTAAAATTTTTATTTCACACTGTGTATAACTTGTTTAGGCTGTGCGGTAGCAGTATTTCTATTCTGTCCTTTGTCTAATTTTTTATAACAGACAAGATATCTTTTACGTACAAGTTTCTTTTAATGATGTTTTGCAAAAAATGTTAAATATTCTGTGCTTCTTCAAAATCATCGAACAACTTTTGCTGAACAGAAGATCTCGATGTATTTTTTTTCGTCATCAGATTTACTATCGAATACATAAAAGTAATTGTCATCACCAACTGAGGAAAAGTCCTATTCATCCGAATTGTCATCATTTAAACCAATTCCAATTTCATAATCTGAATTACCATTTTTGTGTTCTGACCATAAAATCATTATGCATACATACTTCACTAAAGGATTGATACCGACAACTAAAATCTGCAATGTTGTACAGCACAGCCATTACAATTGCAAAAATTGGATTCTCTTTATTTTTCTCTACACATGTATTCATTTAATTTTTGTAAACAATATTCAACAAAATAAATAAATAGTAGCAAATAACAATAAATAACATGAGTCTTATGTGATGCACAGGACGTAGACAATGAAAAAATTTTGCATGTGTACACTGAAAGGGTTAACAATCTATAAACAAAATTTCTAGTTCATGACATACCAAGGTTAATGTGTGTATTAATGTAATTGTTATATGGCAGTTTATTTTATTTCGATATCACATATGATAATTTTGCTTGTTATAATTTTATAAAGATATTCGTATCCTTTGTTAATTGGTAAATGAACAATTTTTAGTTTTACTCAAATTACACACCTTAACGAAAAATCCAGAAACACACATGATGTTTATAATTAAAAACATATTTATTCTTGTGCAACATTTTGCCAACTACGCCAATTTTCATCTAATTAATACCGTTGTTGCATTAAAATCAAAATAATGAGAATTTTTTTCTATTCTATATAATATTTTTTGTTTTGTGGTGTACATTAAACAAATGCTCAAAAAGTTTTCAACGAAGTTAATTAATTAGAGTACACACCAAAATTTATATCCGTTAAAACTGACGATTCGACAACTACTTTTTCTTTGACATTTTTTATAAATTAAATAAATTGTTTCTTTACAAAATCGATCTTATTGGACTTTGTAATTCCTTATATTTTAAAACTACGCGCAAAGAAAAAATATGGTTGTGGTAACCATAATCGAAGAGCAACATACTATGATTGAATTGTATGATTATGGTTAAACATATAAAGGTTACCAGTTATCATTATTATGTTTAATTAAAGTATCATTCAGTAATCATATATATGACTACAACTGAAATCGACAATCTTTGCTTTTTTACGGCAAATTATTGCCTTTTGGTGTAACATACACATATTGATTGTACTTACCAATTCAATTGAGACTTAGACTGAGGGAGTTAGGATTGTTGGGGAATTTCAGGCAGGGTCATTAACGGATCTTGGGTGAAATTAGTGGAGGGGGTTATTGCCTGGGTTTGCCCGGCTCCACAGACTATGTGGGTGCTAGGGTCGATTTTGGGAGTCTACCAAGAGTGGTCATGCCGGTTAGAGGGGACTGGGTGGGCAAGAACAGACTGTTTGGTGGCGTTGCTGTCTTTACTGATGTCTCGAAGATGGGGGGCACTGGTGCGGGGATCTATATTGTGGATCTGGATATCAGGAAATCATATAGACTCCCTGACGACTGTAGTGTGTTTCAGGCGGAGGTTCTAGGGATCATGAAGGCCGTGGAACTGGTTGGGGGTAACATCGACGCGGGCTCGGAGGTCACTATATATGTGGATAGGCAGGCGGCTCTTAGTGCCATGAGGGGCTATCATGTGAACTCCGGGCTGGTCGATGACTGTAGGAGAGCTCTACGGGAGATCTTAATGGAGTACAGGTTGAGACTAAGCTGGGTGCCAGGTCAATCAAACATTGGCGGGAATGAGATAGCTGATGAGTTGGCGAGACTGGGCTCGATAATAGTGGATCCTGATAGGGTGGAGGCGGTTAGCCCTCCATTAGGTTTCTATTTCGGTAGGATAAGGGAATAGGTTCTAGGCGAGACTAATCGGGACTGGAGTAACCGAACGGATTGCAGAGTATCACGGATGCTGTGGCCAATACTCAGCAAATCTGATTCGGATTTGCTTCTGGTCAGGGATAGGGTCTGCGTAAGGACCATGATAGGGATTATTAAGGGTCACTGCATGTTGGGCAGGGTGGCGGTAAGAATGGGGCGGAGCCTCTCGGATATGTGTAGACTGTGTGAGGATCCGGAGGAGTTGGAGTCAGTTGAGCATATTCTGTGCCAATGTCCCAGACTGCAAATTGGCAGATTGAGATGGCTAGGTAGTAGATTTCTCGGCGAATTGGGTGATGTCTCGAGCTGTGGACTCGAGAATCTGATAGGATTCGTAATGGGAATGACCTGGCTTCGTGACTTGAGACCGGGAATGGATCGTTTGTAGGGTTTTGGCTCTTTTTTTTCGGCTTTAGTTTGTTGTCATCAACTTTATTACAAAATATCTTATCTTAATGCTCTAGAGGTAATCAACTTTTATATTAATTTTTCACAAAATATAGCGTTACTCTTGCTTTCGCATGATTCAGCTGAATATTTTAAATCTATATAAATGGCTGAAGAAGAATTTGCTTAGAATTGGTTGGAGTATCGCAGTAGCTGCACGATATTCAGATTTTTTTAAAGAAGATTTTTACTGCCAAAACGAACTTTTAAGTTAGAACAGAATTATGTCAGCAACTTTAAGTCAAAGTACTAGCTATAATTTCAAATTCACACTTTCTTTTCATTATTTAATTTTCTTTTGTTAATATATTTCGGTGAGCCGAAACTACAAAAACCAATTTAGCTTGTTAATAAAATATAAGAAAATACGTAACATTGTTGAGTCGCATAAAATTAGAGCTTAAGAAAAAACGCTCTAAAACTAAACCTCGTAAAATTTTAATTATGATTGATTAGTAACAAATAAACCTAAATAACATCGGCAAGTGTTCTGTTTTAATCCACTTAACGCTACCGCTGAAGTGATACACCTAAACAAAAACGTCTACGTCATATAATAAACAGTAAAGCTAACTTATGTTATTAAATAAAAATCCACTTATTAGAAACCAAACTGGTTCATACAAATTGCATAGACATGACAATTTTTGACAGCTAAACAAAGCTTGCCACTCTTGTTTAGGTTTACTTGTCTTTACCTAATGTTTTCGCTCTGTGTAAGAATTTGTATGTCAAACTCCATCTGAAGAAACAGAGGGACAAAAATCCTCTCACTGTTGTAGTCACCTTAGAAAGTACCAGCTGTTTCTTGTTGCCACTGAACACCAGTTTGAATTTTGTTTTAAACAGGCAATCAGAGGCATTTAAATTAAGTCAAGTACTCCAAGATATTAATATATTGCCATTATGCAAGATTACACATTTAAGACGAAATTTTATTAATTTTTTTTTATCTACAAAAAAGTAAAAGCGCTGTATTCCGAATCTGATTATATCGTTCACCATCATATACATATGTAGGTATAGTGACCTCATCATAGCTGAGCCTAGATTTTATGCTAAATGCTATACGTCATTTTGCCTTATTATTTTCGACGCCATTTTTTATTTTGTATTTTTATATAGTTAACTGTATTTTCCTGTTTCTTCGCCATTTTGTTTCACGAGCCATCTTTTATTTTACACTTTTCAATAGCCTTTTTATAATGTCCGATTCATTTGATAATTTCGGCAAGGAGGCAAGACTGTCCCTTAAACAATCTTTAAATATTTAAATAGGTTGTGGTATAACATTGATATTTCGGAGCTGCAAGCTTGGAAAAATCAGTTTATCATTTAAATCTAAACACTTTTTATGCAACCGATTATTGCAATATGATTAGTTGTAATTCAAAATAAATTTTTAAATCTATGTTTCACACAATTAAACCCATAACCATACACAACTCATCAGCACTGTTTGGGTATTAGTTTCAAAATTTCGCGATTTTATTTTATTTTTGTAATTTTTCAGTCATTTTCTTGTTTAACAAAACATCAAAAAAATATGAAAAGTTGCACAAATATGTTTTAACAACAAAAGAGTGAAAATAAAACAACAAAATATAACTGAATGTACCTAACAACATTAAAATGTTTAACAATAACAAAAAAACGTATGTGTATTTAATACTCGTTATAATACAAATTTTTAATAATTTATTTTTCATCAGTTACTTTTCTGACACAACTTAATGCTGTATGTTTATCATCATCATCATCCACATCATCCTCGTCAGCTTCATCAGCAGTAAAAGAAAATATTTCAAATACACCACGACAAGCAGTGTATGAAAACAACGAGGCCTAATTAAGAATTTTCCTCATTGTTTAAGAAAAACTACAAAATTTAAGTCGTTTTGAATCAGTACAAACTTTGCAACACTTACAATAGTAGGTGGTAATAAAAAAATTATGTCGAAGAACTTAAAGTCAATCCTAAGAATTAATTTTCCCTACAAAAGAGTTTACTTTTTTTGTACAATGTAATTATGTATCTCTGTTCGTTGACTTATTAATTATCCCTCAGCTACATGCATATGTTTGTAGCTACATGTACGTATGTGTGTATGTATACGTAGCTAGATGTATTTTGTATTCACATGTAAATAAGTTCGTAGTCGTATTAAGTTTTGTTATCTTTGCAACATTGTTAATGTTACATCCCATTTTTACATAGCAGCAACTAAAATAGCAAAAAATAAAAGAGAAAACTAAAAATGTACATCTTTGTATACAGTTGCTACAATGTTACAACAAAATTTCGCTAATGAGCTGCTACCATTATGATGGACGTTTCTATTCTGTTCTGCTACATTTATCCTGTTTAATTCTGGCTTGATATTTTTTTAGACATTTAGATTTTTGCATTATTTTTTATTAAAGGAAAAAACTGAAAAAACATGCATGAATTATTGAATAAAATTGCGTATACAAAGATGCCAGATTTTTTTTTTTAATTTTAATAAATAGTGCCAACTTTGTCGAGAACTCAATCGAACGTGAAAGTTTTTGTTCACATTTTCTTTTAATAAGTATGCTTTTCGTCATCGTATAACTAAAAAATGTATACAATAAAAATATATTTTTTTTAAAGCATTGGCCATTTGTGCTTCAACCTTTTCTCATATTTCTGGTAGCATATGGATTTCGCGCCAAAAAAAACTGCTTATCTTCTAGTGCCAAAAACGAATTAAGCCAATTTCAAATATTCTGTTCTGAAGTAAAGAATATCCCAGATAAAGCGTTTGGCATCGATGGAAACAAGAAGTATTATTAGGGACTTATTTTTAAGTCTATTAGAGTGCCTCTGTGGACTAGTCAGTAAAGGACAAGTCAGTTGTTTGGGGGTTGCTGGTTCGATTCCCACCGGAGACTCTGAAATTATCTGCTTCCCTTTCTCTTCTATCCTAAATATTTCTATTCTTATTCTATTCTTCTCTCTATTAAGGCGTCACAATGGACCGTAATGGTCTCCGAGTGAAGGTGTGAGGGTAACTTTGCACCAGCGTCACTACCTACCTACCAACCTAACTATTTCTAAGTAGTTTCTAATACGCACTGCAACATGGATACTAGGTTTCATGTCTGACCGCTTCAAGCGAATCTGATATGCTCTGCACGCTTCTGGTCCTACGAAATACAGAGCATTACCTTAACATGATGTTAGGTTTAGATTCAGCTGGTTGGGTGGCTGTAATGAATACATTTTTAACACAAATAATGGTTCGGTGCAAATATTATTTGATCGTTTAAGCAGCATTTTGGATATGCAAAGATCTTAACATCTCTTGGCTTCACTTTGTATGGTACCCAATTTACCCGCTTTTGGATGAATCCTGCATCACAGAAATGATTCAAAATTGCTTCTTGAGAAGCTTCCAATGAATTTATACGAATTTGTTAAGTTTGGGCGATTTTTGTCTTTCATGTTAAAATCACGCTTATGAACCTCAAAAGGCATCTCTTTAACTTTGAAACCGATGAAACACATTTACCGAATGCTCCGGTAAGCAATCGGTGTTCTTCATCAGGTCCATTTTTTTTAAATTAAAGAAGTAAATCAAAACTTCCCCTATATGACGATCTGTTGGCACAAAAATTTGAAGCCATCAGGTTATGCTACCTTTTAATATCATTTTCAATTTGAATAATGTTTTAGTTCTTAACGCTTCGAATATTCTCTTCAAATGGTTGATCATTTCTAATTTATCTGCATGGACCTGAGACTTTTTACATATTTCCAGCCAAAATAATTGAATGGGGTCAACCCACATTATGGAGGTGGCCAGTAAGCAGTACTCATGATCTGTAACTTTAGTAAAAACTTCTCGCAAAGAAAAGTCATGAAACAAAATATTCCACCGTTTCTCGAAGTGTGAGAAAAAAAGTATATCTGTACCTAATGCTTAGAAATCTCAAAAATGTTTACGACATTATGTTAGAACTGTTAACAATGAGAAAAATATTAATAAAAACAAGAGAAAAAGAGAAAGAAAAACAACAAAAATAGTGCTCCAAAAAAATATTTATTACAGAAACCAATAATATACTCTAAAAATGTATAGTGAAGCCTTAATAGCAGCAACAAAACTAAGAAATGGTTTGCGGATTAACCGTAGAAACTTACGTGATTCAACAATCGCATTTGAATTTCCAGAGGTAAGATTTTGGCAGTTAAATCGGCTAAGCAGAACATCGTCCATTGTTCTGCCTAATGAACTATCTTCTTTTATGAGTTAAGCTGTTATAAATACATTCATCATCCGCAAACTTATGTATAAATGAATTAAATTTTCCGCCGGTTCTTACCTTCTATTATTGTTTATTATACCGTAGTCTTTTTAATTGTGAGTTATTTTGACGGTTAAAATTGAGAAATTCTCGCCTAAAATCTTGACAGAAACATTTTTTTCTGACTTTCGAGTATTTTTCTTACGTGACAGGTATTTATTACATGAATAGCTACAGAGGCAGTACAGTAAGAAAAACAGCTGTTTGTTTCATTTTATTGTATTTCTTTTCTACTTTACACGTTTCAAGTAAAAAGTTTCTCGTAGCAAGAGTTACAGAACGTTGGTACAGGTAATTTTCTTTAATTTATTCGTTTACCAAATTAATTATTAATAATTTATTTTTAAAAATTTATTATTAAATTTTTACCTGGTGGCATTAAAAAGCCAATACCAGGCATAAATATGAATATGGCAAGAGCGTACTCAACACTAAACATGTAATGCGTGATACTGATAACAATAATTAAGTTGTAGAAAAAGACTACCATATTTCCCATTATAAAAAAACATACGACAACAGAAGGAATAAATAAAATCATAGAAGGATAAACAACTAAGAGATTAACAAAAAGTCACAAACAACTCTAAAATATTTTGAAACTTTTTTTAAGCTCTTTTAAGCAAATAATTAAAGCGGAAAATTTTTGAACTAATTGGTATCTATGATAGCTAACATATTGTTTATCCTGACATACACACATTGCTCCTTAATCTGGGGTTTTGCTTATATAACCAACAAAAACAATGACGAAAAAATAATTTTTCTCGTTATCAAAATGATTAAAACAATGATGATTTTAAAAGTATTGTGTTATTGAAGAGCATGTAATTATATGAATATTTTAGTCAGTACATAGAATTCATGAACAGCAAATGAAACGAAACCGAAATTTCATAAGTAAATCATGTTTCTTTACAGGCATTGTTTCAGGTATTTTGCATTAGTTTTGAAGCATATTGGCAAGTTATTTCGTATTTGGAATGAATTATTTTGCGTAATTAATATGAAAGGCCTGAATATAAAAAAATTATAACTAATTGCCTTCACCTAATCTTTAGGTCCACTGTAAATTCTGACAAAAAAAAATTATATCAGATGAGCAGATGAGCTATATTATTCCCTTAACTACAAATAAAAATATATGGTGCCACGCCCACTTAATACTAATATTATGCCGTTTTTTAAATGAAGTGTTACTAAAATGGATTGTATATAAACTGGTGATAATTTTAGTTGCCACATTAGGTACCAAATTAAAGGTCTTTTGAAAATCGTTGGCACATTTGATGACAAAAATACTATAAATTAAAATAACATTGATTTGATAATATTTAGAGCTATTAAACAATAGAAATCTCTCACAATTTTAAAAAGGCTTGTTTTCACCATTGAACAGGTCTTTTAAATATATTTTATTTAATAATAAATTTACCAGAAAGAAGTATTATATTCTGCGCAAAAATGAGCACTGAAAGACGGATAAATTTTTTCCAAAAAAAAATACTGGAATAAGACACTTTTAAATTCGATAAATAATTTTGCAGGTTGAACCTAATTGAACTAAAAAAATTTAATAAATATACGACAAAAACTTTTCTGTAGGTGAGATGCCAAGCCTACTTTAAATAAATTATATCCATCCAAAAAAATATTTACACTCCAACCATTGGTCAAATAATATTTAACATCAGATGAGTGCTTCTAAAGATTACCCCTACATAAAAAAACTTCTTTGTCAAGTCTTCTAATTTAAAAAAATTTAGCTTTTCCTGAAGATTTGCTAAATATTGTCCAATGAATTTCTAAAGTCTGGTGAATACATACAAACAAACTTTACCACTTTATATTACATACTAGAAAAGCCCGGCGCGCGTTGCTACTCCCTTTAGTAAATAAAAATGCATTCTGAATTTAAATTGAATATCAAGTGCAAAAAACTAAAAATTATAACTTTTTTTAAATGGGCGTTGCCCTGCCCACTTTTCCAATCACGAAACTGTATAGTCATGACAGCTCAATATGTGTGCAAAGTATCAGAAAAATCGGTGAAGTTCAAGTAGCTGAAAATGATAATTTCACTAATTTGGCACTGCCCAATTTTCTAATCACGAAATTGTAAAGACATGACAACTCAATATGTGTGCAAGGTTTTACAAAAATCGGTACAGAGCAAGTACTGCAAAATAATATCTTTTTTTATGGGCGTGGCCCTGCCCACTTTTCTAATCACGAAATTTTATAACCATGAGAGCTCGCCATGTGTACGCAAAGTTTTAGAAAAATCGCTGAAGTTCAAGTAGTTGAAAATGATAACTTTTTTTTACGGGCGTGGCACTGCCCACTTTTCTAATCAAAAAATTTTAAAGTCATGACAGCTCAATATGTGTGCAAAGTTTCAGAAAAATCAGTCCAGTGCAAGTACCTCAAATTAAAACTTTTTTTTGGGCGTAGCACTGCCCACTTTTCTAATCACGAAATTGTAAAGTCATGACAGCTCAGTACGTGTGCAAAGTTTCAGAAAAATCGGTCCAGTGCAAGTACCTCAACATTATAACTTTTTTTATGGGCGTGGCCCCGCCTACTTTTTTACACCCATAAACACTCCCTGGTATGTGTACAACAACTTACCAAAGTTTGAGCCCGATCGGTTTTACAGTTTCGGAGTCTATAGCTAACACACACACAGAGTTTCACTTTTATATATATAGAAGAAGATAGAAGATAGATAAGTATAGATAAATTTTACACTTAAATGTGCTCATCGTAATAATAAATAAAACATATTATATCCGTTGGTAGATTTGTTTTTATTTAGTCCGTAGGGAAAACATAGCCAAAGTATTGTTGTAAATGAGTAGTATTAGTTTTGAAAATAATAAAACATATGTATGTATGCGTAAACATGATTATTCATAGAATATTTATTAGATATTAAAACATATATATGTATGTATGTATGTAATTCTGTATGTATTTAACAATATGTATACACATAATACGTATGCTTAGCAAAGTTTCAATGAAATAAGCGGAAATTAGCTTGTATTACTTTATATATTTTGTTGTATTATTAATTAGTTATACGTACATATATGTTATATATGGATTCTAAAAATTCCTGCAAACAGCTGCGCGCATAAAAAAGTAATTAAGGTGTCTCAAAATTATAATATTATAGCCTCATATGACCATTGAATAATCCCATTTAATCAGAATATGACATAACAAAAATTTAATTTAATTCCATATAATCATAATTTGACAACACGCAACCGCAAAATAGCTTATGGTATTTTCTCACATATCCAAAATATATCCATCTTGATCATTAAATATTTACCTTATATCATAATATAATTACATACAATTATATATATATTTTTTTCCTATACGCTCTATTGATTGTACTTACCGTTTTCATTTCAAATATATATATGAAAAAATTCGCCTAATGACTTGTTCAGAAGACTGTTTATGTCCTAAAAGTATCAGTACCCCAAAAATCTGATTCTGCATTCCTATAGAACTTGACAGTCGTACAGTAGGCGCTGTAGTCAATATATTGATTGCAGATTATCATAATTATGTTTATATTATAATTACTAAAAATAAAATATAAAAAAATTAAATGGTTGTTTGTAATTTAAAACGATTATAAATATAAGATTTTTTTAACAAAGTCATCATACTTTTTTTATCACAATAATTTCCTAAATCTTACTATTTTTAAATGACAACTAGATGAAAGTTTCCATGGAAACTAAACATTAGATATTATAATTTAATTAAACCCTTGATTTTCGTGGCAACTATATTTTGTTACAGAGAAAATAATGTGACCGTCGGATAATGTCGTAACCATAGGTTTTTTCTGAGAGTATATGGATTCCAGTCTTACCAGGGAATCGAGATCCTTGATTTCCCCCAGGCTATTAATGAAGGCGTCATCCCTGTAATTACTATAAAATATAAAAAAGGGACAATTGTTCGGAATTCTTTAGGATCTCGATATTACTAGCTGATCTCAGAAAATGACAAAAACCGTTTCAGCATTCGATATCGAACCGTCATTTAAAATTGATGTTGCACTTATTGAAAAAACAGATTTGCCACCCCAGTCGCTTTTCTACAGTATATGGACTTCAAAAGTTCCTTCTCAGAGTTACGTTATCAGAATCTCTGCAAACATGCACCACTCTCTTACTGTTTTTAATTTTTCAATATTTATTTTTATTTGTTAATAAATATGTATGGTAATTCATAAAATGAGAATGGTTGGGCCGATTTCTGTAAAATTTTTCATCAGTTGTTCGTATTTTCGAGGATAAGGTTTTCGGAAAATCCTTTCGGAAAAGTCAAAAAATTAGAAAATTCGAAAATCACATTAAAAATTTAAATATTTGCGTTGTATTATTACTCTTAAGTTTGTCTGAAGGCTTAAAATTGGGGCGAGGCGAAGTTCGCCGGGTCCGCTAGTATTTTATAAAAATTTAAAAATGTTTGGTTCAACAAAAGGGAACATAGTTGAATAGAAAATATTATAAATATCACTAAACTATTGCAACTATACTGTTGCTGCTCCATAAAGCTATTTGGTTACTTACAATAAAAACTTGAGTACTTATAAACACAATGTTAAATTAGTAAATACAATTTAAATTAGTAAATACAATTTACTATTATGTTTATCACAATTCAAAATCATATTATTTTTTTGGCCAACCACATTGAAAAATTCTCGAAAAGTAAATGTGTAAAAATAAAGAAATTCAAACAAACATTTGGTTTTCGTAAAATATTAAAAAAATAAAAATAGCTATAACTAAATAGAGAACATAATATGACCGTTTTAATCATATCGGAACTATTGTGAAAAATTTCAAGTAGAGAAGTACAAAAACATAAATAAAAGATATTGTGTACCTTAAGTAGAGATGGTATACATATATAACGACCTAAAAATTATATGAATTTTGGAGAAGTAAAGCGTAGTGAGCTTCTCAGACCACCTTGTAAATAAATATATTGTTTTGAAAACGAAATCCTGCAAAATGTCAAAAAACAGTGGTATAAACGGTTTAGATTTTAATAAAGATTTTAAATCAAATCTACTAGATTTCGCTCAGGTGTAAATGTAGTATAAGGTTCATCGTCACACTTTTTAATAAAATATTTGAAAGTATAAGGAAGACTTGATAGAAAACCTGAATCAGGAAGGAAAACGGTCTAACAGATATTGGTTAGGCAAAAGAAGTAAAACAACTCATTCGAAGATCACCGAACACTTCTATTGAAAAAGCAGTTAGTAAAGTTGAATGCTCTGATTGTCTTCTTTGCAAAGCTAATGATAGATTGAGGTCCTTTAAAGTTCCAGATCGCAATGCAGTAAAAACTTAGAAGCAAAAGAATGAGCTAATAAATTTAGGTCTTATAAATACACTGTTGTGTGATGGATGATAAAATTTATGTATTGGCCACCTTTCTACATCTTCCGGGTCAAGATTTTTATGTGGCTTATGGACAAGGTGATGTTCAAGATTATTGCCTGATGTCAATCACTTGTGACATCAGGGACGATAATCACAGAAATATATATATTACGAAGTGACTACAAAAACGGCTTTTGCGAATTTTAAAATAGCACAAAGTGCCTTGTTATTACAAACTCAATTTGCTATCATGACACTATGGATAAAAGACCTTTGAGTGGCAATAAAACAATAATGACAATTTTGTACCACAACAAATCCAAAACAGAATAAAGAAAAAGTATCCGACCTAAAGCGTAAGTTGAGAATTTTGTCTAAAAACGTAACGGAAGCAATTGTAAAGTCTTTAATAGCAGGATATCTGGGTAAAAGGAAATCAATTTATAAATGCCGATAATATGTCAATATTTTATTGTACAAAATATTTATTTGTGTACATTTACATATGTACATATTTTTGAGAATTTTTGTACTGAACTATTTAAATTTTATATAACTTAATACAAGTATAAGTTTTTTCTGGCTTAATTTTTATTATACCTTTTTTATTTTTTATATTTATTTTCTTAGCAATTGTAAAATGAGGAAAAAAACAAGTAGCAGTGCTATATTCGGCCGTGCCGAATCTTATATACCTTTCACAACGTGTAGTCATGCAATAACAATTGTTTGTATCACCATTCATCTCATATAAAATACGTACATACATGTAAAAAACATACATATAAAAAACATAACATTGTAAAATTATAAATTGAGTTTACGTATGTGTTTCTTAAAAAAAAAAAAAAATTCCAAAAATATTAAAAAAAATATATCACAAAAAAAAATCTATATATATAAAAGTGTAGCTCTGTGTGTGTGTGTGTGTGTTAGCTATAGACTCCGAAACTGTAAAACCGATCGGACTCAAACTATGGCAAGTTGTTGTACATATTCAAGGGAGTGTTAATGGATGGTAAAAAGTAGGCGGGGCCACGCCCATAAAAAATTAGTTATCATTCTTAGCTACTTGTACTGCACCGATTTTTCTGAAACTTTCCACACATATTGAGCTGTCATGACTATATAATTTCGTGATTAGAAAAGTGGGCAGGGCCACGCTCATAAAAAAAGTTATAATTTTAAAGTACTTGCTCTGTACAGAGTTTTGTGAAACCTTGCACACATATTGAGTTGTCATGACTATACAATTTCTTGATTCGAAAAGTGGGCGATGCCACGCCCATAAAAAAGTAATAATTTTAAGCTACTTGAACTTCACTGATTTTTCTGAAACTTTGCACACATATTGATCTGTCATGACTATACCATTCTTGATTAGAAAAGTGGGCAGTGCCTTGCCCATTAACATAAGTTATAATTTTTAGCTTTTTGCACTTGTTATTCAATTTAAATTCAGAATGCATTTTTATTCATTAAAGGGGCGTAGCAGCGCGCGCCGGGCTTTTCTAGTAATATATAAAATTAAAAAAAATTTTTTGGCTCAGCTGAGATTCGATGCCACGTTTACTCTTACCAGTATACATACTTATATGTACGTTTTTTTTTTCTTTTTTTATTTATTAAAAAAAAAAATATTTCATAACAAATTCAAAGCCTCAGCGCCATAAAGGCATTAATGACGTTGTAATTGTGAAAAAAACGAGGTGGTCATGGCTTTTTGCTCATATCTCAGAAAGTTATAGCGCGATTGTGCTGTATTTCAATAGCGATTCATTCCCGGATATTTCCAAAGATTGATACTAAACACAGATTTGAGGAACAAATGGTTGCTTTTAAAAATAAATTCAACCAACACACAGATAGACGGTCAGGGCTTAATCGACTCCTCTCTTAATAAGCTTTCAGAAAATATATACTTTATGGGGTCGGAAATGAAATGCACCACAGGTGATATAATAAATACTATAACATTTAGCATATTTGATAAAAATTATGTCCATATAAAGGACATCAGCTTTGTGTTGAATCGACACACAAGAGCTTAATTATTATTTAACACTTTTGACATCATCAAAACATATTTAAACTATTTCATTATAAAATATCATTTATGTATTAAATCGAAACGACGCTGTGCTGATTGCCTTATTCTACCTGAATTTAAGTACAAGCTGTAATGTCGGAGATTAATTATACCTTTCTAACGAATTGCTTACCTTTTAACCAATATCAGCTGTGACCTTCAAAACTTAACAAAAAATGTATGCATTTAACTATAGAGATGAAAAAAGGAATTAACTTCTAAAAATATTAATCAAAATCACAAAATTTGATTAGTTCTACCAAAAGCATTAGCAAAATGTGAATATTTATTAGAATTTTTTTTCTAAATCAAACAATTTCAAAATATTCTCATACAAATTTATTAAATACTATAGGAAACTGTACAGTTGTAAATATTAATGTACATATTTATGTATGTATGTATGTATGTATGTATGTATTTATATAGTATGTAATTATGTATGTATATATGTATGTATGTATGTATGTATATGAACGTAATAAAGTTGTTGAAAGTAAAAAATGTTTGTTTGAAAAACTTCAATATTCAATTAAAAACCAAAATGTGCATTTCACCTGAGGCCACAAATAGAGTTGTTTCTACTGTTCTTGTTATTGTTGTGGTACATCTTGCTATTGTTATTTTTCATTTCTACAACTTGAAGTTTTCATTTAGCTCAACCTCATCATCACTACCCACAGCCAGCCAACCTTAACAATCCATGTTCGAATACTGTTTGCCCAAGAAATCGAAATTCACTTCAATGAACTGTAAAAGAGAAGGCAAAAAGTAACAAACACGCTGGCACAAAAAAAAAATCCTTCATACATACTATCCCAGCAAAAACTAGGTAATGTCTTGCTCCTACTAAACAACATATATTTCAATGACTATTCATATTGTCTGTCTTACTAAGAAGTGTTTTAGTAATGACTTGATTTATAATGCGTTATATAAGTACTTACTTTTTAGACATTGTTTATAAAATTTCTTATTGCGAAATTTGTTAAAAGCTATTCAAATGCATAACTTTTCCTAATTCTCCTTTAGTTTAACACACTTATAGTATAAGTAATAATGTTTTTTGACAATAGCGGCAAAGCAGTCCATTGGCACTGATGGCTTATAGATTTTCACAAATTTTATAATTTTCGATTAACATATCCCAAAATTATCAAACCGAATTTTCGTCCTTAAAAGAAGCAAACGACTTTTGCAAGTCCATAATACTAATGGGTTATTTAGGTTATTAACATCAAGTATTTATTTATTGCTACTTTTTCAAGCTCTTTTTTGAAGACGAGGGTGGTATGGACCTTTTGCGTCCCTATTTGTAAGCGAGCCTGGTAAGTACTTACCTCCAATGACATCGTCGTGTTAAAATAATGAGTTTAGATGCCAAACTGTAAGTAGTGAATAACAGTTTTTAGTGCATTCAACTCATTATTTTGTAATGAAAATTTTTGCTGGGATGCACATATAGAACAAATAAGTTCCGACCAAAACATTAAATAAAGAGGGAGAAAATTCAAAACTAAAAAATCTTAGGAAAAAAAGATTTTGTTTCAATATAAGTCGTTTACATTAAGAGTAACGAGTACGTTTACCTTGTTGGTTAAATTGTGTGATTTTGTTAATTTAATGTGGATGTCAGGTTATATGTTTGGCAAAATGTTATTAATTTTACTTTTTCCTACTTCGTAAATGAGGATTGTGCAACTGTTTTAATTTTAAGTCAATTAATCAAAATGTTAATTTAAAAATAAAAATTCACTTTTTCAAAAGGTGTTTTTTTACTTTAGCCTGTTAGTTGTGTAGAAAAATTGATAAACTTTTTAAACATTAATAATGATTTTACTTGATAAAAACTTATTAAAAGGCAAATCTTGTAAAGTGTGTTAATTAAAACAGACATATGGGATATCTTAATTTATAATGCCACTTAAATTTTTCTTTCAATTATGGAATGGGTAGTGATTTATTGCAGTTATTTTTCTGATTTTCTGTGTGTGAGTGTGTGTATTTTTTTAAGGAAAGAAAAATTAAAACATAAACTTTTTGATTGTTTATTATCTAATAAAATCATTCTCTATATATAAAAAAAATATTTCTTTTGATTATTGAACATATGCTAAAGTTTTCATAAGGCGTTCCAGCATTTTGCGAAGTATCTGACTTTTTCTTTAAAAATGGAAAAGGGCTAAACAGTTAAAAATATTGTTATTGTAAAAAACTTCACGAATATGTTGCGTTTTGTAAAAATCGATGTCATCGAGATGGAGACATACTATTTCAAAGCAAGCATCAGTTTTCCGGCAGTTTGAAGTAAAACTGATTTTCACGACTTCTGAATCAATATTGAAAACCTATAATTTTTCGGCCTTTCCATGGTTACATCAAAGGTCTGCCACCTTTAAGATATAATAAAATCATTTCCTGAAACCAGTAATAATTTTTTTTCAAATAGAAACGTAAGGATTGTATTTTATGAAAAATCGCTACAACGAAGGACCTTATTTTGACTACGACAAACTATGAGCTAATATAATTACGAACTTGAAAAATGCGAATGGCCCTGCAGTTGGACATGAACTAAGCTTACGATTAATACAAGAAAAATTCGGAATGACCTTTTGTTTCGTTACGTCAAACCACGAGCTAATATACATACAAACACAAGAAAAATACAAAAGGTCTTGTATACGATTACGGCAAGATAATCACATGTTTCCTTGGCTAGTGGGGTAGAGAGATGAGATCAACAAATCTGGCTTATTGATGTCATAACTTGGTAGCGTTAAACCCCTGGTCAGATAATATATAATATACTAAAAGCAGAGTAGATACCCATCTGGTATTTATCTAGACTAGTTATTGGTGAGGTCTTTAAAGTACACACTCTTGCTGTTATTATTCCCAAGCTGGAAAACAGATTCGGAGGTGCTTTAATATCTTATGGTCGACCATGAGTGATGTTGCCTCTCAACAGAAATAATAATGACTGATGGTTGCGGAAGTGGCGTATATGCGGACTTTAAGCAACCATATATAGGATACTGTTGGTTTTCAATAAAAGTAGTTACTGAGTAACCTGTTCGGCTTCTTTCGGACCATCGCTGATTTTACTTATAACGCTGATCAACTTCATAGCCTCGTAGTTAAAAAACATAATAAGGGATTGAATATTTAGCAAAGTGCATTTGCGTTAAACCAGAGATTAATGTAAGTAGACAACAGGATCACAAGACTGACCCTGTGGTAACACCACAGATTACAGACCATGGCTATTTGTGGCAGCACATTGCAATATAATGCATTTTAAATGCCTTTTGAAATACAAAATAGTTTGTCATAAATAATTTGCTTTTAAAAACCTGCCAAGTATCTCTCACAACTCATATAAACTAACATTTAATCGTGAAATATAATTTTCTTTTCATCTACTACGCCTGCGTTCTATTCACTTATTAGAATGATCTCCAACGACACGCTTGCTTGAGCTAATTCAATCCACTTCAAAAGAAACCGCTACATTTATAAATACTACCTAGCTATCAGGTACTACTGATTGTTATGTTAAGTCTGCCCTAGTTGTTTAAAGAAATATAAGACGATGTTTCCAAATGTTCTTAATGATTTAAACTAACTGAAAATTATGTATGAATAGTTGTTACTACTTTACAAAGAGTCATGGCAAATTTCCATAATAACAAATCATTAGATTTTATTAAATTTAAAACTCAAACAAAGAAATCACTAAAAACTCGCTCGCTCAAAAAAAATATTTGACCTTAAACATTGTTAGCGCTTTTGTTGACATACTGCATACTGCATACCTGCAGATAACGCGATTAGGGCATACACGCATGTAAAGTGTAAGATCACCCAAATGTATGGAGAAAACGTGGTCGATTACGATGTCCTAAGGCTGGACAATATAATCCATCGGACTAGTCTTTAAAATACTCTTTGTCACTACTCGATGGGCACCTACACTACCACGTTTAACTATAATCTCTTATTTAAAATGATATGGTCCATGACTGCATTACTTAGGACCATATTGTAGGTAGTCCATTTAGCTATAATGGACCACGTAGTCCAATAATATCTGCAGGGTAAATACCCGTTATATAGTTATACTCGTATACAGTTGTAACAAATTTTTGCAAATTTTTTTTAAGGTTTTTGATGTCAAGATCATTTAAATTTTCAATTTTCTAAGAAAAACAAGTAAGAGCACTATATTCGGCTGTGCCGAATCTTTTATACCCACCACCAATTTTGTGTACATTTAAAGCACAATATTTATTATTTTGTTAATCATTATGGAATAATCTCTTTAAAATAAAATATGCATCACTTTCTTTGTAGAGGGTGGTTAAATTTTAAGGGCTCATGTTGAAGGTGAACTACACCTAGTCTTTAAATTTGTTTTCTGCATTTTACTTTTCTCAATCTCAAACTTACTCAATTTGATCCGTGGAAAGATACGCAAATGAGCAACACTTTAAAGTTATTCAGGTTTTTTATAAAAATGGGCGTTCAAATCAAAATGCATTTTGTGCACTTCGTAATTTTTTTGATCAACATAATCGGGAGAATTGTAAAAAATATTTAAATTTCTGCAAAACAAGTCTGTATAAAATGTTAGAAACACTGTGAATGCCTTCTTAGTTCGTTGAATGGGAACCATTGCTGTTTTTTGCGATAGTGTGGCAAAAGAGCAGTCAACCTCGACTCATCATCATGCCCAACAATTGAGCATCAACATTGTCATTGAAAATTTGGACCATCAGATAGAGGAGTGGCGCCAAAGATGGGGGGCCATTTGGCCAATATTTTGTTAAATACGTAATTGAACCATACAAATATTATTATTATAAAAAGAAATGATAATAATTTCTTAAATAATTTGTGTTTTATTTAAAATCAACATCGGCCCTTAAAATTTAACCACCCTTAATAACTTCGATATGATAGTAAAATGTTTTCGTAAATTTTGTCTTTTAGTAAAAGTGGGTGTTAAAGTAGGCGTATCAAGAAAGTTTCTGCTAATAAATACAACTTAGATATTTAAATTTAGTCCTTTATTTTCCCAAAAACTTTGTCAATAGAGAAATTACATGAATTTAAGATAAACCGTTATATGGGAGGTAGGCGTTAAAGTGGGCGTGTCACCTAAACTTTTTGGCACAACAATAATATTGATTAGAAGGATATATGTAGCAAATTTCATCATCATACCTCTAATTTTGTCGGTTTTATGAGCTTTTAAATTTCATTAACGGTAGATAACGTGAAAAGTGGGCGTTATAGTAGGCGTGTCAAATTTGCTTTTGCTAATTAGTACAACCTAGATGTTTCAATATAGTCCATTATTATTTCAATATCTATATTAATAGAGAAATTATATGAATTTTAGGTTAAACGTTATATGGGAGGTGGGCGTAAAAGTGGGCGTGGCACATTGATTTTACGTTACAGAAAAGCCTCTCACCAAAAAGCAAAGTGTGCAAAATTTCAGATCGTACAACTAATATTGTCCGTTTTAAAAGGTTTCAAATTTAAAATATACTGAAAAATACACTGCGCGGTATAAATTTTCGTACATTTTTATCTATAACTCGTTTCCTAATGCATAGATGTAAGCAATTTTTGGGTAGAGATATTGTTTTGACTTGCGATATATATTCGAAGTTTCATGACTGTACGTTAATGCGTTTGGACACAATTTGGACACGGTTTCTTCGACCTACTCTTGCATTACGAGCTATAACTCACTTCCAAATATTCCGATTTAGCCCATTAATACCAAACAAACCTTGTCTATGAGAAAGATTCTGGCAAAATTTGAGCTCCCTAGCTTTTTCGGTGCGACCTCTATCGTGCTTTCAACAGACGGACAGACGGACATAGCTAGATCGTCATCAAATCAAACCCTGATTCAGAATATAAACACTTTGTGGGGTCTAAAATGGATATTTCGATGTGTTACAAACGGAATGACAAAATGAATATAACCCCACCATTTTCTTGGTGGCGGGTATAAAAATATTTTTGACACTAGATAATTTATCGAAAATAAAATGTACTCTGTTTAATATAGAACAAACAATAACATTTTTATATTTTTTTTTTTCATTACGCTTTCTCCTAAACAATTAAACATTTTTTTAAAAAACTAAATAGTTAAAGGAATCGAAATATAATCGTAAATAATATTAAAAGTAAGTGTATTAAATTTTAAAATACCTACATTAGTGTCACACCCATAATAAGTGCTAGGGGTTGCAAGTACGTACATCACTTGACGGTTGATTACATTTAACAAAGAATTTTGCAATTGAATGTCTATAATAATAATAATTCTGCAGCAGATGCATATGTTCACCAGAGGCAACCTAAGGTTCTATCTTTTAACTAAGCTAGAAGGGAATTCATGCTCTAGTGCATACATACATATGTATGTATGTGTGTGTACAAACGCAATGAATATGCTTGTGCAAATATATGTTGTGCATCGCATCCTGTAATGATGACAATAAAACAAATGAAAGCTTAACTTTCACACACACACACACACACATGAATATATAAACACGCACATATACTCTTGCACTAATGCCTGTTGTCAAACAAGTATATTCCAAAACACACACATCCTCATCCATAAGCAAAGGATGAGTGCTAAAGAAGCAGCAACAACAAAATCCAAACATAACAAAAATAGATAATAATGAAAAGGAAAATCACCCTGGGAGTTTTATTACAATTGATCACCTGTTACGCTGATTGGTAATTGCACTTTGAGCCATAATAAAGTTCATATTACACACATTCTCATTCTCTCTCTCTCAATGACGATTTAATACTTCACAGCTGTCTCTGTATACAACTTTTCTATAAGTTTTGTAAATGTGACTAGCTGGACGCCACTGAGAAGAAGTGTGTCTATGTGACCAAATATATTAACTTATATGCATGGATTGTCTTGAAAGTTTCTGACAATTAAAATGGTTGTCAGAAGTTTAACACAAAGAAGTTTAACAACAGTGGAAATAATAAATAGCGAGAGAACCTGATAATAGAAACATTAATGTGTTCCTATAAAAATTTTTTATCACTTTTAAAAAAGAAAAATGTGAATGATACTTTCTGTTTAATCTTGTGATCTAGTTTAAACTAGAAATGTTTTGAAATTCGTTAACCGACTAAGGGAGTAAAATATAGGGCGTCCATCTATCCATATATCTTTCTATCTATCTATCTATCTATCTATCTATCTATCTATCTATCTATCTATCTATCTATCTATCTATCTATATATGTTTATAAAAGTGAAACTCTGTGTGTGTGTGTGTGTGTGTTAGCTGTAGACTCCGAAACTGTAAAACTGATCGGACTCAAGCTTTTGCAAGTTGTACACATTCCATGGAGTAATTATGGGTGGCAAAAAGTGGGCGGGGCCACGCCCATAAAAAAATAATAATTTTTAGCTACTTGCACTGAAACTTTGCACACATATCAAACTGTCATGACTATATAATTTCGTGATTAGAAAAGTGGGCGGAACCATGCCCATAAAAAAGTTATAATTTTAAAGTACTTGCACTGGATATTCAATTTAATATCAGAATGCATTTTATTCGTTAAGCGGCGTAGCAACGCGCGCCGGGCTTTTCTAGTAAGTTATAAAAATCAATTATGATTTCAAATAACGTATAGAATTGTAAAATAAAATCAGCTGAAAAACTTAAAAATATATTTGTTTTATAGATTTTTGGTATTATTTATGCGAAACAAATTTTACTTGCTAAATGTTCGGCAGTACAATAAGAGAAAAAACGTCATAACTATGATAAGATGTGTAATCGAATTCGAATCGGCAGCACATGAAAATTATGTCACCAATACAGACATTATTTAGCATTGGTTTAATAACAAAATATAATCAATGCAAAAGTCCTTGTCATATACATTTTAATATTATTAGAACGTACTATTTTGCAAACCAAAAAAGGCGACGTACATCCTCGATTAGCAAGATGACCTTTTATATGCTACAAAATACGACTTTAAACATCACGTTTCGAACCCTGCAACGACTTTTACTTTTCCAGTTACATATAAGACCTTACAATGATCCCATCTAAAGAATTTGTTAAGTAACTAGCCAAACCTGGCTAAAATAAATAGATTTTTGTTTGGTATAGTAAATTAGTATAACGAGATCATTAAAGTGAATTTGTAAGAAACTTTTGGTTTTCAATAGAATTATGACTTCACTTTATGTTGATTGATTTAAATAGCTTACATTATAAGATATATCAGATGGCTTATTCCTTGTCTTTGACGAATTGCATTCTTTATTTGAGAGTGCTTGAACTGATTAACGGCTTGTTCTGATGAAGAAATATGAATTATATTTAACATTTATTAAGGACTAGCTTAGAGCCGAGACTTCGTTAGTATAGTTATCGGGATAAAAGGTAGCGTATGTGTAAATCTTGGTCTTTATCTATCTGTGTGCCATTTTTGCGTGATTGAATAATAAAAATCCTAACATCTAAACATTAAAATATGCAAATATTCTCATTTATTATATTAGTAGGATTTTTAGGACTACTACGTATTATTTTGTTTGAGTGTCCAAAAGTAGTAAGTTAACATGTTTATAGCTTTAGTACCTTCTACCAAAAAAAAAGTTGTATAATTGTTTATATACAACATTATTTATAATTCACCTAATGGAATGCTTTCAATATTCAGCGTTGAGGTAATGATTATAATCATTGCTCAAAAAAAATTTGTTCATATTAAAATATTTTCAAAATTTTATAAATAATTATTCTGACTTAGACACTTTTTACATAACTTGCAAAGGGTGGTTAAATTTTAAGGGCCAATGTTGATTTTAAATAAAACACAAATTATTCAGGAAACTATTGTCATTTCCATTTATTCTGATAATATTGGTATGGTTCAATTATGTGTAGAACAAAATATCGGCCAAATGGCAGGCGCGACCTAGGTGGCACACATCCATCCGATGGTCAAAATTTGCGATGACGCTGAGGCATAATTAAGGTTCTATGTCATTTATGTACCGAATTATTTCATCCGTTAACTTTTGAATTATTGCTAGCTTATTGACGTATACCCTTTTTTTAATAACCCGAAAGAAAGAAGTCCAACGTTGTCAAATCACATGATCTTGGCGGCCAATTGACATCGCCACCACGTGAGATAACATGGCCATTTAATTTGTCGCGCAAAACAGCAATTGTTTCGTTAGCTGTGTGGCAAGTGGCACCGTCCTGTTGAAACCACATATCGTCCATAAAAGTTCGTTATCATCTCACGATAGCAAACACCATTCACAGTAACTGCCTGACCGGCCTGATTTTGAAAAAAATACGGCCCGATGATGCCACCAGCACATAAACCGCACCAAACAGTCACTAATTGTGGATGCAATGGTTTTTCGACAATACATCTTGAATTATCATTCGCCCAAATGCGGCAATTCTGCTTATTGACGAATCCACTAAGGTGAAAATATGCCTCATCATTGAAGATGATTTTCTTCGAAAATGCACGATATGCATTTAGATTTTAACGCGCACTTTCATAATAAGACTGAATAACTTTAAAGCGTTGCTCGATTGTGTATCTTTCCATGGTTCAAACTGATTCAGTCTGAAATTGAGAAATGTCAATTGAAAGTCAGAAAAAAAAACTTGATGTTTAGTTGTGGTTCACATTCAACATCGGCCCTTAAAATTTAACCACCCTTTATGAAAAATACGATTTAAAATGCATGACCATCACACCTTCCTCGTATTTACAAACACATGGGGACATTTTAAGCTCGTGTATTCAAGTGAAAACTCTAAGTATTAAATACCTAACTACACAGGTACTATTTTTCTTTTTCTTTTTTGTCAATTTGTATATATGCTTTTTTTATTCATTTTTAAGAAAATAAGTGTGTGCGAGTGTTGTTGGTTTGCTACCATGCTGTTAAGGTCACCTTCTACACAAAAGACACCAAATCCTTTTCATTTACAAAATAACGCATTTATATCTTCTGCATACACGAATATATTCGCAAAGAAAAAAAGCAACATAAACTCATCATGCATACAACTGGAGTTGAAGCAATGTTGTTGGACTTACTGCATCTATCTGCATGTATCCATCTCTTGGGGGTAACAAAATGACAATAATACTCAAAATAGTATACATGTACCCCTGCAGTTCTTTTGTTTGTGCGCAAATATAAAAAACAAATCAATTGGTTTGATGATGACTAAATGAGCGACTCAAAACGTCAATGAATGAATAAGTAAGGGTTTTTAGACTAAACCGTAGGCATACAAACATTTGACAAAAGCATATTTTATGCCATTGTCCTGGGTGGGTTAATTTTATAGAAGGTAGCACATCAACAGATTATTGTTATTTTAGGTTTATATTATTATTATTTTTTTAAATTTCCATTGCATTTTATGACTTAAACACGAATTAAGTTATTGTTTTACAAATAAAATATTTTATCTCGGTTTATTGAAGTTTGATTAAATAAAGTTTTTTAAAAAATGTCATTCATTGCTAGGTATGCGTGCATGTGTATAAAGAATGTGAGTTGTTAGATTTTGTGTGTCTAAAATGTTGTAGAACTTTTTTTTAATTTATAGCGCATAACAATATGTTTTAAAATCAAGTTTTAGTTGAAGCATTAAGCTTGTCTATCATTTTTTTTTTATAATAAATCGCTTTTAATATATTTTTTATTACATTTTCCTATACTCTAGTTAAAAAGATATTAACACCCTTCCTTGCTTGTTTAAATTTGCATAATCATTTTCAAATAAAATACAAATCTTCTTCATCATTTAATCCATTTATAACATCTTTTTTTTATTTTTGGCTCTTGTCATAAAGTCACCATCCAAAATTAATGTGACTACATAAGAAATTCTTAATGTCATTCTGCGCTAATAAACTAGTTAAAATGGCTTTAAGCTGAAAATCTGTAATACCGGAAAATGAACAAAAGACTAAAATTCCGGAGTATGAAAGGCACACACAATAAGATTCTTTGTATTTGTTGTAATTAAAACCGTGGAAACATTTTTACACATCATTTAATAAAAGTAGATAAAATCTAACAAACCATGACGTGATATAAGACATATGACAACAATTTAAGTCCCTGCAACATAATTATACATACAAGCTAAGAGACACTCTGTATGTGTATGTATGTGTAAATAAGTAGGAAAAAACGGTTTTAATGCTTTTCTAATACGTATGAATGTGACAAAAAAAACACCTTTTATATGGTTGTACTCCCACTATGTACAAATATAAGAAGGGAGTATTCCATATGACTTTATCATGGTTTGTTGATTTTTAAGACAGAAGATTTTTAATTGCGTGGTTTTATGTTAAGAATAATTTAAATAGAATAGAATATGAATTACACACAAAGGAAAATTCACTATGGATTATTTGTTGTACATACATACATAGTATATCCGAAAAAGAACATATGAAAAATATTCTATAATGCTTTGGTCTGACGGCAAAAGTTTTATACTTCGTTCGGTATTTTTGCTGTAAGAATGCTATCAGTAGTCAAAAATAAAATAAAACATGTTATCATGTCGTGGGTGTCCGTGTGTCTACCTAACATTAGCTTTATAAGTATATGTGTACATAAACACATACATTAATATTACCTCATGCTCTTGTTGGCATACTCAAATCTATTCAGTAGTAAAAATTATCTTATTAGCTAAGGTTACAAGTCTTATTATATCGGATATTTTAGAGATGCTAAGTTTTCGTCCAACAGTAAAGTTTCTTCAAAAGATACAAGTTGTTTGCAGAAGAGTTGTCTTTTATGAGGGGATGACGTTTTGTAAAAAATTTTTATTGAACAGCTTGACGGTAAAATAACTCAGATCATTAACATCCGTCAAATAGCCCAAACAGCTCTGATGACTTGCCATTACTATTCTCATGCAATTTTCAATGTCTATTTCACAGAGATGTGGCTGATGTGTATTATTTTTAGTTTATTCGCATAAACTCTAAATTTTAAAAAATCTCCAAAAAAAAAACTCACAAGGCATTAAATGGCATGAGCTTGGTGACCATATCGGAATTTCTTAAGATAATTTGTTCTGAATATCGTTGCTGCAATGGATTGTTTCATGCACGGTGTAGAAGGTGGTACCGTCTGCCGTCAAGAAGTTATGAGAACTCTTTTATCATGTCCCTGTAACGAATGCCTTCCACAGTCACTGCAGTTTTCGCCTCATCTTTAAAAAAGTAAATCCTAATCACGCTGTCTAACTAAAATTCGCACCAAAGTGTTGCTCGTTGTAAGTGAATTCGTTTCTAAAAAATTTAATGGAATTCACACAATTTCATGTGTTAACAAAGCCATTTAGATAGAATTAAGCTTAATAAGAGATGATGACTTTTTTTTTAAGAATTTGCATTGACTTCACTCTACTTCATTGCCCATTGAACGAATTGTCAGCGCCTTCATTGGCCTGCGGCTTTAAGCTTTTAAGTAAGCTGAATTTTGTACGCATAAAGGAGGTATTTTATTATATTTTTTTTTTTTTTGTCAAGTTAAAAGTTGTTGACAACAATGCCAAGTTAATGTTTTCGGCGATACTCTCGTTCACGACAGCAATGTTTTCAAGAGACCGACCGGTACGTTGACACACAGGAGTCTTACTATTTATAACCGACCCAGTTTCTTCAAATTATGTATCCACTATTTAAACGGTTGACACACCAAGTGTACTTTCTTTCGACGTTTGCGAGCGTTCGCAACAAGACTTTTCAAATTTTTATAATAAGTCTTCACAATTATAACGCGCTGTTGTTGAGCGTTTCATTTTTAATAATCGGAATATACATTTGTGACAGCTGCCAAATTTCGGTATTGCCACTTAAAAAAAAATTACACTAAATTTAAAAAGTGCATTCTTACTGAGACACACTTTACGTGGCGATATGAAAGCTAGTACGATCCAGTATTGCGAATTAGGGATTAAAGTTCACATAGCACCGGGATATACAGAAGTATACATGGTATAAAGTAAAATGTGAACACTCCATTATAATGCACTTAATATTTATTCAAAGACTGTTTAGACTTCCAAAAAAAAGTAATAATCTCCATGTATATTACTGTACCTTAGTAAACCGTAAACTTAAGTGCAATGTATAGTTAACTTGCGTATGATTTATGTAATTAAATTAAAAACAAGTATTCTTCAAAAAAAAATTTAAAAAAAATATTTCATCGCACATATGGCTTTGCTAAATATTTAGTTTAAGTTAGAACAAATATAAAACTTCAATAAAACATAAAATATGATTTAAATTTATTTACTTTTGTGATAAAAACATTTTTACTTTAGCAACAACCAGATGTGTCTGCAGCTTAAACAAAAAAAAAAATAAAAATAAATAAATAAAGTTAAACAAGAAATAATATTTTTCTTACCGATGTCCTTTACCATGATTACAATTTATATTTCTCTTATTCTGCTTTAAAACCATACTATTCAGTTCTATTTTATATCAACAACGTTGTTAGATTTTGTTACTTTTGTTTATTTGCAAAATTTACTTGCAAAACAAATAAATAATAAAAACAGTGGAGGCGGAGACAAAACCAGCAGTATTTGGCATTGTTTCAAAGTTTTTGTTTTTAGGGTTTTTTCTTATAGTATTTTCTCTTTATAAAGAAAAACAACAAAGCAACAAAATAATTTTAGTTGAAGCAACAGTTTACTATTGCCTCAACAGCACTACAAATAAGTCAGAGCATTGTCAACAACTGTTGTATAGATTCATATAAAAATTAAATGAGAGTGTATGTACGTACTTGTTGGCATATATACAACAAGTAAAATTATATTAAAAAAAACAACAAAAGTAAACAATTTACTTATTGTTTTGTCGTTTAGCTCGTCTTTTACCACTTGCAACATTTATAATTCCTTTAACAAATAAAACAATAAAAACGCAAAAAGTTTTACTATTAAAGTCCATACACACACAAAATGGGAAACTTATTTTATTGCAACAACAAACAATAAAATATAACTTAAAATTATAATGCTGAAACACCATTGAGTTGAGTTCTTCGTACTCGTGCAATATTTGTTTTTCCAACTTGTTGCATTCAGTTATTTGTATTGTTTAGGTGTGCCTATGTGTAGATATAGTCTATATATATAAAAGTGAAACTCTGTGTGTGTGTTTGGTTGTGTGTGTGTGTTAGCTATACACTCCGAAACTGTATAACCGATCGGACCCAAACTTTAGCAAGTTGTTGTACACATTCCAGGGAATGTTTATGGGCGGCAAAATGTGGTCGGGGCCACGCCCATAAAAAATTTATAATTTTTCGTACTTGCCATGGACCGATTTTTGTAAGACTTTGCACACATATTGAGCTGTCATGACTTTATAATTTCGTGGTTGGAAAAGTGGGCAGGGCCACGCCCATAAAAAAAAGTTATAATTTTTAGGTACTTGCACTAGACCGATTTTCCTGAAACTTTGCACACATATTGAGCTGTCATGACTATACAGTTTCGGGATTAGAAAAGTGGGCAGTGCCACGCCCATTAAAAAAAGTTATAATTTTTAGCTTTTTGCACTTGATATTCAATTGAAATTCAGAATGCATTTTTATTCATTAAGGGGCGTAGCAATGCGCGCCGGGCTTTTCTAGTAGTTAATAATCTACAAGGTGGTAGTGATTTTAAATCAGTTAGTTTATTTAGGTTTATAAATATTTAAAAATTTCTAAAAAGTATGCTACTAGTGCAATGCAAAAACGTCTTACTTTATAAACGGTGAGCCACTTCAAATTTTTTATTTAAATCTGTAAAAAAAGAAAATTTATGAATATTTCTTGTAAACATCTTGATTTATATAAAAAGTTAAATGTTTACATTTAAGAACAAACCAAAATTAATTCATTTAAATGACCGCATCTGCTATAACAACAACTCAAAAAAGTGATACAGTTTTTTAGTTTTTGAAAACGTTGATGAATTGATTTTCAGCTGAACGTTGTTTTGTACATTAACAACACAGTTTAATTAACTTTATTCACAAGTTGACACACAAACTGAACTGGTGAAAATTGTTCATATAAATGTCTTAATTTTTTTTATTTAGTTTATTTTTAAAATGTCAGTGTCCTTCAATAAATGAAACAAAGATCGATAGTTCAAATTAAGGCACATTCATAGGCATCGCGGCAAAAAACACAACAATTGAAAAACACAAGCATTTTGTTTTTGTATTAATCTCTGCATATGTCAACAACATTTTTTATCTTTGTCTTTAATTTCCACAATTTTAACATTAATGTCAAAACTTTCTATTCTCGTTTATTATTTTTTTTTAATGTTTTAAACAAACTAAAACTGCAAATTATTAATTGTAGAATACAAGGCATATCCATGGATTGGTAGAATAAAAATAAAAAAAAATTAGTTTGACAAATGCAGGCATACGTATTATTAAAAAAAGTTGGTAAGTCTGATAAATTTTTTATAAAAAAAAAACAAACAATCAGCTAATTGGATACAAGTACCTTATTAATCTGCCTTGGTTCAAATTGAGAAAAGTAAGTTAAAATTTATATATGTATGTAGGAGCGCCAGTAGTTGTTCCTCGCAGATCAAGAAGACACAAAAGAGAAAGAGAATAACAGAAAAAGTTAAATACGGACAACGAACAGACCGACAATAGTATAGAAGAGTAGTTGGAAATTGACCATCAACACGGACGAATAAAAGAAAACTTGAACTCTACCATTAATTTCACTGGAACTCTGAAATTATTAGCCAATTATATAAGAATAATAATTTTTATGATGCAACGTTTATGTCAACCTTTATTTTAGTTTCAGTATTAATTCGAGTATTATGGATAAATATGTAAACGATTTTAATGCAATTGTTGTCAATATTGTTTCTTCTGTAATTGTGTATTAGCACTAACACAAAAAATTATATTTACCAATGTTTACCTTATTAAGAAAAAAATTTAAAGAAATACACGAACTTCGCGTATATTATTAAATTCATTTAATGGATTGTATTTTTATGAGCATTATTATATATTGGGTGCTTTTTAAGACATACACAAATTGCGATAGGAATGCCTGTAAAAAACAGTATTACCAATTAAAATAAGAAATGATGGTGAAAACAAAAAATTTTAACAAGAGCGAAATAACAAAAAAGAAATAGCAATAACAGAAAAGACTTTAAATTGCGTACTTACTCACCTATGGTAGGAGTTATGAACACAGTTATCATTTGATTAACGAATTCTATTTCTTAACAATTTGTGAATGAACACATGATATTTACAACCAACACTAAAACACCGATCAAAGAGTGCTGATGATAAAACCATAGCATATTTCGAAAGTAAAATTGAAAGTTTACTATTTCAATATATTTTTTCAAGTAATTTAAAGCCTGATTTAGGACTTCATAAACATAGTATTGAAAATTAAAGCAAATTCAGTTTTACAAATATTAAAAAGAAAAAATATTTTTTATGTATAATGCTTAAAATATACATGCATGTACATATATACAAAATTTGATATTAAACCCGTTTATAAATAAACACTTTATATATTTGAAAAGCAAAAGTCATTTATAAAAGAGATAATAAAATAAATAAATAAAAACAGTTGGTGCATTCACAAGTATTGCTATCATGTAATATGACATAATGTCATAATTTTCCAAAATTTAAAAATGTTTTTATTTTTTTAAAAATTGTATGGGTCATTGTAAAAGTTCTAAACAAATTTAAAGTTTTAAAAAATCATGACAATATAACAATACGTCATAAAAGCAAACCTTGTAAATTATCGAAAATATCAATTTATTTAAATATGTAAATAAATTTAAAAAAATTTCTGGTGATTCCTTAATGTTATGGCTAAAAAAATTAAAATTGTTAAAAGCGTGTTAAAACACTATAGTTCCCTTCGTGAAACTAACCGCTTAAGGGCTAAAATTGCAGTTTTTTTCCGGTAGAGTATTTTTTTAAAATATACCATGTAGAAACGAGTGAGGGGTGGCTGTCGGCCTGTAAAAATTAACATTAGTATATTTATGATTTATGTTTAATTTTTTCAATTCCCAAAGCGGAAACGGATGTTAGCTGATACTAAGTTGTTTGTAATAGCACAATTATTTATTGCTAACAGCTTTTAAATGACACCACCAGGATCTATTGTTGAGTTTTCTAAATGTTATTAATTAAGCAACAATACTTTAACATAAACTCGAACGCACAGGGTCAAATGTATACATAGACATAGAGATAAGGAACTTGGAAAAAATAATATATGTATGTGCATATAAGTGTTATTATAAATTAACAATAATCGATAAATTTTCAATTTTCAACAATTGTAGTTCACTTGTAGATTCAATGTTGACAGAAGTGATTCGTCTCTATATTTATTTCTGTATGACTTTACCTACGCTTAATATGTGTACACATGCAAATATATTACTTCCGGTCAAATAGACACAAATAATGACCAACATTTATTTACACACATACATATGTACCTTATTTGCATTAATTTTTCTGTTCAACTTCTATTTTGTATAGTCACAAATTAGCGTTAAAAGAGAAAAGTAAAAAAAAAATTTTTTTTTTTTGTACAACAAATCAGTTTATATGCTGTACTTTCATTACGATTTGTAATTCAAATAAACTAATATGGGTATAAATGGTGATGATGACGATGATAGTGATGATGGTATCAATAATTTTTTATTGATATTAATAGTAGCCAACTAAGCCACCACAATGGCTACAATGTTTATGAAATAAATTACTTGGAAAATATGTTTAAAAGGCTGTCTGTTTGTGTACATTTGAGTGAGTACATAAGTGTGCATTTAATTTATGGTTGAATAATAAAGTCGAGTTATTTCATCTATTGCTATTTGATTCTACTCATGCAGAATATTCAATTTATTTTAGCATACGTATAGAGCTAATTACTTGTTGTTTTTCGATTATTTATGTATATATAATTGTTATACAAAAATTGTTATGCCTTATTAATTGCACCCTATAGGAAGAAATTTAACTAAGAGTTTTTGAGATCTAAAAAAAGGGTAACACTTTAATATATTGTGTAACCTTTCTAATGATAAAAGAGATACGAATGCTGGTAAAAGTTAAAATATATAGAAAGCTGTGTTCTAGTCTATACTACAACTACCTATTATATTTATTGCAGTATAATGTTACAGCTTCATCTGATATTGCATATTTTCATTTACGTCATTTTTTTTATAAACACAGTGACCGAAATTTTAGCGCATACCAATATTATAGAGCACTGCTGTAAAAATTTAATCAAGTAAACCTAAAAATACCCAAAAACTTATTTTTTCAGTTGCTGTAGTTTGAGATATAAACCTATGGCTTACAGATTGATACCACAAGACGATTAGCTTGGTAAGGAGTTTTTCATTTAAATTCGTTTCAAACTAAATTTCTAACTATGTTATAGTTAGTTATGGCTATTAATATTATTATATTTATTATTATTTATTATTATGTGTGTATAAGTTTATTATTTCCCTTATCTGATCCTTACTATTTCCGGTTGTTTTTTATTTATTTACTAGCCAAACCCGGCGCGCGTTGCTACGCCCCTTAATGAATCGAAATGCATTCTGAATTTTAATTGAATATTAAGTGCAAAAACCTAAAAATTATATTTTTTTTATGGGCGTGGCATTGCCCACTTTTCTAATCACGAAATTATATAGTCATGACAGCTCAATGTGTGTGCAAAGTTTCAGAAAAATCGGTCCAGTGCAAGTATCTCAAAATTAAAACTTTTTTATGGGCGTGGCCCCGCCCACTTTTCTAATAACCAAATTTTTGAGTCATGAGAGCTCGATATGTGTGCAAAGTTTCAGAAAAATCGGTCATGTGCAAGTAGCTTAAAGTGATAGCTAATTATTTATGGGCGTGGCCCCGCCCACTTTTTTCCACCCATAAACACTCCTTGGTATGTGTACAACAACTTACCAAAGTTTGAGCCCGATCGGTTTTACAGTTTTGGAGTCTATAGCTAACACACACACACACACACACACAGAGTTTCACTTTTATATATATAGATTTTCAAAGAAAACAATAATTACATGAACAAAGAAAGACAAAAACATCACCAGACATAAGCATTTGAATGTAGAAACCTTATCAGCAGCATTATCGGAAAACTCGATGTGTGCATAGAACTTATTTACGTCAGCACAAATTCTTCTAAATGGATCAAAGTTAATGTAGTTTGATCGGTGAAATTTTATATATTACGGTTCATAAGATCTGAGCTGCCTGTTAGGAACATTGATGCATATTTTACATTGAATATATGTAGAATCAATTTTACCTTGAATTAAATTCAGGACAAATGCAATATTGGAAGCAATTCTTCGGCTTTGTAACGTTGGGAGCGCAATGAGTAATAAACGACTTCGATATGAGGGTAAGTTAATATTGAGATTCCAACGCAAGTAACGAAGGCAGAACCGCAAAAATTGTTTTTGAACTAATTTAAGTTTTTGAATACACACATCAAATTACTGATCCATATTCCAGTAAAGGTCTTACTAATGATGTGAATAAATTTTTTGTCACAAAAGGATCATTAAATTCCTTAGCCCAACCCTTTAAAGAACTTAATATGCCATTAGCTTTATTTACTGTTATTATTACAAGAGATTAAAATTAATTTTTTACATTAAATAGAATTTCAAGATCCAAAAACGAGTCAACAACATTTAATTTAGAACCATTTAGAGAGTAAACATTTAAAATCGGTGAATATCTGCACAAAGTCATAGATTTGCATTTTGTTAAATTAAAGAAATTATTCAAATCAGTTTGGAGGTAAATATTGTCCTCATCATTTCTAATCCATGAATAAAGTTTGACATCATCAGTAAACATGAAAATATTGCTGTATTGAATAGCCTTAAGAAGATAATTTATAAGCAATTAAAAAAGGATGGGGCCAAGATGACTTCCCTGTGGAACTCCGGAAGTTACTTTAATATGTTTTGATATACAGTCATTATAAAAAACACATTGTCTTCTATTCTTTAAGTAAGAACTAATCTATTTTAAAAGGCAACCTGGAAATCCAGTTGAAATAAGAAAAAAGTTATGAAAAGAAACACGTACTAAGTTTAAACCAACGAGCGATCAAAGTTTTTTTAGAAATATTAATATTTAAATTTTATTTGCACTTTTTATTAATTTTATATTATTTAATTGTTAGAGCCTACGGGAGTAGCGAAATATCGAAAATAAACTAAACATTGTATTTAACTTTTAATAAAATAAACTGTTGCATGACCTAATTTTGGAAAAATTAAATAGTGTTTTTCAGAAATAATATCAAATGTACGTCTAATGCTCTGATCCAAGCGATTCCCGCCAGAAAAGTAAACTGATATCGCAGCTAATTATACAGAGTTAAAAAAAACCTATAAAGCTTATGGTTCTGCAAAATTTCATTATATATATTTCTTTCCATTGGAGGTTCCACACACCCTCATTCTATTCTATCCTATTAACAGGATTAAAAACTTTATGATTTACAGTTATTGAAATATGTCATACAATGATTTTTTTTATGAGGGACATCGCTAAAAAAAGTACTAGGGATTCTTAAGTTTAAGAGACTATTTTAGGAAAAAATTTAAAAAGCGATTCAGCCGTTCTCTGGTGATGCGTTAAAAAATAAACTTTGCATCACAGTTTTTCGATCCAGTCTGTTTTAAAATAAATTTGACATTTATTGTGAATAACACTTGAGTTAGTTCACTTGAGTTTTAAAAAATATAAATGTGATTTTTTTGAGAACTTTCTTAAAAGTATATTTAAACAATTACAACTTCCTACCTCTAAGCCGTTTCCATGCACTTTCTCTATATTCATTTAAAAAATATACGTACACAGTGTCCAAAATTCATACAAACTTTCCTCAAATTCCTTTTTAAAATTTCTTGTACTAAATATTTACATATTTTACCACTTATAGTTATAAGTGGTCACATCACATATTTGATGGCTTTTATTTCCTGTTGTAATTACTACCGCAAAAGCCACTACAACTACAAAGCCGATTTGTGTTTCTACACAAATACTTACCAATTTAATAATGCATACATGCATATAAATATATTTTTGCATTGATAGCATATGCACACATGCACCCACCCGCAAAAGTGTATATCGTTGGTCACAAGTAGAAAGGCCCTAAATTAAATAATTCTATCATAGTGTAATTTCTTCGGTAAAATTGCTTTTTAAACTGTTATTTCTGATACTATTGCATTCAATTATTGTGTTAAGGTGTATTTGTGCGACATGTATTGAAATCACTGAAGAACTCGATTTCGTATAAAATACCACTTAGGGCTTTTCTACTTGTGACCGTCGATATATACATAATTATTATACAAATTTTACTATAAAATTTTTTTTTAATCTTCTTTATATTAAATTGTAGGTTTGATGTTTAATATTTCAGAGCCTTTGGCAATTTGCACATTTTATGCTTCATTTCATTATGATTATTATAGAATTAAAAAAAAATGCTCAATAAATTCAAATAACCAGTAATGAATATTTAGATAAATGGGAGGGAGTGTATACAATAAACCTTTCACAAGAGTAGCAAAATTTTCATAATAATACCTGTTTAACGATCTCGAATTAATGTTTTCTTCATCATTTCAAGCGAAAGAAAACTGGCGGTTAATTACTGCATTAGAACGTGTTCGAAATTTGAAAATTCTTATAAGAATCTCTATACCAAAATTACAACAAAACCGATCGTTCAAGTGAAGATATTGATCGAATGCCGTAATTTACCCCTGATTTGGGTTTATCAATCTACATGTCATGCGAATCACACCTTTCATAAAAAAATTTGGGCAAAATATATTACAAACAACAGTAAATCCCATATTGTAAACATATTGTTACAAAATCAGCTTACTTTGATTTTAATTTCATTCACTTAATTAACATACATCATATCGCCCAATAAGTTTACTTAATACATTCTCCAAAATATTTGAGAAACTATTTCTGAGAAGAATGTTACCAGTGTTAGAAAAACAGAATATAATACCGGAGTATCAATTCGGGTCCAGGCATAGGCATGGTACACCAGAACAATGCCACCGTATAGTAAATTTTATGCGAGATTCGTTGGAAAATAAAAAATATTGTGTATTTTTGGATTGGTTTATTCTATAAATTAAAAAAACTATTCCCAACACATTTCTATCTGATACTAAAATCATATCTTAGCCAAAGGAATTACTATGTCAAAGTCAATAGAGAGTTTTCAGAAATCTATAATGTGAAGGCTGGGGTCCCTTAGGGTAGTGTATTAAGTCCTATTTTGTATACAATTTTTAAATCGGACATGCCGGTAACAAACAACGTTTTAATTGCTACATACGTTGATGATACTGCAATATTATTCACTAGCGTAGATCCAGATGTAGCTTCAATATAGCTACAAAATGAAATTAATAAAATCGAAAACTGGTTGAATAAATGGAAGATAAAAGTCAATACAGAAAAATCTGCCCATGTAAACTTTACCTTGCGTCGTGGAAGCTGCAGAGCTGTGTCCCTAAACAACAATCATATTACACAACATGACACAGTCAAATAACTAGGACTGCACATTGATCGTAGACTTACATGGAAAAATCACATTAAGGCGAAGAAGCACCAATTGAATTTAAAAACTAAGGTAATGTTAAAACCAGTTTATACCTACGGTATACAATTAGGGGGCACAGCCAGTAATTCTAACATTGTAATTTTACAAAGGTTTCAATCTAAAACATTAAGGTCTATTGTTAATGCCCCATGGTTCATAACAAATAAAGCTATTCATGATGATTTATCAATTCCGATGGTCAAAGACGAAATTAAGAAATGTAGCGAAAGTTATCTGCAAAGATTAAGTAATCATTGCAATCCATTAGCCATAATGCTGCTTGATGACACTAATGAAGTTCGAAGACTTAAAAGAAATCACATATTGGATCTAACATTTCGAAATCAAATATCCTTTTATATGTATAAATATAAATGTATTATATAAAAGTACATGTTTGTACCTAGATTATAATATTTATCTAATTTCTTTCTGAAGATTACTTTTTAAATATCATTGTTGTAGTTTATATTGTTGTTCTCGTGGGAGTTCAGCAATAAATGTTATTCTTTATTTTAAAGATAAAAAAAATTACTTATTATCTTAGGATAGATTGTAAATAAAATGAACTATATTAAAAAAAATAAAATTAATTAACATTAATTAAATTTTTGTTTTAATTATTATTTAGTTTTATGTAATTGACTTTGGTCTACTTTAGATTTTATTTTACACCTTCTGCAGCATTGATATTATGATAAATTTGAAATGTTTATAAAATGATTATTTCTAAAATTTACATTGCTTGGAAAATTTCGATCCGATATCACGGTATAAATATATGGAAACAACAGCAAGAAGTTATAGTTGTACATCAGACATACATAAATGAATATCGAATTGACTTAAATAATAGTGAAATATTAAATCATATATATAATGAGTCGGTTTAAATAAATTTAACCTTAATAGCGTAAATATAAGGAGTGCTGATTATTATTTACAATAAAAAAAAACCCGGTCTTTTTAAGGGAAAAAAAACCAATGTTAATAAAACGCATAAAGATAACAGTATTTCTTATTTAAAAAATATATAACCTTATTAATATTTTGTTTAAATTTTTTTTAATTTTTGATACTTTACATCCATTATTTTTTTTTTTTTTAACAAAATGCATACACTTACAAATATGTTTCATTTCTATGTTACTATCTCTCCTAAATTTTATTTTGCAACTAATGTAAAATATATCGCAAACAACTACATAAAACATTAAAGGTATTCACGTCACCAGTTTTATTATTGCAAAAATCCAAAATTGCGTTAATTAAATCTATTGTTGCTGGAGCACCATTTGTATCAAAAAGTTGTTACACATCAAGAGAACGAAGACGCCAGGCTAATTTGCGTGGCAGTCAATTTGCTTTAACGCCGCTAAGCCAAGCGCTCTAAATCGGAATAAAATAGCTGTTGTATGTTCCTCAATATTTAAGTGCGAAGTACATAGTTGTTGTTATGTTTAAAAAAAACTTTGCATTTTCACAAGAATAAAATTTTTGACTTAGATACCTTGTAAGCACTTTTTTATTTAGATTGTTTTTATTGATATTTTTTTTTTTTTAAATACCATTTTGCCATTTTTGTCGTGAAATTTTTTATATAATAACAAACAAACAAAGCTCTTCGTTATTATTAATAAACAAAATAGTTTTAAACAAATATATAGACAAAATTAACAACAATTTAATCTTTTGTTTTAATTATTTACTGTTTTAATGAATACTGTTCTGAATCAAAAATCCACCTCTTTCCTTAATGTGCGGTGGGATTGCCTAACTTATATTTCAATTTAGGATACACTTAATTAGGTAGTTTTAATTGATTATCTGACTATTATCTGTTCCTGTCAAAATGTTATAAATTTTCTCTTTCCCTTTATAAATTCTAACAGCCAAACTTCAATTCGAAATTACATGATATAATTGCACCATGGACATAGAGACGTGCCACATAAGTTTTTTAGTATTGGTCAAAAAGTCACATTGAACAAATTTCTGCATGGTGCTTTATTTGTGTTGGTTTAAGATTTTAAATAGGCCAAAGGAAACGGTATGAAGTCTAAGTTTCTGTAATACACGGACTTTTTTTACACATAAGCAATATGTCTTTAGATAATATCGCATTTTGTTAAGTTCCGAATTTCAATGCAATACATTTTAAATATTTTAACCAAATTTCATCACATAGCTTTTGATTCGAGCTTTTAACAAACGTTTAAACAGCTGGGCTTCTCTAGATCGTCTTAGAACTTTATCAGGGTTCAAAAAGTATACTGTATGTGATTTTAAATGAATATTTCGATGCAGTACCAGCTTAACGACAAAATTAATAAACCCTGATTTTTTACGAAACAATTAGTATTAAAATGGTTAATATTTTCTTAAGGAGAAGTTTTACACACAATTTATTAGATTTTGTTGTACAAAATCTGTTACCGCTAAAAATACAAATAATTGACTTAAAGTATACTTTAAATGATAAACAATAAATTCAATTATATTTCAATAGAAATCCTTTTTTTGTTTTACATATTTTGTACACTTTTTTCTGCTCTATACTTTATCTGATACCTTTTAGTTGTTATTCTTGTTTATTTTTTTTTTTTCTTTTTACAAATATAAGGGAATTTATACAAATATTGGCATATAAATAGGAATTAATATGTATGTAAATATTTTCAAACGATTACATAAATCTAATTTAACTCTTTGCACACGTGCTCTGTTGATACGCCTAAATATTGTGCCGGATAACAAAACCAAACTCAAATAAATGGGAAAATATTGATACGAGTAATGAAACCAAAATATGTGTATAAAAATGTTTATGAAAAGTGGCCCCCACACTAGTTAGAAGTTGTAAATTGATTTGAGGGAGTGAATCTGATGTTTAACATAAAATTTATAAACAATTGAAATCAAATTTACTTTACTTATTCTTATGCTTATGAGTGTTAAAGATGCTTCGAGAAAATGTTCATATCAAATATGTAGATTATTCTCTACGAACACCACTGTTTTAGGATTTTAGTGACAGTGGGATAAGCTTGCCAAAAATTATGATGTCAAAGTACACAAAAATAGAAAAATATTACAAAATAATTAATAATAAATTTGTATGAACTGGGTTTAAAATCAAAGCATTAATTTATTGTGCAATATTTTAAAAATTCTTAACAGAGGATTTTTACATATTTTATTTTTTAGAATAAGAAATATGTATTATTAAAATAGTAATTTAAATGCACACGGATTAAACTATGGTGGAATCCTATGGAAGAAGTAGTATTTTAATAAACTTTTAATGAAATGCTGCATGTAAAGAACTTGAGCATATTTATGAATAAAAATAGTTTCATCTCAATTTATCTGTTTAGTTTGAGAGCAAAATACTGGCCGTTCAAAATCTTGTAAACCTTTTACATCATGTCAAAATTCAATAATATCCTTATCATATCGTAGTCTATATTTTTATCGTCAACGCCGCTCCTGATCTTTGATTTGTTTATAATTTCTTATTTAATACAAAATAAATTTTAAAATTATTTGTGCCTTTAACTATGCCTTTAAGTGACCAATTTGTCTACAACTTTCTACTAATAGCCGTAAAGACATAGCACATATGCAAATAGCAACAAATTTCTTATTCATTTCAGGAGGTCCCAACCCTTACGTCAGATCCGCACAGCAACGTTAAAAAAGACAAGGGGTACTCAACAAGCATTCTAACACTTTATATACCGGACTGACGATGCTATGAGACAGATGTTGGTTTCCATTTGCCCACCCAACCATTTCGTATTATTTCACCCATAAATTTTACTCTACGACCCAGTATCCGCACGACAAAATTCACCACTTACCTATCCGTTTCTAAAGTTTCTGAAATAGTTGAAACTGTAAAGAAGAATAACAATTCTAAATATGTCATTTACAATCATTTTCATTTTTAAAAACCTCGTTTTTTAGCAGGGAAGTTTTTTATACGACCGCTCTTGTATGGCTGTGTAAAACTGATGTACCTAGAAATTGTAGAAACTCATGACAGTTCATTCTGCAACAACACATACTTTATTGAAATACTGGATAAAAATACTAATGATAATAACAATTAACAGGCAAAACTGCTTTCACAATTACGAAATACTTATGTATATTTGCTTTTATTTTAGATCGATACATAGTTTCATACATATATAACACAATTTTATCCCACTATGCAAATCTACATGCAATATACATACATCTATATTCATACTCTAAGCAAATAAGCCCAGCACAGAAAAAAATCCATTTTGTTGTTACAAATAAGCATAACAAGATTATCACTATGAGCATACATACATACATACATATACACATTTATACTAAGAAAAACAAACATCTGCACTAACGCAATAACTACATAATACATACAACACATACAAGTCTATTATATGTATGTATGAAATTATATGCACTGAATCAATAAAATAAAAAATCCTGGGGTATCCCAGCTAAGGAAGCTGCGTATGAATACAAAATATTATATTATAAATTGAAAATTCATAATATTTTGTTTGTTACAGAAAAACAACAACAACAAACACACCAACATTTTAGTATACAATTCAATTCAATTTTGTAACAATTTAAAAAATATATATTTACATACATACATATGTAGTATATGCCTTACGGTTTGACATTGTCGTCAGAAAAAAAGATTGATTTAAGAAAATATAAAAAAATCACAAAAGATGGAACCAACAAAAACCTAAACAAATTGTCTTTAACTAAAACCGCAATCTTGGAAATGATTTAACAAATAAAAAAAAAATATTAAATCAAGCCAACATTGATGAAAACTTTATTATAATGCCAGTTAATAATGAGCATGTATGTACGTATATCATCATCATCATCACAAACCTACTCCTCATACTCACATATAATAAAATATGTATAAGGAGCCAGTAATAAATAAGCCTTCTCCAGGAAGGCACGAAAATATAATGCGCGCTTTAGACACTAGACTACAGTTCGTTTGTTCATTTTCGTTTATCAAAAAGTAAATATTGTTTTTGTAAATGTGTGAAAATCATCATTCATATATGCAGATATTTAAAAGACTTGGTTCATTTACACTGACGTTTTATAAAATAATTTTATATACATTTTTATATGTATAAAAAAAGTGTAAGGAATTTTAGATTTCTGAAAATGTTTTATTAAATATCTGCTGTTTGGAAAGTTTTCGATAAGTTTTAAATTGGGGGTTTATAAAAAACCTTAAAAAGTTGTTTATTATTTTTAATGAAAATTATGTAATAAATGGCGATCATGTTATATAGTAGCGCCTTAAACATTTTTATAGTGAGCTGCACTCAAAATCATGAATTTATGATATTAGTTACTCAACGAAATAGTGCGATTTAACACTTTACCTGATTGAGTTTTATGAAGTTGCAGATATACATATTGCAACATAGTTAACATAATCGAAGCCATTGTTCGAAATAAGGCCGATTTACATATGGAACAAAGTCAGTAAAAAATTCATTTCTTTGATTCGTGACTATGTGCTGTCACTTTAGTTGCTAATACACATATTTTACATCTGACTTGTAAAATCTTGCACTCTTAAAAACGTATACTATTTACAAAGTCATCTGATAAAATTTCAATTAGATCGTGTTTGATTTTATTCTGATATCAGCTGTTGGCAGAGATCTCTGCCGCTGGGAAATAGTCAGCGGTGGTTGACTAAAAAATTAAAATTTTGACAGACGTGGATACATATCAATTACAAGTTTAAAAAGTCAAATGTAAAGAACATGCCATGTACCGGTTGTTTTTTATAGATGTATAGAACCTTAAGTTGGCAACACCTTTTTTAACTGGCAGCCATTTTGTCAGCTGTCACGTGATTTATGTTTAGTTTTATGAATAGACTGACGGATAAAAAGCAAGGCGTAGATTTGATAAATGGGCCCAAAACAAGATTGCCGTTGATCCCAATTCTCATAAGCGAATTTTGTTTAGCGATGAACCTCACTTTTGTTTAAAAGAATATGTCAATAAGCAAAACTTCCTTTTTTGGAGTCATGGCAATCCTCAAGTAAGACACCGTTGCATCAAGAAAACCTAATTGTTTGGTGTGTTTTATGGGCTGGTGAAATCATCGGTTCGTACTTCCTTAAAAACACTATGCTGGTCAGAAAGTTACAGTCAATGGGGACCGCTATAGAGCCATGATTACTGACTCCTTCGTTCATCAATTGAACAACCATGATACTATTGCATTGTGTTGAGGTGTATTTGCATTTATAAAAACGCAATAAAAACCATATTACCATGATGTAACTCGTTTTTTTAATTGCTTTAAAAACTGTTCTTTTTTGATACTATTGCGTTAAATTGTTGTGTCGAGGTGTATTTGTGTAATATGTATTTAAATTACTAAATAACTTAATTTGGTAAAAAAAATTCGAGTAAAGACCTTTGTACTTGTGGCCATCGATATTTTGTTTAGAAATATGGCTATAAAAATAAATAACACATTAATGAATACAAACTTGTGAAATTTTAATTGTTATTAATAAAAGTATAAATAAAGTGTTTGTGGCATATTTAATATTAACACATTAATTCCTATTTTATACAATTTCGTCGTCTTAAATGTGTTTCATTCACTCAACATATTTCTACCGTTTTATTTGTCGTATTGTGCGAAATTCGTCATTCGGTTAAGTTGTGTTTATAGCTTAATATCATAGTACCATAATGCCACCAATAACGTAATTTGCTCTTTGAATTACTTAGGCGAATTACCGTGTTCATACGACATGTTCTTAATTGCACAATTATTCTTGTTTTGTATATACAGAAAATAAATAAAATCAATAGAACCAATAAAACCAATCAATAAAACCATCTGAGCACAATTTCGGCTCTTTCCTTATTTTCTATGTGGCCCATGACTTCTGAGATACAATTTGCTTTATAATTTATTTCTGTTTACTTTCCTTTTTTAATAAGAATTTAACTTACTTTTTGTTATTTTTTGTCATGTTTTACATTCTTTTAATAGATGATTATGACATACCAATCAAACTTAGAGATAGTACTGATTTCATGAATTACCTACAAAATAAGTAATTCGCCTTAAAATTTTTGTATGACAAATTATGGAATTAAGCTTCTAATAAGGTAATTACTTACGAATGAAACATCAAATTACGAACATCGTTGCCACGCAAACATGCTATTGTATAAGGGTATAGTGTCTTAAACGAAATGAAAATCATAGAATGTTCTTTGAACGTTTTCAAAAATTTTTTTTTACAATAAGAAAATATATTATGAAGAGTAAAGTCGAAGTAATTGCTTGATCTATAAGTAATTATATATCACATTATAAATCAAGTAATTACATACTTGTACACTTCTTATTAAGACGGAATGTGCGGAATGTAGTAGTCATTGAAAAGTATGCTATTAAGTAATATCAAGTCATTACCTAGTTTTTTCTGGACTATTTCTCTTTCAAAGAGATTACTTTAAAGCTCTGACATTTGCATTTACATACACTAGCACATTTATTTTATTTACATATACACTAACCAACCAATAAAAAATCATCAAATAACAACAACAGCAACAGTAGCTACTACAAAATGAAAAGCTTATTATACCCTAGAGCAAAATATTAAAACGAATAAATAAACAAAAAATAAAAAAGAAAACGAATTGAAATATTAAGCATTATATATGCGTTAGTAATGCTAAAAGTAAGTACAACCATGCATATGTACATATAAGGCTGTGTGAATTTAAAAATAAGGCTAAATCGTGTAGTTGTATGCATGTGTTGTTATTGTTTGGCTTCCTGATTTTACCTTTTTTATGTCATTATATCCGTTCTTACTTCATTCACATGCTGTATGTACAGGTACATATTTACATATCATCCAATTTTGTTTTATATACCAAAAGTCTATCTATTGTGCGTATGTTTTCATGTGTATTTGATTTAACTATGACAAGTTTTTTATTTTCGTTTTTTTTTGTATTTGTGCTTGAATAAAAGTAACAAGCATTTTTAATCTTGGTCGTCATTGTAGTTTAGACGTCAAAAATAAAATAAACGTTCTGGTGGTAGCAAAAAACCATCTCACGCTAATCCTAAAATCCTTTATTGAATTTTATTCCTGTTATGCTTTTATGTACACACATATTGAATGTACATATTAACTTAAATGTATATTTAAAGTAGGATTCTGTAGATGAGACAAAGAATCGACTACTCGACTTTTTCACATTTTCAGGAAGTTAATTTTTCAAAACATTTACCAATTTTTCCGACATTTGTTTAAAAATTATAAATTTTTTAGTATTATTTATTTGACTACTTTTTTTTATTGTTTTCAAGCCTTAAGTTTTATTTCTTAAAAAAATGTTATTCAATTTTTATTCTATTTTTATTTTATGTAACCCTAAATTCAGAATTGAAAACTAATGCAACATAAGCCCTTAACGGAATTCCTTTTAGTATTTTTTTACATATTGTCAAACATGGACAAGAAGCCGATTATTCGATTATTTAAAATAATAATAATTAATCGTATATTCATGGAATAATATATTTTGTAACACTTTTATAAATACTTATGTATATATTTGCATGTTTACATTGCTGCAACATATTTTCTGTTTTTATATTTTTTTTTTGGTCTTGTTTTTTATAAAGATAAAATATTCTTTTTGATTTGAAGAAAAGAAGAGATAAAACTGTACTAGGTCATAAGATATGAATACATTAAAGAGCATTGATATCTTATTTAAATATAGGACTTATAAAGAGATTATTAAAAATGTTCTATAAGTACGGAAGTGTTCAAACATCTTCTACAAATAAAAAAGTTCCCACAATGTTTTGTTTTATGCTAGTAGTTTGTAATTGTGCTTAATTTAAGCAGTGGCTTGGCTACATGTGTTGTCTTTTGGATATTTGCGTCTTAAATGCCTAGACATTAGACTCCCAAACAATCCATTACGGAAATTCTAGCAAGATAGAACCGCACAAGCAAATACGAGCCAAAAAGAAAATAATTTTTCACATGAATTACGCTGCTGAATGCTAATTACACTGCTCAGCAGCAAAATCCTCCATTAAATAAAACTATGTGGACTATATGGATTTTGATGCGCTGAACTCAAATCCGTTGTCAGTTTTTTTTCATCAGATCGGCATTTTTTTATGGGCGTGGCAAATTTTTCCCCCTAAATTGGTCAGGTACGGAGACATATTTAATCCTAACTCGAGAACTAGTCATCCGATTTTCAAAAATAAAACACCAGAAGATGTGTAACAAAATTATATTTATTTTAGTTGGATAGAAATTTTCTCTATCTCTTATCGTTTTGGAATTATTCAAAAATATAAAGCAAATATTCAACAATTTAAACTTTTTTCTGTGAGCTACTTTTCTTAGAAATGTAAAAAATATAAAAGCCATAAACCATAAAAATCGGTTAAAAAAACACAAATTTTTAAAAATCTAATCCTTCAGAATTCTGAGTTCTCATATAAGCTTGGAGAAGAAAATTATAAAAAAGCGTTGATTCCATAGAAAACCCCTTGTAGGTACAGGATGGGTCAAAAGTTAAAAAAAAAATAAGAATTTAATAATCTTTTAATTTATTTTAAATTTATCAGATTATAAAATACACAAAATTTAATCTTTTTATACCCGCCACCAAAAAAAATGGTGGGGGTATATTCATTTTGTCATTCCATTTGTAACACATCGAAATATCTATTTAAGACCCCATAAGTATCCTATATTTTCTTAGTTGTGGTTTCATTTTATGACGACCTTGCTATGTCTGTTCGTCCTTCCGTCTGTTGAAAACATGACGAAGCTCCAACCGACAAAGTTTTGCCAGAATGTTTCTCATACACAAAGTTTGTTTGTCATTGAAAATGGGGTAAATCGGAATATTAGGAAGAGAGTAGGTCAAAAAAACCATGTCCTTCCAACATCGAATAAAATAGAATTGTGTCCAAACGCATTAACGTTGAGTCATGAAACTTCGAATATATATTTCCTGAGTAAAAGCAATATTTGCTTTAAACCTATGCATTAGAAAAGGAATTATAGATAAAAATGTACGAAAATTTATGCCGCACAGTTTATATTTAAAATTTAAAACCTAATAAAACTGACAAAATTAGAATGTACGAATCTGAAATTTTGCAAACAATGCTTTTTGGTCAAAGGCTTTGTTTTAACGAAAAATAAATGTGACACGCCCACTTTTACGCCAACCTCCCATATAACGATGTATCTCAAATACATATAATTCCTCTACGAATAAAGATTTTGGAATATTAAAGGACTATATTGAAACATCTAAGTTGTATTCATTAGCAAAAATTCAATTTCATTGTTATGCCAGAAAATGAAGGTGACACGTCCAGTTTACCGCCTACCTCCCATATAACGCTTTATCTTAAATTCATATAATTTCTCTATGGACAAAGTTTTCTGAAGAATAAGGAACTCTGTATTGAAATATATTAAAGTTAAATTTATCAGCAGAAACTAGTTTGACACGCTAACTTCAACGCCCACTTTCATTGAAAGACTTAATTTTTGAAAATATTTTAATAGCTTATCGAAGTTTTACAAAGAAAGTGATGGAATAAAGAGTTTATGCCATAGTGATTACTATTAATAATAAAATAATAAAATTTGTGCTATAAAAGTACAGCAAGTACACCAACAAGGGTATAAAAGAATCGGCACAGCCGAATAAAGTCCTCTTGCTTGTTCAAACTATGGATGGAAAATAATGACACTTGAATGACCTGAACACTGAGTTCAAGTATTGTCTTGAGCTTTTTCATATATTTTCGCTCCTTCCAATAACCCCAAATAAAATATTATTGAGAAATCTCGCGAACGTTTTGGTCAATTAATTTACGAATTTCGAGAAATTATTAACTCTTAAAAATGTTTACCTAAAGTGCCTTTCCTTCTGAAACCACATCTCAGGTCTGTTTTCAAAAGCAGATTGTAAAAAATGTTCTTACACTAATCGATACCGCCTTATATTTACAGCTACAGCACTTTTATCTTCGTTCTCGGAGGAGTAAGACCCAAAAATATTTTCAGATGTAATACCATACACTACGGTACACCTAATGATGTGCAATTGGCTTTTAGGAATGGCTCCTAAATTCCAGAACCAACAGTTTTACTTATTAGCAAAATCATACAAATGGCTAACTGTTGATATTAAAACATTAGCTATGATAACAGTAAATCCTTTTTATAAATGTGCCATAATGAGGTACGAGTCATTCTAAGCTGAGCAAATTCCTAAACTAAGCAACAAATCATTGCTTCATTGTGCGAAATGTCAATGATATTCTCTTTGCTTCAAAAAATTTTAAATCATAACTTGTAAAACCTCTCCATTATTTATTTTCCAGTTGTATGTATGTATCGGGTGTCCCAACTAGAACGCAATTTTTAAATTTGGCGCCATTCGAAGTGTCATTGTTTGACATTTGAACAATTGTTATTGTTTGCTAGTAGAAGGTACGAGGTTAGTAAAAATGGAGCGCTACACGAATGAACAACGCATTCTCATTGTGAAATTGTTTTACCAAAATGGTGAAAGTTTTGCGGCTACAGTTCGCAAATTGCGATCATCCCATTTCCATCTTGATGGCTTCGTCAATAGGCAGAATTGTCGCATTTGGGGTGAGGAAAATTATCGAGTGATTCACGAGAAGCAAATGCATCCTCAACGTGTCACTGTGTGGTGTGGTTTTTGGGCTGGAGGAATCATTGGACCTTTTTTTATGAAAATGACGCAGGTCAAACGCAAACAGTCAATGGTGTTCGGTATCGTGAAATGATAACCAGTTTTTTCTTGCATAGAATTAAAGAAATGAATCTGGAGGGCATGTGGTTTCAACAAGAAGGCGCCACATGTCATACAGCCAGAGAAACAATTCAATTGCTGCATCAGTCATTTCCCGGTCATGCTATTTCGCATTTCGGAGACCAGAATTGGCCGCCTAGATCGTGTGATTTAACACCTTTAGATTTTTTTCTTTGGGGTTTTTTGAAGTCGATGGTTTACGCAAATAAGCCGACGACGACTCAAGCCTTAAAAAAGGAAATTGGACGCTGCATTAATGAAATACCGCAGCATTTATGCAAAAAGGTCATTGAAAATTTCATTAAAAGATCGCGTGTGTGCCAGCAAAGCCGCGGCGGCCATCTGCACGATATATTGTTCCATACATAACCTCATTCTGTCTACTTTACGACATAATAAAGTTTCACGATTTTTTTTTCAATATCTGTGTTTTATTTAAAATTTAAAAATTGCGTTCTAGTTGGGACACCCGATATAAACGAAAAAGTTATAAAATTTTTAAGCCCCATGCTAACTTTTGGCCCACCCTGTTTGTATAATTTTAACTTGTGTTTATAATAAAACTTAATTTAAAACACAAACAATGAAAGATTTTAAGTGATCCATTAATTAACCACAACTATGGAAAAGAAAATTTTGTGTGGTCTATACGAGTATAAACAAAAACTTTTTCCTTTGTCATCTAACTATAGGTACTTTGAAGAAATATTTAAAACCATTTTTAACACCCGCATAAGATTAAACAATTTTTTGTTTCTAAAAAATTTTGTTTTATCCTAGTTGTTAGGGGTTAAAAGTGTGAGTGATTGCATTGTTGTTAAGGCTTTATTAAGTTTTCTAATAATTCCTAATAATCTCTTACCACATCAAACACAAAATGAGAACAACCTTAAGTTTCCTAAGAAAAGAAGAAGTTGATGATACTAGTAACACTCACAAAAATTATTGTATATATTCATAGAAATTTTGAACTTATTTTATTCCAGTTCACTATGTATTAGACATAATAAAATTTTTTATTAAAATATTACCTTAAAATGTAAAAAAAAATTTAAATTTTTCTGTATTCAAAGTTTTTGTATAGTATTTTTATAAAATTATAAAGGATATTTTTCAGTGAAAAAAAATATTCGTAAGATGTGGCACTGTCAAAAGCTCTCAATACCATGTTGCTACCATGAACCTATTGAAAGGCGAGTTTGATAAACAATTAATCTCACATTTTAGAGGAACCCATCAGTCGCCAAGCTCATGCTCATGATACGTGATGTCTTTCGTGAACAGTGACAAGCCAATCAGATTTCCATCTCTGAAAAAAAACATTAAAGCTGTCATTGTTGAGATGCCGGCCGATATGCAAAAATAATATGCCTAAACAGGAGCTTATTAATGTAGCCCCGGGTAACATTTATATGCAATAATTTTTAAAAAAAAGCAGTAATTATTACCCAAAACAAATATTGCGTTCACTTTTAAAACTGTGTTGTGTTTTTATTATTTAGAAAATTACGCTTTACTAATAAATCACGTAACTTTTAAAAATATGCAAAAAATTAGTCTGTACTAGTCTCTTTTACAACAGGCACTTATAAGACTAGATTTATGATTACTAGTTCCCTACTTTAAAGCTCATCTGATACACGTACTATATGTAAATTTACACTTCTTGTGCGAAAACTACGTTAGCTTTTTGTTGAGTGTACTTAAGTATATAAAAAACTACCAAAACTTTATGTTATATATACTTGTAGAAACTTTTAAATTAAAATCTTGGCTATTCTTTTAAAATTATTTCTTAGCTATTGTTGTGGTGGTTAATTGTGAAAATCTAAATTTTTTTACACCAACTAAAGAATTTCAACAGTGTAGGATATTTAAATAGAAGCTGGCGAAATTTTGTTCTGAAGTTATAAATCAAAAAGAGCATGTATTGCAATATTAAATTAGATCAATAATTATTTACTTTACGTAATTATTTACTTACGAGGGTGGATGGAGGGAACCACGTGTAGACAGGGGTGCAGGGAAGATACTCGGTTTTAGTCGGAGCATGATGAGCTGGATCACTGCGTTGATTACAGGACATGGTAACTTCAAATATCATCTGAAGAGGATGCAGATCGTTGATGATGATATTTGTAGAATGTGCCTGGAGGATGCCGAGACAGAAGCGCATGTGGTATGCGAGTGTCCGGCGTTGGCGATCGGAAGATTAAGGATCACAGGCAAGCACACTTTAAGTGTGAATGCGATGGGGGACCTTAGTCTGAGGGAGATGCTGGCGATTACAAAGGACTGTGCGATGAGGATTGTCGACAATCACCAGTCGGCAGTGTGAAATCGTTTTCCTAGTCCAGAGCAAACGCCGGTTGTGGCGCGGGATTCAGTGATTGAAGGTATACTGATCGGTGGACACGAAATCACTGTGGAGCGAAGGGGGTCGAAAAGGGACCCGTGATAGTAGTGGTCTGCTTTGATATTCCCCCTACATGTGTATATATATATATTTACTTTACGTGGTTTGAATTTAACCCATCTCATCTCAAGATCAGGTATTAACTAAAGAACAGCATATTTTTGCCTTTTTATTCCTGTAGTAACAAATCGTCAGTTCTCGAAGTTTATTTTCTTTAAGCTTAGATTTCGGAAATCCATATAAAGCATTAAAAGCAGTGATTAATACGATGTGTGCACAATATCTTATCTTAAACTGCAGAATTTAAATTTTGTTTAAAAAAATTAAGTGTTTTAATTTTTATGAAATTAACATAAATTTTAAAGTTTATAAGTTTATTTCGAAACACTCGGCACATGTAAACGTTGTTTTATTACTTGTACAATATTAAATAGAAAACGCATATCGTATAGCATTTTAGTTTACATGGCGCAACTCGTTCGTCTAGTCATGTTACCTAAATCCTTTTAATTGAATTTTTCAATAGTTGCCATTACAGTTCAACTTTTTTAGCATTTCCTCTATCCATAAATATTTAAAATTTTTTTTATAAATTTTCTTTACAGCTCTCTTAAGCAAATTTCATGAACTGTTTTGTTTTTAGCAAAAGTTTTGAAGCACCTAATATGATGGCGTTATTATTTTTCCAATGTTTACTTAAGTATCTTTTAAATCATACACCAGTATCCGTTAAATCATAACTGAGTAGTAGGTACATGAGTGTTTAAAATATTTGTTAGATTAACATGAGGTTGGTAACTTTTCTCCTGTTTTTATTGCAAAAGTACATCTTATACCAGCATTATTAATTCAAAACAATATAAGGGCTACCAACACAATTTAAAAGGTAAAAGCTTTGTATATAAAACATATTATCTACCCTAAAGTTAAGTTAAATAAGCCACTATTATAAAATACAAAATGAAAAAGAACAACAAGAGCAAAAGTAAAGTAAAAAAGTTTTTTTTAGCATTATTATACCCACAAACATTAGTATTATCTATCTACCACTGCTAATACTGCCAACTACGCGCACAACAGAATGCTCCAAAAAAATTTAGTTTTGTTCAATGGAGTGAAATGGTAGAAAAAGTTTGGTTTTAAAAATTAAAACAGCAATAACAATTTGTATCAAAATATACATTTAAACAACATTCTTGTGGTTTTTACAGTTTTAATATTTAATTTACTAAACAAAATTTCATTACGTTTCATTCCACACACCAACACACACACAAAACAATTATGTACTCACTTCTAAACACTTAACCAGCATATGCATAAATACGAGGGGATGTTTATAAGTCTTTATAAAATAATATAACACTAGGATTTAATAATATCGATAATACAGCCTTAAGTACACAACCATCTAATTTAGGACACAAATGGATTTTTAAATAATAAATAAATAATTTTAAATAATAAATAACGAATATATTCGTTATTAAAGCCAATAAACAAGGAAATCAGGAAAAAAAATTTCACTAGGCAAACAAATTTTCTTGTATCAGAATATTGTCCCACTGCAATGCAATGCAGTTTCGATAAAAAATATATATGACTTAAGGTTTGACTAGAAACTACTTCATTACCTTCTAAACAAATCATCAAAAAAAATGAGAAAAGAAAAAAAATCTCTAAAAAAAACGTATCAAGCTTAAACAAACTTGTTGAATCCAAAAAATTAATATAATAAAATAAGTTGTCCAATATTTTTGTAAAACTTATTGACTTCCTCACGTATAAAAGGAAATTGAAACTCTAGAAAAAACGTATAAAATGAAAGAGAACCAAATGTAAAGAACTTGTGGTCAGCGAGCGTACAGGTAGTTTAACTAATATACTATACATATCTGCAAATAAAATGTATGGGGCAAATGAGTCAGAAGAAACAGAGATCTAATCAAAATGATTTCACAAAAAAATAAAGGCATATTTATTCATCAACCGCATTTTGGTTAGAATTTTTTATGTTGTTTATATATGGTGTTTGACATTTAAAATAAATGCAAGACGAGAGAGAATTGGACTTTGACAGCTAAAGTTTAAGATTAGTGAAGAAAAAAATATATAGCTGATGCATTAAGATCAGCTGATGAATTATTTGGCCTTGAAAAAAATAAATAACATTAAAATTTGTAGTTTAAGAATGAGAAACAAATAATTTTGATTCTTAACTCTTAAAGGCCTATTAGACACGCATACTTGTCTTAAGACATGTGTATGGCAAACTTTGGGTTTAGCTATTACACTGTCGAACTTTGACGGCATACTTTATTACACAGAAATTTTTGAAGCGAAAACATGGCAATGAAGCGGAAAGTTGTCAATAGTGGCATTTTTTTCTATTTCATTTAATTTTTCTTTTAATGCATTATATGCATTAATTTTCAATTGTTTGTTGTGGTACAAATTTGATTTTATTTGCCACAATTGTGGAAAGCTTTTATATTTCTCAATAAACTCTTGAAAACCAATATACATGTCTAACATTTTATTTACAAGTACATTTGTATAAATCAACAACGGTGCTTTATTGTTTCCATTTAAATTTAGCAAACTGTGCGTGAGATGTCATCGAAACATATGTATGTCTTCTTTTGAAGGGCTATCGATGCTATTATGTATGAAATATAACATCGTATAAAAGTTCGTTCTGTTTTGGTTAGGTGTTCAAATTTAATGACTTTGGTCAAATCGTCATATGGATTGGTAGTTAACTAGTTATTTTTTTGTTGACGTACTGTTCCAGAACACATTTTGCGAACACACGTCGTTGTTTATGTACGAGTAAGGTCAAAAACATGATGTAAACTTTGCTAAGGTTAGTTTTGCGAAAGTCAGAGTTCTTGCGAGCAACGTGAAATCGACTGACTCTGGTTCCCCTGCACACTCTCACAGACAGCGACAAATGTTTTGGCAGATTATCGTGTCGTCATCGTGTGGATATTATTCAATGTTTAATAAACTCAAATGTATGGGTGTCCCAACTAGAACGCAATTTTTAAATTTTAAATAAAACACAGATACTTAAAAAAAAATCGTGAAACTTTATTATATCGTAAAGTAGACAGAATGAGGTTATGTATGGAACAATATATCGTGCAGATGGCCGCCGCGGTTTTGCTGGCACACACGCGATCTTTTAATGAAATTTTCAATGACCCTTTTGCAAAAATGCTGTGGTATTTTATTAATGCAGCGTCCAATTTACTCTATTAGGGATTGAGTCGCCGTCGGCTTATTCGCGTAAACCATCGACTTCAAAAAACCCCAAAGAAAAAAATCTAAAGGTGTTATATCACACGATCTAGGCGGCCAATTCTGTTCTCGAAAAGGCGAAGTAACACGACCGGGAAATGACTGATGCAGCAATTGAATTGTTTCTCTGTATGTATGACATGTGGCGCCATCTTGTTGAAACCACATGCCCTCCACATTCATTTCTTCAATTCTAAGCAAGAAAAAACTGGTTATCATTTCACGATACCGAACACCATTGACTGTTTGCGCTTGACCTGCCTCATTTTCATTAAAAAATGGTCCAATGATTCCTTCAGCCCAAAAACCACACCACACAGTGACACGTTGAGGATGCATTTGCTTCTCGTGAATCACTCGAGGTTTTTCCTCACCCCAAATGCGACAATTCTGCCTATTGACAAAGCCATCAAGATGGAAATGTGATCCCAAATTGATCGCAATTTGCGAACTGTAGCCGCAAAACTTTCACCATTTTGGTAAAACAATTTCACAATGAAAATGCGTTGTTCATTCGTGTAGCGCTCCATTTTTGTAGTGACGGTGAGTGTGGTGAAACGTTTACCAATAATATCGAGTGGCCAGATTGTCGGCGGCGCTGGTATGCTCGCGTATGCTCCGGCTAGAGCTCGCCGAACGGGTTGGTTCTTGCCAACTAACTGGTCCGGCACTCACCAACTTACAAAAAATATCATACCAGCAAAAAAATCAAAATAATGCGGGAACCCAAAGCAGATACAACTCCCTACTTTCACATACACACATCGGACTTCTGACAGGTGTTACGTCAGGAAAATACACCCTCCCACTAGAGACAGGCAAGTCTCTCCATGACACCGTATGCTAAGGATTTTGGGTGTCCCAAACATCTCCTTATAATAGGATTATTTCCCCCTACTTACCCCAGCTGAAAAATTCTACTCCATCATATTAAATGATAACTCAAAAACAATTCATTTAAACATTATAAAAAAAGGTATGTATATTTTATTAAAAACAAAATTAAAATTATATTAAAAGCAAAAACTAAAAAAATTTAATATACTAAATTAATATTGACAAAAAACAAAATTTAATAAAGAACAAGCTTTAAAACAAATATTTGAATTAAATAAAAAAAAATTTTAAATTTTTAAATAATAACAAAAACACACAAAAGTAGTGAAAAATTAAATCTCAAAATAAAACAAAATTGCAAATTTACTCTAATTCAGGAACCTGCTAGTTCGTAGTATATGTGTTATTAGCCCCTGTCCTAAGTGTAAAACCAAATTCAACTATATATATATTATTTCTTTTTTTCTCTTTTTAGGTTAAGGAAAATCTGTACCTACGGAATATGCAGCCTAAGGTCTGAGCTCATACCCTACACAATTTACGCGCACCCTCGAGATTTCCAGAGGGGAATGACAAAGGTAAACTATAATTTTCCCTAATCAAAAAACTATAAAAACAATATATATTCAAAAATAAATGTCCGTGAAACGTCCTATTGTCTGTCTTTAGTCTAATGTCGCAGATTACCTGACCTCAAATAATATAAGTTTTCTTCTATCTCCAGGAATACTGGCCAGCTCCAACTCACGGGATACCTCCAAACGATCACGTCAAAAAGATGATGATGATCCTGATGACGGCAACAGCACCAATCGATTTCCTTTCCTCACAGAACCACCACTAATTTATTTCACGGCTTATTCTTTTATGTATTAATGTATGTAATTTATTTTCAATCTTTTAACTTCATTTAGCTTTAGTGTATTTAGCTTTAGTTTTATTTAGCTTTAGTGTTATTTAGCTTTAGTTTATTTAGCTTTAGTTTTATTTAGCTCTTCATTTTTAATTTAAGATTTTAGCTTTAACTTAGTTCTTAAGTAACATTATTTTTTTTATTATTATTATTTACTGTCTTTTTATTTACGACAAATGTTTCAACAAAATTTTCTAATAAAACCAATAAATCATATTTTTTTAAAAACTTAAATTTTACAACTTTTTTTTTTTCTCAAAAAAAACTGACACAAAACAAAACTTCAACAATTTTATTTTCCAAACTTTTTTTTCCTCTTCTCTACTTCGTACCTTCTACTAGCAAACAATAACAATGGTCCAAATGTCAAACATTGACACTTCGAATGGCACCAAATTTAAAAATTGCGTTCTAGTTGGGACACCCGATATAATTATAATTTTTATGTTTTTTTCAATTAATTCAATTCCAATTAATATTAAGATACTTTGTAGTTAATAATATATATTTTATTATTTTAATTATTTTATTATTTTATATTTAAGTCAAGACTCATAATTGCAATTACGCTGCTCACAGATTTTTAACACTTCAAACTTTTAACCATTTTTCAACACAATGGTTTTTAAAGAAGGAAGCATACTTTAATATATACTCATCTGAGTATCGCTTCTCTTTGGATAACATTTTAACAATAAATTAAGCACGTTTTAAAAAAAATATTTTTAATTTAAATCATAATTTATAAATAATATGAAAAAAATAATTAAGTTTAAATTTAAGGCTAAAGTTAAAGTTTTGTTTATGTTCTCATGGCATCTGTTATAAATTTACGAACCATAAGCACATTAGTATATATACCTGGATAGTAACGATGAGCACAGAATGTACCCGCGCCTAATACAATACCACAAAATTGACCATTTATAATAGCAGGACTTCCCGAGTCACCATAACAAGCGCCTTTTTTAAGATCCGAAGAAGCACAGAACTCTGCATTTGCCAAACCACCAGACTGACTATACAGGTACGTACATGTATATTTTCTTAACACTTTCGCTGTTAGTGTTCTCACTTGATTGGGAAAAAACTCATCGTTTTCATTCATTTTACCCCAGCCATATATTATTACAGCGGCACCAGGCATCCAGCCTTTAGTACACAAACCAATTGGTTCAATACCTAGACCATCAATTGGATAACGTAATTTTAAAACCGCCACATCCACATGTTTGATGTAACCTTTGGGTAAAATAATTTGGAAAACACTAGATCTTGCACCCATTTGATTGAGATAAGTAGCTCCTGCAACTATGGTTAAAAGTTTAGGTTGCTTGTCATTAACACAGTGAGCCGCAGTAACAACAAAGCTTACTGATACTAAAGTGCCACCACATCCAAATTTATTATTATACAAAACTTGTACCAAATAGGGTACTTGGGTTATATTGGTGGGTGTACCGCCCACTATGCGTGATTGGATGTCAGACCATACCAAAAACACCTTCAAAAGTGTTAAGTTACAGATTATTAACAATTCGAAAGGCTTATCTAATTTAATCATTTCTGAATAAAAGTTTTCGGATTGTTATGTACAACATTAACTATTGATTTGTTATAATGAACTGCTGTGGTCTTTATAACTAATATACCATTTTATTAAATGTTGAATGCATACAATAATATATTTTTAAAGAAAAAAAAAAACATTTGTTTTAATGTTTGCTTAAACTTTTGTTCGTATAAAAACCGGTCGAACGTTGCTAATTATAATTTAAAACAAATAAGCGTTTGTATAATTTTAAACCAAAAATTGTTAATTTTATCGCTGTGTACTTCTTAGTTGTATACCCTTAACACGAGAATATAAAAGGGTATATACATGCAAGTTTGTTATTATGTTTGTGATTTCTACGATTTCATATGCGACCTTATAAACTATATATTCTGAATCTTTATAGATAGAGAACTCAATTTAGCTTTATCCATGTTAGCATTGAAGTCAACTTTTTGAAGCCCCCATATGTCCCACGGACTTGTATTTAGTACCAATTTTTCTAAAATGTTTTTAGAAATTTTTAACCATTAACGGTTGAGACATGAACAAAAAAACACGTATACTCTATTTTTTATTGATAGAATCGAGAAAACAGTTAAATCAGGCGGCATTGTTCTACATTATGGTAAAAAAATTTGTGGTTTGTTATAATGCTTATTAATGTGTACAAATATTCTCATTTGTTTACTGCATGTTGCACGAATATGCTCACTCACAAAAAGAAAGTACATACCTACATGATGACATACCATTAATCTACAACGGCTAAGATAAAGCTAATGTAAAACTCTTTCGCAAACAACTTATATGTGTATGGCTATATTATTTTACTTTGTTTAATGTAGCGCTCTTACAAGTTTTTTTGTTTTAATCTTCAAAAATCATGATTTACTCCATAGACTATAGTTATAAATATCATGCCAATCCATGGCCATTTTAACAAATTGATATGGGGAATTTTTATTGAGACGATGATCGCTGTAGCGTAATATTTCTAATGATTGTATACTTGAAAGTAATTTTGATATCTTGTATAAGGCAACATTAAAATTTTGTAAAAATTTTATCTTAAAGCAAGAGAACCTATTTTATTGCAAAAATCTACTTATTTGAGGATGATAATCAGTAACATGATTCATTGATTTAATATATTTTGTCATATAATAATCTCTAGCAGCTTAATACATCATAGATCAAAGCCAAGCACACATTAAGTGTGAGTGCTATGGGGGACCTTAGACTGAGGGAAATACTGGCGATTACAAAGGACTGTGCGACGAGGATTGTCGACAATCACCAGTCGGCAGTGTGAAATCGTTTTCTTAGTTCAGAGCAAACGCCGGTTGTGGTGCGGGACTCAGTGATTGAAGGGATACTGATCGGTGGGCACGAAATCACTAGGGAGCGAAGCAGGTCAAAAAGAGACCCCTGATAGTAGTGGTCTGCTTCAATATTCCCCCTACATATGTATATAATACATCACAATAACAAATAGTTCTTCGGACGAGCCATGTTTGTAAGGGAGACATATAAAAATTATACCTACAAAAAAACTTACTAAAGACACGAAATTTGTACGGCAAGTTACTGCTTTGAAGCATTACTTTTTCAAAGCCTTTTTGAGTATGTTAATAAAAGTCTTATGCATAGTGTTTTTCTATTTGTCTCCCTTACAAACCTGCTTCGCCGTTAGGGAAGAAAGGATGCAATTGTAATTGACTAATTAGTACAGTTTTTTATCATTAATTTATTCACTTCCACTCTTGCATCAAAGTAAATCTTTATTCGAAGTGCATATAAACGTGCTCCTATTTTAATATTTAATAAAAGTACTTTGAAGATCTTGACATTTTTTACGAGTATATGGCATAACTTCTACCATTCTTGCAACTTACATAGATTCACAGCAAATAATTGATGTACACATATTAACTAAAGTTTGACTAAAATTTTGAGCTTATCTTTTCTAGTTCTGGAGTCTAATTGTATAATATTTTATAATTTTTATTTTATTATTAATACGAATATTATCTAAATAGTAGCTTTTTTTAACGCTTCACCATTTGAATTTTTATTAAATTAATAGTCTTGTTTGTGTAGCCTAAAATAGATATTTGAAACGGAACACATGTGAATATTTTTAAATTGATTAACTCGTGTTCTTTTCTTTGTTTAAAATCCATTCATGTCGAAAATACTAAGAAAAATTAATAGTACAACTTATTATTAGTAAATAAAGCGATACAGTTTATAGTTTTAAAATTAGTCTACTTCGAGATAAAAAAATAAAATTTAACAATAAAGTTCTCAATATAATTTTTATTATTAGTGAATATTTGTTATTTAAATCGTTCGTACGTGTTCGTGTATGTAGGATGTTATAAGTTCGTATTAAACGCACACAGCAGCCTATTTTTTTTTTTGAACATTTAACAAATAAACATTTTTAAAAGAAGTATTTTCAATGCACGTCATGAAATATTAAATATGTAGAACGAGATGCATTATTTTTTCAAGGTCATTCGTTAAATATTGATATTATAAAACAAATATGTCCTTCAAAGAACGATAATTAATTATTTAGTTATTAAAGAAGTCAATATGGACACATTATACATATTACTAAAAATATAAATTAATATTAAGGTAGCAATAATTCAATAAGTAAAATGAGTTTGGCATTACAATTTTTCTTTAAGGAATTTAAGTTTTACTTTACATATTAAAAACAAGCATAATTTTTGATATTTCATAATATTACAATTAGAAACTTGAGATCTAATCAACTTCGCAGATTCCTTGAGCTGAATATTTCGTAAATTGGACTCCATTTGAATAATATATTTTTCTTACAATACGCAAAGTGTCATACGTTGTTATATTATATTAGCATTCCAACATTTTGCACCAGCTGGCATCAACTTGTATGAATGCTTGGTATAATTGTCATCTAAAAATAATGTCAGAGCATCGTCTGGTATATATGGAATCAAAAGGCTTGCATTTGATCCCAAAAAGAATTAAATTTTTTTTCAATACCTTCGTCATTTGCCATTGAAACATGTTCCAAAGCATTCCATTCCAACCTTGTATAAACTGCATGTTGTAGCTACTATGAGCTCACTGTGGGCATTTACTTAACAATTTAGGACACTTTTCTTAATTTTGTTGTGTTAGAACATTCGTGGAACATCTTATTGGGTGTAACTTCTCCTTGTTGTTTTCTTCAAATTTGTAGCTGCTTTATATGGTTGAATTTCCATCTCTCAGCCAATTTTGCAACAAAATTTTTTGCGGATTTTATTAGCATCATACATGTTGATATTAATTAAATTATTAAATATATGACTTTCAAATGCTAAAAATTACGCAAGGTTGCAGAAGGCTGCAGATTTTTTGATTTTTTTTTTCTAACAATCACAAGACAACATATTAACTTGAAAAAAACAATTTAGCGCGAAGTTCCGGTCCACGGAAGTGTTTTTGACTTTTTTCAAGCACTTGTGGTATAGTCAACTTCAACTATATTTTTCTACAACACTTAAGCACAAATTTTAAACATAAATTTTTTTTAGTTAATACATTCTTCTAAATATAAATAAATCCTTTTTCTTTCACTTTATTGAGACAAATTCAACTTTAGAGAAACTTGGAAAATGCAAAGAAAACACGTGTTAAAACTTAGTGATGCACCTGCTGAATGATGCTAGATCGTAAATTTTGACACAGTGCGTATGAGCAACATAAATTTTAACGATCATACTCAAGCATAATGTAAAACCTGATGTGAGAAGAAAAATAACTGCCTAATTCACAAGCTATCTTAGAAATCGCACATCGTCGGCCTTAACAATAATAATACAGATTTTGTTTGATACACATACAACCATTTTGCCTATCTATCGAATGTCGTATAAATAAATCAGAGATGAAAATGTATTTCTATCGTTTTTTATAGGTGAATGCGAATTTCTTACAGCATGCAATTCTAACGAAATGTTGTGAATTGAACAAATATCTTTGTATTTTAATAACATTTATGTTAAAGTTTTAAACTAAAAAATACACAGAGAAAACATTATCGGTTGTGAGTACCGCAATTGTTGCCAATCACAGAGTTTAGTTGTGATAGTAAAATTTTACTTTTATATCTACAGAATTTCGTTTCAGAATATAAATATGTAGTCAGCACTAATAAATTATGATTCTTGCAATAGAAATTGTATATTCACAAATGAAAATTTCGATTGCAGGAACTTCGTTTGGTAATGAATGTGATTTTTCTGTATGTATATTCATTTACATTAGTATGATTTTAAAGAAATTATATAAATAAGCCTAAAATAACTCATATTTCTTTTTTTCACGAATTACTGTGTGTCTTACACACTTTTTTGCTAGACCTTTACCTTAGTTACCTTATTTTTGTGAAAGCATAGCAGAAAACTTGCTACCAGCATAACGGGATACAAATTTTCTGTTGCGATATTCACTCAGCATTACATATATTATCCAGGCAAAAAAACAATAATTAAATTAAGTTGTTTATTAGTAGTTGTCAATAGAATAATGAAATAAACACAAAAGTAAATCTTGCAGGTATAGATTTTTTATAACCATTGAACTTGAATCATTACATTTTTTTTGAATGTTGTTTCTTCTCTTCAAAGAATCTTTATTATTAACAAAAAATAATATTTGATTTAAAAACTTATCTAATATTATAACAAATACAAAATCCATCGAAACAACTCTTTTTATTTGTAAAAAAAAAATTTATCCTTTTTAAATTCAATAGAAAGTACTAACAGTCCCCGGTAAGCTTCGCTATTAAATGCATAGAAATATATATAAATTTGTGTGACATACTTTTAATGAATCGTTTTAGGAGTAATTAGCACTTTATATTATATGTCCATTACTAATATACCGAGAGTTGTTTGCATGACTACGAGGATTGACTTTTATAATTATGATTGTTAGCCAGATATAACGTTATGATTAACACTAACTTAGTATTTGAGGTGTCACTTTTATTATTTTTGAACTAACTTTTATTGAGATGGTACTGATGTCAAGAAGAGGTATACTAACATTTAAAGGCGAGGCTTGTTTTCTTTTCCTTGTAAATAGTTTAAGGTAAAAGTATCTTTTTAAATATGTTGTATAACTTTTTAACCTGAAATCATCGCGGCTTTTTATGATTTTATGTTTTCAACAGGTGGGTACTAAAAGGTTCTACATTCAAAAAAGATTACACTATAAACGGTTCTTATATCTAGCAATGATATTGTTCAAAGTTTTCATTCTTTTATTTTTCGTAGTTTTTTAAGATCAGAAATATTGCCTGCCGCTGTAACCATTTAAGTTTATTTGATTTGCGCAACCACAATGATGTCATACAGTAAACACAAAAAAGGAGTAATTGCTGTGTTGCTGTTGAGCGTAAGTAGTATTGAGAAAGACCTAAAACACGTTGAGTGCAGCAATTGGAGCCATGTTGACACAACCCACTTATTTCTAGCTAAACAAATAATAAGTAATATAAAAATCATCCGTGTGGAGTCGTTTGCTTATTTTTACTCCCATCGGACGCGTCCCCAGGTGGCGGATAGGGGGGGTGGATGTGGTGTGGGGGGCCTGAGCGCTTCATAGAGTGGGAAAGACCTACCCATCTAAATGAGTAGAGATTTGTCGCATTATGTAGTGATCAGATCCCGTACACTACCTCTGACCCTAGGGGTTCCTAGAACTCCTCGCGGACCAAATAAAAATAAGATAGGGCGGTTCCCAAAATAAACCAAATATGAACGAGAAAATTAAAGAAATAAAAGTTACGGTGCAGAGCCTAATAAACTCAGTACCGGCGGCTAATGGTGGTGAGCAAGCAGGCCCCGAGTCGTCGTCATCAAATGACTGTAAGGAAACAATTTCGGAGGTGGGCAACTTGGCTTCCGTTATTGATAAAGCATCAAGAAGAATAGAGAACGAGGGATCGGATCCAAGGGTGAGCTTTAAGCATCCCCAGCCACACAAGACAGGCGAGGATTCCGACACCTCTGACTCAAATATAGAAGATGCTGACACTACGGTGTTATGCACAAAGGATACCTCTGAGGTAGATAAAATGGTTGAGGAAGTAAGCGCAAGCATTGCCAAACTCACCACAGACAAAATAAGAACTCTCTCCGGAGCGCAGCAAAGGAAGACTGCCAAAAAGAAACAGAGAGTAAATAAGAAAGGTCAGCGGGATGTCCCTAAAGAGAAAGACTCATCTACACCCATTTCTACCGAAAAGGGTAAGAGGATTCGATCTCCGGAGGAACAGAACACCGTTGGCAATACTAAAAAGAAAAAAAGTTACCAGCAGGGAAGTAAAACGGTTAGCATTTCCCAACTTCCGAAAGAAGACCCTCCGGCCAATCTGAAAGGAGAAGGTAATGAACTAATAGCTTCAACCTCAAAACAGGCGAAAGCGGTAGCTAAAAATATAGGTGATGGTGAAACAGCCGGAAAAAAAACCCCACCATCACGTAAAAGAAAGCCGGAAGAAAAATCGGCTAAGGAGCAACCCACGTATGCGAAAGTGGCCAGAAGGAAGATGACAGAGGAGCTATGCTATGCTGTTATCGACTCCAATAGCGCATCGGGCAAAATTCCAATGGCACATCAGAAGGAAGTAGAGAATGCCATAAATGAGAGGATTGTGCAGTATGTCCTGGAAGCAGATGATAATGCTCCACAGATCCATATAGATAGCTGTAGGTTCGCCAGGGAAGTACTGTTTCTACAACTAGAATCAGACACCTGCGCACATGTTATGAAAGACCTAGTGGGAGGCATACCAGCCCCATGGGAGGGTGGCAAACTTGCCATGGTGAAAAAAGCCGATATCCCATCCCTAACCAAGGTTTCATTTTTCGTTAAAGGTTGGGGCAGCAAACTTGATAGCAAGGCCATGCTTAGGATCATTGGCAAGCAAAATAGAGGTCTGGAAGTAGACAAATGGGAGGTTTTCCATCGTGAGGAAACTGACGATGGCACCCTGGTAGTTGCAGGAGTGGATAAACCCTCCATGTCTTACCTCGAGGAGCAAAAAGGGAAGGTGTACTTCGCGAGTACAACTATTTTCTTCAAAGTTGGTAAGACGCCCATTGGTTGGACACATAATCCAACGGAGAAGAAAGACCCTGACGAAGAAGCAAAGGAGGCTAAAGAGGATGAAGGGCACCCCGTGCCAATGAAGAGGGAGGAGTTGGAGATAACTCAATCCCAAGAAGAATCTCTTTTAGCCGAACAACAATGATACTGCTCTTGCAGATCAATCTCCATCGAAGCAGAACGGCTACACAAGCTTTGATGGAAAATATAACTAAAGGTAAGGTACACATAGTTCTCATTCAGGAACCCTGGACTGTTAAAGACAGAGTTACTGGATTGAATGAGTGTGATTACCAATTATTTTATGCTAAAACTGGGTCTCGACCCAGAACATGTATACTTTGTCATAAGGGATTAAATTTTCTTTTTTCCCCAGATTTATCTACAGCGGACGCCACTACCTTAATACATGGCTCACGCAATTTAATGCTGGCATCGGTGTACCAACCTTCTGATGCTCCGACACTACCACCAACGTCGGATTTAAGAAGTATGATAACATCGGCAAGGAGAACAGGTAGGAATATTTTAATAGGTTGTGATGCGAACTCGCATCACCTCTCTTGGGGCAGCACGAACTGTAACAAGAGAGGAGACGCCCTATGGGAATTCCTAAATGCTAATAACTTATTTACCCTTAACTCAGGCAATAAACCTACATTTATTAACAGAATTAGGGAAGAGGTAATTGATGTAACTATATGTTCAGAAAATTTAATTGATGAAATTTGCGATTGGCACGTATCTGATATGCACTCTTATTCGGACCATCGCTATATTTTTATGACCTTAACTCATCCGCCACCGGAACCGGTGACTTTTAGGAATAAGGCCAGGACGGACTGGCCAAATTTTAGGTTAAGTCTTCAACATAAACTCGAAAATTATCCAGAACCGGATGAAAATCTGGACACAATAGATTCGATGGTGGGAAGACTGACTGCCGATTTTAGGGAAACTTTTGAGGAGCATTGTCCACTCCGACAAAGGCGAACCCCAAGGGAAAAGCCCTGGATGACAGGTGAACTGATTAATCTCAGGAAAGAAACCCGAAGGCTATTTAACAGAGCCTATCGAAAGAAACAATCAGTATACTGGGACGATTACAGTGAGAAGCTCAGAATATACAACAAAGCAATAAGAATCGCCAAACGCAGATCCTGGAGGCTTTTTTGCAATCAGGTGGACAGCGTGAATGACGCTTCTAGAATTAAGAAATTCCTATCGAAAACCCACACCCAACCGGAAACCCTCGTTGACTCGAACGGGAAAAGGTCGGAGACGATGGAGGAAACGCTAGGAATACTGATAGAGGCACACTTCCAAACGGAAATGGCGGATGACGGAGAAATTCCACACCCCCATGACGGTAGTGCCACGACGGACATAATTATAACCACAAAGATGGTAAGAGAGGCGGTAAATAGTTTCTTGCCATATAAGACACCAGGGCCGGACGGTATTTTTCCGGCTCTCCTACAAAGAAGCATTGACCTAATCGACATAAGGCTGGCGAATATTTTTACTACTTGCCTGAAATATGCGTATACCCCTGTGGAATGGAGGGAGGCGAGAGTCGTTTTCATACCTAAACCAGGGAGGGAAAATTACGCAAATCCTAAAGCTTATAGACCCATAAGCTTAACATCATTCTTATTGAAAACCATGGAGCGTATCGTCGATGGAATGGTCAGAAGACGATTACCAGGCGATTCAATGAGATTTAGACAACACGCCTATATCAAGGGCAGATCTACTGAGACTGCTCTTCAGGAGGTTGTTTATCATATAGAGAGATCCTTCGACCTGGGTGTGTATACCATGGGCGTATTCATAGACATAGAAGGAGCTTTCAATAACGTAATGACCTCGAGTCTTATCGGTTCCTTGGAAAACTTAGGGTTAAGCCATGTCTTAATTGCATGGATTAGCAATATGTTAAGGAACAGATGGATAAATTGTGAGGCAAATGGAGTAAGAAGAAGGGACAAAGTATGTCGAGGAACCCCGCAGGGAGGTATTTTATCTCCATTAATATGGGTAACTACCATACATAGTCTACTGAGGATTCTATCGAACGAGGGATTCAAGCCTATCTGTTACGCAGATGATGTTGCGATACTGATCAGGGGGACGAATCCAAATTCTTTATGTATGAGAGCAATGGAGGCTTTGAATATATCCTATAACTGGGCGAAGGAGCGAGGGCTCAATGTCAACCCGGAAAAGACTGAAATCTGTTTGTTTACGAGAAAGAGGAAGATACCGGTGCATAGCTATCCCATCTTTCGGAATAAGACAATTAAGATTGATAAAAAGGTCAAATACCTAGGAATAGTACTTGATTGGAGACTATCCTGGAAGGACCACATTCAATGTAAAGTGGAGAGAGCTCAAAGAATATGGGCCCTCTGCAGAAGAGTGATTGGCTCAAAATGGGGCTTAAACCCAAGGATGACACATTGGCTATATACGAGTGTACTGCGGCCTACAATTACGTACGCTTCGTTAGTATGGTGGACATCCTTAAAGAAGAAGGTGAATATAAAACCTCTTCAAAAGATTCAGAGACAGTGCTGCATTAGTATTTGCGGCGCCATGAGGACCACATCGACAATGGCCATTGAGAATATATTATCCATTTGGCCTATTGAGATACAGGTAAAATATGAAGCGGCCTTAGCTGCCACAAGATTAATGGCTATAGATGAGTGGCTTATAAGAGAACATAAGACCAGATACCAAAGAATAACGGATATCTTACCGATAGGAAATATTACAGAATTAACATGTGATAAAATCCCGATGAGATATGAGAATATTAACTGCATTACCATTATACCGGAAGAGGGAGAATGGGATGAGATAATCAGGATGGGAAACACCCACGGTATCGATCTTTATACAGACGGTTCAAAGATTGGTGACCAAACTGGAATGGGCTTATACGACATAAGCCGAAATAGAGGCAAATACTTCCGTCTACCAGATCACAACACTATTTTTCAGGCTGAGATCATGGCGATTACGGAAGGAATTAAATGGATAAAGGAAACGAATAGCGAAACTCCGATTCGTATCTTTACGGATAGCCAATCAGTGATTAAGACATTGAGAAAGGAGAAAGTTGAATCCCGGAACGTTTTGCAATGCAAGAGTGAGATAAACTCATATGCAAATTGTGAACATCTGGAGATAATATGGATACCAAGCCATCGCGGGCTGATCGGAAACGAGAAAGCCGACAAATTATCCAAAATGGGAGCTCTTTTGAGTACTATAACTTTGGAGAACGCCAAACCCCTTAAACGATTTAAGGATGAACTTAAACGTTGGGCAATGGAAGAACATGTCAGAAAATGGCAAAGCACTGATGTCGGTAAGGTGACAAGAACACTCTGGGGTGACCCAAATCTTGGGAAGTCAAAGGAGATTTTGAGACTAAGTAGACCTACACTTAGGAAATTAACCGGTGTAATTACAGGTCATACGGAGTTGAGAACTCATTTAGCACGCATGGGATTATCTGAGGAGACGACATGTAGAGCTTGTGAGGAAGAGGATGAGACCCTGGTACACTACCTCTGTCATTGTCCTGCGTTTGGGCATATTAGGCGCGAAAATTTTACAGTAGATAATATGCCGAACTTGGAGTACCTGGGGAACTCGAACTGGAGATCCATAAGGCGTTACATTGAGGGGACTGGTTTCTTGGACTAGTCCGTTATTTATGGGAAATTATGTTTATGGTTTTTTTGTTTGGGAATTCCATTTTCCACATGGAGCGCACAACATGCCAACTGGGCATAGGTGTATACCTGTCATGGGTTTGGGCTTTTATACCCCTCCTTTTCAACCTAACCTAACCTAACCTAATATAAAAATCATAAGTGATACATAAATTTGGCATTTATGGAAAATTTCCGATAAATTTTTCATGCACAATTACGTCCACAAAAAATTATCGGTCTTTATTTACGTCTTTAAAAATGAAGCCCGAGATGGCAAGAACGACGAGAACTAACTGTTTGGTAGCTAATTGGGTGGGATGTTTGCTAAAAGTCGACTTTGTAGATAGTATTGTGCTGACCACGACTTAAATACTACCTCAGATGGTTAAAAAAATTGCACAATGGTTTTTCGTCTCTGCAGTTCCATCACGTGTATTCTAAAGAATAGGTACAATCATAGAACTTGACATTTGTAACTAATAATAGTCACACTCAGACTGGATAGCGTAGCAGACGATACGATGAATGTGGCCTAAGTCGTATTTACTTATACTGCTTTCCTTATAATCTACAAGGCACAGGTAAGTGCTATAGGGCGTGCCCTCTGGTTGCGGATAGGAGTGCGTCCCGTAGATACACTGGGTTTCTACTTGCTATCAGTATAAAAACAGAGTCTTAGATGTATTCTCCATGACACCGGGAACTACTAAAATTCTGAGTATCTAAATACTATTCTTGAATCGACAAGGCAGGTAATTAACACCTTTATATAACCCCATCCACTTGGATTAAATCTTAAGTCAAGGGCGGCTGGCAGTGGGTGTCAGTAGATGTCAGTTCATTGAATCAAGTGGTTTACTATATAATTTAATGTAATGGTAGTCAAGCTTGCCTGCTTGGAGATTATACAGGGGACTAGTTAGCTAATTACCCTTAACTATTTTGATTATTAAAACCTCTAATAATGAGAAGCCCTATATTTCTTAAAGGAACTAAAGTAACTTATATATTTATATATAAATATATAAATATATATATATATATATGTATATATATGTATGTATACATATATATTTGAAAAACACAAACATACAAACATAATTAATTTATTAAGATATGTATTTGTTTACAAACATATTGAATATAGAATATAAATAAAAAGTGAGTATGTAAATGAAAAGTTTATTTTTTCTTCTACATTTCTTCCAGCACAAGTATCATATACATACATATAAAATCCAATTATCCCTAAAGACCCATAAATAAATACAATAAATACTATATTTATTTATCTTCTCAGTTAAATAAAAGTATTGAAAAGAAAATACAGAAAAAGTAAACATAAAAAATAAAACAATACAACGTAAATGTAAATGTAAATGTAAATCGTGAACGTTATTTATACTCGCAGCATAAATTTAATAAAAAAAATTATACATATCGTTATCGCTTAACTATAGAAAATTGTGTGTCAATTTGAAAATATATATTACGTTTTCTTTTATCCTGTTTTCTCTTCACTTTAAACGGCCGCGTTTAACAGTATTTAACAAGACTAAGAAATCGAATCAATCTGTATGTAATTGACAGGTAGCAACAAACTGTCAGCAGGATGGCGAAAATAAAGACCGCCTTTAGTTATAATAACAGGAAATCATAGTCCAACAACATTCAATTGTGTGACAATGGAAGCCTTAACAAATTGTCAGTAGTACTGTTGCAGCTATAGAATGTCAACATTATAATCATCTTGTTGTGGGTCTTTCGTGCTTGTTAAGTCATTGAGGGTGTTACAATTACGGTGTTAAAACTCTCTTGACTAATATTTGCTACTCGCACTTAGATATTATTATTGTTGACTGCTGATGATATACACACGGAAACTACAGCTTCATTCTAATTAGACTTCCGTATCCGTATTATTATCGCTCTTAAATAAAGATTTTTTTCTTTCTCACCTTATTATTCTTTTTTATTTTTCTCAACATTTCTAACAGTTGTTTTCTTCGAGTATCTTTCGATTTCTTGTTGTGTTTTTTTTCTACTTTTTTGCATTTTGTATTTCAGTTTGGTATTAGTCTTAATACCAGCCACTCAACCAGCAATAAGCAACACCAGGCTAAAGGTAGAAATTACATTATTAACACCAATGAGCACTACAAGTACCCGCTGCACATTGCTTTTAATAACAACAACAGCAAATACATGGAATATAGTGGAAGAAAATATAAAAAAGTATAGTTGAAATATAACCGGAACAACACAAGATATTCACAGTGCTGAATACTTAATACATTGTGGATTTCATTAAGGCCATGTCAAGACACTTAGAACGTTATTTAATTGAAGTCAATTACACAGCAAGAGGAAGCACATTTATCCATTCATATCACAGACAAAACATAGCATAGCATAATAGTGACCTCTAGCCTTATTAGGAGTATTTGATTGAGGATTGTTACTGTTTTTATTTAAAAGTGAACAAATTGGTAAAAAAAAAAGAATTAAAATAAAAAACTTCATGTGTGAGTGTGCGTATGTGTGTAAAACAGACACAGGAATAGAAAAGATAATACGATCATTTTTAAATCAATACTACTGTGTTTTTAGAGTGCAGCATTTACACATAAATATAATTTCTCAACAATTTTAGTTGAAGGAATTAAAATATTTTAAATATTTATAAAAATATTTGATACAGACCAAAAGACCAAAATATTTGATTTATATACTTAGTGTACGTTAAAATATTCGGTGACGCTTTGGCGTTTTGTACAAAAACAAGCCACCCGTTACTGATACAAAAAAGCTTAAGGACATGGTGGTACGATGATCATTCCTTGCAAATTTGGCAACCAATGTCAAAGAAAAAAATCTGCTACAATCACGTCTGTATCAGTTGTCTTGAAATCGAGTAGAAATATATTATATATCATTTCCTCTATGACTGCCTTGCACTGAAAAGTATCCGTATGACACTTTTCGGGTACTACAAACTGCAAAGCCTATCGGAGTGCCTGCCGATGCTAAGTCTTGCTGAAATTTCCACCTCTATAAAGCAGTGCCGGTGGTTTCCTAACCCAGTCTAGAACGGGGATGTTAATACTATTTAGGACAACTTCTCCTTAATTGGTCGAAGAATTAGATAAGAACTTCTCTATTTTTATATTCTTTTTATATTTGTTATTTTTGTTTACTATTTCTAATCCTTGCAATCACAAAGAGATTAATTAAAGACCCAACAGCTGCCTGTTCTACATACCATACATATACCCATACAATGAATACCATTTCATTCTGTTAGAATTATTTTTCATTTAAAACTTGATTAACAACTCCACAAATAATAGTTGTAACGAGAAAACTTCATCATAGTAATAAATATTAAATTAATTTAAGGAGCCTAAGCTTAACAATATTTTATAATAGGAGAGAAGAGAGGTAGAGTTTTTATACACATTTGGTTTCAATTTTTCATGCTTTTCATTTAACAAATACGGCAAAAAAACGCTTTGAACAATTTACAAACGGACGAATACAAATTAAAAGCCCCTTTTTTAGAAGAACGTACAAAAGTGAAGTGAATAATGAGAATTGCTTCATTGTTCTATAATGTAATAATTCTAATAGTCAAAATAAAAATCTTTTATTTAGTTATTTCTGTAAATTGGGCACGGCATATCGCTTGATAAATTAGAAAACTCCTAATTAACAAAATAGTACTCATTATATATATTGACTTTAGAGTTGTTAGTCTTTTCAATGCATTATAAAGTATATTTTCATACGACATCTTTCGGCATTATAAGAAAGAAAATAAATTATTTAATTCTTGTTCCTGAAGGGGCTTGAAATATTGTGTTTCAATAATAATTCTTAAAATTAATATTTTATAATTCACATTGAGTTTTATTCAAATACTAGAATTTAGAGACTTGAACTTGTGACCGTGTAAAAATAAATATTTATGCTTAAAAATTTTTTAAATACTTTAAATGCTAACTGTGCTATTAATCTTAAAAGAGCAAAATTTTATATTTTAGTTCAGAAGGCGGATGGAACATGTTAAAATATATTTTCGACCTTGCAGTTTCTTTAAAGCCTCTGGAATATCTAAAACTTAAGATACTAAAAGAGAAGTGGGCGACATATAATTTTTTTATTTGATTTTCAATACAATCTATCCGCTTGCTTATATTTTGTTGCAGATTGTATAAAAAACTTTCTACATTTAATTAGTCACCCATTTAAATCTAATTCATTTTTAAACTGCAAAAAATTGCAAAACATTTATATAGTTCATAACAATGTTTTCATTTAAAGTAATTTTTACACAGAACTGACTTAAGTCCAAACCAAAAAACTAAAAGAAACCCCTTATGAGATTTTTGTTGTTTTCTATGGGAATTAGCATGATAAGGTATTATTTCTTACCAAAAACAAAAGGTACAATAACCGGAAACAAAAGACTTCCGGTTTTTTACAACAAGTAAAATAGCAGACAAAATAAAGTCTGCTGCAAAAAGGAAAATCTTAAAATGATTACAAATAGGAGATAAGTAAGTGATTAAAGGTGACTTTAAATAAGCAAAAATTATAAAATGAAAGAATAAAAAGTTACTTGAAAATTAAAAAAAAATATAAATTAACCACTTTTAAAATGAAAAAAAAAATTTTACATTTTCGAGTGAGTGCAAATTAGCTCACGTACCCAACATCTCAACTTTACAAAAACAATATAAAGTTTCGTCACATTATGACCACATAAAATACATATGTATCTTTGTTATGCTTTCACTTCAACTACAAAAATATCATGTACAAACCCCTGAACAATATTTGTAACGATGACAAGGATTCGTCAAGTTCTTCCGGTTGTTGTCCCCGTTTGCTTGCGTTTCATTTGGTATCGCTGTTGTTTTGTTTTTTGTTTTTCCAAAGGAAAGAACGCTCTTAAGCTGTAGCGGAAATGAAAACTTTATGTTATTACTATCCATGTATTTACATGGTATGAATGTACACAAAATTTGCTCTACTTAAGAATTTACTAACCCGTCAGTTCTTTTATTGCGAATAAATCACTTTTGGCTATTACTTTCTTTATTCATTATTAAGTATAAGTTTATTAATTGATTACTGACAATACTATCATAGTGTTATATTGATTATAAAATAAAAAGTTATTTTATATTTCGCTTGTATTTCGTGATAGATATTTCGTAGGGATTTCTTTATTGTTTCAACATTTAGACAGTAAGACAAATCTATATAAAAAACCATGATAAATTTTAAACAGTTTTTCTTTAACGGTTTTCTTTAAAAAAAAAAAGCAACTTGTATATTACTTCTTCCAAGAACTACTGGGTGTAGAAATTGTACATATATTGCAAATTCACGACGATGTGCTGAAAGTGTTGTTTACTTTTTCTTAAATTTCAAAAGGTCTAAAAAATCTACAAAAAAAAAATATACAATAATTTTCAATAAATTTTTTTGGGAAATTATGGCTTTTTGACATTACAACACTTAGGACTTCTTGAGAATACATCAATTGTTTTTTTTATTGTCTTTTTGTAACTACTGCCCCCTTTTGTATATAAATATGTAATGTAATGTTAGTATTGTAATACACAGAATATAGTTCTTATACAACAAGAGAAATTAAAAATATGTATATATAATTTTCGTACATCATTATATACTTAGTTATGCTTATTAAAACTAAGTGATACGAATTGGGCATTTATTACTAAAATCTATTTCTGGGTTTTAACTTGATTATTTATTATTTTATTTACAAACCCATTTCAAAGGCATAAACTTAATAGAATTTTGAAATACTGCATATAGTTGTCCCAATTAAAAAGCGCTAAATTGTAGACATTAAAATAAAAGCTCATTTGCTTGTTTGAATGCATGAAGTGTGAATATCCGATAACGAATGAAAGGTTAGAAAACTAAAAATTTAGTAAGTACATTAACCACGTGTAAAATATATATTGTTACAGTGGTTTCAAAATTGGCTAAAATTTGGTAAATCCGATATGTATGTACATATGTACATATATAAATGTATGTATCTTTGGATGTTATGATCTTTGTTATACATACAATCAAGCAAAGCGGCTGGAAGAAATAACATTAAATTTTACGTTTAGATAAATAACAACCTAGAATAACACTTGCAATTTTTGGATCTTTGTCGTATGCTTTGTGTTGTCATCCTGTTAAAATAACCTTATAACAGCCACATTTTCCTCAGCCCACGGCAGCAAGACATTACTTTATATTTCTACGTTTTTTTTATTTATTAGTGTTGAGTTGGCCCAACATCATTTTATTAAAAGCATCCCCATACCCTAATTCTTAGGTTTAGCCAGCAATGTAAATCGGTTTCTTACAATGGCCGTATTTGCTTAGATAAAAAATAACTTTTTTGGGTCGGCCTTGGAGATTCGTCTTATCATTCGGTGTGTTTGCACCTATTTTTTTCTGAATCTGTTATAACTATGAATAATAGCATATACATATGTAGGTACATATGTTTATATTTTAATTATTTAAAAACACTTTTTTTGAACAATGAGCTGGCGAAGCTCATAAATGGTAATCCGTTGTGCACGAGTGCAAGTTTTGCCTCATAATCATATTTTAAAATTAATATCAAATAAACATAATACTCAATAGTATTATATATTTACAACAAATATTTTACCCGTTTCTTCTCTAATTGTCGCGCTAAGTAAGATGTAAGCAAGTTTAAAATATATAACCATATCTTAAATGAACAAAAACTAAACAAAGTGCATTTAATATTGAAAAAAAGATATAAAAAAAATATTTTGGAAACAAAAAGTTAAATTTTAAATTTTCAATGATTATTATTATGAATTATTACATAAAAAGAGGGTTTCCAATTAGTTTTCAACAGCTGTGAATAAATAGGAAATACATATATGTACCTACATATGTGCTAAAAAAAATACAACACATAGAACATCTAGTTGTAGCCGGCTATGATCAAACATACATATGTATGTAATAAAAATTATAATCATAAAAAATAATAATAAACACTTACCTTTTTCTCATATAATATCTTTTCTAAACGATTAATTATTACCCTTTAGTAAATTCATCACTACTTCCTACTTTTCCTTTCGAAAACACTTGTTGACCAGCAAAAAAAAAAAGAAAACAAACAATAGCAAAACATAGCAACAACTCTAGCAAATATTAGGAAAGATTATTAGCACACACACATACACTTTATTTCTACAAAAGGCCATACATTTACTTTTTTCTACTTTCTTCATATATTAATTTTTGCTCTTTTATTAACATTAATTATATTTTTAATTAATTCTTGATTTAAATTTTAAACACAAATGATATTTTAGCATTATTTGCTACGTAAGGAAACGAATACTTTACTGAAAAAAAACGACTGCGTCGAAAAATTTTAAAATACACTTTTCTAACCTATTTTTCGCTTTAATTAAACTTTGCACTTATCAATTCATTTCCTACACATTTTGAAACAATATTTTAATAATTTAATTCAAATAAAGTCACTTATTTACACATTTTTTAATAATTTAACACCGTATTACAATTTACTAACCGTTCCCGCTTTTTATTTGACTAAAACTAAAGAAATATTAAGATGCTAAAAGTGATGTCAATAGTTAAATTGAAAAATAAGCATAATTTGGTGCGTAAAGTTTTTGAAAAACCTAAAGTAATTATTACAGAATGATGTAAATTATTAACTATGGTTTTTTACAAGTAAAATTTGTTTTCTACAAATTGTTATAAATAAAAATTTACTTAAAATAAATAAATAAAAAATAAAATTAGTAGTCACGATTTATTTAATTTATACATTTTATTTTAAATTTTTAAGTTAAAAAATATCTTTCCTAATTTATATACCCTTCACCTGTGGTGCACAAGGGTATATACATATAGCTTTGTCATTCCGTTTGTGATTTCTACAATTTTCATTTCCGACCCCATAAAGTATATATTTTCTGAAAGCTGAAAAGGTTTTTGAACCTATCGAGTTTACTAAGACAGATAGGCAAGATTTCTAAAAAAATGTGTTTTGTTGTCTAGATCGTTGACTTTATATAACCCAATTTTTAAAAAATAGTTTATATACAGAGACAGTTTTTTTACAATCTTACAATAAGTATTGATATCGAGCTTTTGATGAACTCTTTTTTCTGTCGCGGTGTTAAAAATTAAAAAAAAATACTTAAAAACAAGAGCGTTATACTTGGCCGTGCCGAATCTGATAATACCTTTCACCATCATGTAAATAGGCATAAATACCTCATTGTAGCTAAGCCTAGATGTTATATATTATGTAATACTGTATTTTCTTTATTACTTCCCATGCCATCTTTGATTTTAAATTTTTACATAGTTAACTGTATTCTACTAGTATAACCCTTTCATTTGATACCCATATTGTTGGAGTTAAAAAAATTGTTCCGCCATTTTGTTTCAGACGCTATCTGGAGCTTACACTTTATTAATAGTTCGCTATATTGTATTGGTCAAGAAGCCCTTATATTTGATACCAATATTGTGGTGATTAAATGGGATAAAGCCGTAACTACTATATTTGATTTATATATTCCCCACATAATCTAGGACGCCATCTTGATTTTTTTTCTTTTCATATCTAACTATATTTTAATACTCCAGTCGTTTCATTTGATCCCCACAATGGCTCTCTCGGTTATTTACAAACTTTAAGAAAAAATACCGAAGCAGTTTGTACTTTGGTGCATATATCTCAGTTGGTTTTAAAACCATATGTTAGTTTTTCTTAGAAATAATTTCCAAGATTACGGCTCATAATTTGGTATCTTAAGTATGTTCAAAATTTTTTTTTTTTTTTAACCATATCTTAAATGAACAAAAACTAAACAAAGTGCATTTAATATTGAAAAAAAGATATAAAAAAAATATTTTGGAAACAAAAAGTTAAATTTTAAATTTTCAATGATTATTATTATGAATTATTACATAAAAAGAGGGTTTCCAATTAGTTTTCAACAGCTGTGAATAAATAGGAAATACATATATGTACCTACATATGTGCTAAAAAAAATACAACACATAGAACATCTAGTTGTAGCCGGCTATGATCAAACATACATATGTATGTAATAAAAATTATAATCATAAAAAATAATAATAAACACTTACCTTTTTCTCATATAATATCTTTTCTAAACGATTAATTATTACCCTTTAGTAAATTCATCACTACTTCCTACTTTTCCTTTCGAAAACACTTGTTGACCAGCAAAAAAAAAAAGAAAACAAACAATAGCAAAACATAGCAACAACTCTAGCAAATATTAGGAAAGATTATTAGCACACACACATACACTTTATTTCTACAAAAGGCCATACATTTACTTTTTTCTACTTTCTTCATATATTAATTTTTGCTCTTTTATTAACATTAATTATATTTTTAATTAATTCTTGATTTAAATTTTAAACACAAATGATATTTTAGCATTATTTGCTACGTAAGGAAACGAATACTTTACTGAAAAAAAACGACTGCGTCGAAAAATTTTAAAATACACTTTTCTAACCTATTTTTCGCTTTAATTAAACTTTGCACTTATCAATTCATTTCCTACACATTTTGAAACAATATTTTAATAATTTAATTCAAATAAAGTCACTTATTTACACATTTTTTAATAATTTAACACCGTATTACAATTTACTAACCGTTCCCGCTTTTTATTTGACTAAAACTAAAGAAATATTAAGATGCTAAAAGTGATGTCAATAGTTAAATTGAAAAATAAGCATAATTTGGTGCGTAAAGTTTTTGAAAAACCTAAAGTAATTATTACAGAATGATGTAAATTATTAACTATGGTTTTTTACAAGTAAAATTTGTTTTCTACAAATTGTTGTAAATAAAAATTTACTTAAAATAAATAAATAAAAAATAAAATTAGTAGTCACGATTTATTTAATTTATACATTTTATTTTAAATTTTTAAGTTAAAAAATATCTTTCCTAATTTATATACCCTTCACCTGTGGTGCACAAGGGTATATACATATAGCTTTGTCATTCCGTTTGTGATTTCTACAATTTTCATTTCCGACCCCATAAAGTATATATTTTCTGAAAGCTTATGAATAGAGGAGTCGATTAATTTCTGGCCGTCTGTCCGTGTGTTGGTTGAAATCAATTGTCACAATCGCCCCATAACTTTCTAAGATATAAGCAAATAAACACCACTGCCTCTGTGTTTTTCCATATTTCCACCACCAAAATTAAAATTTTTCAGCAATTCAATCATTTAAAGGTACCTTTGTCACTATTTGTAGATATAATATGCCTTTAGAGATATTCGTCAAAATTTTTGGATAAATCAGGCTCTAATCGGTAAAGTTATAGGTAAACATTTTTTTTTTATAAAATATATACTCCAAAAACTTACCGTCACTACAAGATGGCGGACAATAAATTTATATATGAGCCAAATCTGGTATTTTTAAATATAACTCCTTCAACTCCCACAATATTGGTATCTAATGAAAGGGCTTGACTAGTAGAATACAGTTAACTACGTAAAAGAAAAACGTCGTATAACATGAAATATAGGTTAAGCTCTTTAGGACGGTTTATTTTTATTTTTTTTTTTTTAATTCTAAAGCCCCTATTTTCATCTTAAGCTTAAAAACATTTTTGCTATTTCCAATATTTATGCCAATATCTGGTAATAAATTTTTATATAAAATTCAGAATCAAGCATAAATTAACGAATTTTTTACTACGAAAATTCCTACTACATAGTACATTTGTGTATTATTTACCACGAATGTTGGCAAATTTTTTACTACGAAAATTCCTACTACATAGTACATTTGTGTATTATTTACCACGAATGTTGGCAAATATATATATTCCATTTCTAAAACTTTTTATAAAAAAGTAAAAATTTACTATCAAGTTCTAAAAGCTTAACCAAACTGTGTTTGAATAAATATGTGATTATATCATATTATTTTATTTAAAATACTGACGAACTTAGAAAAGTGTCTTGTTCATCCGGCTCTGTCAACAAAATTCATAGACAATGATGGAGATGATATCTTTTGTAAGTACTGCTTTAAAATAAACATAACCAATGATTATATGAAATGATACAATTAAAATTTCATTTAGGAATGTTAAAAGTTCTTTGATACTTATATGCACTAGCCGAAAGGTTTAGTCTATTTCGGTAAAAAAGTTACTTTAGAGTTCAATATTTTATAACTTTATTTAGTTTTGATTTAATCTCTAAGTTTTTTATCATACATTTTATAAACGTATTATCGTTTATTATTTTGTAACTTATAAACGATATTGTATTCATTTATTTAAAATCCAACTGAATCAAATTGTCTGTGCTTTTGTTTTTATTAATGATAATATTACAACACCGAACAATTTTACGCTATCCGGAAAAAATCTTTTAAAATCGCTAAGTCTGCACCATTTAAATAAAAGCTCTTTTACATATTGTGGTTAAATTAGGCTTGTGTCTGGACTTATGCTAGACTCGTTACTTGCCAACAACTACGATAATTTGTTCACGAACCTCTATTGAATTTCTTTGCGTTTGGTACAAAAAATTAACTAGGTTGTTGGCAATAATGAACTAAAGTAACGAGTCAGGTACAAGTCTAGTTGAGTGTAATAAAATACTGATTATTCACAGAGTAAAAAAGGGAAGGAAACCAAAAACAAACGAGTAATTCATACAGTTGTATTTTATGAATAAAGGAAATGAAAATGGAGGAAGAAGATATTAAGAGCTTTAAGAGAGTATCTATACAGATGATTTTTATAATATGTAATATAATTACAAAATAAAAAACCTCTTTATATAAAATCTTCTAAATTTGTTTATTATACAAAATAGGTAATATAATTCTGTTTCGTTAAATTTATATGTACCAATACAAACATACATACATATATTATTAGCTTTTAACAAAATTTAAAGTTAGCTTTAGCGTAATAGCTATTTGTAAATAATGCAATTGCTAAAAAAAATAAAAAAATAAAAATTGTTAAAAAAAATAAAAACAAAAGTGCGCTATTTAATCAATTTAAATAATACTAAGAAATAAAGTCATGCGCAAACATAACAGAAAAAGAAACAACAACAAAATTCCACTAACAACAGTATTAAAATATATCTTCAAGATAATTGCATCTTTGTTAATTAATTATTCAAAAGCAGTTTAACGTAACTAAATGAAATTTATCATACATACATACGTAAAGAAAAAACACGTCTACATGATCACGACGACCATACAATATTCTCTATTACAATATATGGTTATCGAAACAAGTAATAGTTATGTTTGTTATTTATTTCGTCAAGATAATCAAGCGTTTGCTTATATTTTATAATTTAATTTTTGCTTTTTATGAAAAATTTTGATATGGATGTCCTTTAATAATAATATGATTTTTCAAATTATTATGACAAAAATAGTATGATGTCTCAGCAGAAATAACATTATATTTGAAGCCATTTAAATGATTAGTGAAAAAACAGTTTGATTACAAAGCAATCAAGCTATGATATCTATTAGCTGTAATTTATTTTTAAATGTTCTTCTTCTTGTTAAATGAATTTTTATTCTTGAAAAGTTTGACATCTAAAAAAATATATGTATTTATGTATAAAAATTTTTAAAAATTTTAAGAAATACTTAAAATAATCGATAAAATGTTAAAAATATTGATATAAAAGGCTATAATTAAAAAGTAAATACAATAAATTGGATAAATAATAATTTATTTTATATAAAAACATTTGCTTCTTTACACTCCTACAAGGATCATAGGCGAAGCAAGTTCCTCTAATATTCTATATCTTTTGCTCGATGTTCAGTTTCGTCCTAATTGAAGTTTAATGTGCACACCTCAATTGTTATTTGGCATTTCCAGGCATGCGTCTGTACCGCTTCTGCTTCTGTTAGTTGCTGGTTAGCATCTGACCACAGGCGAATGATGGATATTGTATATACCCCTATCAGTGATGTTAACTTTTTCATTTCGATTTCCGTACTGCCCTAAAAAAATTACCATTTTTAAGGTTAAATTACCGTACACAAAGCCTTGTACAAAAATAATATTGTTAAACGAGTTAATATTCGTAATTCAATATATTTATTTAAAAAAACAACAAAACTTAAAAAAAAATTAATTAGTAATAATAAAATAAATTAAAATTTGTACTTTCAGTAAAATCACTGTTTACATTTTTGTAATATTTAAAGCTTAGAGTGTTATACATTTGGATTGGGTTTGTTTTGCTTGCGATTGTCTAACTTAAAGCTTAATTTGATTGCATTAATTGTTTGTGATCACATGCATTTTTATCAAAACATCGAAAATGTTTGTTATTATATTTAATATTTAAACCGTCGATAGAATTAAGAAATGTTTTTGCGTGTAGAATCCCTTCAAGTTTTGGTTTTGCTTAGATATATTATTGAAAAAATTCGTTCCACAGTAGCCGAACTGTGTGGCAATGAAAATTAATAAACCAAAAATTTTTGTAAAACTGGAAATATTTTTTTTCTTTCTTTATATTGAAGGCGTTTTTGTTAAACTGAAGAATGTCAGTTTTATCAACATCTTTAATGAATTCGCCTTACATTTGTGGCAAAAACGTAAAGAATTTAACTTCAACAATTTGCATAGTTGTAATGAAACCGTACTTTTTATGATATGTTTTTATGAGAAATATGTATGTCATGTATAGAATCATTGAAAAAAAAACTGTTGGGGGTCTAACACTTAAAAATAACAAATATCAAAATTACCTACCTACCGTTTGAGACTCTTAATTACCGTACAATACGGTAATTACTTTACGGTTAACAACACTGACCCCTATATTCCTGCGTAGACATTTATTTCTAATAAAATAAAATGTGTTTTAGAAAAGAGCAATAATTTTAATTTCATTGAAGTCATAATAAGATAATTGCATGATAATTAAGGTAAACATAATAATGATAACGTGCAACTATTATATGTTTTATCCACAATCATACAATTCAATCATAGTATGTTACTCTTTGATTACATTTACCGCAACCATGTTTTTTCTTTGCGTGCAGATAGATAAAAACCTAGACTTAAACATGAGCTTTCTTTTAACCCCATAACTACCCAGACAAAGTCACGTGTACACGTTAATATTTAATAAATATACTTATTATAATCAAAGATCTTTATCTTTAAGTTTTTGTTAGTGTAATTCCTCTTATATTCGTATCCGTATACGCATTTATTCCTCACCTTCATTTTAGTACCATTTAAAAACTGTTTTATTTGCTATTTTATAATTTTTATTAGATATTCTCTTGCTATATAAAACCCAGGCTTAAAGGCACCTTCGTGAAAAAATTTTATGAAAATCTATAACAGGTTTTTGAACCTATCGAGTTTACTAAGACAGATAGGCAAGATTTCTAAAAAAATGTGTTTTGTTGTCTAGATCGTTGACTTTATATAACCCAATTTTTAAAAAATAGTTTATATACAGAGACAGTTTTTTTACAATCTTACAATAAGTATTAATATCGAGCTTTTGATGAACTCTTTTTTCTGTCGCGGTGTTAAAAATTAAAAAAAAATACTTAAAAACAAGAGCGTTATACTTGGCCGTGCCGAATCTGATAATACCTTTCACCATCATGTAAATAGGCATAAATACCTCATTGTAGCTAAGCCTAGATGTTATATATTATGTAATACTGTATTTTCTTTATTACTTCCCATGCCATCTTTGATTTTAAATTTTTACATAGTTAACTGTATTCTACTAGTATAACCCTTTCATTTGATACCCATATTGTTGGAGTTAAAAAAATTGTTCCGCCATTTTGTTTCAGACGCTATCTGGAGCTTACACTTTATTAATAGTTCGCTATATTGTATTGGTCAAGAAGCCCTTATATTTGATACCAATATTGTGGTGATTAAATGGGATAAAGCCGTAACTACTATATTTGATTTATATATTCCCCACATAATCTAGGACGCCATCTTGATTTTTTTTCTTTTCATATCTAACTATATTTTAATACTCCAGTCGTTTCATTTGATCCCCACAATGGCTCTCTCGGTTATTTACAAACTTTAAGAAAAAATACCGAAGCAGTTTGTACTTTGGTGCATATATCTCAGTTGGTTTTAAAACCATATGTTAGTTTTTCTTAGAAATAATTTCCAAGATTACGGCTCATAATTTGGTATCTTAAGTATGTTCAAAATTTTTTAGGAGTTTGAAAAAATTTGATATATTTAATAAATATATTTTTGCCTATAACTTTGACGATTTGTAACCAATTTGTCCAACATTTTTCATGAAAATCTGCAAAGGCATACTTAATCTACAAATAATAACATCCGTGTCTATAAATTATCATAGGGCTGGAAAATTTTAATTTTTTTGTAAAAATAAGCGAAAAAACAGAGGCAGTCGGGTTTATTTGCACATATCTCAGAAAGTTATTAAGCGAGTAAACTGATTGTCAATAGTGATCTGCTCTTAAATATTTTTAATATTTAATAATATTTAATAATATTTATACACGAGTCTTGGCAATTTCGGGGGCTGCTAAAAGTTGATTTCAACAGACACACGGACAGACAGATAGATGGCTAATAAAGGGTCCGCCATCTACCGTTTTTTTTTTCAACTAGTGCTTATTTCGTGAATGGTTACACTTAGCTCATGTCTGATTTGACAGATAATTAGTTTTATCTTTCCGCTGAACGAATATGATTGTGTATACGCTTGAACAACGCTGGGAAATATTGCGACATTACTTTGGCTGATTTTGCCAAAAAAAAATCATCTTTTCAGATGTAAACAAGCAAAATTGTTGCATTTGGGGCACAGAAAACTCGCACGCATACATTAAAAAGCCGATACAACCAAAACAAGTCACTGTTTGGTGCGGATTTTGGTTCAGAGGCTTATTTGGTAAATTTTCTTTGAAAATGAGCAAGGAGTAGCCGTAGTCAATGGCGATCGTCATCGGGCCATGTTGAACGAATTTTTTTTCACAAAAATTGAAGAGGAGGATATTGGCAACATTTGGTTTCAACAGGACGGCGCTACATGCCACACAGGGTGGACCTTTTACTTAATGGACTCCCCCTTTTTTTAAAAGCGAAAATATATACTTTATGAGGTCGGTAGTGAATATTGCTAAAATCTCACACAGAATGACAAACTTATATATAACCTAACACTCACTGTAAGGGATATATTATACAAAATTTTCCTAGATTTTTGAAAACAAATCCAAATCACTATATTGTTATTAACTAATTTTTTACTATTTTAAAATAAAACATTAACTTTTAAGTTGAGGATAACTAATAATTTCATAACTATGCCTTAGACAACCTTTATAAAAATATATAAAATTTGTTTATTATTTATGTTTATTTACTTGTTATTTATTTAATATTAAATTTTTTTAAAAACATATGTAAATACATAAATCTAAAATAAAAGACTTTTATCAAATAAAAGCAACAATTCTTTATAATCAACTGTTATTCCATGTTGTTATTATTTGATGATAGTTTTCAATATGCTAATTATGCTTTTCAATGAAATCGATCAAGAATTTATGTACAAACTTTTCTTTAACTAAGAATTTTGTATTTGAATAGTTAAAAATTTTTATTTTTATATTATTTTGTGAATAAAGCTGTTTTGTAAATTGCAAAAAAAAATTGGCTTATCTATGCTATGCTTGTGATTTTCTTAAACATTTCTCCAATTGGTTCAATTTTTTTTATGTAATTAGTTTTTCTTTGTTTTATTTTTGGGGTTTAAATAGTGACATGATAGCATGTTGTATCGCCGTAATTTTCTAAAATGTTTACAACGGTTTAAGTGTATTGTTATGGTTTATTTTAAAGTTTTTAAATCATTTTAAAATTTAAAAAAAAAAACTATGACAGTACAACATGATAACTTCCCATATTTTTTTTTTTTTTTGCTTTAAAAGTTATAAATACATACATACAACTCTATAGTTTTACATATAAAATATTTTATCTGTTTTACTTATATTGATTTATTAATTTTATTTATTATTACAGTGTTTTATTTTTTATTTGTAAATGCTAACAGTACTTTCTTATATTTTTTTATAATAATTTTTTTATCTTTTATTATTTCAACATCATAAAAAATTATAAATTAAAAATATTTATTTAATATTTCGTTTAATTATTTTTATTTGGGTTTGCTATTTTTAAAAATATTTTTGTATAAAGGTGGTGGATATTTTTGTACGGTTTGACAAACAATCATCAAATTGGTATGTTTAAAATTGAAATAAGTTAAATTTCTTAGTTTTATTATATTTTTTATAAATTTAATTAATTTAATATTAATAAAATTTTTATTTATAATATTTAAGCAATAGGTACTTTCATTTTATATGAATAATTTTTTTTTTTATTTATTTTATTTTAGCGGTTAAAAATTGTTTAATTAGGTCAGTGGCTGTTTTAAAAATTTTTTTGTATTTTTTGTTTTTTTTTTTTGTAATTATTTGGTGTTCTATAAGTCTTTAGTTATAATGTTTTGTGTTAACCCTCGTTTTATTTCATTATGTTTCATTTTGCCTTTTCTGAAATGTGCTTGTATATGTAGTATTGGTTTAATATTGATAAATTATATTACTGGATATTTATTTATGCCAAATTAAATCAAAATATTTAATAATAATATGTAAAAAAAAATTATTTTAGTTGACCTTACTATTATGGTATTTTTTTATTAATTAGGCTTGAGGTTATTGATTGAAAATTATTTATAAATAAATTGAAAAAATATATGTAATACTATGTTCACACAATTGTCAATTTATAATATTCTCGCAATTAAAAGCCTTTATTGAGCTCAATTTACCATACTAAAAATTATTTATAAATTGAGCAATATATACTTAATTGTTTCACTTATTGTTCAAAACTCGAAAAACAACTCTTGAGAAGTATGTTCAGTGAGAAGAAAATTCTATAGGTGGCATTTCTAATGTCAAACAATTAAATATACAAAAAAATAAAAACTAAGAAAATGGAAAATGGTTGATGGAAATTTTAATAAAATGTTTGAATAAAGTTAAATACATATTTATATACATAAATATAATTGTAAATATATTTTATGAACAGGAAAAAACTGAATAGAATACATTATTTGATTTGGTATAAATACATCGTATTTTTAAAGCTATCAAATTCTAATTGAGTAAGATAAGTTGAGTATGTGTGAACACTTTTTTTAATTGCTCAATTAACACTAAATTGAAACAACTAAAAATATCTCTCTGAACAGGGTATAATAATATCTTTGCTTTTAATTTATTTATTTATTTTCAATATTTGTTTTTCCCAATTTTTCGATCAAACTTCGTTGAACATCTTCAGGGCAAAATTATTTTTGAAAATAAAATTCAACGTCAGTTATTATTTAATATTATCAGAATATTGCATTTCAAAAAGTCACTTTCGTTCTCATTAAAAAATTTCCTAAAAATGTGTCCATATGCTGACACTTATGCGATTTTTGCAAAGTTCAGACGTAAAATATATACTTCGAAAACAATATAAGTTTAAGTTCGTTTTACAAAAACAAATTTTTTATTTCTTTAATGCGTGATTTATTTTTTCAATTTTCCTGTTATTTTTATTATTTTCAAAAAGCAAATGTGTTAGAAGATTTTAAAATGTTCCAGTTTTATTTCTAACTATTAATAGTGAATTTCGAAAACTTTAAAAGTTTAAAATTAATTCTTTTTGCAGGCCCATGTAACAACGTGTGTTCTTATGGATGTGACAGTAAGAATTATATGGATATGAGATATCCCACAATAATGGAATAGTGAAATTATAATTATTTTGTTGAGTAATTATAATTACTAATTACTTTATCGAGTAATTATAATTAATAATAACTTTGTCGAGTAATAATAATTATGGTGTTAAAAAGAGAAGAAAAGAAAAGAAACGTATATTAATTTCTCCTTACTAACAAGTAAGTAGTGGCAATGCTTAAACTTTTGTAGGGTACTTTTGAATTACATATGTACATATATAAAAAAATTAATTTTATTTTCTTTAATATTTCTTCAATGTTTATTCCATATTTATTTTAATTTTTTTATTAGATATTTATTTAACAAGTTAAGTAGTATAAGTTGTTGGGTAAGTATTCTAGCTGTTTCTATAAGGAAATGTAAAGTGTAATAAACGATGGATAAAAATTAAATGAAATGATTCAATATTTTATAGATTGAAAACACTTCGGTTAATTATAAAAAATAACGTTAAATATAATAAAAATAGCAACTTTCGTCTTATAAATTGAAATATTATAAACATTTTAGGTTTATCATTTTATGTATCAAAGGGCACTTTAAACAGAACATTTAAAAAAAACACTCTCCCACATTAATTTTTTACACGCGATTTGTAAGTCAGTTTCAATGCACATATTAATTTATTACTCAGCCTGTGAACTATTTTGTTTATGTATACTCCGGTTTAATAATATACAAGTGTGGTAGCGCTTCTTTGTTTTAGTCGAGAACCTTTCGTTTGATGTATTTAATGGAAAAAATCAAAAAATTCACGTTTTAAATTTTAAACACATTTTTTCTTAATACTTTTAAACTATATATTTACAAACATTCTAGTTTTATACTTCTGACCAAGACATATTTATTCATCATGTAATTGCAGTTTGGAGAGAATTTTTTTGCTTATATTTTTTATATGTGAATTTTGACATTTGAAATAAATTAGAAAAGAAGGAAAGTTGTTTTTTAGTTATGCATTTTGACAGCTGAAATTTAAAATATGTGATGAAAAAAATAATCAGCTGACGACTCAAGAATACCTGACGAATAAATATACCTTGACTTCTGACATAAACCTGCATATGTTATAACAAAATCAAGACATACTTCAATAAAATTTATGTAAAATTTCTTTAATTTTGTGTTTAGTTGATTAGTCGTTTAATGCCGAAATTCAAACATAATAAATTAATTTTTAAATTGTAAATTTTATCAAAAACCATTATTTTTCGCAATGATTATAAAGAATTTTTAAAATTTTTAATTAAGTTTAAGCTTAGCAACAAAGAAATACGCATTTTGTTTATTTTAACCTACACCAGCATAGATTGAAACTATATTTTGCGATTATGCTGATATTTATAATAACGATATCCGTCCGCCTGTCTCATAATTTTAACGTCTTACATAGGGCATACTTGGTATTCGGAAATTTGTTTGAATTTTGACTTTAAAAAAAATATAGCATTGAAACCGGTTTGCCTCGAATTGATTTACCAAGTAATCCAATTTTTAATATAGTTTTTATGTAAATAAACTTGTTAGTCAAGCTACAAGCGATATGAATTTAGGTTTATGATTTTACCTAGCAGCATACAAACGTTATCCCAAAACTATAAAACTACGTATTAGTATTAAAAAAAAATAGGAGCAGATTTCTTTGTTAACAAAAATGATTACCGAATTTCATGATGGTCAGGTTCTTATTCGTCTTAGTTTTATTTACATGTATGTATGTGAGTAAACAAAAATTAAAAGTGTTTGTATGTATATTTATAACCTGGTAGGAAAAACAGGCTATGTTTTTTTGGCCCTTTTTAAAGTTTATAAAAATTATGATATGACAATACGACACTCCTTGTGAATTAGCCAAATAATTTTTGTATATCTGTTAATCGGTTATACTAAGAACTTTAAAATTTAGTCAAAATTACTATGGTTTGAATCGGAATAGCACTAATAAATTTTTGAATCACTTATGTGTTCTTCAAGAAAGTTTTTAGGAGAGCAAAAAACCATTTTATTTCATAAGTTTGCAACATTACACTTACATAAAGCTACAATTGTTTATTTTTAAACCGAAATATTCTAAAACTGATTCATTCCTGGATATTTCCAAGAGATTGATACCATATAGAGATCTGAGGAACATAAAGTTACTTCTAAAAGTTGATTTCAACCAACACACGGACAGACGGTCTGGGCTTAATCGACTCCTCTATTCATAAGCTTTCAGAAAATATATACTTTATGGGGTCGGAAATGAAAATTGTATAAGTTACAAACGGAATGACAAAGCTATATATACCGGGTTTTTGAGGAAGTTTTTAAACCCAACAACCAAATAAAATATTAAATTTAACTGTAAATCATTTTTATTTTGACTCAAGACAAATTTGTAAATAAGTACTATCATTCCCTAATTCTAATTTCATTGAATTGCAACATAAATACAATTTCAAATTATATATGAGTGTAGCGATAAAGAGTGCTGATGATGAAATCTTAGCTGGTTTCGAAAATGCTTTCCACTCGGCTATTATCGGAATAGTTTTTCAAGATTCTTAAATTATGACAATTTTAAATTTAGAAAAATGTTTTAGGAAATCAAAATAATAGAATAAATTAACTTGAGCTAAAATAAAAATGATTTACAGTAAAATTTAGGTGTAAAAAAATAAAAAATAAATATTTTAATATTCTAACGATTTGTTAAAAAGTAGATGTTGTTACATCATATTAGTTACTTTTAATTCTTGTTGATTATATAAGTGTTTTTAACGTTTGGCTTGTCTTCTTTTTGCAAAGAAGTAAGTAGCGATTTTTTATTCACGTAATTGTGTCGTTTAGTGAAATAAAAGATAAGAAATTGTATTTGTTATAAAAAATTGTGTAGTATTTATTTCGTGTATATTTAAGATGAGTAGATTTATTTTTGCATTTATATGTAAGTGTAACTAAATATTTTGATACAAATTATAGAAAAATAATCTAGACAATTTTATTATTAAGTAAAAGTTAGAAAAAACATTTATGTATATTTTTAAATACATATGTACATCAATTTGATTCTACATAAATATGTACATACATATGTATGTACATACGTACTTATGTATGGAATTTTTTTTTTTTATTGACTTTATGCATTTTCAAGTTAAATGACAAATGTAGTATTTTAAATATCTATTTTTAATTTTAACTAAATTTTGTATTTTTAGTATGTTTATTCTTTAAAAACCTATATACATATGTATTTGTAATAAATTTTATTATTTTTTTATTATTTTTAATTACAATTTTAATTTAAAATACAAATACAATAAAGCTTTTCAATTGAAAACTGACTAAGTATGAGTTTTTTTTTTTTTAATTAATAAATTATGTTTAATTAACAATACTATATTTTTTTGTGGATAAAAAAAATAAAACGATGTATAAAATTTCAATATATGAAATATCATTGTGCATAACTCTGATACATAGGGAGTTATTTAACATTATTTTAACAATTACTTAAATAAAAAAAATTAAATATTTTAATTTAAATTAACTCATAAAAGCTTTTTTTTATTTTGAAACGTGTAACATTTATAAAAATTGCATTCGTTAAATAAATATTTAAAACAAGCGGAAACTAAATAAGTATTTTCAACTATGAAGTTGTCTGCAATTAATTAGTGAAATTTGACCAAAATTCATTAACAGCGTTCTTTATAATACAAAAATTGTATGCTGGCATACAATTTGCTATATTTTGGTTATGGAAATTTACACCCAAATAGCAGCTTATTAATTAGCACACACACAGTCGCCCAATATCAATAGGTTTAACGTAATTTAAATTATTGTTAAAGAATATGCCTCCATAATGACTATAATGTTCAAAATTGAAAGTGAGTGTGATTTACAATCTTCTTCAATTATAATACTGAAAAATTTTTTTATACATTTTAAGTACAGAAAAACTAATTGCAATACACAAAATTTATCTTTCTGTACTCCTCCTTTAACTACGTCAAATCACACACTCTTTCGTTTATGAGAATCCATTAAAAAAAAAAAGAACGCATAGTTTTTTCTATTATTTTTTCAATAATAAAAAAAAATATATTATCATTCAAATATCATACAATTGTAATATGTTTCCTTAACTGATTTTTGTATATGTATAAAACAAAAAAATTACCCACTTTAAAGTTATTTAAATATTTAACCCATTTCAGTCATTTGTAATTTTGAGGTTATATTAAAGGCCTATTAGACACGCATACTTGTCTTAAAACATGTACGATGGCATACCAAATCTCACTGTGTAATAGCATGTACATATGTCGAGTATGCTAGACATGTACATACATATGTTGGTTTTCAAAAATTTTTTAAAACCTGAGTCTGTCGCATGCCAACATACTCGTCTAATAGCGTGTCTGTCATACTTCATACAAAAATTCATTCAAATTTTTGCCGCTGCTGTGTGCATATCGCAAATTTAAAAAAATGTCTCTCTAATATTATTTTCTGGAAAGAGTTTATTGAGAAATATAAAAGCTTCCCACAATTGTGGCAAATAAAATTAAATCTGTACCACGACAAACAATTGAAAATTAATGCATACAATGCATTAAAAAAAAAATTAAGTGAAATAGAAAAAAATGCCACTATTGACAACTTTCCGCTTCATTGCCATGTTTTCGCTTCAAAAATTTCTGTGTAATAAAGTATGCCGTCAGCGTTCGACAGTGTAATAGCTAAACCCAAAGTATGCCATACACATGTCTTAAGACAAGTATGCGTGTCTAATAGGCCTTTAAGCTCAAATTAAAAAAATTGGTTTTAAAATAGTGTTAACTATTTTCGATAATTTCAATCAAATTTTAAAGCATTTAAGTGTGGTGCTCTTTTTATAATAATAAAAAACTTTAATAATTTAACACTAACTTGTTTTGGTAAATACATTGAAAATATAACCCCTTTCACACATTCCTATCGGAATGTGATTTCGACCTTTTTTTATTTTATCTTTTAAATTCCTTTTATTTTATTATCTTGTTTTAACCACGAATACTTGCACATCTTAAGGTATCACTTTAATTTTTATAAGAGCAATAATGCATTTTAATCGCCTAAAAGTATACAGTTGGTATGCTATTTAATGTTAATAGAAATGCTGCTAAAGAAATTAAGAGTGCTTTCAAATATTGTTTTTATTTTTTCTAAAGAATGCGGATTTAATTCCATTTTGAAGCGGAATTTATTTCTGTGGCATCTTAAGTATTTGTAAATTAGAACTTAAGTTCGTTTAACAAGTTTTCTTGCAGAAAATTTTTGTTTTTTTATACCCTTCACACAGTGAAAAAGGGTATTTATAGGTTTGTCATTCTGTGTGAAATGTCTTCAATTTTCATTTCCGACCCCATAAAGTATATATTTTCTGAAAGCTTATGAATAGGGGAGTCGATTAAGCTCTGTCGGTCTGTCCGTGTGTATGTTGAAATCAACTGTTTGAAACCCCCCGAAATCGCTTGGACCCGGGTGAGGTATTAAAATATCTGAAATATTCGGGAGTAGATCGGTATTGAAAATCAGAAACATCGGTTAATAAACAACTGAGATATGAGGAAAAACCCACGACCACCTCGATTTTTTTTTCCAAAAACAACATTACAACAACATACATACATACAAACTTGTATATTGATTAAAGTAAACGTGGGGTCGAATCCCAGCTGAGCCAAAAATTTTTTTTTTTATTTTTTATATTTTTTTTTAATTTTTTTTTATTTTTTTTATTTTTTATTTAATATATTATTTATATTTTTATTTTTTTTTAATTTTTTTTTTTATTTTTTTTTTTTTTGTTTTATATTTATTATTTATATTTTAATTATTTTTTTTTTTTTTGTTTTATATTTATCATTTATATTTTAATTATTTTAATTATTTTTTTTAATTTTTTTTTAAATTTTTTTTTAACATACATACGTTGATTTTTAGTTTTACAATGGGATGTTTTATATATGTATGTTTTTTACATGTATGTACGTATTTCATATGAGATGAATGGTGATACAAACTACTGTTATTGCATGACTACACGTTGTGAAGGGTATATAAGATTCGGCATGGCCGAATATAGCACTCTTACTTGTTTTTTCTTATTATGTGCGAGAGAAAGAGAAAGGAATAAAAATCGATTCATACTTGCATGTACCTAAAATTCGGTTTGTTTTATCTTTAGTAAATTTGAATCTGGCTTTTGGTTCGTTATAAAAAAATTAAATTTCCTGCTATAATAATTTTCCTGTGTTAACATAAAAGCAAGAAAGAAGAAGCAAAATAAAGCTTTCGTTTAATAAATAATGTTTATTAAAAACACAGACTTACATTTTTGGAAAGTTTAAAAAAAATATATATAAAAAAAACAACAAAATTTGGAATTTTCAAAATTAATGACTTTATATTCTTGAATGCTTTTTAAGTTTCGAACTTGACAATTGTATTAAAACACATACGACCGTATTCATAAAAAATATTCTATGTTTATTAAAGGCTAATTTAACAGATGTTGTACAGAAAATTTTCAAATAAGCCTTCAATAAAATTAAAATACTTTTTATGAATCGTGTTTACTATTTTTTATATCTTATAAAATAAGTTCCTAACATATTTTGCTTCTGAAAAATAAGTATTTGTATGTGTTTCAATTTTATTGTTCTCAAATTCAAACTTTATGTTAGAATATGTGGAATATAAAAATGCTATCGATATGAAGAACAACAATTTTAATATTAATTTCAAATGATTTTGTAATAAAAATATTCTTTTTAAATAAAAAAAAATTAAAATGAACCAGATTTAACTTTAATATCAATATTTATTATTGATTAAAAGTCTTTAAATTTATAAAAAAAAAGTCTGCCAAGATAAATAACATTTCAAACTTTTGTTTAAAAAAAGTTAGGAAAGTTAAAAAAAATCACAATCCATTTGACAGACGTTTTTATTTCTGATGTAAATGCTTAATTTAAATTATAGTAATCTCCTTTAAAAACATTTAAGAATTGATGCTTTCATACAGTCTATCATCGTTAATTGGTCAGAATTTTTAAATATTAGTTTTATTCTTAAAATATTTGAGCCCTATATTTACAAAGTCGATTTTGAATGGCTACATGCAAACTACATACTACATGCACGTTTGCACGTTTGTTGAATATTTTTTAGACTAAGAACCCTCGAATCGCATATTAACCCTTAAATGCATGAGGTCAGCTCCTTGCATGGATACTAACCTACTTTAATGTAAAACCGGTCGCTAATCACGAATTCATCATTATTTTTTTTGAGAAATGTACACTTTTTTCGGAAAATCGGAAAAATAGACATTTTTTATTCGTACCATATATGGTACATCATGCATTCTTGCCATTGTTAGGTAAACACAACACTTCATAATTACCATCATGAAGCATATCAGCAACCTCATTTGCATTGTACTTCTTTCCATCAATAATAAGGCCATCCATATCTTAATAAATAATAACTATAAAAAATCATAGTAAAAAATAACTGACATCTAACACAATAAAAATTCATGCGCTGGTGCATGGTGTACCATATAAGGTACCTAGAAAAATTGAGAAAAAAACTATTCTAAAGTACAAAATGTGTTCAAGATTTATTATAATTACTTAAATAAGCCTATAATTTATACACACACACTTACCTACAGACGAATAAATAAATTTTTTATTTCGTTATTCACTACTGAAATTTGTTTTTAAAATTATGTGCAAAAAAAACATGTGACCACTTTAGAATGTTATTATTAAGTAAATTAAATGGTAAGAGAGTTATAACGGTATTTTTATGAAGAAAAATATTGTCAGTATTGCTTTAAACATTATAAATTCTTCATTTAAATAACCGAGCCTATATTTTTCTTATTTACAATCAGTGTGAACTAATAGCCTACTTTATTTTTAACAGCAGTTCAATTTCAATTATTTTCAAAAACACTGTGCTACAATGATTTAATTTACATGTGTGTCTACCCAAGTTGAATTTAAATAAATTTTGTATCCTCTTATTTAATAAGCAAATATTTACGTTTATTAAGCAAGTTGCCAATTAATTTAAAAAAATTACTTATTAACTATAAAGTGCTTAAAGTTCAAAAACAGATTGACTTGAAAATGTTTAAAAAAATTGTAACATTTTAAATATGACATCTACAACACCTGCATACATTGAAAATAACACAGAAAGTAGTGAGAAGAATAAGACCTGCCTTCCACATTTCTTTTAAAATGAGAAACCAAATACATTATTTATTTTATTAAATTTTACATATAATGAAACTAATTGATATGTTGAAAAAAGGCAAGAAAGCAAGTTACATTGAGACCATCATCTACTCGCACTCTATCACACAGAAATATTTACTTAATTTCGATTTTTTTTAAATACATTCAGCAGATATTTTTTAATACAGTTTATTTATAGATCCCCAAAAAAAATTTGAAAGTGGAGAAAATTAATAAAGTACTGTTTTCTTCCTGTTGCGAAAAAAAACTTGTTGAAAGAGAATAGCAAATCGATGCCTTACTTTCTCAACCTCGTATCTTAAAAAATAAAACTTTTCAGGAGAGACAAAAAAAACGGTTCATCTTTTTATACTACGGTGTTTGGTTAAAAATTTAAATGCAATTATTAAGGAATTGATTGTATTTATGTATATTAGTAGTAATAATATACTAATCTTTTTTAGTTAAAGCATAAAACAATCGTTTGATATGAAAAATTCAAAACCGTATTTTTTAAGATACGAGGTTGAGGAAGTAAGGCATCGAAATATAGTTGAATCATGTCACTGAAAATCAACTATATATTTATTCTCATTCAGACTTATTTATTTTTTTTTTTTTCAAACAACTGTATGATTTTTAACTATGACCATGAGGAATATATTCATCAGAATATTGCACTCAAGTTTGTTCATAAGTTAAGCAAAAAAAAAAAATTATTGCGGTTATGCTTGGAAATAAAGAGTAGTAAAACACCTGTTACTTTTTCAAAATGATCTCATTTTGTCTTTTTTTGTATTGTTTAAACAGAAATTAAATTTAAAAATGAATTATTATTTGTACTTGTTAATTAATTTTAATAAAAAAAATTTATTGTAACTATTTTTAAAACTTTAAAAATATCGGTTGAAAATCTCAAAATTTTTAAAATACAACTAAAAATTTCCTAAAAAATAAACATTCGTTTGCATTGAAATTAAAGGAAACACTTAAATGCATGGGGTTTATGTAATGTTGTTGTATTAAAACTTGTGAATTTTTGTGTAGTACATAAATAAATATATTGTATTTTTTGGAAAATAGTTTGTGTGTGTGTGTGTGTTCGTTTTGACTATATGTATATGTGCATAACGAAAATATTTATAAAGTATTTACTTTTTGTGTTTTCAAAAGCTACGTCGAACATGAATTGCATTAACACAACATTAATTATTAAGAATAACTCAAGAAAAATCTTTAAAAACCTTAAGTTTGTGCTTAAAAGAAAAAAATTTAAGTTTTTTTAATCTATAACAGCTTTTGATAGTTTTTAGCAATTCATATTTTGTTAGCTTAAGATATTTAAATATAACATTATTTATATGTATATATATTTATAAAACAAAACAAACATAAAAGTAATTAAACCGATAATAATTTGTTAATATAAAAATAAAATCATAACTTAAATACTAGCTAGATACATATAATATACATACATACATATATTGTATATTTTATTAAATTTTTTTTTCCTGTATATTTAAAATATATATGTAAGAATACATATATAGAGTATAAACATAAATACATGGATAAAGACATATATTTTACAATGGTCAATATCATTACAATTTTCATATACTTCTTCTAAATCATCGTAGTCGTCGTAAATTTCGTTAACACCAAGACATTGGTTAATATATTTTATCATCTACATTATTGTATTTGTTTTGTGATTTTGTTTTTGAATTGTTATTTTAAACATATTTAATTAACTTATAACTGAATCTACATCAATTTAAATTTGTTGCACATTGATTTTTACACTTTTAAATTGATCATTACCTTAATTTCTTAAATCTGCCTGAATAGAACACAAAATCGTCTCTGGTAAACAGTGTTATTTTAGATATAGAGTACAACAAAACCACCTTTAATTTTTTTTTTAATTTCACGCATATAAATAAAAAAAAGAAAAAACATTTCGAAACTATGTAATTTTAAAAATAGTCTACTAAATACAATACCCAAACGATCAATCGATGATAATTTTTGTTGCTTAATAATGTTCGCCTATTGTTTTTGTTTTATCTAAAAATGGTTTTTTTATAAAAATCCTAAAAAATATTTCTCATAGTTTTGTTTAAGCTTCTGTTTCAGCACCTTTTAACCGTAGTCGGGCAAAATCTTCAAATATAATGTCATCATCTTGGGCATCATCATCGTCCAGTTGTATGAGATTTGTAGTGGGTACTTCTTGAACATCATCAGCTATATTTAAATTGGTAGTAGCATCATCGTTAGACACCAACACTAATTGATTATCGCGAATACTTTGCCGTGGTGATTTATCACTAAGCAAGGGATTCTCCTCCTCTTCAGGCTTGGGATGCATAAGTGTAAATGGCAATTCGGCCACCAAATCACCGCCTAATAAGGGTCCACTAATTAACAATTTCACCTTTACTTTGTAGTGTACAATAATGCCTAGACTTTCGCGTTGTGCTGGGTTTGTTATCAGAGTACTGGAGGCCAGATTTGTATCCTCATGTTTTAATTGACCATCCAAGGCTAAGCCCCATTTGTCTTTATTATTTGCCAACAGGGGACACAGTTCAAAAACTTTGGAAAGTGTAAAGCCTGGCAATACTTGGCAACCATCTTCGGATTCTGTTTCAGCCACCACTGACTTATATTGGGCTGTTGAAAAAAGACAAATGTCTGCAAACTGGCGCACATAAACTTTAATTTTCTTCACCGTTCGATTGGAATTGTTGGCGACATGCACATTAATCGATATTTTCTCGCCATGATGATATAGTTCTTTATCCAGACTGGCTTCTAAATGGATTTTATTTGGTTTCATCATAAACTCTTTACTCACTTCGATTGAGGGCTGCTCGCCCACCTTAGAGGGGGCATACATAACTTTACGTATTGTCAACCGAACGGAATTACGTTTGTGGGGCTTATCCTCAATTAGCTCACCTAAAAAAGTTATTAGTAAAAATTAATTAGTAAAATTAATAAAGATTTCTAACTTTTTATAAGTCCAAAATTACAGAAAAATAATTTTTTTAACAATAATGTAAATGTGTTTTTGAGAACAAGAGTTATTCAAAGAAAATTTTAAAGCACTCCATTTCAAATTAAATATAATCTACATATTTGATTTTATTTACAACAAACTGTAACATTTCGAATATTTCTCTCAACATTATGAAAAACAGAAAAAATTCAACTAAAAACAAAACTTAAAATAACTTTGTTTAATTTTTATTTCCTATACTAGAAAAGCCCGGCGCGCGTTGCTACGCATCTTAATGAATAAAAATGCATTCTGAATTTTAATTGAATATCAGTTGCAAAAAGCTAAAAATTATAACTTTTTTTAATGAGCGTGGCACTGCCTAGTTTTCTAATCACGAAACTGTATAGTCATGACAGCTCAATATGTGTGCAAAATTTCAGAAAAATCGGTATAGTTCAAGTAGCTGAAATGATAACTTTTCTAATCAAGAAATTGTAAAATCATGACAGCTCAATATGTGTGCAAAGTTTCAGAAAAATCGGTCAAGTGCAAGAAGTTAAAAATTATAACTTTTTGTTATGGGCGTGGCACTGCCCACTTTTCTAATTACGAAACTGTATAGTTATAACAGCAAAGTTTTAGAAAAATCGGTCCAGTGCAAGCACCTCAATATTATAACTTTTTTTATGGGCATGACCCTGTCCAATTTTCTAATCACGAAATTATATAGTCATGACAGCTCAATATGTGTGCAAAGTTTAAGAAAAATCGGTGCAGTGCAAGTACCTCAAAATTATAACGTTTTATGGGCGTGGCCCCGCCCACTTTTCTAATCACGAAATTATAAAGTCATGACAGCTCAATATGTGTGCAAAGTTTCAGAAAAATCGGTCAAGTGCAAGTAGCTAAAAATGACAACTAATTTTTTATCGGCGTGGCCCCGCCAACTTTTTACCACCTATAAACACTCCCTGAAATGTGTACAACAACTTGCCAAATTTTGAGTCCGATCGGTTTTACAGTTTCGGAATCTATAGCTAACACACACACACACAGAGTTCCACTTTTATATATATAGATTAAAACAGTTACATTTTTAATCATAACAATAAACTTTATTCTATTAAATCCGCTGCTTTAGTTTTAAGAGTAAGTTCTCATAAGGTGAAGTAAGCAATTTATAAATTTTAAAAACACTGTAAAATCATTAAAAATATAAGTTAGGAAAATTAATTTTTTTTATCAAACTATTTAAGGTTTTTTGAGTTGCAATATAATAAACTTAAATGCAAGGCGAATTCAATAAGGTGAACTCGTCGCTAAAACAACTACAAAGTTGAAAAATACAAACGTGTATTTTGTTAGTGTAAAACTAAACAATATGTCAAAAATACACAAAAATTTGACAAGTGGTCCCTAGAAGTAGTCAACAGCTGATGATCAGCTGATCTAATAAGTTCACCTTATTGAATTCGCCTTGCTTAAATGGTATTAAAGTGTCATTCAAAATTAATTTTCAAATTTAACTACCAACTGCGACATGTTTTTAAAATTAACATTTTTACAAGTGCTTGCAAAAAAAATAAGTTAATTGAAAATGCCTCCCGCCAAAAGACTTATTAATTTAAATCTAAAAGCAAGAGTGTGTACCTATTTCGTTTTATTATTACTTTTTCAAATTTTGCAACAATTAAAAAAAAATAAAAAAAAAATACACATTCATTCTATCATCACCTGTTTTTAGTTCAGAAAAAAATTTCTTTGGAAATATGTACAAACATGCATGCATACAACAGAAAAAAGTGAAATACTATTAAGATAATAACAATAAAACGGCAACAGAGCAAAAAAAAAACAAAACAAGAATAAACAAAAAAATTAGAGGAAAAATGAACTCAAGTGTCTATAAAAATTAAACAAATAAAACTGTATCTACCACCAGTACTTTTGCCGATGCCATACAGTATGAAAAAACAACATGAGTATGCACAAGTTCTGTTCATATACTAAATTCACAAGAGAAACAGAAAACAAATTTAAATGGAAAAAAAGTATTAATCAAATGACATTAACATTTATTAAAAGATATATAAAAACTAGGGTGCAAATCAATAGATGCAAAATATAATTATGAAAAAATTTAAAATCATTTATTAAATTTTTAATTTAGGGACTAAAAATAATAATTATATCTAATTTAAGAAAAAAAAAAAAAAAACAGTCAGACAAAATGTCGCAGAATCACGTCAGGCAGACAATTTTAATGTGGTTTAACTATATTTTTAAAAAACCATATGCTTTATATACATACATACAATAATTATTTTTTGATAAATTAAAGAACATAGGACATGTCCTTAACATGTCCGATTTTAAGTGTAAGTAGACCATTTCGTCCAAAAAGTTAACGGAAGCAATGATAAAATCTTTAATCGGAAAATTTCCGAAAAAAGTAGATAAATTTTAAATACCGAGTAATATTTAGCTACTATTTTAATTTTTAATAAATTCCTTCAATATTTAAATCCATCTACGTTTTAAGTTTTATTTAACTTAATACAATTATATGTTTTTTCTAGCTCACTCTAATGTAAATTTTACTAAAATATAAAACACAAAATCAAAAATTATATTTTCGGCAAAAAAAAATATAATAAAAATTACATTTAGATTTTTATTTAAAAAAAAAGTTCAAAATTTTCATTAGTAAATTGCAACAACACGTAAAAAGCTTTTTGGTAAGACAGTTTTTGTTTAAAAACTAAAAAAAAAATTATTTTGTATGCATTTTGTGTTGGATGTTAATTTAAAAGAAATGTGTTTTTAAGAAATTTAGTTTTGTCTTTAAATAACATTAATTTACATTTTGATGGCAAAAGCTTTCTGTAGCTCTACAGGAAAGAAAACAATAATTACCTACATGAAATATTAAAGAAAGTCCGATTTAGAGACAGCTCGTAAAGCTCGTATTTTGTTCCAGGAAGATGGTTTGTAATATTCTTTCTTATATTAAAGTATTTTATATATCAAAAATGTTTCTCAAGCTCTTCGAAAATCTACTTCAAAGCTCAGTAATATTTCATTCATTACATCAACTAATACATCATGTATGGCTTCTAATTCTATAAAAAAATCAGTTAGAAAAACAACACAGAGCAGGGAAGGAAAATGGCTTTTATGATATTGTACCAAGTATGAAAAAAAATGTACTTTTTAGGCCATGACGGTACCATTTTTTTGATATTTATTAATAAAAACAGAAACTTAACAAAAATGTTTATAAAAATTCAGAAGTATACAACAAAAAATATTAAATATTACATTCATAGGTACATATGTAGAGATCGGTTATTTAACAAATTTTATTTATTAAATACTTTTAGATAACAAAATTTCTGGTTTTTTAATATTAAAGCAACAATAATTCGTTGATTTCAATAAATCTTTAGTTTGTATCAAATTTGAAACATTAGAAACGCGTAGTCTATTTCTTTCCTTTGTTTTAATTAGGTTTTGGAAAGAAAAAACTCGGTCGACGTTGGCCGAGGAGTGTGGAATAGACAGAATTCCTCTTACAATTCTTGAAATATCTGGGAACATTAACTCATTTAATTAATTTTTCATCTGTGATACTTTAGACCAAAAATAGGAAATAATTGAATCTTTGTATGATCTACTGATTATTTATTATTTATTGCCTCAAAGTTTGTTTGTTCGTGTGGAAACATTTTCACCAGAAGAGGTACTATTGAATTTGTTTCTCCCATAGTAACTTTTTCTGGAGTAAACTTATCGAACCATTTTAGTACATTATTAAAGTCCGCCTTACATGCTTACGAATTATAAGTAAAATAAAATACATATAACAACAGCCAAGGCGAATTCATGTACCAGGTGGTGCCAAATTAACAGGTGATTTTTGTAAGAAGTTTGCAATAAAGTACTAGGCAGATTTTGTTGTTGCAGACTTGACACCACCTGGTACATGATTTCGCTTTGACAACAGCATTGCAACAAAAACAGAAGTTGACAGTATAAAATAAGACACAAACAAACAAAATTAATGAGAACTTGCACAAAAGTATTGTTGCCATATAGTGACACATTGGAATTTTTTAATTGTAACAAGTAGCTCGCGGTAGTACCACGGTACCAACAAGGTCAAAAATGTACCATAAAAAGTACAATTGTACCATGATTTCCATCCCTGACACAGAGTAGACTTCGAAAATCATCAGGCCATGACTCTGTATTTTAAAATAATGATGTTGTTAACGACCCCCCCATTACTATGTAATGTATGAAATAATGACAAACTATTACACAACTTCAAAAAGATTTTGCTGGGATAATAGTGCTTAAGTGGCTAACGCAATCATCGGGTTTAAATCCGAAAGACAATTTAGCCGAACTATGGTAAGAAAGTACGTTACGCCATTTTGAAGTCACGTTTAGTATAAAGATTGCCCAAAAACTGCTTTGAGGTACTAAAAACAAAGAAATTCCTACAAAATATGAGACACTTTTTTAAAAATATTGCGTTAATTTTTTTAGCATAAAATAAAATGTGCGCTAAATTTGTGTCCAACTCCCATATTCAAATGTTTGATGAATAAAGTTCTGTTTAAATATTGTGAGTGCAATGAATTGGTGACCACCGCTGTGTGTATTTTATTCACGACTTGTCGTATGAGATGTATGTTTTAAGGAATTTACTTTAAAAACATTTAAAATAAAATTTTCGTTTGTAGCAACTTTTTTCATTCCTGATGCATTGAAATGACGCTATAAAAGTATTTAAAAATGTACTTGTATCAAACAATATTTGTACAACTTTTGTTACATCAGATGATATATTTACAAGTTGTAAATTGAACAATTAACATTTAAAAAAATTTAAACCTAAAACTTGGTGGTTATTTATATTGTATGTAACATATTAAAATACTTATATTGTCAGCTAATTATTGGTTCCAAAAAGTGAGATTTTACAAAACAAGTATATTTCTTTTTTCATTTTTACTTTGTTAAAAATGGTCTTTGAAAATAAAAAAAGACAACAAATAAGCAAAATTAAAAAAAAAAATACATATAAAAAATTATGTAGTTTATTGGAAAGCCTCACATTTAAATTTGTTCTAAACCTACAAAATTTGTTTGTATAAATTTTTGTATTAAATTACGTATTGTTTTCGTGCAAATTTCTTAAATTTATTTAAGAAGATTTTATAACAACAAAAAAATTATTTTGTGAAATAAAAAATTCTCAAGAAATCAATCAGCATTCAATCCAGGAATAATTGCAATCTAGCTGTAGCCTAATGCAGGTTAGAAATAACAAAAAAAATGTATTGAGTATAAGGGTAATGATGAATTCAACAATTTTCGTCGAAATTTGAAAATAATACAAAGAATTTCAAACTTAAAAAAACCAATTAAAACCTATTTATTTAAGCAACTGGAAGATATTCTTTACTGACTCATTGTCTATTTTTAATTAAATAATATATTATATCGTGTGCCCGCGACATGAAAGGCAGCGTTTGTGTTAATCTAGGTTGTTATCTGTTTATGTATAAAATTTAATTTAGTTCCGTTTAGGCGTTTTTACGCGGGCACAGGCTAGTGAAAAAAATTATATACTAAAAGCATGGAAATTTAAGACGAAGATTAATTCTGATTGCAAGAAATTGATTTTGAGAATAGAATAGAACTCATGCATAGTTGGTGAAAAGCAATCGATAACCGAGTAAAAAAAACTAACAAAAAAGTTATTTTGCAGGGATCCAACTGGTGACGAAGTGATTAAATTTAGATGAAATCAGTCATAACTTTAACATTAGCGTGTCATATATTTACATGAATATATTAATGAACTGCACTCCATTCTAATAAGTGCATAGAACTTATACATATTTGATGAAAAGCATCCGATGTTTCATGAGTTGATTTTGTATGTTTAAATGAATTGTTTAAGATATTTTCCATTATGTTGCATTCATTTTTAAGCACATCATTTATAACAAATGCATTTAGGGATTCATTTAAAATGTATGCTTTTACACTTACACTATTTTTCTACTCCTTACTAAAAATGTATATATGTATGTATTTAAATTGACAATCTATACATACATACACAGCAAAAAAACATGTTAAAGAAATGATTTTACAGGGGTTGAATTGCTGACGAAGTGATCCAATTTGGGCTTTCAACTTGTTTAGAATAAGCAACTATATAAAACGAGCACACCTCGTAATTCAGGTGATTATTAAATCAAATTTTAAAAATAACGACAAAAATGATAACAGCCGTATTCATAAAAATTTTTTTAGGTTTACCTTTGGCTTATTTGACATATATTAAACAGAAATTTGTCAAATAAGCCTTAAATAAACCTAAAATATTTTTTTATAAATACGACCAAAAAAAAAAACATAAAATAATACAAACAGTGTAATCCAAGAAAAAGAAAACAATAAATGTAAAATAAAACTATTTAATCTTTTTGTTAACATCACTATTCAAGTTAAGAGCAATAATAATTGGAAAATTGTGTAGTTTCTTTCTTTATTGTAGTTATATACAAAATATTTTTATTTTGTTTGTTTGTTTTGTTATAATAGGTTCGTTCGAGTACTTTTACTGCACTTTGTAGTAAATGAGTAATTATTTAGTAAATTGAAAATTTTACTCTCAAAAAGAGAATTTGTTCAAAAAAGTACTCGAACAGACATTTGTAAAAATTCGTAAGATTGAAGCAACAGCTGATGGCAAATAAATAAAGTTTAATGGGAACTATGTACATACATACATATGTGCAAATATGTATTTGTGTATGTATACCTGCGCCAGATTCAGGCAGTTCCATTCTTTCATTTGTAGACATTGTTAACTAACTTTATTTCACAAACAACTTAAATTTAATAATATTTTGCACTTTTGTTGGGATTTTTCTTTTTTTTAATACTTTTTTCACAAATTGTATACTTTTTGTTTGCTTACTTTTGTTTGTTTACCTTTTGAATCATATGTTTTTTGGTTTTGCTAAATCTTACAGCAAGAAATTTCTGTTGTAAAAATTTGCAAATACTCAGTCAAGAACTGTCACTTTTCGCTCTCTATTTGTGCTCTCATTTACTACAAATTTGTGTAAACGAACGCAATTTCGTAAAATGCAGTAAAAATTTGTACAAATTCGTACAAATTTGTGAGTTCTCGAACGAACCTAATAATAGAACTTTAAAATATCCTACTTATTGAATTTATTTTTTTATAAAAATAGTGATTGATTGTAAATTTTCAAATGAATCTAATGAATAAAATAAACAATATTTATTACAGAAAATACCACAAAAAAAATTGAAGTCAGTGACGTTTTTTTAAATAAAAACAATAAATAAACTGTAAACTAAATAAAAACGAAAAAAAAATTTTACGTACATAAACATGTACATGTATTTTAAGCGTATTAACTAACTAAAAATGATTTATGATTCAGACACAATGCGAGAGTTTACTATAAATAAGTAAGTAATTATTTTCTTGTTCTTTATGAGAAACAGAACTTATTTAATTTAGTTTGTCTATTTGTTGTCGATTAATTCATTTCAAATTATAATTTTTTTAATCTAATAAAAATTTCAAAGCATTAAGAAAATAATTAAATAAAATTTTGAACGGTGGAGAAAGGCAAAAAAATTGTTTTTATTGTTGCAAATATTTCTTAAGTTACTCAAAATTAGAATTCTATTTAAAAAAACTAAACTTCACTTATTTTACAAAACACTATTAGTGAGTTGCAAACTGGAAAATATTATTGAATTTATTTTGGGTACAGCATTTGATTACACGTCATAAGCAGTAAGTACGGGCCCAAACAATATTTATAACCATATTTAAATTTTTAAGAATATGAGTATCTAATTCCTTTAAATGTTTTGCACATCTTTTCTTTTTTTTATTTTTGTTCTTGAACCAGTACGATTGGAAAATTTTTTATTAGCGACATATTTTAAATACCGTATGGGTTACAAATTATGCCCATTACAGGCGCTGTAACAAGTATAAGTAAACAACTATTACCAGAAAATCTAACATGAACTCTTTAACGAAATAAGGTGTCAGATGCTTCCAAAATATTCGTCAAATATGTTTGTTTACTAGTCTATAAACATTATGAAGTTAAATATTAAATCACTTATTACACACAAAACCGGTAGTTTTTGTTTTAATAATTCGTCAAAACTTCGTGAACACCTTTTTTCATAAGTTTTTTTTTAATTTAACGGCTGGTATCTTTAGTACGTCCAAAATTTAAATTGGAGCTTTAATAACATGATATATTTAAAAAAAATACATTTCTTAAATTATTTTTCTTAAAAAAAGTAACAAACATGTTTATAGGAAAAACATTGTATTTTGTGGTAAAAATATGGAAAAAACAGAGGTAGTCGTGTTTACTTGCTCATAACTTAAAAATTTATATGGTAGTCGTGATCGATTTCAATAGCGATTCATTTTCTTATATTTTTAAAAGACTGATACTATATACAGATCTGAGTAACAAGTGGGGGCTTCTAGAAGTTGATTTGAACACGGACAAAGTGAAATACGGACATTAATCGACTACCCTAGAGAAGCTTTCATAAAATATATAGTTATGAGTATCGTTAATCGAATATTATAGAAATTACAAACGGAATGACAAAGCTGTAACTAAACTTAAATGTAAATAACAAATCGGGGACGTTATTCCATAATTTAATTCTAAGATAAAACTGTTTGAATTTAATAACTAAATCATTGTTGCTCGTAAACGTTTTCTTTTGCTTTGAATTACACAGTATCCCCACAGATTAATAAAATTCTAGTGGAATCAAAATTTTATATTACTCATAGCCAACATAAAATATTTTTGCTGCCTTAACTTACACAAAAGAAAATCATAAAATGCACACAAATATATAGTCATTCTTCAACCAAGATACATTTTAATCGTAATGAGTAAACGCGTATATTGAATAAACAAAAAATCATTACAAATAACGAAAATTATGTTATGAGCACGCATTTTTAATTTTTTTTTTTTACAAAAAAACAAAGATAATTTTTTTTTGAGAGAAAATTGAATGCTTAGTTTAAGAAGAAAACAATGATGACACATTAAAACACACTTACAGATAAATATTCTAGTTTGGGGCAAGAATTAAAAATAAAATCCGTAGAATGAAAAATACTATGTTGATTGATTAATTAACGTGTCTTTTTTAAACACAATGTTAGTTGATCTTTTTGACATTTTGATCATTTATAAATGGCCTTATCATTTAGAAAAATTAAATTAAAATTACATTGAATATTACTCACCGACAAAGGCTTTTAATTCATAATCTACACCACATGATTTTCCTGTATCGCCCGGTGCAGGTTGTAGAGACACTGATGCTGGACAGTAAGGAGGAACTTCAAAGTAAAATGGATAAGCATTGGGACCCAATTTTTTTATCAGCCTTTCTTGTAGCCTTGTCAGCGGTCTTTCCGTTGGCAATGGCGGATAGATTTGTTCGTTGGCCAAGTACAAATCTTTACGAAACGTCAAACCTAATACGTCCAAATCTTCACGACCATACCTGAAAGCGGCTAAGACTTGGCCAAATACCTTACGATCTTTAACATATTCGGGGTCGACAAACACCACACCATCGATAGGATCGACATGAGTACTATGGTCTACAAAGTCCCTTTTTCCCAGATACACCGTGATTTTTCCGTTAGAGGAGCTTTTCTTAAAAACTCTTGTAGCCTGTCGCCTAGAACTTGCATCTGCATCGCCACCTGCAGCACCACCTGTCTCATCATTGGCCGAAGAAGGGCGTATACCAGTGCCATTGTTAGCACTATTACTGCTGCTGTTTCCACCACCACCAGCTCCGTTATTGGTGCTTAAATTATTCATTATGTTGCCGATATTTTATCTAGTCGTTTAATAAATTCAATCAACGTTACAATTTTTTTTAATTTAAATAATTTTCACTTAGATTTATATTTTTGGACCAGTAACCGATTTTTTTACGTTTTTTCGTCTCAATATTTTTTCATTAAACTACTTTTTTACCGACGCTATCGTTGCACTTTTGTAAAGTAATTTTAACAATTCATTTCTAATTATATTTTCATTAAATTGTTTTTAGTTTCGTTCATCTTAATTGATGTTTTCCTCCTGCTTAGATATTTCTTGGAAGTTGTATAAAAAATTTAAGAATTTAATTCCCCTCAGTAAGAAAACTGCGTATTCGTCTTGTGTTATGAAAATGACAAACCAAATGTCACTTTTAAATACGATTACCAATTTTTTATGTATACTGCAAAAACGACATATTTTTAATATTCTGGCAACACAGTAATTAAATTAGAAACTTATTATAGCGATTTTAACGCTTAGGTAGGTTTAAAAAGCAAGGTCAGAAAATATATTCATTATGGGGTCGGATATGTAAATTGTAAAATTACAAACGGAATGACCAAGGCGAATTCAATAAGGTGAACTTATTAGATCTGCTGATCATCAGCTGTTGCCTACTTCTAGGGACCACTTGTCAAATTTTAATGTATTTTTGACATATCGTTTTGTTTTACACTAACAAAAAACACGTTTGTATTTTTTCACTTTGTAGTTGTTTTAACGACGAGTTCACCTTATTGAATTCGCCTTGGGAATGACAAAGGTATATATACCCTTCTGCACCACTGGTGAAGGGTATAAAAAATGTCAATAAGGTATTTTAATAAGTATGTGGCAACGCTGGTAGCCTGATACAAATATTGTCAAGGCGAATTCATTTCAGGTGATGTTATAAAGCCAGCTAATTGTATATGTTTCTTTTATTTTAACGTCACAATGTCAAAGTTTGCTTAAATTTAAAATAATTTTCATGTGCGTAGGTTGAAAAATTTTATAAAATTGATAAGATTTGTGAAAAAAATTATAAGGATACTAATATTTGTGCAATACTCTATTGGTAAATAAGTAAAATACAAGTTATAATAAGAATAAACAAAATTGTTAATGTTTTAAATTCAGAATATACAAAATTGCCGTTTTAATTATCTTAGTGGTTTTAATTTGTGAAAAATGTTTTAAGAGCACAAATGTGTGATATTAACAAGAAGAAATTTCTATAAAACATTATTCGTTATAAAATTCTTCGTTTTAAAAATTTTTGTGTAAATTTATAAAAAATAAAATTTTAATAAGAAGTAAACAAATTGTTTTTTTGTGTTTAAACATTCTCCGGTCGTTTTTGTGTTTGTTTTAGGGATGTTGTCACCTGATATGAATTCGTCTTGAATATTGTACTACATTATTATTTGCCACGTATGCCACTTTTGTCCGATTGATCCAAACCAAGGCGAATTAAATTCGCCTTGATCCAAACTTAAAACATGAAATGAAACTTAAACAACAAATTTTATTAAAATTAATTAATTTATATGGATCGCACCCATTTTTATACTATATAAATAACAAAGATAAGGATTTAGAAACCACAAACGGGTGTACTGGTGAACGACGTTATATATATGAAATGATGTGAAATTTTACTCGCATGTATAAACAGAAATGCTAATTGAAAGAAATCTGATCATTTCCAATAATTTTTCGTTGATAACACAACACTTGCATGCGAATAATCGCATGTGTAAACAGTTGTTACCATCCAAGTCTGCAAAATAATAAGTCTCAATCGGACTAGTCTGACATATATTCAATTTTTTCCATATTTCTTTCAGACATGTCTGAGAAATTTAATGTACTACATGTCGGATAGATTTGTTACCTATATATTTTTATTTAATTTTATATATTATTTATTTTTATTTACCTGCATTTCTTACAGATTTCTGACTGACATCGTATAGCACTTTTTTTAACTTTAATTGAGTCATAAGATATGTTCAGCAAATAGAGTAAAATTTTTATATATGTTCTTTTAGATTTCTATGATAAATCTGTACGATTAATCGATTAAAATAACATGCGACAAATTTTCAAATATCTCTCAAAAATCCGAATCCCGATCTTTTCAATAAGATATGTCGGTAAGAGACTTACAATTTAACACGACATCTTTTTAAAAATTGGTGTTCCTTATTTTTGTCAGAAGTCTGAGAATTCGTGTGGACATATTTGCAAACATATCTTACAGACGTTTAAAAGATGTCGGTTAAATTTGCAGCTTGTGGTGGTACAATCATAAGAACAGTGAAAAAAGGGACTAAATTGTTAAAAGCATATATAACATTATTGAAATTTGATATTCTTGTTTTTAAGAAAAAATAATTGATTAAAAACTTTTTTTAATTTTTCAGACGTTAAGTCCTTATTTCAATGCTTTATAAGTTTTTATTAAAACTTTTAAAGCTCTTTTTTGTTAGTTTTAATACTTATTTGTTTATTTGCATATTACCCATGTAAAAAATTTACTAAATATGTATTCAGTTTAATGTTTGGTCTAAATATTATTTTTGACGTTGCATAACCGACCATGAATTATTATTAATATCACAAACATATATATTTCGTATAAAATTATAAATAATACATTGGTAACTCTTAAGTGATTTACAATTCAGCACGTGGTAAAAGTAACAAGCGTAGAAAAGTCGGCAGTAAGAAATTTCGGCGGCGGCTCAAAGTCGGCTTCGTCTTTTACAAACAAGAAATTTAAAGGCAGACATATTTCTTATATTTGAACTATAATAGCATGTTTCCACGACACATTTAATTACTTGATTCGCTCTTAAAATTACTTATGTGAATTAAGATGTTTCCACGATATGCTGTTAATTTGATTTGACAGTTCTGTTTCGTGCTTTTTTTTATTAAAATTATCGTTTTGTTTTTTGGCGGTTAACATTAAGATATATAAAATTTTATATAGAAAATTCTAATTATTTTATCAATGGAGGCAAAAAGTATGTAATAATTGTAATAAAATTGTAAATTTAAAGGAAATGTATGCAAGTAATATCATTATTTTTTTAATTGCCAGAAAATAGCAAAAGTGCAAGCAAACGGGATCAGTACAGCCAGCAAACGCTCTAAACACAATTTCGTCACATCCAATAATTTTTATGTGGTCAATAGTCTTCTAGACACAACAACAATTTTCTTTTTTACTTCCATTTTATTTTTGTACTCTTCACCTGTGGTGCACAAGGGTATACACATATAGCTTTGTCATTCCGTTTCTAATTTCTACAATAAACCCCATAAATATATATTTTCTGAAAGCTAATAAATAGAGGAGTCAATTAAGCTCTGACCGTCTGTCCGTGTGTTGGTTGAAATCAACTTTTAGAAGCAACTATATGTTCCTCAGATCTGAGTATGATATCAGTCTTTTGGAAATATCCGGGAATGAATCGCTATTGAAATTCAGCACAATCGCCCAATAACATTTTGAGATATGAGCAAAAAACCACGACCACTTCGCTTTTTTTTAATTACAACAACAACATACATATATGTATACTGGGTGGAGTAAACGTTTCATCGAATCCCAGCTGAGCCAAAAAAAAAATTTTTTATATAATTTTTATACCCTTCACCTGTGGTGCACAAGGGTATATATAGCTTTGTAATTCCGTTTGTAATTTCTACAATTTTCATTTCCGACCCCATAAAGTACATATTTTCTGAAAGCTTATGAATAGAGGAGTCGATTAAGCCCTGACCGTCTGTACGTATATCCATCTGCCAGTCTGTCCGTGCGTTGGTTAAAATCAACTTTAAGAAGCAACTATATCTCTGTATGGTACATATCAATCTCTTGGATATATCCAGGAATGAATCGCTATTGAAATTCAGCACAATCGCCCTATAACTTACTAAGATATGAGGAAAAAACCACGACCACCTCGTTTTTTTCACAATTACAACAACAACATACATATATACTGGTTAAAGTAAAAGTGGCATCGAATCCCAGCTGAGCCAAAAAATTTTTTTTTTATTTTATATATTATTTATATTTTTATTTTTTTTTTAAATTTGTTTTTTAATTTTTTTTTAATTCTTTTTTTTGTTTTTAATATTTTTTTTTTTTTATTTTTTTTTAATTTTTTTTAGAAATATACATACGTAAACTCAATTATAATTTTACAATGGTATGTTTTTTACATGTATGTACGTATTTCATATGAGACGAATGGTGATACAAACAATTGTTATTGCATGACATGAAGGGTTTATAGGACTCGGTACGGCCGAATATAGCACTGTTATATATATATATATTTTTTTTATATTTTTTTTCTTAATATTTTTAAAAAAATTTTTTTTAATTTTTTGAAAAAATTTTATTTGTAAATTTTTTTTTGTTATTTTTTGTTTTCAATACTTTTTTTTATTGCTTTTGTAGTTTTTTTTTGTAATTTTTTGGTATATTTTTTTTACATATGTAAACTCAATTTATAATTTTGCAATTGTACGTGTTTTATATGTATGTTTCTTACATGTATGTAAAATTTTTGACAAATCGGGCTCTAATCGGTAAAGTTATAGGCAAAAAAATTTGATTTAAATATTTTCTAAAAATTTACAGACGAAAACCAATTTTTTCAGCTTTTAGACAAACGAGAGAGTCAATATTGGTATTATCTGAAAGGGGTTGACTATCGCAATATAAAGCAAAAAAATTAAAATTCATGATGGCCGCTACTACAAAATGGCGGACAATAAATTTATATATGAGCCAAATCAGGTATTTAAAAATGTAACTTCTTTAACCCCACAATATTGGTATCAAATGAAAGGGCTTGACCAGTAGCATCTATTAAATTATTAAAAAATGTAAAATCCAAGATGGCTACTACAACAAAATGGCGGAACAATTTATTTTAACCCATCAATATTGGTATCAAATGAAAGGGTTTGACTAGTAGAATACAGATAACCACGTACAAATTGAAAATCGAGGATGGGAGATTATACCTTTGTACATGATGGTGAAGGGTATTACCACAACGTGTAGTCATGCGATAACAATTGTTTGTATCACCATGCATCTCATTAATATGAAATACGTATATATGTTTTATTATCCCTATAATTCTAATATTATAAATTTAAAATATATAAATAAAATAAATATATTAAAAATATATTAAAACAAATAAAATAAACAAAAAATAAAAAAACAAAATAAAACTTAATTTCACAGAACTAGAATTGCTCCACTGATGAAAATCAACATCAATGCAATCAGAAAATATCAAAATAAAATTAACGAGAAATTAAATCCTAGACATGTCTATGCATTATGCAACCAACAACGTAAAATTACAGATTGTATAAACATGTTCAAAGTCTGTTCAATCATACTTATTTCAAAGTTTATTGCACGTGGAAACCTACTTAAGAGATCGGAGGCGGCTGTTAGCCGGCTTTTATTCAATCGACTTGTTTCTCTGCACGTGGTGTTTGGTTATACATACACGTTTTTTAAAGCATTCTAAAATTTTCGATAATATTAAAAGAATTATAAATATTTTTTATTAAAAATGAAACAGAAGCAAATTAAAACAACACCCAAAGTGGTAAAACAAACAAAAGTTACGAAAAAAGCTGTAACTCCAAAAAAAGTTCAGGAAGTAGTGGAAGAAAGCGATGATAGCGAGGAAGAAGCCGAAATGAAAGTTTTTGTTCCAAAAAAAGCGGCAAACAAAAAAAAAACTAAAGTTCCAAAAGTTATTGAAATGGAAGAGCCTGTTGAAGATGAAGAAGAAGAGGAGGATGATGAATATGGACAAGATGTTGAAGAAAATGATGAAGACGAAGCCATAGATTGTGAAGGTATGTTACATGAAAAATTATTTTGGGCTTAGAAGCAGATGGCCTCTATTTTACTTAAAACGTGTTGCCAAAAGATTTTTTTTCTGGTTGATTGCTAACAGCGGACACAAAAATTATGTTTTTTTTTTAAGATGATGAAAATGAAGAGTTGGAGGATGACGATAACGACGACGAAGAAGAAGACGAGGAAGATAATGAAGAACCTGCTGAAGATGATGAACCTGTTGAAGATGAAGAACCTACAATTCCATCTAAAGTTAAAAGTGGAGAAATTCCTCCAACTGTACCTTCTAACCGAGTTGTTCATATCACTAAATTACCCAAAAGTAAGTTTTCCAAAATCAATTCCATTAAGTTGTTTGTTTCAAATTCAGTTAAAGCTTAATTTTTTAAACTTGTATGTACTATGTATACAACAAAGGGGATCTTTTGAACCCCTTTTTACCTAGAGTATTTCATAGAAAATGCATTTTATTTTAACTCTAGCTATTATTTGAGCCCTTATATGATTAATACATAACATTAAAAAATATTTTCTATGTAAAAAAATATATAGAATATTTTTACTTTTAATGGTTATATTATATTGTTGCTAAGCAAATGAAATAAACCCCAAAGCGAAAACGAAACAACCCCCAATATTTGGGAGTTATTTCATATGAAATAATGAAAATGAAATAACCCCCAATGAAATAAACCCCATCAGCAACAAAAATGAAATTATGCCCAAAATTCATAAAAAGAGTCAGTTTCATTAAGGATTTCATGAAGTCAATATGAACCAACAGCAAAATCGCAAGTTTATTGATATAAGTCGTGTGAAGGCCCGCAGGCGTCTTCTTCATAATAAGGATATATGCAACTTCGAAAGTGTGCCAGCATTCATAATCAATTTTTTTTAGTGAAGGAACATACAAAGCTCGTTTAATAGTGACTACTACAGTTATTTTCCCTTGTACGATGAAAGCAATTTCAGATCAGTCACCAACGAGCAATCCTAAAACTTTCGAATGGCTTGAAAATCCAACTCATTGGATACGTTATTATAGTTACAATGGCCGACTTCCTAAACGCAAGTTGCAATTCATAATTTAAAAAAATGCGTATGCAATGCTAAACATGTCTTAAGTGCAATCTTGCGTTGCAGAGATTTTTTTTTGCATTTTATCGGCATTTAGGAACGCTAATGGATCCACTTTTTGTCTCTGCAATATATAGTGTTTAATTATTTAAATTATTGGTCTGTGATTTAAATAAGCTCTATCAATTATAAATAATTTATTAAAAATAAACAAAGAAAATACTAACTCAGCCATTGCAGCTCAAATGTTTGCATACAAAATAAAAATGATGCGCGATTTTGACAGCTGATACTTAGTAAAATGAGTTGCCAAACGATTAGGAACATTGGACATTGCTAGAAAGTTTACATATGCGTTTACGAAGTGTATGCATTGCAACTTGCGTTTAGGAAGTCGGCCAATATTGTAAAGAAGGCAGTAATTTTCTGTAATGGAGATGTGAGGAAGTATGGACAAAGAATTATTTAATATTTCCAATATATTTATCTCTGAAACCCAACTACCAAAAAATTTTTTTCATGTACATACATAAATAATAAACTTAATACATGGTATATATTTCTTTTACTAAAATTAAAAAAAATTTTTACTTTTTTAATTGTGCAGTTAAGATTTGAGTAACTCTCATATTACTGATTTTTTAGTTGTCTAACGTTTAATATTACTAGACAGTTGACAAAACGACATACAACCGATACAACAGATATTGTGTTCGCAAGTAAATAAACCAAAACTACATTTTAAATGATGATTATTATTATTATTTATTTATTAGTAGTATTTAAAATACTTTTAAATTACATATATAATTAAAATTAAATTATTACAAAACAATATTAATAGAGAAACCTTTTAAGAACTCTAATTATGTACATTTCTTATAAAAGTTACACTTTTTCTTCTAAAAACATTGTAATTAATTTTGTTTTTAATGTCATTTGGCATCATGTTTTAAATTCTTAATCCTTTATAAAAAAAAGATCTTTGCATAGCGCTCATATCATAACATTGTAGTCTGAAATCATTCGAATTCCGTAAACCATATGGTTGAGCGTCTTCAACATATCTTAATTGTTCTATCAGGTACTCAGGTGCATTTCCCCTTTTCATCTTTTGTATAAAAATGATTGTGTTGTACTGTAGTCTTTGGTGTATGTTCAACCACTTTAGAGTATCAAGCATAAACCTTATTGACGTAAATCTGTTACATTTAAGTATTGAGCGCATTGCTTTATTTTGTAAAATGGCGGCTGTGAACTGAGCAATTATTAGTTTATGTACAAAACAGTTGAAAACATTTTTTGTTTAATTTATTAAATATGTATGTACATGGATTATAACAATTAATCTCTATACATACATAACAATTAATCTCTATACATACATAACAATTAATCTCTATACATACATACTTGTAGTATTATATTGCAATTCTTAACCATACAACACCGTTTTGAGATTTTAAATTTCATAAGCCAATATGAGAAATGGGATTGCTTGAATATGACCGATATTGTATCCTTAATATTAGTTGTTAAGGGGGTGTAGAAATAACTGATTTATTTTACTTTTTGTCATAAAAACTTAAATTATTTGATATTTTTAGAATGCAAACAAATTGACGTTGTTGAAGTATTTGCCAAATACGGAGCTATTGAACAAATACATATTGTCACCACACCCGGTGGTACCGTCGCCAATGTTGCCTTTAAAACCGAAAAAGCAGCAAAGGCTGCCTTATCTGCTAACAAAAAAGTCAAAGTTCAGGATAACTTTATATTAGTAACATTAAAAAAAGATAAAAACGATGCCGAACAAAAACCAAAAAAACAAATTAACGATAGTCGTGAACGCTCAGTTTATGTGCGCTATGTGAAAGCTGGCACAACTGAGGAACAACTTATTGAACACTTTGAGGATTGTGGAGAAATTGAGAGTATAAAGTTGGTTAACAAACATAACGCAACCTTTGGCTTTGTTACCTTTACTGATAAAGCTTTTTGCGAAAATGCTTTAAAACTTCACAACTCGGTTTTAAATGGTGCCAATATTGGTGTATGTGAAAACACAAATAATCCGACAAAAGTCGGACAAATATATGATGAAAAACTTACAGTTATGGTGAAGAATAACCAAGCGTTTAAGACCATTGACAGTTCTAAACTTGAGGAAATTTTCGCCAAGTGTGGCGAAGTTGCTGCTATGGATGTTGTCTGTAGAAAGAACGTTTTAGCTTTTATAACTTTCAAAACCGAACAGTCTGCACAAAAAGCTCTTAAATTAAATGGTAAAACGGAACAAGGCTTTGAATTAGATTTGGAATTATATAATCCTTATAGCAAGAAAACGACAATTTATGTTTCCAATCTACCTAAAGGTAAAATTATACACCATTTTACTTTTTTTGAATTACATTTATTATTTTTATTTTTTATAGACTGCACTGAAGAAGATATAAGAAATTCCTTCTCCAGAGCCGGCGAAATTGTTCAAATTTTGCATAAGTTTAGTTACGCTATCATTCGCTTTGAAGATTCTGATGCTTATTGTAAATCATTCTTGTTCAATGAGTCTTTTATAAACAACCAAATGATTTTTGTTGAACCACACTCAATACGCAAGAAGGCTATCATGAAGTCGAAACAATTTAAGAATTTCCATAAGAGGGGTTACAAGCGCCCAGCCGAAAATGGCAACGGTGTTTTTAGGTTTAAAAAAACTAAAACATACTAAAAAAATATTTTTTTATTATATTTCTTTTATTATAAATTTGCTGTATTGATACAAAAATATTTAAATAAATAAGCAAACCATACTTTCTTTTGAAAATTATAAAATTTTTGTTGCCCACAAAATTATTTTGCAAAAAAAAATTGAGTTTGATAATGATTAAAAGTTTTATTTTTATACATAGTTTTGTCATTCTGTGTGAAATTTCTACAATTTTCATTTCCTACATAAAGTGTATATTTTCTGAAAACTTATGAATAGGGGAGTCGATTAAGATCTGACCGTCTGTCCGTGTGTATGTTGAAATCATCCCCCGACATCGCCTGGACCCGGATGAGGTATTAAAATATCAGAAATAATCGAGTAGATCGGTATTCAAAATCAGAAACATCTGTACATAAACAAGTAAGAGCGCTATATTCGGCCGTGCCGAATCTTATATACCCTTCACAACGTTTAGTCATGCAATAACAGTAGTTTGTGTCACATTATTTATTAACCAATATTTCGCTATAATGGGTAGCTTCTTCAAATTGTATACATATTTACATACAAATTGTATACATATTTACCATGAAGAAGCTACCCATTGTTTGGTAGCGAAATATTGGTTAATAAATAATTTTTTATAAAAAAAACAAAAAAGTGATCTCAAGCTTAAATAAAAATCAAATATAATACATACATATATTTTTATTGTAATTTTTTTAATTTTGTTTTATATTTATTTTTTTATTATTTTTTTTTAAACATTTAAACTCAATTTATAATTTTACAATGGGATGTTTTTATATACATATGTATGTTTTTTTTTATATGTATGTACGTATTTCATATGAGATGAATGCTGATACAAGCAATTGTTATTACATGACTACACGTTATTACATATAGCACTTACATACTTGTTTTTAATAATAATTTCTTTTAATTTGCTCCTCATTTCTTAAATTTATAAATAAACTATACTTAAATTGCTTAAATTTATAAATATATGTATGTACGTATAAAAGGATAAATTTTTTTGGAAATGCAATAAATAACTTATAGTGCCTTATGCTTTTTAAGTTTATAAAGGTATCTTAGACATTTTTATTATTAGTACATACGATTGTATAAGAACATTAAAATTTTGTTTAAGAAAGTGCACTCCAAAAATGTTTTCATTAATAGCTTTATGGTACCGTCTTAATCGAACCTCATATCAACCAAGTCAAATTCTTCCATTTTGGGCAATCTGTAATCGTAACACGGTACCTTGCTTCTTGTAAAATTGCAATTTTCATCACTCTTATTGAAGTACGGTCCAATGATGGCCAAGAATGATTAATAAAAAACAAGATTACGTAATTAAATTAATGTTCGTAAAATTAACTGAAAACGGTAAATAATCATAAGATGTAATATGTTAAGTAATACCTGAGGTTACATTTTACTTAGTTGCTTGTGGGGAACAAAACAAAAACAGTCATGTATACCTATACAATCTGTTAATAACTCAAATTATGTTAATATTTTAACTATAAACTACAAATTCCTTGTTCGGGGTCATACACACATATAATACAACGTCGATATTTTTAATAATATAAATAAAAAAAAACTTTTCCATGATTGGTACCAGCCATGGTACAATCATCAGGGAGCCTCAGTTCTGCTGGAAAACGACTGAAATGTCAAAAATAAAATGTGAGTGTGTTTTTCGGCAGTAGAATATACAGTGCTTGACAAAACAATGGAAACTTTTCTTAAAATTTACTTCTTTACTGTTAGGGGTCTCAAATCTAAATTATTTCTTGAAAAAAAAACTAACAAGTGTTTCAGTATTTGATTTTGTATATTGTTTTTCATATATTTACTAAAATTAAATATAAAATATCATATATCGAAAATTATGAAGTGAGAGTAAAAGTATTCAATATTTGGCTATAATTGTACCATGATATACACATGTAAAAACAAAATTTGACATTTTATTTAAACCTTAAGGTAGAGAAAAAAAAAATAGCTGTTTTAGTGAGGCTACTAGGTGATTTTACCATGGTACCAGCTTGTAAGAACAACATGCCTTAAAAGGAAGTTCCAGATATATGAAACACAGCAAAAATTATTTTAAATTTTGCAGCTTTGTTGAAGAAAGTTTAGGTATGTCAAAAAAAATTAAAGGTCATTATTATAACTTGACATTATATAAAGGCAGCATTTTATCGGTCGAATAATTGCGTCGTCGCATTAAACAATCCATTCAGCCAATCTTTATTTGTTTTACTGCTATTGTCAATATTTGATAAGTATTAGTACCTATAATTAAATTACTATATAACTAAAGACATCCTAAATTAGTACCCTTTGCGCAAAAAATATTTCTTGTTTTTTTTAGGTATTTTATTTTAAAGATTTTTTTTGGATTACATGTGGATATCCTTTCAAAATAACAAATCATATATGTAGGTACAAACGTACATAAGTATTTCGATACGGTTTAAATATTCTGATAGGTACGATATACATATGTACATACATATAAAAAATTAATTAATTAATTTTTCATTTGCTCGTCCATATTGTGTATAACTTTATATTCATGATGAAAAAAGACATTCGAGTAACACAAATTTACTAATGATTTTATATCGACCTTACTTTTTATATATATGTACATGCCTACATACATACATACTTATGTATTTGTATTTAATAATTGCTAGTTAAAACGGTAAATACTTAATACCACACCCTCGCCTTCAATGCAATCCAAGAAAAACAATTCACTGCCATACAACTTACTAGCCCACCACCACAAATACCAGTCAAACAACTTAAGTCATAAGTTGAAGGCAAGATATCATCATCATCGTCAATGGTAAAGATGATGGTTGTCTGTGACGGTAAGTGGCTGCAAATCTGACTGTGACTAACAAGCGAACCGGCAAAATAAACGTGATTCACCATACAACAACATACATACAACAAAATTCAATTGGCAAAGAGGTAAGTATGTAATACAAGAATAAGTAGGAGAAATATGAATAAAAAAATATTTGTGATTCATACACGTCTTTGTATACCCTTCAGCATGGGTGATAATTTGTATAATATTTATATGCGATATTCTAGATTTTATAAAAAATTAAATAAATTTACCGTATATGCATGAGGTATCAGTTTAACCCAAATTTTCTATACAAAATTTAATTTAGTTTTTTTTCAGTTCCCAAATAGCCTTTATATAAATATGTATGTGTATGTATTTGTTTTGTATGTGGCAAAGTATGTACACATAAATATGAATATGTATAATAAAAAAAAAATTTAAATTATTGATCCAATCAGCCCATAAAGAATATGGGAAAAAATATTAAAAAACTTGAAATTTTCTAATCCCCCTTGTCAGTTTTAGTTTCGAAAATTTTGTATGAAATATTGGCAAAATCGATTCACAAATATTTAGTACTAGAAAAGCCCGGCGCGCGTTGCTACGACCCCTAATAATTAAAAATGTATTCTGATCTTAAATTGAATATCAAGTGCAAAAAGCTAAAAATTAAAACTTTTTTTAATGGGCGTGGCACTTCCCACTTTTCTAATCACTAAACTGTATAGTTATGGCAGCTCCATATGTGTGCAAAGTTTCAGAAAAATCGGTCCAGTGCAAGTACCTCAAAATTTTAACTTTTTTTATGGGCGTAGCCGTGCCCACTTTTCTAATCACGACAGTATACAGTCATGACAGCTCAATATGTGTGCAAAGTTTCACAAAAATCGGTCCAGAGCAAGTATCACAAAATTATAACTTTTTTATGGGCGTGGCCCTGCCCACTTTTCTAATCACAAAATAATATAGTTATGACAGCTCAATATGTGTGTGCAAAGTTTCAGAAAAATCGGTCCAGTGCAAGTACCTCAAAATTATAACTTTTTTATGGGCGTGGCCCTGCCCACTTTTCTAATCACAAAATAATATAGTTATGACAGCTCAATATGTGTGTGCAAAGTTTCAGAAAAACCGGTCCAGTGCAAGTACCTCAAAATTATAACTTTTTATGGGCGTGGCCCCGCCCACTTTTTGCCACCCATAAACACTCTCTGAAATGTTTACAGCAACTTGCCTCTGTTTTTTCCCATATTTTTACCACCAAAATTAAAATTTTTCAGCCATATAATAATTTTTAGGTACATTTGCTACTATTTGTAGATATAATATGCCTCTAGAGATATTTGTAAAAAATTTTGGATTAATGAGGCTCTAACCGGTAAAGTTATAGGCAAAAAAGAATTTTTTAAATATAGGTATACATATATTCCAAAAATTTTCAAACGAAAACCAATTTTTTTAGCTTTTGGATAACGGAGAGAGTCAATATTGGTATCATCTAAAATGACTTGACTAGCGCAATATACGGCACTATAACAAAATTAAAATTCATGATGGCTGCCACTTCAAAATAGCGGACATTAAATTTATATATGAGCCAAATCGGGTTTTTTTAAATGTAACTCCTTTAACCCTCACAATATTGGTATCAAATGAAAGGGCTTTGCCAGTAGAATACAATAAATGATTTCTAAATGTAAAATCTAAGATGTCGTCTTAAACAAAATGACGGAAACATTTTTTCACCCCATCAATATGGGTATAAAAGGAAAGGACTTGACTAGTAGAATACAGATAACTACGTAAAAATTCAAAATAGAGAATGGCATCGGAAACAATAAAGAAAAATGGCGTATAACATGAAATATACGTTAAGCTACAATGTGGGATTATACCTATCTACATGATGGTGAAGGGTATTATCAGATTCGGCACGGCCGAATATAGCACTTTAACCTACCGTTGCCACATGCAAGTGCAAGTGAAAAAAACCAATACACTAACACTTTTTTACTAACACAACTACACTTTGACAACCTGCGACTCAGCTTGCGAAGAAATTTTTAAGCAAGTAAAATTTTTACAGTTACGGCAAGTAAAGTGACAGGCCGAAAAACAGTGTTGTCTAATACTGAGTTTTTTGTTAACTCAACAATGTATCATACAATTGTGGTAAATAATTCAGCTAATTTTTTTAATAAATATGTATATATGTATATGAAGAATATTAAGAAAAAATATAAATATTCATTTAAAATGTAAGTTTTAATATAAATATCAATATTTAATAAAAAACAATTATATTAAAAAGTTACATGTCTAAAGGTAACGTTCAATAGTGGCTATTGACAACACTTAATTACCAATTGAAGCAGCGCCATTTGTTTTAAATTTGTTTGAAGTTTATTTGCTGACGACATTTTAAAAATGAACTTGCACTGTGCTGTGTAGCCACTCAAAAAATGTTTGTGTTTTTTTTTGGAATTTCTCCTGATTTTCGTTAGTAATACGTATACACTACTTGTAAGTAAATACTTGCTTGTGGCAACGTAGGGTTACTTGTTTTATATTATTACTAGAAAAGCCCGGCGCGCGTTGCTACGCCCCTTCATGAATTTTAATCGCATTCTAAATTTTAATTGAATATCAAGTGCAAGGCTAAAAACTATAACTTTTTCTTTATGAGCGTGGTACTGCCCACTTTTCTAATTACGAAACTGTATAGTCATGACAACTCAATATGTGTGCAAAGTTTCAGAAAAATCGGTCCAGTGCAAGTACCTCAAAATTAAAACTTTTTTAGGTGCGTGGCCCCGCCCACTTTTCTTATCACGAAATTATTTAGTCATGACAGCTCGATATGTGTGCAAAGTTTCAGAAAAATCGGTCCAGTGCAAGTAGCTAAAACTGATAACTAATTTTTTATGGGCGTGGCCCCGCCCACTTTTTTCACCCATAAACACTCCCTGGTATGTGTACAACAACTTACCAAAGTTTGAGCCCGATCGGTTTTACAGTTTCAGAGTCTATAGCTAACACACACACACACACACAGAGTTTCACTTCTATATATATAGATGAACCTGTAAAAATATTTATTTATAAGTTTATGAGTGTAAATATACATACATAAATAATTTGATGTTTACCAGGTTTTTTACGCTGTGAAACAAAAGTTAGTTGATCGAATCTTTCCCGAGTCAAACCAAATATAATTATAACGATCATTAATACATATATTAATAATTTTTCTATAATATTTTCCAAATAATATTTATTCAATTTATTTTATTTATTAAATAATTTTATGGCTATAATGTTTAAATATGATATCAGGTATGTAGCCTATGCGGCCAGCTTTTGCATGGTGTTAGGTAAAAGTTTTACAATTTTAGATTGATTGAACATTACATACCGCTAGCCGTATTTGTGAAGAAATAGACTAATGATTCCACCGGCCCTTAAAGCATACCAAACAGTGAAGTTTTCCGGACATAATGGTGTTTGGAGAATGGCTTAAGTTTATCATAATGAATGGAGTTTATCATAATGAACGGCCGTTTTCAAAGGTTTGAACTATTTGCAAAAGTTGACCTTGCTTGAGTTTTTTTATAATAAATTACCAAACCAAAATAACCTAAAAGCAAGCGAAAAGTGTTAAATTAGCTGCTGCCAATTAAAGTTCTAACAAGTAAGAGTGCTTTTTTCGGCCGTGCCGAATCTTATATACCCTTCACAACGTGTAGTCATGCAATAACAATAGTTTGTATCACCATTCATCTCATATGAAATACGTACATACATATAAAAAAACATACATATATAAAAACATCCCATTATAAAATTACAAAATTTACGTATTTATGTTACAAAAAAAATTTAAAAAAAAAAATAAAATAAACAAAAAAAAAACAATAAAAATATATAAAAAAAATTAAAAAAAAAATTAAAATAAACAAAAAAAAAAAACAATAAAAATAAATAAAAAAAATTAAAAACAAATAATAAAAATATAAATATAAAATAAAAATATATGTAATAAAAAAACAAGTAAAAGCGCTATATTCGGCCGTGCCGAATCTTATATACCCTTCACAACGTGTAGTCATGCAATAACAGTAAATTCACGTATGTATGTTAAAAAAAACAAAAAAAAAATAAAAAATAAAAAAAAAATTTTAAAAAAAAAAATTTAAAAAAAAATTAAAAAAAAAAAATTATTATATACATATATAATATATATAAAACAAAAAAAAAATAAAAAAAAAATTAAAAAAAAAAAAAATAATAAAAATATATATAATATATTAAATAAAAAATAAAAAAAAAATTAAAAAAAAAAATTTTTAAAAAATTTAAAAAAAAATTTTTTTGCCTCAGCTGGGATTCGATGCCACGTTTTCTCTAACCAGTATACACGTTTGTATGTATGTATGTTGTTGTTGTAATGTTGTTTTTATGAAAAGAAAATCGAGGTGGTCGTGGGTTTTTGCTCATATCTCAGTTGTTTATGTACCGATGTTTCTGATTTTCAATACCGATCTACTCCCGAATATTTCTGATATTTTAATACCTTACCCGGGTCCAACCTATGTCGGGGGGCTTCAAAAAGTTGATTTCAACATACACACGGACAGACGGTCAGACGGACAGACGGACAGACGGTCAGGGCTTAATCGACTCCTCTATTCATAAGCTTTCAGAAAATATATACTTTATGGGGTCGGAAATGAAAATTGTAGAAATTTCACACGGAATGACAAACCTATATATACCCTTTTTCACTGTGTGAAGGGTATAAAAATTCAAAAAAAATTCAATGTAAAAAATTCAAAAAAAAACAAGTAAGAGCGCTATATTCGGCCGTGCCGAATCTTATATACCCTTCACACCGTGTAGTCATGCAATAACAGTAGTTTGTATCACCATTCCATATGATATACGTACATACATATAAAAACCATACATATATAAAAACATCCCATTGTAAAATTATAAATTTACGTATGTATGTTAAAAAAAAAAAATAAAAAAAAATTTAAAAAAAAAATTATAAAAAATATTAAAAAAAAAATTAAAAAAAAAAAATTTTAAAAAATAATTAAAATATATATAATAAATATAAAACAAAAAAAATAAAAAAAAAATATAAAAAAAAAAAAAAATAATAATAATAAAAATATAAATAATATATTAAATAAAAAATAAAAAAAAATAAAAAAAAAAATTAAAAAAAAAATAAAAAAAAATAAAAAAAATTTTTTTTTGGCTCAGCTGGGATTCAATGCCACGTTTTCTCTAACCAGTATACACGTTTGTATGTATGTTGTTGTTGTAATGTTGTTTTTGTGAAAAAAAAATCGAGGTGGTCGTGGGTTTTTGCTCATATCTCAGTTGTTTATGTACCGATGTTTCTGATTTTCAATACCGATCTACTCCCGAATATTTCTGATATTTTAATACCTCACCCAAATCCAAGCGATGTCGGGGGGCTTCAAAAAGTTGATTTCAACATACACACGGACAGACGGTCAGACGGACAGACTGACAGGGCTTAATCGACTCCCCTATTTATAAGCTTTCAGAAAATATATACTTTATGGGGTCGGAAATCAAAATTGTAGAAATTTCACACGGAATGACAAACCTATATATACCCTTTTTCACTGTGTGAAGGGTATAAAAAAACAGATTTACTAAAAAATATCGTAAACTAAATGAATACCACAGAAACTAAAACAAACAAAGTAACAGTGCTATATTCGGCCGTGCCGAATCTTATATACCCTTCACAACGTGTAGTTATGCAATAACAATTGTTTGTATCACCATTCATCTCATATAAAATACGTACATACTTGTAAAAAACATACAAAAAAAAAATTACAAAAAAATATATTAAAAAATAATAAAAAAAAATTAGAAAAAAAAATTTAAAAAAAAATTAAAAAAAAAATTTAAAAAAAATAATAAAATATAATCAATATTATGGGGCGATTGTGCTGAATTTCAATAGCGATTCATTCCTGGATATTTCCAAGAGATTGATACCATATAGGGATCTAAGGAACATATAATTGCTTCTAAAAGTTGATTTCAACCAACACACGGGCAGACGGACAGACGGTCAGGGCTTAATCGACTCCTCTATTCATAAGCTTTCAGAAAATATGTACTTTATGGGGTCGGAAATGAAAATTGTAGAAATTACAAACGGAATGACAAAGCTATATATACCCTTGTGCACCACAGGAGAAGGGTATAAAAAGAAACAAATCATCTTCAAAAACACGACTGCAAAATTAAAGTCAATTTGACCATTTGCTGATGTTCGAACTGAGCTGGCGACAAAGCAATGTAATTATATTCGCCTTGAACCTAGTTAATTATTATTTTCTCTGCAGTTACACTACCTCAAGTCCTTAGTTCACACTAACAAGTCAATCGACTTTGACAAGTTTAAGACTAATATTTGAAACACAACTGCCGGAAAATACAACACATTTTGCACCTAGCCACTACAAATTGGTTCTTAAAAAGCATTAAAAAACTGGCAGGACAGCCGAGCTGGTCGTTTAAATTATCTGCTTTTCCATTCGTAATTATATACATATGTACATAAATTAAGCTTCAAAATAAGCAGAGAAACATATTGTTTTCTACCGTTCTTATCTGGTATCCGAAAATGTTCGAGTTAAGAACTATTGGGGGTTTTAATATACTAATGCTCTAATTTCATTTCTCGTTTGTCTCATTTAATATTTTGTTTTCGTGTTGCCCAGTGTTATAAAAGTTGTATGTATGTTTGTAATATTAAACAATATGAATTAATAATTGCCAAAACACTCCTGACACAAAAATATTATACAAATAGAAAAGCACTAACTCGAAAAATTTTAACTTTGCAGGGGAAGGTAAAAACGTAATAAAAACGTATTGTCATAGTGTAACTTCTCTTATAAAATGACTTGTAAAACTGTTATTTTTGATACTATTGCATTAAATTTTTGTATTTGTGTGGGATGTATTTGAATCACTGAAAAACTCAATTACGTAAAAAATTCAAGTTAGGACCTTTCTACTTGTAACCATCGATATGTATGTATGCAAGTATATAAATTTTATTATGCAAATAAGTATTTATGTATGTTTTAAACGCACTTGTAGGAACGTATTAAAACGGTGAATATTTGTATATGTACTTATGTACATATGTACATACTTAAATCAATATATAAATAAATACAATTGTAGATGCAAGTATGTATGTACATGAATTAACGAGGTAATAAATATTAAAGGTTAAACACAAAATAAAATTTTCTTAAAACAAATGCTGAAATAACTTTGTTAATATCTGTTGCTTCTGTGTTCATATTGGAAAAGGCTTATTAAACAATTACTGTATTCACTAGGAGTCCTAACATATTATATTGTCATAATCTTCTAGAATTACACAAATATTGTTGTTGCTTCTCAAGTAAAAAATTTTCTAAAATAGTGCTACTGCAAATAATATGTTTAATGTGCTTTCATAACTATTCAGGTGCCTGCGGCGATCGGCTAAGAATCTACTAAGCCGAACGAACCGTCTGTAATATTTGTAAGCCGTCTCTCCGATATCCGTTGAAAAGATTTAATATCAAAATTTAGCAAAATCGGCAATTTAAATTTAATTTTAAAATATCTCACTTAGTTATGAAGGGACGTTTACAACCATCATATTATTGTATGTTATGATTTTAGAACATTTAAATTCAGTACACCTTGTGAATACAGTAAATATTTTACAAGTAATAAAAATTTTGTGGCCACGATTAAAGGCCTATTAGACACGCATACATGCCTTAAGACATGTGTGATGGCATACTTTGGGTTTAGCTATTACAGTGTCGAACTTTGACGGCATACTTCATTACACAGAAATTTTTGAAGCGAAAACATGGCAATGAAGCGGAAAGTTGTCAATAGTTGCATTTTTTTCTATTTCACTTAATTTTTCTTTTAATGCATTAATTATCAATTGTTTATTGTGGTACAGATCTGATTTTATTTGCGACAATTGTGGGAAATATTTCTCAATAAACTCTTCCCAGAAAATAATATTAGAAAAAGACATTTTTTTTAAATTTCCGATATGCACACAGCAGCGGCAAAAATTTTAATGAATTTTTGTATGAAGTATGACAGACACGCTATTAGACGAGTATGTTGGTATGCGACAGACTCAGGTTTTCAAAAATTTTTGAAAACCAACATACATGTCTAACATACTCGACATACATGCTATTACACAGTGAGACTTGGTATGCTATCGTACATGTCTTAAGACAAGTATGCGTGTCTAATAGGCCTTTTAGAAAACTTAATCGATATAAGCTCTGTTCCACATGCATAACGAAACAGTCCGAACTTGCCCAAAGTTACCCAAAAGCGTTCCACATAACAATTTTTGTTCAATTATGAGAGTAATTGAAATAGTAATTTTTTTTTATCTCCTGTACAAATTTGCACGAACTTTTTCTTTGGATAAGTTCGGACAAGAATTTAACAATCAGCTGTTTTTTGTTTACATATGAAACTGAAAATTAATCAAAAAATTTGCAAGCAAAAGAAAAAGTTTAGTTTTTGTTAAAAAATATATTAAAAAGCAAAATGGAAGGTTTTAATGAAAAAGTTAAAGTGGTAAATACATTGGTGAATAGATATCTCCCTTGTTCTTTAAAATAAAAAATGCTTTTAAAACATTTACACTGGCTCAGCTTTTCTTTCAAAATTATTTTTTAAATTATTTTTAACATCTGTTGGCAATGATGCAAATGTTTTGTTTTTTTAATGTTATTGCTTTTAAGCGTCTAAAATCACTTAAATAGATTTTAATTTAAAAAGTAAGCACCATTAGTGTTACAAGAAGTGCAAAAATGGTTTTTTGCGTTCCAGCAATTTTGGGTAGTTTTGGCAAATTTAGAGAGTAATTTTCATTTTACTCTCATTAGTCCGAACTTGTCCGAGATCTTGTGGAACACACCTATAACTTTGATGAATGTAAAAAGAGTAATTAAAAATGTATTCACATAATAAATAAATGTAAAAAGTGTGAAAGTGAAAATACATCAACTCGGCGTGGTGGACAACAATTGATAATTTCAAGAAGCTCTGTATAACAAGTACTCATTGATATACTCATCATGCTTACAAAATTTAGACAAAAACTATTGTAAGTTCGTTGAACAATATATTAAACATGGATGCGGAGGAGATGAAACATTTTTATAAGTTAATTGAATTTTAAGCATCATTAGATCACACTTGTTTTAACAATAAAGATTATCGAGCCAGGACTGTCACTGGTGCTTTATATCGTGACATTTTAATAGTTTTTTTTTAATCTCCCATTTTTTGCGTGTAAAGAATCATTTACTTTTTTCTATTATTAGATATTTGTGAGATTAATTTTGTATGTACATATGAACATATTTTTTTCTAACAGAAATGTAAACGAACAGACCTAACTACAATTTGGCAACACTTTTTTATTAATTTTTTTGTAAAATTTTATTTGTGTTCAACCTTTTTACTTGCTTTTACATATGGTTTGTTGTCGCTGCCGCTTTTTGACAATTTTAAAGATAAAAATACGTTTTCTTAATATTGCTGTTATAAATGCATTTGTTAACTCGGCCGTCGTTGCTGCTTGTTATTGGTTTAAATGGTTATATAGTACATACATTCACTTGTATATCCTCGGATAATTGAAACACGTATAAAACTTTTTTTTTAACATTTATTATATTTTAATATGTTAATTTTTTCGTTTTATTACTTTTTTTTATGAATATTTCTTTTTTTTTCATAAATATTTTTTTTTTATTTGTGTTAATTTAATTCTGTTTTCTGTCCTACTTTGCAATTTATATTGAATATTATTTCTTTTTAATTTTTTTGCTAAGTGTAACACCCATATTCAAAATCAATTTTTAAATTTAATACAACTTTGATAAATGAAAAATTTGATAATAAAAAATGGGATAAGTTTTCCAATTTTCTTTTACAACATTTTTTTTTCGGTATCAATTTAATTAAGGTTTTTCTTTTTGGATTATTTTTATGTTCAATTTAATCTGTTTAGTTTTCAGTAATAAGAATATGTTTTTTTTTTGTTTTGTTATATTTTTAATATATTTTTATTTTGTGTCTTGATATCTACGTAGTATTTGATTTTTTGTTTAATTAGATAAAATTGATATCTAAATAGGTATATAATTTAATAATTTTTTTTAATAAACGAATTTTTAATTATACTTTCAAAGAACAATAAGTATGCATGTACAAACGTTGTATTTTTGATTATACTTGTCTGTAGTGGAAACATTTCGGAAATAATTCTAAACACACAAAGTCATATGTTAGATGATATATAATTAACAAATCTCACACTTGATAATAACTTTTGAGAATAAGTTAAAAATATTTTTTTAGATTTTTTTAAAATAATTTTTAAGTGTTTATTATCTAAATAAAAAATACTACAGATTTAAGTTAATTTTTTATTGTGTTTAATGTATGTAAGTGGTAGCCGTTATATCTTTAAAATACTCAACCGAATAAAATTGTATATTTCGGCGTTCATTTTGTATAAGATCTAGAAGGGGTATAACGTTTTTTCTTCCCTAACCTAATTTGGTTTAATTAATTTTTATTAACAGTTTGTTGACGTGGAGAAGTGCACCGATTAATGTATGACCAAGTACTTTTTGAGTTTTTTTTCTTAGAAAATTGACAAAGCTTTATATTTTGTATAAAGTTTTGTAAAGAATTTACGCTTTACATATCGCGCACTAAATAAAGAGCGTCCAAATTTAAAGCAATTAAAATCGATACTGGGAGATGATCCGAAGCTTCTTGTGGCGAAAAATTGATAATTAAGACTTAGAGAATATGTGGTGTTAACAAGATGGTGCCACTTACCACACATAATTTGATGTTTTAAAAGAAAAGTTCGAAAGTTGAATTATTTCTCGTAGAGGACAATTGAATTGGCCTCCCCAAGATCGTGCGTTTTGACACCTTTAAAATATTTTTTGTGGTTTTTTTTTTTAAATCAAAAGTGTACAGCAATAATCCTACTAAAGTTCAAGAGCTAAAAAACAACACTATCGAGCAGATATCAACCACTGACAACAGTTTATTACAACACGTGATTAAGAATTTTGGTAAAGATTGGAAGCCTGCCAAGCCAGTTAGAGGGTCACTTGACCTACACAATTTTGCATATTAAACCTAAATTTATTTGTAATAAAATTAAATAAAAGTATTTGTAATATCTCAAGAAACCTTTCTTTTTTGTTAATATTAAATGATACCACAAATTTTCACATCCACCACTCGAAGATCTCAAATTTTTCAAAACAGGCAAAAACTGTTGATCGTTCAGAAGCATTGCAATTAACAAAGAAAAATAGAAATGTTGTTTTTCCAAAGATAGTGATGAGAATGAAATGTTCGGCATAGTTAGAGATGTTTATCAGTTTATGCAAAAAAGAAATCAATTTTGGAAAATTTTGAGTTGTGACGTTGTATTTAGTGTTAGCAAGCTTAAAATCGATAAAGTAAATACCTTTAAAGAGCTAAGAATTGCACATTAGTTTTATTGAACAAATAACTGTCTTACAAACTTTGTAATTTTAAATAATAACTGAACGTAGAATAGAGCATTATTTTCTCAAGTACAAATTTATTTTTTGTTAAGGACAGCATTTTATTGTTATCTATTTTCATATTATGTCGATATGTTTTTAACTTTGAATTTAAAATATTTTACAATTACTAACGTATTACATCAATACGATTTTATTTATATTTTAGAAATGTTTTAGATATTAAAATTCATGCTACCAATCTGGTGTTACGCTGCTAAGTAAACTTCAACTCCAATCTCATAGAACTTACCATACTTTAATATGTTTGACGACCATTACCAGTATACAACAATTACAATGCTGAATTCGCAAAAATTTTCTTTTAAAACTAATTTAAAATATTTTTGGTCCCAGTTTCGTCCAATGATATTTGTAATACCAAAGTTTTCTGTTGTATTTTAAAGAAATTGTTCATCTTAATTTCATCCTTTCGAACTTGTAGTACTTTTAGCAGGCTGTCGGACATAGTTTTATCGTTGTAAAATCTTGTAATGCAAATTTCGAAGTATGTATAGTAAAAGCAATAACTAAATCAATGTTCCCCTTCTATCATTTACTTGTATTTTTTTGTTGGGTATAAAAATCATATTCCATTATACCTTAATTTTAAAATTTCGAATATATATACGTCTGTATGTACACATGTACATGTACTTTAAGAAGTATAATTAAAAATCGTCTATACCAATATTTTGTTACTACATACTTGTTTTAATAAATATTTTTTTTTTAATAAATTTATTATTTTTATTTTTTTCTTTTGCAAAAAACACCTGTAACTTCTAAGTAGAAAAAAACTATAAATAGGTATATAAGTATGTAAATTTTTTTGAAGGTAAATAAATGTAAATATTTGGTATATGGTACTTTATTCTTAAGGTTTTTATATAAAAACAATAAATGTCTTCATCTGTTTTTAGATAATTTTTAGTTTATTGATAAAAAGATTTCTTAAAAGTTGATTTGTTTCTATATTTTTAACTGTCAGGTTTCTAATTTAATTATATATGTATGTTATTGGATTATGTTCTAATTTCAAATTTCAGTCTCATTTTTGTGACAAATTTTGTAAAATGTGCTGAAAATGTTTGGGCTAGGTTTAATCAACCTTATTAAGTGTCGTTGTCGTATTTTATGGACAATGTAGAATTAATGGGATTTTGTTGTAATTCTGTCATTTTCGACATGGCAACGCCACTTGCAATAAGGCTATTTCTTAAGATGAATTCAAGAAGATGCTAGAGCGAATAAAAATCCTAAATAAGTTGAATGGAAATGAGGGTGAGTTATTGCTGTTTATAAAGGTGCTTTCACTAAGTGGTTTTCATGTTAAGTTTATATTGTTGTTACATTTAATTATAATTTCTAATAATCATTTATTTTTAGGTAGTATTTTATTTTTAATTATGCTTTTTTTTCTTTTTAATTATTTGCTTCATATTTTAAGTACTAAATTTTAATTAATAGCTGTTTTAATTTTTTGCGGCTAAAGGTATACATAAATTTAATATATTTCATATATATTTTGTTTAATAATTAAATTGAATAAATTTAAGGCAAATTAAAGTAAAGGGCACTAAGTAAATTTTTGGGGAAAGCGGGATAAAAGCCATTGGGAGAGACAATTTATTAAGCAAAAAAATTATACAATTTTAATAAAAAGGCAAATGGTTTAATAAATTCGTTAATGTTTCATTCTTTTAAAAAAAATATATAAAACGTTTTAAGAAAGTTAAAAAGGCATTAAAAAAAATATTAAGAAAACATTAACAAAATATTAGCAAAACTTTATAACTGCTGGATTAAAAATAATTTTAAAAATTGATAGATCATAACAATACGAAAAAATAGCACGCGAAATCGTTTTAAAACATTAAAAAAATTTAGATTGCAATTTTAGGCCAAATAAAAATAAGTTTTTAAGTTTTACTAATATTAGGAAAATAAAATTGTTATTAATAAATTAAAAATATATTTAAAAAGATATAAGAAAGCTTAGAATTTGTATTCCAATGCAGAAACTGCATGTGAATTTCTATAACATTTTAAAATAATGTCAAGAATATTTCTTCTTATTCCTAGTTGACTTAATTCTAAATTTCAGAACTTTTAAAAAACCAAGTACAGTATATCGATGCCTTACTTCCTCAACCTCGTATCTTAAAAAATAAAATTTTTTAGGAGAGAAAAAGAAAAACGGTTCATCTTTTTATACTTCGGTGTTTGGTTAAACGTTTAAATGCAATTATTAAGGAATTGATTTTATTTATGTATATTAGTAGTTATAATATACTAATCTTTTTTAGTTAAAGAATACAACAATCGTTTGATATGAAAAAGTCAAAACCGTATTTTTTAAGTTACGAGGTTATCGATATCCTAAACAAGCGGTTGGCGAGACATTCGACTATTTTTCGATGATAAAACGAAAACTTTTATTAATGTAGAGTAATTTACAATGTACGTGATAAATGATGACATTTGCTTAAATTACCATACTATTATAAAAAAATGTATAGTCTTCACTTAAAAAGCGTACAGAAACAGCCAGCCGTCTTATACACATGTTACTTTTCGTTAAATATTTTAAGACCAAACACACCTCAACAATATTTTCTGTCATCATATTGTTATGTTATCAACCCATGTTCGGCCTGAGGCTGCTTTCGCGGCTTGCCCTCGGGGAGTGTTTCTCAACCCTTAATCGGCCGAGGTTCGACATACCAATAAAAAAAAAAAAATGAAACGACAAATAACATTAACTAACTCTTATTGTGGAACAAGTCCTGGAATAGGGTGGTAGATGGTAGTCTCTAATCGACCGTTCCCTTCTTTGGCTGTAATGCCTCCGCAATGAATTCATTTGCAGACCCCAGTTTTAATTTTAATTTTGAATATTTTTTTTTTTTACCATTTTTGCATTATCCAAAATTTTGACAGAATTGTATTCGGAATATAAAATATAGAAGTTGGCCTATCTAAACATAAGAAAGCTTAATTTATCTGCTTCTCTTTTCTGTAGTGTATTTGCAAATTCTAAGCAATCTTTAAAAAAAAAATTATAAAAAATAAAATAAAAACCTTTGTAAAATAAAAATTTTAAATAAAACAAAAAATCTTTTATGTATTTTTATTTTTTTTTATATATTTTATAAATACTTGCGAATACAATAGAATAATAAAAAAATGTTTTAAATTTTATAAGATTTTTTTTTTTAGCAATTTAAAAACATATAAAATAAAAAATAATACACTGGGAAGAGATAATGATTTTTTTCTTTTGCTTGTAAAAAATTTTTTTTTTAACTTAACAGGAACAAAAAATTATTTTTCTTTAAAATACACAATCAATTTAAAAGTAATTAAAAAAACAAATTTCTTTGCAAAAAAATCGAAAAGAAAAATACAAAGCAATAAAACAATAATTATGGAAAATGAGACGAACATAGAAATGAATAATTTAAATGATAAAAAAAGAAACATAAACAAATAATATAATAAAAGACAAAATTACTTTGAGATTTTAATATTCAGGTTTTATATTTGGAATATTATTTTTTTTCTTGATGTCAAAAAATATTGATGTTTATTTTTTTTAATTTGTTTTAGGTTTGTTTTAATATAGTTTTGAAAAATTTGGTTAATAAATCTGTTTTAAGTTTTTTTTTAAGATTTCCTTTAAGATTTTTGAATTCTAAACCCTTTATAATTTTTTTTTTTCAATATATATTTGATGTATGTATTGTGGGTATATAATATGTATTAGTAGTAAATATAAAATATATGCTTATATGACATTAAGTATATAGAGCATGCATATAAAAAATATAAATGGAATTTTTTTTTTATTTTATTTTTTTCATTTTGAAATATTTTTTCGTGTAAAACATGAACATAAAAATTTAAAAAAATACAATTAATTTTTTTTCAATGTACTACAATTAAGCAAGAAAAAAAGTTAAAATCTAAAAAAGCGAATATTTTCGAAATAATAGTTTAAAAATATCGTTTTTTTTTTCTTTCATGAGATAAGTGGGAGAGAGAGATAGAGTGTTTTAAATACTTTTACAAAGTTTGATTTAAAACTACTTTTAAGTAAAACATTTTTTTTTACAATATTTGCTAAAAATCGGAGAAATAATTAATTTTTTTTTAATATTCCTACAATTTTGAAAGCAGATAATGTAAATTCACATACAATTAGGCTTTTTATAGAGAAAAAAGCTGTTGATGATTTTTCCTAATAAAGGATTTATAATTTCGTTTTTTTTCTTTAAATTAAATGTTGATATTTAGAGGGTCTACCCTTGTTTCGAAAGAAAACCGTTTGCGTTGAAAGTTCGAAAGTCTTTGAAGCTTTAAAAAAAATTATTCGTTTAAGCATTTATTAAATCCATAGGAATTTGTTCATCACTGGATTTTAATGAACATTGTTGCTGCTGATGTTGCCCTTCAGTCTGCATAGGAATACAAGTATCACCACGATTTTCATGTTGCACAGCCTGCAAATCCAAACCATTATGGGGAATTGCTTGTTGTTGTTTTTGTTCTTCAGCGAGAGCAATAATATTTTCTTCAGCAGAACCATTTAATTCCTTGACTGCATTGTTGTTAACATTAGGAGAGACAACAGTTTTGTCTACTGGTTTTCTAATTGGAGCCGGCTTAGCAGGAGGAGTAGCTGGTTTAGTAGAGGGGGCGGCTTTCGATTTAGCGCCTCCGGCCGTGGTTGCTGACTTTAAAGGTGTTCTTCCAGTGGCGTGTTTCGTAGGTGTAGACTTGCGCAAAGGAGTACTATTCGATTTTGTGGTGGTTGTAGTAGACGAGGCTGTAGTAGAGCCACCCATTGTCAAACGTTTTGTGGTAGTGGTGGTTGTTGTTGAGCTTGAGCTACTAGTAAATTTTGGAGCTGGACGTGCAGTAAACGTTTTACCAGCTGTGCTTGATACTGTCGATGTGTTAGTTTTTGTTTTTGGAGCTAAAGTTGTAGATACTGCTTTGGTGACACCATTTGTAGTAGTAGTTTTGATGGGACTCTTGGCCGACGTTGTTCCTGCTGTGGTTTTACGTACTTGCGAGGTTAAAGGTGCCCGGGGAGAAGTGGGCTTCGGTTTAGCGGCACTATTTGTTGCTGCTAAACCTAGGGTAGTGGGCTTAGCTGGCGCTGTTGTTGGACGTGGTTTAGCCACGGGTCCGTTTGTAGTAGTCGAAGTTGTAGCAGTTTTACGGATTGTAGAATTACTAGCAGACACAGTACGTGGTGCTGTTGTGGGTCTGGAAGTGGTTGTTGTTTTAGCTGAGGCTGTTGCCGTACGTGTGGTCGAAGTAGTGGTGGTAGTTTTGCCCAACGCCTTCGAAGCTGTAGAAGATGCAACACTAAGAGGTTTGCGTGAAGCTGTGCTTGTAATTGTGGTAGTAGTCTTAGCAATGGGTTTTTTGTCAGCCGTTGCAGCCGCTGGTTTAGCTGGAGCTGTTCGTGGCTTAGCAGCAACGCCAAGTAATTTTGTTCCAGCTTCAGCAGGTTTCTTTGTGGCTGCTGTAGAACCTACTTTAGGTTTACCTGCAGTGGCTGTAGTCTTAGCTATGGGTTTCTTCGTAGTTTCGGTTTTAGGTGAACTAGGCGTTTTAGCAGTAGCAGCCACAGCTACAGCCGTAGCGGCAAGTGTAGTCGCATTAACTGCTATCTCAACCACTTCTTGTTTAGCACATTCTTCTTCCTTGGTTGTTTCATTTTTAACAATTGGTTCATTAACTCCTTCATGGGGCTTGTGTTCTAAATCTTTGTGTTCAATTTCTGTTTCAGTCTCATTTGGTGTGAGCACTCGAGTTGGTTCAAAAAGTTCAGCGGGAGCTGTTGCTGGTACAGTATTTGATGGTACTTCTACTTTATCCTCGTGTAATTCTCCGTCTTCGGTTTTGGTTTCTTTTAAAATTTCAGTCTCTTCGTTGGTAAATAAGGATACTGTTTGTTTAGCCTCAATTACTGGCTCTTCAACAGGTACCATCATTTCAATTTCTTGTTCTTGTTGATGTTGCTGCTCTACGACCGGTTCATCAAATTCCTGAGCTAATGCGACTTCATGACTTTGTTCATCTTTCATTTCCTTGGCCTGTTCGATTTCTTGTTCTTGTTCATATTTTAGACATTCCAGTTCGTGACGATTAAACGAGTCATCGACTAACATTTGATCACAGCTAACGGATTCGTTGCCCGATATGAGATTTCCTGTTTCGATGGCAGTTGTAGCTGTGGCAGCGGCAACTTCAGCCTAGAAATAGGCAAAGAAAATAATAAAATAAATATAAAGTGGAACATAAAAATATAAAATAAATGTTGAATTTCTGACAATATTTAATATTTATGTAGTTCATAATCAATAGTCTATGGGCCACAATTGGTTAAAATTGTAATAGCAAAAATATTCTTTTAGGACTGAGAATTGCAAATATATTATTTTTCACCTTTATACATTAAAAAATTTATATACTGGCTGAATCCACTAGCCGCAACATACTCTATCGGGTAAAACTAAAACACCAAATCCTTCATACCAATAAAGGATTAATTAGTTAAATGAGGTTGTTATTTAATTACATTTATTCATTTGTCAATATTTTTATAAAAAATGCAAAAATAAAACAAACAACAAAAATTTTTATTAGGAGGCTACAAAACTAAAGCATATCTTTGTTGCGTGGAATCTATTAATCTAGCTAATACCTCAGAAGAAATGCCATTCTAGGTATTTTCCATATTCTTGAAAAGCTCATCAAATTTTTTGCAGTTATAGCGAACTATTTTTCGAACTACAATTTCGCAAAGATAGACCAGAGTTCTGGCGATTGCGCTGACCACTTCAAATGTTAATCTTGTTGTTAACGAACCACTCTTTCACACATTTAGGATCGTTATCTTGTTGGTATCTCTACTTAATCGGCATTTTCTCCTCTGCATGTGGCAGAATTACATTTCGCAGAATGTCTCTATAGAGAAAACGATCCATTATTTTATTTATTCTATGAATTGAACCGATGCTTTAAGGGCACCTTCTACAGCTCGTCTTTGGATTGTTCTGGGAGTAACATTTAATGATAAATTAAGGCAATGGTTGTTGACGACATGAATGGATATTTTTTTAACAAACGTATTATAGCCTAGTCATGTCGTTTACTGGTTTTTCATGGACGTCCACCTTTATGTTTTGTATGTAAAATACTAGAAGAACGAAAACGGCGTATAACTCTTGATATCACGCTGCGAATAATATATATTTTTTTATTGGAGTTGAGGTTACGGATTGGCTGTTTTTAAAATCAGCTATTTTTTTTTTAATCTACTGCATAATTTTTTCGTGCCATTAGGCAATAAGTAACTCACGAGAAACGTCCACAACGAGTTTAAAGAAAGGAAACTACCAAAAATTTAATGCAAATTTTCTCTATACGCACTTGATTTGATTTTTAAAAAAATAACGGCTTTTTTTGTAAGTTGTTTTTTATTATTAAAAACATTCTTGGATGTTCTTGCATAAATAACAATTTTTTTTAAGTACAAGCAACAGATTTTCTCCGTTTGTTTTTAGCACGTAAAGAATGAATTCTTAAAATATATATATATATATACCCGGCAAACTTTGTTTTGCCATACAAATTATTTATAGGAAATATTTTTTACATTAAAAAAAACATAAACCGTATGTGTTCTACGGTATGAAGATCTATCTTAGTTCAAACTTTCATCGAAGTCTTTACCTTATTTAGGTGAGGCACAAATTGTCCCTTAGAGTGAGTCACCCTAAATATTTAGCAGTATGACCAATTCTTAAACGTTTATTTCTGCATTGGCTGGACTATCAAATGTGTTTAATTTGAAGAAAAATATTAAAAACTATATCGATGCAAGTACATAATAAAAACAAGTAAGAGCGCTATATTCGGCCGTGACGAATCTTATATACCCTTCACAACGTGTAGTCATGCAATAACAGTAGTTTGTGTCACCATTCATCCCATATGAAATACGTACATACATATAAAAACATACATATATAAAAACATCCCATTGTAAAATTATAAATTCACATATGTATGTTAAAAAAACAAAAAAAAAAAAAATAAATAAAAAAAATTTAAAAAAAAATTTAAAAAAAAAATTAAAAAAAAAATTATTATATGTATATATAATATATATAAAACAAAAAAAAATAAAAAAAAAAAATTAAAAAAATAATAATAATAAAAATATAAATAATATATTAAATAAAAAATAAAATAAAAAAATATTAAAAAAAAAAATTTTTTTGGCTCAGCTGGGATTCGATGCCACGTTTTCTCTAACCAGTACACGTTTGTATGTATGTATGTTGTTGTTGTAATGTTGTTTTTGTGAAAAAAAATCGAGGTGGTCGTGGGTTTTTGCTCATATCTGTTGTTTATGTACCGATGTTTCTGATTTTCAATACCGATATACTCCCGAATATTTCTGATATTTTAATACCTTATCCGGGTCCAACCTATGTCGGGGGGCTTCAAAAAGTTGATTTCAACATACACACGGACAGACGGTCAGACGGACAGACTGACAGAGCTTAATCGACTCCCCTATTCATAAGCTGTCAGAAAATATATACTTTATGGGGTCGGAAATGAAAATTGTAGAAATTTCACACGGAATGACAAACCTATATATACCCTTTTTCACTGTGTGAAGGGTATAAAAAGTGGGCGTTAAAGTTGGCGTGGTAAAAAAAATATTCCTATTAATCATATCAGAGTCTTAGTTATATTATGTGAAAATTTCAAGAAAAGTGAAAAAAGGCGTGTCGTGAGGAGTATGAAAAAAGATGTTGACCGATTCTCAGACCTACCCGATATGCACACAAAATTTCATGAAAATCGGTCATGCCATTTCGGAGGAGTTTAATCACAAACACCACGACATGAGAATTTTATATACAGTCGTGTCTGGATATAGTGAACTAATTTTTGCAAGGCTTGTTCATAGTATCCAGGTTGTTCTCTATATCAAGGTTGAATTTTTTGTTCAAAACTCGTTTTATTTACTAAAAATACATACATGTAAATGCAATAGCTGATTAGAAACAATTTGTACAAAAAAGGAAATATATGTACATATGTATTTAAGTTTAATAAAAGAATTGATCTTGAAGTTGTTTTCAAAAGTTTGTTCACTGTTAGAGTTTTTCACTATTTAGAGTACGCCATGCAAAAATTTTGGTGTTCACTATATCCAGACACGACTGTATTGGATTTTTTATAAATTAACCATTTTTTTCATGTTATTGCAAAGTTTGTCCGATACTGTATATAAATTATTATATTCTGCTATTTAAGCCCATTTATTTGATATTGACTCTCTCGGTTGTTTTAAAACTGAATAAATTAGAAGATATTATGAAAAACTCTGAAGCAGTTGTCGTTTGGTGCTTATATCTCAGTTAGTTTCAAGCCGCCTTGATAGTTTTTCGCAGGAATAATCTCCAAAATTACGGCTAGAAATTTGGCCATAGTGTGCTTAAAAATAATTTACGACCTAATGAAACCTTAAATATTTAAACGTGTATAAAAAATATCCTAGAGATGAAAAATTTTAATTTAATTTTTGTGGTTATAAAAACGCGAAGAATAGAGACTCATAGCTCAGAAACTTATAGGGCAATTGTCCTATTCATTTCATATCTCAAAAACTTATAGGACCCTATTTATTTCCGAATATTTTCATAAGATAAGAGGGATACCAAATACAGAACTGTGCAGCATATGGGGGCTTCTAAAAGTTGATTTCAAGGACAGACGGAGGTAGATCAATTAATTGACTCCCTTATTCATAAGCTTTCAGAAAAGATATACATATTTTATGGGATCGGAAAAGAATATTTAGAAATTACAAACGGAATGTCATTGCTGTACATACCGTTGGCACTACAGGTGCAATTTATTTGTATAACTATTGTGCTTTGGAAAAATAGAAGCAATAAACTATTACCCTATAAACCGTAAAATTGTCCAATATATGAACATATTTATATAAAATCTTGTTTAAAAATTAAGTTCTGGCCATAAACAAATTCGATAGAATAAAAAACATCATTAAAAAATTGTATCCTTGATATTTTAACAACTGGTAAAAAAAAAACATAGGGCTCAAAATTTATTTCTGAAATTTTTTTTAATAAGTTTTGGTTTGCCCATTTAAAAAACGTATTTTTTATTCTACGGATTATTCCCTCTAATATGATAATCAAATTGATGTAAAATAATACATATTTATATTAAAATTTTTTTATATGTATTTAGTATCTTTAACAATGTAAAGATATGTAAAAGGACAAAATACCAAAACAAAAACTTTGCACAAAGTTTTACTTCCTTTGGTTTGCTGACTGATTGATTAGTGGTTATATAGAATTTTTACTGCGTATTAAAAAAAATTGATTTATGTAACACAGTGTAATGCAACTGCAAAACTTGTAAGAAATTACCTGCTAGTAACTAGATAATTTTACTGCCTGTTCAACGATGTCGAAAGAAAACACAAGCGAACTTTCATTCGTACAAATACGTTGAAAACAAAAACAAATTTTTAGTTTTTGTTGTTGTTTTCAATATATTTGTACGAATGAAAGTTCGCTTGTGTTTTCTTTCGACATCGTTGAACAGGCAGTTAATTTTATAAGTTAAATTTCAGTGTAAAATTTTTTCACTTTAAAACAATTACTCTTTTTGTCATTTTCAACACAAATATTTTCCAATAAAGCAAAAACTTTTTTAAAATTATCTTCTACTTTACGGAAAAAACAATTTAAGGCGTAGTCAAATTGAGTCATTTTTTGTGTCTTAAAAACAAAATAAATAAATGAAGAAAACAAGTTTGGCTGTGCCAAATTTTTGACACCCAACAATTTTAAATATTATTTTGTTGTTTTATTAATAATTTTAATCGCTGTAGAAATAATCTTATACTAAACATGTATTATTATACCCTTCACACAGTGAGAAAGGGTATATATAGGTTTGTCATTCCGTGTAAAATTTCTAACAATTTTCATTTCCGACCCCATAAAGTATATATTTTCTGAAAGCTTATGAATAGGGGAGTCGATTAAGCTCTGTCAGTGTGTATGTTGAAATTAACTTTTTGAGGCGCCCCGACATCGTTTGGACCCGGGTGAGGTATTTAAATATCAGAAATATTCGGGAGTAGATCGGTATTGAAAATCAGAAACATCGGTACATAAACAACTGAGATATGTGCAGAAACCCACGACCACCTCGATTTTTTTTCACAAAAACAACATTACAACAACAACATACATATGTACATACAAACGTGTATACTGGCTAGAGTAAACGTGGCATCGAACCCCAGCTGAGCCGAAACAAATCTTTTTTTTTATTTTTTTATATTTTTTTTTAAATTTTTTTTTATTTTTTATTTAATATATTATTTTCTTTTAATTTTTTTTTGTTTTATATTTATTATTTATATTTTAATTATTTTTTTTTAATTTTTTTAAAATTTTTTTTAAAATTTTTTATACTTTTTTTATATTTTTTTTAACATACATACGTAAATTTTTAATTTTACAATGGGATGTTTTTATATATGTATGTATGTATGTTTTTCATATATGTATGTACGTATTTCATATGAGATAAATGGTGATACAAACTATTGTTATTGCATGACTACACGTTATGAAGGGTATATAAGATTCGGCACGGCCGAATATAGCACTCTTACTTGTTTTCTTTGTTTAAGTTTAATTTATTTAGTTTTCTTTTAATTCGGCAATGGGGTTGTTATTCCTTACGTGTTTTTTTCACGGAAAGTGAACGAACATGTAAAGTTTTTTACGACTCCTGCAGTAAGAGAGAGTTAAAACAAGTAAGAGTGCTATATTCGGCCATGCCGAATCTTATATACCCTTCACAACGTGTAGTCATGCAATAACAGTTGTTTGTATCACCATTCATCTCATATGAAATACGTACATACATATAAAAAAAATACATATATAAAAACATCTTATTGTAAAATTAAAAATTAACGTAAGTATGTTAAAAAAAAAAATAAAAAAATTTAAAAAAAAAAAAATTTTTAAAAAAAAATTAAAAAAAAAATTTAAAAAAAAAAATGTAAAAAAAAATAATTTAAATATAAATAATAAATATAAAACAAAAAAAAAAAAAAAATTAAAAAAAAAATTTTTTAAAAAATAATAAAAATGTATATTATTAAAATATATATTAATATATAATAAAAAATAAAAAAAAAATAAAAAAAAAATTAAAAAAAAAAATAAAAATTAAAAAAAAAATTTTTTTGGCTCAGCTGGGATTCGATCCCACGTTTACTTTAACCAATATACAAGTTTGTATGTATGTATGTTGTTGTTGTAATGTTGTTTTTGTGAAAAAAAAATTGAGGTAGTCGTGGGTTTTTGCTCATATCTCAGTTGTTTATGAACCGATATTTCTGATTTTCAATACCGATCTACTCCCGAATATTTCTGATATTTTAATACCTCATCCGGGTCCAAGCGATTTCGGGGGGCTTCAAAAAGTTGATTTCAACATACACACGGACAGACGGTCAGACGGACAGACTGACAGGGCTTAATCGACTCCCCTACTCATAAGCTTTCAGAAAATATATACTTTATGGGGTCGGAAATGAAAATTGTAGAAATTTCACACGGAATGACAAACCTATATATACCGTTTTTCACTGTGTGAAGGGTATAAAAATATTATTAACTTATAAATACAAAATTGTAAAATTTAAATTCTAAATATGTAGTAAATTCGCTGCATGTGCAAAGTTTCATAAAAAAGTAGAAATAATTGAAAAATAATATATGAATATAGTCTGTGTGGGCGTGGCATTTTCCACTTTTTGGTCATAAAATTGTGATGAAACTGAAACTATATGTGGTTGAAGTTTTATTGAAAAATCCTGTTAAAATGTGACATAAATACAAGAAAAATTTGAGAAAGTGAACGTAAAAGTGGGTGTATCCGCCCATTTATTTCGAGTAGAATATGGAACCACAGTTCATTATAAAAATAGAAATTTACAGAAAGTCAAATTTAAAATCCAAGAATTTAATTCTTAAGAAAATCCGTACTTCTGACACCTCTACGGATTAATTTAAGTACGGGCTGCTTGATTTGTTTTATGAGTGTACATAAAAATACTACAGTGTGCCTTATGTTGAAATAGAGCGTTTAAGATTTTTAAAATCCTTGTTCATATAGAAATTATATGAATTAAAAAGTCATAAGTAAAGTGAACGTTAAAATAAGCGTGTCAACTTCATTTCCCTGTATTAAGATAAAAGCCACATTTACGAAATTTCAGCAACGTTCATCTATTTATGACCCACTCCAGCATTAGTTGCATAAATTTCTCCCTAATAGACCGATTAAGCACATTTTCAATACCCACCTTTTTTGTACGAGCTTTTTTGAAAAATTAAAATAATTAAGCAGCTGATTAACACAATAAAAGTATAAAATAATACAAAAATATTTACTTTAAAAATATATAATATGAAGGAAGACAAAAAAAAAGATGCTAAGCGCTTTTTAGCAAAATAAAATTTTAAACATTATTTATTCTCTTATTTTACTTATGTGTTACAATGAGGTCGATGAAAAAATAATTCATGGTGTTTGCAGTTCTACATCAATTACACCCCTTTCTGACTAGGCAAGTCACTTGCTCAAGTTAGTTTTTTATTTTCTTTTATTTTTCTTTGAACTTGCTTTCATGTTCAGACTCAGCAACTGACTTGCCCAAGTTTCGTTCTCTTTTACTTATTATACTCTTCACACAGTGAAAAAGGGTATATATAGGTTTGTCATTCCGTTTGAAATTTCTACAATTATCAATTATCTACACATACATACAAACGTGGTATACTGGTTAGAGTGAGCCAAAAAATTTTTTTTATTTTAGATTTTATTCAAATTTTTATTGTTTTATTTTTAATTTTTCTTTTAATTTATTTTTTTTAAGCACATAAGTAAACTAAATGTATAATATTACAATGGGATGTTTTTATATATGTATGTTTTGTATGTACGTATTTCATATGAGATAAATGGTGACATAAACAATTGTTGTTGCATGACTACACGTTGTGAAGGGTATATAAGATTCGGCATGGCCGAATATAGCACTCTTGTTTGTTTTTATTACTCTTTTGTTTTTAGTTTCTCAACAAAAACTTGCTCGTACTTGCCGAGTACAGGCAAGTGTGTACTCAAAAATGAGCAAGTTTCTTCCTCTTAACCCGACCTTACCCCTTTTGCCTATAAACACAACACTTGCGCAAGTCACTTGCGCAAGTGACTTGCCTAGTCTGAAAGCCGTGTTACAGAAACAGCAAACATTTTCTTTTTTGCTTTTTTAATTGTTGTAAAATTATTTATTTTAGATATTAAACATAATGACTATAGCAAAGAACTATAACAATGAAATGATTAACAGTTAAATAATGCAGTTGTAAACACAATATAAAAACAATCACTAATTATACAGGATATAAAATATAAAAAATGTAAATAATAAAACTCTGATACATCAAATATATTATGTACTAGCATCTTAAGTATTTACCGAAAGACATCTAAATGTATTTGATAATGATAACATTAAAATACACTTTTGATGTAATGTTCAATTCTTTTAAAACGATTTGAAAAATGGAAAAAAAGGATTTAGTTAACTTGTCAAATTTATATCAGTATTTTCATTAGTTTTAACATATAATCTCTTCTACTGATTAAAATTTATTTTTGCACAATTCTTCTACATTCTTTATTCTACAAAATTTTTTAACAGGTCTTACGACTTGTATAACAGCAGTGTAAATTTAGCTGAAGTATTAAGTTTCGATTGTTTATACTTTTGAAAATTATTCTATTTTGTATTTTGCCATTTGTTTTCTTACATTATCTTCCACGATTATTCCGAATAGAAATATATAGGCGGATAAGTTCAAATAGAAAGTGGCAGAGATATTGCCAAAGAAGGTGAATTCGAGACATAAAGAATTGTTGGACAATATCAAACAGTTTGGTGCGTATAAATACATATGTCTTTGCACATACAAACAACTTTTGTATTACAGTTTTCTAAACTTTTAGGACAGTCAAAGCACTAGATGTAACGAGACTGCAGCAAAAGTACTAGTCAAAGTATAATAATTATAATAAAAAAAGATAATAAAAATCGACTGTTCTGCTTTATAATTGGCGGTCTTTCTAAATTGCATGTCATTCTCTCTCTTTGAGAATATATATATAAAGGAGTGTATCAAATATAATTTGTAGTTGCATTAAGTTAAATAAAACCCAAATCGTGCAATATAGAAACTCTTTAAAATACGCAAATTTGTTAAAGAATTGTACAAATTTATTGAACATTAAAATCTTAATTTATTATTTCGTATTTATAAAATTATCGACTTTTTTCGGAAGTCCTTCCATTAAAGATTTTACAGTTGCTTCTGTTACCTTTTTGGAGGAGGTGGTCCATCTACACTTAAAATCGGACATGTTCTGGGACACCTTTCCTGTGCTCTTCAATTCCTTTTTTACAAGAGCAAAGTACCTTTCCACAGGCTAAAGTTCTGTACAGTTAGGTGGATTTGACTCTCGTGGTACAAAAATGACATTATTCTTTATTACCACTCAAGTGCCATTTTTCCATAGTGACATGATGCCAAATCAGGCCAAAAATATGTAGGCACTCGATGCCGTCTCAAAAAAGGTAAAAGTCGTTTTTGTAGGCACTCCGTGATACTAATTTCTGTGTTTATCGTGCCTGATGCCACAAATGCTTGGCTTCGTTTGCCACAACTGCAAATAGCTTACCACACGAGAAATTTCTTAGGGAATTTTGTTTATTTTTTGTCCGGAACTCTTCCTGAACACAGATAGATGATTATAACGCCAAAAGACACCTATTCATTTTCATCATCAAATTATGATATGATTTAGAGTCTGAAGAAGATGTTCACAAAAAGTCGATTCTTCAGAGAAGTACCAAAATTAAATAGAATACGAAGAAGATTTGGAAAAAACAGAAAACATATTTTCCTTTTAATTTTAATATATTTTAAGCTTTAAACATAAATATATAATTTTTGTTTGTACCTGACTAGTAATACCCAGTATTTTATTTAATAAAAAATATGTATGTATGTACATATAAATATACACTTAAAAAAAAATGGAAACTTTTGGTCATCATAATCAAATTCAAATTCATTCAAATTCATCCACAATCGGGAGAATTGTGAAAAATATTTAAATTTCAGCAAAACAGGTCTGTATTGAATGTGAAAACATCTGTGAATGGCTTCTTTTGTTGAACAGAAAACATTGCTGTTTTCGCGAGTGTGGCAAAAGAGCCGTCAACCTAGACTCATCATCGTGCCCAACAATTAAAGATCAACATTGTCATTGTCATTGATATTTAAAATTAAACAATACCAATATTATCCTAATAAAAATAAATGACAATAGTTTACTAAATAATTTGTGTTTTATTCATTATATTATATTAGCACACTTATTTAATCGATTAAAGCTTTTTTATTTCAGCTACTGGTAACGCTAATAGGTAATAGTCTGAAGTTAAAAATATCTAGTATATTTTTAATTACATACTAGTAATTTTGTTAAAGTTTTTATTTTAGGTTTATTAGAGGCTTATTTTACAGATGTCATACAGAAATTTGTCAAATAAGCCTTCAATAAACCAAAAATATTTTTTATGAATAAGGCAGTTAATGTATTTAAAAGTTTATTTTATAAATTGTTGTCAATTTTATAGGTTATTTTTTTAATTCTTTTCAATTTTGAATAAAAAAACAAACTAAAAAAATTTGTGTTTTTTCTTTAATTTTTATATAAATAAAAAAAAATATAAAATAAAATAATTAGTTTTTTTATGGGTATATAAGAACAGAAAATCGATTGCACTGCATGTACAATATTTTTTCAAAAAACTTTATTTTTTAAAAAACCCAGTTTCAGTTTGTTTTGCTTATTAAACTGGCTTTTCTGTAATTCGTAAAATTTCAAAGAATTTTTTAGCTTTGGCTGTGTATAAGTGAATCGCGATTTTAGCACCACTGGATATTTGCACTCATGCTTTCCGCAAAAATAAATACACATGAGTATTAAATTATGCATGTAAGTTAGGAAGTGTGAGTATGTATTAATTTAATAGTGGCTGTGAAATGGGGTAAGGTTAATGACATTCTTAGTCGTTTTTTAATTTTTTGTTCTTTAAAACGATTTTGTTGTTGCTTTTTTAGTTTATTGTTAGTTGTAGTATTGTTGCCAACATTAATCAAATTTTTTTCTTGGTTTATTTTTTGTAGTTTTATTTTGTTTTTGTAGAAGAACTTTTCAAACATTTGTAAATAACACTTTTTTCTGTTTAAAAAGAGCTTTAAAAAATGTAATAAAATTTAAGCTGACCTTTTTCTGTTGGCAGTATGAGAATGTATGTATGTGTCGTTGCCAATAGGTGTAAATGTATGTAAAATTTTACAGTTGGCCAACTCTTTGTCATTAACAGCACAGTAGTTGTAATAACAATATATGTGTGGTTTGTTGTGTGTCTCAAACTGTGCTTTAAATTAACAAACAAAAAATAAATAAAAAAAAGCTAAATAGAAAAAGAGCAGTGGTAACAAATGTAAATCGGTCAATTTACTTTCACGAAAATATCAAAAAAAAGAAAAAATTAAACTTTATCATTTTGAATTGCAATTTTTGTTTTTTTTTTTATTATTTTTACTTGTTATTGTCTTGTCGTAAGCTTTGCTTTTAATTGTATATTTTTATATATTTTCCTTAAATGAGTCTTGTGGTTTTGTTTAAAGGTGACATAAATCCACTTGTCCCGAATCCGACAAAAAATGTTCAAGTTGTTCTATTATAATAAAAAATCATGCATCATTGATTTTGAAATTGTTGTTTCTTGCATTTGTAATTTGAATAGAGAAGTATTGATTTTTTTGATTTGCAAAAAAAATTCGCCGTACGCCACCGAATATGGAGTATTGTTGCAAGGCCGTTTTGGAAAACAATTATTATGGCCTTAACAGTCGGATCTTAAAGTGTGATATATCGATGTTTTTGTCTCGAGGAGACCAATGTTTTGCTTTAATAGTCATTGACCTTTAGTATCCTCATCTAGTATTTACCCATTAGGTCTCAGTTCCTACTTCCCTAATGTACCAACCTAATATCAGAAAATTAAAACTCGAAAGAAATTAATTAAACCTTCGCAAATAAAGTATTTCGATAATAACAGTAGAACTATTTAAAATAATGTTTAGTCATATTTTCGGTATTAACAACAGTAGGTAGGTAAACATAATAATCTCTTATTGAATAATAGATGGAATAATACCATTACTACTCTTTTTTTTTTTTTTTGAGTGATTCATACTGCAAGATGATAAATTGGATCAAATTTGAATTAACCGCCATGCTTGCAGTTCTATACGCAAGACCATCTGGAGGCATTGCAAGAACAAGGAAAATAACATCATATAATAGTTTTCTTTGCTAAACTTAATTTTTTTTACAGCTTATCCATGCTATTCTCAAAACACCGAGTGTTTTGTTTATATAGTACATGAATCTAATATGGCTGTCACCGATGAATAACTCGAGAGCCGCCAAAAATACAGCATTTTATATATTTTTTTTTAAATTCTTGTTGTATAAGTTGAGATATGATGGGTAAGTAATAAAAGAGGGTACTTGAGGTCAATGCTATTTGGGACAAAACCATCGATATATCATACTTTAGGATCCGACTGCAAATACTGAAGATATGACGGAAAAATTAAAGATACAACCCCTACGTTCGGGAAACATAAACATAAAAAATTTCTTAAAATAGTTCAGCTTGAATTAAAAAAGTACTTCCTTTTCAAAAGTTTAAGATTTTTTGCGAGTTTTAATTTTCTCATAAAGGGAACGCAAAATAACTTTTTTTTTTTAAAATGCTATAAAAAAAGTGTACCTTCGGCTGTGTGGCACGCCGTCCTGTTGAAACCAAATGTTGCCAATATCCTCCTCTTCAATTTTTGTGAACAAAAATTCGTTTAATATGGCCCGATAACGATCGCCATTGACTGTAACGGCCAAGAACGAAGAAAAATGACCCAATTATGCCTCTGGACCAAAATCCGCACCAAACAGTGACTCGTTTTGAGTGTATCGGCTTTTCAATGTATGCGTGCGGGTTTTCTGTGCACCAAAGCATTTTTCTTGTTTACATACCCGCCAAGATCAAAATGAGCTTCATCTGAAAAGATGATTTTTTTTTGGCAAAATCGGCGAAAGTAATGTCGCAATACTTCCCAGCGTTGTTCAAGCGTATACACAACCATATTCGTTCAGCGGAATGACAAAACTAATTATCTGTCAAATCAGACATGAGCTAAGTATTACCATTCACGAAATAAGCACTAGTTGAAAAAAAAACGTTTGATGGCGAACACTTTATTAAGATGGTGCACTAGGGTGGTAGGAACTGAAATCTAGTAGGTATATGCTAGAACAGTCGAAGATATAACGAAAACATAGGGCGACCCCTATGTCGGCGAAAAAAATTAATTTTTTTTTTCCAAACCATTTTGCAAATATTCTTTATATTTGGTGGTGTACGGCGATATTTTTTTATTGTAAGGCGATACGGTCTAATGTGCATACATACATAATAACAAAAAAAATTTATATAGGATAGAAGGTATTTTCATAAATTTTGTTTACAAAATCAGAATTTTTTAAGTTTATTTTTACATAAGCTAAAAATAGCGTTGCCACATAATAAAAATAATAATTAGGTCTAAGGATTTTTTTTTGTTTAAGTGTGTAAGTTTAATCTTAAAAAGATATTTACTAAAAAATAATAAATTTGCATCATTAACATTTCAGGATATGATGACATTTTATGATTAAATCATATGATTGAAACATATAAATTATTTCGTTAACGTGATTTTTATATGTAAACATTTATTTTGTTTCAAATAAGAGTTTAATAATTAAATTATTACTAGTCCAGTTTTTAAAGCCATTTTCTGTATATATTCATAAAAGTTATTTGTTTTCAAAATTACTTCGGTCTTCTCTTTTCAAACTCTCTACTATAAAGTTTAAAGCAGGTACAAATAAAATCATATACAATAAACTGAAACTTTATGGCCCAATTCATCCCATCTACATTTTAGCAGCCCAGTAGTAAAACGGCTGCATATCAAAACTTCTTATTGACCATTTTTGTTTTCTAAGTCCATCAAACCAACCAAGTCCTAAAACATTTAAGCCAACAGAGAACTACCAAAACCATAATCTAATTTTAATACCAAAACTCTATACTCGACATCGTTCCGATATAACTACTGCTGAAAGCATCGAATATGTTTATAATGACCACTTGGGCTCAATTTAACCAGAACGCAAAGAAAAAAAAAACACCAGAAAAATTTATTAAGTAACAGGTAAAGACAACATCTCCAGTACAAATTAATGCCGTTTGGGATATAAACAAATTTGAACGACACCTAAAAATAATTAAATTAAAAAATATTAACTATAAACGTATCATATCCTTAAAAACTGGCCACATTAATATTGTCTAAAATTATGTTTTAAATTCTACACACATAGTACATATCGTCGCTGCTCTGGCAAAATCGGTTATGTGACAATTTAAAAAAAAAATTTTATTGCTCTATTTTGAACCATTATTGGTCACACATCTATTCACGAAACCGTTTAGGGATATCTTGATTGGTTCAAAATTAAAGAATAGTCAGTGCGCTATAGTTTAATATTGTAAAGTAACAAAATTAAATATTTGTTTTGCTCTTCTGAGAACTTTATAAAAAACACATAAATGAATTTGTTGGAGCAACGACGATATAATAAATTATTTAAAATTTTCGTTTTACATTTTTTACGTTTAAAAAAATGGCTGCTGTTAAAAAACTCTTAATGCTTTTAGGCAAGTTAAATGGTAAATTCATGACCATTGCTTAACTTTAAAAAATAATTAATATGTACATATAAAAAAAAAAAAATTTGGTGTTTAAACACTTTCGCTAAAAATTCATGGCCAAATTGCAAATTCAAAAAGACGAACAAATAAAACATAATATAATGCAATGCTTTTAAATAGTTTTTTTTAGTGTAAGTTAAAGAATAGTTTTTTTTTTATTTAAAAACTTGTTTTAAAATTAGTTTATTCATTAGTTAGTATATAATTAACTTTCTTTTTTTTTTTTTGCAAATTTTGTTATAGTTACACATTTTTAATTTTTTTGCTTAAATTTTTGTATTGTAATTTCGTGGTTAAACCGTGTTTTTTTGGTATTTTCGTTAGTAACTGACAAGTAGAAAAAATAAAAAAACACGTCAAGCTATTTTATTACAAGACAAAACAAACTAGTGCTAAGATCACAACCACTTGTACAATAGTAAATATTTAGTTTTTGCACAAAGATATGTATGTACATTGAGTAGATTTTTGTACCCTACACAACTGTAGGTGGGAAAGATTGAAAAAAAAAATATATTATTTGTATTTAAAGTAGTATCGTGAACAATTACCTTTTAATAGTTAAATTAAATTATAATTACCTTTTTCTAATAAAAGTTTGTATATTATTGGTATAGATCATTATATAAAATTTCCGAATAGCACTGCAACGTCAACAGAAGCAACAAAAAATTCTTTTCTTAATTTTAAAATGATAAGTCTAGAAGTGGTAGCATACATACCGAAAATTAACAAAAAGCAGATAAAACTTGTAAAATTTTAACTCAAATAATTTATTTGTAAACACAAAACTCTCTTTAGAAATTTGAGATGATCCCCTTTTACCCCTCTACTTTCTAAAATTACCTAATTCAACAAAAACAAGTAAGAGCACTATATTCGGCTGTGCCGAATCGTTTATACCCACCACCAATTTTCCGTACTTTTATAGCTAGGGTTTTTTTTCTGCAATTTTTTGTTTCCCGGGTATGCGAGATTTATTTTTTAATTTCCCGGTATCCCGCAGCAAAACAAATAAAAATTAAATTCGTTTTTAATTAATTAAAAACTTTTTATTTAAAAGCATAAAATAGATTATAATGTAAAAGAAACACCAAAACTATAAAAATTAAAAAAGAAACTTGAATTCAAAATATAAATTGAGTAAAAATATTTCTAATTGAAAAAAATATTCTCTAGATACGAGATCAAATATGAGCACAAAAAACAAAAATACATCATTAGAATTCAATTTCAAAAACATGTAAATACAATGTGTAATTAAAAAAATATAACGTAAAAATTTTTTACGATGTAAAAAATAATCTTTTAATATGCTCAAAGCGTTTGACTGGTAAGAAAGTCTATTTCTGATTTTATTAACAAATTGCCCTGTTAAAGAAAACACTCTTTCACTTTCTACCGATGTTGGACGAATAGTTACAAGTGCTTTTAACAAATAAACAATATTTTGTGTTTTTTGACCAATTCCCTCAAAAAATGTTAACTCTTTCTTTATAGAAATTTTGAAGTATCGTTAACGTGGGCTGAGTTTTTTTTTTAATTTTTTAACACATTACCTCAAAAAGTATATCAAATTATTTGTAAAAATATTTTTAAATGTAAAGTTAAAAAAAAACTTTGAAAAAAAAATTTTTATGGAAAAGAAATGTTACAATATCAAATCTGCTTCGAAAATAATCCCGGGAAATCGGGAAGATTAAATAACTCATATTCCCAGAAAAAATCCTATTTATAGCACAAAATGTATTATCATTTTCTTTGAATAACTTCGATATGCTATTAAAATGTTTTCGTATATTTAGTCTTTCAATGAAAGTGGGCATTAAAGTAGGCGTGTCATTATAGTTTCTGCTAATAAATAAAACTGAGATATTTATATAGTCCTTTATTCTTCCAAAAAATTTTTCCATAGAAAAACTACATATATGAATTAAAGTGGGCGTGTCACCTAAATTTTCCGGCATAACAATGACATTGACTTAAAGGATATCTGTAGCAAATTTTATCACCACACCTCTAATTTTGTCGGTTTTATGAGCTTTTAAATATCATTAACAGTGGATAACGTGAAAAGTAGGCATTATAGTAGGCATATCGAAGTTGTTTCTGCTAATGAATACAACTTAGCTATTTTAATATAATCCATTATTATTCCAAAATCTTTATTCATAGAGAAATTATATGAATTGGAGATAAAACGTTTTATGGAAGGTGGGCGTAAAAGTGGGCGTGTCACATTCATTTTCCGTTAAAACAAAGCATTTGACCAAAAAGCAACGTTTGCAAAATTTCAGAATCGTACATGCAATTTTGATGGTTGTATGACGTTTTTGTTTTTAAATATACCGAGAAATACACTGTGCGGTATAAGTTTTCGTACATTTTGTTTTATAACTCCTTTCCTAATGCACAGATTTAAGCAATTTTCGGGGGGAAAATATTGTTTTTACTCAGAAAATATATATTCGTTTCAGTTTCATGACTCTACGTTAATGCGTTTGGACACAATTCCATTTTATTCGATGTAGGAAGGACACGGTTTTTTCGATCTACTCTTGCATTACGAGCTATAACTCTCTTCCTAATATTCCGATTTAGCCCATTTTCAATACCAAACAAACGTTGTGTATAAGAAAGATTCTGGCAAAATTTGAGCCCCCTAGCTTTTTCGGTGCGACCTCTATCGTGCTTTCAACAGACGGACGGACATAGTTAGATCGTCATCAAATCAAACCCTGATTCAGAATATATATACTTTATGGGGTCTAAAATGGATATTTCGATGTGTTACAAACGGAGTGACAAAATGAATATACCCCCACCATTTTTTTTGGTGGCGGGTATAAAAATGCTAAAAATATAACAAAACTATGACTAACTGATGTTGGAATAAGTTTAAAAATTAAACACAAATGATTTTGTAATTTATTTGTTGTGAGTAGAGTATATTATTGATCGACTTATAACTTTCTTAATTGATTTCTTTAAGTGTGTGGGACAACAATTCGCAAAAAAAAACGAGTAAAAATTAACAAGGGCATGTGTCAATAGGAATATTATGCAATTCGCTCTTTATTGTTAGTTTGTTTTATACTGTTTGCTTACTAGTTTTCTTTTAGTCAAACGTTAAAAATACTGTTTTAAGCACATTGTAAATGACTGCAGTTACGCAACTACATTTACTCATGCCGTTGTCTTCAATTGTTACTGTGTACTTATCAGGGTACACTTAACAATGTCAAACTTCATAGCGATGGTCACAGGTAGCAGGCCTGAACTCAAAAAAATGCAACTTTACAGAAGAAGGTGAAAACGTGATAGAAACTGTATTATCGTCATGTAATTTATTTTGTAAAATTTGTTGTAAAATTATTATTTTTATTATTATTGAATTAAATTTTTGTGCCAAGATGTACATATTTGTGTGAAATTTATTGAAATCACTGAAAAATTAAATTTCGAAAAAAATAGTTTGACGTTGATAGTAAAATGACAAACTGATCAGGTGATCAATTACGGGTACGTTTAGTGTACCCTGGTAGTCACAAACTACTTACTTCTAATAAAAAATAACGGCAATTACGTAAATATTTCAGTGGTGCAAATTCAAAGATTTCAATTAAATAAAGAAAATTACTTTTATCACATAAAAAATTACAGTCAGCGGAAACGCTGTTTGTGTAGCTGAGTTAGAAAATGTGAATGCGTTATAAAATAGTCTTTTATATGCATAAACTCAGATATTTCAGTTTTAAAAAATTTTCCATTGATTTACAATAAATAAAGCAAACATTCAAGGCACGAAATTGAAAGTGTAATCCAAGTGTAACTATTCTTAATTCTTCTACTAAAACTTTTAACATTTATATTTAATTATATTCTTGTCCCATTGCGTAATTCTTATAATTTAATTAAAAACTTGGAATTCTTTTCAATTTGCAATTTTCTGTTTTATTCTTTAAAAAAAACTGCTGCTGCGCAACTAATTTATTTAATTGCTTGAATTAGAATTTTTGCTTCATAAACAATTATCAATTAGAAGATTAAATTTGTTTATAAATTGGTATAAAATTAAGAAAATTATTTCGAATTGTAACATGGGATGGGAATAAGAAAAAAACCAACGAAAATTTTTTTTTTTAATAAAAAAAAAAAATAAAAATGACAAAAAACAAAATAAAATAATTTTTTAATTAATTCCCTGAACATTTACATTTGAATGAGAATTTTAGCTTAATTTTTTACGAGTCTTTTATATTTGTGATTATGATTAAATATCTGTTTTTTACTGCTTCAAACAATGAGAAGGAAAATGTAAAAAATGATTTATTTTTTGTCGACTAAATAAAATGAATTAAAATTTTTGTTGTGTTTGAGTGAACAATAATTTTAACAAAAGAAATTCGTTGCGCTTTGTAATTAAAAAGAAAATTTCATGAAAAATTCCACTAAACTATAAAAAATAAAAAAAAAAATTATCATAAGAGAGAAAAAGGTAAAATACTTTTGTATGTCCATTAGTGGTTTAATGTGTCATAATTATAGTTTTCAAAAAACATTACTAGATTAAACACATGTTTAAACAAACATATACATAACATACAAATATGATTCATGAAATTTCTACTAAATGTTCATATTTTGAAAAGGTGTGAACCTTCGAACCAAACTAAAATGTTACACTTAACTGATGTTTTGAAAATACTCTGTAATCTAAGGATGCTTATGTAAACGCTTAAATGTCGGCAAACTGTGAATTTTTCTAATCCCACAAATAAACTGTAGAAATTTGTTGGCCAACTCTGATAAGATTGTTTCTTTTAGTAACGCTTACATGAGCCCTGTTTTTTTTTTTTTTTTTTTAATTTATTAATATGATAATTTAAAAAAGGAATGACCAGTATGTTGTCTGTAGTATACTACATATATGTTATAGAGGGTTATGGTCTTCAAAATCGATCCGCTCAAGATGTTGCAACCAAATTTCGAACCACTTTCTGGACATAAATCCATTAAACCATATGGGAAAAGTGCACACCGAAGAGAATATTGCTGCTGTATCGGCCGGTGTCAATGAAGTTGTCAAGAACTGGGTGCGAATTACGGAATTCGAACCTGATCGTAATTTGGCCCCTGAGCTTATGTTATTCGAACACCAGGAAGATTTTACGTAAAAGCCTCGGTATAGGACCATATAAAATACAGCTTCTTCTGCTGCGAAGCTGTATTTTTGCTCAATATATACGTCAACAAACAGAGTTGCCGAATTTGCTGTAAATATCAACCGGAGACAATTAAAGAGCTGCCAATCCACCCTAAGAAACAACGTAACATTTACTAACTTTCTAATGCAAATTTATTTGCTGTTTCTATAACCACTATAAAAAAAATGGTGTGAGGGTATATTCATTTTGTCTTTTCGTTTATGACATTTTAAAATATTCATTTTATATCCCATAAAGTATATATTTTCTGAGTCCAGGTTTCACTTTAGGACGATTTGCTATGCCCATCCCTCTGTTCAAAGTGGAGCTCGAATAGAAATAGCTAATAGTATGATATTTTGCCAAAAAAAAAAGTTCTAATACATCAGAATTAAAATGTTTCTCTGAAAATTCCTTAACTCAGTGCATTAAGAAAAGAGCAATAGATCAAATTGTATGAAAATTTATCCTGGTCTATTTAAATTTAAAACGTCATAAAACCGATAAAATTAGATTAGATAGAGAAATTTCGCAAATAAAACTATTTGCTAAATATAATTATTATAGTGGAAAAACTCTCACTTTAACGTCCCCCTCTCATATAACGCTTTATCATAACTTCATGTAATTTTTATATCAAAAAAGTGTCACGCCCAAAGAAATTAAATATTATTTTTTAAACAATTTAACTACAGTCGAATGTAGCGTTCTTGCTTGTTTTATTTCCTATAAAAAGTAACCTATATCCAGGTATCAAAGTATCCTGCACTACAATTTAACAAAATCTATCCAGTAGTTTTTATACCCGCCACCAAAAAAATGGTGGGGGTATATTCATTTTGTCATTCCGTTTGTAACACATCGAAATATCCATTTTAGACTCCATAAAGTATATATATTCTGAATCGGGGTTTGATTTTATGACGATCTAGCTATGTCCGTCCGTCTGTCCGTCTGTTGAAAGCACGATAGAGGTCGCACCGAAAAAGCTAGGGGGCTCAAATTTTGCCAGAATCTTTCTTATAGACAAGGTTTGTTTGGTATTAAAAATGGGCTAAATCGGAATATTAGGAAGAGAGTTATAGCTCGAAAAGCAAGAGTAGGTCGAAAAAACCGTGTCCTTCGAACATCGAATAAAATCGAATTGTGTCCAAACGCCTTAACGTAGACTCATGAAACTTCGAATATATATTTCCTGGGTAAAGACAATATTTTTCCCCAAAAATTGTCTAAATCTATGCATTAGGAGAGGAGTACGAAAATTTATACCGCACAGTGTATTTTTCGGTATATTTAAAAACAAAAACGTCATAAAAGTAACAAAATTGGATGTACGACTCTGAAATTTTGCACAGTTTGCTTTTTAGTGAGACGCTTTTTTGTAACGGAAAATCAATGTGTCACGCCCACTTTTACGCCCACCTCCCATATAACGTTTTACCTAAAATTCATATAATTTCTCTATTAATAAAGATTTTGGAATAATAAAGAGCTATATTGAAACACCTAGGTTGTACTCATTCGCAAAAATAACTTTGACACGCCTACTATAACGCCCACTTTTCACGTTATCTACCGTTAATGAAATTTGAAAGCTCATAAAACCGCTAAAATTAGAGGTATGATTATAAATTTTGCTACGTCTATCCCCCTAGGCAATTTCATCACTATGCCAAAAAATTAAGGTGCCACGCCTACTTTTACGCCCACCTCCCATATAACGTTTTACCTAAAATTCATATAATTTCTCTATTAATAAAGATTTTGGAATAATAAAGGACTATATTGAAACACCTAAGTTGTACTCATTAGCAAAAACAACTTTGACACACCTACTATAACGCCCACTTTCACTTTTGAATTGTGTCCAGACGCATAAACGTAGAGTCAGGAATATATATTTATCGAGTCAAAAGAATATTTTTCCCTGAAAATCGCTTAAATCTATGAATTAGGAAAAGAGTTATAGATAAAAATGTACGAAAATTTATACCGCACAGTGTATATTTCAAATTTAAAACGTAATAAAACTGACAAAACTATATGTAAGATTCTGAAATTTTGCAAACATGGCTTTTTGGTCGTAGTCTTCGTTGTAACGGAAAATAGATGTGCCACGCACACTTTTTTCCTTAAATTTTTATAAAAATATATTAGTCTTATATATTAGCATTTATTCGTCTTACACTGCACCATTTATTGTACTGTAGCTAAATCTATATATATAAAAGTGAAACTCTGTGTGTGTGTGTGTGTGTGTGTGTGTTAGCTATAGACTCTGAAACTGCAAAACCGATTGGGCTCAAACTTTGGTAAGTTGTTGTACACATACCGAGGAGTGTTTATGGATGAAAAAAAGTGGGCGGGGCCACGCCCATAAAAAATTAGTTATCAGTTTTAGCTACTTGCACTTGACCGATTTTTCTGAAACTTTGCACACATATCGAGCTGTCATGACTAAATAATTTCGTGATAAGAAAAGTGGGCGGGGCCACGCCCCTAAAAAAGTTTTAATTTTGAGGTACTTGCACTGGACCGATTTTTCTGAAACTTTGCACACATATTAAGCTGTCGTGACTTTATAATTTTGTGATTAAAAAAGTGGGCGGGGCCACGCCCATAAAAAAAAGGGTACAATTTTGAGGTACTTGCACCAGACCGATTTTTCTGAAACTTTGCACACATATTGAGCTGTCATGACTAAATAATTTCGTGATTAGAAAAGTGGGCAGGGCCACGCCCATAAAAAAAATTTTAATTTTAAATACTTGCACTGGTCCGATTCTTCTGAAACTTTGCACACATATTGAGCTGTTATGACTTTACAATTTCGTGATTAGAAAAGTGGGCAATGCCACGCCCATAAAAAAAATTATAATATTTAGGCTTTTGCACTTGATATTCAATTAAAGTTCAGAATGCATTTCGATTCATTAAGGGGCGTAGCAACGCGCGCCGGGTTTGGCTAGTATAAGATAAAGATGATAAGATAGATGACTCTACTAGCAACTACTAGATGGCATGCTAACAACTTATGCTTATGTTCGCCTGAAGTTATGCTCTATTAAAAATGGGAATTTAGCAAAATTTTGACTTAAGTAAAAATAAATTATCTCTAAACATTATAAACAATTTATTTTCATGTACTAATGACTAACAAATTTTAAAATTATACAAAACTTATTTCGTTTGAAAAAGCAAAATGTTATAGAAGTTTAAAAATCAAAATCTTACTAATAAATATCCCGTTTTAGAAAAATGCAGAGAATGTATATTTTAAATCACCCTGTGGCCCTTAAAATTTAACCTTAAATTCACTTTCTTCCTCTTAAATTCATGTAAATTCTCTATGAATAAAGATTTTGGAATACTAAAGGACTATATTGAAATATCTAAGTTATGTTTATTAGCAGAAACTTTATTGACACGGGTATTTTAAAGGCCACTTTCATTGAAAGACTAAATTTACGAAAACATTTTACTAGCATACCGAAGTTATAATGGGTGGTTTAATTTTAAGGGACTTTGTTGATTTTGAATAAAATTATTATGAAATTAATATCATTTATTTTTATAATGATAATATTTGTATGCTTCAATTATGTATGGAACAAAATATCGGCCAAATGGCCCCCCCCAACCTAGGCGGCACACCTCGATCCGATAGTCCATATTTTCAATGACACTGTTGATGCTCGATTGTTGGGCACGATGATGAGTCGAGTTTGCTTGCTCTTTTGCCACGTTATCGTGAAAAACAGCAATGGTTCCCATTCAAGGAACTAAGAAGGCATTTACAGATTTTCTAACATTTTATACAGACCTGTTTTGCAGAAATTTAAATATTTTTTACAATTCTCCCGGTTGTGTTCGAATTTGAACGATTATGTTGACCAAAAGAATTACGAAGTGCACAAAATGCATATTGATTTGAACGCCCATTTTTATAAAAAAAACTGAATAACTTTAAAGCGTTGCTCATTTGCGTATCTTTCCACAGATCAAATTGAGTAAATTTGAGATTGAGAAATGTCAAATGAAATGCAGAAAACAAATTTAAGGTCTAGGTGTAGTTCACCTTCAACATGGGCCCTTAAAATTTAACCACCCTCTACAAAGAAAGTGATACATATTTTATTATAAAGAGATTATTCCATAACGATTAACAAAATAATAAATATTGTGCTTTAAATGTACACAAAATTGGTGGTGGGTATAAAAGATTCGGCACAGCCGAATATAGTGCTCTTACTTGTTAAGATAAAGTTTAGGAAGACGCGCACTTAGGCAAAAATCTAAAAACTGATATTTTGTATTCAAAATCATTGACTTTAAAAACGCCATCTAAATTTTAAAAAATATTTCATGGACAGACACAGTTTAACTTAAAACTTAATAAAATTATAGATATTGAATGCCAGTAAAATTAAACTGACAAATATTGAAAATAAAAAAATTTTAATTTATATAAATTTCAGACACACTTTTTTCAAAGCAGCCGGCATCATACATATTAAAACATCCATCAAAAAAGTCTACCGGCTAATAACCGCGGCTGTCATTTTTGTCTTTATTTAAGACTGTAGAATGAACGAGCAGCAAAATTTTTTTATACATAATTGTTTATTTGAAAAGCCAGAATAATATCAAAAACATTGTCTTAAATTGAAAAAGTTCAAATAGAAAAATTAAAAATTCTCGAATTCCAATTTTTATTAAATAACTTGTCTATTCTTGGGATTTTAAGTTCTAAAATTTTAATACTCTAGATGCTGCGCAACAACAAATGAACGTTGCAAGTTAATTTAACTGTAAAAAGAAACGAAACTAACTGCAAAAATAAAATAATTATTTGCTGTTGAAGTCATGATGTTATTTTTTATTTGTATTTATTTTTAGTTATATTTTGTTACATTTTAATGATTTCTACGAATGTCGGCCTGTTTTACAATTAATATTTTGTATTTAATGTTTGTCATAATCATGTATTATAAGACAACGAAACAGCAGCATCAACAGTTGAAACAGTATACATACATAATTATAATATAGTGCTGTTGCTGTTGAATGTAACATGCAACAGCTGATTAACATAAAAACTACAACATTAATTTTATATTTCGTTGTTTTATGAAGTATTACTGCTGTTACTCTTTTCATTTTAAACTTTTCATACATATATTTTTTTGGGCTATTTATAATTTTCCAATTTAATGCTGAAAATTTATTTTTTCACAATTTATTTAAAACAAACATTTTTCATTTCTTTACCCCACTTGAGAGCGAATGAGTGTATCAAAATTTAAAATCTTCAGACTTTTCTTTTACTTCCCACTTTTTGTTGCTGCTTATTGTTTTAATAAGAATAGCAAAAATGTATGTACATACATATGTACAATATATAATAAGTCTTGTAAATACATATATATGTACATATGTATATGAAAAAGAAGAAACAAATAGTCGTTAATGCACAACTTGATAAATTTGTACTAAAAAATAAATGAAGCATGCAAGTGAACATAAAACACACAATTCAAATACATTTACAGCCATCCGAAACACGACAGACCCTAGTAATGATTAGACAAGAAGATAGTCATTCAGTCAGACAAGGATGGAAAGGAAGAAATGAAGAACATTTTTTAAATTAATAAGCCTATTCTATTGTAAAATAATAATTGCCCAAAAAAAAATATATATATTTTTTTTTTTATTATTCATTTTATAAAGACTATCAAAATGGGTTATCTCAAAATATGATTTTACACGAAATCCACTTACTCAAATTAACATCCGTTCATTGTTTTAAGAAACAAAGAAAAAAGTTCGTAGGTATTTAATAATGTTATAATATTTTTATATTTAACATTTTAAGACATTTGGCTAATCAACAAGGTGTCCTAAGTGTCGTATTGTTATAAAATCATAATTTCCCAAACATTTTAACACTATTCAAAATATTATATTGTTTATTATAAAACTTGTAGACCTTTTCAAATTAAAAAAAAAAAAAATATGATATTATGACAATACGACACCTTAGGACACTTTGTAAATTAGAGTTATAGCTCGTAATGCAAGAGTAGGTCAAAAAAATATTGTCCTTCCTACATCAAATAAAATGCGATTGTGTCTAAAAAAAATTAAAATTAAATGTAAAAGTTAATGTGACACCCCCACCTCCCATATAACGCTTTATCTAAAATTCATATAACTTCTCTATGGAAAAAGGCTTTGGAAGAATAAAGGATTCTGCCCTTTGGCGCTGAGGCCATATATTCTTATTAATTTTGTACTTGAATCTATATATATATAAATCAATGTGTGTTTGTATGTTTGTTTGTGCTTTATAGACGGTTAAACGGCTGGACCGATTTCCTTGAAATTTTAACAGAATCTTTCTGTTTGTCTGGAAGGAACTATAGGCTATACTTCGGTTTGAAATTGTAAGTGGGCGGGGTGACACGCCCTATTAAAGAATAAGTATTAAATATTATATATCACGAAAGTTAATGCAGCTAGTTTTCAAATTAAGTACGGTAAACTTTGACATTTACACGAACATTTGGGTAAAAAATGGGCGTAATTGCAATAGTAGGCGTGGCCACATGAACTAAATACTAAAGTTCGTATATTTGGAAAACGATATCGATTAGAGTACTAAAATTTTGCAAAAGCAACTTTGATATTCAAATAACTATTTATGAAAAAAATGGGTGCATTAACAATAGTGGACGTGGCACCTGCCATATGAAGTAAATACTAAAATTTGGGGTGGCGAAGCACACCGGGTATTAGCTAGTTGTAAATAAATATTACTTATTTAAAACAAAAAAAAATATCTAAGTTAAATTTATCAGTTGAAACTACTTTAAGACGCCGACTTTAACATAATCTACTGTTTATTAAATTTAAAAGCTCACAAAAGCGACAGAATGAGATGTATGACGAAATTTCGCCTTTATACATTTTTCGTCAATATAAGTGTACTATACTTTGACACGCTTACGTTAACGAACACTTTTCACAAAATTTACTGTTAATGAAATTTAAAATGAATAATGAAATTTCGCATATATAACTTTATGGTATATTTAATTATGCCAATACAAGTATTATTTAAAAAAATTAAGGTGACACGTCCACTTTAACACCAACCTCTCATATAACCCTTGATCTTAAATTCATTTTATTTCTATATTGACAAAAATTATAAAAATAAGTTTGTAATGATTATCTTATTTCTAATATAGTAATACTTAGGGTTTCATTGTAAGAATAAATTTAAGAAAGTAAATTAATAGCAAATCGAAGTTACATAAAGAAAGTAATACATATTTTAGTGTAAAGAAATTATTTCATTACTGTTAATAACAAAATTACTATTAATAAGAAAATAATATATTTTGTGCTATAAAAGTAAACAAAATTGGTGGTGGGTATTAAAAATTCGGCACAGCCGAATATAGCGTTCTTACTTGTTTTTTTTTTAATATTTTCTTTTTCTTTACTTAATAGTCCAACCAACCGATGACGCAAGTGTGAGGGTCTTGATAACCAAGCCTTTATAATAAGACGTTAGAATTAATAATGCTTCGAACTTTCGTACACAATAGATGGCCAATTTGATAACTGAATAGGAAATATATTTGTGGTTAAAAAATAAAACTTTTACATATTATCCTTTCAACAAATAGATAACACAACAAAACACTAAAAGAAAAATAAACTATTTCAAAGCTCTGCCCAAGTAGAAGAAAGTTTAAATACACAAAAATCTAGAATGTAATACAAAATAATGATGAAAACAGCTGAAAACAACACACAAAAAGGAATTTCTAATAATGACTTTCCAAGATTTTGGAAAGTTTTCCCCCCACACAGAAAAAAATATTTGAGGAAACAACATTTCAAAAAAAATAAAAAAATAATAATAATAAGAAAATAAAATAAACACACAATTTTAAAATTGTATCTCTATCTGTTGTAGTTAAACAACATGAAAACTATTGTTTTTATAAAGAAATAATAATTTAATGACTCATCTTGATGATTAAGTCTCAACAATCTTATCACATTTTGTTTAATTTCTTCACTGAAAGTGTTTGAGCCATTTAAAATAAAATAAATTGGTTTTGTTGAAAGTTTATTATGCTTCAAGAAATTTGGTTTTATTTTTATAAAAAAAAGTAGGAAATTAAATGCGAATAGTAGTTTCATCTAAACAGATGTTGATTAATTTAAATTGTTTAAATACGATCTTATTTAAATTACTTTATTAGATCGGCTTAACAGCAAAGGAAAGTTAAATAATAGTGTCTGTGAATTTGAGTAATTTAAAAGTTTTATTTTTATTGTGTAATTAAATACTGCATATTGCAAAATGTTTGTTTGAATAAATAATTATAATCTTAAGTTATTTTAAAATCAAATTTCAAGCGGAAACAATAAATTATAATTGTTTTGGCCATTAAACGTGGGAATTTATGAAACCTATCGGATATAGCATTATAGTATAACAAATGATTACCATATCGTCAGCTTATTATTGTTTTCACCCATCAACCATTAAAAAATAATAAGGTGACTGACCTATAGATAATAAAAATATACCTTTTTGATACGAAACTCGTGTCTTGGTATCTTGTATTATTTATGAGATATCAACATATATACTTTGCAAAGAAGTGACGTTGTCAACTTTTCTAATCTTTAAATTGTATTGTCCGGGAACTATATTATGTGTGTAAAGTTCAAGATGATCAAACACATTGAAATTAAAAAATTAAATTTAAAGGTTTAACACAACTTACAGCTAAAAGAAAGAAAAATAAAGTTGATATATCCATAAAACCAAAAGTATTTATTTTTTATATAAATAGATTGTAGAGATTTACCAATTCATAGTTGTTCAAAATATGTTGAAAAAAAAATAATAAATTTTTTTACGTATATTTTGAGAAAACTTTACGTAACCTTTTTTCCTGCAATTTATCTTAATAACGAATTTTTTACGTAAGCCCTAACAATAATAAACTGGCGATATTTATACGATTTTGATTACGATTTTTAAGTTTGTGAATTAAAAATGTATTACACGATACAGCATTTCTTTTTGAAATATTAAATTAAAAAACTTTTTAATTCTTGCTCCCATATTCATAAGCAATTTTTATTTAAATTAGAAAACTAATTTTGTATTAAAATTAATCTTAAGTTAATCAATAGTATTTAATGTTTTAAATCGTTACAAGTTCAAAGCAACTATGTAAAGGGTCCGCCAAATAACTCTTTTTTTTTTAAATGCTATAAAAAAAAGAGCGTAGCTGCGGCTGTGTGGCACGTAGCACCGTCCAGTTGAAACCAAATGTTGCCAATATCCTTCTCTTAAATTTTTGTGAACAAAAATTCGTTCAACATGGACCGATAACGATCGCCATTGACTACGGCCACTCCTTGCTCATTTTTGAAGAAAAATTGCCCAATTATGCCTCTGGACCAAAGTCCGCTCCAAACAGTGACTCGTTTTGGGTGTATCGGCTTTTTAATGTATGCGTTCGGGTTTTCTGTGCCCCAAATGCGACAATTTTGCTTGTTTACATACCAGCCAAGATCAAAGTAAGCTTCATCTGAAAAAATTATTTTTTTGGCAAAATCGGCCGAAGTAATGTCGCAATACAACCATATTCGCTCAGCGGAAGGATAAAACTAATTATCTGTCAAATCAGACATGAGCTAAGTGTTACTATTCACGAAATAAGCACTAGTTAAAAAAAACGTTAGATGACGGACCCTTTATAAACATAAAACCCATATAAAAAAAATTTCACACAAGCAGAGAAGCAGTTTGTGGATTTTTATTTTTAAATTTATGCACATTTAACATTTTTAACATTTTTAACATTTTTTTTACATTTACATGTCATTGGAGAGCATGTGTTTTATATATATACATATATTTTTAAACTTCACTCAATTCCAATAAGTGCATGGAACGCATGCATAGTTGATGAAAAGAAGCCAATGTTTTATGAGTTAATAATGTCTGTTTTCATGAATTGTTTAAGATTTCTTGCATGCACTTGCACGTATTTTGAAGCACATTATTAAAGGCTAATTATTTTGGATTTGAAGAAGGCATTCTTCATGCCTCCTTTTGCACTTATGAATTAGAATTCATGAAAAATGTTGTTTACATTCAACTAAGTAGTGCAAAATGTATGTACATTTGTATGTATGTAAGTAATAAAGACAATTTTGTTTCCAAATACTTTAACCGTTCGTAAAAACCTCAAATTCATGTACTTCTCCGACTTAATGAGTTTAGTATGTTGTTTGGCAGCGCGGATCCAAGGGTGAAAAGTATATTTACCAACTTACTGTATATTTACATAACAAATAGTTTGTATACTATAATAAGAAGTATCATCAAAACCGGTAAGCTGGATGCTCGCTTAGATGTAGGATATAAACATCGTGCATAAATTAGATTATAAAATGTTGTACATGATTTTAAGGTTTTTGGATTTTTTTTTTTTTTCTTAATTTCTTTAAGATAATTATAAATTTGTTCAATTTTTTTTTCATTGTAAAAATAGACATTACACTGCATTAGTCATATTTTGTGCATTCTAGTGTATAAAATAAAATTATTAAGAAAGGAAAATCATAAAATGAAAAGCATTTTCTTGGTAAAATCGTCATTGTATACAGGGTGGGTTGCAAAGGAGGTATTAAAAGATTTGCATTTCATTTTCCCAATTGATTACGGTACTAATTGATGTCAGGACGGTCATAGTATTGTTTCTTTGAATATATCTGGCTATCGAAAACAATATTTTTTTTTATTTTGTGTTATTTTAAAAATATTTTAACACGATAATCAAGTGTTTGTATGCATTTTATCATTTCATGTTTACTTTTCATTAAAACTTAGATATGTTTGTACTTTCAAAATACTGTGATTAACATGATTATGATGACAAAAATAGTATGATGTCTTCGAATTTTATTCAAAGACATTTAAAATTATAAATAATCATTAAACATTAGGTGAAAGAAACAGAATGATTACAAAGCAATCATTTTTTCTTTTTGTAAAATAAATTTTTATTATTTTAAGTTTGGCATGTAAAAAATATTATACATAAATATAAATTTAATAAGTTAAAGAAATAATCAAAATTAATGATAAAATGTAAAACATTGTAAATATACAGTTGAGCGTAATCAATATAACTAATAGCAAATTACAATAATTTACTTTAAAAAAATATTGTCCATTTTATTGTAGTCATATATGATAATTGCATGATACTTAAATTAAACATAATGATAACTGGCAACCATTTTATGTTACATACAATTCAATCATAGTATGTTGCTCTTAGATTATGATTAGCATAACAATGTTCTTTCTGTATGTCTTTGTTGCAATTAAAGTTGTTGCAATATATATTTTTTTTGGCGTATAAATTGTTCCACTTCTTTGCTTGTTAAAATCAAAATACTTTTAAAACGTAATTATTGCACAAAAAAATAAAAATATGTAAGCATTTTGTTAGTTAGTTTATAATTGAAATGTATTGAAATAAGCCTACGTACAAACGTAGTAACAGATAATAGTAAGTAGTAAATGTATTTTTAAACCTTTTTATAAATTTTATTAGAAGTTTTTTTATTTGAAGTGTCACATGCCTATAAAATAGATTTTGCTATCTCATAAACCATACAAGATATCGAAAAGCAAGATTCGGAATCAAAAAGCGAGTATTTGATTGATGTGCCAAAGAAGATTATTTATTACTTTTACAAAAAATATTTTCGATGCAGATTTTTGTTTGGCTTTAAGTCTTGAAAATTCAATTTTGTTGTTTATTTTTAAAGAAGAGATTTAAAATTTCATTATTTATTTTATTCCATTAAAAAAATATTTTTTTTTATAAAGCACACAGAGTTTTATATAGTGTGAATGGATTTATATTTTATATTTATATAAATATGAATTAAATTTGTTAACGGCATAGGTAAACTGAAAGTCACATAATTAGTTAACGCCATTAATCTCTAGTATGAATTTTTTAAATGGGTGCAAAATAAAAATTAAACATCGCTTATTATATTTATGTTTGGCTGCGAGATTTTCAAGAGACATGCAACACAATACAAAACTGGAGCTAAACATATCGTTTTCGATATATGTATTTAAAAAAAATTCGATACAGCAAAATAAAAAACATGTAAGAGTGCTATATTCGGCCGTGCCGAATCTTATATACCCTTCACAACGTGTAGTCAAGCAATAACAGTAGTTTGTATCACCATGTATTTCATATGAAATACGTACATACATACATATATAAAAACATCCTATTGAAAAATTAAGAATTAACGTATGTAAGTTAAAAAAAAAAAATAAATAAAAAAAAAATAAAAAACAAATTTAAAAAAAAAATTAAAAAAAAATAATTAAAATATAAATAATAAATATAAAACAAAAAAAAAATAATAAAAATATAAATAATATATATGTATAATAAAAAAAAAAAAAAAAAAAAATGAGAAATATAAAAAAAAATTTTTTTTGGCTCAGCTGGGATTCGATGCCACGTTTACTCTAACCAATATACACGTTTGTATGTATGTATGTTGTTGTTGTAATGTTGTTTTTGTAAAAAAAAATCGAGGTGGTCGTGGGTTTTTGCTCATATCTCAGTTGTTTATGTACCGATATATCTGATTTCCAATACCGATCTACTCCCGAATATGATATTTTAATACCTCACCCGGGTCCAAGCGATTTCGGGGGGCTTCAAAAAGTTGATTTCAACATACACACGGACAGACGGACAGACTGACAGAGCTTAATCGACTCCCCTATTCATAAGCTTTCAGAAAATATATACTTTATGGAAATGAAAATTGTAGAAATTTCACACGGAATGACAAACCTATATATACCCTTTTTCACTGTGTGAAGGGTATAAAAATCGGTACAATGATATATCGACATAAAAATATCTGAACGATCAATATTGATGATTTTTACCCTAACCCTTCTAAGTAGTATGATTGCTGGTGGTGATTTAAATTATGTCTGCCTGTTAGTTAGTTGTCGCTTTTATTTATACTTTATTCTTTGCGGTTTTAATGACTACCACACCATATTGAGTTTTTTATGTTTTATATATAACTAGCCAAACCCGGCGCGCGTTGCTACGCCCCTTAATGAATCGAAACGCATTCTGAATTTTAATTAAATATCAAGTGCAAAAACCTAAAAATTATAATTTTTTTGTGGGCGTGGCATTGCCCACTTTTCTAATCACGAAATTGTAAAATCATAACAGCTCAATATGTGTGCAAAGTTTCAGAATAATCGGTCAAGTGCAAGTACCTTAAAATGATACCTTTTTTTATAGGCGTGGCACTGCCCACTTTTCTAATCACGAAATTATTTAGTCATGACAGCTCAATATGTGTGCAAAGTTTTAGAAAAATCGGTCTGGCGTAAGTACCACAAAATTGTAGCCTTTTTTATGGGCGTGGCCCCGCCCACTTTTTTAATCACAAAATTATAAAGTCACGACAGCTTAATATGTGTGCAAAGTTTCAGAAAAATCGGTCCAGTGCAAGTACCTCAAAATTAAAACTTTTTTAGGGGCGTGGCCCCGCCCACTTTTCTTATCACGAAATTATTTAGTCATGACAGCTCGATATGTGTGCAAAGTTTCAGAAAAATCGGTCAAGTGCAAGTAGCTAAAACTGATAACTAATTTTTTATGGGCGTGGCCCCGCCCACTTTTTTTCATCCATAAACACTCCCCGGTATGTGTACAACAACTTACCAAAGTTTGAGCCCGATCGGTTTTGCAGTTTCAGAGTCTATAGCTAACACACACACACACACACACACACACACACACACACACACACACACAGAGTTTCACTTTTATATATATAGACTGGCAAAATATTTAATTTAAAACGATAAGCAAAAAAATTAAAATTAAACCACCAATGTCATTTACCTAAGAAGTGCGCATATAAGAATGAGTGTGGCAAGATAAAATACATAATTTATGAGCGGAAAAAGGCTGCAAGTGGTAAATCTGATTTGTCATGCTTTATTTAATTGTGTTTTATCCAATACAATTACTAATTAAACAATCAAACAATTGAATTATAATCTACACAAAATCCCTAATTTAAATTTTTATCATGTAATGTCCTGTATGTGTGTCTTTAAAAAAAATATTTTTTCCTTGTTTTTTAAATAAATAAAAAAAAAAAACTTAAGCTAATTTTATTATTACGAAAATAATTATTTTTAGTTATTATATTATGTGTATGTATTCATATTTTATATGCATGTTGAATGTATGTATAGAAGGTATATTTTTAATACCTAATATGTATTTTTAAGACTGCCATAGTTGGACACTGTCGCTGGCAGTCTTTGGCATCCGCATAGTCAACACTAACTATATACACATTTTATTTACAATGACAGCATACTGGCACTAGTGCTGCCGTAAAATTATTATTGCTGTTGTTAATGTGGTATTTTACTTTATAAATTGTCATATTTAAAATGTTGTTGTAAAGAGTGTTTTTTTTTAGAAACAGAAAACCTAAAATTTAATTAAAATAGAAAAAATACTTCCAATTGACGTTATTAATAAGATTATTGTACGGCAATAATGTTGTGGCCGCCGCGGATAGCGCGACATACCTTCGCAGTAACTTAGGCTGTATATCGGCAATAAAGCGTCGAACATTAGCTTCCAAATGCTCGACCATTTCTAGATAATCTGCACAGACTTAGTATTTTATTTATCACCAGAGGTAGCCATTTCTTGAAATTATTCGTTCGTCAAATGTTTCTCTCAGGGAATTGATTGTATCGTGCACTGTATGACATGTGGCACTATCCTGTTGGTACCACATGTCTGCAATACTAATTTGAAGCACAAAAAAGTTAATAAGCATATCACTGTTGACTGCCTCATGGTTATTTGTGCAGACGTATGAATTAATAGTTCCTAAGCCCTATAAACCTCACGAAAAAGTCAGTTTTTTATGTTATACTGTTTCGATAAAGGCTAGAGGCCAAATGCGGCAGTTCTGTTTAGTATTATTTATTTATATACTGAACAAAGTGAACCATAATTTTCAAAATAAATTCTAACAATTTGTAATATAAACTGCCAAACCAAAATTATTTTAAAACAACCAAAAACTGTCAAATCAGCTGTCATAGAAAACAGTGCTACCAATTAAATTTTTCAGACACTTAAAAAAGCTATAATTGTGGAAAAATTTGTTACTACAGGGTGATTTTTTAGCTATAATCTTTTTGGCAACACTGGTTAGAACAGCTGACGCACGTTTCGTGTTTTGTTTCACTGTCAAACATCTTCAGTTTGGTCTATAATTTAACCATGAATCGTCTTACAAACGCTTGCAAATGATTGAATTTTGATTATCAAAATGCGTGCTCTGTTAAAAAGTTCATCGCGCGCTTCTTATCGAAAAATTGTGTTCAGCGACGAAGCTCATTTTTGGCTCAATGGGTACGTTAATAAGCAGAATTGTCGATTTTGGAGTGAAGATCAGCCAGAAGCATTGCAAGAGCTACCAATGCATCCAGAAAAAGTCACAGTTTCGTGCGGTTAATGGGCTGGTGGCATTATTGGACCGTACTTCTTCAAAGATGATGCGAATCATAACGTAACTGTGAATGGTGAGCGCTACCGTGAGATGATTTCCAACTTTTTTTTGCCCAAAATGCAAGAACTTGACTTGCATGACATGTGGTTTCAACAAGACGGTGCCACATGCCACCCAGCACGCTTTACAATGGACTTATTGAGAGGCAAGTTCAGTGAATATTTTATTTCACGTTCGAAACCGGTCAATTGGCCGCCTAGATCGTGCGATTTAACGTCTTTAGACTATTTTTTGTGGGCTATGTTAAAGCTCATGTCTATACACACATGCCCGCTTCAATTGACGCATTGGAAGACAACATTGAAGCATTTATTCATGAGATACCGGCCGAAATGTTGGAAAGAGTATGCCAAAATTGGACTAAGCGGATGGACCATTTGAGGCGCAGTCACGGTCAACATTTGCATGAAATAATCTTCAAACATTAAGTTATATGGACCGTACTATCGATTCAAATAAAGATTTCATGCATTTTTCTGAATTTTATGTGTTTTTTTTTTAACTAACCTATAGCTCATAAAAAATCACGCTTTACAAAGATTTTACATTTTTTTCTTTTCTCTACATTTAAACTTTTACTTATATTTCAATATGTACATTTGTAATAAAACCTTGAAAGAATTCATTAATATTTTTAGTTTATTAAAAAGCTTATGTATATTAACAAAAAAGTTTCACGTCGCTGGCATTTGTGTACATATTAAGATAAAATTTGGTCATATTCTAGCCTTTTTGAAGAACCTCGTAACAATACTAATTATATCGACAAAGTTTTCAAAACTGAACTTTAAGTAATAAATGAAGTCATTTGAATCTCTGGCAGCAAAATATTAACATCAACTTTAGAGTTTTTAGCGTATGTTTTTTGTTGTTTTGCAATGTATTTTTGTCTATTTCACTACACAACTGCGATCTCAACTACTACCGGGGCGTCAACTTCTTAAATTTTTTAGTTTTTTTTTTTAGTTTTATATATAGATATACATATGTATATATTTACATATTTTTATGCCTTTTGTTTTTATTTGTTTATTTGCTTGTGTTGTGTATTTATATATTTGGTAAAATAAAAAAAATTGCCGGCATTTAGATGTTATTTACTGCGTGTGTTGTTGCGTTTCTGTTGTTGTTGTCTACTAACTGTCGGCAATGGTGGTGGAGAGCATACATATATGAATTATAAGCTTAAAAGTAGCAGCAAGTTGATGTCATCGTTTTGGTATATGTTATTTCTAGAAATATTCTTTTGTTGCTGTTATTCCGATGTACGAAATGTACTTGCTTGTTGTTCATTTACTTATTGCCAAAACAAAAACAAAAAAGAGAAATTTTTATAAGCGATGAGTATTTTTTGGATTCGTTTGAATACAACATGCCGGACGACTGGATAAATGGATGGATGGATGGATGGATGGTATGAATCAACTTGATAAATAAGTGTGATGAAGTTTTTTTGGAATTATTGTTAATATGTTGTGCGTTGTATTTTTCACAAATATACATATGTATGTATATTTATAATATATTGTTTAAATACTTTCAACTCTAACAATGTTTTTAAGTGCCAAGAAAAAGTAATATTGGCCATATTGATTTAAAATAAATAATTGCGTTTCTTCAACATGTAGCCATATTCATTAATTGATTAAAATACAAACAACAATATTTGGTTTGTAATCTTTATCATCTCTGTTATTGTCTTTTAAATTATTTTGGTTGTGTTTTTAGTTAAATTTTGAATTTTTAGTTAATTTAGAATTAATTAATTAATTAAACGCTGATACTTTATTCCTTTAAATTATATTATTGTAAAATTTACTTTAAAATAGTAATTTAAATTGTAATTGACAAGTTTAACGGTCATATCTAATTACCAGTTTAAGTTGTTTAAATTCAGCAATGGGAAAAATGAATATCCCTTTGCTACAAAACCACATTCCTAATAATTAGGGTGATCGATTATTCGACATTTTTAAGAAACCGGTTTTCAAATAGTTTCAAATTTAGAATTAAAGAAAAAACCGGTTGCTTTTTTGAAAATTAAGAAAAAACCGGTTAACCGGTCGAATACATAATATATAATTCTTTCTTTTACCCATGACAGAGATCCATATATAGGTATAAACTAGTTTGTTTTATGGTTTAATTGCATTTTAAGTTAACACACATTCAATGGCATTATTATAAAATGCCGTTATTTGAAATAAAAAAAAAATTGTTACAAGGAGGTTGTAATAATGAAAAATATTAAAAAGTCACCTCACTGCTCACTGTTGTCAAAATTTACCTTTTACATACATTAACTTTGTAGGCAAGTAGTAATAATGACTCTTTGTGTGCCAAACTATTTTAGTATACAAGTCATATGTTATCAAAGATATTAATAAAGCTAGTCTTTAGTACAAGTCGCAAAATTTCGTAGAAGCAGAATATTATGAAATTTAAAAATGAGATCAAAAGGAATTGCAAGGTACAATAATTTGGTCAAAAAACTTAACTGAACAGCAAATTATAAGCGCAACAACGTATAAAATACCTGCTCTCCATTCAAAACAAATAATATTTAAGCCTAAATATTTTCTTATTTTATATTTGTTTCTGAATCAACAAATAAATTTCTTACAATATTATGGAAGAGTATTTAATAAATTTTCTGATTTTTGGAAATTTTTTGAGTAATAAATATTGTATTGTACGTTTGGTTACAAAGATAAATGAACATAAAACTAAAAATGAAAAAACCGGCTTCTGTGAGTAAAAAAAAAAGGTTTATTCGACATTCGAAAAATTAACATTTGGAAAAAACCGCCAGCTGAAACAGTAAAAAACCGGGTTTTCCACCGGTTTAAAAACCGAATCGATCACCCTACTAATAATGCATTTAGCTAGGTATGTATCAATATCAAATGATTATTAAGTTTGATTTGTAAACTTCTAAACGGTGAGGTATTCTTATTTTAATAAAACAACTGAATTAATATTCCCGACCTTTTAATTATTTATTTTCCCTCAAACTTCCGGATAACCTTTATAAATTCATATATTGGAGCAATTATAAACGCTGGAACAATAAAGCATCTGCAACATAGCACATCTAATTTGTCCAAGAGAACAAAGATATAAAATGTGAAAAAAAGAGACACTTCTATTTAAATAAAAAAGTTATTTTTATTCACTTGTTTTAAATACATTATAGACAAATTTGCAATACAAGTATTTAAAGAAATCTAATAATGTAAGATCATGTAATAATATTTCAGTATTTTTGATTTCAGCTTAGAGATATGTATATTAAATAATTACTTTATTCACAAGGTCTCCCAACATGTCATATTGTCATAATGTTCTAGAATTTCACAAAAGCTTAAAAAAATCGTTGTTGCTTTTAAAGTAAAAACTGTCCTAAATAATACTACTTTGTATAGTAATGGAGGAAAAAAATACATAGAAGGATAGGGTTGATTCATCCCTCAAATAACATACGCATACATAAAAACATAATAGGTAAGTAAAAATTTGGATAAGTTATAATTAATAATAAAATTTAATGTTAGAAAAAGTCTCTTTTCTTAAGTTTGGTTTTGGATAAAACAAAAAAAATTACAAAGTATGTTGAGTAAACAAGACACCAACGGCGTTATGCATAATATAAAACCGTGTACTTACTAACGAGCTACTAACTTATTTACATATGTGAAAATTTTCATAAGGAAAAGATAGCAGATTGTTAGTTAGCACACAGTTTGTTATTATGCATAACGCCGCAACTTATTAAAAAATACATAAAAAAACCGGTTGTATTTAATTTAAAATAAAAAAATATATATATAACATGATACTGATTTTGATAATTATTTTTTTTTTAATTAAGAATATATTAATTGAAATTTAGAGAGAGAGAGAGAGAGAGTGATAGACAGATATTTTCAAATTTAAATTACAAATAGAAAATGGGGAGTTTAATATTGAAATTGAGATTTTAATCAAAAAATCCTAATAAAATAGTAAAAACTACAAACTGTTTTTTTTTAATTAGCGGTTATTTTTAATTTGGTAATTTATTATGAATATGTAGATAGAATAGAGAAACGTTTGCAAATTGTTCGGTGAAGTCATTAGTGCATCAAAATACATATTATACGTTTAAATAAAAAATCTGGACTCGAAACTTAGTATGACATTATTTTCTATTTTTTATGTATATGACGTGTATATCTCAATAACTTTTTGGAATAATGTGACTTACATTTAAATCTATTTTATTGAAAGTAAGCACTGTTTATTACTATAGCTTTTGCATTAAAACGTCCTTTTCTTCCTTTAAATTTTAAGAATCTAGTTCCGTGTTTTTGTATATTTCAGCCAACTATATTATTACTACATACGCATGTACGTATTTCAAAAATCGCCAAATCATAACGGTCTACCACCACCAATAACAAAACTATGAGTTTGATGACTTAAAATTGTTTAAAATTTAAATTATATTTTTAAGATTTTTTAATAACACATATAATAAAAATCCAATTTAAAGTAAAATAAAAAAAAATAATAAAACTTGAACATGTCGACATTCAAATGAGATGCGAATTATTATTAGAGAGTCTACAATACAAAACACACACACACACACACATTAATATACATTTATTTTAGTATTGCATGACAAACGAAAAAAATATGGTAAATTTAAACAACAATGTATATATGTTTGTATGTATTATACATCATATAAACAGAAATTTTACTAGCATGAAAACATTAACCAAAATCATCTTGAGAATAATCCAATGAAACGAATTTTTAAAGCATTTTGCATTATGAAAGTCTTTTTCAGGTGTTGTGGCAATATACTAGAAACAAACAGTTGGGGTCTTCAGCAGTAATAACAATATACATTTTTTAGAAATTGTAAATTGTGAAAACAAAAATAATATAAAACTACAAGAAAAACAAAAAAAAGATAACAAAATTATCATGAATGTAACAACAAACTAAATATTAACAAAGGTAATAACAAAAATTTTAAATTTAATCATAACTAACATATTTAAAAAGAGAGCGAAAGATATGCATCAGGGATGAAAAATGTAAATTTTTAAACGGCAAACTTAACGACTTATTTTTGTTGACACATTCTTTTAATTTAAGTAAGAGACATTTTTAATTCACCGATTTTTATAACGATTTTGATAATGAATATGAGATCACTAGAAATTAAGTAGTTATGGCAACATTTGTCGTTTCATCTTATTAGAGCTTAAGAGTTAAATATATGAGAAATGGTAAAAACTTAAAAACGATTTCTGTAAGTTGTTCATTTTAAGTTGTTAGTTTAATAAACATTTTTAAATTCTGCAAAAGAAATTTTATTAAGCCACAATTTCTTCATATCTCTTAAATTTATAAGCCAAACTAGTAACAGGTGGGCCAAAAGAAATCAACCTATTGGAAGATGCTCTTATTTTTGCAAATAGCGACCAATGTCAAATCTGTTTTGACTCTTATGAACTACACAGATGTAGAAAACAAGAGAACAAGCCATGGAGCGACAAACTCCCCAAGAACGCGGAATAATCCTGTTTATTTTTTTGAGTAACAATTCGTCGATATCATAATGAGCGATGAGGCTCATTTCCACCTCAGCGGGTACGTGAACAAGCAAAACTATCGCTTCTTGGGCACCGAAAATACACGAGAAATGCACGAGGAGCAATTACTTCTGCTCAAAGTGACTGCATGGTGCGCTGTTCACGCTGGAGGAGTCATCGGGCTATTTTTTTCGACGACGACGATGGTCAAACGACAACAGTGGACGGTGCGCGCTAAAGGGCCACGTTAGCCGAGTTTTTTCTACTGCAATTAAATGAATTAGGTCTGGAACACATGTGGTCCTAACAGGACGGAGCAACGGCACACACTGTGCGAGCCACAACCGATATTCTGAAAGCGACGTTCCCAGGTCGCTTCATCTTTCGTTTTGGCGATTTACATTGGCCCGCAAGATCGCTCGATTTAACCGTTCCTAACTTGTTTGTGGGGTTTTTTGAAGTCCCGTGTTTACGTGAACAAGCTTGAGACCCTGGAAGCCCTCAATGACAACATTCGACACGAGCGCGAGAATCTGTCGCGCGAAGTTCTCGCCAAAGTGGTGATAAATACCATAAAACAAGAACGTATAACAATCAATTGTGGCGTTGCCCATTTCGCTGATATTATCTTCTCGACTTGACCAATAAAATTCTTAAGGTTCAAATAAACATAATCAGAACATCAGAACAGAATCGAAGTTTTTTATTTAGAAAAAAAAAGAGAGCCAAACAACATCGGATGACTTTTTTTTTGGCCCACCTTGTACATTTTAAAAGTAATTTTTTTGGGAATTTCAGGGTTTTTAATTTATCAAATTCTACAACGATTTTACATTTAAGCCAACGTCCTCTATTTTCTATTTAACGATGGTCTTGAAAATTATACCCATTAAAAAACGAGTAAAAATGTGTATTCATTGCCACTACAAACAATTTTCGCTTGCCCCTAAATTGACATGAATTTGTAAACTTTAGTGTTTAGAAATGTGTGCATATTGAAATAGTTGTCAAAAAAAGTTTAAATATAATTAAAACTTGCGTACGGAATTCACTAAAAAAATAAGATTTTGCTTAGAATATAGTTTAATGCCGTTTGACGTTTGATTTAAGTCACCCAGGGCAAATAGAAGCCATATTCAAGCCATGAACAACGATATGTGATATGGGACTTTATATGGCAAAAAGTGCTATATTTTGGGGCGTGGCAAAAAAATGTCCTATTTTAGAAATTTCATTGTCATATCTTTCATTGTAGGGGGCGACTGACACAACTTTTTTTTTTTCGACCCACCTTAATGTAGAATAAATTTTTTATCTTAGGGAAAGTCCTGTTCAAATCTGAACGTGTTAAAAAAAAAAATTAAAAAAATTAATCACGGAGATATATTAACATGATTAAGAAAGTATAAAACGAGTTGCAAGAAATAGATTAAAAGAAATTAACCGAAAACCTAGCAACCGAAGCACAAAAGGCGGTAGGAACCAAGTCTCCAAAGAGAATTGAAATAACTCACCTTATTTTAACATAGAAAAATAACAACAATGTTTGGGATTTTATGTTATTTTATTTTGGATTTATTTCGTTTTAAGAAGTAGGAAATAAGTTCAAAGTGAATCACATGCCCAATGATTCCCAAACATGTAGGATTTAGTTCATAATCTTGGGCTTAAAAAATATATTAAATGTTTTCTAGGGGGGATGGATTACTTCATTTTTTTAATGCAATAAAATGCTTATTTGTAAACTGTTATACTTATAATATTATAGTCTTATAAGTATGTCTCTATACATTTAATATTTGTGGTAACGCGGCAACGCTTTTGATGTTTTGTAAACATTTCACAGTTAAAAAAAAGTTGCAAGTTACATTTTAGAAACATTCGTTTTCAATTTGAACCAACGTTTCATTATTTTTTTAATTAATGTTATTTAGTCTTTTATTAACCCTAATCTTTTAGTTGTCAACATTTCTTTATTTTTTTTCCTGAAAACTATTTACCGCACAAATTATGGTACATAATTTTAAAACCTTTTATTTTTTTCTACATTGTTTTTAACCTAAAAATCCTGAGACTATCCCTATTGTTATCTTTTTAAACATTAAAAAATCTCTATGCTGAAAAGCTTTTTTAAAGACAATATAACTGGAAATAATAAAACACCTGCTGCCAGTGACTGACCTCTGTTCAAAAATAAAACAAAATAATAAAAACATAAAATGTTTGAATTTGTGTTTTACTCTCTATCTTTAAAATTTTCTAGCTAGCGAATTCTTTCTAACAATGTTAATAAGCGTGTTAGATTGTACAAACAATATTGTACAACTCCAAGCGATTTTCCCGTTGCATATTATACACTTTGTTGTTGTTGTTGTCTATGAATAATGCTAACCATAAAAAAAACTGTATATTACAAAAATATGTATTTTTGTATGTATGTATCAAGCTCAAAAATAAGTTTTGTTATGATTTTATGAGTTCTTTAGCGCTTAAAAAAATTGTATAATAGAAATACTTGCGACTATCAAACCATATCGAAAATTAAACAATTATAAAATATGTAAGTATGTAGGAAAACCAGTGTTGAAAAAGAAGTTATTGTAAAAATTTAGTATTTTTCAATATTTTTTGAACGCAATACAAAATGACTTCATTCTTTAAAAAAAATCAATCCGTTGCTGGTGTAGAATTGACCAGAGTGTGATATGGTCATTGCCATTCGTGCAATCATTCATAGTTACATTATTTTATGCCTTTTCTACTCTACCGGCCATTTCAAGTATTGGAGATTTCACAATCGTTATTGTTGTTGGTAACAAATTTCATTAGATGGCGTTTCTAACTTAATTTTTTTATTTTTTTTTTGTTGTTGCTCTTGTTAGGCAAACTGTGTAAGTATAGTATATAGTATTTGTTAGTATATGTATACCGTATGTATATGTATTTTCCTTTTGAGCGTTTTGATAAACAAAGTATCCATCATCTGCCAATAGATGTAATTTATAACTGATAAAAAAAATGGAATAATACATATAAAGAATATGTATTTATAATAAAATTACCAGAAGTGTAGTTCAGTAGTATAGTTCATGCTAGCAGGCTGTAACAGCTGAAAATAGTATGTCTGTTTGACTGACTGTATGTTTGGCTGTTATTATCTGACTGAAGTGGTGTGAAATATTTAGAAGAAGAAAAAAACATGCATTTTAGAATTAAGATATTTTATCTTGTGACTAATCACTTTAAGCACATTACTCTGCTGTATTATAAATGCTGACCGTCTATAGAAAGAAATATGCCACTAACATTAAAATCAAATAAGGAAATAAATTTAATTTTTACTATTTAAAAATAAAAAAATTATATTTATTTGAAATGATGAAAGATTACAAATACTTAGTATGTGTTGTAAAAAAAAAAACAAATTTGAAGAAATAAGTAAATTTAGCGCCATTCGTGACTGTTCTGTGTTCCGAGTGGTATTAAAATGATTTGGAATTTAAACCAGCAATTGAAAAAGTTAATAACAGAAAGCAATAAACCCACTAGAACATTTTTTTTAATAAACGAATAAATTTAATAAAATTTTGTAGAATAAGTCGATGGTTTAATATAAAAACGATTCTGAGAAAATAGGGTGTGACATTTTCATTTTAATTAAAAGTGATATTTAAGTAACTATATTTATAAATGCCTTTATTTACCATTAATAATAATAATAATAAACTTTGACCGTGTGTTACTGGATCGGGTCTCTATATTATTACGTTGCAAACAAATATAATTGGGCTTCACTCCTATTTCAGTGTCCTCCTCCAAACAACAGCATAAAGGTTTTTCACAGCCACTATGTTAACTTCGGAATGTTTGACAACTGTTGGCCATAACTTTGACCTTCAACTTTGTTTCAAACTACCACAATAACCAACTAGGTTTGTAGAGTTATCTTACCAGTAACATTATTTTTTGAGTTACTACTGTAAGGCATTAATGTGAAAATATTTTACTTTGGTGTGACCTATTATTTTTTGGTAATGATATTAAATAAATTTATTGACCTTTGGTATATTTTAAAACAATTTTTCAATTTTAGTATGTAGAATTTTATTCTAAAAAAAACTTTAAAACCGAAAGTAATGCGCATTGTTGGACCTTCTCAATTTGATTCCACTCGGAACAAAGAACTAAAAAAATTGTGACACAAAATCATATTCTGATTGTAAATAAAATAAATAAAAAATTAAACCAGTTCAACCTGAGGGATTTCCGAACAAAAGCATTTCTTTATGTCTCTTTTACGAAACATATTGATGAATTAACAAGATTTTCAGTTTTTTTTTTAATTAAACAAGAAAAAAACATTTTGTTTGATTTCTTTGCATTTAGTTTGTTGTATTTTTTTACTAATTTTAGAGCACTGTGCGGCATGCGAATTAACAAAAGTTAACGATGTTTACAAGTATTCCCTAACAATCTTAAAAGCAATTTCAATGCCAAATTTGTTTAATTTTATTAAAATAGACAATGGTAATAAAACTAAATTTTTACACACTTAATTTTTATTTTAAAAGGCATCGACAAGGTAAAACAATAAATTGTATGGATTTTAAAATTTAGATATAATAAATATCATGCATTTAAAAGTATGGTTTTAACAGAATCAATATGTAAAAAAAAATTAAATCTGCTTAAATTCTTTATAAAGGATTTGCACGGTAGCACGGAACCAAGAGTCCTTATAACCTATTCTATTGGCGCATTTACTATAGTCACCGTTTGGCTGAAACCAAATGTCGTTCACGGCAGTCAGCCTTGTTACGAATTACGTTTTCGTAGTTGTTAAACATAATATAAGGAAGTTTTGTTTTAGGTGAAATGTAAGGCATGTCCATTTAAAAACTGTGCCCGATAGAAAAAAAAAATGAAAACAGATTTGAATTAAGCGCGTCAAAATCTCTATCGTCCAGTGTAATCGATATCTTAGCCATCAACTAAATATTTGTTCAAACAAATTTAAAAAGATGAAAGATTAATTCCATTAAATTTAACTTTAAAACCCATATTCTAATCTTTCAATTTTATTGAAGGGAAAAAACATTTAAATTATAGATAAATTGATTGAAATTATTTTCCAATTGAATTAATTCCAACAAAAATACCTTGTACTCTCATCTAATAAATGTATGTATAGAAGAATACAATTTGGTTGGCTGCTGTTGCTGTAAGTGGAGTAGACACAAGAAAAAGTTTCAACCAACTTACAACTCTCTACTGATATAAAATGCAATTTAGACAGCCAGACAGCTGGTTGGTTATTTGGTATCAAATGGGATTCTTTCTTTTTTTATACTTAATGCACCTTCTAAAGTATCTACAACATCGTTCGATGACTGAAAACTTTTCAATTTTTCGCAAGTTATAAAGATTACATGATATTATATTTGTATATACAAAAGTATTAAACGAAGATAATAGATGGGAGAAAAACTAAAGAGAATTATGGGAGACGACTATACCCAACATGTATTTACATACATTTTTATTTTCTTTTTGTGCATAAATGTTGTACTTTTTCATTTTTCTTCTACGTTAAACGTAATTCAAAAGAAAGAAATTCAAGCTAACAGACTGGTAGGCAGTCTGGCAGTCAGGCTTTAAGCTGGCTAAACAGGGAGAGACTGGCGAACAGAACAGACAAGACAACTCAAGGCGTAGTAGTACTTACTACGACTTTTCGTAATTTGAACATTTGAAAAAGTTGCTTGTTTGTTAGTCGGTCTACCTGCCAAAAACCTTAAAATAAACATATATACTCGTACATGTATGTATGTATAAAAAAGAAAGAAATTAAATAAAACGAAAGCTTTCATTAGAATAGTTGTTGTAAATATGGAGCAACTCAGGGTTGCTGTAGTGGTGCTGCACAAAATAAAATTCAAGTGAAGCCATTAAAAAACAAGTTTTATTTGTCGCTATACATGAGTTTTTGTTTTTTTCCCAAAATTAAAAACCAAAGTAAAAATAAAATATAACTAAACACTTAAATAAATATACAAAGACAATTAACGATGCAAGAGAGTACTAGTAAAATAATGTGTGGGTTAACTGGATTTATGTCACTTCATCTACAATTTCGCAAAAAAAAAAATAAATTAAAAAAAACATATTCGAGAGATAATAGATTTTCAACATACTCCAAAGCGCTATTCTAGTTTATTAAATAACTATTAAGACCGTGAAAAAATTCTTTGAATAACATTTTTTAATATAATTAAATTTTATAAATTTTTTTTAATCTTACTCCTACTAATTTAATATATGTGAATGTTTGCATGTTAAGATGTTTTAATGTTTGGATATTTGTTTCTCAATCACGCAAAAACAGTAGAACGGAACTAAATGAACTTTGGCATACAGATAGATAACAATCTGAATTCACATATAGGCTAACGAGAATTTATTAAAAATTGTATATAAATTGAAAATTTATTGAAAATTTGATTAAAAAAAATGCTCTTTAGATATTAAAAAAAATATTTCCTAATAAGAAATTAATTAACAAAATTTTCTTTATATAAATAGTTCGACAAGCATTTTTTTAATAAAGTTAAATGTTATTTTTCAATAGGACCGTTTTAATGTTGATGTCTGTATTTTAGTGCGTTTGTAAAATCAGCTGATTTTATTCAAGCAGTGATGGAAAACGAATATGAAAAGGTATTACTGATTTATTCATAAAGTTATTAAAGGTTTATAAAAAGTGTATAAAACTAAATTTTATATATAAAGCTAAATTCTTGCTATTTAGACTGTTAATCAGCACTATGAAATAATAGTATTAACTAATGCAAACGTTTAGATAAAATAAATGGCAAAGTTGACTCTCCAACACTTAAGGAGCTAATACACGGCATGTTTTTTACATCTGACTTGTCAAATTCTCCACTACTAATACAAACATGTCGTGTGTTACCTTTAAAACATTACTTCTGTAAAAAAACATGTGTTGAGACATTTGACAAAATTTTAATTAGAGTGCGCTCTATTTTCTTCTGTTAAAACATGTGACATGAGTCGTTGGCAGAAATCTCTGCTGCTGCAAAGCAGTCAGCGTAAAAGTACAATTTTGACAGACATGTAGATTTACATATGTCTCACAAATTTTAAAGTCAGATGTAAAAAACATGCCGTGTATTATAGCCTTTAGTGGACTGATACGACACGTCTAGTCAAAACGACGAAAACATTTATGCTGTCAAGGTTAAAGTTCTTTGACAAAAAGTTGCAATTAAAATATAACATTAATGTCAACAACATCGGTCAATTTAATCGCCAAATTTTCAGCTCAGTGGATAAGTCAATAAGCAGAATTGCCGCATTTGGGCGAATGATAATCCAAGAGTGATTGTCGAAAAACCAATACACCCACAACGAGTGACTAGTTTCTGCGGTTTTTGAGCTGGCGGCATCATTGCGCCGCATTTTTCGAAAATGAGGCCGGTCAGGCAGTTACTGTGAATGGTGTTCGCTATCGTGAGATGACAACGAACTTTTGATAGCCCAAATTGGAAGATATAGATGTAAACGATATGTGATTTCAACAGGTCGGTGCCACTTGCCACACAGCTAACGAAACAATGTTTTTTTTGCGCGACAAATTCAATGGCCGTGTTATCGCATGTGGTGGCGATGTCAATTGGCCGCCAAGATCATGTGATTTGACACCGTTGGACTTCTTTGGGGTTTTTTGACAGAAAAGGTGTACGTGTAAGCCAGCAACAATTCAAGAGCTAATGGATGAGATAATTCGGCACATTAACGGCATAAAACCTTAATTATGCCTCAACGCTATCGACAATTTGGACCATCGGATAAAGGTGTGCCACCGAGGTCGCGGCGGCCATTTGGCCGATATTTTGTTCCATACATAATTGAACCATACCAATATTATCAGAATAAAAAGAAATGACAATAGTTTCCTGAATAATTTGTTTTATTTAAAATCAACATCGGCCCTTAAAATTTAACCTGACTTTATAAATAGTAACAACTGTGTCTATAAATTATCCTAGGGCTGGAAAATTTTAAATTTTGTGGTAAATATAAGCGAAAAAACAGAGACAGTCGTATTTATTTGCTGATATCTCAGAAAGTTTTGGGGCGATTATACTGATTTGAAATACCGATCCGCTCCTGTATATTTGTGATATTTTGCTACCTTACACAGGCTTGAAGATGTCGGGGACTTCAAAAAGTTGATTTCAACAAGCTCAGACGGACACACGGATAATGCCTAATGGACTCACCTTATCATAAACTTTCAGAAGATATATTCTTTATAGGGTCGAAAATCAATATTGTAGAAATTTCACACGGAATGACCAAACATATACCTTTACACTCACTGTGAAGAGTATAAAAAGTTGTTTTAAAAACCATTAAAACACAAAGCAGATATATACATATGTATGTTGAACTTATATAGATTAATGTGCTGTTTTTATATTCCAATCGATTTGAGTGAAAATTTTATGTATTTTGGTATTGTTACAAAAACAAATTACACATACCCCTTTCGCATTGGGCAAGTCACTTGCTCAAGTTAGTTTTTTATTTTCTTTTATTTTTCTTTGAACTTGCTTTCATGTTCAGACTCAGCAACTGACTTGCCCAAGTTTCGTTCTCTTTTACTTATTATACTCTTCACACAGTGAAAAAGGGTATATATAGGTTTGTCATTCCGTTTGAAATTTCTACAATTATCAATTATCTACACATACATACAAACGTGGTATACTGGTTAGAGTGAGCCAAAAAATTTTTTTTATTTTATATTTTATTCAAATTTTTATTGTTTTATTTTTAATTTTTCTTTTAATTTATTTTTTTTAAGCACATAAGTAAACTAAATGTATAATATTACAATGTGATGTTTTTATATATGTATGTTTTGTATGTACGTATTTCATATGAGATAAATGGTGACATAAACAATTGTTGTTGAATGACTACACGTGGTAAAGGGTTTATAAGATTCGGCATGGCCGAATATAGCACTCTTGTTTGTTTTTATTACTCTTTTGTTTTTGGTTTCTCAACAAAAACTTGCTCGTACTTGCCGAGTACAGGCAAGTGTGTACTCAAAAATGAGCAAGTTTCTGCCTCTTAACCCGACCTTACCCCTTTTGCCTATAAACACAACACTTGCGCAAGTCACTTGCGCAAGTGACTTGCCTGGTCTGAAAGCCGTGACACAAAACGTCCACTCAAAGCGATCGCTTGGTTTGTAAAAAAGGCACATACAATAAATCAATTAAATGAAAAAAAAAAATATGTATGTCTTTGTTCCATGTTGAAGATGTTAAAAAAAGTTAACTTGTCTTTAATTTTTATATATTTTCTTTCATAATTAACAAGAAGAACTGCAACAGTTGCAAGAAATAAAAGATTAAAGATTATTTATTTAAAAAGAAAAATTATTTTAAATGTCAATTTTATCAGTGCATCTTCGCTTTTACTTTCATCAACAGCATCATACAATCCATCCTCTTAGCCAATATTAGCCGGCTGCCAGCCAGTCAGTCAGCCATCCACGCAATGCGGTAGCAAATGGCCTAGACCATTGACTTTTGTTTTAGATTTATTTTTCAATGCATCGAATCTATCTTTCTTAGTGCGACAATATTTTTTAAAATGCGTGTGTGTACAAGTTTTAGACTGAATTGTGTGTATGCGTGAATCTATATTTAAATACATTTTTTTTATATATGCACATATGTATATTGTTTTTAGTGAAAATTTTAAAGTTCAACAGTGCAACAATAACTACGTACTTGTAGAAATGAAATTAAATTTATAGAAGACAAAACAAATAATCAGAGGAGAATTTTTTCTTTGGTCGCACAAGAGAGATAACTTAAAAGAATGTAATAATTATTTTTCCGATATTTGTGCAAATTTAAAAAGCAGTTTTAACTACATACATATTTGTTTATTTTATAATTGTTATAAATTTCCTTACCATTGAGTTACTCAAGTAATAAAATTACATACCTGTAAAGAAATAAAAAAATAATAATATAATTAATAACGAAAATTTAAGAATATAAGAAAAGAAAATAACTGCCCACTTCACAATCTATCCTAGGAGTTGTACGTTGTCAAATTTGACAATAGTTGCACCTACTTTGTCGATTATTTTTATACTAAAATTTTTTACAACCATTATACTTATGTTTGTTGAATGATGAATAAATACATCAGCGATAAATCCTATCGTAGTTTTTTTTTATGTGTTGAAGTTAATTTCTAACAACTTACAACTCCCGTTATGGGTTGTGAATTGGACCATATGTATTAAACAAAATAATTTTTAAGAATTTCAGACCTATTTTTAAAAATAATTTTTTAATATGATTGAAAGAGTCGAATTTAAACTAATTACAGTTTTACATTGTAATTAGTTTTAAGTACATTGTGTTTTTTATTATTTTTATTTACTAAAGACAAGATTTACATCTTGCGGGAGAAACGGAAAATTAGGAAGGACTTATATAAAATCTGAATGACTTTATAACAGCGGTCCTAGTAAGAAGATTTTTGTGTTTAATAAATCTTAAGCTTTTTACGTGAATAATATTTGGAAAACACATATTCAAATAGAAAAAAAATAATAAAAAGCTGTCTGTACTAATTTGTTTGTACTTTAATTGGATAGCATGATAGATATGATATAAGCACGACGACGCACATATTGGTATTTTGCCAATCTAGTCGGATATCATTTTTTTAGCTTATATTTGTTTATTTATTTTTAATCAATTCACAGTATTGCTTCTTAAAAGTTATTGTGTGCTCTAGATCAAAGAAACTTGTCAGAAATATGTGTTATAGTGAGGCTGGTAAAACTTGGAAATAAGAAAAATGGGATTAAGGAGACAAGTTTTTCTAAGAAGAACTAATCCTACCTCTGATAAATTCTACTTGTTTCAAGTTTTTGAATACTTTTATTTGGCAAATGTATCTTTTATCGTCAGCATTAGTTTATGGGTAAAGGGAGGTATTCACCTCTCTCTTAAAACCGTAAAAAGTCAATAAGTACCCATGCAATTTACTCACCTTTCTTGACTTTAACAGTGTCCCAAAACGAAAAAGTTCAAGCAAGTCTTGAAAATTCACTAAAGGATGTAAAATTTTGTTGTCTGTCGAGCTGCTTACTCAAATTTTTTCATTTCTTAAATTTTACTTTTGACCAAATGTCCCGCAAGATTGGTAAAATATCCCTATGTGCGACGTCAAAACATTATTGATTTATTTACAAGAGGTGACATCATGTCGTTTTATCATAATTTCATGAAATTCAAAAATTTTTCAAAAACAAAAATTTCTACACCATATTAAAATTAAATAAAAAACTGGGACAATATGACAAAACTTTCTTGGAAGTGTTCAAGGCATATCCATAAGGTACTCGTATCCAATCAGCTGACTGTTTTTTTTTATATACATTTTATAAGCGTTACCAAAGCATATTCATACAGGTATATGCAACGGCGAGTTGATACAATAAAACAACTTTTTAGGGGATTTTTTCTGTCAAGGCCAATTTGTATAACGGAGATATAACAGTTTTTTTATATGTTTATTTCAATAAAATTTTATTAAAAAAAGGATATGTGTTTGTGAAGCACATTATGAATGGTGCAAGAACAACAAATATACATAAACTTGGTAAATTTATTATCAAAAAAGCACAATTAAGTTAAATGTTTAATTCGGAATTCAAAATCTATTTTTTCATTCCTGCATTAATAAATGGAATCAAGGAGAATTCAACAAAATTAGACATTGTGTTTCCCCATCATCATGTACTAACAATTACACCTGTATGAATTCGCATTGAGCGTTACCAACTTTTTTAAAAGTCTTGCCTGCAGTTGTCAAACTTAATTTTTTCAATTTTATTATACAATAAAAAATTCACAATTTCAGTTGGTTTAAAACGTTTGAAAAAATATAAAACCATTAATAAAAAGTTTTCGCTTTAAAGGCTTTTAAAAATTATTCAAATTAAAGAAGAAAATAAAAAAAATTGTGTGACATATGCCGGCATATATACAAAAACAAAATACATGTGTTTTTTATTGTTGTGTTTGTTGCCGCGATGCATATACCTTATGGATATGCCTTGGAAGTGTTTTTAAAAACTGAAACTGATTGACTACAATTTCATTCTTTAAAAAGTAAAATATTTGTCTGCAGCAAAAATGTTAAAGAAAATTTTATTTCAAATGATTTGTTTGTGTCTTAATCAAAATTGGACAAATCGTTTTCAAGTTTGTGAGCCCGATAGAAAAAACTGAAAAAAAAATCCAAATTTAGCGCGATAAAATATCTATAAAACACACATTTTTGTTTAAAGGAGAAACCAGTGTAATAGTATTAGTTTTGTTAGATTTTCAATTTGTCAAACTTAATAAGCTTCGCATTTTACCTCATCCGCCTTTTAGTCTGAGACCGTTTTTATCGATGGAAAACGCTCGTTGTGAAATACGATTTACTTCAGAACAGGGAATTTAAAATTAGTTTGATTCGTACTTCGCCTCAAAAGCTAAGCATTTCATTTGACACGGAATCCATATTCATATACAGTGGCCAATATTTTGAATAAATTTATATTGTACAAAAGCATAAAATTAAAAGCTAAACATAAAAAAGATACAACATTTTTAAGTTAAGCTGGATTCACCCATAAAATTTTAGTTCAGAAAAATTTTTTTTTATATTGAGTTTGATGTTTTACTTTTGAGAGAGAGAGAGAGAGATTATTTTGTTCAGAAAGTTTTTTCATGAATTGGTTTAATTTTAATTCTTGTTCAGAAGAAACTGAATTGGAATGCCACTTTTTTTCAATATTTACATGAAAATTGAATTTGGTTGCCACATCACACAGTGTCAGTACATATATTATACAAAAATTGTTTTTGCCGAAAATTAACAATTAAAATGGAATTTAATGAAAATATTGCTCAAAAATTAATAGAAGAATTAAAAAAACCAGGAAGAGAATGTTTGTATGACATGAGCAATAGTGCATACAAAAATAATTATTTAAAACAGGGTTTTTCTCACTGCGACTCATTTTATTTTCGATTTTTTTTTATAAGTTTCTTTTGCAAACAAATTGACTTTATGCACTTAAATTAAAAATAATAATTTTAGTTTTTTTCTATCCGACATTTTCTTCACATATATTTTAATGAAATAATTTACGTTTGTATTAATTTACATAGTTTACTATCGGTGCTGCCACTTTGTACAACTGTTTGCATTTTTATATTATATGGCAGCTTTGTTTTTTCGGACAAATTTTCTTAAATGGGTGAATCGTTCTGCAGAAAACTCTCAGTAAAAAATTTTATTCTCCGGAAAAAATTTTGTTCAGAACAAATGGGTGAATTCACCTTTATACCCTCTTATCCCTATTTTTTACAAAAATTAGCATACATTTTAGACATCAATCTAAAAGCGTTAATTCATTTTAATTGCTGCTTCTGTCAATGAAATTAAATATATGTATGTATATATGTAGTATATATCGTACGTTTTCTTATTCCCTGCTACAGCTCGCAAAAACTGAAGCATCAAAGCAAATGTTTGAGATGTATCATGTCATTAACGAACGTTCGTCGTACGTATCTCATCATGTAAATAGAAAATGTATGTATAGTGAGTGTACACGAACAGCAAACATATTTTAAGAGTCAACATGACAAAATAATATTAAACAAATATACATATGTACACATGTACTTTGTTTTATTAGTATAATATTTTTTTTCTTTAATTTTAGATATTGTACGTTTTTTGTTTTTTTCGTTTAGTCATGAAGTGCCAAGTTCAATATCTTCTCTTTTCTCAAAATGTAATGCATTAATTCATTTAGTTTTTAACACTAAAGAGATCTAAGGAATAAAACAAACTATTTAAAGCTGAAAATATTGTTAAAATTCGTTTAAACCACACCACACATGTGTCACCGGCTTATAACGCAACATGACATGTGCTGCACCCTAAAAAAAAATAAAATTTCAAAAAAAGGAAGTTCTACTAAAAGGCACAAGAAACAGCCCTAAAATAACTACTTTGTATGTGCAATGCTTTCGTTTTAGACACATTTATAAATTTAATGTTTTAAATATCAAATGCTATTTTATTTATTTGGTCGTTGCACTATAGACTAATAATATTTCAGGAGTGTGTATAAAAAAATGAACACAGCCATCAGCCACCATCAGCGATTTAAATTCATTACTATAGTAACTAAGTAAGTACTACATCACAACTCCATACTTTTTTCGACTGTCATACCACACGCCAAAGTTGACAAACAACGGATGACTTTTCCTACTTTAAAAGTGAAAAATTGTCAGCCAACCAAGAAACCATCCACAACTAGATTTCTGCCTACTTTTGGTTGCATATATCCATATATATGTACATACAGTGCACACTCTGTTTTCAGGACAGTGCAGTTATTGCGACTGCTTTAATTTTTAACACGTAAACATTTAACAATTTGCTATATTTAACAGAACAAGATTCTATTTGCGCAACTTAACATATTTTTTTCATTATGCTATCAGAAATTAATGGTTAAAAAAGATTTTTTATATGATTTTTTAGTAAAATTTTTGGCATAGTTGTCGCAAAAACTGGATTTTGAGTTTTTAAACAGCCACGAAAATCGAGCGTGCACTGTATATATGTATGCACATAGTTAATATCTTTTCGTTTCGGCTAGATTGCTGTTGTGGCTGCAAGTATGTATAACAGTATAGCTTTTACAAACATACTCTTCTATTGTGACATTTCAAATTCATCTTTCTTTGCCTCCTGCCGAGTAAATTGCGCATAATTACAAAAAAAAAAAAATATATATATATATATATATAATAAAGCTGAAATGAGGAGGCCCTGTACCAACATGGCATGGGAGTAAAGCAGTATAATGATAATTGTCATCGTTAAATATAATTTTTGCAAAGAAAACGTAACGTATTTAAATACATATGTATATATTATTATATTTACACATTTCGGTTGTTAGGCCAGCACTTTGCATTTCTTTTGCAATTTAAAGATATAAGAGTACAAATATGCATATGCATGTATATGTATATATTTTTAACTTTTTCCAAATTTAATTAAAACTGGCAGTAGTAAAGTGTGTTGTGTTAAAATAAAAAATATTGTAATTTAAATATAACATTGCGACAATAACGCATTGACATTTGGTCTACAAGTGTAAGCCGATTTATTTATTTATTTTTAACAAAACGCATGCAACTAAAATAATCTAATAAAATAATCTAGTAAATTTAACATAATCAAGGTGACAATAAGAATTAAAATATAAGAAAAACCATTCATTATCATTGTTGGCAGAATATTTAATCACATAACATTGCCATTATTACTAATGAAATGATCACCAACCTATTTTAAGTAAATATTTCTTTATGAGTGAGAGAATTTATAAAACAGTTCTCATGGAAAAAAATAAAAAAATATTTCCATACAACTTTCAAAATTGTTATTGAATTGCTTTTAAAAATTATGCTACTTAGTTTTTAAATAAAATTTCACACTACGGTCACCTATACAATTATGACTCAAGTAATAATTAACATACAAAACTACCAAAATCATTTATTATTTAAAAAAAAAAAACATACTACTAAAATTAATTACCATCAAAAAATAAAATTAAACGATAAAACTTAAAAAAAAAAAGAAATAATTTGTCTATGAGTCATAATGTGTCATAATCAAAGTTTACACAACTAAAGTTACAACTAAAGGTATACATACGCACATGTATGTATGTATGTACATTAGAGCGAACCACCATACAAATTACAAAAAAAAAACGCTCTACAACTTCAAATATTAAGTATTTTTGTAAGTCAATTTCAAGAAACAACATATCGATGTTCATTTGTAAAAAGGGCCTAACTCGTATTTTGTATAAAATTGATTCCAATAGACAATAAATATATAACACAAGCCGATAGCCTTAGTTGCTAGTGCTTTAGCTTTAAGATTTATTGTAATTTTAATTATAATAAATAACCAAATAAATAAATAAATAAAAACGCTCTACAACTTCAAATATTAAGTATTTTTGTAAGTCAATTTCAAGAAACAACATATCGATGTTTATTTGTAAAAAGGACCTAACTCGTATTTTGTATAAAATTGATTCCAATAGACAATAAAAAATAACAGATTTACGAGCATTTTTACAAGAGAAATTACATTATAATAATACAGTTTTTATTACTTTTTACCTTCTCCTGTAAAGTTACAATTATTTAAGTTAGTGACCAACGATATGTATCATCTACATTTACAGTCGGATTTTTAATGTATGATATATCTATGCTTTTGTCCTGAAGAACTATTTTTTTCTCTAAAGGTCATATAGCTCAACATATAACATACTAAAGGAGCTAATACACGGCATGTTTTTTTACATCTGACTTGACAAATTCCACACTGATAAATACGAACATGTCTCGTGTTACCTTTAAAACATTACTTCTGTAAAAAACCTGTGTTTTCTTCCGTCAAAACATGTGACATCAGCCGTTGGCAGAAATCTCTGGTGCTGCAAAGCAGTCAGCGACGGTTGACTGTAAAAGTACAATTTTGACAGACATGTAGATTTACATATGTACATAGTAAGAGCGCTATATTCGGCCGTGCCGAATCTTATATACCCTTCACAACGTGTAGTCATGCAATAACAATTGTTTGTATCACCATTCATCCCATATAAAATACGTGCATACGTACACGTTAGAATAAATGTGGCATCGAATCCCAGCTGAGCCATTATTATTTTTTTTTATATTTTTTTTTAAATTTTTTTAGAAAAATTTTTAAAAATTTTTTTTAAATTTTTTTTTAAATTTTCTTTAAATTTTTTTTTTGTAGTTTTTTTTTATTATTTTTTTCTTATTTTTAGTATTTTTTTTTTTGTAATTTTTTTTTGTTTGGTATGATTTTTACATGTATCTATGTATGTATGTTGTTGTTGTAATTGTGAAAAAAAACGAGGTGGTCGTGGTTTTTTGCTTATATCTCAGAAAGTTATGGGGCGATTGTGCTAAATTTCAATAGCGATTCATTCCTGGATATTTCCAAGAGATTGATACCATATACAGATCTGAGGAACATATAGTTGCTTCTAAAAGTTGATTTCAACCAATACGCGGACAGACGGGCAGACGGATAGACGGACAGACGGTCAGGGCTTAATCGACTCCTCTATTCATAAGCTTTCAGAAAATATATACTTTATGGGGTCGGAAATTAAAATTGTAGAAATTACAAACGGAATGACAAAGCTATATATACCCTTGTGCACCACAGGTGAAGGGTATAAAAAACATGCCGTGTATTATAGCCAAAAACATTTAAATCTCATAAAATTTTCTTCACTTTCCTGACTTTAGCAGGGTCTCACAGCTACAAATCGCAACTAAAAGTCTTCAAAATTAACAATATAATGTAAAATATTGTTGTCTGTCGAGCTGCGTACTTAGTTTTTAAGATTTCTTAAAATTCAGTCAGGTCAATTGCCTCTAAAGTCAAGCATTGGTCTCTTTGAGAAAAAAATATAAAAATATCGCACTGTTAATGTAAGGACAAAATTTTAAAAGGCGATCCTCAGGTTCGGTTCGGCAAAAAATGTTACTAAAATACTTTATATTCAATGGTGTAAAGCGCTTCTTTTTTTGCTTGTAAGGTGGTACGGTTTAATGTATATATTTATGTTTCTACACTGCGTTGCATTGATACAAGCGCACATTCGTTTTACAGGGGAAAATTAGTATAAACATTTTGGTTGTTTTTTAATATTTATTAATTATATTTTTACAACTGCCTGTTATTGCCTTAATCTTAACCGATCATGCTTTGACCTTCAAGTTCTTTTGCAAATATCTGATCAATATACGCTTCTTTAGGATACCTGGGGCTTTTAACTTTAAAATGTTATTAAAACTAATTTTTTTGTCTAGTTTTCCTTTTAACAGTGTAAGAAAAAACGAAAATTTTAAGTGTTTTTACAGTTGTACGAAACGGTGTATCTTTTTATTTGTTGCGAAACGTCTATCTATGTATGTATATGATGTTTTATTTTTGTTTATTCCAAAAAAGTATTCATTCATCTAACTGACTGTCTCTACATTCATCCATCTACATATCTATCAGTTTTTACAAACATAAAAAGCAAAAAAGCAACAACTAACAACAATGGAGTAAAACATAAGTTGTTGTTTTAATTACGTACTATAATAAATTCAAAGCATGTCATTAATTTTTTTATCGCAATCATTTAATATGCCTGAATAAAATTTTTAGACATAAAAAATTAACAAAAAAAAATTAGGCAATAGCAAAAACAATGCAATACTCAATATTTTAAAAGCTTATGTTTCAAGTATATTGCAATGAATTACAGTGATGCCGTTGATGCAAAAAACTAAATAACGGAAGAGTTAAATGATATGCATATACATACTTTCCCTTGGAACCGCGCTTGACTTAAATGATACTAAACATTTACTGGAATATAAATCAGTAATTTGAGATCCCCAATATGATGTGTATATTCAAAAACTTGAATCGGTCCAAAAACAATTTTTGCTGTTCTGCCTTCGTAACTTGCGTTGGAATTCCAATATCAACTTACCGTCATATCGAAGTCGTTTATTACTCATTGCGCTCCCAACGTTACAAAGCCGAAGAATTGTTTCCAATACTGCATTTGTCCTGAATTTAATTCAGGGTAAAATTGATTCTAAATATATATTAAACGTAAAATATGCATCAATGTTTCTTACAGGCAGCTCAGATCTTATGAATCGTTATATTAAAATTTCACCGATCAAACTACATTAACTTTAGATCCATTTAGAAGAATTTGTGCTGAGGTAAATAAGTTCTATGCACACATCGACTATTCCAATAATGTTGCTGTAACTAGACAAAAGCTGATAAGGTTTCTAAATTCAAATGCTTATATCTAATGATGTTTTTGTCTTTCTTTGTTCATGTAATTATTGTTTTCTTTGAAAAATATTGCTCAACTGTATATTTTTATGTTGATTGAATTAAATAAATAAATATTCAGCTTTACTACGAGTATTGTTCTTATATTAAGAACTAGTCGTATTTTCGAATTGGTTGTGAAAAACTACTAGAACGCTTAGATACTACAAAGATCAGTTTATGTTGTCGTTGTCGCAAATTTTATAAGGTAGATAATAAACGACTACTACTTTGTGCCAACAACACACTGAATAAGCCTGATTAATTTGAGTTTTTTTTTTCGTTACTTTAAGTTAACTAGTTAACCAATTGTTATGTTTTTGTAAACATTTTTTAAGGTTTTTGTTCCACTGTATATCGTAGTTAAGAGTACAGAAGTAATGTATTTATTTGTATGATTAAATGTTTTAATTAAATATATTCAAAATTATATACACATCAGTTCAAACATCATTTAATAAAGTCACATATGTATGGATGGTCACAGATTGAAAGGCCCCAACTTAAATAATTGTAACTTTACATAAGAAGGTAAAAACTTAGTAGAAATTGTGTTATCATAATGTAACTTTTTTCGTCAAATTGCTGGTAAAACTGTTTTTGATGCTATTATATTAAATTTGTGTGTCAAGATGTATTTAGGGCATTTCTACCTCTGACCATCGATATATAAAACAGATATAGATGAAGAGATTATTTGATAGATGGTTGCAAATATGATTGTTATATTAATAAATGCAAGAGTTATGAAAACTTTGTATTAACGTTACATATTTATGTATATATTTTAAAACTTATATCTTTTACAATTTTAATAAATTTAATAATAAGTGTAGCTATTTCACATAATTAAACTATTAACGTTTTATTAAAACAGTTTAAATTTTTTTTTTGTTTTAGCTTTCAAAATTGAGTAATTCTATGCCAAATAAGAACTAATAAAATTTTAATTTTTTTTTAACATTTCATAATTGAATGTAATCAATAAAAAAAGTGATGCGTTCATGCTTTTTCAGGGTAACGAACAAAGATCTTAAGCCCGTTAAAACAAAAAATAATGGTACCTTTAGCGACAATGCAATTCGTTTCATAGCTTCACAAAACGAGAATTGAGCCCTTGTTCTTGTGTTGATTTGTTTTTGTAAGTTATTTTGTGTTACTCGTTTTTTATACCAACCAGAGAAGAAGTTTTTTGTTTAATTTTGCCATATACTAGCAGTAAAAATCGATTACAAACTTTAAAGTATTAATTTTCATAGTATTAGCCAAATTGTGTTATATATCTCTAACAAGATTAAGATTTGACAATTATGGCCGCAAATTCAAAACAGCTATATAATTTGATTCGGTTACAATCGTAAAGATGTCAAAACAAGTAAGAGTGCTATATTCGGCCGTGTCAAATCACCTCTTCTATCAACATTTTTATGGTATTGTTAGATACCTTTCACGCTGCGAAAGTTTTTGGCATCCTTGGTGACTTTTTATTGCCTTAATTTCTGTTTTGATCAAAGCCCACCAAATGCACCAAAAGCACATTATTACTTAAGACACTTCATACTTTCCAACAAAAGGCGTTAGTAGCTTTTTCTTCTTCTTTAATATACATTTCCGAGTGCAGATAGCTAGTTCTCCCAGACATTTTTAGAAAATTTTGATTGCCCTTTTTGCCTTAAATTTATCTTTCACATTTGTCGTCATTCTGCAATGTATTATTCCTGACCGGGAAGCTGTAAAAAGTAATTTAAAACATATAAGTCATCGTCTAGGTGCAGAAAATAAACTTTTCAAAAAAATTTGTTAACATTTTTTTGCACGCTGTCTTGCTTCCGTGTTCTTTACAAAATTTCTATTTGGTACTTTAAAAAATTTCCAGACTGAGATCCTTTTTGATTTTGCGTACAACATTGCACTGATTTTGTTTGCCTTATTCTGATCCCAAATGCCTTTTTTCTGCCAATATCTGCCTTTCTAGTGATGGTTTAAAACTACAAAAACCATTTTTGGGCCAACATTTAGTTTTAAGATATTTTCCTATATGTCTGTTGAGAATGGTTTTCTAAAGTTTTAAAATGTATTTTCGAACTTCCAATTCGCTTGACATTTTGAAACGAATAAAAAAGCCTCTAACCGAAAATTTAAGTGACTTTTAAAAAAAAATCTATTGCAAATAATGTGATCGACAATTTTTTCAAAAGCAGTCCTTATATACATACGACTGCATTCATTGTATCCATTGCATGTCACGAAAAACAGCTCCATGCCAAATTTAATTTATTTAATTTGTCAGGTTGGGCTTTATTCCCTTCGACGGTTTTACAACAAAAAAGCAAGTTAGACCAGGAGGAAAAATCCGCCATACTTTTGTAAGCTTTTGATATAGGGACTCTAATAAGAAATTTAAAAATACCATTGCGTTCGAATGTAGTAATTTACTCCCGATTTAAACGCACTTTGTCAAATTTTATACTTATTTTTCCTTATAGACTAAACCATTTTTTATCTATGTCGTAACAGTTTGTTAATTAATTTCTAATACAAAATTATTGATAACCTTCCAGGTGTCTTTTTCAAGTATTTTTTTTTACACTTCGCTTATTAATTATTTTATTTTGAGGTAGTTACAAGATCTATTTTAACGGCAGGATTGACGTAACTTTTGTTTAATATAAAACACAGCGTGTAACTTATAAACAGTAACAGGATACTTTAACGCTGCTGGCAGTGGATACATGTGAGCATTTTTGTCAATTTGAAATGCTATTTAATAGGAAGACAGTTTTCCATATTTTTTGCGATTGCTTAGTCTTTATAAATTATAAATTTCTGTGAAAAAATATTATTATTTATTCTCAAAAATCTGTTAAAATATCTCACCGCTGTAGGTTGAATTTAGTACAATTTTTCCCACTATCACGTTACCAACAGTGCCTCTCTTACGAACTTTTTTTTTTAATTTATTGTATTAAAATACATTTTATGTATTAAAATAAATTTTATAAATTAAAATCTAAAATAATTGCATAGTTTTTAAAGAATTTTCTCTTGCATTAGCATTCACTGTATTCAAATAATTAAATCGCAAAGTCGGCTCATAATAAATCTGGCGCCCGTCGATTTTGAGCTCTCCTTATGTCTAGACTCGAATCTGCTTCAGCATTAATTTTTTTTTATCTCATATGCACCACATGGCGTTTCACCTACTCTAGATTCAATTTTTTTTTTATTTTTTTTTTTTTTTGTTTTTATTTACATAAGTAAACATACATACGTTTAAAGACATTTTTTAACCATCGATCTAACTGATTACGTAGACGAAGAATTTATATAAAGCAGTGTCAAGAATTCTGTTTAAAATTGTTGGTTTACGATTATTTACTTATACACATGATAAAATAATACATATTTTATTAAACACCAACTATGTTACGTAGAAATATGCCGGCAAATTGAACAAAAAATAAATAAACAAGAACTAGGTTGATAATCAACTTTAGTTTTTTATTAAGTACTAGCTAATACCCGGTGTGCTTCGCCACCCCAAATTTTAGTATTTAATTCATATGGCAGGTGCCGCGCCCACTATTGTAAATGCACCCATTTTTTCCATAAATGTTTATTCGAATATCAAAGTTGCTTTTGCAAAATTTTAGTACTCTAATCGATATCGTTTTCCAGATATACGAATTTTAGTATTTAATTCATACGGTAGGTGCCACGCCCACTATTGTTAATGCACCCATTTTTTCCATAAATATTTATTTGAATATCAAAGTTGCTTTTTTAAAATTTTAGTACTCTAATCGATATCGTTTTCCAAATATACGAATTTTAGTATTTAATTCATATGGTAAGTGCCACGCCCACTATTGATAATGCACCCATTTCTTGCCTAAATGTTCATTTGTGTGTCAAAGTTGCTCTTGCAAAATTTTACTACTCTAATCGATATCGTTTTCCAAATATACGAATTTTAGTACTTAATTCATGTGGCCACGCCTACTATTGCAAGTCCGCCCATTTTTTTACTAAAATGTTCGTGTGGATGTGAAAGTTTACCGTACTTAATTTGAAGACTCTAGCTGCATTAACTTTCGTGATATATAATATTTAATACTTATTCTTTAATAGGGCGTGGCACCCCGCCCACTTACAATTTCAAACCAAAGTATAGCCTATAGTTCCTTCCAGACATACAGAAAGATTCTGTGAAAATTTCAAGGAAATCGGTCCAGCCGTTTAGGCGTCTATAAAGCACAAACAAACATACAAACATACAAACATATAAACATACAAACATACAAACACACATTGATTTTTATATATATAGATAGATATAAATATTAGGGTGACCGACTCGGTTTAACAACCGGTGGAAAACCCAGTTTTTTACTCTTTCAGCTGGCAGTTTTTTCAAAATGTTGATTTTTCGAATGCCGAATACACCCACAAAAGCCGGTTTTTTAAGTTTTAAGTTTTTGTTCATATATCTTTGAAACCAATTGTACCATAGTATATTTATTACTCCAATAAATTTCTAAAAATCAGAAATTTTATTAAATACTCTTCTATAATACAAACAAACTATGGGTCAATATTACAACTTGCTTTTAAAGTTAATGTTAAAAAGAGGTAACTTTAACTACCGTAAGCAGTGAAGGGACTTTTAAATATTTTTCATTATTACAACCTCCTTGTATCATAAACTTTATTGTTTTTTTTAACGTAGTGGCAACCATAAAAATTTCTATTTTTAATAACAAAAATCAATAACATTTTTGATGATATATTTATGGTTTTGTGTCAAAAAAATTAGAAAATTAAATTTTAAAGTAAAAATTAAAAATATCTAAGCAGAAAAGAAAAAGCAGAAACAATAGCAACTTTAGATTTATATAACTAACATTAAAAGTTAAAGGTAATTGCAGCATAAACTTAGCTTATCGGCCACTTTTATGTAAAAAGTGTAGTTATTATAAAGAAATACCAATTGTCTGCCATTTGACATGCTAATTTTAATAAACGGCATGTTGTAAATAATAATAGCATTAAATGTGTGTCAACTTAAAACGCAATTTAACCATCGAACAAACTAGTTTATGCCTATATAAGTCTGTCTGTATAAGGAAGAATTTTTTAAATGTAATTGTATAAAAACTAAGAAAATTTTCGCTCCAGCCTTTAAATTGTATTTCAAATTAAACAAATCATTTTAAACAAAATACGTTAGTGCATATAAATTTAAAAGACATACATACATATCTAACATTTAAAAAAAAATTACAGAACAAGATACAAAAATTTATAACAGGATCTTATTTATTTATTTTACTTGTAATGAGTACCGTTTGTCCTTAAATTTAATTAGTTAAAAACCAAATAAGTCAACTGTTTTGAAATTGGGCAGCCAAACGTATATCAACTGTTTATAAGTTTATATTAAGATATCATTTATTATTTGTTTAACAATGTTTTTAGTTTTTTCATTAAGGAATTATATTTTATATACTCAAACCGGTTAATCGGTTTTTTTGTCTTTATTTTCAAAAAAGCAACTGATCACCCTAGTAAATATATACATTCATATCGTACATTTAATTAATCATGTATTACAAAGTAGTGATCATATAGGCGTTTAGTATTTCATGTAGGATTTTAAAATGGATTTTGTGAAAATACATACATTTTTTTAAACAAAAATATGTTAAAAAGGTATTGTGAAAAAAATAAAAAAATAAAATGCTCTGACTTTAAGGTCATTTATAACACTTTTAGTAAAGATTGTACTTTTTTAACAATTTATTATACAGTGAAAAAATCAAATTATTTTTATATTTTTAAGAACTGATTAAGTAGAAAACTAATTTTTACTTTGTATGCGCGAGGTGTCAGCCTATTTACTTAATTTGCAAAAATTTCAATGTCTTAAAATTGGTTCCAAAAACCGATGAAAAATTTGTCTGTATTGGAAAATACAAGTCAAGCTTGTAAATGTAAAATAGATAAAGTGTGTATGTTAAATTTTCGAAAAGTTGTATGTACAAATTCGAGATATTAATGAACATTAAAAGAAAATAATCAGTGTTCAAGTTCTCTCATAAACATTTTTTAAGAAATTACCTAACATGAAGTTCCTATGAATTGTTCGCTGGTTGCTGGTAAAATTATTATTCTTTCTTCATATTATTTAAACAAGTTCAAAAAATCCTCGAATTACTGTATTGATATTTAAATACAAAAATATTCATCAGTTAGTTATAACAAAAACTGCACATAAAAATAAGACAAAATTGTTACTCAATTAACCGGAAAAATTGATTATCCAGAATACTTATGGTCCCAACCATTAAGGATAATCGAGGTCTTATGCAAGTATAAAATGATTTTAATTTAATTTTTTCTTTCGCACAAAATTGAAAAAAAAGGGAAAACATTCTGCAAGAAACTTTTTCAATGTAAACGCAGACTAACTACTTAAGTTATACATATTTTATTAAACCGATTTTGCCTATTTTCAATAACAAATCAAACATTACTGATATTCATACATATGTACATTCAAATCATTTGAGACAAACTTTATTCTCGTAGATATTTTCGTCCGAGCTATATTGTGCTTTCATCATACACACACAAGCACAGACGGGTGAAGTAAATACATATTTTATGGGATTTTAAAAATAAAATATTTGTTGCAAACCAAATAACAGAATGAATATATCACCATAATTTTTGTGGTGGGGAAAAAATCTCAACACTGCTTTGCTCTCCCATAAACACGTATATGTTTAAATGAATGCAAAGTACACATTACGAGCGTTTACGTGAGAGTATTTCTACCCTAGAATCATTTTAAAATGTGCATGTGTATTCATCACGTTTTTCAAATGTCCACTTAAAAATCAGAAGCAATTACTTAATTGGACACATTTTGCTAATCTTTCTTTTATCTTACTAATTATATATAAATATGTAGGGCCGTATTCATAAAAAATATTTAAGGCTTATTAAAGGCTTATTTGACAGATGTTGTAGAGAAATTTGTCAAATAAGCCTTCAATAAACCTAAAATATTTTTTATGAATACGGCCCGTAGTTTTTTATTATATTTTTATTTATTTTTTTATTTACTAGAAATAAAAAAATAGAGCCCACAAATCTAAACACTTGTACTTTCTGACAAAACATTAAACTTAAAATCAAAACCAAAAAAAAAATATGAGGAAGAAGAGCCCATCAAACACACAATAATACAACAGTAACAACAACTATAACTAACTATAGTACTATAACAAATAAAACAAAAAAAAAACATAAGTAAAGATAAAAATTTATAGTTTTTATGAAATTTTTTTAACTACAAGTAAGACCGCTTTATAATTTTTATAAAAGAAGTTAAATAAAAGTACTTTTGAGAGAAGAGTATGCAAATATATTGATGTAACACAAGCAACTATACAACAAAACAGACCTCAACTTAATGTTGGTTTTTTGTTGCAGGAAGTTTGATAGCGATGACCCAATTTAATGAACCCCATAAAATGAAAGTGTGTGTATATGATGGATGTACATATGTATATGTATAAATATGTGATATGTACACATAATGGACTTTTTACAAAACATCTTAAGTCGAAAAAGGAAAAGTTTCAAGTTTCTTTATCATAAAACTAGAATTGACATAGTTCTCAGTATTTCAGACCCACGAACTATCGGGACGCAGGTTGTTATATATATATTTTTTGCGTGATAGAGTCAAAATGTGTAAAACATTTAAACATACCAGCATTCATATTTATTTAATTTATTGGCGAGATAGGATTAAAAATGCAAATATTTAAGACAAATGGCTTCTATAGACGACGTTGGATGAATTATTATTTTTCGCCAGTACGTGTAAACTTTGGACATTCGAAATCTTTAAAAAATCGACTAATCAAATCCCAAAATTATATATATTGCATATTTTCTCGAATTTGCTTAATTATTTAATTTAATTTAGGCTGCTATCTATCTGTATGCCAATTTTCATTTAGTTGCGTTCAGCTGTTTTTGTGTGATAATCAGAGAATCAAGTTTTCATAAATATTATTAAGTAATTAAAAAAGAACTTGAGTATTCAATAAATGTTAAGAGCTCCGCTAGCGAAGTTTCAGATATTTTGCTATTAAAACAATATATTATATTAGTAGGAAGTAGGATTTGTCATATTAAAAATTTTTTATTTTATATTTTTAACTTTATATATTAATTAAAATTTGTACCTCAAATGTCCACAACATACAAAATTTCGATTCGTTTATATTAATTCTAGTTTTGCTACAAATTATAAGATAAGAGCACTCACATCAACCTTAAATGTTTTTTCGATTGTTTTTTTGTTTTTGCTTTTTTGACAAAATCAAATGCTTTTCGAAATAATTTGTTTTGTCAAAAGTCCACAGAAATGTAGCAATTATGTGTTTTGATTTAAAACACAATATTTACAGCTTATGCCACATACAGACAAAATACTGCAGATGAATGTGAAAAAAACTAGACTTTCGTAATAAGTACCTGCAAACAGAGCATTAAAAGTATATATATTTTCTATTTATATAAAAAGAAGTGTACAGTTTGATGCCAACACTAACTGCGGAAACGGGTCGATCGATTTCAACCAAAATTTCAGAGGATGATCTGTAGATAGTTTATGTGAAGCTTGTAGTTTTTGTCCTGTCGTTCCGGAGATATGTCATTTAAATTTTACTATATATATCCCCTACAAATAGCAAAAAAATTTTCTTCATTTTCCTAGTATGATTTTTTATTGTCACTTGAAAAGATACCAAATCATGTATCGCAATGTCTTATGTCTAAAAGAACATATTTTTAAATTCACAAGAACTGCAACTTCTTGTCATAAAATCATAATTTTTTTAAATGATAAATATTTACTGTATTCACAAGTTGTCTTATGTCATAATGTTCTAGGATTTCATAATAGTTTAAGAAGAATGGACAGTATAGTAATACTAATATGTATGGTATGTTTATTGTGTGTCATAACTGCGGCGATCGGCTAAGAATCTACTAAGCCGAACCGTCTGTGATATTTGTAAGCCACCCCTTCAATATCCGCTAAAAAATTTGTTACCAAAAATTTGGCAATATTGGCGATTTAAATTTCATATATCACACTTAGTTATGAAGGGTCGTTCACAATAGAAATTTTTTTATGTTATTATTTTAGAATTTTTAAATTTAGGACACCTTGTGAAAACAGTAAATATGTTTTATATTAAAAAAGTTACAGAGGTTGAAAAAAAATTAAAATTAAATAATGCATCTTTGCTTATTCATTCATTCTGGTAAGCTAAACAAAAATTTCTAGAATAAATTTAAATCAATTGATTGATTTTAAAGATTATGATACTTCTTTTGAATCTATATTATTTATTTTCAACTCTGTTACTTGTTTGTAATATTCGGTCTCTTTACTTATTAAACGTATTATTACAATTTATATAATTGAATTAGTGACCAAAAATATCTATAACGATAATAAAATTGTGATTTTCCTTTTAATTTTTATACCCTTCACACAGTGAAAAAGGGTATATATAGGTTTGTCATTCCGTGTGAAATTTCTACAATTTTCATTTCCGACCCCATAAAGTATATATTTTCTGAAAGCTTATGAATAGGGGAGTCGATTAAGCTCTGTCAGTCTGTCCGTCTGACCGTCTGTCCGTGTGTATGTTGAAATCAACTTTTTGAAGCCCCCCCGACATAGGTTGGACCCGGGTAAGGTATTAAAATATCAGAAATATTCGGGAGTAGATCGGTATTGAAAATCAGAAACATCGGTACATAAACAACCGAGATATGAGCAAAAACCCACGACCACCTCGATTTTTTTTCACAAAAACAACATTACAACAACAACATACATACATACAAACGTGTATACTGGTTAGAGAAAACGTGGCATCGAATCCCAGCTGAGCCAAAAAAATTTTTTTTTAATTTTTTTTTTATTTTTATTTTTTTATTTTTTTTTTTTTATTTTTTATTTAATATATTATTTATATTTTTATTATTATTTTTTATTATTTTTTTTTTTAACTTTTTTTTTATTGTTTTTTGTTTTATATATATTATATACATAATAATTTTTTTTAAATTTTTTTTTAAATTTTTTTTTTAAGTTTTTTTTTAAGTTTTTAAAAAAATTTTTTTTTTTTTGTTTTTTTTTAACATACATACGTGAATTTTTAATTTTACAATTGGACATTTTTATATATGTATGTTTTTATATGTATGTACGTATTTCATATGGGATGAATGGTGACACAAACCACTGTTATTGCATGACTACACGTTGTGAAGGGTATATAAGATTCGGCACGGCCGAATATAGCGCTCTTACTTGTTTATATTATTATTAATCAGCTGTGTTAAACTAATTTTGATTTTTTTATTACTTACTTACTATTATTTTTATTACCAACACTACCTTATTAAAAACACCTTGATTTGGTACTTTCATCCCTATAAACAAGAATTTTTTAAATTTAAACATTCATTTTAGTTAATTGACTGCTATCTAACTACTCTAATCCAAACATAATGCAGTTTTTAAAGGGCGTGGTGAATGAAGTTAAGACTTGTCTTTGGCAGTGAAACAAGCCGAGGCAAAATTATCGGCGGCGGCGGAGGCTGAGCAGTTTTTAAGCGGCGGCGGCTATAACAAATTAAAATCGGCTCAAAATTTCAAAGTGACGTCACTAAAAATTGTTTTAAAAATTCTAACGGTAAAATATTGCTAAATTTTTTATTACGTTTTCGAAGAAAATTTCTTCTTGAGTCGACTGAAGTTGATCAAAACGTCGGCTTTCTTGAGCCGTTTTAAGCCGACAAAAACGGCGGCGGCGTAGACATTGGAAAAAAACCCGGCGGCGGCGCGCCGTCGGCTCTGAGCCGGTCGACTTGTTTCACTGGTCTTTGGCTTTGGCTTTTTTCGTTTCATACATTTAATTTTTATTTATTGAATGTATTTTTAGAAAAAGTATTAATTAAGTTATATTCAAAATGTAAATACTAAGCTAACATAAAAATTAGGCAAAATTAGCTTGTTTTAAATATAAAAAACTTTTTTTTGTTGTCGTTTACTTGTAGTTTAAAGAATAAAAAAATATTAATAATTCGTTTGCTGCTACTTTTTTTTTGGTTATTGCCGTTGTTACTGTCTCTTATTTACCACAATTATGACGACATGCGTTGTGCAAAGTAACAATAAAAAAAAATTAAGTATTATGTGTTTACAATCAACATAGATATAATTATCATGCTGTTTGTGTCATTATTTGTGTGTAATTTTATTTTATCCTTTACTACAACTGCATCGTGTGAGACCAACTGCCTGCCAGCCATACTAACTCCGGCACTCTGTCTGTTGATTTTCGCTCGCTATTTTACTCTTGAAAATCAACCTACAATGAATATTCGTTTTTTAAATCGCCATTTCTTATACCTATGTACATGCGCATGTGGGCGCATTAATGAGCCGTCAGCCATTCAGTTAATAACAAGCGACAAAAGAAGTCAACAATGAGCAACAACAAAAACAAACGCGAATGCAATGACAATCGGTAACAACGAAGACAACTGCAAGGTATTATACGAGATTTTTAATTGTAGTAGGGAAGATTTGTTAGAAAAGTATATTAAAAAACAAGTAAGAGTGCTATATTCGGCCGTGCCGAATCTTATATACCCTTCACAACGTGTTAACATGCAATAACAGTAGTTTGTATCACCATTCATCTTATATGAAATACGTACATACTTAAAAAAACATACATATATAAAAACATCCCATTGTAAAATTATATGTATGTATGTTAAAAAAAATTTAAAAAAAAATTTATCAAAAAATTTAAAAAAAAATAATTAAAATATAAATAATAAATATAAAACAAAAAAAAATTAAAAAAAAATAATAATAACAATATAAATAATATATAAAAAAAAATTTAAAAAAAAATAAAAAATTTTTTTTTTTGGCTCAGCTGGGTTTCGATCCCACGTTTACTCTAACTAGTATACACGTTTGTATGTATGTATGTTGTTGTTGTAATGTTGTTTTTGTGAAAAAAAAATCGAGGTGGTCGTGGGTTTTTGCTCATATCTCAGTTGTTTATGTACCGATGTTTCTGATTTTCAATAGCGATCTACTCCCGAATATTTCTGATATTTTAATACCTCACCCGGGTCCAAGCGCGGGGCTTCAAAAAGTTGATTTCAACATACACACGGACAGACGGACAGAGCTTAATCGACTCCCCTATTCATAAGCTTTCAGAAAATATATACTTTATGGGGTCGGAAATGAAAATTGTAGAAATTTCACACGGAATGACAAACCTATATATACCCTTTTTCACTGTGTGAAGGGTATAATTAGAAATCAGCACAAGTTTATTTTTAAAGAAAATTCTTTACTCGTATACAAATAATATTAGTTATACATGCGTAAATTTTTTCACAAAATTATCTATCTATATATATAAAAGTGAAACTCTGTGTGTGTTAGCTATAGACTCCGAAACTGTAAAACCGATCGGGCTCAAACTTTGGTAAGTTGTTGTACACATACCAGGGTGTGTTTATGGGTGGAAAAAAGTGGGCGGGGCCACGTCCATAAAAAATTAGTTATCTTTTTTAGCTACTTGCACTTTACCGATTTTTCTGAAAATTTTGCACACATATCGAGCTGTCATGACTAAATAAATTTCTGATAAGAAAAGTGGGCGGGGCCACGCCCATAAAAAAGTTATAATTTTGAGGTACTTGCACTGGGCCGATTCTTCTGAAACTTTGCACACATATTGTGCTGTAATGACTTTACAATTTTGTGATTGGGAAAGTGGGCAGTGCCACGCCCATTAAAAAAATATAATTTTTAGGTTTTTGCACTTGATATTCAATTAAAATTCAGAATGCATTCGGCACTTTTTTCAAATTCACATGTATAAGGGGTAAAAATGGTCCCTTTTTTGGTACTTTTTTTTAAGAAACTTGTTATATTATTCAATGGGACAAAATTTGATCATTATTATTGCCTAATAGAATATGGACAATTATTTAGGTGAAATTTTTGGAAATAATTTTGGAGACAAAAAAGGTACCAAAAAGGGGAAAATTCCGGAAAATTTATGTAATTCCTAATTAGACGGCCAATTTTCAAAAAAATTTTAATTAGGATTTCACCAGACATAAAAAATTATGTAATTTAGTAAAAAATGAAACACATTCCTATCAGGGTAAAAAGGGGAAAAATTGGGAAAAGAAGACCAAAAATTTACTTTTTTGCTTTTCTATGGTACTTTTTGTATTTTCTACGTTTATAAAAGTAAAATTGTAAAATTAAGGACTATCGATTAGGATAGGACTAAAAATGTCATGGGTGACCAAAAAGGTACTTTTTTTATTTTTATGGTACTTTTTGTATTTTCTACTTTTATGAAGGTAGGAGTGTACAATCAAGAACTATTAATTCCAGGGGAGACTAAAAATTTTATGGGCGACCAAAAAGGTACTTTTTTGAATTTTTTTGGTATTTTTGGTATTTTCTACGTTTATAAAGGTAGAATTGTAAAATAAAGTACTATTGATTCCAGGTGAGCCTGAAAATGTTATGTGCGACCAAAAAGGTACTTTTTGAATTTTTATGGAACTTTTTGTATATTCTACGTTTATGAAGATAGGATTGTACAATTAAGGACTATTGATTAGGATAGGACTAAAAATGTTATGGGTGACCAAAAAGGTACTTTTTTGAATTTTTATGGTACTTTTTGTATATTCTACGTTTATGAAGATAGGATTGTACAATTAAGGACTATTGATTCCAGGTGAGACTAAAAATGTTATGGATGACCAAAAAGGTTCTTTTTTGAATTTTTATGGTACTTTTTGTATTTTCTACTTTTATGAAGGTAGGATTGTACAATCAAGGACTATTGATTCCAGGGGAGACTAAAAATTTTATGGGGGACCAAAAAGGTACTTTTTTGAATTTTTATGGTACTTTTGGTATTTTCTACGTTTATGAAGGTAGGATTGTACAATCAAGGACTATTGATTCCAGGTGAGACTGAAAATGTTATGTGCGACCAAAAAGGTACTTTTTGAATTTTTATGGAACTTTTTGTACTTTTAACGTTTGCGAAGCTAGAATTTTGAAATTAGTGGATATTGATACAAGGTGAGACTGAAAATGTTATGGTCGACCAAAAAGGTCCTTTTTTAAATTTTTATGGTACTTTTGGTATTTCTACGTTTATGAAGGTAGGAATGTAAAATCAAGGACTTTTGATTCCAGGTGAGACTAAAAATGTTATGGGCGACCAAAAAGGTACTTTTTTTAATTTTTATGGTACTTTTTGTATATTCTACGTTTATAAAGATAGGATTGTACAATCAAGTTTTTTGATCCGAGGTCTAACTTCTAATATTATGGACGACCAAAATTACTTTTTTTCTTTTGTTTTTTATATTTTGTTTACAAAGAATTCTGAATGTAGGTAATAATAAACCAAGTGGAAGTTTTAGTGAAGGAACAAATTTTACTTTTTTTATTTTTAGGGTCATTTTTGCAAATTAGGAATCTTAATTTTTGAAACTCAGTAAGTTGAAGCAAAAGTATTTAATAATTAAAAATAGAACTTGAGTATTTAATAAGTAGTAAGAACTGCGCTATCGAAGTAGCGGGTTAAATACTAGTCATTATATAAATAAGAATTTTCTACAGTACTTAAACAAACAAATTTGCACGGAAAAAATATTACATACATATTTGTTTAAAACCGTACTTGAGCTTTTCAACATATGGTAAATGTAGTAGCATATAGAATTGTTGCAGTGCTGCCTAATTTGTTATATTATTTGCTAGTTATACATTAGTTATTTAAGCAAAAAGGTTAATGTGAATTTTTTTATTATTACTTGCAAAAAACTGTAGTATTAAGAGAACAAGTAAGAGTGCTATATTCAACCCTGCCGAATCTTATACACGCTTCATAACGTGTAGTCATGCAATAACAATAGTTTGTATCACCATTCATCTCATATGAAATACATACATATAAAAAATATACATATGTATGTATATAAAAACATCACATTGTAAAATTATAAATTGTAGTAATGACAACTCAATATGTGTGCAAAGTAACAGAATAATCGGGGAAGTTCAAGAGCTGAAAATGATATGACCACTTTTCTAATCAAGAAATTGTATAGTCATGACAACTCAATATGTGTGGAAAGTTTCACAAAAAACGGTACAGAGCAAGTACCTCAAAATTATAACATTTTTTATGGGCGTGATCCTGCCCACTTTTCTAGTCAAAAAATTATATAGTCATTATAGCTCAATATGTGTGTGCAAAGTTTCAGAAAAATCGATCTAGTGCAAGTAGCTAAAAATGATAACTTATTTCTTATGGGTGTGGCACTGCCCACTTTCCTAATCACGAAATTGTATAATCATGAGAGCTCAATATGTGTGTGCAAAGTTCCAGAAAAATAGATGAAGTTTAAGTAGCTAAAAAAAATAACTTTTTTTATTGGCGTGGCACTGCCCACTTTTCTACTTACGAAATTGTAAAGTCATAACAGCTCACTATGTGTGCACAGTTTCAGACAAATCGGTCCAGTGCAAGAACCTCAAAATTATAACTTTTTTTATGGGCGAGGCCCTGCCCACTTTTCTAATCACGAAATTATAAAGTCATGACAGCTCAATATGTGCGCAAAGTTTCAGAAAAATCGGTCAAGTGCAAGTAGCTAAAATTAATAACTAATTTTTTTATGGGCGTGGCCCCGCACACTTTTTTCCACCCATTAACACTCCCTGGAGTGTGTACAACAACTTGCCAAAGTTTGAGTTCGATCGGTTTTACAGTTTCGGAGTCTATAGCTAACACACAGACAACCCTTTTATATATTTAGAAGATAGATATAAAATAAAAAAAAACAAAAAAAATATTTACGTATTTATGTTAAAAAAATTAAAAAAAAATTTAAAAAAATATTAAAAAAAAATAAAGAAAAATTAAATAAAAATAATATAAATATAAAATAACATATAAGAAAAAAATTTAAAAAAAATAATATAAATATAAAATAACATATAAGAAAAAAATTAAAAAAAAAAATAAAACGATGCCACGTTTACTCTAACCAGTATACCACATTTGTATGTATGTAAGTTGTTGTTGTGTTAAAAAAACGAAGTGGCCGTGGTTTTTTGCTTATATCTCAGTTGTTTATGTACCGATGTTTCTGAATTTTAATACCAATCTACTCCCGAATATTTCTGATATTTTAATACCTCAGGCTGGTCCAGGCGAGGTCGAGGCCTTAAAAAAGTGTATTTCAACATACACACGGACAAACTGATAATGCTTAATCGACTCCTCTATTTATAAGAGTCGAAAATGAAAATTGTAGAAAATTCACACAGAGTGACAAACCTATATAGACCCTTTTTCACTTGTGTGAAGGGTGTAATGAAGACATATTTTGAAGATTATTAGTTTAGTATTTTTAGATTAAAAAAAAATTATTTAAGTGGCAATTTTAAAGTCATAGTAAATGTGTTTATTGCCAACATTATTAGTGAATTTTATTGTGTTTTTATGATGCTGATCAGTAACAATTTATTAAGTAGGGGAATGAGGTTTTACTATTTTTTTTTGTCGTTGATAACAATTTAATGATTTCTGTAACGTTCTATACAGATACATAGGTGTGTATTTATGTAAATGTATTCTAAACTTTATTTAGATCTGTGTATGAATTTTTACAATTTTGTAGGTGATTGCAGAGGAAAATTGTTTGGTATAAATTATTAGACATGTTTATCAAATGTGTATTATATACTATAAAAATTTTTTATGTACTATTTTAAATGCATAATAAATTCGACCTTGTCTGAAAATGCATTATAAAAAAAAATATAAATTGTACGTTTAATTATACGGCATATCAATTCTCTATAATTTTTAGGTCTTGACTTTTTACTATCATTCTATTTGATAATTTCCTTATTTTGTTAGAGTATCACTTAAGAGTTAACTAGGATTAATCGTTTAATCAAATAATAACAATTAATAGTCATAATTGAAATCGCATAAAAACATACACATTATTTCTTGCAGCAACTTTTAGATGTCAATTGAATAAGTTTAAAAGAAAATTTCAATTTACATAAATAAATTTGTTTTTTTTTTATTTTATTTTTTTAATATGGTTGAATTTTGTCTTAGGAGAAATTATAGTAAAAAAATATTTAATTAAAATTAAGTGATTTTTTCAGGTAGGTCAGCTATATGCTGCGCTTTGGAAACACTTTTACCTATTATTAAAATGAGTTACTTTTTAAAAATATGTATTTGTAAGTGATATATCATGTATTCTAGAATCCGCGTATGTACTGCCATACAAATTTCGAATGTATTAATCTAGGTTGTTACCCAGTGTCTCAAAAATTACGTTTAAATCGGCTCGTCTTTTGATTGAGTAATAAACTTTGTCGTGTTTCGTGAATTTAACGTAGTATACAAAGTTTTTTAAAAAAAAGTTTAGTAGAAGTCATTTAAAATTAACGTTTACTTTTTATGCGTGTGGCACTTCCTAATTGTCTACCAATTAAGTTATATTATTACGGTAGCCCTTTGTATCTGCAACGTTTGATAAAAGTAAAAATAATATAAAAAAATATTAATGTTCTATGGGCGTAGCACTGCCTAATTTTTAGAATGAGCGTAACTTTCAACGCACTTTGATTTCTGTTGATATGTATTAGGGTGGGCGGAAATCAAAATTGTGCAAGACACAACTGCAATTTAAAATTAAGTTAAAAATACTTTAAATTACAAAATAGTATTATATTTTTTTAAAGTTATGAATTAAAACGAGTTGTGGTTTTTTATGTTAGAACAATAAGTAGTAAAACAGTATATCATAAAATAAATAGTCCGTTTCCAAGAGCGATTAAAAAAAATAAATAATAAAAACTAATATTTTTACCTAAAACAAAATTTTTATTTTGTATAAACCTTTAATAAATTTAAGAATTGATAAAGATTGGTTTTTAGAAATTATATCAAATTTACTATTTGAAGGTTTTATGTAGAAGTTGTAACTAATGTAATTTAGCTTAATATGTATTTGAAAACTTATTAATATAGTAAAAAATAGTTATGACAAGAAGAAATTGTATACATACCTGTAAGATATGGCCATCGCTGTTGTCTAACTTTATCTCATTAATTTCTTGTTTTAGACCAGACATTGTAAATTTTTGTTCTTTAGTTTCTTCTATCAAATGTTTCTCATCAGCTGTATATGAACTGAATTTGTCATGTTGCCCATCATTGGATACATCAAAATTGAAAGGGGCAATTGAAGAAACACCCAAGACTACATCGGTGATTTTAAAAGGAGAAAATGATTCTTGGATTTCTTGCTGCTGTTCAAGGCTTACGGAAGAGTTGATCAAAAAACTGTCATTAGCAATCACTGGATTCGTGGTATCAGCTAAAAAGCTTTCGTCAACTACACCCGCAGGATTTGTATCGGCCACTACTTCTTCCGGAACTTGATCTTGGGCTAAATTTTCATTATCTTGGTCTTGTTGAATTTGTTTTTCGAATAATAAATTTTCTTCCGTTTCCTGTTGGAATTTATCCTCCAGTTGTAGTTCTACTTTTTCATATTGATGGTGTTCTTCAGCATTTAAATCATCTGTAGACTGTGATTTCAGATATGGTTCTTCGAGTGATTGATTATCATGTACTGGCTGTGACTCTTGCTCCATATAAATAGATTCTTGCATATTATTAGCTTTACCCATATCAATAGGAATTTGGGATATATCCTTGTTCGAGGAATTAACATTTTGTAAATTCATTTGAATCTCCTCTGTGGATGGTGAATGCGAAACATGTTCTTTTTCTTCCACCTGCAATAGTTCTTTATCACCAACCAGTTGATTGGCAGCCGATTCAGTAGCCGACTCTTCTATAAATGAATTATTGACGCTATCGTTTTCGATTGGTATGATCTGTACGCTGTTCAAAACTTCCTCAATAGCATCATCGCTAGCCACATATATGGATCTCTTCATGACATCATCTTCTTCTTGTAGGGAAGCCAATACAGCTGTATGCTGCAAATCTAAATCGGCATCCAAATCGACACTGGTTTCTGGACCATGATCTATTAAGCTTAAATGCTGGAAGTCAGCCATGTCTAAAGAAGGATGATTTTCTTTATTTTGTTCTGCCAAATCATCCAGTGGCAATTGCTGTATGGCCTGGTCTGGTGTCATAACTTCATCTCTTTGCTGGAAGTCCTCGACAATCTCAGGTTCTACTTCATGTGGTCGGTTTTTGGCCTCTTGCTCGAATTCTGACATCATAGGCACAGAAACAGCATCCATGTTGTTATCACCAGTTCCTTTGCGAGGACTTTCGGCTACAAGGTCATCAACGTCTTGGAGATGACGTGGTACAACTGTGGGTGCTTGGCCAAAGTACATTTGTGACTCAGCATCAATTACAACGGGCTCACCGTTTTTCTGTTTACATGTGGCAAAGGGGGATGTAGGTGAAGATGGATTAGATCCAAAACTGGGAACAAATTCTTTAGCATCAGGATTTAGCTGCGAATGGCCCTGTTCCAAATCAAGTTCTTGGGGTCTTTGTGGTGTTAAGGGATCAGAGTTTTCTTTATTCTCCAAACTGGCCATGGAATTATCAAATGGAGCAATTTGTATTGCATCAGCAACCTGTGGAGGGACATTTTCACTAAGACTACTAGTGCCATTTGTTGTGTTGGTTGCTAATGAGGAGGGCTCCTCCTCATCAACCACTTCCTGATGTTCTGGCTTAGTTTCGATTTTGACATCCACCTGTGCAACAAAACCTTCTGCAGATTCATCATTGAATGAGGAAAAGTCTACTTCATTCTTAAAGCATTCCATTTCGCTTTTCATCAAATTTATCTTTTCTTCAGATCCTGTGGAGATGTTGCTGCCAAATTGATCATTTATATTAATAGTATCATGATGCCCATTAGTATCGTGACCATTGCCAATGCTGAATAAATCATGATGCTGTTGTTGTTGTTGTTGAAAGTGATCGCCACCGAAAACAAAACCGCCATCACCATTGCCGAAGTCATGAGCAGTATTGTTGGTAGTTTTTTTTTCTGCCAACTCATTGCTTTCAAATGTACCATCATCATCTAAACCAAAAGTTTTGAATGCTTGCATCTGCTGTTGTTGCTGCTTTTCGCTCTGCTGCACTTCTTTGACGTATTTCCATTCCTCGTCGTCAGCAACATCGTGTTCATCGATTCGTTCATCGTATTTAACACCCAAGATTTCTCCGGCAACTCCACCACTAACAACTTCAGCATGTATACCACCTCCTACTACTGCATCACAGCCGGCACTGGCAACATTCACATTCATGTGCTGCATACTATTGTTATTCATCATGTAATTTTGTCTGTTTTCCACAAACTTATCCATTTCTTGGTTCTCCATTATAAAATTATTTCTTTAAAAAATATTTCAAATGCGCACACAGGCAAAAAACAATTTTTTGCTTTAATATTTATTTAAGTCCTTTTTACACGACTTTATTTAAATTCCTTTTTCTTTTATTATTTTCTCTATTTAACTCTCTTTTCTCTTGTTAAAACCTTTTGTTTTTTTCTTTTTTTTAAGGTTATTTTTTCTTATTGGCTGTCCTGCGCTCACAACTTCTTTAAATAGTTTTATTCAATTCCTTGTTTTTTTGGATTGCTAAAAAGAAATATTTTCTTTTAAAAATAAAATCTAAATGTAATAAGTATTAAAAAAACCTATATTTAGATTTTATTTTTGTTTCATATTTTTGCAAGTTAAGTTTTTGATTTTCGAAATTCACAGTTTCATTCGTTCGGCTAGTTCAGTTTGTATACGCGTGATTCACCTTTTACAATTTCGCAAATACTCTTTTGAAATTTCTTCTTTTTATCTTAAACATATATACATATATGTAGGTAGGTATATATTTTTCACAAGTTTTAAGGCAAAAATTCAGAAAGTTTACTTGAGAAAATTTTAACGTTAACTTTTCAAGATAAATTTGCAAAACAAATTTCACATATATAAGTATGCAGACACAATAAATAAATGTAAAAATTGTTAAGCAATTTTTTGCAAAACACGCACACACACATATAAAGCCATATAGTTTAAATACTTTGCTTTTTTAAACTTTTTTGTTGATGATTCTGGAATACAAGAACAAATATTACCGACTTTCACAGCTGCCGTCCTTTTACTTCAACGAACGCGAATTGAATATCTTGGGTGGTGAACTTGTCATTCTGCAAAAAACTGTGCAGCTTTTTAGTGCTGCCAAGCCTTGTTAAGTATGTCTTTCAGTATTGCCAGCACTAATTTAAAAAAATTAACTTTTATCGAAATATATTATGAAATTATATTATAGCCTTCTTACCCTACGTTGCCACAGGCAAGTATTTACTTGCAAGTAGTGTATACGTATTACTAACGAAAATCAGGAGAAATGCCAAAAAAAACACAAAATTTGTTTGAGTGGCTACACAGCACAGTGCAAGTTCATTTTTAAAATGTCGTCAACAAATAAACTTCAAACAAATTTAAAACAAATGGCGCTGCTTTAATTGGTAATAAAGTGTTGTCAATAGCCACTAGTGAACGTTACCTTTAGACATGTAACTTTTTAATCTAATTTTTTTTTATTAAATTTTGATATTTATATTAAAACTTACATTTTAAATGAATATTTATATTTTTTCTTAATATTCTTCATATACATATATACATATTTATTAAAGAAATTAGCTGAATTATTTACCACAATTGTATGACTCAGTATTAGACAACACTGTTTTTCGGCTTGTCACTTTACTTGCCGTAACTGTAAAAATTTTACTTGCTTAAAAATTTCTTCGCAAGCTGAGTCGCAGGTTGCCAAAGTGTAGTTGTGTTAGTAAAAAAGTGTTAGTGTATTGTTTTTTTTTCACTTGCACTTGCATGTGGCAACGGTAGGTTACACTTGTTCACATCTTAGCGGAATGCGTGGTAGATGTTGAAAATGAAAAAAAAACTTGTTTACATTTGCAACATCTTTTATCTGTCATAATATTTATTTTACATGTTTGCGCAAATAAAAATTAAAAAAAATGGATTCAAAAATTTTATTGTAATTGTATTAATTATTGCCCTTGGAGAGCAATTATTGTTACAATATGCAGATTTTGTTAGAGGTGAAGATAATTAAGATATTTTATTTTATGCGACATATTTCAATTCCACTCGTATGTTTTTTTTTTTATTTGGCGCTTGTAATTTTTTCTAGTGATCCCATGTATTTTTTTGCCGAAAATATTTTTTTCTAGTGAAGACACTAAAATAATTGAGAGATGTTTAGTGGAACAAAATGATTGAAGAACATCTTTGAAAGATGTTGAGAAATGTTGACACACAAACACGTACAATTCATATGGGAAGATGTTAACATCTTGTTGATTTGATTAGAGATGTGAGCAAGTGTAAAAAGGCTATAACAATACGAAAAACTTTATTACTAAAGCAGAAAAAAACGCGAACTTTTAGGGCCGTAGTCATAAAAAATATTTTGTCAAATAAGCCTTCAATAAGCCTAAAATATATTTTATGAATATGGCCCTTAGTATTCAGGGATTTTTGTACAACGTACAATAGTGAGGAACTTTTACAAAAAAAAAATCACAAAATATTTATGTTTTTCAACACATAGAGAATCAAAATTACGTTTTCAACCGAAAATCATCTGGCAGCCCAGCTCATAATACATGTGTTTTTGTTTACTACCTTACCACGTTAAATTTCTACAAGTAGTGATATAAACTTTTAAATCAAAATGAAGAAAGTTAAAAATACTGAAACTCCATTGGAAAAAATAAGGGAGGGTAAAATCAAAAAGAATAAGCAAAAAATTAAATTAAAGCTTAAGGGTGCAGTTACTGAAGTTAAAGATCTACAGTTGGCTCTAAGAACAGAAAATGGAGCAACTGTAAAGCCTTTGAAAGATAATCCCAAAAAGAATAAGAACAAAAAAGCAAATCAAGAAGTATCAGAAGATTTCCTTCAAGAATCAAAACACGTGGAAAATGATAAAAGTAAAATTGAAAAACAGAAGAAAGCAAATAAAGCGTCAACTAAATTAGATATCACATCTAAAGAGCTTACAGAAGCTGAGGTTAAAAAAATTGAAAAGAAACATGCCAAGAAATTGGCACAAAAGTTGAAAAAACAACACAATAAGCTTATATGCAAAAAAGAGAATGTAGAGCTTACTACAAATGGTATGCAAAAGTCTAACATATTGCAGGATGAAGCAATTAGCAAAAATATTGATTCTACAAGCAGTAAAGTTTTGACGAAAAAAGAGAAAAAGGCCCAAAAGAGAATGGTAATTAAGGAACAAAAACTTGCCGGTAAGATCAATTTTTTAATACATAAATGCTGTATTCACAAGAAGTCCTAAGTATCGTATTGTCATAATTTCTTAAAAATATTAAAATTAATTAAATGTATGCCTTTCGTTAAATGATTAATGTTTGGCCTTATAGGCTTTGTATTACTATTTGAATTAATAAATAAATTTGATATTATATTTATTTGCGATTTTTATTAATTTATTATAATATCCCTGACAATGCTCCAAAATAAATTTAACTTTTCATATGTACCTAAATAAAAAGGCTATCATGCCTTTTAAATAATTTATAAAATACCTATATGACAGTAGGTACGATACTTAATTTTGATTTGATGATTTTTATAAGAATTTTTTTTTTTCATGATCAGAAAAGCAAACAAGAGACCCAGCAGTAGAGGCGTCTACAGTATTTGTAGGAAATTTGCCCGTTAATACAAAACGTGTACAATTGGCACGTTTGTTTCAAAGCTTTGGCTCAGTAAACTCTATACGCCTTCGATCAGCTTGTGGTCAAGTTTTACATAAACATAAAAAACGTAAGGCTGCAGGTAGTCTAAATGCCTATGTTGTGCTGAATAACAAAGAGGCCGCCGAAAAAGCGGTATCACTAAATGGAGTAAAATTCAAGGAAAACCATTTAAGAATAACTTTAGCGGCCAAAAATCCTCAACGTCATGAAAAGGAGGAAGCCAAAAAAACTATATTTGTGGGTAATCTAAGATATAGTAAGTTTTAGTGAGCAATTAGTATTGTTACAATATACCTATAGACTAGAAATTTGGCTTACATTATATGTTACCATATGTATGTATTTTTTATTTCCTGCAGGTGCTACTGAAGAGTCTTTACGTGAAATTTTTAGCAGTTGTGGCGATATTGATTACGTACGCTGTATTCGAGATGGCAATAAAGGGTGCAAAGGTGTAGCGTATGTCTGTTTCAAATCTCCAGATGCAGTTGGGTTAGCTTTAGAACTCAATGAGACTTTGGTAGATGAACGTCCCATAAATGTAGAACGTTTTAATATTAAAAAATTGGGAGCTAAAGAAGCACGCGAAGCCCAAGCTGAAAAAGAAGTTAATTCTAAAAAGGGTGTCGAACAGAGAAAAAACAAAAATAGTGAAAAAGATAAGACAAACCAAAAACAGGAACACAAAGATGGCGATAATCAATTGAAAAAGCCAAAAAAAGCTGAGTTTAGAGGCGTTAAAGTTGAAAGTTTGAAAAAGAAACAGAAATCAAAAAAGAAAAAGTTCAATAACCAAAATTTGACATTAGCTAACAAAATAGCTCCTAAACCTAAAACCGAATAAAACGTAATTCATTTACTAAAAATACTATAATTTTTAAAAAATTTTTTGTAAAATAGCGTGTTTAACATTTCAAAGTTATTATAACTGACTAAATAATTTCTAGTTTTGTGTTTTAAATATTTGATAAAAATACAAGTTTTATTTAAAAAACGTAAACATATAAGTATGTACCGAAACGTAAATAAATCTGAACATTAGTTTATATACACACTCAGAAAAAAAAAAATAGCTTGAGATGTATTACATTTTCAGGACTTTTAAATCAATAGCGCAACAATCAATAACTCACTAAATGTGAAAAAATTTGTCATAACCCAGCAAGAAAATTTAAAGTAGTGCAAAGTGAATTACATTTTCAGACTTAAAATTTTTTAGTGTAAAAGCATTTAAAATAAATCCAGTCATGGAAATCTTAAAAAATGTATGTAAACAAACAAAATTTACTCATAAAACATGTTTTTTTCACCAAATTGCATGACATATTTTTGTGTTTGCAATGTAGGTATGTATGTATTTACATATGAATGTCAATTTAAATTATGGTTAACTGTTTTCTTAATTTTTGTTGTATGTCCAGGGGAAATCTACTGGATATTTTTTTAACGCAACTTAAACAGTATGAATTAATATAAAAGAAACTACATTCATTATCCTTACACACTACATTGTCGCATAATTTGCAATGGGCTCCTAAGGCCACAAAATATTCTGCTTTTGGTTTTTTTTTAGGTGGAGGTGCTTGAAATGGATCTCTCATTATGTAGGTGGGCTCATTAAATTTAATACCAAATGCAAAGTTAGGTTCATATCCAAAATAATGAACCATTTCCTCCATATCACAGCTAGAACAGTGGAACTTTATATTGGCTTTATGTTCATCATCCTGAGAAACTTCAGCTGTTTTATCATTGGTATTTTCTTTAGGTTCTAAAAGTTCTATTTCAGCTTTATCATTTTTTATAAAAAGTTCCAAATTACCATCATCATCGACGTCAGGACTTGCTTCAAGTGGCATTTCTTTAAGAGATTTCGAAGAGCATGGAGTTGAACAATCAAGTGACATTTTCTGCAAAAAAAAATTAGATAAATTGAAAAAAGTTTATAGCAACAAACCACAGTGACATTATCGAAATTACACACAGCAACAAACAGTTGACAATTTTTTTTGTCAAGTTCCAAATTTTTTTGCAATCCTGAAGTAGCAAGTAATGCCATCGTAGCTTAGTTGCTAATCCATAACTGTCTTACATATTTTTGCAATAATAACAGCATACAAAAATTTGTTATTAATTAAAAATAATACTATTTTCTTGATATACATACATATGTATGTAAATGAAAATAGTAGACAAAATGAGGCGAAATAAGAGGTCTACAAGCGCTCGTGGAGCAGATAAGATCTTAGTAAACGGCTTAACAATTTTTTTTTTTGTAATAAAGGGTTTTAGTGTTATATTTTAATTATTTATTTATTCAACACAGCAATACAAAGCCTTTCAGGCCAAATTATTAAAATAAGTATCAAAAACCTGAGTTATTGGGTGGTATTATTTTGGTTCACACGGAAATATAGAAATTAAGTTACACATAATTTTAAATAAAAAAAAAGCAACATATATAACTATTAGCTGACCTGTCTTGCCTTCAAGGTGGTTGAAGAGGAATCGTTGTTTTGTCACCCATAAATCGAAATTTTTCATTATAAAGAGAGACGGAAACAACTACTGAAAAGTTTCAGCTCAACATTTCAATTAGAATGTCATTGTACACATAAGACATACATATATGGAAAAGGGCATTTAGTTGATATTTTTATGGGAATATATAGGAAAACTTAAATGCCATATTACCGGAACCACTGGCCCGATTTCATTCAAACTTCACATAAACCATTTACAGACCATTTCCAACGTATCCTGAATTGGTTGAAATAGGTCGACCAATTTTCGCAGTCAGTGGTGACTTCAAAGTGTACACTTCTTTTTATATATACATAAAAAACTTCAATTTTTATTTATTTATTTAGAGTAATATAAAGCCTCCTTAGGCCATTTGATTTTTGAACAAATCACAAAAACTCTAACGGCGTTTTGTATAGTAACAAACAGAGTGCTAACTAACGACTTGCTGTCTTTCCCTTATGAAAATTTTCTAAAAAAAAGTTAGCAGCTCGTTAGTTACGCTTCATAACAAATATAAAAAAAAAATATCTGGATCCCAAATCATTGTAATTGTCGTTGCGACTCATTTTGGCAAAAAGTTAAAGAACGCTTTTAGAAGTAATTTCGAACATCAAATCAACGTGCCTTTAGGAATACAACCATATTTTTAGTTTCCCAAAGATATACATCTGTACATATGTAAGCTCTTTACTACAAATTTTTATTTATTTGAAAACGATAACAATAAAACATTTTTTTATTTTGAAATTAAATATTTTTACGAATTTCTTTAGTGACTGAATTAGATTGTAACTCTTGAGGCCACCATTGAGGCTTCTTTGTGTAACATTCATTGCCATTGACCATTAACTGCTTTGCTTTCATTACATTTTCTATACGCAGTAAGCCAAGAGCATGATTAGCCGTGCTTCCAAAAATTTTACCACAGTTTGCCCCATACTCATTATGTACCATAACCGTGGTGTCTTCAGGAAGGGGGGATGTTAACTTTATGGGCATATGACGTTTACGTATTACACCAGTGTGATGTACACGAGCTGTTAACTCTTGACCTATATAACAACCTTTGTGGAAACTTACACCGTTTAATATATCACCGTTTGCCTCTAAAGGAAAACATTTACCAGGAGGTATATCGATTACACCCTCACCTACACCCAAACTATATCTATAAGAGCGGAAATTGTTATCGTCTGAAGCAGATGCCGTAACCTTCTGTTTAAATAGTTTGCTAAGGTCTGATAACGTTTTATCTCCACTGGCCAACAATCGTATTCCCAACTGCTTAAGTCTGGGGTCTTCAGTAAATAATAAGCCATTTGTCTGCTTCTTATTAACAGCATGTAAAAGAATTTGTGGTTGATCATTATTAAATTCAAATGCTTGCCAAACTTGAAATTCTTGATCCACAACGTCTATATCGATCTTACGTCTTACTCTATATAATCTTAAATGTCGTTGCAAATCATTTGATACATTTTTATCACATTCTATTAAAATTTTTGTTGGTTCTGAACTGCTATATATAATTGTATCATACATAATGCGTCCTGATTTATTTAGAAACATTGCATAAATGGCCGTGTTTGACGAGGGATGTAAATGCTTAATGTCATTTGTTATGAGACCTTGTAGAAATGGCACAACTTCATCACCCTTAACTCTTATTATTTGTCGGTCAACTAGAGGTTCTATAATTATTTTATGACCTGCACTCGCTGATTCTGGGCAATATCTCTGTGATGACCAAATGACAGAGGCTTGTGGTATTAGCCGGTTAAGTTTATGCATTAAATTCATTGTCGATAGATCAGATACAAAATTTTTTGTTAACTGCTTGGCGGAAGTTGTTTAGATTTTCAGTTGTATATTCGTAAAAAAGGATTTTAGTCACTTACATTTTAAGGTGATAGTAAAAAGTATTTAATTTGTAGTATTAACAATGCGTAATCTGAATACATTCGACTTTTCAATTGTTAATTTTTTACTTATCAGCTGTTTGAGAAGACTACCATTTGAAAGTGACTGTTTTATGCTGTGGTGAATTTTCAAAAATTACATTTTTGAGTGACCAGGTGGGTTAAAAATGGTGTAAAAAATGTATAGTAATCCATAAAATTAGAACGGCTGGTCAGATTTCTGTAAAATTTTTTGTCAGTTAGTATTTTCGAGGAGAAGGTTTTTACGGAAGAAAATCCCTCCGGAAAATTGGATAATAGAGTTTTTGTATGAAATTTTGTGTGAAACTTTTCCTTAATGGCTTTTCAAATGAAAAAATATAAAGTTCTCCGCCAAAATCCGCTAGATGGCATTTTACGTTGGCTTAAAATTGGGGCGAGGCGAAGTTCTATAAAATATCTTTAAATCTTATATAATTTACACATTTTATTCTAAATTTATTATTATTTCTTTCAATTTTCATATTAATTGGTAATGAATAAAATCAGCTGACTGTTTTTTTTATGTACATTTTATAAGCGTTGCCAAGGCATATTCATACAGGTATATGCAACGGCGAATTGATACAACAAAGCAAATTTTTAGGGGATTTTTCTTTCAAGGCCAATATGTATAACAGAGATAGAAGAGTTGTTTATATATGTTTATTTTAATAAAATTTTATTAAAAAAGGATATGTGTTTGTGAAGCACATTATAAATGGTGCAAGAACAACAAATATACATAAAGTTGGTAAATTTATTATTAAAAAAGCACAATTAAGTTAAATGTTTAATTCGGAATCCAAAATCTAATTTTCCATTCCTTCATTAATAAATAGAATAAAGGAGAATTCAACAAATTTAGACATTGTGTTTCCCCATCATCATGTGCTGATAATTTCACCTGTATGAATTCGCTTTGAACGTTGTCAACTTTTTTTAAAAGTCATGCCTGCAGTTGTCAAACTTAATTTTTTTAATTTAATTATACAACAAATAATTCGCAATTTCATTTGGTTTAAAACATTTTAAAAAATACAAAATCGTGAATAAAAAGTTTTCGCTTTAAAGTTTTTTAAAAGTTAATCAAATTTAAGAAGAAAATAAAAAAAATTGTTTGACAAATGCCGGCATATATACAAAAACAAAATACATGTGTTTTTTATTGTTGTGTTTGTTGCCGCGATGCATATACCTTATGGATATGCCTTGATAATTTACGAACGACGATGTGTTGTTGTAGCCCGTTGAATACGAAAATGTTCTGCATTTCTTAGTCCATATAGTTGAATGTTTTTTTACGTATCTTTTTTGCTACCACAAATATTCTGGCGCATCTCCTAGTTTAATTTTTTTAATAAAGTAAAGTGTGTTAAATTCCAGTCTTTGTTTAATGGTTATCCATTGAAGATTTTCTAACATTTTATATATGTACATATATGTATGAGTATATCTATTACATTTTAATATAATACCCCTTTCGCATTGGGCAAGTCACTTGCTCAAGTTAGTTTTTTATTTTCTTTTATTTTTCTTTGAACTTGCTTTCATGTTCAGACTCAGCAACTGACTTGCCCAAGTTTCGTTCTCTTTTACTTATTATACTCTTCACACAGTGAAAAAGGGTATATATAGGTTTGTCATTCCGTTTGAAATTTCTACAATTATCAATTATCTACACATACATACAAACGTGGTATACTGGTTAGAGTGAGCCAAAAAATTTTTTTTTATTTTATATTTTATTAAAATTTTTATTGTTTTATTTTTAATTTTTCTTTTAATTTATTTTTTTTTAAGCACATAAGTAAACTTAATGTATAATATTACAATGGGATGTTTTTATATATGTATGTTTTGTATGTACGTATTTCATATGAGATAAATGGTGACATAAACAATTGTTGTTGCATGGCAACACGTTGTGAAGGGTATATAAGATTCGGAATGGCCGAATATAGCACTGTTGTTTGTTTTTATTACTCTTTTGTTTTTGGTTTCTCAACAAAAACTTGCTCGTACTTGCCGAGTACAGGCAAGTGTGTACTCAAAAATGAGCAAGTTTCTTCCGCTTAACCCGACCTTACCCCTTTTGAAAATATAAACACAACACTTGCGCAAGTCACTTGCGCAAGTGACTTGCCTAGTCTGAAAGCCGTGTAATTCTCATGGCTTTATTTTGTAGTTTTTGCATTCTTTCTATTTGATTTGAATTACAGCATGTATATAGTGTTGTCGATCCATATTGAAAAGGTAGCTTGATTGTAGTATTAAAGATATTTATTGCAGTTATTTTCGATATTTTTCTTCTGAAACATTCCAGTTTATATTTTAATTTTATTTAGTACATTTTTTATTTTTTTTGAATAAAACTAAACAAAGTCAAATATAAAACATAAAGAACAAAGCAAGCCGAAAAGAAATAAAGCAAATGTCAAAAAGCATAGCAAATGTTAACAATAAGAATGAAAGCACAAAGCGTGCCTCCGAGAACGGGAAACAAATTTCATATTCTCTTCCCCACCCGTCCCTCTCTTAAACAAAATGTTTCCCTGTCTAAACGGGGACATAGTAATAAAAAAATCCTATCCTTTTAATATCGGTAATAAAATTTACTTATAACTATTATTATACTATATCTTCATTTCATTCAATGAAGAAATCAATTTTTATTTGTGATAATGAAAGAATATATTGGAAAAGTAAGTTTTAATCCCGACACCAGCCGAATGGAATGCATTTTCGAAACCAGCTACGGTTTCATCATCAGCACTCTTTGATCGGAATGTCTTAGTGTTGGATGTAAATATCATCTATTTAACTCACAAGTTTATACGAAATTTGATTTTTTGTGAATTAAACTTCACATACATATTCATATCTTTTTGCTGTAGTGAGTGAGAACGAAATTTACCAAACTTAAGCTTTTCCATTTTTTGTTATTCTTTTCAATTATCACATTTGTTATTCTTGCTTTAAACCATCAGTCTGATGGTAATGAAAGCTTTTTTGTTGGTTGTGATCCTCACAACATTTTTCAATCATACATGTTTTTTTGTTAAGTCAGTTATTCAACGGAAAGTTGGTACTGACCGGTCTATATGATCATTACACCGTGCAATGTGTATATGTTAATTTTCTTATTTTATTGTTGAACTTTTTTATTATCACAAATAAAAATTGATTTACATACATCGATTGTAAATTATTGTGTTCTATATGACACATAAAACAGATACCTAAAGAATACAATATTTTACGAACGACGATATTACACTCTAATATCTAATTGTACATACAAAAAAGTATAACAAAAAATGTGAAACGGCTAAATCTTTTTGGTGTTAAGGCGATAGATTTTAACTGATTCGCTTAAACTACAGACATTTATATAATTATTTTTTGAAGTTATATTAAGCCTATTAGGCAATTTAAATTAAGAAACGACGTAAATCAAATTACGAAAAAATCTAAGTTGTTAATACAAACGTAATTCGAGGGGTTACTAATTCATTATTTATTTTATAAAAATTCAATTCAAAAAAATTTATATCTATATACAATAATCTACTACAAATTTGATTATATTTAAAAAATATTTAGGAAGCTACCATAATTTCATCACTTTTTTACAAAAATTGTGGCACTTTTTTTTATTTGTTGGCTAATATTTCAAATTTAATACCATGTTCATGTTTCTCCAACTCACTTATTAAATTGGTTTTGGCAAATGCAGCGCCTGGGGGTAAAACTCCACCAGTGCCAGGCATTTTGTTACTTTCCTTGAGAATGGTAAGAGCACTACAAAGTATAGCTACACAAGTAGAACCGTAACCGGGATTAGGACCAGATACCTTTACCATCAGTGATTTCGAAGGTGGTTTACTATATTGATCGGACGCTTCGGCTAAAGTTTCAGATTCTGGCCATCCCAAAGCTTTCATAGTCATCGAGAAATAAGTTCTTTCCATAGCTGCCTCAGATGGCCCTTCGTGAGAAATATAACCAATAGAGAAGAAGTTTGGATACTTGAGCAACAAACTACGGCCAAATGAAAATTTGGTCAAAATTCCAAATATTACCGCAAAGAAAGCCACTAAAAAGGCGGTCCAATAAGAGCGAAATGTTACATAGGCATGCATTTGTACCGGACGTTTACGTTCTTGTTCATAAAGGAAACGTTGCGAACGCATCACCACTGAACGATCTGCTCCGGGAAATGGCAGACACACACCGTTCACAATTTCAGAGCGGAAAATAAGGGGACGATTTCTTAGTATGGGTTGGAATTTCGGTAGTCTTTCACCGTACAATTGACTTCGAATTTCGCGTAATTCACCGGAATTAGCCAAACCGTAAACAGCACTTTCCCATGTGCCATAGTGAATAGCTGCTTCGCCGGTCGGACCACCTTCAGTGTAACTCTTTAAATAGGTTTCCACCGAATTGACAACACCATCAAAATTTTTTTCTATAAATACAACGCCCATATCGGCTGGTATTGAATCAAAGCCACATGCCGATATAATATAAACATTATTTTCCTGAGCCTTGGCGTGATATTTCAACTGCATAGTTTCCATATACTGTGGCTCACCGCTAACGTCAACATGGTGGGTACCAGCTTCAATACAAGCTCGTACTACAGGTTCACCATAAAAGCGATAGGGCCCACACAAGTTTACAACAATACGACAGCGTTTGGCCATTTCCACCAGAGATTTTTCATCATTGACATTAGCAATTATGATGGGTGTATGCATTAAATTTTTATTAGTCTTGACACTCATGTCTCTAAGTACTGCTTCTAATTTTTCGCGATTACGACCGGCAATTCCCCATTTAAGGTTCTCCAATACTGAGCACGCTTCATACACAGTATATTTTCCGGTAAAGCCTGTGGCTCCAAAAATAATAACATCTAACATTTCTGCAGCCATTGATTCTGTTTCGTTATGGCCCTTTTTTAAATATTATATTTTAAACTTTATTAATTTATCACTTGCTTGCTGATTGGAATGTTAATTTTCTTCTTTGGGGCCCTTCTGCATTAATTTTCTTTAAATTGACCTTTGACTACCGCTAAAGTAAAAAAAATGGTAAATTACTTTTTTTAAATAAAAAAGAAATTAGTAGGTAATTTTCTATTTTTTGAGAAAAATATATGTACCTTAATGCAGTTAAAATGTTTAATTTCTTTGTAAATTTTATTATAATTTTTTCAACTTAAAAATTAAGTTTAATTTTTGTATATTTTTTTTAATTAGTTTAATAAAGAATGTGAATTTACCCAAAGATACTGTTTATACATCAGATGATTTATTTTTTAGAGGTACTGGCTGTCAAACTGCATATAAAATTTTAATTTACTATCTACACTCGAAATGAGTTAAAATGTCAAACTCCATATTTAGGATTCATGGTATAAAGCAAGGTACATTCATCTACCCTGGTATAAATCATGACGTAATTAAGATTCGTAATTCCATCTTGTAATAAAATAAGGTTGGTAAAATCATCAGGTAGCCTCATTTCTGCAACATCAAATTTTAACATGCATTTTGTTGGTGGAAAACGACGACTGAAATGTCAAAAAGCAAATGTGTGTTCGTGTTTTTTGGTGGTAGAATATATACACATACATAAACAAAATTTGACATTTTAGTTACCTTTAAGGTAGAGACAAAATCAGCTGTTTTAGTGAGGCTACCTGATACCATGGTCCGTATCACCATGGTGATGGCGTATACGGACAATTTTTCGTTCTCTTTTTATACTTTTAACACAAAAGTGAATAAGGGTATATATAGGTTTGTCATTCCGTGTGAAATTTCTACAATTTTCATTTCCGACCCCATAAAGTATATATTTTCTAAAAGCGTATAAAAAAAATATCGAGTAAGCTCCGTCTGTCCGTGTGTGTTGAAATTAACTTTTTGAAGCCCCCGACATCGCCCTGACCCTGGACGCCTGGAAGTATTTAAATATTGGAAATATTCGGGAGCAGATCGGTACTGAAAATCAGAAAAAGCGATACAACCGCAACCACCTCGTTTTTTTAACAACAACAACAACATACAACACATAATTACAAACGTGGTATACTGGTTAGAGTGAACGTGGCATCGAATCCCAGCTGAGCCAAAAACATTTTTTTTATATTTTTTATTATACATATATAGATATTATTTATATTTATATTGTTTCTTATTTTTTTTATTATTTTTTTTGTGAAACATACATACATCATAATTTTACAGTGGGATGTTTTTATATATGTATGTTTTTTATATGTATGTACGTATTTCATATGAGATGAATGGTAATACACACAATTGTTATTGCATGACTACACGTTGTGAAGGGTATATAAGAATCTGCACTACCGAATATCGGGCTCTAATCGGTAGTTATAGGCAAAAATTTTTTTTTGAAAAATAAATATTCCAAAAATTTACAATCAATTTACAATTTACAAAAATCAAATTTTTTCAGCTTTTAGACAACCGAGAGATTCAATATTGGTATCATCTGAAAGGACTTGACAAGCACTATAAAAATTAAAATTCATGTTGGCCGCCACTACAAAATGGCGGGCAGTAAATTTATATATTTATATAAGATTTTAAACACATTTATTCAAGTTCAGATTTTTCCAAAGAAACTTATATATATATATATATATATATATATCTCTTTCAAAAAGAAAGACGTCGCTTATGACCCGACAAAAAATTTCTTCGAAACACAATGATGAATCCAGCTTTATTTATAAAGTATACATCAAAATTCAACATAGTGGTCTTTCGCACAATGAAGATATTAGACAACTTTGTCAATGTAAGTATCAAGAGTCTAAGTAAGAATTTTAATTTATAGATTTCGAAAATAAAAACATTTATTGAAAAATAATGTCGTCGTTGGTAACTGTGTTTTACTTTTTCCAAATTGATTTGATGAGGTTTAAATATGGATGACTAATTTAGACTTTATTAAATATTTTCCAAGCTTAGGAATTGTCACTGTGCACACAATTTTAAAAACTACTAGAGCAGATAGTGAGCTAGTTTTTCAAACGTAGTTCATATCAGGGTACACTTATACAAGGTGTCGGTGCCAGCCCAGCAGACTATTTTTTTGTGTTCTGGAGTATGTCAAAATACATATTTAAAAAAATGATTTCAACTCTGGAAATTGTCAAACTCCATACATAAAAAAGAGAAAAAAATTGCTCTCTTGGCTCTCTTTTTTTATATATGGAATTTGACAATTCTTGGCACTGAAATCTCTTTTTTATATATAGAGTTTGACAATCATTGACACCTACTTCATCTTCAAAGGTTAAACGTAAGCATGTCCGTGCAGGCATTCTCCTACAAAAAAAAAAAACACTGCCTTATCATAATTTGGTTTTGTCAACACTAAGATAAATTTTAAAATTAGTTATTATTTTTAACGCCTTTGAATTCTTTCTTTGTTAACTTTGACTTAAGAGTGCTGACAACCCTGTTAGTGTTAATTTTTTTATTGTATGTCAAACTCATATAGAGTACTTTTTCTTCTCGGTTTGGATTCTTTTCGTTTTTAGCCTTTTTAGTTTTTGTTAAATTTTATTTATTATTTTTATATTAAAGTTAACAAAATCATTTAAAACAAGTGCGCTGAAGTGTAATTAACTAAAAAAAAAACTCAAAGTGAAATGTGAACGTTGAAATGATTGAAAAATGTAAAATAATTACTTATTGCTGATAATGGTGGTTGGCTAGTTAGCTTGTGGCTGCACAATTTTTTCAAATCAGTTTATGTGTGTAAAGAAAAACCAAGCAAAAATATAGAGCCTCCTCCTTCTAGAAACGCGTTTTGTTGTGACTGTGTTTTGTTTTTTCTGATGTGCCTTTATTTTTGTTTTTTTTTTTTTTTGTAAATCTTAAACTACATACTTGTTGGCTATTTCTAGTGAGTTAGTGGATGGTTGAGTTTTCGTACGTTTGCCAAAATAGAAGTCTGTAAAAATAAATACTACTACCAACACAACAATATTAACTCTATACTAGCTCAGTGTCAGAAAAATAGCTGCTTTACATTTAATTTTGTGACTGCTTGGTTACTACAACTTTTGATTACTTGCTGCTGCAGCAGTAATATGTCAGACCAAAAAACAGGATCAAGATTAGTGCACCGCAAATGAATGAAAAAATTTAATTTCAAGTTTACACCGCATAGATACATCATCATCCAGCTATTATACCAAAAAAAGTAATACCGGAAAGTAGTAAAAAAACAACAAATAAAGATGTTAGTTTATATTTTGGTAGAATAAGTGCTAAGAATTTACTTTTTATACAAAAAAATGTATAAAAAGTTTATAAGATTACAGAATTAAAGAGTATTTTAAAATAGTTTTTGGCTTAAATATAATTCACAATGCATCTCTAAATTAATAGAAATTATATTGGGTACTAAAAAGTAAAAAGAAAAATTAAAATGGTAAAAGTCGAGATATAGAATTTTCAAGCTTAAATACTGACCTAGCTAAACATTTTTCTTGGAGATGATAAAAGCTAAAACAAATTTCTTTAGGGGTCAAAATCTTAAACTGTGTTAATTATATATAATTAAAATTAAAGTAGTTGATTTTGTCAAAATTAAATTAGAATGGTCTATTTACGCCCATGCACTTTATACAGTGTTGATAAAAATAATAGGAATGCTTTTCTTCAAATTTTTTAAGTACCTATATTTTTTTTTTTTATATATTTATATAAATTTTATTGACAAATAATTCAATTACAATAGTTTGTCTCAGCGCCTAAAAGGCATTGTTGAGACGAGTTGGCAAAAATGTATTTACTTAAAATTATTTATATGTTAAAAAAAAAGTTTTACATAGGTATATACAAGAAGTTAATTTAACTAATGAGATCATTTAATAGATTAAAAAAAAAATATAAAAAATTTTATTTATATGTTGCAAAATGTGTTTTTTAAGAAGTCTTTTAAAACAGAAATTCTATTTTCATTTTTTAACATTTGAGGCAAATTATTGTATTCACGACTACCCATAAATTCCACGCGCCGTTTTGTTGTTTCGAACCTACACCAAGAGATTCTTAAATTTCCATTATTTCTTGTATTTATCATATGGTTACATATCATAAAATTTATAGTATGATGTCCAATATTGTGCAAACACTTAAAAACATATATTAGAAGTTGCATTTTGTAAATACCATGTATGGGTAAAACTGTTTGACATTTATCATTTATGTTATTGGTAGATTATATACAACCTTTAGGGCTTTATTTTGCATACGTTGAAGCGACTTAAAGTCATTACTCTTCTTGTAACCATAACAAATGGTTAAATAATTCAAATGGCTATGAATTAAGGCATTATAAACTGAAAGTTTAGTATCTTTATCAAACTTATTTTTGAATTTATATAAAATACCAACAGCTTGAGCAGTTTTAGTTCTCAAAATTTGTAGGTGTTCATTCCAAACGAGATTGTTTTGTAAAATTATACCCAAGTATTTTATAGAGCTGGTTTCAACAACTTCTCTACCATTAACATGTTCTGTTAAAAAATTATAGGTTTATAGATTGGTTTCAAAGACATACAACATAAGACAAAATTTAAAATTGCTATGGAATATTTAAAGGCATATTTATTCATCAGGTACTCTTGATTCGCCAGCTGATTATTTTTTTCAACACTTATTTTAAATTTCAGCTGTCAAAATGCATAAATAAAAAACAATTTTCTCCCTTTTCTAATTTATTTCAAATTTCAAACTTCATATATAAAAAATATAAACAAAAAATTCTCTCCTAACTGCAATTACCTGATGAATAAATATGCCTTGGGAATATTTATACCTTTGTATTACTAAATAAATAAATAATCATTGCTCTTTTTAAAACATTCTTTTTAATATTTTGTTGCTCCACCTTTGTTTTTCACAACTTTATTGCATCTTCGGCTTATGGAAATAATCAATTTTTTACAAACATACATATCAATTGAAAACCACTCTTGGATTTTTTTTCCAAGAATCGTGTTTATTTTTCGGACTGAAACCCTACAGTTTCCTCTAGAGCAATCAACAAAGGTGTTCTATTGGTTTAAGGTCCTGAGTGAAGGCCATTCCATAAGAGGTTCCTTGTTGACAGCAAACCAGTCCTTTGTCAATTATGATAAGTGCTTCGGGTCATCGTCATGCTGAAATTCCCATCTTAAGTGCATCTCTTAGCAAATGAAAGCATTATGATTTAAAATATATTTACGTAGTCTGGAGCGCACATTTAGTTTTTAATCCAATATATAAGAACGACATATAAAAGGAGAAATATCTACATAATCACCATCTTTTACGGTCTTTTTTTGTATTTAGAATCATATGCCTTATTGTTTGGCACCTAACATTATGGTTTCTATCAGATCCAAAGAAATATGTATGTATGTATGTTTGTATGTATAACTTGATTATCTACATACCAGGGTACACTTATAGAAGGTGGCGGTGCAAGCCCAGCTGACTACTTTTTTGTGTTCTGGAGAATGTCAAAATACATACTTAAAAAAATTATTTCAACTTCGGAAATTGTCAAACTCCATACATAAAAAAAGAGAGACAAAAATTGCTCTCCGTTACGCTATCACCTTATGTAATTACTCCATGCTACATACTACAAATGTAACTTCAAAACAAAAAAATGTAGTGAAAAAAATTATTATTAGAAAATTTCAGAAGTAGTCTTTATACCCGCCACCAAAAAAATGGTGGGGGTATATTCATTTTGTCATTCCGTTTGTAACACATCGAAATATCCATTTTAGACCCCATAAAGTATATATATTCTGAATCGGGGTTTGATTTGATGACGATCTAGCTATGTCCGTCCGTCTGTCCGTCTGTTGAAAGCACGATAGAGGTCGCACCGAAAAAGCTAAAGGGCTCAAATTTTGCCAGAATCTTTCTAATAGACAAGGTTTGTTTGGTATTGAAAATGGGCTAAATCGGAATATTAGAAAGAGAGTTATAGCTCGTAAAGCAAGAATAGGTCGAAAAAACCGTGTCCTTCAAACATCGAAAAAAAAGGAATTGTGTCCAAACGCATAAACGTAGAGTCATGAAACTTCGAATATATATTTCTCGAGTCAAAAGAATATTTCTCCCCAAAAATTGCTTAAATCTATGCATTAGAAAAGGAGTTATAGGTCAAAATGTACGAAAATTTATACCGCTCAGTGTATATTTGAAGTTTAAAACGTAATAAAACTGACAAAACTATATGTACGGTTCTGAAATTTTGCAAACATGGTTTTTTGGTCAAAGTCTTCGTTATAACGGAAAATAAATGTGCCACGCCCACTTTTTTTTTAAATTTTTATAAAAATATATTAGTCATATTCATTAGCATTTATTCATTGCAGATGGCGACATCTGTTGAAGGCGCCACTACATTTTGCAAACACTGAGGATGATGTCTTTGCTAAACATCACGTAGAACACTAGATGACTCTAGTAACATTTTTTTGCACAAACTACAAAGGAATTTTATAGGGGTTTGTGAAAACGAAAATGACCGAAGTTTGTTGACAAAAATTAACTAGAGTAATGATTTGTGCCCAACTTTACATATAGTTGTACACACAGTCTTATGAGGTTTAAGATTTAAAAATATTAAAAAAAAAATGTGCATCAGTAGATTTAAAATAAGTATTTGAATATTTAAAATACATATTTTAACAAATTTGTTTTTATCTATCTATTGTTTTGTAAAGGGTGGTTAAATTTTAAGGGCCACAGGGTGATTCAAAATAGACATGCTCAGCATTTTGCTAAAACAGGAAATTTATTAGTAAGATTTTATTTTTAAAGTTCTATAACATTTTACTTTTAGAAGATTTTCAAACGAAATAAGTTTTGTATAATTTTAAAATTTGTTAGCCATTAGTACATGAAAATAAATTGTTTATAATGTTTAGAAATAATTTTTTTTTTATCTTTAGGTCTAAATTTTCCTAAATTCCTTTTTTTAATACACCATAACTTCTAGAAAACATAAGATAACAAAAAGAAATTAGCACCATTTAGTAGATAAAACTCTCCTATATACCCCTATACCCCATTTTATACCCGTTACGATCCGACCGTGATCAGCAGACCAATTTTTGTGACACAAGGTCAAATATTTTTTGCAAAATTTTAGTAAAAGAGCTAAACAAATTTTTTTGTAATGTGTTTTTTTGAAGTATTTGAGTATTTATATCCGCCACCAAAAAAATGGTATGTATATTCTTAATCGGGGTTTTATTTGACGACGATCTAGCTATGTCCGTCCGTATGTCCGTCTGTTAAAAGCACGATAGAGGTCCCAGCGAAAAAGCTAGTGGGCTCAAATTTTGCCAGAATATGTCTTATACACAAGGTTTGTTTGGAATAGAAAATTGGCTAAATCGGAGTATAAGGAAGAAAGAAAAATTGCCTAAATACATGTATTAGGAAGGGAGTTAGAGATCAAAATGTACGAAAATTTATACCGCGCAGTGTATTTTCCAATATGTTAAAAATTTTAAACCTAATAAGAGTGACAAATTTAGATCTACGATTCTGAAATTTTGCAGGAATTGCTTTTTGGTCAAAGGCTTTCTTCTGACGGAAAATAAATGTGACACGCCAACCTCCCAAACAACGTTTTCTCTCAAATTCTTATAATTTCTCTATAAATCGAATAATAAAGGGCTTTATTGAAATATCTAAGTTGTATTTATTAGCATAAATAACTTCGACACACCTACTATAACGCTCACTTTCCACGTTATTTACTGTTAATGAAATTTAAATTTATAAAACCGACAAAATTAGAGGTATGATGATAAAATTTGCTACGGAAATCCTTCTAGTCAATGTTATTGTTATGCCAGAAAATTTAGGTGACACGCCCACTCTTACGCCCACATCCTATATAATGCTTTATTTCAAATTCATATAATTTCTCAATGAATAAATATTTTGGAAGAATTACGGACTATATTGAAATATCTAAGTTGTATTTATTAGCAGAAATTTTATTGACACACTTACTTTAACGCCCATTTTCACTGAAACACTTAATTTACGAAAACATTTTACCAGCATATCCAAGTTATAAAGGGTGGTTAAATTTTAAGGGCCGATGTTGATTTTGAATAAAACACAAATTATTTAGGAAATTATTATCATTTCTTTTTTAATGATAATATTTGTATGGTTCAATTATGTATGGAACAAAATATCGGCCAAATGGCCCCGCGACCTCAACGACACACCTCGATCCGATAGTCCAAATTTTAAATAACATTGCTGATGCTTAATTGTTTGGCACGATGATGAGTCGAAGTTGACTGTTTTTTTGCCACACTATCGCGATAAACAGCAATGCTTCTCATTTAACGAATTTAGAAGGCATTCATAGATCTTCTAACATTTTATACAGACCTGGGGCCGAATTACGGCATTCGATATCGATCGAAATTTTACTCGAACGATCTAGTATGCTTTAGGTATATAGATTCTAATAAGAGTTTTCAAATTTCGATCACGTTCGAGTGCCGTAATTCGGCCTCTGTTTTAAATTTAAAATTTAACCACCCTCTACAAAGAAAGAGATGTATATTTTATTATAAAGAGATTATTCCAAGCCATTAACAAAATAATAATTATTGTGCTTTAAATGTACACAAAATTGGTGGTGGGTATAAAAGATTCGGCACAGCCGAATATAGTGCTCTTACTTGTTTATATACAAACAGAGATATAAATAAACCTGAGCAAAAGCTGAAACCTGTTATAAGCTTGTGATACACTTGTTATTGGTATTATTAACTGACCATTTCTAGCTGACCTACAAAAATCAAAGAGTCCATTTAATATTTAGGTATTAGTAATTTAAAAGATTCATAAAAATGAACCACATCTCTAAATTTTATTAACTAGACCGACTAGAGGGATGTGCCATTTTTGTTTGGTTTGTTCATGCACATGTATTCTTGTTCATTTTTATTTATATAAAGAATATGTTTATTTAAAAAAAACATTGTTAACATAAAACATTATGTTAATAATACCCACAACACTAATGCTGTGCTAGTGTCAGATATGATGACATAAAATATCAAACAGTTATTCCACCTATCGGTTCAACCATCCATCTTATTTAACAAAAGACAACCAAAAAACAAAATAATTCTTTTAACCTTTTAGTAACTATGTAAATACTTGGTTAATGTTCCAGACATTCTTCGATTGAAATGTATCGTGTCTGTTTCTTCGTTTAAGCGATCGTCTTAGTAAATTTTAAACCTTTTTCGTTTGTTCGTTTGTATGTGATTGAGTTACATAAAGTATGTTGCGTTTCCTAAGTCGCCGTAAAGCTCGAAATAACTATGCCGATAACAGTGCTGGAGCCGGTGGCAGTGGTAATGACCGCTCCGACATTAGAGGACCATCAGTGGCAGGTGGCGGTGGTACCACATCTTATATTAAACCACAACGTATACCAGTAAATAAGAATAAAATTGATTGTCGTGTTATATTACTGGATAATACAGACCTTTCAATTGAATGTGCGGTGAGTATTATTTACCTTAACTTTTTTTACATCGTATTTCAACTAATGATATAACATATTTTTGTCAATTTCCCAGTTTCTATGTATTTTGTAATATACTAGCGACACATTAAATTTACTCATTGTTCATTTGATCTAAAGGTTTTCTTTAAAAAAAATTGCAAAATTTCACTACTACCTATGCTGTTTTGTGGTATTCTTGACCTACGAGAATACACCACTATATTAATCCTATAAGTCGTTGTTTGTTTATTTGTTTACGTGTGTATATCTATGACTCGTAATGAAAACTGGTTTTCCATTTGTAATGTTGTCATTTCTTTCATGGTTTGATTTTTTTTACTTTGTTATGCTAATTTTGTAAAAATTATATATTTTTTTAATTTTATTTTGTTAGTTTTATGAAAACTAAATCATATTGAATTATTTATTGAAATGTCATTATTGCTTGGAATAAGCTTTAATTTTATGTACACAACACACATACACATCTAAAATTTGTTTAATAGTATCTTGTAAGCGATGTGAAAATTACGTATACATCTATTTTTGGTGCATAAGTGTTTGTCTTTTTTCTTGTGAACACTTCTAAATTTTTTATTTATTTATTAAAACTTATTCATTTTACCAATATTATTAACAGAGTTATATACATATACATACATACTTATATATATATATATATATATATATATATATATATATATATATATATATATATATATATATATATAAAATGAAAAATTTAATATTCTGATGTTAATAATTTTCTCAAACACCTTACGTACGGTCTTCACCAGCCATCGATTTGTTTGAACAACGAACAATTTTTTGTGCGCACATGAATTTGCCTGGTGTGGACCGCTGTTGTCGATGTTTTGTTCTTGTTCAAACAGCGTTGTCAGAACATTTGTTCGAACAACGATGTCTGACATTGAAAGGCATTTTGAATATGAAAGAAAGAGACGACACATAAAAATACCAACAAAATACTCTTTATACGTTTTCTCCATATCAAAGAACATGAACAATTTTTTGACAGTTGCTCTGCCGACGTTTTGTTCTAGTCTAAACAAATCGATGGCTCGTCAAGACGTAGAGTTATTCAATAAGCTTTAAATTAGCATTTAGCATATAGCTGCAGGATAATTTAAGATCCTTTCCAGATTTGTGGATTGGAATTACATTAGCCATTTTAAAAACGAGTAGGAAGTACCCATTGCTCAATAAAAAGTTAAATAGTATGCTGTTATTCCTATCTAAACCAGGAAATTTATTTAAAGTGCATCGACAGCATCAAAAAATATTTCAATTAATTTTTCATTGTATACTTCATCTTCATTACTGTTAACAAGAATTTTACTTCTTGTTACATTAGAGTGCAGTACATAACTTTTAGCGCCAGTGTCATGTGTATGATTTTGATGTTCTTAATCGGGCAGTTGGGGAAAATTAACTTCATCAGCGTTCAAGTTCGGCATATTATTCAACGCTTTCATTTTGGCTGTGGTTTGTTAACAAATCTCCAGACTCTTTTAACTTGAAAGTTTTGTTAATGATAATTTTTGTTTTTATTTTATTGCTATAATTTTTCGTTTCTTTATTTCATTGTCTTGTTTTGTTTTGATATTCTACTTTGAAAACACAAACGCTAACAAAGCTGTAGATAAAAAATTTTCAAATGATGATTGATTTGCCTTAGTGAAAGTCATGTTTTGTTATGTTTGTTTTGTTTTTTATATTTACAAAAAAATTATAGTGATTGGAAGTAGTATGAAATAAAATACCTACATATCAATAAGAACATTTCGCTCAGCTCTTTAATTATGCGATGGCGAAATGCCACAAATATTACTGTTCAATAAATTTAAAATAAACAGCACTGACTAAATTTACTTCACGTCTCTCCTCCCAAAAATATGTATAAGAAAAAAAAAATAAACATTGATTTTTTTAATTTTGAATATCGGTTAATATTTTAGTTAAATCGAATCAATTGCAATAAATTATTTTTTCCTTTTAATAATTAAAGTATTACTTTTATAAAAAATAAAGTAATAATAAAATAAGACTATTTTAAACAAGTATAAACGTTTATGAACTATATTTATTTATTCCGAATTTACTTTTTAATAATTTCTGTCTCGTATATGTATAACTATTAAATAATATTTGTTTTCAGAAAAAGGCCATGGGTAGTTTCCTATACGAACAAGTATTCTATAATCTGGATATTATAGAAAAAGATTATTTTGGTTTACAATTTATGGATGCCAACCATGTTAAACATTGGTTGGATCCTACAAAACCAATTAAAAAGCAAGTCAAAAGTATGCACTTAAAAACTTTTTTTAATTAAATTTTTAAATAATATCTATGTTACAGTTGGCCCACCATACACATTTCGTTTGAAAGTGAAATTTTACTCTTCTGAGCCTAATACTCTTCGAGAGGAATTAACACGTTATTTATTTTTTTTACAATTAAAACATGATTTACTAGAAGGTCGTTTAGATTGTCCCGAGGATAAAGCCACCGAACTATGTGCACTAGCTTTGCAATGTATGTGAATTTTAGAAACAATAATAGCAAAAATATATATTTTATACTCTTTTATGACAGCCGAATTGGGTGATTATGACGAAAATGTTCATACCGCGGCCACTGTCTCAGAATTTCGTTTTGTACCAGAACAAACTGAGGAACTAGAAATAGATATTTTGGATGAATACAAAACATGCCGCGGCTTAACACCAGCTCAAGCAGAAACAGCATTTCTCAATAAGGCCAAGTGGCTAGATATGTATGGCGTTGATATGCATACAGTTTTAGTAAGATTTTTATATACATTCTCAAAAATACTGATTGTAATTTGTTATTATTATATTTTCTATAGGGTAAAGATGGATGCGAATACCATTTGGGCTTGACGCCGACTGGTATTTTAGTTTTTGAGCGCGACCAAAAAATTGGTTTATTTTTTTGGCCCAAAATAAGTAAACTCGATTTTAAGAAGAAAAAATTAACCCTAATTGTTATAGAAGATGATGATGAGGGCCGCGAACAGGAACACACATTCGTTTTTCGCCTGTATAACGAAAAGGCCTGCAAACATTTATGGAAGTGTGCTGTTGAGCATCATACTTTTTTCCGTTTAAGAGCGCCTGTTAAGGGTCCTTCGGCCCGCCAAAACTTTTTTCGCATGGGTTCTCGCTTTCGCTATTCAGGTCGTACAGAATTTCAAGCGACCGTGCAAAGTAGGGCACGGCGTACGGTGCAATTCGAACGAAGACCCTCCCAACGTTTTGCCAGTCGACAATCACATTTATTGCGTGAACGACAAAAGGCCTCGCAAGAGAATGCAGCTTCTGCTTTAGCTTCTGTTAATGCTAGAGCTGCTGCTGCAGCTGCAGCAGCGGTCACAGCTCCCACATCTCAAACACCTGAAAATCTAAATACAACTGTAGATTCGATATTATCTTCCGGTACTGTTGATAGTCAACCAATAATGAGTAGCATAACGCCTTCTCCCTCAATACAGACGGTAATACATAATATGCCGACTGCCTACAATGATGATGCCATATGTGGTAGTTCTGTACATTCCGGTTCACAACAAAATGCATGCGCTTCATTAGGTCGTAATTCGATTCGTTCGAATTCGAGCACTGATGACCCCGCCTATAGCAAAATTGGTTCATTCGGTAAAGCTGGTTTAACTGTGAAGTAAGTAACTTTGAAATAATTATTTAAATTACCAAAATTTGTATTTTTTACTTAATTCAATTTAAGATTGGACACTGACTGTGCTGGTGCTAGTAGTATTGCTCCTTATTCACCTAATAACACCAAGAACTTTGAAGAAACCAATCCATTCCGTAACAATTCCACGCATAACAATTCATTTGGCAAAGCTTCCATACATTCAGGAATAAGGTAAGTTTTTGTTTTATTTTATGTGTAAATAATTAATTAATTAATTTTTATCCGTGACAATAAGGAAAACTGCTTATGTCTGTTTTGAAAGGTTTCTCGGGAAGCACTTTTAAATTCTGAGTTGATTTTCTAGTCTTTAAAATAAAGACTTTTTTTTATAAATTTCATTCACTTTATTTAAAGAGCTTTTATTTTATCGGCTTTCGTATATTTATTAAAATTATAAGTTGAAATGACTTATTTTTTTATGCTAAACTTCCTGTAAAGTAGTTGAAAATTTACCTGAGGGTAGTAATTGCGAGATGTGTTATTAACTTAATATTATCTTATGTCGACTTAAGCAGTTATTCTTTTTTGTCACAGTTATATCTAAAAACCATTAAATTATTTTTGCTCTGTTTTAAATAATTTTTTGTTTTACAAAAAATATCAGCCAACATTAACCATATTTTATATTGTTTTAGCTTAAAAATGTATGCTTATAGTCATTAGTGTATCACCATAATCTAAAATATTAGCCGTTTTCACTTTTGATAGTATAATTACATTGCTTTTATATATAGAGAGGGGTTTTGTCTATGAAGTATACGTTTATTATTTCTATAAAAAATTAAATAAAATGATTTCTATTTGTCTTTTCTACTAATCATAACAAGGCCAAAATTTTCAAAAACCGCAAATTAATTAATTGTATGAGTATTTACATATATTTGGATGATTCACAACGTGCACTATCATGTCGTATTGTCATATTGTAATAAGATTACAACATTTAAAATGGTGTAAAAACTTTAAAACGAACAATACCCGTAATATTTTTAAACCATTTAAAATTTTGTTGATAATTATGACAATATACAACATGATATCACCCTTTAACAATTCACCAATTATATAAGGTATTTGCAAATATTTTGCAAAAAGATCGGTAACAAAATCTTAGCGATTGACTATTTGATTTTTAATTTCTTTAATTAAAAAACAAAAGGTACTTACTAGATTTTTATACATAAATATCTATATGAAAGAAATAAATTAAAAAGGATCCAATACTGTAATTTGAACTTGCGCTACCGTGCACTACTGATATTACTTTTTCAAAGTTACCTCATAGCTTTTTGTACTCCATAGTAAAGTAAGATTTAATACATTTTGTTGGTTAAGTATTGTAAGTATTAGTATTTTAACAATATTTACAACAGTCACAATATCTACAAGATTATTTAAGTACCAAGAGTGAAAACCGCTATTATTATTTTGTAATATTGTCATTGTTGTCATCGAATATATTTATATCAATGCAATTTGTTTGTTATTTGTTTTGTTCTTGTATACAGCATTAAAAGTGGCTTGTCGGATAAAGATAAAGAGCTAGATTCATTACTAAAATCCATAGTTAAAGACCCATCCCCATCTGTTTTGGCCACTGAGGCAAATAATGATGCTAACAGCATAAGGTAGCGTAAATTATAAATCAAAGGCGAAATTCACTCCTGTTGCAAACTATTCATGAAAACTGTTCAGACGTTTCAAATGGTACATTTTGAAAAAATAAAACAGCAAAATATTTGAAACTGTGATTTGCTTTTTGAGTGTGTTTCGCTAAGTAATTTATTTATTCTTATAAATGTGATTTATTTGTTGTATTTTTAAGTCTTTTTTTTTGATTAAATATACTAAAAAAATATTAAGTTTAATATATTTTCTTTACTAAAGGGTAACTATTAATAAAACTTTTGATATGGATCACAATACTGAGACTTTGAAACGATTATCGAATTCCGAGAAACCCAATAATCAAGTGAAGCTAGCTAATGTTGGTGCAGGTGCTTTGCCACCGGGTCATATAAAGTGTAATATATTAAAAGGTGAGTTTTTTTTTTGTTAAATGTTAAACTTTTTCGATAAGAAATATTTTAAAAAGAATCGGTTAATTTATATATACATATATATTTTATTATTTTCGGAATTCGAACATAGGATTTTTAAGAAAATTAAAATTTTTTTCTATATAATAATTAACACATAATATAAATTGGTCAAATTTTAGTAAAAACTATTTAAAGTCGAACAAATAAAAAGCCTTATTTTAAGTGCCTTTGTCGTGTTAAAAACTGGTAATATTTCTAAAATGGTATTACTGTTTTCGAAAACGATTTAAAATCTTTTTAAATGTGACTATTTACATGTACATTGCACTTATAACCAGGGTTTTCATTTAAACTAAAAAAAAAAACGTTAAAAATATTTGGCGTCATTAATGAAATAATTATTTAGGTATTAAATTTTATCCGGAATATATATATATATATATATTTTAAGTCAAATACATATTCAAAATATTTAAGAAACTAAAGTTAATTTTTGTTGCTTTTAAATCCAATCCTTCGACTACAACAACCCTTGTAATAGGGCTGAGTATTTGTCAGTTTCGAATATACAACTGTTTTTTCTTTTTGTAGTTTGTAGTTCTCTCAAGGTATTGAGATTATTAATAAACAATTTTTTTAAGTTTTAAAATTTTAAATGTTTCTTTTCAACTAATAAATAATACTAAAAAGTTGCTCTTTACCAATGTTTAAGAATTTGAACTTAACTTGAAAAAATATCTGAAGGTACAAAAATGATATTTAGAAACTAGAATTTAAGGAGTATTAGCACAGATTGCTCCACAAACTACAAATATAAAAAAAAGACTGGCACCATTTTATTATTAATATAAAGATTATTTATATTTGAAAATAATTTCATTAGTAGTTTTTAAATATTTACGTTTATAATCATGAAGTCTACACGTGTTAAAAACAAACTTGTATTGTCTAAAAATTAGCACTAACATGAGAATATATAAAATAAAAATATTACCTCACTTCATGTGTAATTAAATAAATAAAAAAATAAAAAACACACTGAAGTATAAAATCTTACTTGTTGTGCATATGTAACATACATAATTCAAGATTTTTTTTGGAAAAAAATATTTTCAGAATACAATAGATGGTGCATATATGTATAATTTATATTGCAGACATGCATGCACATATATTTTAAAAATGTTGAACAAATTATTGTTATAAAACATGTATTTTAAAGCGTATAAATATGAAGCTCTAACTTTCAATACAAAGATTCTCCACATGTAATTTTTATGCAAAAAACCCATGCTTTTCTTTATTTAAGTTTATTTCAACACAAACTGACCTACTGAAAGGAAGTAAGTAATATTGTTAATCTATTGTATAAATACGGCAAAAATGCTGGCAATTTGTTTTTTAATATTAACATTATTAAATATTTTCTGTAAAAAAAAAAGATCTATAGACGCTTTGGGGACTGCTTGGAAATGGATCGCTGGAACACCGGACCACGAAGATTTCCAAATTATCTCGGACCAAACCAGGAACTTGTTACGAAATAATCAGAAGCAAATAGTTATCAATAAGGCTATTGAGGAACGACTACAGATAATGACGAACATGACGAATTCACTACTTAATACCGTTACAACCTCGGACACACTAAGGACACTAATGGTCAAGGACGTCGAACGAAAACTGAAAATTATGAACGGAGAACTCGTGAACATTAACTATGGTATCCAATGGGCCAAGACCGGCGTTGTGAACTCTTTCATATTTTCCAATTCTGAACTGACGATAGTAAAGGACCTTTTTACCAATCAGAGTTTGCCCTATAATAACCTAATTGAAGCTCTCGAATTTGGAGAGGTCAAAATAGGCTCAAGTAAAAACACATTAATCTTTATCATTAACTTGCCTAAAACAGAAAATACTATTTGCAAAAAGTTATTCCTACGACCTGTAAGAAAAGGGAACCTCACAATCAATTTGCAATTTGAAAACGTAATTTTATGTCAAAACTCTATATTAACAATAAAAAGTAAATGTAAAACTTTTAATGAAATATCCTTATGTAAAAGGGAAAACGTTGACAACATCACTGACACTAAATGCCTACCTAATCTCCTAACCGGAATACCGTCCGTTTGTCCGACAACAAATCATCATCATTTGCCAATAATAGAAGAAGTTATGCCCGGGCTAGTACTGCTAAACGGATATAACGGCGTAATCGCAATAGATAAGGAAGAAATTACCCTTAACGGGACATTCCTGGTAGAATTCCATAACACCTCCATAACGATCGGGGACAAAACTTACTTTAGTAAAGAAGTAACAATGGCTCGGCCACTGCCAGCGATAGTCCAAACTTCCAACAAAGCATCTTCCTACGAAGAAGTATTATCACTAAGAATGCTAGAAACCCTACATTTCAATAACTTAGAGGAGATCCGTGATCTGACTCTCAAAAGCAGGACCGCACTCTTCACGAGCCTGACCTGCCCCCTTATTATCGCTATCGGTATGATTTGCCTTTTAATAAAGAAAACGCTTCTTAAAAGAGAAACCCTGAAAATAGAAACGGTCCACGTTCATTCGGCTGACCATCAAAACCATGACCCGTCCAACGCGGACGTTGGAATTTAAAGGGGGAGGAGTTAATACCCCTAATGTTCTACCACTCAATTCGTGGAATCGTAAAATACAAAGTCATTAATTTCTAAAATAAAAGATTTCCCACACTGCCCCAATTTAAAAGGCATAATCTTTCATTGCACCTTTTGCCAGACTAATTTCCCAGAACTCAGGAAATCAGTCTGCACATGCTGTCAACGTATTTCACAACAATATTCTATTTCTTATTTTTCGTTTAATAAATTCCAACTAATTTTACAGTATTTTATTTTTTATTCTCATTTAATAAATTCCAACTAATTTTACAATATTTTATTTTTTATTCTCATTTAATAAATTCCAACTAATTTTAAGTCTTTCCCAACACATTGTGCCCCAATCATTATTGTAATTTTTTTGCTGACGATACGTCTACATTGTTTACCGTTTTTAATTATAAAATAAAGTTTATGGACTACACTATTCAGTCGTAGTCAAGTACTCGAAAAACAAACGTTAATTTATTTAACTAGTTAATACCCCTAATGTTCTACCACTCAATTCGTGGAATCGTAAAATACAAAGTCATTAATTTCTAAAATAAAAGATTTCCCACACTGCCCCAATTTAAAAGGCATAATCTTTCATTGCACCTTTTGCCAGACTAATTTCCCAGAACTCAGGAAATCAGTCTGCACATGCTGTCAACGTATTTCACAACAATATTCTATTTCTTATTTTTCGTTTAATAAATTCCAACTAATTTTACAGTATTTTATTTTTTATTCTCATTTAATAAATTCCAACTAATTTTACAATATTTTATTTTTTATTCTCATTTAATAAATTCCAACTAATTTTAAGTCTTTCCCAACACATTGTGCCCCAATCATTATTGTAATTTTTTTGCTGACGATACGTCTACATTGTTTACCGTTTTTAATTATAAAATAAAGTTTATGGACTACACTATTCAGTCGTAGTCAAGTACTCGAAAAACAAACGTTAATTTATTTAACTGGCGCCCAACGTAAAATAAAATATTGTGTGTGTAAGTGTGAACTAGAGAACCTTAGTAAAAGTGATGAAAAGGATTAATTCTCGGTCACCAACATTTTCAAAAATTAAAACTTTAATAAAAATAAAAGACTAAACTCTGAACTAAATGAAAGAAGTTAAAATACATTTTTATAAACTAAAACTTTGAATTAATGAAAAAGTGAATAAATAAAAGAACGTTAAAATAAATCCTCCTTATATTAACTAAAAGAAAACGCTAAAATTATAAAAATAAAAAAGAAACACCAAATAAGAATGTTTAATTAAATTAAGGTAACATTTACCCATCTTTAGCCAAGAAATAGGAAAAAAAGGAGATTTAAAAGCTTTGAACAATTAATATTCTCGCAACCCGCTGAAAAATCATCTACAGCAAGCAAATCAACTAACAAATCGACAAAATATCTACAATACAACCATCAAAAAACCAAGCAACAACAGAATCAACAAGCAAAACAACAAAATACCTACATCAACCCAACAAACAATAGAAGTAACAACGAGAAGTTAACAGAAACGACAACAGGATCAAGAAACAAATTAATAGACAAACCAACAAAAACATCTACATCAACCCAACTGACAAGAAACAAACAAATCAAGATGATACAGAAGATAATCATTTTAATGTAAGTTAAGTAAAACTTTGAGCTAAGATTATAAGTGTAAACTATCTTTTTAAGAAACGTGAAAATCAAAATTAAGTCTAAATTAAACTTAAGAATTTTGTAGACAAAAAATTACATTTTCGAATAGTCTTAACAAGGAAAGCAAGTGCAGATTTTCTGAGTAAAAAACATAAACTTCAAACCGAAAGAATAGGTTTATAACTCTGAGTGTAAGAAAAAGTTCCCCAAACTTATGTCCGACTCTAGTTACGACACAGACGGATCTACGACAGAACCTTTGGACTGGATAACCTCCTCGGGGGATTCAGGAGTAGAGTACGATAGCAGACGAACTGAGACTAGACGAAAAGTACCCCTAAGTAGAGAACGAAGACATTTTTATTATAATTTACGCCAACAGAGACTAAACAACCAAAATGGCTAATCCAAATAACCTCATCAGACCCCCGGTTATAAATCCCAATCAGGCTCCGGGAAACCAGGTACCTAACCACCTGGGTATAACTGCAGAGATAGAAGCACGAATCATTAACTTAGTTAGAGGAACTTATGAAGAGGAACAACAGGCTAGAAATAGGGAAGAAATAGTAGTAGATCAGGGAATAGACATACGGTACAACAACGATCTAACGGATCTGGACAAGATTCCAGACATAGTGAAATGTCTTAGAGATTTCTCTGGGAACCCGATAGAATTCGGATCCTGGAAGAAAAGTGTGGAAAGAGTCCTTAGGATTTATGACTCACTCAAGGGAACGCCTAAATACTTCGGAATACTGAACGTCGTAAGAGACAGAATTACGGGCAACGCGGATATTGCACTGGAGTCCTATGACACTCCATTAAATTGGGACTGCATCATAAGATGCCTTACTACACATTACGCGGACAAGAGGGACTTAGGAACACTGGAATACCAAATGTCTTCCATGACACAGGGTAATAATTCAGTACAGGACTTTTACAGGGAAATTTACGCCCATCTGTCTCTGATATTAAATAAAATCGCGTGTATGGAGGAAGGCGAGGCATCCATTAACCTTTTAACAAGAACGTACCGCAACAAGGCTCTGGATACCTTCATAAGAGGACTTAGAGGCGACTTGCCAAGACTTCTAGGAATAAGAGAACCTTCTGACTTACACGAAGCTCTGCACCTATGCCTAAAATTAGAAAACCAACAGCTTAGGACTCAGTATGCAATCAATACTACCAGGTCACCCCCAATTCCACAACGCAAACCCGATAACCATAATCGGAACCGGACCTTTTACCCCCAATTATCTCATTTGCCCCATATACCACGTTACCAGACAAACTATGCCAATCAAAACGATTTGCGAAGATTCAACACACAGGCAACACCCATGAATACTAATAGATATTTCAACTCACAGACAACCCAAAATCAACCGTTTCCATTCAGAAACAACTACCAAATTCCACCTAGACCTATTCAACAAAAACCGCCAGTTCCAATGGAGGTAGACTCATCTTTAAGATCAAAAATGGTCAATTACATGAATAGGCCAGCCCCAAATAACGAGAGGTTTTCAGGCGTAAGACCACTGCCACCATCGGCACAGGTACATCGTCCGGCAAAGCTACAAAGGATCAATAATATCGAAGCAAGCAATACAGAAACAGGTCCAAACGACGAATTAACAAACGACAGTCTGGAAATGGAACGGGTAAATGAATCAGATGAGGAACCGACCGAGTACATAGAACAGTATTTCGGACAAGAGGATAACGGACAAATAAACGAGTATTCTGACATACATTTTTTAGACTAACTTACTCTACTTTACCATATTTCGAGTGCAAGACAGCTGACGGACAAATTCTCAAATTTTTAATAGACACGGGATCCAATAAAAATTACATTCAGGGCTCTCTCATAAGAGAGCCAATTGAGAATGAAATTCCTTTCCTAGCTAACTCTGTTGGTGGAAAGGTTGCGATAACACACCACGCGTTCATTAACTTATTCGGTATTCGATCGGAAAATCTGAAATTCTTTATATTACCTAATCTGAAATCGTTCCATGGTATACTTGGCAACGACAGCCTAAAAAAACTTAACGCTATAATTTTTACTGCGAAAAACTTAATGCTAATTGGGAATTCAATAAAGATTCGCATAAAACAACAGTTATCCCAATCAGTAAATGCCATAGACATCAGAACGGACCATTTAACGGACAACCAGGGACATAGGCTAAAATCAATCTGCCGAAAATATTCAAATCTTTTCTCAGACCCGGACGAAAAACTAACCTTCATCACTACGGTAAAGGCAGAAATAAGGACAACTATCGATACACCGATATATTCAAGACATTACCCTTACCCGATGGCAATGAAAGACGCTGTCGAGGAACATATTCGGAAACACCTCGACCATAATATAATCCGACCTTCTAAATCTCCATATAACGCTCCAGTTTGGGTTGTCCCAAAAAAAATGAATGCTTCAGGAATTAAGGAAAGTAGAATGGTTATAGATTTTAGAAAACTCAATGAAGTCACCATTCCCGATAGATACCCGATACCGGAAATTAATGAAGTCCTTGCCCAACTTGGCAGCAACAAATGGTTTTCCGTTATTGACTTAAAGAGCGGTTTTCACCAAATTAGCCTTAAAGAAGAGGATATGGAAAAGACAGCATTTTCAGTTAATAATGCGAAATACGAATTCACTCGACTACCATTTGGCCTTAGGAACTCGCCTGCGATCTTTCAAAGAGCTTTGGACGACATTCTGAGAGAACATATAGGAAATAAATGTTACGTATACATAGATGACATCATAATCTTCGGTAAAGACGAACAAACTCACTTTGACAACTTAGAAGCAATCTTTGACACCCTACAAAAAGCCAACGTAAAAGTCCAACTCAACAAATGCGAGTTTTTAAAAAAAGAAGTCGAATATCTAGGCTTTATCATATCCACGGAGGGTATGAAAACTAACCCCGCCAAAGTTAAAGCTATCCAAACATTAAAACCCCCAACTAATATAAAAGAGCTAAGATCATTCCTAGGAATGTCAGGCTTCTATAGGCGCTTTATCAAGGACTATGCGAAAATCGCGAAACCCCTTACCTCACTTTTAAGAGGGGAGGAGGGACGCATGTCCAAAAAAATGTCATCAAGGATCCCTATAAGTCTAAATAGCGATGCCTTAGAGGCTTTCAATAAGATAAAACGCACTCTGGCATCAGAGGACGTTATGCTTTCCTTTCCTAACTTCGACCGGGAATTCCATCTGACAACTGATGCCTCCAATTACGCGATCGGCGCTGTTCTAGAACAAGATGGAAAACCTATCACCTTTATTTCAAGAACACTTAGCAAATGCGAAGAACACTACGCCACTAATGAAAAGGAAATGCTCGCCATAATTTGGGCCCTAAAATCCCTAAGGAACTACCTGTACGGAGCGTCTACAATAAAGATCTTTACCGACCACCAGCCCTTAACCTACGCACTCAGCAACAAGAATACGAATAGCAAACTCAAGCGTTGGAAGGCCATCTTGGAGGAATACAATTACGAACTGAGATACAAACCTGGTAGCAATAATATCGTAGCCGATGCACTCTCTAGACCAACACAAATCAACTCTCTGACACCTACCCAACATAGCGACGAAAGTTCATACCATAACCTAATACCTTTCTCGGATACTCCCATTAATGTTTTCAAAAACCAACTTATAATTTCGACTGGCGACCCCTCATACAAATTTGAAATAGTATTCCCTACTTACCACAGACACATTATAACCGACACAGACTTCACGAAGGATAAATTGAAATTATTATTAGGGAAATATTTGAACCCATCAGTGACAAACGCTATCAGGACAGAAGACCATATTTTAGGGAAAATTCAGGACATCTACGCCAAACATTTCGGACAATATAAAATCAGGTATACCAGAATAATGGTAAAGGACCTGATATCTGACACAGAACAGCAGACAGAGATATTAAACGAACATAGAAGAGCACACCGACACGCGAAGGAGAACAAAACTCAACTCTTACAGAAATTCTATTTCCCACAAATGCAAGCCAAAATATCCAGAATAGTTAAACAGTGCAAAATTTGTCAGGAGAACAAATACGAAAGACATCCAAGCAAGGCAGTCCTGAAACATACCCCATTACCAGAGTACCCAGGACAATTTATTCATCTCGACCTATACCATACGAATAATAGAATCATTCTGACCGCAATAGATAAATTCTCAGAGTACGCACAGGCTAAAATTATTAAATCAAGGGCAACCGAGGACATCAAGGGACCACTGCAGGAATTACTAATTTCTTTCGGAACACCCGAAAATATAGTGATAGATAATGAGAAATCTTTAAATTCCTCTGTCATTACCTTTATGCTGGAAGATCAGTTGGGAATAAAAATTTACCGCACTCCTCCATATACTAGCACAGTAAATGGACAGGTAGAGCGCTTTCATTCCACATTGACGGAAATAATGAGATGCCTTAATGCCGAAAAAATTTACAATTCTTTTGAAGACCTTTTACACAATTCCCTTAATAAATATAATCATTCCATACACTCAACTATAAACAGAAGACCTATAGACGCATTTTTCGGAAGAGCTTGTACTGACCCTTCTCAACGGGAAAAGGACAGACTCTTAATCACAAGAAGGATATTAGGAAAACAGGAAAAGGACCTTAAGACTCACAATAAAAACAGAACGGAAATAAGGACTTATAGGCTAGGCGAAGCTATTTTTGTAAAGGGCAATAAAAGAATAGGCAATAAACTAACTCCAAGATACAAACAGGAAATAGTCAAAGAAGACAAGGGGGGAACTGTCCTAACCGAATCAGGAAGAATAATTCATAAGAATTTAATAAGGAGTTAACCCATGCTATTTTGTTACAGGGCAACAATCGCTTTGACCAGACCAGAGACCCAGATCTTAGACTACTCGAACTCGCAAGTTATAGCTACAGAGACAGGACAGTCAAAATTAGCCATCGGAACCTTCAGGATACTACACGTTATCGATCTAGAACAATATAACCGTACATTGACCAATATTGAGGAGACAATTAAGAGGGACATTACCAGAAAAGACTCCAGCTATTCCTTTCTCATACACGAAGTAAGCTCGGCGAGGAAGATCCTTAATGAACTAAGACCCAGACGTTCAGCTAGATCTATAGACGCTTTGGGGACTGTTTGGAAATGGATCGCTGGAACACCGGACCACGAAGATTTCCAAATTATCTCGGACCAAACCAGGAACTTGTTACGAAATAATCAGAAACAAATAGTTATCAATAAGGCTATTGAGGAACGACTACAGATAATGACGAACATGACGAATTCACTACTTAATACCGTTACAACCTCGGACACACTAAGGACACTAATGGTCAAGGACGTCGAACGAAAACTGAAAATTATGAACGAAGAACTCGTGAACATTAACTATGGTATCCAATGGGCCAAGACCGGCGTTGTGAACTCTTTCATATTTTCCAATTCTGAACTGACGATAGTAAAGGACCTTTTTACCAATCAGAGTTTGCCCTATAATAACCTAATTGAAGCTCTCGAATTTGGAGAGGTCAAAATAGGCTCAAGTAAAAACACATTAATCTTTATCATTAACTTGCCTAAAACAGAAAATACTATTTGCAAAAAGTTATTCCTACGACCTGTAAGAAAAGGGAACCTCACAATCAATTTGCAATTTGAAAACGTAATTTTATGTCAAAACTCTATATTAACAATAAAAAGTAAATGTAAAACTTTTAATGAAATATCCTTATGTAAAAGGGAAAACGTTGACAACATCACTGACACTAAATGCCTACCTAATCTCCTAACCGGAATACCGTCCGTTTGTCCGACAACAAATCATCATCATTTGCCAATAATAGAAGAAGTTATGCCCGGGCTAGTACTGCTAAACGGATATAACGGCGTAATCGCAATAGATAAGGAAGAAATTACCCTTAACGGGACATTCCTGGTAAAATTCCATAACACCTCCATAACGATCGGGGACAAAACTTACTTTAGTAAAGAAGTAACAATGGCTCGGCCACTGCCAGCGATAGTCCAAACTTCCAACAAAGCATCTTCCTACGAAGAAGTATTATCACTAAGAATGCTAGAAACCCTACATTTCAATAACTTAGAGGAGATCCGTGATCTGACTCTCAAAAGCAGGACCGCACTCTTCACGAGCCTGACCTGCCCCCTTATTATCGCTATCGGTATGATTTGCCTTTTAATAAAGAAAACGCTTCTTAAAAGAGAAACCCTGAAAATAGAAACGGTCCACGTTCATTCGGCTGACCATCAAAACCATGACCCGTCCAACGCGGACGTTGGAATTTAAAGGGGGAGGAGTTAATACCCCTAATGTTCTACCACTCAATTCGTGGAATCGTAAAATACAAAGTCATTAATTTCTAAAATAAAAGATTTCCCACACTGCCCCAATTTAAAAGGCATAATCTTTCATTGCACCTTTTGCCAGACTAATTTCCCAGAACTCAGGAAATCAGTCTGCACATGCTGTCAACGTATTTCACAACAATATTCTATTTCTTATTTTTCGTTTAATAAATTCCAACTAATTTTACAGTATTTTATTTTTTATTCTCATTTAATAAATTCCAACTAATTTTACAATATTTTATTTTTTATTCTCATTTAATAAATTCCAACTAATTTTACAGTATTTTATTTTTTATTCTCATTTAATAAATTCCAACTAATTTTAAGTCTTTCCCAACACATTGTGCCCCAATCATTATTGTAATTTTTTTGCTGACGATACGTCTACATTGTTTACCGTTTTTAATTATAAAATAAAGTTTATGGACTACACTATTCAGTCGTAGTCAAGTACTCGAAAAACAAACGTTAATTTATTTAACTTATATAAAATAAAAATATTACCTCACTTCATGTGTAATTAAATAAATAAAAAAATAAAAAACACACTGAAGTATAAAATCTTACTTGTTGTGCATATGTAACATACATAATTCAAGATTTTTTTTGGAAAAAAATATTTTCAGAATACAATAGATGGTGCATATATGTATAATTTATATTGCAGACATGCATGCACATATATTTTAAAAATGTTGAACAAATTATTGTTATAAAACATGTATTTTAAAGCGTATAAATATGAAGCTCTAACTTTCAATACAAAGATTCTCCACATGTAATTTTTATGCAAAAAACCCATGCTTTTCTTTATTTAAGTTTATTTCAACACAAACTGACCTACTGAAAGGAAGTAAGTAATATTGTTAATCTATTGTATAAATACGGCAAAAATGCTGGCAATTTGTTTTTTAATATTAACATTATTAAATATTTTCTGTAAAAAACTTGTATATTTTATTAAAAAATATGTGGCTGTAATATATGTATGTAATAATGCAATATCTGTTGTTTTCATCGGCAACCGCGTATGTCTATTTTTGTCGATTTTGAGTTTTTGATGCTATATTGCTTAATTGTAAATGCTCTTTAATCAGTGACAAAATTATTCCGAATATGAAAGATAATAAAAGACATAGTAATAGCGCTGCTGTTGGTAAATTTCATTCTTACTCGTTGTGGTAAGTAAAAATGAAAAAAGGCAACAGAATGGTTACCAAATTAAATTATAAAGAATACTGGTTAAATAGATAATATTTACATTAAAAACTGGAATCAACGATCAAAGAGTGCTGGTGATGAAATCGTGGCTGGTTTTGAAAATGCATTTCACTCGCCTAGTGTCGGCACAAATATACTTTTATTACCACAATCAGATTTCTTTATAAAAATAAAAGAAACTTTGAAATGAACTCAAACCTGAATAAAATTAAAATATTAGTTCGTATTCCCAATATTTCAGAAGTATTTATTATATACTATCGGGATAAAAGGTAGACTTAGTATTAACAACAATAATAAAAATATTTACAACACAAACAACCTGTTTAGGATGTGTTATCATGAGTTTGCCTACGACTTCGCGTTATTATCGCGATAAAAAGTAGCCTATGTGTTAATCTAGGTTGTTATCTATCTATGTGCCAAATTTAATTTAGTTCCGTTCAGCCGTTTTTGCGTGATTGAGTAACAAATATCCAAACATACAAACATTCACATTTATTATATTAGTAGGATTAAAACTGGGTGAAATCGGTTCATTAGAAATAAAAAAAAATATATTGCAAAAATACCTCAATACCAGAACATAAGTGTGACACACCTACCTCCCATATAAGGCGAATTCTTTAAAAGTATTTCTTGTATTTATTTTATACATACATACATATAACTACTGTCCTATGCAGTATAGGTGGGCAGAATATTTTTTTGTCCTACTTTGGTTGAATTACAACGTGCCAAAATTGATAACGCTGATCAAAACAATGAAGTTAGAGTTGTCAAAACAGTGTTTTTTTTTTTTTGAGAACGTAAAATTACCATGAAAAGATTTTTAAGAAAATTTACTTTACAGGGATGAATAAAATTAGTTAAAATATAAAAAAGAAACTCGTAAATATTTCCTATATTTTATAACTAACTTTATATTTATTTTCATAGCACGGGTTGAGGAAGAACTTGGATCTAATACGAATGCCAAGTTAACGAATCAAATGTTTGTGCCCGCAGCAACTTCAGTTAACAATTCCAATAGCAACAATAACAACGTAACAACGAATAATTTGCAAAGCATAACAACTATACATCATAATGACGGGCCAGATTCACTCAATGCCACCTACATTTCAGTTGTAAGTATAAATTTTTTTTTTTACTCCTCGTTTATCTGTTCCTAATAGGATTTTCTTTTGTCAATAGAAATAAAATAGAAAAATAGATACATGAGAATGCTAATGATATTATTTTTCGTTTCAATGTATGTATGTATGTATGTATGTATGTATGTATGTATGTATGTATGTATGTATGTATGTATGTATGTATGTATATATGTATATATGTATATGTATGTATATGCTGTGTGTAAAAAGTAAAACTTAAAGCTAAAGCTTTAAAACTTTAAATGTTAATCTATTATATTTAAATATTGTTTTTGCACAGTTTATTTACATAATTTAATTGTATAGGTTTTTTTTTGTTGTTTTACACTTTTATTTACGTTTTTGTTTTTTATGTTTTGTTTCTTTATTTTTCCTCTTTTTTCTCAATTGTTGTGTATTTTGCATTGTTTAACCAATCGTTTGTTAACTTTATGTTGGGTGTTCAAACTTAATAACAACCTTTGTGATCATTAAATCATTGAATATAAATGTAATATGTATGTTTGTGTGTCTACGTCTGTTGTAAATGGAAATAACGCATAAAAAGGGTGGCGATAAATTGACTCTGAGCATAACTGAACAAAAACCCACCACGGCTGCCCATCAAAATTCTGGTAATAATATTTTTGGTTTTACTTCTACTACTAATAACAATAGCACCACGATCAATAATAATAATAATAATGGAAGCAATACTTCGACACCAACATCTCCATATGCTAATGCAACATTTATATCAGATTTTGAAACAAATACACCCACAACACCTTCCCAAATATCCGCCTCTACCATATATACAAATAATTATCATCACCATCATCAACAAACTCCACCAAATTCTTTAACCGTTATGAATACAAACACCAACAGCACCTATTCCAATCATACTAATAACAATATAAACCATGCCTCCAATACTTCTAAAATATCAAGCAATGCTACAAATAACAATAATAATAGCATCCTAAATACCACACCATCCACATCTGCAAATACCACAAAACCCAATCTTTTAAACACAACTACAATACAACCAACTTTAAATTCTTCTTCAACATTGTATGCAAACCTGTCGCCGAACTGCAATCAAAATGAAATCACAACAAATAAACCGACAACTCCAACTTTGACCTCCACCACAGCAGAAATGTTGATAAATGAAATTTTTATTAACAATATTATCAATAATAATGTAAAGGCCAGTACGGAGAAGCAAACCAATGGTAGTTGTGAAGTAGATTCAACAGGTACATCGTCACATCAAATATCGCAAACACCCTCGGTAGGCACTCTACTGTTTTCTACATTGAATGAACAGGAACGTCAACAAAAACAACGTGATGCTATCAAATATCAGCAATCTTTTAATAATGATATTAGTGAAAGTATAAACGATAAAAAGGTTTGTTTTCTTTTTTTATGTTAATTTTTTTTGTTTATATTCATTTTATTTCAATTTATTTTCCATGTTTATTCATTTAACAAGTTTTTATTTTATGTGTTTTACTAAAGCCCTTTTATATATTATTCTACTTTTTTCTGTACATAATAACAAAATAGAATTAGATATTATTTAAATTAATATACTATTCCTAAATACTAAAAACTTATTTTTAAAAGTGATATTTATTATATACTAGCTTGTGCCCGCGACTTCGTTTGCGTAGTTATAGGGCTAAAAGGAAGATTTAGTATTAACCTAGATTGTTATTTATATGTTTGTCAAATTTATCCAAACATTCACATTTATTATACATATTTAAATCTAAAAATTTGTATATGAAAATAAAAAAGAAAAGTCAAAACTTGCAACAAAAATAAAAATTTTACAAAACAAACAACCCGTTTAGACTGTGATGATGAGTTTGCCAATGACTTCGCCTGGTTATCGTGATAAAAAGTAGCCTATGTGTTAATCTAGGTTGTTATCTATCTATGTGCCGAATTTCATTTAGTTCCGTTCAGCCATTTTTGCGTGATTGAGTAACAAATATTCAAACATCCAAACATAAAAACATTCACATTTATTATATTAGTAAGATAAAATGTAACTGCTTGATAAATTTGCTTAATATAAATATTTCTTCTTATAAAATAACTCCCTCACGAAAAGTCTTCCGTGTTTTACCTTGTAGCAATCGTGGGCGAGATGTTTGCTGTGTTGTAAATTGCTTCTCGAATTTTTAGTGTATTTGTTGTAACCCTTGTTCGTATTTTCCCGTAGTTAAATACAAGACCTAATTTTTCTTCTTGTTCTCTTATTTAACCTTGGTAAAAAACCAGATCTGACTTCTCGTACAAAAGTTTTGTTTAAATATTTTATTTATATTAGTTTACTTATTTCTATTTAGTTTAGAGAAAATAATCCATAGGCGTTAAACCGCATGATCTCTAAGTCCAACTTGCTAAAGCATTTAATTAAATAACCGCAAACAGCAATTTATTATACTTAACAAGCTGAGAAGTAAATCCAATAAGCTGTTACACACTGTTATGCTTGCATACCTTGTACACATCACTCTTTGCAAAAACAATTTGTGTCAACAAGCTTTACTTTGTTTATTTTTTGTTTTGTTACATATTAGTGATTTGCTTTTTTGTTAGTAGCAATTTTAAACGCTTATAATTCTTAAAATAATAAACCGATTTTAAAAGGGTTTAGATACTGCACATCTGCAAGTAAATTCGTTTCAAAGGGATATGTATATATTTTTAAAATATCGGTGGTATAATGTGAGCGTAAACTGTGTTACAAAAAATCGACTTGCCTATTAATGTAAAGGGTGCTTAAATTTGAAGGGCGGATGTTGAATGTGAACCAAACCTAAACGTCATTTTTTCTCTGCATTTCATTTGACATTTCTCAATTTCAGACTTACTCAATTCGAACCATAGAAAGATACACAATCAAGCAACGCGTTAAAGTTATTCAGGTTTATTATGAAAATGGGCGTTCAAATCAAAACTCATTTCGTGCAGCTTGTGATTATTTTGGTCAACATAATCGTTCAAATTCCTCCACAATCGGAAGAATTGTGAAAAATATTTAAATTTCAGCAAAACGGGTCTGTATGGAATGTAAAAACATCTGTGAATGCCTTCTTAGTTTGATGAACGGAAAAAATTTCTGTTTTTCGCGATAGTATGGCAAAAGAGCAGTCAACCTCGACTCATCATCGTGTCCAACAATTAAACATCAACATTGTCATTGGAAATTGGGACCATAGGAAGGAGTTGTGCCGCCGAGGTTGCGGCGGCCATTTGGCCGATATTTTGTTCCATACATAATTGAACCATACCAATATAATCATAATAAAAAGAAATGTCGATAAAATTAAATTGAACCACCCTTTACATATACGAATTGAAAAATCTAATTTTTTTAAAGGGTTTATTTCACCATTTTGTAATTATAGAAAAAAATTAAAATAATTTAAATTTTATTCGCTTCCAATCTGCATGCTTTAAATCAAGTTCAATTCAATTTAAAGGTGGTGGTAAAAGAACAGCTGATTTATTTATTCTTTTCATAAATGTTGGTTGAATTATCAAAAGCGGTTAATGTTTACATAGTTAGCTCTTCCCCGCGCGAATTTTTCGAAAAAACACAAAGAAAAACCATGTTGATACATCGGCCAACTTAAACAACAAATAAATGTTGTTTTTTTTAATGTTTTATTTATTGTAAAAATACCACCACTTGAAAATTTAATTCGCCTTGCTTAAAATTATCGGCAATGATTCTTATTATTTAACTTCTACAACAGAAATAATACAATTTTCTTTGTAATAAATTCTTTCAGCCACTAGCACTTAAACAACATAATAATCATCATCACCATCACCATCATCATGTTATATCGACACAAAATGATGCAATGGTATCGCCTTGGTTGGTATCATCGGAAGTTGTATCGGCGCCCAAAGGTAAGGAACCGACGATCATACGAAAATCAGTTATAACAACTCAGTTGTAAACAGATACATTTTAGTTTTATTATTAATTATAATTATAATAATTAAATATTTTGTGTTGCCTCTTTAATTTGAATCGTTAAACAAATTAAAAGTTATTATTACTTAATTAAATTTAATTAACAGAATTTCTACTTATTTATTCCAACTACAAAATGATCTTGAATTTATAATTTTTTAGATATTATGTACTTTTTTCTACATATATTAAAATATTTATGTTATATGTAAATCGACTTTAAAATATGTACGCTAAATAAAAGACCAATTAAAAAAACAAAAAAAAAAAAAAAAACTTAACGAAACTTTAAAAAAGTTATATACTTATTAGTGCCTTAGATATCTTAAGCTACGTTCGCATTTATCAAATATTTGCTCAAATAAGCGTGACCACTATTTTTGGTAAATTATTATTAAATGTGTTGTGATTGTTCTTATTAAAATAATAACATTTTTAATTAAATATTTATTACAGGAGAAATTAACACATTTTAGTGGTTACGTCTATCTCGTCAAATATATGTTTAATGTAAACATACCTTTACAAAATAAATTATATAAAATTTTATGCAGCTATATTTTATATACCCACTTAATTTAAGTATATAAAAAACTTTCGAAATTTAGAAGAAAAAAAAAATAATAATTAAAAGACTTGAAAAGAAAATCCATTAATATTAACAAAAATTTATAAATAAGTAAAAAAAAGAAGAAAACAAATGACTATAAAACCATCGTTTAAAAGGCATTTATTTGTATTATGTTTATAATTTTTTTTGTGCGATTCCTTCCAACTATTTTCTATTTGCTGTATTTGGTTTAACTTTTCCCATAAATCAAAATGAATGTGTTGTCTACCTTATTTTTTATTCGTCTTAAATATCTTTAAGTATAAAAAAGTATAATTTTATTTTTGATTAGTAACATTTTTAGTATTATTTAAATGGCAATTATACAATAATAAGAATAATCAAATGTATATCAAATTAAATAAATAAATAAATATGGCAATTATTTAAACGAAAATTAATATAAAAATTGATTTGAAAATTACAAATGAACAACGATATTTTATATATTTTTAAGTACATATTATACATAATTATATACACATTCTTAGTTGTTTTACTATTATACAAACAAGTATATAAAATATTTAAATTAATAAATATTCTCCTTTATTATATACAAAAATTATAAATACTTTCACTTATTCCTTTTAATTTTTCTTTATAGTGTAGTATGAATAGTGTCAATAAGTATGATGATATCGAAGGTTGGTTGAATGTTATATATATTTTTTTGTGTTATACAGAAAGTCGCTAACATCAAATATGTTTCAGATATAAAATAACCAATTAAGACATTTTCAATCTATTGATTTGATGAAATTTTTAACATCACTTTTGCGATTAGTGGTAGTTGTGTTTATAAATGTTTCTTTCTTATAAAAAACTAGCAGACCCGGTCCGTGTTGCTGGCTCTAAGCAAACATCAGTGTTGTATTACCACACGATTTGAATTGGCCTTTAACAAAATTTACGGTCTTCAAATAAAAATCCATGGAATAGTTTTTTTACAGAATAACTTACATACGGTGTAGATATGGGCTCGAATCAAAAAAGAAACGCATGTATTTCAGGCAAATTGGAAATTATATTTATTTATTACTTTATCTTAAGGTCAGCGGAGAGACACATGTTTTTTGTTTTTTAAGCTACACAACTGGCCGTGTGAAAAACATAAATTTTCCAAAATTAAGCCAGCAATAGTCAATGATTGGCTTTGTGCTTTGTTGATGGTAATATCAAAGGTAAGACGCAAAGGGAATTAGAGCTGTTGAATTGGAATGGTAAATCGTTGGAAATTATCGGAATTCGTGGAATAAGTACGTTTTCGCTTTTTAATCTGCCACCGATGATTGTTGACTCGATTAAATTTGGTGAAGAGTTTTTGATGGTCAATCTGGTTCCGTTGCATAACTTTAATGCGTTTAAGTTGCGAATAAGAATTACCGGTGATCCAACCTTTAATGTTAGTACATGCAATGGCACTCCGGGTGGTTGCAATGAATTCAAAAATTCAGTGGGATAATTGACGGCTTGTTTTTCATCCATTACTGTGTCGATAGATTTGTATTTGATTAATTTGCCGGGCAGTTTCAATTGAATTTACTCATTGAGCTGTAAATATTTTTTGTAAATAAACCGAAAACTCGGATTTTTGAATCCAACATTTCGAAAATTTTAAAATTTTTATATTGGATCATTATTTACATACGTTTTTTGTAAATATTTTCGGAACTACATAACCGATTTAAGAGTTTGATATCTCGTATCAAAATCGGTCTAGCCGTTTTGAAGTCCATACGATACATACATACATCCTGTTTTATATATATAGATAAATGAAACATTTTATTTCAATTTAATGAATAATGACATACCATACAATTAGCAAGTACATAATATTGCTCGGTATCAATTTTTACAAGAAAATGAATTAGTTGGAAAGAAGAACTTTTATCTATAAATTTAATTTGTCGATTAATTGTGAGAGATAAGATAACCCCCTAACAAACCAAAATTTATATATTTATAAAAAGACATGATCTCAAATGTAAAGCTAATGTTAAAATCACCAGTTTTTTACTTAAATTGAATAATTTCATCACCAGCCACAGCTTCCTTAAAAATCATTTCTTCTGCATGTTTCTTTTGGTGGGTAGTTTTTGATATGTTTGTACTTCTATAAAGCATATGTAAAATAAAGTTGTCTATATTCAATATTAGTTATATTTGGATGAGATAAATGAGATCAAGAAATATTTTTAGAAATTTTATTTAAAAATATCTATACGATGAATACATGCATTCATTTGTTCAGTAAAGGCACTTATGAATACGATTTCTTATGTGTGGGTTTGCTATATATTTGTAAACATTCATTTTTTTTTGAAGAAATATTATTCTTCCCTTTTTTTGCCCATACAAAAGGAAACAAAAATATACGAAAATCAACGGAAGGTGAAGCCTAGGAAGTTGAACTATCACACAAACTCAATATGAGTATTTATTTATAGTGCACCATATTTAAATTGCTTTAATGTTTTAACAGCTGCTAGTTAGTTGTGTTTTCTTAGAGGAAATATTTTCTATCTCTTGTACATTTAAAATCAATACTGTATTAGTTTTTTAATGACTAGCAGATTATTTGTATGTTTCGTTGGTGTACGTACATGCAGTCCATTTTATAAATACAGACACACATTTAACTTTGACTTGCAGCGATGCTGTAAGAGGGGAGTCGTAAGAGCTAAACATCTGGTTGCCACATTATAACTTTGTATATACAAATTTACACTCCCTCTTTCTTCTGCAAGATGAAATTTAAAGATTTTTTAGTCTCTGTATTTTTACCCCCTTTGATTTACGTAGGATTATTGTTACACTGAAAGAAAAATTTTGTACTGTTTTTGATAAGAAATAAAATATGTTTCTTAAGGTTTTGATTTTTGTTTTATTTATCTCTCAATTTATCGTTTTTTTCTTCTTAGTATTTGTAATATATTAATTTTTTTTTATTTCGTACAGTTCTAAAAATTTACATTATATTATTCACTTCATCTTTTTTTATCGGTTTTCAGTGTTTTTGACTTTAAACTTAAATAATTATAATAATAACACAAAAATTATAATAAAATATTTAAAATTAAAATGATAAAAGTATGTTTGTTGTTTGATTGAATGCAGCTGGGCGTGTCGCTTAGAAGCACTTGCGGTGGACAATGCCGGGACCGGATTCATCGTATTCCTGTTTGGAGATCCACATTTGTTGGAAGGTGGAGAGGGAGGCCAAAATGGAACCACCGATCCAGACGGAATATTTGCGTTCTGGTGGGGCGATGATTTTAATCTTAATGGTAGATGGAGCCAAGGCAGTGATTTCCTTTTGCATACGATCAGCAATACCGGGGTACATGGTGGTGCCACCAGACATGACAATGTTGGCGTACAAGTCTTTACGGATATCTACGTCACACTTCATAATAGAGTTGTAGACGGTTTCGTGAATACCGCAAGATTCCATACCTAAGAATGAGGGTTGGAAGAGGGATTCTGGGCAACGGAAACGTTCGTTACCGATGGTGATAACTTGACCGTCGGGAAGTTCGTAGGATTTCTCTAAGGAGGTAGAGGCAGCAGCGGTGGCCATTTCTTGTTCAAAGTCCAAGGCAACATAGCATAATTTTTCCTTAATATCACGGACAATTTCACGTTCAGCGGTGGTAGTAAAAGAGTAGCCACGTTCGGTCAAGATCTTCATCAAGTAGTCGGTCAAATCGCGACCAGCCAAGTCCAAACGGAGGATAGCATGGGGCAAAGCATAACCTTCATAGATGGGAACTGTGTGAGAGACACCATCACCAGAATCCAAAACGATACCGGTGGTACGACCGGAAGCGTACAAGGAGAGTACGGCTTGGATGGCAACATACATGGCGGGGGCGTTAAAGGTTTCAAACATGATTTGAGTCATCTTCTCACGATTGGCCTTGGGGTTCAAAGGGGCCTCAGTCAACAAAACGGGGTGCTCTTCGGGAGCGACACGCAATTCGTTGTAGAAAGTGTGATGCCAGATTTTTTCCATATCATCCCAGTTGGTGATAATACCGTGTTCGATGGGGTACTTAAGGGTTAAGATACCTCTCTTGGATTGGGCTTCATCACCGACATAGGAGTCTTTTTGGCCCATACCGACCATGACACCTTGATGGCGGGGACGACCTACAATGGAGGGGAAGACGGCACGGGGAGCATCGTCACCGGCAAAACCGGCCTTGCACATACCTGAACCGTTATCAACGACTAAAGCAGCAACCTCATCATCACACATTTTGGAGTTTTTGTGTTGTTACTAAATTGCGGCGAAAGCAAAAGAAGATAATGACAAAAATTATTAATTAAGATTAAAAAAAAAAAAACAAAAATGGCATTTAAAAAATTTGTCCATATAAAGTAAAGTGAATATTTGAATGTTTTATTTTACTATGCGGTATTTTGTTACATGAAAGAAACATGAGCGAAAATGATAGCCATCAATTATTTTCAAATATCGACATTTGAAAGGAGTTGGGTAATTTATTTTAATTTTAAAGTTTATGTTACAATAAATCAATGGAGTATAATCAGTGATCGCAGTAGTAAAAATCATAACGAAAAATTACGTTTATTTATTAAAAGTTTTGAAAAATATTATTATTATTTTTTAATAGAAGAGATTTGTAACTGATTATGGCCCATAGGCTAGGTTACTATTATCGTAATAAATAAATTGAAATTGAAATTGAAATATTAGAAAAAAATATGCTTATTTCAAGAATTTAATTAACATTTAATTACTTGCGAATAAAGTGTTATATTTCAAGGGAATGTATTAGAAGAAATTATCGATTCTGGAGTATGAAATTTCACATTTTTATACATACATATGTATATTTGAAAGTATTTTACACTGATTTATATTTTTTTTTGTGAAATATTTTTAAAAATGTTTATTATTATTTAAACAATTTTTTAAATAACTCTTGCTGACGAATTTTAAAGCACTTTTTAATTTTTGATGGGTTTTAACTCGTGTCACGATTACAAATCAATCATTTTTCATGTTTTTTCTTCTTTTTATGGATAGCATTTAATTTCAATATTTTTTTTATTTAAGTTGCTTTTTTTGAATTCCATTAAAAAATTTTTGTAGGGTAATTCTTAGAGCATTACAAATATTCACTTTATATTTAATTAACATTGTATGTGTTTTTTATTTCTAATTAAAAATATGTATATGTATGTTTATATTCAAATTTTTTTTGATATTCAATTATTTTGAATACTAACCGTTTCAACAAAAAGAAATTCTAAGAGACTAAACCAACACTTTCGCTGTAGAACTGCGAGTGCCTGCTGGATTCTTTTGTACTAATATTTATACCAGACGTTGGAATCTGCATTTATGAATTATTGAAAATACATAATTTTCAATGCTTCTACCAAAGCGGGAGCATACATACACTTACATAAATACATTAAAGAAAAAATAATAAATACACATGCATAATAGACAAAGCGCAGGCGTTGCATAGCTAAAGAGGAAAATAAAAAAAAACAACTTGAAAATATTTCAATATTTTGAGTGAACACAAAAACATACATTCAAAACGATTTTGAATTCATCTAAAAAACCTCTCTCTTGTTCTCTTTTTATATATAGATAGATATACTCTCAGCATATCTGTGTAAAATTAAAAATATATATCTCTTTAAAATTAGTTTTTATATTGTTTTTAATTATATCCTCCATGTGTGATTTTGTGATTTTGTAGTTGCTGTTATTTTCAATATTCTTATACATACTTATACAATTGCATTTGGAAAATTTTTGCTTTCATTTATAAAATAAAAAACAAGATTCTATTTTTCTTGGTTAGTTTGTTATTGAAAAAAAACTATCTAAAAGAAACAGAAAAAAACAAGTATTAGGTGCAGGGGGTCAGAGGATTAACAGCATTGCGGTAACATCACCAAATCACCAAATCATTTTTTCATTTTTCTTTTTTTTTTCGACATATTTTTAAATATTGTTTTTTCTTTTTTCTCTCTGTAAAAATAATTTTTAAACATTTCTGTTTGTGTTTGTACACAACTAAATGAATAAAAGTTCAATTTTTTGTTTCATATTTTCAAATCATATTGGTGGAATCTCAATCCATACATGGATTGGGTGGAAATTTATAAACAAAAGTGAAAAAAAAAATTATATTTTTTTTTATTTTCAAAATTTTATTTAAATAAATCGACTAGAAGCGAGAAATTAAATAAAAATAAAAATTTACTAGAAAAAAGAAAATACTTATGCATTTATCAAGATGTTATAAGTCATTTAGCAAAACCGAAAAACGTGGGTAAATTACGGCATTCGCTTGCGTGCGAAATTATAAAATACTTATTTAAATCTATACCTGGAGCACAGAAAGCGTTAATTAACCCCCTTAGCAGGAAAATTAAAAAATTAAGCTTTAAGGTGGATACCTTTTAAAAATTAGACATTTTTACAAATTTAGGCGTTTAGGTCGGAAACTTTTAAATTAGTTCCTATTAGAAATGCTAAATCAATTTGGAGGTAAAAAAGTATACAAACAGCATTTTCATGATTTCTTTTGCACTTATTCATTTTAATGCGTTCTAATTGAAATATTCACAAAGTATGATATCATGTTGTATTGACATTTTTTGTATTCACAAGGTGTTATATCTGCGTAGTGTCATAATTTTTAAAAATTTTGAAATGGCTTAAAATGGAATTTGATGAAAATGGTTTAATATCTCTACAAATGTATTGGCGTTCCTACGTAATACACTTTTATATTGTTCTAGAGTTATTTCCATATATTTTTTATAATATAGGCTTGTCCTTTTGCTTCTTTTTTTATTGTGTATATAAACAGATTTTTAAAAGAACAGTTGCAGCATTCGCTTCGTAATTCATGTTTTCTTTTGGACATTCGGGAACAATATACACGCATAAGTAACAATTGTGGCTAGATTAACCGATTTCATCTCAGAACACTATTCTTTGTGGGTTTAAAACTTTCGTGACGAAGTTCATTTCAAACTTAACGGTATCGTTATCAAGTAAAATATCCGTTATTGGTTCCAACATAACCCACGAATCTACTAACTTCACTATTTCTCTCAAAAATCAGGAAAACCACTCACAAAAAGCTTTTTAAAATTAAAGGGGCGTATTAATAAAAAATATTTTAGGTTTATTGAAGGCTTATTTGACAAATTTCTCTACAACATCTGTCAAATAAGCCTTTAATAAACCTAAAATATTTTTTATAAATACGACCCAAAGTTTTTTTAATATGTAAGCTTTATATGAACACTAAAGAGCTGCGTAAAATGTTCTAAAAGTAATGTGTTCTCATATAAAATACGCACATACATGTAAAAAACATACATATAAAAAATATAAATATATAAAAACATCCCATTGCAAAATTATAAATTTAGTTTACAAAAAAATAAAAAATAAAAAAAAGTATTAAAAACAAAAAAATATTAAATACAAAGAAAAACAAAAACAATAAAAAAGTTAAAAAAAAAAATTTAAAAAAAATAATAAAAATATAAATAATATATAAAATAAAAAAATAAAATAAATTAAAAAAATTTTTTGGTTCAGCTGGGATTCGATGCCACGTTAACTCTTACCAGTATATATGTATGTTGTTGTTGTAATTGTGAATTTCAATAGCGATTCATTCCCGGATATTTATAAAAGATTGATACTATACACAGATCTGAGGAACATATAGTTGCTTCTAAAAGTTGATTTCAACCAACACACGGACAGACGGGCAGACGGTCAGGGCTTAATTGACTCCTCTATTCATAAGCTTTCAGAAAATATAAACTTTATGGGTTCGGAAATGAAAATTGTAGAAATTACAAACGGAATGACCAAGCTATATATACCCTTGTGCACCACAGGTGAAGGGTATAACAAAGAAATACTTTAATAAGCGACTTTTTTTAATACACCTAATTACAGAATATAGTTAAAGTCTCTATGCAAGTTTTTCATTGGGGTAGACTAACTATCAAAACATTCAAACACGTTTTGAATGTTCTATTACCTTTGTCTTGATTCAGTCTTGTTATATTCTTCAATATTTTATCGTATAGCAAAACACATATTTTTGCAAGTCTGTATTTTATAATGAGAGAGTAATATACACACACTATTTCAAATTTAATAAGATTGCTTGTAAGCTATTTTTTTATGTTTGTGCAGTTTTAAAAAATTTTGTGATGATTGGTTCATAATTGATTTAGCAGCGATAGAGTTGCATCTCCGGAATTTCCTTAAACGGCAATAATGTTAAAAATGTCCTGTATCGGAAACATTAAAACAAAAAAACAAATTTTCTATTTAAGCGGTGTAGTAAATAATATGGTCGGGATTATTCGACTATTTATAAAATTCTTACTTGTTCTTTATTTTGGAATGTTGAAAACATATTTGTATTTAAACAATTAATAGTTTTTGTTATTAGATAAAATATTATTCAAGGAAAAACATGTTTACAATACCAAAAAAAAAACTATTCTGAAATATCAACATTTATAATACAAGTAAAAATATATTGATATAAAATACTTTATTCAAGGACAGAAAATAATAGTTATGTTGATTTTTGAGGCACCAAAACAATTTACTACCTTTAAGATAAATTTAGTAAAAGTTGATTTAATTTATTTTAAGTTACGAAAATAAATAATTAAATTTATATATGTATATACATATACATATATGTACATATACATATATAAACGTAATTATTGTATTCAATAAAAAATTAAGAAGAAGATAAAAAATAATTTTATACCTTCAGTCCTGCATTAAAAATTCTTACTTTGTTAATTAGGTTAGATGATAAAATAAGTTATTCGAATCCACTTCCTTTTCCTAATTTTTACTTCAACTTTGTTTCTGTTGGCATACAATAAAAACTGTTTGGTTGAAATAGTATATGGACAGAAATTGTTCATAATTTTACCTTTGAGCCTTTTTTCACATCATCATTTTAGAAATATTATTTGATCTCCAAACTTAGCAAAGGAATTGAGAGGCAACTAGCTTTTTTATACTACTGAAAATATCTGAACCTCTATCTTTGTAAGTTTGCTGCCAAGGTAACTAAACTTGTCAATATCATTCTATTAATTCCCAACAAACCCTGTAATATTATTATATTCGTCTACTTCATGTTAATTTTAAATCCTATTTTGCTGGCATTTTCTGGCCCAGTATGAGCCATAGGACATAGATTATCAGCACAATTATTGTTGAGACGTTGCGAGAATTTCGAACGTTTACAAGTTAGAACAGTTATGTTTGTATGCTTTGTTATTAACATCGAGTAAAATTAAAAATAGCGTGTTGGATAATATGCAGCCTTGTCTTATTTAAGCAGATGTCGAAAAAGGGGATCTGACTTAATATAAATTACGTTGAGGGGACTGGGTTCTTGGACTAGTCCGTTACTTTTGGGAAATTATGTTTATGGTTATGTGTATACCTGTCATGGGTTTGGGATTTTAGTGCACCCCCCCTTTCAACCTAACGTAACCTAACCTAATATAAATTTGTGTTTCCAAGAACAAAGTAAGTCTCACAATTTTTTATTATTATGCAACATGTATCACAACTTTTTACGTAACAGCATCTACATTTTTTTGTCAAAAATTTAAAGTAACGAATTACCACAATTGTAATTTTTCTCTGACGTTCAAATTATATTTGCTAAATTAAATTACAATCGAGTTAGTATGCCCTAATATATCCATCTGATTTATTTTCATATGGAATGTAGTGACTGAAATTCGGTATACTTACTACAAGATCTAGTCTAACTGATTTGAACTGTTGTCGAAATCAAATCTAGCGTTAATTTTGGGTCATCCTATACAGTGATTATTGTTTTGGGCAAGTAATAGTATTCCACTTTATATAATTGACATTTCAATTAATTTTAATTCTAGTTGTTTGGATAATTTGTAAAATCTTAAAAACTTGACTTGTAAAAAAAAATGTAATAAAATTTATTAATTAATTTCAATAAATTAATAAATAAACTAAAAATACTAAAGTGGATTTCGGTGCAAAACTCAGTAAATTCTTTATAAAATTTGTTGTTGCAAAACTATTAAACTAAGTGTGGTTCAAATTTTGTACTTATGTATTTAGATGAAAATACCCATTGTTTATGATTTGTTGGTTATTATTTAAAAAAAATGTATATAGAAAAAACAAAAATTTATAAAATAAAAATACTAATATTTGTATAATTATAAAAATTAAATTTTATTAAAGTTAAACAAACAACTTGTTAACAAAAACAAAATGCCTCTTGTTTTTACCTTGTTGTAGCGAGGTTGTCATCTCGCAAAATGTTTATAAAATTTTTTATAAAGTTCGATAAATTTAAAAAATTACAATAAAACCATGAAATTAAAAAAAAAAAATAATACAATTTTCAAAGAACGACTTTTTTACACATTTGCAAAATCTCAAAAGTTATTTATACATATCAAAAGTATTATCTCAATTATCTCTTATGAACTAATGGGTCGGATATGGATAGAAACCGAACCTCAGTTACTTTGCCAGTTGCCAAAAAAGGCATTACAGATGGCAACTAAGAGCGGTCAACTATACATGAAAATTTGGCAACCGACAAATTGTAGTTGCCAGTTGACAACGCAGCTGAAGTTGGGTTGCTAACCATAATCGACCTATAAAACTTTTTTAAAACGATTTAAGAATTTATTGACAATTTTTTATAATCTAAGGATATATTGAATGTTGTCGGTGAAAAAAAACTTAATAAATTACATATCCGTCGTTTCTTACTTTACAGTATTAAACTTACGCCTGCTGACTATTATTAATTTTTAAGCCAATCCTTTTAAGATATCCTTAAACGGTTTTGTGGATAGATGTAGGACCAACCATGGATCAAAATAGATAAATAAAAAAATAAATAATGGTTTAAAATATATAAAATAATTTTTTTTGAAAATTATCACTTAACCGATTTTGTCAGAGCAACGACGTCATATACAGTAAACTCGCAGAAACGTGAACTAATTTTTACCAAGGGTGTTCACGTTTTCGATTTCGTTCACGTTTTAGATTGCATTTTTTTCTATAACATATTTTAGTCTCTTTTATCTTTTATTTAATTTAAATTAAATTATGTACGTTATTTTCACCTATGAGACATGTTTTGATTCAACTTTTTGTAAGTTTCTGTCATATTTTAATGTACTACATAGCTACTATGGTTTGCAAAAGGGTTTTAAAGATGCTTATTTCTCAATTATTTATTGAATTCATCCAAAATAGAGGTTGAGCATGATTATTTTCCTTAATTTGATTGTGAAATTCAATAGCTTCCTTTTAATCATAATGCCGCTAACCGGTAGGTTTTTATTTCGAAGTTGGGTAAACCATTTGTACAGAGATTTTTCTATTTTTGGAAGCTCCGAAGCATGTAGTGTTTTCCGTTTTCCAGGACCCGAAAATGCATAATTATCGCATGTCGAAATTGCATCTTTATTGTTTATTATTGAACAAATCGTCGATTTGGCGACATAATACTTTTTTGACAAACCAGTTACAGATGAACCTTTGCGTAAAAGCTCTAAAATATCTGACTTTTCTTGAAGATTAAGCACTTTTGATTTTTTTATTAGACATATTTTCAATAAAAATATTTTTAGAGATCACTTGTTTATGTCAGCACAGAGAGATGCTTCCAGTAGAACTGCCGCATTAATGCTAAAGCTACTTATAATGCAACAAAAGTTTTTTAAAACACCAAGCTACGAAATTCTTCTGCGGGGAATCCCAAAATTTTTAAATTAGCTTACAAAATTGAATTTTAACGTTCGATAACAGTTCACGTTTTAGAGCCTTCAGCCTTTGTTCACGTTTTAGTGTAGTCAATGTCATAAAAAAATGTTCAGGTTTTTGGGTAGTTCATGTTACTGGATGTTCACGTTTCTGTGAGTTCACTGTACATATATATCGATTTATATACTCTAGCTCTAGATCCGTCAAACTATTAAGCCGTCATAAAAGAAATACGTTTAAATTGTTTATAGTTTCCAAACGCAGTTTGGTATTAAAAATTTACTAATTCGTACAATTAGAAAAATGTGTAAAAATATTTATTAAAAAGTGGAGTGTTTTTTTTACATTTTTAACATGCGAAGAGCATTTATATGAAATAATATAACTGAAACATTTTGAGATCAAAAATCAGTTAAATCGGGATAAAAAAATAACGTTTAAGAACAAAATATGGGTTTAATACAAAAATATTTATTTGCGGACATTTGGTAAATCATCTTTTATTGAGATAGAGACATTTTCAAATTTCTTAGTCATAAAAGTAAATCTTAAAGACGCCTTGTTTACACTAATCAGAATCGTTCTACATAAATATATACTTTAAGAAACAACATTGCTTAGGCAAATAGTTTATTACTTTGTGTGAAGCTAGATACAAATTAAAAATTTTTCTTGGATCGGCCAAGAATGGTTAAAAATATGGAAACAATATTTTAATATTATTAGAGTCAGCAAAGCCGAATGTAGCATTCTTACTTTTTTATTTTTATCTTTTGGTATCAACAAACATATATATATATATATATACACATACATACATACAAACACATGCATTTAGAAATAACACATTATGGTTACACATTTAAAAACATTTTATGTCTACTTAATTAAACAATTTGTTTAATTAAACAAACAATTATATTTTTAACAGTAAGAGTGCTCAATTCAGCTCTTAAGCTTAAAATATTTTGAAATTAATTACAATTCAAAACAGCGACATGTTTATATGTAAGTTTATATTTCTTTGTCGTTTATAAACCGATTTAACCAAGTTTTAATTTTTGTGTAAAAAATTAAGATACAAGTTAACAGTAGTCGGTTTTTTTTGACAATATCGGAACCATTAATGGCATAATTTTGCTGTTAACAACAAAAATTTCCCAAATATAGTATGTGTGTATCTGATATATCGGTATTTTATACAAGTACTTTTGGAAATTTTATTTCAACTAATATTAATACACTTATAAGGTACAATATATAATTCATCCAGCAAAATTTCAAATATATTTCCTTTATGGGATCGCAAATTAATATTGAAGAAATTATAGCAAAATCTAAACAAGAGCGAAAAGCGTTTTTTAGCTATCGAAAAATCTCATGCCCATACAATTTGTATGTAGCAATCGAAATAAGGCGGCGGCAACGCTTTTCAGTTGGAAAATTCAATTTTGATAGAACGTTATGTATTGAAGTATTGAGCTATTTTCAGGTTAATCGAGCAATTCAATTTTCATTTCTATTGCTGTTTAGTGAGTTTAATTAAACAACAGTGAATAATACTGTTTTTATACAACGTTGAGGCTCTTGTTTAAGTTTGTCTGTAACAAATGTATTCAAAAAGTCTTATATACCCTTGTCACTCTTAATGTAGCATTCAAAAAGAAAACAAAAGTAGAAAAGTTAATAAAGTTAAAAAAGTACATATTATACTTTATTCGAAGTTTATATTTGAACAAATGTTTATTTTTTTATTTTTTAAATTTGTTATAAATTAGGTAAAATGTTACACAAATTTTAAAGATCATAACAGTTAATATCGATAACCAAAAAGTAAAAGTTGCTTACAACTACTCGAAAATCTTTATATCATAATTATTAAATAATTTTTTTTAAGTGTTTGTAAACGACTACTAACATCCTTTAAGCTTAATTTGTAAGTCCTGTAATGCAGCCACGCATTTCGTGCGGGAAATCCAACAAGATTAATCAGGCATCCTACTTCGTGCAATTGCTGTGTGACCTGATGTGTGAATTGACCAATGTCTGATTGAAGCACTCTCTCTTGTAACGATGGCTAGAAATTCATCTGGTGATATAAGTCGTTATCATACGGCTATTGACGAAATCATAGCACTCAAAAGATACAACTATTTAAAAATAGGTTAGAATGTGGCGGTGTTGATATTACGCCATCTGGTTGGTCGGTCAAAACATATATATAAATGATTTGTGTATTTGAAGTTGGAAACCGTGTGACGTTGTACAAATATACGCCTGGGGTAAGCTAGATGAAACAGTTGAGTATGGATCCAATCAGTTAAGAAGAACATCAGTAAAAATTTTAACAATTTTATATGCTCAAACTTTATTGTAAATACTTTGACTGGGAAAAAATCAATGTTCCGCCCTTCTTCACTTTTGGGGATTCAGGAGGATCTCCTGAATCAACAAAACAGGAATCTTTGATAACCAGTGTGGAAGAGCAGAATATTGATTTTTTAGGCCTTATACTCACAAATCTAGTTTCAACATGTAGATTTGTTTATTATCTGCACAGCTGATATTCTCAATTGATTGGAACCATACTCATCTGTTTCATTCAGTTTACCCCAGCCGTATATCTGTACAACATCGCTCGATTTTCATTTTTTGGTACATAAATCATTTGTATTCATGTTTTGACTATCCCAACCAGACAACGTAATTTCAACACCGCCACATTACAGCTTTCCTAGAATTGGACTCAACTATTTATATATATTTATTTTATATGTAAATGTATGCGTCTTACATACATATTATTAAATTCATACTTAAAGAAAATGAATATTTATTCAATATGAATGATTTACAAATTTTATTCAATTAAAATGTTAAATAAATTTTACTGGGCGTTCACACTGTTTTATTACATCGTACACTATCATAGGCGGAATTGTATTATATCTTTATGAAAACCTTAAATTTTTTTATACTTCAATGAAAATTGGTAGATAAAACTTTCTGGATCTAAGTAAGAGATCCATAATTTCACATAGCCTTATAATAAATGTCGTCAGGCAAGTAGGTTTTAATGTTCCTATCTATATATATAAAAATCAATGCCACTTTTCGTTGTAATTTTATAACTTAAGAACCGGCTCACCTATCCGAACCAAATGTTTAGGCTTAGGTCGGCTTTTTAGTAGATGGTTTATGTGAAGTTTGCACAAAATCCGTCGAGCGGTTTACGGGTAAAGAAGGGTAAAGTCGGTAAACCAATATCTCCGGGCTTAATAAAGATATCTTAAAAATTCCAAAGAGCCTGTTTAAAATAATTGGTCAGGTGTCTGTTACTTTTTGGAAATTTTGATTTTTAAGGAGATAAAACGGGTAAAAGCTGAATTTCGGTACTTTTTTGAAGTGCATTTATCTTTGAGAGGGATAGCAACAGGAAAAAAGTAAAAACGTAGTTTTACTCTCCTTAAAATAATCTATAATGAATTTTGATACGTAGCGGACGTACCGGGCGGCTAGTCTGATATAAAATGTTATTATTTCGATATACATACATACAAAGTGACAATATTTTTTCATTCTATAACTACAAGAAAACACAAAGAAAAGAATGCCACGTACACCTTTAAATATGAAGTACTTTTGCAAGGCGATTTTGAATTTTTTATTGATGTATGTAGGGGTTGCCGTTTTAAACTTTTTTATGACTTCGTATTTTAAAATAAGTTATATTGAAGTTTTTATCTCGAGGAGATTAATGTTTGGCTCCAAAGTTTTTTCAAACTTGCCTTGTAAAAGACTTTTATATTCTGAGGTGTACTGGAATTTTGTTTCGGTACGTTACACACATAAAATTAACTTAAGAAATATTTGTATACATAATTACATACATACATATTTTAAAGGAATAAACACATAGTAATTTTTTATACCAGAAAAAAAAAATTGATAAGCTTGGTATTGAACCGTTAAATAGCGCTAAATTTTCTGTCGAAATATTTTGCCTTGTCCTCTGAAAACGATCCTTGAGCTATTTATTAAACCTTTATTATAATTTATGGGTCAATTAGGGATTACAATCAAACCTTAGTTGGATTACCAACTTCTCGATTGCCAATATAAATTAAAGAACCATTTTTATTATCCACGCAATTTTTGTCTACAAATTTTTTTTGAAATTATTAAAAAAAATTAAGTTCCATAATCTGCATTAACAAATTGCTTTAACTTAAAACAAGTAAGAGCACTATATTCGGCTGTGCCGAATCTTTTATACCCACCACCAATTTTGTGTACATTTAAAGCACAATATTTATTATATTGTTAATCATTATGGAATAATCTCTTTATAATAAAATATGTATCACTTTCTTTATAGAGGGTGGTTAAATTTTAAGAGCCCATGTTGAAGGTGAGCCACACAAACAACAAGTTTTTTTTGCATTTCATTTGACATTTCTCCATCTCAGACTAACTTAATTTGAACAGTGAAAAAATACGCAAATGAGCAACGCGTTAAAGTTATTCATGTTTTTTATAAAAATGGGCTTTCAAATCAAAATGCATTTTGTGCACTTCGTAATTCTTTTGATCAACATAATCGTTCAAATTCGTCCACTATCGGAAGAATTGTAAAAAATATTTAAATTTCTGCAAAACAGGTCTGTATAAAATGTTAGAAAATCTGTGAATGCCTTCTTACTTCGTTGAATGGGAACCATTGCTGTTTTTTGCGGTAGTGTGGCAAAACAATTGAGCATCAACATTGTCATTGAAAATTTGGACAATCAGATCGAGGAAAGGATATTTTGTTTAATACATAATTGAACCATACAAATATTATAATTACAAAAAGAAATAATAATAATTTCCTAAATAATTTGTGTTTTATTTAAATTCGACATCGGCCCTTAAAATTTAACCACCCTTTATAACTTCGATATGCTACTAAAATGCTTTTGTAAATGTAGTCTTTTAATAAAAGTGAGAGTTAAAGTAGGCGTGTCCATAAAGTTTCTGCTAATAAATGCAACTTAGATATTTCAATATAGTCCTTTATTTTCCCAAAAACTTTGTCAATAGAGAAATTACATGAATTTAAGATAAACCGTTATATGGGAGGTAGGCGTTAAAGTAGGCGTGTCACCTAAACTTTTTGGCACAACAATTACATTTATTAGAAGGATATATGTAGGAAATTTCATCATCATACCTCGAATTTTGGCGGTTCTATGAGCTAACGTGAAAAGTGGGCGTTATACTAGTAGGCGTGTCAAAGTTGTTTTTGCGAATGAGTACAACTTAGATGTTTCAATACAGCCCATTATTATTCCAAAATCTATGTTAATAGAGAAATTATATGAATTTTGGGTAAAACGTTATATGGGAGGTGGGCGTAAAAGTGGGCGTGGCACATTGATTTTTCGTTAGAACAAAGCATTTGACCAAAAAGCCATGTGTGCAAAATTTCAGAGTCGTACATCCAATTTTGTTGCTTTTATGACGTTTTTGTTTTTAAATATACCGAAAAATACACTGTGCGGTATAAATTTTCGTACATTTTGTTTGATAACTCCTCTCCTAATGCATAGATTTAAATAATTTTCGGGGAAAAATATTGTTTTTACTCAGGAAATATATATTCGAAGTTTCATGAGTCTACGTTAATGCGTTTGGACACAATTCCATTTTATTCGATGTTTGAAGGACACGGTTTTTTCGACCTACTCTTGCTTTACGAGCTATAACTCTTTTCCTAATATTCCGATATAGCCCATTTTCAATACCAAACAAACCTTGTCTATAAGAAAGATTCTGGCAAAATTTGAGCCCCCGTGCCGTGCCGAATCTTATATACCCTTCACAACGTGTAGTCATGCAATAACAGTAGTTTGTATCACCATTCATCCTATATGAAATACGTACATACATATAAAAAACATACATATATAAAAACAACCCATTGTAAAATTATAACTTTACGTAAGTCTGTTAAAAGAAAAAATAAAAAAATAAAAAAATTACAAAAAAAAAAAATTAAAAAAAATAATTAAAATATATATAATAAATATAAAACAAAAAAAAAAATTAAAAAAAAAAATAATAAATATATAAATAATATATTAAGTAAAAAATAAAAAAAAAATAAAAAAAAATTTAAAAAAAAAATAAAAAAATAAAAAAAAAATTTTTTTGGCCCAGGTGGGATTCGATGCCACGTTTTCTCTAACCAGTATACAAGTTTGTATGTATGTATGTTGTTGTTGTTTTTGTGAAAAAAAATTGAGGTGGTGGTGGGTTTTTGCTCATATCTCAGTTGTTTATGTACCGATGTTTCTGATTTTCAACACCGATCTACTCCCGAATATTTCTGATATTTTAATACTTCACCCTGGTCCTGGAGATGTCGGGGGGCTTCAAAAAGTTGATTTCAACATACACACGGACAAACGGTCAGACGGACAGACTGACAGAGATTAATCGAGTCCCCTATTCATAAGCTTTCAGAAAATATATACTTTATGGGGTCGGAAATGAAAATTGTAGAAATTTCACACGGAATGACAAACCTATATATACCCTTTTTCACTGTGTGAAGGGTATAAAAAAGTGCAACAAAAAAGAACAAAAAAAAAACAAGTAAGAGCGCTATATTCGGTCGTGCCGAATCTTATATACCCTTCACAACGTGTAGTCATGCAATAACAGTGTCACCATTCATCCCATATGAAATACGTACATACATATAAAAACATACATATATAAAAACATCCCATTGTAAAATTATAAACTCACGTATGTATGTTAAAAAACAAAATAAAAAAAAATTTAAAAAAAAATTTAAAAAAAAAATTATATATATAATATACATAAAACAAAAAAAAATAAAAAATAAAAATAAAAAAATAATTAAAAAAAAAAAAAATTTAAAAAAATTTAAAAAAAATTTTTTTTGGCTCAGCTGGGATTTGATGCCACGTTTTCTCTAACCAATATACACGAATACCTGATTTACAATAAATTTAAAGATAAAAAGTTCGTATAAATATTAATTTAAGTTATAACAAACACACATGGCATGGTGCTAATGACATCACGGAATTCTAGGTTTGCTGTCTATCGCCTTGATAGTACTTATAAATGAAAAATTTACATAAAAATAAACAATTATATACATTTATGACTTTAATACTGCCAGGATGGATAAATAAATCATAACAAAAATATATTTAGAATATGAGAGAATAAGAACATAAAGAAAATGAGGGAAAGAAAAAATTAAAAAAAAATAAAATGGTATGCCTCCCATATTCTTATTCGATTAATAATAATAATATTGTATACATAAATAGTAGTTTCAAATTACACATGACTATATTGATAAAGAGTCCTGATGAGGAATTCGTAGCTGGCTTCTAAAACGCATTCCACTCGGCTTATATCAGAATAATTTTTGTTATTTATTTTAATATTTACAATTTTATTTAAAAAAATGTTTTAGCAAGTTTTATAATAAGAAAATGAATTTCAGCCAGAATAAATGATTTACAATTAAAATACTAATCTCTTTAAATGTCCAATGCATCACTTATGGTGCATATACATACGTTATAATTGATACGCCTGATAATCATATGTGACAATTTGTATGATTACTTTTAACAAAGTTTTATATGAACCAATGAAAAATAAAGTGATTTTAGCTCTGAGCGTGAAAATAATGTTTTTTTTAATAAGACCTTATTATTTGAATACAAAAAGTTGCAAACTTTTTGGATTTAAAACGATCAAATATAATTTTTTTTTAACAAAGAAAATAAAAAATAAATAATAGAAACGATAAATTATATTTTTTTTAACAAAGAAACTATACTTTATTGATTTATTTATTTATTAAAAAAAAAAACAATACGAAAAAATTATAACAAAAATATATTTTATATAACATATAGTTTAAATTTTAATGTGAACCATTTTTTTATTTTGGCTTAAGTTCATTTGTTTATTTTTATTTAATTTTATAATTCAAATTAAATTAAATTGTAACCATTTTAGGAATATTCTTTCTAAAAATTATTTCCGATATTAGCCGAGTGGAATGCATTTTCGAAATCAGCTACGATTTCATCATCAGCACTCTTTATCGGTATACTACTATGTAACTTAAAATTCCTATTTATGTTACAATTGAATGAAATTTGAATTAGTGAATCTTAGTATTATTTTTCATATTTTGTTGAATATTTAATTTCACCTATCAAATGACAATTCATAATTCAACATGTTCATATTCTTCTATATTCGTAATACATTTTCGTTAAGTTACATAGTAGTATACCGATAAAGAGTGCTGATGATGAAATCGTAGCTGATTTCGAAAATGCATTCCACTCGGCTAATATCGGAAATAATTTTTAGAAAGAATATTCCTAAAATGGTTACAATTTAATTTAATTTGAATTATAAAATTAAATAAAAATAAACAAATGAACTTAAGCCAAAATAAAAAATGGTTCACATTAAAATTTAATATATAGAAAAAAGTTCGAATAAAACATAAATATATAATTATAACACACATGGCACGGTGTTAATGACATTCAAGAATTCATTGTTCAGTGTCTATCACCTAGATGGACTTATATAAATGAAAATGTAAATACAACCTTGTTTTCAATAATTCCAGCCAAAGGATGGATATTGAAAGCATAACGAAAATGTATTACGAATATAGAAGAATATGAACATGTTGAATTATGAATTGTCATTTGATAGGTGAAATTAAATATTCAACAAAATATGAAAAATAATACTAAGATTCACTAATTCAAATTTCATTCAATTGTAACATAAATAGGAATTTTAAGTTACATAGTAGTATACCGATAAAGAGTGCTGATGATGAAATCGTAGCTGATTTCGAAAATGCATTCCACTCGGCTAATATCGGAAATAATTTTTAGAAAGAATATTCCTAAAATGGTTACAATTTAATTTAATTTGAATTATAAAATTAAATAAAAATAAACAAATGAACTTAAGCCAAAATAAAAAATGGTTCACATTAAAATTTAATATATAGAAAAAAGTTCGAATAAAATATAAATATATAATTATAACATATAGTTTTAGAAAAGAAAACTTTTATGAATTTCATGCAAAAAATGGTTTTGGCGGTAGCAGTTTTTCCGTAGTGGCTTTCGATACATTTTTTATAACAGCCAATATACCTTTTACACACAAGTTTGCAATCATGATGTTAGCCAATAAATGAAATCTTTGTGATTCTTTAAAATCATCCCTCTACTCTTGCTGAACAAACGATATTGATGTTGAGGTGATCTGCTGCAATTCCACAAACATGTTATTTTCGTCATCAGATTCGCTATCGATTCCACAAAGTAGTTGTCATCACCAAGTGAAAAAGAACTTTCATCATTTATACGTATTCCATTTTCATAATCACTAATAAATTAATCTGCTATAATCTGCTATCTGCAAACCCATAACAATAGCAAAAATGGAGTTCCTCTTATTTTACTCTACACACGTATTAATTTTATTGTTTCTAACAATATTCAACAAAATAAATAAATAAATAGTAACGAATAATAAAAATGACAAAATTCATGTGTGATACACAGAACGTTTGAATAATAAAAAGTTTAAATATTTGTCCGTGTATCACATGTAATGCACGTCATTTTTACTCCATGAAAAACATTTTTAATGGGGACAATCAAAGGGTTAAAAGCGAATTCATATTTTTTATATGAAGTTTGATATTGAGAAGGATGTGAATTATATCTTGCTAAAGCCTGTAGTACACGAAATGTAAAAAGCCACATACGCATGTGACTGTGACGTAATTTTGACGTCATCATAAGCATAAATGTACCAGCTTCGCCAACATGTCTTTCATTTGCATATTTGGACTAAAATTCATTTCGTTTAATATCAAAATCTTACCGAATGCAGCCATAACGACCGACTATTTTAAAAAATATAACCAAAGTGCTGAACATTTTAGTGACGTCAGACCCACATGTGCATGTGGCTTTTTTACATTTCGGCTTAAGTGTACTCTGTTTGAAAGTGTTAAATTGCTTTACATTTTTTTTTAGTTCAGGTATGTGCTAGTAGCTACATTGAAATCTAACAAAAGCTAATAATTTTGAAAAATAAAGTACAAATTACTGAATTTTCTGCATGCACCTATGCCAAATCTCATACTCCTACACAGTAATTTCTTTACGCTTAATTAATTTATTAAATTTCTTACAATGTTTTACAATACTTTCAATAAAAAAATAATAAACACAAAAATTGTTTTTAGTTAAAAAATTAATATTTTTTATCAAATTGTTTGTGTTTGGGTGCCAAAACATCATTTCGATTTAAAAATAATTACAGTATGTTAGAAATAAACAAGTAAGAGCACTATATTCGGCTGTGCCGAATCTTTTATACCCACCACCAATTTTGTGTACATTTAAAGCACAATAATTATTATTTTGTTAATCGCTATTTAATAATATCTTTATAGTAAAATATGTATCACTTTCTTTGTAAAGGTGGTTAAATTTTTTAGGGCCCTTGTTGAAGGTGAACTACACCTAGTCTTTAAATTTGTTTTCTGCATTTCACTTGGCATTTCTCAATCTCAAACTTATTCTATTTGATCCGTGGAAAGATATGCAAATGAGCAACGCTTTAAAGTTATTCAGGTTTTTTATAAAAATGGGCGTTCAAATCAAAATGCATTTTGTGCACTTCGTGATTATTTTGGTCAACATAATCGTTCAAATTCGTCCACAATCGGGAAAATTGTAAAAAATATTTACATTTCTGCAAAACAGGTCTGTATAAAATGTTAGAAAATCTGTGAATGCCTTCTTAGTTCGCTGAATGGGAACTACTGCTGGTTTTTGCGATAGTGTGGCAAAAGAGCAGTCAACCTCGCCTCATCATCATGCCCAACAATTGAGCATCAACATTGTCATTGAAAATTTGGACCATCAGATAGAGAAGTGGCGCCAAGGATAGGGGAGGGGGCATTTGGCAGATATTTTGTTAAATACATAATTGAACCATACAAATATTATCATTATAAAAAGAAATGATAATAATATCCTAAATAATTTGTGTTTTATTTAAATTCAACATCGGTCCTTAAAATTTAACCACCCTCTGTAACTTGGATATGCTACTAAAATGCTTTTGTAAATGTAGTCTTTCAATGAAAGTGGGCGTTAAAGTAATCGTGTCAATAAAGTTTCTGCTAATAAATACAACTTAGATATTTCAATATAGTCCTTTATTTTCCTAAAAACTTTGTCAATAGAGAAATTACATGAATTTAAGATAAACCGTTATGGGAGGTGGGCGTTAAAGTGAGCGTGTTACCTAAACTTTTTGGCACAACGACTACATTGATTAGAAGGATATACGAAGCAAATTTGATCATCATACCTCTTATTTTGGCGGTTTTATGAGCTTTTAAATTTCATTAACGGTAGATAACGTGAAAAGTGGGCGTTATAGTAGGCGTGTCAAAGTTGTTTTTACGAATGAGTACAACTAAGGTGTTTCAATATAACCCTTTATTATTCCAAAATCTTTATTAATAGAGAAATTATATGAATTTTAGGTAAAACGTTATATGGGAGGTGGGCGTAAAAAATGGCGTGGCACCTCAATTTTCTTGCACAGTAATAACATTGCCTAGAGGGATATACGTAGCAAATTTGATCATCGCACCTCTAATTTTGGCGGTTTTATGAGCTTTTAAATTTCATTAACGGTAGATAACGTGAAAAGTATGCGTTATAGTAGGCGTGTCAAAGTTGTTTTTGCTAATGAGTACAACTTAGGTGTTTCAATATAGCCCTTTGTTATTCCAAAATCTTTATTAATAGAGAAATTATATGAATTTTAGGTAAAACGTTATATGGGAGGTGGGCGTAAAAGTGGGCGTGGCACATTGAATTTCCGTTACAAAAAAGCGTCTCACCAAAAAGCAAAGTGTGCAAAATTTCAGAGTCGTACATCCAATTTTGTTGCTTTTATGACGTTTTTGTTTTTAAATATACCAAAAAATACACTGTGCGGTATAAATTTTCCTACATTTTGATCGATAACTCCTCTCCTAATGCATAGATTTTGATAAGTTTTGGGGAAAAATATTGTTTTTACTCAGGAAATATATATTCGAAGTTTCATGAGTCTACGTTAATGCGTTTGGACACAATTCCATTTTATTCGATGTTTGAAGGACACGGTTTTTTCGACCTACTCTTGCTTTTCGAGCTATAACTCCCTTCCTAATATTCCGATTTAGCCCATTTTCAATACCAAACAAACCTTGTCTATAAGAAAGATTCGGTGCGACCTCTATCGTGCTTTCAACAGACGGACAGACGGACGGACATAGCTAGATCGTCATCAAATCAAACCCTGATTCAGAATATATATACTTTATGGGGTCTAAAATGGATATTTCGATGTGTTACAAACGGAATGACAAAATGAATATACCCCCACCATTTTTTTGGTGGCGGGTATAAAAAAAACAAAAAATAAAAACTAAAAATCAGTACGAGAAATTTATGCTTTTAGCCTCCAATCATAATTATATTTGACGTTTTTATATTTCTTGCCCAAAAACATACCGTTCTTTATGGCTCTTTTATGTATATTTTTTTGTTGCAAGTTTGTGACGTGTCGTCCAAATGTCGTGTTTATGAGATAGTTCATCATGTATGAGTGTGTGTGTAAGATGTTACATTTAGCAATTTGCAACATCGCATCCTTAAAAGGTGCGCTCTTTTTTAATTATCTAGATATTTTTTTCTTTTTTGCAAATTTACCTCAATTTGTATTATGTATTTATTTTAGATTTTTTATTTTTTTGGTCGTTTTTGTTTTCAAAATAAACGACGCATTCTAAATGTCATGTTTGCTTTTATTTTTAATTTATAACAATTTTGCGGTTTGAATAATTGTGAATAAATGACAGGAAGAGTGTTTTCAATAAGATTTTAATTAGTGAGAAACCTTAAGGCTACAACAACAATCAAATATTTCATTTATGTCTATATATTTATAATTTCATATCGTGTATGTTTGTATGTATGTTAGCATTTTTATTAAAATATTTAGAACATTTGTTTACAAATTTTAATGTAATTTGTAAAAAAAATTTACAAAATAATTTGTATATTTGTAATGGGCAGCAAAATTTATTTCGAGTCGAAAAGTTTAAATACATTGCTGAAAGCACAATTAAGCGATTTATTTTACATTTTTGTTTATATTCAGTGGAGTATATAAAAAATTACTGTTCTTTACATAAAGTTGACACTCTTGATTAGGTTTATTATTTTAGCATTAGCGCTAAGCGAAATAACACAGAACGCTTTCCGCCCTTCTTTTGTTTTTTTCTGACAACTATCTAAATTCTGTTCACAGTCGCTTGCTGCTTACACTGGCCATTTCCTATTGAGTTTATTTACAAAGCGACGCAAAAGTTGTCACCCGATGATATGTGACAGTAATTTTTATACTCTTCACACAAAAATGAAAAAGGGTATATATAGGTTTGTCATTTTGTGTGAATTCCCTGGTCCCGCGTAAGGTATCAAAATAAAAGAAATACTCGGGAGCAGATCGGTATTGAAAATCAGAAAAATTGGTACATAAACAGCTGAAATATGAGGCAAAAACCACGACCACCTCGTTTTTAACACAACAACAACATACAACACATACATACATATAGACGTGGTATACTGGCCAGAATGAACATGGCATCGAATCCCAACTGAGCCAAAAAATTTATAATTTTACAATGTGATGTATGTATGTTTTTTATATGTATGTACGTATTTCATATTAATAGATGAATGGTTATGCAAACAACTGTTATTGCATGACTACACGTTGTGAAGGGTATATAAGATTCGGCACGGCCGAATATAGCACTTTCACTTGTTTATATACATATATGATAAACTTTAATTTCTTTTGAATTGGATTTTTCATGTCTTATTGACGTATATTTGTATCTATTCACCTTAAAGTTTAAGCATAACAATTCCGAACTCATACTGAACGCAATTTGAAAAAATTATAGCATTTTTTGATAGAGTTATGATTCTTGCGCCAGCTTATACACAAAAGTACTTTATTGCACATTAACTTTAATGTGCCTTTTTATACCCTTCACACAGTGAAAAAGGGTATATATAGGTTTGTCATTCCGTGTGAAATTTCTACATTTTCATTTTCTGAAAGCTTATGAATAGGGGAGTCGATTAAGCTCTGTCAGTCTGTCCGTGTGTATGTTGAAATCAACTTTTTGACCCGGACCCGGGTGAGGTATTAAAATATCAGAAATATTCGGGAGTCGATCGGTATTGAAAATCAGAAACATCGGTACATAAACAACTGAGATATGAGCAAAAACCCACGACCACCTCGATTTTTTTTCACAAAAACAACATTACAACAACAACATGCATATATACAAACGTGTATACTGGTTAGAGAAAACGTGGCATCGAATCCCAGCTGAGCCAAAAAAAAATTTTTTTATTTATTTTTAATTTTTTTTTATTTTTAATTTTTTTTTTATTTTTTATTTAATATATTATTTTTTTAAATTTTTTTTATTTTCGTTTTAAATTTTTTTTCTATATTTTTTTGTTTTATATTTATTATATATATTTTAAATATTAATTTACTAAATTATTTAGGATATGCTCCCATAATTTTTCAATTATATTTATTTGGTTGTTGGGTGTAAGCTGGTTTATATGCATTTCACTGGTGCTTATGCCAGATCATCAGTAAACCTTTACCCAAATTCTTGAAAAAGTTTAAAATTTTTATAAGTTATATTTTTAAATTCTCATTAACAAAATGAGAATTCAAAAATAAAACAAAAAAACCATAAAAAACTTTTTCAAAAACCCAACCAACAATTTTTCAATTTTAATTTATTTTATTTTTCTAATCCCTTTAGCATTTGGCTAACCGTTGGTTAACACTAAACGCTTATAAGGGCAACCGAAAAATAAAATCTTTATTTTAGTTAATTTACTAAATTATTTAGGATATGCTCCCATAATTTTTCAATTATATTTATTTGGTTGTTGGGTTTAAGCTGGTTTATATGCATTTCACTGGTGCTTATGCCAGATCATCAGTAAACCTTTACCCAAATTCTTGAAAAAGTTTAAAATTTTTATAAGTTATATTTTTAAATTCTCATTAACAAAATGAGAATTCAAAAATAAAACAAAAAAACCATAAAAAACTTTTTCAAAAACCCAACCAACAATTTTTCAATTTTAATTTATTTTATTTTTCTAATCCCTTTAGCATTTGGCTAACCGTTGGTTAACACTAAACGCTTATAAGGGCAACCGAAAAATAAAATCTTTATTTTAGTTAATTTACTAAATTATTTAGGATATGCTCCCATAATTTTTCAATTATATTTATTTGGTTGTTGGGTTTAAGCTGGTTTATATGCATTTCACTGGTGCTTATGCCAGATCATCAGTAAACCTTTACCCAAATTCTTGAAAAAGTTTAAAATTTTTATAAGTTATATTTTTAAATTCTCATTAACAAAATGAGAATTCAAAAATAAAACAAAAAAACCATAAAAAACTTTTTCAAAAACCCAACCAACAATTTTTCAATTTTAATTTATTTTATTTTTCTAATCCCTTTAGCATTTGGCTAACCGTTGGTTAACACTAAACGCTTATAAGGGCAACCGAAAAATAAAATCTTTATTTTAGTTAATTTACTAAATTATTTAGGATATGCTCCCATAATTTTTCAATTATATTTATTTGGTTGTTGGGTTTAAGTTGGTTTATATGCATTTCACTGGTGCTTATGCCAGATCATCAGTAAACCTTTACCCAAATTCTTGAAAAAGTTTAAAATTTTTATAAGTTATATTCTTTTTCAAGAATTTGGGTAAAGGTTTACTGATGATCTGGCATAAGCACCAGTGAAATGCATATAAACCAGCTTAAACCCAACAACCAAATAAATATAATTGAAAAATTATGGGAGCATATCCTAAATAATTTAGTAAATTAACTAAAATAAAGATTTTATTTTTCGGTTGCCCTTATAAGCGTTTAGTGTTAACCAACGGTTAGCCAAATGCTAAAGGGATTAGAAAAATAAAATAAATTAAAATTGAAAAATTGTTGGTTGGGTTTTTGAAAAAGTTTTTTATGGTTTTTTTGTTTTATTTTTGAATTCTCATTTTGTTAATGAGAATTTAAAAATATAACTTATAAAAATTTTAAACTTTTTCAAGAATTTGGGTAAAGGTTTACTGATGATCTGGCATAAGCACCAGTGAAATGCATATAAACCAGCTTAAACCCAACAACCAAATAAATATAATTGAAAAATTATGGGAGCATATCCTAAATAATTTAGTAAATTAACTAAAATAAAGATTTTATTTTTCGGTTGCCCTTATAAGCGTTTAGTGTTAACCAACGGTTAGCCAAATGCTAAAGGGATTAGAAAAATAAAATAAATTAAAATTGAAAAATTGTTGGTTGGGTTTTTGAAAAAGTTTTTTATGGTTTTTTTGTTTTATTTTTGAATTCTCATTTTGTTAATGAGAATTTAAAAATATAACTTATAAAAATTTTAAACTTTTTCAAGAATTTGGGTAAAGGTTTACTGATGATCTGGCATAAGCACCAGTGAAATGCATATAAACCAGCTTAAACCCAAAAACCAAATAAATATATTTTAAATATTTTTAAAAAAAAATTTTTTTTTAATTTTTTGTTAGATTTTTTAAAAAAAATTTTTTTTTATTTTTTTATTTTATTTTATTTTTATATATGTATGTTTTTTATATGTATGTACGTATATCATATGGGATGAATGGTGATACAAACTACTGTTATTGCATGACTACACATTGTGAAGGGTATATAAGATTCGGCACGGCCGAATATAGCGCTCTTACTTGTTGTTAATGGATAATTTTTTACACGCATTCATTTTCAGTTAACCTATTACAATTTGTAAAATCTTATTTTGCATCGCTGCTTTACTTATAAGTATTTTTTAAATCGTAATTATTTAGTACAAAATTTAAACATGTCAGATAAATCATCATTTATGAATATTAAAAATAAATACATTTTTCTGTATTTTTAAATACTTTAAGTATTCAAATACTATTTAAAAAAAACACCATTTTTCGATATATATTTTTTAAACTAATAGTTAGATCGTATTTTTAGCAAAAATATTAATGAAATTTAAAAAACTATAAAGTAAATATACACAAATATTGTTCTAATATTGTTAAAAGTGTAGTTAGTGAGGTGCATTTTATTAAGTGAGAGAGCTAAGGATTCTCCACAAAATTTTAAAATTCTTAAAGAGTATGGCGCGCATGTCTATTAACTAATTCGCTCAAAACTAAATAATAAAAAATAATAAATGCTGATGTATGTACATATACAGTTATATATAAAATCACACACAATTTTAATGCAAAATTCAAATGTTCTATTAAAAAGTAAAATATATATTGTGTGTACAATTGATTTAGATTTATTTATAAAATTTCTTTCGTATTTTTGGAATTACATATTTAATATTTTCTGCCACTATGCATGTATTTGTGAGATTGTTTTTTTATTTCTATCTATTCTTATCTTAGTGTGGGTGTGTTGTTTCTAAAAAATCTATCTTTACTCGCTTTTTTTAAATACACTTATAAAGACTCGGAAAAATTCCTTATATTTTCATGAATATTTCATGAAAAACAAAATATAAAATTTTTTCTTCTCAATATTTTCTTTTAAACGTTTGTTTTCTCTGCGTTGGTTCGCCTACACGTTAGTCCAAGATTCTTCTTTATTTTTTTTCATATATTTTGGAAATTGTTTAAAATAAAAAAATTTTGTTATACTTTTTTTATAGACGCCATTTAACGTAAACATTTGTTGATAACAATACCTAACATAAAATTAATTCAACATACATACATTTAGTTTATTGATTTGTTCGCATTGGAAGATGGATAAAACGAAAAATTACTGAAATTAAAAATAGAAAACAATAATCATAAAAGTACGCGGCTTGGAATCAAGAAATAATTAATAATATTCACTAAATACTTTGAAAATTACCATTTCCATTTTTAGTTATTAATAGTGAAAAATTTGTTTTGTAATTATGGAAATAATCATGGATAGTAACAATTAGCTGCGAAACTGGTGTAAATAAATAATTGCAGTTTGGAGCGGATTTTTAGTTATTTGTTTTTATATGAAGTTCATTAATAGCCGACCTATTGAGGCTACCAAGTTTAATGTAAATTGAAATGAAAAATATTCTCTAAAATGTAAATGGTGGTTAAATTATAAAGGCAGACGTTGATTTTAAATAAAACACAAATTATATAGGAGATTATTGTTATTTCTTTTTATTATGATAATATTAATAATGGTTTAATTATGTATGGAACAAAATATCGTCCATATGACCGCCGCGACCTCGGAGGCACACTTCCATCCGTTGGTCCAAATTTCCAATGACAATGTTGATGTTCAATTGTTGGGCACGATGACTAGTCGAGGTTGACTACTATTTTGCCACACTATAGCGAAAAACAGGCATTCACAGATGTTTTCACATTCCATACAGACCTGTTTTGCCGAAATTTAAATATTTTTCACAATTCTACCGATTATGGACGAATTTTACCGATTATATTGACCAAAAGAATCACGAAGTGCATTTTGATTTGAACGCCCATTTTCACTTCGTATTATCTTTAAAAATAATAAACTTTTTATTGTAATTAAGCTGATGGCTGCAAACGATAATAAAAGTGTGTGTCTATCATACGGCAACTTAGTTGTCTAAATCCCGTCATTCGTATTCGTATTCGCGAATACCTAAAAAATTGATATTTGCTACATCACTAATAGATATTAACCTTTCATATATCCGCATTTAAACAAATTTTCGATGCAAGTATTTAGCCAACTTTAGTCTAGTCCTACGTTTTACTACCAACCAATATACAATATGTTCCATGGCAAACATCCATAAAGCAAACATTAATAAAATGCTATTTAAAGCAAAACTACCACTAACTTGTAACAGTGTCAAACTTTTAAATGGTTCCTCACGTGCGTGTTGTATTTCTTCATTTATCCTACGACGCATATCTAAATCTCGTGCCCATTTTTGCATGTGACCCGATTCAATTATATGCTGTATGATTGGATTGATTTTATGCAACAAATGAAATTTCTTTGGCATCAACATTGTCACCAAATAAACATAAATGTTTTCGTTGCGATCAAAGCAATAGAGATTGTCGCGCGGAATGCGTGGATTGTAAAAGGAGTGTTGGCGTGAAACGGCCACAGCCAGTTTTGTGTCTTTGGCGGCACGTTGCAAGCACTCTTCAATATTATAGCACATTTGAAATTGTTCGCGTACATAGCGATAAATCTATAAATATTAAATTCATTATTTTTTTTACATGACTTAAAAGTTTGATTAATGCACTTGTTTGCACAATTACCTCTCCTTCCTTATTTAAATGTCTCACAATTTCCACACTGCCCATAATGTGCATACGATTTTGATAAATCTCATTTAAATGACTGATTTGATACAATGATATGGGCGTTGTCAATGTACTGACCAAAAAACTCTGGTAGATGTTGCTAAACATGAGACCCATAAAGAAAGTTGCACCAAAACACATCTTTAAACTGGTTGTTATTGGTCTCAAGTTAATGGATTGACTGAGTATTATACCCATAACATAAAGATTTATGTTAAAATAACTTTTGAGAAAACCCAAATGCAATTTGAGGAATTGTTGTGACATTAAAATATTCATTGAGGCAGCAAGTATGAATAGCAGTGTAAGTATCCAGGCTTCAATTTTAAATGTTGTCATAAAGTTGAAAAGGTTGTGGGCATGGTGCGCTTTGGCCACACACCAAGTTAAATCATCCTGGTGATAGGGTATAGTACTGGATGCAAATTGACTAATGCTGGGATCTTCATCAATTCCACCTACAACCATTTCAATGTCGCTAAAAGCAAAATGTGATGCATTTAAGAAAAACGTTCAATTATTGGTCGTAATCTAGAAGTTTATAGTTGCCTTTAAAATAGTAGTAGAAAATAAGTTGCTAACAAAAAAAAAAAAAAAAAATCATCATTTTCTTAATTCTTAAATACGTTTATAATAGTAAACATCTTTTCGTTCAATTAAGTTGTTGTTTTGATTCTATATTTAATTCTATTACGTAGGATAACAAATCATTTACGAATAAGAAATATACATACCCATCTGATAGCTGTTGGAATAGATGATACAAGTTATTATTTTCCACCTGCATTTCAATGCTGATATGTAAACGTTCTGCTATAGTTTGTATCATCTTATACTCGATACCACTTAGTCGAATTTCTGGTGATGTCTGCTTTGTTTTTCGTTCCATAACTTGTTGCTCATTATAAACAATATAATCAGCATTATCGTCATTTAGTGCATCGATTTCTTCTGGGCTCCCATTGGTACTGTTGTAAAATGCTGAATTAGCATCCTCGCTTTCCGACAATGTAGTATATAAACTAAAGTCTAAGACTTCATTAAATATATATGGTTCCCAGGGACGATAGGCAGCTACTAGGGGACAACCACTTAGGTCTTGTGGAAATTTGTCTAGAAATAAGGCACGATTTAATTCTTCAATATAAAGTTTAGGATGTTCAGAATTTTTTAAATATCCGATTTTCTTAAGGTTTTCATTGTTTTGACTCATATCTTCGGAATCTTCTAAATATTCTATATCAAAAAGACTAGTTGCTTGAGAAACTTTATGGATTTCGGTTTTTGCTACAATGTTGTCTGTTGTACCGTTGTTTCGAGTATTATTCTTCTTCTTTAAATTTTGCATTTTTCCTTGATCATTAGTTGCACTAAACAATTGTGTAACTTTATTTTCTTTTCTTCCTTCGTCTTCATTTACTGTTTCTGATTCCGGTTCTTCATCTTCTTCATCATCTTCTTCCTCATCATCTTCGTCACCTTCACTCTCCTGATAATCGCAAATATCCAAAGTCTCTATCATTATGACCCGATTGCCACAATTATTATCCGGGTGATAGGGAAACACGGTCTTGCCAATATAGAAACTGCTTTCCTCGCTTTGTCCAATTACATTAACATTATAGATTTTCTTATTCATAAAATTTAATAAAATCTCGATCATAATGTCATTCATTTCCTCTTCCGTTTCCTCCACAGACGAGAAAAAGACTACAAATTGAGCCAAGGGATTCCAATTTAAATTACTCTTCCAATTTTCAAATATCTCATCAATATCTTCATCTTCCATATTTTCTATGACGTAAAAGTAGCATTGCGGTTTCTCGTGTAAAACGTGTTGAATTTTTACCTTTTTGTCTGTATCCGGATGTAAGTCTTTCACCACTATGGTCCACGGGTAGTTGGGATATTTCTGTAAAGCACGCAGCAAAGATTGCTGTAGATCTATCGAAGCTGAGGCTATACTCATGTGTAGCACAAAGCCTGAAAGATCTTCTCCAGAATTAAAATATTTCCGCAATAATGCTACAGGGCACACAATTTGTGATCGATCCTCGTCTGGCACTTGAATTAGATTGATTCCAAAACCTTGAGCTTCGCTCTTATGCCATAAGTTTAGAAATAGCAGCAGCCAGAGGTGTGTCATTGTTGTTGGCTGGGCACAAACGTTGCGTTCAACTGAATTAAATTTTTCGAAATAATACTTAATAATGATTTGGCAAAGTAACAACCTCAGGATAAAAATATTCGTTACATGTATCGTATAAAATTTAATTATATTTACAAACTACATACTCGAGTTAACGATATAGACAGTGAGTGACAAAAGTATCTTTAAGAATTAAATAAATAATTCTGCGACTGTAAACAACTTATTAATGTATATTATTGTACGTTAGTTGCTTTAGTTCTTAACACACCTTTTTACAATTTATTCTAACTATTGTGGTTGTTTGTTACACTTCTGTTGTTCACTGTTTATTTACTTTGTTTCAGTTTGCTGCAGTTTACCAAAACTATTAAAAGACAATCTAATTGATTTAGATCTTTTATTATATTTTATCTTATGTGTACATACATACACAAATATACATATGGTCAAATAATACGAAAAGAAATACAAACTTATGACTTTGCATGTGAGCGACCGCAACTTCAACAATAATAAAAACACAAAAATTTTTTATTATAATTTTCTTACACTAATTATGGTTAAAGAAAATGTACACTAAGAAAAGTTTTGCTGAAAAACCTTACAAATATGTTTTTGTCATTTTTTAAATATTGCTATTAAAAATTTTTTAGACTCTTGAACTATAAAATCGTTGAATAAAAATTAGCGTCTAATTTACCATATCTCTGCGAAAAATTTTAATAATTATTAAGATTATAATTTATAGGATCTTATAAGCTGTAAGATAATCAAAAATCAATATTTATGTGTGTTCAGATATAACAATGTATTATATGTTTTAGGGCCATTATTAGAACTTGGTATTAGTTAAAAGCAGCATTTTGTTAAAGGAAACAGTTATTCATTATTACAACTTCACTTTAATCTAAAGTGAGAGGTTAGTTAAATACAAATTTAACTTGATAGGTTAAACAAAATTTGTAATAATGATAAACTGTTTATTCGCTTTAAAAATCCTATTTTTAACTAATGACCCTAAACATTTTTTAACAAAAATTATTTACTAGCAAATGTTTGTAAACATCCGAGCAAAAACTAGGTAATGACTTGCGCTTACTAAACAACATACTTTTCAGTGACTTTTACTTGTCGTCTATCTTACTATGGAGTATTTTAGTAATATCTTGATTTATAATGTGATACATAAGTACTAATTTTTATACATTCGCTTAGATTTAATATAATTCCTTAATGCCAAATTTACTAGAAGCCATTCAATACAATACATAACTTTTTATAATTCTTATTTAGTTTAACACGTAAAAGTAATAATGATATCGACAACAGCGGCAAAATATGTTATTAACATAGTGACGACTTTTGGATATTCACTGACTGTAAAATTTCAAATTAACGTATTTTAGTCAAACCGAATTTTCGTGCTTAAAAGAACCGAACGACTTCTGTAAGTTCATGTTAGTAATGGGTTATTTAGGTTATTAAAAGCAAGTACTTATTTATTGCTATAAAAGTAAGTACTTATTTAAGTCCCTATTTTAAAGCAAACGTAACAAGTTCTTATTCGAGCCCTATTTGTAAGCGAGGGTTGTAAGTACTTATTTTAGTCCATATTTGTAAGTCAGCGAGGTAAGTACGTGCCTCTAATGACATCGCCGTGTAAAAATAATGGGTTAAGATGCCAAATTGTAAGTAGTGAAGAACTGTTATCTAGTACTTTCAACTCATTACTTTTTAATGTGTTATTTTGCTGGGATACTTCGCTATTTCTTAAAACTATTGGGTGATTCACAAGGTGTCTTATCATGTCATATTGTCCTAAAATTTTACAATGGTTTAAAAATGTTGTTGTTGCTTTTCAAACAAAAAGTGTCTTATAATAATAGAACTTTGTACGCTATGTGTATTGTGTTGTAGTATTTAATAAGCAGAGACCTGTGCTAAACGGCTAAGCCGCCTAAGCCAAGCCGCAACAGTTTTTGTAAGCTGTCGTCGTTCATTGTATAATTTTATCGGGCCGACATCCAAATTTGTGGTGGCGTCAAATAAGATCGGCTAAGGACTCTGCTGTTTTTGTTTATCAAACAAAATTTAATTTATTTGTAATTTATTTACTTGAGTTTGCCATTACAACATCTAAAATGTACTTTTCGCACAAACTGGCTATTATTTTGTTTTTTTTTACTTGTTTTTGGCATTATGAAAGAAAATATTTATTTTTATAATTGTTTTACATCAGCTGATTTAAATTCAAAATAGCACACTTAATTATGAGGGGTTGTTCACAATAGTCTTAATTTTTCATGCTATTATTATAGGACATATGACTTTATGACACTACTGTGAATCCCCCATATATATTTATATGTACATATAACAAATATAGAAATAATATTGTTTTGTAATTGAAAAAAATTGGAGTCTAATGAAAGAACATAATAAACAAAACAAGTGGTGTCAATAACTCATATATGACAAAAAAAGAACATAGGCGGATATTCAAGAAAACCACACAAATATATTTTACTACTACATAGTTCAAGTAAAATACTTTAATATTAGGGCAAAATAGAAATACTTTTTCTTAAATTAAATATATTTGGTGTATTTATTCTTAAGAAGAAATTTAAAATTAATATAAAATGTTGGTAGTTTATTGTAAAATTATATTTTATATATTTTATATTTTTAATTTTATGTATAAAAACAAGGGGGTTTTATATTTGAAGGACACTTATAACGAAAAGCTGATCGATTTTTATTATACATTTTTACCATATTAATAGTTTAATGTTAAAAATTTTAAAGTTTGTACATAATTCAATACACATAAATAAATGATAGCTTAGTTCTTGGCATTTCATAATGTGACAGCCAATTTTATTTATAGTCTCACATCTGTCTTTTCTTTTTTTGTCTTCGTGAACTTCTTCAAAAAACACTTAACAAATTTTATCCATATAAACCACTCCTTCAAAGTCTATTTTATGTAAGCAAATAAGGTAACAAGCAACACAAATACAAATCAATCCCAACCAACTTATTTTAATCCAAATAAACAGTAGGACTAATGTGCTGTTCTTACAATTAAAGCAATCGCTTTGAGTGTTTTTATTACAATACAAAAACACATGTTCAATTTTCACTCGAAACGATCGTTTGGATACTAAAAACAGCACATTTAACTTAAAATTACGTATGTTGAATATTTTGCATGCATATTTTCAATACGAAAACGTATTTATAACAAGTAAGAATGCTTTATTCGGTAGTATTGAATCTGATAGTACCCTCATATATATTGGTATAACGACCACATCGTAGGTTATTATATATATAAAATTTCATGTTATACGCTATTTTTTTATTATTTCCGACGCCATTTTGACCTTTTTTATGATACTCATATTTATGGGTAAAAAATACGCCATCTTGTTATAGATGCGTTCTTGGATTTTACACTTTTCCAATAGCTTACAATATTCTATTGGTCAAGTCTTTTCATTCCTTTCATTTTCATTTGAAACAGCCGAAACTACTATTTTCGACTCATATATTCATTCACCAATTAATCTAGAACGTCATTTTAATTTTTCAGAGTTAATTTTATTTTACTAGTCAAGCGTTTTCGTTTGGAACTCTCGGCGGTATAGAAGCTGAAAAAAAATTTATTTTGTTTGTAAATTTTAGGAAAAACACCGAAGAACTTGTACTATAACTTTGCTGGTTAGTGTCTGATTCGCTCAAAATTGTTAACTAATATCTCTAAATGTTTATCAGATCTGTAGTCGCAAGCCTCGTGAGGCTAAAAAATTTTAATTTTGTGATAAAAATAAGGGACAAAACAGAGGCAACTGTGTTTATTTGCCCATATCTAAAAAGAATATCTTGCGATTATTCTTATTTTAAATACCGATTCGCTCCCGTTTATTTCTGTTATTTTAATAACACATATCGATGTCTTACTTCCTCAACCTCGTAACTTAAAAAAAATACGGTTTTGACTTTTTCATATCAAACGATTGCTATTTTGCTTTAACTAAAAAAGATTAGTATATTATTACTACTAATGTACTCAATTCCTTAATAATTGCATTTAAACTTTTAACCAAACACCAAAGTATAAAAAGATGAACCGTTTTTTTCTCTCCTGAAAAGTTGTATTTGTTAAGATACGAGGTTGACGAAGTAAGGCATCGATATTAGTCTTGGTTATGTCGTTGTGTGCTTCAAATACTAATTTTAACATACACACGGACAATCGGATAATGCCCAAGCGACTTCCTTATTTTTTTTAAAGTGTCTGAAAATATATAATTTATTGGGTCGGAAATAAATTAAAAAATTAATATAAATTTCACACGGAATGAAAAACCTATATATACCGTTACACTGTCTGTGAAGGGTACAAAAAGTATTTTGTATTTTATTATTATGGGGATTTTTTTGTTATGGCTACTTCTAAGACGGCCGGCCAATCACTTAGTGTGTGTTTTTTTTATTTTTGTCTTAGCTAAGATACAAATATTTGTTTTAGTGGTTATTTTGAACAATTCTAATATGTTTGGCTATAATGTGATAGCAAGTTGGTGTTTAATAATGGTCTATTCTTATATAATATATAATTGCCATTAATATCATTAATGATATATACATGTTTACTTTGTTTTGTTTTTATTGTACTACTAAATTGTAAATACGATGGTAGAGTTTAAAAATTTTTGTTTCACTTCTTTACTTACGTAGCAAGTAACAGATTTTAGGCTTAGCGCTTTCTTGTGTAGTAAGGCTTATTCACAAATAATAATACATTATTTGATGTAATATTTTTTAAAATACATTTTTGTGGGACATTTGGGTGCAAATTGTATAAAATACCCTTAAATACATTTTAAATTCCCACTTTTTTTGGCGTTAAATTTTGAGTTTTATGGAAAAATTTTATGACAAATATATTTGTTGGTCATCCCTGTTTTAACACGTTGCCACTTTCCAAGAATGGAACAAAAAATACAATTCGTATAATATTCAATTAGCTAGAGCGTTAAATATTTCTCGCTTTAGTTTACATAATTCTGTTGAGCACATCGAATACTTCAAAAATAAATGTTTCACAATTTTCTGTGCCGGTTCTTTATAAGCATGGTGATACTACAAAGGGTGATAGCGTAAAGAAGAGCAATTTTTGCCTCTCTTTTTTTATGTATGGAGTTTGACAATTTCCGGAGTTGAAATCATTTTTTTTTTAAACATGTAGTTTGACATACTTCAGATTACAAAAACTTGTCACCTGGGCTGGTACCGCCACCTTCTATAAGTGTACCCTGATTATAAGAATATGGAGAACTTCAACTCTTGATATTATTATAAATAGAATTACGTAGAATAAAAAATATATACAAAGTCTTCTGTTATCGTTGCAAAAAAACAATCTTAAAAGTTTGACCCTCGTTGGAATTTTACTAAAAAAAAATAATACGTTTAATAAATTAAATACTTATATTCCCATTATTAACGACTTTTAAAATTAAAAAATGCCAGAAAACTAGATCAACTTAAACAGTCAAATATTTTAATTTTATTATTTTAATTTAGTTTTATTTTATTGTTCGTATAGGTTTTAGTGTCTATTAAGGCAAAATTATTTTCGTTAATAATCAAGCGTATTCCTAATATGTAAGATAAAAAAATATCTTTAGAATTTTAATTTTATTTAAAAAGGCTTAAATTAACCCAGCAAAAAAAAAAAACATTCAAAAGAAGCAAAAATCACGTAAAATCACGTTTGTGTAATTATGTATATATATTTCTATTATGTAAGATTAAAATAAGATTTCGAATCATATTTTAATTTAATTAACCAAGCAAAGTATCGAATAGCATTGCTTAATGTAGTGAAACAGACTAGCTTCTCCAGTGGAAATTAGACCCTTAAAGTAACCTCAAACTGTCAAACAAGCACTCAGTTAAATAAAAAACCATTGTGCTAAATGTTAGAGATAAGTCCTAAAAAAAAAAAAATTTAAATGTTAGACCTTTTAACATTTCAATAATATGTTAGTGGGTTCTTTATATTTAATTAAAGTTTTTTTTCTACTTTTCAACACTCTAGATAATTTATCTGTTGACAGTTTAAAATGTAGATTAACCAAATTCTTAATGTTGCATTTATTTATTAAACTATGAAGTTTTGTATACGCAATAGTGTCATAATATCCCTGCAGATAACTCGACTAGTTTATACACGCATGTAAAGTATATTCCTTAATGGTATAGGACTAGTCCAAAGGTTTCCGAAATTTATAGGTAAAATATGGGCAATTTAACATTACGATGACCTAGGACTAAACTATGTAATTCATCGGAGTAGTCTCAAAATAACTTTTTGTCACTATTCGATGCAGCACCAACAATACCATTATACACCTCTTGAAAACCCTATATGTAATAGTTAAAATACGACACTTGTTATTTAACTATAAAATCTTGTTTTAAAATTATATGATCCATGACTGCTTACATTGAATAATGTTATAACAAGTCCATATCAGATACAATGGACAACATAGTGTAGTATTATCTGCAGGGATGCACTGCACTACTACCAAAACGATATTAGCATGTATCCCATTCCAAGTGTAACATTAAATGGGGCCGTGCGATTTTACACCTTTAGAAAATTTTTTGTGAGTTTTATTGAAAGTAAATGTGTTAGCAATAATCCTACAACAGTTAAAGAGCTTAAAAATAACATTATATAGCACATATAAACCATTGACAACAGGTTATTGAAAAACGTGATTGAGAATTTTGGTAAAAGATTGGGAGCCTTCTTAATTTTTAACCGTAACCTCTTTGCAATAAACTAAAATAAAAATATTTTTAAAGTCTCAAAAATATTTTTTTTTATTACAATTCAAATGATACCTTAAATTTGGACAAGTATTTTTTCAAATACTATTTGAAATGAGTATTTTGCTCGTTTCTAGTCCCATTAAGGCCCATTAAAATTAAAATTTTTGTACAATTCTTTAGTTTTTGCTTTGAAATTTAATTTTTTTATTTAAAATTTAAATTTTTCTACACCAATAATTATTTTTTAATAGTTAATAGGCGATTTTAAATTTTATATTAATAAAAAAATATTTAAGATTTTGGGGCTTATGTGTATAAAATAAATATTTTAAATTTTATTGCCTTATTTTAGAATTTTGCTACTTTGTAGCAAATAATAACAAGTAAGAGTGCTATATTCGGCCATGCCGAATCTTATATACCCTTCACAACCATAGCTGCCAGATAAAATAGGGAAAAAATCGTCTAATTTGGGGAAAAAATCGTCAAAATCGTCAAATAGTTTACTCAAATCGTCATAAAAACGTCAAAATAAAAAAACGCATTTTTCAAAACAAAACATTTTTTATTTAATGCATAACATAACAAACTTTTTAAATCCAGAGAGATCAATGGTTTTATTAGACCCTTTTAAGTTAAGAACATGACAATAAATATAATACAATTTAGAATTAATTTCGAAAAATAAATATTAATATGTATATAAATACAAAAAATAATAAATAATGAATTGGCTGCATCTAATTCAGACTAATTGACAAATAATTATAATCATTTCTTTCTAAAGTTTCTACCGATTAAGGTTGCTTTAGGCAAGGGTAAGACGAGCACAATGCCAAAATAAACTACATCGTTTCGCTTTTTAGCCCATAAAATTATTTCTGGATCTGCCAACCAGTCTTCCTTAATTTTCTTCTTCTTGTTGGTTACCTGTGAAAAACACCATTAAAATTTCATTTTAGCTACTACAAAGTTTTGTATAAAAAATGGATGAAATTTCTACTTACAGAGGAAGAGCTGCTAGAATTTTCATCATCTTGGTTTTCTATTGAAAATATAACGTTTGATTTTTAAAGTTTTAATGTATAATTAAAAAGAACTAACCGTTTTTTAAGTATTTAAGCATATTAACTTGTTACTTATTTTTAAATAAATTTACTAAAAAAAATAATTGTTTTAAACGCATTTCCAAATTTATATTTGTTCGTGTAGGTATCAGTTGATAATATGTGGCATATACTATGTTAAAAATGTACAAAGTGGAAAAATTACCCACACAAACACATTAAATAATGATCGATGTATCTCATATACCCCTTTCGCATTGGGCAAGTCACTTGCTCAAGTTAGTTTTTTATTTTCTTTTATTTTTCTTTGAACTTGCTTTCATGTTCAGACTCAGCAACTGACTTGCCCAAGTTTCGTTCTCTTTTACTTATTATACTCTTCACACAGTGAAAAAGGGTATATATAGGTTTGTCATTCCGTTTGAAATTTCTACAATTATCAATTATCTACACATACATACAAACGTGGTATACTGGTTAGAGTGAGCCAAAAAATTTTTTTCATTTTATATTTTATTAAAATTTTTATTGTTTTATTTTTAATTTTTCTTTTAATTTATTTTTTTTTAAGCACATAAGTAAACTTAATGTATAATATTACAATGGGATGTTTTTATATATGTATGTTTTGTATGTACGTATTTCATATGAGATAAATGGTGACATAAACAATTGTTGTTGCATGACAACACGTTCTGAAGGGTATATAAGATTCGGCATGGCCGAATATAGCACTCTTGTTTGTTTTTATTACTCTTTTGTTTTTGGTTTCTCAACAAAAACTTGCTCGTACTTGCCGAGTACAGGCAAGTGTGTACTCAAAAATGAGCAAGTTTCTCCCTCTTAACCCGACCTTACCCCTTTTGCCTATAAACACAACACTTGCGCAAGTCACTTGCGCAAGTGACTTGCCTAGTCTGAAAGCCGTGTTTCACTCTGTTCTATTATTAATAACATAAAAAACCGTTACAAATTATTTTTATTTAGTTTAAGGTTGATATAAAAGTAATGAAAAATGTTGCAAACTTGAATTCTTGAAAATCGTCAAAAACATAGCATAAATCGTCAAATCGTCAACACTTAATTTTAGCACGTAAAATCGTCAAAATGACGATAAATCTGGCATCTATGTTCACAACGTGTAGTCGTGCAATAACAGTAGTTTGTATCACCATTCGTCTCATATGAAATACGTACACACATATAAAAAACATACATATATAAAAACACCCCATTGTAAAATTAAAAATTAACGTATGTATGTTAAAAAAAAAAAAAGAAAAAATAAAAAAAAAATAAAAAAAAAATTTAAAAAAAAAGTAAAAAAAAAATTTAAAAAAAAAATTTAAAAAAAAATAATTAAAATATAAATAATAAATATAAAACAAAAAAATAATAAAAATATAAATAATATATTAAATAAAAAATAAAAAAAAATAAAAAAAATAGAAAAAAAAATTATAAAAAAACAAGTAACAGTGCTATATTCGGCCGTGCCGAATCTTATATACCCTTCACAACGTGTAGTCATGCAATAACAATTGTTTGTATCACCATTCATCCCATTTAAAATACGTGCATACGTACACGTTAGAATAAATGTGGCATCGAATCCCAGCTGAGCCAAAAAAATTTTATTTTATTTTATTTAATATATTATTTATATTTTATTATTTTTTTTATATTTTTTTTAAATTTTTTTAAAAAATTTTTTTAAATTTTTTTTTAAATTTTTTTTAAATTTATTTTTGTAGTTTTTTTTTATTATTTTTTTCTTATTTTTAATATATTTTTTTTTTGTAATTTTTTTTGTTTGGTATGTTTTTTTACATGTATCTATGTATGTATGTTGTTGTTGTAATTGTGAAAAAAAAACGAGGTGGTCGTGGTTTTTTGCTCATATCTCAGAAAGTTATGGGGCGATTGTGCTGAATTTCAATAGCGATTCATTCCTGGATAAATCCAAGAGATTGATACCATATACAGATCTGAGGAACATATAGTTGCTTCTAAAAGTTGATTTCAACCAACACACGGACAGACGGGCAGACGGACAGACGGATAGATGGACAGACGGACAGACGGTCAGGGCTTAATCGACTCCTCTATTCATAAGCTTTCAGAAAATATATACTTTATGGGGTCGGAAATGAAAATTGTAGAAATTACAAACGGAATGACAAAGCTATATATACCCTTGTACACCACAGGTGAAGGGTATAATAAAAATAAAAAAATTTTGGCTCAGCTGGGATTCGATCCCACGTTTACTTAAACCAATATACAAGTTTTTATGTATGTGTGTTGTTGTTGTAATGTTGTTTTTGTGAAAAAAAATCGAGGTGGTCGTGCGTTTTTGCTCATATCTCAGTTGTTTATGAACCGATGTTTCTGATTTTCAATACTGATCTACTCCCGAATATTTCTGATATTTTAATACCACACCCGGGTCCAAGCGATTTCGGGGGGTTTCAAAAAGTTGATTTCAACATACACACGGACAGACGGACAGACTGACAGAGCTTAATCGACTCCCCTATTCATAAGCTTTCAGAAAATATATACTTTATGGGGTCGGAAATGAAAATTGTAGAAATTTCACACGGAATGACAAACCTATATATACCCTTTTTATACCCTTCACCTGTGGTGCACAAGGGTATATATAGCTTTGTCATTCCGTTTGTAATTTCTACAATTTTCATTTCCGACCCCGTAAAGTATATATTTTCTGAAAGCTTATGAATAGAGGAGTCGATTAAGCTCTGACCGTCTGTCCGTCTATCCGTCTGCCCGTCTGTCCGTGTGTTGGTTGAAATCAACTTTTAGAAGCAACTATATGTTCCTCAGATCTGTATATGGTATCAATCTCTTGGAAATATCCAGGAATGAATCGCTATTGAAATTCAGCACAATCGCCCCATAACTTTCTAAGATATGAGCAAAAAACCACGACCACCTCGTTTCTTTTTTCAACAATTACAACAACAACATACATACATGTAAAAAACATACCAAACAAAAAAAATTACAAAAAAAAAATATTAACAAGTAAGAGCGCTATATTCGGCCGTGCCGAATCTTATATACCCTTCACAACGTGAATTCATGCAATAACAGTGGTTTGTGTCACCATTTATCCCATATGAAATACGTACATACATATAAAAACATACATATATAAAAACGTCCCATTGTAAAATTATAAATTCACGTATGAATGTTAAAAAAAACAAAAAAAAAAAAAAAATTTTAAAAAAATTTAAAAAAAAAAATTTAAAAAAAAATTTAAAAAAAAAAATTTTTTTTTAAAAAAAAAATTTTTTAAAAAATTATTATGTATATAATATATATAAAACAAAAAAAAATAAAAAAAAAAATTAAAAAAAAAATAATAAAAATATAAATAATATATTATATAAAAAATAAAAAAAAAAATAAAAAAAAATAAAAAAAAAATGAAAAAAAAAATTTTTTTGGCTCAGCTGGGATTCGATGCCACGTTTTTTCTAACCAGTATACACGTTTGTATGTATGTTGTTGTTGTAATGTTGCTTTTGTGAAAAAAAAATCGAGGTGGTCGTGGGTTTTTGCTCATATCTCAGTTGTTTATGTACCGATGTTTCTGATTTTCAATAGCGATCTACTCCCGAATATTTCTGATATGTTAATACCTCACCCGAGTCCAAGCGATGTCGGGGGGCTTCAAAAAGTTGATTTCAACATACACACGGACAGACGGTCAGACGGACAGACGGACAGACTGACAGCGCTTAATCGACTCCCCTATTCATAAGCTTTCAGAAAATATATACTTTATGGGGTCGGAAATCAAAATTGTAGAAATTTCACACGGAATGACAAACCTATATATACCCTTTTTCACTGTGTGAAGGGTATAAAAATAAGAAAAAAATAATAAAAAAACTACAAAAAAAAAAATTTTAAAAAAATTAAAAAAAAAATTTTAAAAAATTTTTTAAAAATTTTTCTAAAAAAATTTTTTAAAAAAATTTAAAAAAATATAAAAACAAACAAGTAACAGTGCTATATTCGGCCGTGCCGAATCTTATATACCCTTCACAACGTGTAGTCATGCAATAACAATTGTTTGTATCACCATTCATCGCATATAAAATACGTGCTTACGTACACGTTAGTATAAATGTGGCATCGAATCCCAGCTGAGCCAAAAAAATTTTATTTTATTTTATTATACCCTTCACACAGTGAAAAAGGGTATATATAGGTTTGTCATTCCGTGTGAAATTTCTACAATTTTCATTTCCGACCCCATAAAGTATATATTTTCTGAAAGCTTATGAATAGAGGAGTCGATTAAGCCCTGACCGTCTGTCCGTCTGTCCGTCTGACCGTCTGTCCGTGTGTATGTTGAAATCAACTTTTTGAAGCCCCCCGACATAGGTTGGACCCGGGTGAGGTATTAAAATATCAGAAATATTCGGGAGTAGATCGGTATTGAAAATCAGAAACATCGGTACATAAACAACTGAGATATGAGCAAAAACCCACGACCACCTCGATTTTCTTTTCATAAAAACAACATTACAACAACAACATACATACATACAAACGTGTATACTGGTTAGAGAAAACGTGGCATCGAATCCCAGCTGAGGCAAAAAAATTTTTTTTTAAATTTTTTAAAATTTTTTTTTTAATTTTTTTTTTATTTTTTTTTTATTTTTTATTTAATATATTATATATATTTTTATTATTATTTTTTTTATTTTTTTTTTTTTTAATTTTTTTTTTTATTTTTTTTTTGTTTTATATATATTTTATATTTATATAATAATTTTTTTTTTTTTAATTTTTTTTTTTTTAAATTTTTTTTTTTAAATTTTTTTTTTATTTTTTTGTTTTTTTTAACATACATACGTGAATTTACTGTTATTGCATGACTACACGTTGTGAAGGGTATATAAGATTCGGCACGGCCGAATATAGCACTGTTACTTGTTTTTTATATTTTTTTTAAATTTTTTTAAAAAATTTTTTTAAAAAATTTTTTTAGAAAAATTTTTTTTAAATTTTTTTAAATTTTTTTTTAAATTTTTTTTAAATTTTTTTTTGTAGTTTTTTTTATTATTTTTTTTTTAATTTTTAATATTTTTTTTTTTGTAATTTTTTTTGTTTGGTATGTTTTTTACATGTATCTATGTATGTATGTTGTTGTTGTAATTGTGAAAAAAAACGAGGTGGTCGTGGTTTTTTGCTCATATCTCAGAAAGTTATTGGGCGATTGTGCTGAATTTCAATAGCGATTCATTCCTGGATATTTCCAAGAGATTGATACCATATACAGATCTGAGGAACATATAGTTGCTTCTAAAAGTTGATTTCAACCAACACACGGACAGACGGGCAGACGGACAGACGGATAGACGGACAGACGGACAGACGGTCAGGGCTTAATCGACTCCTCTATTTATAAGCTTTCAGAAAATATATACTTTATGGGGTCGGAAATGAAAATTGTAAAAATTACAAACGGAATGACAAAGCTATATATACCCTTGTGCACCACAGGTGAAGGGTATAATAATAAAATATAAATAATATATTAAATAAAATAAAATAAAATAAAATTTTTTTGGCTCAGCTGGGAGTCGATGCCACATTTATTCTAACGTGTACGTATGCACGTATTTTATATGGGATGAATGGTGATACAAACAATTGTTATTGCATGACTACACGTTGTGAAGGGTATATAAGATTCGGCACGGCCGAATATAGCACTGTTACTTGTTCACTGTGTGAAGGGTATAATAAAATGAATTCCGATGCCGTTAGGTATTTAAATTGTAATTTTGCATTTGCCTTTGTATGGACATATTTTGAAAAAAAAAGAAATCAGGGCATTATAGCTGTGTAAAATATTTGATATCCACCATCAATTTTGTGTAGTACTTTAATGGTAAAACATTTATTAGTTGGTTAATAACTCTAATCAGTTTTTTTGAAGTGCGATTTACTATTTATTTAATTTTCCTACACTTATTTTCAAAATGAAACCTTAGTATTTTTATAATAGAGGATATATTGCCCACTTCTTTTTGCCACGATATTTTAGAAGTAGGCTTAAAGGTAGGCTTGTCAAAGAAATTGGTAAAACAAAAATGGTAAACCAGAGCCAAAACACATTAAGATTTAAAGTAAAATTTTTTTATTAAAATTAAGAGTTCACTTTTGGTTTATAAAAAGACAATAGCCTTATGTTTACATCAGTGGTATTTAGCAAGACTGCATTATAAGGCACACAGCCTAACGATTTAACGCCGCTGAAGTGATATTTTATGGTCGAATGAAAGATGCGGTTTACATGAACAAACTTAAAACAGTCGACGTTTTGAAAAGTTGATTTTGGCGCTGCATTGACGGGTTAATCGATGCGTAGTTGAAAAAAAGTTATTCAAAACTTTGTGAAAAGATCGGACATCTGTCGACGTGTTACAGGTTCAAAAATTCTATAATGAATTCCCAAAATTCTATTCAACATTCACACTAATAAACCAAATTTTGTAAGAAAAAATTTTTTTTCAATTTTTAGATTTTTTAAATTAAATTTTCAATTATTTTAGAGAAAGTTTTAGTTAGTAATTTAGTCATCAAATGTGGCTGTCAAACAATCATAAAATATTTTAAAAACTTGTTTAAAATTTTACACAAATTTATTAATTAGTTAACGAAAAACTAATCTTCAATAATAAATCTTAAACAAACCTGTTACTTCTTAACTTTCATCTCTCTTATAATTAAAAGCCAAAATTTTTTTTATTTATCGCTTTATTTATTGGTGTACACCACTAAAATTTGGGTACTGACAATTCAATATTAACAAAAAATTTTAATGCATGTCCGTTTTTCAAATTGTTAATTGTTTTTGCTTTTTTTTATGCCAACATAAATGTTAAAAAAAATTTGAATGTATGTCCGTTTTTAAAATTTTTAGTTTTTTTGTTTTTTTTAATGCCAACATAAATGTAAAGACCAGAATCAGTATGCTGGTTGTTGGTAACTGCATTCATGAAAATTTAAATTATTGCATTTGTTTAAACTTAAATTTATGGTGTCTGATTGAAAAGGTGGTTGTATTTCTAAAACTGGATTCATGGTATGATTATTTTCTAATCTTTCGGGAAAACAACCTTGATAAATAATATTCATATGGTGGATTCACGAGGTGTGTTTAAAATTTTAAAATTTAAAAATCATCTTTAAACTTTAAAATTAACATATGTTTAATAGTTTTTTAAGCTTAAGGTCCTTTTAATAATAAAAAATCTTTTTGTTTTGTTTTATATTATTTGATCAATATTTCGCTACTTCTTTGTGTAGCATCATTAGGATACAAGTTTTTTATTATATATTAGTTTTTTGTTGGATTTGTGTCTTGATATTTGTTAGTTTTTAAATAAATTTATAGTTTGATTAACAAAATTGAAAATAACATAAAAATTTTTTTTTTATGTGAAATGGGCTAATATACAAATAATGCTTAATGGGCTAATATACAAAAAATGCTTAATACTGCTTGAATCATATGCAACGGTTCAAAAGAATATGAAATGTAATTGTATTGCTTACAATATATTTTAATGGAAATTACCAACAACAAGCTTACAACATTGTAAACTTATACAAAATAGTACCAAGAGTATATATCAAGGGAGTTGTGAATTCGATTATTATTATTCACTTTTATTTCATTATTGTAAACAAAATTGACTTAAGGTGTGCAACAGGTTTTTGTGTGCAAATATTTTTTTAATTGTTTAATATCTTAAATATATACATAAAAATAGATTTGATTTTAAACTACAATTTTTTAATTTTTTTTTTAATTTTTATGCATAAGTATGTACATATTAAGTTTGCTGAGAATAAGAAAACACAAAAAGTACTTTATAATAAAATATGTTTTAAGAATAATGATTTTATTGAATATTTTATATAAATCTAAAGTTAAAATATAATTTTCTATACGAAATTTAAGAAAAAGTTCTAGCAAAGAACTTAAAACAATTTTTTTAAACAGATGAAGCTCATAGGAAAAGTAGGAAATTTGTTCATTTAATTTTTAAAATGTTTTACGAATTCAGTGTTGTTAATAATATGAAGCAAATAATAAAAAAAAACAAGTAACAGTGCTATATTCGGCCGTGCCGAATCTTATATACCCTTCACAACGTGTAGTCATGCAATAACAATTGTTTGTATCACCATTCATCTCATATAAAAAACGTACATACGTACATATATACTGGTTAGACTAAATGTGGCATCGAATCCCAGCTGAGCCAAAAAAATTTTATCTTATTTTATTTAAGATATTATTTATATTTTATTATTTTTTTTATATTTTTTTATAAATTTTGTTAAAAAATTTTTTTACAAAAATTTTTAAAAAATTTTTAAAATTTTTGTTTTTAATTTTTTTTAAATTTTTTTTTTGTAATTTTTTTTATTATTTTTTTTTTATTTTTAATATATTTTTTTTTTGTAATTTTTTTTTTGGCATGTTTTTGCATGTATGTATATAAGTATGTTGTTGTAATTGTGTAAAAAACGAGGTGGTCGTGGTTTTTTGCTCATATCTCAGAAAGTTATGGGGCGATTGTGCTGAATTTCAATAGCGATTCATTCCTGGATATTTCCAAGAGATTGATACCATATACAGATCTGAGGAACATTCTAAAAGTTGATTTCAACCAACACACGGACAGGCGGGCAGACGGACAGACGGTCAGACGGACAGACGGACAGACGGTCAGGGCTTAATCGACTCCTCTATTCATAAGCTTTCAGAAAATATTTTCTTTATAGGGTCGGAAATGAAAATTGTAGAAATTACAAACGGAATGACAAAGCTATATATACCCTTGTGCACCACAGGTGAAGGGTATAATATGGAATATGTATTATTAGAAGATATTTAATATCGTATTTAAGATAAATTTATTTGCTTGTGCCAACTTGTCGGTCCATTAAGATTTTCTACAGTCTATTGAAATATCAATGTTGTTTTAAATCTCAAAAATAGAAACAGAATCAGAATTAAATTTTGATAGCGGTGTATATAGTCAATGATTTATATTTCGAAAAATTTAAATATTTTTTTAACTTATTAATAACTGGTATTTTTCTTAGATTTAAAATAAAAAAAATCCTCTGTAATTAAATCTAACATACAAGTAATAAAAAAAATAAATTAACCACTTTTTACGTCTAGTTTAAATAATAACTTTATGGAAAGAATAAATCCAAATATAAAAAAATTTTGTTTTATTGATCCAACTACATCCTTTAAATGGCAGCAAATAGAATAACCATATTAATTGCTATTTTAACAACTACAAATATGAAATACTATTAATTAAAAATAACAGTAAATTGATTGAATGTTATATATTTTCTTAACAAAACAAAAAAAAAAAGCAAAAAAAAACAGACAAACAAAAAACAATTTTTATACCCTTCACACAGTGAAAAAGGGTATATATGGGTTTATCATTCCGTGTGAAATTTCTACAATTTTCATTTCCGACCCCATAAAGTGTATATTTTCTGAAAGCTTATGAATAGGGGAGTCGACTAAGCTCTGTCAGTCTGTCCGTCTACCCATCTGTCCGTATGTATGTTGAAACCAACTTTTTTAAGCCCGCCAATATCGCTTGGACCCGAGTGAGGTATTAAAATATCAGGGAGTAGATCGGTATTGAAAATCAGAAACATTGGTACATAAACAACTGAGATATGAACAAAAAACCACGGCCATCTCGTATTTTTTTAACACAAAAACAACATACAACAACAACATACATACAAATGTGGTATACTGGTTAGAGTAAACGTGGCATCGAATCCCAGCTAAGCCAAAAAATTTTTTTTTTTATTTGTTTTATTTATATTTTTTTTTAATTTTTTTTTTATTTTATATATTATTTATATTTTTATTATTTTTTTTTATTTTTTTTAATGTTTTTTTATTTAGTTTTTAATTTTTTTTATTTTATATATTATTTAAATTTTTATATTTTTTACATTTTTTTTTGTTTTTTTTTTTTTAATTTTTTTGTTTTATATTTATTATTTATATTTTATTATTTTATATTTATATTTATTTTATTATTAGTTTTTTTTAATTTTTTTTAAATTGTTTTTTTAAACTTTTTTTTATTTTTTAACATACATACGTAAATTTATAATTTTACAATGGGATGTTTTAATATATGTATTTTTTTATATGTATGTATGTAAGTATGTATGTATGTATTTCATATGGGATGAATAGTGATACAAACTACTGTTATTGAATGATCACACGTTCTGAAGGGTAAATAAGATTCGGCACGGCCGAATATAGCGCTCTTACTTGTTTTAGGTTTGTTTTATTTGTTCAGGCTTGTTTTACACTCTTCACAGTGAATGTAAGGGTATATTTAGGTTTGTCATTCCGTGCGAAATTTCTACAATATTAATTTGTAGAAATATGTACATATGTACATATATATTTTCTGAGAGCTAATGAATAGGGGAGTTAAGTAAGAATTGTCCGTCTGTCCGTCTGTCCACCTGATCGTCTGTCCGTGTGTATGTTTAAATCAAAGTTTTGAAGTCCCCTGGCATAGACCCGTGTAAAGTATCAAAACATTCGGAAACAGATTGGTTTTGGAAATTAGCATAAACGCCTCTTAAATTTCTGAGATATGAGCAAATAAACACGACTGCCTTTGTTTTTTTCGCTTACAACAAAAATTAAAATTTTTAAACTAAATTTTATATATAAAGCTGTTTGAATTTTTGTTATTTAGACTGTTAATCAGCACTATAAAATAATAGTATTTACTAATACAAACGTTTAGATAAAATAATTGGCAAAGTTAACTCCTTAACACTTAGTGGACTGATTCGACACGTCTACACGCAAAGAAAAACAATGGTTACGACATGATCACGACGGACATATTATAGTTTCTAAAACAATATTTGGTTGTCGAAAACAAGTAATAGTTGTTCTTGTTTCATTTTATCATATACCTTGTCACGATAGTCTAGCATTTGTTTGAATTGTATCATATAAGGTTTACTTTAAAAAAAATTTCAAAATGGTTATCATTTGAAAATAGTATGATTTTAAAAAACTAATCCGACAAAAATAACATTTAATTCAAAAGCCTTAAAAAATTACAAATAATCATTAAATAATAGGTTAGACAATAGTATGATTACAAAGCAATCAATCTATGATTTTTTTTAATAATAACTTAATTTTAACTGTTCTTCCATGCTGAATAAATTTTTCTTATTTTAAAAGTTCAAGATGTCAAAAAAATACACAAAAATTTTGAAAAATTAAAGAAAATTTCCAAATAAACGAGAAAGTGTAAAAAAATATTGGTAAAAAAATTGCCAATTAAATTGGTAAGTACAATCAATATGTTACAGCAAAAGACAATAATTTGCCGTAAAAATCAAAGATTGTCGATTTCAATTGTAGTCATATATATGATTATTGCATGATACTTTAATTAAACATAATAATGATAACTGGTAACAATTATATGTTTTTACCATAATCATACTATTCAATCATAGTATGCTGCTCTTCGATTATGGTTTCCACAACCACATTTCTTCTTTGCGTGTAAAGGGCTTAAATCTATGCTAAGCTACGATGTGGTCATTACATTTATGTACATGACGGTGAAGGGTATTATCAGGTTCGGCATGGCGGAATATAGCGCTTTTACTTGTTTTTAATAAAAAGAAAAATAATTATGCCTCTAAACCTTTTTAGTATGAGTATTAGTGAAATTTAAAAGCTCATTAAACCGTCAGAATTTCGCATATAGGGAAATCTGGCTATTTTTATTCTAGTAAATAAAGGTGACACCTATACTTTAGCGCCCATCTCCTTTTAAACGAATTATTCTTAATTCAAGTAATTTATATATTGTAGATGATTTTGGAAAAATAAAGGACTCTACATTGCAATATCGATTTTGAATTCATAAGCAGAATCAACCATGACATGCCTTTTTAAACGCCCACCTCTAACATATGGCATAAACTACTATTAGTACTTACTTACATTTTATTAACCCTACTATTATGAGAGCAAGAAGTGGCAAACTCACACAATTAATATTATTTGCTACCAATTAATACTCATCAGTTTCTGTTAAAACGTTGTGTCATTGCTTTTGTAAAAATACTTTAGGTTCCATTTTGGGAATGTAAGAATATGAACTAGCGGGAAATCGTTCCTAAACATAGAAAGTAATACATATTTTATTATCAATAAATTATTCTATGGTGTTGGGTTTAAAAAATTCTGCAGAGCCGAATACTTACTTGTTTTATAAACATTTTACACTTTAACATTTAATATAAACATCAAACATATACTAAGTTTATAAAGAAATCAAGCATATTAGAGGGCGATTTAATGATATGACTTTTTTGTGGTTTTATATTTATGCAAAAAATTGATTTTATATAACGGTTCAAAGATATTCCTTTTGGTTTTTTTCCAAATTGAAGTTGAAATATTTTTTTCCTAAAAACTAAACAGTTTACAGTTTTATAACCAATCCTTATTTGGAAAAAAACATTTATGGTAAAGCGCAACTACTATTATGGTTAATTTTGACTGTCAAATATATTTTATAGAAAGTCGCATTACGTATTGTTTTTTTTTTGTAAAATGAAGCCAAAAGTGTGGTTTTTCTTAACACTAAACAGTTTTATAATCAAGAAGAAAAATGTTTATGGAAAAACGTACGAGTATTTAGTAAATTTTGACTGTCAAAAATATTTTATAGACAGACGAATTGCATATTGCTAAAAATATTTTCTTAAACCTTATGTAGCATACTTTCCTGTAGGTATATAGATCACATTTACTAAATATTAAAAAATTATTATAAAACTATCTCAATATAAACAAGTAAGAGTGCTATATTCGGCCATGCCGCATCTTATATACCCTTCACAATGTGTAGTCATGCAATAACAATAGTTTGTATCACCATTCATCTCATATGAAATACGTACATAAATATCCCATTTTATAATAATACATTTATGTATGTTTAAAAAAAAAAAAATAAAACAAAACAAAATAAAAAACAAAAAATTAAAAAAAAGGAAAACAATAATAAATAAAAAAAAATTTTTTTAAAATAAAAAAAGATTTTTTATATATTAAAAAAAAAATAAATAAAAAAAGAAATAAAAAAAAAATATTAAAAAAATAAGTAAAAAAAACAATATAAAAAAAATTAAAAAAAAAGATAAAAAAATAAAAAAATCAGGGGGCTTCACACGGACAAACAGACTGATAGAGCTTAATCGACACCCCTTTAAGAAAATATATACTTTATGGGGTCGGAAATGAAAATTGTAGAAATTTCACACGGAATGACAAACCTATATATACCCTTTTTCACTGTGTGAAGGGTATAATAACCACCCTCTTCAAATGTACATAAGTATGTATGTATGTAGTATTATGAATTAACGCACGAGTAAAGTATCTTCTGATATTAAGCTATCACGAAAATGATAAAAAATATTTCTTAGTTACCTGAAAATTAGTCACAAAAAAACTAAGCATTCACAATTCATTAAATTTAAATAAAATTTAAAATTATTTATTATATTATTTATTAATTATAATGATAATAATTTAAATATAAATTATACATAAATTTATTGTTTTGTACATGTTTTTTTACAAATAAATACCAATTTCATTCACATGAGCACTTTTCCAAAATATAAAATTACATTTTTAGCTTTTTTTTTTGATATTACTACATCGTATAGGTTTTATGTTATGATTTTTACATTAAATAATTTACAGAAAACTTAAATTATATACATTACATTATGCGGAGGTGATTGAATGACCACATTTGATTATTACAATTTCAATTGTTAAAGTATTAAAAAAATAATAGCTTCTGTCATGCTCTTTTCTAAAAACAATAGAAATAGAAACGCCGCTACTGTCATTACAAAATCGGACAAACACGAAAAATGATATGATTTTTCATATTTTGTTTTCAACTACAATGAAAACTGCATTTTTATTGTTTAAAATACATATATAAGAAAAAATTAAGTAATTTGGTGTCCAAATTACAGACTGCTTTAAGACATTGACAATCAACTTTTTTTTTGCTTTTTGCGGTTGAATAAGTAATTATAGCCGGGCAACCATTACCCTGCAAATAAAACTGGACTACGCTTTTCAATGTTACTGAAACGGACTTGTTACAATATGATCCTTTATAATAAAATAATGGACCATATATTTTTCAAACAAAAATTTGTAGTTAAATGGCAAGTGTTCTTGTTTCAATGGTCGTGTATGTGCACCATCGACAAAGAGAAGTTTTAAGATTACTAATATGGTTCAGCTCTACAACATCGTAATGTTAAATGGACCACATTTTCTGCATACATCTGAGTGACCCTTTGGACTAGTCCTAGTCTATTACAAACTAGTTGAGTTATCTGCAGGGTATATCTTAACCAAGACCACAACACATAACTGTCTACCTGAGTTGTGGGTGGGTATGCTTTTACCATGAGACTTTTAAATTTTATTATATAATAATTGTATCTAAAGCAATTAATTTAATTTCGTTTAATATTGAAAAAACGTGTTCATAATTTAGTTCATTGCAATTACACTTAAAAAAACTTCACCACGAATATTAAATTTCTTAATTTTTTTACCATGATCTTTCACATATAAACAAATTATTTGCTTATAAAAATAACAAGGTCACAGTTTACTAACATGTATATTTGACTTATGTGAAGGGCACTAATATTCAAAATTATTTTTTAATAAACTATTATTTGGACATTAATTTAAAATTACTTTTTATGTTACAATTTAGTGAAATTAGAATTAGGGAATTATAGTAGTTAGAGTTAGTAGTTAGTAGGGAATATAGAGTGCTGATGATGAAATCGTAGCTGGTTTCGAAAATAAATTCCTCTCGGCTAACGTCGGAATACTTTTTTATCGTTTTTTTTTCTGATTAATAGACTAATACTAAAGCAACGTTTGTAAATTCGTTGAATTTATTTAAAATGCTTGGTTCACATAAAAGTTTTTATGTAGATATTCCGAATAATTTATTTTGATACATAATTTGTCAAAATTTTATTACTTGTTATCCACTGTAGTCTACTATATTTCATAATTTTTCAATCTACTTTCTTTTATTACTTTGCTATATTAACTGAATTTTTTTGACAAGACTTATTACCTTTTTGATATTTTCTAATTTATTTATTCGTATGCAGTGAAGCGTGCGTAAATAAATTTCAATAACTTAAAAATTTCTATATAAAAAAATCTAGTTTAAATGGTTTATCCTCTTAAACGTGACTGTAAAATACTATGTATATTAATGTGATAAGACAGTTTAATGTTTTTCGTTTTATAAAATTCCATTTAAAACTTACACTATTAAAGTGTTTATGAAAAAAAAGATAATTAAAAAAGTCTTAATGACATTCACCAAATCTAGCTTAAAAGCGAAAAAACAGAAAAAAAAAAATACTTTCACTTTTTTATTAAATAAAAAATTACGGCTTCTTTTTGGTGAAAATTAAAAAAAAATCTGAAATATTCCATTTTCATTCACGTCATCACATTAATCTCAAATCAATGAGCCAGGTCACATTTCAAAATGTAATTTAATAAGTATTTTGTAATATAGACTCATAATAAAACGTTACAGCATCTCAAAAAAAAAAAAAAGTTGTACTGCATATGCATGAATTGCTAGACAATTAGTTGGTGTAATCGACACTAAATAATTTTTCTTAAACAGTTTTTTTATACTGCGGAAATCTTGACTAAGACAAATTTGAGTAATTTTTAACATTGAAAACTTAAAACGACATGTGTTCAAAGGTTTTAAGAGTAAACAAAAAAGAGGTTTTACACAGAAAAATAAAATTTCTGATTCAATAAAGAAATTTAAAGAACCAATTATAATATTTGTGAGCCATTAATTAATTTGCAAATTTAAACAAAAAAAAAAAATGTAATTTTCAGTTTAATTTTGTTTGAATCTATAAAATTTTTTATTCAAATATTTTCGACTTTTAAACAAATAATTTACAAAAACAAATAAAAAGTTTTTTAAAAATATTTCCGATTTTCAAACAAATTGTTAACAAAAAGAAATAAAAAGTTTATTGAAAAAATTTACAAACATATTTTTAAGATATTAGTTTAAGAATATTTTAAAAAATATTCGTTTAATTCAGAGAATGAATCAATGACATGCTTTTTAAAAAAAATCTCAAAGAAACACTTATTCAAAAAGAATTATTTAATTAATGAGAATAGACGAACAAGGACAAGAAGAAAGCTTCTTTAAGGTCTTGTATCAAACAACAATTTTTAAGTCTACAGTATCTTTAACTAAATAAGAATTATAAACCTAATTATTAAAATAACAGACATTAAAAACACACTTAAACTGCAAATAAATAACACATTAATTTTTGTTTAGCCCATCTAAGCACTTAATCAAACAAAGAATTATTTAAAACAATTAAAATATTAATAGAAATTTAAATTAAATTTAGACAAACGTTTGTTAGAAAATATTTTAGCGATGATTTGTGTGACATATTTGCCGATAAGAATATAATTAAAACTCTAACTGAGGAAGAAAAATGCCAGATACAAACGAGAAAGGACTCTAGAATCAACTTAAGTTGTGTAAACTACTCTTTAAATTGGTAATACGGTCTTCTACAAATTTCTAAAATACGACTTGTTATAATCATTTTCACTCCAACAAATTCATATGACTTATTTTCATTGTCAATATCGTAATACGAAAAAGTTTTTCATATAAATAAGTATAACTTGAGTCTTAAACCTCGTACTTTGCAAGCAAAATAACCACAACATACTGTTGGGGTTTACTCAATTGAATATTTACAAACAAAAAAAAAAAAAAAAAAAAAATTTAATTTTAAAGCTTTTGCTATTTCATGTTCGTAATCTAACTTAGGTTAATGATGGCAAATGATTTTTTTTAAATATTGAACAATTTCTTAAATAATCATAATTGACATGTACATTTTATCATTTACATTTAACTTGACTTAAGAAGGCTTAACTAAATTATGCAAATTATTTACTTAATGACTGGGTAATTTTGTGTGAGTATCAATAAAATTATTTTTAAGAACTTGTTTAAAACGAACAAATTATTAAGAATTTTTGTTAATATTAGAGTTTGAAGGTGTGACTAAAAGTTATATTTTACAATAAAGGATTTTTTACGGTCAATGAAAAGATCAAATATTTTGTTCTGCAATAATTAAAGGAAATGTATATTAAATATTAGTTAAAATTAAAATTTTTAATACAAAGAATCTTAACTTTAATAAAAAGTCAATTTTAAAAAATTATAATCTAGAATCTTAAGCCAAATTTTCACATTCAAAAGCCATCGATATGAAAAAAATTCTTATTAGAAATGATATGTAAGTCCAGTTTTTCCTAATGAAGTATATAAAATCGAAAGTTGGTTGGTTTGTCATCGTGGTAGTTTAACACTCGCGAACTATTAAATGGAGTCTGTATGACGTCTTTTTGCCAAGACAACATTAATCGCCAGATTTGGTGACTTTTAGAATCTGTCTAAGAGGGGGAGTACTAATCCACCACATAGCCGCATCTCAGCAGATCATTTAGTCTGACCACAGATAGAAATATAATATGGTTGATAGGGCAGAGAAAGTGAAAAACCTATTTCTCCTTCTCCAAATCCATACAGCAGCGACAATAGACCTTCGAGAATAGTTCAAATCGGCTTGCATGTTTTCTTAAATCCAGTGATCTGTTAATACCGACATAAACTTCGACACTTACTGCCGACCTTGACTCATAAGTTGCGATGTGTGCTTGATAAAAAAACACACAAGCTTGGCTACTTTATATGTTTCCTATTCACACCATATGTTTTAGACTTTTCCAAGAAAGTGTTTGGAGATCTTGCCTTTGGTAGTCCTTAATGGACTTTTCCAAGAAAGTGTCTAGAGATCTTGCTTTTGGTAGTCCCTAATGGCATTGCGACTGCATGTGCGTTAAAGATATCCAAAGCAGATCCACACCTGACCAGTTCACCCTACGCTCGTTACCATATTGGCTACAATGCGTAGGTACCCAGACCAAAGCGAAGTCATTCAGCTGACCAAGACAATACAACTCTTTCCAGCATTAATCGACTAATTTAGATGTGCAGGCGTATAAACTGAGTGACAAGAGTGCCATCTGACTCTCACAAAATACCAATTTCCACGTATACTCTTATCATTCAATATCCTACAAGCCCCCAAATATATCGAATATTCCAGCTAAAATATACTACATTCATTCTAAAGGCAGAAAAAGAGCTCTTTTTATAGTTTGCTAGAGAAGACAACGAATTCAAACTCACAGTTCATCCTAAAACTATTTATATAGGTACAGGGTATCAATTCTCGTTCTATGAAACTATGAAATGAAAAGTTTTTGTGTGTAATATCATATGGTGCCACCATACCCTTCGCTATACAAAAACTTTTTCAATTCACAATTTCACAGAACGAGAATTGAGCCCCTGGTGTTGAAGCTCCCTATAAGGTCATCACTATCCCACTTACTTCTGGAAGGAATTCGAATTTTTAACGCCCGGTAAAAATCATACGGATAGTTCAAGATTGAGGGCAGGTTGGCCGAATCCCAGCACAGCCTTATTGCACTACTTGCAGATGTGACCACAATATGAAGGTCAATAGGAACGAGGAGCAACATAGGGTTCAGTGCTTAAATAGTTCGAAGTTCTTCCATAGCTCCAATGTATTCCGACCGTTTCACCCTGTTAAACTGGTCTACATAATATTTGCGCTCATTGCAGTTCACCATACCATATCACCATATCCGTAAGTAAAAACTGCACGTACTACAGCCGTATACATCAACTGAACCATGTTAGAGTTGTGATTACTTCAAATATTTTTCCAATATGTTTAGCCTAAGATTAAATACATTTGTACATAAATACATCATAAGCGAATTTAAAAGGACCCAATAGCAAAAAAAGAAAAACAAATTTAGCACGTTTTGTTAATGAATATTTATCATTTCAGTTTTAAGGTTCAATTGTAGTATTTCACACATTATAATTATGGTGAAAAAAAATCAAATATCCCGTGGGCAAAAAAAAACTTCTATGTATTGAGAATGAAAAAATTACATGGTGCATAAAAGGCAATTATTAAATTTGGCTGAAATAACGAACATATGGTTATAATGAAAACATTATCTGTTTTTTCAGATTTAATGTTTCTTGTGTTTATTTTTTTGTTTGTCTTAAAGGTGTTAAAGCCATTTATATTAGAAACTGGAGTAGTTGCGGTACCATTGGCATTATACTTTTTTTTTTCTTGAAAATTATTACTTAATTTTTCTTTTTATTTCTTTATTTGGTTTTTTAGTACATTAAGATCACACGTTGCAGTTGTTTTGTTTTGATATGTTTTCTTGTCGATTTTTATAAAAAAAAACAAACTGTAGTGAATGAATTTAATAAAAAAAATAATAATAATACAATAACAATTGTTTTTTTTTTTAACAAACCATATTAAAAAGGTATAAGAGATTTTTGTTTGTGTCGAAACTACGAATAAGAGCAGCTCAAATTTATACTGGCGTTGCATCTAAACATTTGTATTCATCTGTTTCTTGTGTATAAAATAACTTATAACAAAACAAGTAAAAGCGCTATATTCGGCCGTGCCGAATCTTATATACCCTTCACAACGTGTAGTCATGCAATAACAGTAAATTCACGTATGTATGTTAAAAAAAACAAAAAAAAAAAATAAATAAAAAAAAATTTAAAAAAAAAAAATTTAAAAAAAAAATTAAAAAAAAAAAATTATTATATACATATATAATATATATAAAACAAAAAAAAATAAAAAAAAATTAAAAAAAAAAAAATTAAAAAAAAATAATAATAAAAATATATATAATATATTAAATAAAAAATAAAAAAAAATTAAAAAAAAAATTTTAAAAAAATTTAAAAAAATTTTTTTTTGGCTCAGCTGGGATTCGATGCCACGTTTTCCCTAACCAGTATACACGTTTGTATGTATGTATGTTGTAGTTGTAATGTTGTTTTTGTGAAAAGAAAATCGAGGTGGTCGTGGGTTTTTGCTCATATCTCAGTTGTTTATGTACCGATGTTTCTGATTTTCAATACCGATCTACTCCCGAATATTTCTGATATTTTAATACCTTAACCGGGTCCAACCTATGTCGGGGGGCTTCAAAAAGTTGATTTCAACATACACACGGACAGACGGTCAGACGGACAGACGGACAGACTGACAGGGCTTAATCGACTTCCCTATTCATAAGCTTTCAGAAAATATATACTTTATGGGGTCGGAAATGAAAATTGTAGAAATTTCACACGGAATGACAAACCTATATATACCCTTTTTCACTGTGTGAAGGGTATAACAACTCCGCTTGAATTGAGCTAGAGTAGAGTTTGGTATTTGATATTTTGCGGTAGTAAAATTTCATTTGGTTTACTTTTTATACCCGCCACCAAAAAAATGGTGGGGGTATATTCATTTTGTCATTCCGTTTGTAACACATCGAAATATCCATTTTAGACCCCATAAAGTATATATATTCTGAATCAGGGTTTGATTTGATGACGATCTAGCTATGTCCGTCCGTCTGTTGAAAGCACGATAGAGGTCGCACCGAAAAAGCTAGGGGGCTCAAATTTTGCCAGAATCTTTCTTATAGACAAGGTTTGTTTGGTATTGAAAATGGGCTAAATCGGAATATTAGGAAGGGAGTTATAGCTCGAAAAGCAAGAGTAGGTCGAAAAAACCGTGTCCTTCAAACATCGAATAAAATGGAATTGTGTCCAAACGCATTAACGTAGACTCATGAAACTTCGAATATATATTTCCTGAGTAAAAACAATATTTTTCCCTGAAAATTATCAAAATCTATGCATTAGGAGAGGAGTTATCGATCAAAATGTACGAAAATTTATACCGCACAGTGTATTTTTCGGTATATTTAAAAACAAAAACGTCATAAAAGCAACAAAATTGGATGTACGACTCTGAAATTTTGCACACTTTGCTTTTTGGTGAGACGCTTTTTTGTAACGGAAAATCAATGTGCCACGCCCACTTTTACTCCCACCTCCCATATAACGTTTTACCTAAAATTCATATAATTTTTCTATTAATAAAGATTTTGGAATAACAAAGGGCTATATTGAAACACCTAAATTGTACTCATTAGCAAAAACAACTTTGACACGCCTACTATAACGCCCACTTTTCACGTTATCTACCGTTAATGAAATTTAAAAGCTCATAAAACCGCCAAAATTAGAAGTGTGATGATCAAATTTGCTACGTATATCCTCCTAGGCAGTATCATTAATGTGCCAGAAAATTAGGGTGCCACGCCCACTTTTACGCCCACCTCCCATATAACGTTTTACCTAAAATTCATATAATTTCTCTATTAATAAAGATTTTGGAAAAATAAAGGGCTATATTGAAACACCTAAGTTGTACTCATTAGAAAAAAAAAACTTTGACACGCCTACTATAACGCCCACTTTTAACGTTATCTACCGTTAATGAAATTTAAAAGCTCATAAAACCGCCAAAATTAGAAGTGTGATGATCAAATTTGCTACGTATATCCTCCTAGGCAGTATCATTAATGTGCCAGAAAATTAGGGTGCCACGCCCACTTTTACGCCCACCTCCCATATAACGTTTTACCTAAAATTCATATAATTTCTCTATTAATAAAGATTTTGGAATAATAAAGGACTATATTGAAACACCTAAATTGTACTCATTAGCAAGAACAACTTTGACACGCCTACTATGACGCCCACTTTTCACGTTATCTACCGTTAATGAAATTTAAAAGCTCATAAAACCGCCAAAATTAGAGGTGTGATGATCAAATTTGCTACGTATATCCTTCTAATCAATGTAGTCTTTGTGCCAAAAAGTTTAGGTAACACGCTCACTTTAACGCCCACCTCCCATAACGGTTTATCTTAAATTCATGTAATTTCTCTATTGAAAAAGTTTTTGGGAAAATAAAGGACTATATTGAAATATCTAAGTTGTATTTATTAGCAGAAACTTTATTGACACGACTACTTTAACGCCCACTTTCATTGAAAGACTACATTTACAAAAGCATTTTAGTAGCATATCGAAGTTATAGAGGGTGGTTAAATTTTAAGGACCGATGTTGAATTTAAATAAAACACAAATTATTTAGGATATTATTATCATTTCTTTTTATAATGATAATATTTGTATGGTTCAATTATGTATTTAACAAAATATATGCCAAATGCCCCCCCCCCATCCTTGGCGCCACTCCTCTATCTGATAGTCCAAATTTTCAATGACAATGTTAATGCTCAATTGTTAGGCATGATGATGAGGCGAGGTTGACTGCTCTTTTGCCACACTATCGCAAAAACCAGCAGTAGTTCCCATTCAGCGAACTAAGAAGGCATTCACAGATTTTCTAACATTTTATACAGACCTGTTTTGCAGAAATTTAAATATTTTTTACAATTCTCCCGATTGTGGACGAATTTGAACGATTATGTTGACCAAAATAATCACGAAGTGCACAAAATGCATTTTGATTTGAACGCCCATTTTTATAAAAAACCTGAATAACTTTAAAGCGTTGCTCATTTGCGTATCTTTCCACGGATCAAATTGAGTAAGTTTGAGATTGAGAAATGTCAAGTGAAATGCAGAAAACAAATTTAAGGACTAGGTGTAGTTCACCTTCAACATGGACCCTTAAAATTAAACCACCCTCTACAAAGAAAGTGATACATATTTTATAATAAAGAGATTATTCCATAGCGATTAACAAAATAATAAATATTGTGCTTTAAATGTACACAAAATTGGTGGTGGGTATAAAAGATTCGGCACAGCCGAATATAGTGCTCTTACTTGTTTTTTCTTCTATGGCTTTACTCTTATAAAACTGTAAGTTTTTAGCGGCGCACCAACAGTCAAATTGCAACTACTAAACATTTCGGTCGATCGCCCACATTCAAATACAGCGGTTTATTTTAAATAAGAAATTATACAAAATAACAATAATAAAAAAGTAAGAAATAAAATATAAAAAAATAACAATAAAGAAATAAATTAAATTATACGGTAATAGTGTTTAGTATTACAAACAATTTTGTTAATGTCAAAAATAAAATATTCATCTAATAGTTTTTAAACTAAAAAAAGAGATACTATACCTGACTACTGAAATCTTTGCAATGCATATTTAAAATTGTATTTAATATCCGGTTTGCATTAAGTAACAAAGTGTTAACTAAAGTGTGAAAAAAAGTCAAAGAAAGTAAAAAAGTCACCTCTAAGCAGAATTATGTTAAATCACAAAACTTGCTTTTGGAGATTTGCATAAATATTAAAAATATAAAAAAAATTATAAGTTTTAAAACATTTCTTAGATAATAAACAAAACAAATAAACTTAATAATATATGAACTATATTTCTGTCAAGTTTTAAAAAAAATGTTAAACGGTTTTTTTGATTGCTTCAACTAAAAATTAATAAATAAAACAAATAGACATAAAGGATTTAAATAAAACAACTTTGAAAGTTTTTAATGCGCACAGATAAAAATTAATATGAGTTTCAATCACAATATTCATATAATTGATTAAAGTTTTGTTCAATTTTCTTCCAGTCATCAAAATAATACATATGATAAAATAAAAAATAAATTTTTATTTGAGAAAAGAAAGGGAAATTGTAGATATAAATACAACTAAAAAGGTTTTTTAAAAAAGTATTAAATAATGTTCACAAATTAAATTTAAATTCAATTGAATTTAATTAAAATATTTATTAAATTAATGACAAATATAGTTATATGTTTCAAATAACAATACACTTTTCTAATATTGAAAAATGAATTAATATCATAATTTATTTATTTTAAACATAAATACAATTGTGTAAAAAATTTATATTATTAATTATATATGTATGTACATGTACATATGTATACAAAATAAGAAAGTATAATTTATTGTATATGGGCATTTCCATGTCATCCTATAAAGTGGAGTAATTTTTGCAAAAGTAAGAGTAACTGAAACAAAATTAGATCTTTATATTCCATTCAAAGGGTACTTTATTAAAAAAAAAATTTATCACATTTGAATTATTGTTGTCTAAAATATGCAGAAAAATAAGAATATATCGTACGTAACATAAAACAGAAGTGATTTTGAGGTATATATATATGTATATTTATATATATATATATACATATATATCATACATGGGCATACTGCATTACTTTTTTACTGCAGCAAGCGTTTCAGTAATCAGTAAATGCGTACTGGTAATGAAATATAATTTTCATTACCAGTAAATTTTTACTGATTATTGAAAAAAAACCAGTATTCAGTAAAGTTTACTGATTACTGGAAGAAAACATCAGTATTCAGTAAATTTTACTGAATACTGAAAAAAAATCAATAATCAGTAAAGTTTACTGAATACTGAAAAAATTTCAGTAATCAGTAAAATTTACTGAATACTGATTTTTTTTTTCAGTAATCAGTAAAAATTTACTGGTAATGAAAATTATATTTCAAAAATTGAGTCACGATTACGTATTTTTTTTTTTTGACAAGCTCAAAGCTTTGCGGGTTTAACACAAGAAATATTTGTAAGTTTGAAAATTTGTTGAATAAAGATAAAAGATTTTATATTTTATTGGCTTTTCTTAATACAAGCATTTAAAAATTTGTATCACTGAGTTTTTGTCTTCTGGAACGATTCACAATCCCAGCGAAAGAAAACAATCTTTCTACAGGAGCAGACGAAGGCAAAGGAGTATTGTATTTCAAAAACACGTTTTTTATAGCACTGTGATTATGCAGACATGGTTAAGTTAAGTTATATGTATGTTATTTACCTTCTCAACAACTTTAAAAAATTCCTCGCTAAAAAGAATTTTATTGACTCCCATTAGTTCTTCGTCTTTTAATAAATCATGGGTGTCAGTTGAAGTTTCACTTAAAAAATTTGAAGAACTCGGTGTATTTTCTTCGCACACATAATCCGGATCATTTATCGAATCATCATTATTAAAATCAAAAATTTCACTCATTTTTTTTCAATATTTAATAAATTTAAATACAAAATTCCAAATATTTGCGGAAATAATATCTAATCGCTATAGTACACAACTTGTTTAGCAATAACTTTTACAATTCATCATGTAATTAACACTGTTAATTTTACAGCACAGGTTGATTCACATATTTATATTAACTGATAAATATTGTATAGTCCGTTAAGCTGCACCTTTGTTTTATATATATATTGGAATTTCGTTTTATTTTTATTTATATTATTATATATTTATATTATTTATAATGTTTATTGAGTACAAAAATTCTTACAGTTTTATAATTCTTGTTTTTTTTTTTGTATGTATAGGTAGTAAAAACCTCCCGATACTGCATTCGTAACAGTAATCAGTAAAATTTAATGATTACTGAAATTTTTTTCAGTATTCAGTAAACTTTACTGATTATTGATTTTTTTTTCAGTATTCAGTAAAATTTACTGAATACTGAAATTTTTTTTCAGTAATCAGTAAAATTTTCTGAATACTGATTTTTTTTTCAGTAATCAGTAAAAATATACTGGTAATGAAATTTCAAGTTCAGTACCAGTAAAAAAAAAATACTGAAGAAGTACTGGTACTGCAAAGTGCCCATGTATGATATATATGTATTTTTTTTTAATTTCTTACACTAAACCAATTATTTTTCTTTTGAAATCCATCATACTTAATTGAAAACAATCTTTAAATGATCTTATAATAAATTCAATTTAATGTCGTTCGTGACATATCGTACGTGACAGATTTTTCTCTAATAGTATTCTTAGGTAATAATATTTATATTATGTTTAGGAAAAAAGCTAAATTCTAAATTAGGTGCTCTTGCGACTGTTAAAAACGAATGTTGGGACAAATAATGTTTTTGCACTACGTACGTGACATTAAAATAACATCCAAGGGAAATAAAAAAAAATACCGCTAACTGGACTCTATATTTTCTTTTTTCCTATAAATCTTGTTAATTGTTGTTACCTCAATTTTAAAGCATATTTACAATTACAATTTATTTTTACAATTTAGTCGCTAAAAAAATAGTTGATTGCAATTCTTTAAAATAAGTCAAAGAGGTAATCAGATTAAACTCTTATTAGTGCTCTTTAACTAATTTAATAACTTAATACCTGCGCATAGTAAAATTTCAGAGTTTTTTTTATCAATAAACATATATTGAAAAACTTTCAAGAATTTTAATTTTTACAGTCGTGGTTGACATATTCATGGAAATGCCCATATGAAAATTTCACTACAATTAAGTGCAATTCCAAAATGAATACAAGAGTGCTTTGTAAATTAATATGAAATATAAAATAAATATTTTCTTTGGACACATCTGCAGAAACACTAAAACTTTTGGAAGTAAACCACATTTTTCTATACCTACATATGTACTCACGAAATTTTTTTTCTTTTCATTATTCAGCTAATTTCTTACAATTTTATTTAATTTATTCATCAAAATGAAAACTTTATTTTTTTAAGTCGTTTTATTGTTAAATTTTTATACTAATAAAAATTTCGTTGATAGTTTTAAACATTTGATATCAATAATAAAATGACCTAAATTAATGAAAAATATAAATAAAAATAAATATGTATAAATCAAATTGTCAAATTTGCCAAAAAGATTTAGGCAAAAATTTTTTCCGTGTACTATTTAAAAATATCTTAAAATGGAACGATACAGAGACAAATTCATATCGAAATTAGTAGTGTATATTCCACCTTGTTCTGAATTCCGAATGAAATAAATTTGTTTGGAATTTTCATTACAGTGTTGTTGTTTATAACCAGTGATAGGAAATTCATGCACTAAGAAAGTATCTTTAAGGGGTTTATAATATTCATGAAAAAATAAAAAATATGCACAAAAATTAAAAGAATTTGCACTTCACTTTTTTTTTTAAATTTTATTTGTTTACTTTTATTCACAAATATTATAAAAAGTAAAACTATAAAAAAATCATTTCTGAACATGGATGGAATATTTTAGAAAATTTTGGTGGAGGTGTATATAGCCAATTATTATTAGAATACAAAATAGCAACTTATAAAATTTTTATTTGTAATTATTGGTTTCTTTGACCTTTTATAATAATATATGTTTAATAGTTTTTTAAGCTTAAGGTCCTTTTAATAATAAAAAATCTTTTTGTTTTGTTTTATATTATTTGATCAAATAATATAAAATAAAACAAAAAGATTTTTTATTATTAAAAGGACCTTAAGCTTAAAAAACTATTAAACATTTTTATTTGTATTTCTGTCTCTCTTCCTAAACTGTATGTATGTATGTATATTGAAAAACTTTGAATTAGTATATATAAAAATACTTTAATATTTAATTTATAAGGCTGATATTAAGCTACAATGCGATATAGAACAGTACAAAAATCCATGTGACATTAAGTTTCGCTTTTAGTTTGAAATATTTTGAACGAGGACATAAAAAAAACACTTGCAGTCGTAATGTTTTTTTTTATTTATTTTTTATTTAAAAAAAAAATTATCATCTAAGGTTTTTGGTTTAAACATTTTGTTGGAATCAACAATGCTTGTTGGGTTTAGTTTTATTTTTATATAAAGAAAATAAATGTTCCATTACTCAACTGTAAATGTGATGTAAATGTAGCGTGATATTTAATTTTGTTCCCAGTTACTTAGAAAACGTAAACGTATCATATGTTATTGAAATTTTAACAAATGATGTAAATTGAATGAACTTTTATGCAGCTGATGTGTTAACGTTAAAAAAATTAAATTACATGTGAATATTTTTGATCCTTTGTTTACCGTGATCTTAGTTTCCCCAGGGTCTAGGATTTTCCTGTGCCCCATGAGTAAAGATACTAATGCCACTATCTATGCCCTCATTGTACCACCTTCACTTGACTTATGAGTTCCATCGACTTAACTTGTTTATTTATGAGTTCCTGGATTCTTCTATGCCCTAAACAGAGGTGTTTATAATACCTTAATACCCCGAACTAACAATAACACCAAGGCGTGGACAGTCCGCAAACATGCCCTTGGGGAGCTTTCATTTTTAACATTTATCCAATATTTTTTTGAAGGTCAAAGCTGTGAATTGTAATCAGGATTCATGATACAAGATGACGTTTTTGTAAAAAATTAAATTGAGCCCAAGTTACCTAACTACACCATTTTTCATTGAAATTGAGAAAATTCCAATTGAAATTGAGAATTTCAATTTGAAATTAAGAAAATTACAAATGAAATTAAGAACTTCAATTTGAATTTGAGAAAATTCCAAATGAAAATGAGAATTTAAAATTGTTATTGCGAAAATTCCAAATGAAAATGAGAATTTCAAATTGAAATTGAGAAAATTCCAAATAAAATTAAGAAATTTTAATTTAAATTGAGAAATTTCCAAATGAAATTGAGAAAAAATATACATGTGCATACATAAGTACATATGTATTTGAAAATCAATAAAGTTCTTTTTTTTAATTTTAAATATATATTTATGTACATTGTGTTATTATAATGGACAGTCGTAGAGGTTCGTTTAGAGCTGACAGCGCAAATGAGTTGGTCCTGATAGGTGGGAATAGCTAGGAATGGAGTTATCAAAGCTTGTATTGGTGTGTGACAATGCTGCCTGCCGCAATTGCCTACAGTTTATTTTTGAAAACACTCCAGCCACACTTTTACGACTGAACTCCTACTCACCAATGCTTAACCAAAATAAAAGTATTTGGTCCTAAATCAAAAGTAATGTTAAAGCAAAGATGAATGTACCGAACGTAAGTCCCCCAAATGTAGGAAAGCAGAGGCTTGCCTTTTTAGAAGAGGTTATTAATGCTTCAAAAACATGTATTACTACCGGAGATTGCAATAGAGATATACAGTACACTACAACGTTTCACGAGTTTGTTTTTTTACTACACAATAATATTATAATTTATAATGTGTTATCAAAAATTAAATAAAATTTTTATATATATGTAATTATATTTTCTCATTTTCTCAATTTCATTTGAAATTTTCCTAATTTCATTTGGAATATTCTCAATTTCAATTTGAAATTCTCATTTTCATTTGGAATTTTCTCAATTCCAAATTGAAATTCTTAATTTTATTTGGAATTTTCTCAATTCCAAATTGAAATTCTCAATTTCAATTGGAATTTTCTCATTTGAAATTTTCTCAATTTCAATGAAAAATGGTGTAGTTACACTTAAACAAAAAAAAAGGTGCCTTAAATGCACCTAATAATCAGGTTAGAAATAATTTGTTAAAAACTATTAGTTTTAATGTTTTTTTCAAATATTAAAATAACATGGTATTTAAGGTAAATTGGTATAGTTACATTTTATCAGTAAATATTGTTAACGGTTTTACGCGAATGTCAAAAGAACGAATTAAAAAAAACAAAGATGTGTGGCAAAAGTCTTAAAATAAAATTAAATTTGTTATTGTTTTCAATCTATGTATGTATGTATGTAAGTATATAAAATCAATTCCGCATCTGGTGGTAACTAATGATATTTAAAAGTAGTACCAACTAAAAAAATTACATTAAAAAATTTGATTAAATTAAAAAAAATTAATTTATGCTTCGTAAAGATGAATTCTGTAAAATGGAAAATCAAAATAAAGTAAAATAATATAAAAATGTTAATGCTATTAAACAAATATAAAAAGAGATTGAAAACAATTGGATAAATAGCAAACAATATTAAACAAATGACTCCTTAACACGCCCACTTCTTAATAGAAAAAACAAAAAATAATGATTGCAACAAAAAGAACAACAGACATTTGCACAAGATATAGAGCAATTTATTTGCCAAACAATTATTAGACATTCTTGTAAAATACAGCAAGCAAATCTAATAATCAAGAAAAAATTTTAAACTAAAAGTTTATTTAAAAAGGTGGGGTTTTTGTTATAAACGGATATACTTATACGAACAACAACATGAAAAATAAGAAAAAAAACTAGAAACCTACAACAAATAAAGAACAAATAGTTCGAGAAAAAAGTAAAACCAGTTGGTATTATTGCAAATATTTAACTGAAAAGGTCAATTAAAAACAAGTAAGAGTGCTATATTCGGCCATGCCGAATCTTATATACCCTTCACAACGTGTAGTCATGCAATAACAGTTGCTTGTATCACCATTCATCCCATATGAAATACGTACACGTATGTATGTTAAAAAAACGAAAAAAAAAAAAAATTTAAAAAAAAATTTAAAAAAAAAATTAAAAAAAAAAATTATTATATATATAATATACATATATAAAACAAAAAAAAAAAATAAAAAAAAAAATTAAAAAAAAAATTCAAAAAAAAATTAAAAAAAAAAATAATAATAAAAATATAAATAATATATTAAATAAAAAATAAAAAAAAAATAAAAAAAAAATTTAAAAAAAATTTTTAAAAAAATTTAAAAAAAATTTTTAAAAAAATTTAAAAAAAATTTTTTTTGGCTCAGTTGGGATTCGATGCCACGTTTTCTCTAACCAGTATACACGTTTGTATGTATGTATGTTGTTGTTGTAATGTTGTTTTTGTGAAAAAAAATCGAGGTGGTCGTGGGTTTTTGCTCATATCTCAGTTGTTTATGTACCGATGTTTCTGATTTTCAATAGCGATCTACTCCCGAATATTTCTGATATTTTAATACCTTATCTGAGTCCAACCTATGTCGGGGGGCTTCAAAAAGTTGATTTCAACATACACACGGACAGACGGTCAGACGGACAGACGGACAGACTGACAGGGCTTAATCGACTCCCCTATTCATAAGCTTTCAGAAAACATATACTTTATGGGGTCGGAAATGAAAATTGTAGAAATTTCACACGGAATGACAAACCTATATATACCCTTTTTCACTGTGTGAAGGGTATAAAAACGAAAATTGAAAATACTCTCAAATGTTTATTTAGCATTTACATATAGTATAAAGTATACACTACCTCACGAAAATTGGTACTAAGTTGTCTAAGATATTGTTGTGCTGTGTGGATAATTCAAACGTTAATCTTCCCAACCGGGGGGTTTTTTCTTGCTAATTCTATTTAGAATTTTTTAACATGAATACAGAAAAAAATTATAGTGCAAAAACATTAATTAGTATAGCATTTACATTTTCTGCACACATGGTTTCAACTTAATAATATACGAATACTTTGGGGGGTTTAAACATAACGGCAGACTGACTGTGTTATCAAGATTTTAAAATTATAGTATCTCATACTCTAATTTATTCGTAATAAGAATGGTAGCACAGTTATTTCACTTTATGTTTTGGTTAAAAACAATACAATTTAATTAACAATGAATTAATTTTTGCCATCTTTTGTTGATGTTTTTTTTTTTTTTTTAAATTTATTTAACACATTAATATTTTTATTTTGTGGGAAAATAATACAATTAATACATTTAGTATGGAATATTGTCTGGCTGATTATGATGATGACTAGACATCGGGGTTCTTTTAATAAATTTTTAAATAATAAATAATACTTAGGCTAGTTCTGATTCATGATATATTTTTATATTGTTTTTGGACAATTTATTTTTATTGAAAAATAAAACGAAATTTCGCATATACAAGTTTTAGAAAAGATGGTTATTCTAGCATTCAACTGTGGTGCACAAGGGTATATGTATATAGCTTTGTCATTCCGTTTGTAATTTCTAAAATTTTCATTTCCGACCCCATAAAGTATATATTTTCTGAAAGCGTATGAATAGTGGATTCCATTAAGCCCTGTCTTTACGTCTGTCTTTCTGCCCGTCTGTCCGTGTGTTGGTTGAAATCAACTTTTAGAAGAAACTATATGTTCCTCAGATCTGTGTATGGTATCAATCTTTTGGAAATATTCAAGAATGAATTGCTATTGAAACTCAGCACAATCGCCGCATAACTTTCTGAGATATGACAAAAAAAACACGACTGCCTCTGTTTTCCCATATTTTTAACACCAAAATTAAAATTTTTCAGCCATAGAATAATTTATAGATACCTTTGCTACTATTTGTAGATATAATATGCCTCTAGAGATATTCGTGAAAAATTTTGGATAAAGCGGGCTGTAATCGGTAAAGTTACAGATGAAATTTTTTTTTTTTAAATTTATATTACAAAAATTTACAAACGAAAATCAATTTCTTCAGCTTCTAGACAACTGAGACAGTCAATATTAGTATCATCTGAAAGGACTTGTCTAGCGCAATATAAGTATAAAAAAATTAAAATTCATGTTGGCCGCCACTACAAAATGGCTAATAAATTTACATATAGGTCAAATCTGGTAGCTTGACCAGTAGAGTAAAATAAATTATTAACAAATGTAAAATCCAAAACAAAATGGCGGATAAATTTTTTTTAACCCCATCAATATGGGTATCAAATTAAAAGGCTTGAGTAGAATACAGTTAACTACGTAAAATTCAAAATCAAGGATGGTGTCGGAAATTATAAGGAAAAATGGCGTATAATATGTGGGATTATACCTACATATGTACATGATGGTGAAGGGTATTATCAGATTTGGCACGGCCGAATATAGACTCTTACTTTTTGTTTTTATTATTATTTGAAAAAATTTGGATGCAGTTCAGTTTATATTTTTCTGTGCGATATTTAAAAAAAATTGTCAGACATACATATTTAAATTTTTTAATGTCCTGTTGTATAAAAACGAATAGTGTGCGATACCAGCAGCATAAAACTTGCAGGAGCTTGCTTTTACAGAACGATTCGCCGATCTAAGGTAGGTAGGTAGGTAGGTAAGGCTGGTGCAAAGTTACCCTCACACCTTCACCCGGAGACCATTACGGTCCATTGTGACGCCTTAATAGAGAGAGGAATAGAATAAGAATAGAAATATTTAGAATAGAAGAGAAAGAGAAGCAGACAATTCCAGAGTCTCCGGCGGGAATCGAACCCGCAACCCCCAAACAACTGACTTGTCCTTTACTGACTAGTCCACAGGGGCACTCTTCGCCGATCTAAACTTTAACTTGATTTTCCTTTTCACTATACACAATCTGTTTTGCATGTTTGGGCATTGCTGAATCGTAAACATTATTCATCAAAAAGGACCAATATTTTAAGTTCGCCACCAACGTGGAAGCTTTTTTTATCTTTACTATTCTAAGGCGAACTTCCTTTTGCGCAGCTGTGAAATCTTGAACTTTTTATATTTTTTAAAACTTCAATTGTAGTTCACGCTATGACCACCCCCCACTCCCTTGCTTTCCTACACTATGAGTTTGACCCAATTAAACTTTGCGTTAACTTTTCGAACCCATTTTTTAAAAAAAATAGCGTTCAAATCAAGATTCATTTCGTGCATTTCTTAATTTTTTTGTTCAGCAAAAATGACCTTATGTATCCACAATTGTTCCGAAAATTTCAGCAAACGGAGTCGTCGTCATGCCAAACAATTGAACATCTCATGAATATCACTGATGAATAAAAAATTGAAATAACACGCTTATAAGGTTCAATTGATTTAAGCTGAGCAGGCTGAAGCCTACTGACAATCTTAAGCGTCGTCAATACGCTAATTGAATGGTTGAGCAGACAGAACTGATTGGGGACTTTACAAAGAAAATCATCTTTAGCATTAAACCTTAATAATGTCTGTGTCATTCAAAATATTGACTATCGGAAAGAAGAATACCACCGAAGCCATAGATAGCAGTTTGCCTACATTTTGTTCCACAAATGACTGTCATACATTTTTTAATCATAATAAAAAATATTAAGATAATTCTCTGAAAACTTTTTGTTTTATTTTCATTAGCAATAGCTAAATACAAAACAAAGACGCGGTTGCGTTTAAAACTCATTGCGATGAATTTGCTTAATTACTACGAAAAGTCTTTAAATTCTTTACAGCATAAAATAGGTAACACCTCGAGCGTCGACCGCAGTAGATTTATTTTTTTTGCGGTTATAGTATTTATTTTAAACTGAAAAGTAATTTTTTCTAAATAATATTAAAAGAAAAACAAATATGTATAATTTTATGGACGTAATTGAATCTTGTATTATACATTTTAATTTTAACTTTTAAGTAAACATTTCATTTTACGAACTACATTTAATCACAATTTGTCTTTAAAAAAACATACAAATTTCAAAGCATTTAAATAAAAAATTTCTCCAATTGTGTAGACGTAAATAATTTAAAATTTATTTTAAACAAATTGTACTAATTATATTAAAAACATTCAAAACTCAGTTAATTAATTAATTAACAATAAACAATTTCACAGTCAATGTCATTGTATAATTTATTCATTCTTTTACAAAAATGTTTTTTTAATCCGAATCTTTAATATCCCACGTAGCGTTAATTTTAACCTTAAAAAAGAAATTTATTTAGCCTTTAAAACAAATGTCTCAAATGATCTGCTATTGTTTGTAGATAAAATGTATTAAATTATTAGTTTTATTGTTTTCATCTACACAGTCATTTATCTTACATTAAACAATGTATACGACTATTTGAGCATTTTTATATCAGAACAGGAAATGTTTATATGATCGCATTTTTAATGTTTAAAACAGAGTAGTATTTAGTCCCAAAACTTTTATGAAGCAGTTTTAAAGTAAACGAAGGATGATTTCAAGGAGAAGGGCTGATATGGAAACCTTTTGATTTTTAGCTTAATAAATCTTAAACAAACATTTATAAAAATATTTTGTATAGTTATTAAACATTTTTTAAAATTTGTACTTGAGGCAAAAGATAAATTTTAAGGTAATTTGAAATAAAAAATTAAATTTTTAGTATCCTGAAATTAAAAAAAAATGTATTTGAATAACATTTGATACTACACAACATTTTACTTTTCCGTCCCTGATTTTTGTGTGCCATTATTTCTCTCCGAGTAAACAATTGCGGTCTGTTAAAAATTGATAATTTGTTTAAAGTTTCATTGAATCTGTAAAAAAATTATATCTATATATATAAAAATCAATGTGTGTTTGTATGTTTGTATGTTTATATGTTTGTATGTTTGTTTGTGCTTTATAGACGGTTAAACGGCTGGACCGATTTCCTTGAAATTTTCACAGGATCTTTCTGTATATCTGGAAGGAACTATAGGCTATACTTTGGTTTGAAATTGTAAGTGGGCGGGGTGCCACACCCTATTAAAGAATAAGTATTAAATATTTTATATTACAAAAGTTAATGCAGCTAGGGTCTTCAAATTAAGGAAGATAAACTTTGACATCCACACAAACATTTGGGTAAAAAATTGGCGTACTTGCAATAGTAGGCGTGGCCACATGAATTAAATACTAAAATTCGTATATTTGGAAAACGATATCGATTAGAGTAGTAAAATTTTGCAAGATCAACTTTGACATCCAAATGACATTTAGGCAAGAAATGGGTGCATTATCAATAGTGGGAGTGGCACCTACCATATGAATTAAATACTAAAATTCGTATATCTGGAAAACGATATCGATTAGAGTACTAAAATTTTGCAAAAGCAACTTTGATATTCAAATAAACATTAATGGAAAAAATGGGTGCATTAACAATAGTGGGCGTGGCACCTGCCATATGAATTAAATACTAAAATTTGGGGTGGCGAAGCACACCAGGTATTAGCTAGTTTACTTATAAAATCTTTAAGAATAATTAAATATGCTTATACAAATCAAGAAATACTTATTTGTGCATATATTGAATAAAAAGTGGCTAAAAAATATGAGAATATTCTAATATTGAAGTACAAATATTTGGAAATTATAATTTTTTTCCCTTTTATGAATTTTTGTATTTAATCAATATTTTATTGTTTTTAAGAATTACAATTCTCTGTTTAAATTAACTAAAGCCAGAATAAAATACTATTTTCTTATATGTATATTTGAAAGTTATTTATAAATTCTTTAAGATTTATTTTTTAATTTAAGAAAAATTTTGAAATATGTGAAAATGGCATGGCATTTAAATGTGAAATAAAGAAGTATTAGCTTTTTAAAGAAAACTTATTCTTTTATAGATAATGTTAAAAAAGATGTGCATAAAAAACCAATAAGAGTAGTACATTCGGCCGTGTCGAATGTGATAATACCCTTTACCATAATGTACAGTGGTAAAAAGACCACATCTCAGCATAGCCTAGATTTCAGATTTAATGTTATACGCCATTATTATTTCTAACGCCAATTTTGAATTTTTATTATATTTATTACATTATTTGAATGTTAATTGTATTTAACTAGTCAAGCTTTTTTATTTGATACCCATATTAATAGGATTAAGAAAAACAATTATCCGCCATATTTTTACAGAATCCGTCTTGTATTTTACACTTTTTTAAAAGTTTACTGTTTTCTACTGGTAAAGTCCTTTTATTTGATATCAATATTAAATGAGATGAAGTAGATTTGACCCATATATAAATTTATTGTCAATTATTGGCGGCCATCATGGATTATAAAATTTTTTATAGTGTATTTTATTTTGTTAGTAATTTATATTCTTCAGTGATGCCATTCATTTGATATTCATATTGACTCCCCGAAGCTCAAAGAAATCGATTTGAGTTTGTAAATTTTAGAAAAACGCACAGAAAAAAATAAATATGAATTTCAATTGCGAAATTAATACTACTATTTAATTAAATTTTTATTTGATTTTGCTCCAATCATCAAAATTATACTATTTATTAAATGAAAATAAAAATTTTTATTTGAAAAAAAAAAAAAAAATGGCGAAAAATATCAATTAAAAAAATAACTAAAATTTCTATAATTTTTAAAAATGATTTTATTTAATTGAAGCACTTATATAATTAAAATTTTGGATTAATTTAAATAAAGAATCAAAAAAATGAAAATCACTTTAGTCACATATGGACATTTCCATGTATATGTCAACCACGACTGTAAAAATAAAAACTCTTGAAAGTTTTTCAATATAAGTTTATTGATAAAAAAACACTAAAATTTTACTATGCGCAGATATTAAGAGCTTATTAAATTATTTTAAGAGCAATAATAAGAGTTTAATCTGACTATCTTTTTGACATATTTTTTAAAGAATTGCAATCAACTATTTTTTTTAGCGACTAAATTGTAAAAATAAATTGTAATTGTAAATATGATTTAAAATTAAGGTAACAACAACAATTAACAAGATCCACAAGAAAAAAATAAATATAGAGTCCAGTTAGCGGTATTTTTTTTGATTTCCCTTGGATGTTATTTTAATGCCAAAACAAAAACATTATTTGCCTCCGTCATTCGTATTTGAACAGTCGCAAGAGCACATAATTAAGAATTTAGCTTTTTTCCTAAACATAATATAAATATTATTACCTAAGAATACTATTAGAGACAAATATGTCACGTACGATATGTCACGAACGACATTAAATTGAATATATTATAAAACCATTTAAAGATTGTTTTCAAATAAATATGATGGATTTCAAATGAAAAATACTTGGTTTAGTATAAGAATTTAAAAAAAGAAAAAATACCTCCCAAGATTCGCAGATTTTTTCATATTTCCATATATACCTCAAAATCACTTCTGTTTTATATCACGTACGATATATTCTTATTTTTCTTGATATTTTAGAAAACAATAATTCAAATACAATAATTTGTTTTAATAAAGTATCATTTGAATGAAACACAAAGATCTAATTTTGTTTCAGTTACTTTTACTTTTGCAAAAATTACTCCACTTTATAGGAGTACAAATGTCACGTACGATGACATGGAAATGCCAATATACAATAAAATTGAAGCTTTCTAATTTATTTATTAGGAACAAAGTCTGTTCTTTAGCTATGCATGTACTTACTAGTAATTTAATCTGCTGATTGGTCACTATTATTTTAATTTTCATCTAAATATTGTACATGATAATTCAATATTTTATTAGACTTATGTACATATATCTTTCAAAATCGAATCTTGACAAAAAATAAATTTTTAAAATTTTATTTTTCAATTTTATTTTTTTCATCTGACAGAAATTTCTAAAATTTTTTTTAAAAATTGTATATCAAATCAAAAATATATTTAAATAAATTAAAGTTTAATTAAAATTTTAAAATAAATCAAAAAGTCAATTAACTAAAAAAATTTAAGCAATAATTTTTTCTGTGCATTTTGGTGCACTTCTTGGTGCTTTGATAAGTTTCAAGCCGATTTGAGAGTTTTTTTTAGAAATATTTTGTCACTAGCGTATCAAAAAACTATTGGAAAGCTTGAGAAATCTGATATATTAAAAAAAAATTATATTTGTGCAAATATTTTTTGCATATAACGATTTCTCATTTGGTAATAATTTTTGAATATTTTCTAAAGATTGATAGCACAGGTCTTTGCAACATGCGAGGATTCAAAATGTTGTTTTTAAACAACACATGGATAGACTGACAGTCTGAAATATATTTTTAAAATAAGCTTGCCTATCAAATTGTCTTCCATGTTCTTGTTTATTTCAACTTTTCTTGAATTTATTAAATGGCTATTATGTTTAACAAAATTTTTCACAAAATATTTTAAAGCTACTTTTATATCTAGAAAATATTTGCCTAAATAAGCTTAACCACTGTTTTTGGTAAATTATTTTGTTATTCATGTTGTGTGATATTGCGATGTGTTAAAATTAAGAAAACTTCTCATTAAATAAACAATACTTTATAAGGAAACAAATTAATACCCTTAAGTTTTTACGTCTATTTAGTCAAATATTTTTCTAATGTGAACTTACCGTAACAAGTTACTAGAACTTAAAGAAAACACCAAAGCATTCATAGTTTTCATAAATAATTTACTTAATAAATTTTAAACATACTTAATGCTTATAACGACAAATTCTAAGCAAAAAGCTTTTAATTCTTATTATGGCGATTTTATGCATTTTAAATAAAATTAATTGATCACCTGTACGTTTAAATAAAAGTTTGCCAAACAATAAACGTTATCTGTTTTTAACTTATACGGATCTAATTTAATTATGAAACTTAAACATACACTTATAAAAAATGCATTGAAAATGTAAACCAACTTAGGGTAATAACAAAACCAATAATAAACAACAGCTTAAAAATAAAAACAAACTTATACAATTCTTGATTATTAAAAAAAAGTATAAATATGCACAACAATAACAGCAGTAGAAAAGTAGAGCAACATGAAACAGACAATACGTTAAGACAGGGCATAAACAACAGAAACTCTTAACAGTTAAAATAGTAAACAAAATAAAAAAATAAAATAAACAAATAAAAACAAGTAAGAGCACTATATTCGGCTGTGTCAAATTTTGTGTCATACGTTTATACAACAAAATTTTATTATTTTGTTAACAACTCTAATCACAATAAACAAATTTTTATTTTAAAATATGCATTACTTTCTTCCTTAAAGTCCAATTTGCTTTTAAAAAATTTTTTTTATATTAAGTTACAAAATAAAAGCTAAGTATTTTTACAATAGAGAGGTCCCTTTTCTTCCAACATTTTTGTCCATAGGAAAATTATATGAATTAAAGAAAAATCATTATATCGGAGGTGGGCACTCCAACTTTATTTTACATCATTGCGTTTAGACGCAATCTCTTTTATTTTAGAAAGACTTACGACCTATTGTTGCATTATAACAAATTGATTTATGTTCAATACCAAACATTTTGTGCAGACAGACAGACAAACAGACAGACAGACGGACATATCTAGATCGTCCTAAAATACAACCAGTACACAGAAAATAAATGTATAAAGTCTAAGATCTAAAATAAAAATTTCGATGTGTTGCAAACGGAATAACAAAATGAATATACCTCTACACCATTTTTTTGCTGGTGGGTATAAAAAAGAATGACATAAAAATCGTTCAGCAAACAATCCACACGCTACTTTTAATGAATGGAATAAGTAAGTGCCCAAGCAGACATGATCATTGTTAGACATCAGATTGGACCATGGAATATTTGTTGTTTAAAATTGAAAGTATCAAACAGAAAAACAATCATCTCGCCAGAGACAGTCCTACAAATGTTTTTATGTTGGTATAGATGTGTGTGTATGTTTGTGTTTAGTTAGTTTTTAAATAATTGTGGCAATGACAACAGTAACATGTGCCATTTTTATATGTACATTTTTATAAGCGGAAAAAATTTACAAATATTTTAATATATTAATTCAGTTTTACATAAAATTATATTTTGCTTTACTATTGTAAAATGTTAAACTTAAAGACGTATACGTTTTTCGTATAACAAATAGAGTTGACCACTGTGCAAATTCTTTTTACAAATTGTGTTTTAACAAAATTTTTCTCAAAATACCAAATTTTCTAAAAAAAAAACTTTTTATATATATAAATTTATTTAAATTTTTCTATTATTAGAAAATAAAAAATCAATAAAAATGAAAGAAAAAAATACGAAATCTATTATTAAATTTTTTGCTCTTATTTAGAATCATTTATTCAAAGAATTAATCATTGCTATATATGATATTTGTCATCTTTCTGACAAAATATGGATACCGCGTCAAAAGAAATGCTCATATTTTTAAGCCAAGAATAAGTTAATACAATTTTATTCTGCGTTTTGCATCGATCGTTTTAGGTCGGGTCGCGTCATCTCGGCGTTTCTTGAACAGTGCTAGTTTTGGAAGAATCAGTTACATTTGATATGGGTTATAGTCTGTAATAGTCTGGCCAGATTTCAGTAGCTCATTACAAATAACTCTTTTGTTTTCACCAAATACAGGGCAAAGGATATTTGTCTTTGGTGTCCATTCAGCTGGTTAGCAGAGCCTCACATAGGATCTCTTAAGTTTGCGTTTAACGTAATGAATAAATCTTTTTGTTCTTATCACAAGTAATGAATTGATGGAAAAAGTATTTTTTTTAGAGTTAGAGGGCAAAGTCATCTTTCAAGGTCTTTCGGCCTTAAGTCGTATAGTACCCAATTTTCCTGGGCTTAGATAAATCCTTCTGATCGCAACGTTTTGAAATTGCTAATTGAGTAGCTGCTAGTGAATTTTAAAGCTATAGTTGTATTTGACAACAATTTTAACGAAGTAATACCTCCAAACCTCCCGCCTCATTTCCTAGTTTCATAGCATCCATAACAAGATTTGTATGCAGTCCAAAGAAAGCAGTAAGAAATTTTATGAAACTTTAATTTAGCGAAGCCGGTGTTTGGAAATTACCCCTTATAAAGAGTCTAAAGCCGCCGAAGGTCGGCTGTCTACAACAATTTTAAAGTTAAGACTCAACAACTTTAAATGAATTTACCTTTTTGTTTAAACAAACCCAATATAAAATTAAAAATATACTACGTTTTAATAAGAAATTTTCAAATATTAATTCTAATATATTTTTTGAAATAAAGTTTGATTATATATTTGAGTCAACATTTTATATTTCCATTCAGTATTTGGAAATTTTTTGATTATTTTTGGGGTAATACTTCGTTTCAAAATTGAGGTGATATTTCATAATAAATAAAGACGCCGAAATAATTTGGGAATTTATTTTTTTAAGCCATTTTTCATGGGGCCATATTACGCAGCGCCATTAAACACAAAAAGAGTGTACAATTTCAACACCCGTTAAAAAAACTGTTTTTCTTCTCACTGTTTTAAATTTTGGTGTTCACAGTTGTTTGAATTTATTTCCAAATTGAGGATTGTTTATTTTTTGTTTCAGTTCAATTACAATTGCTTTAGTATTTTACACGGAGATAATATGCAGATGAAACTATAGTTGCTAGTCTATCAATTGTATACGGCCTTATAGGCTTGATTGATAATTTTGTTACCAATAAATAAATAAATAAATAATAAATAAATAAATAAACAAATAAATAAATAAATAAATAAATAAATAAATAAATAATTAAATAATCAAATAAATAAATTAATAGTTTAGGAAAGAAATAAATAAATAGATAAAAAATAAATATATAAAAAAATTCAATAAAAAAATAAAAAGTTAGATTAAAGCTATATATACTAGTAATATATTCAGTTATTAAAGACAAAAAACTCGTGTAAAACATATGCCCGTTTAAAAAATGTTTGCAAAAATGCAAATTAAATCAATTAAATTGTGAATGTAGATTATGAATTTAAAATCCTACATAAATAGTAGATTTTCTTTAAATAGAAAATTAACAATATTCTTGAAGTTTTATATATTATTGAATCAAATTAGTGGATTCATAAGGTATGATAAATACAAAAGTTTTAAAACGAAAATATAAAAATTAAACTATTGTAAACAACTCCTCATAACTAAGTGTAATATTTTAAACGTAAGTCCGCTGATATTAAATAAAACATGTGTAGAAATAAATTATTTTTACCGCAATGCCCAATTATAATACCAGCTTAATTTTTTTGATAAAATATACTGAAAGCTTAATTCTTTCTATTCGTGTTGTAAGTAAAAAACAATGTAACAAAATAGCTAATACACGGTGTTTTGTTTACATCTGACTTGTAGGTGACTCATATGTCATTTAGCATTTCTGTTAAGAAATTAATTTTACAGTTTCCAACGACTTGTCATAACAAAAAGCAATGTTTAAGTTATTACAGTGCTGTCTGGGTAAAATAAACTAATTTTTGCAGAGCGATTTCACTATACCCATTTCACTATATCAAGGTTTAAACGCTGTGCCAAATAAATAACACTAGCACCTTTTTCAGTTTCTTTTATAATGTCGCTTTTTTGTTTTAAGGATCAATGCTTTCTTTTTTTCGAATTCATTTTTATGTAAAAATTATATAACACCAATTATTCAGAAACTAACTTTGAGACACGACCTTAATGGAACATGCGTGCAGACTTAAATAAATTAACACTTCATACAATGCGAATTTGTGAGAGTAACTTGTCAACTTACTCTAAAAGAATCGTTACTTTACCGTTACTTTATGTTCTCTTTAATTTTTATACTCCTTTTCATTGTTTTTCTCCTTCGCCAAACCTAAAAACTCACTACAAAGTATGTTCACTCTATAGAGGTTCATGAGTGTTCACTCTACGGAGTAGTCAATGTAAACATTCTGGTGTTCACTCTAACGAGGTATTCATTGCATTAGGGGTTCACTCTCCTTAGGCAGCACTGTAGTTTAGAAGTAAATAATTAAGTAGCACTTGCACTATTGTGCAGTGTCTTGTTGCGCATTATTTAACATTTAGTTTCTTTTACAAAATATTTTTTATTTGTTTTTGTTAAAATATAATATTAAAAAAGAATAATACTAAAATTGTTAGACTGTTTTCTTAAGTATATACTTTACACTAAAATTTTGTGTTTTGTTTACTTGTATTATATGTATGTATAATGATCTATCATGAACATCTTGTAACTTGGTTGAAACTAGTGACATTTTTAATGTTTAAGAATATTTTGTGTAAAAGTTGTTTTTAATAATAAAGATCATGACATTTAGTAATCAAGCTGATTTACAATAGCACAAGAACGTGATTTTATTATTTAAATTTGATTTGATAATTGTATATAAATACTCTATCATCTAGTTCTTTGTTCAGTATTGAATCTCTCCATTATTTATTTTACAGATGTCATTTATATAATCAAAAAAAAAAAAAAAATAAAAATAAAAAATATATACAAACGAAAAAGTTATTAAACTGTTAAACTCTTTCTTTTGGTCTACCCTGTATAATAAAAATTGTTTTTTAATACTAAAATCAAAGTTTAAATACAACAAAACCTTTATTGTATTATCAGACAAATAAATTAAAAAAATCTTTGAAGTATGTTAGCATGTTAGTATGTTATAATGTTAATTAAGTATGCATTATAAATATTATAAAATAATGTTAATGTTTTAAAAAATTTATTGCAAAAATGTACAAATTATTTGCATAAAACCTTTAATCTACATTTGGTTTCGATTTTTTGCAATGGTCTTGTTTTGCGAATTTGATGGGTCTTTAAAGAGTTAAATTTATTACCAACATAAGACGATGGACTTTCTGCAATTTTTGTTTTCTGTTGTTGTTTTTTTACTTTGCTCTAATTTTTTGTATCTTGGTAAAGACCATACAGTAAAGATGTGATTGAAATCTTTCGCGAAACTAATTTCTTAACCAACAAATATTTTTACGAAATTTTAAAATGTTTAGCGTGTAAATTGTTTCTTTTTAGTTTGTTATATACACATTCATACGTATACCTGATATTTTCCTGTGCTGTGCTATTGTTACTGTAGACTGGTTGTTATTGTTTTGATCAAAGCGATATTGCAGAAAACAACTCGAAGGGTTACAAATGTCATGCCGTAAATGTTGTTGGTTTTATTTAAATATGTACACAGTTTTTTTGCTTTTAAATATCGAAATTAATTCTAATTTTAATAGAGTAAAATATATTTGTACAAAAAAACAAATACAAATTAAGATTAAAAATTTTAAGTCTTATGTTGTAAACACATATAAAAAAAAATAAAAAGTAAAGTTACATAAAATACATAAATTGTCATAATATTGCTATAATATTTTGTACAACAATAATTGCAACACATTTTTCTTTTAGACTATTTTTCTATTATGTCATAATTGTTGCACCTTTTCTTAGGGTGTATTTATTTGTAACACGCAAATATTGCTCATGTTTATCAAATCGGTTTGTATGTAGGCTCATTTACATTTCTTGCAATCATACGCATGTAATTTATATGCCACTTCAATATATACTTTTTTTAAGATTTTAGCTTTTGAAAGTTTGCTTTTTATGGTTCGTTGGCTGCTTTATGACCCTGCACTATTTATATGCCTGTCATGTTATAGTTAACAGCTTGACTTGAACATGCTTTAGGATTTAGTTCAATACTTACGCATGTCAAAAGTATTTGTATTTTTTGCAGTTGTTCAAATTCAAATTATTGCAAGAAATAATAAATTAAAATATGTATATATAAGAGAGATATGGTCACTGCAAATAAAAACAAGTAACAGTGCTATATTCGGCCGTGCCGAATCTTATATACCCTTCACAACGTGTAGTCATGCAATAACAATTGTTTGTATCACCATTCATGTAAAAAACATACAAAAAAAAAAAACATACCATTGTGAAATTATAAGTGAGTTTACGTTGATATGTGTTTCTAAAAAAAAAATTACAAAAAAAAAAAAATAAAAAAATATATTAAAAAAAAACAATTAAAAAAAAAAATAAATAAATAAAAAAATATTAAAAATATAAATAATATAAATATATTGTCTAAATTTCTTGATCTTTTTTAATTGATAATATTTGATTTTTATTGAATTGATCTCAAGCTTAAATAAAAATCAAATATTATAAATAATATATAAAATAAAATAAAAAGAAAATATTTTGGCTCAGCTGGGATTCGATGCCACGTTTACTCTGACCAGTATATATGCATGTTGTTGTTGTAATTGTGAAAAAAACGAGGTGGTTGTGGTTTTTCGCTCATATCTCAGAAAGTTATATCTATATAATAGCGATTTATTCCTGGATATTTCCAAGAGATTGATACAATACACAGATCTGGGGAACATAAAGTTGCTTCTAAAAGTTGATTTCAACCAACACACGGACAGACGGACGAGCTTAATCGACTCCTCTATTCATAAGCTTTTAGAAAATATAAACTTTATGGGGAAATGAAAATTGTAGAAATTACAAACGGAATGACAAAGCTATATATACTATTGTGCATTACAGGTGAAGGGTATAAAAAGGTGGGTCAGAAAATATTGCTTTTGGTTGCTAATTAATTGCTTGTTTTTAATTATACGAAAATTATCTTTTTCAAACAAATATTAAAATAAAATATTTAATTAATTTTCTTTGAAAAATTCGTCCTCGTATTTCAAAAAAAATACATTTTGTTTACCAAACTCAAGAGTCACATTTTTCGTATCGAGATGACTTAGGTTTTTCCTAGAGGGCCATTGACTTTAATTAAAATGTTTGCCGTACTTCTTTGAATGTAAAGTATTCTTTTAAGACAACTTAAACATTTTCTAACGTAATTTTCGAACGTAGAGATTGCCTTGTTACATTTTGCGTAATATCTTCAGCATTTACTGTCGAATCTGTGTTTATGCCCCGAGGAGAAAATATTGTGTATTTAAAGACAATTGATCACAAGTTATAGTATCTTGCCACTGTATCTCAATAGTAACTTAACACAATCGCAAAATAGTTTAAAATTATCATAATACACACACATAACCATTAGATAATCCATTATAACCTTAAAATATTGAGGTTAGGTTAGGTTAGGTTAAAAAAGAGCCCAAACTCATAACAGGGTATCAATTCTCGTTCTATGAAACTATGAAATGAAAAGTTTTTGTGTGTAATATCATATGGTGCCACCATACCCTTTGCTATACAAAAACTTTTTCATTTCACAGTTTCACAAAACGAGAATTGAGCCCCAGGTGTACACGTATGCCCTATGTACATGTTGTGCGCATGTGTGGAATAAGAATTCTCATCAAATATTTACATGTTATCATAATATGACTACAATATTCTTTTATATTATTAAAAAAATGTAATTGTCTATTGATATTATATATTGTTTTCCGTCATTAGTTTTATTTATTGAATAAAAATTTAAAAAATGTTTAAACGAAAACGTTATTTTATTTTTAAACCCCTTGATGACTTCTGGCCCAGCCAGTATTTACCCTTTTAATTGTAATTTTTTTAGCTTTTATTATTTATTTAATATTTCTGGAATTTATTATTATAGAGAATATAATGAGATCGTCGAGATCACATCGTAAGCATGGTTTTCTCCTTCGTGAATTTGCAAAAATTGTTTTTTCTTATAAAGAAAAAATTATAAATTTTCATTTTGGACTTAGTACAGTTATTGTTAAACACTGATGATAATTTAGATACTAAAAAAGCTAACAATGTAGTAATCCTTTTTGGTAGGAATTCAACTTATCAATTAATTAATTTTGATCCTAGATTTATTTTACTCCTTATCTATACTAAAAAATTTAAAATTAATTAATTTAATTTAAACTAGGTTGCATTCCATTCATACATTTATAACTACTTGTGTGTATTGGCTATAAAAAAATGTCTACAATATTTCTAATAACATTTATTAACATTAAAATACTAAATACTTCCAATACACATGTGCATAAATAACAATCGCAAAATACAATTTCAATATTAATTTAATTAGTTTAAGCACGTGCCAAACTGCCATCGAAAACAAACAATTAACGGCCGGCCGGCTATCTAATACTAAATGCAGTTATTACAAGTAGCTAAATGTCTATAACGACCAAATAAGCGTCATAATTTCAAGAGTTAATTTTTTAACAAGCATTATTAAAAAAACTAAAGTTATGATTATTAATAATTAATGAAAAAAAAAAAAAAAACACTTAACAATCGTAAACAAATTGCAATTTAAAGATAATTGCAAGATTTGAATAATTAAGCTAGGGTATGCCATACAAAATAAAAAAATCTGTTGATAGATTTAACTTAGAAAATATTTATTACTAATCTTGTTTATTAATTAGTAATGCACACACATATTTTTTTTAATATCAAGGAGAGAAGTCATTTTGTCTTTGAAACCTTAAGGATTTTAAACTATACTAATTCAATTTTAATTTTGGAATATCTTTAAATTTCGTTAATTTTTTAATATATTTAAGTTCTAAAATGTTTTTTTGGAGACATTAGTAAGTAATAATTTGTATACTTATACAAAAAAACCTTGCGCACCTTTTAAGGTACATTGTGAGCACAGATGAGTTTACATTTTTGGCATAAATAACGAACCTTATTCAAAGAAGAAATGTAGAAAACATTAGATGATTTAAAATCCAACTTTTTACAAGTGTTTAGCATTTACTAGCAATAATTGAAAATTACAAAAATAAACTTTAATTTTTCGTTTAGTTTAAGCCATAGACTCTTATCGGCTGTCATTTGAAATTTTGTACAACAGCAAAAATGGGTGTTAAAAAAATAAAATCGATTTAAAAACTGTAAAAACTTGTCTCACAACATGTTGGTCACAGTCGCAATAAATCATTAAAATCTTGTTCAAATTTTGTTAATGAAATCATAAATTTAATCATTTAATAAAATTTTTATAATTTTTTGTAGAGCACAAAAATAAAATAAAATACAATTTTAAATTTCTGTTTATTTTTTTTTCTTCAATTTACAGATATTTTAGGTGATTTTCTGTCTAACAAGTTGTTTGTGTATACTTAGTCCAGAGTCCACTAAATTCATATGTATAAATATGTATGCATAAGCAGTAGCTGCAGTTCAATAATTTTTTTTTATGAGATTTTCCAATATTAAACAAATTTTGCATATTAACTTCATGCGCACATGTTAAACGGCAGTATTCAAGATTACTGGAAACAACGATGAAACAGCATTTGGCGGCAAAGAGTAGTTGCAATGCAACATTTTCAAGTCTACTACCGTGTCTAAAAACTAAACATAATAAATATAAACATAAATGTAGCAAAGCAAACATTATGTTTACATTTGGACTCATAATGTTGGCAGCACTCTTGAACTTGTGCTTTGGCGTGCAATCTCAACCGCAACAGCAACACCAATACAACAGTAACAATTATCGTCTTCTTGAAGCACATCGACCGACATCATTTCAATTGACTAAACAATGGAAATTATTTACATACAATTTTCTGCCACATGCCCCCACAAGCGATATGAATTTTTATAATCCATCAAATATCTTGGCAACTGGTCTAGTTGTAACGGAAGATCGTTACTTCATTGCAACGCCAAAATTGTTCTCTGGCGTATCATCAACGTTAAACTGGATTGCAAGATCAGATTTTGAAGATTCACCAGTTCTGCAGGTTAGTTGTTAACACTGAATGGTTACTCTTCATTTTAGTACATTAAAGTTACACTTCGTCGAATCGAACTATTAAAAAATAAATAAAATCTAGCGGAAAGATTTTTAAAGTAAAAAAAAAAAAAATATATATATAAACAAAATTTTTTTTTAGTTTTTTTAAAATTAAAACAAAAATCAAATTTAAAAATTATAATTATTTTTCTATCTTATAGTTCGATGCAAATTTAAACTCTTTTTTTGTTTTTTTTTCAAATAAATGGTTACTGTTCGTCGATTCGACGGGGTTAATTATTTTTTTCCAGGGTTAATTATTTTTTTATAAAAATTACATAGGGTGGTAACAAAAAATTTAGTTTATTCATAACAAACTTTTAACCGTCTGCCAACTTTTAAAAAATCAACTCCGAAATTGCATGATACTCCTCAAAATTGCAACCATTTTTTGTATATCATTTTTGATTTTGACAGTCTGTTGTTTTTCCATACATACTAACAATTTTTAAAATTTAAAAATAATTTTAAAAAATAAACGAACAATTTATTTTTCGTGCACAAAAATTTTTGTTAAAAATTTTTATTCTTTTCTTTATAAATTTTTTTTGTCACAGAACAGCTGTTTTTCACAAGTCGGCGAACGCTTTACAGCTCGTTAACAAGAGTTTATCAAATCGTTAGCCAGAGTTCGACATGTGTGTTATGAATAAACTTTATGCTTACTATATGCCAACTTTTTGTTATGAATAAGGACGTTGATGTCTAATAAACTTTCTATTGACAGAAATTTTTTTATTTTTTTTTTAAATAGTCCATACATTTTCTGATTATGAATAGAAATTTTTACAAATAAAAACTTGACACAATGTTTAACTTTTACAGCAAATAACTAACAAACCGTTAAAATATATCTTTTGCCCTGTATATTCAGTGCTGCCAATTTTTTTTATTGAATTCGGCTAATTTTGTTTAATTTTGGTAGAAAAAATACCAAAAATGTTAATTAAATCAAAAAAAGTTTTTTTTTTATATTATCTACATATTTATACCTTTCCGACCCCATTATGTATATATCTTCTGAAAGCTTATAAATAGGAGGGTTGATTGAGCACTGTCTAACTGTCCAGGTGTTGGTTAAAATCAAGTTTAGGAAGCAACCACATACCTGGGTATAAATGGCTATTGAAATCCAGCTTAATGGCCCCATTACTTTCTGAGATATGAGCAAATAAACATGATTGCCTCTGTTTTGTTCCCATATTTTTACTGAAAAAGAAAATTAAAATTGTTTAGTCCCATAATAATTAATATACACATTTGTTACTATTTATTTATAGATATAAAATTCCTCTAAAGATATTCGAAAAAAAATTGGACAAATCAGTCACTAATCGTCAAAGTTCTAGGGAAAAATTAGTTGGAAAAATATTTTTTTTCAATATATCAAGTTTCTTAAGAACCTTAATAGGTTTTGGGTACACTTAAGACATCAAATTACAAACGCTAGTCTCGAAAATATTTCTGAGAAACAATAACAACTTCTTTGGCATTAATCTTAAAATTTACAAAAGAAAATCGATTTCTTCTTTCAGTTTCAGGTTAACCGTGTGGCATATAATGCTTTAAAAAAATGCAATTCAAAAAATTTTAACATGGGTCAAATCCAGTAATTAATAAAAATATACCGCCTTCAAGACACTCAATATTGATATCAAATAAAAGGGCTTGACCAGAAGAATAGAGCAAACTTCGAAAAATCCATGTTAAATCTAACATGGCATCCTAATAAATCAATAATATAGCACTCTTACTTGTTAAAAAAGCTGTGTCTGTATTTGCAGATAATTTTAATGGCGGCGTTAATAGTCAACGATGTAGAATCAATTTTTTTAGAATTTTCCTGTTTGTTTGTCTGTCTGTCTGTCTTTTTTCTTTCTGCTTGTCTTCTTGAAATCAACTTTCTTAAAAACTTTTGAATGGAATTTAATAAAATTTGCTGTAAAGATATCTTAATATCAGGATACACTTATAGGGTACTTTCTATGGAAATATAATATGTGATTTGTAACAGAAAATATAAAAATAGCAAATGAAACGGTATACAAACTCACGCGGGTATGAGAGAAGGAGGAGTATAGAAGAAATTGCATTAACAACAAAATTTATCTTAAAACGAATATAATACACATATTTTGTCGGGGCCAACAGTGCGAACCGGGCTTAACCAGTAATTAATATATTTACTTATATGCAAACACATGTAGTTCCGATATAAAAGTGCTGAGAATAAAACCATAATAGATGATTTAGAAAACGAATACCATTCGGCTGGAAAATTTAATTATTTAGTTAAATAAATCAATCATTCTTTGACGGTCTTAAATCAAAAAATTTTATCTTTTTTTTTTCTTTGTTTCGTTTTGTATTAATAACTTAATTTATATAATAACTGCTTCCACTTATAATTAGGAAACAATTAAAAAATAATAATATATTGTTTAGTGTTGAACAAAAACTGCAGTTTTTGACTTAAGACCATTTTGCATAAATTCAAAGAATTTATAAATTTCAAATTTATATATTGAAATTTTAACTAAACATTAAATTTTAATGTGAACCATTTTTTTTATTTTGGCTTAAGTTCATTTGTTTCTTTATTTAATTTTATAATTCAAATTAAATTAAATTGTAACCATTTTAGGAATATTTTTTCTAAAAATTATTTCCGATATTAGCCGAGTGGAATGCATTTTCGAAATCAGCTACGATTTCATCATAATAATTTTTTTTTTATTTTTATTTTCATCATATATAATTTTAACTAAACTTTTCTATAATATCTTCTCCAACAGGCTTATCCCGACTGGTCATTTGCCACCACTGGACGCACGGATTTCAATTGTAGTGATTTGATATTGGTCTCCGTATATCGTCTACGTTTAGATTCCTGCAATCGTTTATGGGTTCTAGATGCTGGCATCTCACGTTCTCTCGAAGATTACGAAAAGACTTGTCCTCCAAAAATATTAGTTTTCGATTTGAAAACCAATCAAGTGGTCAGACGTATAGATTTTCCACCGGGTGTGCTAAGAGGAGAATCTTTATTTACAAATTTAATTATAGACGAGACAACAGCTAAAGCGGGAACTTGTGATGATGTTTTTGTTTATATTTCTGATACAGTAGAACCGGGTAAGTTTATTGCCACGAACATTTGTGTGTTGTTTGTTTTATTAAATATTTGTTGCAAAAATTAAAAAAATTATATATACTACACGTTATTTGCGCAATTCTTTCAAGTTTTCTTTTAGTATTTTATTTATTACTGTGGTTTTTGTGTTTTAGCCTTAATTACTTATAGGTCTTTGCCAATTATTTTTGATGATTAAAAATATTACAATAAAAGAAAAAAATACTTCGCAAAACATCAGTTGCTTACTGAAGCAGCAATGCATTTTAAGTGTGATTTTATTATATTTTGTTTACATGCTAACATATCGGGGAGAGTAAGATTAATTCATTAGACTGCTTGAAAGCTGGATATAATTTCTGTATGAAGAGTGAAGAAAATTATAAAATTGACTCAAAAACATTAATGGGAAAATTCTGTGCAGCTGTTTTAAAAATGGTCATTATTATTTGCCTAAATCACTTTTAAAATCTTTCAATATACAAATACATATATAAATATATTTTAAATATATTTCATCTGATTAACATATAAGATTTTAAAAACCGTTTTTAAATTTTTTTATAAAATTGTTACAATATACAAAGAGCTGTTTGTAGCATATTAATAAATCATTGCCAACATTTTTTGGTAATTTTTTTCTACGGCTTAATACTTTGTTATTTACTAAGTAACTGTTAAAAGCTAAAATTTGTTAATAGAATAATTAAGTTCAATTGATTGAAATTCTTATTTAACGAAGCATTTTGTAACCACTGCCACTGATATTGATTGTTTACGGCAAAGTGTTTTTCTAGGTTTATAAATATTTACGAAACTCATATGTTAAAAAAATTTACACAATTAATTTAGCATTAAAAAAAGAAACATTTAAAATATTTACTGTTAAAGCAGCTACTACACGGATCGTTTTTTTACATTTTAACCACCGCTAACAAATTAGAGCTAGATGTAATTTAAATCTTGCATATGACTTTATACGTGAGTGAGAAGACAAATTTTAAAGGTAACACATAACATGATCGTATTAAGTAAATCAAAAAAATGAACGAAAGAATATAGAGATCAATAGAGGCTGAATGTTGCCAGTTTACGGATTTTTATAACAATTGGAGTTATTATTAAGGATCCGAGGAATTTTCGACAGTAATAATAATAATAATTATAATAATAATAATAATAATAATAATAATAATAATAATAATAATAATAATAATAATAATAATAATAATAATAATAATAACAATAATAATAATTTTTCTTTTAGAATGATGTATAAACGGAAAGATTAATCACTTAAGAACAAACTTCATAACAGAACAAATTTTGTGATTTTTCTACCCACCACCGAAAAAATTTGGTTGGGGTATGTTAAACTTTTCATTCCATTTGTAACACATCGAAATATCCATTTTAGACCCAATAAAGTATGTATTTTCTGAGTCCTGTTTTAATTTTCTGATGATTTAGTTATGTCCGATCTGTCTGTTGAAAAAAAGTTAAGGGACTAAAATTTTGCCAGAATATTTCATATATACAAGGTTTGTTTGGTATTAAAAATGGGATAAATATAAAAAAATGGTAAGAGAGTTATATCTCGTGATGCAAGAGTAGGTCAAAAAACCATGTACTTCCAACATCGAATAAAATGCAATTGTGTCCAAACTTATTAACGTAGAGCCATAAAAATTTCAAATGTATATTTCCTGAGTAAAAAAATATCTTTCTCTGAAAATTGCTCAAATCTATACATTACAAAAGACGTTATAGATCAAAATGTATGAAAATTTATACCACCCATTTTATTTTTGTATACATATGTACATATAAACAATTTTAGAATTTTGCAAACATTGCTTTTTGGTCAAAAGATTTGTTCTAACGGAAAATTAGCGTGACACGCCCATTTTAAAGCCCACCTGCCATATAACGCGTAGTCTTAAATTCGTATAATTTCTCTATGGGCCAAGTTTTTGGAAGAATAACAGACTATATTGAAATATATAAAATGAATTTATTAGTAGAAACTAACTAACTAAATTTACTGTGAAAGAAATTTAAAAGCTCATAACCAACACAATTAGAGGTATGATGATGAATCGCACATATAACAATTCTGATCAATGTCATTGTAATGACAGAAAATTAAGGTGATGCGCCCACTTTAACGCCTACCTTTCATATAATGATTTTTCTTATTATAAATTCATATAATTTCTCTGTGGACAAAGTTATATTAAAATATCTATGTTAAATTTATACAGAATCTATATTGACACGCCTACTTTAAGCCCACTTTCATTGCAAGATATATTTCAATATCAAAACGAAGTTATACAAAGAAAGTGATACATATTGCATAAAAAGATTATTCCATAGCGATTACTGTTAAGAAAAAAATAATAAATTCTGTGCTATAAAAGTACACAGAACTGGTGGTGGATATTAAAATTCAGCACAAATGAATATAGTGCTCTTAGGCCTATTAACATAATATTTAGTTAAATAAATTTAACGTAAAAGTTTACTAACTTTCAGTAAGCTTAAACTGAAAATTAAAAATGTTCGTTAACAATAGGCAAGAGCTAGTTAACTTGTAGTTATCAATTATTATGAATGAATTTCAAAAAGAAGAAGAATGTATACATAAATATAAATTCTTAATGTGCACCCATCTGCTAATAAATTTATAAAAAATTTAATGTATTTTGAAATAATTTTTGCTATAAATTTAACAATTCTCTAGATAAACGATATGCCATGAAAAACTCTGCATCAGGTAAATTAAAATGATCCATTCGAATTCTGTGGTTATATTTTCTTTTCATACCATAAGAAATATTTACTTTATACAAATTATATAAATGTGTAAATCATTTTAATCGTAGAGGCATCTTGCAATTGTTAAAAAACAGCAAAAATACAATATATTTAAATTAAAACATCAAATATTTTCTTCTAGTTAAGAACTTAAACGCCAAATAGTACTCGGTTAAATTTAACTGAAATTTGGCAAAATAATCTAAAAGTTATAAGATAACTGAACTTTGTGTAAATGTGTTTTGGCTAACCAAGATTTAATATTGAGTTGAGTGTTAACTGTAGGTTAATTTTTTTATTATTAACGGCCCTTACTTGATTAAATTTCTTGTATCCGTTACATCCTGTACATGTAAACCAACGAGTATTACCACAAAAAGATTGACACTAATTTTTACTCACTAAATTTAAATATTGAGGGACTTACATACATACATACGTTCTCCATAAAAGTATTTTAATATCTAAATTTTATTAATCAGTAAAAACACAATTTTATCTGATTTTAAAACTTATAATAAAGTAAGTATATAAGTATAAATTTTGGTAAAAGTGAAGACCATTTGACCGACATTATTCTTAATTTTTAACCGGAACCAATTTGTAATAAACTGAATAAAAATATTTTTAATTCTTTACATACATAAAATTTTCTTACATTTATTTTAAAGAACAATTTTAGTTATTTTAAAAAAAAATTATGAAAGTAATTTCTAGTAGTAGGAAATCACTTTGACATAATAAAATCCAGAGAACTTTGATAATTCTGAAGCAGAATATTTCTAAACTCTAATTTAGAAGCAATCAACCTTAAATGTTTTTGACAAATATTATTTAAAAAACTGCCTTAAATTCAAATGCTTTAAACAATTTTGCTAAATTTTCTTAAAGTGAAAAATAATCATTTAAATTGCGGTGTTTAATTCAATTAAAAAAATAAATCCTGCACACATACTAATTCTGGGATTGTTTTTATTTTGTTGTATTAATTATTAAAACTGTTATTTGTAACTTGTAATAATTTAATCGTAATTTTTATCAGGTATTGTGGTTTATGATAGCGTGCGCGACACTACCTGGAGAGTAACACATCCGGCCATGTATCCTGATCCAGATTTTGCCCAAGCGGAAATTCTCAATGATCGCTTTGTGTTAATGGATGGTATAGTGGGGATAACATTTGATGCTAAAAAGGGTTTAGTGTATTTTCAACCTTTTGCCACTGACAGGTAGGTTCATATTAAACAAGGGCAGTAGCAGTTAAAAAAAATATATTTTACTATTTACAAATACAGTTAAAACAAATTTTAATTTATTTCTCTAGAATATTTTCAGTAACCCGTGAAGTGCTAAGAGCTGGTCCCATAGCCATTAACCAGGTGTTACCAGTTAAATTGGTGGGTAAAAAATCATCGCAGGGTATTGGTATAGCCGTAACAGAAGATGGTACGTTAATATTTAGTCCTTCAACTGAAACTGCAGTAGCTACTTGGAATCCGACAACAAATGATCAACAAGTCTTGGCGCAGGATAAAGATCATTTACAATTTATATCTGACATTACTTTAACTCCGCATGATCCCGGCTATGTTTATTTAATATCGTCCAAATTTCATAGATTCTTTTTGAAAAATCTTAATACTCAGGAATCAAATAATCGTATCATAAGAATACCACTACAAAAACACACGCCTGTTTTGTCCACTTTGCAGTCATCGCCGTATTCTCTTAAACCGTATGCCATACAGGCCAACTTGAATTCTTACTATCAGTTAACCAATTCTATACAACCCAAGAAAACAAATATTGCTCCTTACTTTAGTAAATCAGCTGCAACTAGCAGTCATCCTTATAACTTTGAAAATGCCGGTATCATCAATTACGCCGTTAAAAACCCTTTTACAGCCCTCAATCAAGGTGAAACATTTCCACCACGCAAAGAACAACGCAATCAAGATCAATTTTCATTTTTAGAAAGTTTAGCAGCATTTACCTCTGGCGGACCATCATTGCCAACTTCACATGCCTCCTCACTATTAAGTATAGATTCCAGTGGTGCCAATGGATCAGGTTATTACTATTCCAGATCTGCGCGCAGCCTCAATAAAGATACCGAAAGCGCAAGTGAACAACAACAGGAATAAGATTTCTTTCTTAGACATAGTTAATTGAGTTAGTTTCGACGTGTTTCTGTTTCTGAATAAAATTTTTTTTTTGGCGTAGAGCGTGCAGTGTTTAATTTAATTAAGGTTAATTTTTTTTTAAATTTAAATAGAATACCTGCATTATTTAAGACAAATTTTATATAATATTTCTAAAATCAAAAAAAAAAATGTGTATAAATATTTGTTGTACCTCATACATATGTATGTATTATGCATAAATATGTATGTAAGTGCGTGTAAATAAATTATTGTTAAATATATAATTTTTAGTGAAAATTGTTTTTAACGTAAAAACTTGTGTACTTTTGTTAGGTCAAATAAATGAATTAGAAATTTGTAAGTATGTATGTATATATATGATGAATTAAAAAACAAATTTGAGTTATTCTTTTACAGCTCGTTTTTTAAATTCTTTTAATTCGTACATTGGGTTAAGAAATGTTATACCCTAAAGAAGGGCTATTACGGCTTATTGTAACAAAAATATTATTGTTATTATAAAACTCATCGTTTTAATCCAAACATTGCTTGCATAACGTTTTTTAGTGCTGCCGGATAAAAAAAACTCCACTAATTACTTTCTACTTTCATTTAAAAAAAAATTCATTATACTCTTCACCTGTGGTGCCTAAGGGTATATATTGCTTTGTCATACCGTTTGTAATTTCTATAATATTTATTTCTGGTTCCATAAGGTATACATTTTCTAAAAGCTTATGACGAGGGGAGTCAATTAGGGCAAGTCCGTCTATCATTCTGTCCGTGTGTTGATTGAAATCAACGTTTAGAAGCCAATCTTTTGCCAAAAAAATCAAAATTAAATTTGTAGAGACATTTGTAACTATTTGTTGGTACAACATGCCTCGAGATATATTCTCAAAAAACTTTGGAGAAATCGATTACTAACCGACAAAATTATAGGTAAAATAAATTTTGAAACATATACATTTTTATAATAATAAAAATTTATTACAAATGGGTATCTGCCTTACAGTATGCTATGCTTTATTTACAATATTTGATCTAATTCTTCGTTAAAACAAATGGCGGCACTTCATATTATATGGAAATATTTTTTAAAACTCATACACCGTGTGAGTGACCCTGTTATTGGTTTATGCATAGACTTCAGCCAAGTGTGGACATTAAAGTTAGGGTTATTTTAACTGTTTAGGTTTGTGTCTATGATGACATAGAACTGTAATACCGACACTAGTGCACATTTTTAATTAAACCTAGCAAAAATAGCATGACAAAAAAGTGGTCATATATTTTGTATGAGAACGCAAATATTTTTAAGTAAATAAATAAAAAAAAAAAAAAAATTATTTTATATGCAGACATTATATAAAAGACGTTTTATTTTCAAATGTCTTGTAATATAATTCACTTTGAACTGATTTAGCATTTTTTCCTGGGAACTGATTATAAAGTGGTTCCCCTGTTAAAAGGTTATATGCTTACCCCCCATTATTATAACCAATTTTTATTTGAAATTTTAACAAAGAAAAGAATTAGAAAAGTATCTTTAATTTTTATACAATTTCATTATAGACAATAATCTATATATTTACATATGTATATAAAAAAGTAACGTGACTGACTGACTGATTCATCATCGCACAGCCCAAAAACGCAAAGAGCTTGAGACATGAAATTTGGAAAATCGGTTCCTCTTTCGATGTATAGCACCACTAAGAAGGGATTTTTGGAAATTCGTACTTTAAGGGGTAAAAAAGGGTAAAAACGGGTAAAATCGGTAATCTTATATCTGCTAAACTAAAAACGATACAAATAAAATTGAATAAGAATTGTAATTTGTACAAAAAATAAGCTGACAGATGTCTGGCCTTTTTTTAAAAACTGTAATTTGGTACTTTTTTGGTGCCTGGGCTAGGAAAAAAATTTAAACTGTTTTAAGTAATCCACAAAAAAATATTAATAGGAATTTGGCAATTTTTTCAAATTTGCATGTATAAGGGGTAAAAATTGTCCCTTTTTTGGTACTTTTTTAAAAGAAACTTTTATAATATTATGCAATGGGACAAAATTTGATCATTATTATTGCCTAATAGAATATGGACAAATATTAAGGTGAAATTTGTGGAAACTTTTTTGGGGACTAAAAAGGTACCAAAAAGCGAAAAATTCCGTAAAATGTATGTAATTCCTAATTTGTCGGCCAATTTTCACAAAATTTATAATTGGGATTTCACCAGACATAAAAAATTATGTAAATTAGTAAAAATTTAAACACATTCATAACAGGGTAGAAAGGGGAAAAATCGGGAAAAGAGTTTGGTACTTTTTAGAACATAATTACTTTTTTGCAAAAAAGAGTAGATTTACTGACTTTAAATCACGTCTATTAAAATATTTTGTTACATAGATATTTGAACATTTTAAACTTGGAATTTGGAACTTGGACCAAAAATGTACTTTTTCGCATTTCTATGGTACTTTTTGTATTTTCTACGTTTATAAAGGTAGAATTGTAAAATAAAGGACTATTGATACAAGGTAAGACTGGTATGGGCGACCAAAAAGGTACTTTTTTGAATTTTTATGGTACTTTTTGTATTTTCAGCGTTTGCGAAGCTAGAATTTTGAAATTAGTGACTATTGATACAAGGTGAGACTAAAAAAGTTATAGGGCCAAAAAGGTACTTTTTTGAATTTTTATGGTACTTTTTGTATTTTCTACGTTTTTGAAGGTAGGATTGTACCATCAAGAACTTTTGATTCCAGGTGACAATCAAAATGTTATGGGCGAACAAAAAAGTACTTTTTTGAATTTCTATGGTACTTTTTATATTTTCAACGTTTGCGAAGATAGAATTTTGAAATCAGTGACTATTGATACAAGGTGAGACTGAAAAAGTTATAGTCTGCCAAAAAGGTACTTTTTTGATTTTTTTGGTACTTTCTGTATTTTCTACGTTTTTGAAGGTAGGATTGTACAATCAAGGATTTTGATTCTAGGTGAAACTAAAAATGTTATGGGCGACCAAGAAGGTACTTTTTTGAATTTTTATGCTTTTCGAAGCTAGAATTTTGAAATTAGTGACTATTGATACAAGGTAGTCTCACCGGCCAAAAAGGTACTTATTTGAATTGTTGTGGTACTTTTTTATTTTCAACGTTTGCGAAGCTAGAATTTCGAAAATAGTGACTATTGATACGAGGTGAGACTGAAAATGTTATGGTCGACCAAAAAGGTACTTATTTGATTTTTAATGGTACTTTTTGTATTTTCTACGTTTAAGAAAATAGGATTGTACAATCAAAGACTTTTGATTCTAGGTGAAACTAAAAATGTTATGGGCGACCAAGAAGGTACTTTTTTGAATTTTTATGGTTTTCGAAGCTAGAATTTTGAAATTAGTGACTATTGATACAAGGCGAGACTAAAAAGGTTATGGTCTACCAAAAAGGTACTTATTTGAATTTTTGTGGTACTTTTTGTATTTTCAACGTTTGCGAAGCTAGAATTTCGAAAATAGTGACTATTTTTTATAGGTGACCAAAAGGGTACTTTTTAGATTTTTTTTAGTACTTTTTGTATTTTATACGTTTATGAAGATATGTATATTTGTACAATCAATGACTATTGATTCCAGGTGAGACTAAAAATGTTATGGGCGACCAAAAATTAACTTTTGTGAATTTTTATGGTACTTTTGGTATTTTTAACGTTTGCGAAGCCATAATTTTGAAATTAGTGACTATTGATGCAAGGTGAGACTAAAAATGTAAAAAATAAAGGATTATTGATTCCTGTTGAGAATTAATAGCTAATAAATAGCAAGAACTGCGCTATCGAAGTAGCGGGTTAAATGCTAATTAAATATAAAACTTCTAGAAATTTTAATACAAATATTATATTCATTTTGTCATTTCGTTTGTAACACATCGAAATATCCATTTTAGACCCCATAAAGTATATATATTCTGAATCGGGGTTTGATTTTATGACGATCTAGCTATGTCCGTCCGTCTGTCCGTCTGTTGAAAGCACGATAGAGGTCGCACCGAAAAAGCTAGGGGGCTCAAATTTTGCCAGAATCTTTCTTATAGACAAGGTTTGTTTGGTATTGAAAATGGGCTAAATCGGAATATTAGGAAGAGAGTTATAGCTCGAAAAGCAAGAGTAGGTCGAAAAAACCGTGTCCTTCGAACATCGAATAAAATGGAATTGTGTCCAAACGCCTTAACGTAGACTCATGAAACTTCGAATATATATTTCCTGGGTAAAGACAATATTTTCCCCCGAAAATTGTTTCAATCTATGCATTAGAAGAGGAGTTGTCGATCAAAATGTACGAAAATTTATACCGCACAGTGTATTTTTTGGTATATTTAAAAACAAAAACGTCATAAAAGCAACAAAATTGGATGTACGACTCTGAAACGGCAAGTCAATGTGCCACGCCCACTTTTACGCCCACCTCCCATATAACGTTTTAACTAAAATTCATATAATTTCTCTATTAATAAAGATTTTGGAATAATAAAGGCCTATATTGAAACACCTCAATTGTACTCATTCGCAAAAATAACTTTGACACGCCTACTATAACGCCCACTTTGCACGTTATCTACCGTTTATGAAATTTAGAAGCTCAGAAAACCGCTAAAATTAGAGGTATGATGATAAATTTTGCTACGTCTATCCCCCTATGCAATTTCATTACTATGCCAAAAAATTTCATTACTATGCCAAAAAATTAAGGTGCCACGCCCACTTTTACGCCCACCTCCCATATAACGTTTTACCTAAAATTCATATAATTTCTCTATTAATAAAGATTTTGGAATAATAAAGGACTATATTGAAACACCTAAGTTGTACTCATTAGCAAAAACAACTTTGACACGCCTACTATAACGCCCACTTTCACTTTTGAATTGTGTCCAGACGCATAAACGTAGTCATGAAACTTCGAATATATATTTATCGAGTCAAAAGAATATTTTTCCCTGAAAATCGCTTAAATCTATGAATTAGGAAAAGAGTTATAGATAAAAATGTACGAAAGTATATACCGCACAGTGTATATATGTACGATTCTGAAATTTTGCAAACATGGCTTTTTGGTCAAAGTCTTCGTTATAACGGAAAATAGATGTGCCACGCACACTTTTTTCCTTAAATTTTTATAAAAATATATTAGTCATATATATTAGCATTTATTCATCTTACACTGCGCCATTTATTGTACTGTAGCTAAATATAAGATAAAGATGATAAGATAGATGACTCTACTAGCAACTACTAGATGGCACGCTAACAACTTATGCTTATGTTCTCCTGAAGTTATGCTCTATTAAAAATGGGAATTTAGGAAAATTTAAAAAATTTAAAAAAATTATCTCTAAACATTATAAACAATTTATTTTCATGTACTAATGGCTAACAAATTTTAAAATTATACAAAACTTATTTCGTTTGAAAGTCTTTTAAAAGCAAAATGTTATAGAAGTTTAAAAATCAAAATCTTACTAATAAATTTCCCGTTTTAAAAAAATGCAGAGAATGTATATTTTAAATCACCCTGTGGCCCTTAAAATTTAACCTTAAATTCACTTTCTTCCTCTTAAATTCATGTAAATTCTCTATGAATAAAGATTTTGGAATACTAAATATATATTGAAATATCTAAGTTATGTTTATTAGCAGAAATTTTATTGACACGCGTATTTTAACGGCCACTTTCATTGAAAGACTAAATTTTCGAAAACATTTTACTAGCATACCGAAGTTACAATGGGTGGTTTAATTTTAAGGGACTATGTTGATTTTGAATAAAATTATTATGAAATTATTATCATTTATTTTTATAATGATAATATTTGTATGCTTCAATTATGTATGGAACAAAATATCGGCCAAATGGCCCCCCAACCTAGGCGGCACACAACGATCCGATAGTCAAAATTCTCAATGACACTGTTGATGCTCGATTGTTGGGCACGATGATGAGTCGAGGTTGCTTGCTCTTTTGCCACGTTATCGTGAAAAACAGCAATGTTTCCCATTCAACGAACTAAGATGGCATTCACAGATGTTTTCACATTTCATACAGACCTGCTTTGCAGACATTTAAATATTTTTTACAATTCTCACGATTGTGGACGAATTCGAACGATTATGTTGACCAAAAGAATCACGAAGTGCACAAAATGCATTTTGATTTGAACGCCCATTTTTATAAAAATCTTTAATATTTAAAAGCGTTGCTCGATTGCGTATCTTTCCACGGTTCAAATTGAGTTAGTCTGAGATTGAGAAATGTCAAATGAAATACTAGAAAAAAGTTGAAGTTTAGATGTGGTTCACCTTAAACATGGGCCCTTCAAATTTAACCACCCTCTACAAAGAAAGTGATACATATTTTATTATAAAGAGATTATTCTATAGCGATTAACAAAATAATAAATATTGTGCTTTAAATGTACACAAAATTGGTGGTGGGTATAAAAGATTCGGCACAGCCGAATATAGTGCTCTTACTTGTTTAAATTAAATTAATTTTACGCAAATGTTTGCTTAAAAATTTTTTGACAATATTTTTTTCTGTGTGTCTTAATATATTTATAAAAATTTATTAAAAATATGGGACTATCCTAATCTAGATTCTATATGTGATGAGTTTATATAATGATGAATGTTAAACTTTATAGGAAAAATAACATAAATTTTCTAAGATTTTTTTTAAGTTTGAGAAATATCATAATATACATATATTCATGACATATGGACACTAGATAATAACTCAAATATAATGAAGAAATATGTTGTGTGTTTTCATTTAATGTCATGTATTTCATTTAAAAATATGCAGATACATACGTACATACAAAAAAAAAATTTCACTTTTATCAAAATCATGTTTAAATTTGTGATCGCCTAATAAGTTCTCTTGTGTTTTTAATTTATTTTTACTTTTGGATATTCGATACATAGGTTACTAAGCTTCACGTTGAACGTTTTAAAAATGTTTCATCTGATTTTCATTTATTTCTATTATGAATAGACCAGAAAGATGGAAAAATAGTGAGGAAATGGTATCTTGCTACCGATGACATTGACATAAAATTTTTCCATAAATAGCATATTAAAAGTGTAAAATATTTTTAATAATTTATATTTTTTTAAAGCACATACTAAAATAACATTAAATTTAATACAAGATAATGTTTGTAAAACGGAGAAGAAAAATTTTGTTTTTTTTCAGCTTCTACTTGACGAAAACTTTATTGCTAAACCAATGCATTTCATGCAAGTAATCTATCATAATTCTTATATCCTAAAATCCCATTTTCATATTACTGCAAATGTCTGATTGTGTGCAAAAAATTAGGATGATTCATAAAAAGAAATATTGTTTTAATGTAAGCCTTATGTATATGTATGTAATGAAATGTAATGAAATGAAGAAGCTAGTGATTGATCATAAAACTATCTATATCGATAGTTAAGTTGCTCTGAAATCCAACGTGGTCAAGTCTTCAACTCTGAACTCCGACTTCGAACGTAAGACTCTGTTGGGTCCCATATCACTTTGGCATTTATGATAAGAAGCGGCGTACGAATTAGCATGCAAAGGTTCTTAGATAATAACTACTTGTGCTATCACCTCAAAGTACCTTACACTGTACAAACTCTATAAAACAAAACTAGGCAAAAGTTGCAGGATTCAAAGTAGCAAAATCGATTTGGCTAGTAATATCGCCGGGAATAAAATAAATAAAAAGTTGCTAGTAGGCATCTTGAACAGACACTGCAGTTTATTATAAAATGCGACCGAACTAGATCGACTTCGATCCTTTTTGTGATGATGATAAGACATTTACTGCGAAGACCAATTGACTGTCCTTCGTTCATCACGTACGTCTAAAATTGTTAAAAGCAAAAGAACCTTTCTCTGATCTCTATATATTTCTTTCTATGCACTCGTAATTAAATTAGTTTTTCTCTCTCTTTCTTTTAAGACAATTACAATACACCTATTGGTCTCTGGTTGATGTAATGTACAAGAAGGGTATCAAATGAAAGGGGTTGACTAGTAGAATATAGTTAGCTATGCAAAGATTAAAAATCACAGATGGCGTCGGAAATAATAGAACAAAATGGCGCATAATGTTAAATCTAGGATATACTCAGATGAAGTAATTATTCCTATTTACATGATGATGAAGGGTTTTGTCCAAATCGGTGTGGTCGAACAAATTAAGTTTTACTAGGAATTTAATTATCTTTAAAATTTCGTATGTACAATTGAATTTTTTTCGTTTCATAAATATTACTATTATTATATTTTAAATGCAATAATTTTTTAATTCATTTCTGTCTTTAATTCTTTTAGACCGTTTAGATAAAAATGATTGCCAGCTGCTACCAAAACACGATCAGAACGCAAGCAATTTTACATTGTATCTACGTGTTGTGTATTCTATACATATGTATGTGTAAGTGTGGATTTGTAAGAATGTGGGCACGTGTTAGCAAGAGTATGTGTGTGTTTTTGTAGGTATGGCATAACGGAAATAGCAAAATAATGGCCGAAAGTTATAAATAGATATATATTCTTACAAAACATTTGAAAGTATGTATGTATAAGTAAGTATGTGTCTGTTTTATGTGTGTGCCCTTTGGATATACCGAAAAAATTCTTGTGTCCTTACCCTGTGTGGACATGCATGATACATACATACATTCGTGTTTGCTGTTCTTTGTTGCTGTCTGTGGATTTTAAATTTTCTAGTTTTATTCTTTCTATTACAACTGCATTTTGCAAACTAAATCCGCTGTCTATTCCTATTACTTAGTTTAGCTTAGTTCGTATTAGTATTAGTTAGTTTACGGGTATAGTTGTGGTTGTGTACAATTTATTTGCTTTTTGTCCATCTTTCTATTTTATACTTTGTCCATCTATGTGCTAGTCTATCGGTATGTCCGCCTTGTCTGCCTCTAATATGGTCATGGCAATCAGGAAACATTTTTTAGAAAACCATAAGGATAAAATGCAATTTAAACGCATTTTACGCCAAACTAACCAGTTTAAGATAATACTCCTCACATCTTTACAATATCTTCATCTATTGTTTTTGTTCAATTAAGTTATAGTATGTGCTTTTCTTGCGTCTTTTTCTTTTTTCTTCTTTTTATATTTCTAACATTTTAATACAATTTAAAGTGGTGACTTTATTGTATTCGTTTTCAACCGTATAGTTTATAGCTTTATAATGTACTTAAATGAAAAATATTTGGCTAGTTTTACTTTTCTATAAAAACAAACCAAAAAAAAATGTTAATAAAAATAAATCGTAGTTTTAATACGTTTGCATTTTTTTTAAGCTAATATTTGTGATCGCCAATACCTGTATACTAAATCATTTTGCTGATGAAAATAAGTAAAAATTTTTGTACGCACTCAGTTCAGCGTTGAAAAATGATTTCTTAACAAGAGTCCTTTTTTTTAATTTATTATAAAATATTTGATTTTTAATGTCTGAAGGGCACATAACTTAAACAAAATAAGTATGTTTGCACGTATGCTTTAAGCGTTCAAAACAAGTTATTCACGAGAGTGTTGTTTATTGAATTATTTTAAAAATTAATTACACACGACATATCTGTGGAGTTTTTTGTCATTCATTGTATGTAGCTTTAATACTGCATTACAACACTGCATTATTTACTTTACACTGACATGCATATAATAATTTATATGAAACAAGTAAGAGTGGTACATCCGGCCATGCCGAATCTGATAATATCCTTTACCATCATCTACATAGGCAATGACTATGTGATAGTTAAGCCTAGATTTCAGATTTCATGTTATATGTCATTTTCTTTATTATTTCTGGCTCCATATTTAATTTTAAATTTTCACATAGTTAACAATATTCTACTAGTTAAGTCCTTTCATTTGATACTCATACTGAAAGGGATCATTTGATACAAATGTTAGGGGGATCAAGGGGGAACATTTTAAAATACTAGATATGACCCATATATATATTTGTTGACCGCTATTTTGTAGTGGCGACCATCTTTTTTGTAGAGCTGTTTTTGTGCTAGTAAAGTTCTTTTACTTAATAGTCATATTGGTTCTATCGGTTGAACAGAAATTGGAAAAATCTACTTTCGAAATTTTAAGACAAACACAGAAAAATTTTTTTTTGGTGCTATATATTAGCCTGATACTATGGCTTACAATTAAATGTCTTTAGCATGTCAAAAATTATTTAAAAGCTTGAAAAATTGTATATACTAAAAACATATATATTTTTCCAAATACTTTTTTGCCTATAACTTTGCCGATTAGTGACCAATTTATCCAAATATTTCTAGAGACATATCATATCCATAAATAGTGACGAATGTTTATATACATTTTCCTAGTGTTTAAAAATGTTGATATTAATGGGATAAACACAGACAAGTATACATACGACGATTGTGCTGATTTTCAATAATAGTCTTCTTCCAAATATTTCAGATATTTTGATACTACATACATTGCAACACGATGTCGGGGGTTTTAAAAATTTATTCAAACATACACATGGACAGACGAACACTGGAAATACTCAGACAATAGGGGTATTCATCAGATTTCAGATAATACATTTTTTTATATTAATTTTGTAAAAATTTTACACGGAATGATAATCCTATATATACACTCTCTGTGAAGGGCATAAATACTTACTTAAATACTTAAATACTTACTTATGTGCATACATTTATGTATCTTCATATTACTACTCTGGTTATATTAAGATTTCGAGTTTCCTTATATTTCTACTTATATCTTAACCTGACATGATGTGCATTACATTTGAATTTAAAAGATGCCAAAAAATTACTCCAAAGACATTCAGAATTGAAAGGTTCACTTTATATGTTTTTAGAAAAGACCTGCGCAAGCATAATAAAAATGGCTTACAAACAGTCTCATTTAATTTAAAATGGTGTGTGTATATTATTTTCTCATTATAAAAAACATACTTGCAAAAATATGTGTTTTGCTTAACAAAGCAAACTAATATAGAACAACGATGGAATATAATAAATTTGAATCAGAACAAAGAAAAAAAAAATTATAAAATAAAACATTAAAACATTTTTGAATGTCTTGATACTAGACCTAGAACTTTTAATGTTCTGTAATGCGATGAGCTCGCGGCCCTATGCTCCTTGTAGGAGTAAAAGGAATATACATATTATAGTATTAAAAAATTGCTTATGAGAATGTATTTTCTCTTTAAACTGTCCTAATGTAATTATTTAGTAACACTGCTATTTAATATTTTTTACGTTTTAAATGTGTATCCTATTGTACTTGATGTTTTTGCAATTATTTATTATTTATATTTTATTTATTTTACTGTCGCTTTTTGTTTTGATATTCTACTTTGTTTGAAAACATAAACACTACCTTTCCTCTTCTCCACACCTTCTTGTATTTAGTGAGAATAACGTTTTGTCATTTATGATAACGATGAAATGTAGTGATTAAAATCAGTGTGAAATAGTGCACATAACTTTTAATACATTTTACGCAGCTCTTTACTTTTTACTTTACAAATTAAGTAAGTGAAAACTAATGATGAACTTACCCTTTTGTTTTGAAACAAATTATTTTCCGGAGAGAATTTTGTCTCTCTTTTTAAGAGAAAGAAACAATTTTGTCCAAAGAACTTTCAGCTTTATTTGGTATATTTTAAATTAATTTTTGTAGGACAAAGTTTAAATAGGCTGTAATGTTTGCATAATAAGATTGTAAAATCAAAAACTTGTTAAATTTTAATGTATTTTTATGTTAGTTTTAATTTTCAGAAAATTGTTTCCAAAAGTAATGAATTGTACTACTGAAAACTCTTAATAAAAAACAAATTAAAAAATTCACCTTAACATTGCTAAGATGTAAAAAAATCAAGGAAAAAAACCCAATGAGATACAATACAAGTATATTTATAAGAGACAACTAGGATTTGTAAAACGAGAATTTTCGTCCAAGAAATCCTGGGAATATACTCATCACTATTCCTTGGAAAACGGAAAATTAAATATATACAGTGTAATTGGAAATATACTTAATTATTGTTTTCATTGTCAGTTTGTTTTAAATTTTTTATTATTTATGTATTAATCACTTTTTTTTTTATGTGTGCATGTAGGACAGTATATAAGAAAAATATAAAATAACTTAAAGTCCATATATGTAACTAAAATTGCTAGAATTTTCGAGTTTGTGCAAGAAACTAAAGTGCCCTTGAAACGATTGAATCAACCACCAAGCGTTTGCATATGGGTCATTCCATGCTAAACTATTTCTCCTCCGATTTTTGTGAATTTTTGTAAAAATACAGCATATGATAGAATTAAGAAAAATTCGTATTTCGAGTTAACTGATTTCTCTGGATCCGAAAATAAGAGGTCTTGAAATTCAGGATAACTATAAAAAAGTATAAAGGTGTACTTACTTAGTTACTATATTTTCTGAGCCATAGCATCAATATAATATAATTTATACTTCTAGAGCCAAAAACCATTCCATTTTGAAATTTGTCACAACTGTAAAGAAGGAAACCGTAAATTTATATTTTCTTTTAGTTTTTAAAAAAATTCACTTTCAGAGGTAAAGTATCTCCTTTTAAAGCTTGAGAAAAATTATATTTGACCGTTAAAAAAATCATGTTGCATATAAAATTAAAAACAATCTGATAACTTTTCAAATGCAACCCTGATGAACTAAGTACGTACCTATAATACCTTGATACAGCTTTGCAAATTTTTATAATTTCTACCAATTTTCAAGACCGCATTTTTGGATCCAGATGAGTCAGTGACTTCAAGCATAAAATTTTACTTAGTTCTGTTAAATAATTAACACCTACAAAAATTTATCAGATTTTGATACAGTGATCTCAGTTTTTATGTTGATTAGGAATGATGTAACTCATATGTGTTCGTATCGTTTATTTGATATTTTTCGTGTTCATTAGATGTTTATTGTTATTGGTGCTGTGTTGAAAAGGAAAATTTCCTCTAGTGTTTCAAAACATACTTTTTCCGATTATTCTTTCATTATTACAAATAAATTTTTTTGTAAAAATAAAGACATTGTAAATAAATTCCAGTCTAAATATCAATTTTAATTTTAGTTTCGACAAACTTTTAAGTGGCTACCTGTTTTTAAAGTCCCTTAATCATTTCTCTTTCAAACAAGAATTCTTTTGATTTCTATAAAAAATTTTAATTTATCCAAATTACATCCATCCTGTAGGGTATAGAGTAATAAATTAATATTTCCGCATATTGCCTCGGTGGGCATAGTTGTCCCTATGCGACAGTTTACAGCCACTACAGCTGCACAGATACAACAAACACTTATGTATGTTGGAATGCCAGAAATACCACGTTAAATAGTAGTTGTATTAAAAACTTTAACAATATATTTATATTTATGTCAGTTGTTATTAAAAATTTAATAAATATGTGAAATGTTTTTAACATTCTTTTCCTTTTTGGTAATTGACTTTTTATGCGATTGCTTTTAATTCAATTTACACTCAAATATTTAAATACGAGTAGATACGTGTTGTGGCTGCTAATTTTAAGACAAAAATATCACAAATGATTGGTTAAATCAAAACTTATCAAGCTAACTACCGGAAGTGGTCTGGACTGTTTTTGTTTGTGTGCATATTTTAACACATATAAGCATAATAGTGTTGATGTACAAATACAATGTATTGTGCATAATTGCATGCAATCATGCATACGCACATCCGTGTTTTCTTTATTGTATTTGGTGTTTGTGGTTTGATAACAGAATTTATTACAATTAATAGAAATTCATCAACAATATCTTATTTGCTTACATACATATATGTATTAATTTATTTATTTATTTTCGATATTTATATATTTATTAAAAAATGCAGAACAAAATACCAGTGATAATATTTTGTTTATTTTATACAATTTACTGATTGTTGCATTTAACCATTGGATTGTAATATACTTAAATTTTTATAGTTTTGTTAAACCACCTTAAGTTTTGAAAGATTTTTTTTTACCGACAGTGAAACTGATTACTTTTGGTCACTTAAATAGAAAATCCATTAAAGAATATTTTTGAGTTTTAAAACCGACTCTTAATCAAACTGAGAATATATAAATTAACAGGAAGGGTTTTTAAATTATTTATGTTTTAAGATTCACTGCAGGTTTATAAAAAAAATAATGGGTGATCCATTTTGAGGTTCCCTACTTTTTTAAAGAAAAAAACACGGAAAAAAATTTAATGGGGAATGTTTATTATCATTTGAAAGAACATTCTATGGCATTTATTTTTTGAAAATTATGTCTATTAAATGTTGGCCGTTGCTATGTTGCAGATGGTCCATCCGTTGAGTACAATTTTAGATGACTTGTTACCAGTCGAAATGGTAACTGGCGAATGACATGCGTGATGTTTTTACTCCAAGGCCTGAATCGAAGAGGGTTTGTCTGCATAAACTTTAGACTTTACATATCCCCACAGGAAAAAGTCTAATGGTGTGATATCACACGATCTTGGTGGCCAATCGATCGGAACAAAAAACCAAATGTTGCCGAGATCAACAGACTCAATTTCAGGCATCATGGCATGACAACGATCACCATTGACGGTTACGTTCGCACCGGCATTATTTTAAAATAAATATGGACCGATGATTCCACCGGCTACCAAACCGTTGTTTTTTTCTGGATGAAGTGTCAGTTATTAAATCTCTTCAGGTTGTTTTTCGTCCCAAATGCGGCAATTTTGTTTTTTACATACCCATTGAGCCAGAAATGGGCACATCGCTGAACAAAATTTCTTCGAAAAATTCGGATCTTCTTGGAACTTTTCAAGAGCCCATAAAACAAAGCGATGTCGCTTGGGAGGGTCGAGCGGTTTCAGTTGTTGCACAAGCTGTATTTTGTACACTTTCAATTTAAGATCTTGACGTATATCAAAACAACAATACAGTGGAAAATACTTAAATTATTATGTAAACGAAGCAAAACTAAAGTGAACATAAGTTTTGAAATGTGATAGGTAGAGCCTTAAAATATATAAAACTTTTAAACTTTTTAAATGTTTTTAATATAGAGTTTAATATCGTTTTTAAAGTTCTTAGAAATGTGGTTCCAGTTTTTTGTTCGTTTTATACAGTTAATTTATTCGTAAAAAAAATGTAGGGCAGAATGATTTAAGCAGTTTCAAAACTTAACTGTTTTAAAGATTAAGGCATCAAACCGGATAAATTTCTTAAAATGTGACTGGAAAAAGTTTCCCACAGATTGGCGGATAGACAAACGAATACAACTACATCAAGTTGGAAAGTACAATAGTAATAAAATATAAATAGTTTCTTTAACTATCACACTTATATAAGTTCACACTACTGTTATGTATTACCACCAAAAAAATTTAATTACCAAAACTTTTTTTTGAATTGCTTACTTAGTGCTTAATTGCTTTCAACAGCGCTTAAAGCGAATGAAGTCTGCACTGCTTACAAGGTGGGATTATATATTTCTTTATTTACAAAAAATATTCTAACTTTATCAACCAAGTGGTGTAATGAATATGATTTGCTGGACCTCATTCTCTCGCAGAAATCGAAACTGTAACCGCTAGACTAGGAAAATAGCGCACTACTGAATAGGAGCACTAATGTAATTAAACAATACATCACAACAAAAAATTGTTTCCTTTCATAGGCGTAAATATAAGTGACTGAGGGAGTTAAATTAATTGTCACTCATTTACCAATTCAAAAACGCTTGTGATCGGTGAAATTTTTAATTTGTAAAAACATAATAATTAAAGCATATGCATATGAATAAGAATAAACGAGAAATATAATTTTCAAAATCTATATACAAACGTACGTTAATGACAAAATAAAGCAGATTTTTCTATTTAATTTAAGCAAAATTACTAGCAAATGTCCCAATTTAATTTAAAATGTCTTACTTTTGTTGTTAATACCGTAACATCAGCAACAGCTTTATGAGAAAAATTGCAATTGGAAAATTTCTACATAACAATACTAAAAAATTATTCTGCATCCAAAAAAAATTACACTACAAGCTAATATATAAACTTAGCCAACTCTATTTTATCCTTTAACAAATTACAATTAACTAGTTTGTTATTCACTGACGGTCAGCATGATTTGTGTATAAACACATACTGACTCACATTTACATTTTTTCAACACATGATCATATAATAAACGATTTAGTGTGTGTGTGTTGTAAATAAAAAATAAAAAATCACAACATATTTGGTTGTAGTGGTCTGCCACTTTTAATGCAACGGTAATGCTCATTGGTTTTCAGTAATGATTTTTCACAAAATATGGCAGAGGCCAGAAAGAAAAACATTTTAAACACAATTTTAAAAACTTTTCTGAAAGTTTCATAGATTTATTGATGTTATACGCATACTTTGGGTGGTACATCAATTCATTTAGTTACAAGCAATATACTCTTAATGGCAACACAGTTACTTATAAATGAACACATGTGTGTAAACTGATGCATGTAAGTAAATGAACACATTTATGTAATTGTATAAAAAAAAAATGGAGAGATGTTTTGAACACGTTATACCCATTTATGCTTAAAATAATGTAGATATACGCCAGCCATCGTTTATTTAAACTCGCATGTATTTTTGTTTGTTACCAATAGCATGCTTTTTAGATAGGAAGTTACTCATATAAATATGTAATCATTAAAGTAAAGTTGAATAAAGTGGAAAATAGACCATAGGCGGCTTTTGTAAATATATGTCACAGTTTTTTGAGAAACAAAAAAGAAAAAAACTACATATAGAAATTAGTAAAGAAATTATTTTTAACAATTAAGTTTTAAAATATTGTCATATACATATTGTCCCTTAAAATACAATTTTTAGACTTTCACTTAGATATTTTTCCAGAAAAACCTGATGCCTGCAGATTTTTGTCGTCTATTGTACGAGAAACTTCGGCTAAATATATGAAAAGAAAAAGAACTACAAAATAACTGGGTTGAATATTTCTTTTTATAGTTGTACTTTCATATATAAAAAAAAAATATACATACATACATACACAGGACCAAATATTGCTTAACTTTTTTTAATTAATTGACTTTTTGATTTGTTTTTGACTTTTAATAATAATTTTAAATAATTTAATTAATATTTTTAATTGATATAAAATATTTTATTTTAAAAGAAAAAAAATTCTATTTTAAATGACATTTTTTGAAAATTTTAGTTCCATGGATGAATCTTATATAATTGTTCTTCAAGGAGCAGAATAATAAAACAATAGTGGCCAATTTGCAAGACAGAGTTCTGGTAAGTGCACATATATGTATATTATATATGTGTGGTCTTAAATATAATTAATGGTTTTAATTTCAATCTAGATGCGTCTAAAGCCAATATTCCCTGTATGCTAGTATATTCCGCAATATTCTCATTTTAATTGGTAAGTTAGTTGATTTTTTCACTCTGCCTGATCAAGTTTTTATACCGGGTAATATTCCATTATGTCTAGGTCGTTGATGTTATCAATTATTTTGGGAAATCCGGCGTTTAATATGGTTTAGTATGTGTACTTGTGGAACCCTACATCATATACTAAATTATTATTATATAAGTAATGAAATTAAATTAAAAATATTGATCCATATGTATGCTAAGAATAAGCATTAAAAAATTATATTTTTCTCTTTAGGTAATTTTATTTAAATTTAAATTACTTATTGTACTGATACAAATTTTAATTATATTAATTTTATAAATACCAAATTTGAATTACAGGCATGATTAAATTAATTAAAATAATTTTCAAAAATTATGGGAATTTTAATAAATTTTGTAATATTGTTTTAAATGATATTTTATGAAATATTTTTTCAATTAAAACTTTTAATTATAATTTTACTGATAGTATCATTTTGATGATTTGAGCAAAATAAAACAATTTTTCAATTAATAATATTAATTTCGTATTTGAAATTCTTACCAAACATTGCTTTTCAATTTTAGCAATGAAGTACTATGTTAATATGTTAAGTATAGTCTTCACTGTATCGTGTGTAATATACGTGTCGTTACCTTATCGTGAATGAAATCAACACTTATTAAAATTTTTTATGGTTAACAGCTCATTTTATTCGCAATATTCCTACATCTCCAGAAGAAAAGAAGATACAACAAGTAAGAGTGTTATAATCGGCCGTGCCGAATTTTATATACACTTCACAACGTGTAGTCATGCAATAACAAATGTATACCATTCCTCTCATATGAAATACGTACATATGTACATATACAAAACATCCCATTGCAGAATTATAAATTGAGTTTACATATGTGTTTCCAAAAAAAAAAAATTACAACAATAAATAAAACAAGTAACAGTGCTATATTCGGCCGTGCCGAATCTTTTATACCCTTCACAACGTGTAGTCATGCAATAACAATTGTTTGTATCACCATTCATCTCATATAAAATACGTATGTATGTACATATGTATGTACATGTAAAAAACATACCAAAAAAAAACAAGTAAGAGCACTATATTTGGCTGTGCCGAATCTTTTATACCCACCACCAATTTTGTGTACATTTAAAGCACAATAATTATTATTTTGTTAATGGCTTTCTTTGTAGAGGGTGGTTAAATTTTAAATTTAAAACAGAGGCCGAATTACGGCACTCGAACGTGATCGAAATTTGAAAACTCTTATTAGAATCTATATAACTAAAGCATACTCGATCGTTCGAGTAAAATTTCGATCGATATCGAATGCCGTAATTCGGCCCCAGGTCTGTATAAAATGTTAGAACATCTATGAATGCCTTCTAAATTCGTTAAATGAGAAGCATTGCTGTTTATCGCGATAGTGTGGCAAAAAAACAATCAACTTCAACTCATCATCGTGCCAAACAATTGAGCATCAGCAATGTTATTTAAAATTTGGACTATCGGATCGAGGTGTGCCGTTGAGGTCGCGGGGCCATTTGGCCGATATTTTGTTCCATACATAATTGAACCATACAAATATTATCATTAAAAGAGAAATGATAATAACTTCCTAAATAATTTGTGTTTTATTCAAAATCAACATCGGCCCTTAAAATTTAACCACCTTTTATAACTTGGATATGCTGGTAAAATGTTTTCGTAAATTAAGTGTTTCAGTGAAAATGGGCGTTAAAGTAAGCGTGTCAATAAAATTTCTGCTAATAAATACAACTAAGATATTTCAATATAGTCCGTAATTCTTCCAAAATATTTATTCATTGAGATATTATATGAATTTGAAATAAAGCATTATATAGGATGTGGGCGTAAGAGTGGGCGTGTCACCTAAATTTTCTGGCATAACAATAACATTGACTAGAAGGATTTCCGTAGCAAATTTTATCATCATACCTCTAATTTTGTCGGTTTTATAAATTTAAATTTCATTAACAGTAAATAACGTGGAAAGTGAGCGTTATAGTAGGTGTGTCGAAGTTATTTATGCTAATAAATACAACTTAGATATTTCAATAAAGTCCTTTATTATTCGATTTATAGAGAAATTATAAGAATTTAAGAGAAAACGTTGTATGGGAGGTTGGCGTGTCACATTTATTTTCCGTCAGAAGAAAGCCTTTGACCAAAAAGCAATTCCTGCAAAATTTCAGAATCAAAGATCTAAATTTGTCACTCCTATTAGGTTTAAAATTTTTAACATATTGGAAAATACACTGCGCGGTATAAATTTTCGTACATTTTGATCTCTAACTCCCTTCCTAATGCATGCATTTAGGCAATTTTTCTTTCTTCCTTATACTACGATTTAGCCAATTTTCTATTCCAAACAAACCTTGTGTATAAGACATATTCTGGCAAAATTTGAGCCCACTAGCTTTTTCGATGGGACCTCTATCGTGCTTTTAACAGACGGACATACGGACGGACATAGCTAGATCGTCGTCAAATAAAACCCCGATTAAGAATACACATACCATTTTTTTGGTGGCGGATATAAAAACTCAAATACTTCAAAAAAACACATTACAAAAAAATTTGTTTAGCTCTTTTACTAAAATTTTGCAAAAAATATTTGACCTTGTGTCACAAAAATTGGTCTGCTGATCACGGTCGGATCGTAACGGGTATAAAATGGGGAGGAGAGGAGAGTTTTATCTACTAAATGGTGCTAATTTCTTTTTGTTATCTTATGTTTTCTAGAAGTTATGGTGTATTAAAAAAAGGAATTTAGGAAAATTTTGACCTAAAGATAAAAAAAAATTATTTCTAAACATTATAAACAATTTATTTTCATGTACTAATGGCTAACAAATTTTAAAATTATACAAAACTTATTTCGTTTGAAAATCTTTTAAAAGCAAAATGTTATAGAACTTTAAAAATCAAAATCTTACTAATAAATTTCCTGTTTTAGCAAAATGCTGAGCATGTCTATTTTGAATCACCCTGTGGCCCTTAAAATTTAACCACCCTTTACAAAAGAATAGATAGATAAAAAAAAAATTTGTTAAAATATGTATTTTAAATATTCAAATACTTATTTTAAATCTACTGATGCACATTTTTTTTTAATATTTTTAAATCTTAAACCTCATAAGACTGTGTGTACAACTATATGTAAAGTTGGGCACAAATCATTACTCTAGTTAATTTTTGTCAACAAACTTCGGTCATTTTCGTTTTCACAAACCCCTATAAAATTCCTTTGTAGTTTGTGCAAAAAAATGTTACTAGAGTCATCTAGTGTTCTACGTGATGTTTAGCAAAGACATCATCCTCAGTGTTTGCAAAATGTAGTGGCGCCTTCAACAGATGTCGCCATCTGCAATGAATAAATGCTAATATACATGAATAATATATTTTAATAAAAATTTAAAAAAAAAGTGGGCGTGGCACATTTATTTTCCGTTATAACGAAGACTTTGACCAAAAAACCATGTTTGCAAAATTTCAGAACCGTACATATAGTTTTGTCAGTTTTATTACGTTTTAAACTTCAAATATACACTGAGCGGTATAAATTTTCGTACATTTTGACCTATAACTCCTTTTCTAATGCATAGATTTAAGCAATTTTTGGGGAGAAATATTCTTTCGACTCGAGAAATATATATTCGAAGTTTCACGACTCTACGTTTATGCGTTTGGACACAATTCCTTTTTTTTCGATGTTTGAAGGACACGGTTTTTTCGACCTATTCTTGCTTTACGAGCTATAACTCTCTTTCTAATATTCCGATTTAGCCCATTTGCAATACCAAACAAACCTTGTCTATTAGAAAGATTCTGGCAAAATTTGAGCCCTTTAGCTTTTTCGGTGCGACCTCTATCGTGCTTTCAACAGACGGACAGACGGACAGACGGACGGACATAGCTAGATCGTCATCAAATCAAACCCCGATTCAGAATATATATACTTTATGGGGTCTAAAATGGATATTTCGATGTGTTACAAACGGAATGACAAAATGAATATACCCCCACCATTTTTTTGGTGGCGGGTATAAAAAAATTACAAAAAAAATATATTAAAAAAAATAATAAAATATAAATAATATATTAAATAAAATAAAATAAAATTTTTTTGGCTCAGCTGGAGTCCGATGCCACGTTTACTTTAACCAATATATATGTAGGTTGTTGTTGTAATTGTGAAAAAAAAACGAGGTGGTCGTGGTTTTTTGCTCATATCTCAGAAAGTTAGGGGGCGATTGTGCTGAATTTCAATAGCGATTCATTCCTGGGTATTTCCCAGAGATTGATACCATATACAGATCTGAGGAACATATAGTTGCTTCTAAAAGTTGATTTGAATCAACACACGGACAGACGGGCAGACGGATAGACGGACAGACGGACAGACGGACAGACGGCTAGGGCTTAATCGACTCCTCTATTCATAAGCTTTCAGAAAATATACTTTATACTTTATGGGGTCGGAAATGAAAATTGTAGAAATAACAAACGGAATGACAAAGCTATATATACCCTTGTGCACCACAGGTGAAGGGTATAAATATAAAATTTTGGCCACAATAATTTTCTAATGACATTTAAAGAAAGAAAAGAAGTACTTTTTTTGCTTGAAAACATAAATATTATCACCACTTATTTCTGAATAACACCTTAAAACTTAAAAATATAAGAAATTTCTTTATTTGACTTAAATGAACATTGTTTAACATTTTCGGGTATTTGTTTTAGACTAACCATTCTCAAGTTATGAACAAATGCATAACCGCCTTACATCGGATGAAACTTGAGTCAAAATATTGTTATTTAAAGGCGAATTTAAAGATCGGTCTAAGAGGTATGGAGACATTACTACTAATTTTTGCGAACCTAAATTGGAAGGTATTGTTATTTCAGACATTAAGTTTCGTATTACATGCGATATAATTGATTTACTGAAGCAAATATTTTAATGTTTATTTTACGAAACTGTCAACGTTATTTTCTCTCATTTCAAACAACAGAAAGAAGAAACTATTTTTTTAAAAGCCAGTCTCTTAGTTATGTTTTGAACTTTCGATTACCATAGATATTGCTATTAAACATCATTTGAGTCAAAATATTGTTATTTAAAGGCGAATTTAAAGATCGGTCTAAGAGGTATGGAGACATTACTACTAATTTTTGCGAACCTAAATTGGAAGGTATTGTTATTTCAGACATTAAGTTTCGTATTACATGCGATATAATTGATTTACTGAAGCAAATATTTGAATGTTTATTTTACGAAACTGTCAACGTTATTTTCTCTCATTTCAAACAACAGAAAGAAGAAACTATTTTTTTAAAAGCCAGTCTCTTAGTTATGTTTTGAACTTTCGATTACCATAGATATTGCTATTAAACATCATTTAAAGAAGAAAATGAAGAAAGTGCAGGATGTTAGGAAGTATCCTCGATCGAATCAAAATCTCAATATAATAATAAATAACAATTGAACAATTAAAAGTAGACTCTCATTTAGTAATTTATAGTATACTTCATATTATAAAACAAAAGACATTGAACGAGTTTTGTTAAAAATTTTAACAAATACATCTAATAAGCATTGCAGTTTTTTACTGATGTGTACATGGTGACATGTTTACGTTTTTAATGATTTGATTTTGTTTTGAAGGCGTAAAAAAGCCATTATATTTATAGAAAAATAAACACTTCTATAAAACACTAAATATAAATTTGGATTATATTATTATTTTCTTGTATACACAATGTCGCTTGTATCGTTTGAGAATGGGAATGTTCATTAAACCTTTTTTTTTGCAGAGTTACAAAAAGTGTTTTAAAACAAATTTTAAGCACAGTCAAATAAAAAATCTATAATACATATTTTTGATGCTGCGAAACATTTTCATTTCCCATTTCTGTATAAATCTAATATAAGACCTAAAAAACATATGAATTAAAATTTTATTGTTATACGAAATGTTTTTTTTTTGGAAATTGCCAACAACAAGTTTACAGTAGTGTTAACAATGTTGCATTAGAACTGGAGTTATCAATTCAATTATGTTTTTGGTAATTTTCAACATTTGGTGATTTTATTTAATACTTTTTTTTGTTGCTATTTCTTTGCTGTGGCAGCGCTTTATTTAATACAATAACGAAGAAAACCGTGGAATTTCTCCCTGATAGTAAGCATTAAATACACATTGTCACACATTTTTATACCCGCCACCAAAAAAATGGTGGGGGTATATTCATTTTGTCATTCCGTTTGTAACACATCGAAATATCCATTTTAGACCCCATAAAGTATATATATTCTGAATCAGGGTTTGATTTGATGACGATCTAGCTATGTCCGTCCGTCTGTCCGTCTGTCCGTCTGTTGAAAGCACGATAGAGGTCGCACCGAAATAGCTAAGGGGCTCAAATTTTGCCAAAATCTTTCTTATAGACAAGGTTTGTTTGGTATTGAAAATGGGCTAAATCGGAATATTAGGAAGAGAGTTATAGCTCGAAAAGCAAGAGTAGGTCGAAAAAACCGTGTCCTACCAACATCGAATAAAATGGAATTGTGTCCAAACGGATTAACGCAGACTCATGAAACTTCGAATATATATTTCCTGAGTAAAAACAATATTATTCCCCGAAAATTATCTAAATCTATGCATTAGGAGAGGAGTTATCGATCAAAATGTACGAAAATTTATACCGCACAGTGTATTTTTCGGTATATTTAAAAACAAAAACGTCATAAAAGCAACAAAATTGGATGTACGACTCTGAAATTTTGCACTCTTTGCTTTTTGGTGACACGCTTTTTTGTAACGGAAAATCAATATGCCACGCCCACTTTTACGCCCACCTCCCATATAACGTCTTAACTGAAATTCATATAATTTCTCTATTAATATAGATTTTGGTTTAATAAAGGGCTATATTGAAACACCTAAGTTGTACTCATTCGCAAAAATAACTTTGACACGCCTACTATAACGCCCACTTTTTACGTTATCCACCGTTAATGAAATTTAAAAGCTCATAAAACCACCAATATTAGAGGTATGATAATCAAATTTGCTAGGTAAATCCCCCTAGGCAATGTCATTACTGTGCCATAAAATTAAGGTGCCACGCCCACTTTTACGCCCACCTCCCATATAACGCTTTACCTAAAATTCATATAATTTCTCTATTAATAAAGATTTTGGAATAATAAAGGGCTATGTTGAAACACCTAAGTTGTACTCATTCGCAAAAACAACTTTGACACGCCTACTATAACGCCCACTTTTCACGTTATCTACCGTTAATGAAATTTAAAAGTTCATCAAACCACCAAAATTAGAGGTATTATGATCAAATTTGCTACGTATAGCCCCCTAGGCAATGTCATTACTGTGCCAGAAAATTAAGAGGCCACGCCCACTTTTACGCCCACCTCCCATATAACGCTTTACCTAAAATTCATATAATTTCTCTATTAATAAAGATTTTGGAATAATAAAGGGCTATGTTGAAACATCTAAGTTGTACTCATTCGCAAAAACAACTTTGACACTCCTACTATAACGCCCACTTTTCACGTTATTTACCGTTAATGAAATTTAAAAGCTCATAAAACCGCCAAAGTTAGAGGTTTGATGATCAAATTTGCTACGTATATCCTTCTAATCAATGTAATTGTTGTGCCAAAAAGTTTAGGTGACACGTCCACTTTAACGCCTACCTCCCATATAACGGTTTATCTTAAATTCATGTAATTTCTCTATTGACAAAGTTTTTTGGAAAATAAAGGACTATATTGAAATATCTAAGTTGTATTTATTAGCAGAAACTTTATTGACACACCTACTTTAACGCCCACTTTCATTGAAAGACTACATTTACAAAAGCATTTTAGTAGCATATCGAAGTATCTGATGGTCCAAATTTTCAATGACAATGTTGATACTCAATTGTTGGGCATGATGATGAGGCGATGTTGACTGCTCTTTTGCCACACTATCGCAAAAACCAGCAGTGGTTCCCATTCAACGAACTAAGAAGGCAGGATTATGTTGATCAAAAGAATTACGAAGTGTATAAAATGCATTTTGTTTTCAACGCCCATTTTCATAAAAAAAACCTGAATATTAAACCTGAAAATTAATTTACAAATAATTAATTAATAATAATTAATTAATAATTAATAATAATGAATTTTCCTGAAGATGCTACACGAAGGAGTAGCGAAATATTGAGAATTTAAATACAAAAATTGGATATTTAAATATGGAAATTTGAAAAAAGAGATCAAATAAAATAAATAATTAAACCTGAATAACTTTAACGCGTTGCTCATTTAGGTATCTTTCCACTGTTCAAATTAAGTTAGTCTGAGATTGAGAAATGTCAAATGAAATGCAAAAAAAAACTTGTTGCTTATGTGTGGTTCACCTTCAACAGGGGCCCTTAAAAATTAACCACCCTTTATAAAGAAAGTAATACATATTTTATTTTAAAGAGATTATTCCATAGTGATTAACAAAATAATAAATATTGTGCTTTAAATGTACACAAAATTGGTGGTGGGTATAAAAGATTCGGCACAGCCGAATATAGTGCTCTTACTTGTTAAATACACATTTTCTAAAATAAATCCAACGCAATACTCAATATTATTTTTTTCATATTGAACATCTTAAAACAGTGTAATTTGGGGGTAATGTAAACTAGAAATATACATTCGATAAAGTCTAAAACAATTAAATTTTAGATCGATTAAATTCTTTAACGTTTGAAGATATAAGTTTGTATTTAGCTTACAGCAGTTTTCTATTCATTATTACTGTTTTAATTATATTAGAATACTAGCTTGTGCCCGCGACTTCGTCTGCGTAGTTGCCGGGAAAAAATGTAGACTTAAGCCTCAGTTAGCCGAGCGCATCCGTACTGTAATGTATCAGCTGTTCGTTTTTGGCTTATGAGAAACAATGCAAAAGCTTAGCGAAATTTAACGTACTGTAACCGGAACGTACCATTCTGTATAAAATAGAATTTCCTTACATTGTTACGTGACATTTGTACGCCAGTGATGGTCTGCTTGTTTGTTTTATGATTTTAGGGTATTTTACCTTTTTTAATGGTACTTTTTTTTATATATTTTAATACGCAAAAGAAAAATAAAACAACTTTTAGTACTTTGCGTGTTAATTTATTTTTCTTCACGAATTTTTTAAATACAGTTTTGCGAACTATTGTGTCTATTTTAAACTTATACTATGTTTTATTCTGATTACTGTTGTTTCTTTTTTCGCTATACTTGCTAGAAACGCAATTACCACTATAATAATTATTTCCGCCTTAAAATTGCAGAACTGGAGACTTTTAAGCGTCTCGCACATACGCTTTGTATATACTTACATTGTGTATAATAAATGTGAAATATGTAAAGATTAAAATTGTATTCAAATCTATTAATTAATATTAATTGACTTGTATACATACATAAACACATATATCAAATAAACTATAATTTGTTTATTATATTTTATTTATAAATGCTAGAGAATAAATATAACATATTAATATACATAAATAAATATACAAAATATTTTCTGATATCATTAGGTACTTTTTCTTCGTAATAAAAAACCATTTGTAAAATTGTAATACCCATCACTGTTTTATAATCAGCTGTTTATTTTTATACCAAAATTAAAAAAAATAAACAAAATAAGTTTTTAAATTTAAGAAATTAAAGTTTCCTTGGTAATTTTTAATAAAATGGATGATGAACATCTAATTTTACCTGTTCAGGCAAAGGTTTAAATCAATAAACAATTCTTCTATATCCATTGAAAAAAGCACAGGCTTGTTTGAAAAATATTTTTTTTAATTGCTTTATTTACATATACTAATGCTGTTTTGTTTATGAATGTCAAAAACATATGTTACGTTTTTAATGTTCTATAACTGCACAAACGTGCTTACAGTACGTTCCATTACAGTACGGTTGCATCAGCGCTCGGCTAACGAAGGCTTTAGTATTAACAACAAAAATAAAAATATTTTCAATACAAACAACCCGTTTAGGATGTGTTGTGATGAGTTTGCCAACGACTTCGCGTTATTACCGTGATAAAAAGTATACTATGTGTTAATCTAGGTTGTTATTTATCTATGCGCCGAATTTCATTTGGTTCCGTTCAGCCGTTTTTGCGTGATTGAGTAACAAATATCCAAACATACAAACATTTATTATATTAGTAGGATTATAACTAATTCAATTACTTATATTAGAACATTAATTTAAAATTTCAAAATAATAAAAAAATCGACATAAGTAATTTAAATATAATTGAACAAATATGAAGAGAAGAAGTAAATATGTTTGAATCCTTTATTAATTCCGAACACAAATAAATGACAGTTTTAATAAAATTAAATGCTAAAGGTCAGCGGACAAAAAAAAATTAATTATTTGAAAAGGTTGAACTGTGGTTAATATTCTCCCAACAAATTCCACACAAACGTATTCAACAAGTAAGAAAAACATCCTTGTTTGATAATTTGTTTTCCATTTTTTATTTGTTGCTTGAAAGGGTGATTAAATTTTAATTAGTTTTTAGCTCGTTTTTTCCTCCTGCATCTGTGTGCGTGTTTTATATTTTGAAATAAAATTAAATATTTATCAATTTAAAAGGATTTAGCAAATATTTACATGAGTGTAAGGGCAATATTGTACAACGGGTTACACACAAACAAAGATTCCCTGTCCACTTAAAGTGTAATTTAAAGTCAAATAGATTTACCTAATTAGAATTTTATTGTTTAATTAAGAAGGAGAATAATTGTCAGGAATTTAAATAGACCTTTCAATTTTTAAATGTAATACAAAAATGGGGTGGAGTGTTTGAAGCTAATTATTCTAAAGTATTGAATTGGAATATATATTTTCAGCATTGCAAATATAAAAATGTCAAATAATTGTACTGCACATAATATTCAGCAATAGCTTAGAATATTTACCTGGTATACCAAATTTTATTATTCCTGAATTCTTTAAAAGTCATAATATAGATATTGAAGACTTACTGCCGTATTCATAAAAAATATTTATGGTTTATTTATGGCTAATTTGACAGGTGTTGTACATAAATTTGTCAAAAAGGCATTCAATAATCTAAAATACTTTTTATGAAGATGACAGTTACTGTTCACATTAAAGAAGTTGTTGTTCTTCTTCTTTAAACTGACTTTTACGTTAACACAGAAAAATTTTTATTGTAAAAAGTCTTATTTTTTATATACGCATGTAAAGTTAGATTTAAAATTACGAAAGAAAAAACAACACGGATTTTACGTACATGCAAGCTTGATCCGAATATTATTCCTTTCTCTTTCTCTCGCACACAAGTAGAAAGAAAAGGAAAACTTTTTGCAGAAAACGCAGACTTATTACAGGCTTAAACCTATTTATGAATATTTCGGTTTTTATTTATTTATAAGAAGCGCGGATCCAGCAAGCAAACATGCTTTTTTATTTTGATTAGTTATAGCGTTGATAGCCATAAAACAAGCAATTTATATATTAAAAAAAATTGTTACCACGTCCAAAAACGTGTAAGTTGGATCCGCGTCGTATTTAAAAAGATTGTATATTGCTCATTTTCCTCTTCTTTACTAATCTCTAAGCTATGTCATAGATTTACTTTATACTTGTCAATGTTATAGATAAAAAATTTTTTTTTCTGTACGGTGCTATTGTCATCAACAAAAATATGGCTGATATATTTATAAGATAAGAGCAACTAATAAGATAAGAATTTGTGATTATACACCCAGAAAACAGAAAATTACATTCATTGCCAATCGAATGATTCAGTTCCTGCAATCGAACTTTTCATTTGTGATTATAATGCAAGAATCATAATTTATTAGTGCTAACTACATATTTATATTCCGGAACGAAATTCTGTAGATATAAGCGTAAAATTCTACTATCACAACTAAACTATGCGATTGGGAATAATTGCGATACTCACAACCGATACTGCTTTTTCTGCGTATATAAAAGCTATAATGAATGTTCGTGTATTTCTCAAATTATGGTCGCACATAATCATTAAATGTTCTCAAATTATAAAATAGTCTCATGTAATCATAACAGAATCCATTTTGGTTTTTATACCCGCCACCAAAAAAATGGTGGGGGTATATTCATTTTGTCATTCCGTTTGTAACACATCGAAATATCCATTTTAGACCCCATAAAGTATATATATTCTGAATCAAGGTTTGATTTGATGACGATCTCGCTATGTCCATCCGTCTGTCCGTCTGTTGAAATCACGATAGAAGTCGCACCGAAAAAGCTAGGTGGTTAAAATTTTTTCAGAATCTTTCTTATAGACAAGGTTTGTTTGGTATTGAAAATGGGCTAAATCGGAATATAAGAAAGAGAGTTATAGCTCGAAAAGCATGAGTAGGTCGAAAAAACTGTGTCCTTCAAACATCGAATAAAATGGAATTGGGTCCAAACGCATTAACGTAGACTCATGAAACTTCGAATATATATTTCCTGAGTAAAAATAATATTTTTCCTCGAAAATTATCTAAATCTATGCATTAGAAGAGGAGTTATCGATCAAAATGTACGAAAATTTATACCGCACAGTGTATTTTTCGGTATATTTAAAAACAAAAACGTCATAAAAGCAACAAAATCTGATGTACGACTCTGAAATTTTGCACACTTTGTTTCTTGGTGAAACGCTTTTTTGTAGCGAAAAATCAATGTGCCACGCCTACTTTTACGCCCACCTCCCATATAACGTTTTACCCAAAATTCATATAATTTCTCTATTAATATAGATTTTGGAATAATAAAGGGCTATATTGAAATACCTTAGTTGTAGCCATTAGCAAAAATAACTTTCACACGCCTACTATAACGCCCACTTTTCACGTTATCTACCGTTAATGAAATTTAAAAGCTCATTAAACCGCGAAAATTAGAGGTACGATGATCAAATTTGCTACGTATATCCCTCTAGACAATGTCATTATTGTGCCAGAAAATTAAGGTGCCACGCCCACTTTTACGCCCACCTCCCATAGAACGTTTTACCTAAAATTCATATAATTTATCTATTAATAAAGATTTTGGAATAATAAAGGGCTATATTGAAATATCTAGGTTGTTCTCATTAGCAAAAACAACTTTGACATGCCTACTATAACGCCCACTTTTCACGTTATCTACGGTTAATGAAATATAAAAGCTCATAAAACCTCCATACTTAGAGGTATGATGATCGAATTTGCTACGTATATCCTTCTGGGCAATGTCATTACTGTTCCAGAAAATTAAAGTGCCACGCCCACTTTTACGCCCACCTCCCATATAACGTTTTACCCAAAATTCATATAATTTTTCTATTAATATAGATTTTGGAATAATAAAGGGCTATATTGAAACACCTAAGTTGTACTCATTCGCAAAAATAACTTTGACACGCCTACTATAACGTCCACTGTTCACGTTATCTACCGTTAATGAAATTTAAAAGCTCATTAAACCGTTAAAATTAGAGGTATGATGATGAAATTTTCTACGTATATCCTTCTTATCAATGTAATTATTGTGCCAAAAAATTTAGGTGACACGTCCACTTTAACGCCTACCTCCCATATAACGGTTTATATTAAATTCATGTAATTTCTCTATTGACAAAGTTTTTGGGAAAATAAAGGACTATATTGAAATATCTAAGTTGTATTTATTAGCAGAAGCTTTATTGACACGCCTACTTTAACGCCCACTTTCATTGAAAGACTACATTTACAAAAGCATTTTAGTAGCATATCGAAGTTATAAAGGGTGGTTACATTTTAAGGGCCGATGTTGATTTTAAATAAAACACAAATTATTTAGGAAATTATTATTATTATTGTTCAATTATGTATTTAACAAAATATCGGCCAAATGGCCCCCCCCCCATCCTTGGCGCCACTCCTCTATCTGATGGTCCAAATTTTCAATGACAATGTTGATGCTCAATTGTTGGACATGATGATGAGTCGAGGTTGACTGCTCTTTTGCCACACTATCGCAAAAACCAGCAGTGGTTCCCATTCAACAAACTAAGAATGCATTCACAGACTTTCTAAAATTTTATACAGACCTGTTTTGCAGAAATTTAAATAAGTTTTACAATTCTCCCTATTGTGAACGAATTTGAACGATTATGTTGATCATAAGAATCACGAAGTGCACAAAATGCATTTTGATTTGAACGCCCATTTTTATAAAAATCTTTAATATTTAAAAGCGTTGCTCATTTGCGTATCTTTCCACGGATCAAATTGAGTAAGTTTAAGATTGAGAAATGTCAAATGAAATGCAGAAAACAAATTTAAAGACTAGGTGTAATTCACCTTCAACATGGGCCCTTAAAATTTAACCACCCTCTACAAAGAAAGTGATACATATTTTATTATAAAGAGATTATTCCATAATGATTAACAAAATAATAAATATTGTGCTTTAAATGTACACAAAATTGGTGGTAGGTATAAAAGATTCGGCACAGCCGAATATAGTGCTCTTACTTGTTAAAATACGTATTGTAATATTTTGTTATCAAAAATATAATTGTAACAATTATATGGCTTACAATGGTCGTCCATACTACTGGACCATACTACTTTCTGATTGATCATGGGCATGAGTTCGAATACGAATACGACAATATCAAACACACTGGAGAACAGTAAAAAAGTTTTTGCACTGAAGCACTCAACCATGTCATACATGCAACAATTTAACTGCGTAGTTTATATGTGTAAGTTTCTTTGTGCTTGAATGTGTACCACAAAACAGGGTTAAAAACATTGACCATTTAAAATTTAAATCTACTTACATGCATAGATACATGCACATACATAATATACACATGAGCGAAAACTTACAAAAAAACTTAGATTTTAAAACGCACCATTCAGGTAAATTGGGATATTTTGCCTGGAACCTTTTTGATTGTACCAGTAATGCATTTACTGCAATTGTGAGCTGTATGTAGTAAGATCCTAGCTAAAAACATTTAAACATAAAAGATGTATAAAACATTGATGCCAACAGTGCTTTAAAATTAAAAAAAAAAATGGTAAAATGATAAACATCCCAGCAAAAACTAGGTAATGATTTGCTCTTACTAAACAACATACTTTTCAATGACTATAACATTTTCTCTGTCGTACTCAAAAGCGTTTTAGGAATGACCTAAGAACTATTTTTCAGTTATTTGCTTAGATACACACAATACAATTTTTTATTGAGGAATTTACTAGAATCCATGCAAGTACATAACTTTTTTCTATTTTCATTTAGTTTAGCACGTACAAGTAATAATTATTTTGAAAACAGCGGAAAGCATTTCATTAAAAAAGTGATGACTTTTAGATTTTCACTGATTTAAAATTTCAAAATTAACATATCGCTAAATAATCTAACCGAATTTTCGTCCTTTAAGTAACCGAACGACTTCTGTGAGTCCATAATAGTAATGGGTTATTAAGGTTCCCTACAAGAATAGTGACGGTCATTTGACCGGTTATATGACTGATATATCGGTTATAACGTAGAACAAAGCTTCTATTAGTTTCTTAAGGGAAATGTGAAAAAAATGACTGAAACTTTTGTGTACATGTGATTTTGCGTCTTTCTTTAGTAGTTCTGAAGTACGAATACATTCTTTTTTTGCTATTCGATAATACGAATAACTGTATTTTTTTTTAATAATATGCTTGTTTAAAGTTTTACTTTGAAGTTTTTTACTTGTTTTTTTTCTGCGGTCAACTGCCAAATACAGTCAGTTGGTACAAAACTTAATACATACATACATACATACATACATACATACAATGTTTAATGACTGATTTTTTTTAAGAAACTAATTATATACTTTATGTAACTACATATTTACATACATATGTACAAATGTATGATTTAAATCCTATTGCCTTGATTTAAATTTGTTTATCTTTTAAGTTTTTTCTTGTTTTTTGTTTTAAATGAAAAACTAATTTAATTTAAATTATCTGCATGTGTTTTATTTAACATAAAAGGAGGAAAAATTGTTGTCCAATAATACGAATTTTCCAATATTACGAATAGGCCTGACATTATATAATTCGTATTATTGGACGTTCACTGTATATATCTGCTCTACTTACTCTACACGTATTTACTAAGCAAAGATAATATAAATAGCAGTCACACTTAACATATATATCGGTCAAGGCTAACTAGTCACACATAACGTGTATATCGGTCAAAGCTAACTAGTCATATTTAACGTATACATCGCTCAAAGCTAACTAGGTATATATACTACTCAAACAATAAACCAAAATTTATTATCTTTTATATTATTTATTATTATATTTTTCATTACATCACTTTTTTTTATCACAATATTTCACGTTAATTTCGCTGCTTCCTGCAGGGGCTCATTTTAATCCTTTTCCATGGTATTAGCGTCATTGGTATTATGGCTGGAATTGCTGAAAGCAAAAATTATGAGAATATGCAAAGGCATACACATAATTATGTTTGGCTGCTACCTTTCGTACTTACCTTTTATTTCTTAAGTGTTTTACAAAAAACATCGTCGAAAGAACTGTAAGTTATTTAATAAAAATTACTTTTTGTTACACTGAATTAAAAGTCTTTCACAACAATTTTCGAAATTTTTTTTAAACGTCAAGAAATCAATATACATTATTTGTCTCATTCTCGCATACGCACATTTTTGCAGTAGCAGGAATTATATATTGAATTGCTACAATCATGGCTACAATACATAGTGTAAGTGCAAACATTTTGTATGTATTAGTTTCAGATATTAATTTCTTGTAGAGTACTGATTTAAGTCCCTATTTATAAGCGATTGTAATAAGTACTTGTAGGAGTCCCTATTTGTAAGCGTGCGTGGTAAGTACTATTTGTAAGCGAACATGGTAAGTACTTGCCTCCAATCACATCGCCGTGTTAAAATAATGTGTTTAGATGCCAAATTCTAAGTAGTGAAGAACTGTTTTTTAGTACCTTCAACTCATTATTTTGTAATGTGTTATATTGCTGGAATGTTTACGATTTCCTCAGTTTTTCCCACGTCAAAGGTTTGCGACACCTTAAATTTTTAGAAGAACATTTTAGGATTTTTATGTATGTAACTAGGTTTACAGTTTTAATAATAATTATGTATTTAAAGTGCGTATCTTCAATCACAAAATGTGTATCTTAACAATTGTCTAAATTAAAATATTTGCAAAATAAATTACATAAAAAATTTAAACAATATGATTTAACATTTGATTTTGAAAAATATTCTGTCAAGCGTTGTGAATATAATCCTCTTAACTTGAGTTAATCTATTTATCTAAACGTAAACCGAAATTATTTTATGTCTTTGCTCATATTTCGTCCTTTTTACCGCAAAATATGCAAAATATTTTTAGGTGTTTTTTATACCTAACGCGAAAGTTAAAATAAAACATGTAAGAGCACTATATTCAGCTGTGTCTACCTTTCGGTAGACCACCACCAATTTGGAGTACTTTTGTAGCACAAAATTTATTATTTTGTTATTAACAGTAATTGCTGTGGAATAAAATTTGTTTTACCATCTTTGTTAAACTTCGATGGGCTATTAATTTATTTTCTTAAATTAAGTCTTACAATTACATTAAGTATTACTATATTAGGAGTGATACTACTGAATCTTTTTCACTACAATTTTGTATTTTTACAGTGGTAGTTAAAAGTATTAAAAGCTTTGTGTGGGCATGGCAGCTCCTTAATGTTGGAATTAAACTATCTATCTTAAACTAATCTATTATAGCTTTTTTTTTAAATTTTTGTTCATATAAAAAAAATATGAATTTAAAATAAAGTGTTAAAGTTGAAGGTGGCCCTTAAAGTGCACTTCTCTATAGACAAATAATTGGAGGCCTAATGATTTCTTTGGTTTAATATTTAAGTAGAAATCATTATCAGAAATTACTTTGACACGCCTACTCAAATGTTGTGGTAAGACAAAGTAGTTATATCATTCCTATTGCAAAAGTACTTAGGTTTTTTTGGGAAATCTATGCCATGAAGAGAATCAATTATCATACTTTTAAACTTTCGTATGCAATAGATAAGATCCGAGAAAGTACAATTGTAGTTCTTAGTGCTTTTACGTTTAGAACTTCCAAATCGAACAAAAAACAAAAAGGGGGAAAACAACATACAAAAATATTTACGAGTACTTCTTAAACGATGAGTGTTTGAAAATAATATAACTGGCATGTATACAATACACCAAATACGTTGTGTTATCCTTTTTGTGCCTTTACTGCAAAAAAAAACAATAGATTATGATAAAAGAAAAAAAAAATAAAAAAAATTAAAAAAACCCAATTAAAAGGGAAACAAAATTGAATTTTCATTAAATGTTTTGGACGAATAAAAGCGCCAGGATGCAACTACTACTTGTACTCATATGTACAATCGTTTAGTTGTGTCATGTGATGTTAACGTTCAATGGTATGAGAATTCAAATTCAAATCTTTTTCCTTTTATTTGCTTGTTGTTGGCTTGTTTTATGTTGTGTATAATTGTGTTTGTGTGTGTATATGCGTAATTGAATGTGTTTGTTTGTAATGCATTGACTTTTAGGTCAACATAAACCTGTTGTTGTAATTTGAAAAAGTAAGTTGAACACACATATTGAGACACAAAAACACATAAGAATTTTGAGACTTCCAGATCGATAGACGGTTAGTTGTTGTGTGCACAGTTATGCATATCAATTTGAACTGGTTTCAGACCAATTTTCCTTTTTCTATTTATCGATCTTTTTTCTTTTGCATTATATGTGACATAGATATGTGACACAAAAGATACGGGCATGTATTTTTTAAGGCTTTTACTTACCTCTTTTTGCCTTAATTGAAATTTAAGTATTGTTAGCTTTTATTTTATTTTCACTTTTTAACTTTAAAGCTTTGTTTAAAATTCTATTTTAAATTCTAAAATCTATATACTAATTTTATTTAAGTTTATGCAGTAAATGGTTTGATAAATATAATAGATGTGAATGAATTTGTGACACACTTTAGTGACATTAAAAGGAAAAATGCAATTCCTCTCTAAATAATTATGTGGGAAAAAATGAAAAAATCTTAGTCGACATAAGCTAAACTTGATATAATAATCAATGCAAACCCGCAATTTAAATTACTCTGAGGCGAGAACTTTACATGTTCTAGCGTAACAATTTCTTTTCCTATAATTTTTTTAAGAAAAGATATCATTTGGAATAAAAGCTTATTTTAGCTTATAACTTACCCAAATATATGGCACCGATATACTGTTTTATTTTAAAAGAAATCAATTTATAAAAATCAATGCAAACATTCTAAAGTGTTTTTTTAAAAGTTATAAAAACAGACTTTCACAAAAAATATAAGATATATTTTCAAAGAACTACAGAACAGTCTTAATTTTCTGAGATATCTAAATGTATTTCACACATATATGTGTACGCAATTAATGTATCAAGACAGGCTTTACCCACTACTTGATGAAATTATATTAAGACTATTCAGGCGTAAAAGTGAAATTGTGTGGAATTTAAGTAAAAACATTAGGGGTTTGGACTTTGCCGATGATGATGCTTTAAGTTATATAACTTAAATAATATGCAAAGTACATATAAACGATTTGAGAAAATTTGTAAATAATTTTGAATAAAACATAAACACAAAATATCACCCTTTTATAATATTACAAGACAATACTACTGGAGATGTTTAATGCTTTTGTTACCTGAATTCAACACAAATAAAGGAAAACCAAAGATGTGAATATTTAATATTAAAACTTGTTAAATGACAAACAGCATAGTGCAAAAGTTAAAAGTTTTCAAAAAATGCTTGCTGTCAATATGTAAAATTTTTTGACCGAATACAATTTCAATTAAAGAGCTTTTTAAGTTAACAATTGAGGAACCAATAACATGCCAAATAGCGAAAGGAAAATATACAGGCCGCACCCTCCAAACTTAAGAAACATCATACTAAGATAAGCCAAAAATGAAAACACTACGACAGCCAATGCCCTGGCCGTTCAGGAAATTCACGACTCAAAACAGTCCTAGTGGACAACATACTCTTCAATGAGTATTACATATCGACTGTCTTACTAAAAAGTATTTTATTATTGACTTGATTTATAATTTTATACATAAGTACTTATTTTAAGACATTTGGTAACACACACACACACAGTACAATTTCTTGTTGCGAAATTTGTTAGAACCCATTCAAATACATAACTTTTTTCAATTTTCATTTAGTTTAACACGCTAAGGGTATAAGTAATAATTATTTTGACAACAGCGGCCAGGCATTTCATTAAAAAATAAAAAAAAAATAAAAGGTTTTCACTGATTTTTAAATTTCAAATTAACGTAGAATAATCTGACCGAATTATCGCCCTTAAAAGAACCGAACGACTTTTGCAAGTCCATAATAGTAATGGGTTATTTAGGCTGCTAAAATCAAGTTCTTATTTAAGTCCCTTTTTATAAGCGACCGAAATAAGTACTTATACGAGTCCCTATTTGTAGACAATGGTGGTTAGTACTTACTTAAGTCCCTATTTGTAAGCGAATGTGATTCGTACTTGCCTCGAATGACATAGCCGTGTTAAAATAATGGATTTAGATGACAAATTGTAAGTAGTGAAAAACTGTTTTCTAGTACTTTCGACTCATTATTTTGTAATGTGTTATGTTGCTGAGATGCAACGAAAGAATAATTTGGAGTTTTCTAGTAGAAGTTTTATACTTCCGACTGGATCGAATCAAGGAAAAAAATATTTCAATAAAATTTTTGAGAAAGGCGGGAATTAAAAATTTATGATAGAAGGATCTATAGCAATTATGTGTGAAACAAGACATCGGCCAAAGGCTCGATACGGCTTCGGAAACAAACTGCTATCTGATAGTCCATATTTTCAATGACACTGAGACATAATTGATGTTCAATCTCGTTATTGAGCCAACGTATCTCTTTGTTTAGCTCTTGAGTTATTTTCTGCTTATTGACGTACACTGTTTTTTTTAAATATTTTATATTATGTAGACCATAATTATTTAACAACTTAAGCTGTATCTGTAAAAATTTAAATATTTTTTGATTTCCCGCCTTTCTTAAAAATTGTATTAAAATATTTTTTGTATTGTTATTTGTTTAATTTATATTTTTTTCTTAGAGCATTTACCGAATGTGGTACTGAAATATTGGAATAATTAATTTATTCGATTTCATTTTCTGTACAACAAGATAAAGTCCTATAATTAGAGCACACTAATGAAATATGCTAGATAAAAATTTCATTAAAAAAAGTACAAACATTCAAAATAAATAAGAAAGTATAATAATTTAAACAATATTGTCAATTAATTTATTTAAACTAATAAAATAAAAATCTTTTGAAGCTATAAACATTGCTACTAAATTGTTGAGTTAGTGAAAGAACATTCCAAAGTCAAGAGGAATATATATAAAACTGTCATTCTGAGACTAAACAATGATATCTATTTCTTTTGCATAGTAACTGAAAGAATTTGAAGCTAATAAATAAATTTGAAGGGGTCTTCGTGCTTATTATTTTGTATAAAAATACGGGAGTTGATATGAACAGCAACACCATAAAATTTTTTTGCAAACAATAACAATGAGTTTAGCCAACTAGTTAGTTTACATAATTATTCTAGATTTCTTGCTGCATTGACAATTTGAACATTTTTAGTATTTATTACGATATCTTCCGATATATTAGGAACAATGCTATTTTTATAAACTATAATATCTCTTTGTTTAGCTCTTGAATGGTTCTCTGCTTATTGACGTACACTGTTTTTTTAAAACAACAGATATTTTCGAATTAAAACAAAACCTATTTGCAGTTTGCCACATGTGAATCTTGTTTAATTTAAAGTTCAAAATGGACTTGCTTGATATAATATTTATACCAGAGCCACTAAAACAGAGCTGCACATCATTAGCGCACACATCAATATTGCAAGTGTTCAGTTGTTCAGATATATCATTCTCATAAATGTAAAACAAAATTGGGCCCTCGAATAGAGTATTTACGCACACTTATACATAAATGTAGAGAGTTTTAGCATATATCGTTAACAAACACAGATTGCACGCAATCCAAAAGGTAAGACAAAATAAGATTGGCTGAAATATATCCAAATCTAAAAAAATATTTCAGTTATGCAGGAAGAATACCATGATCAACAGTATCAAAAGCTTTGGAATGATCAAGTAGCACTAAGAAGTGTACATTGCCATTTCAAGTTTCTGTTGAATGTTTTCACCTACTTCTACAAGAGCATTAATACAGCTATGGTTAGAATGAAAACTAAATTGCATATTAAGGTTTAATCTTGAAACTGGCTCATTTGATTGAACAAAACCTTCTCTCGAACTTTCGAAAGAAAATAGAAAAATGCCATTGAAAGGTATTCTCTGCTTAACTTGGGTGTGGGATTTATTTTTGCATGTTTCTAATTTGTAGTGAGCATTTTTGACATTATAGTCGTATTAAATAAATAGGTAACATAAGAAAACCAAACAGGAGAAGTAATCTAATAACTTTTAAGTGCATAGTAACTAGGGTTTCTAAATTCCCGACTATTTCTGATTCCCGGGAATCGGGAAAAAATTTGTTCCGTTCCCGGGTACCCGGGAATTCCCGAAAAAATAATACAAAAATATTAAACACTGTAATGTTCCAATTTTTTGTATATACTATATGTATATAATTTTATTTAAGAAAACAAAGGAAATAATAACAGTTCAGGTAACTCAGGACATGTTTTTTATAACGTAAAATAAAATCAGGTAATTTGAAATAAATTAATAAAAATAAATATTTAAAAATATTAAATATTTTCAAAATATTTATCAAAAATATTCATATTGATAAAAACTAGTAGTGTATGCCATATTTTATGGCGTAAATGTATTAATTAGTTATATTTTCAATAAAGTGATATTTCAGAACCACTAATGCATTAATCGATTCATCCGATTAGCGGTTTCTGATTTTATTAACAAAACTTCCAGAAACTGAAAAAACCCGTTCGCTTTCGATTGAAGTTGGTCTAATCGTTAACAATGCATTAAACAAGTTGTCTAAATTTCCAGTTCTTATGGCAGTTACTTCAAATATTGAAAATTCTTTTTTTAAAAGTTCAGAGTTCGATGGATTTGGTTTTTTACCCTTACTCATTGCATTTTCAATAGCTCGATTAAGTTTTTCTTGGAAGGATTCCGTTTCATCTTCAAGGTCAGTATCTGATTCTGATTTTGAAGAAGGTTTTAGTTCATTTGGAAATAATCTTTTGTACAAATTGTCTGCAAAAAGTAATGTAGTTGCTTTCGAAGAATTCTTGAAAAAAGAATTTTCATGTTGAACAGTTTTTATAGTTTTTTTGTAAATAACATCTAATATAGCTAAATGAATACAATGATTAAGACAAAATACTCCACATGCTGGGCTTTCGGCAACAAATTTTTTCATTACGTTTGGAACACCTGAAATAGTTGAAACAATATGTTAAACGAAGCTTAAGTCATAGTCTGCAAGTTTTTTTTCAACTATCTTCCTTAATTCTAACGCCCCACATTTTCCTTTAATGTTAACTAGGCCAAGGTTAAATAACTTATTATTTGGCCCATGCAATATAATATTTAAATAACGTTTATTTCTTAAGGTAGTCCATTCATCAAAAACTAAGCTGAATCGACCATTATTTGTTGCAATGGTTGAAATATCGTTGGTCATTTTAGTTTTAATTTCTTCGTAAAATTCTAAAATTAATTTCATCGTAGTGGTCTCACATTTGGGGCTCGATAAACCTTTTTGAGCTAATGATTCCCGGATAAACGAACTACGAGTAATTGCCCTTATCGATATTCCATCAAATGCTGCTAGTTTGGTCAAAATTTCATTTAAACCACTATTTTTCACAAATTCTATAATTTTTCTTTGTCTTTTGGCCGAAGAGTGGTCATCAACAGTGACGTTATTGTTGCTTAATTTTTCATTTAGGTGATGAACTTTCGAAAGATGCTTCACTAAACCACTGGTGGATGAACCTTTGTATGCCAAAATTTTTGGGCACAAGTTGCACTGAGCGTTGGATTTCGTTCCTTTCGTAAAATAATCCCAAACGAAAGATTTCTGCATTGTCTATGTGAAGTTAATTATGAATAAGAATTAATAAATAAAGAGAAACTAAAGTAATTTTAAATATGCATTTACTTTTCTAATTACTATATGTACAAGTATTCACTTCGCTTTAAATAATATGTGTAGATATGTTAGACAAATTTGTACGTTAACCTTAATTTGTTTTCTGTTTTCATTTGCTTGTTTTTTATGTCTATTACAGTTGCATTAATGTGTTTACCAAAAAAAATGGTTGCATTTTTTATTTCCCGGGATTCCCGACATAAAATTCCCGGGAATCGGGAAGTTAAAATTTGCATTTTTCCCGGGAATTTATTCCCGACGCTTCCCGGGAACGAAACCCTAATAGTAACCAATTACATTTGATTTTATCTTGAAAAAAGCTGGAAAGAGTAACACAGATTAATTTTAACAAGTGTTCCTTAAACACTTAATTATCTGTATCTAAAGAATCAGAGAAAAAAATTAAAAAAATCGTCTTAAGTTGAATCACAAGAACGTTTGCAAAGGATATATTTACTTATTTTCACTTAAATTCCAAATTCATATTTCTCTAACAGTTTTCCAAATTTGTTTAGAGTCGACGACAGAACTAAAGAGTTATTCCGTTTTAGCATATTTAATTTGTTTGTTAACATTCCTTCAAGCAATACTATATCGTTATTTTATTTCATTAGATTAAAATCTCTTCCAATGAGCGTAGGCTACGTCTGTCAGATTTAAAGCACACTTTACTGTATTTGATAACTGAAGCTTTTCTTTGAATAATACCGTTTTTGATCGCTGCAGAACAGTCAGATCAAAAAGATATTGCGTGTTATGCTTAACAAAAGGCGATTACTCGTCAATAGGGTGCATTTGTTTTTGTATATTTATGAACTTAATTAATTATGTTATTAATATAAAACATAAAGGACCTGCGCAAGCAGTCCGCCAGGATCATGTCGACCTCAATGGGCAGGGGAAAAAAAAATCCGATGCAAGCATCCAAAATGTGCAGGTTTTATTCATACAGTTTGTGAGAAGTGCAAATGAAAACAAAAAACTGTTTTAAGAATTTTCACTCGTCTTAACTGAGTTTAGAAGAAAAATATAAATGAAATCTGAATTCCTAAGAAATTTTGAAAGTTAAAGTTTTTTTCATATACTTTATATTTTTTTTTGTATCAATGTGGCTCATAGCTGTCTGTTAGGTACACACCCTTTTTATGAATTTATTCCTCTTTAATAAAAAAGAATTTAATTTTACAAAATATTTACGTGCTTACTTAAATTTGTACATCGTTGCGAATTAATTAAAAATGTGTCATCTGAAGTTGTTGAGTTATAGAGGGTTAAATAAAGAATCAGGAAATTCGCTGGGTCAGCTTGTTAGTATGTAAAAAATTAAAATGAAAAATTATTTAAAAATTTACCATAAATTTTACATTCGCTAATTCATGAAAACGGATTGTAAGCAAATTTTTAGAGAAGCGAATGAAGGTAATCACTAATACTTTCTTATGTATAGTATAGTGTATTGTGCTCTAGAAAAACAACAATACATACGTTCATAACAAATAACAACCTCTTTGCCATTAATAATAATGATTTGAACATTTTAAAGAAAAGATGTAAAGATTTTGTGGGAAAAAATAAAAAAAATGAAAAACACAATAAAAACATAGAATTGATGATGATGATGTGATTCATGTTTTTCTAAGCCATTTTGCAAAATTAAAATGCTTGAACAAACTTGAATCGTCGCAATTTTTAACGGTGTTCCTCATTGTTGTCGTACTCGCATTTCGCCTGAAGCGAGATTTTCTTTTTTTTTTGTACATAATTTGACTAACTTACTACGAATGTATGTGTGTGAATGGCAGGCACACAATAAAACATGCACACTCGCATAAACTTTTTTTATGTTAACAATGTGTGAAAGTTTTTTATTTATTTTTTATTATATTGCGTGTTTGTTACTATCTGTGAATGTGGGGGTTTGTATGAATAAAAGTTCGTGATTTTTCTTTGCATTACACAGTGATTCGTTTACATATTTATGAGGACAGGATAGAAATAAATTTTTAAATAAAATATTTTTGTTTTTAGATTTTGTAACAATTGTACGTGTGACACACTAAAATAACTTATTGGTAGTAAATACAAAGTAGAACGAAACTATTGAGAATTTTTGGCAGGCATATAACAATATAATTAAAACGTTCTTAAAATTTTTCAATATACGTTTGTCCATGTGTTAGTTGAAATCAATTTTCAGAAGCTCACACTTGTTACTCAGTTTGTATGCTATATCAACCTTTTGAAAATATGAGAGAATTAATCGTTATTGAAATCAAGCACAATTGCCCTATATGTTTCTGAGATATGAGCAAAAAAAAAAAAAAAAAAACATACGACTGCCTTTGTATTTTCCCATAAAAAATAAGTAAGAGCAATATATTCGGCTATGCCGAATCTTTTATACCCACCACCAGTTTCCCGTTCTTTTGTATCCCGGAATCCCGCAGCAAAACAAATAAAAAGTAAATTTGTTTTTAATTAAAAATAAACTTTTTATTAAAAAGCATAAAATAGTTTATAATGTAAAAGAAACACTTCAAAACTATAAAAATTAATAAAGAAACTTGAATTTAAAATATAAAATGAGTACAAATATTTTTTATTGAAAAAAATATTATTCTCTAGATACGAGATCAAATATGCGCACAAAAAAACAAAAATGCAGGTACTTCAGCTATGAGATAAAAAATAAAATGCTTAGAATTCAATTTCAATATAAACAAGTAAGAGCACTATATTCGGCTGTGCCGAATCTTTTATACCCACCACCAATTTTGTGTACATTTAAAGCGCAATATTTATTATTTTGTTAATCGCTATGGAATAATCTCTTTAAAATAAAATATGTATTACTTTCTTTGTAGAGGGTGGTTAATTTTTAAGGGCCCCTGTTGAAGGTGAACCACACGTAAACAACAAGTTCTTTTTGCATTTCATTTGACGTTTCTCAATCTCAGACTAACTTAATTTTAACAGTGGAAAGATACGCAAATGAGCAACGCGTTAAAGCTATTCAGATTTAATTATTTATTTTATTTGACCTTTTTTTTTAAATTTTTATATTTAATTATCCAAGCCTAAGGTCATACAACAGTTTTTATTCTTTTTTTATATAAAAAGCAACACAAATTAAACAATATTTCATTTCTCAATATTTCGCTACTCCTTCGTGTAGCATCTTCAGGAAAATTAATTATTATTAATTATTAATTAATTAATTAATTAATCAATGATTATTAATTAATTATTTGTTAATTAATTTTCAGGTTTAATATTCAGGTTTTTTATGAAAATGGGCGTTCAAATCAAAATGCATTTTGTGCACTTCGTAATTCTTTTGATCAACATAATCGTTCAAATTCGTCCACAATCGGGACAATAGTAAAAAATATTTAAATTTCTGCAAAACAGGTCTGTATAAAATGTTAGAAAATCTGTGAATGCCTTCTTAGTTCGTTGAATGGGAACCATTGCTGTTTTTTGCGATAGTGTGACAAAAGAGCAGTCAACCTCGACTCATCATCATGCCCAACAATTGAGCATCACCATTGTCATTGAAAATTTGGACCATCAGATAGAGGAGGAGCGCGGAGGATGGGGGGGGCATTTAGTCGATATTTTGTTCCATACATAATTGAACCAAATAAATATTAAAATACAAAAAGAAATAATAATAATATCCTAAATAATTTGTGTTTTATTTAAATTCAACATCGGTCCTTAAAATTTAACCACCCTTTATAACTTCGATATTCTACTAAAATGCTTTTGTAAATGTAGTCTTACAATGAAAGTGGGCGTTAAAGTAGGCGTGTCAATAAAGTTTCTGATGATAAATACAACTAAGATATTTCAATATAGTCCTTTATTTTCCCAAAAACTTCGTCAATAGAGAAATTACATGAATTTAAGATAAACCGTTATATGGGAGGTAGGCGTTAAAGTGGGCGTGTCACCCAAAACTTTTTGGCACAACAATTACATTGATTAGAAGGATATACGTGGAAAATTTATTCATCATACGACTAATTTTGGCGGTTTTATGAGCTTTTAAATTTTATTAACGGTAGATAACGTGAAAAGTGGGCGTTATAGTAGGCGTGTCAAAGTTGTTTTTGCGAATGAGTACAACACAGGTGTTTCAACATAGCCCTTTATTATTCCAAAATCTTTATTAATAGAGAAATTATATGAATTTTACGTTAAACGTTATATGGGAGGTGGGCGTAAAAGTGGGCGTGGCATATTGATTTTCCGTTACAAAAAAGCGTGTCACCAAACAACACAGTGTGCAAAATTTCAGAGTCGTACATCTAATTTTGTTGCTTTTATGACGTTTTTGTTTTTAAATATACCGAAAAATACACTGTGTGGTATAAATTTTCGTACATTTTTATCGATAACTCCTCTCCTAATACATAGATTTAGATAATTTTCGGGGAAAAATATTGTTTTTACTCAGGAAATATATATTCGGAGTTTCATGAGCCTACGTTAATGCGTTTGGACACAATTCCATTTTATTCGATGTTTGAAGGACACGGTTTTTTCGACCTACTCTTGCTTTTCGAGCTATTACTCTCTTCCTAATATTCCGATTTAGCCCATTTTCAATACCAAACAAACCTTGTCGATAAGAAAGATTCTGGCAAAACTTGAGCCCCCTAGCTTTTTCGGTGCGACCTCTATCGTGCTTTCAACAGACGGACAGACGGACGGACATAGCTAGATCGTCATCAAATCAAACCCTGATTCAGAATATATATACTTTATGGGGTCTAAAATGGATATTTCGATGTGTTACAAACGGCATGACAAAATGAATATACCCCCACCATTTTTTTGGTGGCGGGTATAAAAATATAAACATCTGCTTTCGAATCGTAGCCACCTTTTTTATTTCCCGGGATCCCGAAAAATAATCCCGGGAAATCGGGAAGATTAAATTCCACAAATTCCCGGGAAATAACCCATTTTATAGCAAAAAATGTATTTGTTTGTTAATAACAGTAATCGCTATAGAATAATCTCTTTATACCAAAATATGTATCACTTTCTTTATATAACTTCGATATGCTAGTAAAATGTTTTCGTAAATTTAGTCTTTCAATGAAAGTGGACGTTAAAGTAGGCATGTCAATAAAGTTTCTGCTAATAAATACAACTTAGATATTTCAATATAGTCCTTTATTTTCCTAAAAACTTTGTCAATAGAGAAATTACATGAATTTAAGATAAACCGTTATGGGAGGTGGGCGTTAAAGTAAGCGTGTTACCTTAACTTTTTGGCACAACGATTGGTAGCAAATTTGATCATCATACCTCTAATTTTGGCGGCTTTATGAGCTTTTAAATTTCATAAACGGTAGATAACGGGAAAAATGGGCGTTATAGTAGGAGTGTCAAAGTTGTTTTTGCGAATTAGTACAACTTAGGTGTTTCAATATAGCCCCTTATTATTCCAAAATCTATATTAATAGAGAAATTATATGAATTTTAGTTAAAACGTTATATGGGAGGTGGGCGTAAAAGTGGGCGTGGCACATTGATTTTCTGTTACAAAAAAGCGTCTCATTAAAAAGCAAAGTGTGCAAAATTTCAGAGTCGTACATCCAATTTTGTTCCTTTTATGACGTTTTTGTTTTTAAATATACCGAAAAATACACTGTGCGGTATAAATTTTCGTACATTTTGATCGATAACTCCTCTCCTAATGCATAGATTTAGATAATTTTCGGGAAAAAATATTGCTTTTACTCAGGAAGTAAAGTTTCATGAGTCTACGTTAATGCGTTTGGCCACAAATCCATTTTATTCGATTTTTGAAGGACACGGTTTTTTCGACCTACTGTTGCTTTTCGAGCTATAACTCTCTTCCTAATAATCCGATTTAGCCCATTTTCAATACCAAACAAACCTTGTCTATAAGAAAGATTCTGGCAAAATTTGAGCCCCCTAGCTGTTTCGGTGCGACCTCTATCGTGCTTTCAACGGACGGACAGACGGACGGACATAGCTAGATCGTCATCAAATCGAACCCTGATTCAGAATATATATATTTTATGGGGTCGAAAATGGATATTTCGATGTGTTACAAACGGAATGACAAAATGAATATACCCCCACGATTTTTTTGGTGGCGGGTATAAAAAATTTTTTTGTTAAAATAAGAATGTTTAAATGATCTCAAGCCTGAATTAAAATTTAAAATAAATATTAGTTTAAAACGAAAAAGTTCGATAAATAAAAAATTCAATTTACAGTAATAATATTAAAATTTCTTCAACTAAGTACTTATTTATAAATTTAAGCTAAAAAATTTGACTTTTGCCTGCGAAAGGTCACACTGTGCATGCCTTTGAAAATTTTAAAATATTTCTTAGACCTTAGTTTTTGCAGTTACAAAAAGGAGTTAACAAAATTTTCAAAATATTTTTTGAAGACAATTTTTTTGCTTGAATGGTAAGTCAATGGCACGTGAAATGTGTAGAGATTAAATTTTTTGATTACATTTTCTAAATGATATTAGATTTAATTTGATTAAATAACTAAAAATACTCACTCACATTATGGGCATTAAAGCGGATATATTTAAAATCTGAGACGCTTTATTTTAAAGATTTTCAATAACATTAAGTCATTTGTGAAAATAGGTAATAAAAAACAAAACAAACACGTGAGCTATAAACTAAATGTTTGACATTACAGAAAATGTAAAGGTTTTTAGGCATAAATAAAAATAAGTTTCCATTTGCAGTAAGGGCTTTATCATTTTTTATGACTCTTACTTCCTGTTGTAATGATTTGAGTATAAATTTCGTTACTATTATCGAAACAACCGAAAAGAGCAAAAACATCTTTACAGTTTATTACATGGTTTAAGTAATTTTACAGGATGCGCTTCATTGCTCCTTTTATGTCATTGTGCGTGAGATAAAACAAGTATTGGAGAGTGTTTTTTCCACTGTCGTTTTTGTGTGTCTTGATGTATGCATATGAGTGTGAGTGTATATGTAGCTGTTTTGTATTTTATTTATATTCTTTTTAGTCTATTGGGGATACCATACTCACACACATACAAATAATTTTACAAGATCATTCCAATATAGAAAATGGTATAATAATAATAAAACATATAACTCATTCGTAATTTTTTATGTTTATGTTTTATTATTGACTAACTGTGCATATGACTACATGTGTGTATGTGTGTATGCATGTTTTTTTACAAGCATATGAAATGTAGTGCGTATGTTGGAGTATGCACATCCTTACATACATATTTATGATGAGTGTGTTTACATTAGTCATATCACTTTTATTTTCATTTGTTATTTACACTTTTACGCGTCTGATTTAATGTTTATTGTAAGTAAATAATAAAAAATGTATCTTTATTAATGTTTTGTTTCATTCTTTATTTGCTGTTATTTTGTACGAATATTTGTTTAACTCTTCATCTCTTTCCGTACATTTTAATAAAATGTATGTCACTTTTGTTGCTATCATTGTGAGTTTAACGTAATGAAATGCTTAAGTTTTTTATAGATGTCATTAAACTATGCTATTTCACTATGAAACGTGTGTATCATAAATAATTGTATCATTGTTTATAATAAACTCTGTAAGAGCTAGTAATAAACCTTAATACAGACATATGTATGTATAACTTAAGTCCAAAAAAAACCTAAAAGTTAAGAACACTTTTCTGAAAACTCTTTATATGTATCTTGAAGTGTAGGTCTTTTGATAAGTTTCAGCAAAAATTGGCATTATTTATTAAAGATATTTATTGGAAAATAATTTAACAGGCTTACATTAATATGTTTATTAGTAATACATATATAAAACATAATTTTTTATAGTATATTATTTGGTATCCTTTTAAAACATCTATTTGTTACTTGAGAATTGTATTATTGTTTATAAAAATATGCACCTAAAATGGTATTATGCACTCCGTTCGTTTGTTTTTCCAACACAAAACTAAAATTGTGCTAAGCAATCGGTAAAACTGTTTGAAAATACATTTATGCCAAATGTCGTTTAAAATTAAAACAAAAATGTCTCATGCAAGAAAAAGCTTGGAGCAGTAAGCCCGTTAAACAAAACTTTTCTTGCATTTCATCAAGAAAGTATTGTAATTTCAGTGCGAATGGGTTTCATGTCAGTAATACTGTAAGAATTGATAATAAATTTAATGTAGAAAAAACAGATTTTTTAAAATAATTTGTTTTTTGAAAAATTTTGTATACACTCGTCGCCACAATTTTTTTTGACTAATTGTTTTCTTGTCTGTTGGCGGTTTTTTCGTTCAAGTGCTTAAGTTACCATTACCTCAGCTTTGCTCAAAACAAAGTACACATCCACAACAACACTTATGTAAAATATTTTAACAATTGTTTTGTGTACTCTCAAACTACTGATAAGAATTATAAGTAATAGCCAGCGAATTTTTCTTCGACTTAAGTATTTTGATATGCGATTCATATTAGATTTGCCACAAGCTCAACTAAAATTATTCTTATTAATTTTTGTTTCTATACTTATAATTTTGATTTAACAGTGATTTGAAAATAGAAGGAAAACGGCTGAGTTAACTAATATTGTTAGAGCCTCAATAGTAGCAAAATTTAATGCCGACTATTTATTAACAAATGGATATACATATATAAAAAACAAACGATGACAAAACTTACCGTGATCTGTCGCGAATCGTTAAACAACAAGTGAAGATCGAATTACCTTGCGAAAATTTAAAACAGACGCACAGAGGAGTATTTGGCCTGAAAAGCTGGCCAAAATTGTTAAACGTGTTTTTTGAATTAAAAGTTCTGGTTTTTTGATAGTTTTAGTTGTAGTATGATATAAGAAATCAGATTTTGAAAAAATTACACTGCGCAACAAAAGTACACTGCGCAAAAAAAAATTTTTGTCTCTCCTAGAAAAAAAAGTATGTGGACTATATGGATTTTGATGCCCTTAATTCAAATCTGTTTTCCGTTTTTCTCTAGTACGTAAGGATTTGATTTTAAAGGCGTGGCATATTTCACCCCCTAAAATATTGGGTTGCCTAATATATTTAATCATAACTTGTAAACGGGTTCTCCGATGTTATTAGGAGGAGAATCAGAAGATGCAACGGAAAATTCTGCTTAAACTAACCAAACACATTTCTTTTCTATCTATTACTATTTCGAAGTTATTAAAAATTAAGTGGCGAAAAAAATTTTTTCCTGCAAAATTCGTCAAATTTTTTGTTTTCAAAATGCTATAAAAAAAATTTAAGAACCAAAAATTTAAATTTTTAAAATTTTTCCAAAAGCCACATTCCTAAGGAATAAAAGTCGGTATAAATAGTAAAACTCAATTAACAAATGTTGATTTTAAAGGTTTAAACTGCTGCAAAACCTCCTCAAGGCATATACATAAAAATGTTGTTGTATGGTCGAAAAGAGCTTGGAGCTTCACTTCCGCTAATGTTTCACTAACGGTTGTGGCATCTTCATTGGGACAACATTTTTTTTTTGCATGAGTAATGAGTAACATGGATACACATTTTTATTGGCATTGTATAAAATTTCATATTGCTTTTTCGTGAGTTCTGCATTTACAAAGAGTGCCAAGGCTCGTTTCCTTTCCTTTATTCACAGGGTTGACTTCAGAAGTTGTTAATGATTGCTTGCAAGTTCTTGCTTTTCTTGGGGATCTCGTTATATCCATAATTATGTCCCGCTGCTTTTTGACTCATGGATGCAGCAAATGTGATCTCCTCTGTTGTTAATTGGTTACGAACTTCTTCCGTTTTTCTTCACATTGTTCTTTCACTAGCTGCATTAAATTTTTTTCGTGGTCGTCCTGAATACGAACTGCTTGCAAGTTCTTGCTTTTCTTGGGGATCTCGTTATATCCATAATTATGTCCCGCTGCTCTTTGACTCATGGATGCAGCAAATGTGATCTCCTCTGTTGTTAATTGGTTACGAACTTCTTCCGTTTTTCTTCACATTGTTCTTTCACTAGCTGCATTAAATTTTTTTCGTGGTCGTCCTGAAGACGAACTGCCAAATACTGGTATTGTTACAGTTCCTTGCAGCCATTTAGCGTTTGTGCTTAAAAAGCGGTCCTCTTTACGTGGTGCCAAAAGCCAATATCTTTTGAAACAATTTTTTGAATTTTTTAAACACTGCTTCAGTGCTAATATGTCCCCATTCCCTTGACATTTTGCTCAATTTTCTGACCAAAAAATCCAATTTCTGGTCAATGGTTCCAGCATTAGATTTTATCACTATTTGGAATAGCTGTATTCTTGTGAAAACTTGTTCCATGTTGACTCTCGAAGTTACAAAACGGTTTTGATAAAGATTGTGTGCAAAAACCCTTTATAAGTATTTTCAAGCGCATGCTCTTATGCGTTAATTGGATGGTAGCCAGATACTTGGGTGCCCATGTATTTTTTTTTGTTTTTACCTGTATTTATTTTTTTTAAACTTAGTTTTGCGATAAATGCTTTTAATAATTTTTCTTATAAGGTACGTATATTTATTTTTTTAACATATACAGGTATGTGATGGAAATCGAAAACGAAAACGAAGCAATTTTGAAAGTTCGTTTTAATACTCTATGAATAAAATTTTTGTAATTTTTGTTATAAAATTCTTTTTAATATAGAAATATTTATGTACATATATAACAAAAATTAAAAAAATTTTATTCATAGAATATAAACACGAACTTTTAAAATTGCTTCGTTTTCGTTTTCGATTTCCATCACGTGCCTGATAAAGTTTTGTAGAGCAGGTACATAAAAATATCCTTTATGGGCATGTGTGGGACATTCCCTTATAACTATTATGGGTAATAAAGAAACTTTCAAATTTATAATTATAGGCAGGTATTAACATTGCTAAGTGTTAAAAGTGATGTGAATAACAGTTTAAATCAATAAAAAAAATACATAAAAGTTTATGACGATATAAATCTATAAGAAAAAGTGCTTGATGAGCAAAAATGGAAGAAATGTGAAAATTTAAAAAAATCGTCAAAAATAATGGCGCAAACTTGCGCAAACTTTTTTTTTGTTTCTAAAATTAGAGATTCCAGATTTTATTGTGGTATCAAACATAATTCGTAGAGATGCTAACCTCACTTTCAAAAACCTCTTCTTTTTATTTTTTTTTGCAAAAAAGTGCATAATTTTTTTTTACCTTTTGTACGAATTGTTTCAACATGAATATTCAACATATTTCAACTTTTTTTTTACTTTTTTAAATAATTTTTGATCAAACCTTTCAGCGAAAAAAAAATTATTGTCAAACCTTTATTCGTTTGGTCGCAAAAAAAAATAACAAATAAACATCCAGAAACCGAAAAAAACATTTAAATCTCATATAATTTTCTTCACTTTCCTGACTTTAGCAGGGTCTCAGAGCTACAAATCGCAACTAAAAGTCTTGAAAATTTACAATATAATGTATAATATCGTTGTCTGTCGAGCTGCGTATTAAGTTTTTAATATTTCTTAAAATTCAGTTTTGCCTTTTTGGCCAGCTTTTGAGGTCAAATACTCCTGTGTGAGACGTTCAGTTAAAACCTAAAGATGCTGCAGATAAATGGATTAAGTCATACAGTACTTCAATTAGTGAGCGGACGAAAGCATTTTTTAAGACTTACATAGCAAGAAATATTTTCTACATTTTTAAACAAAACAAATTCAAGTTTTTAGTTTTTGCTAATGCACATGTCCAACAGCCAAAAGCTCATTCATCAAAAAAGAAGATCTATGTTAGACTTCCACAATAAAATGTTAATAAAACATTTTTAAAGGTAAAAAACTAAGAAATATTTTTTTCTTATTAAAACAATTGTGCCGACGACTGTATTATTTCTTTAAATATGAACCTTAGAAGCTATGGAGACCTTAAATAATTTTATTGAGCATAAAAATTGAAAAAATTATTTATATTTTTATGTAATAGTTTTTTTTTAGCTTAAGGTCTTTTCAATAAGAAAAAATTGTTGTTATTCTATTTTACATTATTTGATCAATATTTCGCTACCTCTTTATGTAGCATCATCAGAGGTAGCGAAATATTGATCAAATTATATAACATAGAACAAAAAAATTTTTTTTTATTGAAAAGACCTTAAGCTTAAACAGAACTGTTACACATTATTAAAAAAGATCAAAAAAACTAATAATAATTATATTTATTTTTAAAGTTTAAAACATCAAACAATATTAGTTTTAACTTTTTTTGAAGTACAAAATTTAAACAGTTTATATCACACTTCTAACAGAAAAAAAAACAACAAAAAGTTAGTTTTATATAACAATTTCACGCCTAACTGTATTGGTATGTATTCGCATACTTAATAATTAGTTATCGTTACCATAGTCGTTAAAAATGGCATGTTAAAAAAATTTATTTATAAAAAATCCCTGAAATTGATTGGTTTTTTTTATGCCAAAGTACACTTTTTTTATTCATGCGTAAAACGAAGCATTAAAAAAAATATCGTACTCTCGCAACAATATCTTACAATAAATATCAGCAACATCATACCAACCGTCATCGTCATAAGCGACAGCATAAGAAGTAGTCGTATTAACATTAGTGATAGCATTTGCTGGCAGTGCCAATTTATAATGTTTATTTATGCATGTATTCATATATGTTTGTGTGTGTGTTTGTTTAATACAAAGTGCCATCCAATCTGTCAACTGTTTTTAGCTTTTAATGTTGTCTGTATTTAGTTGGTCTAGATACTTTTTGAACTCTAGTCGACATACAAAACAGGGTGTAGACCAACAATCAAACGTTTTTCATATTATTTTTAACACAACAACAATGACAACAATTGTTGTGGTTTGTTTTTTTTCAATTCTTTATTTGGTTGAAAAATTTCTTATTTTTATATGCTAACAATAAAGTTGTCGGCGTTATTTGAGAAGGCAGCGATAAATTTCTTAAAACTGTAACTGATAATATAGAAATTTAATAATGTTGGATTAATTTGAATTATCGGAATTATCTGAAATTCTGAGAATTTTGTGGAAACATTATTTTTTGTCTTTAATTAAGCTCAAACTTACTTTTAATTATATGCTAAAACACTTAACTATATTTTTTTCCAAGAATTTATAAGAGTAGGCCAAAAGTCACGATGGAGCTTAAAAATCTAATAATTTTTTATTTAAAATTTTTTTAGACCACTTGGAGAATATTTAATGGAGAGATTCACTACTGAACAAAGAATCAGATTAAAACATTTTATCATTTTAATTACTGATCAATTATTTTCACTCAAAGATAGTATCGTTTACACTTTAACGTCAGAATTTTGTCTTATGAATCAATGATTTACTAATTGGTCAATCGTCACTACCAATATTTACCTCGAACCGGTAAAAAACTCAGAGCAGGAAATATTGAAGTGTTAACGAAATACCAGTATATTTACCGGTAGGCATTTTGATCAGCTAAGAATGGTTCACACTGTTTACTATTATTCCCAAATAAGGTGTAAAATTTGTACACGAATTAAAACCAGCAGATCATCGGCAAGGTCTAGATTTTTGAGTTAAATTTCAACAGTTACCCAGAAATGAAATCAACTTTAATGAAAATCTGATTATGAGTGACGAAGCTCACTCGAAGAGGTTCTGAAAATCCAAAACTCATTTATCAACGTCAATTGCATCCCACTAGGTAAACAGTATGATGTGGAATTAGATCTGAATATATCATTGGGAAGATGGCAGTGCTGTAAGCGTAGATAAACAGCAGTATTGGACTTCGAAATAATATTTTGTACATCCTGTTAAGAAAAAGACCTTACGTATGGTTTCAACTGCATTTCACACTACCCGAGACACAATAACACCTTTAAGTAAAATTTTTAAAAAGAGAATAATTTTATATTTAGAATTTAAGTTTTATTCGGACTCGACTTCTTTCTTTGGAATTTTTTTTAGAGGATAAAGGATATGTAAACAAGCTTGATACAATACCTGAAATGAAGGCCAACGCTGTTACAGCAATTTAACCTTTACAGTCACAAATTTTTTAAGATGTTATAGATAATGCTCTATATAGAGCCCATCATTGTGAAACTGAAAACGGGGGTTTTTAAAATGATATTGTTTTTCATATTAAGTGTAAAAAATTTTCCACTTTGTATAAACGACATATATTTTGTTGGTACGCCTTTTTGTATGTAAAAGTTATTTTAGAAAACATTTTATACATTTTGGACTTTGGTTTTATTAAAGATAACTTTTTAATATTAGAAACCTATAGAGCGTAAAATTTCTCATACAATAAAAATATTGAATTATTTACTTTATTTCATTTATTTCAAAAATTTGAAACCTCCCAAAAAAAAGGAATAGTTATCTTAATGTGTATATACTTAGTGAATAAAAAAGACTTGAATTCTTAAATATTAAACATAGTAAGACGCCATTATGTATAAACAAAGCGCCTAGAAGATTTTATTCAAATGATTAAGAAATTTTTTATTATTTCCTGAGGTGATTTGAAAAAATTATCTGGAAAAAATAACATTTTTGGCATTCTCAAAACAACTAGTACAAAGTACTGATCAGTCTACTCTCATGCAAAAAAAAAGTAAAAAAAAAAAATTTGCAATAAATACCATCGTAACGCATACAGAGTTACGATAACAAATTGCCTTTTTACGTTTATGATTATTTTGTAGTTGTTGTTGTTGTTGTTAAATTCTAACATTTTATAATGTGGATTTTTGTTTGAGCTATAGTTGTTGTTGTTTTGCTGTCACGGTTGTGCATATATTAACGTTTTATAAATTGTCACAGTTGATATATTTGTAATGTTGGATGGTTAGCAAACAAAATGATAAAAACCGCGGCATTCATGTTGTTTAGTATGACGATGATAATGATAATAATAAAGTTACTCCCGTAAAAGAATGACGTGATTTTTAATTTGGTCGAACTATTTTTAGATATTTTAGTTGTTGTTGAATTTTTTTTAAGAGTGATAATAAAGTTATATTTTTTTTGATGCTGTTGTTTTAGTTGATGATGTCGATGATGTTGTTGGGAATGTTAATGATCACGACGATGATGCTGATGATGATGACTAAACAACTTGACAACATATACTGCTGATGATGGCGTTTATTTTCTCCCTAGCTTAACTATGTATGAAAATACTTCCATACTCTAGTACATACAGTGAATGTTTTTATTTTTATCACCTCTTTGTGGTTTTTGGTTGAATTTTGATACAAATATATTTGAGACTCTTGTATCTGTAAGTCTGATTTTTATACCCGCCACCAAAAAAATGGTGTGGGTATATTCATTTTGTCATTCCGTTTGTAACACATCGAAATATCTATTTAAGACCCCATAAAGTATATATATTCTGAATCAGGGTTTGATTTGATGACGATCTAGCCATGTCCGTCCGTCTGTCCGTCTGTCCGTCTGTTGAAAGCACGATAGAGGTCGCACCGAAAAAGCTAGGGGGCTCAAGTTTTGCCAGAATCTTTCTTATAGACAAGGTTTGTTTGGTATTGAAAATGGGCTAAATAGGACTATTAGGAAGAGAGTTATAGCTCGAAAACCAAGAGTAGGTCGAAAAAACCCTGTCCTTCGAACATCGAATAAAATGGAATTGTGTCCAAACGCATTAATGTAGACTCATGAAACTTCGAATATATATTTCCTGAGTAAAACCAATATTTTTCCTCAAAAATTATCTAAATCTATGCATTAGGAGAGGAGCAATCGATCAAAATGTACGAAAATTTATACCGCACAGTGTATTTTTCAGTATATTTAAAAACAAAAACGTCATAAAAGCAACAAAATTGGATGTACGACTTTGAAATTTTGCACACTTTGCTTTTTGGTGAGACGCCCACCTCCCATATAACGTTTTACCTAAAATTCATATAATTTCTCTACTAACAAAGATTTAGGAATAATAAAGGGCTATTTTGAAACACCTAAGTTGTACTCATTCGCAAAAATAACTTTGAAATGCCTACTATAACGCCCACTTTTCACGTTATCTACCGTTAATGAAATTTAAAAGCTCATAAAACCGCCAAAATTAGAGGTATGATGATCAAATTTGCTACGTATATCCCCCTAGGCAATGTCATTACTGTGCCAGAAAATTAAGGTTCCATGCCCACTTTTACGCCCACCTCCCATATAACGTTTTACCTAAAATTCATATAATTTCTCTATTAATAAATATTTTGGAAAATTAAAGGGCTATATTGAAACACCTAAGTTGTACTCATTCGCAAAAACAACTTTGACACGCCTACTATAACGCCGACTTTTCACGTTATCTACCGTTAATGAAATTTAAAAGCTCATAAAACCGCCAAATTTATTGGTATGATGATCAAATTTTTTCAATGTAATTGTTGTGCTAAAAAGTGACACGTCCACTTTAACGCCTACCTTCCATATAACGGTTTATCTTAAATTCATGTAATTTCTCTATTGACAAAGTTTTTAGGAAAATAAAGGACTATATTGAAATATCTAAGTTGTATGTATTAGCAGAAACTTTATTGACACGCCTACGTAAACGTCCACTTTCATTGAAAGACTACATTTACAAAAGCATTTTAGTAGCATATCGAAGTTATAAAGGGTTGTTAAATTTTAAGGACCGATGTTGAATTTAAATAAAAAACAAATTATTTACGATATTATTATTATTTCTTTTTGTAATTATAATATTTGTATGGTTCAATTATGTATTTAACAAAATATCGGCCAAATGGCCCCCCATCCTTGGCGCCACTCCTTTATTTGATGATCCAAATTTTCAATGACAATGTTGATACTAAATTGTTGGGCATGATGATGAGTCGAGGTTGACTACTCTTTTGCCACACTATCGCAAAAACCAGCAATGGTTCCCATTCAACGAACTAAGAAGGCATATACAGATTTTCTAACATTTTATACAGACCTTTTTTGCAGAAATTTAAATATTTTGTACAATTCTTCCGATTGTGGACGAATTTGAACGATTATGTTGATCAAAAGATTTACGAAATGCACAAAATGCATTTTGATTTGAACGCCCATTTTTATAAAAACCTGAATAACTTTAAAGCGTTGCTAATTTGCGTATCTTTCCACGGATCAAATTGAGTAAATTTGAGATTGAGAAATGTCAAGTGAAAAGCAGAAAACAAATTTAAAGACTAGGTGTAGTTCACCTTCAACATGGGCCCTTAAAATTTAACCACACTCTACAAAGAAAGTGATACATATTTTATTATAAAGAGATTATTCTATAGCGATTAACAAAATAATAAATATTGTGCTTTAAATGTACACAAAATTGGTGGGTGGTATATAAGATTCGGCACAGCCGAATATAGTGCTCTTACTTGTTTACATTACATTAGAATGTTAACGATAAACAGTGGGATAAACAATTAAAGAATTAGTTAAAATTAAACGACTATATTATTTATACATATTTTATAATTTTAGCAATATTTTATAACTTATTAAAAAAATTATTTTATGGAAACTTTCTTTCATAACTTCAAAAGTAGAAGTCTTTTCTTTTATTGTTGTTCTTCTTAGGATCTCATAAAAGCTTATATTTATTCATTATCTGAATGTACCCACGACTTAGTCTGCGTGTTTATCGGAATAAAAAGTATCATATATGAGTAACAAAGATCTAAACATCTAAAAATGCAAACATCCATCTTTATTATTTTATTCTGATTTCAAAATTCCTTTCAAGATAACTAAAGTTTCTACTATTTTAAATTTTCTGTAAAAACCTTTTTCTTAATAAGTTTATTAAAATGTGTTTTATTTATCGGAAGTAAAATAAAAGAATTAAACTAAATTTATATTGTCAAATTTTTAAGATAAAATACAAATAGAAATAAATTCAAAATATATAAAAATTAAACAAAAAAAAAATTACAAAAATTATTTCCAATAAATTCTGAAATTTTGGAATTTTCTTTAAATCAAATTTTCCTTTAAAATTTTGTTGTTTGGTTTGCGGAACATTTAAAAAAATCTATATCTATCTATTTATATAAAATTGAAACTCTGTGTGTATATGTGTGTGTTTGCTATAGACTACAAAAATGTAAAACCGATCGGACTCTAACTTTGGCAAGTTGTTGTACTCATTCCAGGGAGTGTTTATAGGTGGCAAAAAGTGGGCGGGCCCACGCCTATAAAATATTAGTTATCGTTTTTAGCTACTTGCACTTGACCGATTTTTCTAAAACTCTGCACACATATTGAGCTCTCATGATTATACAATTTCGTTATTAGAAAAGTGGGCGGGGCCACTCCCATAAAAAAGTTATAATTTTGAGGTACTTGCACTGGACCGATTTTTCTGAAACTTTGCACACATATTGAGCTATCATGACTTTACAATTTCGTGATTAAAAAAGTGGGCGGGGCCACGCCGATAAAAAACAAGTTATTATTTTCAGCTACTTAAACTTCACCGATGTTTCTGAAACTTTGCACACACATATTTAGCTCTCATGATTATACAATTTCGTGATTAGAAAAGTGGGCAGTGCTACGCCCATAAGAAATAAGTTATCATTTTTAGCTACTTGCACTAGATCATTTTTTTTAAAACTTTGCACACATATTGAGCTGTCATGACTATACAGTTTCATGATTAGAAAAGTGGGCACTGTCACGCCTATTAAAAAAAGTTATAATTTTTAGCATTTTGCACTTAATATTCAATTAAAATTCAGAATGCATTTTTATTCATTAAGGGGCGTAGCAACGTGCGCCGGGCTTTTCTAGTTCTTTATAAAAATTTAAAAAAAATTTTTTTATTTAAAATAATATAAAAAATACCTTATTTGTTGGTTTTTTTGTTTGTTGTCATAAAATTCCTATTTCCATATAGATAACATTTGTTATTTTTTCTAGCAATTTTTTTGCCCCACAGTACTTTGCATAAGCATTATGTATATTTAGCAACTACTCATCATCTTTGTACATTTTTGTTGCTGCTAACGCTGTTATTGCTCTTGCTGTTGGTTGGCATGTCATAGTGATTTGAAATTTCACATTTTTTTATTTGTCTGCTTAAAACTTAATGTTTCTTATAAGAACAGGTGACAAATCGGTTTTGTGCTTTTTAGGTAAATACGTATTATGCCCGCAAAAGGTTTTGAGTTTTGTGATGATTTATGAAGAGCGTATATATTTGATGCTTTTTCATCGTTATGCTCGCAACTAATTTTATGCTAAATCCCACTGACAGTTAAAGCGAGTAGAGAGATTTGTTATGTACAATGCCAAATGATTTGCGTAATTTTGATTTTTTTTTAAAGTTATTCTTACTTGTTTATTTTTCGTTTTTTTTATAAATCAGACAACATTTGTAAACTTTTTTGTGAACTTAATATTTAAAAGGAGTTATTAGAAAGTTGTAATCTTTATGAAAGAATTTAAAAGTATATTTAAAATAATTTTTATTTAAATGCCATCTAATCATGATTATATTGATATTGGGAAGAAAAAAAATCCTCTTAACTAAAGGGTACTTTGTCAAAAAGGGTTATAACTTATTGTATTGGATTAATATTAAAAGTTTACATGAATAAAATCTATTTATTTACAATTTACACATACTACTTTATAACTTAAAGCACATACAATCAAACAAAATGTAAATAAGCCACAATTTTGACAGTTTGACATCATAATAGTCTAAGCTATGTACACATTTACATTTTGATTTAGAAATGTATCCTGTTAGCAAATTCAAATTTAATTTTAAATATTAGTATTTAAGTTGTCACTTTTTTCTATCTACTATATGTGACCCTCTACGAGAAAAGAGACCTAGCGTGTCAAAAAACTGAAGGTGTGTTCATAGTGATAATGCTTTATGAAACTTTAAATGCGTTTTTCTCACAACTTTATTTTCACACACTAGGTCCCTTTTCTCGGAGAAGGTCAAATATGTTGTAAAGCCTTTACTATTAAATTAATTTAATATATTTTAATTTTGTAGTAAAATTATATAAAAAAAAATTGCAAACTATGAGATCGTTCATATGGTATTTGATTTAATGATTTTACTGTTTCTACTTCCTCTATAAAGCTCAAGCCTCAACATTTATAAAAGACTGTTTACTTACCTCGAAATCGTGCAAGGTATAATACGGTTTTTATATCTATCGACTTTAATGTTCTCATTCGTTAACAAAACTGCTGCAGTCTTACAGTGGCTTAAAGAATTTTTCCAACTGCGAGATTCTTTTGGGAAGAAACTATACAAAAATTGCTTGTAGGGAAACTTGTCTGTATATGTCTGTATATGAAAGCTTAGATATGTAATTTTGAATGTATTGTATGCACATACTAACTCAGTCACTTAATGCCGATACTAAAATAATTGCTAATGCATGTTCGACAATAGAACTTAACCAATGCAACAATATTGCAATTGAGTGTGTATGTAAGTGTGTGCATAAATACGTAAATACACACATAAATAATCGTAGTTAGATGTGCACATATCGAATGGCTTGTTAAATCGATTTTCGTACAAATTACCATTAGAAATAAATTAAAGGACTGTACACTGTTCAACATTAAAAAGAAAACCCCAAATTGTTATACCAAACATTTTAGTATTATTTCACACATGGCTTTTGTTTTTGAAATTCTTATCGATCTGCATACACAAACACATATTTTTGTAGTTATAAAGTCATACATAAAGATAAAATGCTTTAAAACCATTGGCATACAGTACCGGTAACAAATTGTTGGAAATTTGCTAAAACCAAGTTATTTATGGCGATAGTTAGACATACGAAATATTTTTAAGAAATAAAAAATTATTTTCAGAAATTTCGTGGCAATATTTATAATAAGTATAATTTAGTCAAAAATGTTTTATACCAAGGCGAATTTGTACAGGTGAGATTATCAGCCCAGCTGTTGGCAAAATTTTTGCTAAAATTGGTTGAATTTGACTTGATTTTATTAATGAATTCAGGAAAGGAAAATGTGATTTTGGCTTCGGTATTTAAACAATTAACTTAAGTGTACTTGTTTCATAATAAATGTATCAAATTTGTGCTAATTGATTGCTTTTGCGTCATTACATTTACATCCTTTTTTTAATCAAATTTTATTATATATATACCTGTATGAATATTTCTTGTTTTATACAATTAAAGTATTTAAAAGTTTATAATTTTGAAATTTGTTGATAAAATGGTTATATTTATAATAAATGAAAGCCAAAAGAGATAATGGATCTGGATTTTAAGGCACAACAGTTATGAATGACCAATTATTTTCATAAGAGAGAACTGAAGAAAGAATAAAATTAAATTTTTGCTGGATGGAGGTATCAGTCTGTTCAAATTAAATATTAACGTTAATGTTTCGCTAAATTTTTAATTTACTTAATTCGCATTATAAGTAAGGTTAGATTGAGTTTGGGTTAACAGCCTGATGAACTGAAGATCATAACACTTGAAGGTCGATGGTTGCTAGTCATTGAAAGCGAGATTTTATTTCCTGGGAAGTACTCCCAGGACACAATTAGAGAACCAACAAGACGCCCTTATTCGACAGCCATAAATTGATGGCTACGCCTGTCTTGCTATTTTACCATTATTAGTCTCCGCCGTTCTTATGGTCTTAATGGGTCTGTATAATTCGTATTCGTCTAATACAGGACAAAAGCGTAAATTTTTTCCGAGTAGAGAAGAATTTCACTCTTCACAAGCCCATCTTTCAAAGGGTTTTTTTGATACTCCCAATTAGCCAGGTAGTCATCTGAGTTCAAGCAGTAGATTTTCTTGCCATCTTATTTGAAGATGTTCAGAATTTCATAATAAACACTCGCTAGCGACTTAACAGCAACCTGATTGCTAATGAAGATACAAATACGTGCATAATCTAAGTAACCTGTAGTACCCTGTAGCACCCCATAGTACTTAGATTACACCAAGTAGCCAGTTTACTGTCTTTTTGATCATGAATATTTTTTCAGAAATTAGGCAGTCTTTCTACAAAAAAGGGAAATAAAGAAGACACTGCCAATCTCTTTCTCTGGTCAGTATGAACCTTCATATAGGCAACTTTTAAGGAGTTAGTGTGCGACAGTCTCTATTTCCTGAAACATTGCAAATGTATTATCTTAAAGTCGGATGTTTATAATAACATGTTTCCACCGGTAATCTGATCGTCGTATTTGTTTAGTCATCTTATATTGCAAAGCTCACCAGAAATAAGTAGTGTTACACTTCACAGGACATTGTCAAAGAGTTTTCTATACTCGAAATGGGTGAGTAAAACGGGTGATACCAAAGCTCCGTACATAAAAATTGATTTAACAACCATATCATGAATTTAAACTAAGTGTTTTAAGACTTAACTTACAATTTTAATTACTTTTTTTTGCATAAATGAGTTATGTTTAATCACACGCTTTAGATTTATTATTTGTTATGAACAGTTTTTAATCTTTCTTCACAAACAAATACAAAGTTCAAAAATTTAATAAAAAATTAATATTTTTAAACAATTTTTTTAATTAATAATTATTAATTTTTGAATTTATATTTTTTATATCTTTTCTTAAAAATAATTCATATCAGGCTTGTTATTAAAGGTAACAACTTTTGATTACTTTAAACACAAATTTATATATATTTATACATTTAGATATTTTGAAAAAGTTATTGTAAATGCATGAGATTAGTTCAATGACAAAATTATCATAACTAAATATATGCTTGTAGTAAAAAATATACGGTAATTTTATCGAAAATTTTCTTTACATTTGTGCACCTAATTCTAATATTTTAAGATAGTTTTAGTTTTTCATACATTGTGCATATATTTGTTAGGTTTTAAACATTTCTAACGGCTGAAAGTCAGACTGTGTAAGTTTACATACATTAGAATGTAAAAATATACGTTTTTGAATTTAATGAATGTACATGTATACATACATGTAAACATAGCAAATATCTAAACGTATGAATAAACGTATTCACTCAAATTTCCAACATATCTGCATACAATTACATTCAAATATTTGCATGTACATATGCTTGGTTAGAACGACTGTAACAAGTTATACTTTATGCCACTTACTATGTGATTGCATATGGTTATATATACAAATATATAAAAGTGTTGTAGAAACATCAAAGCTGACGTCTTTTTTGTGTCGCGTTCAACTACCATCGCTCATCAGTGAATCTGTGGCTACCCATCGGTATTTTATACTTCACTGAGTCCCTTCACACTACCTATTTACTAGTGATCGCCGACCATTCTCATCGCACAGTCCTTAGTAACCGCTAAAATCTTTTCAGACTTAGGTCCTCTATAGCATCTATATTTAATGTAATTATTAAATTTTCGATGTTCTGTAATTAATTCAGTTATCCAGCTCAGAACATTTTTAATGAATAACCATATCAAAGTAAAAATAAATATCAAATCTAAAATTCTACAAAGTATTGTTTTTCGTGACAAAATGAATGGTAAAACCAAATAAAGATAACTTTATCTTGTTTCTGATAACCAAGTATTATTATTAAGAATGTAATATGACTGTTGTGTTCATTTTGTAGCCATGATTCTTCTCTCCAAGTATGTGTTTTAATATCCTTATTCACAAAACAAATTCAGCATAACGCTTAGTCAATATTGTAGAATTTTTACTCTTTAGCTTAACCCTGCACTCAGTTCTTTATTTTCATATCATTTGTCCTTTTGATGGGATTTTTTTTTGTTTTACATGGGAAATTTTGAATTTCTTGCGAAAAATAAATGTATCATTTTGCCATTTTAAAATTATTAGCATATAGGATCACAACTTGTATGACGTCGGAGTTTCAACATGCTTTGGCGTGGTGTCATAATATTTTTTTTATCATTCTTAGTAATATAAACATGCTTAAGTATATGCATTCATACACTTGATTCTTTATGTTGTTCACAATAAAACATGGTTTTACAGTAGATTCGAGAAATTAGAAGGCAAATACTGTCAAGGTTAAATTGAAGGCATAAAAAAACGCATTTTTTGAAACAGTTAAAATAATATTTCATTATTCTAATTTGATTTAATGCTCTACTGTTTTATGTGCAAGTTAGTTAGTTAAGTAAGTTGCCATTATGCAGTAAATTAAGCATTAAACTAAGTTAAGCTAAAATTTCATTTATATTTACTTTAAATATATCGGGAATCTTTTATCATATGTAGTAATCAACGGCCTTCAAATTTGCGTAAAAAAAGTTTGTTTATTTAAACACACTTTAGTATTTCAATTGTTTGTTTTTTTTCACTATGATTTAAATTCAACTTGATATTTACTTATATAATTATGTATTATGTATAACTAACTACTTTGCTGTAATTTTCTTATGTTTATACTGTGATATCAGTTCAAGAATATTCAAGACCTTATGACAAACCAAGGCTAGTAAATTGATGTTTGACAACTCTTGATAGAGTCATAGTATTCTTTAGCTTTAGATTGTGTTTGGAACTAGGGAATTGTGAAATTATCGTTAAAGAAATTGCAAACGAACTCACGCACGGTAGATCAGTACTAGGAAAGGCAAGCTAAGGCCACCGATAGGCCACTTTTTTTTGGCGTATTAAGGCGTTGATATCAGGCAGACCTGATAGGACATGTAGAGACAGAATGAACTGCAAAGTTTCAAGAGCTTAGTGGCTAATGGTAAATAAGGCGGACTAAATGGTACTCCCGTATATGGAAGGAGTATGTCGGAGATCTATTATTAGGGTTATTATTATTATGGGATATTGTCTTCTAAGGGTTAAAATTTGTACATGGGATAAGAGAATTCCGGACTACTGTTGGATGTATAAGGATGAGAAAGAAATAAAAACGGTGTAGTAAGTTGTCTGTTACTACCCGGGATTACAGAACCAGTTAAGTATTCAATTTCACGATAAATGATATTTCGGAGTGTAAATAACATAATATCATTGAATTCATCATAGGGTGGTTAAAAAAAAGAAAATAAGGGCTTGAGGACAGTTTTTCACTGATTTTTAATTTTATTTCTTCTACTCTATTGGTTATACTCTATAATTTTTTTTAATTTACTCTATTCCTAATGCTTGCTTTAAGTCTTAATTTTTTATGTTATTTATTCAGGCAAAGGGAAACACAAGGTCTTTCTGAATAAATTTTGTTAAATTTTGTATAAAATAAAATGATGAACTTGATCAAAAATTAAATAAATAAAAACATCGAATAACTGCAAACAAATTCATAAATTTTCTTAAGAAATAACTAATCACAGTTTTTAGTTACATCTTTATGTCACGTGTCAATGTACATATATTTGAATTGCTGCGAGTATGTGTTTAGCCAATATGTTCAACTGTATTGATTTTAATTACAATGGTCAAAAAGTCATTTCATTCATCTATTTATTTCAGTTTCATACATCTTCTTTCAATGTTAATTGCACCAACTGCTGCTGTTGTAGTTGCTCTTGATGCTGCTTTGTTGCTTCAAGTACTACAACTAATTGTGCTATATAACAGATATTTTTAAATTTTTACTAGTACCCTACAGTTACCCAGCAGCTTAACTTAATTTCCAAAAAGGTAGTTTATGAATTAATGAAAACAAAATTAATTTATAAAATTGATTCAAAGTAAAATTAAAAATAAATTCATTGAAAAACATTATGTTTAATATAAGTAATTGATATTATATATGTGTGCATGTGAGAATGAGAGACACTTTACCTCAACATGATGTAAGTTAAAACTATGGGGTAAAACTGCATTTTTTTACTGTTGTTGGCTTTCGTAACATTAGCCAATTACAATATGTTAGCAAACTGTTATAGATGTATACATAATATATCAATGATGCATAGATGTGGGTAGATAGAATTATAGAAAATACAAATGTGAGTGTAATATGCAAGGGTAGTTGTATCTAACATTCTTCCTAAAAAATAGAAGAATATAAATTCTTTTTTCATTTAAATTGCAAGTGATGTAAATGCAACAACTATTATTTTTTGTTTTGTGTTGTTTTTTATTTCGAAAACGAGAACAGATGATACTTATTCATTCATTTTCATATTGAATCGCTCTCTTGTTTATTTACAGTCGATGAAGTGCTCTGGCATTGGCACTTGAATGCAATTTTCTAGTAGAATACAAATAATAAAAAGCCGTGATTATTCTTCTAATTTGGTTTGAAAAAACATCTAACAATTAAGCTTATTTCTTTTTACTAATTTTCAATTCAAACATTTTTTGTTATAGATTCTTCTTGAATTTTATTTTATGAAGGTCGTTGGGTAGCATACAAATTTTAGTGTTACAAAGATAGTTGGGCTTCTAAGGACTTTAATGTAACTGTAGTACATATAGAAAAACGATTTATGGGAGTGAAATGTAAGTGTTTAAATCATATTGTAATATTCCAGAATTTGGTTTTGAGAATTTTATGTCTTTTAAAGTATTTGAAATAATTTTGTTTTTTTTGATTCTTAAAACGATGTAAAAGAAAGAAAGTAAATTACGTTTTCATTTTAATAACTTAAATTTTAATAAAAAATATACCAATTATATCGGTTCAGTATTTTTGGAAGTCATAAGTGATTAAGACTGCTATTAAGCCATGTACAAACCATATTTGTGTTTCAAAAGAAAAGAAAAATATAAAATTAAAAAACAAATAAATATTTGAGATATGAGATACAAATTGTTTTTTTTTTGGTACAAAAAAACAGAGAGTATTACAACTAAATTTTGCTTGTTGTTGCATGTATTTTTTCATATTTATATATGGTCTTGATATTTTATTGGATTTAATTTTAAATTGAATATTGTTTTTCCTTATCTAGCATTTTTCAGGAATAACGTATAGGTTTGCGGGGACCAGCAAGGTGGTACAAGTTCAGCTAATAGATATTAAAGTACGATATTGAGAACCAACAAAACAGCTTAATTAAAAAAGTGCTAACTGAGTGCTTACAAGAGCGTCTGTTGAGAGCATGATATTTATATGATATAAAAGGTCCGCCAAATAACTTTTTTTTTAAATGTTATAAAAAGTGTAGCTTCGGCTGTGTGGCACATAGCGTCGTACTGTTGAAACCAAACGTTGCCAATATCCTCCTCTTCAATGTTTGTGAAAAAATTCGTTCAACATGACCCGATAACGATCGCCATTGACTACGGCCACTCCTTGCTCATTTTCGAAGAAAAATGGCCAATTATGCCTCTGACCCAAAATCCGCACCAAACAGTGACAGCGTTTTCCTTGCGCTTACGCACTGCTAGAAAAATAGAAGTAAGTACAGGATAAAAGAAAATAATTACTGTTGAAATAAACATTTATTGGTTTTAATTCATTTAAAATAAAATTCAGTACAGAAGACGTGGTTTTGGCCGTGGTTTTGTATGCAGAAAATTATAGCATTCCCATGTAACAACAAAACAAAAAAAATTAATACAGTTTTAGGTAGGAACGTATTATAAGCAAAACATAACAATTCCTCCTTAGTCAATTATACTCATGTTAAAAATGTATAAGTCAATCGCTATATATAATGGTTTGACAGAGACCCTATTTTTTGTTTGTTTTTAATTGAAACTCTTTTTTAGACCAACCTATTGGATATACTTCACTTTATGTTCTTGTTATTGTATTGTATGAGATGTTAGGAACTTAAAGGTCCATTACCGTTTAGTTAAGATTTTACCGATCAATTTTATGCTTCTGAAGTAGAGTTTTTTTTAAATAACACAAAGCTTGTGTTTTGAAATGAAGAAATCTTGTTTCTTGTTAAACAAATTTTATAAAGTTTTTTCGCATTTCATATTGGAGCAAAGTTGTACTAACTGCTAGTAAGACTATTTGCTAACAGAGTACATTATTTAATTTGTTGGTACTACGTCATCCTGTGGAGACGTGCTTTAAATAAATAAAAACGGTTATTATTATTTAAAATTAAAAAAACGTATACCGCAGCGTATACTTAATATTTATTGCATATAACACAAATCCATAATACTCATACGTATCGCATTACATGTTTCCAAATTATGTAGAAATCCAGCAAAGTGCAAAGTGATTTACATTTTCAGGACTTATAAGTCAAAAGTGCAAAAGAATTAATTTGAAATGCCTTCATCAGGGCAAATTAATTAAAAATAAAATATTAATTAATAAAAAATCATGCGAAATATCTAAAACAATTCATGTAAATAAACTCATTATACATCTTATTCTTTTCACTTAATACGCATGTGTTCTAAGTACTTAGTAAAATTTAATGCAGTTTTTTAATATATCTATATAAAAATGTGATCTCTTATTACACGCTAATGTATGTAATGTACTTGATAATTAGTTTAACCCCTGCAAAATTTCTTCTTTTTCATGTTTTTTTTTTGCTGGGTACAATTTCAAATCCATGATTAATAAATTCATATTTGTGTTTATTGTATTGACAAGTTAAGTGGAAGGGGTTTTGTAATTTGAATCTAATGAGAATTTAATTAAATTAAACTGAAAATAACTTTTTAATACAATTATTACAAATGTTATTAGTTTCATAGATAATTTGTTTGTTAGCTGAGATTATAACTCTCTTACTTTTTTTACATGCAAAGGAATTTTTTTCGTTTGTTTGATTATTGTCGATTTATATATAAATTCAATTATAAATTAATTTTGACTTCTTTGTGCTCTATTAAGTGTATTGATTGAAAACACAACAGATTTACATTTTGCAATGTATAAATATTTTACTAGCGTAGGCCCGTTGTGCTTCGAAAATGCTTATTAAGAAAAATGTAGCTGTTGGAATTACATTAAAGTATAATTAGACAATAATTCTCATGGTAAATACTACAAAATGGTACAATTTGTTTAAACTAATGATTAAGTAAAAGCTTTTGGCTAGATTTACTATTTTGTTGTGGTATAGAGGTATAGGGTGGCCAAAACGACACTATTATATCGTTTTTAGATTTTTTAATTTTTTTTTAGATTTTTGGAAACTCTTAGCTCCTCCAAAATTTGACCTTAAGGTATAATTGAGCCTCTAGAAGCAGTTCGGCTTGCTGAAGCCATATGTAAGGTTTCAAAAGCAGATTCTATAATAAACTAATTACACTCAATTTACAGTTAAAATAATTTTATCTTAATCTTTAAAAAAGTAAGGCCAAAAGTAATTAAATTGTTTTTTTAAATTTCTAATTATTAATAACTTTTTTTTGTTCTAATTATTAAATTTATAATAAAATAAAAAACTACTTTGATGTAATAAAATATCTATGTCAAAACGAAGTATTATCACATATGCTTCTCTTTTCGTAGCTCGGTCCATTGTAGGGTTGTGTAAGAGAAGGTTTTATTGCTTACAAAAATGATATCAATATTAATTTGTCAGAAATCTTGGATCGGCAAAGAATATTTGTTTAAAGGTTATCATATGTACCAGGTCACTTTTAAACGTTATCAAATTTCGCAATATCTTTTTTTATCTGAGGCCAAACGAGTCTTTCTCGAGGAGAAATAAAAGTGGCTTTAGTACTTGTATGAGCTATTTTATGAATCTTATTAATATTTAGTTTCTAGTTATAGTAATTCTGAACTGTACAAGTAATAGTGGTAACTTGGTACTGTTGGTTCTTAGATTTTAAGAACAACAAAATAGTTGTGCTTATTAATAAAGCATTTTAAACGAAAATAAGATTTATAACTCGCTACAAGGTTTAATAAAGTTGATTTCATATTTGGTCAACTGTTGAAAGTTTACTGCAAAAGTAAGATGTTGTCGATGATCTTGATCCACTTAAGCTTTATATAGAAATAGTAAGAATTTTGTTTAATATATCATAGTGTCGTACGAGCCATTCCTAACTGAGCAGAGCACCTTGTGGTAGATGTTTCTGGTGATCTGCTGACACTTTGTCCTACACGTTCAATTCTTTCAGTACTGCAAACTAAATGTGTTCTTTAGGTTTGAGGCAAATCTGTTACTGTGTCATGTTGGTTCTGATAATGAACAAAGAAGTGAATCATTGTTTGATAGGCGAAATTTTGACGTTTTAGTGTCGACAATATCTCTTTTTAATTTTGTTTGTAAACAGTACAAAAATTTTAAGATTCTCAAAGCAGGAGCTTATCTGTCGAGGTTAAAAGTGTAACCATCAAACAAAAAGTGCTATGAGATTTGATTGACAATACTAACTGAAAATGTTATTAAGGAAAACATATATAAATATCAATGTTCTGTTATTAACTCTATGTAATACTTAACTAAAATATTATCATTTCCTTTCCTCTCATAGAATTTATTTAGCTTTATGGAAAAATTATTTTCTTTATTCTCCTATTTTTTTTTGAGGGTTGTTTTTTGTATTTCGGGATTGGGCAACTACAGTGCTGCAATCTGATATCAGACACTTACATAGTTTAACATTTTTGACAATATACATACTCAGAAAATTTTAACGTACGAAAGCTATTTGTGTTGTTTTCATGTCGGCCAAAAAATTAAATTAAATCGTGAATATATTTGTCAACAACATAACATCGATCAACTTAATTCTATTTTAAGCGTTGAAGCACAATCTTACGTACTGTAGCCAATCGTGATCGTACTTCGATCAAATGTCAAATGTCAAATGTCAAATGATACTATAAGATCATCACGTAACCTATTTTGAGATTTAAGCAACCCTTGACATTAGTGAAACCATAAGACATCGAATATTTTAAGATTATTTGGAGATTTTTTCGCGTTGGATGCTACATAATTTGATACAAAAAAGGCTTGATTCAATTGGTTGCAGGAAATTCTCAACAAATACGAAAACGTTTTCTCTAAACATGTGTATGACATTATGAGATATAACAAATCATGCATCTACGCGTATGAGCCCGCAAAGAGCAATAGACAATATAGGTCTTTTAAGAAAAAAAAAACACTTAGAAAATTATTCACAATTTGTTCATAATGCATGTTTAGAAGTTACCTCAATTAGAATAGAATGCGTGCTTAACGTATGCCAAAATGTATTAAACTTCATGGAAAATATTCTTAAAGGATTTTTCGTTCGACTCGAAATATAAAGGACAACCCTCGTATGAACTATCTTAAAGATTTTGATTTCAATTCACAAATAACCACTTTGAATGAGTGTAATACTCTATTCAACTTTTAAGTAAACCAGTTCTTAGTTTAATGCTTTTACTGACTTAGACACACATTTTGCTTGTTTGCATAAACATTGATAAATCATTTTTGAAACGTTCACATAAACATTGATATATATTGATATGTAATATAAGGTGTTGTGTTTCTTAAATGAAAATTGCCAGCGATTGGCATACAACAAGAAAAAAAATATTTTATATTTCTATTAGCACAGGAAATTATATCAATTATGGGAACATAAAAATTGTTATGTTTTTCTATATATAAATATATAAATTTATTTAATTTTGTTTGCAGTAAATATATACTGCAGTTTAAAAGGGATGCATTATTATTTGGCAAAAATTTCAAAGCAAATACTCAAGAGGTAGCTACCAAATAATTTCTTGAATTTTTTAATATTTATGTACAATATCGCTATATTTATAATTAAAAATCATTTACATACAAATACAAAATTATTTATTTAATATTTATTGCAAAAGAATAAATTAAAGAATATATTTGTGTCAAAAATATGCCCAAGTTTTGTGTTCTTATGAACGACTTATCTGTGGAATATTTCAAGGATTCGTGATTTTATTAATCGTGTTCAGATATTTTTTAAAACTTTAAATGAAGTAGAGTGATTAAGCGTCTCTCGGTAAGAGTTAAGTGTTTTTTTGTGCAAGTGATAGCTCTTAAAATTAATAGCTGTCATACATGCTTGTTTCTATTATTAATGGAGCTCTTTACGAAAAAACAACATGCTATAATTGTGAAAAATTTTATAAATTATAGTGAGACCGGTCGTAAAATTTAAAGAATTTTCTGTCCATAAAGTGCACCTTATATGTTAAGCATTCAAAGGGTGGTCATAAAACATGAAGGAACTGGTTTGATTATGAACAATAAGACTCATATGCGTAAACGTATTGATCGGCATCTTGAAAACATTGCTCTCTTAAATGAGAGTACCGCATAGAATACGAAAATATAAATTAGGCAACTCTCTCATTAACTTAAAATTCCATAATTCAGGTTACTAAGGAGTTCAAACCACCAGATAATGAACAGCAGCAGAAATGTTTAAAGTTAGTGTCAATTAAAAAAAGATATTCTTCTCCGATGAAGCGCATTTTCATTTGAATGGCTTCTAAAATTTTCGAACTTGAATTACAGAAAAACCTCACTCAATTCATTAGAAATGTGCCTACTAACTGATGCAGTTTTTGATCAGGCGGTATAAAAAAGCCTTACATTTTTAAAGATGAGGCCGACATTAAAGCGACTGGAAACGGCATTCATTTAAGGAATATGATAACTAGATGGCAAAAATCTAGACTCTATGCAGTTTTAGCATAATAAAGCCACATGACAATAAAATATCAAAACTATGTCAAAAGTACATGTTTGTATTTTAAAATGTAAAAGAAATTTTTTACTGAAACACACTTTTTGCATTAACGGTGCTAACTATGTGAAGATAAAAAACTTTCTTTATGGAACCACGTTTGACGAATTTGAATTTGTAAATCATACAACAAAAAAAAAGTAATCCAACTTCCATTGCCTTTAAGGTTGATTTAACCAGTAAATGATTACACTTTTTAGTGTCGTAAATACAATTTTATTTTTAAATATTTAATGCAAAAAAATTATAGTTTATGAGTTAATATATGGCAAAATATGTTGTGTAATAAATATGCTTCCTAACAAGAATTTTGTAGGAAATATTTTTTGATTTGTCATTGTAATTTGATTGTTATATTTTCAATAATTTTAATAACACATCTTTCCCACTTACACTACGCTCAAAGCTTATGTCTTATGTATTGTTATCGAAGTAAACAAGAAATTTCATGACTTTGCTATTTTTTTACCTCCACTTTTCATCTGTTTTATTTCGTTCTTGTCGCTCTCGTTTTTGGATGAAAAGCAAAAATGTGTTGGTTGTAAAATCGCATTTGTAGCACTGGTTATGACAATAGCAACCAAATTTATATACCGATACCGAAGAAAAAACGTGTAAATGTGCGTACAGCTAAAAACACATTGATTCATAAAGTATTAACAAATCAAATTTCTTTAACAGAAAAAAGTATTACCGAATACAAAAAGTAAGATACTTTTAACATTTCATATATGTTACATTTATGTGCAGGACGGGCCAACGTTTGGCAAAGACTTTATTATAAAATAGAAATTTTTAAATTTAACTAAAATAATTGTATACTGTAGTTTAAATTTTTATTTTTAAACTTTCTGCCTTTAACCAATATTTTAAATTATTTTAGCTTGAGATCATTTTCTTTTCTTTCCACATTTTTTTCTCGGTCAAGAAATTTTATTGGATAATTACAGAAAATTCTTGAAAAGTATTTTTTTAGCGACACAACTCGAATGTAATGAATTTTTAAAAACAACTACTGTTTAATTTGTAGCTCTTTTTAATTGATGTTTAAGTGCTAAATGAAAGTATATCGTATATTCAGCTCTAAAGATTTTAGCTAATTTAATTCGGTAACAATTGCGCTGACAAATATTCTGCAGGAAAGTATATAAATTTAAGTTTAAGTATTGCTTGGGCCCCTTTGTTTCCCTACCTGTATTTCTTTAATTTTGACACAATGTATTAGGTAAACACCATTACTACAAATCAAAAAGGTTTGACAATATACTTCTCTAACATTTAGATCAGCGTATGGTTGAGTTTCAGTTTTCAATGAACAAAGAGTCACGTAGTCATCGATTCTACTTCAGATAAACAAAAATTTCTATAAAGGTTGTATGTGTTGGAGTTTGTGTTTTTTCTTTACATCTGTCGTGAAAGACAAGTAGTTATAATAACATGTCACAAGAATAAAAATAAAAACATCTTACCTCTATTTTTCTAAAAAATACAAAAATAAGAAATTGTAAAATAGAATAAATATACAACTTATGAAACAAAAATTTCTTTGGAAATGTCGTAAATGATAAAGACATGAAGACGATGATGAAATAATATATAATATATATTATAACTAATACAACCAAATACGAAGGGATTATATCATTTGAAAATAAGAACAATATATTAATGTTTATGTATTTTTTTTCTGTTCTTATTATTTTTATTTTCTTGTTTATGTTTTTTACAAAGCAATCAAAAATGTTAAGAGGAAAATGATAATATTTATAAAAGAAAAAGTAGTAGTGCTATAGCTGTCTATGCCGGGTCTTAAATAACCTTCATATTGGTTGCTTAAATATTGATTTCTGCATTTAAATTTTAAGTTTAAATTGTAGGATGTCTTAGTGTTACTAGTTAGGTACCTGAAACGCTTTGATGGTACCAAAAATGTTTCATGTTATTTGGGCAAATCGCTGTATCTGGAAAAACTATCATCAATTTAAAAGTAACGACAATAGGCGGTGAATATCAAATTAAAAAAATAAGACGGGAGTTTATATTGTTACACTCCCTCTATATTGTTCTAAATTCTTATACTTAACTCTTTAAACACTGAAGTAAGATTAAACAAATTCATGTTATGATAATAATGTCTGAGAACACGATAAAATTGATTCACAAAGATGATCAAAAGATTTGACTTAAAATTTTATCAATTGAAGTTTGTATTCTGCATGTTAAATTATAAATGGATGTCTAAGGATGTATTTCTAAAAAGGGGAATTATCTTATACCTTTAAAAAATAAATACTTTAACATAAAAACTTTTGCTGTAATATTCTAAAATATTCTACGTGTGGCACGTAGCGCCGTCCTGTTGAAACCAAATGTTGCCAATATCCTTCTCTTCAGTTCTTGTGAACATAAATTCGTTTAACATGGCCCGATAACGATCGTCATTAACAACGGCCATTCCCTGCACATTTTCGAAGAAAAATGGCCCTTTTATGCCTCTGTACCAAAGTCCGTACCAAACAGTGACTCGTTTTGGGTGTATCGGCTTTTCAATGTATGCGAGTGGGTTTTCTGTGCCTCAAATGCGACAATTTTGCTTGTTTACATACCCGCCAAAATCAAAGTGAGTTTCATCTGAAAAGATGATTTTTTTTGGCAAAATCGGCCAAAAAAATGTCACAATATTTGCCAGCGTTCTTCAAGCGTGCACACAACCATATTCGTTAAGCGGAAGGATAAAACTAATTATCTGACAAAAAAGACATGAGCTAAGTTCACGAAATAAGCACAAGTTGAAAAAAACACGTTAGATGGTCGACCCTTTGTAAAGTCTATGATAAATTTTGACTGTTTTTCTTTGCTTTTTTGTAGATAATATAAAACAAAAATCTGTCTTGCTTTATAAGTTTTCAGGGGAATTGAATTTAACTACATTATTATGAAAGATTCTTTTTATTAGAACACATTTATTTAATATTTTATTTTTGAAATAAATATAAATTTTGGAGTATTGATGAGAATTTGAAATATAATTTATATTTTATTATAATATTTTATTCAAACTTTATATGTGACCTTCTTCGAGAAAATGCACTTAGTGTGACGAAAAACGGGGTTGGACTTACGAGTGGATTCAGGTACCTAAAAGGGTGTAAAATAAGATTAAATAAGTAAGATTTCCGATAAAAAATTAATTTACCCCATAAAAACGTTGTTGTGTTCGTCACTGGTTGCGGCTTAAGAATCAAGTATTAAGATCATAACAAACAGAGCAGCAACAACAGCAAAGGTATTGTCACACTAAAAGCAAAAAAATAAAAAATCGCCAAAAAATAGGCATGACGTCACCAAAGTCGGCACCCAATCATAACTAACCATACCAAATCGCATCTCCCAAGTGAAGGTGTGTGACAATGCGTTTTTCTCAAAACTTCATTTTCACATTCTCCTTTTCCCGGAGAAGGTCACATATATTGAATTTTCTGTAAATCATTTTTATTTTAACTCAAGTTCATTTATTCTATTATTAAATTTCCTTAAACCTTTTCTAACATAAATTAAACAGTAAACATTCAAGAAAAACTGTAAACAACTAGAAAAACTTGAAAAACTATTTGGATATTAGCAGAGTGGAATGCATTTTCGAAATCATCTATGATTTCATCATCAGTAATTTAAAATTGTATTTATGTTACAATTCAATGAAATTAGAATAGGGGAATCATAGTATTTACTTTCAAGTTTGTCTTTTTGTTGTATTTTTATTTTTAATTTTTAAGTCTATCTAGTTGAGGGAAACTGAAGAATGATTTCTTTAATGTCATAAATACCTTGCCATGTCTGTTATACTTATCAAGTTTATTTATTTTATTATTTAATTTTTTAAAACATTTTCTAAAATAAATTAAATTTTAATTATTTATTAATGATTACTTATAAAAAGTCAGATTTTAAAAATAACTATTATGGTTTATGTTGAAGTTATTGATTTATGTGATATGATATGATATGTTGAACTTATTGATTTATGTATCTAATTACTTTGCGATGAAAAAAATTAAGCTTAGGTACAATTCTGAATGTTCACAGTACTTAGATTTGTGCCTTACTTTGATGATTACAAACGATATGAGAAACCTAAATATACTTTTAACGTTTAAGGTAAAGCGTATAAAAAATGTTAACACACACAATCTAACATAACGATAAATAGAACAAGATAAATTCATGAGTAAAATAGGTAAGGAACACAAATAAGAAACAACAAAAAAAAAAAAAAAAAACAAAACAAAACAAGATGACAGCAGAAAGGGAAGAGAAGTTTAAAATTAAGTTGGATGAGAAAAGAAAAACAGTTAAAATTATATGGAAAAAAGTAACAATATGAGTTAATATCTCAAGGTTCACAATCATCAACATTTTGATACAAGCACGCACGCCCTTACATGCCCTCAAACTAAAAAAACTAAAACATACTGATACAGTGGTTTTTATGCTGTGCACAGTATTAAAGATTTTACATGAAATTTAGTATAAGATGTGATTCGTCTAAGAAATCTGGCTTTCTACGTGTGTACTGCTCTGATCATTCTAATCACTCATTTTATGTAGATGCTTGGATACGTATTTGTTTCAGATGATTTCTACTGTCATTCGTAAAAACTATGCTTTATTGCTAAATGCAATGTTCTAGTTAAAAATCAGGGTCCTATTTCTAAGGTTACAAAACTTGCTTGGTAGAAAAACTTTGATATGATTGACTTTAAGCTAATTGATCAGTTTGGACGTGGGCCCAATATTCAAAGAAAATTCCACATATATGTATAGACTTTCATATCATGTGATTTTGATCTGGCACTCTTTTGCCATAGAAATATTCCTTAGATATTTACTAAATTCTTAAAATTTATTTACTAATTGGCGAGTGTATACATTTTACCAATTCATTTATAACGCCCTTAAATTTTTTTAAACAGTTGGGTTATTATAATGACATTAAAGTGCTATATAGTCAAATGCTAACTGAGTAAGAGAAGCCAGTGCAAAAAATTCGACTCTCAAGCGGGCAAAGACTATAGTAGTACAGTAAAAACTAAACTTTGAGTATATTTAATCATTTACTTTGATTTGGGAAAAAAATCCTGAATTTTTATGCAGGAAAGTAAAAGAAGCTCTGAAAATATCTTATAACTAGGCAAAACAACAGGGGCTCAAAATTAACCCGGAAAAAACAAATACCGGTATAAAGCTGTCCAGTCTTTCGAGATAAGAAAATTTAGATTAATTAAAAAGTCAAATACTTGGGAGTAGAACTTGATTAAAGGCTGAGGAGACCACATTAAGTGTAAAGTGGAGAAAGCTCAATGAATTTGAGCCCTTTAGAGAAAAACGATAGGCTTAGAATGAGACAGAGGCTATACATGAGCGTACTACGACAGATTCTAACATATGCTTTAAGAATATTTCGGATCACGCCGAAGAAGGTAAATATAAAACATCTGAAAAAATTCAAAGATAGTTCTGCATTAGTATATGCGGTGCAATGAAAACCAATATCTATTCGGCCAATTAAGATACAGGTGAAATATAAAATGATCTTGGCAGCTTCTAAAATAATAGCAATGTATGAATGGCTAGTACGAAGCAACAAAACTAGTAGCAAAGAATAACCGATATTTTGCTTATGAAAAATGTCACAGATGATAAAGGAGCTTTAACTGCATAACCATAATAGCAGGAGAAAGAGAGTGGAATGATAAAGTAGGGCCAGGAGATAACCCAGGCATTGATCTTTATACAGGTGAATCGGAGAAGAATGACCGGACTTGAATTCATATCTTTACGGATAGCTTATCACTTTTAATAATCATAGTGTACAAAAGGTTTAATCTTGGAATATCCTGCAATGCAAGACTAAGATAAACCCACATGCTAATTGTGAATGTCTAGAGAAAATATGGACACCAAGCCATCACGGCACAATCAAAAATGATGAAGCCAAAAAATTTCTCAAAATGCACCTTAGAAAAGCAAAAGATTCATTTGACAATTGGAGAGAAGCTAAATTCAAAATGGAATTATTTTTGAATATTATCACTATTAAAAATTCTAAAGCCTTTCCGTAGTTCAAAAATGAACTTAAAGTTTGTAAGATAGAGAAACACGTAAAAAAATGGCAAAATACTAATATCGGTTAGATGACAAACATATTTAGGGAAATGAGTGTATTAAAAGTGAAAACTTTAACGTAAAAACTATAACGAATTTGGAATACCTAAGTAATTTGAACTGGAAATCTCCTAGAAAGAGACTGGGATTGGCGTAGTATATACTTATATATGATCTGAATTGGAATAATAGTTTATACTTAGGGAGTTTCGTTCTGTTAGAGTACTGAACATGCCAATTGGGCACACGTGTTTGGGCTCCTTTATAACCTAACCTTACCAAATCTACTTTAAATTTTTAAAAATCAAAGCGTTTTATTTAATAACAAAAAGTTTTTGTAAAATCAAAAGTTCATTTCTTAACTACCTTTTGCATCATAAGTGAAATATTCTTTTTTCAATACAATAGAACATTAAGTTAGCAGCAACCGGAATATTCGAGCATTATAAAATCACAAAATTATTCAAAATGCTTTTTTTTTTTTTTTTTTTTTTTATTATTATTATTTATAATATGTATATCAATAAAGACTTTACAATATAAATTTTACCTCAGCGCCATGAAGGCATTATTGAGGTCAGTTGGCAAATATAATGTTCTTATGCCTAGGTGTACAAAAAAAAAAAGAAGAAAATATATATATATGTATATTTATATTATATCAATATTATATGAGAAGCTGTTCCAAGTTAGTTAATAAATTTGTTTTTAATAATCTTTTAAAGGATGAAATTTTATTTACATTTCTTAAGCTTTCAGGTAATTGATTAAACTCTCGACTACCCATATATTCAATTCGCTGTTTGGTTATCTCCAATCTACACAAAGCAATAGCTAAATTTCTATTATTCCTCGTATTAATTGAATGCTGATTTCTTAGAAGACACAAGGTGTGATGTCCAATATTATGAATGCATTTAAAAACATATATTAAAAGTTGATACTTATATAAAGCATGAAGTGGCAAAATCGAATTAAATACACTGTTATAAAGCGCCATAGTAGAATACATTGGTGAAAGATTTGCAAAGCCTTTAAGGCTTTATTTTGGAACCTTTGGAGAGATCTTAATTCAATACTATTTTTGTATCCATATAAAATTGCTAAATAGTTAAAATTACTTTGTATCAGTGAGTTATAGATTAATAGTTTTGTCTCATGTCGAAATTTGTTTTTGAACATATAGAAAACACCAATAGCTTGTGCTGTCTTCATTTTAAGGTGACGAATGTGTATATTCTATGTCAGATTACTTTGCAAAAATACTCCTAAATATTTTACAGATCCTACTTCAAATATTTCCTCTCCATGAACAAACACACTAAAATCATTCACGCGATTATTATAAGGTTTAAACCTTATAACCTTAGTTTTGCCAGCATTAAGCATTAATTTATTAATTCTCACAAATTCAAACAACAAAGAAGCATCTCGTTCCATGTACGTTTTAGCAACTAATTCATGTTTATAGGGATAAAATAAGCAAATATCGTCTGCATAAATAAAAAGTTTTCCAGTAAGGTTAAGATTTTTTATATCATTTAAATATATTAAAAATAGTAACGCTTAGTAAATAGTAATAGTAAATAGTAATGCTTAGTTTCATTTGACCGTCAACCCCAACTCAAATATTCAGTGTTACTTCGATTATACTCGTTGCAGCTGTCTTTTAAAGACATGCACATTTATATTTTGTTATTTTTTGCCTGATTTCAACTCAATTAAATTTAATGCATATTAAATATAACAAAAGCGTAATATTATTAAAATTTATTAAAATTTTAAGTTTTAAATTCTTCAGTTTGAAGTTAATTTTAACCAAAAGGTAAGTTTAAAAATGTATCTCAAATTATTATTAAGTCATAGTATTTTTTGTGTAAATTACGCATTCAGGCATAAACAATAATTTATCTAATTTTGTTAGAAACATGAAAGTTCAATTTTAATAAATTTGCTAAATTGCACAAAAATTTCTTCAAATATATACCTTTTCTTTATTTCAAAAATAAAATGCTTCTATATTTTCTGAGCGAAAAACAAAGCACTGTGGGCCGTATGCACAAATTCACATAACAAAAAATACAGACGGTATCTAAATGACCGTTAAGAAGACAAAACAAGTTCATTTTCTGAAACACTAAAATGTTCTAAAATGTTTTTATGTGCACCCAGCAGTTTTCTTATATCAGCGTTTTGTCAATATTTGTTTCTGCTGTCTATTTATTTAAGTGATTCTAATTTTAATATTTTTTTATCAATCAATAAATTATATGAAAAATAGAACAAAGAAAAGCTAGAAGTATTTTTACTGTTTTGTTAGTACGACCGATTAAAAATTTGTAATTTTTAACTTTCCATGACCATATTATGCAAAGTTAACTCTGGCTTAAAAACCTTTGTAATTACATAAGAAGATTTATGCATTTAATTTTACAATTTTAAGGTTGTCTCTATCAAAATCTTTTTGTTGTCTCAGGAGGCCCAGTTAACCTCCCAAATTACAAAATTTCTAATAAATCCTAGATCTCTAGTAAATTGACTGGCGCTACTACTGCACGCAAAACTGTAGGGCAATAACAACAATGTATAGGATTATTAAGTAGATGTGTGTTTAAGTGAGAAAAAGTAATAAAAACGTAAATCAAGATTAAGTTTTGTAGAATAAATATGAAACTGTTAAATGTTTATTAAAGTAAAATATCAGAAAGCAGTAAAAACAACCATGACAGTATAATAATATAAAAGTAATCTGACTGGTAATCACGAAATATAAAAAACATTGGTATGGGTAAACTTTACTCTCCTATTAGTTCTTTGACATTTTAATGCCGACTGTCAGAAGTGGAAGAAAGCATTCACTAAGATTGAAATTTTATTGGACGTTACCAAGTGTAAGAAACAATAAATTAATATACTAACAACCGTTTTTATGTCTAAGTATATACTTATTTGATATTAAAAAAGTTAAATCTATATCTGTATAAAAATATTTATATCAAAGCGATTATTCATACTGTTATTTATTTAGGGCTTAAAAACTTTTAGAATTTTATTGCAATACATTTTCTGTTATTTATTATTAAGAGAGTATGAGGAAATTAAAAATAATTTTTATGTTGTATGTTTTAATCGGTCAATTCGAGGCGAATGATTGTTTGAGGTATAGTTACACCACATTTCCAGGTATATTAGATACATGTAATTAAACGATAGTTTTATTAGGAAAGTTTTAATGAGATAAAAGGAGAATAGTTTTCCAGTGTCGTACACAAAACATTGAAACATGCATAAACACGATCTTGTTGCTGTTTTGTTTTTATAAAATACCAAACTGGCATGTTTTATACCCTTCACCCAAGAACACATTTAAAACAAGATTATGCATTCTGACTGTTAAACAAAATATTGTTTTGCACATGTATGCCATATCAGCCTAGTACTTAACAAAAGTAAAATATTAACGGTAAGATTTATAAAAAATTAAAGAAAATAAATGCAATTTAGTTTTAGAATTAAAGTGTATTATTAAACAAATTATGGCTTATATAATAATTTAGAGATTTTACGTTAATACTACTTTTTTTGTTATTTATTTAATAATGTTATTGATTATTGAGTTTTTTTTACAAAATTGTTGTTTGATACTTTATCAGCACAAAATGCGAAGTTTTTGGAGCTAAACAAAGTACCATTTAAAAGGACATGTTAGAAAAATAAAGAATTTCCAAAGAAAATATTTTAAAATTTATTATATCAGATATCAGAAAAAACCCATGATGAGTCATATATAGTATTATCTATAGTAATATCCAATGAATAGAGTTGGCAAATAGAATTCATTTAAATTTGATAGAATCCATAATCAAACGAGATGTCTGAAACAAAATGGCGTATATCAAGGTTTAGACAATTAAAAAGACAATAAAATAATTCTAGAACTTCTTTAGTCACTACATGATGGTTGGATGGTTTTCTTAACTATAAAGAATAATGCATTAGTATTTCCAGAAATACCTTAATCATAAGAGATCACTTAAGCTAGAACTTTGATTTGCATTTAAATAAAAATAGTCCTTAAAATAAAATAAGTTAAATCTCCTACTTTTACCGTAGCATTAACAGAACGGAAGCATTAAAGCAAAAGGACATCCGTGTTTTTAGTCCTATAAAAACTAAATAAAATTGTGATGAAAAATAAAAACAACATTTATTTAAAGATTTTTATAGACGCACATTTTAGTCTTATAACATTTTAATACTTTTCAAATGTTTTGTAAAGAAAAATTCTATAAGCTTTTAATAAGAGTGATAGATTTGTAAATACAAAGAAAACAAACATAAATTAGGATAATAACCTTTCAAATAAACTCAACCACTTTATAGGTCTGGCAAATAAAAGACAAAAAGGAAAACGAGCATTAACTAAATGTGAATTTGTTGTCGTAAAACTTTTATTTAGATTAATGTTAGTTTTAAAATTTCAAGTGGACTATTGATGAATGTATAACTTGGTTTTGTATGTATGTAGGGATATAAAATTGTCAGAATATATTGCTTTATTTCATGGTGTTTGTTTTGATTATGAAAAATGTTGACTGTTATTACTTTTTGAGGGAATTTAATATTTTTAAGAGAAACCGACAACATTTATTGACTATCATAAAGGATTTAAAATTGATGGTAAATAAAAGGACCTGAAAAGATTTATACAAGCAGTTTAAAATAGTGAAACTTTTTTTGTAAGTTAGATTTATGCAGTAGTTGTGCTATGCTATGGTTTTAGTCGAATAAAAATATAATAGATTTTATTATTTTTAAAACAAATGCTTTATTGTGCCCGTTTACACATTTTGAGCCGTCATAGTGCTACTTATTTCGGTTTTATGTACAACATCTGTTAACAAATTTTTTAAAAATTATATGAAAAGATATCAAATTTATCTATGCCTTGCTTTGTTTTTTTAGAAAATTTTCTTCGATAAGAAAATCTAGTGAAAATACTTAAAAATGTTCAAAACTTCTAAGTATATTTAACTAGTCGTTTATGTATTTGGTGTATATATTTCTATAAACTTGAAAATTACATGAATATTTCGATAAGAAATTAAATCATAGATAATTTTCTATAAAAAGTGTCGTGAAAAATTGTTGAATATAATTTATGGTCTATTAATTTTTATATATTAAAAAATATTACATTGCTCGATTTTCGAATACATAATGTGTTTGCGCTTTTATAGCTACCAAAGTTGTCCAAATGTAACGCTTATGAATTGGAACATTTACGTAAAGGAATTAAGGGTTTTACCCTGCAAATTTTAGTCACTGAAAACTTATTTTATATAAAAAATTTTTAATTTCTTGCGATCAAATCAGACGAATTAAAAGATTATATAAACAAATTAAAAGTTTTAAAAAGATCCAATGTGAAATTTTATTAAAAAATCTGAAGATTGAGCGCCATACTATTTCAAAATCCACTAAACCGTAACAGACCAAAATATTTCTGTATTATGTGGCAAGTCATTAGCAGCTGTGTCAAAAAAAGACAAGAGTTCAGATAGTATTAATACGATAATATATATTACGCAGTGACTGGACTGATTAACCACCATGCCACTATTTTGAAAAAAGACTCTTGAGTGGTATTAAACAAATAAAAAATAATTAAATAACAGAGGAAGGGTATTACAGGAAACGTCAGATTTTTTTCTGAGATAACTTAGGTAAACAACCTATATTTTATGAGTTGAGGTTGTTTGCTTACATGAATTGTTTAGGATATTTTTAAAAATTTTCCATTCATTTTAAATCAAATCTTTTATGATAAGTTATTTTACATTAAAAGTAATTAAGAATGAATGTTTTTGTACTATTGATTTATAATTTTGCAATTCCAATTTATTTTTCTGAAAATCACTTCTCATTGCGATATCACTTTTTTGTAATTTTTTATCTTTGTACGTATACGTTATATATATCTATATCAAGAATTGGATTAAATATTAAGTATACGTATGGAGGTACGAAAAATATATATGGTTTGGAGTATATAAGTTTTTCTTAAATGCAATAAATATAAGAAATAAATAAAATATAAAATATTGAATATGATGAATTTATTTTTTAGATCAATAAAATATTACGAAAATGATTTTAGTCAGAGCTATTTCTGATAAGATTTGTTTTAATTAAAACAAATACATAAGTTTTCTTTGTTGTCGTATAGGACAGCAAATACTGTAGGTGTGTCATTGATTCTAAATTCTTTGTTGTTTCTAGACGGTTGGTATGGAATAACTCATATGTAAGTTTTTTTTTGGCTTAAATGTGTACTTTTTAAATGGCTGTTATTCATTCTTGATGTTCTTCAAAAAAAAAAAAATAATGTACATTCCTAGAATAAAAAAAAGTTTCATAAATCAAAATTATTTCTCATTGCTATGACAGCCTTAATAGGCGTTATTTGACACACGTTTCTGTTCATCTTGTATTTCTTCGTTTTTTTTTCTTCTTATTATTTCAGTTTTTGTTGCTTGAAAATACTTAGATGCTACATACATATTGCAAATTCTCCATTATACATAATTTTTGGATAGGACGATAAAACACTGTATGCTGTGTATTTATTTCATTCATGTTAAGACGTCTGTCGTTTAACTCACCCCAGCAAGACACGTTGGCATTATCAAATATCAGCAACAGTAGCCACAATCCTATACACAGTATATACATATAGTTCTTGGGGTAGCCTACACAATCAGTATCTCTGCCATTACTATCATCATAATCGTCATCATCAGTTATACCGTGTGTCACTGTTAATTCTTTTTTAACTCTCTAAAGATGTGCAAAAATTTATCAAAATATACTAGTTTATGTTCATATAAAGACACACGTACAATATTTATGTCAATGGATAAATATATCAAAGACATATGTGTGGAAGTGGAAGTAATTATATTTAATATAGATTTAAACCTAATTTAATATTTGACTGACCAATATAGTATGTAGTTGAACAAATGTTTCGTTTTTTAATGCTTGTTTAACATTTATTAATAAAAGCGTTTAAAAGTTAAGGCATGAAAATTTAAAATTTTCTCTAGAAAGAGCTGCTTTTGGGCACCTTGGCAATCTTAAACAGCAGTAAATATATATGAAAGCGAGATAAAACCCGAACCATTTGGAATATTTATCATACGTGTTTAAAAAAAACAAATTAGAATATTAGGGTGGTCATCAGACCTTTTTGTTAAGCCTTTTTAAATATAGTTCATAAATTTTGTTATACTTTATATGATAAAAGTTGTTATATATTTTCTTTTTTTCTAAATGACTCAAGCTTTTTTGTATTGAAAATTATGCAATTATGCTGCAATAAATTCATATTGAATAATTAATAACAGAATTAAAAAATGCGACTTACTATCAATAATATCTTCAGCTAAGTACTTATTAAAGGGTCTTCCGATAAGAAGTTTCATTTAAATGTGTAAAAAATCGATAGTTTTTTTTTAAATCACGAGATGTATTCTGTATGTCAAATGATCCCCATAACTAATTTTGTATTTGACTTTAATGAATCTTTAATATCGGTTAATATTTTGTTAATATATTTAAGTTTTTGAATATACTGTTAAGTAGTGTCATTAAGCTTTTCTTTCATGAAACTGGAAAGCAAAAAGTAAAAAAAGTGTTAAATAACAAGATATTTTCGATCACTCTGTTAAGAATCCACACTATAAAAAAGATTTTTTTACAGATAAAAGCGGCGGTACTACATTATTTGAAGAACTTAGCTTTTTTTGGTGGAAATAAATGTCATCCAGAGCAGTTTCCTCTAATTAGGGATATACAAAGTTATAAATTATATTTTTTTCTCACAATCCAGTCACCGTAACAAAGTTACCAGATTAAAAACCATACAAATGCGTATCGCGAAACGAATTTCGCCCAACAGAAAGACTAAGTCAGTAAAAATTTGATGTAAAGGTTCATAATCACAACAATGACAAAAAAGTATCATATATTATAGTTGGTCAAGTTATTTATTAATTGTGCGAAGAAAGAAAACAATAATCAAATAATTTTAGTTTTATAAAACACAGCAAAATAATTAATATTATACGTAAATGTTTGAAAATTATATTGTGATTACGTCCACTAACATTAATTAAAATTAACACTTAAAAATTTATTTAAATAACTCAACATTTACGAAAACACAAATGAAAACAATTTTTGTAGTTAATTTTTTTATATTTATTAAAAAAAAAATAAATTAATTGTTAAAATAAAAACTAATTTTATTTTATAAAGAGTTGAAAAGTAAGGCTAAATATGGTCATATTGTATTTTAAGCTTGTTCATCGTTTGGGGTAAGAAATAGAAAGAAATTAATTGCAGAATCAGCCACGTATCGCGGAATTCACCCGATGCCTTAGTTGTTTGCATTATCGTTAACACACATTTACATTCTTGTAAGAACAAATAATTCTAGTTTTCAATTTTTAATATAGTACTGAGTTAAATACTTAAGTAGTTGATATTTCCACAAAACACTTGTAGTTTTGCTCAAAAGAGTACTGATGATAAAACCGTAGCATATTTCAAAAATACATTCCAGTCAGCTAGTATCGGATAACTAAAAGTTTTTCCTAGATTTTTTGTCATTATCTCTTTAAACTTATAGCTTGATAATTAAATTAAATACAAATAAATAAAGTTTGAATCTAATATTAAAACTAACAAATGTGTTTGGTTTGACGACGAATATTCGTGGCTAAAAATTTGCTATTTGACCCAGTTATGCATCTAGCATAAACAATCAGATAATGATAAAGAGAATTTTTACTAGTAATTTTTTTAACGTTTCGAATCCAAATTGCAACAATTTTGCAAGAAAAATTTGTGTCCAAATGAAATTAGGCCTCATAAATTTCTAGTTTAGTTTGATGATTTTTAAGGTTCCCATAAGCACAGATATGATTGTGGTTATGGTAGAAAGAGTTCTTATTTAAGCTGATCGTAAAAAAATTCCAGACCTAATTCTTTGAACAAAATATTATTTTTTTTGCTTGTGGAATACCCAAGATTAACGAGAAATCTAAAAACCTAGGTTCCCAAAGACTATGGATTTGAACAACAATATTTATAGTTGTGAGCAACCTGCATGAGTTTTATGCTTTAATTAAGTATTTTGTACAAATAGCTCAAATTTTCCACTAGCTTCATAGTTATTAACTTTGAAGTAGCTATAGGAGGAGTCAGGAAAAATAATAAAGTGGCGGCAAGCTATCAAAAATAAAACATCTTATTTAAGTGATTTTTTTTTAATTTTGACTAAGATATTTAATAGAATAAGGTGATCAAGTTTTCTTGTTTAAGATTTAAAAGAAATAAAAATGCACGACCATTTTAACTTCGGTGTAGTTTTTATTTAAATTTCTGTTTTCAATGTAACTTTTTTTAAGGGTATGTATTGATAAAGTGTACACAGACCAGTAAATATACTGTTGTATTCTAGTCAAACAAGTCACTCTCTTTTTGTTTCAGCAAATTGTTGAAACGTGTAATAGAGTTTTGTACTGCTTGCTGTGTGTGTGTTTTGTAGCGTAAATTGAATTGAGTCAACGACTAGCTAAAATTCAATGGGTACAAAAAAATCTAATATGTTTTAAGTGTTGCCACATAGTGTTTATATTTGAAAGATTTAAAATATAAACTTTGTTAAAAAAATACAATTGTATTTGAAAGATTTAAAATATAAACTTTGTTAAAAAAATACAATTGTTAGACAAACAATAGCAGTACAAGTCGGAAGCGGGTTTTTAATTTTTGGAATCGGTATAGAAAGACACCGTCATTAAAGTAATTTAAATTCATTTTAAAAAATGTTCTAAACAGAAATCGTATTTTTGTATATTAATCATACGATGTTAAAGTAAAAAAAAAATACAAGTACTATGAATATCTGGTGCTTACTTCGGTGAAAAGGTCTCGTTGAAAATTTTTGAACAATGTCTTAGAACTGCCTACTAGATGTCATATTTACAATAAACTTTTTAGATAATTTTATTTTTTTATTAGTTAATTTTTTAATTGGTGTGAAACCTAAAAATTCTAATATTTAAAAAAAAACTAAAATATTAGAATAAAATACCTATAATTTTGGCTATTCGCGAAGATGTCTATGTGAGGACATTTTTTTGGTATTGCAGCAAAATTGAACGGATAGGTTTTTTAAGCCTTGTTTGAAACCTTTACAATTAAATAGACAATTTGAAATAGATGTGATATTGTTCAATGCTTTTATTTCTATTTGAGTCCCTGAATTTATGTAAATGTGATTTCATTTTAAGTAAGCTATTTAGTTCTACGAATACGCAATTTGTTTTTTAAATTATTTTTATTTTGTGTAAAAGCGATTAAGCAATTGTTAATGTTTAACTAAAACTAGGCATTAAAATATTTGTAGAAAAACCGTTAACTAATATAAGTATTTTCCCGAATAAAAATAAATAACATCAGTTGAAATATATTAAGGAGATAATTCCAGTGAACGATATTTTCATCTTCATATATATATATTTCTTTTTACTAATACTATAGGTGGACAAAATATTAATGAGGGTTAAGTGTTGATAGTTTGTGGAAGCCATATTATTTGTGCGTCGTCTTTTTTAATACTTATCATTCTGGCACAGATTGGCCACCACTTAGAAATGACTAAACTTTATTGTTTTTCTTCAACAAAATAATTTTAATTATTATCTTTTAATTTTTTCTGATTCGGTTTGTTAAACTCTCATATCCATTGTTATAAGCTGCAGTTAAAACACTGCCTTAAAGTCAACATAATTTATTGGAAAATCCTTAAAACTATTTTGTTAAACTTAATGTTTTTCTTTAATTAATTTTTTTGTTTGCAAAAATTAGGATTTGAAATTTTTTTCCCAAGAAATAGAATTACGTTGCTACACAATGAGAGGGCTGGTAAGTCCTTGGAAATAATTTCTTAAAAATTAAAATTTTAAACTTTTTTGAATTTTACCTGTCTAAGAAAAAAAAAACAAAAACAAACAAAAAGCAAAAAGAATAGTGAATGTATGGGTACAACCCATGATTAAATTTAAATTTAGATAAAATATGCATGATTTTAGCATTTACCTGTCATTGGAGATAAAAAAATTTACACAATTTCAATAAGTGCATTGAACGCACGCATATAAGGTGAAAAGAGATCCAAGTTTCATGAGTAGATTTTGTTTGCTTACATGAATGTATTAAGATATTTTGCAAGAATTCACATGTATTTTGAAGCACATCATTTATGAAAAATTATTCTGAATATAGGAAGTTACGAAGAAAGCCTTTTTAGCACTATTGATTTAGAGGTCATGAATAATGTTTTCCACATTGAACTAGTGCAACATTTTTTTGGTGGGTATATAATAACAAATTTGTATGATGAAGCTTTTAAGGATATGAAAAAATATTATGATATGTGATTAAAACGCATTATTCAGTTATTGTACATATTTCATTTGCATAAGTTGTACATATTGCTGTAAGTTGTATGCTTTAAAATGTATATATGACCTTCTCCGAGAAAAGGGACCTAGTGAGTCGACAAACAGGTTTGAACTTAAGAGTGGATTCTGGTACCTAAAGGAGTGTAGAATAAGATAAAATTAGTTCGATATCTGATTAAATGTTTTTTACCCCATAAAAACGTTGTTGCGTTGGTCACTGGTTGCAGCTTAAGAATCAAATATCGAGATCATAACAAACAGAGCAGCAACAATAGCAAAGTTATTGTCACACTAAAAGCGAAAAAAATACGTCACCACACAGGCATGACGTCACCAAACTCGGCACCCAATTATAACTAACCATACCAAATCGCATCTCCTAAATGAAGGTGGGTTCAAAGGAACAATGCGTTATGAAACTTTAAATGCGTTTTTCTCAAAACTTAATTTTCACACTCTATGTCCCTTTTCTCGGAGAAGGTCACATATAAAATATGTATATGTATATTCGCCATTGCAATATATTGTAGAAAAGTTAAATAAAAGTTTACAAGTTTTGTTATTGCAAAAAAATAAATAAATAAAAGTAAGGGATATTAAGTATGACAGCTCTTTATTAACGAGCATATCAATATCCTAATATTTGTTATTGGTTAAATTGTTAAGTTCAAGAAAAAAATTAAAGAATTAAAATACCTTATTTTTTTCCATCATGACTTATACTATGATACATTATATTTGTACGAATGTAGAATTTTTTCCACAATATAAATTTTAGAAATAATTATTTTACGGACATTACTAAAGTATTATTATGAATTCAATGCTGTCGAAATTGGAAAATAAAATATCAGTAAGTGTAATGTATAATAATCAAATGTACAAAAAATAATGTATAGTAAATCAGTAAAAAAATCTGCAACAACAGAATTTATTCTGTAACAATATAAAACTTTGAAATATCACATTTATTGTTAAAATCGGTTGACAAACAAAGAATAACATAGTTTCTTTATTTTTTCTTTAGCTTTTTTTTGCAAGATATAAATAATTTATCTGGCAACTCCAGATACAATGTTAACAATTTCAACTTCTACGTAATACAGTTAGTTCTAGCTTTTGTTAGTTAACACATGAAGTTTTGTATAGAAAAAGGTTTAACTAAAATAAAAAATAAACTAAATCCCACATACCTTTCTTTTAAATTTTCAATATTCTGGTTATGCTGTTAAACGGAATTTTGTAGTCTCTTTTTATGCAGCTCCACATGATTAAAACCAATGTTTGCTAACCAATATTTAAAGTTTAAAAAGAAGAAATAAAAAATGTCTTTCAGCTGCATTAAAAACTTAACTTTAACTCAAACACAGTAAAAAAATTTTGTACCAATAGAACACTTCTAAAGTTTGATTACAATTTATTAGTATTGTAATGGATTATTGTATTATTGTTTACAAAATACTCGTATCCAGCTGATATTAAGAAAAATTATATTTTAAACTTCTTTTTTTTTTACAGATTTATCTTGTTTTATGCTGCTGATGTTCTTGCTATTTTTACGATATCAGTGTGTCAATATCATTTATTAACATAATCACCGGAATGTTGATAATTATCTTAACGGTAGTAAAATTTATTTTCATTATTTTTAAATTAATCCATCTGCATTAAGTGGAAGAAAGTAGAAATATTAATAAAAGACTTGGGTAGTATTTCATGTTTTCAGTTTGACTTTTTTACATAAAAATATGTGTGTATTTAGGTTTTTTTTTGTTGTACCTTTATCTGTCTCTAGATGAAATAAAGGTAGGCCACGAAATTTGCCTTAGCAAAATATATCATTTATCTATTTAGCTAGAAGTACAAAACGACGTGAAGTGGAATGCTGAGGCAACAGACACGTAGAAATGAACATTTACAACAGAAGCGTTTTATGCCCCAAAGTCAGTGTGCCAGTCTCTAAGAAGAAGCAAAAAATATATACATGTGTGTGTATTTCTTTAAGTAAGTGTGAATATTCTGCCTAAATAAAGAAATACCTACTAGAAATTCATTGCAGGTACTCAAGAAAAAATGTTAGTAAGTAAATGAAATTTGAAAATTATAAATCTGGTAACCATCTTGATTTCTGGATTTTATACTTTCGTACAGTTGACTGTATTATACAGATCAAGCGCTTTATTTTGTTACCAATATTGTGAAGGTTGAAGGCGGCAAGTCCATTATTACTTTATTTGATCCATATATTCGCCTTTTTGTTTAGGACACCATCTTGGATTTTAACTTTCCTATTGCTGGCTGTAATCTACTGGTTAAGCCTTTTTAATTGATGCCAATATTCTATTTTATTTAGGTTTAATACCGAATGCGAATATTCGTAATATTACTACTGAGTATGAAACAATTTTTTGTGGAGTCGATACCAAAAGTAAAAATCTAACAGTTGTAATACAAGTCTGTTGCAAAAGTGAGCCTAAAACCTAAAATCCGTAAACCTTTGAATATTAAATATTTTGCAAATAAAGTCCACCAGTATATTCAGCAAAAAAATATTCTTTTGATTTGAAATTACAAAAATACTTTTTTAAAATGTGTGCGGGAAACTTTGATTGCATAAATTAGATATTACATAAAAACATTTTTTTTGTAAATTTTAGTAAATAAGCGCTTATCTATCCTTAGAAATTTTTTTATTTATATAAAATTTAATTTGTTCAATATAATATTTTAAGTGTATTACCAAAATATTGTCATTGTTCCTTTAAATCGCTTTCTGCACTTCTAGCATTAAAATTTTTTCAGTTTTTTTTTTGTGTCTATTTAATCTTAAGTTGTCTTATAAACCATGATGTCAAGATTGGCATAACAACGCCAAAAAGGTAAAAAAGGTTTTTAGCTAGTAAAAAGACGTGATTATAAACACCTTGGATTAACATAAATTCATTTCAGTTTTCATTTAACGATTGTCCTACTGTGTCTTTATTCAGTTTAAAATCATATATTTTTTTCTTATTTCGCTGATGTGACTTCCACCTCTTTAGGAGGTGGCTGATGATTGTGATTTCAGAAATTTTCTAGATTTCGTTTTTCTTCATTTTAATATTCCACTTTGAAATATTCGTTTGTAGCTACTTCAATGGTGCTGTCCTGAACATGTCCTGATGGAAACACAAGTCTATGGTGATGTGCTTTGATGTGGGGTGTGTGCGTGGAAGTGAATGGTTATTTATGTTTTATCTTATGTTATTGTTAATCCATCGCAAAAACGCCACTTTGTTTTGTTTATTTTTCTTTCGTCTTTTCCTTTTTCTAGCGTTGATTGTTCTCAGAGTCACACAACAGTGGGTGTTACAAATTTTTTTGCTCTCCTTTGTAATTTTCCTACAAATTGAACACTTTACATTCTGAGTGGTGTGAATTTTTTTTACTCTACATCAAGAATACGCCCTGAAAGACTTTCTTTATATAACATTTTTTCTTTAGTTAAAATTTACATTTGAAAAATGTGCACTTTGTCATTATTAACGTAAAATTTAAAATGTTTCGGCTAACATTTTTTAATAGCAAGAAAATTGAACAATAGTAATAAAACTGAACTATAGACATATGCTCGAATCATTTTTGGGTTTCTTTGGATTTTATTTCTAAGATACATGTGTATGTTAAATTTTAAAAGCTATTTATATTTAAGAGATTGTGGGTGCAGTAATTGTTAACTTTTATCAGATCTTTTTGTTCATTCACATCAGTTATTTTTTTAAATAAATATGCTGCAATTTTCAAAATATTTTTAAAATTTTAAAATTTAAATTAGAACCGATATTAATTAACATACACACCTTTGAAAGAAAGAATTAAGTGAACTCAAACATCTTAACTTAAAACACAAAAAAAATTATACCTTTGTAGTTGTTTTTTTGAAACAACTTTTTTCCTACAATGGTTCAGCCATTGGATTATTTAACAACATACACTGCAATGTCAAGTTTTGTTAACAAAAATGATAAACATTAAATTAGTTTTCAGTAATTAATTTTCATAAATATTTTTTTAAAAAAATCCTGCTGTTTTTATATCCTTCACAGTGAGTGCAAGGGTATATATAAATTTGCTATTCCGTGTAAAATTTCTACAATATTTATTTCCGACCCCATAAGGCTTATCAATGGGTGAGTCGATTATGCATTGTTCGCCAACCCGTCTATTCGTCTGTCCATGCTTATGTTCAAATAAAATCAATGTTAAAGCCCCTCGATATTGCTAAGACCCATGTAAGGTATCAACATATCAAAAATATTTGGAAGCAGATCAATGATAGAAATTAGCACAACCTTCTGAGATATAAGTAAATAAAGATGACTGCCTCTGGGTTTTCGCTTATTTTTACCGCAAAAGTTGAAATTTTCTAGCCATAGAGTAATTTATAGACCCCGTTGTTACTATTTACAGATTTGATATTATAATTTTGGACAAATTGGTCACTAATTGGCAAAGTTATAGGCAAAAATTATTTGAAAAATATATATTTTTATGTATATATTTTTTTTCAAGCTCCAAAAAAAATATTTCTTAGAAAAGCTAAAAAATCGGCTTGAAACCAACTGAGATATAAGCACCAAAATTAACAATCGAAAATAGATAGCCAATATGAGGATAAAATGAAAGGTCTTGAATATTAAAATATACAAAGAGGAAACAGTATTGGTTGTGAGAACCGCAATTGTTGACAATCGCAAATTTTGGATGTGATTATCAAATTTTCGGTCGCATCTACAGAATCTCGTTTCGAAATATCAATATATAGTCTACTCCATTAAATTAGGATTCTTGAAATAAAAATTTTATAACCTAGAGCCAGCCATGGAAATTGCTAATACCACCGAGTATATTTTTCAGCAGCATAATAAGATTGAGGTTAAAACCGAGAATGACTTGAATTTCATAAGATACTAGCAGAAAAGTGAGAAGCAACGACAATCGCAGCGGCAGAGGACATATCAAAGGCAAACAAAACAGCAAGAAAGGCAGCAAGAGCAACAGTCCAACATTTGTGTGTATACAAATCATAGAAGTGTTGATTGTTGACACTTAAAGAAAATGTGTAAGGTAAAAAATGAAAATTTTATAGAAAGCATGTGCTTCCATGCACATCTTAACGGTTGTGGTTGACGATTCTATGTTCTTAAGACTCAACAAATTTTCCAATAATTTGTATGCACTTTTCGACAGTGACGTAAGCATAATAGCCTTTTTCCTGACATCATCCGTCAGCCTATTTGCTATAAAGAACTGTTTTAGTTGCTTTTCAAATACGCCCCACGCATTGCTTTGCATATCAAAATATGGAACTCGAATGGATACGCCCGTAAACTGCGTTCCTCTTACATTACTTTAATTTTCTGTCGACTTCGACATAATTTATTGTTTTATTTTTGATAAATTTACTTATTGTACTTTAGTTTTTTATCCGCGTCGCCACTGTAATATACGAGCCCCAAGGTAAAGATATTGGCCGTATATTCCTTACTCTTTTACAATTATTTGTTGAAAATGAAACTAGCTTGCGTCAACCAATTCTGTTCTGTTTATTTTAAGACTGTTACTTATTCTAATAAAATCTTCTCTTAAAATCTAAAAGGTGTTGCCAGACTTAACTATTTAAATACACTACAATAACCCCAAAAAAAATATTTGTTTGAAATAACTGAACCATAAACTTAAATTTTTAATATTGGTATCAATTAAAGGCAATGAAGTAAACTGTAAATCAAATTTTTTTTAACCCCAACAATATGGATATCAAATGAAAGGGCTTGACTAGTACAATACAGTTAACTATTAAAAAATTCAAAACAAATATGGCAGCGGAAATAAAAAAGAAAATAGCGTATTACATGAAGTCTTAAATCTATACTAAGCTACGATGTGGTCATTATACATTATATGAACATGACGGTGAAAGGGTTTCATTAGATTCCGCATGGACGAATATAGCGCTCTTACTTGTTTAAATCAACTCTGAGATAATTTTGTTACTTTAGCATGGCTTAATGCGATTTATTGTTAATACTTTAAGTAGTAAACAAGGCGGTAATAAAACGACCGAATGTCTTTAGCATGTTTATAAGAAAAATTAAAGTGTCAAATTCCAAAATTTTGTTGGCTAATTCACTTTTCCTCTACAATCAATAATTCGATTTTCTAAATTTTTTTTGAGAGAGCCATTGCTTCTTTTTATGTATGAAAGTGAAGCGATTCTGTTGAAATCACGTATTTTTTGCATCTAAATCATTAATTTTTTGTAGCAAATTTGGACACCTTTTATAATGTTTATTGAAATCTATGAATGTATTATCTAACATTTTTAATAAAATAAGCATTTGCAGGATTGAATGTTTAAAAGGTGTCTTTTTTGTGATATTTGTTAGGTTCCACGTACATCTTTCATACAATTATTATTATCAAATTGGGGATCTTTAAATTTATTCCAAGCATTATGATTAGTTAGTACTTAAATTTTCGCAAAATTAGCCATATATTTTAAAATACGAATTGAACAAAAATTAAATTAAATGTTGGTAAAAAATTACATAATTTCAATAACTTTACTTTTGAGCTAAGGTTTTTTTTTTAAAAGGCGACAAAAAAGCGAATCTTGACTTATTGAAACGCTCTAAATATAGTGCAAAAAACGCTAAATTGGCATCACTTTTCACACTTTAATTTAAAAGACCTGAGTTTATTTTTTCCCAATATAAGTCTAATAATAACTAAGATAAAATATTTTACTTATTACACTTTGATCTTAGCCATAAGGCCGAGAAGCGTTTATTTTATTTAAATTTTTTTCTTTAAATAAACGTTAAAAAAAAAAAAAAAAAAAAAAAAAAAAAATATTTTACTTATTCCTAAGGGCTCTGCTAGTGAAAATCAAATTTAAATGCAACCTTCAGACTTTATGTGTTACAAATAAAATAAAAAAAATATGGCTAAAAGCAAAATGACTCTCAACTTTTATGGTAAAGCTAGTAAGAAGTCCTGATTCATATTGCCTCAAATAGTATATATAACTATCCAACGGAAATAACTGAAGTATATTTACTTACTTATAATTTAATCTAACATACCTCACTAAATACTAACTAGTTAGTTCGCGTTCTTTTATACAAAAAATTATATGATAGTAAAATGTGTCCTATTGCTTTTATTTGCGATACAAAAACACCTTTCCCATAACAACGCACACATCTTAAAGTACATTTTCACGGAACTATGCTTCTGTACATGTGTTACATTACAAACAATTTGTATTATTAAATATGTATGCATGTATGTAGGTGTGAGTTAGAGAAAGTGGCAACTATATTGTTACTTACTTTACTTCAATTTTATATTTTCAACCTTTTTTCATGGTTGTTGTTAATTTTGTTGCTGAAATAAATTTAGATGGTTCATGTTGTTGACATTTTTGTTGTTTTAGATGTTTGTGCTTTAGATGTCGCAATTGTTTTTATGTTTAGATGTATGTATGTATGTATATAAAATAAAAAGTCTATCCATGGTTTAACCCGTTACCCGACTGAACTACAGTTAACAAAAACCAAAGTCAATTCGTCCTTTGTTTTTACCCAATTTTTTTTTTAAATTTTGTTGTTGATGCTTTTGTTGATATTTTTATTTAGTAACAATATCGTTTTTATGTCAGTTTAAATTAAGGTTAAATATTATTTAAATCCTTAACAATCGAGAAAAAGAGGACATTAGTATCTAGTGAAAATATTTTTGTTGTTAAGTAATGCATATAAAAGTGTTTAATTTTTGTGATTTTAATTCAGATATTTAAGAATTTGTTATGGATTTTTACAGCTTATTTTTAGTTAAATATATAAATCTGCTTTGATTATGAATTTTAAAATATTTTTACTTATTTATAAGTATGTGTGTTTGGGTGTTCTCTCAAAATACACTTTATAATCTGAAAGCCTTTTTTAGGGTTATCTCACAGCTCAAAATGTAGCAGACAAAAACAAAAAAAGATATAGGTCAAGTACTGAAAATAAATGTTAAGAAATACACGTGATAAAATTTGGCTTGTTGACTGCCTGAAAACAGACATAAAGAAAACAAACTAAAAAAATCTTAAGGCTTGCATACACTCGACCCTACATTTTAGACATTTGAGATGATCTGTCATGCACATTTAACAACTTTTTTCTCTGACAGATGTTATAGTCATCTTGTGTTTCATAGTAAGCACACATACACTCCCACTTCTGCACATATTTATTGCTACTATTATATAAAAGTATTTAAGTTTTATTCCTTTTTCATGTAATATTCTTGTGCACATACATGTGTCAAAATAGGAAATATTTCGTTTATAGATACTATTATATAATGATGTGGGCAATTAAAAAAAAATTGAAATTAAACTAAATAATGTAATTTCGTTCCTTAAAAAAGAGGCGTGTTTTTTTAAATGTTAAAAGTAACTAAAATTTCTTTAATTCATAACTTAGTTCTTTTTTATAATAAGGTAATAAATGTCCTAAGATAAACATTTAATTAAAAACCATGCAATATTAAATTATTAAAAATGAGTACTAATATTTTTTATTGTTTTCGGTTGTTAAAATATAATAAAATATGTTCTTCTAAGGATGTTTTAATAAAGTTGCAGGTTTTATTATAGTCTTATATTTTATATCAAAAGATTTGTATAATATAAATTAATTTAAAAAAAATTGTCAACAGGTGCAACCTCTTTTCATATTTTTTGGCATATGTATTCCGCTGCAAACAACTGATGATGTTTTCAATCCAATCCAATGAAATCAATCCAATTTCAAATAACTGTTCTGTAGTGAAGCCTATTAAAAAGAGAGCGTTCTGAGATGACCGAAACAAATCCTAATTAAATGCAGCATAGTCTAAACTTTAAGCAGGTGAGGCAAAACTACTTAACAACTTTTTTTTTAGCAGATATTTTAACACGTGGCCAAGCGTTATGATGACATAATATTACTTTATAAGTCTGGCGACATATTTTAACCGTTTTAAGGAAAATGATCGCTTTAAATTAATTAGTTATATGTGGTCTCTGCTCCTTGTCTTTTAGCTTTAATTGCTGCTAGGAATTATTCGTTGATTTATTTATAAAAGTCTAAAGTATAATATTCCTTGCAGACTAATGAAAAATAAAATAAAAAAAAACCATTTAGTTATATTATGTATCAGCCATGTCACAGAAGGCGATTCCGATTGAAAAAGTTCTGAATCTCAAAATTCAGGTCTTAAAAACACGAAAAACGAAAAAACATCTTCGGAATAAAACAACTTCAACTTATCAAAATGAAATTGCTATTTGTAATGATTATTTGAAAAAATATCAACAACCCTAAGTAAAAATTAAATATCAAAGTGTGTTTGATTATTGCAATGATTTGTTAAGCATTTAGTAAAAATTTATACATAAACAGTTTAACATTAAACTTGTTGAAAAAAAAAAAAACAAAATAAAATCATGTATCTTTCAATCGAAGTATTGCCACATTATGTTTATGTACAAACCACTTATTGACTGAATCTTTTATCAAAAGAAATCACAGAAAGATGCAAACAACGAAATTCACAAGTTGATAGCGGATGAATATAATTTAAGTGAGGTAACGCATAACAAAGTAATCGCTTTTGAAGTCTCTCGATACGAAAAATATGAATACCGTAATATGTATTTCCGGTAAGCTGTCTTATTATTGAAATACAGTCATAAAACGTAACGAAATAGTAACTCAAACTTTGTGAGATAAGTTCACCACTAACTAGAAATTCAAACATTGTTTGTGTATAAACACCGACATTAATTACGTTTATTAATAATTCAAGATCTTTTAAAACCCGCTTTTCGAATAGTTTGAAATTTTTGAATTTTAAAGTACCGGTTGCTTTTTGCAGTTTATTTTATTGTTATAGGTTAAAAGCACATCTTAATCTGTTTTCCAGTGATCATATTAAAATACTTCTCTGATCAAATCCTTGACAATCATGTACAATGTGGAGTTATGACGTAATAATCTCGTCGTATCATGGCTTAAAATTCAGATGTTATATGCAATTGTAATTTATTATTTTCGACGCCATCCCTGAGTTTTCTTTTTACATAGTTAACTAGTCAAGCCCTTGCATTTCATTTGATACTTGTATTGATGGGGTTAAGAAAAAATTTATCCGCCATCTTTCTTATAGTTTACTATATTCTACTGGGCTGCATGCCCTTTCGTTTAATTGCAATGTTTTGTATTTTTTTCAGTTTTAACGTACATATATATTCTTTACTGACTTTAATTTGTATTTACACTTTATATTTGTTGTTTTCTTCACTCTATATACTTAAATATTTGACAGATGTTATAACTTGTATTTTAATAAAGACTTAGTTGTAACCTGCCTTTTTGTGATTTTGCTATACTTTGTGTTTATTGTATTTAAAAAAAATTTTTAAAATGTATATTCTAATTGGTCGATTATGCTGAAGAAAAAAAATCATCAAGTGAATATTAATTTTACGCCCATTTTCGTAAAAGGCTGCAGCAATCTTAACGCGCTGCCGTACATGATAGTAAAGAGTGTTATCGGATATGGCACGGCCGAATGTAGCAGCCTTAGTTGTTTTCAATGTTGTTTTTAACTATAATAATATTTATATTATTTTATTTGAGACACTCTTACTTACTCATATAAATACATTTTATCACAAATGTTTTACGTTTGATTATAAGTAAAGAGAATAATATAATTCTAATGCAATCAGTTTTGAATTTGAATTGCCAACGGGTAGTGATATGATATTTATGATTATAATCATTTAAAATGCTTGTGGTCCTTTTATATTTCTTATTTAATCCTTATTTTTCTTTTATTAAATTTTTTGGATTAAAATTTGTTCTTTTTCTATTTGTATGCCACTATGATATAAAAAGGAGCAACTATAACGTTTGACTTAAAAATAAATCGGATTTATTTATCCTCTTTTTTTGGGATAATATTTACTTTTGCTTATATTTATATTCAAAAATATGTTTTATAAAAGGGAAAAATCTATATGTATGTTTTTAAGATATACGTATAAAAATGCTTCGAAGGATTAATAACATGAGCTTGCAAAACTTAAATGGCTGGTATTTTTAAAGTTTTTTTGAAAATATTATCGATGCAGAAATTTAGATCTGTGCTCTTGTGGAGGTAGGCAGTCGCACAGCAAGCAAATCAGTGGCTGCTCGTTGAGAGAATTTCTACAGTAGCCGTTGTGGAGGAGAACAAGGCTTGCAATCAGGTAGTGGCCAGTGAACGTTTCTCATTATTTTGAGTATAGATTTCATCCTATCAATCGCATGAGAGGGTTTAAGGGACTATAGTATTTACGAGGTGTAAAAGTTCTTCGTCGTTTTCTAAAGCATCTATGTTTCAAAGTGCTATCAGAAGGATTATGATACTTTTAGGAACATCAAATACAAAACAGTTTTTTTTTGTAAAGCATCTGCTATCTCATTTCTATGGATGCTGATTCAGTGGAATTTATATGAGCCTAACTCAGTGTCGGTCCAGTAGTGCTAGCGATTGAAATGATTTCTCCATTTTTATCGCTAAATAAAAACTAAGATTGAATTTTCTGGAAAAACAGGGTTGACATTATAGTCGCCCCTTGTCGGTATATTCCCCTTGAAAGTTCGTTTGAGAGCTCCATTTCCAAAGCGATCGTATCAAAACATAAAGCAATTTTTTTATTTAAATTGTGATCTAAGATGAATACTTCTTCAGGTCAAAATTTTATTTTGTATTCAAAACTGTGGGATTTAATGTCGAACTTCAAAATAAAATAAAAGGATATAAAAAGTTTACCGGGTTTGTTTTGATATTAATGTACCACCAAAAACGTTTTTTTTAAATAATCAAATTGAATTAGTATAAATGTTTATTTTAAAACAATGAAACTGATATATATTTAAACTTACGATTTTTGGTTAAAGCAAGTATACGTTCGGATTTTTAGAGACCAATCCCAGCAAAAATTACTGCATACCCGGAAGCAGGTTTGTAAGGGAGAGACAAATGTACTCTTCTTTCCCAACCTGCTTCAGGAAGGCATGATTTTTATATGAGATGTCCCACTTGGTAGGGCTCTTTGATGCTCTAATTATTTGCTATTTTCACACATGGTTAATGCAGTAATATCATGTTTCTTTTATGTGTTTTCAATAAAGTACAGTAAAGAGAGGTAATCATTCGCTTACATTCCTGCATCCTTGTAAGCGAGAGAAGTTGCAGTAAGTTGTTTTGTAAAAAATGAAATATATATTTAATAGAAATTTCTGACTTCCATTTATAGGACCCTCGAATGCGCTCTAATATTGCGCTATAAGAAGGCATGATTTTTATTTACTGCTTACCGGTACAAAATAAATTTTTGCTGGGATGCTTAATGTGCGTATTCTTAACAGTTGATTTAATTATATTTACCTTAAATCAAAATAATAATAATTTTTTACTTAACAAAAAGTGGCAAATTTCTTTAAGATATTCTACACTAAAATTTATTTAAAAAGTTATATATTTCACCGACATCTTAATTGTCTTTTTAGAACAGTCAATTAACAAGGGAAAAAGCATGTTAAGTTTTCCAAAATGCTTTTAAAAAAAACTATATATCCAACAATTACATTTATTCGATTAAAGCAGGAACAATAGTCATGAACATGAACACTAACATGGACATCAACACAGAAACATTTAATAAGCTGATAATATGCATATACGAAATTTATAAATAAAATGAGCAAAAATTAAAAAAAAAGTAAAACATTTCTGGCTGCCGTAAAAACTATTTAGAACAAAAATAAAAAAATAAATAAAATAAAATAAAATAAAATAAAGGAATATAAAATATGAGTATTTTAGAATAACACCAACAATTTAATGGCGTGTGGATGGATGATACCAGTGCAGCACATGCCGGATATAACAAAGGACACAACGGACACATGCAGTCACTAAAATATCTACTATTTTATAGAAAATGCATGGTATGCATGCTTTTACTACACATATGTCCATATGTACAGTGTGTTAAATTCTAGTGCACACATATATGTATGTGTGGCCATAAGTTTAGACGTAAAAATATATGTACAAAAGATAATATGTAGTCTAAGTCCAACAAAAGATAAAAACAGAAAAAAAAGGAAAGAGAAAAAAGAAAACAGCAATACCAACTAAAATATATGTGTATGTTTAATGGACAACAATCAAAGGGACATGCACAAAACACATACATTAGCAATTTGGCAACAAATACATATAATAATTTAAATTTTTTATTTTTTTGCTATTGTTCTTTTTTTTCTTTTTTGCAGAGCATGATAAGATTATACTATTTGAAATGACATTAGTCTAGCATTATACATACACTTTACTAGAACATAGACATCCATATTCACATACATTAATACATTTACGCTGAATAACACTCTACTAACGATTCATAGCATGAATGTGGTTGCTGCACTTTAAAGAGGTTTCTATAGAAACAATTAAAGTTTTATATGAAAAGAATTTAAGAAAAACCAAATGAATAATTGTGTGAAAATATTTTTGTCGCAGGATTAGATGTTGTTTTTTAATTTATTCTTTTTTTATTTTTTCAAATAAAACAATGTAGACTGTAGTTGGCTTTTTTTTAATTTTATATTCAAAAAGAGTTTGCATAGTTTGGATTTTGGTCATAATAAAGTACTTGTGCTGATATACATACATATGTACAATACATAAATACATATAAATATAAAAACTTTTGGCGTAAGGCTTGAAGAAAATTTTATTATATATTCGAAAATAATTTAAAAAGAATTTAAGTTTTAATTAAATAAAATTTATATTTCTTAGTTAAAATTAAATAAAAATTAAAATTTTTTAGTTATCATTTTAGCAAATAATGTCTAATGATTAAAGTGCTATTTTTGTTTTTAACTTGAATATGTTTACTGTTTGTCTTTAGTATGTGAAAAAGGAAGCAATTATACTTTTTAACTTATTCATACACTCTACACTTTTAAAGATAGAAAAATATTTACATATTTGTGTTGATTGGAGGTGCTGATTGGTAAGTCTACAAATGCAAAAAAATATCTTTTGTCAGGAGATAATAGGGTATTTACTTAATTTAAAGTTTAAATTTTATATCTTTTTAAAACTCTAATTTTATGAATTGAAAAATTACGAAGCACTATTTTAAGACCTTTATATATGTATACACTAGTACCCAGCAAAAAAATCTATGACAAAGAAGTGATTTTTCAGGGGTTCAACTGATGATGAAGTACTTTAATTTAGGTGAAAACACTAGTGATTTTAACATTAGCGTGTCATTGGCGGTCATGTGTTTACATGAATATTTTAATGAACTGCACTCCATTCTAATAAGTGCATGGAACTCATGCATATTTGGTGACAAGTATCGGATATTTCATGTGTTAAATTTGTTTGTTTACATGAATTCTTTAAGATATTTTGCATGATGTTGCATTCATTTTTAAGCACATCATTTATGACAAATTACTTTGCAGTTAAGAAGTCATTTAGAATTAATGCTTTTACACAATTGATTTAGAAGTCTTGTAAATGCAATTCGCTTTGCACTACTTCCAATTTTTTTTGCTGGGTATTTATTTATAGTGACATGATAACTTCGTTTTATAAAAAATTGTTTTAAAGATATTATTAATGTCTTCTTTTTGTTGAGCTTGAGATCTCTTTTTGAAATAGTCACAACATAATTTGTATATTTACCCAGAAGAGGCTACCAGTAGCAAAATATTATTTGTTAATAAAAATTTTTTTTATAAAAAAACAAAAAAAGATCTTAAGCTCAAGAAAAAAAAAGAAATTATTAATATAAAGATCACAAAAATTTAGACGGTACTTTGAAACATATTAAACTAATGGTGACTTTTCACACATATTTCACACGATAGTAGGTGTTGAATTTAAATAATGATATAATTTACTAAAATTTTAAAGTGATTGAAAATTATTACAATTAGACAGATAACAGACCTTATGAATTAGTTAATTAATTCTTCATGTAGTCAATAAAATTCTGAAATATACGGAAAATAAATGTTAAAAAGGTTTATGGTTTCACCTTAAAACTATTAAACTATTGGCTTATTCACAAGGTATCCTAAGTGTTGTATTGTCAAAATGTCATAATTTTTAAAAATTTTAAAAAATGACTAAAAAGCTTACAATTAAATCGTTTTACAATTTTTTGTGAAATTATCTCTTTATGACAATACAACACTTAGGACATCTTTGCAAATTAGCGAAATATTTTGGAGGTTATATGTTTTTTAAATATCATTAAAATTATTCATTTGAATATTTTACATAACACTCCTAATTATAAATATAAAAAATATTTTTCTTCTTTGAAAATTATTTAAAGATATTCTATCCATTAATCAATTTAATCCTTGGCTTACATTTCCATCAAAAACTGAGTAATGACTTGCTCTTACTAAACAACATACCTTTTATTGACTATTACATATCGTCTGTCTTTTTAAGAAGTGTTTAAGTAATGACTTGATTTATTTTGTGACTCCTAAGAACTTATTTTCATACATTTGCTTAGATACACACACAATGCAATTTCTTATTGCGAAATTTGCTAGAATCTATTCAAATACATAACGTTTATAATTCTCATTTAGTTTAAGATGTTTATGTAAAAAGTAATAATAATTTTGACAATAGCCATACAGCATTTGATTAAGAAAGTGATGACTAATAAGTCGTCAGTGATTTTAAAATTAAATCAAACAGAATTTTCGCCCTTAAAAGAACCCAATGACTTCTGTAAGTTCAAAATATTAATGGGTTATTTAGGTAAATAAAATTAAATTTTTATTTATTGCTGTAAAAGTAAAAACTTTTTTAAGTCCCTATTTATAAGCGACCGTAATAAGTACTTACGCGAGTCTCTATTTGTAAGCGAGGATGGTAAGTATTTATTTGAGTCCCTATTTGTAAGCGAGCGTGGTAAGTATTAAAAGAACTGTTTTCTACTATATTAAAATCATTATTTTTTAATAAGAATTTTTTGGGTTATTGGTCTGGCCAGACAAAACTTAAGTTTTAAATAATATTGTATTTAGACAAGGGGTTAGTTAAAGTGACAAAACTATTGCTGCCTTTCAGGCGTCCGTAACAAACGATCCAAATCAGTTGATTCTGATATAAAAAAATAACTGCCGCACGATTGCTTGCCGGCGGAGTCATTGGGCCATTTTTTCGTCGACAATAACGATTGTAACGTTAATGTGAATAGCGATCATTATAACGCCATGATTACCGATTATTTTTAGCCCGAATAGGAAAAATGGACTTGCGCATCAAGTGCTTTCAAAAAGATGGTGGCACAAGCCACACAGTACACGCTATAATCGATTTATTTAAGAGTAAGTTTGATTAGCGTTTTATCTCAAGAAATGGACCAGTCAATTGGGCACCTCGTTTGTGCGATTTAACGCCGGTAGACTTTTTTCTTTAGGGCTACGTCAAATCATTGGTCTATGCCGAGAAGCTGACGACGTTGGAAGAACTCAGAGCCAACATTGAACGTGAAATAGAGCCCTTAAATGTGTAACCGAGTCATCGAAAATTGGGTCCAACGAATCTACCGCTGCCGCCGTGTCCGCGGTGGCCATATGAATGGAGACGAGTTCCATTCATAAATGTTTTGATTGTATTTCAAAACGATCATAAAGTTTTGAAAATATCCCAAATGATTTACGTTTTATTTTAGGAACAAATTGTCAAGTTCTTATTGAGAAACCTTTCATATGCTTATAGATATCTACACTTTTTTAAAGGGTATATAAGATGAACATAGCGTTGTTGTTGTTGTTTTTTTTTGTTCTTGTAAAACAAAACAAATTAGCGATTTACACTTCAATAATATTGTGCCGTGCTAAACTTTCTTATTTTCTCTTCGTTGAGTTGTTTTCTATTTCATAATTCTAAAAACAAAACTGATTATCAGTTTACCCAGTTAACGGTTAGAACTACGATTAACAGTAGATACAGTATGAAACTGTTGCTAGTAAACTCACATTATAAAGTAATACTAATAATACAATTATTATAGTAACATAGTTCACATATCATTTAGTAGCGAAAATAGTGGTTATAGTTCTCATAGTTATTATCACATCACATCACAGTATCATTATCTTTATTAGCCCGCATAAAAACTTTGCACATAAACATGTCATTTAATAGTGCAACTGAATGAAAATGTATGTAAGTATAAATGTACATACAAAGTTTTATAAACTTTATATGTTTCCGGTGAAATTAGTAAAAAGTGAGGGGAGAAATACTGTTAACGAGAATTTTTAATAAAAGTAGAAAAAACGTTATTGTGGATATATAACATATTGGCTGTACTCATAAGAATTTCTTAGTATCGTATTATCATAATGTTATAATTTCTCAAAACTTTTAAAATAGCAAAGGTATTGTTTTGTTGATGGTAAAATTTCTAAATCATTGAAAATGATATCGCATAAATTCACTAATAGATTAAAACTCGCTTTTACACACTACTGTAATGGTAATGGTTTTATTTTTGGGTAGCATAAGCGAAATCGATTATTTCGAAAATATATATTTAATTTAAGGTAAATAATATTTTGAGTCCTTAGAGTAATCAGCTTATATAAACAGGCTTATAAAAATTCATATTTTGAAAATCTTATACAGAAGAAATATGTTTTTTAATACTGAATTTTATAATAGCTGTTGTACATTATTAGTTTTTTTTCTTTTTAAATGGCTTTTTGTAATAAGAATTAAAAAAAATTTAATAACGCAGTTCCAATCATGTATTTTCTAATAAAAAAATTGTCTTTAAAAGCATTACAGAATCTAACAAGTAAGAGCACTATATTCGGCTATGCCGAATCTTTTATACCCACCACTAATTTTGTGTACTTTTATAGCACAAAATGTATTATTTTGTTATTAACAGTAATCGCTATGGAATAATTTCTCTATACTTAAATATGTATAACTTCGATATGCTATGTTTTCGTAAATTTAGTCTTTCAATGAAAGTGGGCGTTAAAGCATTTTTATTAGGTTTTAAATTTTAAATAAACCGAAAAATACACTGTGCGGTATAAATTTTTGTACATTTTGATCTACAACTCCTTTCTTAATGCATAAATTTAAGCAATTTTTAGGTAAAAATTGTTTTTACCCAGGAAATATTCGAGGTTTCATGACTCTACGTTAATGCGTTTGGACACAATTCCATTTTATTCGATGATGGAAGGACACGGTTTTTTGACCTACTCTTGCTTTACGAGCTATAGTTAGGTTAGGTTAGGTTGAAAAGGAGGGGTATAAAAGCCCAAACCCATGACAGGTATACACGTATGCCCAGTTGGCATGTTGTGCGCTCCATGTGGAAAACGGAATTCCCAAACAAAAAAAAACATAAACATAATTTCCCATAAATAACGGACTAGTTCAAGAAACCAGTCCCCTCAATGTAACGCCTTATGGATCTCCAGTTCGAGTTCCCCAGGTATTCCAAGTTCGGCATAGTATCCGGCATAGTAGTAAAATTTTCGCGCCTAATATGCCCAAACGCAGGACAATGACAGAGGTAGTGTACCAGAGTCTCATCCTCTTCCTGGCAAGCTCTACATGTCGTCTTCTCAGATAATCTCATGCGAGCTAGATGAGTTCTCAACTCCGTATGACCTGTAATTACACCGGTTAATTTCCTAAGTGTAGGTCTACTTAGTCTCAGAATCTTCTTTGACTTCCCAAGATTTGGGTCACCCCAGAGTGTTCTTGTCACCTTACCGACATCAGTGCTTTGCCATTTTCTGACATGTTCTTCCATTGCCCAACGTTTAAGTTCATCCTTAAATCGTTTAAGGGGTTTGGCGTTCTCCAAAGTTATAGTACTCAGAAGAGCTCCCATTTTGGATAATTTGTCGGCTTTCTCGTTTCCGATCAGCCCGTGCTATAACTCTCTTCCTAATATTCCGATTTAGCCCATTTTCAAAACAAACCTTGTCTATAAGAAAGATTCTGGCAAAATTTGAGCCCCCTACCTTTTTCGGTCCAACCTCTACCGAGCATTCAACAGACGGATAGATGGAAAGACGGACGGACATAGCTAGATTGTCATAAAATGAAACCCCGATTAAGGCTTTCTGGGGTCTACAATGGATATTTTGATGTGACAAATTGAATATACCCCCACCATTATTTTGATGGGATATAAAAACATAAATTCAATACACATGCTGAAATAAGAATTTTTTGACAATTTTACCGAAATAAAGCATTAAAGTGTTTCACACTTCTTGTGATTAGTTTTAAAACTATTTGGTTTGTTCTTTGTTTTTGATGGCAATGTGAAAATAAATAGTCGTTAGATGCCATAAAACCGATAGTTATGTAAATACACATACAAATAGTCACTTATAAATAAATGCGGTAATAAAATCAATATACAAACATATATGAACAATTTTCAATATTTTATGGTTTTTTTGTTGTCTGACCAATATATTTTTCTTGTGGCTGATGTTGCTGTAGTTTTTGTCTCATGGTGGGTTGTGTTTGCTGATGAATAAATAGAGATATTAAAATGGAAGCTTTGATTGTATTGTGCGACCATGTGTCTGTAACTTTGCCACTAGACAGATAGTGAATAAATAAAAAAAAACAAAAGAAACGATAAAAGTAACGAATGAGTTTAAGGTCACAGGTAAATTATGGAACGTCTATAAAGACAAGGAACATATAAAAGAGGATTGAATGTAGAGCGAACATAAAATAAAAATCAATACAATATAAAAACCATTAACGTACATCTAACGTGTACATCTAATAGTACAGTACTAATATTTGAATAATAGTTTGATCTTAAAATCAATGGAAAATTAAACTGATTTTTAGGAGCACATTTTATTTAAATAGTTTTATCACCTCAAAAAACTCCTACTCATAGTATGTATTTAAAACAAATTTTAGATTTTAACAGTTGCTTAGTTCTCAATTTGTTGTAGGGGTCGTAGGTTGCAAGATATTCGCAAGTATATTCTCTAAGCTTGTGATAAAGTCACATACAATACGGCAGAATTTTATTTACTTTATTAAATCAAAGATCTATTGAAAATTTTTTATAATCAAAACAAGACTTACAAAATATGTATAAGACCAATAATAACATATAGATATCAAACCTTTTTAAAAAGTAGTTAGTTATACAAAAAAGAGCTTGAGGTAATACAAAATACGAACGTTAAAACTATATCAAACTTACACAGACGATATTCACCTGAGATGCTATAAAGTAACTAACAAGAGGAGATCTTCAAGGGGAAACCATTGGTATAATACATATATTTGAAAATTGCAACAGATTTGCAGGATAATATTTAGTAAAAAACCTGTCATATTAATATTTTTCATAACATTGCTGAGACAAAAGAATTAACAATGTCAATCACCATCATGTACATAGGTACAGTGATCACATAGGAGCTAAACTTATATTTCAGATTTAATGTTATACGCCATCTTGCTTTTTATTTTCTTTAAACTTCTTAAACTTTAATTTTTACATAGTTATTTGTGTTCTATTTTTGAGTTCTTTCATTTAATTCCCACATTGATGGAGTTAAGAACAAAATTTATCCGTTATTTTGTATCGTACATTATTTTAGATTTAATTTTTTTTTTGTATAATTTACTATAAAGCTATTGCTCAATCCCTATCATTTGATAGCAAGTTTGTAGGCTTGAAGCTAACAAAGCCGTAATCACTGTAATTTTTCATAGTTAACTGTATTCTACTGGCCATGCCCTTTCATTTTATACCAATATTGGAGTACCAGTATGAAAGAGTACATTTTCAGTTTCTTGATTTAAGCCATAAGCATATATATTGTACGCCATTTACTAAAATAAAAATTAAATATTGTGTATTACATTTTGGCAGTCAAGCTCTTTTATTTTATATCCATGATGATCCTCTGGAAGACGCAACTTCTTAATTACAAGGTTTAAAAAATATGAAGCAGTTATATCTCAGTTAGTTGTGAATCAATTTCATAGTTTTTCTTAACAACGGCTTGTAATTTAGTATAGTTAACGTGTCCAGAATGAACTAGAATCTTTAGGTCCTTGATATATTTTACAAAATATATATATATTTTTTTTTACAAATAATTTTTTTTTCTGATTAAAATATAAAAAAAAAACAGGAGTAGTAGTATTCATTTCCTCACATGTCTAAAAGAATCAAAGGTTGCCTTTTATATATATGAATTAAAGACAGAAATAAATATTTATCATCAAAAATGGCTTTATTGCTTTTCAAAATATTCTTAATGAAAGTCCAAATACTTTTGTATAAGTGTAAACCAATTTTTGGGAATTTTTTCATTCCAAATGAAGAAACTTCAAAATATGCATTTTAAAGGCATTACCTGCTTCATAAGGTTTGGGAGTAAAAATAAGTATTTAATTGGAAGCAAAGTGAGGGCTATAGGCAGATGATTCAACAATTTGAAGTTGTGAGTGCTTAAAAAGTCCTTGTACAAGCCGATATGTGCCAGCTTGCCTTGACGTGGTGTAGAATGATCCGTTTTTGACGTTTGGTTTTTCTTATTTCTCTAAAGTGTATCATTAAGAAGTCACTGTTCTATGTTGTAACGATTGAGACAGGTCCAAGTTTTCCGAAAAAAAGTCTATCATTTGCTTTGAAGTGCCTCGAGCGTAAATGATTTTTGTAGGGTCATACGGGTTAAGTTGATTTTAACTAACACAGATCGACATAAGTTTAGACGGGCAGTGATCAGTTGCCTCTCTTTTTCAAATACATACACTTCATGGTATCAAAAATTAATATTGCAGAAATTAAAAACCGAATGACATAACCATAAATACCCTAGGCATCACAGTTAATGGATATAAAAGTAAATGAAAAAATTTGTAATAATATTGTAAATTGTGCATAAGATTGTTTGGATAAGTGTAATTTTTATTGCTAATATTTATAAAAAAAATCTATCTCAAGGTTATTGTTATTGTTATTGTTAATTTTTTTTTTTTATAAATAAATAATTATTTATTATTATTTTAATGTGATAATGAACACAGTTATGTTGGCTTAATTTAATGAAGGTTTTTAAGTGATGGAAAAGGTAAGTGAAGAAAGAAGTAAAGTCAAATGTGGGTCGCTGGAAAATATTCCATGGATTTCATCGCGACTAGGTTGGGAGGGCATTGAGGGACTAACACCTGTCTCTGAAGGTTGTAAAAGTGGTACAATTCGAACATTCAGTTTGTTGTTTTTTTTGTGTTATAATTTTATTTCATTTTATAAGCGGATTCGCTGCCGGCGAAAAGGTTGGAACCATCTGAGAGAAAGAATTAGCCGGAATCTTCGCTGTGTAATACCGGTCCATAACATAAATGGATATAATGGAACGATTTAATTAATATAATTTGTTTAAACAAAGTGAAATTATTGTGCATCTCTAAAACTTTTTTATGAAAATATCGTTTTGCTAAAAAAATATACTTTTCTGGTTTCAATCTTAATACTTTCGGAATTACAGTAGTTTTCTTGTGTCTGTTAACATCTTGTTATAAAATATAATCAATTATATAAATCTGACTTCTATATGATTGATTTGAAGAAGTGACTACCTTATTTTCTTCCTTATCCATGTTTCCTTTCAATGTTTAACTCTTCCATATACGGTTTAATGAATTTTAAAGTAGTGTAAAGATCAACATTCAGATTTGTTATATTTTTCCTAAAGCTCTTTTTAAATTTTTTTATAAATTATTTTTTCACGCACTTTTAATCGACAATGGTTTTAAATCTGACATGTGATAAAAAGCAAATATCATTATAAATATATTTTTTGTTAGAGCAAGGATAAGTTTAGACTGAAATAGTGTCTATAAGTCTTTGTGTCTCACTCTAGGTTTCTCTCATAAGTATTTTTGCAGTTCTTATATATAATTATTATTGCTACAATAACAACAATAAACGCTAAAATTCAATTCGTTACACTAAAATAATAAAAAAAAAAGAAAAAAATATAAAAAACATTTTGTTAAAATACTTTGAAATTCTTTTTAAGGCCATCCTAAAAACCACAAATAAATTTATACAAATACATGTGTAAAATATTAAATAAATAAATGTATGTATGTGTTATATTCAGCTAAAGGACACAATAGAGGAAGAATGATAAGTACTTAATAAATATGTACATATATGTATGTATATGTGTTTTATTTATTTAAATTTAAATTATATGAAAATATTTTCTTTTCATTTCTTTTATAATTTACTCACTCTGGAAAAGGTTAAGTTCAATGATACAAATAAGAATGAGTTTTTTTTTGAACGCCATAATAAACAAAAAAAATTTGTTTCAATAAGTTGCTGCATGGTTTTTACTCTACGTTTTTACGGGCCATCGATTTGTTCGCATACTGACAAAACGTCGACAGAGGAACTGTCAAAAATTTGTTCTTGTTATTTGTTGTGAAGAAAACGTTTCAAGGATATTTTGTTACTGTTTTTATGTGTCCTCTTGCTCTTTTATATTGAAAATGCTGTTTGATGTTAGATATCGTTGTTTGAACTAGTATGGTGATAACGCAAGAGACAAATGTGTGAAAGAAAATCTCAATCCATTATCCATCTAATTAAACTCTTTAATGTGATACATTTGTATATGAAGTTTTGTTTGGGACGTCATCTTGAATTTGGAATGGGTTTGGTGTATGTTGTATTTTACTAATTTCACCAATTCATTTGATGTCCTAATTACAAAGGTTGAAATAAATCCAACAGTCTGTCTCTGATGGCATTTTGTTTACAATTTCATCCTTGATTTGTTGAAAAAATTCCATATGCTATTTTTGATATTAATTTTACTCGTAGTTTGGAGGGTTCCACTGATATAACCCTTATATTTAATACTGCCATCTTAGAACAGTCCGTAGAGTGGCGCACACTGCTTTTTTTTATCGAATTTAAGAAGCATTAGATTCTACAAAACCTGGTGTAATATGGGATGCATTAAGAACCGTACATTCAAAATTAATAAACCTCATCAAGGCTATTAAAACCTATTCTTCTATTATTCCAAGTTCGTCATAATGAGATGATAATTGAATCCTTCAACACAAACGCAGGGATGAAGCAGGAATTTGCTCTTTTTCTGTTGAATTGGTACTTGATTAGATAATGTTAAAACTATGCGCGAAGAAAAGTTGTGTGCTGTGGGGCTTTCGCATATATTTATAAGATTTGGATTTCGCAGACGGTATTTGCCTCATTTCGTGGATGATTTAGTCAAGTTAGCAAGTGCTTTTTGTGTAGAAATAAACATTAAAAAAACTCTTGCAATGCAATTTAATAATGTAACCAGTAACCAATTCTAAATACAAAACGAGATGTGTAAATTTGCAGATCACGTTTGATATCTAGGATGCGTGAAGTTATAGCACAGAGACTCGTAGTATTCATAAACAAGAGCAGCGAACAATATGTGATATAACTTGGACAAACAAAACTATAAGAAAAAGTTTTGGAGGATAACAAAGTAAGAAACTGTAGTTCGTCGTAGTGCCAGGGATACAAGAGCAGCCTTGGAATGGAATCTCCAAGAAAGATTACGCTCCGATCGTCTAGAGATTGCATGGCGTATAATAATTTTAAATGAACTTAAGAGATCAGACAAGTTAGAATTAGTTGGAAATTAACTGTAAAATCCCGGTAATCTTAAGTGAAATAAATATGGGAAATAAAAAAAACTAAGTATTTCAGTAAATTGTTTTTACTCTGAAAATCGAATTAATTTCCATTTGTAAGTTAAAAAAAAATAAAAATAATTTTAACAATTTTATTGTATAATTTCAGATTCGCTTTAAATAAACGGGTTCTCAAGTCATGCTGTTGTATTACACATATATCATGTAATTATTTAACTTAATTTTGTATAAAACGGTGTGTCTAGAAAAATACAGGCAACTCTGTATTATGGCGCAGTGCAGTTTTATATTCAGCATTCTAAATAATCGTCATTTAGGTTTAGGACAACTAAAAATTTACTATAATTTATTATTTATCGATTTTCTTTTGGATATTTGTGAAGGATTTTAACTTTATTAGGTCTTAAGTAAATACTCTAGAAATACCATATAGAAAGACAACACTTTATACATACACGCTTACACCAAAGGTGAAGAATATATAAACAATGTAAGTTTTTCCTATTTACTCCTCAATAATGTTTGTTCCAACAAATTGATGTTATAAAGTATTTCATGAACTTTAATATACATAAACCACACTTGTCCCAAAATTTACTTTATTGACGATATATTATTTTCAAGATTTTTTTATTGCAAAAACTTGTACACACATCAGTAAAAATTATTTATTCTACCATAATACGAAATGAAATACAAAAAGTCTTTTAGGTATCAAAAATATTTATCAAAGTATATTATCATACATTTAGCTTGTTCTGTCGACATTTCGATTGAAATTTTCTTTATTTTTACACAGATACTTTTACTTAAAGCAGCATTGAAAATTTTACTTACGACAAAGAATTTATGCCTCAACAAATGGTAAAAAAGCGAGTTGAATAGTATCGAATGTCATACAAATTGTATTTCCATTTTAACCCTTTGGTGATCCACAATAAAGACATACTTAAATAAAGTAAAGGCTTCCCTTAGTTTTTAATTTTTTTACCAAGAACATTGACAATGAATATCATTTAGTCTTTAAGAATTTGTGGAAAAGAAGGAATCATTGTTGAAAGGTTTTAGAAAATGTAAAATTTAAATGAACAAAATCAACTAAGATTGCTCACATGACCATTAATTGTACAATAAAAAATTATGAAAATCATAAACAATAGGGTTAATCAAAATATAAATATCGAATTCCTTCCTTCATTTATCGTACAAAAAATCTGTATATTTTAACCTGAAGGTATGCTCTACCTTCAATACTTGTTTCACAAACAACATTCAAATACAAGATACTTACGCTTGTAAGAATTTACAACTTTCAAATGTGTATTTATGTTTATGATAAAAATTATGTTTGTTTGCGTCATACATAATAAGCAGTATGCATGAATTATTAAATATTTTTTTTGTTTGCCTATACACTCAAAAAACTTTGAATTTGTAAATGTGACAATGGATTCTACACGAATGTATAGCTGTATGTAAATTTTTTGTTATATGTGTATGTATTTAAGTTATTTGTCTGTATTTGTAGTCGTCTGTTGTATGAATTATTATTTTTTGTTTATTCAGCCAAAGAGATGAACATCAAAATAATAAAAGAACCAATAAAAAGGCAGACAAATCAAATCAAATTGATTGTTGGCGCGATAAACGGAGCAATGATGCATACATCTAGTTGAAAAATGTAAACAACATGCCTCAATATAAAGAAAAAAATCGTTTGTAATCTTTGTGTAAGTTTTCCTTATAAAAAAAAACAAAATATTGAAATTAAATGTGACCAACATAAGCTTAAAAATGATCAAATAGCATAAAACTATTAGAAAAAGCCCAACATAAATAAAGTTACACGTACTTGTTAGAATGAAGTGCAGTTTATTAATACATTCATATAAGCACATGATTTTTGCTGGATATTTAAGTAAAAATTAGACACGTGCTAAGTATATTGATAAATCTTAACTCAATGCAGATTTATTTTATGGGTGGATTCGTTGTTGGTTTCTTTATAGTAAAGGCAGGTTCATAATTGTAAATAAAATAATAAAGTTTCTGAGAAAATTTTTTAATATTTTTTATTGTGATAGAAAGACCAATGACAATTGTGTGCACAGCAAAATATTGGTCAAGTGCTTGCTACGGCTATAGTATATATAAAGTATTGTCTTATCCGATGATGCATATTTTCAATGATACTAGAAAATCATGAAGGTTCGATAATGTGCCGATTTAATTGATTTTTTAGCTCTTGAATTAACCTTGGTTTATTGACACTTACACTTCTTCTTTTTTAGAATATCTCCAAGAGTGCAACGGTGTTTCATGATTCTGACAGCCAATTTACATAGCCACGACATGAGACAATACGGCCATTGAATTTCTTGTGCACGAGAGCTATTATTTTATTGACTCAATCTTTGCCGCAAGAAGTACATTATTATCTCGTGATAGTGAACACTATTCACGTTTATTGGTTGGCCACTCTCATTTTCGAAGATGTACGGCCGATGACGCCGTCAGCCCTAAATCCGTGCAAGCATCGTCTTTATCACTCTCATTTGTGGAGGGTCATTTGCAACAGCGGTGTTTATGCTTGTTAACAAGTCTATTGAGGTAAAAGTCGCTGAAAACGATTCTGTTTATAAATTTTCCATTCACTTCTATCTGTTCAACTAAACTCATAATTATGGGTGAATTTGTTTTAAAAATAAAAGAAACATTATCTCTACCATACATATTTATATAAAAATTACTTGTATGTTCGTGATCGATAAATTCAAAAACTACTGTACCAAATTTTATATTTATGCATGCTCTATGGGCCGTGACAAGTGTTTTTGTGTAGTTTGAATTTCATCTGACAGATGGCGCAATATTTAGTTTTTTTTTTGTGTTTTTGCACCGTTACTCAAGAACTACTGCACCGATTTTGACTAAACTTTATATACATGCTCTATAGGCCGTGAGGAGTGCTATTATAAATAACTTAAAACACTGAATTTAAGTTTCTTCCAAATAAAAGAAAAATTCGGGCCCAGCTAGTCACAAATAAAAAAAAATTAATTTCTTCATATAAAAATGAGAAATTTAATAAATGAACTTAAGCGAGTTAAAAATATAATGTAGCCTATGAAATATATACATAAATTCGGCAAATCTTAACAGAAAATTAACATACAACATTTTTATATTTTTTAAAATTTTTGGTTAAACGTTTACTGATGATGTGACATAAGCACTAATGAAATACATTAAGACAAGCTTAAACCCGACAACCTTTGTAAGTAAATAGAATTTCCAAAACTACTTCTTATTTATAAAAAACAAGTCTGATTAAACGTGGTTGCCCCTCAAAAAGTTTATATTACTCACACAGACATAACTTTAACAAATTTCTTTTACTCGCTGCTGTTAAAAATACCAGCAAATAGTCATGTACAGAAAATTGCAGGAAAAAATTATAATATTTCTGTGGTCGCAAGGAAAAACCAGGTAACTCCATTTTTTTAAAACACGAGAAAGACGTATTTAAAGTTTTCGACATATTTTACTAGTTTTTTTTCTGAATTCATATTCTAATGTGTGCGCATTAAAAAAAACATAATTTTACATCCTGTTAAACATTTTGGGTTACAGTAAAAAACTTCTTACCAGTCAGAAGCGAAAATCAAGGTCAGTTACCTGATTTGTACCTAAAATTGGAGTTACCTGGTTTTTCCTAAAAATTTCATTGTTTGAAATAATTCTTATATTTTATGGAGTTAAGGCAACTTTTCATTATCTTATGCAAAAAAACATTATTTAAAAGTTATAAATAAAAAAAATAAAATATATATATTTTTTTAAAATTAATTTTTATGTTTTTTTCATAAAAACAAAGGGTAAAAAATATGTAAGAAAATAAGAAAATTTTCAATTTTTTAGTTTTTAGTTTGACGTTAAAAATAAAGGAATTCAGTTAATTTTGTTGTATGTTAATGTTACAATTCTAGTTTCAATTATTGTTTACATCAACAATCAATCTCCTAGTATTTTTCTTTAAGATATTATGGAGTTACCTGATTTTTCCTTAAAACACATGGAGTTACCTTTTTTTTTCCTAAAAACTGGTATTTAAGCCATTTTTATTTTGTAGATTACTCTTAAATGTGATACTCTTTCAAAATTTTGATCTGACAGAGTGATGGTAAATCCAAAATCCATCCAATTTTTGGTATTTTTCAACTTTTTGGAAAAATGGAGTTACCTTGTTTTTCCTTGCGACCACAGATTTATAGAAAAAAAAACAACATGAACATCTTTAATAAACTTTGGTTTTTTCAGTATTTTTGCAAGTCTTTGCTACAAGAAGTATAACATTTTTTGGAAGCTCTTTAAATGGCAATTCTCAATCAATATGCAAACGCACGTTTGTTTTCATGCTAGTGCATTGATGCGTGCGTGTTCCCACCACATTTAGTGTATTTTTTTTTGTAAGTTTTTAAAGTTTGCTGTTGATATTGAATTGTGATGTTGTATAACTATGTAAACATTATCAACTATAGGATGTATTTTGCATTAGGGTAGTCGGAAAGAGTAAGGATATACACCCATTAGTAGTAAAGGTTCATTAAAGACGATTCCAGAAATATATGTTTTTGCAATGCCTCCGGATGCCGAAAAGTGATCGTAAAATCTTATATTTTTATCGAAAAATACCTACAATTTTTAGTGCAATAATTTTTGAATACAAAAAAAAAATTCTACTTGTAGTCTTATTTATTATCATTTTTATAAATAATGAAAAGTCGAAATAATTTAAAAAAACTTTTGCTTTAAACATATGTATTTCTATTTCTAAACTATAAATTATTGTTAATCTATATTCGATATGCATGTATAAAAGAGTAACGTGACTTACTGACCTTATTATATGTTTAACTAAAATTAATACAGTTGTTGTCTGGCGCTTTTTTGAATTTTCAAACCGCTATAGGTAAAATTGGTGAAAACAGTATTTTGTTACTTTTTTGATACCCTATGTAACTTCCAAACACATAACCATAGGAAAACAATTTCAATTCCATTAGTTACTCAGCAAAAAGATATCAATGGGATTTCAGCACTTTTTCCAAATTCACATGAAAATATTGTCTCTCTTCTAGGTACCTTTTACTTTTCTAAATTTTTTTTATACTAAAAAAGAGGACAAAGATTGAAAATTATTTTTACCTATTAGAAAAATGACAATTACTTGGGTGATTGATACTAATTATTTTATACATTTTTGGGTTTTTGAAATTAGGGACTTTTAATCAAAGTTGAGAATGAAAATGATATGGTCGACCCACAAGGTACTTTTCCCCATTTTGATGGTACTTTTGTATTTGTAACGTTTACTTTTCTCGATTTTTCAAAACTATGAACTATAATCTAAGCTGAGATTGAAAATATATAGGGCGACACTTAAGATACTTTTTCGCATTTTTATGGTACTTTTTGTTTTTGAGAAACGAAAATTTTAAAATGAGGGAGCACTGATTCAAATTAAGAATGGAAATTATATGGGACACCAAAGGTACTTTTTTCGCATTTTTGTGGTACTTTTTGAATATTTTACTCATGTGAATATAGTTCCCTTATATTAGTGACTGTTGATCCGAGGTAAGACTGAAAATATTAGGAATGACTAAAAAGTTACTTTTTCTGACTTTTGTAGCTCTTTTTATATTTTTAAAACTTTGGATTAGACATAGGACTTAAAAATTATTTAATATTAATCCAATTTGTCTTTAAAAGTTCTTGAAAAGGTCAAAAAATTTGCTTTTCTTAATTTAATAGTCTTTTAAGCATTTTCTCAATTTTTGAATTCTAAAATTTGGAAGCTAGCAAAAAAACATTTGCTGAGATATAAGCACAACATTAACATTTTTTTTAAACAAAATTCTTTGTAAAAATAAGAATGTTAAAAAATTTAATTCAAGCATGTTTAAAAATTTTAAATTAGTTTAAATATTAATAGTTCGACAATAAATAAAAATTAAAACTTAAAAATTACAAAAGCCTAGGGCACGGTGAATACTGTTGAGTACTGACCAAACAGGAAATATACAAATGATTATAAACATTGATTGTTATTTAAAAACAATCATCTGTTTTTATTGCTATACAACCGGTGGCTAGAGCAAGACAACACTAGTGATAATAGGAAGACAGTAATAAATAAAAGGAAAAAGGTTGCTGTTTGTAAATTTCGATCTAACTTGTTGTGGTAAGATAATAGGAAATAAGGAAACACATTAGTTACCGAATTCAATTAATTTAAAAAAACTTAAATAGATGATATTAACAACCAACATTATCACAATCTTCCATTATCACATTATTTCAAAAAAATTGTAACAACTGCACTAGAGAACAAGTAAGAGAGCTATATTGTGCCGTGCCGAATCTTAAATACCCGTCACAATGTGTAATCATGCAATAACAATTGTTTGTATCACCTTTTATATCATTAATATGAAAACGTACATACATATAAAAAACATACATACATACATATATAAAAACATCCCATTGTAAAATTTTAAATTGAGTTTATGTATGTATGTTTCTAAAAACAAAACTAAAAAAAAATATATTAAAAACAATAAAAAAAAATTAAAAAAAAAATTAAAAAAAATTTTTTTAAAAAAATTAAAAAAAAATATCTATAAAATAAAATAATAAAAATATAAATAATATATAAAAGAAAAAAAATTTTTTTTGGCTCAGCTGGGATTCGATGCGACGTTTACACTAACCAGTTTTTATTTATGTGTGTATGTTGTTGTTGTAATTGTGCTAAAAAACGAGGTAGTCGTGGTTTTTTTGGTTTTATCTCAGAAAATTATAGGGCGATTGTACTGATAGTTGCTTCTAAAAATTGATTTCAACTAACACACGGACAGACCGTCAGGCTCCTCTGTTCATAAGCTTTCAGAAAATATATACTTTATGGGGTCGGAAATGAAAATTGTAGAAGTTACAAACGGAATGACAAAGCTATATATACCCTTGTGCACCACAGGTGAAGGGTATAATAAGTCGGTATTTTGCTTGATGGAACAGAAACTTTAAAAATTTTAACCTAAATTTAACCACTTAGATTAAATGTTTTTATAAGGAGTTGTTACTCTTTTATTTAACTATGAAGAATGATATATGATATATGATATGCAGAAAGAAATTTTCTGAAATTGTCTTTTACATTTCATTAATACTAGGAGGTGTTTTTTTTTAAACCGAACCACCTTATTGTAAATTTATTTATTATAACTAAGTATTCCTGTTTTTGTGCAGGAAGTATTTTGTACGTTAACTATAAGTAAGTATATCTGAGTTAAAAATATCACTTTGCTGTAACACCCTTGAGGAATTTTACTTCAGTTTACAAAAGCAGTGATATTGGTTTAACTAAAACATTGACTTTAAATGCATTTACACAGTATTTTGTCAAATATGCAATTTGTATTTCTTTTATAATAACCAAAAAAATCTTAAAAAATTAAAAAAATTGAGAAATTTAATACGTAACGAAAATTTGCATATTGGACACATTTTTACTGTTCTTATTGAGAATAAGTGCAAAACACAAAATCTATTTAAATTGTTTTGTATTTGCTAGCTAGTCCTTGTTTAGTATAGAAAATATATATTATCTGAAAAGTACCAGTTTTGTAGGTAAATACTTCGGAAAGATCCAAGAATATAAACTGAATTGTAGGCAATTTTTCTCACCAGATTTACAACTTCGTAAATATATATGAAATAATTGACTCTAACTAGGTTCAATAGAATACTTGAAAATCCACTTTTAAATCACTAAATACAAATATCGGTATAATCCATATTTGAACAAGCTTTAAGGCAAAAATTAAATAATTTTGTTCAAAACATTCAGGTTTTCTCTTCTAATATATCAACATAATTTATCAATAAGAAATGGCTTTTAATAAAGTACCGCAAAATTACAGTTGTGCTTTTTTGCAAGCTAGCTAAAACTTAAATTAAAAGATTTTATTACAGATATTTTTGCTGGTGATAAAATATTATAAAGCCAACAGTAAAAAAAAACATTTCTCGGAATGAAATGAATAATATTTTGTTTCAAAATCTATACCAACAACTAAAATTATTTTTTAAAATAAATTTCTTAAAAAAATAAATACTAATTTCCTTTTAAAAATCGATTTTAATTATATAAATATTTTTCTTTGTTATGTATAACTGCCCTTAAACTTTATAATTTGTGGTGGGTATACAAAATTCGTCCCAGCCTAAAAAATAATGCTTTAATATATTTTCGCTTGAACTATATTCAACTTTCGCTTAATTTAATATTACTGTTGTCGTTTGCACGCTTGAATAGAATTTATTAAATCTAATGTCTATTAAATTCATCTTTCATTGTTTTGTGTTTATTTTGAATTTATTAATTTTATTTTCTTCCGCTTTATTAAGAATTTAGTAAATATTGGAAATTTTGAGATTTTGTCATGATTTTTTATATTGTAGAAAATAAACAGAGCAAAGCTGATGGAAACGATAAAAAAAATTAAATTGTAAATTTAAATATTTGTTGTTTATGGTTTAATGATGGTTTAATTCACAAGTATTAAATTAATTTTTTGCCTTAATAAATAAATAATTTTATGTTGTAAATCTACGTGGAAAATCTCTAAACATTACATTGTAAGACCGTTGCTAAAAATTTTTTATATATAGAGGATGGACAAGTTTGAGGTGTTCCCTTCACATTTATAGTTTCTTTTAATACAAATGTAAATTAGAAATGTGAGATAAGGACCTACTGGACGCAATTCTAAGTCATCTTGTATCTGTTAATATAATGTTAATCTAATAGTCTTAAAAACCATACACTGCCGTTAGAATTCTTTACAATTGTTTGGCCATCCTGGCTAAAAGACCGTCTAGTAAGAAATAATTAATGTAAAATAATAGTATTTTGGTTTTTACCATCAAAATGATAGTGTTAGGGGTATATTAATATTGTCATTTAGCTCATACCAGTAGGGTCAACATATTTATAACTTTTTCGTTAAATGTTTTACAATTTGTTTTTTGGGTTTAAAAAATAGAAAATTTTTTTGCACTAAGTATGTTAAATAATGTCACTTAAACGACCACCATTTACAGCATCGGAAATTTGGGCTCACTTTAGACGTTTTTGCATAACACATATAAAAGTTAGTGTCTGGGGCTTTGAATTTCCGCAAAAATGTTGACCTTGATTTGAAGGAATATTTCTGGCTTGTTCACATATAAATTACACTTTTACTTGCTTCTTCAAATAACAAAAAAAAAAAATAAATAAATAAAAAAACAGAGAAAAAGTTTGCTGCTAAAAGTTGGCTTAACGCGGTGACCAATTAATTTCAGAATTTCTGCAAATTATTTGTCCTTAAAAAAATTTGACTAAAACATGTGTTTGTTTTTTTATGGCAGTCGCTTCAACATGCTTAAACCATACCACAGGTCTGTTTTTTAGAGTAGGACGTAGAGAATGTTCTATCATAAACCGATAACGTTCCACTTACAGTCAAGCACTTTCATCTTAATTTTCGCAGAAGTAAAAATCAATGGGTTGCAATTACAGTTTGGCTATTAACAAAGCCATTAAAACAAAACTGAGCTTCACCATTAATACTCAGGTTTTCAATAAAGTTAATTTTTTTCTGGCCAACTATTGAAATGAATCCTCAAAATTTTGACGTTGAAAATAATCTGCAGGTTTTTGTTAAATATTTCAGGTATTTTCTTAAAACTTTGCTCTACACATTCAATATTTTTCGTAGTGAAAATTAAATGCTTTCTACCGGTTCGAGGCAAATCTCTCACGGTGCCATGTTGCTGGTAACGATGAACAAAGCAATAAATTGTTACTTTAGAGGACGATAATTCTTAAATTTAAAATTTACTAAATTGCCAACGATGCTATTAGCGTGAAAATATTTTATCCCTGATTTAGGTAATACAATACTACAAAAGCTCTGGCAATCCATATGCCTTGGTTTGTCTATTGAAAGCACGACTGAAAAAAAAAAATAGATTAAAATTTACAAAAATTAGTCCCGGACAGTATTTCTTTTTATATATTTTAAATATAAAACCTCATAGAAGCTACAAAAAAGATGTACGTAATATGCTCGAGTTTTTTAAAAATGTATTTTATTTTGCAATATTTTTGTAATACCAAGTTAAAATGATAGCGGTACCTCACGTTATATGCCCTCCTCTTAAATAAGTTTTTTTTCTTAAATTCATAAAGGCTTTTTCTAAACAGTATAAAGAATTTGCAAGAATAAATATTACTTTGTATTGTCTGGTTAAACGGCTACCTTACGTATTAGATATATTTTAGCTTTTACATGCATATACTTTTGTATTGTTAATGTTTCAAAATTATTATTGAAATATTTGGTTATATATTGTGTGATATGTTTAAAAAGAGGGTTGCATTTTATATTTCATAATGAGATAACAAAAAAATATTCATCATCGAAAACGGCTTTATTTAAAAATTTGTTTGTATATATTCGTCACAAAGGACAATATATTTTTGCATACGTGTGACACAATTTTCGCAGCAGTTTTTCAATTCCGATTGAAGTATCTTCAAAACATATATTTTAAATGACTTTTGTAGGGTTTTGAATATTTTGTCCCACAGTTTTTTCGCTGGGATCCATGATTCGTCACGGGTCACGATGTCATACACGTGGTTTTAAACTTCGCATTATTATTTTTGTTCTTTTCTTGCGACCATTTAACACAAGCCTTATTTTCAGAAATTGTAAAATTATGTGGGATCCAACTCTCGACGTTAAGATAACTACAACCACCATTGAATTCAGAAAATTATTAATACACTGAGCTTTAAAGGTGCTTCATCGCTAAAAATCTAATTGAATTCATGACTTAATTCCAATTTTTTGCCGATATGAATCTTTAAAATTACTGCAAACAACACAAATAGCCAAAATTGTTATAAATTTTCAAACTCTACTACAGGAACGTCAGTTGCCAGTTTGCACAATAGAATTGCCCAATCCTGATATATATAAATGGGCAATTCTCTAAAATGTGAGACTTTTGTATTTGTGAGAAGTTAACGTTATTTCACATTACAATTATTTCCATGTTTAATGCAATTAAAACAAATTTTTTTGGAATATAATTTGGAAATGCTACGCCCCTTCAAATAATTAGTTAATTTAATAATATCTTCGTTCATCCAGTTTTACTTAGATGGTGATTTTAAAATCTTACACACATACACGCTGGAATTTAATAGATATTGAAGTAGATATTGTGGTTTTAAATAAAGTTTAGTAGTTACAAAAGGAAAAGGTCGCATTCCCCTACAATTTATATAATTTTTTTCCTATCTCTTTGTAAAAAAAATTTATGATATTCTGAATACTTTTTAAATTTCCGAGAAAACAACATCATGGTTGAAGTAAACAGAATAACTCCCCTTGTAGAAATATTTGTGGTTACATTTTAAGACTGAATATAAGAAAATAAATTGTAGATTAAAAAATTTTATAAATCTGTTTTAAGGAAATATTGAATAAAAGCAAACAAAAATATTTTTTAATATAATAATTCATTAGAGATTATTCCACAGTGATTACAGTAATAAAATAGAAAAAATTATTCTATGATGTCCGTGACATCACACACTGACAAAAACAAAAATCAAGGTAAAAAAGCTATTGAGAAAAAAGAAAAAACTAAGTAACTACTTTACCACTAAATTGGTGCCTACCATCAAAAAATCCCCATAGTCAATTAGTGTTCGCTTGTTATTTTTTGTGTTGAAATAAATTTCCTGTTATATGTATATATATATAGCACCTATAACAGTTGCTATATTTCTTTAGTTTTATTTAAATTAAAATGACAAGTTTTTAAAACCATAAAACCAGGGTATCCCACACTGGTATCAGTATCCGTAAGTCGACCTATACCTTCATATAGGAAGTCTGAGCTGAACGCCAAAAATATTCTTTTTAAAAGTTTTGCAAAGGTTAATTGAGGCTCCATGTAACTGTACCACGGTACCGTTAACCGACGCCACCAATTAACCAATGCGAGAGTGAGACGCAAAACTCTCGATGTCAGATGAAAAGGTACTGCCTGATTATCTTAACTCGACAACGATTATGACAACGACGCGCGAGCTATTGACCAAACCAGAGCTGAAATGCGACTGGAAAGGTTTTGTAATCTGCAACATATGTAACATTTTTGTTTATAGTCAGAATGTTCAAAATGCAAAAGCAGATTTGATCCGGCTACTAACAATTGTATTTCTTAGATTTTGATTAATTTTTGAGGGTTAAATATAAAAAAATCGTAAAATAATTAAAAAATGTATTAATTTAAAAACCTTTAGAGAGATGTCTAGCTGATATTGCGGGAAAATTTATTATTTCTTAGTTAATGATTTATGTCACCATTTGCTATTGATTACTTAAATGATATCATTGTTTTGTTTTGATAAAAAAATAAGGATTTTTTTCCGTATATTCATAACTATAAGTTGATTCTTGTGTTATTTTTTTAGATTCCATTAAACCTGGTTAATAATTTAGAAAACCGAAACTCTTTTTCAAAATTAGTTCAAATAGTCAAACTCCGTAAAAGACTTTTAAATTAAACTTTATGTTTTTGGTTTTCTTTTTTTCATTTGATTCATCCCATTGCTATGCTTCATACAGAAAATAATTTAAAATTATTGATTTTTTTAAACATGCCAACAATTTATTAACCATTACCAATGTCAAGTATAAAAATATGAAGATTTACATTGTAAATAATAATAAAAAAAACCCTAGTAACAAAAAACATATGTACACATTTACATATTTACATACGTACATATGTTTATACACATGTGTGTTGTAAATAGAATAATAACAAAAATTATCATTCACACTAGTACATGTACACACCCAACATCTCTCACACATTTTCAGATAGAAGTAAATAAATACTTGTATGTATGTATATACAGCTACACAGACAATTACCCTTCAGTTTGTTCTCACTTATTTTAAGGGAAAGTTAAATTAAGTATAACAAACGACAAACAGTAAAAAATTTCATAAAAAAAGAAAAAATAACATTCTCAAGTTTTCACAATATGTTTGCTTAAATGAAAACAAATTGTGAAAAACAAAACAACAACAAAAAAAAAACTGAAATAAAAGAACGAAAAACAAGTAAAAATAAGAGCGTAAAGAAATGTCAAGAGTAACGCCTATTAAAGCTGTCATAAAATGAAAAGTTATTTTGATTTATTAAATGATAACAACACACACATTTATATTTTTGACCCACATAATCATACACATTACAGCTTCTTATGTATGAGTACATACATAAAAATGTGCACACATACACTTGGTGAAATAAATAGTTTTGGAAAAGGTTTTAAACAATATTTCTGTTTGTTTTTATAATAACTAAGTTTGAATGTTAACTTAAAATACCGATATTTTACCGTAAGAAAATATTTGCTGAAATAATAAAACAAATGGTTTCATATAAATATTTCCATGAGTGTATAAAGAATTTTCTATTTATACACAATGTTATCTTTAAAGACATACATATAAATTTGAGCAAAACACATACTTATATGTATATAAGAATATTATTGTAAGGACGTGTTAAAGAATTGAAAATATGTTTAGAAATTATTTTAAAGAAAGAAAAAAATGTTTATTTGTGCTTTGAAAATAGGAAAAAATAAAAACTAGCAGAAAATTAATAGGGTGACAGCCGTGAATAAGGCGTTCCTAAACTAAGTATAACCTTAAGTCAAAAACAAAATAAAATAAGAGATAGAACTAATTTCTAAACAGATAAGTAGATTGGTTTATTGTTCTGTTATGGAATTAGTTTTAATTTGATTCCTCTTCAAAAAGAAATGCGACCGTATTGTGACGCAGTTTGTATCTGAATCTTTTATATTCTTTTTGAGCTATTAAGTGGATTTAATGACCTAAATTACTAAATATGTAATACATAAATTATTGTTTGAGTCGTATTTTTTAGAGTACTTAATATTTTAAAATTTTCTTCTAGTTCCATCGATATTCTTACCACATAATATTTTCTTTCTGTGCAGCAACAAACGAAAATAATTTGAGGGCTGTACATAATTTAAAATTCTACGACACGTTACTTTTTTTTTGCATTTCCTGAAATAAATCCGATTTGACTGATATAGGATATTAAACTTATTAAAGAATATAACATCTCTATGTGGAACCGCCAAACAAATTTGTTTAATTTTTTAAAGCTTCGTGACATAACTTATGCGACTGTAAGCAATAGTTGCTTAGAATTTTTTGCATAAAAGTATGAAAGATGATGCATTTTTCTTAATTAAAGTTTTCTGGGAGTGAATGTACTTAATCAATTATTAATTATAATATACAACATAATAAATTGTGTTGTCTTTTATCTTTCTTGCCTTTCCCTATTCATAACTTAAGGATGATAGAAATTTTACATTGTGAGAAACTTTTTTCAATTCCATAAAAAGGAAAATTATTTGATGTGTTAATAGAAATTTTTATAGAACCTGCCGACCTTAAACTAAGAAAATATATCTAAAGACTACAACTGAACAATAATCTTTTTACACTTCGTCTTACAAATGCTTTGGTTTTCACATTCATATTGCAAGAGTTTAGCCAGACCCACTCAGTTTTAAATGTCGTTTACTAAAAAATGACAGATAACAACCTTGTCAGATCAGCGGTTGCTAAAAATACTTAATGAATGATTGTCTATGATTTTTTAAATTTTATGATTATATTTTTATTAATTTTTTGACTGAAAACTTTTGTATCATTAACTAAGAATAACAATTAAAGCTAATGTTATTTAAAAACTTTTGACTGCTAGCCCATAAATATTTCCGTATAATAAAAAATGACATTGCTACACTTTAAAAAGAATGGTCTAAAACAAGGCATATTTATTCGTTAGATAACCGCAGCTTAAAAATAAGATTTTTGTTTATATTCTTTTAATATGGAGTGTGGCATTTTATATAGAGAAAAAATTCTTTTTTATCTAAAGATCATGCAATGAAATTTAAAATAAGTGAAGAAAAAGATAATCAGCTGACGAATGAAGACTACATGATAAATAAATATGCCTTGGGTTTAAAAATTCAAATACAGCAAAGAGTTGTTAGTTTTTGTTATATTTATTTTGCCCTGTTCATTTTGCAATGACCATGTGAATTCCATTAAAGAACTATCTGAAATGTTTCATTTTGTATATTACTGAGATAAATATACGCTACGATCGTCTGTTTGGTCAGTAAAACTTTAAATGCTATCGGCTGAGATGATTTGAGGGAATACCTGTGAAGTTGTAGTAGATTGTGTACTACTAAGGAAATATTTTGGTTTGTGTACATCATATAAGGAATATTTTGGCAATAGTTTATGTTTTGTTACACATGAGTCGTTCAATTCTCCTGATGAATTTAACTAACCTTTAGGTCATCGAACAAAATCCTAGTATCTTCAAGTGAACATTGTGATATCAAAGAGAATATAATAAAATCGTAACCAAATTCAATCGTTATTTATTTTTTGTTCTATTTATGTAATTTTTTATAAGTCTTAAAGTATATTTCAATGTAATTTGTTCATGAAAAGCTTCCAGTATCAAACCATGCTTTGGAGCCATATTACAACTATTACTTTCTTAAAAGCATTATAGAAAGAAATAATTTATACTTCTTATGTATAATAATTCATTCTTAATTATGAGATATGTTTCAAAATGTTCTCACAAACAGATACTTGCTCTTAATGTTTTCTAATTTTGTGGTAACACCCTTCAATTATGAAAAAATTTAAGCATACTTTGTGCATACCCCTATTGTTTATTTGATGTATACATAACAAGCAAATATAAAATAAGCTTCATGTCATAAATTGCTTTCTTCTTTTTATACCCGCCACCAAAAAAATGGTGGGGGTATATTCATTTTGTCATTCCGTTTGTAACACATCGAAATATCCATTTTAGAACCCATAAAGTATATATATTCTGAATCAGGGTTTGATTTGATGACGATCTAGCTATGTCCGTCCGTCTGTCCGTCTGTCCGTCTGTTGAAAGCACGATAGAGGTCGCACCGACAAAGCTAGGGGGCTCAAATTTTGCCAGAATCTTTCTTATAGACAAGGTTTGTTTGGTATTGAAAATGGGCTAAATCGGAATATTAGGAAGAGAGTTATAGCTCGAAAAGCAAGAGTAGGTCGAAAAAACCGTGTCCTTCGAACATCGAATAAAATGGAATTGTGTCCAAACGCATTAACGTAGACTCATGAAACTTCGAATATATATTTCCTGTGTAAAAACAATATTTTTCCCTGAAAATTATCTAAATCTATGCATTAGGAAAGGAGTTATCGATCAAAATGTACGAAAATTTATACCGCACAGTGTATTTTTCGGTATATTTAAAAACAAAAACGTCATAAAAGCAACAAAATTGCATGTACGACTCTGAAATTTTGCGCACTTTGCTTTTTGGTGAGACGCTTTTTGTTACGGTGCCACGCCCACTTTTACGCCCACCTCCCATATAACATTTTACCCAAAATTCATATAATTTATCTATTAATATAGATTTTGGAATAATAAAGGACTATGTTGAAACATATAAGTTGTACTCATTAGCAAAAACAACTTTGACACGCCTACTATAACGCCCACTTTTCACGTTGTCTACCGTTAATGACATTTAAAAGCTCATAAAATCGACAAAATTAGAGACAAAGTTTTTGGGAAAGTAAGGACTATATTGAAGTATCTAAGTTGTATTTATTAGCAGAAACTTTATTGACACGCCTTCTTTAACGCCCACTTTCATTGAAAAACTACATTTATAAAAGCATTTTAGTAGCATATCGAAGTTATAAAGGGTGGTAAAATTTTTTTTGATGATATTTGTATGGTTCAATTATGTATTTAACAAAATATCGGCCAAATGGCCCCCCCATCCTTGGCACCACTCCTCTATCTCATGGTCCAAATTTTCAATGACAGTATTAATGCTCAATTGTTGGGCATGATGATAAGTCGAGGTCGACTGCTCTTTTGCCACAGTATCGCAAAAAACAGTAATGGTTCCCATTCAACGAACTAGGAAGGCATTTACAGATTTTCTAACATTTCTTGTTTTGCAAAAATTAAAATATTTTTTACAATTCTCCTGATTGTGGACGAATTTGAACGATTATGTTGATCAAAAGAAAAAAAAAGAAAAGAAAAGAAAAGAAAAGAAGTGGACAAAATGCATTTTGATTTGAACGCCCATTTTTATAAAAAACCTGAATAACTTTAAAGCGTTGCTCGATTGCGTATCTTTCCACGGTTGAAATTGAGTTAGCCTGAGATTGAGAAATGTCAAATGAAATACAAGAAAAAAGTTGAAGTTTAGATGTGGTTCATCTTAAACATGGGCCCTTAAAATTTAACCACCCTCTACAAAGAAAGTGATACATATTTTATTATAAAGAGATTATTCCATAATGATTAACAAAATAATAAATATTGTGCTTTAAATGTACACAAAATTGGTGGTGGGTATAAAAGATTCGGCACAGCCGAATATAGTGCTCTTACTTGTTATTTATCTGTTTGTGTGTTAGTTTTTCAAAAAAGCGCTAAAAGATTTATGATTAATTTTTTCTTTTTTTCATATTGCTTTTCTTTCAGTAGCTTGTTATTCATGTTTTAGATGGTTTTTAATGCGTTAAATGTTGTCACGTCGCACTTTAATATTTTTCTCTTATTTTTCTTTATACAAATTTTTTTTCCAATATTAATGACAAATGTGCATGCATCTTTCTTAAAATCTAAAATGGCATTGAGAGAAAGCATAAATAAGAGACTTGTAAATGTGTTCGTCAATTTAATTGTTTATGTCACTTCAGATTTTATCTTATGATTTTTTGTAGCTGTGAAAAGTAGTTTTTAATCTTGAAGAAAAAAATCTAGCTGCCATATTTACAAAAAATATTTTCGTTTTAATAAATACTTTTTTCACAGACGTTGTACAGAAATTTTTTAAATAAGCCTTCAGTAAACCTATAATATTTTTTTTGAATACGGCAGTAAATGCTTTTCATAAAGTTTAGTGTGTATTATAAAGACACAATTGTTTTGTAAAATTATTTAACAATAGCTAAAAAGATATCAATAGTTTTAACTCTTATTAAAAATAGTCCAGTATTATTACTTTGCGACAAAGATTAGTAATATTTTGCGTTTTTATATAAAATATATATTTTTGGGAGGAACATGTCTACCGCTTTTATTGTCTCGTTTGGATTAAGTTCTTAATTTTTATAACTTGACCTCAGTAAAAGTAAAAAATATTACTTTTACGCCTGGTATTAAATTAAGAAATTTGTCATTGCAACTTAAAAGGCTTAAAAAAAGAGAAATTAATACATGTGAACATTTATTGGCTCGCTTTAGCAGTGATTATATTCCGTAAACTGGAATTAATCCTTAAAACGTTAAACATATATAAATTCAGTTATTTATTTGTATTCTTTCGCAAAGACAATCTAAAATTTCGTGAATTATCAAGTTCATTTCAAAAGATTTTAGCCAATTACCTGGCATTATTTGTTTGTGAGAAAATAATGAAGCATAAGTTTAAGGAGATTGGTCTTTATTTAGAGATTAAAGGTGCTTGGTAAAAGACGTCACCAGGGAAATCTTAGTTTTTATCTATTTATAACGGTTAAGTTGTTTTATTAAAGAGTTGTCTTATGAAAATAGATTGGATAAGATTCATTTTGCGTTTTCAAGAAACTTAATAAAACTCCAGAGAAAAATGTCGGGTGCTGAAAAATTTGACGAACTCACTGGCCAGTTGATTTCTGAATTTCGGAAAATTAAGCTCTCTCCACAAATTCGACTTAAAAGTGCCATTTTGTTTTGGGTGGTGGCTCCATCCCATTAAAATCAAATCCCAAGTCTATTTTTAAGACCAGGACTTATAAAATATTCTATCATAAACCAATATGGTTACAGGAACTTCATCTTTATTTTTGAAACGATATCTTAAATTTTAAGAACACACCATACTGTATGAACATATGTAATTTAGTTAAGGTTTTAAATCATTGTTTAAGTCTATACATTTAGTTTTTTTTTCTGGCATAATTTTTAATTCTCAAGACTGAACAGAAAATAAATATAAAATGTTGTTTGATGTTAGAAAATATTTGGTTGAATCCTAATTGAGTTTAAAGGAACTATAACAGTTATGTATGAAACTAAATATCAGTCTAATGCTCGTTACAATTTTGGTAGCATTTTTCTATCCTTTTATCCATATATTCAATGACACTGAAATATAATTGAGGTTCAATGTCGTTAGTATGCTTAATTATCTCATTCCTTAGTTCATGAATTATTAATGGCTTATTGACGTTCACTTTTGCTTTTAGATATCTAAATAAAGAAGTCTAACGGTTCCAAATCACGTATTCGTGGCAGCAAATTGACATCGATATGACGTGAGATAAAACCGCCATTTAATTTATCGTGAAAAAAGCCATCGTTTTGTTGGCTGTATGGCAGGTGTGTAAGAGGTGAAAGTGTGCTTCGTCGGTGAAGATGATATTTTCTGTAAAGTCATCATTTACTTCTCTCTGTTCAACGAACCATTCGGCATAGTCAATAGGCCTTTACTTTGGTGTCAATTAAACGTTATGACCATGCAGATCTAAGTTTTTATTCAAAATTCGTATAAGTGTTAATGGCGAGATAAAAAGTTGTTTGTCAAGTTTGACAGCTCTCTTGCTGCAGTATCGCAAACAATAACATTGGTTTCCACAGCAATAACTGGGAGAGTAAGCACAGGTGTTTGCATGTTTCCTACGAACCCGGCTTGTTGATATATTTAGTCGATTATGCTGACCAAAATATCACGAAGTGCATTAAATGCATTTTGAATTGAACTCACACTCTTCAAAAAGGCTTTACTAATCTTATCGTGCGTTTTTCAAACACTGAAACAAAGAAATGTAAAATCTAGTTGGACAAAAAACTTGACATTAGGGTGTGACTCATAATTTCCATTGTGTGTGAACCACCTACTATTATTCTTTTTATCCTACTCACTTTAAGGTGAACGTAGGTTAAACACAACTTTTAGAAAATAACGTAACATGACCACCATTTTTTACATATTGTTAAACGATTTGTTTTTTCCACATTTAACCTTTAACGTCTAAACAAGAATATTGAATTTTGATTTCTTTGAAAACAAAAAAAAAAAAAAAAATTCTTTCAAGCCGAAGTTGTTTGAAGCAAGGCATTCATTGAAATAAAAAGCTTTGTGCCATTTATACCTTGAAACTAATTTTAGCAATGAAAATTTCTCTTAAATTTTTCCATTCTCAGTGTTTGTATTTAAAAATTTATTTTTTCTCTAGAGAATTAAAGAATTTTTGAAAGCTACCATTGTATAAGCAAAAAATTTAGCGTGCTCGTGTAGTAAGATTTTTTAGAACTTTCAATCTATCAAAATTTATATAAAATTGTATATTAACTTTTTAATATTGAAAACAATGCTTGCCTTTAAATTAGCAGCAGTGTTGTCTGGAATATCTTGTTTAACAGTTTTTGGTTGCTTTTTAGTTAGTAGCTTAGATACATATCAGAAATTGGTGTACGCCAGAGAGAGGTCCTTTTGTTTTTTGGTTCAAATTTCCCAATAATGAGGCACACTTATAAATTCACCAAATTTATTTGCATATGTGTATAAATTTATATAAACTTAAAATAATTATATTTTTATATTGACAATAATTGAAGCTTAAAGTAATTTCAAGTACTTTAATGCATTACAATAAAATGCCATAAAATAGTAATTAAGTGCATATATTATTATTTGCATTAGGATGGCACTGAATATTGCAAATATGGTTTAAAAAATGTTTATTAGAGCTAATTAATCAAAAGTGCAGAAAATGATTTGATAAAAATCGAACTAAAATTACAATTTTACGATATTTATATTTTCCCTTGATAGTTTTTGGTTAAGTACTCGTAAAAGCTTTTTTGGTTCTACAAATATGATCATGTCTAATACTTGTTCTTATGTTAAATGTAATGAGAATCTGGTTTTGTTTAAATATATATGTGTGCCTATAAGTACGTGGTTGTTTTTGTAAATAATTGCATTTTTATATCCGCACATTTGTATGTTTTTTGTGTATTTATTATTATTTGCTTCCAGAATGAAAATTAAAAACAAATCACTGTTGCAATATTGTGATAGTGGAATGCAAATACATTAAATCAAATTAAAAGATAATCTTTTGCGTAACAAATAAAAAAGCAAACAAAAAAATAAAAACAAAAAAACAAAATTTTAACAACAAAAATGTGTAATTAATCGTAAATAATATTATAACAAATAATGAAACAATAAATTTTTATTATATTTAAAGTCCATTTCAAAAAAGTGTATATTGATGCCTTTTAATATTTGTGGTATATTTTAAATAAACTGAAGTACATCAATAATGAAGTACTTAAATTTATTTATGTTCAATTATTTTATTATCACATAGAGTGTACGTGTGTTTGTTTTGTTTGTGATATTATAAGTTGTAAAGAATTCGCAGTCGTTATTGTTATTATTTGTCGATTTTTATTAGACTATTGCTTATAGATGCAAAAAAATGTTTTGCAGCCGTATTGGTGAGGGAATTTTAAAGTACAGTGCTATTTAAAAGCACGCTTCCAGATTTTTATCAAAATTTAGTCACAAAATATTATTTTGGTTTTTTAAAATGCAGTTGATTTTTTTTTATTTAAAAGAAAAAATTATCGTAAAGATTTCCACTAAAATTTAATAAATTGTTTCAGGTCTAGAAAACTAATACAAGTATAGTAAGCACTGAATTTATAATTTTTTTTTTGTTTAATTGGAAAATTTTCAATGAATTTTTTAATTACGCCCTGTATTTCCATAAATATTAACACGGCCACTAAGCAAGTGCACTTGTCGCTGTTTCATGGACGACCAAATTAAAGAGCATAAAAATAAAAGAGGTGGGTCTAACATAGTCACTTTTGCTATAGATAAACGGGTACTAATAGGATCTTGTGTTTAAAACGATCATTAATGATGCTTATAGTCAATAACTTAACATTTTTCAACTTAGTACGCTGAGAAGCCATTATTGGTAAAGCATTGTCAGCAATATTCACCAAACGAACTAGAGCCATTAGTCTATTTGTGGTTTTTTTTTCGGCAGTATCAAACCAGAGTATAAAGATTATAATAGGCTAACAGCAGATTAATTAAGATTCGAAAAGATTTGCTAAGGTATAATTGTATAAAGTTCTAAACAAATAGGTTAAGAATTTGCAAAGTTATAGCAATAATCGTGGTATATAAAATGTCTAGACGTAGTCTCTATATTAACCAAAAAAATTAAAATTAGTTCAAAGCACATACTGCAGATAAAATATGAGCATTAGAATACAACTACTTTGGTACTAAGTAGTTCTTAAACTAACCGACGAAAATCAAATACTTTTGAACATCAGAAGAACTGAAATTTTTAACACTCGTATGAGTATCAAATAGAAAATCTTCACTAGTGAAACAGTGTTCGTCATAAAAAATTTCTCAATTTACAAGTTTTAAAATTGATATTTATTGATTAAAAGGCTTGACTAGTATAAAGTTCCTATAAGTTGATGCCAATTAAAATATTTGTTTTTAATTCTATAACACGTTTGTAATAAAATAGCGAGTTAATAGGTCGTTTTAAGACTTCGATATGAGTAAATAAAATCAATAAAGAAGAATCGCTTAAACACCACCAATATGGAAACCAAATATTAAGGCTTGATGGACAGAATAACGTGTACTTAAAAAATTTACATCTAAATATACTTTTTTAAAAATGAAAATAAAGTGCCCCGAATAGAGAGAGTTAATGATAGAAAATTTTTCACGTCCTGTTTTTAAAAATACACCTGAGATATTGTTTCAACAGAATGGTGTTCGTTCCTGCACCAACGGGCTGATGTTACCCTAGTTTGGGTTCCTGCGCATAAGGGCCATTATGGTAACGAGCGGGCTGATGAGCTAGGCAAGAGATGATCTGCTTTAAATTTCTCTAACGCAAGTGCAGTTGCAATCCCTTTGGGGACTATTAAAAGCAGAATCTCTAGACACTTTTACGGAAGACCGATGACAGGTGGCAGCACGTGTAAGGTGGCATGGCTTACGTGGCCCCCTTTTGATGCACGGCGTACATTGCAACTTACTAGTCGAAGTCGGCGGGATATATCGAGGTTGCTAGCGGTATTGACGGGTCACTGGATGTTAGGCAAGCATGTAAGTCGACTCGGCCTCGAACGATAATTGTCGCAGCTGTCGGGATAGAGAGAAGGAGGAATCGGTTTTCCACCTTCTCTGCGAATGTCCTGCACTGGTGGCTAAGAGACACAGATTTCAAGGTGAACATGTACTGGATGGCCCCTCTGCGATATCTGAAGTTAGACTAAATTATCTACTGAGATACCTTACGGTCACGGGGGACTTAGTACCCTTACTCTTGGATTTATTCTGGGATACATTAGAGCTGACGATTGATGTGGTCCTGTCAAAACGGAGTCATACAGACTCCACTTGACTGTTTACGTTCAGCGAAGTACCATCTTAACCAAACAACCAACCACCAAACGCAGTTCGATTCACAGTGAAACTTTAAATTTCCGCGATAATTTGCCAGAATATTCACCAGGTTTGTTAGCATCTTACTGTTTTTTTTTGGGGTTTTTGGAAGAGACAATCCTTGAACTGAAAGCCGACATTGATACAGAAGTTCGGAAGTGGCACAGCCACAAATTTTGAAAGATATAATGAAAAATACCCTTAAATCAGTCCATCATCAAAGATATGAACAGGGTTGGATTAGGTAAATTTACCTTTACCTTTCATGCTAAGTGCACAAAAAGATATTATATTTCTAAACTCCATGGTGACTTTAGGCCCACCCTGTATGAAAAATCTAAAAATGACTTACGATTAAAAATTAACCGTTTTAAACTCCTTTAATATAAGACCAAATTAAAGGACTTTCCTAAAACAATAAATTACGCATTGCTTCATAAAAGAGACAAACGGTCTATTTGAAAATTTCGTTGATAAATTGCTGTGAATTTCTATGATTTGATACGTATCTTTGAAGAAATGTTAATGGCTTTGGGAATTAAGAATTGTTATAAAAATTATAGCTTATTTATATTTTGTTCAATTTACGAATTAATTAAAAATATTTGCTGTTATTTTGGAAAATATTTTTTTTATTACGGATTTTATAATTTTGGGTTTTATAAGTAAATAAACAGTTGAATAAGACTTCTTATTGTTGTTGTTTAGTAAGATTTAAATTAAATGATAAAAAGTAGTTATAATTTTGCTAAAAATTGCTTATATTTTATTGGTTTCAATTTACGTGCAGAAAACAATTTTCTATCATGTGCTTTAACCTTTAGGCTAATAAAAATTCCTGCGTATAATAAAAACCCATTTTACTACTTCTTTATCTATATTTAAATATCTTTATTTGTTTCAAAGTTATCAAACATCTTTAATTTCATATGAGTGTCATATAAAATATGAACAGTTTATGGTTGTAAAAACAAAATCGTGAAATCACATAAGCATTTTTACTGGCGACAAAGACAATAAATTAATTTATTTTGGTCAAGAAAGGGCAGACATTTTAACTTGAGATGGTATGAAGTAGAGTTCTAGGAAATCACAGATAATCTCAGGCAACAAAAAAAATTGGTGTTATAAAACTAGCCTTCAAGCTTTTTGGTTACAAAATAAGTAATGATAAAATGACCCCATAAAATAAATAAAAAAAATTTGGTCCCCTTTTCATTTAAAAATAATGTTTCAAAAAATCTTAATTCAATTTAAGGTTTCTTCTAAGAGAATTAAAATAACTCTTGAATAAAAAATATCGAAGCCAGTAAAATTTGGTATCCATAAATGAAATTCAATTAGATTTAAATAATTTACCAATCAGATGTTAACACTGCAATTATTTTTTGTTGCAATATTTACTAAATTTTTTCGGTGACATTATTTTCTTCCAGTTCTCTAATTTGCTAAGACATTTTTAGACGTTTTCAAAGTTATTTAACAGACGTAAAGCAACTTTAAAAAATACAATTGCTAATGTTAAAAATTTTTAATTTTTGTTTTATTATTTTTAAGAATAAGCGTAATCACTTTGTTGAATATGTGGAAAATGAATTCGTTTGTTTCTTTGTACACAGAGAAAATATCATTGCCAATCATATAGTTTGACTGCGGCTGTTAATTGTTTTGATATATTAATATAAAGTATTTACATAGAATCTATTATTCTTGTAAAAGAAATTGTATATCCACGAAAGAAAGTCTCTTACGCGTAGAAGATAGCCCTTCTGGAAAAATTGCCATTGACCTTACTTTACTCCATTAATCATTAAACAAATAACATGGACTTATAGCTTAAGCTGTGGCATAAATTGAATTTTTGACGTATGAAGAAAAAAGGTCTTTCGTCAGAATTTGCTGCATAATGTTCCGTGAAAATTTTATTTTTTGAGAATGAGGAGAATCGTTGTTTTCAAGTTTTTGGCAAAAATCTCGTTTAAGATATAAATGTTTTCAAGAAGTTGACCAGTACATTAGAACACAAGAGACTTACTGCTCATAGTCTGCCTAGGTTCTTTAAATTTTTTAACCACTATTCAATTTGTTGACATATAAGTTACACTTTCCAAACTGAATATACTTCGGAGCTTGCGAGTTGTCTCATTTAAAGATTTATTTAATTTTTTTTAGTCTTGACAATTATAGCGTGTTTGTCTTTAAGGCTCTCCCTTAAGATAATTGTAGTAAGCAGAATTGCTACTTGCAAAAAAAAATTAGACTCTATTTGGAAAGTACACTCTAGGAAATATAAATGGTAAATGCACATCGCGCCCTGTGTCTAGGATTGTCATAATGTTATAGTTTTCAAAAATTTTCACAAGGTTTAAAAATATAAATAAGGCCAAACACTACATGTCTACTTATTTTAAAATTTTTTTCAAACAAAATTAGTATAAATTTAATTACAATACGATACTTCTTCTTATAGTGAATACACCAAATATAAATTGTATTACAAAAAATAAATCGGAAATTTTTGCTAAAAACACATGACTTTACATTTACATTTTGTATGATTCTGAGTTCGGGTTGTAGTTATATATCAAAAATTTTTAGAAGTTAATGGACTACAATTTCTTGTATTATTTTTGTAATTTTGTTGTGTAGTTAAAAAACAAAATTTATATGTACAGGGCGTATGATTAATATACAACTATTATTTATATTACAACGCTCATACGCCCCGACCATCATATTGAATCATTAAAAATATACGACTACATACTTAGTTCAGTAACAGACATAATATCCATATAATTACAAATAAATTTTTTCGAGACGCCAAAAATTTCATTAAATTTCCGGACATTGTTTCTTTATTAATTTTAATCGTTTTATGTAATTTTGATTAGTTTTTATTTAAACATAAGTTCTGGTTTTTTCTCGTTATATTTTTATACGACCGCTTTAATACATACATATTATATAAAAGAATAAGTATATATACACATAATCAAGATATTTGTCAGTTAATTTAAAAAAATGTTTGTCCACTACTCTCTCCTTAACTATGAATTAATTCCGTTTATGTTTGGTTTATAGTCTGTTTCTTTTTATATCTGAATGTCTTTCCAGTTTATGTAGACATATGTATATTACTTATATAATCAAGTTAATCTTAAGATGTGTATAGCTATGTAAAATTAGTAGAGAAACAATATATGTTTACAGATATATGTGCGTTATTTTGATATTAATTTATAAACATGATATAAACGGTCTTTTGATTAATCAAACCCATATACCCAACAATTTTAGTCTTATTTTGCCTTGCTTAGCATATAAAAAGCTAGAAAATATTGAAAAAAGAATGACTTTCTTTGGTTAGGAAAATTGAAAAAAATATTTTATTACCGCTACCACTAAAACAGAAAAAAAATTTAAACCAAAAAGAAACGAAAGCTAAACGAAACTAAATATAACTAAATATAAGAAATCAGAACATGATAAATAAAAAGATACATTCAAACAACATAACAACAAACAAAATATATTGTAGACGAAGCAATGGCGCCATAAGCAATTGCCACTTCCTTTGAATGGTAGCGGCTTTTGCCGTGACTGTGGTACCACAACAGACAAACCACTTGCTTTAGCACTAACAAACGTTTTATTATTTGTTGTTATCATTGTTTCGTCTTTTTTATTCCCATCGCTATTGTGCTATTCTCTAATCATCAGTATTCTAGAATTCCATATCCCAGTCATGATATAAGAGAAACCAGACAACAACAACAAATTTGTTGCCTCACACCATAAATGTATTAGAGTAAAAAGTCTTTAGGCTACCTAAAAATTTTTTTCGCCTTTCTTTTTGGAGACATTGGTTTCGATTGTGTATAAAGGGTCATATTAATTTGTTTATTTCAACCGTTTAATTGTAGTTATTATACAAAGACTAACTAGAAATTTCATTAATCTTTTGGGGAGATAAAGAAATTGTTTCTATTTTGTTTACATCAAACAATTAAAATTTAATTAATCTTTTTTATTGACTTAAATAATAAAAGGTTTACAACAAATTCTGTATCAGAGAAAAGGAAAAATAATTTAAGTTTGATTTTGCTTTTCAACAGAAGAAAATAAAAAATTATAATTTGGGATGTTTTTTTGGATTATACTTTTAACCCCTTCCTATATCTGTGTGATTTGTTGCAATAAAACACAGCGGAAATTTTAATTGAAATAAAAGATTATTTTATTATTAAATACCATATCTGAAGAATGTAAAAAAAATTAATAATTTCAATATTTCGTTACCACAATGTCTAGCTTATTCAGGAAATTAATAAATATTCTTTATAAAAATCACATAAATATCAAAGTTGTTATAAAGAATAAGATTTAAAAAAAAAGAAAAATAAAGGAAATTTAATAATAATTTTAATAATTTAAATCAACAGAAATTTAATATCGTTCGTTGTTAATCGCATCTCTTAAATACGGCTGCGCTGACTTAATTTTTTAAAGTATTTGTCATAATAAAACTTTGATATTTATTCAAATAAAAATTAACCAGGCTCACTATTATGCCCACTTTAAGTCAAAATAAATGATTTGCAATAAACCTATTAAGTCTTAGCAAACTGGGTGTAAATATGGTTAAATTGTCATATTTAATACAAGTTAATGGTAATAAAGTTATTTTATTTGTATTTCAATAATAATGTTTGTGCTCATAGCTTAGGAATAATAATAGATGTAGAGCAGCCGTAGTCAAATCACTTATGTGGGATAATTTTCTATTTTAGTTTCTCACGCGAATTGACTAAAAATTAGCGATGTCAGATATTTTCGAGAAAAAGGCGCAAGGCATTAACTAAGAAGGCGCTAGAAAGCGTTAAAATTTTATTTTGCTTTGATTTTGTAAACCTTTAAAAAAACCTACTATTTTTCAAATTACCTCAGATGTATTTTAAAATTTTAGCACGGGTATAGTGATAATTTGTTAATGCTATTTGAAGTTGATAGAGCGGAAATAAAAATACCAAATGTGTTATGCATACTTTAAATATGTAGAATAAATATACGGTGTTCAAATGTGATGTATCCTTTTGATTTTAATCATAAAAGAATTTGGTATTAATATTTTAAAAATATTTTTATTTAAATGTATAACAGATGGGTTTCAGTTAAAAATTAAATATTATGTTGGTCAACTTTATTGTTTCTCTGGGTGTGAGGGAAGTGAAACTGTAGTGATGAAACCACATATTCTCCACGTTCAAGTCATACATTTTTGCAACAAAAAGCTTCGAACTATCTCCATCTAGTGATTTTTATTGACCATTAATCTTAAAATTTGGACACTTTTTATAATGTTTAATATTCCCGGAAAAAAAAATTGGAAGTAGTGCAAAGCAAATTACATTTAAGAGACTTCTAAATTAATTGTGTAAAAGCATTCATTCTAAATGACTTTCTAAATGTAAAGCAGTTTGTCGTAAATGATGTGCTTAAAAATGGGTGCAACATCGTGCAAAATACCTTATACAATTCATGTAAGCAACTAAAATTAACTCATGTAACAGCTGATGCTTTTCACCATTTATGCATGAGTTCTATGTACTTGTTAAAATAAAGTGCAGTTCATTAAAATATTCATATAAACACATGATCTACAGTTATACGCTAATGTTAAAATCATTAATGTTTTTACCTAAATTTAATCACTTCGTCACCAGTTGAACCCCTGAAAATTCACTGTTTTGTCATAGATTTTTTTGCTGGGTTGCATAGAAATCTGTTAATATATTGCGGTAAACTTTGGTAGTTTTATATATTTTTCTTCACAATTGTATAAACTTTTAATCAATAAGAATTAGCTGAATTTCTGATTTAAAAGAAGGTGTTTTGTTTTTTTATGATATTAGTTAAATTCCGTGTACATTTTTTATAAAAAATTTACTATTGGAAAATCGTGTTTCCTTAAATAATTATGTTAAGTTGATACTTAAATGTTCAGCAAATAAGTCATAAATTTCCAACTTAAAATTGAACAAGAGCACAATTGTTCTTAATTATTTAAGAATTATTAAACGTTGGTAGGAATATTACATAATTTCAATAATTTTACTTTTTAAGTAGATCGCTCTGATTTAGCGCGTTTTAAAAAAGGGCTTACAAACAAAACTTGACTTTTGTGTTACTGATCTACACTAAAACTATTGCCGAAAGTGCCAAATCAGCATCGTGTGTTGTGAGAAGGAGAGAGTGTATTTCACTTATGTATTTGTAAATTCATTGGTATTTTTGCCTATGACTGATGTAGATCATCAAAACTTTAATTAAATTCTGTAAACACAGTATTATTAAATCAAATTTTCTGATTACCAAAATATATTCTATACCGTTTTGCAAATAAAATTTTGTACAAAGTCATTCCTTTAGAAACTGCACTTTTTAACTTTCTTTTGAAGTGGTTCATGTGGATGATAAGATCTATGCCGCAATACAGTTATTTTGCACTGACGTTTGTCATTGTCTCAAACATCAAGAATCATTTTGTTGTTGTATTTTGTTTCACTTTACAAATACACTTGAAAGACGTATTTAACAGTTTGTATCCCTAAGTCATGGATATGATTGTATGTATTATGACTCTACTAAACGTATGGCAGATTTAAGTTTAAAGCTGTTGTATTTAATGTTGTTGTCTTCCGCTAGAGATTTGTACTGTGTCAAGCTGATATTTTCGTTTTTATTTGCTGGCTAAAGTAAATTTGTTCAAATCTTCAGCCACTTGTCCGCTGTTTCGAATAAATAGATATTTTTATATGATTGTGCGTGTCATTGTTTGTAAGTGTTGTCTTTGTTTGCTAGACTTCTTTTTTTTGTATATTTATCAGTTTTTGCCTTTTGTCGGAAATCAGCACAAAGATTTTGTTGCGGCAGATTGTTTATACGAGAATAATATTTTAAAGCAGACAAATACAGTTGGTATGATTTGAAAGTGACAGCAATTGGGCTCTCTATCACAATGTGAGATAAGCCCCGATAATTTTTTTTGTTCTTTGCATTTTCGTTTTGTTTATATAAATGTCAGTATCTTATAGAGATACGAAAGTGTAAATGTATTGGTGGAGTTTATTTTTATTATTTTTTGTTTGGGTTTTATTTTATACATTATTTTTCCATTTTATTTTATTTTCTTCGTGTCATTGTTTTAGGAGGCGTTTTGAGGAAGAACAGCATAAAAATTTTATACAAATTGGAAGCCAGAATTGTAAATACCATCAGTGCCTTCATTTATTGTAATGTGGGCTGTATTTATATAATTTTGTAAATCTGTTTTTATTGCAGGTAAATTGATGTTTTTCGTTTAAAGTAGTTATGTATGTCTGCCTGCTTGTCTATTTGTATGTGCTTTTATTGGGCATGGATAAGTTTTTAAGGATCAGCAAATAAAAATATTTTTTCGTCGAAAACTAGAAAATCAATACTTTTTAGTAGTGAGAAGAAAATAAAGGGTGATAAAATCTTTAATAGAAAAATTGAATGAAGTGTTTAACATGATGTATGACGTTGCAGGATAGTGCACAAAGGTGGCACAGTCTTGTTCCAACAACATATTTTCATGTTATATCCGATTCAAATGACGACCCTAATATTTTAAAATTATGCCTCTGCACGAGTTGCCATTGATAGTTTCGTTATTGCCAACATTCATTTAAACGTAATGCTTCTAAGACGCTCCAAAGAGCAGTATTTAGTGGATGCCTCGGATTTGCGTAAATGTATTTTAATAAGTAATAAAAAATACTTAATTCGATTCTTGCATTAAACGACCTGTATCTAACTAATCATCTAAAGCTATAATTTTACAATTAGTAATATGACAATTGTTGAGTTTATAAATACAATTTAATCGTCTTTTAGATAGTTAGTGAAATTTATTTTAGTAAAATTCTTCGCTTTTCAGTCAACAAAACAACGAGCAGTTAGAAGAATTATCAAAAAATCAAATAGGAGGGTACTCAACAGAATTTTTAGTTCTCTCACCGGTTTTTTTTACAAGCTGATGGATTTTGTTTAGGTCTAAAATGATCTGATAAAAGAAAAACAAATTCGGTATACAGTTTGGATACGCAGGAGTAAATTTATCGATTTTTTTAATATTTTAGTATATAGACTAGAACTTTAAATATCTATACTTATACATGTGGTAAATAAGATTTAAAAAAAATTTAACTGCACATGAAATGTGTTGGTAATCGTGGCTCTATACCTCTTGCCATTGATGGTTACGTTATTGTTAGGCAATATTTAAAAAAATCTTTGACGGTCACTTAAGAGTAATATGTTTTGGATGGTTAATCTCTTTTTTAATTTTCCCAATCCGTAATAGAAAGTTTTGCTAATAACCATGCCAATAGAGAAAACGCTGAACAAAATATTGTAGATTTTGATCATAAAAATATTTAGTATTTCCAACAACGAAAAAAATTTAAAATATATGAAAGCGTTATATTGGCATAAGTAAGTATAGTTATAAACAAAAAAAAAATAGATTTGTTTAAAAACATATGGGTTGTACAGCAGCTAGTGTACATATATCTTAATTAACTAAGTCAGTAACACATATAAATTACCTGCCATATAAGTTACTTACCATTAACTAGATGAATATATTAGAAGCTACATGTAATTTTTTCTCACATGCGTTTCAGCTGGGAGTATAATTTAACAAATGTTTAACATTTAAGAAAATTCTTAAGAGTTAGGCATTATTACACAACCATAAAAGAAAGCACTTGCTAAACCAGTAAAACAATTTGATAAAAGTCAAGATCTTTTGCTTTGTTTATCTCTCATTATTTATTTATATTGTTACAATAATGTTGATTTTTTAACTAATTACACTTAACTAAAATATATTTTTCATCTTTATCTGTATTTGTATTACTATAATTTGTTTAGAATCATCAGTACAATCAAAATACATGCAAACACCATCACAGCAAACATACATAAATAAACCAGTATAGATATGTATGTATGATTGTGTGTTTACTTTAATTGTATTTGCATTTGTATAAGAAACAAAATTCCAAAAATTTTGTTTTTACTTACACAGCTAATCCCTCTTTAAGTGTTAACTTAAATATGTAATCTAACATTAATAGCTGAACTCAACAAAAAAACCAAACAAAAATTCAACTCAACTGAAGTAAAAAACTTTCTACTGCTTCTATCCGGGCTACAACAGCTAACTTCGTCTTTGTGTGTTAGAGCTGTTTTCCACGAACACGCAGTAATGGCAGTCTGTATGCCACAAATACGTCAGAGTCATCATTATTAGAACATGAAGTAAACGCCAAAGATTACAGCTTACGGATTTAATATCTGTAGATGTGTGTTGTGCATGTATGTTAATGCAAATAGGCATTTGAATAAAGAGTTGGATGGAAAGAGGGGAGATAAAACAACAAAATTAATATTTGCAAATATATAATCTTGGCGGATGATGCTGTTATAGCATCACTAGTAGATTGCATGCAAAACTTACATTTAATATGAAATTGTGGTAGTTGAAATCCGTTAATACTGTTTGCACTGCTACTTCCTCCCAGTAGTCGTTGTTTATTGCTGGTGGTATCAGCTAGTGATAGGATTGTTGCATGAAGTCTCGTCTCACGTCGCACACTAGCAATGCCCATTATATCGGCAACGCACTTTAACTCTAAAACCTCACTCTTACCGATGAAACGCTGATCATCCACAAAGATGCGTAATTGCAAATTGCTGGCCGATAAAAGGAAACCATCTGAGCTGCGTGAAATTTCATTGATTTGTGGTTGCAGCGTTGTCATGGATGCCTGTCATAGATATAGATAGAAATATATGTTTATCATAATGTATGAATATGAGTGTTGGTATTGCGCTGAGTGTGTGTAGAAAGAAATGATAAGTTGAAATATGAGAGTGATGAAAATTTATAATTTATTTTTTTTGCTACTTGTAAATGTTGTTCGATTTCGATGTAATAAAATATTACGAATTAGTATTAAATAAAAATTTTAATTTGCAATCGAATTAAAAGAATAAATTTAGAAGTTTTTGTAGAGTAATTTTTTATATCCATTCGACTTATAAACATTTCATAAAGCTGCTGTAATGTTGATGAATTATTAAGTTTTAATTTAAGCCAAAACTACATAGAATTCGTTAAAAATATTACGGAATACATTTTTATACCCATCACTTGTGGTGGTAGATTAATCTTTCCATTTGTAATTTGTAAGTCCCCATATGTGTCACAGTTCCGTTTATGAAATTAGTCTTTTGAAAATATTCTGAAAAAAATTACTCTAGAAATCCAGCATAATCGTCTCATATCTTTTTCAGATATAAGCAAACAAACACAATTGCCTGTTTTTTTGCATATAATTACGAATTAAAACTTTTAAGCCATGGGATAGCTTATAGGCACTTTTGCTACTATTTGTAGATATCATATAACTTAAGGGCAAAAATAATATTTAAAAATATAATTTTTTTTAAGTTTACCGAATTACTGAAGCGACTAATTAACTAATAAATCAGTTGGCAAGTAAATGAAATGTAAGCACAAAAGTACAACGTTTCGGTGTTTTTCCTAAAATATACAACTGAAAATCGATTCTTAGAGCTTTTGGTCATACAAATGGAAAAGAAGTAGAGAAAAAGGCATGAAAAGAAGAGGCTTGACTAGCAGTATAGTGTAATTAACTAAAAACAAACTTAAAATCCATGATAGCCGGCACTTTTAAATATTGTACAATAAATTTATATGTGGGTCAAATATAGTACAAATTAACCCACTTCAACTTTTAAAATTAAAAGGTTTCAAGAGGTTTAAAATGGCGTCCAATATAAAAAATTGACATATGGCTCAAATGAAGAAATAAGGGCTTTGCTCCCTTCAACCCGCACAAAATTAGGATTGAAAAAAGCACATAAACATTAAATATAAAATCTCGGTTATGCCACAATGTGGACAGTTAACCTATGTAGATAATGGTGCTGGTATTTTCAGATTTGGCTCAGCCGAATAAATCATTCTCACTTGTTTTTATATTCGTTTACAAATGTAAATATTGAAAATATTTTGGTCGTTTCTATATTAATGATAGCTTTTTCATCTAGTAGTTCAAAATATTAAAACAGTCAAATATAGAATAGATACATTTTGACAGTACTTTTCGTTAAATAAACAAGTAAGAGCACTATATTCGGCTGTGCCGAATCTTTTATACCCACCACCAATTTTGCGTACATTTAAAGCACATTATTTATTATTTTGTTAATCGCTATGGAATAATCTCTTTATAATAAAATATGTATAATTTTTTTTGTAGAGGGTGGTTAAATTTTAAGGGCCCATGTTAAAGGTGAACTACAAGTAGACTTTAAATTTGTTTTCTGCATTTCAGTTGATATTTCTCAGTCTCAAACTTACTTAATTTGATCTGTGGAAATATACGCAAATGAGCAACGCTTTAAAGTTATTCAGGTTTTTTATAAAAATGGCGTTCAAATCAAAATGCATTTTGTGCACTTCGTAATTTTTTTGATCAACATAATCGTTCAAATTCGTCCACAATCGGGAGAATTGTATAAAATATTTAAATTTCGTTGAATGGGAAACATTGCTGTTTTTTTGCGATAGTGTGGCAAAAGAGCAGTCAACCTCGACTCATCATCATGCCCAACAATTGAGCATCAACATTGTCATTGAAAATTTGGACCATCAGATAGGAGAGTGTCGCCAAGGATAGGGGGGGGGGGGGCATTTAATAACTTCGATATGATAGTAAAATGTTTTCGTTAATTTAGTCTTTTAGTGAAAGTGGGCGTTAAATTAGGTGTGTCAATAAAGTTTCTGCTAATAAATACATCTTAGATATTTCAATAGTCCTTTATTTTCCCAAAAACTTTGACAATAGAAAAATTACATGAATTTAAGATAAACCGTTATATGGGAGGTGGGCGTAAAAGTGGGCGTGGCACCTTAATGGTACAACAATGACATTGCCTAGAGGGATAAACGTAGCAAATTTAATCTTCATACCTCAAATTTTGTCGGTTTTATGAGCTTTTAAATTTCATTAACGGTAGATAACGTGAAAAGTGGGCGTTATAGTAGGCGTGTCAAAGTTGTTTTTGCTAATGAGTACAACTTAGATGTTTCAATATAGCCCTTTATTATTCCAAAATCTTTATTAATAGAGAAATTATATGAATTTTAGGTAAAATGTTATATGAGAGGTGGGCGTAAAAGTGGGCGTGGCACCTTAATTTTCTGGAACAGTACTGACATTGAACAGAAGGATATACGTGGCAAATTTTATCATCATACCTCAAATTTTGTCGGTTTTATGAGCTTTTAAATTTCATTAACGGTAGATAACGTGAAAAGTGGGCGTTATAGTAGGCGTGTCAAAGTTGTTTTTGCGAATGAGTACAACTTAAATGATCAATATAGTCCTTTATTATTCCAAAATCTTTATTAATAGAGAAATTATATGAATTTTAGTTAAAACGTGATATGGGAGGTGGGCGTAAAAGTGGGCGTGGCACATTGATTTACCGTTACAAAAAAGCGTGTCACCAAAAAGCAAAGTGTGCAAAATTTCAGAGTCGTACATCCAATTTTGTTGCTTTTATGACGTTTTTGTTTTTAAATATACCAAAAAATACACTGTGCGGTATAAATTTTCGTACATTTTGATCGATAACTCCTCTCCTAATGCAAAAATTGAGACAATTTTCGGGGGAAAATATTGTCTTTACCCAGGAAATATATATTCGAAGTTTCATGAGTCTACGTTAAGGCGTTTGGACACAATTCCATTTTATTCGATGTTCGAAGGACACGGTTTTTTCGACCTATTCTTGCTTTTCGAGCTATAACTCTCTTCCTAATATTCCGATTTAGCCCATTTTCAATACCAAACAAACCTTGTCTATAAGAAAGATTCTGGCAAAATTTGAGCTTCTTAGCTTTTTCGGTACGACCTCTATCGTGCTTTCAACAGACGGACAGACGGACGGACATAGGTAGATCATCATCAAATCAAACCCTGATTCAGAATATATATACTTTATGGGGTCTAAAATGGATATTTCGATGTGTTACAAACGAAATGACAAAATGAATATACCTCCACCATTTTTTTGGTGGCGGGTATATAAAGGTCACAGTTTCTTCGATATATTTTTTTGTTTCCTTTAAAAAAAATCATCTTGTTGGGTGTATCGCTTTACATTTATGAAAGTAATAAAATTAATGCATCCGCTACTTTTTAAAGTATCCTGACTAAGGATATCATTTCTTAACTTTATAATATTAACTGGTATCATCCATTTTGACAGAGAAAACAAGATAAAAAGAAGAGTAAAAGTAGAATTAAAGATAAAGTAACAGCCTATTTAGAGCAGCAGGCGTTTTTGCTCTCAGAATTTTCTATGACTATAAAATTTGTACGAAGTAATCTGAGGTAACACTACGGCAACGAATTGCATATAAAAAATCTGATCTTGATAGAGATTTAGGTTTTAAGGTAGGCTGCACTACGAATGTTGTTGTTTTTGCTCTCGTTATTATTTAATTATAGTATTAGTTTAGCTATTTAAGGCATAGCTGATGGAATATCAATAGCGGTTAAGGTGTTAGTTGAACTAAAATGGACCTTGTGTTATTTATCCTCTTCGATTATGTTTTGCGAAAGGAAGCAACGCTTATAGCTGTACTGAATGAGCTACAAGTATATCTGATGGCTAAACGGGTAGTCACAATCACACCAATTGGTCTACGATCTGTTAGTGCATGCAAACAGAATTTTTCTGTTATTTGGCTATGTATGGAAATAGGTGGTAGCTAAGTACTTTATTTCCATTTTTAACATATTGTTACAGATTTATTTTTAAATAGCTTAATTTAAATTATAATTTATTTTAGTTGTAGTAGTTTAAGTTACTGTAGTTTTATTTGTATTATTTCGCTGGTTGTTCGAACATGATGTTTGTTATTATGTTTAGCATACTTTTAGGCACTTCTGTTATTCGTGCATACTACCTAACGTCTTAATTTAAATGTAACTGGAATGTACAGACGAGAACTTTGTCGAATGTTACCGAACACCACTATGTTACTATAAACAGCCGAACAACACAGCTAACAGTATCAGTATTACAATAGAACTTGTAAAGTGTGTATCAAAGTGAGTTTAATAATAAAAGTGTATAACCATAAGTGTAATAAGTTAAGTGATATTAAAAAACAATATCTGAGTGTATTTAAATAAATAAAGTGCTCTTAATTTTGTAACGAATTTAAAATGTTTTTAATTGCAATAAAAGAACTCAAATTTATTTAAAGGAATTAATCCAACGTTTATAAAAGGTATAAACGTAACAATATGTTTGTTAAGCAGCAATAAAGAGGGTAAGAAACTAGCTGGGATACTTCTGGATATACTTATGATTATATTCTTGTATTTTGATCGACAGTCAGACTGGTAACAGATGCAAACAGAATTCCAATTTTGATTTTATCATCAAAAGGCATGAGACCTTTGAGCTCATAGCTTGAGGAACTAGTAACTCTGCCATGCAGCGGTATTGTGGATATATTAGTGATCAACAAAACAACAGTTCAGAAAAATGGGAATTATATATCAATCCATTGAAAGACCGACTTAGTCGTCGAAGTATGATCGTCAACAAAAATATTTTTGCAAAAGTCTTGCTACCAAATTCATTCTATAATTAATGTTCTAACCTCATACTGCCTCTTTGGAGTACAGGGGAATACACATACCTTGCGATGGCTTCTGTAAAAGTTGTTGTGAGGATTAAATGGTATAATAAAAAAATTTTTTTTTTCACATAATATTAGACATGTATTTTCAAATGAGAATGAGTGTAAAAATTTAAACAATATGAAACAGTGTAGGTTTGCATGTTTGCATATGGTATTTAAAGACAAAAAAGACATAAGTTTAAATATACCGTTTTATTGTTGATGTACCAGATAAGTGTTGCTGGAGGATTTGACCACTCTGAACTGCAATTTAGGATAATAGAATCACCATATCTGTAGGTATGCTGAAGACCACTGATAAACGGATCAAATTTTGGTAATACTGTAAAGAAAACATAGAAAATGAAAAGATAGTAGCAAAGTAGATAATAGCAAAAGCTTGATAAATATTTATATATACAAATATACATATGTGCTTGTGTTTTGAGCGATGTACAACACAATATAGATTATACGTGTGATTTAATTTAATTTTTTTCCTGCGGATAAAAAATAAGTGTTAAGTTCATTATCAAATATTGTATTTCTAGAATAAGTAAGGAAAAGAGTTGGTTTAAAAAACTTTCTAGAAAATTTAAATTAACAGTGTTTTCTATGCAAATGGAGTAGTTTGTTGATCGCTGTAAGGTAAAATTCACAAGGAACTTAGTTACGTGAAAGTAATTATAAAACAATTTACACAAGTTTCAATATATAAAGTAATATCAGATAAGATATCAGCAATAAAATGATATTGTTTTTAGATATATTTACATAAAGGGTGTCTCAGTACGAATGCGCTTTTTCATTTTCAATAAGGGAACTTATATTTTGACATAGGTTTGAGCTCTTTTGTGGATTGCAAAGAAGACATGTCTCGATTAAGTTAAAAAATAAAATATTCATCAAATGACTCTCAATGCTTTAATGTCAGGCCATAATTTTTTTTATTATAATTTCCATAATTTTTTTTTGAGATGTGGATGTATCTGAAAGATTTTGTGATAGATCCTATGTTTGAGCTCTGGAATGGTTTCTGTTTTATGAGCATAATTGCATAAGCCAAGAGGCCATTTTATATTAAAATTTATTGCGATAATTTGTTCTGGAAATCGCTGTTTTAATAAATTGATGACAGGTTATGCCGTCTTGCTACAGCCACGTATTGTGCAGATCCATGCCATCTAGTTGAGATTACAAGAACTTCTTTTTCAAGTTCCTATAAAAAATGCCTGCTCACAGTAACCGTAATTTCGGCCTAGTCTTTAAGAAATTAAGTCCAATCACACTGCCTGCCCAGATAGTTACATGTTCTAGGTGCTTCTGCTTCTTATGGAGTGTATGAAAATTTTCTGAGGCACATATCCAACAGTTTTGCATATTCATGAAGTGAGTAAGATTAGAATGTGCTTTATTGGCATTGAATTGATTTTGATCCATTACGTATTGAACAAGTTGCTGGCACTTGGCGTTGTGCCAAGCTGATTTGGCGTTTTCGGCGACAGCAACATTTTCAATATACCTACCGGTATGTTGACGCACAGAAGTCTATCCGATTAAAGCTAGCTCAGTTTTTTTTAATTTGTATACCACACTTCAAATGGTTGACATATTGGGTGTAATTTATGAAATCTCTTTAAAGTTGACAAGCTGTATAAGTTTCAAAGTTTTTGTATTAAGTTTTCACAATTATAGCACGTTCTTCTTTCGAAAAACAGTTTATTTTAATAATTAAAATTTTAATGTTGCTACCAGTACAAAAAAAAATAATTTAATCTTAAATAGTGCATTCTAACTGCGACACCCTTTACATATGTAGAAATCTAGCTATTTTTAAACTTCAAGAGCAATGTGTCGTATAAGCATTAAGAGCGAATGTATGTATGCACATACATTACTCATACGCTGTGATATCCATGCCTGTGTAACTCTCTACTATCGTTACTATTAATTAGTACATTGCCAAAAGTTATTATTTTTCAATTTAAGTGTTTTACATTGCAACAGCATACAGAAATGAGCAATTATTCAATTATTAAAATAAATATATCAAAATGTATGAAAATACGTACAAGTGTTTTTATGTGTGTATTTATTTAATATGATTATTAACATTTGATTAGATTTGCTCATACATTTTTCTAAATGCAAAACATGATAATTTCATATTAAATACATACACGTTCATGACTAATTTTAAAATTTAGAAATATATTTTTTTAGAATCATAAACAAATGCATTTATCTATTTCAATTTAATTCAAGTGCGAAATTATTTTTTGATCAGCAGCTAATGGCATTAAATATAAAATTCGTTTTTGCACATTAAATATTTTTTGTTTGTTTTTGCTTAAATAAATGTACCCTACTTTAAATGGAAACCATAAGAATCTTAGGAGTTATAAATTTTAATATATAAGTCTGAAGAGAACATGGCGGAACACATACGTTTTTGAAGGGCTAGTTAAAGAAATCTATAGGAGTTTATGTAAATAATGATTTTTTTTGTTTAAAAAATAAATTTTTGAAACAGAAAAAGTTTAAAAAATATAAAAAAAATTTCTATTACAGATTTCAGAATATTATAAAGAGTTATTTTCTTTATAGTATAGAAAGGTGTTATAGCTACAGCAATGTTGAAAAGATTTGTGTGAATAATGTGACATGGCAGATCATGATTTTTACGAAAGTATATGTAGACTGTTAATTTGGTCTTAGTTTTTTGAAGATCGTTTACTTTTTAAATAAAGGGTTTTATAGTTTTCCAATAGATCTTAAAAGCTAATCTAAATATAAATCTATAAATTTAAAAATTTCAGAAAAATGGTTTTATTTAAAATTTGTTACTTATCACCATTTAAAAATTTTTATTTTATTAATGTTAATGTTAATGATTTTCTTCACTGTAAATACACTTTTTGAATTTCTGTTCATGATGTGCTAACTGTATGTGGTATTAACTCCTTATGAAGATTCTGAATTATAGTGCTGGTACAAGCAGAGTTTTACCATAATTTTATTTTCGGTGTTAAATTACTTTTATGTTTAATAATGTTAAATATTTCTTTTTGTTTATTTCAACTATGTTATTTTTTATCAAAAATAACGCGACGAAATCTGTGTAAATTTATTTTATAATTATTTTATTTTTATTAAAATATTTAACACTTTTTGTTTCCGGCGAACGGCTTTTGTATTTTTATTTTTTTGTGGTTAAATATTTTATAATTGCAACCACAAAGCAATACAATAATTCAAAATAAATTTATTTTTCCAGTTAACCATAACACATTAGAAGTTAATTTAAGGTAAATTATGTGTGCAACTTAAGACCTGAAATATAGAATTTGTTGAATATTTTTCATATATTTTATAAAATACGACATTGTATTGTAAGTAAAGTTTTTGCTGAGGTTCGCTAAAAAAACAAATTCAAAACAATTACAAATTGTTTTTATAAAATAGTTTTTTCAAATTGTAATTGTTTTGAATTTGTTTTTTGTTGAATATAACTTGTATACATATTTACCCTGAAGGAGCTACCCATTGTTTGGTAGTGAAATAATGGTTTCTAATAAATAATTTTTTATAAAAAAACAAAAAAGTTGATATCGAGCTTAAATAAAAATTAAATATTATCAATTAAAAAAGATCAAGAAATTTAGACGATAAATTAAATAAAACATATAATCTCAATTATTTTTTTTTTCATAAAATCAAAAAAAAAAAAAAATAATTTTGTCTTTTTTGAATAAGTTCATAAAAATATACTTTTTGACATGCTCCTGATTTGGATTCGTATAATTTTTTTTTGTTATTAAGAGAAAGTCAGGCAAACAGTTGATAGTTTTTTTCTTTCAACCTAAATATGTGTTAACCTTTTGTTGTTAACCTTCACAAGTAGCATATTTATTGTGAACATATTTTTAAGTTTCTATGAAAAATTAATTTAAGGGACTTTTATTTTCAAAATTGTATGCTCAAGGTAACCAAATTTGTAGCTACACTTACTCACTCTTACTTTAACCGGGAGGTCATACCACTCTAAATCACATTAGATTCGCCTGAGCTCTTATTTTGCAATTATATATGGTGGTTTGAATGTTATTAATGTTAATGTTATTAAAAAAATCGTTATTTTACTTAAAAATTCTTTTATACTCTTCTCTTTTTAATTTAATTCGCTTTTTTGTACTTTGTCATGCGAAATTTACAAAAACAATTCTAAAAACGCACTTTAACATTCAAATTGCGTGTTTATACAATTTTATTATAAATTATTTCGCACCAAGCATCTGTTAAAAAATGTATTTCGTTTTATTGGATATAATATTTTACCCGTATTTGGTTACATAAACAAAAATGTACTTTTACATATAATTCTTTCAATATCACTATTAAATTTATTTATAAAAATAAACAGCCCGAACTGTTTGTACCACTGCTTCGAACTAAATTTTTTATGAAAAAAGAATTTATGTGCAAGACATGTGCAATTGTTTAATTTTCTCTGACAGGACGCCGCTAGGAATATCATTTTTTATACTTAAATTTTTCAAAATAAATAAACAACATTAAACAAAAAAGATTAATAATTAAAAAAAAACAATATAGCTAACATTACAGAACAATAAAAAAACCTTATTGCGTTTCTTATGATCTGCAAATAATTAGGAAGTTGATTCCAGAGACGTATCGAAATAATAAAAAATTGACATCGTCTAAGTATGGTCACGATGTAAATCTATCATAAAGATATTTTGGCGGCTTTTTCGTTATAATTTTGGAATACAAATTATACTTTTGAATTTTAAATAATTGGGAAAAGACTTTTAATATGTCACGGCATGAATGTTGGGTTATATGATCAAATTTTCTTAGTCCAACGAATGATGTTATTACAAGTCGAGGTGAGTTTGCTCATGTCATTTGAGTAAAAATTACTGATGAGTATAGAAGTGTTGACAGTAGATATGTGTTTTCCAAAAGTATTTTAACTTTCATCGGGTTAACTTGTTGAGTGGTCCATTAATATCGCAACATATTTTATATTCTGCCACACGCATGGCTAATTTGTTCTGACCAAGTTAAAGATTTGTTAAATGTTACACCAAAATTTCTAGCAGTGTTTACTATATGTATTTTTCAGCCATAAAGAAAAATTTTGATGCCGTCGTCAATGATTTCTTATTATTTACTATGCATTTTGGCATCATTGTGTGTGTTCTCCAGAACATTATTTAATTCCCAAATTTTTTTAGTTATGAATTCCTTGGAATGACTAAGGTACAACTGAACGTAATCAAAATACATATGTATTTTAGAATATAGTAGTTGTTGTGGTAAATAAATAGCATATAAAGAGCAACGGTCCAAGTATGGATAACTGTGTTAGTTAATTATCATAAAACCTTTGATAATTTTAGTGCATTCACAAGATACTTGTTTTATTTAAGAAAGAACACTTGTACCTTAGTTTTCAATAATAGTATTTGAAAAAACTTTTTACATATTTTTAAAAATTGTATTTTTTAGCAGCTATGACTTAAAATTTTATTTTGTAAAATACTTTCACATACGTCACTCCTTTGTCAATGTTTTTAAAAGGACTAATATATATTCTTTATATAAAAATTTTAGCTTAAGCTTAGCTTAAAGCACTTTTAGTTTTAATTTATAAAATCCTTATATTATCGAGTTGTCTTAAAAAAAACTCGTTAAAAAAACAATAAATAAACGAAACATATAAAAAGGTATTAAATCAAGTGCAATTAATTATTAAAATATTTCTTACTTTCAAAATCACAAGTTAAGTAAAACTCATTTTCAATGAAATAAATTTCTTGACGATTATGTTTGTAGTTACACTGGGAAAATGTTTTTTCTTATTTTTTATTTATGTATATGTAACAACAGGATATAAAACATTTTACATTCTCTGTAGTTTCGTTGAAAAAAAAAAACAAGAAAAACAAGCAGATTTTAAGGAATGGAATTCGACACTAAAAATATATTTTATAGCCATTTTCTACTTTAAAATACACATGCACTCACGTATACACATTCAGTTTCAGGAAGGACAGAGAAACATTTTTAACACACCTTTTTAAGCAATGCTGCCATATATTTTTGTTCAATTTTTATAATATTTTAATTGGAGAATTTATTTAAAGGGTGGTTAAATGTTGAAGGGCCGATATTGAATGTGAACCAAACCTAAACATTAGGTTGTTTCTGCATATCATTTGACATTTCTTAATTTCAGACTAGCTCAATTTGAACCATGGAAAGATACACAATCGAGAATCGCGTTAAAGTTATTCAGGCTTATTATGAAAATGGGCGTTCAAATCAAAATGCATTTCGTGCACTTCGTGATGGTCAACATAATCGTTCAAATTCGTCCACAATCGGGAAATTTGTGAAAAATATTTAAATTTCAGCAAAACAGGTCTGTATGAAACGTAAAAACATCTGTGAATGCCGTCTTAGTTTATTGAACGGAAAACAATGTTGTTTTTTGCGATAGTGTGGCAACAATTGAACATCAACAATGTCATTGAAAATTTGTACTTAAAATACTGGACTAGCAAATTTGCTACAAAACATGTAACGAGATATTTTTGAATATAACTGGTAAATTAAACAAATCATTTTTGCTACTAGCTTCAATGGAAGGTCATAAAAAACGTAAAAGGGTATGCATTGGAATAATTAGTGTATTTCTTCTTATTAAACGCCATATGTGAGAATCAGTTGTCAACTCGTTTTTGTTTTCAATTTTAATACCAAACGAGTTTTGCATCTCAGGTGCATGTAAACATGGAAATTAAGTATTAAAAAGTAAAACAAAACCGAATACCAATTAGAATTTTTTTCAAAAAATATGTGGCTTGTTTTCATAAACACTTAAATAATAAAATTTAAAACAAAATACAATTATTTGTGATTACAACATTAACAAGCACTTGCTTACTGATTTAATTAAACTACATCAAGCATCTTCTTAGTAAGGCAGTTTGTGTTGGATGTTGGTTTTCTATTCACTTATATATGATTATGGTCTAAGATTTCTTATTTCTTAATGTTACAGTACAGAGTCTTGCAGCTACTTATCGACAGCTTCATTATTCAAATGTAGTAACTTGTAAACGTCGGATGACGTACAACACCGTATTGATGTTTCAGAAAATTAATAAAACCTTAACGCATTTCTACGATAAATATTTCTCGAAAAGCCATGATCTTGCAGCCGATCGTAACAGTAAATCTAAATCTGTCCTCTACTTGCATGTATATTATGTAAATGGTTATTTTATAAAAGAGAGAAGCCTGCATTTTAGAAAAAGGGTTTAAACTATTGGAATTGTTAACCATTCGTAATACCAAACATGAATGATGTCAGAATTAACACCAGTTTAAGTTAAGCTAGGCTACTATCTGAGACATGTTCAATATAACAAAGTTTTAGCATTAATTAAAATAAAATGAGTGGTAAGTGAGCAGGAAGTGACTTCACTTTAAATGCTTCGAAAATATTAGTAGATCTTTGCATCCTCTTAGCAGAGATCTTAGAAGAAATAAAGGAAATATTTTAATCTAGAAAGAACAATTATTTTTTTTTTGTATTTTACAAAAGATAATCCAAACGATATCTAAAGCAATATAAGTAACACTTCCTTAATAGGACCTTTAAGGAAAAAAAAAATCGGTTTATCTGCAACATTATATTTTCTTTGAGGAATCTGTAATGGTTGAATGAACACCATAGATATATAACTGCAGTAGTAATGTATTATTTTTTAAATAATAATAATAATAATAATAATAATAATAATAATAAAAATAATAATAATAGTAGTAATAAAAATAATAAAAGGTTAGGTAAGGTAAAACAGGCAGCTATTGTGCAGCTCACTTGGGTCCATTTTATTCATCCCATTGCGATACCTGAATGGAAAAGTAAGAATAGAATAGAAAAGAGAGAGAGAAGCAGACAACACTAGAGTCTCTGGCGGAAATCGAACCCGCAACCCCCAAACTAGCAGACTAACACACTACTGATTAGTTCACCTGGGCACCCAATAATAATAATAATAATAATAATAATAATAATAATAATAATAATAATAATAATAATAAGAAAATAATTTTTGCAATTTCACTTTAAAACTGAAATATTTTTAAACTCTTTTTTTTTTGCTGCAAGACTTACAAAAATATAAATTAAAAAGAAAAGAAGAAAAAGTTGTGTCATCCTCTTCATATGGCATCACAGCGAGGGAGTTGTAAAATGTTAATTATTTCTTAGTTCTCCTTCTTGATCCTTCTGTTGTTTTTTGGCTGTTGTTAATTTTTTTTTTTACAAACGTGTACTTATACATACATTAAAGTCATAGTAAACAAACAGGACCATTTATGGTTAAAATATATAGCAGATCGTTTGTAGTCACTAGTACAATGTATGTGGCTATAAATACGAAAAAGGAGGGACACACACATAGATAAAACAAACGAGGGAAATCTTTTAATTGTATTTTAAGTCATTGATAAACCTTTTATTTATAAAGCATTTTTGGCTAAGTTTTAAAGATAGTTTCGTTAAAGCTAATAGTTCATTTAAATTCATATTTTGCCATATTCAAACAAAGCTTTAAAAATTTTATGTTATCCAGATTTTTGCTTAAAATATTTTTATTCTCTTGCAAAAAATTAAAATAAATTTGATATATTGTATATGGGCTTATCCTACCCTCGTATGTTCAGTACAAACAAAATACTGCGAATTGTACAACATATACCAAATACTTGTGTATAAGCACTTAACAATAGTAGTGAGCAGCAGAAAAAAACAACATCAACAACATGATAATAACACAACTCTCAAGTTGTTGTCAGTCCTGTTTGTCTTGACAGTAAAATACGCACAATTTGGGAATAACAACAACATCAAAAATATTATTAAAAACAACAACAAGACACTTATTTTTCCACTTTTGATCTATACACTGAATCCAAAGTGTTCATGATAAACTCACCATGGCACCAGAAAACAAGGACTTAATAAAAGAAATAAATATAAATTTCACAGCAAAAGATTGTTAAAATATTTAACAAGTTTAATTTTAATATTTTCGTTCTTTATGCTGTTGTGTTTCGTTTTAATTTTAAATGTTATAAAAGTACGTTTTAAAAACATATTAAATATTTATATGAAAGTAAATAAATCTTCTTTTGTTATAAAAACTTGTTTAATTTTTGTTATAGAAAAACTATTAATGATGATAAGAAATTGGCTAAAAAAAATATTTTGAACTTCGTCTGTACCGACGATATATGAAACTGTGACGAACACTTATTTAGTAAATTAATAATCTTACCTTTATATTGAAATTTTTTTTTCGAAACATTTGTTTGCCGATATCTTTGTTGGTAATTGACCAATTAAACCAAAATTTTCTACAAATGTTTCCAAAAGTAACATATTTAAGTACTACATACGTAACAAATATTTTATAAATTTCCATAGGGGATGTAAATTCTGATTTTGTTTTGATAATAGAAAAGCGATCGTATTCTTTCACTCATATATCAGATCCAAGCACGGATCGTTAAGGAATATTTTCCACCCAAAATGGTTAAAATATAAAATTAATTATTTACTTATTTGATAAATAAACGTTTCGACATTTGTTTTTTGTGCTATTCCCACAAACTTAACAACTCGATTTTTAAAAGCAAAAAGTTGCCAATTATACAAAAAAATGTATCGCTTGTTAATGAAAGTTAAAAGTCATCATCCCAAGCGAAATGCGGTTTTGGCAATGTACTTAGGAGCCAAATTGTCACCATTGTGCGAAACTAGATGGGTTAATCGCCATGATTCCATTTAACAACTTAAAGTGAATATAGAAAATATAATAGAGAATCTGATAAAGATATTGAAGTGAAAACACGGGAATACATTTTCAAAAACATTAAGCACATACGTGTGCGGATTATATTTTCTAAGTGATATACTAACTCTCACACAACCGCTTAGTGTAATGCTACAAAAACAGGACATAGATTTTAAAAGACGTTCAGATCTAATACAAAATTTAGTAATGTGTTTTGGACAAAAAAGAATTTAAAATAATTTTTGAAGAAACACAGAAGATTTGCTTTGGTATGGAAATTCTAGTCGAACAGCAAATATTTGAACGAAATCATCCTATAAAAGGTGTAAAAGAGTACTACCGCATAGAGACATACAGCTCCCTTATTGATTCCGTTCTCCAGAACTTAAAAATACGTTTCTTAAAAGTCGTTCTAAATTTATTTAACATCCCTTAACTTCTGCCAAAAATCATTAAACATTATTCATTAGACTTAACTTATTTAATTCCACTCCTTGTATTTAGACGATTTGAACTTTTGCATTGGCAGCAGAATTAGAAGATCTTTCTATAACTTCCAGATGATGTGATTATGGTTGGCCCAAAAATTTATCCAAATTTAAAAAATATATTTACCACTTTTGTTTCAATGCCGGAAAGATCATTTTCTACTCTTTAAACGACCTGAGATCGACCGTGACAGAGGACAATCTAAAATGCTACATATTCACAACCAAATCAAATCTGATCCAGAAGTTGTGCTTAATTAATTTGCTGCAACAGGAAACGACAAATCTATGTATATAAAAATAAATCCCTTTTTCTCTTGGTCACGGCATCACGCGTGAATGGCTGGACCGATTTCACTAATTCTTTTTTTGTTGTATTTTTTATTTGTATTATTAGGAGAAGGTTCTTATGTAAGAAAATAATAATAATAATAATTATAATGTGTCACTGGTAGTAATATTCACGTAGTTGACACTAAAACAAAGAAACGTAGTTTACATGCTCCTTGCAAATATATCGGTCGAAGTTGGTCTGGGGTCGGAGTTATAATAACAAAATACCTACATAATTCATTTACCATTTCTTAGTGTACTTTTTACATTGGTTTCTACAGGATAATGGGTACTGTGTGTTTTTTTCTGAAGTGTTTGTTCAACAAGGTTAGTCAAATTAATATAGTTTTGGAAACTTTTAATATACCATTTTGATACTTTTACAAAAGAATAGGTACTATAGTTTTTTTATTTTCAATTGAATTTTTGTGTCTAAAAATGCCGGAAATTAGACGTACAAACTTAAGTTGCGAATAATTTTGATTTATTAATAAACCAACAACAAAACTTAATAAAGAAATTAACTTAACTCAGATAAAAAGGTAACAGATATTTCTTGATTATAGGGGGGTACGAAGTACGCCGGGTCAGCTAGTTACTTATATAATATAAGTATTTTTGTAAAACTTTATGTCGGGAAATTTTTTATTTTATTTATTTTTTTTTCGTTGTTGTTTAATAAATATTTATTTTGATTGAATTATTAAAAATTTTTGTTTCACTTAAACTTTCTCCCTAGAAGCTTAATCTGGATCCGCACTTGACACACCGTATCATGCGCAAGAGCCTCAAAAACTAGATTTTAAAATACACAGATAAACGGACGTTCAAACTGACTAAGTAAGCTAAATCAATTCCTTAGCCTATTAGGATTCAGAATATATACATAGATAATTTATGGGGTCGCAAATAATTATTGCAGAAATTACAAATGGAAGGACAAACTATGTATACACTTTACACTGCCGCATGAAGGATATATAAATATTAACCGTACACAGTCAAACCATTATTATTTTTAAAAGGCAGATTGGCATTTTGTTAAACTGAATGCAATCAGATTTCAATGTACATATGATATATTTGTGTAGATATCAATATTTTGTTCTAAACCGAATTGACTTTAATAAAACATAAACAAATTTGAAGTTTTGTCGCAATATTTCCTTAGCAAAATATTGTATGATTTCTTTGAGCTAGAGTAAACTGATTTTTGTTTCATGTTTTAAAAATGTGAAAACAACTAAGATCAAGCTTATTTAATATTTTTAATATGTTCCTTGAAACCATTAGGCCCAGATCCAGCTTACGCATTTGGAAAGCAGCTGTTCCTTGCTCTGTATATATTTTTTGTAAATTAACTGTTCAATAAATATATTATATAAAAAATAAAAAATTAAAATGTAATAACTTTACTCAAAATCATGTTTCCTTGGCAGAGCATTCACGCTTTGTTTTAATTGCTAGGTCGGGGTAAAGTGATGTTGACAATAAAAATCCTGTACCTCGTACTTATAGAGGTCAGGGAGACTCAGATGCTGATGGGGCACATTAGTCGAGTGAAAGTGCAAATGTATTCATGCAAAATAAGGGCATACTTATATAGATTGCGTCAGGCTAATAATTTAAGGTAGAAACACATAAAGTGTAAGTAGTATTGAAGACCTCAGTCTACAAAAATGATGACGATTATGAAAGACTGTGTGGCTGGAATTGTCAGTAATCACCATTTGGCAGTATTATATCGTTTTTCAATCCAAAGAAAATGCCTGTAGGGGAGCAAGACATAGTGATGGATTGGTAGCCATGGAATTCTGGAGGAGTGAAGGGAGTCCAAAACGAACTAAAGGTAGAAGTGGTAGGTTTCGATATTCCCCAAAATCCCCTGGGAGAGAGAAGAGTATAATTTTTCCCCTTCAATAATGTTGACACAAAATTTTAGCTATCATTTATAATCTCAGTGGCCACCCATTCTAATGCCAGTTGGTTTAAAGTGAAGAGAAAGCCACTTTAATTACCTGCAGCTTATAAAGTGTTAATTTCTGTTAAATTAAAAAAACAGTTGCCATATATTTAAAACTCTGCAAGCCATTTAAGCTTTATACAGAATTTGGTTTTCAATACACTAAAATTTGTGACACACATGTTTGTTGTTACAAATTAAAAATTCAAACCACTTTTTAAAATTTTTAATCATATGAAGCCGTGGTAATCGAACTACAAATAGCAACGCAGTGTACAAAAGCCTAAAAGGGCGGTATCCAGAGAGGTAATCAAAATAATAGATAAAATATTTCGGAAATCATTTTTAACTTATCTTAAATCTTAGGTAAGGCCTGAGCTAACATTTTTTCGAACCACACTAATATACATATTTATTGTTCCAAAGACAATTTCTGTTTAACTGTCAACTGTCTTGTTGACTTTTCTTTTTATTAAAGTCATGGCAAGTTGAAGGTAAGAAAACTTTATGACAAGGGTTTATTTACTTTCTTTCATTGTATTGGTTTTTTAACATCTTATTTTGTTCCTTTTTCTGCATAAAGTAATGTTTCCGGCTCAGTACTATATATGAGCGTAAACTTGTGGTTGTGTGTTAACACGAACGCCTCTGCAGGGTAACTTTTTCGATTATTTATTGTTCACATTTCCACATTATTAGTTCTGTTTTGTCTTGTCTTTGGCTACTGTCATTCTTATTATTGTTGTCGTAAGTATTTACTTTTGTCCTCGTGTTAATCAACTTTTCTCATTTTTCGGATTACAACAAAAGTTTCTTTATAATTTCCATTATTGATTGCATAAACAGTCACGGAATTCATATACTTAAAATCATTTACATCTTTCCTTTATTCCCTGTTATCATCTCGGTCTATAACCAACAAATGCTGTACAGAACTTATTTTGTTTAAGCGTGTTTTTGTTTTGTTTTTATTTTGCAATTAAAATGTTGTCATAATCACTAATACTTAAAGTTTTGAAATGCTTTGTTTAACGTTTTATCATCATTTATATTTTGTGGCCATCCCCGTCCTGCTAGGTCCTCTTTTAATGGAAAGCTTTGAACTTTTTCTTAAAGATTTTAAAGGGTTTGTTTAGCACGTCACTTATCTAATCACACAAACCAATATATTGAGAGAATGTTATCAATTGTTAAACTTAATTAAAACTGTTTTTGAAAATTTATAAATTTATATATTGCTTAAGTTTTAAAGTGATTTTATTATTAGTTTTCTTTTTGTAAAGACACCGATGGCACTGATTTCTGAATTGTATTCATGATTGTATTTATTTCGAATTTGAGTCTTTTGTAAGAAGTTGGTATTATATAAGCGTATGTCAAATACATTCAAAAATAAGACTTATGCTTATGAAAAAACCTGTCGCATAAGCTTATATTATACCAAATTGTTTTTAATTAAATTTGCGGCTTAGAATAGATTATGAGAAATGAATGTAACTATACAGTGCGGCGCAATATTTTAAGGATTACTTAAATTAACATAGATAATTGAAAATGTCTGAATACAAATTAAAAAGAGGAAATTGAGCCGTTCAGGTTGGAAAATCTAAGCTTTTCGAACAGAGTAAAATTGTGTAAAGCGGAAGAACTCAACAACTTTTGAAGAATTCGAATATGATTTCTGTTTAACTATGTCACCGTGTAGTTCAGCAATCTTAATTGTTTAAACGCCTTAAAATTAAGAATGTATTACGGTTTTTTCCCGGCACAAAAATACGCATTTAGAAATTGCCAAAAATAATATGAGTAATGAAGCAAGAAGTTTTTTTTATAGATAATTCTTTACGATTAACTTTAACGGTCCGGATGGGTACAACTCCTACTGGTGATATTCTCCTTAGCTAAAACACTACTTTCCCAAAAGAAATTTTAATGAGAATTCTCTAACAATTTAGGACGCATTATCTGTTCATGGGTAAACATTTAGTAAGATAATGTCGCGGTTCACAAAAAACCGTACCCGTTTGTGGCTATAGTCAAATAACGTACCACAATTGGAAAGGCAAAAGTTCTATCGAAAATATTTGGAAAACATAGTCGACCAAATATAAGGAAATAAGAAATATGGTACGATTATGGAGTTCAATGCCGCTGTTATTAATGCTTTGGAGATAATCAGTAAAGAAGTATGATTAAAGCTTGTAAAAGGTATATCAATTCGAATTTTCGACTTAAATTTCTAACAATATAGGTCAAATTCACTGCTACTGCTGGTTTATAAATGTTTTAATATACTTTTAAGAGTACAGCTATAAATGTGCATCACTCAAAAAACAAATTAATTATTAGAACGGTGAAAAGCAAGTAAATAAATAATGAATTTTGTTGCTTAAGTTATTTTCTTATATTTGTATTAATAACTCTGCTCAGCAGCAAAATCCTCCATTAAATAAAACTATCTGAGCGCTTTAGTGCGCCAACTCTGACGTTGTTTGCTGCATTACACATATTTGGTCAATATTGGGTACCTGCGGTAAATTGACAATAAAATCAAAATTTTTTACCGGTTTTTATGGTTTATGGACTTTATTATTTCTAAGATAAGTGGCTCTCAGAAAACCTTGCAAAATGTTGAATATTTGTTTTATATTTTTTTAATTCCATTTTTAAATTGAAAAATATAGGAATTTTGCACGAAAACAATTTTTTTTACGTTAATTTCTAAATAATTAAAAAACGATAAGAGAAAAATTTTATTCGACTAAAATAAATAAATATCTGTAACACATCTTTCTGGATGACTGGTTCTCGAGTTAGGATGAATTATGTCTCCGTACCTTAGGCGGAAAAATTTTCCACGCCCATAAAATAAATCCCGATATGATGGAAAAAACCGACAACGGATTTGAGTTTATTGCATCAAAATCCATATAGTCCGCATAGTTTTAATTAACGGGAAGACAAACAATGGTTTTTTGTCGAGCAGTGTAATATAAATAATTTAAATTGATATGCGTTCATAATATTGCACGGCAGTGTTTAGGATGTTTTTTAAGCCCGATTGAATGTCAAAGTAAAACAACTGCCTTTAAAAATTAAATTTTAATCGAAAAAATGTTTTTTGAATGTCCACTATTTGAAATTAGTATGGTTGTCAATGACTAGGTCCAATTTTCGGCAACTTTTCCGAGCATTACTGGCCATTTGTTACAAATAAGAATGACCTTCAGGGTGCCAATTGGTTTAATTGCTTCATCAGCATATACCAGTGATTTTATAGAGCACGAAAATTGTCAAATTGCTTGGTCTTAAATGTCAATTAGCAGGTCTTTTTTTAAGATTAAACTATATTAATGGTTAGTTGCGATGACTGTGTGGCACGTAGAACTATCTTGTTAAGCCTTCTCACTTAACAAATTACGCCCATTATAAATTGATTCAAAGTAAAGATGGATAATTGGTAGCACTGTTCAAACGTTAAAATGTTTAGGATGATTTTAAAGAAAACACTGCTTATAAAACTAAAAACGTTAGCGGAGTATAATAGTTTGACTGTTATTAGTTCTTAACAAACATTCTTAAGCCAAAGTTTATCAGTATATGCATTAGAGTTTTCAATCATTGAGTTCAAGTGTTATCTACGAGCAAACTTTTAAGCAAGTAATCACTGAATAGGCTTTTAAATTGCTTTTAAAATATTTTGCTGGAGTATATCTTCTTTGTTGTCTTACAAGTAGGCAATTTTAAAATCATGATGTCATTAAATAAGTTTTTTTAATTATCTAAATAATGCAGGTTACCCCCACATATTTTTTTAAAACTGAATGTAGTTGGTTATTTAGGACGCTGAACACGAAACTGCACTTACTTTTTTTAAGTTAACTCTAGTTATCGAGAAATAGCATTATGTAGTTTAACGATATATACTGGCACAACTTAAAAACAGTTTATATACGAAATTCTATAATAAAATGAAATTCTACAATTAAACAAATAATAAATCATATTTTGATGAATCTGCCTTATTATTTGGTTAGTAAATAAATGATTTTTTTACTATCAAAGAAAACATTACAAAATTCCACTCCCAACACCCATATGCCGTATTTACATTTGATAAGTTAACAAAACTGCATACCAACTAAAATGTTTAAGTTCTCTATTCTGCTCTCAAAATTAAAAGATGAAAGACTTAAAGCAATACCAATTACATTTGCATTCTTTGTTCAGTAATCAGAATTAATTAATCTCCACAATTTCTCTATAGTATGGATGCAATTAATTTGTTACATAATAAATTATAAATTCTTAGAAATAAATTTCCTTGACTATCTACTATGAAGCATAGAACAAAGACTTTTGTTACCAATTATTTCATTTACAATATTTAGTTAAAGTACAAGTGTTTAAATTTCAAAATTATAGTTAATGAAAAGAGGTAAATACCAAATTCAACATCTTCTTTTGGCTCTAATGGGTAAATGTGACAAATTTTTTGTAAATTAATTTTTGGTTTCAAGGAATATTGCGTCGTCTTCTCATTTTGACTCTGAAATGTTGTATTTCAGGCTTGAGAGCCAAACGTAGTATTTGTTATTTGGTTTTAAATGTCTAACAAACATGTTCGTATGAGGGTTATTGCATTTAGACATTTATACACTGCGCTGCATAAAAATATGAAAAGGGTTTTTACAGATTTCTAAATTCTCTAAAGTTGCAAAGATTTCTTAATTTAATTTATCCTTTATAATTTTAAGGATCTTAAAAAAGGCACGTATATCAGTAAGAGAAAAGATTGCATATAACGGAGTTTAATGTCTCATCTATTTAAATTAAATTGAGATTGATATTAACATTATGACACTCATAAACCATTAGAAGACTGATTGTAAATAGCCCTTTAGGCGACAGAGTCGAGATATTATGATAAAAAATTCTACATTTGTCTAATAAATATAGTCTAGAATTTCTTATAAAGTATGTGGAGAAACGCGACATTTCGATCTCACCTGGTGTGCTGCCCAAGAACATGCCGAATATAAAAGTTCGTATAGTAAATATGCTTAAGTCTGAATATAAAAACACGGGTAATTGCCCTGTGGCTTTTTGAATAAATTACCAATTTGAAAAAAAAACACTTTTTATTTGTTCAACGTAGATGAGCTTTATACACTAATGTGTCTCAAGTTTTCCTATACCAGAGAATAAGAATTCTCGTAACTTAAAATTAGATTGTTGTTTATTACGTGAATTAATTGTTTAACTGAGCTTTTACTTCATTTTCAGAATCAAGATATAGTCCCTCGGGGAAAAGTCTGGAGGATGGATAAGCCTAATCTATTAATTGCCATAGAAACTGCACATTTATGCACTGTTGCATTGCCCTGTTAAAAAAGATGTGTTATTTGTCTGAATGCGGTAATTTTTTTAAACTCCGCACTAACTTGATCTAAGAAGTCGATAATATTCTCTATTGACTATTTTAACTTGTTATAGATGATCAATATGGAATATAACACATGCATATCAAAAATCTATTAGCATGACTTTATTGGCTGACAAACATAGTATGGCTTTCTTCGACACCAATTCATTATAAGGGACCTATTGTTTTGACAGCTATTGTAGTTGATTCACTCTTCCTTTTGCTTATAAAAAATATGTGACCCGGTCCGCGTTGCTGGCCCTAAGCAAACATTAGTGTTGTATTACCACATAATTTATATTGAACTTTTAATGAAATTGACGGCCTGGTTTTGAAAAATATGACAACGGCTTTCAAAGAAATAAAAAAAATCAAATGAAATAAATATAGTAATTGTCAGCTTATTTGATGCAAGCAAACATAAAAGACTTAAATCAATATAGCTTCTTAAATAACTGCAATATTAACAAGTAAGAGCACTATATTCGGCTGTGCCGAATCTTTTATACCCACCACCAATTTTGTGTACATTTAAAGCACAATATTTATTATTTTGTTAATCGCTATAGAATAATCTCTTTATAATAAAATAAACATCACTTTCTTTGTAGAGGGTGGTTAAATTTTAAATTTAAAACAGGTCTGTATAAAATGTTAGAACATTTATGAATGCCTTCTTAATTCTTTAAATGAGAAGCATTCCTGTTTTTCACAATAGTGTGGCAAAAAAACAGTCAACTTCGACTCATCATCGTGCCCAACAATTGAGCATCAACAGTGTTATTAAAAATTTGGACTATCAGATAGAGGAGTGGCGCCAAGGCTGGCTGGCCATTTGGCAAATATTTTGTTAAATACATAACTAAACCATACAAATATTATCATTATAAAAAGATATGATAATAATTTCCTAAATAATTTGTGTTTCATTCAAAATCACCAAAATCGCCCCTAAAATTTAGCCACCTTTTACAAAAGAGTAGATAGATAAAAATATAAGTTAGTTAAAAAATGTATTTTAAATATTCAGATACATATTTTAAATCTACTGATGCACATTTTTAGGATGTTATCAAAAATTATACTAGAGTCATCTAGCGTTCTACGTGATGTTTAGCAAAGACATCATCCTCACTGTTTGCAAAATGTAGTGGCGCCTTCAACAGATGTTGCCGTCTGCAATGAATAAATGCTAATGAATATGACTAATATATTTTTATAAAAATTTAAAGAAAAAAGTGGGCGTGGCACATTTCTTTTCCGTTATAACGAAGACTTGGCTAAAAAGCCATGTTTGCAAAATTTCAGAATCGTACATATAGTTTTGTCAGTTTTATTACGTTTTAAATTTGAAATATACACTGTGCGGTATAAATTTTCGTACATTTTGATCTATCACTACTTTTGTAATGCATAGATTTAAGCAATTTTTGGGGAAAAATATTCTTTTATTTCAGGAAATATATATTCGAAGTTTCATGGCTCTACAATTATCCGTTTGGACACAATTCCATTTTATTCGATGTTAGCGGGACACGGTTTTTTCGACCTATTCTTGCTTTACGAGCTATAAGTCTCCTCCTAGTATTCCGATTTAGCTTATTTTCAATACCAAACAAACCTTGTCTATAAGAAAGATTCTGTCAAAATTTGAGCCCTCTAGCTTTGTCGGTGCGACCTCTATCGTGCTTTCAACAGACGGACAGATGGACAGACATAGCTAGATCGTCATCAAATCAAACCTCGATTCAGAATATATATACTTTATGGGGTCTAAAATATATATTTCGATGTGTTACAAACGGAATGACAAAATGAATATACCCCCACCATTTTTTTGGTGGCGGGTATAAAAAGAAGCAAAGAATGTTTTATTGGTAATATAGGTTCTACAAAAGTCTTCTTTAATTATTAATTTATTCTTTTTTTCTACAAGAAAAATAACAAAAACGAAATATGCACTGTCTTTGAATTTGATTTGATGCACACGAAATTTATAATGAGAATGGCTTTCAAAAAAAAATAAAAAAAGCAAGCTAGATAAATATATGTATATGTCATTGGTGGTGAATTATAAAATTTGGATTTTGCCACGCCCCTCAGCCCGCAGACCGAAAATCAAAAATCAGAGTTCACAGTGTCAGCCGTCTAAATATTCTGAAGATTCCCTGAAAATTTCATCAAAATCGGCACAGCCTGTTTGGACACCATACGTAATATACATACACACATCCTGTTTTATATATATAGAGATAGAAGATAGTTAACAAAAACTTGTCCATATTGAATTTAGATAACCTAAAATACTGAAAAATTTGCAAATTTGTCACACGATTCAGTTAGTGGTCAATTGTGCGAAAAGGCGGCACTACTCTTACGGAATACTGCACCAACTTAGCCAAGTATCATACTTATGGTTTCCAGAAACTCTTGAATTTTTAATATTTTCTACGGAGCTGATATAAGGAAAATGACCATGACATAGACAAACAGTCGTTCCTTAGTTAAGAAGATGCAACATATATTATTTAACAAGTGAGTTAAGATGAAAGTCACCCAAGGCTCTTATTAGTAAATGTAGGTCTAACATATAAAGCCTCACAAGCAATTAATAGTTGAATAGTATTTTGTTATAGCAGTGGATAATGGAATGAAAATGTCTTTGCATATAACAGATGTCAAATATGAGGACTTAAGTAGGTTAAGAAATAAACTAAATAAAATAAAGAAGAATAATCAATAACAATTATAGAAGACTAGTATTTTTTTACGGTTCTATCGAATTGTTCGAAATGCCAAAATTCTCCACTAAGTGGATATTGTTGGATTGAAACCTTACTCTAAGATTAGAGCAAGAGTATTTCACCCATACTGGCTATTGTAAAACTGGAAATATTGCAGTATTTAACGATTGGCTATTATTATTAACTATACCTCTAATGCCCTTAAAATCTACACATTATGTTTTAATGTCTTGCTTTATTTCAATTATTTGAGATGTGTTTATAGTTATGCAACAAATTATTTATTTTAAATATTGCATTGCTGGGACTATTATCAGTTTTATACAAGATATAATTAAAACAATAGCAAATATAGCTGTACATATGAGTTACTATGAACTTGTGTATGTGTGCAAAGATTTTAATTTAGTTTCACACACACACCCACACACTTTTATACAATAGACTGATAAACTTTATAACGATAGTACATAGCATGTTGACGATAAAGTAAAATTAAAAATACGCCACAATTGAAACTTACCGCCTACTGTCATATTTGATGTTTTATCGATTAATTTGAATTCAGGTGCATCACCGGAAACCTCACAACGATATGAACCAGTTGAATGTACGTTTAAGTTTTTCAGTTCAACATTGCAGATGAATTGATTGCAGTGCGACGAGCCCTCGGCGATGGTAACACCTCGAACAGGAAACCAATTTGTAGTCGGTGGGGTAAGCGGTGAATATCTGCAATTGTTGTAAAAATGTTCGATAAAATAAAGGACAAAAAATGCAAATGCAATATAAGTCTAAAAATAAAAAGGAATTTGAATTAAATCGTAAGAGCAGTATTTCAAATTCATGTTATACAAATATAAAACTAAGAGAAAAATGCAAAAACTGATTTTTGCATTACTGCGCTATTATGTGTACCCTACATTATTACTTTAGATAAAATTCAAATGAAATATACTTGTTAAAGTCTCTTTAAAAATTCACTGTCTTATACACAAAAAATATTAAAGGTTTTTGAAACGTTAGTAAATAAAACTTCCATAGAAAATCACTTCATTAGACCCTCATAAACCTTGAATGACATTAATGCATTACAGAGTTGTAGTATTGCTCTAGGTATTTGTTCTTGAAATATATTAATTTTAGCATCAATCTGGCTAAAACAAAAATTGATTAATCAACTTTTTTTCGTATTATTAATTTGCTTGTTTTAGCCTTAGGTCATATTTTATCTTGTGTCGTTTCAACTCTTCTACGGCATAAAAGACAGACCAAGAATAGAAAAAGAAATTAAATATTCAATGACAATTTTGATGTTAAAGTCAAATTTGAATACTTTGAAAAGTTTAAACGTTGTTTTTTTAACCTCTCTTTCCCTCAAGAATACAGCGGAAATAGCATTTCTAAAATCACCCCATTTAAGCGTACATGTGTATGTATATGTATCTTGTAAATTTAGCATATGACCAAATGATAGTTAGGATATTGCTAAAGCACAGTCAAATATTTGCAATTGCAAAAACTCCAGCTTAAATTGTATTTATATAACTACGAATACAAGTTTCAATTTTTTGTTGTTGTATATTTGAGCATATTTAACCATAAAAATGCCAAATTTACATTAAACGTCGTAAAAACTGAAATTGATTTGAATTTTTTTTTTCATTCTTTATTGATAAGTTTTTTTTTGCTTATAATAAATTCGTGAATAATTTCAATTTGCATTTTACATAAAAAATAAATAATATTTTTTAATCTGCCATATTCTTTCTTACTTGCATACGTAGATTTGAGTTTAAATATTAAATTGGAGTAAAGTAAAGGACATAGTAATATTTTGCAATGACAGTAATTTTATAATGACTTTAAGTTTGTATAAAACATAATGGTGATGATTATAAAAATGGATATTCCTGTACAAAGAATGTAAAATTTGAACTCAATTTTTTTTAATTTTATTGCATATTAAATGGCTTAAATTTGTTTAGAATCAATTTTGAGGATTATTATGAGAACCCTTTATAATGCCGTTATTATACATGATCCTCTAGATATCAGATATACCCACAGGAATAAATTAAAAATCCTTGGTGATATAGACATGTTGTTTAACCCTTAGATGACAATCACAGATGCAATGTATAATCATGATAAAAGAATCAAGTTCATTTTGTTAGTGTTCGTATCAAAAATATTTTCATACACTTTCTGTCCACATCATCAGAACACATCTGTTAGTAGACGCATCTTTTCTTGTACAAAACCCCGTTATAAGACCACCACATAAGGTGAGCATACAAATGAATGAAATGAAACTTTGTAGTTTCTTATTGCAAAATACCTTTCAAATGTCATTCATATTGTTCTTTTCATAAATGTCAATAACAAAAATGTGCATCTTATATTAATTTACAATGATAAATACTAATAAATCAATAGTCATTAAAAATTTATTTTGTTAGTTTATTTTTATTATAAATTTAAGAAAAAAAATAGAGAATATCTTTGGCTGAACTTCAAGAAATCTGCATTTTTTAAGTAACAGTTGGGACAGCGAAAAATTCTGCTACTACAAGTAAGAGCAATACATTCGGATATGCCGAATTTTTCATACGCACTACCAATTCTGTTTACTTTTATAGCACAGAATTCAAGTATTGTATTTTTATTAACAGTAATCGCTATGGAAAAATATCTTTATACTAAAAAATGTATCACTTTCTTTGTATAACTTCGAAATGTTAGTGAAATGTTTTGGTAAATTTGGTATTTCAATGAAAGTGGACGTTAGAGAAGGCGTGTCAATATACGAGAAGTATATATATAAGAGATATAGCGTTATATGGGAGGTGGGCGTAAAAATGCGCGTGTCACATTTATTTTCCGTTAGTAAAAAGCCTTTGAGCAAAAAGCAATGGTTGCAAAATTTCAGAATCATACATCTAATTTTGCCAGTTTTATTACGTATTAAATTTTTGTAAATTTTGATCTGTAACTCCTTTTTTAATGTATGGGTTTAAGCAGGTTTTAAAGAAAATGTTTTTTTTACTAAAGAAATACATACTCGAAGTTTCATGGCTCTAAGTTAATGCGTTTCGGAAAAATTGCATTTAATTCGATGTTGAGAGGACAAAGTTCTTTTGACCCACTCTTTTACTACGAGCTTTAACTCGCTTCCGGATATTTCGACTTAGCCCATTGTCAATACCAGACAAAATTTATCTATAAGAAATATTTTGGCGAAATTTTAGCCTCCTAGTTTATTCGATCCGACCTCTATCGTGTTGTCAACGGACGGACAGACAGTCGGACAGAGGTAGAACGTCATAAAATGAAACCCTGATTTAGAATATATATACTTTATGGGGTCTTAAATAGATATTTCGATGTGTTACAAACGGAATGACAAAATGAATATACCCCCACCATTTTTTTGGTTGCGGGTATAAAAAGAGCTTTGGTTGGGCGAAGTCTCCAGAATAGTGTCAAACACTGTGTTTGATACTATTTCTTTAAAAGACTTCAAAGGTACAGTTTTCAAATATTTTAAATTGCAGTCGAATATTATTTGGGCTAAATGAAACAAAGCTTTATATCTAAGTAAGAGTCATAAGTTAAAATGCTTACAGTTTGCGAAAGAAGATCTATCAAATTGGGACAGGTACATTTTGTAATATTTTTTTGTTAATAATAAAAATTTTACTTTTTTTTTTAAATTTTTTTAGTTAAAAAATAAAATACTTATTCATTATTCAGATAGTTTCAGAAGAAATTGACAAGTTTGAAGAAACGAAACCCATGCAGTTTTCAAACAGGAATTTTTCTGGTGGTTCTCTAATGACTTGTGGTGCAACGAGAATCAACAGTCTGGAGTACCAGCAAATTCTCTCAAATAATTCGTTGCCTTGTCTAGACGTACAACTGGAAAAACAATTTATTTTTTAGCAAAACAACGATCTTATCCATGTTAGCAGATACACTAAGACCTGGTTTATGGAACATTAAATATATGTCATAAAATCCTAGGACTTTCACCAGATCTGAATGCGATGCTAAGCAGGATTTAAAATTTTTTAAAATTTAATTAATTATTTGCCTTATTGTTATACCCAAAAGAACTAATAAAAACGTCATGTCTTTAAGACTGGTCTTATATATATGATATTATGTAATTCAGTTGTATTGAATATTTTTAATTAAAATAAAACAAACATTTTATCTAGTTCTCTTTTAATGCTATTTGTATTTTTTAATTGAAAGCACTGATAATTCTATAAAAATGCTTTTGCCGATATAGATCCCAAGAAAATATCGAAGATACCGTTATCGTTTATTAAATTTGTATTAGAAATAGGGGAAAATAGATTGGTGAGTTTTTTTAATGTACTAATTTTCTGTAGTAACTATTATTATATATAAAATATAAGTCCGTTTGAAATAGTACCTGTATCTGCAAATAACCTTTTAAATGCAACAAAACAGACTTAAGATTTAAATAATTTAATTCTTCTGCATCCTATTCTTCAAACTATATGTTAGGATGGACAAAGAATTCTCTGAGTATATTATAATTTTGGCATATAGTCTCCAAAGGCTAATTCTAGCAAATTAATCTAAGCTTGTGTTGTGATGACCGTGTCTGCAATAGTCTCGGTATTTAAACTCACCTTAAGAGTAAAGCCTTTTTTTTAAATGAGCTTTGTTATAAGGATTAAATAAAAAACCTACAAATAAACAGGCTTATGTATATTACATGCATACAAACAATTCTTCAGATGTTAAAAAGCAAAGCGTGCTTCGATTGTAACTGTTAGATAACAGAAAGCAAATATGCACAAAGTTAAATCAAAGCCATACACGTTATGATCGTTGACAAAACTCGTATAGAAATTAAGTTTATTATTTTGCCCACAGACTGTATAACTTTTAATTAATCTTACTTTTTTTAACAAATTAGAACAATAAAAAAAGAATGAGTAAAAATGTTAAAAAAATGTTTTTTATTTATGCTGTTTCATAGGTGTGACATATATTTGTAAATGCAATAAAAGTTCGCATTTCGGCAAATTTTTTCATTTTTGTAAATTAGTTTTAATAAATTATTATTTGTCAGTAGAACTGTTGGCGAATTCAAAAGTTCATCAATACTATTTAACTACAGACATTTCTGTAGTGTAATATTTTGAGTAGCCTAAATTGTTGATATTGACAATATTACCTTATCGATGGCTATAAGACATTTTTAAACTCACTGACAACATTAGTCGCAAACGACAATATGAGAAATATTGTCTCTTTGTGGTTTTGATTAGTTTTGAATTCTGAATCTATTGAGGCAACTCATTTATCAATATCCTGTTCAAAATTATTTGTTAAATGTAACATGGCATACAAATTTATTAATTATGATACGATAACTGTCTCCATTCACTGTCGTTACATTACCAGCCTTGTTTTTTAAGAACAAGAGCCTTATAACTCATTATGATATCACCGGGGTGAAGAACTCCGTAGTTTTCAGTTTTACGTGATAAAACAAAACCAATACCCTGTTGCTTTGTAATTCTTAGACATTCTTTAACACCGCCCCTTACACTATTAATATTTACTTTTGTTTTGTGTAATATTCTCGTTCTGCCTAATAGTGGCAAGTCTAACGCTGTAGCCTGATATAGAAGCCATTGAATTAAATGATTTTTTGGGGCTTGGCTAGGTGCATTTATAATATTAAAACAAATTTGAGGTGTTCGCTGCGTTAGTAAAATTTAATGCCTATTAGAAAATTCATGTTGTGTAACAAGTTTTGATAAATAAAATTTTAAATTAAATATAAAAAAAAGCAATAAACAAAAAAAATTCAATTTTTAAACGCAGGCGTGACTTTTGTCCTGCCCTTTATATGATGATTTCTTATAAACTTCTACACAACTTAAATATTTTATTTGTCAGTCATTTCTCGTAAATAATTAAATTCATGCAAATGAAAAAATATTTATAACTTCCTAAGAACACTACATTTTTGTTCTTATTTTCAATTTATATTTTCACCACGTAAACCTGAAGTAATCGAGAACATCTCACACTACATGAGATTAAGCTGGTAGAGAAAGTTACTGAATTATTACCTTTAATACTGTACCTTGTACTTTACTGTTATATTATTGAAAGCTTATATTTATATCGACAACAAATTTTTTTATGGCTTAGTTGATCGCCGCGTAATTTTGCCAAACAAAAGCCATAAAAGAGTCGTAAAATTATGCAAAAATCCATAAAAACAAAAGCTATTTGGTAAATTCTATATAATTGTTTTTGTTTCTTATAAAATTATTATTATTTTTCCAATATTTTATTGCGTCTGCACGTATGTGTATTTAAAGAAACAATTTGTATAACGCATTTATGAAAAAAATCAATTATTGTTAAAGTAACTTTTTTATGGTTTTTGTATTACTGCCAGTTTATAAATATACAAATGTTCTCACCTGTATCAAGGTTAGCTAGAACATTTAAATCATATATATTTTATAGGATGTTTTTTAGGTTGATTTTCTGATGGTCTTGGTTTAAGCAAATTTGTTTTTAGCAGAAATATTTAATTGTTTTCTTCTTACTGAGATGCTAAGGCAAGTGTGAATGTGTTAGTGCAACTACAGATTGTTAAACTTTTGTATAGAACAATTAAGTAGTTCTTTTAAATGCCAGCAACACTCTATGATTTCTATTGGTGGGCAAAAGTCAGTCTCCACCACGAGAATTATTTTATCATATGTCTTCTTCTGCAAAATCTGTTTCGTATAAGATAAGATTGTAAGATGTAGTTTGACTTGTAGTAGTATTTAATGTAATGGACTCTTTTAAGATGGTTCATCCAAAAACAGAATTTATTTCGTTAAGCCATATGTCCTGTATGGATTTTACAATCCCGGTACAAAAATAGTCAATCAAAATGCTATTCATTTTCGCGTTGTATACGGTTTGTTATTGACAGAACTAGCGCAGTTGGTATAACATGACAACTAAACTCACTTAAATGCACGTGAAACAAGCACTAAGCAAGGCAACAGTGACCAGTGACTGGCATTACAAAACCTCCGAGAAGGGACAACCATTAAGTATGGGTACCACTTCTATACACTGGAATATAAAAATGTAAAGAAAAGGAATAGTATCAACATAAAATTCTATAGGGCTTTCAAATTGCTGATATTTAGGACAGCCTATTTTTTTTTTGTTTGACTACGACAATAAAAATTTATAAATAATGAACTTAAATTAGTATTGCAAAAAAACAACTTGCGAATGGTTATCTTTATTTCGATTAAGATAAAGTGTTACGACTTTATAATAATATCCGAATTCATAACTAAATAGATGACAATCGTTAGATTATATTGAAAATTGCACTTGGGATCGGATCTTTTACTTAAAACCAGTTTTCTCGTATCGTTCTGTAATATTGATTTTTTGCGTTCACTTAATCCGGCTTAAATAAGATATAAACACTGTTGCCAATTTTTCCCAAAAAAAAAAAATCGCTAAAATAAATACAAAAATAGCTAGAAAATTGCTAAAATTAAAAATTATCAAAATTTTAGCGATAAATTGCTAATTATTTAATTTTTTGCAATTTCTGGCATAAATTTAATAAAAATAGAAAAGTTTTCGTCGATTTTTTATTGCTAGGCTTTTCTCAAATAATGACAGAAAGAAAAAAAGAAAAGTACTTACCGTAATTTTTATTACGAATGCAGTTTTTATTAGTTACATTTTAATACATAATTTACATATGTATGAAGGTATAAATATAAAAAAGTCCAAGGCCAATACTCTATGTATGTACTCTATATGTAAAATTGTAATCAAGTCTATTTGGTGGTGATTTAAATATATCGTAATTGAAGCTATTGCATCGGCCACTTAAGCCAAGCTCAGAAATGTTAACAAAATTTTTTGTTTTTGGTACTGAAAATAATTATTTAAATACCTACATCAAATAGAATTTTTATTTTAGATTTATGTACCACGTAGATTGTTTGTTTTTAAAAAACTTGACTAATAACTTGATGACACCAGCGGCTAATAATTTATCTCCTAATATACTTTATCTAGATCCTGATACATCGTTTCTAGGTTCCATTAAGAGATGGGTGACTAAAACATTTTTATTTATCCCTAAGCATTTAGTTCTATGAATACGTTCTTCATTCTCTTCATCGAAATGTTTTTTTACATAAATCACAAAGGTGATCAATTTAATTGATTGACGTATGTTGAGATATAAATGAAGCCTTCTTTTAATTAAAATTTTCTCCAATATAATCCTCTCACCGATGCATATGACTTGTGTCTTTAATTGTACAATTTTGCACCTATATCAATATCCTTTTGTAACGTCTTTTTAATCTTGCATTTCCCAAGACTTAAACATTTAATGGCTTAACCATGCACAAGTTTTAGATTATGTTATTTTTTTTTGCAATATTTCGAATTTCTTGCAAGAAATTTTTAATTTTTTTTTTGTATAATTCACAAACTAATCTTAAGAAAAAAAGCAACGTTTATTTAACATCTTCCTTTTAGAATAAAAATATTTTAGCTATAAACTTTACAAAATAAAATTGGTTTTTGAATTTTAATGTATGTATGTGCTTCTTGGTTTCTGTATAAAATAGCATTCGTCCTACAATTGAACTGATAGCTATTCTTTAAGAGTGTTAACAACAAATGTATTTAAAACACGTTAAAAAATAACATCGCAAAAATTGCTAGATTTCCCGCTTATAAATAGCTAAGTCACAATTTCCCCAAAAAAATTTTTTAAAAATCACTTGATTTGACGAGAAAACAGCTGAAATGGCAACAGTGAATATAACCGGATTTTGAAAACAATTCAATAATCTCGAGTAATGAAATTTACTAGTAACCTTATAAATAGCTAAGTCACAATTTCCCCAAAAAAATTTTTTAAAAATCACTTGTTTTGACGAGAAAACAGCTGAAATGGCAACAGTGAATATAACCGGATTTTGAAAACAATTCAATAATCTCGAGTAATGAAATTTACTAGTAACCTAAAGGGTTTTGTAGAAATAAATTTAGACTCTTATTTATAAAGCACCCCCATACACTTTTCAATCCAATTGGTAACTGAGTCGGTTGTTATCCAAATCAAGGCGTGTAGGGCTCTGTCAATTGATTAGTTTAGCAGTTGTTGAGTTAGTTGAAGAAAAATCAAAAGATTTTGATTTTTTCAAGTTTGCTAGTAAGTTTTTCAAATCGATTGTTCTGGGTGTGTTCAAGTATCTTGATCAGCTGTCAAAATTTGCTTGTAGTTTTCAATTCTTTCAAATCAGTTTATGAAGTGTGTAAGTAAGCATCAATTCAATTGAAAGACTCAATTGACAATTGAATTGAAACGTGTATGGGGTGCTTAAGATCTGTTACAAAAATGAATAACTGTACAAGTTGACATAAGCAAAAACTTAGATAATAACGCGATTCCGATTTCGCAATTAAAAACTAGCTGCGGGCAAATTTTCAACTCTTTTTGGACAACTTTGCAGGAAGTTATCACGTAAAAACATATTTCCTATATTTTATAACGAACAATATTATTTTGACTTATAATTAAACTAAGTAAATGAAAAACATTAAAATCTCTTAAAAATACTGCACGGAACTTATTAAATAGTCTTTATTATAAAGGGTACCAAATTATAAAAATCAACTCAAAAATTTAGAAATGATTTCCTGAAAAACTTAAAATTTAAACATAAATAGTTTTTCCTTATTGCCACATTAGTATTAAAATATTTATTAAATTTGTTTGTTATTCAACAAATTCTATACATAATTTGAAGGCAATAGTGGATGTTGTTCGTATCCATTACCTTCACTTTTAATTACATTGCCTTTGTTATTTGTTCTTACATTATAAAAGAAACTTTAAATTCATTAGCAATTTAGTGATAATTTTATTCAAGATTCAGCTACATAGTGGCAGTATATATCGCACACTAAATGCAATAATGTCACAACTCAAGATTCTCACAATTTCAGGAGACACAAAAAACTGTTGATCACGTAGAAGCATAATTAACCAAAAAATAAAAACATATATAACGGTATTTTTTTTAGTAATAAAGTGATAAGAAAGCATTCATGTGTATTATCAATGAATTTATATTGGGTGCGCCAAATAACTTCTTTTTTTTTTGAAAATGCTCTAAAAAAGGTGTAGCTTCGGCTGTGTGGCATGTAGCGCCGTCCTGTTGAAACAAAATGTTGCCAATATCTTCCTCTTCAATTTTTGTGAACAAAAATTCGTTCAACATTGACCGATAACGATCGCCATTGACTACGGCCACTCCTTGCTCATTTTCGAAGAAAAGTGGCCCAATTATGCCTCTGGACCAAAATCCGCACCAAACAGTGATACGTTTTGGGTGTATCGGCTTTTCAATGTATGCGTGCAGGTTTTCAATTTTGCTTGTTTACATACCCGCCAAGATCAAAATGAGCTTCATGAAACGAAAAGATGATTTTTTTTTGGCAAAATCGGCCAAAGTAATGTCGCAATATTTCCTAGCATTGTTCAAGCTATACACAACCATATTCGTTCAGCGGAAGGATAAAACTAATTATCTGTCATATCAGACATGAGGTAAGTGTTACCATTCACGAAATAAGCACTAGTTGAAAAAAAAATACGTTAGATGGTGGACCCTTTAGTAAGAAATCTATTACAAAAAATTTCGGGTTGTAAAGTTTTTGTAAATAGGGTGCGATATAGAAATTAAAAAAATTGTATTTTAGCATTAGAGCTTTCTCTACGTTTTTCCTTTTGTTCATTTTTCTTATTTGCTTTCATGGTCAAATTGTATTTTTCTGCATAAAATTTTATTTTGAATGCTTGATGTTGCCCCCTTTTTAGAAATTTATTTTACAATTTATAGCGAAGAACGTTGTTTGGTATGCTTGTGCAACACTTTTGTGCAAGAGTCCATTCAAAATCCAATTGTTGTCAATGCTATACAATTTTAATTTGCTAATTTTTTTATCTATTTTATTTAGCAATTCTTTTTTTTTTTTTTTTTTTTGTATTGAAAATGAGCAAATTTTATTTGTGTTTGCAGCAATTGAGCAATACACAAAACTAAATATTCCAGCAATTACAATTTTTAATCAATTGTGGCATAAAGTCTTTTTTTTTTAATTTTGTGGTGGCAATTGCATGTATTGATAAATAAAATAGAAAATAGAAAAAGAAAGTATTTTATGTTTAAATTGCTGTGTAAATATTTGTTAAGGGTAAGAGATGGGATAACGGCATGAGCAATTACATAAATTTCGCATATTCTTATGTGGCGTTTTCAAAATGTGAATATTTATAAATTATTTTGAATAAAATACAAAAAAAAAAATATATATATGTAATTGGATTTTCAGTTGAGAATAAAAGATTAATGTGTTTGTATATGCAATAAGTAGAAATATATGTATGTAATCAATAAAAAATTTTACAATAAATGATATTTTCAGAAAGAAAGTTGAGGTTAGATTCATAAAAATTAAAATGTTTTTGAAATCTGTTTAAAAAAAATTAAAAAAAACTTACATAAATAACAAATCAAATTTATTGAAATTTTTATGTCTACGGGTGTACATATGATCATTGCATAATTTGTTTATAAAGGGTTGGTAAATTTTAAGCGTCGATGTTGAATGTGAACCACACCTAAACGTCAAGTTTTTTTCTGCATTTCATTCAACATTTCTCAATTTCAGACTAACTAAATTTTCACCACGGAGAGGTGCACAATTGAGCAATTCGGTAAAGTTAATCAGGCTAACTATGAAAATGGGCGTTCAAATCAAAATACATATCGTGCATTTTGTGATTTTTTCGATCAATTTAATCGTCCACAATTTCACCTCAGTGGATTCGTCAATAATCAAAATTGCCACATTTGGGCGAATGATAATCCAAAAGTGATTATTGAAAAACCAATGCACCCACAAAGAGTAACTGTTGGGTGCGGTTTATGGGCTGGCGACATTAAAATGAGGTCGATCAGGCAGTTAATGTGAATGGTGTTCCAAATCGTGAGATGGTAACGAAAGTTTTATGACCCAAATTAGAAGATATGGACAGGACGATGCCACTTGAAACACAGCTTACGTATTATCTCACTTGGTGGGGATGTCAATTGGTCGCCAAGACCGTTTGACTTAACATCGTTTCTTTGGGGTTATTTGAAAGAAAATGTGTACGTCAATAAGCTAGCAATAATTCAAGAGCTACTGCATTAGATACTTCGGCACATTATTGGCATAGAATCTCAATTATGCTTTAGCGTCATTGAAAATTTGTATCATTGGATGGAAGTGTGCTACCATACCAATATTATCATAAAAAAAAATCAAAATCAAAATCGGCTCTAAAAATATAACCACCCTTTACTAAAAAAAATATTAATTTTTCTGGTTAAATTGCTAAAGAGCATAGGATTACAATTAGAAGTAGTGGTGCTAGCAAAACACAAGAGATACAAAAATTCTGTTACCCCAATTAAGAGCTCAAACAGCAATATTTTAACTATCGATATTATTGCATAACATCATAGAATTAATTTTTATATTAAAACGGAACATTTTTATTTTGGCAAATTTTATTTCGCACATACATTTTATCCTACTGCTTTCCGTCACTTATTACTCTAGAAAATTTATTTATTTTAGAAGTCATGAAAAGTGTTATTCACATTGCATACAAAATTTTTTTGCACTTTGTAAACAAATAATTATTAAACCAACAACAATATCAGAATTCATTTTCAATAAATACAAAACAAAAAGATTTTTGGGCCCCCAATGCAAACCGGACCATTTTCAACTTATCTAAGTATTAAGTTTCAATCAGGCATAAATAGTTTAATTAAAAACTGTACAAGCACCAGTTGAAATTTTTTCAAACTTTTAAATCGGATTTATATTATTTTCATTTTGATTTAAATTAATGAAACACATATGGATTTATTTGTGTCCACTTCATTTTAATTTATAAAAACTCATCATCATCATCATCATTGACATCAGTGTAATTTAATTGTATGTCATCACAATAATTTATAGTGATCACCAGCGAAATAAATTCAATGAATATTGTAAGAAAAGGACTAATAAAAAAATATTTTAAATATATATAAAAGAGACTAATAAAATGTGGCAATTAAATACCATTAAATAGTTGCAAATAAATTTGCATATTTTTTATTACATTTTAAAATTGTTGTTGCGGTTTTTATTTTTATTTCATTGCAGTCTTGCGTAAAAATGAGGGGGATACACTTTTTTTCTTTATTTGCAAATTAAATGTGACATGTTTTAACAAACATGCCAATTTTGATTGTTGAAATGGTTGCGAAAAAAGCAAAATGACATTTAAGTAATTTGGGGTTGTTGTATTAGTTGTTGAAATACTTGTCAGGTTTATGGTGGTAAATACGGCTTTTTTATTAACGGAAGTTACTTTATGGTAAAAGATAATACAGTTGACTGATGGGGATATTATTTGACGAAAGGTGTTAAAAAATATATTTTTATTTCATTTTTTATATTTTTTATTTAAAAGTTTTAATTTTACACTTGCATATTTAAATTTTTGACCATAAAGCTAAGGTGTTCAAATATTTTTATGCAGAATTCGAATATGCTTTTTAATTTGTCGGCATAGTTCAAGAGAGCATATCTGGTATTGTGTTGTACAGGAAATGTGGTGACTTAACTGCTGTTAGATTAAGGCCATTTTGTCCAAAAATAACTTTCAAAAACTATTAAATATTGTTTTGGAAATTTAGCTTATGTGATTTTCTTTTTTGAACAGCGTTTTTTTATATTTAGTATTTTACATAAAGTTGGAAAAAGAAAAAAAAATTTCTTCTTTTTCTCGAGATTTTGGTTTTTATAAAATTTAATTTTTTCTTTTTTCACAACTAATATTTCGATACTAAGCAATGGGTAGCTGGGCGTGTCATATTTATTTTCCAAAAGTGCAAAATTTCAGAATCGTACATCTAATTTTGTCAGCTTTATTAGGTTTTTAATTTTAAATATACCAAAAAATACAATATGCGGGTATAAAACTATTTTCTAAACAGGCGGAAAAAATATTTTTTTTTTTTTTTTTTTTAAATAAAAACTGCTTGGATTAGGAACCATTTGATAAAAATTAAAATATTAAGTTTCTTTAAGCTAAAAAGAATTTTGCAAAAAGAGAATTTGAAATGTTATTGAGTCGTTAACTGAAAATTTCAAATACATTGAGGATGATGCTGGTATTTCAGTTAATAACTGTGTTGAAAACAGTTAATGTTACAGCATGCTCTATACCCCTTAGTTAAATAAAGTGATAGCTGATGCACAAACTCTGGCCTTTTACGATTTCGTTCATATAGTGCTCTTGAAACGTCGATTTAAGAATATAGTTAATACGATTTGTTTTGCGATGTTTGGAAAAAGAGTCAATCACATCGTCATTAGCATCAACATCTTCTACACGACACGACCCATAAGCAGCTTTAGACGAACAACAATATATACAATAATATACCATTTGCTGAACTGTAATAAGAAACAATCGCCAATTTTATCATCGATACACTCTTCCCAACAAAAACCAAATATAGACCTATACAGTTGGAGACTTGTTTTCTGTCAAGTAGTTTTTTGCAAAATCAAGAGTAAAGAAGAAGTTGCCATGGTTTACCCTTTCTTATTGTTTCTTCTTCCATTAATTTCAACATAACGCGTTGTCTGCGGTTTGGTTGTATCTCTCAGATATAGCCTGGTTTTGAATCCGCTGCTAACCAAAAGTTTTGATGGCCTAAGTTATCGAAAGGAACTTCATCGTTTGAACCTCAAAAGTTTTTAATTAACTGCAACATATTCGTGACACTATTTGAAGAAGTAGTTGCAAGTGCTTCAAAAAATTACAAGCAGGAGCAAACTTGCAGTTAGTACTAGAGGTCTGCATATGTGCGATTAAACGACACATGAATTCACATATCAAGCTAGCAAGTAGTGTGTTGTGTGTGATTTTAGAATCACACACAATTAATTGTGTGTGAGTAATAGCCTATGTGTGCAAAGCGTTCAATTATTTATGTGAGTGTTGTGAGAGAAATATTTGATTCAGGTGTAAATAACAAATTTGCTCTTTAATTCGAGTAAATACACTTGTGTGTCGATGTACATATTGTGTTTTATCAACACAACATGTGTTTTGTGTTTTAATTTTTTTTTATCGTATTGAAAACAAAATATTAGTAAAAAAATGTTGCATTAAAAAGTGATATAAACTTTTTAGAAGCAAAAAGTAGTAGTTTTAAATATATTTTTTAACAAATCGAATTTTTATTAATTTGTTATTAATTTAGCACTCTTACTTGTTTTTTTTAATTATGTCACACAGTTGACATTAATCACTATATCTACCGAATTTAATCGTAAACAAGTTAAAAAATTTTACAACTGGCTACTTTTGTATACTTTGGCAGATTTTTAATTATAAATTAAAATAATTATTATTTAAACAAATTAAATGTGTTTTCAATAAATAAAGTTAAAATAAAAATAAATTCAATACATTGACAATAATGGTAAGGAACTAGGTACCTATGTATATCAGACTTTTTTTTTATAAAAGACGGAATAATATTAAATTAAATATTAAATGAAGAAAATATATATCTCATGAGGAAAACATATAAATTATTTTTGTAAAATATCATGTGTGCACTAATTTCAGTTTCAAATTCATGCTTTGGAATATTATAATGCAAAAACATAATTTTATTTACACTGTCATCATTTGATGCAATACTGCATCTTTTTTCTGTGATTAAATTGCGTGCTGCCGAAAATACCCTTTCGGAAGCTGCACTGCTTGCAGGCGTACCTAATATTTTACAGCTGAGTTTATGTAGCAATGGAAATTGTTGTTTGTTAGCTTCCCACCATTACAGAATGTTGAAGTCGTCATAAAAATTGATAGTTAAAGTTTCGTATTTCAATATTTCTGTTTCCACAACATCCATACTGTTGTTTAATTGGGCTGGTGGCAAAAAATCGCAAATTAGCTCTATGTTTTCATTAGATACTTCTGACGTGCCCCCGCTTTGAGTTTGAGGTTCAACAACTTCTTCCAAAAACTTTCTCATTGTACGTTTACACTCATTTCTGATTTCGGTCTGCTCGTCTTCACTAAATTGAACCATTTTATTCAAAGGTGGGAAGAGAAATAGCCCAATTTTGTGAAATATTGTCAAGTTGTTTAATACGACATTTTCCAAATAATACAGCAATTTCTCCTTAAAATGTTTTGTAATTTCTATATCTGAATTATCGACGGCACATTTTTTTTTAAACGGTAAATGTAAATGTAGACATATATTATTTATATTTTTATTATTTTTTTTTAATTTTTTTAAATATTTTTTTAAATTTTTTTCTGCAATTTTTGTTTGTTTTTATTTTTTTTTAATTTTTATTTTAGAAACTAACATACGTAAACTCAATTATAATTTTACAATGGTATGTTTTTATATGTATATTTTTTACATGCATGTACGTATTTTATATGAGATGAATGGTGATACAAACAATTGTTATTGCATGGCTACACGTTGTGAAAGGTATATAAGATTCGGCACGGCCAAATATAGCTCTGTTACATGTTTTTTTTTTGTTATTGTTTTGTTTATTTTATTAAATGTTGTCAACGTTTTTGAGAAACATAAAAATAAAACAAACCAAAAAGCGGTTAGTCGCTGAATTTGCCATAAACCGCTGATTCAGCAACACTTTTAATATTTTAAGCTTAAAATGTCAATTTTAAGTTGAACAATTTTACTATTTTTTTTTACATTTTTTACTGTTTGTTTCTATCAATTCTATACATATCATCAATGAATAAAAATATAGTGTAGTAAGTGCTTAAGAATTATTGCCTTTGTATACTGGTTTTGTCATATTGTAAATTTTTTTTTATAATATTATTATTGTTATTCTTTTTGCATATAAAAAATACATATATTACAACCATTTCATTTGATTACTTTTTTTGTTAAAATTTTAATTTTCCTCTTCACTTAACAAAATAAGAAAGTCAAGAAACACACGAATGATTAGTGTGATTTTTAACTTCGCTCAGGTTTTTTTATTGTAATATGTATGAATTTGAGTTCATCAAACAATAAACAATAATAGAGAAACACACACAATTAGTGTAAGTGTGTGTGGCTTACTTTTTAATGAACGGTGTTGTGTTGATCTCTTATTTAATATGATTGAGTGTGAATGACTCGCTCTCATTTTTTTTACACATTTGATAATAATATCAAATACACACACAGCATTCATTTGGCTACCAAATCATTTGTGCAGACCTCTAGTTAGTACGCATTTATTTTCGATCAAAAGGGAACATACTTAAAATCATCTCCATTTTTTAACTGCTGAAATAATAAGCAATACAGAAAGAAATACTTTGTTGTGCTTTTATATGTAAACTATTAAAGCATTTCCATGGATACACCATAGTAAGGGAATGAGGCCTGCACTGCTTACAAAATTCCAAAATTTTTTTTTAGTTAAGTTTTTTTTCTCTTAAATTATGATGACCACAACCATGGTTTTTTTTATAACTTATATTGAAATTCCGTAAAATTGCTTTTATTTAAGCACAAATTCTTAAATATAATTTTAATTTCAAACAAAATTTTATTCAATTAAATATACAAATTTGTTTGTTTAAGTAAAGACCCAGCTTCTAAAATCTAGCTACAATATGAAATTATAAAAAAATGGATCAATATGCATTCAAACATGTATATACATCGCTGCGTTGTTGCAACTTACCTAAAAAACTCTTGCCCATCTTTATACCATTTCACCGAGTTGAGTGTTTTGTTGGCCATTTCATAACTGCAAAAAAGTTTGGCCTTTTGTGAGGCATCAATTATGCGCGGGACGGATAGATTCGTGAGGTACAATGCATGATTCAGGTGTATGTCTGTAATATAGAGTAATTTTTTTAAAAAGTGAATTTATATATTTAAACAATCGAGGCTGTTTGCATGTATGAAGCATTAATAGTTGAATGAGTAGATGGATGTTTGTTTGCATATACATACACATTTCATTTAATGTGTATTAATGGGTTCAGTTTGGATTTGAACCAAATACTCTTGATAAACATATTTGATGGAATTGTTAAAAAAAATATTACAAAAATATGCCAACATAAAAAGGAGAACAGCATAAGCACACAGTTTTTATTTCATCATCGTTCATAACAAAGTATAATGGAGCAAATCACTTTTTTACATTGGTGTTGATGCGCCCTATAAATTCCGGTTTTAACAGTTGTTGCATGCATATATACAGACACATACGTCTATACTTATTTCCATACATACATATATACATACATACATACATACATACATACATACATACATACATACATACATACATACATACATACATACATACATATATACTCTGTGTCTGTAGTTAGTGCATGATACCTTTGGCACTTTTCCTAGCATGTTATATGAACACTTATGAATATACATACATGGATACATATGTATGCAGAGAAGTCTACTTTTGTATACAAATTGAAACCATTTCTGTTGCCAATGATGTCGGCTTAATTTCAATGATTATAAATTTAATAATTTTAACATGTTTTTAGTCTGGTTTCGTGAATAACTAAGTACACATAATCCTTTATTTTAAAGTGGATTTCTCTTTATGGTTGAAAATTGAATTAAGATAAAACAGCAGCTATAACAGCAGCGCATTTGCTTAAATATTGTTATGTCGTTTATTTATTCGTTAATTTAGGACAAAGGCTTAATGGCATGTGAATGAAAAAGGAAACTGCAAAAAAAATTAATGAAATCTAATGTGCAGATGCAACGCGCTCATTTAGTTCCTATCAAGTATTTAGTTAAATTTTTAGTAAAATTTTTTCATAATGAATTAAATGCGTTGACATGTTTAAAAAAACCAAAAGCTTAATAACCAAAATTTAAAAATAATATAAAAGTAAGATGTTTGCAGTTTGATTTTACGACGATATAGTAAAAAATTTAACTGAATTGAGGCGTTGTCGAATAAAGTCAGGCAATCCTTTGTAGGCAGTTCAAGCATGTAGAAATACAAAAACCGATAATAAGAAGATTATAACTAGGCACTTATCCTTAATTATTGAATTTATTATCAAAAATAGTGCATTTATAAATATAGTGATAACAAGTGAGAATGCTATATTCCGTTATGCTTAATCTGGTAACACTCAACATGATGTTCATAGGTATAGTGACCACAGCGTAACTTTGATTTCAGGTATATTGTTATACGCCATTTTGCTTTATTGTATAAGACGGCATATTTGATTTAAAATGTTTACATATTTAACTGTATTCTACAAGTCAGGGCATTTACTGGGTATCAACTATATTGATGAGGTTGAGGAAAAAAAAATATTGACACTCCGCTTTTTTTATTGAATACTTTTTATTGCGAGATAATATCCCATTTCAAACAAAAACTTATGCTTCCAGTTCATATAAACTTTGTCGTATTTTATCGACCGCTTCATTCCCAGAATGTTACGGCATACAACACAATCCTGTTGTCTTTAGCAAATTTTTACAAGTTTCTACCACTTAAAGCCACACCACTTTGCATTTCAGAGCATCACTCTCGATGCAGATAGTTGTGTGTCCTATCTCTGGTTGATTCATTGGTTAAACCGATTAATAGGAGATTTTAGTTTAAAATACATTGTTAGTCCATACTTATTGATCCAAAGAAAAAAAACCTGCTTCAGATCGACATTTTGTTTTCAATCCTTCTGTGTTAGGTGTGAGATCGAAAAATGTTAACACAAATTTTCACTTTAAATATTTTTTCAGAAGCCATATTTTAGTGCTTTTTTGACCTAGTTATCTTTGAAAAATATGTCAGTTAATATTTGGAATGATAATCATGATAATTTGTCATGAGCTTGAACAAAATAACTAATGGAAAAGAAATACGTGCTAAAATTATTAAACATTTAAACATTAAATTTGGCCATTGACAGAAATCCTGGGTTGGGAGAACAAAAGGTCTCTCTTATATTGGGAAGACTAAGAAAATTAAAAGAATATTAAAACAGCTCCAAACATATCTGAAAGAAAAGCAGCCCAGTTATCTCAGTGATCTGATAATTTGGTGCGGATAGTTATACATATACATATGTATATAGCTATGCAGGCTTGAAAACAAACAAAGTCCAAAATAGTCAAAAATAGGGCACGGAAATGATGTATGAAGGTCGACGAAACATTTTGTCGGGCAAATTTTTCATGGCAAATATTTTATATTTAAACTTCCATAATAATTTCGATAACGATTTAAACTTTTCACTTCTTAATGGTCATACATTCTTTGTTTTTGTTTTGTTCAATATAAATTTGTGTTCACTAAAAAAGATTCCACCCATTGTTTAAAGTTTTATTTAAGTCTTTTTCTCCAACAAATGTTCCAATTTATTTTAACTAAATTCAATTTACAAGTTTTAACTTAAGTCCTAGTTAGTATGTATTAAAATACGTTTAAAATATATTCCTCCCCAAACGAGCATCACTTGCAGATGATAAAGATGTAAAATGAATAAATAAAAATCTAAACACAGAATTAGAAACCACAATATAAAATTAAATAAAACTCATTTATGATTTCAGACTGAAGTTTGTATGAGTGTGTGTGGTTTTGATTTTTGTATGTATTCTATGACTGGAAGACATAATGTACTTTTGGTTGTAGTTTTTGTGTTGAGAACATAAGTTTTAAAAATAAAATGTTAAAAAAATAAACGGAAACGGAAATGTAAATATAAATACTAGTGTGGTTGTGATATACATATATACGAGTGTAAGTGTAAATAAACATACAGACATACGTGTTCAAAGGAAAATAACGAATACAGAATACAGACAATGATTTCTTGATCAAGAATTTGCGAAACATCTTATGTTGAGACTATTTGCACAAATTAGTTGTAAGCGAAGTTTGAGACTGAAAGATGTAACTGGGTGAGGATGAGAAACAGACGTAGATTACTTAACCTCAGAAGTCTTAAATTCTCGTGATATTGAATTAAACTATTTAGCAAATATCAACATTGTGGGAGGTATCCCCATTCTTAGTCTGATTTTCTCAAGAATTTTAATAATGTAGTGCGTAACCATCCAAATACTGACTTTTTTTCAAGAAGTTGTTTATAGGTTAGATCATATAAATTCTACGTCACAGGTTATTAAAAAGGCTTTGTTGGTCATAAATATTTTAATCCATAATTAGGTTTGTTATAAACCAATCGAAAAATTGTTTTACCACATTGCTGGCAATGTGACTGGCCGGCAGTAAAATTGTTTGAACTAATTGCATCTTGTATAGTAAAATAAATATTGCTTATCACTTATTCTAGCAAGCGAATGCGTTAAATACATAGACAGTAGGCTACCAACTACATGAATACAAATACCTTAGAGTCTAGACGTCGTCGTGTAGCAGCTGATACTTTTATATATTGCACGTTCATAATAATAAAGAATTTAAAGTATTTAAACTTTGTGATGATCGTTTATGTTTTTAATAAAACAAAATAAAATATTTTAAAGCACAGCACTAGTTCTGTACGTTATTGCCTTCGTAAATAGAAATAAAGGAGCTAATACACGGCATGTTTTTTACATCTGACTTGTCAAATTTTCCACTGCTTATACGAACATGTCGTGTGTTACCTTTAAAACATTACTTCTGTAAAAAAACATGTGTTGAGACATCTGTCAAAACATGTGACATCAGCCGTTGGCAGAAAACTCTGCTGCTGCAAAGCAGTCAGCGTAAAAGTACAATTTTGACAGACATGTAGATTTACATATGTCTAACAAATTTTAAAGTCAGAAGTAAAAAAACATGCCTTGTATTATAGCCTTAAGCTGGCTAAGTTGACTACAGAGCCTTGTAATTGTGATGACGTCAAAATTATCGTCTTCATGCAAACATGTTAAACTTTGATAGAATGTAGTCGGTAGTTTATATTATAAACGGTTGTTCTTGACAATAACATGATCAGCAATATATACATTAAGTTAACACAACTGAGCGTTTTTGTACAGCGTCATTATTTTGGTGATTGTTTTGGTGTAATAGACACTTCAAAAATATTCGCTTTGTTGTCAATGGCTTTATAAATGCCAAAATTATTCAATGCTGCTTTACTGATATAAAAAAATGCAAACCATATTTAGTAAATCGTATTACCAAATACCTTAATTTATTACAATTATTAAACAATGAAATTATTATTGGCCAACACCTGTTAATGTAGCATTCTCATTGAGGACGAATCCTCAAGATTACTTAACATTCAACAGTGCACGTATTCATGCCAAAAATGAAACTTATTTAATATTTAGTTTATTCAACAGAATTTAGGGAAATTTAAAATTTCTCTAAGAAATTCACTATAAAATTTTATGTAAATCACTATGTATCACAGCAACATAAATACAAATTGTCTGTTTGATGGTGCAAACCTCAGCAAAAATTTCTTATTCAAAATTCTCAAATCCATTTTAAGTCTCGAAAATGTTAAACAATGCTTTAGAAAATTGAAATGGTTTTAAGTTTAGACAATTTCCAAAAGCAGAGTTAGTGTCAGAAAACATTTGCTAACCAGAATACTTAACTACGATTTCTTCAAACATACATATCCATACACGTTCGTATATGGTTGTGCCATTGAAAATTTTATTCGCATGTGTGGGTCCAAATGCTGACATGAAAATGTGAGTGTTGTATAACTACATATCACTACATTAGACTGATACACAAAAAATGTTTTTTTTTTGAAGAGACATCTTAAACTTTTAAAATGTATTTATCCCATAAAAAGATACGTATTTTTGCAATTTTAGTATTAGTTAGACAAATTATAAAAATCATTAGCAGCAACTTAAAAAATATTTCGAATGATATCCTTAGGAAAAACTACCGAAACAAAGTTGTTAAAATTACTCTAGCTTAAGAACAGACAAGAAAGGGTTTAGATATTATGATAGCATCTTTATCTGAAGTTTGAGTTATAAAAACACTTATCCCCTCCATCAAAATTGATTCGATCTTTAGTTTATATTTCAGTCGCAAACTGAACTACGGAAAGGATTGTTACCTAATATGATTGCAGATAAAAATATAGTTTGTAAACCTGTCATGCTCTTTGTGGGTTGTGTGTTTTGAATTGAAATATTTTTCTTCATTTTAATGCATTTGTTTAAATATGACAAGAAAATTGAATGCCACACTTCATATATGATGATGATGTAGCTGTTGTAGACAGAAATTATTAAAAATAAATTCAAAAGAATAAGAAATTAAAACAATAAATTTAATATTGTTCTAAGTAATTTGCATGAAAAGATGAAAATTTTTTATTTTATAATTATTCTTTGATTAATTTTTGTTCTGAGCATTGCATATTTTAGGAATTTGTTAGGGTTGTTTATACCAAAAATCTTGCAAAGAATTTCTTAATTAACAAATTTTAATTAATAAATTTTTTGTACTTATTTGTTTCTTTACAAAAACTTAAATACAGATTTCAAAAGAAGGCAAAAATAATATCTATGCTTTTAAAATATCAAAAAATATTATAACAATGAGAAATGTATCGGGTGTCCCAACTAGAACGCAATTTTTAAATTTGGCGCCATTCGAAGTGTCATTGTTTGACATTTGAACAATTGTTATTGTTTGCTAGTAGAAGGTACGAGGTTGGTAAAAATGGAGAGCTACACGAATGAACAACGCATTCTCATTGTGAAATTGTTTTACCAAAATGGTGACAGTTTTGCGACTGCAGTTCGCAAATTGCGATCATCCAATTTCCATCTTGATGGCTTCGTCAATAGGCAGAATTGTCGCATTTGTGGTGAGGAAAATCCTCGAGTGATTCAGGAGAAGCAAATGCATCCTCAACGTGTCACTGTGTGGTATGGTTTTTGGGCTGGAGGAATCATTGGACCTTTTTTTTATGAAAATGAGGCAGGTCAAGCGTAAACAGTCAAAGGTGTTCGGTATCGTGAAATGATAACCAGTTTTTTCTTGCCTAGAATTGAAGAAATGAATGTGGAGGGCATGTGGTTTAAACAAGATGGCGCCACATGTCATACAGCCAGAGAAACAATTCAATTGCTGCATCAGTCATTTCCCGGTCGTGTTATTTCGCGTTTTGGAGACCGGAATTGGCCGCCTAGATCGTGTGATTTAACACCTTTAGATTTTTTTCTTCGATGGTTTACGCAAATAAGCCGACGACGACTCAAGCCTTAAAAGAGGAAATTGGACGCTGCATTAATGAAATACCGCAGCATTTTTGCAAAAAGGTCATTGAAAATTTATTAAAAGATCGCGTGTGTGCCAGCAAAGCCGCGGCGGCCCTCTGCGCGATATATTGTTCCATACATAACCTCATTCTGTCTTCTTTACGATATAATAAAGTTTTACGATTTATTTTTAAATATATGTGTTTTATTTAAAATTTAAAAATTGCGTTCTAGTTGGGACACCCGATAGAACTGGTTTAATTGATTTAAAATAAAGAATCTTTAAAGTTTATCTGTTAAAATAAATAACATAAAAGTTGAAATGGTAATATACTAATTGTTTGCCAATTTGAAATTTTTGAGTTAGATGTTTGCAAACAGCTATGCTTTGTTACTCTTTAACGGGTTCATATTTATTTATTTATTTATTTAGGTCTATGGATTCAAGATCCTTACAGACTTTAGACAGTAAAAATAGTTCAATATTTTCAGTTATTCAAGATAAAAATTATTTTAGATTTTACAATATTAACATTAAAAGAAAAATCAACATATTTATAAAACTTATTAAATTCAGTACAAATTTTTTAAAAACGGATCAGAGCTGGCATTATTTCCTCTACAAACTTTGACAGATTGTGGATAAAAATAACGTGTAGAACGAGATGGTATATTAAAAGAGTTATTGAAATCAAGAAATCAGAGCATAAATTTCCCTTTGTTAAGTTGAGATCAAACGTGGCATTTAGCATCGTTCTTAGACTTTTTAGCGTTGGCAGCTTTATAAGAGCAAGTCTACTTGTGTAAGGCGGCATGTTTAACGGATTCCAGTTTAGCCTTTGAAGACAAAACAACAGGAATTGTTTTTGTACAGATTCAATGCAATTGTTGTAAACATTATACGTTGGGTCCCAAATTATTAAACCATACTCAAGAGTAGGCCTGACCAGGGAAGTATATAATTGTTTTGTTATGTATGGGTCCTTAAACTCCTTCGACTAGTGTTTTATAAATTCAAGTACAGCACGTGATTTGTTAACAGTAACAGAGATATGTTGAATAAAATTTGGTTAAGGACCTAATAAAATTCCAAGGTCGGAGACAGTTTTGAGTCTGTCCAGAGTATGACCGTTTAAGACATAATTTACGTTAATATGGCATCTACGAAAGAAACAAATGTATTTGCATTTTTCAGGATTCAGCTCCATTAAGTTAAGATTACACCAAGAACAAAAAGCATCTAAGTCCTTTTGAAGGAAGATGTGATCAGAGTGATGATTATAACAAAGGAATATTTTTACGTCGTCAGCATTCATTAGAAGATCCGAGAATTTAATCGAATTTGGCAGATCATTTATAAATAAGGAAAACAGCAATGGGTCAAGATGACTTCCCTGTGGGACACCAGAAATAACAGCAATAGGCTCAGAAGTTATATTTTTAAAACGAAGATTTTATTTTCTATTCGTCAAATACGAATAAATCCAGTTAAAACAGTTTTCCGTAAGTCCCATCAGATCAAGTTTTTTTATTAGAAGTTTGTGATTGATTTTATCAAAAGCTTTACTAAAGTCGGTGTAAATTGCATCAGTTTGCTTCTGTTCATAATTTTGTATTAAGTTTAAAAAAACAAAACCCTATTCCGTGATTGACAGTAAATTTCTACGTATATATTTATATATAAAAATATAAATAAATCTTCATATACTAAGGCAAAAAAGTTGAGAAGAATTTCCCACCACCGATTATAACAAAAAAAATAAAAACAAGTAAGAGTGCTGTTCAGAAATTTGTATTTCTTCTTAACAGGTGTTGTTTAAGGCCTGTTAACCTATAATTTTTATTTTGAGTTTATATTAAATAATTTGTTTTTGCTCCCCTTTTGATGAAAATTTTGTTTAAGCGTAAAGTAATCCCATCCCTGAATAATTGTGAATTAATTTTTTTAAAACAGATTTAGTAATTCAAACTGCTTTATAACTTAACGAATAGGTTATGTTAATGATTTTTATATGAAAAATATGAACTGAAATTGCTGAGGCATCTTCATCAGTTTCTGTTATCAGTGTAGATAACAGAAGCACTGATTCGAATCTTTTTCTGTGTACATTCTCAGAGTCAACCGATATAAGGAAACTCTGACATAAATGGTGATAAGAAAAGCTTGAAAATTTAGTCGCTTAAGACATTAAAGTTTTGCAGAATAAATATTGCGGTTTGAAGTGTATCAATATTATTCGTAAGTAGAAGAAAAGTAGTAATTATTACCTAAAAAATATATATTTTGTAACTTCATTTTTTTACGAACAGGGAATCATCCATTTGGGTATGTGTTTTAGTTTTTCAGCGATTTTACAAATCGCTAGGATTTCATTATGTGTCTTAAAAAAACTTTTTTTTAGCACATGTGTTACTAGGCAACACACTAGGTAAGTTTCTCTCAATAAGTGGGCAAAAATGTAGAATTCGAATGCGTAATACAAGAGAATATTGTCTTTTTTAAAAAGCTGCGTAAAAAATATTCTAAAAGTTTTGTTTAATACTACTTCAAATCTCTATATTTGAGTGTAGAAATAAATAACAAAACATTACCCACACTTAAATAAATGAAATGTCACTCAAAATAATTTTTTTTTTCCCTACAGCTTTGCTAGTGTTAGTATTTTCAAACATATAGAATATCAAAACAAATAAGGACAATTATAGCAAAAAGATCGAGTACAATTAATTAATCCTTTTTATAAGCGATTTTATATGTGAACTAGTCTCACACAAATGGTTCTCTCGATGCATGGATTTCTTTGGTCTAGGTTTACTGTTCGAAATTTTATATTGCGAATGTCCTATCGCAGTTTCAGTAATCTATTTTGTCTTTGTTCTGACTAACTTTATTTTATTTTAACGTTGTTATACCCGCCACCAAAAAAATGGTGGGGGTATATTCATTTTGTCATTCCGTTTGTAACACATCGAAATATCCATTTTAGACCCCATAAAGTATATATATTCTGAATCAGGGTTTGATTTGATGACGATCTAGCTATGTCCGTCCGTCTGTCCGTCTGTCCGTCTGTTGAAAGCACGATAGAGGTCGCACCGAAAAAGCTAGGGGGCTCAAATTTTGCCAGAATCTTTCTTATAGACAAGGTTTGTTTGGTATTGAAAATGGGCTAAATCGGAATATTAGGAAGAGAGTTATAGCTCGAAAAGCAAGAGTAGGTCGAAAAAACCGTGTCCCTCGAACACCGAATAAAATGGAATTGTGTCCAAACGCATTAACGTAGACTCATGAAACTTCGAATATATATTTTCTGAGTAAAAACAATATATCTCTCCGAAAATTATCTAAATCTATGCATTAGGAGAGGAGTTATCGATCAAAATGTACGAAAATTTTTACCGCACAGTGTACTTTTCGGTATATTTAAAAACTAAAACGTCATAAAAGCAACAAAATTGGATGTACGACTCTGAAATTTTGCACACTTTGTTTTTTGGTGAAACGCTTTTTTGTAACGGAAAATCAATGTGCCACGCCCACTTTTACGCCCACCTCCCATATAACGTTTTAAACAAAATTCATATAATTTCTCTATTAATATAGATTTTGGAATAATAAAGGACTATATTGAAACGTCTAGGTTGTGCTCATTAGAAAAAACAATTTTGACACGCCTACTATAACGCCCACTTTTCACGTTATCTACCGTTAATGAAATTTAAAAGCTCATAAAACGGCCAAAATTAGAGGTATGATGATCAAATTTGCTACGTGTATCCCCCTAGGTAATTTCATTACTGTGCCAGAAAATTAAGGTGCCACGCCCACTTTTACGCCCACCTCCCATATAACGTTTTACCTAAAATTCATATAATTTCTCTATTAATAAAGATTTTGGAATAATAAAGGGCTATATTGAAACATCTAAGATGTACTCATTCGCAAAAACAACTTTGACACGCCTACTACAACGCCCACTTTTCACGTTATCTACCGTTAATGAAATTTGAAAGCTCATAAAACCGCCAAAATAAGAGGTATAATGGTCAAATTTGCTACGTATATAACCCTAGGCAATGTCATTACTGTGCCAAAAAATTAAGGTGCCACACCCACTTTTACGCCCACCTCCCATATAACGATTTATCTAAAATTCATATAATTTCTTTATTAACAAAGATTTTTGAATAATAAAGGGCTATATTGAAACATCTAAGTTGTACTCATTCGCAAAAACAACTTTGACACGCCTACGTTAACGGCCACTTTTCACGTTATCTACCGTTAATGAAATTTAAAAGCTCATAAAACCGCCAAAATTAGAGGTATAATGGTCAAACTTAGGTGAAATGCCCACTTTTACGCCCACTTCCCATATAACGGTTTAGCTGAAATTCATATAATTCCTCTATTAATAAAGATTTTGGAATAACAAAGGACTATATTGAAATACCTTAGTTGTACTCATTAGCAAAAACAGCTTTGACACGCCTACTATAACGCCCACTTTTCACGTTATCTACCGTTAAGAGCTCATAAAACCGAAAAAATTAGAGGTATGATGATGAAATTTGCTACATATATCCTTCTAATCAATGTTATTGTTGTGCCAAAAATTTTGGTTACACGCCCACTTTAACGCCTACCTCCCATATAACAGTTTATCTTAAATTCATGTAATTTCTCTATTGACAAAGTTTTTGGGAAAATAAAGGACTATATTGAAATGTCTAAGTTGTATTTATTAGCAGAAACTTTATTGACATGCCTACTTCAACGCCCACTTTTACTAAAAGACTACATTAACAAAAGCATTTTAGTAGCATATCGAAGTTATAAAGGGTGGTTAAATGTCAAGGGCCGATGTTGAATTTAAATAAAACACAAATTATTTCGGAAATTATTATTATTTCTTTTAGTAATGATATCATTTGTACGGTTCAATTATGTATTTAACAAAATATCGGCCAAACGGCCCCCCCATCCTTGGCGCCACTCCTCTATCTGATGGTCCAAATTTTCAATGACAATGTTGATGGTCAATTGTTGGGCATGATGATGAGTCGATGTTGACTGATTTTTTGCCACACTATCGCAAAAAACAGCAATGGTTCCCATTCAACGAACTAAGAAGGCATTCACAGATTTTCTAACATTTTATACAGACCTGTTTTGCAGAAATTTAAATATTTTTTACAATTCTCCCGATTGTGGACGAATTTGAACGATTATGTTGATCAAAAGAATTACGAAGTGCACAAAGTGCATTTTGACTTGAACGCCCATTTTTATAAAAAACCTGAATAACTTTAACGCGTTGCTCATTTGCGTATCTTTCCACTTTTAAGTTGGTCTGAGATTGAGAAATGTCAAATGAAATGCAAAAAAAACTTGTTGTTTGTGTGGCTCATCTTCAACATGGGCCCTTAAAATTTAACCACCCTCTACAAAGAAAGTGATACATATTTTATTATAAAGAGATTATCCATAATGATTAACAAAATAATAAATATTGTGCTTTAAATGTACACAAAATTGGTGGTGGGTATAAAAGATTCGGCACAGCCGAATATAGTGCTCTTACTTGTTCTATTTCAAATTCTTCAATATTTTTATCGTAACGTATAATTAATATTTTTACAAGTGTATATTTTAAAATGAGAAAATGGTATTTTACACACACTAATTTAAGTTTAATCTAATGACCGGTTTTAATTATGCAGCTCTTTATATTTTTTATTTAGTTTAGATATATTTTCTTTCTCTAAGAGTTACTTATCTAACATTATCTACCCCAACCTTTTTATACCCGCCACCAAAAAAATGGTGGGGGTATATTCATTTTGTCATTCCGTTTGTAACAAATCGAAATATCCATTTTAGACCCCATAAAGTATATATATTCTGAATCAGGGTTTGATTTGATGACGATCTAGCTATGTCCGTCCGTCTGACCGTCTGTCCGTCTGTTGAAAGCACGATAGAGGTCGCACCGAAAAAGCTAGGGGGCTCAAATTTTGCCAGAATCTTTCTTATAGACAAGCTTTGTTTGGTATTGAAAATGGGCTAAATCGGAATATTAGGAATAGAGTTATAGCTCGAAAAGCAAGAGTAGGTCGAAAAAACCGTGTCCTTCGAACATCGAATAAAATGGAATTGTGTCCAAACGCCTTAACGTAGACTCATGAAACTTCGTATATATATTTCCTGGGTAAAGACACTATATTTCCCGAAAATTTTTTAAATCTATGCATTAGGAGAGGAGTTATCGATCAAAATGTACGAAAATTTATACCGCACAGTGTACTTTTCGGTATATTTAAAAACAAAAACGTCATAAAAGCAACAAAATTAAATGTACGACTCTGAAATTTTGCACACTTTGCTTTTTGGTGAGAGGCTTTTTTGTAACGGAAAATCAATCTGCCACGCCTACTTTTACGCCCACCTCCCATATAACGTTTTACTCAAAATTCATATAATTTCTCTATTAATAAAGATTTTGGAATTATAAAGGGCTATATTGAAACTCCTAAGTTGTACTCATTCGCAAAAATAACTTTGACACGCCTACTATAACGCCCACTTTTCACGTTATCTACCGTTAATGTAATTTAAAAGCTCATAAAACCGCCAAAATAAGAGGTATGATGATAAAATTTGCTACGTATATCCCCCTTGGCATTGTTATTACTGTGCCAGAAAATTAAGGTGCCACGCCCACTTTTACGCCCACCTCTCATATAACGTTTTACCTAAAATTCATATAATTTCTCTACTAATAATAATTTTGGAATAAAAAAGGGATATATTGAAACACCTAGGTTGTACTCATTCGCAAAAATAACTTTGACACGCCTACTATAACGCCCAGTTTTCACGTTATAAACCGTTAATGAAATTTCAAAGCTCATAAAACCGCCAACATTAGAGGTATGATGATCAAATTTGCTACGTATATCCTTCTAATCAATGATATTGGTGTGCCAAAAAGTTTAGTGACACACCCACTTTAACGACTACCTCCCATATAACGGTTTATCTTAAATTCATGTAATTTCTCTATTGACAAAGTTTTTGGGAAAATAAAGGACCATATTGAGAAATCTAAGTTGTATTTATTAGCAGAAACTTTATTGACACGCCTAGTTTAAAGCCCACTTTCATTGAAAGACTACATTTACAAAAGCATTTTAGTAGCATATCGAAGTTATAAAGGGTGGTTGCATTTTAAGGGCCGATGTTGATTTTAAATAAAACACAAATTATTTAAGAAATTATTATCATTTCTTTTAATAATGATAATATTTGTATGGTTCAATTATGTATTTAACAAAATATCGGCCAAATGGCCCCCCCATCCTTGGCGCTACTCCTCTATCTGATGGTCCAAATTTTCAATGACAATGTTGATGCTCAATTGTTGGGCATGATGATGAGGCGAGGTTGACTGCTCTTTTGCCACACTATCGCAAAAACCAGCAGTGGTTCCCATTCAACGAACTAAGAAGGCATTCACAGATTTTCTAACATTTTATACAGACCTGTTTTGCAGAAATTTAAATATTTTTTACAATTCTCCCGATTGTGGACGAATTTGAACGATTATGTTGATCAAAATAATTACGAAGTGCACAAAATGCATTTTGATTTGAACGCCCATTTTTATAAAAAACCTGAGTAACTTTAAAGCGTTGCTCATTTGCGTATCTTTCCACGGATCAAATCGAGTAAGTTTGAAATTGAGAAACGTCAAGTGAAATGCAGAAAACAAGTTTAAATACTAGGTGTAGTTCACCTTCAACATGGGCCCTTAAAATTTAACCACCCTCTACAAAGAAAGTGATACATATTTTATTATAAAGAGATTATTCTATAGCGATTAACAAAATAATAAATATTGTGCTTTAAATGTACACAAAATTGGTGGTGGGTATAAAAGATTCGGCACAGCCGAATATAGTGCTCTTACTTGTTAATATTTGCATTTGAACTTTTTCTCTAGCCTTGCTCTTTCCCACCTATTTGTTCACTATTAATTTTTAGGACATTCTATATTTTCACTAATAAATTATATTAGTTTTTGCAAAGATGTCTTTAAGTTGTTTACCTTTTAACAAAAAGCTTAAAACATGGAATCATATTAGACCGTATTAAATATTGTTGAAACAATTTCATTTGTTATTAATATTTTGTAGTGTAAAATAGGAGAAGGAACCTGTATCTTTGCATTTCTTTTAAAAGCTTCAACTTTGTTCACAAAGCACTTGGCCCTTGTTTTGTAGTCATTAATTTGTTTGTATGTCCTTTTTCACTCCACAAATAAATATGTATATGAGCAAATAACTATTTTGTATAAGTTTGCAAATTCATTACCAAATAATTCTTTTGGTTTTCTATTTTCTTTAAGATTTTTTTCTTCTTAAAATTACACCAGAGCACACAACCAGACATGTTTCTGTTTAATGAGTCTGGAGAAATTACAGCAAAATGACAATTTATTTGCCATACAATGTGTTTCTTGTGTCCTTCTTTAAGTTTTTCTTTTTTTGTTCGGGCCAAACTCATTTAGGGATTAAATGTAATTTCAACATTAAATGTACAAAAATAAATACAGTATCGGTCATAATTGTACAAATAAACAGTATTAAAGTAGACTACACAGTTATCTACTAAAACACTTGTATCAAAATAAAAGTAAACATAAAGTAGAAACAGTTAGTAGTAGGAAAAATATATTTAAATAATTTCTACTTAACAGCAGAAAACATCATATAACCAAAGGTCCAAATTATATCCAGATTGCTGACTAAGCAGAAAATAGTTTTTTATTTCCAATTGAAAATATTAGTCTATAATACATATTGCTCGAACTAAAGGATTAAATCTGGAAACTTTTCTTATTCATTTAACACTAAAACCAAAGTTTGTTTTTATATTTCCAGTGGCCACTGTACATTCATTCATATAAAAAAAGTCTATTTATTTGTGTTGTTTGTTTTTCTATTTCTTTAATATTTTTACTTTGTAGTTTTTGTATATTCTTTGTCTTAGTCTTTTAGTTGTATATATTTTTATTTAACTATTTGACTAAACGATCATAGATGCTAATCCCTCTGTAAGACTCTTTAATTTATATTTATTTTTTTCTTTTTTTGTAACCATATATACATACAGAAGTGTATGTGTACAACAAGATTTTATCTTTGAAAGTTTAGACAGTAAACAAGTTTACACCAGACGATTTAGTTAAAGCGCAAATAGTATCTTTTGATGATAAAATCATATAATATATGAGTTAAGCTAAATTAAACAATTTTTTTTATCATCAAATCGCGAAAAGTAAATACTTTTAGGGTATTGTTATGATTTTAGATGACATATGATTTTTGAAATAAAAATAACATTTGATTACATATATTTATAACGAGTTACGAGGTACATATTCTTATTTGTGTATGTTTTATTTCTAGCTCATCGAAAAAAGTACTTAGCTTGTTTTATTGTGTAAAAATTTATCTCTTCTTTTAGAGGCTTAAAAAAAGTCGCTACTTTGCGGGTTGCGGGTTCGATCCCCGCCAGAGACTCTGGACTGGTCTGCTTTTCTCTCTCCTTTATTCTCTTTCTATTCTAACTGTTAAACTCACAGGGAGCGCACAATATGCTAATTGGGCATAAGTGTATACCTATCGTGGAATGGGCTTTATGTTAGTGCCCCTCCTTTTCAACCTAACCTAACCTAAAGATCTAGAGTTATACACAAATGTGTGAATACTCATTTGTGAGAAATTCTGTAGTTATTAGCATTGGCATAGAAATTAAAATCCCAAGGCCATTTCGCAAATATAAAATTATTATTTACGTATAAATTTTTTATTAAAACTCAAAGGTAAAATTACAGCATCCGCTAAGTGTTTAAACTTTGCTTCAACGTTAGGGTTGCTTTGGAATCTTTGGATCTTTTTAATAAATTATATAAATTTCTTCCCTTAATTTTTTAAAATCGTAAGTCTTGTTAGTTAAAAAAATTTTAAAAAAATTTTGTTTCTTAAAAAAAAATTTCAGAAAAATCATTATCATTCTTAATTGACCCTAGAAAAAGAAATCAACTAAAAAGCTTTTATGAAATTTTGTACAAAAAAGTAAAATAATTAATTGCCTCACAATTTAGTAAACAATAAATAATTAACTAAGCTCATTTAATAATTTATATTTATATCTGAGTCATTGGGGCTTATTTTTTTTATTATATAAAATGAAAGAGATTCCTCAAAACAAACCGTTCAAGGCTTAAATTAACGAATATTTGCATATTTGTTTAATCCTGGAAATATCGAAATTAAATTTCCTAATAAAAGTTATAGTGCATCTTATGGAATTTATAAAACTTTAGTCATGAATACTACTTCGCTTTAAACTGCGACCATTGATGCTCTGTCACTGGGCTGTATCGAAGTACAGAAGTGAAAAAACACATCAAAAAAATTATTTTTTCTATATTTAACGTTGAAAATGACTTGTTTTACCAAAGACAGATGAATTTGGTAGTCGTACACAATCATTCTATATGAATAAATCTTCTCAGCAAAAAAAACATAACAAAGTAGTCATTTTGCTTTGAATTCAACTGATGATTGAGTGATTAATTTAGGTGAAAACGCTTTTGATTTTAACATTAGCAATTCATTGGTAGTTCTGTGTTTATATGTATATACTGAAGGTATTACTCCATTGTAATATGCACATAGTACCTATGAATGTTAGGCGAAAAGTAATCATAGTTTTATGAGTCAATGAGGTTTATTAACATTAATTTTTTAAGCTATTTTAAATTCATTTAGAAGCTCACCATTTATGACATATAAGTGGACATTAAGAAAGTCGTTTTGAATTTTTTTTAAGTCCCAAATGGATGAATGGATGAAATGATATGTAGAGTATGAGAGAAAGAGGGCGTATTAGATGAGAACACTTTAAAGTAGATACTATGCCAAACTTGAAATTTAAAGGAGGAATTTAAATCGATGATCAATAAGGGATTACATTGATGAGACTAGGTTTTTGACCTAGAAATTTTTATGTTTGACGAAATTAGGATTATGTTTTTTACACTAGAAACATTTTCGTTCTTATAGAGCGCAAAACATGCCAATTGGGCATACATGTATACCTGTTATGTGTTTTAGAAACCCTCTTTTTTAATCTAACCTAAGACTAGAATATGTAATCTTTTTGCTAGGTTAGTTTGCAACATCCTATTATGAAATAAATGTATATAATGAATAATAGGGAGAAATTTTATAAGAACAAATATTATTATGCTGAACAAATTATTGATATATATATTATAATTTTTTGTTAAATAAATTTGAATTGTAGTCTGACAATAAAACTAGGATTTAAACCTACTAGTGATTGCAATTACGAAGTGTTGTGGAATAGTTATTTTGACAAAAACCAAAAACATAAATAAATAAATAAAAAAAAAATTATTTTGAAATACGATTGTAAAAATATTTTTCCACTATAAGAACAATTTTTATTAATTAAAACTAAAAAGTATATATTTGCCTTTAAATGGACTTAAAGCAATAAAAAAATGTATGAAGTATGAAGAAATGGTGTAAACAAGTAAGTTATAAAAAACAGGTACAATAATAAAATAAAAACAGTCAAAAAAATTCTCAATTCATCATTTATGAAAAGGCCTGTTATATAATTAATCCAGTACAAGCTATAATCTTTACGGATGACTTTGACAGAATCCCTAATTGTTCCTATTTAATTTATGAACTTGAAAAACTGTTTTAAGATATTCCTGAAATTACTAATAACTTAAATAAAGTTTATTTTAAATTATTATTAAAGTTGTCCTCTTTAATATAAACAAAATTAACATTTTAGTTAAAAACAGCGCTATTTTCTTTTGCTGCTCCATAAAGTTTTATTAAGAAAAGCAAAAAAAAGAAAATAATAATAATAATCTAAACTTTTCCTTTAATTAATTTTAATAGAAAATTAAATATTATTTAAGTTGTTTTAGGATATACACTTGTATATGTTTAGTGTTTAGAAAATACATACCAACATACTGCCAACAATTTATAGAATAAGATTTAGCGAATGTGCGTATGTGTATGTATTTAAACGAAAGTAGCTTAAGAAGGTCAGGACATCTAAGCAAATATTATGGCAAAAGTTTTTCCTATCTTTTTTGTTTGAAATTTTATAACGAACTGTTGAAAAGTTTTTTTTTTTTCTTAATAACAATCTGTATTCAGTAGTCATGGTTTTTCAAGTTTAATTTCTTTAAGGAATTGAAAGAAAACTATATTCTTATATTAAATTTTGTCGATTAATAAAGTATATTTAATTACACTTTTAAAGAATATTAATAAAAAACAAACACAAAGTATATATTTGTGTTTAATATGAATTATGTGATGTTATTAGAAATCAAGACTTTTGGATTTTAGTGCAAACATGAGGTTTTAAGATTAACACAAGTTAAATATTGATGTCCACAACTCGCTGTGAAATTGATTTTTCGAAAAAGGTTGAATTTTTTATTTTGTTTAAATATTAAAAAAAAAATTCAGCAGACAAAATACAGTAGAAAATTTAATTTTTATGGCGTCTTATTTTTTGTTTCACATATATAAAACACTAATCTTTTTTAAGTGTAATATATAGGGTGTCACATTAAGAATACGCTTTTCTATTTTAAAATAAAAACACATATTTTTTGATGAATTTGTAGTTTGTATATTAAATTGTTAGGAGTCTATGTTCCGATTGAGTATAGAACTATATATTGGTTAAACGACAACTACGGCTCTGAGGAAAGGCCATTGCTTTTTTCATGAAGTTTTCTATTTTTCCACTGAAATGTAGTTGTAGCACATCAACAATGCTTCGGATTGTGGATTGTTGCTTTAGCCATTGATTTCACAAAATCCGGAAGAAAAAAATTGCTTGGCTTTAAAGTGGAAGATCTTGGGGACTTGGTGATATAAAAAATGAATTTTTCCATGTGCAGTGAAGCGGGTTATGCCACTCTGTTGAGACCGAATGTTGTTCAGACCATACCTTATAGTAAAGGCCGTAAGATTTCGGTTGTCATGTTACTGTATCGTTTAAATTCACAACTACTGCAATTTTGGCCTCATCTTCAAAAAAGTAAGGCCTGGGCAAACCGCCTGGCCAAAATCCACATCACAGATTTGTTCACTGTAAGTTCATTTGTTTATCAAGGATTGCGCAAAGATTCTCTGAGCCCTAAATTTAAAATTTTTGTATGTTTACAAAAGGATTTAGATGGACATCCGCTTAATCCTAGAAGATAACTTTTTTAAAAAAATTGACATTGACTTCACTTTACAGCGCTACCCTATGATTGAAGTGAAAGCCTATGATTGAAGTGAAAGCTTTAACCTCCTGAGTAAGTTGAAATGTATTATGGTTTAGGTATTTTTTCAAAATGCATCGATATTAAGAACGATGCTAAGTTGATCGGATTTACTACGATGCTTATTTTTATAACAGAAAAGGTACTGAAAGTTATATATTCGAACAGATTCTTAAAATGTTTTACTACGCTTTGAGTGGTTGCAATATTAGGTGCACTCTTTCGACGAAAAGTTTCCAATATTTGCGAGAGGACTTAGCATTACTTTCCAAGTTTTTGTAATGAGTTTTCACAATTACAACGCGTTAGGTTTTAGTAAGATGAGCTATATTTAATAACCGCAATAAACATTTTTATAAACATTTATTTATTTTTTCAATATTCAGAATACACAGAAGCATATAGCTTACGTGAGAGGTAGGAGCTAAAGTAGATATGTTAAAATTATTTTTAATTTAAATTTGACCTTAAGTCATGAGAAATTTATTTTTATTTCCTGGTTGACGAGAAATAATTAACAATAATCCGGAAAATTTGCAATAAATTTTTTTAAGGACACTACAATTTATCGTTTTGAGTTACGGCAAATTTCGTTTACATGGTTAATATGCTGTGAGTATGTTTGTAAAACAGTGTTAGTGTATTGGGATTTTCAAATTGTTACTTGCGTGTACATATATTTGTATATTGTTTCGATAATTTAAAAAAATATGTTTCGTTTTTTGCTATAGCTTTATATGCTGACATTTATGTTCATATATTAATGCTGATTGTGTTTGACTTTTAAAAGTTTAGTTTAAAATGTGGTAATATTTTAAAAGTATATAAGTAGTTTCTTACAAAAATGGGGTGTGAAATTGCAAAACATTTCATACAAGAGTCAAAAAGTCAGAAAAACTTTTTAGATATTTCAACAAATAACTTGTGTAAAGAGAAAGCGAAACTGAATTGTGTTGATGCGTTAATACAAAAAGAAAATATGAGTAATAAAAATGATTTTGTTAAAAACTTTTTCGATACGATTATCAAAATATTTAAATATTGCTTTTGCTTTGTAATAGTATAGAAAAAGTGAGAAATTAGCTTTCTGCTAAAAATGTGGGAAAAGTTTGATTCTAAACTTGTTTGTTTGTTATGAAATTTTGCAAAAATTATGAAATTTTTAGTATTTCTTTTGTATATGAATATGGTATGGTAAGCAAGTAGAACAGGCAGGTGTTATGTAGCAAAATTGGGACTACTTTATTGATCACTTTGTGATGCCTGAATAGAAAAGAAAGAATAGAATAAAATAGAATAGAATAGAAGAAAAACAGGCAACTTCGAAGTCTCTGGCTGGAATTGAACTTTTAACCTCCTGATTAGCAGACCAGTACACTACTGACTAGTATACTAGTCTACTTTAAAAAATTGTATACAATATGAAGTATCGATACTTCATATACTAATACTTTTTTCAACAGGTGTAAAGCGTAGCATAAGCACTAGGACATACAATATTAAAAACCCCATAAACTGTTGCTTTTTTTGTTGTTAAAAAATGAATTTAACCAAGTCTTTACTAATTTAAAAGTGATTAAACACATTATATTTAAAAATGTCTACTATTTTATTGAATTTAAAGTATCAATAAAAATTTAATTTAAGATAAATTGAACATAAAATACTTAATAGCTGATTTCTTAAAAGAAAACAAAAGTGTTCGCACTGATTACGAATTCCCAAACGGTACTACATTTTAAAAATTGCCGTCGTAGTTATTATTTTAAAAATATCTTCATGACAGGGAAAAAAATTTTTTTTCAAAAAAAAAAAAGGATCCTAATTACAATTTTTAATTTCAAAGAAATTAAATATAATATTTCAATTATGTTTTTGTCAAAATATAAGACAAATTACTTTATTCAGTTTGACCCCGTTCGAAAACATGCATGCAGAGTCAGCCTGAATTTATTATTGTTTAAGGATTTATTTAAAAGTTTTTGATAGAAATAGCTAAATTATAAGAAGAGCTTCATATGAAAAATATGTTGTTCCGATATTCCTCTGTGTATTTGAAATCTTAAAAAGTAAAGCTTATTATAAATAAAAAGTCGAAACCTTTTTTTAACCTTTTAAAAAAAAGCTTTTTTAAAACAGCCTTAGATTTCTTTTTGTGAGTTTTTGGCGCAATTTCAGCCAAAATAAAACGATTTAAAAAATATATTACTGTATTCATAGTTCATTGCTTTATTTGCATATTTCTTTGTTCAAGAACCTGTTATTATACTGGTTTTAAGAAAATATTCAATAAAAAACAAATTTAGTGTAAACGAAAAAACATTTTTTTTTTATGTTTCAGTTCTTCATGTTCCTTTCCCTACACGTAACAAGGCGTAGATCAACTGTCCTTAATTTAAGCCAATTTTTTTGTAAATAAACACAGCTATTTTAAACACAATGCGTATAGGTTGTTTAAATTTTCTAATATCCCGTCCATCCTCTATTAAAATATATTCAATTATAATCGTAAAAACTATTTTTTTTTTCATAAAAAGTATTCATAATACGGGGTGTTTTTCAAACCTATAAAACTCCAATATGGATAACTGTAAAAAATTGCTATCTTACTAAAGACATTTGTTTTTTAGTACATTTTGACAAACCAACATGTTAATATTTACACGAGACCATCATTAACAAATCGTAAATATTTGTTTCCAAAATTTACGCCCTATTTCCTAAACTTAAAGAGCACTACGCCAAGGTTACGGTGAAAATAATCTTCTATCTGAACAAGTATTACGCAATACTAGGGACAAGTTATTTACCAGTCAGACGTATACTTATTTTTAAATTGTTGTTTGTATTAAAAATAACTAATACGCGCCATGTGAAAGGTAAAACAATTAACGTTTTAACTTTTGCACTTATTGTTTGATTCAGAAGACTATTAAAATTAGGGATGAGAAGCGGGATGAGATTGACTGATGTATGTATGTATTAAAAACACAAAAAAACAAACTTAAATGAAAATATAATACAATTAAGGTATAGTAATTCATTTACATATTTAATATGTATTAAAAAGGCAAGCAATTACTAGAATAAGAGTTGAAGGATAAAAACTAAAGCACTTTTTAATATTCTTATTAAATATAATAAATATAGAAATTATTCATTAATAAAATGGTGTAAATCAGGGAAGCAAAATGACTTTTATGATTTTGTATAAAGTATGAAAACAAAATGAACTTTTTAGGCCATAACGGTACTATTTTTTAATATTTATTAATAAAAACATAAATTTAACAAAAATTTTTATAAAAATTCAGAAGTATACGATAACAAATCTTAAATATTACATTCTTAGGTACAAACGTAGAGATCGGTTGTTTAACAAATTTTATTTTTAAATACTTTTAGATAATAAATTTTCGGTTATTTTAAAATTTAAGCAACAACAATTTGTTGACTTCATTAAACCTTTTGTTTGCATCAAATTTGAAACAGTGGAAACGTGTAATATATTCTTTTTCTTTGATTTAATTAGGTTTTGGAAAGAAAAAAATCGTTCGACGTTGGCCGAGCAATGCGGAATAGACAGAATTTTTCTAACAATTCTTGAAAAAAATGGGAACAAAAACTCGTTTAATTTATTTTTCACCTATGATACTTTATACAAAATATTGGAAATATTTAAATCTTTGTGTGATCTAGGTTCAACGAAATGAAGTACTAGACAGATTTGTTGTTGCAGACTTGGCCCCACCTGGTACTTAAATTCGCTTTGACAAATGCATTGCAACAAAAACAGAGAAGTTGAAAGTATAAAATAAGACACACACAAACAAGATTAAAGAGAACATGCACAAAATTATTTTTGCCATATAGTGAGAAACTGGAATTTTTAAATTGTACCAAATAGTTCGCGGTAGTACCACGGTATCAACAAGGTAAAAAATGTACAAAAAAAGTACAATTTTATTATGATTTCCATCCCTGGTTTAAATGCATTCATATTTATGTATATATATATATTGAAGTTCGTGTTTTAATTTTTTCTAAATAGTTAAAAAATTTTATGAGTTGGCATTTAAAATGGCCTTGAACCCTTTTTAAAATGGTATTATAAAAAAAATTTAACAATCTTTTCTTAACAAGTTTTTTTTTAGAAAAATTAATGCATTTAAAATTTTACAGACAACTTGATACAATTTTGTTACTAAGATATGCAGGTGGTGGAAAATAGCTTTCGCACTCACTGCATGTAAGTACTAAATGCCCCCCAAAAATAAAAAATATTTTTCTTTTCCAATAATTGCATACATATCATAAGTTTCGATATTGTGAGCTTTTATATAATTGTACTATGAATGAACACACAAAGTTTATTTGACAGTTGTTGGACATAAATTCCTCATATAAACGTTTAATACACCTTTATTTTTTTTTTTTACAGCACTAATTCTATATCGATAAATGAGTCAGTGATACGTATGCTTATTGTCAAATTATAACTTTATTAAAAATAACTCATACGCACCATTTTAAAAAGTGAAGGTAATTTAAACTTAGGAAAAAAAAAAATGTATGCAAATACATACATTGAAAAAAATTAATGAACATTTTTAAATACACATTAGGTCAGCGATGTTTTATAAGATATTTTAAAACTTTATTAAATTGAAATTGACCGAAAAAAAATTTTTTGTAATTCCGAAAGAAATTATTAAAAAAAAAAAAAAAAAAATTAAGTCGTTTGTAAGTATTAAAGAGGATTTTTGTAAAGCTCTTTTCTTTATTTAGCGAACTAAAGAAAAATTGTACAATCTCTAAGGCTTTATTTATATATTTAAATCTTCATAAATAGAACATTTATTAAAAACATCTTTTTATATAAACGAACATATCATTTTGAAGAAGATAATTATCTAAATATTTTTTGCAAACATTTTTCTAAACATAATATCTACCGAACAACATGTTTCGTATTTATAGAACATTTTAACAAACATATATTAATGTTAAGAATATATTTAATATTTTCAATAACTTTGAAAACAAATAACTGCTAAATTAAAAAGTTTTAAAATCAACATTTACTTTAAAATAAATATTTCTTTTATTCTTCTAAATAAATATGTTTTAGTTAAATTTTTATTAATAAAAATAATGCGAAAAGGGAAAAAAAGAAAAGAAGAAATAAATAAAGACATTTTACATTTAAAAGGAAAATTAACTAAATTTAATAATAATGAATGAACACACAAGGTTGTTTTACATAAGCACACGCGCATAATAGCACAAATATTTTGCTAATATTTTTATCAGAATTTCAGGTAAATAGTATTAAAGCGTAGATATGTAGTACATACAAGGTATCTTGTTCTACATTTTTGTTTAGTAACTTTTCAACTGTGTTGAATATAAAACGAATAATGAAAAAGAGAAAAAAAGAGAGAGAGAGAAAACAGCATCAAAATAAAATTAAAAACTTTGTACTAATGTACTTTTTAACGTTCAACATTTTCTAAGTAGTTCAAGTACATAACAAACATACGTTTCTACTTAAAGTCTTTTTCTATTCTTATGCATCCCTCCTTCATCTCCTTTCGCAGACAGTGGGACTTACCCAGTCAACAATCAAATATATAGTTTGGACACAAGTGACAAAATTGTTGGTGTTTTCCAGCAACTAGAGATTTCTAGCCCTTTTCCATATAGTTAGAATGAAGTGTATTAAAAAATTGACATTTTTGCAAGCCAAAGAAGAAAAGGCATGATACGATTTTGAAACACTGCCTTTGCATTTGCCTGCATTGAAATATTGTTGCGATTTTACGTAAAACAGAAAAAAAAGATAAAATTCAAGCTTTTAAAAATCCCCAATTATTAGTAGTAAAATAAAAATTTTAATCCTTTTCACATCACATACTGAAAACCCTAACTTGTATTTATAGTTCTACATCCTACATACATATACATCACAGGAGAATTCTATATAGTGAGAGTTAATGAGCAACTTGCAAATTTTTGTACTTGGGTTTTGGTTTTATAATTTTTTTTTGTTTTTAGCTGCCAGTTAAATTGAGTCAAATGAATCGGTTTTAAAAGAATGTTAATCCCGTTGAAATTAGTTTGTACACAAGGGCAAGTATGTAACTAAAATAAAGAAATACGCTTTTTCCATCATTCATTTATTAATATAAAGCCGAAAAGATCAGTTGTCTACCTATTTACATAGAACAGTGGAAAGTTTAAGTGGATAGAAAAATTAAAATTAAAACCAAATTAAATTAAAGTGAAAAGCTTCAAAAGTTAAATTTAAATCTCACCACTTTTGAAACTTATTAACAGGAAAGGTAAATGTAATTATTAATTTAAATAAGCATTTGAAAAAAAATGTTCCATATATTCTCCTAGAAATTTGGTGAAAGTCACCACATGGTTCCAATTCATTCTCCCTAACCTTTCAATGAAAATTACCGGATTTAGTGTATATTGCAAATCAAGAAGGGACACTAAACTTACAACCCAACGTTTCTTTACAAAATTACTTGAAGGTGTTCATAAAGTGATATCATCATTACCCTACTTTATGAGGAAAGTTCTGTCAGGGTAACGAATCCATGTGATTCTGGCCTCGTAGCCAGAAATCATACTAAAGGCTAACTAAAACGAAATATGACGTAACTATTCAAATATTTAAAATTTTTCTTAAAACATTTAAAAGAAAAAACTAATGTGTCTTATAAACTTATTTCTTATTTAACCTATATATAATAGTTTTCGTTTATTTTGCTATAACGTAATATCGTGAATTAAAACTTAAATATATACAAAAAGTGAATATTAAATTAAATTGAAAATTACAAATGGTATAAAATTGAAAATGGGTAAAGACTTATATCGTAAATAAATTAATTAAAATCTGAAATTAAAAAAAAAAAATTAAACAAAAACATTAATTTATATCCTCAAAGTTAGTCCATAGTTTTCAACTTATTTAATTTTCTACATTAACAATGACACACTATTAATAATTTATATTTTCTTGTAAAAAAAAAAAAATTTTAAATTGAATTAAATTAAATTAAATTTCATAAATTATAAAAAGCAAAAAAATGTAGAAGAGTAGAAAAAGAAATTAAATTTATATCTAGTTTTTTTTAAAAAAAAGATAAAAAAAAAAAAACCAAAAAAAAAAATCTTGTTCGATAACCCTAACATTTTATTCTTTATTTTTTTGTTTTGTATAAATATGTATCTTAAGTAGAGAGTAATACATCTATTTTTTTAAATATAAGATTCTTTCCAAATATAGAAATTTTCGTTCCATTCCTGTGCTGGGCCCAACTAAGGAACTGAGCAGCTGTTAAACAACAACACGATTTCTGTAAGTTACCTTTTTCGTTAATTATCAATGATAATTTATTATTCTCTGCTTTGATATTATAAATCATATTTCTTCAATTCATTCGTTCCAAATTATCAATAATATAAAAACAAATAATATAAATTTCTTCTTCGGTATTTCCTTTCTCACTTACATATATTCGCGGTTGTAAAATTTTACTTCTCAATGTGAGAATTGATCTCTTCTTTTGTTTTTGTTTTGTTTTATGAATTACTTTAATAAACAATAGTATTTTTATTTTTATTTTTTTTCTCTTACATTCTTTACAAACGTTTATATACATATACATATATATATATGTACATATATAGATATATAATTTTTTTATACTATTTAAATTTTTTTCCAGTTTCTATTTTAAGTACTCATATTTAGTTTATAAATAAAAATGTTACGTTTGAGATTGTTAAGAATGAATCTTTAAATTTTTTGTGTTATTTTCTTGGGAATGACAGGTTTTGGAGATCGTAATGTAGGGTAATGTAAGTCTGATTATAAAAAAGGGACAATCAGGAAAATAACATGGTACTTTGATTGTCATTGGCGTATTTATTTTCGTGAAGGGAGGGAACAATTGTACCTCGATGACATTACATCTTGTCATATATATTACTCTGTTGCATATATTAATACAAGTATATTTTATTCTACTTCTGGTTTCTGTACGTGGCATGAAAGTAGAATTTTATATGTTTACGCGCCTAGAAATTCGGGTCAAGAATCACACAACCAGTATTCCAACAGCTAGCTGGGAAAACAATACCTTTCATGTCCTTTGACTACGTTTCTTTAGGGATTATTTTGGCTTTCATATAAAATTAAGTTTGTTTTGTTTTATAATCTAGGCGGCGCGTAACAATATTAAACACGAGAGCTTTTACTTGGACATTCTGTTAAACTGAAAAAATTTAACGAATTCAAATCGAAATTGAAATTGAAATTCTCTAAGGAGTAACATTGAAGTGACTGAGTTTTTGACCTTCGAAATATATAATTTAAAAGTGGAATTTTGATTTAAACCTAACCTAATGTTCATTCTTCATTATAGAAATGGTAAAATTCTGACGCTGGAATTGGGCAAATTTTAAGTTTGAATTATTCAAATTATTAGTACATTTCACGGAATGAGAGATGTATAGCTCCTTTCTTCTTTTAGTGTACTCAATATTAAAACATTTGAGTTTAGTTTTGGTTAAAAATTATTTGCTAGGTTATCTGATGGTGATTTGTTTGTCTTAATTTTGTTGGCTTTAGTATTTCCTTTTATACTTTGGATGCCGCTGCAGTGGTGTTTTTAATATTATTTCTCCAAGTATCCTTAATACTAGTTGTTTAGTCTTTTTATGTTATTAAACTTTAAGAGCATCACTTTCCATCATTTTAAGTAGTATTGTGTATTAATTCTATGTATACATACACATTCACAAATAGCTGAAAATATTCTAATAAGTGTGCGCTTGTTCTTGTTTGTACACATGTTGTACAAACATACTTATATAAGGATAGCAGATGAATTTTCTGTTAAAAGGCTATTATTGATAAATTGTTTACCTTTCGGAGCAATTGAAATGAACTAGCAAATGCTCATACCAGGTGAAGCGTAGTTTGGCTAACTTTAGTTTTTACAGAAGAACCATTTTCCCCTTTTAAAAAGTAGCTTAATTAGGGGCGCTTTATTTGACTCCGCTTTGTCATATTAAAATTATACGCCACAACACAACAAAAGATAAATAAATTACTTATAATTTATTACATTATAAAAGTATTTCATTTCTGTTTTATAGTTTTTGAACTAAATATCTTTAATTCTGAGCTATTTATTCTGTATCTGATTTGATGTTAGTCCTCTGTGCTACTGGTGCGTTAATATTTTGTTTGCTTTGTTGTTTTTGTATGATATTTTTTTAAATTTGTTTAACTTTTTATTATAAGTATTTAAAGAAAATATATTGTAATTTTTTGTTTGATAATTTCTTGTTAATTTGTATTTCCTGAAGATGATACACGAAGGAGTAGCGAAATATTGAAAAAAATTAAGTAATGTTTAAGTTTTTTTTGTTAGTTTTTAGAAAATTAAGCTGTTGCATGACCTTTGGTCAAATAATATACAAACTTAATTAAAATTTAAAAATTTTCAGGAAAGCCCAAATACTAAAGTGTGGTTAGATTTTAAAGACCGATGTTGATTTTGAATACAGCACAAATTATTAAGGAAATTATTGTCATATTTTTTTATAATGATAATATTGTTATGGTTTAATTAAGTATGTATGCACACTCGGCGGCACACATCTATCCGATGGTCAAATTTTTCAATTTAAATGTTGATGTGCAATTGTTGGGTACCATGATGAGTCGAAGCTGACTGCTATTTTGTCACACGGTCGCGCAGTATTTTCCATTCAACAAACTAAGAAGGTATTCACAGATGTTTTCAAATTCCTGACCTGTACAGACCTGTTTTGCTAAAATTTAAATATTTTTTACAAATCTCCCGATTGTGGACCAATTTTAGCAAAAATGATTATGTTGACCAAAAGAATCAAGAACTGCACGAAATGCATTTTGATTTGAACGCTTATTTTCATAATAAGCCTGAATAACTTTAACGCGTTTATCGATTGTGTATCTTTCCATGGTCTTAATTGCATTAGTCTGAAATTGTGAAATGTCAAATAAAATGCAGAAGAAAGCTTGACGTAAGGTGTGGTTCACATTCCACATCGGTTCACATTAAAATGTAACCACCTCTTACTATGAGTTAAAATAAGTCAGAGTATATACTGGGCCGTGCAAAATCTGAAAATACCATTTACCGTCATTTACAAACTATGTTAGTTGATCTATGTTATTTCATAATTTCCATACATACTTGTTTATGTGATCATGTTTGTACAACTGATGAAGTTTGCATTAAGGTTTACAAAATTAAGTAAAATTTTAATTGGATGATGAACTATCACCAAAATAAAAAAAATTTAATAAAACAAACATTTTTTAATATAATTCTTTTTTTTTATACGAGACTTAAACATTTGTAACCACAGTATTTTTTTTATATAATATTAAATTAATTTTATGAAAGTATTTGTTTGAATATATTTTAATTATGACTTTTTTGTGTTTGTTTAAGCATAAGCATACACCTACAGCAAAAACTAAAATTTGTATCATCACGGACATAAGTACATATACCATATGTATATACATCATTATGTATTAGTGACCATTTGCTTTTAATGTTGTTGCTTATATAAAGATTTGTTTCTTGTTATCTCAATAAAAAGTTGATATTTTTGCTAATGACAGATTAAACCAATAATTCAATTAAAGTTCTTATAGTTACATTAAAAAAACGGGTAAATAAGTTAGTAAAATGTTGCAGAAATGTTGCAGAAAAAACTGCAGAAATTTTAAACAGAATGACAAACTTTTAACACCTCGTGTGAATATAATTAGCTCTTTTTGAAGCGTTTTACATATTCATGTATTTTATATAGAAAGTCATCGATCATTGCAAAGAAAGCATGTTAGAGATCTCACTTATCTGGACTTAATTTATTTTTTCAAAAATTTACAAATATTTATATTTCAACCTTGTGCCCGCGACTTCGTCTGCGTAGTTATCGGGATAAATGGTAGACTTAGTATTAAACAAGGTTATTATTTCTATGTTTGTCAAATTAGGTTTAATTCCGCTCAGCCATTGTTTCTTAATTGAGTTCTAGATTCACTTGGAAAATATAAGTAATACCACATTAATTAAGTTTCGCTCAGCCTTAATAAAAAAAAAATTTCTCACATTTCCGCGAATTCGCCTGTATATTGTGGTAAAGAGTAGCCTATGTGCTAATCTTGGTTTTTGTCTATCTATTTAGTTCTACCCTGATGTTTTTGCGTGATTGAGTAACAATCATACAAATGTTCACATTTATTATATTAGCAGGATTCGTAGGAATATAACCTTAAGTAATGTGATTCATTTTGGGACTGTAAGCATTATTTTTAACTTAAATCAAACGAACGTATGTCAAGTGTGACACGCTCTACTTAACATGATTCTGCAATATAACATCAATTTCGGAGTCAAAAGTAAATTTGTCTCTTGGTCTTAAATATTTCTTTATAATAAACCAGGTGATATCGATGGTGGGTATACAAAATACAGCACTGCCAAATGTATTACTCTACTTATAAAAACTTTATTATTATTTTTTGTTGCCTTTTACCTTGAATTTTTAAAATATTAAATTTTATTTATTACTAGAAAAGCCCGGCGCGCGTTGCTACGCCCCCTAACGAATAAAAATGCATTTTGAATTTAAATTGAATATCAAGTGACATAAGCTTTATGGGCGTGGCCCTGCCCATTTTTCTAATCACGAAATTATATAGACATGCCAGCTCATATGTGTATGCAAAGCTTCAGAAAAATCGATCTATTTAGTGCAAGTAGCTAAAAATTATAACTTATTTATTATGGGCGTGGCACTGCCCACTTTTCTTATCACGAAATTGTAAAGTCATGAAAGCTCAATATGTGCAAAGTTTCTGGAAAATCGGTCTAGTGCAAGTACCTCAAAATTATAACCTTTTTTTTATGGGCGTAGCCATGCCCACTTTTCTAATCACGAAATTATATAGCCATAACAGCTCGATATGTGTGCAAAGTGTCAGAGAAATCGGTCAAGTGCAAGTAGCTAAAAATGATAACTAATTTTTTTTTGCCACCCACAAACACTCCCTGGAATGTGTACAACAACTTGCCAAAGTTTGAGTCCGATCGGTTATACAGTTTCGGAGTCTTGAGCTAACACACACACAGAGTTTCACTTTTATATATATAGATAGAACATATTACCATAGAAATATATGATTTAATTTCATTAAAAGTAATGTAGACTAAATGACTATGCTTTTAAGTTAAAAGTACTTACATATTTTACAACACTTACATATTTCATTTAATAATTTTTAATTTTGTATATTATATAACTTTTGTTTTTTTCCAAATCATTTTATGCCTCTAACCTGTTGTTGTGTATGTCTTTAAATAATAATATTAGCAAAATAAATATAAAGAATAAACAAACTTCATGCCCATCGTAGCAAATATAATATAATTTTAAAATTTTCACATACTAACACACACGGATATAAAAGTATTTATCAACCTGCATACAAGTTTATACTCTTAAGTATTTTTGTCTAAAATTCTTGTTGTTTATATGATTTTCCTACAGCTTTGTTATTGTTTTTTTTTTTTTCGCAAAGTCAAATATTAAGTGTAAAGTTGCTATAAGCAATTCTAAGCTCTTCTAATAGAAGAAAAACAGAGTGGAAATAAAAAAAAAAAAATAAAAACAAACTTTTGCTATAATTTTAAAGTTATGAAAACATCATTTACCCAAACCGCAAGATTCATAAATTTAACTAAATATGAAACATTCTTAAGAGTCGTATACAAAGAAAATAGCAATCTTTATTATAGTAAGAAAATTGCAGGGTTGTTTGAAAAGTTTTTAAAAATGTGGTATGAGACACAAATGTGAATCAGAAAACCATCTTGTGTAATATATGGATATTTAGGAAGGATGCTTACAGGCAAGTAGTATTGACACTGGAGGTATAACTATGAGTTGTGTATAGCTAATTCTGGTGGTTTATGTAATAAAAAACCGTTGACATATTAAATAAATGTTATTATTTTAATAGTATTAAAAATGTATATTTAGTGCTAGATTTTATATGACAACATTGCGAATTTTTAGTAATCCTTATGTGAGCATAACCAAAATACAATATAGTTTCGTGGTTAAGATAATTTAGTCGGAATATTTATAAAGTATTTTCTTCACTAAGCGTAATCACTATTATTTATTAACGTAAATAGTAATTCAGTATAATGTGCTTTTTTTTACACTTAATGTAATCAAAATATAAGGAATCGATCGTTAAGTTTCCTAAATTTGTCGAATGCAGTAATTAAGTTTTCCTTATCCAGTTGTTTTAGTATTAATTATTTATGACAGCCATGTTGATTTGTTGTGAGTTTGATCAAAACAAAAAATAAGTAGGTTCTTATCTTACTAATATAAATATAATATAAATGTGAATGTTTGTATGTTTGGATGTTTGGATATTTGTTACTCAATCACGCAAAAACGGCTGAACGGAACTAAATGAAATTCGGCACATAGATAACAACCTAGATTAACACATTGGCTATTTTTAACACGATAATGACGCGAAGTCGTTGGCAAACTCATCATCGCACATCCTAAACGGGTTGCTTGTGTTGTAAAAATTTTCATTTTTGTGTTGTTAATACTAAGTCTACCTTTTACCTCGATAACTAAGCAGACTAAGTCGCGGTCACAGGCTAGTATTATTATAAATTTAAAAAATATTCTAAGATTCTTAATTCTAAAAGTAAATGCTAATAAATCAAGAACAACTTAAGAGCTAAAGTGTAAAATAATTTAGTACATTAACGGCACTAAACTTCACATATGTCTTATTGTCATTGAGAATATAGACTACTAGCCAATCCCGGCGCGCGTTGCTACGCCCCTTCATGAATTTTAATCGCATTCTAAATTTTAATCGAATATCAAGTGCAAGGCTAAAAACTATAACTTTTTCTTTATGAGCGTGGCACTGCCCACTTTTCTAATTACGAAACTGTATAGTCATGACAGCACAATAAGTGTGCAAAGTTTCAGAAAAATCGGTCCAGTATAAGTACCTCAAAATAATACCTTTTTTTATGGGCGTGGCACTGCCCACTTTTCTAAATACGAAACTGTATAGTCATGACAACTCAATATGTGTGCAAAGTTTCAGAAAAATCGATCCAGTGCAAGTACCTCAAAATGATACCTTTTTTTTAATGGGCGTGGCACTGCCCACTTTTCTAATGAGGAAAGTGTAAAGTCATGATAGCTCAGTATGTTTGCAAGGTTTCAGAAAACTCGGTCCAGTGCAAGTAGCTAAAACTGATAACTAATTTTTTATGGGCGTGGCCCCGCCCACTTTTTTTATCACGAAATTATTTAGTCATGACAGCTCAATATGTGTGCAAACTTTCAGAAACATCGGCCCAGTGCAAGTAACTCAAAATTAAAACTTTTTTAGGGGCGTGGCCCCGCCCACTTTTTTTTATCACGAAATTATTTAGTCATGAGAGCTCGATATGTGTGCAAAATTTCAGAAAAATCGGTCATGTGCAAGTAGCTTAAAATGCTAACTAATTTTTTATGGGCGTGGCCCCGCCCACTTTTTTCCACCCATAAACACTCCCTGGTATGTGAACAACAACTTGCTAAAGTTTGAGTCCGATCGGTTTTACAGTTTCGGAGTCTATAGCTAACACACACACACACACAGAGTTTCACTTTTATATATATAGATAGGTTAAAAGTGTGCCTACGAAGCCATTGCGAGCTTATAATTTATTGAGATTATTCTTTGAAAACTTTTTGTTTAAAATTAACATCGTGCGTTTTAATTGGACCATCATTTATAATGGAGGATGAGACGTACAAACTGTGAGATTTTTCATAGTTTCCGTATCAAAATATTTATGTTGCTTATCCTCCCGAAAACGCTAAAGAAAAATTTAGAACACAAAAGCAGACAAAATATTCTGAAAAATCAATTGCTTAAGAGGGCGAAATTCTGACATTTAAAAGCCAATGTTATGCCCTTTGCTTTAAAATAATGTAACGCTGATTAAAGTGCTAAAATTTAGTTCTCCTAGTTGTTTGTTCAATTGTGAATCATTTTAACATTTATTGTGCAGGTGTTACTTATCTTTAATCTGCAAACTAAAATATAAAAATTATGAAAGCGAAAAATTTGTTAAATTTTTAAAGTCCATGGTGGCTTTTGGCGTACTGTGCATAAAAATTTGTAGAATAGAAGGACTGAATTAGGTAAAGAATGGATAAAAATTAGACTTTATTAAACCGCCAGGCTTGACCGAGTAGCTTTTCAGAATTAAGATTATTTTATAATATTTATTCTTGAAATTTTTGCTTTAGGTTTTTTTCTTCACCAGTGTTTTCTTCTTCTTATTTCTAAAGTTTCAGAGGTTCACTTTACAATCTACTGAGACAATTAATATAACAGATTGAGTGCTCAATAAATCGATTTACATTAAAATATAGTTCGTTAAAAGGACTTTTTAAAGTTTTTAGGAGAGTAACAAATAAAAATAAAATATTACGAAGAATTACGACATCCAAAATTTTTCACCAACTATTCTAATCTACTATACACAATAAATTTTATTTTAATATTGTCAACTGGCAAACAACATTCAAGTATTTTGGTCCGGTGTAAGGAAATTTTTACGTGTTGAAATTGTGAAATCTAAACTATTATTCAAGTTTGTAGTGAATTATTTTTTAAACAAAACAAACAGACAAATTTCATTAAATATTGAGAGGATATTTATAAAATTAATTAGCTTAGCTGCTTCTGAAATATCTTCAAGTTTAACTTATTGTACAATATCCTATTTTTAGAATTTAGTAATACTGCTTTAAATAATAATAAAAAGAAGTGTACACTTGTTTGTTTGTGTAGATTATAATATGTGAAAATACGCCTGATAGAATTTTTCTATATTCGCTCCCAAAAGAAGCAAGATAAAACAAATAAGAATTCTTGCATTAATCAAGTATTGTTTTAAGCTTAATGACACATGAAAAAAGTTAAGGAAACAGCTTTAAAGGAAGACAATATAACTTTAAACCTGCTTAGGCAACCCACGCAACAAAAGAATTTTATCTCTATTATCTAAAGCAGAGAAAAGTAAAAAAAACAAGTAAGAGCACTATATTCGGCTGTGCCGAATCTTTTATACCCACCACCAATTTTGTGTACATTTAAAGCACAATAATTATTATTTTGTTAATCGCTATTGAATAATATCTTTATAATAAAATATGTATCACTTTCTTTGTAGAGGGTGGTTAAATTTTTTAGGGCCCATGTTGAAGGTGAACTACACCTAGTCTTTAAATTTGTTTTCTGCATTTCACTTGACATTTCTCAATCTCAAACTTACTCAATTTGATCCGTGGAAAGATATGCAAATGAGCAATGCTTTAAAGTTATTCAGGTTTTTTATAAAAATGGGCGTTCAAATCAAAATGCATTTTGTGCACTTCGTGATTATTTTGGCCAACATAATCGTTCAAATTCGTCCACAATCGGGAGAATTGTAAAAAATATTTACATTTCTGCAAAACAGGTCTGTATAAAATGTTAGAAAATCTGTGAATGCCTTCTTAGTTCGCTGAATGGGAACTACTGCTGGTTTTTGCGATAGTGTGGCAAAAGAGCAGTCAACCTCGCCTCATCATCATGCCTAACAATTGAGCATCAACATCGTAATCGTGTCAATAAAGTTTCTGCTAATAAATACAACTTAGATATTTCAATATAGTCCTTTATTTTCCTAAAAACTTTGTCAATAGAGAAATTACATGAATTTAAGATAAACCGTTATGGGAGGTGGGCGTTAAAGTGATCGTGTTACCTAAACTTGTTGGCACAACGACTACATTGCCTAGAGGGATATACGTAGCAAATTTGATCATCACACCTCTAATTTTGGCGGTTTTATGATCTTTTAAATTTCATTAACGGTAGATAACGTGAAAATTGGGCGTTATAGTAGGCGTGTCAAAGTTGTTTTTGCTAATTAGTACAACTTAGGTGTTTCAATATAGCTCTTTGTTATTCCAAAATCTTTATTAATAGAGAAATTATGTGAATTTTGGGTAAAACGTTATATGGGTGGTGGGCGTAAAAGTGGGCGTGGCACATTGATTTTTCGTTACCAAAAAGCGCCTGACCAAAAAGCGAAGTGTGCAAAATTTCAGAGTTGTACATCCAATTTTGTTGCTTTTATGACGTTTTAGTTTTTAAATATACCGAAAAATACACTGTGCGGTATAAATTTTCGTACATTTTGATCGATAACTCCCCTCCTAAAGCATAGATTTTGATAATTTTCGGGGGAAAACTATTGTTTTTACTCAGAAAATATATATTCGAAGTTTCATGAGTCTACGTTAATGCGTTTGGACACAATTCCATTTTATTCGATGTTTGAAGGACACGGTTTTTTTTGACCTACTCTTGCTTTTCGAGCTATAACTCCCTTCCTAATATTCCGATTTAGCCCATTTTCAATACCAAACAAACCTTGTCTATAAGAAAGATTCTGGCAAAATTTGAGCCCGCTAGCTTTTTCGGTGCGACCTCTATCGTGCTTTCAACAGACGGACAGACGGGCAGACGGACAGACGGACGGACATAGCTAGATCGTCATCAAATCAAACCCTGATTCAGAATATATATACTTTATGGGGTCTAAAATGGATATTTCGATGTGTTACAAACGGAATGACAAAATGAATATACCGCCACCATTTTTTTGGTGGCGGGTATAAAAATGAAGAAAACAAAGAATTTAAAGCATCCACACAATTTAGCATTAATTTGTGTCTTCTATTTAAGTGGCCACAAAAATCCTTTTTTCTCTCTGGTTGCTCACCCAATTTTAATCTTTTAAAATCCCTGCCTGCAAAACACAAACATTTTTGTGTGAAAACAGTTAATGTATGTAGATAGTTACAGACAAGGCTTACAAACATACAGGGCTTTCAACAGCTATATAAAATGTGTTTGTGTGAGTGTATGTATATGGAGAATCGACTATTGCTAATGCTCGTTTATGTGAGTGTGATAAGTAGATAATATAGTTAGACTTCGGTATGTCTGTAATGACCAATAGCTTGCTAATTTGAGATTATTTCACCAAATTTACACAAATCCCTCTAAAAACATCCACTTAAAAAGTCATTAGTCATGTTGGCCTCTACAAAATACCACACACATTTGCACACTTATTCGCCGGATTTTTTAAATGAAAGCATTTTAATGTTTATAGAATAGTTAACAAAAAAATATTTTTTTTTTTAGAAAAAAAAGTAAAAGCTAAACGAATTGCCATACAAAATCTCAAATGCGATATAGAAAACCGATAACTATGTAAATGCTTCACACCTCGTTTAAACTTCCGTGTAAACGTTAAATGTGGCCGTCATATAATTTTATACACACATTCTCTTGCTTTTAAGCATACACGTACACATGTAAACAAACTTATTAGTCACTTTCATACATACATACAGCGGCATAAATTATGTAGTCTAACTGTATGTTTGGGTATGTGCTGTTATGTTTTATATTTATGTAGTAGTGATTTTTATTTTACATTTTCGTTTTTATTTCCTTAACGTTTTTTTTTTATTTTTTTTGTTGGTTTTGGGTGTATTTACGACTCTTAAGCGCCATTTAGGCCAAAATATATTTATGTGGAGTTTTTATGGTTTCCAAATATTGGCTGATTATATTTTTGTATGCTTTCTACTTATTTTCTATTTTATTTTTTATTGTTTTTGTTTTTGGTGATTCACACGTTTTTCCTTTTTGGTGTTTTTTTTATTTGTGGCTTCGATTATTGTGGTGAAATATTAAGACAAATCCTTTAAATTTAAAAATGGATCAAAAGAAAAAACTTAGAAGTCTTTTAAAACTTTAAATTATTTTTGCTTCAATTTTTATGTTATTTTATATTTAAAAGTTTAATAAGTTACTGAATAAGGGAAAATATTACTAAAACCGACATAATTTTTTTAGTAAATCTTATAGTTATAGAAATTGTGATATTAGTTTCATTGAAGCTTATTGTTATAGGATTGTATAACGTGAAGGAATTACATCGATCAAAGAGTACTTTAGATTAAACCGTAGCTAATTTTGAAAATGCATTCCGCTTGACTCTTATTGGCAAATGACTTAGTTTTTCAGATTATTTATGAACTTTTAAAAATTTTAATTTAAATTGCAGTCTATTAATAATATTTAAAATGAGCAAGATGGACGAAAACTAATAGACAGTTTAAGATTTGCTCTATAAAGTACAACTTTAAGTATGATATAAATCTTTTTAGCTTTAATTTTATTTTTATACCCGCCATCAAAAAAATGGTGGGGGTATATTCATTTTGTCATTCCGTTTGTAACACATCGAAATATCCATTTTAAACCCCATAAAGTATATATATTCTGAATCATGGTTTGATTTGATGACGATCTAGCTATGTCCGTCCGTCTGTCCGTCTGTTGAAAGCACGATAGAGGTCGCACCAAAAAAGCTAGGGGGCTAAAATTTTGCCAAAATTTTTCTTATAGACAAGGTTTGTTTGGTATTGAAAATAGGCTAAATTGGAATATTGGGAAGAGAGTTATAGCTCGAAAAGCAAGAGTAGGTCGAAAAAACCGTGTCCTTCAAACATCGAATAAAATAGAATTGTGTCCAAACGCATTAACGTAGACTCATGAAACTTCAAATATATATTTCCTGAACAAAAAAAATATTTACTGTGGAAAATTTCTAAATCTATGCATTACGAGAGAAGTTATCGATCAAAATGTACGAAAATTTATACCGCACAGTGTATTTTTCGGTATATTTAAAAACAAAAACGTCATAAAAGCAACAAAATTGGATGTACGACTCTGAAATTTTGCACACTTTGCTTTTTGGTGAGACGCTTTTTTGTAACGGAAAATCAATGTGCCACGCCCACTTTTACGCTCACCTCCCATATAACGTTTTACCTAAAATTTATATAATTTCTCTATTAATAAAGATTTTGGGATAATAAAAGGCTATATTGAAACACCTAAGTTGTACTCATTCGCAAAAATACTTTTGACACGCCTACTATAACGCCCACTTTTCACGTTATCTACCGTTAATGAAATTTAAAAGCTCATAAAACCGCCAAAATTAGAGGTATGATGATCAAATTTGCTACGTATATCCTTCTAATCAATGTAGGCCCACTTTAACGCCTACCTTCCATATAACGGTTTATCTTAAATTCATGTAATTTCTCTATTGACAAAGTTTTTGGGAAAATAAAGGACTATATTGAAATATCTAAGTTGTATTTATTAGCAGAAACTTTATTGACACGCCTACTTTAACACCCACTTTCATTGAAAGACTACATTTACAAAAGCATTTTAGTAGCATACCGAAGTTATAAAGGGTGGTTAAATTTTAAGGACCGATATTAAATTTAAATAAAACACAAATTATTTAGGAACTTGTTATTATTTCTTTTTGTAATTATAATATTTGTATGGTTTAATTATGTATTGAACAAAATATCGGCCAAATGACCCCCCCCCCATCCTTGGCGTTACTCCTCTATCTGATGGTTCAAATTTTCAATGACAATGTTGATGATCAATTGTTGGGCATGATGATGAGGCGACGTTGACTGCTCTTTTGCCACACTATCGCAAAAACCAGCAGTGGTTCCCATCCAACGAACTAAGAAGGCATTCACAGATTTTCTAACATTTTATACAGACCTGTTTTGCAGAAATTTAATTATTTTTTACAATTCTCCCAATTGTGGACGAATTTGAACGATTATGTTGATCAAAAGAATTACGAAGTGCACAAAATGCATTTTGATTTGAACGCCCATTTTTTAAAAAACCTGAATAACTTTAAAGCGTTGCTCACTTGCGTATCTTTCCACGGATCAAATTGAGTAAGTTTGAGATTGAGAAATGTCAAATGAAATGCAGAAAACAAATTTAAAGACTAGGTGTAGTTCACCTTCAACATGGGCCCTTAAAAGTTAACCACCCTCTACAAAGAAAGTAATACATATTTTATTATAAAGAGATTATTCCATAATATTTAACAAAATAATAATTATTGTGCTTTAAATGTACACAGAATTGGTGGTGGGTATAAAGGATTCGACACAGCCGAATATAGTGCTCTTAGTTGTTTTTATACAAAACAGCGCTGTCATATTTTCCATATGTGTATAGATATTTTGTACTGAATAGAGTAGAATTTGTAAAAAATAGAAATACTTGCTTTTGAAAAATTTAGATAAGAAAGAAATTATCAATACAATTAAAAATAAAAAAAAGGAAAGTGTGTGCTTATGTCGTCATACCAATTTTGTGTAAGCTTAATAGTAATTGCTGCGATAATATATATAAGTATAAAAGAATTCATATTTTTTTTAATTATTATTTTAATGGAATAAAGGTTTATTAGAATATTCTAAATTTGTGCGTTATGTTAAGCGTAATTCAGTACAGCGGCACAAAATTTGTTAAGATATTTTATTAAAAGTCTACTGAATTACTTTATAACTAATTTAAAATTCCTTAATTTTTTGTAATTCCTTTGTAAACAAGACAGCTGCAGTTAAGAAAGTTTCTGAGTTAACTATTTGTCAAAATAACATTTTGTTATTCCTTGTTTGTTAAACTGTTCGATTTTTGATTTTACTTTATAGTTGAATTTTACTCTAAAATTTAAGATAATAAAATTTTCCTGTGTGGTTTTACGCTACGTATTTTCTGCTAGTTGATTTCACTAATTATTTGGTGAAAGAATATGAAAATTGAATTCATGATATATCACGACAGATCAAGCAATCTCATAATGATTTAGGAATTTTTCTCATTCAAAGATTCTTTTTTTTTAATTGTTGTCTTTGTATTTTTAGTAAAAAGTATTTAGTAACTTTTATACAAAAAAAATTTTATATAAAAAATTATTAATAAATGTATTGTTTTTTGCTTAAAAAAATTATGTTAAAAAATTTTTTTCTGCAATTTTATTGAAGGAAGAGATTCTAATTACCTCAAGTAAATAAATTATTTTTTACATATTTACCCTCAAAACCCAGAACACAGTATTTCAGTTAGATTTAAAAATATGCATAGATAACTTTGACCCAATTTAAACCAAGCCACGTCGACCTTAAACAAAAATTTTATTGGTTTAAGACAAAACTAATGTTTTCATTACAAAAATAGCAAACCAAGTGCTAATTCGTTTTACTCTTATACAATATTTTATTTTCATCTCAATATTTTTTTTTTTTTAATATTGTTTAGTTTATTCCGTAACGAATTAGTTAGTTAGTTTGCTAGTGAACCAGGTAGTTATACGCTGTAAGTATTAATGTTAATCACTTTAGTTGTTTTTTTAAATAAATTTTTCTTACTTTTTTCCATACACCGTATCTTTTTTTCCATTTTCTACACTGTACTTTTACTTTCTATCAGCGTAATCTATTTTTCATACTCTAATAACCTCAACGAGAACAACAAAGGCAGCAACAATATCATCAGTAACATCAGCATCACTGCTATACTATGAAACAACTAAACTAGTTAAAATAAGAGAAGAAAACAGCAACAAAAATTAAACTTTACCAAATAGAAATAATAACAGAAACAGCTATAACAGGTAAAAAATGTACAGCAATGAAAAACAAGTAAGAGCACTATATTCGGCTGTGCCGAATCTTTTATACCCACCACCAATTTTGTAAACATTTAAAGCACAATATTTATTATTTTGTTAATCGCTATAGAATAATCTCTTTATAATAAAATATGTATCACTTTCTTTGTAGAGGGTGGTTAAATTTTAAGGGTCCATGTTTAAGGTGAACCACATCTAAACTTCAACTTTTTTCTTGTATTTCATTTGACATTTCTCAATCTCAGACTAACTCAATTTGAACCGTGGAAAGATACGCAATCGAGCAACGCTTTTAAATATTAAAGATTTTCATAAAAATGGGCGTTCAAATCAGAATGCATTTTGTGCACTTCGTAATTCTTTTGGTCAACATAATCGTTCAAATTCGTCCACAATCGTGAGAATTGTAAAAAATATTTAAATGTCTGCAAAGCAGGTCTGTATGAAATGTGAAAACATCTGTGAATGCCATATTGGTTCGTTGAATGGGAAACATTGCTGTTTTTCACGATAACGTGGATAACGTGCCCAACAATCGAGCATCAACAGTGTCATTAAAAATTTGGACTATCGGATCGTGGTGTGCCGCCTAGGTTGGGGGGCCATTTGGCCGATATTTTGTTCCATACATAATTGAAGCATACAAATATTATCATTATAAAAATAAATGATAATAATGAATGAAATGAAATAATGAAATAAATCATAATAATTTTATTCAAAATCAACATAGTCCCTTAAAATTAAACCACCCATTATAACTTCGGTATGCTAGTAAAATGTTTTCGTAAATTTAGTCTTTCAATGAAAGTGGCCGTTAAAATACGCGTGTAAATAAAGTTTCTGCTAATAAACATAACTTAGATATTTCAATATAGTCCTTTAGTATTCCAAAATCTTTATTCAGAGAGAATTTACATGAATTTAAGGGAAAGAAAGTGAATTTAAGGTTAAATTTTAAGGGCCACAGGGTGATTTAAAATATACATTCTCTGCATTTTTCTAAAACGGGAAATTTATTAGTAAGATTTTGTTTTTTAAACTTCTATAACATTTTGCTTTTAAAAGATTTTCAAACGAAATAAGCTTTGTATAATTTTAAAATTTGTTAGCCATTAGTACATGAAAATAAATGGTTTATAATGTATAGAGATAATTTTTTTTACTTAGGTCAAAATTTTCGTAAATTCCCATTTTTAATAGAGCATAATTTCAGGAGAACATAAGCATAAGTTGTTAGCATGCCATCTAGTAGTTGCTAGTGGAGTCATCTATCTTATCATCTTTATCTTATATTTAGCTACAGTATAATAAATGGCGCAGTGTATGATGAATAAATGATAATATATAAGACTAATATATTTTTATAAAAATTTAAGGAAAAAAGTGTGCGTGGCACATCTATTTTTCGTTATAACGAAGACTTTGACCAAAACGCCATGTTTGCAAAATTTCAGAATCGTACATATAGTTTTGTCAGTTTTATTACGTTTTAAATTTGAAATATACACTGTGCGGTATAAATTTTCGTACATTTTTATCTATAACTCTTTTCCTAATTCATAGATTTAAGCGATTTTCAGGGAAAAATATTCTTTTGACTCGATAAATATATATTCGAAGTTTCATGACTACGTTTATGCGTCTGGACACAATTCAAAAGTGAAAGTGGGCGTTATAGTAGGCGTGTCAAAGTTGTTTTTGCTAATGAGTACAACTTAGGTGTTTCAATATAGTCCTTTATTATTTCAAAATCTTTATTAATAGAGAAATTATATGAATTTTAGGTAAAACGTTATATGGGAGGTGGGCGTAAAAGTGGGCGTGGCACATTGATTTGCCGTTACAAGAAAGCGCGTCACCAAAAAGCAAAGTGTGCAAAATTTCAGAGTCGTATATCCAATTTTGTTGCTTTTATGACGTTTTTGTTTTTAAATATACCAAAAAATACACTTTGCGGTATAAATTTTCGTACATTTTGATCGATAACTCCTCTCCTAATGCATAGATTTAAACAATTTTCGGGGGAAGATATTGTCTTTACCCAGGAAATATATATTCGAAGTTTCATGAGCCTACGTTAAGGCGCTTGGACACAATCCCATTTTATTCGATGTTCGAAGGACACGGTTTTTTCGACCTACTCTTGCTTTTCGAGCTACAACTCTCTTCCTAATATTCCGATTTAGCCGCCTAGCTTTTTCGGTGCGACCTCTATCGTGCTTTCAACAGACGGACAGACGGACAGACATAGCTAGATCGTCATAAAATCAAACCCCGATTCAGAATGTATATACTTTATGGGTTCTAAAATGGATATTTCGATGTGTTACAAACGGAATGACAAAATGAATATACCCCCACCATTTTTTTGGTGGCGGGTATAAAAAGAGAAAAGCATGTATGTATGAGTGTACCCATTAAAAATTTTTTTTGCCTGCATTAGTTACACATTCGTATTTAAAGTTATTAGAATTCGTATTCGAAGGATGGAAAGTTAATAAGAGGTTGTAGATGTCAGTTGAAGAAAGCTGGAAACGTTGAAGAATTATTGGGGGATTTCTGAACGAGTTTTACAAAAAATTTTTTCGAAAGATCTATGGAAATTGTTTTAATATCAGCTATGTCTAACAAAATAATAATAAAACCCTAGATATTTTGCATGTTATGTATACATTTAGAATATTTATATATTATAGCAACTGCCCAGCTGTAGTAAAACCTATGAGTGAACAATGTCATATTTAAGTATAGTGTCTCTTTGTGACAGAATTAAAGATTGAAAAATTTTTTTGTTGAAAAAATACTATACAAATCTTTAGAAAATTAGAGTTTGATTTAAAAAAATAAAAAAATTGGTTCAAAATCAGAAGTGTCGGCGAAAAATAATTGTTGGGTTTTTACCAGTGGAAAACTTAATGTGTGTTTATAATACTAGAAACAAAAAATCCACTTTATACATAGCGCTGAAGTATTAATATACATTCAACACTCCTTTTCATAAATACCTATAAAATAACATACATGCATAGATGCATACATACTTTTAAACTAAAGTTTATTACCGCGTATATGTACAAGCCCGGTAGTTCTAAGAGAAATATATTTGCGGCGTTTTTCCCTAATTGGTAAAAGTGAAGCTCTGATATACTTGAAAATTTTTTGAAAATTTACCAATGTCTTCCTTTAATTAAATAGCATGTATTATGAATCAACCTGTATTTGAATTATCTAAAGAATGTTAACTTTAATAATTCAGAAAGAATATTAGCAATACGAAGGCATCTTTTATTATACCCTGTGGGTGGTGCACAAGGGTATATGTATATAGCTTGGTCATTCCGTTTGTAATTTCTACAATTTTCATTTCCGACCCCATAAAGTATATATTTTCTGAAAGCTTATGAATGGAGGAGTCGATTAAGCCCTGACCGTCTGTTCGTCTGAACGTCTGTCCGTGTGTTGGTTGAAATCAATTTTTAGAAGCAACCACATGTTCCTCAGATCTGTGTATGGTATCAATATTTTGGATATGTCCAGAAATTGGACTCTAATCGGTAAAGTTATAGGCAAAATTTTTTTTGGAAAAAAATTTATTCCAAAAATTTACAAATTAAAATCAAATTTGTTCAGCTTCTAGGTATTGGTATTATCTGAAAGGACTTAACAAGCGCAATATAAGCACTATAAAAATATTAAAATTCATGTTTTCCGGTACAACAAAATGGCGGACAATAAATTTATATATATGTCAAATCTGGTATTTTATAATGTAACTTCTTGAACCCCATCAATATGGATATAAAATGAAAGGGCTTGACTAGTAAAATACAGTAAATTATAAAAAAAATTTAAAATCCAAGATGGCGTCCATAAAAATGGTGGATAAAATTTTTCAACCCCATCAATATGGGTATCAAATTAAACGGCTTGACCAGTAGAATACAGTTAACTACATATAAATTCAAAATAAAGGATGGCGTTGAAAATAATAAGGAAAAATGGCGTATAACATGAAATATAGGTTAATCTACGATGTGGGATTATATCTATGTATATGATGGTGAACGGTATTATCAGATTCGGCACAGCCGAATATAACACTCTTACTTGTTTATATGAATGCAGTTGTTGATAGCTGAGCACAATTTCAAATTAATATAAAATAAAATTTGTTTTATACAATATTTTTTTCATAAAAACTTGTTAAATATATCAGTACGAGAAGTTCAGGCAACTAGTAGGAATTAACAATTGTTACTAAAGAAAGCAATAACAATATCGTATGTCATTTGCGTTATGTTATTATATGAATATTTGACAATAATAAGCGATTAATTTGTGAGACCATTTCGTGGAGTTATAATTATCCTAAGTGTCGTATTGTCATAATGTCATAACATCAAACAATTTTAAAAAGATTTATGGACATTTTTAAATAAGCATTTTAAAATTTTTGGGAAATTTATAAAAGCTACCGCAGAAGTTTTATCCATAGTTTTTTATAATTTCATAAAATGTTACTTAGATTTTTTTTATTTTCGGTAGAGTGGTAAAATTTTTTGTTTTGTAGATAAATGACAGCTGCAATGTATACATGAGAAAACAAATGGCTATCCTGAGCACTTGCTATATTACAACAACCTTTAAGATAATTTTTTGTATAAATACTTTAAGTTGAAATGCATAAATATATGTTTGCAATGAGATATAAAAAATATATAATTTTCTAACTTTCCTCATTTACTCCACTTATAAGTCTAAGGGGTTTCCTTTTTGTTTAACAGTTCTAACTAAAAAAAAAACTAAAACAGTTCATACAAGTGAAAGCAAACAAAAAAAGCATTTCTGGCAATTGGCATCATTAAAAACAACTTGCACTTCAGCAAACTAATAAAGTAAATATTAAAATTTCTAAAGTTTTACACCATTCACGGGTATTGAACAAAAACAATAAATTTGTTGTAAGACAATCAAATGAGAACTACCAACACACATGCAAAAGGACATGAAAAAATAAAAGCTGTAAGAAAAAGAAAACAGCATAAAGGAAAAACTTTTAAGTGAGAAATTTTCTTAGAAAGTTTTTACTTGCTGCCCGCTTTTTAATTTTTTTTATTTTGTTATTTTTCTTCAGTTGTTGCCACAACTTTTTACAACCATAAAGATCGATTTGTTGGAAAATATTTGCATAAGTTATGGCTTTTCACAAAAGTTTCAACTTACACACATACACACTATGCATTTAAAACAAATAATTATTATGCCTCTCATAAATATGTAAATTTGTGTATGTATTTCAAAGTAAATATTCATATGAGATCTAAAGTTTTACAGAAAAGTTTATGTTTTTTTATGAAAATTCTTAAAACGGTTTAACAATTTAAAATTAATATTTCTTTTAAAATTTAAGTTTTTACAATGTTTCTAGAAATTCTTGTAAATAAGGGATGGATGTAATTGTTTAAACAGATTTCAGATATGTAAAATTTAGCAAAGTTTTTTAAATTGAAAACTTAATTGAATTTAGAGCAATAACTTAAGGTTTCGTTTTATTAAGTTTACTTGAATAAAAAGAAAATTTTGTAATTTTTCCTTGTGCTAAGTTTTATATGTTTTATAGTCGTGGGTAGTAGTAAATAAATGTATTATTAAGTCAGAGTTGGAAAAGCTTTTAATGCTCAATAGGCAATGACATACACTGAGGGAATTTTGAAATATAGAAAATGAAAAGAGAATAAAGTAAGTAACGCCTCAAAGGAATATGACGTTTGTCTACAATGTATATAGCTTTGTTCCAAAAAAAAACATTTGTACTTAGTGGAAATTTTGCCACCATTTAAACTTTTTTAATTTTGTATATTAAAGAACTGAATATAGTAAAACAAAATTTAATAACATAGAAAAAATTTATGAAATATGAAATTAGTAAAAAGAATAATAAAAATTAAGAGTTTTTAGGCAGTTGTTTAAATATAAATTTAAAATTTATTGTTCTTTTTTCAATACTCAAATGACTATTTTTAACATAAGTTGGCTTTAAAATATATTTATATAATGATTGCCATTGGAAGCACAAACATTTACTTATGCCGACCTTTATTTTAGATATTATTGAACAATTTCCATAGTAATGAAAAGTTGAGTTAAGCTGGTAAAACCAAAAGCTACCATTTAAAGTGGGTACTAAAATTAAACCGACCAAATCTTTTACAATTCAGGATTAAGATGTGCTTAAGTTTCTTTTTAAATATCTGACCAAACGGAGAGTGATTGCTTACATATGTAATACAAGTGCTATCAAAATAATAGCATTAAATCATGGATATAATATAATTTAAATAAAAAATAAATAAACACAATTTTCAGTTATCTGTCGCCTAACATGGTCCCGTCACATAGGGGCTAAAATATCTGCTATGAAACTCAAAACCTCAAAGCTTCATTGGCTTATTGGCCAAAAATCAAGACATTTTTTTTGAATACAAAGTCCTCTTGTATAAGATCATTATAAAGCCAATATGGACTTACGGACTATGGGGTACAGCCTGTGCATCAAATATCCAAAAACTTTAAAAGAAGACAGTCTAGGATACTCAGACAATTTGTGGGCGCATCACGGTACGTACGTAACACCTACATTCACCGAGATCTTAATATTCCCACTGTTTCTGAAGAAACAATAAAGTATTTGCGAAAGTACGTAAACAGACTGATGGTTCATCCCAATCTTCTCGCCAGGGACCTCTTGCTATTCGAAGGACAGAAGCGGTTTAAGAAAGGCGATACATTGAACCTCACGAGAAGGCTTCCGTAACTCCAATCACTAGTATCTAAGATAATGTAAATTTCTATTAGAAAGATTTAGTATTTTAATATATAAAAAAAAATCTGTATAAAAATTAAGCAAGTTTAAAAAATTACCGATAAAAACCGGTTATACGGACGTAGTATATATGAAAAGGAGAAATGTTAAAGATTTTACTTTAAAACTAGCTGAAATTTATAGAGCGTGTTTTTGTTTGAAAGGATTTTTTTTAGCTTAAATTTTAAAGAAAGCTTGGAAGCAGGTAAGCACAATGTAAGAAAAAACAAATAAGTAATCTTATATACCCTTCACGACGTGTAGTCATGCAATAACAATTGTTTGAATCACTTTTCATCTTATTAATATGAAATACGTACATACATACATATAAAAACATACATATTTAAAAACATCCCTTTATAATATTATAAATTGAGTTTATGTATGTTTTGTATGTATGTTTGAAAAAAAAAAAAAAAAAAATAAAAAAAAATAATTAAAATAAAAAAAAAATAAAAAAATTTTTTGGCGCAGACAGACGGTCAGACAAACAGACGGACAGACTGACAACGCTTAATCGACTTCCCTATTTATAAGCTTTCAGAAAATATATACTACGAAATGAAAATTGTAGAAATTTCACACGGAATGACAAACCTATACATACCCTTCTTCACTTTTTTTGTGTGAAGGTTATAAAGCGCTTTTTAGTTATGATTTTTTCTTAATGGGATATTCTTTCAGTATTTTGTGTCGTCGCTACTTTGTGATTTTAAGGGTACGAATCGGTATACCTTCCTCTTACTACAACGGGCGTTTGCTTTGGCTCAAGCCTTTGTCTTTCGCGTGTTTAAATTATCACATTTTTGACACATGAGTCTAGGCAGACCCTCTCAGTTGAAATAAACTTAATTCGAAAAAAAAAATTTTTTTCCAGAGTATAAGCACCGCTAATACTGGTCATTACTTTTGTAATCTAAACTGGTCAACATAAAAATTAAATTAATTATTTTATTAAATTATTGAAAAAACTTAGATTTATTGGTCTTCCTAAAAACGATTGCATTGCCAAGCGAGTACAAAATTGTGTGAATATATAAATGTTATTCATTCGATTTTCAATATTGGACAATTTATGGAAACATTATTATCAATCATCGTTTCTCAATAACGAACAAACAAATAATTGATAATCGAAAAATAATTAAAAAAAATAGCCAAAAAAGATGAATAATACTGTATTTTTATTAAAAAATATTTATGGGTATAGCTAGACCATATCTATATAAAAGTGAAACTCTGTGTGTGTGTGTGTTAGCTATAGACTCCGAAACTGTAAAACCGATCGGACTCAAACTTTGCCAAGTTGTTGTACACATACCAAGGAGTGTTTATGGGCGGGGCCACGACCATAAAAAATAAGTTATCATTTTTAGCTACTTGCACTTGACCGATTTTTCTGAAACTTTGCACACATATCGAGCTGTCATGACTTAATAATTTCGTGATAAGAAAAGTGGGCGGGGCCACGCCCCTAAAAAAGTTTTAATTTTGAGGTTCTTGCACTGGACCGATTTTTCTGAAACTTTGCACACATATTAAGCTGTCATGACTTTATAATTTCGTTATTAAAAAAGTGGGCAGTGCCACGCCCATAACAAAAGTTATCATTTTCAGCTACTTAAACTTCACCGATTTTTATAAAACTTTTCACACGCATATTAAGGTCTCATGATTATACAATTTCGTGATTATAAAAGTGGGCAGGGCCACGCCCATAAAAAAGTTATAATTGTAAGGTACTTGCTCTGGACCGATTTTTGTGAAACTTTGCACACATATTTAGTTGTCATGGCTATACAATTTCTTGAAAAAAAAAGTGGGCAGTGTCACGCCCATAAAAAAAATTATAATTTTCAGCTACTTTAACTTCACCGATTCTTCTGAAATTTTTTACACATATTGAGCTGTCATGACTGTACAAAAGTGGGTAGTGCCACGTCCAATAAAAAACATTTTAAATTTTTAGCTTTTTGCACTTGATATTCAATTTAAATTCAGAATTCATTTTTATTCATTAAGAGGCGTAGCAACGCGCACCGGGATTTTCTAGTATGTTATAAATGTAATGTGTGCCGTTAAAGCCAGGATTTCCGTTTTAGCTGTTTACAGCCAACTCAACTGTAGGTCGGTACCTAAAATTTCAAGTCTCTAGCTAAGTGGTAAATGCGATATAAGCTTCATACTAAAAAAGGTCTGGCCAGAATCATACGTTAGATAAAGGGTTTAAATACTATTTTGCACTACCGACTGGTTAAATCTTCTTTAAACAGAGATCCTCAATACTTCACTGGCCAAAGCTGGACATTCACATACTAAATGCTCATCTGCCTCAGGATCCTCTAGATACATTCTACAAATGTAGTCATCCTCGATCTGCATCCTCACTAGATAATGTTTTGAGTTTCCATCTACTGTAATAAACTCAGTTATTCAGCCCATCGTTCTCCTATTAAAACCGAATACCTCTTTTCTACATTCGTGCATAGAGGTTAAGTGACCATACTAGCATTTCTAAAATTTTTTCTTTCCATTTATTTTTACAAGTTTATAGAGTTTACCTATTAAAGAACCTTGCCCACACTATTTAATCACACAGAGCAATTCTGGGTTCTGGTCCACAGAATATAGCTGCAGATCCCCTCTTCACGAATTCGTCAGCAGATTCATCCTGAACTATGCCAATTTGTCCATTGACTATGAATCATTGATCTTTCATCGAAATCCATCAAATTAAGTAAGAAAAATCGACCTAAAACGTGATCAAATATTTAAAAGAATTTGCTGACCCGGGCATCAAACTTGGTGGCAAAAAAATTTTAAACGTTTTTATTCGAAGAAATATTTTAATTCTTATAATTAGTAAAATATTAGAATTTAAATTTTTATATTATGTTGAGTGTATATATATATCTAAGTACCAACTTCGATCAAAATTATTTAAGTAGTTTTTGATTCTATTGAGTCCAGCAAGACAGACAGACAGATTTTTAGACAAATTTTGCTTTATACGGACGAAGTATTTTTGAAAATTTTTAGCTTATGCAATAACTATAGTCTAGTTACTTTAGTGCTATTTTTTTAAGTGCCACTGTATAAATTGGTGATTTGCAATGAATTTTGATGGTTTCTTTATTTCTTTATAATTTATTCAAGCCGTAGTAGGCTATTTGTATATTTAACTTCTTGTATTTTAATATTAAAGAATTTTTGGTTTTTTTTTTTATATTTAAAACAATCGTTATTAGGTACATAATATATTGGGCTTATTGTTCTTTCACAAAGTGGCCAGGCCTAAAGGGAATTTTACTTGAGACAGGATATTGAATATTTCGTTTTAGTATTAGTTTAAGTATTATGTTTGTAAATGCAACCATATTTGATGGAATCAAAAGGCGGATAGACAACAAATGTCTCAATGTTTGCTAAAAAAAAATGTTTCTTTTTTTGTTTAAACACATTGACTTTACGTTGCTAAAAATAACAGACTTACAAACACACACACAGACACATGGGAAAACAAAAATAAGACCAAAATTTGCCATAGGAATATATGAGCCCTAGAGCATTCCATCAAAATTATAATAAACAAACATCAACTGAAATACGTACAATAACAAAAACAAAAGAGCATCTCCTAAAACATACTCTATTATTTTGAATTCAGCAGTAGACGGACGTAGTGAAAATTGTTACATCAAGATGCCTTTGGTGATGAAGATGAAAACAATGTTTGACGGCCACAATGGAGATGATAAAAGTGCCAGCAGAACGTTGTCACAATGATAAAGACGCTTACGATGACAACGCATATGATGATGATAAAGATGACTTAATACAAAACTAAAAGAAATAAGTTTCTAAATTTATTTAATTGTAACGGATGTTGATTTGTTTGTTTAGTCATTCAGTAGCTTTTAAAGTTTGGGATAACATAGAATATTTAAAGTTTAAACTTGAGTTTTTAATTTATAAATATTTTGGATTTTTTCACTTGTGAGACATAAGATAAATGTTGGGAATGCGAGGTCAGGACCAGATGTATTTTCCTAGTAAAACAAAATAAAGTAAAGGTAATTGTCAATGAAGTAATGCTGAATGGAGTTCAAGAAGGATAAATATAACAAATGACACTCTGCACACGCTTGCTGTAATAAATATATTTTTGACAGTGGATTTTTGAAGTTGCCATTAGCAAGTAGAAATTTCTAACAGTGATAAGAAAAAAAGAGCCTTTTGTGCAAAGAAGAAGAATATCAGCTGTTGATCTCAAACTCAGCTTTAAGAAATGTATATTGTTCCAGATTGAGATTTAAAAGTGGATGAACTGATGATAATAATAAAAAAAGATGTTGATGATTGGCCTTGCCCAAAGAATTTGCATGGGTAACGTAGCTTCTTAGCTTTATACTTATTACAAGCATTCCGGAAGCTCAAAAAGAAAATTATTAAAATTATATAAATCAATTAGAAAATTTGCTTTTCGATATCATAGTATAAATACGAAACTGTAACAATTTGGACTTCTTGTTTATAAGACATACATACGTGAATTTAAGTGAAATGAAGAGTGAGTCAAAAAAATCTGTACTTGTACAGGGTAGGTCAAAAGAAACCAGGGGTGTAAAAGTTTAATAACTTTTTCGTTTATTAATTTTTTTTATTTTTTCTTTCAGATTATATAGACAACAATTGGAGAATTTATAATGGAGAGGTTCACAACCAGACCTGGAGGATCTCAATTACATTTCAATTACAATTACAATTACATGTAATTTGTAATTGAGGTAGTCTAAATTACAATTACAAGTAATTGTAATTGAAAGTAAGGACTTAACTCAATTACAATAAAATGTAATTGTAATTGAAAAATGTCAATTACAATTACTTGTAATTGTTAATTGAAAAAATCAAATACACATTACATGTAATTGTAATTGAAAATGTTCAATTACTAATTACAAGTAATTGTAATTGTAATTAATCAACAAATAATTACTTGTAATTGAACAAAATTCAATTACATTTTTAAAACCATAAAATAAAACTTAAAATTGTTAAAACGATTTTCTAAATTATATGAAAAAAAATTGTGTTATTTAAAGCAAATAATAAATTTTTTTAAATTGGTTCCTTGTCTTAATTATTTTTCAATCAGGTATGTGATGAAAAACGATCGATTTCATTTCGATCATTATTGAAATTTCAATTCGGACGTGTTCGTAACATTTTTAAACTGAAAATTATTAAATGGTAAAGACTGGCTTATATAATATGTAATTGATAATTTTTGTAATTAAATACTTTTTTGACAATAAATACTTAAAAAAGTAATGATTACTTGTTTTTTTTAAATTACTTAATGAAAAACTTTTTTTTTCCAATTAAATGTAATTGTAATTGGATTTTTTCCAATTAAAATTACATGTAATTGTAATTGAAATTTTTTCAATTACAATTACATGTAATTGTAATTTAAGAAATCTTCAATTACAATTACATGTAATTGTAATTGATTCTTACTTCTTTTTCAATTACAATTACGTGTAATTGTAATTGAAAAAATTCAATTACAATTACATGTAATTGTGTAATTATAGGTGTAATTAAATACAAAATGTAATTGAGACCCCCCAGGTCTGTTCACAACTTAACAGAGAACCAGAACAATAGAATTTTATTATTTAAACCAGAGATCAATTATTTTAACGCAAAGAGCATATCGTCGACATTTTAACGTCAGAATTTCGCCCTCTGAAGCAATGATTCGTTGCTTAGTTGATCGTCATCACCAACATGGCAGCATAACAAATTTGCCTCGAACCGGTATACCGCGTTTGAGTCGCACTGCAGAAAATATTGAACGAGTGCAGCAAAGTGTTAACGAAGCACCAGAAACATCTGCCAAAACGCGTTCTGCTCAGCTAGGAATGTCTCGTACGTCACTACGGCGCATTTTAAAAAAAGATTTACAGTTAGACAAATATAAGGTGAAATTAGTGCAAGAATTAAAACCCGCAGATCATCGGCAACGTCTAAATTTTGCAGTTAAATTTCACGAGTTGGCCTGAAATGAAATCAACTTTACTAAAAATTTGATTATGAGTGATGAAGCTCATTTTCATTTGAATGGCTTTGTTAATAAGCAGAACTGTAGGTTCTGGGATTCTCAAAATCCAACAGCCACTCATCAACGCCAATTGCACCCCATCAGGTGTACAGTATGGTGTGGGATCACATCTGAAAATGTCATTGGGCCTTACTTCTTCGAGAATGAAGATGGAAGTGCTGTAACCGTAAATGGAGAGCGGTATCGGTTCATGATAAAAAATTTTGTACGCCCTGCTCTTGAAAACAGACCTGGTATGTGGTTTCAGCAGGACGGTGCCACTGCCCATACTTCCCGAGACACAATAGCACTTTTAAGTCAAGCTTTTGGAGGGCGAATAATTTCCAGAAATTCGGAAATTATTTGGCCAGCGCGATTGCCAGATTTGAGAGCACCCGACTATTTTCTTTGGGGTTATTTGAAGGAGCGACTGTATGTGAACAAGCCAGAGACAATCCTTGAACTCAAGGCAAACATTGTTGCAGAAATTCGAACGCTACAGCCACAAGTTTTGAAAGATGTTATGGAAAATGCTCTAAAAAGAGCCTATCAGTGCGAAGCTGAAAACGGTGATCATTTAAGAGACATCATTTTTAATACTTAGTGTAAAAAAATTTCTCCTTTGTATATTATATAACCTGAAAGAAAAAATAAAAAACAATTAATAAACGAAAAAGTTATTAAACTTTTACACCCCTTGGTTTCTTTTGGCCTACCCTGTATTAAGTAAAATAATATTTAAACCGTTAGGTATAAAAATTCTCAAAAATTCACTACACATTAAAATATTAAATTTATAAATTTATCCTCATTTTTCCGGAAATCCTACTATTAATGATTTTATAGTTGCTTCTGGCACCTTTTTAGATGAGGTGGTCTTCTTTCAATTAAAATCGGATATGTTCTATATACAATTTCTGTGTTCTTTATTTCTTGTTTTACAAAATCAATTGCTTTTAAGAGGCCGAAACTTTGTACAATTAGTTGTATTTGCCTCACATGTTACAAAATTGACATTATTGTTTGAATACCACTCTAGGGCCCTTATGCAGTAGTAGCAAGATGCCACAGTAGAATAGAAATATGAACATAGTCTGTGATGTTTTAAGAAAAGCTAAAATCGTTTTTATAGACCATCCGTATTAAAGATTTCTGTGTTAATCGTGATTGATGTTACAAACGGCTGGCTTTTTTTTGCCACTGCTGCAAATGGCTTGCCACACGTTTCATTGTATTTTTCTTGAGCTTTGCTTCGTCTAATAGCCACATTAAAATTTTTAACGGAAAGTGAAAAGGTTGCCAGAATATAAGTTTTATCACTCATTATATAAGAGATGTATTTTTTAGTAAAATAAACCTTAATATGTTGCGCGTTTTTACGTTTCTAATTTCTTTAAGGCATTTAACTTTAAGAGATGCTTGTGTGGTACAAGTGTTTGGTGTTATTTGAAAGAGTTATTTAAATTCTTTTACCTTAACAATATCTGTTAGACTTTTTTCTTTTTGATCCAGTTTTGCTGTTCTATCTATATTTAAGTCTTCCTTATATTGTTTATCGTCTTTCAAAATAGCCGAAATTTAAACCTTTAGATTTTTTATATTTTTTTTCGAAAATATATATTGATTTTTTTGAAAAGTTGTAATTATTTTTTCATGAATTTTTTTTTTCACTGTAAATTTTGACCGAATTGACACTTAGAAATTATTGATTTAGGGAAGAGAGTATCTGACATTTGTTTTAAAACTAACGTGCAATAATTAGTCAGCAAAATCGGAAGTGGTCATTTTAGCCATAGTCATGGTATTTTTTATCACTATATGTAGACTATTTGGACTACAAGGGTCTTTCTATAAAGACCGCCAATTAGGTGATTTTCTTATATTTTCAGTATTATGTATCTTTCAGAGGCGAACAGATTAAGGACGTAGTGCTTGACTGGCTTAAGTTAAAACATCGGAACAATTTTTGCCATTACTAATGCTTGCATATAAGGAGTTAAGCGAGAAATCTAGAGAACTTTAGCAATAAAATTGGTTTTAATGTTAAGCTAGAGTACATGAAATATAATACTTTCATTAAACAACAACTTAAAAATATAAGAAAGGCTCCATATAGACCATACAAATGCAACTTTTACAAAATACAAATTAGGCATTCAAAAATGTCTGCTCTCATTTTCAATAGCGATTCCTATGTAATAGATTTACTTTAATATTTACGAATTTTCTTAAACTTAGAAACATTTTTTAATAAAGATAAAAGCAGAGACAAGAAAAAAAAAACTAAGAAAGATCTCAACATTTTTAAATAATTTACAACAATGACACTTATTACTGCCGTTATTGTTATTAATAAAACAAAACCAACAAACATTGCTTTTATCTTTTATTATTTTGTTTTTGTTTGACTGAAATTCTATTGCTTCTTACTATTTTTTTATAACAAAAAATGAAAATGAAAGAAAAAAGAAACCATTAAATACTTGGTGTATGTTAACGTGTGTCTAACGCTGTGGAAAATTCATTACAATCTCCTGCCGTTTTATCGTATCCGGTTTCCGTAGTACATGGTTTTCCCTCGACTGCGTAGTCTCATAATTTTGGTGTTCATTTTTGTATTTTGTTGTCTGTTTTGTTTTTGTGTTTGATTGTAGACTTTAATATTCTACTGCCACCACATGACGTATGTTGACAATGGAGTGAATGAGTTTACATTGTTTATGGACAACACTTGTGTATTTTGCTAAGACAAGTGAAAAAACGATTTTACATATTATGATGGCACATTCGTACGTACCTACATACATGTTTGCGTATTAAATGAAAATTGTTTGTATTTGGCACTTTGGTATTTTAAGGGGTTACAACTGACTGTGTGGCTGACTGGATGTTAATTAAAACATCATGCAAGACAAGTTAAAGTTAGTTTTACCGAAGATTGTTAAGTGATTAAAATTGGTGTTTGCAATAATTTAAGACCGATAAAGTTTAAAAGTATATTACTATCCATATGTGGTTTAAGACGGAGCGAACTCTATCTATTAACTTTAGAGTTTCAAAGTGTTTGTGCATGTGTCTACTTTTAAAAACTTAAATCGAATATGTGTATAAGGAAAATTCATATCTCGTACTGTTATTTGCACTTACTTATGATCATATTCTTGTTGTGAAAATAACGGCTGTTCATATTGCTACTACTGCTACTGTCAATGCCAAAAAAATACTTTTATTTAGATAAAAAAACAAAAAACTAAATGAAATTAAAGTTAAATTTAGTTTTGCGGTTTTGTGGTTTAGTGTTAAATGTTTTGACATTTCAATTTCCGTTACAAAAAAAAAAACAAATAAATATTTTTATTTATTTCTATCTCTTTTTCTGTCGATTAAAACCAAATCATAGATAGTTTAGTTGACGAAATTTTTGTCCGCATTAATATTGTATTGTTATCATTTTATTTTTTTCATATGTATATTTATTTATAAATTAAATAAAGCCATTGCTAATTGAGAAACAAATTGTCTGTACGTTGAGTGGACATATTTTGGTACAACATAAGAAACCCGGATGGTATTCGGGTAATTATTAAGAAATAGTTTTTTATATTTATAATGATGTTGGATGCAATATACGTAAGTATTTTAAAAGTTTTTCTTGTAACAAATGAATACGCGCCAGGAATACTGCTCATCTCTTGAGGCCAAGAATAAATCAAGACAATTTAGGATGGCTTGTTCTAAAGTAAGGCCTATCTCAGAAGCAACGTTCTGTATAGTCGGAAGGGATAAGGTTACGGTAAATTTCTCAAAATCCTGTAATTACAACATATGTTATTATGAATTCATGTCCGGCCACACATTCTGGATATTTCTAGGCCAATTGTTGCTTCAACTAAATCGCTTGCGGTTGTAATATATTCCCTATGATGGTAAAGCCAGATTTAAGCATCTAATAATAAAATGGAATCCTTTGGTTTCACCAAATAGAGAGCATAACTTTGGCGGCTTTGATGTCAATTCAGCTGGTTGGACGAACTTCACAAAATGTCTTCTATGCTATGGGATATTCAACGTACATTTTTTAATGCAATTGATGATTTTTTTTTAAACGATTTTCCTTTGAAGCGTTTAAGCAGAATTTTAAACATGCGAATTTTTCTTTTAATGCCTCCCGTTAAATGGATAAATCCTACTACTTAGGGGCATTTTGAAAATTGCTGCTTGAGTAGCTTCCAATGAATCTGGCAGTAATTGTTGCGTTTGACAACATAATCACCATAGAGTAAATTTTTTAGTTGTACTGGGTAATATTTGATTTCCGTTCCAAAATTCCCAATTTTGAATTAAACAAGCGACCTCTCGAAGGTTAATTATTATGATAAACACTCAGCATAAGCTTCAGTGCGCTGTCAGTGTACCTTTAAATAAAAAAAAGTGATGTGAAACAAAGATTTGTTGTCACAAAATTCAACTTTATCGAAGCGAAATATTTCTGTTTACACTTAACATTCATTGACAAAGTCAGAACAAATGCAGATGAGTATCCTTTGGAATGATATACAAGTTATTAAAGAAAAAACCCGCATTCAAAATATACGCCATCTGTTGTAAATCTGAAATTTTTAGGTTATATATTAAATTAAAATAAAAAATAAAATTAAATTAAAAATGTTATAGCAAAAATGTCTAAATTTTTAAAAGAGTTGCACAATATGTTTAAAAATATATGTGACGCGACATGTCGCAAGGGACCTTTTCAAAATAGATAGAAATCAATGGATAAAGGACAAATTTCTGACGAATTGACACCAAAATCATGCAAAAATTTCAAAAGTTTTCGAGGTTACAGCATTTTAAAATTTTTATTTCAAAAAATGTAGTTTCGAGATAATTGAGGTTAGACATTCCAAAGACAAAGAAAAATTTCGAAAATGTCAATCACAGATGTTTAAACAAAAGAAGATGACCGATAATGTGATGTAGATACACGACGAGATATGTAGGTAGCTTAAGGTGTCAAAAACCCAATTAAGCTTTAATTCACCTTTTGAACTGGACTACAAATTTTACTCTGGCAAGATAAGGTCCCTTTCGTCATGTCGCGTCACATATGTAGAAAAAATACTTACTGCTTAACATATACACTGTAGGACACATTGCACTATTTTTTGAAACTAGATACAAGTAATAGACCAAAAAAAAATCTAATAAAAAATTAACACTTTTATATAAAAATTGTTTAACTACATGATATTCTATCTTTACGTTTATAATTCTTCGAAGTGCTATAAGAAGTTAATTCGGCTTAGAATAAATCAAATACTGTTAGACAAAAAGATGACAATTTTCAATTAAAAACAGAACCCAATAGCCAAATTTTTTAGTTTAGAACAAAATTATGTGTACAAATTTAATGATAATTTCTATTCTGGAAAAAAATTTGCGGTTTTTTAGCCTCTTGTTATACAATTGATGTTTTGCGCAGAATAGGTTTTTTGTTTTAGAATTTTTAGTACCACATTATAGGTATTTAAAAATTCTGTTTAAATGTAAAAAAAATATTTCTTAAATTATTAAAATATTTTCTCAAATTTTGAATTTGTTTCAGTGTTATTTTGGGAAGAACCGCGAAAATTGCAGTGTGTCATTTGCATTAAATGTTTCTCATTTATTCGGTGAAATAGATATTGAAAGGACCTTCAATTTGGAACTAAATTTAATAATCACAACTTTTTATATCAGTAATTTTAGAAATCGAGGGCAAAAAACTAGGAACAAATTTTTTATGAAAAAAGTCGGCGTAAATAGCGTGAATAAACTTTTATTGAAATAGGGAAATTTTAAATTAATTCTAATATTTTTTTGTGGTTTTTATTTAATTGTTTAAAATATCAAAGTTTTGTATTCTTTATTATTTTTGTTAAAGTTTTTTTACTATTAAATAAGTACTTTGAGTATTGCTTATTTTATAAATAGTTTGAAACTTTACCATTTTCAATGTCACTTTGACATAATACATGGATTAATGCATTTTAAAAAATATAAAAAAAAAAAAAAAAAAAAATTTAACAAAATATTAAAAATAATCAAAAACAACTAAGGAATTTCAAATATTCTTTTTTCACTATGAAATTTAAGATTTAATTATGTGTAGTTTTAAATAGCTAATAAAGTATTAATAAATATTTTCTATTATAAAGTTTAAAACGCTAAAGTAGAACAAAAAGTTCTTATTTAATTTTTTCAATTGGACAAAATTGCCAAAATAATACAAACGATTGTCTTAGCATAGTAGGTAGATTTCGAGCTAGTTCCTCTATTCTTAATTTTGCATAATGCCTTCCGTTTTATTCCAAGTTTAATGTTAATTCAAGCTCCAGGACAAACCCACTTACTATTTGGCCATATTTTATTTAACATTATTGTAAATTTCATTTAAATCCTATCGACTTTACATTAAAGTCAAGTGGCTACAAATATAACTTTTTCATTCTCCGGCCACTTTATTATTAAAATGCCTGTGGGCCTAGCATGCTACTAATAGACTATTGCTGTTTGTGGCCCTTATGCGAGTGTAATAAAACAGTTCGTTTTTCCTTTTAAAACCAAATAAAATTTAAATAATGTGCACGACTGGTTCACAAAGCACAAAAGGGAGAACATGAAGAAGAGGCGTCGATGGAAAGAGGGCTATAAGAGATAAAGTTTTAAATAATAGAGGATTTGTTTAACATAAATACAAACACTAATATCCGGTTGACAGAAGGCAGTAAATATTAAAAATATAAAAAAGATGCCAGTAAGTGAATGTTTGCTTTTTTTAATTTTTTTTTACAAACAATGTCTGCAAAATAGAAATAAAAGTCATGGTGATGATAAAGATGTAGCAAATCGTAAGTAAACTAACAATGCAATAATACTTGTAGAAATAATAAAATTTTAAAGCGATACGCTTAAGTGTCGTAGACTTAAAATTGTGGAATAAATGTAATTTTTATCATTTTGTTAAAATTTTAAGATGATTTAGTTTTCCCTTTTTGATATTAAAAGCTATAACAATTGCAAAAACTTTAAAGGAATAGAATTTTGCTTATATTTTATACATTTCGCTACTTGATATAGATGTGTGTATGTTAAACTTTGAAGTTATTTTTTTATTTACTGTGCAGGTAAAATAATTATTATTCGTAAGTGTAAGACAAAACTATTTTTCATTTGGAAACATTTCCAGATATAGCTACCGTATTTTCTAATTTTTATATTTTGTTGTTGTATTCAGTTGTTGAAACTAATACCTGCAGTTTTTCTAATATATTGCTTAAGGTACAATCTGACCATCGCAAAACGCCATAAAAAAATTAATGGATACAAATAAAAAACTTAAATAGTTATTTAATAAATAATTTTAATATTTAATACTGATCTGATACTGATTGAATCTGTATCCTTTTGATAAGTATGATAATTCGATTCATTTGTATTCAAGTTTAAATCTCTAAAAATATTGTCTTATAGGTTCTACTACATAATTGCCAAGCAAACACGTAAAGTGCCATTCCGTATAGGGCCATTCCGTATAGGGCCATTCCGTATAGGGCCATTCCGTATAGGGCCATTCTGTATAGGGCCATTCTGTATAGGGCGTCACCTTAGTATGGGATTTTTTTTTATAGTATTCTCTATTTTTTTTTCGCAAAGTTCATTCATTTCATATTTAGGGTTTAATAATTTCTACACCATTTTACTTCGGATTTTAAAGGATGTCTCAGTAAGAATGTACATTTTAACTTTAAAATAAACCTAAGTATTTTTATAAATACTTATGAGTTTTTTTATCGTAAAGAATATAAATAAACTCTGATTTAGTATGAAATAAAATATTCATCAAATATTCCGCAAAGTTTTGATCATGGGTAATTATTCGTTTTATATATGTTTCCATGAATTTTTCACAGAGATGTTAGCTGCATCTCACCAATAAATTGGTCGATCCCTTATTTAGGCTAAGAAATTGTTTCTGTTTTTTTGCGTAAGCCCAAAGTTTTACAGAACCCCAAAGAAAAAATCACACGGTGTTAAATCGCATAATCTTGGTGGCTAGTTGTGATAATTACTGAGATAATTTGTTCTTGAAATCATTGTTTAATAATTGTTTAAAGATCAATGCAGTAAATGGCGCAGAGTAGCTAACACCGTATGTGGTGTAGATCCATGGCGACTAGTTGGGGCTAAGTAGTAAATGCCGTTGACAATTTATAATCCCAAAAATTCGGTTTTATGTATTAACTATACTATTTATATAAAACTGTGCTTAATCGGAGAAGACGACCTCTTTAAAAATTTTATCATTAAATTCACTTTTTTCATTTTTTCTCTTGAAGAAATTTTGGGTGGTTTCCATGGTCTGGTAGTTTGAGCTGAGCCTGAGTAATCTGAATTCGTACGCATGAAGGTGGAGGCCTTTTGTCAAAATTAAGTGCGTAGTAATAAAAGTAAAATATGAAGTTATTGAAAACGATGATGAATTGATGTTTTTGGGGTAAGGGCGATACTTTTATTTTCAACAAAAAATGTTTTCAAAAGACAGCGCAGTACGTTGACTTTCGGAAGTGTTACTGTCCATAACATATTTAGTTTATTTAAATTCATTGACCAGTTTTCAAATGGTTGACACATAAGTTGTTCTTTCCCAATTGAAAATTCTTCAAAGTTTGTGACCGTCCTCAGCATAACTTTTCAACATTTTTAAAATAAGTTTTTATAATTATAACGTATTTTTTTTTCGTAAGGCGTTTCATTTTGCAAAAATGTCCGTCTGGGACACCTTTTATAATCAATAATCTGTGATAGTGACAATATCAGATTCTTACCCTGATTTATAGTCGAACCTTTTTAAATGGTGCCCCGAAAGTTATAAAAAATTTATTTGTATTTAAGGTAATTGCCTAGACTGTTATATTTCTGTGGCTTGGAGCTAAAAGGGCCAATGTCAAAATATTTACTTTTGAGAAAATTGGAATTTAACTTTAACTTTTATAGGTGCTCTCATAAAGACAGTGGCCAGCATTTTATTTATGAAGCTGTTCTGGTTTAAGTATGACTTTAGCTGTTTTACAATAAACATATTTTAATTAAACATATTAAGAAAACATATCTAATGCAATGATTAACTCAAAAGAGCAAAAAAGTGACATGGGCCATTTTAGCTCAAAGCCACAGATTTAAATGCTCGCATCACATTCCCTTTCCCCCGGTTTGTAAACTCACCCAAAATCAATTAGGATCTTTAAACCATGGTTTGTTTTTCTCATAACTTTGTCGGACCAGACAGAAGGACTTTTATAAATCCACTTCATAAGAAACTATACTGCTATTGAATAAGTCTGATCAGATTTTAATTTCATCAGTTAAAGGTTTTTATACCCGCCACCAAAAAAATGGTGGGGGTATATTCATTTTGTCATTCCGTTTGTAACACATCGAAATATCCATTTGAGACCCCATAAAGTATATATATTCTGAATCAGGGTTTGATTTGATGACGATCTAGCTATGTCCGTCCGTCTGTCCGTCTGTCCGTCTGTTGAAAGCACGATAGAGGTCGCACCGAAAAAGCTAGGGGGCTCAAATCTTGCCAGAATCTTTCTTATAGACAAGGTTTGTTTGGTATTGAAAATGGGCTAAATCGGAATATCAGGAAGAGAGTTATAGCTCGAAAAGCAAGAGTAGGTCGAAAAAACCGTGTCCATCGAACATCGAATAAAAATGAATTGTGTCCAAACGCATTAACGTAGACTCATGAAACTCCGAATATATATTTCCTAAGTAAAAGCAATATTTTTTCCCGAAAATTATTTAAATCTATGCATTAGGAGAGGAGTTATCGCTCAAAATGTACGAAAATTTATACCGCACAGTGTATTTTTCGGTATATTTAAAAACAAAAACTTTATAAAAGCAACAAAATTGGATGTACGACTCTGAAATTTTGCACACTTTGCTTTTTGGTGAGATGCTTTTTTGTAACGGAAAATCAATATGCCACGCCCACTTTTACGCCCACCTCCCATATAACTTTTTACCTCAAATTCATATAATTTCTCTATTAATAAATATTTTGGAATAATAAAGGGCTATATTGAAACACCTAAGTTTTACTCATTCGCAAAAACAACTTTGACACGCCTACTATAACGCCCACTTTTCACGTTATCTACCGTTAATGAAATTTAAAAGCTCATAAAACCGCCAAAATTAGAGGTATGATGATCAAATTTGCTAGGTATATCCCCCAAGGCAATATCATTACTGTGCCAGAAAAGTAATGTGCCACGCCCACTTTTACGCCCACCTCCCATATAACGTTTTACCTAAAATTCATATAATTTCTCTATTAATAAAGATTTTGGAATAACAAAGGGCTATTTTGAAACACCTAAGTTGTACTCATTCGCAAAAATAAATAAATCTGACACGCCTACTATAACGCCCACTTTTCACGTTGTCTACCGTTAATAAAATTTAAAAGCTCATAAAACCGCCAAAATTAGAGGTATGATGATAAAATTTGCTAGGTATATCCCACTAGGCAATTTAATTACTGTGCCAGAAAATTAAGGTGCCACGCCCATTTTTACGCCCACCTCCTATATAACGTTTTACCTAAAATTCATATAATTTCTCTATTAATAAATATTTTGGAATAATAAAAGACTATATTGAAACATCTAGGTTTTACTCATTCGCAAAAACAATTTTGACACGCCTACTATAACGCCCACTTTTCACGTTATCTACCGTTAATGAAATTTAAAAGCTCATAAAACCGCCAAAATTAGAGGTATAATGATCAAATTTGCTAGGTATATCTCACTAGGCAATATATTTACTGTGCCAGAAAATTAAGGTGCCACGCCCATTTTTACGCCGACCTCCCATATAACGTTTTACCTAAAATTCATATAATTTCTCTATTAATAAATATTTTGGAATAATAAAAGGCTATAGTGAAACATCTAGGTTTTACTCATTCGCAAAAACAATTTTGACACGCCTACTATAACGCCCACTTTTCACGTTGTCTACCGTTAATGAAATTTAAAAGCTCATAAAACCGCCAAAATTAGAGGTATGATGATCAAATTTGCTACGTATATCCATCTAATCAATGTTATTGTTTTGCCAAAAAGTTTAGGTGACACGCCCACTTTATCGCCTACCTACCATATAACGGTTTATCTTAAATTCATGTAATTTCTCTATTGACAAATTTTTTGGGAAAATAAAGGACTATATTGAAATATCTAAGTTGTTTTTATTAGTAGAAACTTTATTGACACGCCTTCTTTAACGCCCACTTTCATTGAAAGACTACATTTACAAAAGCATTTTAGTAGCATATCGAAGTTATAAAGGGTGATTCAATTTTGAGGACCGATGTTGAATTTAAATAAAACACAAATTATTTAGGAAATTATTGTTGTTTCTTTTTGTAATGATAATATTTGTATGGTTCAATTATGTATTTAACAAAATATTGTCCAAATGGCCCCCCCCCATCCTTGGCGACACTCCTCCATCTGATGGTCCAAATTTTCAATGACAATGTTGATGCATGTTGGGCATGTTGTTGGGCATGATGATGAGGCGAGGTTGACTGCTCTTTTGCCACACTATCGCAAAAACCAGCAGTGCTTCCCATTCAACGATCTAAGAAGGCATTCACAGATTTTCTAACATTTTATACAGAACTGTTTTGCCGAAATTTAAATATTTTTTACAATTCTCTTGATTGTGGACGAATTTGAACGATTAAATTGATGAAAAGAATTACGAAATGCACAAAATGCATTTTGATTTGAACGCCCATTTTTATAAAAAACCTGAATAACTTTAAAGCGTTGCTCATTTGCGTATCTTTCCACGGATCAAATTGAGTAAGTTTGAGATTGAGAAATGTCAAATGAAATGCAGAAAACTAATTTAAAGACTAGGTGTAGTTCACCTTCAACATAGGCCCTTAAAATTTAATCACCCTCTACAAAGAAAGTGATACATAGTTTATTATAAAGAGATTATTCCATAGCGATTAACAAAATAATAAATATTGTGCTTTAAATGTACACAAAATTGGTGGTGGGTATAAAAGATTCGGCACAGCCGAATATAGTGCTCTTACTTGTTTACATGTTATATCGTATTTGTGCTGGTGCATTTTTATACCCGCCACCAAAAAAATGGTGGGGGTATATTCATTTTGTCATTCCGTTTGTAACACATCGAAATATCCATTTTAGACCCCATAAAGTGTATATATTCTGAATCTTGGTTTGATTTGATGACGATCTAGCTATGTCCGTCCGTCTGTCCGTCTGTTGAAAGCACGATAGAGGTCGCACCGAAAAAGTTAGGGGGCTCAAATTTTGCCAGAATCTTTCTTATAGACAAGGTTTGTTTAGTATTGAAAATGGGCTAAATCCGAATATTAGGAAGAGAGTTATAGCTCTAAAAGCAAGAGTAGGTCGAAAAAACCGTGTCCTTCGAACATCGAATAAAATGGAATTGTGTCCAAACGCATTAACGTAGACTCATGTAACTTCAAATATATACTTCCTGAGTAAAAACAATATTTTTTCACGAAAATTATTTAAATCTATGCATTAGGAGAAGAGTTATCGATCAAAATGTACGAAAATTTATACCGCACAGTGTATTTTTCGGTATATTTAAAAACAAATACGTCATATAAGCAAGAAACTTAAATGTACGACTCTAAAATTTTGCACACTTTATTTTTCCGTAAAACGCTGTATTGTAACGGAAAATCAATGTGCCACGCCCACTTTTACGCCCACCTCCTATATAACGTTTTTCCTAAAATTCATATAATTTCTCTATTAATAAATATTTTGGAATAATAAAGGGCTATATTGAAACACCTAAGTTGTACTCATTCGCAAAAACAACTTTGACACGCCTACTACAACGCCCACTTCTCACGTTATCTACCGTTAATGAAATTTAAAAGCTCATACAACCGATAATATTAGAGATATGATGATCAAATATTCTACATGCATATATCCTTCTAATCAATGTTATTGTTGTGCCAAAAAGTTTAGGTGACACACCCACTTTAACGCCTACCTCCCATATAACGGATTATATAAAATTCATGTAATTTCTCTATTGACAAAGTTTTTGGGAAAATAAAGGACTATATTGTATTATCAAAGTTGTATTTATTAGCAGAAACTTTATTGGCGTGCCAACTTTAACGCCCACTTTCATTAAAAGACTACATTTACAAAAGCATTTCAGTAGCATATCAAAGTTATAAAGGGTGGTTAAATTTTAAGGGCCGATGTTGAATTTAAATAAAACACAAATTATTTAGGAAATTGTTATTATTTCTTTTTGTAATTATAATATTTGTATGGTTCAATAATGTATATAATAAAATAGCGGCCAAATGGCCCCCCCCCCCCCTCCTTGGCGCCACTCCTCTATCTGATGGTCCAAATTTTCAATGACAATGTTGATGCTCAATTGTTGGGCATGATGATGAGTCGAGGTTGACTGCTCTTTTGCCACACTATCGCAAAAAACTGCAATGGTTCCCATTCAACGAACTAAGAAGGCATTCACAGATTTTTTAACATTTAATACAGACCTGGTTTGCAGAAATTTAAATATTTTTTACAATTCTCCCGATTGTGGACGAATTTGAACGATTATGTTGATCAAAAGAATTACGAAGTGCACAAAATGCATTTTGATTTGAACGCCCATTTTTATAAAAAACCTGAATAACTTTAAAGCGTTGCTCATTTGCGTATCTTTCCACGGATCAAAATGAGTAAGTTTGAGATTGAGAAATGTCAAGTGAAATGCAGAAAACAAATTTAAATACTAGGTGTAGTGCACCTTCAACATGGGCCCTTAAAATTTAACCACCCTCTACACAGAAAGTGATACATATTTTATTATAAAGAGATTATTCCATAATGATTAACAAAATAATAAATATTGTGCTTTAAATGTACACAAAATTGGTGGTGGGTATAAAAGATTCGGCACAGCCGAATATAGTGCTCTTACTTGTTTTAATTCCAACTGTGATTTTATTATACACTTTTGGCGACTCTGAAACTTGAAAAAAAATTCATGCTTTCCCGCATAGTTTCGGAACGCTTGTCAATAATTATTTCTAGTATAAATGTAAAATATATAGTATAAATGTAAGACATACATGCAAAAATGAAAGACATACATACATAAATAAATATCAAACTGAGGTAAATAACACAGAAATATTAAATAAACTAATTGTGAAATTCACGTTGGTTTGAATAAATTTATTTTTTTATAGTCAATTGCAATTGGTTACTCTTTATTTTAGTACATTAAGTTTACACTACGTCAAATCGAACTATTAAAAAATAAATAAAATCTAGCGGAACGGCTTTTGAAGTAAAAAATATACAAACAATTTTTTTGTTAAGAATTTTATTAAAAAACGAAGAAAAAATTTAAATTCAAAAATTATAATTCTTTTTCTCTCTTAAAATTCGATGCGAATTTAAACTCTTTTTTTCAAGTTAATAGTTACTGTTCGTCGAATCGACATAACGTAATAATATATATTTAATGTGATTACAAATTAAATTTATAGAAATTTCAAACGGATTAATATGAAGTGATATACATATATTTTTTTTTAAATACTTTTAAGCAATTTTCTAATGGTATTTGCAAAAAATTTTTTTCACAATGCTAGCAAATGTAAATAATTTTTTGACACTAAAAAAACAAATAAAATAGCAAAAAACAAATACAAACACATAGTAAACAGTGTTGCCAGGAACAAGTCGTAGAATTAGTAAAAATAAAAACTTATATTTTTATTATTAAAAACTATATTTATTTATAACTATAATTTCAGATTTTTTTTAGGTAAACAATTTATTTGTTTTTTTTTTTGTGATAATGAAAAAATAAACAACAAAAGTAGGCAAAATGCCTGTGCAGGAAAATTTTTTTTTCCTTTAAAGTGGAAACGATTGCAATAATTTTTATATAAGATGCTACCAAGTCCGGGTAATGGTTTTTGTTAAAAAAATATTTAAAAAAAAGATAATAGAAGTGACATCGAATCTTTGCTCTCAAGGCCATTGACATTGAGAATTGAATTGTTTAGTTGTAAAAAAAAATCAACGTATTTGTTAGAATACTTTCATAGCAAAAATTCAATGGTTTTTTGTGAGCTTTATTATAATATAATACAGTTTTATAAGTTTAAGAGAATACTTAATATAATTTTTTTTTTCGATTTAGTTTGTCCTTACCATTTTAATGATTTTTATCATATTTTCTCTCAAGCATAATAAACTTTTTAATAATTAATCAGAATTAATAATTATCAATATTTTATTTTAAGTATACGAGTTTTTTTATTATATGATATAAACATTTTAGAGCTTGGGCTAAAATTGGTATCTCTTTGGCAAATCTGGTAACACTATCTACAATATACATATTTATTCTAAAGGCTGTTATGATTATATGATGATAGAAATAATCGCTTGAACGATGAAAAGTATTGAAAAGATTTTATTTCATTCTTATCGAGATTAAGATGTGTAGACCAATACCCACACGCACACACACAAACCCAAACACGATGTTTACAATACAAAACAAACAAATTTCGAATTAAGAATATCAATTTCATTGGGTCAGTTTATACAAAAGCAAAAGAAAAACTCTGTCAAATGGCCACAAAATCAAAGTCTGGTATTAAATAAAGTGAAATGAAATAAAATTATATTGTGTGTTTGATGTAACAAATAAATTTTTATTATTATTTTTATTTTTATTATTGTTGTTATTATTTGTATATGGGATTACAAATCGCCTCCTGTTCGATTATTGGGAGTGATAGTTATTAGTTGTTGTTCTTGTTAAAAGATAAATATTAAAATTGTTAGTCTGTTTCTTTTTTCATTTTTAGCTCTGCAGAAATATTTTTTTTAGTAACTAGTTAAGCCAACTGGGAGAAATTACAACATCATCGAAGGCGATGATAATGATAATTAATTTTGCAAAATATATGACCGTGATAAATGATTTCTATGGCATAATTCGTAATCACAACGTCGTTGTTAATTTAAAATTTTCAACAAATTAAGATTTTGTGCTTTCAAAAGTTGATTGAATATTCCCTTCAGAGTCATTTAACTTGAACCCAAAACAGATATATAAAATTTTAATGATAATTATTGTACAAAAGATTAATCAACTCAACTTAGATTTAAATAAATTCCACAAAGATTTTTTAATTTTTTGCACAATACAAAGGATGTGTATATTTTTGTACAGCAGCCAACCTAGCCAGCAACTCAAGGGCGTAAATACGCTAAGCTAGTCTAAATGGAATCAAATGCAAAGCATCATGCAAATTATTTTGGGGAATTAAAAGCATTGTGAGGAGGAGAAAAAAATTTACATTAAAATCGTAGAACCATCATAAATAAAATTTACACACTAGTTAACTCACTGTCACTTGACAAAGACAAATTTAGGAGAAATAATTACAAAAAAAAAATAAGAAACAAAGTATATAGATACTAATCAGCATAATAAAAATATAAGCTTTGCTTTGTTTTTAGTTAACAAATAAAAAAAAAATAAACAAGAGAAACAAATAAGAGTGCTATATTTGGCCGTGCCGAATCTTATATACCCTTCACAACGTGTAGTCATGCAATAACAATTGTTTGTATCACCATTCATCTCATATGAAATACGTACAAACATATACAAAACATCCCATTGCAGAATAATATATTGAGTTTGCGTATGTATGTTTCCAAAAAAAATTACAAAAAAATTGTATTAAAAACAAAAAAACAACAATAACAAGTAAGAGCACTATATTCGGCTGTGCCGAATCTTTTATACCCACCACCAATTTTGTGTACATTTTAAGCACAATATTTATTATTTTGTTAATCGCTATGGAATAATCTCTTTATAAATAATAAAATATGTATCACTTTCTTTGTAGAGGGTGGTTAAATTTTAAGGGCCCATGTTGAAGGTGAACTACAGGTAGTCTTTAAATTTGTTTTCTGCATTTTATATGTCATTTTTCAATCTCAAACTGACTCAATTTGATCTGTGGAAAGATACGCAACTGAACAACGCTTTAAAGTTATTCAGGCTTTTTATGAGAATGGGCGTTCAAATCAAAATGCATTCTGTGCACTTTGTAATTCTTTTCAACAACATAATCGTTCAAATTCGTCCACAATCGGGAGAATTGTAAAAAATATTTAAATTTCTGCAAAACAGGTCTGCATAAAATGTTAGAAAATCTGCGAATGCCTACTTAGTTCGTTGATAGGGAACCACTGCTGGTTTTTTCGATAGTGTGGCAAAAGAGCAGTCAACGTCGCCTCATCATCATGCCAAACAATTGAGCATCAACATTGTCATTGAAAATTTGGACCATTAGATAGAGGAGTGGCGCCAAGGATGAGGGGGCCATTTGGCCGATATTTTATTAAATACATAATTGAACCATGCAAATGTTATAATTACAAAAAGAAATACTAATAATATCCTAAATAATTTGTGTTTTATTTAAATTCAACATCGGTCCTTAAAATTTAACCACCCTTTATAACTTCGATATGCAACTAAAATGCTTTTGTAAATGTAGTCTTTTAATGAAAGTGGGCGTGTCAATAAAGTTTCTGCTAACAAGTAAAAGTTAGATATTTCAATATAGTCCTTTATTTTCCCAAAAACTTTGTCAATAGAGAAACTACATGAATTTAATGTAAACCGTTGTATGGGAGGTAGGCGTTAAAGTGGGCGTGTGACCTAAACTTTTTGGCACAACAATAACATTGATTAGAAGGATACACGTAGCAAATTTGATCATCATACCTCTAATTTTGGCGGTTTTATGAGCTTTTAAATTTCATTAACGGTAGATTACGTGAAAAGTGGGCGTTATAGTAGGCGTGTCAAAGTTGTTTTTGCGAATGAGTACAACTTAGGTGTTTCAATATAGCCCTTTATAATTCCAAAATCTTTATTAATAGAAAAATTAAATGAATTTTGAGTAAAACGTTATATGGGAGGTGGGCGTAAAAGTGGGCGTGGCACATTGATTTTCCGTTACAAAAAAGCGCCTCACCAAAAAGCAAAGTGTGCAAAATTTCAGTATCGTACATCTAATTTTGTCCGTTTTATTAGGTTTTAAATTTGAAATATACTGAAAAATACACTGCGTGGTGTAAATTTTCGTACATTTTTATCAGTAACTCCTTTCCTAATGCATAGATGTAAGCAATTTTTGGGGAAGGTATTGTTTGGACTTGAGAAATATATATTCGAAGTTTCATGATGGTACGTTAATGCGTTTGGACACAATTCCATTTTATTCGATGTGCGAAGGACACGGTTTTTTCGACCTACTCTTGCATTACGAGCTATAACTCACTTCCTAATATTCCAATTTAGCCCATTTTCAACATCAAACAATCCTTGTTTATAGGAAAGATTCTGTCAAAATTTGAGCCCCCTAGCTTTTTCAGTGCGACCTCTATCGTGCTTTCAACAGATGGACAGACGGATAGACGGACGGACATAGCTAGATCATCATCAAATCAAGCCCTGATTCAGAATATATATACCTTATGGGGTCTTTAATGGATATTTCGATGTGTTACAAACGGAATGACAAAATGAATATACCCCCACCATTTTTTTGGTGGCGGGTATAAAATAATTTAAAAAAAAAATTTACATTTACATATAAAGTTGTAAATTAAGTTTACGTATGTATTTAAAACAAGTTAAAAAAAATTACAAAAAAATAGTGAAAAAAAAAATAAAAAAATATAAACAATATAAAATAAAAAATATAAATAATATATAAAATTAAAAATAAAAACAAAAAAATTTTTTGGCCTCGTTTACTGTAACCTCGTTTACTCTAACCAGTGCCGTTTATTCTAACCAGTGCATTACGTTTGTATGTATGTATTTTTCTGATTGTCAATACCAATCTGCTCCAAAATATTTCCAATATTTTAAAACTTCACGCAGGTCCAGTTGATGTCGGGGGGCTTCAAAAAGTTGATTTTAACATACGCACGGACAGACGGTCAAACGGACGGACTGACAGAGCTTAATCTACTCCCCTATTCATAAGCTTTCAGAAAATTAATACCTTATGGGGTTGGAAATGAAAATTGTAGAAATTTCACACGGAATGACAAACTTACGTATACCCTTTTTCACTGTGTGTAGGGTATAATAAGTATTTTTCTAAATTTTAAATAGGTTTTTTATATAATAATATTAGGAATATTGGATTAGTTAATTTCTTTATAGAAAAATATAAAATAAAATATTTGATTTTCTTTTTCATTTTTTCAATTTCAATTTTAACCAATTTGGTTCTTACAATAAAGATATCTCGAAATTACCATACATGTTGAACCAGATAGAAAGGTAACTCCATACCAAATGATATTTTAATCCATTTAATAGTTTTGTGCCAAAATAGTTCAGAAAGACAGACGGAAAGACAGACGGAAAAAATAATAAAAATTCTTTTAAACCGCTGACTTCGATATAAAAATAAAAAAAGATTTTTTTTAACATCCTTATTTGGAACTTTATTATGATAAATAAAATTGTAACAAAGCTGACTTTTTAATATAAAAATTTAAAGTTTTTTAGTTTAAAAACATTTTTGTTACAGTTTTAATATTATTTCAAAATTAAGAATAAGGGTACAAGACGTTGTTTTAAACAATCTTTTAATAAATATACATGTACGGACTGAAGGATCTTAGGTACCCCACGATTATTTATACTTCAATAATTTCTAATTTTTTTTCTTTTTCTCTACTATGTAGATTTACTATGCGGACTTGTTGTAATTTATTTAAGATTAAAATATTAGTTTATTTGTAACAGTTAGGTTTTTATTTTTGGGGACCCGAGTAACCACATGTCGTACTTTATGTTACAGATTTTCTTTGTTTTTTTTTACTTTAAGGCAAATATAAGAAAAACACATAAAATTTATCCCAGCTGCATAAAGAAGATCATTTAAATGTCATAACTGATAGTGATGCGGATGTGTTGTGCTAATGGAAACTCTAATTTTATATATTTATGCGAGTGAACGAAACGAAACGGAACACGAGAAAAATAACTCGAAGAACAAGCAGACGATATTCTTTCGGATATTGATATTAGCGAAGATGATGTTGCTTTGCCTTTGAATGCAGAATATAAGACTGCCAAGTTTGCATACAATATTATGAAGTTTGCATATAATATTATGAAATCTTGGCAAAAAAATAGCTGGAACGAACGGCTTGACTGTGATCGTGTCTATCTCGCGGTGAAATTGTATAAGGTGACAGCAATTTGGAGAGGACTTTTCGATAGATTTTTATACCCTTCACACAGTGAAAAAGGGTATATATAGGTTTGTCATTCCGTGTGAAATTTCTACAATTTTCATTTCCGACCCCATAAAGTTATTTTCTGAAAGCTTATGAATAGGGCAGTCGATTAAGCCTTGTCAGTCTGTCCGTCTGTCCGTGTGTATGTTGAAATCAACTTTTTGAAGCCCCCCGACATAGGTTGGACCCGGAAACGGTATTAAAATATCAGAAATATTTGGGAGTAGATCGGTATTGAAAATCAGAAACATCGGTACATAAACAACTGAGATATGAGCAAAAACCCACGACCACCTTGATTTTTTTTTCACAAAAACAACATTACAACAACAACATACATACATACAAACGTGTATATTGCTTAGAGAAAACGTGGCATCGAATCCCAGCTGAGTAAAAAATTTTTTTTTAATTTTATTAAAATTTTTTTAATTTTTTTTTTATTTTTTATTTAATATATTATTTATATTTTTATTATTATTTTTTTAATTTTTTTTTATTTTTTTTTTGTTTTATATATATTATATATATAATATTTTTTTTAATTTTTTTTTTTTTTTTTTTGTTTTATATATATTATATATATATATTTTTTTTTAATTTGTTTTATTTTTTTTTTAAATTTTTTTTTATTATTTTTTTGTTTTATATATAATATATATATAATATTTTTTTTTAATTTTTTTTTTTAATTTTTTTTTTATTTTTTAACATACATACGTGATTTTATAATTTTACAATGGAATGTTTTTATATGTATGTACGTATTTCATATGGGATGAAATAACTACTGTTATTGCATGACTACACGTTGTGAAGGGTATATAAGATTCGGCACGGCCGAATATAACGCTCTTACTTGTTTTTATATAGTTTAAAAATTGCTATGCCGGAATATGTTACACAATCTTTTTATTTTTTTCCTTAATTGTAACGATTTTTAAAAAACTTTAAAGCGAAAACTATTTATTAATGGTTTTTTATTGGTTAAAACGTTTTAAACCAACTGAAATAGAAATAAAAAATTAAGTTTGACCAAAGCGGGCAGACTCTCAAGAAATGGTGGTAACACTGTTAAATTGCTAAAAAAAAATAGTCAACTGATTAGATACGAGTGCCTTATTAATCTACCTGGCTTTGTTTTTTTATTTTCACCAAGGCATATCCATAAAGTACTCGTATCCAATCAGCTGAATTTTTTTATATACATTTTATAAGCGTTACCAAGGCATATTCATACAGGTATATGCAACGGCGAATTGATACAACAAAACAACTTTTTAGTGGATATTTTCTGTCAAGGCCAATTCGTATAACAGGGATGGAAGAGTTGTTTATATATGCTTAGTTCCATAAAATTTTATTAAAAAAAGGATATGTATGTGTTTATGAAGAACATTGTAAATGTTGCAGGAACAACAAATATATGTATGTACATAAAGTTGGTAAATTTATCATCAAAAAAGCACAATTAAGTTAAATGTTTAATTTGGAATCCAAAATCTTATTTTCCATAACTGCATTTATAAATGGAAACAAGGAAAATTCAACAAATTTAGACATTGTGTTTTCCCATCATCATGTGCTAATAATTTCACTTGTATGAATTCGCCTTGAGCGTTTAAAAGTCTGCCTGCATTTCTCAAACTAAATTTTTAAAATTTTATAATACAATAAATAATTCGCAGTTTCCGGTGGTTCAAAACTATTTACAACATACAAAACAGTAAATAAAAAGTTTTCGCTTTGAAGTTTTTCAAAAATTATTCAAATTAAAGAAGAAAATAAAAAAATTGTGTGACATATGCCGGCTTATATACAAAAACAAAATACATGTGTCTTTAATTGTTGTGTTTGTTGCTGCGATGCATATACCTTATGGATATGCCTTGATTTTACTTTAATTTTGTTTTTTTGTTTTTATAAATCATAGTAGTTTGGTTTTTTTGAGTAATTTTATTATTTGGAAAAATTTTCATTTATATGAAAATTTTTTTGAATATTTAAGTTGAAAAAAATAAAAACAAAAAAATACGGTATTTGATTTATAACTTACATAAATAGTATTGAAGTGTTCTTTTTGGAATTTTATTAGTGGTTTTGAAAAAAAAAACTTGTGCAATATTCATGATAAAACAACATAAGAGAAAATCTTCTGCATTATTCAGGATACAACAGTGGTGAGAAATATCAAAATTTGTTTATCTGGTAAGTTCATTTAATAAATAAATTTTGTAAAACATTTGGGATTCCGTACGGAAATATTTCTAAAATTCAGTTATCAAAATTTTATCAACTTGCTTTTTAAGATACTGGGCGTTAAGTAAAATTTAAAATATATGTAAGTGTGAAGAGAAAGTTCATCCTTCGTTAAACAAACACCATTTATAGAGTGGACTTTATAGATAGTGTCCCAGTTGTGGGTTGAGCAGATTTCGATGTTTGTTTGATCATTGTGGTTCAACTAAACCTCTTTCAAAAGTTAAGTCTCTGTGTGGAGAAAAATTCTAATATGCTAAATACTTAATATTTAATATGTATAATGGAATGTCCGAAAACAAAATAATTTACTAAATAATAAATTACACAAAATTAAAAATAAACCAGACGTAGTTAGTCTTCACTATATTGTAAATTAATTTAATTAAAAGATATGACGGCTTATGCCAATTATTTCCATGACATACGCTAAAATGACTTATTATTTTTTATTTGCTCAACTACAAATAAACAATAATAAACCCGGTCACTCCTAATTATTCAATTGCATATTAGCTGCATCTGTGAATAAAATAAATAAAAACTTTATTTTTCCTTTAAAGGTAGGCGCCACTGTTCCCCAAATAGTTTAAACAAAAAGACAAAAAAGAAATAAAATAAATAAAACCTCATCATTTACTAAATAACTGTTAACGGCACAAGTCTGACAGCGTTTAATATTAACACATACACAGACACATACAAAAGTAATCAAAAACAGAAATTGAAGTTCGTTAATGCGATTTAAAATCAAAATAAAGTAAAAAATTAAACAAAGACCAATTTCATCCTATTACTCCCTTCTTCTTCGTCTTCTTCTCTTTCTACATCGTCTTAACAATAATAAAAAAAAGGAAGTCATGTTTTTCTGTGGTTTAAAAACTTTAAAATGAGTTTCTGTTTTCTTTTTTTTTTTTGTCAGTCATCCACATTTATGCGAAAAAAATTAAAAAAAAACATTTAAATTAAGAACGAAAACGCAGTTTAATTTCATCAACATTAACAATTAAAGTTTTATGGTAAACTTTTCTTTCCTATCTTGCTTCCACCATTTCCTTCTCCACGGCTAAATGAGATGCTGCTGATGTTGTTAAAATGCTCTAGATGTGTTGTTTTGAATGTTGTTAAAGTTGGAGTGATTATAGTGGCCGTCCGACTGTTTGCTTTCATAGGAAGTACAGTTTATCATCAGCGTAGTGGGTTTAAATTGTCTAGATTATGGGGAAAAAGTTGTATGAGTAAAGGAGAAATTTTGCAGAAAAAAACTTTAATAAAGTTTATGTTAGTTTTTGTTTTGTTGTAATCATTCCCTTGTAGGGAGTTGTAATTATTTGATCAGCCATTTTGTAATGAAAACAAGTAATTGCAGTTGATTGCAACAGATAGCAATAAGTTGATGGATGTTAATAAAAATATATTGCCTTGGTAGTTTGAAATAAGTTTTTTGTTGTTATGATGGTAACTTGAAAATTAGGAAGGAGTAGAAAAACAATTATTGCTGCAATTTTTAAGTTTGATGTAAAAATTTCGAATTACTTTATTATGTAAAATGGTAAATGTTAATTGTTTTCGAAAAAAAAAAAAGATTTTGTATTGTTATTGTGATTAACCAGCTTTATAACGCTGCCCGATTTAAATTTATTTTGCCACTATATGTAAAAATATATAAAATATACATAAAAAAAATATTGCACAGAAATATTATAAGAAATAACATAGAAGAAATAAAAAAGAAGCATTTGCAAATATGATATCCTGTTGCTCGAAGTATATTTGCGCAAATTGTTTTTTTGTTTATTAAAAAAATTTTAAACTTTTTTTAAAATTATAAAATTTATAAAAATATTGAGCCTTAATCGCTAAAATAACGTTTCCCGCAAAAACCGAATTTTACAGGAGAAGGCTTTTTAACATTTGTTCAGGTTGTTTTTTTTTTTTTTTTGAAAATTTAAATGTAGCCTGCCAATTATCTTATGCAACTTATAAATAAGTTTTACTTTGAATCTTCTTGTAGGATTTTTTGTAGGTTGCGTTAACTGTATTGTCTACATAGCCCCATTCATTATTTTGCATAAATTTAGATAAAATAGTTATTTAGAAAAAAAATAAAGATTTAAAGTAGAATTTTTAGTTTTACTGCGAATGTACCAAAAAAAGCTACTATGCTTAAAAGCTCCTCCTTAATCGAATACTTAGTGCTTATCGGCTCCCAAAAGCGTTTCTAGAGGGCACGATTTTAATATGCAATGGCTCACTTTTTACAACTAAAAAGCGCTTATTTCAATGCTCAAGCTTTATCTTGACTTTCCCTCATGCACAGTTGAAAAAGTTAGCAGTGAGTATGGGAGAAATAATTTAATAGTGATTTATTTATTGCCGAAAAAAACCTGTGCCGAAGACAGATTTTGATGTATTTACAAACAATTTAAAATATTTCCGTAGATGAAATACGGTAAGGGAATGAAGTCTGAACTGCTAACAAATTTCACACATGTCTTAATAAGACCCAAAGTCCAATTAACATATCAAAGAAAGTGTTTTTATATTTTGATTTTTATTCTGAATTCCTTCAGTACAATTAGAAGATCATTGAATACAAGTATAAGAAGTGTTTTGTTGGCAGTTAGTTTGTATTAGTTAGTTTAGTTAGTTAGTTAGTTAGTATTAGTTAGTTTTAGTAGCACAAATTTGAAACGATTTCGTTAATTTTTTTTTTGTAACCATAAGTATGTCGTGACCATGAGTTCTTTTTATCGCGGTTAATTTTTTATAAAACTGACTTGAGCATACATACATATATGTAAGAAAACAAAAGACAAGGGTGTGTATTAGTAAAATTTTATCTTAAACTAAAGGATAGAAAGTGAAAAGTTGTTAAACGTTCCATTTCTTAATTAAAACACCTATTTAACAACAGTTAGACATGTTGATACAAATTCCTCTTTAAAAGAAATTCGTTTGTTTATTTTGCTAATTCTTCAGCGAATGTTTCACTTTTAATGTCAGCTACGTTATTTTTGTGTTGAATGTCCTTTGCGTTAAATCTGAATGGGTTTGTATTTCTGTAACTATTATGTTTTTCTACTATTATAGTTTTACTGACGATGTGCTAGGGGCAGGAAAATAATTTTATATCAATAACTATACTTAAAAAATTATGTCAAATACATTTTTATCAATATTTAAATTTCGAAAAATATGTCAGCTACGTTATTTTCGCTGTTAGTGGTCGATATGTTCCATGAACTAGATTTTCGAAAATTTTTAACAGAATGAAAATATAATGTAAAGCCTATTAATTTATTTGTTCAATATGAATCAAGTTCAATAGTTCAGAATTCTTAAATAAAATTCTACACAAGCTTTGGTTTAAAAAAAAATTAAAATTATCTTTTACATTCAGTCAATTATTTTGGCTATTTAATTATTAAAGAATTTTAGCAAGTTTTATAATAATTTGTTATTAGTATGAAAATTATCACAACGATTGAATTTTATTTAAAATACTTAAATCAAAAAATGCTGAAATAAAACATCTTTTTTTAGGGGTTTTCTGTCCAGGCAATCTTAAATATCAATGATAAAGGAACTGTTGTGGTTAGTTAATTTTAATAAACTAATTAATTAATTAAATAAATTATATATATTTGTGATACTCTGATAAAGGATATAAAAACAATAAGTATAAAAAAAATTTAGTGTATAACAGAAAAGTATATTGAAGTTAATTGTTTAACAACGAAACGAAAAATTATTTTCCATCACTGCATAAATGAATTTCAAGAAATTCAAGCCTTGTTCAATAAGTTTTGACACTACATTTCCCTACCTGTATTCAGGATAAGACTGTCTTTAAATTTGTCTTGGCATAAACTTTGACTTTGACTTTTGACTAATTATGACTCTCATTATCCTGATAACAATTTGTACACTCACAGATATCTTTGAACTAGTACCCACACTGTTTGTATATAAAATTTGACAGATGGTTTTTACTTAAACGGCTTTCGCAATATTAATTTAAAACGATAGTTTTTATCTGACGATAAGTTTTGAAAAAAAAAAAATACAAAATATAAAATATTTATACGGTATATCGTGTATACATGTACATATTATGTGTATACTTGTATACTGTATTGTATGTACTAATTGTAATGGCAATATGAAATACTTTTGCTTTCTATTTAATTTTTTTTCTCATTAATTTCCACTAAGTTTATTAAACTTAAATTTTGTTCAAGGACTTCTTTTGTTCATGGCTAAAGTACAAAAGTATTCGAAAACTTTTATTATAGAAATTAACACCAGCAAAAATGTATTTATGGGTGAGTGTATTAATAAATTTGTATTTTTGTTTGCAAAAGTTTAGTTCAGAATTAGCAAGTGAAATAGTTTCGAAAGAAATTAATAATTACGAGATAAACAATAGAATATCTCGTTTTGATTTCTACAGGGTGCAGCAGCTGAAGTGTGACTTAAAGAAAAATGTAGGAGTTGGCAATTTTTTTAATTTTGCTAATGCATTTCTCTAAAACCTTTTGTTCAACTGTTATGTTTTAATAAAATTTTTATCTATTTTTTTATTTTGATGGATAACCATATTCAGAGAGCTCAAATAATTATATTATAACAGAGGATTGATACAACTAGCCACTAAACTGTACAGAAAATTTGTCAGCTTAAAACTTAATATACATAAAATACACCAGCATCATTAGAACCAAGGCGGTATTAAGAAATTATTAAAAAATGCAGAAAAATAATATTATTGTTAAGATTTTTTAAATCCCAAAAGTATTTAATCGCACACAAAAACAGAACAAATTCAAACTTTTAAAATGAAGAATAGCTAAATAATAATTTTTACTCGATTGGGTAATTCCCATATATGGTGGCAAGAAAGTCACTCATTACAGCACCCTTTATTTATGTTAAAACTTATTACAATAAAGCTAGTGAAGGTTTTTTTAAGATTGTTAAAAAGTTAATTTTTTTAACAAACTGCGTTTAAAGATTAAACATTTTCTAAGAGAGACAAATTTTTGTAATATGTGCTCTAGCTGTTTCTCCTCTCTGAACACAAGTATATTATAACATTTAGTATACAACTTTCTAGAGTTTAAAATGTGTAAAAATCCTACAATTACTTAATGGACCAAATAGACACAGAGAATTTTGTTACTCAAGAGTTATAGCTAATTTGGAGAACATGAATTTTACACTTGGCAGTACGGCAACATAAATTTTGAATTCCCTTTAAAGCAACATGTCTTGCGACATTAATAATGCATAAGAAGATTACTTACCGACCTGAGTGCTGGGAGCATTATAAAGATGGTCCAAAAATATATGTGACGCGACATCACGAAAGGGACCTTATCTTACCAGAGTAAGGCCAAGTCGTAAATTAAAGTCTAGATTTTATGTTTTTGACACCTAACGCTATCTACATATCTCGTCGTGTATCTACATCACGTTATTGTTCATTTTCTTTTGTTTAATGAGCTTCGTTTGACACTTTAAAACTTTGTCCTTGTCTTTAGCGTGTTTCTACATAAAAATAAAAAGCTTTTACCTCAATTATCTCGAAACTACCTTTTTTGAAATAAAAACTTCAAAATGCTGTAACTTCATCTTGACTTTGGTGTCATTTTGTTTAGAATTTTGTCCTTTATTCATTGGTATCAAAAACTCGATTTTGGCAAGATAAGGTCTCTTTTGTCATATCGCGTCATATATAGTCGAAACGACCGCATTGTAAAATTCTCGCTAGTAATCCGACTATGCAGAATACGGTGTGTATGGAGAATAGTAACTAGATGGCAGGTAGCGAGAAAAAGTTGAGTGTTTTAAAAGGAGACTTACTTTTCAGCCTGCACTTATTTATCTCACAAAAGAAGGGAGAAGTAGCTTATTTCCCAGGATAAAGTTGAATGAGTTCTTAATGAACTTGTGCCAAATAATTCACTTTAGTGGCTGGTGCACAGTTCAAAAATGAACCAGGTCGTTCATTTATTTTAACCGTTTTTGTTTCTGTTTTAAACTTTGTGTCCTGTTTTAAAATACCTACTTTACGTTTAAGCACAAATTGTAGAAAAAGACAAGTAGAATAAATCTTTGTATATGCTACGAAAAAACTGAAGAACAAAACAAAATTAAAGATCAAATTTGAAAATAAAATAAGGATATAAAAATTTTTAATTAAGGATCGATAGATAAATTTTATGGCAGCATCCTGTCAGAAAAGGAAAAAAAAACACAAAAAGGCACGTAACAATAGTTCAATTCATTTTAACATACACATTTGTAGTTTATTTTGTTGTATGGTTCAAAAATTTAACTAACAGCCTAATTGAACTAAAAGATTGAACTGGGTCATTTAATTGAACTGATCGTTCATGAACTATACACCTCAAGATCTTAACTAGTTTTTTGCAACACATATCATCTAGAACCTACTTTGTACTTCAAAAGCCAACCCATACCTTTGATATATATAATTATGAGTTGCTTTTTGACCTTTACGCTCCTCAGTAATTTCATGGAAACTAATCGGCATCCTATCCTTTACTGACTCCCGTGTCTCTACAGATGCTTTTTCTGGCCTAAAAAACTATTTCGTATTACCGGCTTGTAATTATCGATAATCCCTATCACAAGCGTCTTCGTTAGATTTAAGTTTCCCACAGTACTTAGATTTAATGTGCGCCTCTCTATGATCCTTGGTATATCCCGGCTTCAGTCATCCTAACCTATTTATGCACGAGATCTAGGGATCTATGTAACATGAGTCCAGAATGTACCTTCGATACTTTTCTATTGTAAGCTACTGTGTATGTTGAAATGTTATGATTTAAAACGACGACAAGATTTGTGAGTATGATTCGTCTCTCCCCATAATAGGCAAACTGTGGAAACCGTTTTTTATTTAAATTAAATTTTTTTACATGACAAGTGTTTTGTGCGAATAGGTTTCTTTTTAATATTTATTATTCGAAAACAAACAATGCATAATATTTCCACAAAAATTAAAATTGTTGGGTTATCATAATGTCTTGTAAAACTATAAACATTTATTCCATGATTTATCCACAAAAACTTAAAAAACTATTATCTTTAGTTTCTTTCACTCTTTTTTCTTTTTCGAATATTCGAAATGCGAGCATTTGCTTTCGTAGCACGAGAGTATAAAACCATAACGTTTAAAAGATTCCACTATATAGTCTCTTATTTTCTATATTTTTATGCATTTTATATATGTCCTTAAAATAGATATAAAAATATCATCATAAAATGTTGGACAGCATGCATATGCAAATTAGGTGTTATGCATGTCGAATAGCAAAGAAACAAATATTTAAAGATGTGTTAAAGACAACAAAATAATAAAAAATAAATATATAATTGAAATTTAATAATGAACTATGTTTGCTAAGTGGTATTATGTAGTAAAAAAGTAGTTTCAGGACTTTTGAAAGAATAAACAATATATTTAAAAAAATCAATTTAGCGATTTTTTTTCTATATAATGGGTCCGCCAAATAAATTTTTTTTTAAAATGCTATAAAAAAAGTGTAGCTTCGGCTGTGTGGCACGTAGCACCGTCCTCTTGAAACCAAATGATGCCAATATCCTCCTCTTTAATTTTTGTGAACAAAAATTTGTTCAACATGATTCGATAACGATCGCCATTGACTACGGCCACTCCTCTGGATCAAAATCCGCACTAAACAGTGACTCGTTTTGGGTGTATCAGCTTTTGAATGTATGCGTGCGGATTTTCTGTGCTTAAAATGCGACAATTTTGCTTGTTTACATACCCGCCAAGATCAAAATGAGCTTCATCTGAAAAGATAATTTTTTTTTGGCAAAATCGGCCAAAGTAATGTCGCAATATTTCCTACCGTTGTTCAACCGCATACAAAACCATATTCGTTTAGCGGAAGGATAAGTGTTACCATTCACGAAATAAGCACTAGTTGAAAAAAAATTTTAGATGGCGGACCCTTTATATCTGAGAAATAGGAAGATAACACGATTGCTAATGAAGTGTTCAATGACACAGAAAATATTTATTTCATTCTTAGTCTTCTTAAAATACTTAGTTTTTAGTATTGCTGGTTATCTATGCTGACTTTTTGTGATACTGTACCATAAAATTTTTCCAAATTTGTAGCTATAGTTGAAATCAACTTTTAGAAGCAACCACCACACGACTGCCTGTGTTTTTTTCCCATATTTTTACCACCAGAATTAAAAATTTTCAGCCATAGAATAATTGTTACTATTTGTAGATAAAAGAAAAGTTATAGGCAACATTTTTTTTTAAATATATATTCCAAAAATTTACAAACTAAAATCAATTTTAGTCACCCGAGAGAGTCAATATTGGTATCAGCTGAAAGGACTTAACTAGCACAATATAAGCACTATAAAAAAATTAAAATTCATGCTGGCCACCACAAAATGGTGGACAGTAAAATTATATATGGGTCAAATTTAGTATTTTAAAATGTAACTTCTTGAACCCCCTTAATATTGGTATCAAATGAAAGGGCTTGACTAGTAAAATACATTAAATTATAAAAAAATTTAAAATCCAAGATGGCGTCTATAAATATGGTGGATAAATTTTTTTAACCCCATCAATTTGATAATTAAACGGCTTGACCAGTAGAATACAGTTAACTAGGTAGAAATTGAAAATCAAGGATGGCGTCGGAAATAATTTGAAAAAAAATGGCCTATAACATGAAATCTAGGTTAAGCTACAATGTGGCATTATACCTATGTACATGAGTTTCGGCCAGATTATAAAATATACAAAAATCAAAAATTTATTTATGCTTAGTATAGAAAATAATAAAAAAAATATAAATAATTTAAATGACCGCCTTTTTTATCTTCAAAAAAAAACCTTAATTTAGGACACTTTTCATTGCCTAAAGCTCTCTTGTTTTAATTACATTTCAGGTCTATTTCTAAGAGCAGAACTTAAAAAAATTTTAATCATAAAACGAAATCGCTTTCCATTTCCGATTACAGTTCTTGCATCTTCGTTTTTGCAGAAATAAGGTCAAATGATATTTTCAGATATAATACCACATCATATTGTATGACCTATAGTGCTCTTGACTCTTGGATTTTTAAAACCCCAGATTTCATTTCTGGAAAATTTTTGAAATTTAACTGAAAAGTAAATCAACTTTTACAGTCACTAAGACATATGTTGGGATTTTTATAAACAGCATTCTAGATGATATATTGACAAACTTTTATACATTTTTTCCCACTAGTGATAATATTAAAACTAAACAATTAATTTAAGCAATATTTAAAAAATTGATGTGATATCTGCAATTTTGTATATAAAAATAATTTAATGCAATATTGGTAATAATATATAATATTTATTGGTTTAATTTTTTTTAATAATTATGAAATATAAAATAACTCAGTAATAAGTAAGTAATATATATTTTTTGCAAGTAAATTGCAGAACAATTTAAGTTAATTTGAAGTCTATAAATCTTTTGTAGACTCCTACAATTTTATTCCATAAATCTTAAATAAATTAATTGTCAGACGCTCACACTTGGTGGTATTTTACACAGGCTGGCGAAGAAAATATTTTTATTTATGCTAGAGCACACAAGACTTTTGGTTAGAGAAATTTTAAGCTAAAAAATGTAAGTTTTCTATTGATCCAAATGCATATCGTACACAGAAATGTGTAAGTATTCCAATTTTTTATGTAGTTCAGACTTTTTACCCTTACCGTATTGCATCCATTCTATGGTTCGCTTATTAGTATTTCAGCATAAGAAAAAATTAGACAAATATATTTATGTAGTTATTTTTTCTAGTTATTTCTCCCTTAGGGGCTGTTATCTTTTTGAGAATTACCCAAGGAAAGGGTACTGTTTCTGGGACAAAATTAGCCCCTGTTTATTTCAAAAAAGAGTTCTACCAAATGAGATATCGAATATAAAATCGGGCCATCCAGAAGCACTCTGGTAAGGTGGTAAGGACAAAAAAAGCCATTTAAAAATAGCTTTTTGTTAATGAAATTCGTTGGTGGGATATAGAGTTAAGAATTAAAAATACTGTCATTAGGTACTTTAAATTTTTATCATATGGCTTAATATAAAAAAAACATCTCTTAAAAATTATCGTAAATATTGTAAATAACTGTTTGCATTTCAGCTGACGAAATGCATTCCAAGAAATATGTGTGAGTGTAAATATAGAAAATATTCCAGCAACAATTGATATTATTTCACATCCTTGTTCATAACCAATATATATAATTTTTTAACATTATGTATATATAAATATGAATGATTTAAATATATTACAAAACTTATACTGAGTATAGACTACGGCTACTTATCGTATCGTAAGTTGCCAAGACATAAAGGGAATCAAGAACAAAGTGAAAAAGAAATACTGATAAAACCACACATGCACAAAATTTTGCATAAGATGGCACTAATGCTGACTTGGCCGCAAAATAAAGACATGAACAATTTTCGCACATGCATCATCATGAATTCAAGAATTCTGAGAATGTATGTGGCTATGTATTTGCATATTGATGTATGTGTATACTTCTATATTTAAAAATATATTTAAGTGTTGTAAAGTCGTTTTTTGTTATTGTTTTGCTTATCAATATTGAGAGTACCTTGATGGCTTTTATTTAGATTTGTGGAATATACAATAGGTCCAGGGAGATTTTTTTTCGATGATATGAATTTTAATTCTGGATTATAAATTGAAGAATATTTTTCTTTTGAAACGGTTTCAAAAACCTTAATACACTCTGTGTTGCCTACGATCGTCGCGCTATGATTCCAAGGACACTTTTTGTAGTTTTCACATACAAAACATAGGTGAAGAAAAAACAAGTAACAGTGCTATATTCGGCCGTGCCGAATCTTATATACCCTTCACAACGTGTAGTCATGCAATAATAATTGTTTGTATCACCATTCATCCCATATAAAATACGTGCATACGTACACGTTAGAATAAATGTGGCATCGAATCCCAGCTGAGCCAAAAAAATTTTATTTTATTTTATTTAATATATTATTTATATTTTATTATTTTTTTTATATTTTTTTTTAAATTTTTTTAAAAAATTTTTTTAGAAAAATTTTTAAAAAATTTTTTAAAATTTTTTTTAAAATTTTTTTAAAATTTTTTTTTTGTAGTTTTTTTTATTATTTTTTTCTTATTTTTAATATTTTTTTTTTTTGTAATTTTTTTTGTTTGGTATGTTTTTTACATGTATGTATGTATGTATGTTGTTGTTGTAATTGTGAAAAAAAACGAGGTGGTCGTGGTTTTTTGCTCATATCTCAGAAAGTTATGGGGCGATTGTGCTGAATTTCAATAGCGATTCATTCCTGGATATTTCCAAGAGATTGATACCATATACAGATCTGAGGAACATATAGTTGCTTCTAAAAGTTGATTTCAACCAACACACGGACAGACGGGCAGACGGACAGACGGACAGACGGTCAGGGCTTAATCGACTCCTCTATTCATAAGCTTTCAGAAAATATATACTTTATGGGGTCGGAAATGAAAATTGTAGAAATTACAAACGGAATGACAAAGCTATATATACCCTTGTGCACCACAGGTGAAGGGTATAAAAAACGTTTCTTCAATATATTTTTACATATATGAATTATTTTTTTTATACAAAAATATTGTTTACGGAATATCTCCTAGTGCAAACAAAATATACTTACTACTACACACTTATTTTTCTTTATAATCAATAGTTTAATTAGTAGATTTGTTTTTTTTTCTTTACTGCTTTCGTCATCATTAAAACTTGTGCGTTAGTAAGTGATAACGTAGTATTATTTCATTTTATCTTTTATTGAATTGAAAATCTTTTTACTTGAGATTTCTACCTCATCAAAAGACTGAAGCAATTAGAAGATTATCCAGGTTGAATGGTCATTGTCTGGGAACGCCTCCTTATAATTATGTAGCGGTGCAGATTTTTGCTATGATGTATGGGTCATTACTGATCATTTGTCATTTGCTCTATTTATATAATGCTGATATTTCGTTCCACTTTTATTTTGCTTGGATATTTCTTGAAGTGCGTAGAAGCCTGTTTATTGAAATTCGAGCAGCGCAATTTTTGGTCTCTTCTGAAAACCGAGCAAGGGTTGATCTCACCATTATAACGCGACATTCCCTTTTTTATATTTTAGTTTTTTGGATCTTCAAATAGTTTGCCATTTTCAGTTTGACTCCTGTAGCCCTTTTTATGGAGTTTCATGCACAATTTTGTCTTCTATTTGTATATTGAATGGGAAACAAGAATGATTTATAATGAGCAGCGAACTGCTTAAAGCGAATAATGGAAAATTTAAATAATTTTTCCAGCTTTGGAGAGGCATGTATTCCATTTAGCCTTAAGGTATTTTTTTGATATATAAAGACTTGGATGTAGTTGTCCTAAATGGCAATTTAGAAAAAAAAATTTTCTCTTTAATTCGGGTAATATCTGAAGGGTATTTAGTGGTAAAAATATCTTGGATTCCTTTAAATACCCTTCACAGTGAGTGTAATGGTATATATAAGTTTGTCATTCCGTGTGAAGTTTCTTCAAATTTTATTTTAGACCTCATAAAGTATATATTTTCTGAAAGGTTGTGAATAGTGAAGTCAATTAAACATTATCCATCTGTCCGTTTGTCCGTGTTGAAATCAACATTTTGAATACCCCAGACCTTTTTAATACCCGTGTAAGTTAGCAAAATATCAGAAAAATTCGGAAGCAGATCGGTCTCAGAAAAATCGCTTTATAAACAACTTAGATATGATGAAAAAACTTAGACTACCTCGTCTTTTTATACTAATAAGAACTGGGTGAACGTAGGTTCAAATCCCAGTGAAGACAAATATATTTTTTCTTTATTTGTTTTGTTTTTTCTTTATCTTTAATTTTTAATTTTTATTTTTTTATATATTTTTTTTTAAATTTTTTTTTTTTTTAAATACATACAGAAATACATATTATTTTTTTTTACAATGCATTGGGATGTTTTAAAATGGATTAAGATAAATATAATGAAATATATGTATGTATGCATGTACGTACTTCATTCTAAACAGATGAATTGTGATACAAGCAATTGTTTTTGCATGAGTACACGTTGTGAAGGGTATATAAGATTCGGCACGGCCCAATATACTACTCTTGTTTTGTGTTAAACGTTTCTAATTTTTTTAGAAACAATAGTTAAAATTTGATAATGTGCTTAACAATTTTTTTGCATGTTATTTTAGGAGATATCAAAGTAATATAAAAAAATAATAAAGAAAATAGGCATAAAATAAAAAAAAAATATATAATTTTTATAAATAATTAGTTGCATTATTTTTTAAAATCTGCTGTAAATCTTTTAAAGTCAATAAAATATACGTACATTGTCTTACGTTTGTATGCATTTAATGCGACTTTGATGAGGATTGAGAAGTGGAAAATATTCAGTTTTCTATTGTGCACTTGGCTTTTGTACAGCTAAGCAGCTTACGTTCAGATTTAATTTTTTTAAGACATGATTTCACTTTGAATTTTCATATTAAAATTTACATGTACGTAAAATTGTTGGTTTGCTTGAAACATTTTATATATGTATCAATAAAATAAATTCTAAAATAAATGCTATCTTTCTCTCGGTCTTCGTATTTTATCGTTTTTAGCTTTATTTCAAAGTTAAAATATAAAATAAATATTTTTCTTTATTTTTCACCATTTTTTCTATAATACAAACTAAACACTTATTCATCAAGACTACACAAGCAAACACACACGTTAATATCTCATCCATAAGAAGGAAAAAGAATTTCTACATGTATGTACGATACAGCATACTTATAGGGTCTGCAGTAAAATGTGTATGGCTTGTAGATTTCTAACCACAACATACTGTATTCGGCATGTTTATTTGTGTGAATATATGGACTTACATACTAATGTATGCTGCTGAGTGCGTGTATGGGTTTGTTAACTTTAAACATACCAAACTTTTTTAGACATATCATTCCAGAAATGTTTTAAGGCCATATATTTGCAATAACTAAACGGATGTGGTCGAGAATGCACAAGAATGAAAAGAGAACAAAAACGAAACTTTATGTTCTTTTTTTAAATTTACTTTTTTGTATGTTTGCAAATGCTACCCAAATGTAGTTAAAGTACAAATTTTTTCTATTTACTTTAAAAATATCTAAAAGAAAACTAATTTAATATTTAAATTTAGGGTATTTATATAAAGGCTTAACTTTTATATTTGTTTAAATGGGCAGATTTTTTGTGCATATCGTTTCTTTTTTAACCCTTCGTTTTACACTTGTTTTAAATTTCACATTTGCAAAACTTAGTCTAGAGAGAATCACTAATATTTAAATATGTATAATCAATTCGAAAACAAATGTCTTTCCCAGAGCATTAGTTCTACTAATACTGGTCACTGCTGGTGTAATCTAAATTACTTAAAATAAGAATTAGATTATTTATGTTATCAAATTATATGAACAATTTATTTAACTTACATTTATTGATCTTAATAAAAATAAAATAAAAACTATTACATAGCGGAGCGAGTACCAAGTTTCTTGAGTATATTAATTTTATTTATTGGGTTTTCGATATTGGACAATTATATATAAAACTTTTCGAGCAGCCTTCCTCAATAGAGAATAAAAAGTATTTGAACAAAAAAATTTTTATTAAATAAAATATATGGGTCCAGTCTGGCAATATTTTACATAAATATGATGTGTGCAGTAAAATATTCGAGCAAGTTTCCTAAAAAACCCTTTCCAGGATTTTTTATTTAAGTGTTTAAAGCCAACTAAACTTAAGGAGTTTACCAAGTTTCTAACTAAGAGTTAATATGTTAAAATGACTTTTTAAACTAAAAAAGGTCTGGCCAGACCCATTAGTTAGAGAAAGGGTTCGTTTTAATGAAACTAATGAAAAACTCATGCTTAATTAAAAACAAATTTATAGTCTGATTTTGTAATTTTTTAACCATATTCTATAAATTCCATTTAGGCTGAATAAATAAATAAATTTTTGTGCTTTTTGCCTTTTCTTTACACTTATATCTATAATCCTGTGATTTTTCTTGTACCAAATGTAAGATGACTATAAACAGGAGAATAATATTGACTATTTAAAAATTAAAACAATTTTTTATTAAACATTTTATTTATTAGCACAGAAATCAATTTGTTGTTACTTTTATATCTTTCATTTTTCCTCTAAATAAAAGCGAATTATTTTGTATTGCAAATAATAACACTTTAAAATTTATACTAAAAAAAAGGAGAGATTTAAATTAATTTCAACACTATTAGTTGTACTTTATTTATTTACTTATTTTGTTTACTTATTGTTAAACATCTTTATTATCATACTTAATTTGATATACACATGGCGAAGTCTATTGTTATACTGTTAGTGTTAGCTGTGTTTTTCGACTATTAATACTATTAATGGGAATCTGTGACAGTGGTGAGATACTAATGTTATATAGTATATAGAAAAAATAAAGTCAAAAAATATGTTGCAGATAATATAAAATTTCGGCTTTTGCACTTAACATGTTACTGTTAACCAACCAATTAGAGAAAATGCAAAATGAATAACAATATAAATCAAAATAAATTTGTAAAATATTTTAGTAGCTTCTTTTTACTTGCCAAATATTTGCTTAATGTGATCATACCCTTAGGTATGTATTTAAAGCATTAAATTTATTATTTGTGTCCTTATAAACTAAAAAGCAGAAATAGGGATCAAAACACAGCAAAAATTTTTACTTAAAAACGTTTTTATTTGTTTATAAATTTATATAATACTAGCTAATACCCGGTGTGCCTCGCCACCCCAAATTTTAGTATTTAATTCATATGGCAGGTGCCACGCCCACTACTGTTAATGCACCCATTTTTTCCATAAATGTTTATTTGAATATCAAAGTTGCTTTTGCAAAATTTTACTACTCTGATCGATATCGATTCCCAGATATACGAATTTTAGTATTTAATTCATATGGTAGGTGCCACGCCCACTACTGTTAATGCACCCATTTTTTCCATAAATGTTTATTTGAATATCAAAGTTGCTTTCGCAAAATTTTACTACTATAATCGGTATCGTTTTCCAAATATACGAATTTTAGTATTTAATTCATGTGGCCACGCCTACTATTGCAAGTCGGCCCATTTTTTACCCAAATGTTTGTGTGGATGTCAAAGTTTATCGTACTTAATTTGAAGACTCTAGCTGCATTAACTTTTGTGATATATAATATTTACTACTTATTCTTTAATAGGGCGTGGCACTCCGCCCACTTACAATTTCAAACCAAAGTATAGCCTATAGTTCTTTCCAGACATACAGAAAGATTCTGTGAAAATTTCAAGGAAATCGGTTCAGCCGTTTAACAGTCTATAAAGCACAAACAAACATGCAAACACACATTGATTTTTATATATAAAGATTTATAATTCATGTAAATATTTGTACTAATTGGTTTTGAGATTTTTAAAGTTTTTATATATGTTATTCATGTATAAAGAATAATAAATTTATGTAGTTATCCATTGAATTCTATTATATGAATATAACAAAAATCAAAATACCAGATTGGCCCAGAACATCGGCGTTGTCCATGAAAGTATACAGAAAAGGCCGAGACACTTATTAATATGCAATTGTGACAAGGTTTTAAAGTTATCGACCAAGAAGAAAAATTTTAAAGGAAAATTATATTTGAAAGTGGAGCTTAGTTTGAGCTGTAAAGCGAAGAAGCTCATTTTTAGAAGAATATCTACATTTAACATACAAAATTTCATTTCAACCCACATAAAGCCTACTAGATGATCTTTTCTTTCTAAGATTGTTCTTTTTTTGAATTTCCCTTTACGCAGATGCAAGCCAATATTATGAATTAAATAAAAGTTTCAATAACACTGCAGATGTTCCTGATGCCAATTAAAGTTATATCCCGAACGTGACTAACTATTTCCTTTATATTCTGGGAACATATTTTAATAATTGGTAGGAGGAATCAATTCTATCCTCAAGATTATGTAATGCGTCTTGTATTGTAACATGTGTAGAACTTGAAGCACAAGGGATCCAATTTGCTTCTGTTTTCCTAAACTTGAGTTTACATATGGAATCAATAGCTGGATTTGAAAAATTTTAAAGCACAAGATTTAAATGTGTCATACTCATGCGGTAGCGATATAGGGCGATAATTCTAGCAATTGTCATTAAAATACATGTTTCAGTTGAAGCACAAGAGGTATATGTGGACTTTAACGCCTTGTGCTTAAAATTTTTTAAAATTAATTTTTCACATGAACTGAGAGGGCGGAGCTCAAAAAAATTTTTAAATACAATCTTGCGACCCGTTGTGCCTCTTGCCATCAAAGCTTATGTCTCAAAAAACCTTAGTACAATTTGTTTTTCTTATGGTTTATTTGTGGAGTGTATCCTTAATATAAGAATTACAGAAATTAAAAAAAAAGTTCTGTTAAATTTATGTAACTGAAGCTTGCGAGAATCTTGTGGAAAATTCAAGTAAAACAAGTAAGAGCACTATTTTCGGCTGTGCCGAATCTTTTATACCCACCACCAATTTTGTGTACATTTAAAGCACAATATTTATTATTTTGTTAATCGCTATAGTATAATCTCTTTATAATAAAATATGTATCACTTTCTTTGTAGAGGGTGGATAAAATTTTAAGGGCCCATGTTGAAGGTGAACTACACCTAGTCTTCAAATTTGTTTTCTGCATTTCACTTGACATTTCTCAATCTCAAACTTACTCAATTTGAACCGTGGAAAGATACGCAATCGAGCAACGCTTTTAAATATTAAAGATTTTTATAAAAATGGGCGTTCAAATCAAAATGCATTTTGTGCACTTCGTGATTCTTTTGGTCAACATAATCGTTCGAATTCGTCCACAATCGTGAGAATTGTAAAAAATATTTAAATGTCTGCAAAGCAGGTCTGTATGAAATGTGAAAACATCTGTGAATGCCATCTTAGTTCGTTGAATGGGAAACATTGCTGTTTTTCACGATAACGTGGCAAAAGAGCAAGCAACCTCGACTCATCATCGTGCCCAGCAATCGAACATCAACAGTGTCATTGAAAATTTGGACTATCGGATCGTGGTGTGCCGCCTAGGTTACATAATTGAAGCATACAAATATTATCATTATAAAAATAAATGATAATAATTTCATAATAATTTTATTCAAAATCAACATAGTCCCTTAAAATTAAACCACCCATTATAACTTCGGTATGCTAGTAAAATGTTTTCGGAAATTTAGTCCTTCAATGAAAGTGGCCGTTAAAATACTCATGTCAATAAAGTTTCTGCTAATAAACATAATTTAGATATTTCAATATAGTCCTTTAGTATTCCAAAATCTTTATTCATAGAGAATTTACATGAATTTAAGAGGATGAAAGTGAATTTAAGGTTAAATTTTAAGGGCCACAGGGTGATTTAATATATACATTTTTTGCATTTTTCTAAAACGGGAAATTTATTAGTAAGATTTTGATTTTTAAACTTCTACAATATTTTGCTTTTAAAAGATTTTCAAACGAAATAAGTTTTGTATAATTTTAAAATTTGTTAGCCATTAGTACATGAAAATAAATTGTTTATAATGTTTAGAGATAATTTTTTTTTACTTAGGTCAAAATTTTCCTAAATTCCCATTTTTAATAGAGCATAACTTCAGGAGAACATAAAAATAAGTCGTTAGCATGCCATCTAGTAGTTGCTAGTAGAGTCATCTATCTTATCATCTTTATCTTATATTTAGCTACAGTACAATAAATGGTGCAGTGTAAGATGAATAAATGCTAATATATATGACTAATATATTTTTATAAAAATTTAAGGAAAAAAGTGTGCGTGGCACATCTATTTTCCGTTATAACGAAGACTTTGACCAAAAAGCCATGTTTGCAAAATTTCAGAATCGTACATATAGTTTTGTCAGTTTTATCACGTTTTAAATTTGAAATATACACTGTGCGGTGTAAATTTTCGTACATTTTTATCTATAACTCTTTTCCTAATTCATAGATTTAAGCGATTTTCAGGGAAAAATATTCTTTTGACTCGATAAATATATATTCGAAGTTTCATGACTACGTTTATGCGTCTGGACACAATTCAAAAGTGAAAGTAGGTGTTATAGTAGGCGTGTCAAAGTTATTTTTGCGAATAAGAACAACTGAGGTGTTTCAATATAGGCCTTTATTATTCCAAAATCTTTATTAATAAAGAAATTATATGAATTTTAGGAAAAACGTTATATGGGAGGTGGGCGTAAAAGTGGGCGTGGCACATTGATTTGCCGTTACAAGAAAGCGTGTCATCAAAAAGCGAAGTGTGCGAAATTTCAGAGTCGCACATCAAATTTTGTTGCTTTTATGACGTTTTTGATTTTAAATATACCGAAAAATACACTGTGCGGTATAAATTTTCGTACATTTTGATCGATAACTTCTCTTCTAATGCATAGATTTAGACAATTTTCGGGGAAAAATATTGTCTTTACCCAGGAAATATACATTCGAAGTTTCATGAGTCTACGTTAAGGCGTTTGGACACAATTCCATTTTATTCGATGTTTGAAGGACACGGTTTTTTCGACCTACTCTTGCTTTTCGAGATATAACTCTCTTCCTAATATTCCGATTTAGCCCATTTTCAATACCAAACAAACCTTGTCTATAAGAAAGATTCTGTCAAAATTTGAGCCCCCTAGCTTTTTCGGTGCGAGCTTTATCGTGCTTTCAACAGACGGACAGACGGACGGACATAGCTAGATCGTCATAAAATCAAACCCCTATTCAGAATATATATACTTTATGGGGTCTAAAATGGATATTTCGATGTGTAACAAACGGAATGACAAAATGAATATACCCCCACCATTTTTTTGGTGGCGGGTAAAAAATTGTATTAACATCAGAACAAAATGGGAAGTTTATGACTCTATAGTCCATTAGAAGGTTTTTCAGAAATAGTATGCCATTTAAGATACAAGTTCATTTAATAAGAAACTTAAAATAAAGTTGATGTCCAAGGGGTAACAGTGCAACTTTTCTTACTTCAAAGTTAGTTTTTAGGTTTTTTTATATGTAAAAATGGTTTATTTTATTATGTTGGATAAAAAAAATATCTCAGTTAGCGTATAATATCCTTTGTGGTAATTTAAGTTAACATCTATTTTTTCATTGCTAACATTTTTCTTGTTTATGTTATAACAAGTCAAAACTTTATGTGATTTTTGCAGGACCCGGTCTGCGTTGCGCCGGATTAAATGTTTAACAAAAATAGTGAAAATTTCACTCGGAGCATATATAAGTCCAAAACTGAAAAAACGACGAAAAAATTATTTTTTAATCCGTGAATATTTACCATACAAACGCGAAACTGCACATAAAAGCTACATGGAAGTTTGTCGCTTACGTCCAAACAAACCAATTTATAACTAAGAGAAACATCATTTTAAATATTTCAAAATTCCCCTGATGGTTCTTTGGTTTGCTATAATTGTTTCATTATTTTAGTTTTTATTCATGCCGACTTAACTACATTTATCTTTTTGAAGTAGCAATTTTTAAAAAATTATAGAATTCTAAACAAATAAAATAAAATTTTTTTAAACAATGACTTTACGATTTGTGTTTAAGCTTTGATGCCAATTGTGTACATTTTTCAAAAAAACTGACAAAGTAGTACTTGTTAAACAGAAAGAAGAACTTTTAAGATTAATACATTTTAGTATATGTATATTATATGTCTGGCAAATTAACTCTGATACAGTCTTAAGCCAATTCAATAATCCTTAGTAGTTACAGGGCAGCTTTTTAATATTTACAATTCAAAACACTTAGATTTTTTAATAATCGGCACCATAACACATAGCACCATAACATTTGAAAAAACAAGTTTTTAGGTTAATTTCATCAGAAGTATCTACAAAATTATAGATTATTATCCCCTTCACACAGTAAAAAAGGGTATACGTATATATGTAGGTTTATCATTCCGTGTGAAATTTCTACAATTTTCATTTCCGACCCCATAAAGTTTATATTTTCTGAAAGCTTATAAATAGGGGAGTCGATTAAGCTCTGTCAGTCTGCCCGTCTGACCATCTGTCCGTGTGTATGTTGAAATCAACTTTTTGAAGCCCCCGACATCGCTTCGACCCGGGTGAGGTATTAAAATATCAGAAATATTGGGGAGTAGTTCGGTATTGAAAGTCAGAAATATCGATACATAAACAACTGAGATATGAGCAAATACCCACGACCACCTCCATTTTTCCCCAAAAACAACATTACAACAACAACATACATACATACAAACGTGTATACTGGTTAGAGTAAACGTGGCAACAAATCCAAGCTGCGCCAAAAAAAAAATTTTTTTTATATATTTTTTTTAAATTTATTTTTATTTTGTTTTTTAATTTTTATTTTATATATTATTTATATATATTTTTTTTTTAATATTTTATTTTTTATTTTTTAACATACATTACAATGGGATGTTTTTATATATGTATGTGTTTTATATATGTATGTACGTATTTCATATGAGATGAATGGTGATACAACCAATTGTTATTGCATGAATACACGTTGTGAAGGGGTGAAGGGTATATACGATTCGGAATGGCCGAATATAGCACTATTACTTGTTAGATTATAGATTTAGTTTGCAAAACACTAATTTTTTCGTTTTGAAATGAATTCAACAAACATCTCGGTACTTAAAAAGAGAACTGACCCAGGTACTAAGCCTTTTTGGTTTATTAATAAGATGTGATCACATGCAATTTAAAATGATTAATTTAATACAAAGAATGTTTTTATAAAAATCAAATAAATAAAAAATAATATAAGAGAGAAGGACATAACCTTAAATATATGTTGACTTTATCAGTCAACTTTTTTTAAATCACATTTATTTTTTCTTAAAGTAACCTATTAGGGTTAATGCAAATAACATTTATATATCTTGTTAGAAGTATTTACGCACCAATTTGAACCAGTTTTGAAAAGTACGTGGGTAAGTGAGCAGATGTATTTGTGTGGCGCCATATGGTGCAAATAATTTTGTCGCACATTTTCTTAGTAGTTTTCTTTAAAAATCACGTAGTTTAGCTATAACTTTATTATGAAATATGTTACAACGTGAGAATATCGCTTTCATGTTTTCAAAGATACCAACACATAACATATACGCACATACACATACTTCAAACTGGTACAGAAACATTTTCATGTTTTAATATTTACAATGTTAATACATAAAGAAAGGTCTTTAAGATATACATACGTATGTATGTACAAAGCAGTAAAGATGAAAAAGTAGATTTATAAAATAATAAAAAAAAAGAAAGACTAGCACAATGATAAAAAAAGGAAAAACATAAAAAATAAAATAAACAAAAAATAATCACATTTATCATTGAACATTATTGGAAGCTTATGTGATTCAAGGCATATTGAAGTTTAATGGCTGGTTATTTGTGCTTTTAACAATTTCGATCAATTATAATTTCAGTTAGTTTTTCCTTTATATTTATGATGAAAGAGAAAACACCATTCACCTTTATATTCTACAAATTAGAAAATATATATATACACAGTTTGGCAGATAGTGAGCGAACTTTAAGGGTGATATAGATGAATTCTTAAATATGAAATGAATACTGATCAAAATATAGAAATAAATAATACTTTGAATCTACTTTCAGCATAAACTGAAATATTATGCTAAGTTAGTATGTAAGACTTAAAAAAAATATGTTTTTTTTTTTAAATTTTAGTGCTCAAGCAAAAGTAAGTAGTTTTAAATTCAGGTTTTTTTTATGGAAATTATGCGTTTTTTTTGCTGGGATTATGGGCATGTTAAAACTTAAAAGTTGACTACGTTGTTTCTGGCCTTTTTATTACACATAAATTGGGTTTAGTCGGCCCGTTATTGTTAATTTATTGTCATCAATATCTTTTAAAAAAATATTTTAAATAGTTTTTTAAACTTAAATTTCCAAAATAAAAAGAAAATTTAATAATAATATATTTTCGTTCAGTAGGGCATATGTCAAATATTTCTATCAATAAGAAATAGTATTTTAAAGCTCATCTAAATTTTTTGTATATAAGAATTAAAAAAAAATATATATATTTTTTTAATGGAAATTGACACTGGTATACTTTTGTGTATATATGTTTAATACTAAACTCAAAAATTTTCTATAAAAACAATGAAAGAAAACGACAATAGATTTATTGTTTAAAGAGAATTTCATTATGCTGATGCATGTTTATAAAGGCAGTTCAAATTCTGAATTAAAGCGAAATAGTGATATTACACAATAAGTAGTTTCCATAACAACTCTACTTTTAGAATATCCCTCATATAAAATAAAAGTTTTCACAAATTTTTTATTTATATATTATATGAATGTACAAGATGGCTTAAATTTCCAATGGGATTTAAATTTCAGTCACAAAATTGGAAAAATATTATTAATAAGACAAAATGAAACTATCTTTGCGAAGCTTAAAACGAGATATTATATTTTACTTTTGGCGTAAAGGATATTTCATTTTGCATATGTGATCTTTTCCAAGAAAGGGATCCTATTGTCTGAAAATGAAGTTTTAAGAAAACGAATTTAAAATTTTATAACGCATTATCACTGTGAACACACCTTCATTTGGGAGATGCGATTTGGTATGGTTAGTTATGATTGGTTGCCGACTTTAGTGTCGTCATGCCAGACCTGGGGGATCTCAATTACATTTCAATTACAATTACAATTACATGTAATTTGTAATTGAGGTAGTCTAAATTACAATTACAAGTAATTGTAATTGAAAGTAAGGACTTAACTCAATTACAATAAAATGTAATTGTAATTGAAAAATGTCAATTACAATTACTTGTAATTGTTAATTGAAAAAAATCAAATACACATTACATGTAATTGTAATTGAAAATGTTCAATTACTAATTACAAGTAATTGTAATTGTAATTAATCAACAAATAATTACTTATAATTGAACAAAATTCAATTACATTTTTAAAACCATAAAATAAAACTTAAAATTCTTAAAACGATTTTCTAAATTATATGAAAAAAAATTGTGTTATTTAAAGCAAATAATAAATTTTTTTTAATTGGTTCCTTGTCTTAATTATTTTTCAATCAGGTATGTGATGAAAAACGATCGATTTCATTTCGATCATTATTGAAATTCCAATTCGGACGTGTTCGTAACATTTTTAAACTGAAAATTATTAAATGGTAAAGACTGGCTTATATAATATGTAATTGATAATTTTTGTAATTAAATACTTTTTTGACAATAAATACTTAAAAAAGTAATGATTACTTGTTTTTTTAATTACTTAATGAAAATTTTTTTTTACAATTAAATGTAATTGTAATTGGATTTTTTTCCAATTACAATTACATGTAATTGTAATTGATTTTTACTTCTTTTTCAATTACAATTACGTGTAATTGTAATTGAAAAAATTCAATTACAATTACATGTAATTGTGTAATTATAAGTGTAATTAAATACAAAATGTAATTGAGACCCCCCAGGTCTGCGTCATGCCTATGTGGTGACGTATTTTTTTTTTTCGCTTTTAGTGTGACAATACCTTTGCTATTGTTGCCGCTTTGTTTGTTATGATCTCCATACTTGGTTCTTAAGCAGCAACCAGTGACAGATGCAACAACCTTTTTATGGGGTAAATATATTTTTATCAGAAATCTTACTCATTTCATCTTATTGTACACCCTTTTAGGTACCAGAATCCACTGTTAAGTCTAAACCCGTTTTTAGACATACTAGGTCCCTTTTTGCTCGGAGAAGGTCACATACATATATTAAAATCTAAAAATAAAATTAAAAAAAATATAAATACGAAAAAGTTATTAAATTTTTAATACCCATGTTGATTTTTGTTCAACCTTGTAGTTGTCTCATTTAAATTGTATTTTATTTGTAAAATGAGAAAAAAACAAAACATTTTTGTTATGGATATAAAGAGGCCGATGTAAAAGTCCTGCATTTTAGCAAGTGTAAATGATATTAATGTGGTTTATGTAATATAAGGGTGTCCTAGAGCTAGATAATATAGTAGGATAAGTCCCGAAAATACTGGGCACCTACAAGTAATTTATAAAACACTACACTACCTGTATCTTATCAAATATGAACTATTTTTGTTTAAATTAAAGCTCTTGCTTAAAAACTGCATAACTGTATTTCATTAATAAGTTTTCTGTAAGGATGCATAAAAACAGAGAATTAAAAGGACACAATTTAATGATATTTTAAAACATTTCTTAATCTTAATATTTTTTTATATCTCAATAGACGCTATTTCTTAGTCATAATTCCAAAAAAGCTTAGAAATGCAAAAACCTTTTAATAAATTTTTTACTGAGAAAATAATAATATACAAATTTTATACATCAGCATAACGAGAACATATTCGATACTTTGCGGTACTAATATAAATATCAATGATTGTAGGATGGTTAATTTACATTAAGTTTGTTAAAAGTAAGTTTGTACAAAAAAAAATTAGCCCGTTACTTTCTTATATTGAAAATTTGTTAATAGAAATTATAATTTAGTTTTTTTTTTTTACTACGCCCCTCGATACCACTCAAGCTTTTGGTAAAATTTTTCGTCATTTCTTAGTCCGTTGTTTGACTATCGCATATAGTTATCCACGGCTTAATAAGAGTAAAAACTTGTAAACTCGGTTACCACCCAATCCAGTGCAAATTATTTTTAAACGAAAAGAAAGCCATTTCATTGGCAGAATGCAAATGTCGGTAAAGTGACGAACATACTATGGGGTGACCAAAATCTTGAAAAGTCGAAGAAAATTCTGAAATTGAGTATACCGAGACTAGGGAGATTAACTAGTGTGATAATGGGTCACACGCAAATGAGAACTAATCTAACTCGCATGGGACTATCGAATGATGCAACATGTAGGCCATGGAGGAGACTTTCGAAAGTAATATGCGAATATTACCTTCATCAATGACCTGCTTTTGTTTGTATTAGGCTTGAACACTTTAAGGTGGATAATATGCCGGACTTGTAATGCCTGTGAGGTTAAAATTTGAGATCAATAGGGAATTGCATTGAAGGAACTGGGTTTCTTACCTAGTCGATATTTCTACGTTGACGAAATTAGGATTAGGGTTTCATAAGGGGAATTTTTCATTCCTATAGAGCGAACAATATGACAATGGGGTATACGTGTATACCTGTTATGGGTTTGGAGTTATAGTGGCCTTTTTCTTCAATCTTACCTAGCCTTAGCCATTTCGTTTAAGGTATTTTTTTCAAAAAAAAATATAATAGCTTCCATGTCCCAAACATCATAATTTTTTTCTAAAAATTCGGAACAAAAAATATACTTAAGTTTTCTGGAGTAGCATTCAACCATCCTAGTGCGCCACCCTAGTGTGCATGTATAAATCATAAATAATAAATACTTACACACATACACTACAACAAAAGCAAAACTAAAATTTACAATATGGTTATCAAAGCAAAATAGAAAGATGCGATTTTGTATGTATGTATGTTTTAATGGGAAATTTTCATTTCATTTGAATATCAAACCACCATAACATATTTTCGATCTTTACATTATGATAAAAAAAATCCCAAAATAAAAAAAGTGAAAACCAAAGAATAAAGGTTACATTCTGTTGGCACTAATCGATTTTCATTCAGCATATTTGCTGTATTCACAAGGTGTCCTAAATCTAAACGTTTTAAAATGATAACATAAAAAATATGACTGTTGTGAACGACTCTTTATATAATATAATGTAATATATCAAATTTAAGTTGCCGATTTTGTTAAATTTTGCTAACAAATCTATTCAATGGATATCGAAGACGATGGTTAACAATTATTACAAATCTCTCGTCTTAGCAGATTCTTAGCTGAACTCTGAAGGTATCTGAATATCTATAACGGCACAATAAACATACGTACACATATAAAAAGTAATAAGCAACAATATTTTTTTTAAATCATTGTGAAATCCTATAATATTATGATGATATGACATGTAAGGACACCTTGAGAATACAGTAATTTTGTAAAAACATGTATTGATATATGAGCCAAAGACGCTGTTTGTAAAGTAAAAAGAATTGCCAAAAGTTATATTGTTGTTGTAAATTTGGGTCGATATTAGGTTTTAAGAAACCTTAAAAATAATAATATTTCTGACTAATTATTTAAAAATTTAATTGAAATTAATATATATTAAATTTGTGAATTGATATAAATCATAGTCACAATTTACATAGATTTTGTGTCAAAAACGCAAACCTTAAATTGTAAATCCTTTAGTCGAATTAATAAATGTAGGACCTAACATAGTTTAACTTAAACATTCATATCTGTTAATATAAAAATGTATGGCGTACGCCAAAACTAGAGAACGGAGCGACCGATTTGGATAACTTTTTCTGACAATAATTTTCTTACAGACAGTTTTTTTTTTAATTCAAAGTAAGCGTGCTGCGTCCTAAACAAAATCAACAGATTTTGTGGCATATCTGAAAGTCGGCTAAACCGATTTGAATCTTTCAAGTTCAAGTAAAGTTCTTATGGAAAGTTTTTCCTAAAATTTGAAGTAGCATGGCACCTCCCATAAAAAGTAAGCAGTTCTTGTCACATATTCAGATAACGGCCAGACCGATTTAGTAATCCCTAAGAAGCATAAAATTAATTGATATTATAACAAATCAAGGGGAGTGTGAGTATTACACTAAATATTAAAAGCAAATTACTTTAAGAATCTTACCTTCCTTATATATTAATTGATAAATAAATTGATTGATTGGGTTATAAATAGATAATAATAGGTGCATTGGTCCAGAAAAACTGCCCGGAATTTCTAGTCTTCTATTATATTTTCAAACCTCGGTTTTGTAGCTGTTGTGAGGTAACAATTTTAGACAAATGTATTAAGGGCCATTATTACATCTTGCCGTTAGTTAAAGGTAGAATTTTGTAGAACCGATAAATGGCTTTGCATTATAAAGCCTCATGTATTATTTTTTTATCTATTAAATATTATTATTGTTAACAATAATTACAATACAAAATGGAAGTTTTAAAAATGCTAAGCTATTTATCGAGCAAAAAAATCCTCCCTTTAACTAAAGGCAAGTTGTACTAATGGCCCTTAAAGTTTAAAGTTGTTTAAAGTTTGTAATTTAAAACTTGTAACTAATTTATTTACATTTAATTCAAATGTATATACATGTGTAATTCAAAAAATTTTTATATTGCGTAAAGTTTTCACGTTCCAAGATTATTTCTTGAATTTTGTAGAGAATAAAATCATTCGATGATTTGATGTCATATAGTGAAATTGTAAATCTAAAAAATTCCTGCTTTAAATAAGCCTAACCTTGCGAAGATGACATTCTCAAACCATTTCAAAAAAGTTAAGGAAAGTAAGAGGGCCAAGCCAGAACACTAAAATATTGCTTACGTAGCCATTATAAACTGGTGCATTTTAATATACTCTGAAAATTCCCTCAAAGTGAGGAAAGTCAAGCAATAGTAGCAACAAGCTTTGATGGTGTTTAAAAAAATACAAGCTCGAAGATGCTTTAACTGTAAAGAGCCCTCCACACCATTACACAACTAATTTAGTTGATTGTAAAAGTAATTACTAAAGCCATCAGGAACTCTAATTCACAAAAACCTCTGCTTTGATCCTGTTAGTTTTGCTTACGAACGTATAAATTAATATCGTAGCCAATAATGCAGAAATAAAGCCTTTAAAAATCATAGTTTTACAACTATGCCATTCAATCCCTCGTGTAGTCATCTTGTCGCGATGCACAGGCTTGAGTGTAAACAACACTAACTAAGAACTACCCACCCCCTGCCTACCATTAAATATATTTGCCATGTATGGAAGATACTATGCTCTATCATTTTATCTTATTTCATGTTTAAGTCAATAGTGAATTTGTATTAAAATGTCTAATACCAGGATTGAAATTTCTTACATGTGTATATTGTTACTGAAATCAATCGTATTAGAAGTTTTTATATGGAGGGTATCACTTATATGCTCCGATCATATTTATTTTTGGTTCGAATAGGACAAATGAGTTAAACCTAAGCCTCGAAAAGTCTTAAAATTATAAAAGCATTAGTTCTCTACATCTATATATATAAACGTGAAACTCTGTGTGTGTGTGTGTGTGTGTGTGTGTGTGTGTGTGTGTGTGTGTTAGCTATAGACTCTGAAACTGCAAAACCGATCGGGCTCAAACTTTGGTAAGTTGTTGTACACATACCGGGGAGTGTTTATGGATGAAAAAAAGTGGGCGGGGCCACGCCCATAAAAAATTAGTTATCAGTTTTAGCTACTTGCACTTGACCGATTTTTCTGAAACTTTGCACACATATCGAGCTGTCATGACTAAATAATTTCGTGATAAGAAAAGTGGGCGGGGCCACGCCCCTAAAAAAGTTTTAATTTTGAGGTACTTGCACTGGACCGATTTTTCTGAAACTTTGCACACATATTAAGCTATCGTGACTTTATAATTTTATGATTAAAAAAGTGGGCGGGGCCACGCCCATAAAAAAAGGCTACAATTTTGAGGTACTTACACCAGACCGATTTTTCTGAAACTTTGCACACATATTGAGCTGTTATGACTTTACAATTTCGTGATTAGAAAAGTGGGCAGGGCCACGCCCATAAAAAAAATTTTAATTTTGAGGTACTTGCACTGGTCCAATTCTTCTGAAACTTTGCACACATATTAAGCTGTTATGACTTTACAATTTCGTGACTAGAAAAGTGGGCAATGCCACGCCCATAAAAAATAAAATTTTTAGGTTTTTTCACTTGATATTCAATTAAAATTCAGAATGCATTTCGATTCATTAAGGGGCGTAGCAACGCGCGCCGGGTTTGGCTAGTATCTTATAAAATGTATTTTCCGTTCTTTTAAGCTCGTTTTATTTCTGTAAAAACCCAAGTTGAGTTAAGAAGGACTTTAAAAAATTAAGACAATCGGTGCAACCGTTCTTTAGTAATGCCATTACAGACGAACAACATTTGAATTTTTTTATATAGATTTTTTATGTGAATGGTTAAGTTTAACTTGTAGAAATTCTCAATGCATTACTAATGACGAATTTTAAAAAATGATACACAAGGATTCGGAGTTAAAATATTAAAACTGCGAACTGGTTGTTACTTTAAGACTGCAGTCAAATTTGAAATGAGCAATACCTAAGGCAACGTTTTTGTTTATTTTTTTTATCAGAATTTATGACACATAATAATATCGGCACTAAATTATTGAAATTTCTTGTTAAAACTTTATGAATATTTTAGTGCATATAACAAATTAAAGGCATATTGAGCATAAAAATAATTTTATGAGAAAATTCATAACTACGCAAACACAGAATATTCTAAGCAAGTATTTTTATATTAAATGATGCGGAAAAGATGTTTGTTTAAATAGTTGAATTAAAGTATTTTTTTTTTAATCAGATTGTATTTATTCTTTATATCTTAAAAAAATTTTTTTTTTGATTTTTCGAGTATTGTAATGTACAAAGGTCAGATTTTGTTACAATCTACACTGTGTAACAGTAATTTGTGCACATAAAAAATGTGAATATATAATTTATCTGCAAACCGTGTGTAGAAAATTACATACTTATCTAATTATGGTTCTTTGACCATTTCATAGAATTTAAAAATTTTAAGGAGTTAAAACTCTATTTTTTATATAAATACGTAATAATTGATATTAATGTTGGTTCCGTTGAAGGGAATAATCAGTGGAAAGGAAAGAAAAATGACTTTTTTATTTAACAAAACAATATATCAATGATATCCAAATGGGTGTCTGTAAACTCCTTGGGTTTGTAGCAACCGTGAAGGGGTTCAGCGTTAAGAGCAAAAAAAGTGCTCTTCAAAATAATATAAGTTTTTATTTTTTTTATGTTTTATTTTTTATACATACGTACACAGTTTTGAAATCTACAAAAAAAAAAAAAAAAAAAAAAAAAAAACAAGTAGATATTAGAGCCGAATATTACTCTGTATCTTAAATATATAACAAAACAAGAATCAATCACGTTTATATATGGAAATAAATTAAGATGTCAAACATATCAAAGTAATAGAATTTTAAGCATAAAATGTAATATTAATTAAGATTTTTTAATTAAATTTTTTTCTGCAATAAACGGTGTATATTTATAGAGGTGTGTTTTTAAATAGAATAAAACAAGAAGATTAAAACAAATTATGAAGTATTCCTGTTTAGTTTTGACCACTTTTGAGAATATTCTTGAATATTTTGATGAGTAGAAAAATATATTTCTTTATTCCCTCTCCTCATGGTGATCTATAATATTACAATTAAAAAAATTGCGTTCTTCAAAGACAAATATTTATAAAAATCAAGCAGTTGCGCATTCATTTTGTTTGTAGATGATTAATGGGGATATTGAACTTTTCATATATTTATTTTTCTTATTTAAAATTTGTTAATATTTCAACTGAAAGAAATATAATACTTTTTTTTTTTGAACAAACCAGTATTTGTGAAGGTAAATGTGTTTAAAGCTTTAAAATAATTTCGGTTCGAAATTTGGCAAAAAAAACCGGTGAGTTATTTAAATAACATAAAATAATATAAAAATTTCCACTTACCAATTGTCAAAAGAGTTAACAGGAATATGTGTATGTGATGTTTGGTTTTCATGTTTACAATTTCAGTATTTATGGAGGTTTTTCAGTTATTAATATAAATATTTTGTTGTTGTTGTTGTTTGAGCTGCTGCAGTGATTGCTGATATTTTTGCCATTTTTATATATTTTGGCTAAATTATTACTTGCCAGTTTCTGTTGCTTGTTATTGGTGCAGCAGCAATAATCCTTTGTATTCAAGTTTAAAATCCATAACAACCGTGATGTTTCTTTTACGTTTTTATTTTACTTTTTTGTTTCATCTATTTTGTATTTTTTAAATTTTTTTGTTAAAAAAAATAATAAAAAATTATTGTCTATGCGTTTTTATCATGTTTATTTTAATGGGTTTTTATGAAAACATGTACACCGATGGCTGAAAATAAAATGGACGTATTTCGATTTTATAGTGTACATCAGAGAATAAAAAACTTAATAAACTATAAACGAATGAAATGAGTTCGCACTTTTTTATACGGCTATAAATCCATTATATTTAACTATGGCTCACGAATTTTTCAGGGGTAATTTGTTAGTTGGCGGACGAGCAGAAACCGTCAATAACACTATTTGGATAAAAATTAAGATACACCCTTTCAATATTAATCCATCGACATACTCATATATGTTCCCTTCACAACACACAAACACCGTTGTTAACGTATTTATTTTTTTTGCTGCATAAAATATGTGACTCACCTAAAAATAAGTTCTCTCGTTTAAATTTTTTTTATAAATAATGAAACAGAATTCAGGTTTATTTTCCCTTAAATTTTACTAAGCATTTGCCAAGATTGTGATTATTTCTTGGTTTGCGATTGTAAGTGTTTGTGTGTGAGAGGGTTAAAAAGAGGGTGAGAAAAAGAGTTAGGGATAGTGAAAGCCAACCGGAAATGCGTAAAATATATATTTGGTTTAGTTGTGTTAGTATGAGTTATTTTTTTTACAGGAAACCAGTTACAATGGTTTATTTATTTATTTTGCACGTTTTTATTTCCAACGCTGGCTGTTAAAGCTGTTTGGCTTACACAAGAAAAGAGATTGTCTTAAGGTATTATACAAGTGAAAGATGGTGCAAAAAACCTTGAAACGTTGAATATATACCGCGTATCTATGATAAATGTTTAAGTATACAATCATGGTTTTTTGTTCTGGTTATATATTTATTTCACAAAATTTGTGTTCACTTGTTTTTTTTTTGCACTGACACTTTTCAGTTTTATTTCCGCTAGCTTATATTATGAATTGTGTTACGTTAACAATATTGTTATTGTAATTGGTTTTGGCTAAAAAAAAAAGAAAAATCATAGATTAAAATTTTAGATTTTTTTGTATTATTTGAATGTATTTAAATAATATTTAATACAGCTTGGTTGCGTTAAAGAGCAATAATTCCTATTTTATAATCGATAATATAGTTGTTGTGTCATTATGGTGCTGAAAAGCTTAAAGAGTAATTAAATTAATTGCAAGCTCTAAACATTGATATCTACTAAATATCTTGGTTTATGAAAACTTTCGATTATTTAATACGTAGTAGTCATAAAGCAAATACTTTAAGCAAATTTAAATCTTTTTCCTAATTGAATTCAAAAATTCTATTAAAGTTAAACGGGTTTTTGTAACTGCAAACATCAAATATAAGTAAAGAGAATTTTATATTGTAATTTATTTAATCTTATGTCTAAGTTTTAGAACCAAAAGTAAACCCTGTCTTATTTACAGGATATATTTGTCGATGTTTAATAGTTTTTGTGATGACGTTTAATTCAAAAAGCGAAAATCAATAAAAATTAATGGTTTTAGTACCATTAAAATTAAAGACCGGTAAAAAATACCTTTTGATATTGAAGTTAATATAATATTTCCCATCCCTGGAACAAAGAATTGGTGATTTTGTAACTGCTGGGGTTTTAAAAATTGAAAAGAAAAGGGTCATCATTGTGTTCGGATTTCGCTTATTTTTGTTTCATCATTTTAGCCGGTATGTAGCTATCGATATATATCGGTATATTTTTTTTCAGGGCTGTAATTGCAAGTGGATTGGCGGCCAATATACTGTTTATACGTAAAATTAGTTTCCTAACAAAGTGGCCTTCAACAAATGTCATTGAATTGCGTGCCGTGTAATATTTGGCACCGTTCTATTGAATGGACAGACGGACATAGCTAGATCGTCTTTAAATTAAATTATAACCAAAAAAATATATACCTTATGGGGTCTTTAATAGATATTTTAATATGTAACAAACGAAACGATAAAACGGCTCCACAAAAATCCCGCCAATGAAATAACGCCGAAACGAGAAATGAAATATTCTCCAAATTTGTTTTTCATATATTTTTGGGTGTTATTTCATATGAAATAACTCCCAATTTTTTTGGGCCGTCTTTCATTTTTTTTGGAAATTATTTCATTTCTCATTTGGGGTTTTCAAATTATGAAATAATCTCCAATGAAATAACACCCAACAAATTTTTAAATTCGGGGCTTGTTTCATAGCGTGTATAATTTGGGTAATATTTCATTTTGTATTCGGGGATTCTTTCATTTTTAAAGCTTCTGGTTTTGGGGGGTGCTTTTAAATAAATTATATAAAAATAGGCCTTTTACAAGAAAACTTTTAGCCTGTGAATATATTACAATATCTTTTTAAATACATAAATTATAACGTTCTGGATTTGGATGGTGCGACCTTCGTGACAGACTACGAAATAAGTCTACGGACGGCAATAATGATTGTTTTCCCTAAATCAAAAGTAATCGGTTGTTGGTTCCACTTTTGCCAAGCAGTAAGGAGGCCCATAATAATAAAGTGTTACCAACTGGCAGCATTTGTACATACAACGTATATTTTCTCCATTTTGATTTCATGAGCAACCATTTTGTTTTTTTTACCATTTCTTACGTATAATGTATTAAGTTTATTATTTATGTATGTACATGAAAATAATTTTTTGGTAGTTGGGTTTCAAAAATAAATATATTGGAAATATTAAACAATTCTTTGTCCATACTTCCTCACATCTCCATTACAGAAAATTACTGCCTTCTTTACAATATTGTAACTATAATAACGTCTCCCATGAGTCGGATTTTTAAGCCATTGGTAAAGTTTTAGGATAGCTCGTTGGTGGCTGATCTGATATTGCTTCCATCGTATAAGGGAAATTTACTGCACTGGACTTAGTTCATTTACAAAACCAAAAGTAGTCACTATTAAACCAGCTTTGTATGTTCTTTCACCAAAAAAAAATTGAAATTAAATGATGGCACACTTTCGAAGTTGCATATATCCTTATTATGAAGAAGACGCATGCGGGCCTCCACACAATTTATATCAATAACTTTGCGATTTTGCTGTTGGTCCATATTGACTTCATGAAATCCTTAATGAATCTGACTCTTTTATGAATTTTGGGCATAATTTCATTTTTGTTGCTGATGGGGTTTATTTCATTGGGGGTTATTTCATTTTCATCATTGGGAGTTATTTCATATGAAATAACTCCCAAATATTGGGGGTTGTTTCGTGTTCGCTTTGGGGTTTATTTAATTTATTTTTGGATGTTATTTCATTCACTGTTTTTGGGTGTTATTTCCAATTTTTTGGGGTTTACTTCATTGGGGATTGTTTCCTGGGCGTTATTTCATTGGGGGGCTTTTCGTGGAGCCGATAAAACTAGTATACTCCCACACCATTTTTTTGGAGGTTGGTATAAAAATACTTTTTTTGTTGATAGTACTTAAGTATCTTAGTTTTTTATCCCAGATTTTCTGGTACTGGCCGATGCTGGAGCAATACTCTCCTCAATATGCACTCCTACGTGTTATTGCAGTAATGTCCAATAGAGTGAACTTGGTGCAAAATTTGGTCATGCACAAATTTACCAGATATTGAAGATCAGCAGTCATAAAACTGAAAACAAATAAATCCCCTGGCATGAACAAAATTTCAGGAAAAATAATACGTAAACTACCCAAGGCAGTATACTTGGTCATCTCATGCATATAATTTATACATCAGATATGCCCACTAATAACTTGCTACACATGTCAACTTTTGCAGACGATACAGCACTTATAAACATACATAAAAGTCCATTAATTGCTTCTAATTGCCTGCAGGATCATATTAAAATTGTTCAACCAATGGAAAATAAAAGTTTGCTGGGCTTACTTTCACCTAGAGAAAGGGAAACTGTCCTAATCTAAATAATCTAAAGATAAATAACATCGCTATCCCAGTTCAAAATCATATAAAATATCTTGGTACACACCTTGGTCAACGCCTTACTTGGTCTCAACATATCGAATCCAAATCCATACAACTCAAACTCAGAACACTACAGCTTCAGTGGCTTCTTTGTTCTCGTTCTGCTGTCAACCTAAACTATAAAGTTCTACTCTACAAAGCTATCATTAAGCCAATATGAACCTATGGTGTCCAATTATTGGGAACAGCTTCTGCTTCTAATATAGAGAAATTACAAAGACGACAAAATAAAATATGGCGACTTATTACTGCACGCAAAGAAAAAATATGGTTGTGGTAACCATTATCGAAGAGGAACATACTATGATTGAATTGTATGATTATGGTTAAAACATATAATGGTTACCCGTTATCATTATTATGTTTAACTAAAGTATCATTCAATAATCATTTATATGACTAAAATTGAAATCGACAATCTAACCTTTTTACGGCAAATTATTGTCTTTTGCCATAACATACACATACTGATTGTACTTACCAATTTAATTGCAATTTTTATACCAATATTTTTTTACATTTTCTCGTTTATTTTTAAATTTTCTTTAATTTTTCAAAATTTTTGTTGACTTTTTTGACATCTCAAACTTATAAAATAATAGGAATTTATTCAGCAAGAAGAAGAACAGTTGAAATAATATTATTATTAAAAAAAATCATAGCTTGATTAATTTGTAATCATACTGTTGTCTCACCTAATATTTAATGATTATTTGTAATTTTTAATGCTTTTAAATACAATGTTATTTTTGTCAAATTATTTTTTTAAATCATACTATTTTTTAATGATAATCATTTTGAAATTTTTACGAAAAGTAAACATTAAATGATACAATTCAAACAAATGCTTGATTATTGTGACAAAATATATGATGAAATGAAACAAAAACAACTATAACTTGTTTTCGACAACCAAATATTGTTATAGAAACTATAATATGACCGTCGTGATCATGTCGTAACCATGGTTTTTCTTTGCGTGTAGAGACCCGTGGTATATTGGTAACGCGAATATTCATAAGGACCTTAATATTCCATTTGTTCGCGACGAAATAAAAACTTTCAGCTCAAAATTTAAACGAAAACTGGAATTTTATACAAATCCTCTCGCACAGAATCTACTGTATTATAATCAGGGACCGAAAATAACAGCTATTTTGGAATTTCAAAGCAAAAAAAGCATTTAGAAGTAAATGTCGTAAAACGGATTCAAGTATACCATATTGATCCTTATGCATTAGTCTATCATAAAATATGTTGCTTTTTAAAATTTACATTTTTATTTTTTCGAGCAAACATAAAAGTTATTTTTTGATTTTTATTTTTATGAGCAAAAATAAAAGTTAATTTTTGATTTTTATTTTTTTAAGCAAAAATAAAAGTTATTTTTTTTATTTTTTCGATATTAAATATTATTTAAATGTAACGGCAAAGACGAGTTTTTAACAATGAAAGAAATAATAAAAACACCGTACTCGAATTTGTGATTTCTCATATTTATTGTCAGTGATTGTTTAATATCGTTACATACTACTCTAAAAGCTCCTAATAACTCCTCTCATTTTTATCAATTCGTTTTGCTTAGTATTTACAAATTATCAACTATTTCTTTTTCAAACTTTGTTATCAACCATTGTCTTTAATTATTAATTATAATGTGATTTTAATTTTTATATGTATGTTATTTTTCAGGTTGTTTAAAAACTTTTTAGCAATCATGTAGGATGATTTACTTAATACCTGAATAACTTCGTAACTCCGGCAAACCAGCACCCACCATTGATATAGAATACATAGTATACAAAAATGTGAGAAATCACAAAAAATGTGATCAGCATGGGAATTTTTTATGAAAATTAAAATAAATATTTAATATTAACTTAATTATTGTAACACGTACATTTCGTTCAAAAATAAATTTTTTTTGTTGCTCAAAAAAATAAAAATCAAAAAATAACTTTTCTTTTTGCTCAAAAAAATAAAAATCAAAAAATAACTGTTATCATCTGACTTTTATGAAAAAGGGAATAACTATTATGGGCCCTGATTATAATGGACACACACGACTCAAGAGGATCGATACATTGGCCCTCGCAGAGCCCCTAGAACGGTGACCTCTATGCAGTTTAAATTGAAGCCTCTATTGCATTGGCAATAGACCCAGAAATTATTTAATTTAAGATTTTAATACTTATTGTAATTTTCTTAATATAGAAAGATTCAACAAATAAATTATGAGTTGAAAAAAAAAATAAAAAAAAAATTATGATGACCATAAAATAGATGTAGTTTAAAAAAACATTTTTGGCATTGTCACATGTGAAAAAACTTTTACTGAAATATTAAATAGCTTAAAAGTAACTCCATCATTAAAAGAAATTTCACACATATTTCAGCTAGATATTAAGAAGAATAAAACAGCCCAAGAAAAAGTCATAGGCTTGTTAATCGGATCTAAAATACCTTTTATATTGTTGGGCTTGAGTAAAGGAAAGTTGTATTAAGTATGCTCATACATATGCAAGTACATGTTTTGATTTTATTTAAAATAAAAAACCTAAAGGGAATTGCTTCCAAATGTGACGTATCCTAAAAGAATATAAATGTGAGGATGCACAAAACTATAAGATGAACTTTTGATATTAATTTATTTTATTTATTAGAAAAAATTATACAATTTTAAATGGAATTCGATAAACATACACACATGCATACAAACATACATTCATGAAAAAAAAAACTAAATTCAAAAGTTTATCATGATACGAGTACAAAACTTTTTATATTATGCATTCGTACACATAAAATACTGTTTTTATTTGTGTCTGTTTGGAATTGTGTGGTTTTATATTTATGCATTTCCCTTTTACGCTTTTGCGTGCCATCAACTGCTTTCATACACATCATAAGCCAAGGGTATAATCAGGATACAACTATAAAGGGTGAAGTAGCAAAATGTGAAGTAAAGTAGCTAAAGAAAAAGGAACAAGTATAAGTGCAGCAAAGAGAAAGATGAATACTTAACCATGAATCATTCTCATTTTATATTTTGTCCTCACATTTTCTTCTTGCACTCGTAGAGTTTGTTGTTGTGGATTTCAGAAGATTACATGCTATAACCCCTGTATGAAAGTACTTTAAGCCCAATTTGAATTACACACCGAAACCACCACAACTAACTGCAACCAACAGAATAGCGTATAAGCCATACACACACACACACACATACATAAAAACAAACCAGCGCAAATACTTACAAAAACTATGGCAAAAGAAATGTTTGAGTACAGAGAAAAAGATCAGAAAATAAGCATAAGTTTAAGCATTATTTATGTTTTAGTAATTTTGCTAGTTATGCGTTTTTATTTATTGTATTTGAGTTAGTCTGTTTTTTTTGCTTTCTTTTTATGTTCTCTTTTCCGGAATATGCGTTTTTAAACTTTATAATTTATCAAAACTTTAACTGGCAACTGTTATAATAAAAAACTAAAATTGACAGTTTTTAAATGTTTTGAAAATTGTTTGAATTTTTATTGAGGCTTTAAATGATTAAAGCAACTATTAGTTACAACTACAGTTACAGTTAAGCTTGTGTGTCTGTGTGTAATTTAACGAAATAAACAGTTTTTTATGTGTTGAGAAAAAAATAAAATTTAAGGAGCAAAACAGAGATTGTGGAAAATTTTTTAAAAAACTAGTTTTCCAGCACTAATAAATTTGCAACACCATCACAAATTGTACACTAACATAAAAATAATCAAAGGTTTAAAAAGGGTTTTGACAACTGACTTTCTTTTCAAATTGATTTGAATTTATAAAACTCTTATAAAGCTGTTTGAAATTTTACAAATTAGACTGTGTAAATATAAATTGTTAATCTATTTTAATTTGAAAAAAAAATATCATTATTATATCAGTGCCATTTTGACGAAAATGTTTCGATTCCCAGCTATATTTTGATTAAGCAGTTAACAAATTTAAGGGATACTAATTTATAAGCATGAAGCTTTTGTAAAAAAAATTGTTACTTAATTCAGTTTAATACAAAATATTATTAAAGATTAAAATTACTTTACAGACTTGCTTATAACTTAAAACATTTGAAAATATAAGCCTTTGATAATAATTTTTTAATAAAAAAATTAAAATTAAATAACAGTGGCAGTGGGTTACAGTTAATTAAATAAACTGGAATTATAATAAATTTATAATTAGTTTTTACATATTTCTTTGCTGTAATTTTGTGTTAGTGGTAAAAGTGGTAAAACTTTTAAAATCATGTAAAGGATGGTTAAATTTTAAGGGCCAATGTTGATTTTGAATAAAACACAAATAATATAGAAAATTATAGTTATTTATTTTTATTATGATAATATTAATATGGTTCAATTTTGTATGGAATAAAATATCGGTCAAATGGCCGTCGCGACCTCGGTGGCACACCTCCATCCAATGGTCAAATTTTTCGATGACGCTGAGGCACAATTGAGGTTCTTTGCCGTTAATGTGTCAATTTGTCTCATCCATTAGCTCTTGAATTATTGCTGGCTCAAAGAAAGGAGTCCAACGGTGTCAATTCTTTAAATCCTGGCGGTCAATTGACATTGCCACAACGTGAGATAATACGGCCATAGCTTTGTTATATGTTTGCAAGTGGCACCGTCCTGTTGAAACCACAAATCGTCCACATTCATATCTTCCAATATGGGCCGTAAAAATTTCGTTATCATCTCACAATAGCGAATATAATTCACAGTAACTGTCTACCGGTCCGATTATGCCGCCAGCCTATTAACCGCACCAAACAGTCACTCTTTGTAGGTGCTTTGGTTTTTCGACAATCACTCTTGGATTTTCATTCGCCCAAATGTGGCAATGCTGCTTATTTACGAATCCACTAAGTGCCTCATCATTGAAGATAATTTTTTTTTGAAAACTCATCATCCACGTTTGCCATTTCTTGACATCATTTTGACCATTGACGACGTTTGGAATGGTCAAGAGGCTTTAGTTTTTGAGCCAATTGTACCTTGTAAGCATCTAAATAGAAGTTTCTTTGCATAATGTTCATCAACAACGAGCGTTTGAGGTGGAATTGTTGGGCACGACGACGAGTTGAGGTGGACGGCTCTTCAGTCACACTATCGCGAACAGCAGAAATATTTTCTGCAGTACGAGCTGTACAAGCATGCACTGATATTTTTGCATCTCCTATAGACCCGGTTTGTAAAATTTTTTTTTACGATTTTTCCTATTGTACGCACATTTGGACGATTAAATTTACCGAAAGAAATCACGAAGTGCATGATACGCATTTTGATTTGAATGACCATTTTCATAATAGGCCTGAATAACTTTAACGCATTGATCGATTGTGTATCTTTCCATGTTTCGAATTGAATTAGTATGAAATTGAGAAATGTCAAACGAAATGTAGAAAAAAAACTTTACGTTTAGGTGTGGTTCACACTCAAAATCGGCCCTTAAAATTTAACCACCCTTTACATATTAATGGACATAAGTAGAAAACCTAACTGAAATAATTGTAAATTAAGAGGAGAAAAAATTAATTTCGTAAACGGTATGAGTTGTTACCTTTCTACTTGTGACTGCCAATAGAAAATTAACAAGTTAATTAAAAATTTTATTGGAACGCTTGTAAACTGCATTTCCTAGTTTTTTTGTAGAACGTCTTTAAAAATTGTTATTTAGAAAAAAATTTAATAAAGTTTTCGTAACGAACTTGCTACAAGTTTTGTGCTATTAAAAGTAAAGGAAAAAATTTTTTTTGTTTAGAGACCGCACTAAGCATTCACCTATACCCACGCTTTTCACAAAATACATGTAACGTTTCATATCATCAATATTTTATGTTGGTTACAGGTGGCTAGTCACACATATGAATGGGCATATTGAGTTCTGAATTTGACACTTGCTTTCTAACTGAAATTTTTTCATACATAAATAAATCCCAAAAATAAACAAAAACTTTTTTTTTAAACTTTACATGTATATGTTAACAAGGCAATGTGAGTGTTAGGCTAAGTATTATTGTTTATATTCATCCATATTCATGATGTAAACTATGGATAAGATGAAATAGAAGAGTGAGTAAGAGCAAGAATATTGATATAGGATTTTCTAAAAATCACTCAAGTGGTAGTTTTTTCATTTTGGTGAAAAAAAGGTCAGTCAAATAAACGTGTAAACGTGTAAAGAGCCAAAAATTATTTATTTTATTTTTAGTTTCTAAATAAAAAAGTAGCAAAGTTAGTTTGATTTGAAATTAGTTGATTTTACAATAAATTTTCATGACTTCATTTGTTTAATTTTTTAGAGAAATCTGAAAAGTTGTGCTTATTATCTTCAATTTGGCTACAAAATTATGTCTCAAGCGATATAATTATTGGAAAGTCTAGTTTCTTTGACACTTCAATAAACCTATGCTTTGTCACACCATTATATTTCCACATGTAAATTTTTGAATTTATTTTGGAGTCAAAAGTAAAATTTGTTTTCTGTGTACTACACTAAAAACATACATAAAAAAAGTTTGTAAGTGTACTTCAATAATCTACATGTAGTTTCTTATTGTTAAAAATCTATTTAAATCCATTAAAATCGTTATGGCTTTAGTTCTTCTTTTATTTAAAATATTTAAAATTAAAAAAGCCTTAACGACAAGAGCATAGAACCACTTTAAGCAGTAAATTTAAAATTAATTATCTTGACAGTGACGAAGGTGAAATAACAGTTTCTTTACTTATTTTTTTTTTTGTTTCTTCCTTACAGTTCTATTGGTTGTAGAATATTGTTCTTTGCCGGCATTTGATCCCTAGCCCTGTTATATATTTATTTATCTGCACTCGTTCAGCTCATTCATACAGTCTGTCATTCACTCATTCACTTATTACTTTTAATTTTGTATAAGTGTGCGTGTGTGTCTTGATTTTTTATTTTTTAGCATAACACAAATATAACAGAAGTATTTTTTTTAAAAAATAAGAACTGTTGACAAATTACACAAGCTTATTAGAATAAGTTGTTACTGAGTTTATAATCTCTTGGTGTCTTTTTGTTTAATGGTATTTGTTTTTAATGTTGGAGGTATTTAGTTATTTTTATATATAAAAAATGTGTGAAATTACAACATTGATCTAAATTGAGCTTTAAAAAAACGTAAAAGTCATGTGACTGAAAGACCTAAAATCATACTTAATATAACTATAAAATACTACATATAACTGTGAACTTAATGTTTTTCTAAAAGACCTTCAACTGAAATAATTTTAGCTAATATTGAAATTAAAAATATAAAAAAACTATATAATTATACTTAACATAACTATAAAATAATTCTTTGAACGTACGATAGAGCTTGAACAAGAAAAGCCAAGAAGAAGAAATTTTACGCAAATATTTTTAATATATTAGAAATTATTGTTGTTGAAAATGGGCAATATTGGTAAAATAGGAGAGAGTTATAGCTTGTCATAAAAGAGTTGGTCGTATAAATTATCATTCGAACATCGAATAAAATCCAACTGCGTCTTAACGTTATGAAGCAGAATGACTTAATTTCGAAAGTATATTTATTAGGGAGATCGATTATTTGATTTTTCAAAAAAACCGGGTTTCGAATATTCGGAATAGTAGCTTTTAAAAACAACCGGTTTTATTAGAATAAAAATAAAAAAAAAAAATCAAATTATTTATAAAAAAAAAATATTTATAAAAAGCTTATTTATATTAAATAAAAACAATTCACAATAGTAAAGATTGAACAAAATATACTGCAGCCATGAAAAAAATTTTTAAAAAATTTTTTTTTTAAATATTATACATTTACACATAGATATTTATACAAACATATGCTCTTGCATTAAAAAAAAGTTTATTTATATATAGTTAGCAGCTTAGCATATTTGAAGCAACATTATCCAAGTAAAATATAATTAATTAAAAATTATATTTTTTCAGTTGCTTCTTTTAAAATAATCTTTTTGAAGCCTAAAGCAGATTAAATTAAAGATTAAGTTTTGAAGTATATTCATGTATATTTTTTTTTTTTTTTATGAAACGCGATAATGAAAATGACTTATTACTTAGCATACATGTTAGACTTATGTCTAAATAAAACAAATCATTAAAAATATGTTCTTTATTATAGACTTTTGTAGGGCATAGTTTTTAATAGTACTGTTAAGCTCAAACCAATAACCGGTTTATTTGTAGCAAAACAACCGGTTTAATCGGTATTCGAAAAATGGGCGTAGTAAAATATTTGGCTTCGACGAAACTAAAAAAACCGGTCGAATCATAACCGCTTGCTTGATCATCCTTATATTTATAAAGTTAAATAATAGAAACGTATATTACGACGAGAATTGTATATCAAAATGTACAAAAATTTACCTAACACAGTGTGTTATTCAGTCTAGTAAAATTTCCAAACGTAATATAGCTGAGAAACGGAAAATTAAGGTGGCGGTCAACTTATACGCGCACCTTACATATAATTATTTATCTTAAATTTATATTTTAGCTTTACTGGCAAAAGAAGATTTGTCAATGCAATATTTGAGTTGATTTCATTGGAAAAATCATTTGATACACATATTTTAACGCCGACGACAATGGCCTCCAACCTCCTGATTATGCTATCCAGATATTTACTGACGGATCATAACCACATGCTGGAACGGGATGTGGTATCTTCTCGATCCAGTTGGATTTCGAATTGTCCCTGAGGCTACCGGATCACTGTAGTGCGATACAGGCCAAATTAATGGCATCATGAAATATCTGGCAGGGATATTCATATATTTACTGACAGCAAGGCGGCTGTTAAATCCCTGAAAAGTGTTTACAGCACATCGAGAATTACCCAGAAATGCCGGGTGTCTCTTGAGGAGATAGCGAGACATTCGACGGTTACCCTTGAGTGGGTTCCAGGACATGGGGATATTGATGGTAGTAATAGAGCTGATGCGCTTGCAAAAGCCGGCACCACCTTAGGTTTGGTTGAATCCAGTTGTGCTTTGGCTATTCCCTTATCGAACGGTAAGCACCTGATCTCGCATCGATTCTATTTGAATGCCAGGGAAGGATAGGTGAAAGAACCCACTTGCTTGGAAACCAGAAATATCTGGCCTGACATGGATGCGCATAGAATGCGGTAAATATGCCCCAAATCCCTCTTAGAAACCTCATAGCGATCATTACCGGACACTGGCCTATAGGTACACATGCAAAAAGGCTAAATATCCCTTACAACGACTTCTGCAGAAGTTGCGATAACGAAGAGTAGACAACTGAACATCTTCTCTATAATTGTCCTGCATTCGGGGTCCTGAGACACCAGATTATAGGTCAGCTAATACATGAAAGTAAAACTTGTCTTTCTGCAGTTGATATGGGAAAGATCCACACCTTTATAAATAGGACAGGATGGCGTAGGAACGACGGCCAGAGGACATAGACGAACGGGTGTTGGTGCCTACGGTATCACAACGTGACCCTCGGCGGACCTAAGTGAGCTATGTCTTCGAGCGGCTGCCGAATATAACCTAACCTAAGCTTTTTTAATGCCGACATCTCACATCATTTTCTATAAAAAAATATTTCGCAAAAATTCCTACTTGGCCATAATACCAGAAAATTCAGGTAACACGCCTAACTCTCATATAAAAATTATTTTATTAGAATTTTTTTATCATCTTTAATATAATTAAGTAGCTGACTACATGGTAACGATTGTAGCCAACGATTGTTATGGAAATGTGTAAGCAGTGTAGCCATAAGACATGTGGTAACTCATGGCAAACATCTAACAAATATAAGTTTTTTTCTTTTATTTAAAGAAGTTAATTTTAAATTGGATACGACTGTACTCGATTTCCTAAAACAAAGCCGTAGTGTACTTCCTTTACTTAAACAAGAAATAAATTGTGCTTAAATTTTAAAGTGCAATTAAAAATAAGTATAAGAATTATTGAAAATAAAACATAAATTTTATTTCTGTAAAGAAAATAAAAATTTCTTAATTACTTCTTATAAATGGACACCTTTTATGGTTAGTGACTTTTAAAATAAAATTGTTTTATATGTAGATCAATGTGCTATATATTCCTGTTTAATTAGTTCGTCGAATGTAGTATTCCTTATAAATTTGAAATTACAACAAAATGGCTTTATTTATAGAAATTTATATATTAATTGTCACATTATTTATTTAAATTAATAATTGTCTTAATAAGTATATTTAAAATAATTTCCCAGTACTTTTTATTTACTTTAGTTTTACAAATCATTTGCAGTTCATTTAATAAATAATTTTATTTATTACTCTATTCAAAACAAACACACACACAAACTACATGTGTTATTTTATATATTCTGTAAATTTTTTATAAGTCACATGTATAGTAAATTCAATTAACAAACCTTGATAAACTCTTTACAATTCATCACAAACAATTAATATTTGATAAGCTGATAAAATGTTGTTTGTTTGTATGTTTATGATTCGAAAAATAATTTGTATTAAATTTTAAATTAACTTTTCTTGCTTTTGTTAAATATTTATGTATTTATTTAATTGCTTTATGAGTATTTGTATTTCTTTTTTATTTAAGACAAGCATATGATTTTGATTATTTATTGAATATAAATTTAACTCAAATTAAACTAGTATTATTTATTTAAGACAAGCATATGATTTTGATTATTTATTGAATATAAATTTAACTCAAATTAAACTAGTATTAATAACACAAAAACACAAGCACTGACAAACTGAATTCCTTTGTTCATTTACTAAAGCTCCAATAAAACAACTTGAATTAAATGGAAAATAAGTAATAATTTTAGTTTATTATAACACGTGTGTGTACACGAGGGTGAATGACCTACATGTACAAAAAAATATATGAGAATTACGAAATAAAATCAAATTTACTTATGCACACAGACACATTCACAGCACTCTAAAGGAACTACAGTACTTGTATGCTATACAAACATATAAGCATATACATATATACAAACACATACATACGTCATTAAATGCATTCAAACGAAACAAATATTATAGCTGTCATTCATCCAACCGTAAAATCATAATTTTTTTTATTCGTTTTTTATTACTTTTATTTTTGGTCAACATAAACGTACATACACAAAACGAAACAGCAAGCGAATAGTTAGCGAGCGGACGAGCCACAGTGTAAGCGAACGCACGAATATACGTATTTACAGTTATTAAAATGCGTACTGTTGTTTGTGAGTGATTTACTGAGTGACTAAATGACTGACAGAGTAAGCAAGTAAGTGTGTTCATACACGATCCCGTTGACAGCTTCACTTCGTGCTGAAGTAATTTAAGAACTGACGGCATCTGACTCTGTCCCGACATGCGACACAGTGATGTGCTGGAATTCTTTTGCCATTTTTCGTTTACACACACTAACTAACGTTCATATTTGAACATAAACATACACATATTTGGTTACTGGTATTTCTGTTTTCTGGCTGGTGCGATTGCTGTTATTGCCACAGCTGCTCCTGCTTACAATTCTCTGTTTTTGCCTTGCCAATGTTGCTGTTTATTGTTTGCTATTACTGTTTTGTTTATGTTGTTGTTCCCTTTATTGAGCACTTTATCTTTACTCGTGCGGTGTAATTTTTATTCACAAAAAAAAAAAGAAGAAAAACCAACCTCGTTTAAGCATATTTTCAAACACTGTACGTGTGTATGTACATACACATACAACATAAAAACGATGTTGGTCGTTCCGGATATTCTAATATCTCTTTTATGTTCTCGTTGTTGTTCTAACGAGAGTTTTACAGATTTAATGCTCCATCCAGCAGCAATTTTTTAACCAACGAAAAAAAAAACAAACTAAAAACTTTAGTTGTTACACTAAATTGTTTTCGGGAATTTTAATAAACTCTCCATTGTAATATAAAAAAATTAAAATCGTATAAAATATATCTACAACAAAAGAGATACTGAGGGAAACAGTAAACAGAGTACAATCAGTAACTCCCGAGAAACTTATAAAATTCTCTTTTAAAAAAATTCTGTAGAAGCAGCAGCCATTCTAAGAGATTACAAATAACATAGCAAATAGGATTTTGTAGTTTTGTAGTAAAACACTAAGATATTATAGCAAATACAATAAGTATAACAGTTTATAGGTATAAAGCAGTACAATTTTATGGTAGAAATTATTAACAGTGAATCTAAAATTCAACAAAGAATCCTTTAAGGGTAATAGAATAAGCATATAGTGATAAGGATTTTCTCATTTTGTTAATTTTTAAATCAAACAATATAATTTGTATGATATCATGGTTAGACCGGTCATTAAAATTATATTATTTTTGTAGTTTATTTAAAAAGACGAAATGTTTGTTAAAGCCAAACCAAGTTTTCTCCAAATTTGATTGAATTTTCTTTAGTTATCTGTAAGGTATATTAAACGAGGTAACCTCAATTTGTCAGCTGTTTATCAGCTGAAACATTACATATGTAAAATTTTCATTCATTCTCATTTTTCTGCTTTAATTTACAATTTTCAAACTCCAAATAGCTATCACCTTATACAATTACACCACGGTTATCTTTAATCCCATGTGAATAAAATGTCACATTATAGTATTGGGATAGAATTTGTATGGCCTGACTATAAGGGAAAACTGGCCAAAATAAATTGGATATCAATATTTTGCTTCTAAGTACACAAGGAAAAATTAGTATGAATTTTAAAAGGATATAAATGAATTTTACATTATTAATTAAAATTCTGTTTCAATTTGTTTCAGTCATCAAACATTAATTTAATAAAAATAGTTTAAATTAAAAAGTATCATCTAAGAAAATAATTATAACTTATGTGATTAATTAATTATATTAATTTTTATGAATTTCCTATTTATAGTCGGGTTTGTCACTGCAACGGCGACGAACTCGATTTCATTTAGAATACAGAATAGTAACGATTTTTAAACAAATATTTATATAAATGCTCATATTATCTTTTATAATATTTTTAACAATTTCCATTTAAATGTTCACTTTATTTGTATAATGTTGGCGATATATAATACATAAATATTCTACAAGAACTAATAGATGTTTATTTAAAAATTAGGAAAAATATAGAAACTATTTACCAATTTGTGTGTTATAATATAAATAAATATTGAGATACAGATTTTAATAACTGGAATATCAGATTTAACATTAAATTTTTAATTATAGTATTGTCATAAGAAGCTTCATTTCGATGGTGTTAAGTAGAAAGATCCTTACTCGTATTTTTTTTAAAATATTTTTTTTTGGTGATTCTATACATTTCACACAAACACGCCACGATACAAAAATCGAATGCAGTAAAGCTACAATTATTTTAAATAGTACCTTTCTACTTGTACCCAACGATATATGCATAATTTTCACCACAGTTTAAGGATATAAGAAGAATGTATTTATTGGGGTGTTCAAGTCTAACTCAGGACAAAGGAAAATTTATGTCACCGTTAACGATGATAACTTCATAATGCTTGTTACGCGCTCTATATTACTTCAAATGATTTAAAAAATTGGAATATTTTCATAAAAATAAAATAATGTATAATAAATAAAATAATAATAAAAATAATGGTGAAATTAAGTGAAATACCGAGTTAAGGAGGCATATATAGAGATTTTCCGGCTAGCTTAAAATAGGTAGATTAGTTCTCAACCCTGTATTGAAGCGCATAAACATATAAATACTCTTAATGCCTATACATACCAAAGAGTATATAAAAATGAATTAATTATTATCAGTAAAGAAAAAACAATATAATGGCGAGGTGTTGTGCCACGTAGGGTAATTTTGTTCCCACCCAATTGACCAATAGTCAACGCCATGACAGATCACTTACCCTATAAATTATTAAAATCTGTCCCTTAAATATACTGGCTTACTAACTTACATTTTGTTACAATTTACCTTAGTTATCCTTCCCATTAAATGTAGGTTTACAAGTGCATTTTACAAAAACAAATGTTACTATTTATTGAAATTAAAATTAACATTAAGTAAATATAATATAAACATAATTTAAGATAATGATAATTACATTAATAAGGAATACATTTTAATATCACAATTAATCAATGAGTTTTTTGTTTTTTATTTAAATGTTTTGAGTTAAGCAAAAATTAAAGAGATTAATAGGGACAATGTGGAAACGGACTGACAAACGAGAAAATATGTATGTAGTGATGTAAAATAATTTAACAAAATATCAAAAACAAAAGAATAAAAAGATCAATTTTTTTGATACTCACATTACATTTGTTGTAATTGTTGTTGTTGTTGTCTCGGTTGAAGGGCCCAGCAAAACGAGATGATAATGATATTCTGCAGATCTTTTGCTTTTGTTAATTAAGTTATTAATATTTTACAAAGCTATTTTTAGAATAGAAAACAAAATAAGATTACAGTCATAGCAATAATAATAGGTACAATTAATTTTAATTTCATTTATTCATTCTATGTACATTAATATATTAAAATTTTTGCTTTTTTATTTCTTATTAAATTATTAATTCAAATTATTTGTATATAGTTAAATATAATTCATTTAAACATTTTAATTAACAAGCCTAACAAACAAAAGAAAATTTAACAATATATTTAGGTTTGTAAAAAAAAATTTACATTTTGAGAGTATTAATTTTAAAATTTTATTAGAAAATAATTCAGTTTGATATTTATTAAACAAAAATGTAATTTAAGTTAAAATTATGGTTTTTATAATTTTAAGTTTTATATACATAGTTTAGGTTAGGTTTAAGAAAATTTTAACTTTAAAATAAATTTAATGAATTTAAATTAATATATTGTATAACTAATATTAAGTAATTTCAATGTTTATAATAAAATATTTAAGTAATTTTATCATTGAATTATAGGTTAAAAATTTATGTAAAAATGCGGTTTTAGAACAGCTTCATATATAAAAACCTGCTGTTATGAGCCCCTTTTTTGTGTATATTCTGACTCCTTCTTAACGCACGAAATTACCTCATTAGAAAGGCCTCATTTTAAGCCATCTATATGGTTATTCAAAGATGTTGTGTTGCATATGATTATGATGAGGAGGAGACTTTTCTTCTGAGTTGGAATATATAACGTGGATTTTATTTTGGTTGCAGCAGTAAATCTGCTAAAATCTTTATTAAAACGAGGAGAGCTCTGTCTATATTAATTTTTTATAAATAAACTTATTTTTTTAATTATTTTCACTGCATTCTTTATTTATTTATTTTATTAAACTTTGCACTTTTTATTTTAAAATTTAAGTTACTCTTTTTATAATTTCTGTGAACTTCTTATCGTCACAAGGCTTACTTTGATAATGAATGTTTTATGAACAATTAGTAGTTTTGCCTAAAATTTTAAAGCGCAATTCAATCAAGTATTGATTGCCATTGGTAATTTAGAAAAAATGTCAGTAATTGATCTGCAGTGAAAAAAGGACAAAAATACTTTTAAATGTAGTAATAAAAGTTAAAACGGAATTTATTGCCATATATGGTCATAAAATTAAAAATGAGTTGAGAGTTCAACTTAAAAGCACACAATGTTACATACAAATCTATGCATATGTATTTTAATAGTATTACTGAGCTTTATTTTACAGAGAGGAAAAAATTATCTCGCATGCTATAAATTGGAGACGAACCCACATCATCATGTTCTTAATTTTTCAGGAATGATTTAGTAAAAGTATATATACAAGTAAAGTACGAAATAGAAAAAGTAATTTTGAACGAAAAGAAATCGTAACATGCTATTAAAAAAAAATATGCAAATATTAACAATATATGCACACATTGCCATCTGGTAAACGAATTACCTATTTAGCATTCGAAAGTTAATATTAAAGGGTCTCCAAGTTGGCCACTAGTGTGATTAACGAACCCTGTGTAATTATAATTTTACATCAGCAACTGAACGAAAAACAAGTGTTACTAAATCCAACCTGGCCCCAAAAAAGCCCAACATACCCTGTTTTTCCGCAGTTTGGTTATTAGTAGTTTCAATATTAAATCATTTTCTCTCAGCCCATTAAATAGAAGTTTTTGCCATTTTTTTCCATATATGTATATTGGGTTTTTTGTGATTATTTTTAATTTTTTTTTTTTTTAATGATATAACTTTCTATGTTTCAAAACAAGGCAAATTTATTCATCAGGTAGTCTTGTTTGGTCAGGTGATTATTTTTTTCTTCACTTATTTTAAGTTTAAGCTGCCAAAGTCTTTATATAAAAAATAATTTCTTCTCCTCTCTCATTCATTTCAAATGTCAAACTTCATACATAAAAAATATAAACAAAGAAATCCTCTCCGAACTGCAATTATCTAATGAATTAATATGCCTTGGTTTCAAAACAAAAATTCATAAATAAATAAAATAGGAAGCAAAGCATATCCATAAGGAATATAGTATGGTGATCGATTATTCGACATTTTTAAGAAACCGGTCGAATACATAAAATATAATTCTTTCTTATACCCATGACAGAGATTCATTTATAGGTATAAACTTGTTTGTTCTATGGTTTAATTGCATTTTAAGTTGACACACATTCAATGGCATTATTATAAAATGCCGTTATTTAAAATAAAGATGTTAAAGGACAGACACTTTTTACCTAAAAGTGACCGAAAAATTAGGTTTATTATTCAATTACCTTTAGCTTTTAAGGTTAGGTTAAAAATTTAAAAATGACATTGTTTCTCCACATGAAACAAATTATGGCAACTAAATTGTGATTTATACATATATCTTTTTTACTTCGACCTTTTTAATTTTTTTTTTATTTTAAGTTAATTTTTTTATATTAGTGACACAAAACAGTAAACAAATCATCCAAAATGTTATTTCGTTTTGTAAAATTTTTTAAGAACTAAATTAATTTGTTAAAAGTAATCGGTTTTACTCTGGTACTGCCATGTTAAAAAAAATTTGTTACAAGGAGGTTGTAATAATGAAAGATATTAAAAAGTCACATTAACTTTGTGGGCAAGTTGTAATAATGACCTTATGTGCGCCAAACTATTTTAGTATAAAAGTCACATGTTATCAGAGATATTAGTTAAGCTATGGGTAGGCTTTAGTACAAGTCGCTAGATTTCGTAGAAGCAAAATATTATAATATTCGAAAATGAGATCAAAAAGTATTGTAAAGTACAATAATTTGGTCAAAAAACTTAACTGAACAGCTGATTATTATAGCAAATTATAAGCGCAGAAACATATAAAAAACCTGCTCTCCATTTAAGGAAAATAATATCTAAGCCTAATTATTTTTCTTATTTTACATTTGTTTTTGAAACAACAAATACATTTCTTACAATATTATGGGAAGAGTATTTAATAAATTTGCTGATTTCTTAAAATTTTTTGAGTAAAGAATATAGTATGTTTCAAAGGTAAATGAACATAAAACTAAAAATGAAAAAAAACCGGCTTCTGTGAGTGAAAAAACCGGTGTATTTGACATTCGAAAAATTAACATTTGGAAAAAACCGCCAGCTGAAAGAGTAAAAAACCGGTTTTTCCACCGGTTGTAAAACCGAATCGATTACCCTAGTATATAGATTGCAACAATTAAAAAACACATGCATTTTGTTTTTGTATTTATGTTTGCACATGTCACAAAATGTTTTTCTCTGCTTCTTTAATTTTAAAAAATTAAAAAGCGTTTCACCGCGCAAAGAAGTAAGCATCGATAAGTTTCTTCGGTTAGATGTGGTTCAAAGATACTATTGTGACATAAACTTACTAAAACTAAATACATGTCCATATGTATGCATTTTAGGTGACTTCAAACTATTTTGCATCCCCAGTACAGCACCATCAATGACGTTATTTGTACTTGCAAATTTTCGCATTTGAAAGTATATTTTGCGTACCGACAAGCATGATACTATTTTTAAATACGCAATCGACTCCATACCTTATAAAACAGTATCTTACAGATTTTATTTTGTTTCACAAAAAAGTAATTAAAATATTTTTATATTTCTTCAGTTTTGAAATATTTTCCTCAACAAAATATATTAATTTTAATTTTAACTTATGTAAGTTTATCACAGTTGACAGAAAAATTAATTTTGCTTGAAAGATAATATTTGTATTATTTGTTTGTAACAAATAATGATTACATGTAGCAATTTTCGTTTGCAAACACCAAATATATATGTATATAGCTCTAAACAGTTGTTTAATGTAATCGAATTTTAAAAATACAAGTAACCAATATTTACTTGCAATGACTAAAATTTAATTTTTATTTAAAATAAGACATTGGAACTTAGGATTTTTTATTGCATGAATTAAAATTTAGTTGTAAACTCTAATACAGATAATTAAATTCGGTTGTGAAAAAGTTATTAATAAGGCTAATTGATTGGGAAAACTAATTTAGTTGTCCTGAGCAATAAATTTCTAATATTGTTGTATTTTTTTGTTTATAAATATATAATATCGGTTTTTTTTACAATCTTTTAATATTATTAATATACTATTTTTATTGTTTTAACCGTTTGCCAACCAATCTTTTTCCTGAGTGTACATATTACTATATTTATATTATTATAATTTGTAATATTATTGTACATTATGACAATATTACCTGTCTCCATTCGGTAATTAGGTTCTTATCTTACCTTACCTTTTCGAGACTTTTCAATCACTAGTGCAAAGCATTCATTTTAAATGTCTGCCTAAATGCAAAATAATATGTTCTAAATGACTTGCTTAAAGATGAATGCAACAGCATGAAAAAAATCTAAAAAAATTTATCTTAATGTACACAATCAATTCACGAAACTTTGGACGTTTTTTATATCAAATATGCATGAGTTCTGTACACTTATTACAGCGGAGTGCAGTTCATTAAAATTAAATTATCTCGAATGTCACGCTTGCATCAAAATCCTTATTATTTTTGCAAAAATTTAATCATTTTATTATAAGCTGAAGCCCTGAAAAACCACTTCATGATATATTTTTTTCTGGGTATATTTGCGAGATATTTTGTTAACTTAACAAAAAAGCGGAAAAACTTTAAGTAGAAAAAGAATACACTGTTGTTTGTCAAGTTTTGTCGATAGCAGATTTTTGTAAATAATAAGAAGTTTTCCGTCATTTTGGCTGAAATAAACCTAAGTGTTTAATATGTTTCCTACACTTTCATATGTTTAACTGAATAACATTGAAATTGTTAAGTGTTTACTTAAAAGAAAAGATGGAGATTTTCTTCTTTCACAATAAGCAAAAATAAAAATTCTACTAAAATAACTTGAAACGAGCAGGAAAAAACATAAAACTTTTTTACATTTCATTATTGCCAAAGTTTTTTTTATTTAAAGGATCTGCTTTTCCTCTTCCTTCACGTTTATTTTTGGTTTGTTTAATAACAACATAGTTTTTTATTTTTCCTTTAGAATGAATCTCGTTTTTTATGTTTTAGAAAATAATTTATTTTGTTTTACGTCTATAATCCTTTAGAGTTTAATTTTAATTGTTCATATAGTCTTTGTTCTCTAATTTTAATAATGCTGTTAAGCATGTAAAAATTACTAAATTTAAAAAAAAAAGGAATATGCACAAAAATAGGATTTTAAATGCATACAATGAATACTTATGTATGTGTATGTATAATGTATTAAATAGGATTTGTATATTCCGTTTTATTTATGATTTTTAATAATGATTATGAGTATGTATTGTACATGTAATTCGGTTTTTTTCCCACTTACGGCATTTATTGTAAAATTCTATGCATTTGTGTATACATACAAGCATGTAATGAATAGAACATTGCCAGTTGCCAATGCACGTACAAAATTAAAAATTCATAGCGTTAATGGAATTTGTGACGTATGAGCAATTTTGAATTCACTCATCACTCATACCGTCTGCAGTTTATAAGCAACACAACACATTGTTCAATACATACATACATGTCTGTGCTTTTGTTTGTGTGCACTATGAAAAATTTATTTACATAGTTTTTTGTTGTTTGTTAAAATTATTAAAAAAATAATATACATAAGCATATTTATATTATTTATTATTTCTGTGTGCATATATTAAATAGAGGAAAAAATCATGTAGTTTTTGTTTAAAATATTTTTATTTATTTTTTGTTTTGCATCTGAACGAGTTGATTTATTTGTTGCACTAAATAAATTTGTTAACACAAAATGATTTATTTTTCTTGTCTTATTTAGCGTATAAAACAAATATTATGCTGTTTAATTTCGTGTTTTTGAAATTTTTAACAATCACGTCAAAGTATTGTGCAAATGGCAAACAACAACGAAAACGTTTTAAACAATACGAACAACATAAATCATATTGTGATATTTTAAAACACCAAAATAAGTCTCTTGTGATAAGCAGCTTATTTGTTTTAACAATATGTTGTCAGATTTTAAACTATTATAAACAATAACTATTTAATGAAGTTCGTTTTTTAGAAAATGGGGATAAAATTTTAAAACAATTATTTTTTATTTAAATGGCTGATTCAATCTTGTCTAACAACTCAGAAATCACGATCAGCAAAACTTTGGTGGTTCCAAAAAAGTAAATAAGAATGACCCTTTTTTGATTTAGAAAAACCAATAAATTTTCTGCTAAAATTCCTTATAAACGCTAATCTTTGCAACTTGATGTAGTTATTTAACCATAGAATTAGGAAATTTAACTGTTTTCATAATATTTAAAACTAAGTTTAAAAAGCAATATCTTCAGGTAAGCGCGAAAATGTAGTTTGAAACTGCAGAGTATTACACCATCTAATATGCTTAATAAGGTTAACTAATGTAAAGCTCAATATGAAGCTCTAATATTGGGTGATATCGATATATTTCATCGTACTGAAAATTGATTACGTAAGCTAACATTTTTTTAAAAATTATAAAAAACAGATGAAAATCTTATTATTATCCCATGCAGAAAAACATATTGTATTACAGAAGCTTCGCAAAGAAAGTTGTTAAAAGCAAAAAAGGAACTCTTACTTCTTTATGAAACAGTAAGGCAATATCAGATCTAATAAATAAGAACTAGTACTAAATAATGCAGGAAACTTTATTTAGGTAATGGCAAATTTTATCCTACCTTTTAAGATAAAACTTAGACCTTCCTAAATTAAGTAAAATGTCATATTTTTAATCAAGCTTATCCAAACCTTCTTAAGTAGAATTAATTTCTTCTTCTATATATATAGAAATGGTGTAAAAAATGTATAGTAATTAATAAAATGAGAATGGCTGGGCCGATTTCTGTAAAACTTTTTGTCAGTTGTTCGTATTTTCGATGAAATCTTGGAAAATCCCTCCGGAAAAGTCGGAAAATTGGAAAAATCAAAAATCGAGTTTTTGTATGAAATTTTGTGTGAAATTATTCCTCAATGGATTTTCAAATGAAGAATTATAAAGTTCTCAGCCGAAATCCGATAGATTGCGTTAGAAGTTGGCTTTAAATTGACGAGGCTAGCTTTAATATAATTTTTAACAATATTTCTGTTTGTTTCAATAAAAAATTTTAAAACAAAAGGAAATGTTTTCTTTTGTTAAAAAGCCGCAAAAAATAGTTTAATTTAAAAAATTTTTAACTGCATCCTCAACGAGAAGGCAAAAAAACTACGTTTTAACGATAGAATTTTATTATTCTTTGTCGATGTTTTTATACCCGCTACCAAAAAAATGGTGGGGCAATATTCATTTTGTCATTCCGTTTGTAACATATCAAAATATCCATTTTAGACCCCATAAAGTATATATATTCTGAATCGGGACTTGATTTTATGACGATCAAGCTATGTCCGTCCGTCTGTCCGTTTGTTGAAAGGTCGCACCGAAAAAGGTGGGGGGCTCAAATTTTGCCAGAATCTTTCTTAAAGGCAAGGTTTGTCTGGTATTGAAAATGGGCTAAATTGGAATAATAGAAAGAGAGTTATAGCTCGTAAAGCCAGAGTAGGTCGAAAAAACCGTGTCCTTCGAACATCGAATAAAATGGAATTGTGTCCAAACGCATCAACGTAGAGTCATTAAAATTCGAATATATATTTCCTGAGTAAAAGCAATATCTCTCCTTGACAACTGCCTAAATCTATGCATTAAAAAAGGAGTTATGGATAAAAATGTACGAAAGTTTATACCGCGCAGTGTATTTTTCAGTATATTTTAAATTGAAAACCCAATAAAACGGACAAAATTAAATGCACGATCCTGAAATTTTGCACACTTTGCTCTTTAGTGGGAACCTTTGTTTTAACGGAAAATTAATGTGCCACGCCCACTTTTACGCCCACCTCCCATATAACGTTTTATCTAAAATTCATATATTTTCTCTATTAATAAAGATTTTGGAATAATAAAAGACTATAATGAAATATCTTAAATGTGCTTATTAGCAAAAACAAAAATGAAGCGCCTGCTATAACGCCCACTTTTCACGTTATCTACCGTTAATGAAATTTAAAAGCTCATAAAACCGCCAAAGTTAGAGGTATGATGATTAAATTTGCTACATATATCCTTCTAATCAATGTTATTGTTGTGCCAAAAAGTTTATGTAACACGCCCACTTTAACGCCTACCTTCCATAAAACGGTTTATCTTAAATTCATGTAATTTCTCTATTGACAAAGTTTTTGGGAAAATAAAGGACTATATAGAAATATCTAAGTTGTATTTAGTAGCAAAAGCTTTATTGTCACTCCTACTTTAACGCCCACTTTTACTAAAAGACTAAATTTACGAAAACATTTTATTATCATATCGAAGTTATTAAGGTTGGTTAAATGTTAAGGGCCGATGTTGATTTTAAATAATACAAAAATTATTTAAGAAATTATTATCATTTCTTTTTATAACGATAATATTTGTATAGTTCAATTATGTATTTAACAAAATATCGGCCAAATGGCCGCCCCATCCTTGGCGCCACTCCTCTATCTGATGGTCCAAACTTTCAATGACAATGTTGATGCTCAATTGTTGGGCATGATGATGAGTCGAGGTTGACTGCTCTTTTGCCACACTATCGCAAAAAACAGCAATAGTTCCCATTCACGAACTAAGAAGGCATTCACAGATTTTCTAACATTTTAAACAGACCTGTTTTGCAGAAATTTAAATATTTTTTACAATTCTTCCGATTGTGTACGAATTTGAACGATTATATTGATCAAAAGAATTACGAAGTGCACAAAATGCATTTTGATTTGAACTCAAATTTTTATAAAAAAACGTGAATATTTTTAAAGCGTTGCTCATTTGCGTATCTTCCCACGGGTCAAATTGAGTAAGTTTGAGATTGAGAAATGTCAAACGAAATGCAGAAAACAAATTTAAAGACTAGGTGTGGTTCACCTTCAACATTGGCCCTTAAAACTTAACCACCTTCTACAAAGAAAGTGATACATATTTTATTATAAAAAGATTATTCCATAATGAGCAACAAAATAATAAATATTGTGCTTTAAATGTACACAAAATTGGTGGTGGGTATAAAAGATTCTGCACAGCGAATATAGTGCTCTTACTTGTTTTTGTTTGATATTATTCGATGTCTTTCTTATTCGAAAAATAAAGGAAGGTGTGTTTCGTTTTACATTTTCTTGTACTATATAGCTAACTATCATATTAGGATACATTAAGTCTTGTTTAATTCTCGGAATTTTCTAAAAATTTATCTTGTTTTTCTACGAAAATGTTTAAAGTATAAGAATAAATAAATAAAATGATTTCATTAATATAAGTGATGAAAGCAACTGTTATTGACAAATACTTATGATTTTTTTGTTAAGTTCAAAAATAATATATATTTGGCACTAGCACTTATAAGATTATTAAAATCTGTTTACTTTTTAAATTTTGAGAAGTCAAGTAATTCGCAAAATTATTAATTAAAAAATTATAAGAACATAGAAAGACACCGTTCGCTATTTGACGTGTTTTTTTCCGAAAAAAATTGCTTATTTTTGTTATTAATTTTTGCGATATATATCTGTTTAAATTTTTAATTACTCAGAATTTTTATGTGAAATAATATACTGTCAGTGTGATACAGTGTCTATTCTTTATTATATTCACTTCTTTAAAGTGTTTTTAAAATATAATTTTACGTGCGTTTAATAACAAAAACAACAATCAACTTCGATTTTATGGTTTTTTGTTTGTATTTACACATATGTTTTTATACCCGCCACCAAAAAAATGGTGGGGGTATATTCATTTTGTCATTCCGTTTGTAACACATCGAAATATCCATTTTAGACCCCATAAAGTATATATATTCTGAATCAGGGTTTGATTTGATGACGATCTAGCTATGTCCGTCCGTCTGTCCGTCTGTCCGTCTGTTGAAAGCACGATAGAGGTCGCACCGAAAAAGCTAGGAGGCTCAAATTTTGCCAGAATCTTTCTTATAGACAAGGTTTGTTTGGTATTGAAAATGGGCTATATCGGAATATTAGGAAGTGAGTTATAGCTCGGAATGCAAGAGTAGGTCGAAAAAACCGTGTCCTACGAACATTGAATAAAATGGTATTGTGTCCAAACGGATTAACGTACATCCATGAAACTGCGAATATATATTTCTCGAGTCAAAGCAATATTTCTCACCAAAAATTACCTAAATCTAATCATTAAGAAAGGAGTTATCGATCAAAATGTACGAAAATTTATACAACACAGTGTATTTTTCGGTATATTTAAAAACAAAAACGTCACAAAAGCAACAAAATTAAATGTACGACTCTGAAATTTTGCACACTTTGCTTTCTGGTGAAAGGCTTTTTTTTAACGGAAAATCAATGTGCCACGCCCACTTTTACGCCCACCTCCCATATAACGTTTTACCTTAAATTGATATAATTTCTCTACTAATGAAGATTTTGGAATTATAAACGGCTATATTGAAACATCTAAAATGTACTCATTCGCAAAAATAACTTTGACACGCCTACTATAACGCCCACTTTTCACGTTATCTACCGTTAATGAAATTTAAAAGCTCATAAAACCGCCAAAATTAGAGGTATGATGATCAAATTTGCTACGTATATACCCCTAGGCAATGTCATTATTGTGCCAAAAAATTAAGGTGCCACGCCCACTTTTACGCCCACCTCCCATATAACGTTTTACCTAAAATTCATATAATTTCTCTATTAAAAAAGATTTTGGAATAATAAAAGAATATATTGAAACATCTAAAATGTACTAATTCGCAAAAATAACTTTGACACGCCTACTATAACGCCCACTTTTCACGTTATTTACCGTTTATGATATTTCAAAGCTCATAAAACCGCCAAAATTTGATGTATGATGATCAAATTTGCTACGTATATCCCCCTAGACAGTGTCATTATTGTGCAAAAAAATTTAGGTGCCACGCCCACTTTTACGCCCACCTCACATATAACGTTTTACCTAAAATTCATATAATTTCTCTATTAAAAAAGATTTTGGAATAATAAAAGGCTTTATTGAAACATCTAAAATGTACTCATTCGCAAAAATAACTTTGACACGCCTACTATAACGCCCACTTTTCACGTTATCTACCGTTTATGAAATGTTAAAGCTCATAAAACAGACAAAATTAGAGGTTTGGTAATAAAATTTGCTACATATATCCTTCTAACCAATGTAGTTGTTGTGCCAAAAAGTTTAGGTGACACGCCCACTATAACGCCTACCTCCCATATAACGGGTTTTCTTAAATTCATGTAATTTCTCTATTGACAAAGTTTTTGGGAAAATAAAGGACTATATTGAAATATCTAAGTTGTATTTATTAGCAGAAACTTTATTGACACGCCTTCTTTAACGCCCACTTTCATTGAAAGACTACATTTACAAAAGCCTTTTAGTAGCATATCGAAGTTATAAAGGGTGGTTAAATTTTAAGGGCTGATGTTGAATTTAAATAAAAAACAAATTATTTAGGAAATTATTATTATTTCTTTTTGTAACGATAATATTTGTATAGTTCAATTATGTATTTAACAAAATATCGGCCAAATGGCCGCCCCATCCTTGGCGCCACTCCTCTATCTGATGGTCCAAACTTTCAATGACAATGTTGATGCTCAATTGTTGGGCATGATGATGAGTCGAGGTTGACTGCTCTTTTGCCACACTATCGCAAAAAACAGCAATGCTTCCCATTCAACGAAATAAGAAGGCATTCACAGATTTTCTAACATTTTATACAGACCTGTGTTGCAGAAATTTAAATATTTGTTACAATTCTCCCGATTGTGGACGAATTTGAACGATTATGTTGATCAAAAGAATTACGAAGTGCACAAAATGCATTTTGATTTGAACGCCCATTTTTATAAAAAACCTGAATAACTTTAAAGCGTTGCTCATTTGCGTATCTTTCCGCGGATCAAATTGAGTAAGTTTGAGATTGAGAAATGTCAAGTGAAGTGCAGAAAACAAATTTAAAGACTAGGTGTAGTTCACCTTCAACATGGGCCCTTAAAATTTAACCACCCTATACAAAGAAAGTGATACATATTTTATTATAAAAACATTAATCCATAATGATTAACAAAATAATAAATATTGTGCTTTAAATGTACACAAAATTGGTGGTGGGTATAAAAGATTCGGCACAGCCGAATATAGTGCTCTTACTTGTTGTGTTTGATGCTGGTAATACTGGGATTGCATTAGTTTGTGTCTTTGATAACAAAATAATTTTGGAGCATTGCCATACATAAATATATACCTTTCTGTCCAACCTTTTTCACAATGGAGTGCTCAAGTGCCAATTGTATAAGTACTGGTGGTGATCGTATGGTTTCATGCTGGTTGTGTCTTAACATATATCATTTAAAATGCAGTAATCTTAAAGCACGCGATGCTGATGCGCTGGCTGATCCTTTAAAATCCCTAAATTGGACTTGTCCAAGCTGCAAAAACATCAATATAGAATTTTATACGCTTTTTGAAAATTCTAAAGATGAGTTTAATTTAAATACCAAGGAATTTCTGTTGCTACAAAATAAACTTGCTAAATTTGGAGAACTATTAATAATTTCCCCAATTTAGAAAATTTCGTTAATATGCAACAAAATCTATCTCCTAAACGCAAAAAAGCGCATTTAAGATCTGATTCATCACAAAAAACGCGCAAAAGAACTCCTGATTCTAACAACTCATCTGCTTCTGTAGTCGAAATTTGTTCACAACCCCGTAATAACTTTGTTTCTGGATCCACATCAGTGTCTGTAGCTGATACACCTAACTCCTTGGAGCCTTTACCTGCCTCATCTGGAATTCCACCAATAGCCAATAACTCATCTATTGCTCCTGAACGAAACCTTAATTATGCTCAAATTTTGACTTCTTCGTCTACTATTTCTAACAATATTCAAGTTGCACCTAAGCCTTTAAAAGCTATACCCCCTAATAAAAATATTTTTTTATCACGCTTGGCTGCGGAAACTACTGCTGAGGATGTTGAATATTACATTCGATCAAAACTTCAGTCAAATTGTGAAATCTCTGTGTATAAATATACGTACTCCCAACCGAGAACAATAACATCGTTTAAAATTGCTGTACCTGAAGATCTCTTTGAACATCTTGTTGATCCTAGCTTTTGGCCGGTAAGTACATTTGTGCGTGAATATGTTTACAAAGAAAGCCGCAGGACTGCTGCACGTCTCCCTGTACGTATCTCAACGACTCCAAAAAACTAAATTGTTCTACTGATATTTCAATAATATATCAAAACGTTCGTGGCTTAAATACACAATTATCTGCCCTGTTCAATAATAGCTTCGCTTTTACCTACAGCGTTATTGTGTTTACTGAAACATGGTTTATGGAAAATGTTTTAAATACTGAAATACTATGTAGTTTATCAAATTTATAGACGTGATCGTGGTTGTGGTATCAGAGGTGGTGGAGTTCTAATTGCAGTTTCCAGTCAACTTTCTTCTGAGGCGTTTTTAGATGATTCGTCATTGAACATTGAATTTATTGGTGTTGTTATTAAGCTGAAACGTAAGAAAATTTTTATAACTTCTTCTTATATCCCTCCAAATTCATCTGAGATGGTTTATCGTGAACATGCTGAAGCTATTAAAAAAATCGTAAAAGCTGCTATATTATATTATATTGAGTTCGTAAATTGGCTAATGGATCTTAATCTTTATCAGCTAAATGGTATTTTCAACGTTTGTTTTAAACTATTAGATCTAATTTTTGTAAACGATTGTACTGATATAACTATTAATCGTTCGGATCCAATTTCTCAGCCGGAGGATTGTTACCATCCCACGATTGAAATCCAAACTTCTGTTTTATCAAGCTCTTCTACGTTAAAATCTGTTAATTTGAATGAAAAAAGTTTTTGCTTTAAAAAAACTAACTACCAAATGTTTATTGAACTTTTAAACAACACAGACTGGCCAAATTTTCTTTATTATACTAATTTTTTAAATAATAGTATCGATATCGACAACGTTATTAAAAAGTTTTATGATAAAATCTATTTATATATAAATCAAACTACTCCAAAAACCTTTGTTTTAAAACAATTTGGCCCACCGTGGAACTCTATGTATCTCTCTACCGTTAAAAATAAAAAGAACAAGCTTTATAGAATATACAAAAAGTCTGGATCTTCTATCGATTATGCCAAATATTCAGTGGTTCGTGCACAATATAATTCAATGAATCAGTCATGCTACTTGAGCTATTTAAATAAAATGCGCCAAAATTTTAAAACTGATCCAAAGAGCTTCTACAAGTTTGTTAATTACAAAAGGAGGACAGTTGCATTTCCAACTGTTATGAAGTACCTTGATTCTGAATCCGATGATGACTTAATAATAAGTAATCTGTTTGCTGACTTTTTTTCTACCACTTATTCTGACGCTAAATTCGACGATTTAAAATCTTATCCACTAATGGAATTATCAAATCCAGCTATATCAATTCCATTTCTTGATGAATCAACGGTTTTCAGCAGTTTAAAAAATCTAAAATTTTCCTATAAATATGGCCCTGATGGAATTCCTAGTAGCCTTCTTATTAAGTGTGCTGAGGCTTTCGTTTCTCCTCTTACAATACTTTTCAATATGTTGATAAAATCCGGTTATTTTCCTACTATGTGGAAGGACTCTTTTATAATACCATTATTCAAGTCTGGCTGCAGAAATAACATCGCTAATTATAGAGGTATTGCTAACCTTAGTACAATACCTAAACTTTTTGAGAAAATTATAACTGACCATCTTTGCCATCATGTAACATCTATATTGTCTCCGTTACAACATGGTTTTCGTAAGGGTTGTTCGACTGTTACAAATCTGTTGCAGTTTACTACGCTTGTAAATCGTGGTTTTATTGAACGAAAGCAAACTGATGTTATTTACACCGACTTCAGCAAAGCCTTTGATAAAGTTAATCATAAACTTCTAATAAAAAAACTTGATGTAATGGGATTTACACAGAACTCCCTTAAGTGGATTTATTCGTATTTGACAAATAGAAAACAAAATGTTCGTTTTAAAAACATTATCTCTAAACCAATAGCCGTTGTTTCTGGTGTTCCTCAGGGAAGTCATCTTGGTCCATTGCTGTTTTCCTTGTTCATTAATGATTAACCAAATGCTATTAAATTCTCAAACGTTATTATGTATGCTGACGACGTAAAAATATTCCTAAGTTATAATAATTACGCCGATCATACCCTCTTACAAATGGATATAGATGCTTTTAATGTATGGTGTAAATTTAACTTAATGGAGCTGAACCCTGAAAAATGCAAATATATGTGTTTTTTTCGTAGATGTTATATTAAAGTTATTTATGTTTTAAATGGTTTTACGTTAAAAAGACTGGAATCCGTCTCCGATCTTGGAATCCTATTAGATGCTAAACTAAATTTTATTCAGCATATTTCTTTAACTGTTAATAAAGCACGTGCTGTCCTTGGATTCATAAAACGTTGGGCGAAAGAGTTTACAGATCCATATGTAACAATACAATTGTATATTTCTCTTGTCAGGCCTATTCTTGAGTATGGTTCAATAATTTGGGATCCAACTTACAATGTTTATATTAATAGCATTGAATCTGTCCAAAAACAGTTCCTGCTATTTTGTCTTCGTGGCTTACAGTGGAATTCGTTAAGCCTGCCGCCTTATACTAGTAGACTTGCACTAGTGAAGCTGCCAACTTTAAAAAGTCGTAGAACAATGTTAAACGTTACGTTTGTTCTAAATTTAATTAAAGGATGTATATGCTCTGATTTCCTATTAGCGAATATCTTTTTTAATGTAACATGTAGTTCTACACGTCGTTTTTGTCCGCTATCAGTCAAAGTTTTCAGAACGAATTATGCCAACTTCGATCCGTTTTTGAGGATTTGTACCGAGTTCAATAAACTTTATCAACATATTGATTTTTCTTTAAATGTTAATATTGTAAAATGTCAAATTATTTTGTTTTTAAATAACTAATATTAAACATTTTGTATGTACTGCTTTTTAGTCTGTAAGGATCTAGAATCCATAGACTTAAATAAATAAATAAATAAATAAATAAATAAATAAATAAATAGTCAACTCATTCTAAAATTTATTTAAATATATATTTATATAATAAAAGATTATTCTTCTTTATGTTTATTTATATTATCTTTTGGCTTACTGCCAGAAATCATATAATTTGAATAAAATATTAAAAAAATTAATAAATAAAAAAATCAAACTCATATTAAAATTTAATTGTATTGAAAAATAAAATAAAACTTGAACAATGATTTTTGCACATAAAAAGGAACATTACAAACAATTTTAATGCCATTTGTAAATTATTATTAAAATAAATTGTATTCGAAAGGCATTGTTATATGCCTAAATAAAATTAAATTTGTATTTATACTTATATGCCACGCACACTTAACAATTTCTACATAAAAAGTACATAATGAAGAATAAAAATAAAAAAGTGCAATTAAATTCAATTGATTCTATATTGTGTGGAAAGGAATTTTTTTGATAGTCACACTTACAAAATACATTACAACAAAGCATAAGTTTTAATAAAACAAATTATTTGTAAATATTGGCATAGCTACAACGTTTTCTGCGGTGTGGCAAGAACTTAATATTTTTTCTTAAAAATATTAAACTGAATTAATTGTACATGAATATTAATTGAAAATAGTTAGTTTTTTTCTGTATGCCTTCTTATGCACTTATGAATTAGAAGTCATTAAAAATTTTATTCCAACTGATCTAATGCAAAATGTTTTTACTGGGTAATTGAAAACAAAATTTCAAACTTTTGATCCTAAATTTAATTTATTGAGGTAAATTCTGTAAAACGAATTCTATTTGACCAATTCTTCTTAAGAAAGCAAACATCACAATTTTAAAAAATTATAAAAAAAAAACAAAAAATTGTGAGAGAATTCTCTTAATATATTTTACTATGATAGACGGATCTATGACAATTATGTGTTTAGCAAAATACCGGTTAAAAAGCCAAAGTGTGTCGAATTATCTCATCCTTTAAAACATCCCCAAGGAAAGTAGTTCATATAATTGAGGTTGCCAATTAGCATCGCCACAACGTGAAATAATACAGCAATTGAATTTCTCGTGCAAAAGAACCATTGTTTTATTGTCTGTGTTGCCATTATCATCTTCCTATAGTGAACAATATTTACGGTAACTGCTTGTCCGACCTCATTATTGAAAAAGTGCTGCTCGATGACGCTGCCAGCTTATAAATCCTACAGTCACTCTTTGTGGATGAATCGGCTTTTTAACAATCCGTCGTAGATTTTTACTAAGATGAAAGTGTGCCTTGGTGTTGCATATGATTTTCTTTGTAAAGTCATTCACCATTTACTTTCTAACCATTTGGCATATTGACGAGGCTTGAAATGGTCAGCATACTTCAGGTCTTACGTTATTTGAACCTTGTTAGTACGTAAATTCAAATGTTAATTCTAAATTCAAATCACTGAGGTTCATGACTTATTAAATTTCTGGGAATGAACACGAGTCGTTGCTGACGGCACCTCTGTCACACTATAAAACAAGAGCAATGTTTTTCTTAGAGCGAACTGTATATATTAAGTCGATTAAACTGACCAAAACAAGTAAGAGCACTATATTCGGCTGTGCCGAATCTTTTATACCCACCACCAATTTTGTGTACATTTAAAGCACAATATTAATTATTTTGTTAATCATTATGGAATAATCTCTTTATAATAAAATATGTATCACTTTCTTTGTAGAGGTTGGTTAAATTTTAAGGGCCAATTTTGAAGGTGAACCACACCAAGTCTTTAAATTTGTTTTCTGCATTTCGTTTGACATTTCTCAATTTCAAACTTACTCAATTTGATCCGTGGAAAGATACGCAAATGAGCAACGCTTTAAAGTTATTCAGGTTTTTTATAAAAATGGGCGTTCAAACCCAAATGCATATTGTGCACTTCGTAATTCTTTTGATCAACATAATCGTTCAAATTCGTCCACAATCGGGAGAATTGTAAAAAATATTAAAATTTCTGCAAAACAGGTCTGTTTAAATGTTAGAAAATCTGTGAATGCCTTCATAGTTCGTTGAATGGGAACTATTGCTGTTTTTTGCGATAGAGTGGCAAAAGAGCAGTCAACCTCGGCTCATCATCATGCCCAACAATTGAGCATCAACATTGTCATTGAAAGTTTGGACCATCAGATAGAGGAGAGGCGCCAAGGATGGGGGGAGGGGGCATTTGGCAGATATTTTGTTAAATACATAATTGAACCATGCAAATATTATCATTATAAAAAGAAATGATAGTAATTTCCCAAGTTATTTGTGTTTTATTTAAATTCAATATCGGCCCTTAAAATGTAACCACCCTTTATAACTTCGATATGCTACTAAAATGCTTTTGTAAATGTAGTCTTTTAATGAAAGTGGGCGTTAAAGTAGGCGTGTCAATAAAGTTTCTGCTAATAAATACAACTTAGATATTTCAATATAGTCCTTTATTTTCCCAAAAACTTTGTCAATAGAGAAATTACATGAATTTAAGATAAACCGTTATATGGGAGATAGGCGTTAAAGTGGGCGTGTCTCCTAAACTTTTCAGCAAAACAATTACATTGATTAGAAGGAGATATGTAGCAAATTTCATCATCATACCTATAATTTTGTCGGTTTTATGAGCTTTAAAATTTCATTAACGGTAGACAACGTTAAAAGTGGGCGTTATAGTAGGCGTTTCAAAGTTGTTTTTGCTAAAGAGTACAACTTAGATATTTCAATATAGCCCTTTATTAATCCAAAATTTTTATTAATAGAGAAACACAGTACACAGTGGCACAGTGGCACAGTAATGACATTGCCTACAGGGACATACGTAGCAAATTTGATCAGCATACCTCTAATTTTGGCGGTTTTATGAGCTTTTAAATTTCATTAACGGTAGATAACGTGAAAAATTGCGTTATAGTAGGCGTGTCAAAGTTGTTTTTGCTAATGAGTACAACTTAGATGTTTCAATATAGCCCTTTATTATTCCAAAATCTTTATTAATAGAGAAATTATATGAATTTTAGTTAAAACGTTATATTGGAGGTGGGCGTAGAAGTGCGCGTGGCACCTTAATTTTTTGGCACAGTAATGACATTTGCTACAGGGATATACGTATCAAAGTTGATCATCATACCTTTAATTTTGGCGGTTTTATGAGCTTTTAAATTTCATTAACGGTAGATAACGTGACAAAGTTGCGCTATAGTAGGCGTGTCAAAGTTGTTTTTGCTAATGAGTACAACTTAGATGTTTCAATATAGCCCTTTATTATTCCAAAATCTTTATTAATAGAGAAATTATATGAATTTTAGTTAAAACGTTATATGGGAGGTGAGCGTAAAAAGGGCGCGGCACCTTAATTTTTTGGCGCAGTAGTGACATTTTCTACAGGGATATACGTATCAAAGTTGATCATCATACCTTTAATTTTGGCGGTTTTATGAGCTTTTAAATTTCATTAACGGTAGATAACGTGACAAAGTTGCGTTATAGTAGGCGTGTCAAAGTTGTTTTTGCTAATGAGTACAACTTAGATATTTCAATATAGCCCTTTATTATTCCAAAATCTTTATTAATAGAGAAATTATATGAATTTTAGTTAAAAGGTTATATGGGAGGTGAGCGTAAAAAGGGCGTGGCACCTTAATTTTTTGGCGCAGTAATGACATTTTCTACAGGGATATACGTATCAAAGTTGATCATCATACCTTTAATTTTGGCGGTTTTATGAGCTTTTAAATTTCATTAACGGTAGATAGCGTGACAAAGGGGCGTTATAGTAGGCGTGTCAAAGTTGTTTTTGCTAATGAGTACAACTTAGATGTTTCAATATAGCCCTTTATTATTCCAAAATCTTTATTATTAGAGAAATTATATGAATTTTAGTTAAAACGTTATATGGGAGGTGAGCGTAAAAAGGGCGTGGCACCTTAATTTTTTGGCGCAGTAATGACATTTTCTACAGGGATATACGTATCAAAGTTGATCATCATACCTTTAATTTTGGCGGTTTTATGAGCTTTTAAATTTCATTAACGGTAGATAACGTGACAAAGTTGCGTTATAGTAGGCGTGTCAAAGTTGTTTTTGCTAATGAGTACAACTTAGATGTTTCAATATAGCCCTTTATTATTCCAAAATCTTTATTAATAGAGAGATTATATGATTTTTAGTTAAAACGTTATATGGGAGGTGAGCGTTAAAGTGGGCGTGGCACCTTAATTTTTTGGCACAGTAATAACATTGCCTACAGGGATATACGTATTAAATTTGATCATCATACCTTTAATTTTGGCGGTTTTATGAGCTCTTAAATTTCATTAACGGTAGATAACGTGAAAAAGTGGCGTTATAGTAGGCGTGTCAAAATTATTTTTGCTAATAAGTACAACTTAGATGTTTCAATATAGGTTTTTATTATTCCAACATCTTTATTAATAGAGAGATTATATGAATTTCAGTTAAAACGTTATATGGGAGATGAGCGTAAAAGTGGGCATGGCACCTTAATTTTTTGGCGCAGTAATGACATTGCCCACAGGGATATACGTGTCAAATTTGATCATCATACCTTTAATTTTGGCGGTTTTATGAGCTTTTAAATTTCATTAACGGTAGATAACGTGAAAAAGTGGCGTTATAGTAGGCGTGTCAAAGTTATTTTTGCTAACGAGTACAACTTAGATGTTTCAATATAGCCCTTTATTATTCCAAAACCTTTATTAATAGAGAAATTATATGAATTTTAGTTAAAACGTTATATGGGAGGTGGGCGTAAAAGTGGGCGTGGCACCTTAATTTTTTGCCACAGTAATGACATTGCCTACAAAGATATACGTAGCAAATTTGATCATCATAGCTCTAACTTTGGCGGTTTTATGAGCTTTTAAATTTCTTTAACGGTAGATAACGTGAAAAGTGGGCGTTATAGTAGGCGTGTCAAAGTTGTTTTTGCTAATGAGTTCAACTTAGATGTTTCAATATAGCCCTTTATTATTCCAAAATCTTTATTAATAGAGAAATTATATGAATTTTAGGTAAAACGTTATATGGGAGGTGGGCGTAAAAGTAGGCGTGGCACATTTATTTGCCGTTACAAAAAAGCCTCTCACCAAAAAGCAAAGTGTGCAAAATGTCAGAATCGTACATCCAATTTTGTCCGTTTTATTAGGCTTTTAATTTAAAATATACTGAAAAATACACTTCGCGGTATAAATTTTCGTACTTTTTTAGCTATAACTCCGTTCCTAATACATAGATGTAAACAATTTTTGGAAAGAGATATTGTTTTGACTCGAGAAAGACATATTCGAAGTTTCATGACTGTACGTTGATGCGTTCGGACACAATTCCATTTTATTCGATGTTCGAAGGACACGGTTTTTTCGACCTACTCTTGCATTATGAGTTATAACTCGCTTCCTAATTTTCCGATTTAGCCCATTTTCAATACCAAACAAACCTTGTCTATAAGAAAGATTCTGGCAAAATTTGAGCCCCCTAGCTTTTTGGTGCAACCTCTATCGTGCTTTCAACAGACGGACAGACGGACGGACATAGCTAGATCGTCATCAAATCAAACCCTGATTCAGAATATATATACTTTATGGGGTCTAAAATGGATATTTCGATGTGTTACAAACGGAATGACAAAATGAATATACCCCCACCGTTTTTTTGGTGGTGGGTATAAAAATAATCTTGAACTACCCTAACGCATCGTCATAAGATGGTTTATTTAGTTCGAAAATAAAATCTTCATTCATAAGATACAAAACTTATGTATTTTTTTATCTTCATAATATTTTCAATATTTGTATAGAAAATCTGTGTTGTTATTTTGCTGATATTGAAATTTTTGATTGGGTTTTATTTGGTTGCCAAAAAATAAAGAATGTAAATAAGATGTTTTATACATCCCATCAATATACAGTGTGTAGCAAAATCATTAATTATAATCATTATGTGTTAAAGTAAATTTATTGTTTTCAACTAAATTCTATATAGACTATTTTTATGTTCAAATTTAACTTTATGATCTGTGTAAAAATTGAAGTTAGCACCTAATTGTCTATTAGTTGTTTGAGCCTTCATGTTCTTAAATTCTAATTAATATAATATCGTTACTAAATACTTAGTATAAGGATCTATTTAAATTATTTTCTCTCGATTATTTTAAACTATATATTTTACATATCAAAATTCTGTTTTTTGAGTCGAAAAATTTGTTTTTCCCATAATGGGCTGGAACTGGTTTGTTTTTTGGTATAAACTGTATATACTCAGTTTATTTAGTACCCATTTTAATATGACCCTTAACAAATATATGTGTGTATGTACGTATGTTTGTATGACATAGCTAATATAATCAAGTATATATTCATGTCAATATAAATATGTACATATGTGTCAAACATGACAAAAATAACAACTAATTAAAAGAAGAATAAGAAAAGAAGATATGATAAAATTATCTTTTTTATATATTCTTGTAAATAGGTACTTTTGTACCCTTCGCAGTGATGATAAGGGGTAACATAAAGTTTTTCATTTCATTTTAAATTTTCGCAAAATTCTCAATCCTTGTAGATAGAACTATCATTGTAAAAGGGACATTTTTAAGTTTTATCATCTCTCTGTTTGTTTGTTTTGAGATTACAACCAACTTTTTAAATAAAAAATAAGTTATCATTTTTAGCTACATAGATTTTTCTGAAACTTTGTACATATTTTGAGCTGTCATGACTATACGATTTCGTGATTAGAAAAGTGGGCAGTGTCACGCCCATAAAAAAGTTATCATTTTCAGCTACTTGAGCTTTACCGATTTTTCGGAAACTTTGCACACATATTGAGCTGTCATGACTATACAGTTTCGTTTTAGAGAAGTAGGCAGTGCCACGCCCATAGAAATAACTTATCGTTTTTATCTTTTTGCACTTGATCGATTTTTCTGAAACTTTGCACACATATTGAGCTCTCATGACTATACAATTTCGTTTTAGAAAAGTGGGCGGTGCCACGCCCATTAAAAAAGTAAACATTTTTAGCTACTGGCACTTGATATTACATTAAAATTCAGAATGCATTTATTCTTTAAGGGGCATAGCAACCAAATGTTTGTTCTAAGAATCATGTAATTTCTAAGGGGTATATAAGATTCCATATAGAAGAATATACCATTTCGGCTCATTTTATTAATAAAATCATTTGGTATATTGTGAATGCTATAAAACTAAGGAGTTTTTATTATCTCATTTTATTGTTATTGTTTATTAATTTTATTTGTACACACATATGTATGTAGTTGTGTTTAGATATGTCACAATGTCGACATAAATAGCTCAAGTAGATAATAAAACGTAATAAACTTAATAAGAAGAAATGCAAAATATTAAGCTTCACTGAATTGTCAAGTGCAGTGTAATGTGCACATTATGAAAAGGTTAATTTATCTTGTTTTTATTATTTTAAATAAATATAATTAATTAAAATGTTGCCTTAAGTTTAAAAAAAATTACAGTGTTCGGTGCAGAAAATTTTTGCTGCATACCAGTACTTTATATTTGAAAGGGTCAAAGTTTTATCGTTTATGTATTAGTTACAGATAATTTTCTTAGATGATAAAATGTATTGTACAAAATGAAAATGTATTAGATATTGTCACTTAAATGACTCTCGCCTCACAGGGAGCTCAATTTAGATAATTTTTACTTGCTGGAGAGCGTTCTGGATACTTCATTTCCAAATTCCTTGAAGAAATTTGCTGTCCAAGCAAGCTATTTTGTCTTGGGCAGTGTTGACAGTAAATTCGTCCTGTTAAAATGAATTTAAAAAAAATTCTCTCATTAACAGATACCACTTTCCATTTACAGTTATAGCCAGGGACCGAAAATAACAGTTAGTTTGGAATTTTAAAGCAAAAAAAGCATTTAGAAGTAAATGTCGTAAAACGGATTCAAGCATACCATATTGATCTTTATGCATTTGTCTATCATAAAATATGTTGCTTTTTAAAATTTTGATTTTTATTTTTTCGAGCAAAAATAAAAGTTATTTTTTGATTTTTATTTTTTCGAGCAAAAATAAAAGGTTTTTTTGTTTTTTATTTTTTCGAGCAAAAATAAAAGTTATTTTTTTGATTTTTATTTTTTCGAGCAAAAATAAAAGTTATTTTTTTGATTTTTATTTTTTCGATATTAAATATTATTTAAATGTAACGGTAAAGACGAGTTTTTAATAATGAAAGAAATAATAATAACTCGAATTTGTGATTTCTCATATTTATTGTCAGTGATTGTTAAATATCGTTACATACTACTCTAAAAGCTCCTAATAACTCCTCTCATTTTTATCAATTCGTTTTGCTTAGTATTTACAAATTATCTACTATTTCTTTTTCAAACTTTGTTATCAACTATTGTCTTTAATTATTAATTTTAATGTGATTTTTATTTTTTATGTATGTTATTTTTCAGGTTGTTTTAAAAACTTTTCAGCAATCATGTAGGATGATTTACTTAATACCTGAACAACTTCGTAACTCAGGCAAACTAGCGCCCACCATTGATATAGAATACATAGTATACAAAAATGTGAGAAATCACAAAAAATTAGATCATCATGGTAATTTTTTATGCACATTAAAATAAATATTTAATATTAACTTAATTATTGTAACACGTACATTTCGTTAGAAAATAACTTTTTTTTGTGGCTCAAAAAAATAAAAATCAAAAAATAACTTTTATTTTTGCTCAAAAAAATAAAAATCAAAAAATAACTTTTATTTTTGCTCAAAAAAATAAAAATCAAAAAATAACTTATTTTTGCTCAAAAAAATAAAACTCAAAAAATAACTTTTATTTTTGCTGACTTTTATGAAAAAAGGAATAATTATTACGGTCCCTGGTTATAGCACTTTTATTGTTATTTTCGAAAAAAGAAGCCCCAGTAATATTAATAGATGTACTATTATTACACCGTACTGCATATTTAATTTGGTGCAATTGAGTTTCAGAGTTCCAGAACCTACAGTTCTGCTTATTAACAAAACCATTCCAAGAAAAGTGAGCTCAGCACTTATAATCGAATTCAGTTAACCTAATTTTATAACTGATCGACTATTTAAATCTTACTGCAAACTGTAGACATCGCCGATGGTATGCTGTTTTAAGTTCTTGCATAAATTGCACCTAATATGGGAGTTTCAGAGATATTTTTTAAGATGCCTTGTAGTGACGTTTAAGCGATTCCAAGCTGAACAGCAGGCCTTATGGTACATAGATATTTTTAAAGATTTGTTAATACTTAGATCTACATACATAATATTTTTAGCAGTACGTACAAAGAGCAGTTTACCAGATCGATGAGAATTTCTTACGATGCCATGTTGGTAATTGCGTTGAACTATATAATGAATAATTGCTTCAGAGCGCAAATTTCTGACGTTAAAATAATTTAGGGCTGATTAAAATAATATAGTGTTATTATTAAGGTTTTTACTTAGTCGTGAGTCTCTCCAATACTTAGTAACCAAATATTTTTTATATAACCTGAAAAAAATTACGAAAATTCATTACATTTTTAAACCTTGACGCACCCTGTACAAATTCCATATTGTGGCTTTATAGCGCTTCTTTATAACTGTAATAACAACTATAGTTGCGTTTTCAATAAAAGAAAAAGAGTGGCTTTCAAAAAAAGAAATAAAATAAAGTTAAGCGCATCGCAATTAGCACCAAAGTATATCTCACTGTAGACAGGTGACGTTCAAGATGATGAAGTGCGGGATATTCAAATGTATCAGTTTATATTAAAATGTTTGTCAAATACTATATCAATTCTGTAAGACTCAAGCTACCACAATATATTCGAAAGGGTAATTTGACATATATTGATGACTTAATTTAAAAAGGGTGTATTTCGATTTTTATTACATCACAGGACAATTAAAAAATTGAATAAAAATTAAGAGAATAAAAAAAGTTAGAAATTTTGCTTAAATGAAGTTGTGCTCGTTTTTCCTAAGCCAATGATGGATATGCTTTCGGTAACATTTACGAAGAAAAAACTACCTCGTCTAACCAGAATTGTGCACAATCTTGAGTTGGTTTAACTTGGGATTAGTTCTAGTCCCTCATAGAGTAAAGTTTATATCCGTGTGTGTACAAGTTGCTTTAGTTTTACTTGTAACACTTAAAAATAATGGTCTACCACATGCCATTCACATCATAAATGTTCAATTAATTTTCTTTAAGATATTCTGTGACAGATTATTAAAATAACCAAAAGTTTTGTAATACTAAACAAATTTAGAATATTACATCATGATATTTTTAAATAAAACAATTTGTAATTACATGAAAATTAATTTAAAAATTTAAATCAATCAAGCGGTAAATCCCCCTTTCACAGGGAAGCCATCTAAAGCAATTCGTTTTCTGCAATGCTAGTGATAATAAATTTCACTTTATTTTCTTTGTTACTTAAAATGTAAAACTTAAATTTGTTTGTGTGTATTCCTAACTAAAACTTATTGGTGTAATTACGGTTTTTACAATTAGTTTTTTAAAATAATTTTCCATAATCATTTTTCAATATTACAAGTGAAAAATATTTTGCACACATACCAACTTACTTTTGCTAATCTGTCAAGTTACTAAATTATGAGCAAAATAAAAGGTTTCAATTCTGCTAATTTTATAGTGCACACATACAATGGTATTCTGGATTTTGAAACAATGACACAATAACTGCATTGTACATTGAATAGATGAAATAAAATTGTGTAAATGACTTAATTAGATGTACTGTGTAATTGGCCAAGTGGCTGCTTTCATTTTTGCACTCTCTTATTTATTTTATTTTTATTTTTTTTTGTAAAACAAAAGAAGTTAATTATTGTTTTATTTTCATTCATACATGTTGCTTTTGTGGTGCAACTCTTGACATTCTACATACATTAATGATACCCTACATATTTGTGTGTGACACTTTGAAGAGTATGAGTATCTATGACTTCTGCAAGTATTGCCTAATTTTAAAAATAAAACACAAAATTTAAAAAATAGTGTCCAACATTTTGTCTTTATTAGCTTACTAATCCATTAATATTTTCAAGTTTTCTAATTGCACGAACAAAGTGATCAATTAATAGGTCCATTTATTAAGTCAATTGATTTTCGAAATATCCAGCTCAATAAAGTGATGGTTTCACGATATGTATGGCATGCTTCGCCGTTTTGTTGAAACCATTTCTTCTTCAAAATATTTGCAATGATATAAGAAATAAAATAATCACAAATCACGAGACCGAGTTGCCGAAACAGACGTCGGATCGATAAATACAATTTCTCTATCAAATTTGATTTGGAGTAATTATTGTCATGAATTAATCCCTAATATTGCGTATTTCAAGCTTGGATGAACAATTTTAACGAAGTCTTCTATATGTGTGGCGAGTTTTGGAAATGTGCGAGTAAAGTGTAAGTCTTTGCGTAATGATTCGCTAAAGTATATTGCGAAAAAGTCAAGAAAACTTTATGAGCATGACCGCTAGTTTGACAGTAATCCTTTTCGGATTTTTGGTCTTAATGAGACCGTTTACTGCGATTAACAATTTAAATAAATTTGATAAAACTTTTTGTTTATTAATTAAACCCTTTTTTAAATAATAAATTAAATTTTGTTTATTAAAAGTGTATTGGTGTTTCATTTGCAAAGTGTAGCAAACTAAAAAGTGTTTATGAACTGGTTGTGCATCTGAATTGTAACCATTAGTCGTGGTTTTCATACACATCAACACAGAAGCACTTTTCCCCTTAGTGTTCATAAAATGAAAACTTGTAACAATAAGTTTTTTTTTTGTTTTAATTGTTTTCTGTGTGTCTTTATTTAGAGCTTAATTTCTTTTTTATTATTATTATTTGCCATTACATTTTTGCGTTACATTTAGTACTTACTTTTAACAATACAATGAAACTAGGATTATTTGAAGCTCTACTTAAAAAAGAACCACACACACATTTGCTTTATACATTTGTTTAAAAGCACTAAAAGAAAGATTTTTTTTAACCAAAAATTATTATGCAATTTTATTCCTTCTTCTCTTGGATAAAAGTTTGGCTATTTTCGATTGAATATATGAGAAACGGGAAAAAGAAGACATGGTTTTACTAAATATAATTTAAGACACACTGGTCGTAATATCAATAGTGGCAAAACTAAATTATGCGAAATACAACAAAAAAAGTCATTCATTCATTCATTCAGTAAAAAATGAGAGTCTGGAGGATTTAGATTTATTTGTATATTATTAAGATTTTATCACTGAACAAGATGACTTGGGCTTAGACATTGTCTTTTTAAAAAAAGAAAAAATGCCGCAAACTTTTGGCCAAACGTCCAGTATATGAAACTCTTTAACCCTACACATACTTTCTTTGTTGAATCGACAAACATCGTCTTTTAATTGTGATTTAATTGGTATATTACTCATGTAGTTTCTGTTGTAGCTTTAGCCATTGCCAAGCTGCTGAAATTTTGAAAAACACAGCTCCGTAACTTTTGTGTAAGTGTAATTTTTTTAAGTTGGTGCTCGTCGTAACGACGAAAAAAATTCTTTATGTAACTTTTTGAATTAAAATTTAGGTGTTTTATTCACAGTATATACAAAATGAAGTATTAATGACGGTCAATCAGACAATAGTACAGAACCAACAACTAGCGCCAAAGAAAAATTTGTGCATTTTGTCCATACAGCAATCGACGAATAACAAAATCGGCATGTGCAACATGCAAAAAGTACATCTTTGGAGAACACAAAATTGATATCTGTACCTCTTGCAGTAAGCAACGTCTAATTTAAATAACACTGATCATATTTTTTAGCTTTGAGTAACTGTTTTAAGAATATCTTAAGTAACTGAACAATATATGATTTAAAATACTGCCTTTTAAGACTTTTCACAGCTACCTTTTATTAAAAATCAGAAAAGTATTGAAGTTAAATTTTTTTTTTTTTTTTATAATAAATTAAATTTTTTTTTTTTAGTTATACGAATACAAATAAAATAATATTGTTATCTTAAAATAAAAAAAAATATTTTCCTTTATTTGGTTCAATTTGGATTGAATTGTAAATGGGCTTCGTTGATGCAACCAAGAAAGTACTTAGTGCATTAAAAATAAGAAAGTCCATCTAGGGTTAAATATCACTCGTCGCGTCAGTCAGCTGTTCAGTTTGCAGTTATTTGCATAGATCTGCGACTTAAGTAAATTATGAGTCTAAGATAAATAAGTTTGGTGTGGTTGATTATCTAACAAGCCACTAGCTGTATGGCATGTTATGCACTCCCGCCAAAGCAACATGTCTTTTTAATCTCTATATTATCAGCCAAAAGCCATTGGCAGTCATCGATCTTTACCGCTTCTTGCTAAAGAAAATGGCTTGATGATCATCATTCTTGATGAAATATTGACCGATGTAAAACCTTAAATTGGCAGCCATCGATCTATACCTATCCTTGATAACAGCGGTGGATTGACGATCATCATTCTAAATAAAATATTTACCACTGAAAACTCTTGTATACCATGTGAATAGCTAATGAATTCAACAACTTTATTTAATGACGAACTATTCGTCCAGAAATTTTAATTGTTAATTTTGTGTGGCTTTCTCTTGCCAATATTGTGACAGTTTTTAAAAATTGTTTTTTATTTTAAATAAAAATTCTTATTTTAAATTATTGTGTCTATTCACAGCAATATACAGATGTATTTATTACATAGAAAGAAATTAAAGCAAAAAATTTTGTTCATTTGAGTGAAAATAATATTAAAAAAAATAAAAAAACCATATGACTAATATTGACGATAACAATAACTTAACAATAAATTATTATTATTGTTAATCCTAAAAAAGTAAGAGTGCTTTATTCGGCAGTGTCGAATTTGAAACTACTTTTCACTATCATGTACAGAGGTTTAATGTCCACATCGTAGCTTAGTTTTTACTTTAGATTTATAGTTTACTCCACTAATGTAATTCTGACACCACTTTTGACTCGTTTGATACCAAGATTGAACGCGTCAAAGTGGCTACATTTACATACCCTCCACCTGTGTGCCAAAAGTATATAAAACTTTGTTATTCCATTCATTTCCAGCTCCATAGAGTTATATTTTCTGAAAGCTTATAAATGTGGTAGTCGACTGAGCAATGCCCGCCTGTCCGTGTGTTGGTTAAAATTAACTTTTGGAAGCAGCAACAAGTTGCACAGACCTGTATGTGATATTAATCTATTTAAAATATTCCGCAGAGAATTGCTATTGAAATCCATCACAATTGTCCTAAAACTTTTTGATATGTGAGCAAAAAAAAAAAACAACAACGACTACCTCCGTACTGTCCCATATTTTTATCACTTAGTGGAACATTTTCAGCCCTGGAATAATTTCTAGACACCTTTATAACTATTTGTAAATATGATATGCCCCTAGAAATATTTTTGCATAATTTTGTAAAATGAGACGCTAAACTTTCCTATTGTTTTCTTTTTTCTCTTTTTTTTAATATTTAGGGATATTATTATAACGTACCTTTAGTTAAAGCAGAATTTTGTCGAACCGATAAATAGCTTTGCATAATAGAACCCTCATTTATTATTTTTTTATCCATTAAATATTATTATTATTAATAATAATAGTAATAAAAAATGGAAGTTGTGATAATGCAAAGCCAATTATTGGGCAGACAAAACCCTACCTTTAACTGAAGGCAAGTTGTAATAATGGCCATTATGTATAATATATAAAAAACTTAATGTAATTAAAGGTTAAAAATTAAGTAATCTAAAATAAAGTTCTACAAATTTTCTCTAATGGTTCCAAAAGTACTAATACGCTGGAATCACTAATTACTTTAAAAGGAACTTTGCGATGAGAGATGGAAAGACGGAAAGATCGTGTGTAAGATTTTAAGCAATTGAAAATTTTAAAAAGTTTTGTGTCCTTGTTTTTACAAATATATAGTGCAATAAATGTGCTAAGATAGATTTATAGGTAGGTAGGTAGGTAGGTAGGTAGGTAAGGCTGGTGCAAAGTTACCCTCACACCTTCACTCGGAGACCATTACGGTCCATTGTGACGCCTTAATAGAGAGAAGAATAAAAATATTTAGGATAGAAGAGAAGGAGAAGCAGACCATTCCAGAGTCTCCGGCGGGAAACGAACTCGCAACCCCCAAACAACTGACTTGTCCTGTACTGACTAGTCCACAGGGGGTGCGAAGTTACCTTCACCCGGATACCATTATGGTCCATTTTGACGCCATTCCAGAGTCTCCGGCGGGATACGAACCCGCAACCCCCAAACAACTGACTGGTCCTGTACTGACTAGTCCACAGGGGGTGCAAAGTTACACTCACACCTTCACCCGGAAACCATTACGGTCCATTGTGACGCCTTAATAGAAAGAGGAGTAGAATAAGAATAGAAATATTTAGAATAGAAGATAAAAAGAAGCAGACCAATTCAGAGTCTCCGGCGGGAATCGAACCCGCAACCCCCAAACAACTGACTTGTCCTTTACTGACTAGTCCACAGGGGCACTCTAAGATAGATTTATAAGTTATTTTAAATGTTCAAGTCTTTTACCTTTTCAATACATTACAATTTTCTATTACGTTATATGTAGGTATGTGTATTGGAATTAATGTACATTATAAAAATAGTTGGTTTAAGAACTCATAATAGTACTGACCTAATTCAACCCCTTAATTATTGGATTAAATATCCTTTATAATACAAGCATGTACGAAAATATGTATAAGTAAGTTCGTAATGGTATACATGTATTTCGATATATGTATGTAAGTGGCTGCAGTTTAACGAAATTACAACTTCACAGCACCACAAGCAAAACACACCAAACAATTAAGATAAGCTCGTTACGAATGTAAATGGTTATTAAAAAGTTGGTCTCTTCACATAAAAACAAGTAAGAGCACTATATTCGGCTGTGCCGAATCTTTTATACCCACCACCAAATTTGTGTACATTTAAAGCACAATATTTATTATTTTGTTAATCGCTATGGAATAATCTCTTTATAATAAAATATGTATTACTTTCTTTGTAGAGGGTGGCTAAATTTTAAGGGCCCATGTTGAAGGTGAACTTCACCTAGTCTTTAAGTTTGTTTTCTGAATTTCGTTTGACATTTCTCAATCTCAAAAGTACACAATTTTATCCGTGGAAAGATACGCAAATGAGCAACGCTTTAAAGTTATTCAGGTTGTTTATAAAAATGGGCGTTCAAATCAAAATGCATTTTGTGCACTTCGTGATTCTTTTGGTCAACATAATCGTTCGAATTCGTCCACAATCGGGAGAATTGTAAAAAATATTTAAATTTCTGCAAAACAGGTCTGTATAAAATGTTAGAAAATCTGTGAATGCCTTCTTAGTTCGTTGAATGGGAACCACTGCTGGTTTTTGCGATAGTGTGGCAAAAGAGCAGTCAACTTCACCTCATCATCATGCCCGAAAATTGAGCATCAATATTGTCATTGAAAATTTGGACCATCAGATAGAGGAGTGGCGCCGTGGATGGGGGGCCATTTGGCCGATATTTTGTTAAATACATAATTGAACAATAATAATAATAATTTCCTAAATAATTTGTGTTTTATTTAAAATCAACATCGGCCCTTAAAATGTAACCACCCTTTATAACTTCGATATGCTACTAAAATGCTTTTGTAAATGTAGTCTTTCAATGAAAGTGGGCGTTAATGTAGGCGTGTCAATAAAGCTTCTGCTAATAAATACAACTTAGATATTTCAATATAGTTCTTTATTTTCCCAAAAACTTTGTCAATAGAGAAATTACATGAATTTAAGATAAACCGTTATATGGGAGGTAGGCGTTAACTTTTTGGCACAACATTTACATTGATTAGAAGGATATACGTAGCAAATTTGATCATTACACCTCTAATTTTGGCGGTTTTATGAGCTTTTAAATTTCATTAACGGTAAATAATGTGAAAATTGGGCGTTATAGTAGGCGTATCAAAGTTGTTTTTGCGAATGAGTACAACATATGTGTTTTAATATAGCGCTTTATTATTCCAAAATCTATATTAATAGAGAAATTAAATGAAATTTGGGTAAAACGTTATATGGGAGGTGGGCGTAAAAGTGGGCGTGGCACCTTAATTTTCCGGCACAGTAATGACATTGCCTAGAAGGATATACGTAGCTAATTTGATCATCATAAATCTAATTTTGGCGATTTTATGAGCTTTTAAATTTCATTAACGGTAGATAACGTGAAAAGTGGGCGTTATAGTAGGCGTGTCAAAGTTAGTTTTGCGAATGAGTACAACTTAGATATTTCAATATAGCTCTTTATTTTTCCAAAATCTTTATTAATAGAGAAATTATATGAATTTTAGGTAAAACGTTATATGGGAGGTGGGCGTAAAAGTGGGCGTGGCGCATTGATTTTCCGTAAAAAAAAGAAGCTCACTAAGAAGCAAAGTGTGCAAAATTTTAGAGTCGTACATCCAATTTTGTTGCTATTATGACGTTCTTGTTTTTAAATATACCGAAAAATACACTGTGCGGTATAAATTTTCGTACATTTTGATCGATAACTCCTCTCCTAATGCATAGATTTAGATAATTTTCGAGGAAAAATATTGTTTTAACTCAGGAAATATATATTCGAAGTTTCATGAGCCTACGTTAATGCCTTTGGACACAATTCCATTTTATTTGATGTTCGAAGGACACGGTTTTTTTCGACCTACTCTTGCTTTTCGAGCTATAACTCTCTTCCTAAAATTCCGATTTAGCCCATTTTCAATACCAAACAAACCTTGTCTATAAGAAAGATTCTGGCAAAATTTGAGCCCCCTAGCTTTTTCGGTGCGACCTCTATCGTGCTTTCAACAGACGGACAGACGGACGGACATAGCTAGATCGTCATCAAATCAAACCCTGATTCAGATTATATATACTTTATGGGGTCTAAAATGGATATTTCGATGTGTTACAAACGGAATGACAAAATGAATATACCCCCACCATTTTTTTGGTGGCGGGTATAAAAAGAAAAGTTTAAGTTTTGCAACACGCTGTACAAAGTATTAAGTGAATCCACTTCACCACGACTTTTAAGAATTTTCTGACCATTTTTCGCTTAATTCGCGGCATCAAATATTTTAAACTCAATAGTTTGTCTTTGAAATCAGTTAATTTGTTTTCTTTAATAAATATCTTTATTTCAGTGTCAGCAGCTATGATGTAAATGTTTAGTTAATAATCACTCTAGACTTCTTAGTTGTATTAATGCACCGTTACTGCTCTTGTTTTTGTAATGAACGCGAAATACAATTTTAAAACCATTGCATGTAAGTATTTAATGAATGTAAAATTGTTATAATGTTTATTTTTTTCATATTCGGATATGTTTTATTTGTTGACTTTTGGGAAAGCTTCACTATAGCAAAGTTTCATATTTTCTTGTAAGTTGTGTCAGGTGGGAAGTCATACTTATATAAATAGAATTAAGTAGACATGTACTTAAGTACCCTTTTTTTGCACATATAAAATTGTTTTGTATGTCTTTTATTTAGCAGGAAATTGTTGTCAAAAGTACAGTATAACACTATTAGAATAATATGTATTCTAAAGATTGTAATAAAAGGATTTAAAGTATTCCATAAAAGAAATATATAGTGTGTAACTTAGTTACAAAAAATATTTTTTTTTTGTACTAGCTTGTGCTCGCGACTTTGTCTGCGTAGTTATAGGGATAAAAGGTAGACTTAGTATTAACATTGATTGTTATTTATATGATTGTCAAATTTATCCAAGCTCACAAATATTCACATTTAATATACCTATTAGTAGGACTATTAATTTGAATATTTGAATTTGAACATATTAAAAGAAAAGTCAAAACTTTCGACAAAAATTAAAGTTTTACAACACAAACAACCTGTATAGACTTGATGATGAGTTTGCAAACGACTTCGTCTTCGGATAAAAAGTAGCCTATGTGTTAATCTTGGTTGTTATCTATCTATGTGCCGAATTTAATTTAGTTCCGTTCAGCCGTTTTTGCGTGATTGAGTAACAAATATCCAAACATACAAACATTCACATATATCGGGTGTCCCAACTAGAACGCAATTTTTAAATTTGGCGCCATTCGAAGTGTCATTGCTTGACATTTGAACAATTGTTATTGTTTGCTAGTAGAAGGTACGAGGTTGGTAAAAATGGAGCGCTACACGAATAAACAACGCATTCTCATTGTGAAATTGTTTTACCAAAATGGTGAAAGTTTTGCGACTACAGTTCGCAAATTACGATCATCCCATTTCCATCTTGATGGCTTCGTCAATAGGCAGAATTGTCGCATTTGGGGTGAGGAAGATCCTCGAGTGATTCACGAGAAGCAAATTCATCCTCAACGTGTCACAGTGTGGTGTGGTTTTTGGGCTGGAGGAATCATTGGACCTTTTTTTTATGAAAATGAGGCAGGTCAAGCGCAAACAGTCAATGGTGTTCGGTATCGTGAAATGATAACCAGTTTTTTTTTGCCTAGAATTGAAGAACTGAATGTGGAGGGCATGTGGTTTCAACAAGATGGCGCGACATGTCATTCAGCCAGAGAAACAATTCAATTGCTGCATCAGTCATTTCCCAGTCGTTTTATTTCGCGTTTTGGAGACCAGAATTGGCCGCCTAGATCGTGTGATTTAACACCTTTAGATTTTTTTCTTTGGGGTTTTTTGAAGTCGATGGTTTACGCGAATAAGCCGACGACGACTCAAGCCTTAAAAGAGGAAACACCGCAGCATTTATGCAAAAAGGTCATTGAAAATTTCATTAAAAATCGCGTGTGTGCCAGCAAAGCCGCGACGGCCATCTGCACGTTATATTGTTCCATACATAACCTCATTCTGTCTACTTTACGGTATAATAAAGTTTCACGATTTTTTTTTTAAATATCTGTGTTTTATTTAAAATTTAAAAATTGCGTTCTAGTTGGGACACCCGATATTATATTATAGTAGGATTAGTAGGATGAAGCTATCTTTCGATGAAAGTAAGTAAAATATTTTTAATCCATTTTTAAAATATTAATTTTAAACTTTTTAAATTACATAATTTTAGAATTCCTTTTTTTTGGGATGACGTGTCCATTTGTTTGTCTGTATGTCTGTCTGTCATTCTCGAAGAGAAAAAGCAAGAGGGATACAATTTTCTTATTCACCAGAAAATTTCGGTATTGCAAATGAGCTACATCGGTTTTCAAGGAAAGAAGTTATTACTTTTAATGCCAGAGTAGGTGAGAAAAATGTCTTTCGGACAATGAATGTAAAAATCGACTGCGTTTAAACGCAATGATGTAGAGTAGTAAGCTTTCACATGTCTATTTTTGGAATAACAAAATATATGTTTTCGCAAGTGTTGTTAAAATCAAAATGTACCAAAATTTTCTTCTCCCAGTGTCTTTTTTGTTCAATAATTCTCAAATTTATCTAATAGAGATTTTTGGTTCTTATTATTGTAATAACAGAAAATTAAGGTTACACATCGAAAACATAAAGCAAAAAGCTAATTTATGTAGGCCGTTTTTGTGGAAAACTTTTAAAGGTTCTTTTTTAGTCTGTTTCGTTAAGTATGTACATATATTCCGAGTCAGACTCTCCTCTAAAATCATTTTCATCTTCACCATTTAGCCAACTGTTTTTCAAAATTTTTATCTGATAACCGTACAGAAGTCGGTGGCCGATTTTCACTTATCTTTACAGATATTGTAAAAATAAAGTAACACACTTGGTGATGTTGTAACTTTTTTTTTAAAAAACACAAATACAAACAATCACACTGGCAATGAAGCAAAACTAAAAATCTTTAAGCTATTGGATGAGCCAAATAAAATATATTTCAGTTTTTTTTGTTCGTGGTTCAACAAACCAACATCATGTAGAGGCGCTTGTAGCAAAATAAATTTTTGAATATTTTTTTCTCAATAACTAATTCAGAAAATTTTTTTTTTGTCTAATGAGATTTTACAGAATTTTTTTTAATCAGTTAAGTGAACGTTTCCTTTATAAATAATCAATGAAACAAGGACATTTTACATACGAAAATTACTTTTTTATTTTTATTACTTATTTTTATGGTAACCCATTTTGAATTGGATTAATTTTTTTTAAGGTAAAAATAAATTAATAAATATTTCAATGAATGAATTTTGGAAATAATTAAATAAATAGGTAAATATATTTATAAACAAATACATAAACTTATAAATAATTTTTTTTAAATGAATAAGTACATAAATTAACAAACAAATAAATTTATAAATAAATAAATGAATTTAAAACTAAATATATTAACGAATTTATCAACCAAATTAATTTACAAATAAATAAGAAATAATTGGAAATAACTTAATTTTTTTTTCAAATAAATACATAAGTTAATAAATAAATAAATAAATAATTGAATTTATAAATATCTTACTTTTTTTAAATAAATAAGTAAATAAACGAAAATAAAATTAAACGCCTAGAATAGAAATAGTAAATAGAAAAAAAACAAGTAAAATAGACTAGAGAGATAGAATTGATTATTAAACTAATAAAACTATACATATAAATAACTAAAATTACAAATTAACATATAAATAAATAAGGAAATAATAAAAGAATCAAATAATATTGAAATATGGAAATAAATAAGTAACAAAATTATTTACCTAAATAAATAGTAAAACAAACAAACAACAAAATTATTTACATATATAAATAACCTAATAAATAAACATATACTTAGAAATAATTTTGAGGAAATTAAATACATACACTGATTTGTTGCAAGCAGTTCGATTATGAACTGCATTATCGCATTATGTTAATGCCAGATAATGGGGCATAAAATTACCACTGCATTTCTTCATGCATTAGTACCAATGGTAATGCAGTAATGGGTATTTGAGTTGAAGTTGGCTGCTGATTTTTACACAAATTTATGTATGTATGGGTACTAACATTATTTTTCCAAGGAATGTAAAAATTGTGGGTATAAAAGGCCGACATTTGTAAGAATCTTTCTTTTTATAACTGATCATCACCAGTATTTTTAATAAATAGTGAGAAAAATTTATAAGAAAAAAAAGTGTTTTTGTGCCAATTAAATAATAAAAATTAAAGTGAGAAGAAAATTTTATTAGAAGGCAAGGACAGGAAAACCAGAAAGAAATAAAGTAAATGTAAGTAAAGGAAGAAAATATTTAAATTAAAGAAACTTGGATTTTTATTTCTGAGAAAAAAATATACTGCATTAAAGTTTTTGATTTTTTTTATAAATATCATAATGCTGGTAGAAAATAATTCTTTTCGTTTATTTCACTTTTTTTTTTAAATATCTATCTAAATAACTATGGTTATAAAAAAAACAAGTAAGAGCGCTATATTCGGCCGTGCCGAATCTTATATACCCTTCACAACGTGTAGTCATGCAATAACAATTGTTTGTATCACCATTCATCCCATATAAAATACGTGCATACACGTTAGAATAAATGTGGCATCGAATCCCAGCTGAGCCAAAAAAATTTTATTTAATTTAATTTAATATATTATTTATATTTTATTATTTTTTTTATATTTTTTTTAAATTTTTTTAAAATTTTTTTAAAAAATTTTTTTAGAAAAATTTTTAAAAAATTTTTTAAAATTTTTTAAAATTTTTTTTTAAATTTTTTTAAAATTTTTTTTTTGTAGTTTTTTTTGTTATTTTTTTCTTATTTTTAATATTTTTTTTTTTGTAATTTTTTTTTGTTTGGTATGTTTTTTACATGTATGTATGTATGTATGTTGTTGTTGTAATTGTGAAAAAAACGAGGTGGTCGTGGTTTTTTGCTCATATCTCAGAAAGATATGGGGCGATTGTCCTGAATTTCAATAGCGATTCATTCCTGGATATTTCCAAGAGATTGATACCATATACAGATCTGAGGAACATATAGTTGCTTCTAAAAGTTGATTTCAACCAACACACGGACAGACGGGCAGACGGACAGACGGATAGACGGACAGACGGACAGACCGTCAGGGCTTAATCGACTCCTCTATTCATAAGCTTTCAGAAAATATATACTTTATGGGGTCGGAAATGAAAATTGTAGAAATTACAAACGGAATGACAAAGCTATATATACCCTTGTGCACCACAGGTGAAGGGTATAAAAAAAAATGTAGATTGAAACACTGTGAAGGCGTTCACTTTAAAGAAAAGTACCGGATTAGTTTTTCCTGTTTTTTTTGTTACTATTGATAACATTAATTACTAACTGGCACAAAACTCCACTAAAAACATTAGCAATCCCGCGAAAATAAGAAAAAAAAGGTATTTGTTTTTAATCGCACATAATACATACATTAAACTGTGTAAAACATCAGGGACAGCTAACCTAACCTCAAATATTTCTCTTACCATTCCCAAATAGGCACCAGAAGAAAATAGGAGGGAAACCATCCGGCAAGAAGGTTACGGCTTGTGTCAAGCTTAGATTGGCCACGCATTTTTTTTTGTGGCCCGAAAATTTTGTAACCTCGAAATTGTCACTCTTGTGCAACAACTTGGCAACTAGTTTCCTTGCTAATAACCACCCGCAACAGGTATACAAAAAAAAAAAAGTAATCTTGTTAAGCTAAAAGAAAAAGAAAATTTTTTATTGGTAAAATCACATATGTTCATAAATATATACTTATTATACTTATCTGGCTACAAGAGAAACAAAAACCATCCCTTAATGAAACTCAATAAGTAGATATCTTTTGTTGTCCATTCTTTAGTTCTCCATTAAATTTTATTTGATTGAAAATGTAATTTTTAAAAAAAAAAAAAAAATAATAAAAAAAGAAAAGTACAATGTAAATGTCAAAATCACAACCACGTTAAAAGTTACAAGGAACATTTATAAAACAAACGTCAAAAACTTAATTATTAAATAACAAGTAAGAGCGCTATATTCGGCCGTGCCGAATCTTATATACCCTTCGCAACGTGTAGTCATGCAATAACAGTAGTTTGTATCACCATTCATCTCATATGAAATAAGTACATACATATAAAAAATATACATATATAAAAAACATCCCATTGTAAAATTATAAATTTACGTATGTATGTTAAAAAAAAAAATAAAAAAAAAATTAAAAAAAAAAAATTTTAAAAAAAAATTTAAAAAAAAATTTAAAAAAAAAAAATTTAAAAAAGTAATTAAAATATATATAATTAATATAAAACAAAAAAAAATAAAAAAAAAAAATTAAAAAAAAAAATAATAAAAATATAAATAATATATTAAATAAAAAATAAAAAAAAAAATAAAAAAAAAATTAAAAAAAAAAATTAAAAAAAAAATTTTTAAAATATAAAAAAAAATTTTTTTTGGCTCAGCTGGGATTCGATCCCACGTTTACTTTAGCCAATATACAAGTTTGTATGTATGTATGTTGTTGTTGTAATGTTGTTTTTGTGAAAAAAAAATCGAGGTGGTCGTGGGTTTTTGCTCATATCTCAGTTGTTTATGTACCGATGTTTCTGATTTTCAATAGCGATATACTCCCGAATATTTCTGATATTTTAATACCTCACCCGGGTCCAAGTGATGTCGGGGGGCTTCAAAAAGTTGATTTCAACATACACACGGACAGACGGTCAGACGGACAGACGGACAGACGGACAGACTGACAGAGCTTAATCGACTTCCCTATTCATAAGCTTTCAGAAAATATATACTTTATGGGGTCGGAAATGAAAATTGTAGAAATTTCACACGGAATGACAAACCTATATATACCCTTTTTCACTGTGTGAAGGGTATAAAAACAATGAGAGAAATTGATCAAGCACAAATAGTATAAGAGTTTTGTTTAATGCACCAAATTTAATTTATAGTTAATAACAAGAAGAGAAAAAAAAAACAGAAAACAGAAAGAGAAAGAGAGAAAAAGTTATGTTAATAAAAAGTAAGACAATTAAAACAACATATTAAAAGTATAGTGAGTGGCAAAAGAAAACAGTGTGCATTATTGTGTCACTAAAATCTAAAAAAAAAATAAATAAAAAAAAAAATAAATAAAAGAAGAAATAAATAAAGAAATAATAACAAAATAATATAAAAAAAAATAAACTGAAAAATCAATTTAGTGACTGAGAGTCGTAATTTAATATTTTTTTTTTTGAATCTAAAAACTTAATTTAAAATTTTCTGCACCACTATACACACCTTGAAAGATCTTTCATCGTTGGAATTGCAGCACATATAAACAAATGTAAGTCTTGTAACACACTTATACATACATCTTTTTATTTCCTAATCATCTAAACATTAATGCCCACAATGTTATTAGTTGAACAAGAAATTATCTAAATTTGCTTGCTCTGCTAACAACAATTATTAATGTTAGAAAAAAAGAGAAAAAAAAAAGAGACATTTAGTTTCTCTTTATGTACATATATTTTTTTTTGTGCACTTAAGGTTGATCGGTAAACGATTCTCTTAATCGCATCATAAATTTACAATTTAGCAAAATACGTGTAAATATGTCATAAAAAAAAAAAAAAAATTTAAACTTTTTATATATTTGTTATTAAAACGTAAATAATTAGCTCTTTTCTGTTGGCAATCTATAAATTAACCCAATGTAAAGTAAATTCACTACTTTTGCCAAATTTACCAAAATTTATTGTTATTGCAAAGTGGTATAATCTATATCGTTAATTTGTTTTACACTTATTTTGTATGGATTTTTTTTTCCGCTAAAAGTTTAATTTTATTTTTTTTTAAATTAACACAAGTTTAATACTAGCATGAAAAGGATGATATAGAAGATGTTAAAATATTATTGAATTTGATTTTTTTATTATTTCTTTTATTTTTTTTAATGTTAATTAAATATACTTTATATATATAAACGAAAAGTAAATTTTTTGTAACCTATGCAATTATTACAGATTTGCCCTAAATAATTTTTTTTTGATCTATATTGTTTTTTTTTGAGTTTTCTCATAATGATATTATAATTTTGTTAGTGCTACTATATTATTATAAGAAAAATTTTGAAATTATAAAAAAAAAAAAATAATTGTTGTGATTTTTTCATAAAAATAATATGTAAAATTTTTTTTTTGCTTTACCTTGTTTGGTGTAAATTTTTATATAATTTTTTTTAAATAAATATCAGGAAAAAAAATGAACAACAACTAAGTTTTTGTATAGTTTGATTTAAAAAGCTTCTGAATGTATAGGTAACTGTATTTGGGATCATGTACAATATTACGTGCCAACATTTACATGATCATGGTTGGGAGGGGTATATAAGTTGTGACTACACCTATCACAACTCGTTCGAAAAAAAAAATAATAACATTAGTAACATTCGCAGAAACGTAAAGATTCGAAAGTTTTCATCTTTCCTACTTATATATTAAAATCAACTAGCATGCACACTAAAGTTAGCTTGCTGTAGTTTGGTTTGATTGAAAAGGGCAGAGTAGTAACGAATCCACCCATTAGCCGTCGAGAACATAGTCGGAAACCAGATGCATGCTACCACTACTTTAAACTCTTACAAATAAAAATTTAGTTCGGATTTTTTTTTCCTCAACACGTTACATGCTACAATCATCATTTAAGGGTTAAGCCAAAAATTCATTTGAAGTATTTGATAGTGTTTCCTCAATATATTTCTCTCCATCAATAACTTAAATTTGGAACAACTGCTTCCAATCGTTGAGTTTTTAAGAAAAAGCTCAATTGAATATATTACATTTGGTGTTAAATAAAAACTTCCGCGTTCAACTTAAGATCTTTTTGTCAAACTTAAAACATTGAAAGTGGCAGTATTAGAAATTTATGTCAATGTTAAATACACATGCATAATAAATACTTTGTAATGCTGGGTGATGAAGTTGGATATGGTCAAAAACTAAAAATAATACAAAAATAGAATTACATTTTACGAAGTGATTATCACTTTTAGAATAAATTGCCAAAGTTAGAATTATATTATACTAAAGGGCATGCTTTTAGTTCTATAGATTTGTGAAAAAAATTAAGTTTAACTAATAATCACACTGATACAGGGTGTAAAAAAAGTGTTACTTTAGAATACAAGATCCAAAACATTTTTAAAATTTGCACAAACCTTGTATTTTTTTACTTTCTGTTTAATGAAAAATTAAACTAAATTTTTTATCATTATTAAAAGGCTTCGTATATACTTGTTTTTGTAAGGCAAGAATAGCAATAATCAACCTATTGACATTTTTCTACATTAGCCTTGAAAAAATGGCTTTTAGTGAAAACACACCCTGTATTTATTATCTTATACATTGTTACTTTTTATATACTTATTACAATTTTTCGTTGCATACAAAATTGGTTGAAATGTTTGTTTTCCCAAAATTTTTGCCAATTTCCAAAGTGACAAAATCAGAAATTTATAACACCGTCAATCGTTATCAGCTCAAGCAAAAAAGTGCACAACTGCACAAATAAAATGGAGTAGAACGTATAAACATGACGTTGCATGCTTTATACAATTTCAAATATTGAATAGAGTGGGTGGTACTAACACATTTTAAACAACTCATAATGTTTTTGATATTAGTTGGTTAGTGTGTGTGTGCCCATCCTCAATTTCTTGGCATAATTTCAATGATTAGAAAGTGAGAAGGCGCGCATTTGCCAAAATAAGAATTTCAAAATACTGAATACAAGTTTATAAAAAATGCTTTTTCTTTTTATTCAGAGAGGATTTATTAACTAGAATTAGAATGAAAAAAAAACAAAGTGAATTGAGTTTGCAGATAAGGTTAAAAGACCAGCAAATTATTTTACAGTTATTCGGTAAGAATTAAAAATGTGTTCTCTAGGAGTTTCTCAAATCTTTTATATAACCATAAGGAACAAATTATAAAAAAAAACAGTAAATTTTATTTTTATGACAAGAAGTCCTTGTTATTGTTACTTTTTTGCTTAGTCCTACACAAAAGAAAATTTGATTATTGCTTTTCCAAACAAATTGAAATTATCAAATAAAAACTTAATTTATTTTTTATACAGAAATGCGTATACAAAAAATTCAATTATTAAATAAAAATTTATAAATTGAATAACAAAAAAAAAAAAAAAAATGAATATACCCCCACCATTTTTTTGGTAGCGGGTATAAAAACTGTTATATTATAAAAATAACTAGCATTTAACCAGATACTTCGATAGCGCACTTCTTACTATTTATTGAATACTGAAGTTCTATTTATAATAATTAAATATTTTTGGTTCAATGAAAATTTGTATCTCTGATTCAATTTACTTAGAAAAATAAAAAGTAGAGTAAGATATATCGGGAATATATTTCCTAACTTAAAGCAAAATCAATGCTACTGAGTTTCAAAAATCAACTCATAATTTGCAAAAATTACCCTAAAAATAAAAAAAGGAAAATTTTTTCCTTCAATAAAACTTTTACTTGGTTTTATTACCTACATTCAGAATTCTATGTATACAAAATATAAAAAAAAATTAGAAAAAGTATTCGGATCAAAAAACATTAATTTTAAGAATCCATGTTTACAAACGTAAAAATACAGAGAGAACAATAAAAATGCAAAAAGGCTTTTCTTGTGTCTTCACTATAATTTTAATTCTCAAATTGAATCAACAATCCTTTATTTCACAATTTTAGCTTTATTAAAGTAGAAAGTACAAAAAGTACCATTAAAATTCAGAAATGTACCTTCTTGGTCGCCCATAACATTTTCAGTCTTACTTTGTGTCAGTAGTCACTAATTTCGAATTTTTTGCTTCGCCAACGTTAAAAATACAACGAGTTCCATAAAAATTAAAAAAAGTACCTTTTTTGTCGCCCTTACCATTTTCAGTTTCACCTGGAATCAAAAGTCCTTGATTGTACAATCCTACCTTCGTAAACGTAGAACTACAAAAGGTACCATAATCATTTTTAGTCTCACCTGGAATCAATAGTCCTTGATTGTACAACCCTATCTTTACAAACGTAGAAAATACAAAAAGTACCATAAAAATTCAAAAAAGTACCTTTTTGGTCGACCATAATATTTTCAGTCTCACCTTGTATCCAGAGTTACTAATTTCAAAATTCTAGCTTTGCAAAAAATACAACAAAAAAAAAATACAAAAAGTACCATAAAAATTCAAAAAAGTACCTTTTTAGTCGCCCATAACATTTTTAGTCTCACCTGGAATCAATAGTCCTTTATTTTACAATACTACCTCTATAAACGTAGAAAATACAAAAAGTACCATAGAAATGCGAAAAAGTACAAGTAATTATGTTCTAAAAAGTACCAAACTCTTTTCCCAATTTTACCCCTTTCTACCCTGTTATGAATGTGTTTCATTTTTTACTAAATAACATACTTTTTATGTTAGGTGAAATCCAATTAAAAATTTTGTGAAAATTGGCCGTCCAATTAGGAATTACATATATTTTCTGGAATTTTCCCCTTTTTGGTACCTGTTTCGTCCTAAAAAAAGTTTCCAAAAATTTCACCTAAATAATTGTCCATATTCTATTAGGCATAATAATTATAATCTTTTGTCCCATTGAAAAATATAAGAAAAGTTTCTTTTTAAAAAAAGTACCCAAAAAAGTGAAAATTTTTACCCCTTATACATGTGAATTTGAAAAAAGTGCCGAATTCCAATTAATGTTTTTGAAGATTACTTAAAACAGTTTAAACCTTTTTCCTAGCTTTATGTGTTTGGAAGTTACGCAGGGTACCAAAATATGTAATAGAGCCATATCAACTCCCTCTATTGTAAATTTTGTTTTTGAACATTGAATATGAAAACTAGAATAGTAACTTCGAATTACAGAATAAATTGAGCGACAGAAAAAGTAAGCATACTAATTATTTCCGAGTTCTTAATTACGAACCTTTTTCACGTATTCCACGGCAGCTCAAAGTTTTGTCATTTTGTTAGTTTTACTTGTCAGCTATAGTAGGAAACAGTAAAATTCTCTCAAATTCTAAACCTTCATAGTTAGTAACAAAATTAGATAATCACCTTGATATGAATTCAAGTAATAAAGGTTAGTTAAATCGTTTATATGTAGTAATACAATGCGAGATATTGAGAGAAACAAAAATTAGCTGTTCAATGATCAAATTAACCGTCAATTGGCACACCACAATTTATATTTGACTTTTTCACCACGGACAGTTAAATGCTGCCAAATTATTAATTGACATAAATGTCAAGTCGAATGTAGGCCGATAGAACACCAATGTAAACGTCAAATAGAAAATAGGTCCAAAGCCAAGGCAAAGAAAGATTTTCATAGAGTTAAGGTAGTGAGTTATTAAGGAAATAAAATTTCTTTCCTGTTCTAACGCTGGTAGCAGCAACACGTTGGTAAAATAAAACATTAGGCAAAAAACCTTAACTTTAAACCTTTGTAAAGGGATATTACAACATTCAAATAATTGTAAAATTCGGCAATTTTCAATACAGTAAGTTATTATATTTCTTAAATCTTTTGAAAGAAATACAAGCAAAAATTTTTAGATATTCGTTTACAAGCAATTTCCGAGCAATTTGCAAAATTTTAGGAAAGGCCAACGTGAACATGCTAAATTTTTTGTAAAGAAAATATCGTGGAGAAAAGGTAATAGAATTAAATTATAGAGTTAAGCAAAAAGATTTTTACGACATTTTCCTAAAATATTTCAGAGAAGAAAGGCCAATAAACGCCTAAAAGGGTTAAATAGGATATGTGCTCCCTTATGTTTTGATAAACCATGAAGAGGAAAACAATCCAATAAGAAAATTCCACGAAAAGATTTATTTTATCCAACGAAACTGACAGGAAAGAAAAGGACCGTTGTTGGAATTCTCACCAATATTTTAGCCTGTCAATCACATCATTTCGTAAGTTCGGGTTGCCAAAGAAGGTATCGCAGTCTTTTCTACCGAGAGTATATTAGAAAACAAAGGAAGAAAGAAAAAAAACTCGGTATTAATTTAATTAGGGAACAGGAAAAGAATTTAAAAGAAAAAAAGAAAGTCGATAATATACAGATTAAGTGAGTGAAAAGTTTTATACCTGTACCTGGATAAAATTAAGATAATAGAATAGAGAAAATAAATGAACTGCATTAAATTAGTGAAAGAAGATAAAAGTGCACTAGGCTTATGTAGGGTAGTATTTGCACAGTGTGTAAAAGTGACAAATATATTTGTAGAGAAAAAAATTTAATAAATAAAAGATAAAGGTTAATAACTGCTGAGTTTAAGTGGAAAAAATTTTAGAAAAAAAAAAATCATTAAAACTTAACCTTTAACATATATTTAAACTTGAGAAGACGAATCAAATTTTGTACTGCAAAAGAAAAAAAAAAAAAAGGAAAATTAAATACTAAGTTTTGTTTTACTGTTAATTTTTTTCAAATCACTGTGGTTAAAAATATGACAAATGAAGGTCAAGGTTAAAAAAACAAAAAAATAAGAAAAGAAAAGAAAAGAAAGGAAAAGAAAAGAAAAAAAAAAAACAACAAAAAAAAAACTCGAGAACAAAAATTCTACAAATTAAAACAAAATAGAAAAAAAAAACAACAACAACGTAACTTGATAATAAAACCAACAACTTTAAATTATCATACGATCCTAATTGTACTGTATGCAGCTTTTGGAAGGCCTTTCAACGCTTCGTCAGTAAGTACCTACCTAATTTTTTTATACCAATTATGTTCTTTTTCCATTTTATTTTTGGGGAATATATGAGATAAAAAAAAAAAAAAAAACATAAAACAAAAAGAAAAACAAAACGAAAAATAAAAAAGAAAAAAAAAACAAAAAAATCAAAATTTATTTAATCGTAACTAATTAAAATTTCATTATATATCATTGTAAAAGTGGTCCTAACAAATTAATAGAAAAAAAAAAGTCGTATAGTTTATAATAATTCGGGCTTGGATTACCGTCACCTCAAAATTTTTGTGTGTATCTACTTTTTCTTGCAGTTTGACACTTTTGCAATGATATTTATGTTTTCGTTTTGATTCTTCTTTGATCTTTGAAAATAATTTCATAAAACTCTACAACCTTGAATTCCACGAGTCAGATAAAGACAACACTATGATTCGACTTAAAGTAAATAAAAATTATGTAAGCTCGGCTTAAAGTTTATCGATACATTTTTATTATTTCGTCGCGTATGTCATTGTTTTTCTGCTGTGCAAATATAAGTAATTAATTTAAGAGGAAATTAAAATTTTGTTAAAATCCCCAGTGCACAATCTTTGTGGTATTTTTAGTGAGATTAAAGAGTTTCTATAAATTGTATATACCTACCTCTAATAATCTAATACCTATAGCAATATTATATTTCTATATTTTTGTAACATTTGAGCTAAAATTTTTTTTATAATATACAAAAATATTAAAATAAAGATGAATTTTAGTATATAGTTAACTTAAGTATGAATTGTGGTTTAACATCGCCTGATGTTTGAATAAAGTGTAATGATTTTTCCTTAAAGGCTAAGATATAATTTTTTGTTTGGGTTCTTCATCGAATAAATGGGACATGGAGAACATCGGTTTGGGTGGGTTTAGATCTCCGGAAGTGAACATCAACTTCCCCTCCTTTCTGCGTAAACTATGAAAATATCCCCTTGTCAATTAATAGAAATGTGCAATAGAAATACTTAAAGTAAGCATAGTCAAGTTATTTAGTTACGTCTATTTTTTTTTACATTCACTTTCTAAGGGACTCTGCAATAAAAAAAAAGGTAATGGTTAAATTTGATTGTTCAGGGTCAAGATCCCCCCTTACCACTGAAGCTAGCGAATGGATGGGTCCCGTCGACCTTTGAGCGATCATTAATAAGATTGGATACTATGGGATTACCAATTGGTTTTAAAAAAATGGCGACTCCTGTTGCCGTTAGAAACCCTTCGGGCATAATTGCCCCTAACACGAACACCTTAACGAAATTAAACAAGGCCCATGGAACCTAATTACAGTAAGATTACTTATCCATCAAATTTTACCAAACGCATTACAAATAGTACCGAATTATAGTCTTCTTAGGGGCTGAAAATTCAAAAAAAGGCCAGAATTTGAATTTAATTTGTATCATTTTTAGTATAGCAGATATAAGATTACTGATTTTACCCGTTTTTACACCCTTAAAATACAAATTTCAAAAAATTCCTTCTTAGTGGAGCTATACATTGAAAGCGGAACCGATTGTCCAAATTTCATGTCTCTAGCTCTTTGCGTTTGGGCTGTGCGATGATGAGTCAGTCAGTCAGTCACGTTACTCTTTTAAATATTTTGATTAAAAGGGTTGTTTTCCAAACGAATATCATGATTAATATTTGTTTTTCTTTGATCAACTGCACTTGGCCCTCACGCATTTACATCTCTCTAAATAAACCACAATAGGTTTTGTTTATACACCGTGCAGAGATATTTTTTTCTTTTTTTAATCAGTGTTAGTTAATGATTTTTTCTTAAGCTATATATCCCAATGCAATTTCGATAAGAAGATAATCACACCACTGAGAAATTTATCCTATTTACATACTTCTGTATTGAATTTTTGTTATTATCAAGTTTAAAGTCGTCAATTTAAGACATGAGAAATTATTTAAAGATAATATTATTAAGGTGGAAGAAAAAGAATGATAAAAGAAAGAAATATTTTATCTGTCACCTATTACCGTACCACCAAAAATTATTTAAGAATAAATAAGTGATTTATTTTTGGTATAAGTTGTAGAAAATTTCTTTCGTTATACCACGTACCCAAAAGAGAAACACGTGTAGGCCAATCTACATAATCAACAGAAAAAAAGGGAAAATACATCTGTGACAGTGTTGTCGAAACCTAACCTAAACTATAAGGTCCTGATTAGAATAGTTAAAAATTAAATTTTTTAAACTTTTTTCATATGAAGAAATTAAATTTTTATTTGTAATAATGAAAGAATAAACTGAAGAATAACAAAAATAAGTTTTTATCCATATACCATCCGAGTGGAATTCATTCTCACTACTGTTTCATTAGCAGTACCCTTTGATCGGAGTGTCCACTTCTATTTTACCTCATTATAGAAATTAAAAACTATCTTTAGCCAGTTCAAAAAATATATTGTAGTCTATGAAACACAAATCATATTAAAAATTGAATTTAATTTTTTTTAAGAGTTACAGTTGGAACAAAAATTTGAATATTTAAATGAAGTTTTCTTCAAGAATACTTTTTGGGGGAATTTACAGCCTTTCGAAGGTCCTGTTTAGTTTTACAGCTTAGAATATTATTTGAGACTAAAGGATTTACAAACAGTTTGTATTTATTTATTACAATTAAGAAGTACTAAAGCAGATTCCTAAATAAAAATTATTTAACCAAATGTTTTCAAACTGCGTTTACCAGACAAAAATTAGTTTTTAAAATATATATTTTGCTGGGTTGAAAATATTTTTGATGTTCAGAACAAATCTTCAAAAGTTCTTTGATATTTTATTACAAAAACCAGCACCTATTGCTGCCTTTAACTACAATGCAATGCAAGCAGCAGTTACAGCAAATAAAGGCGAATTATTTACAATAAAAACTTGCAACAATAGCAGTCAAGCATTAAAAATGTATTTACGCGTTAAATGCCAACAAGAAAACAAAAATTATGGAAGAACGAGCAGTTTAAGGAAAGAATAAATTTGTTGAATAAATGCTTGTACAGATAGTGATACCAGTATTTACTACAACTCTTATAAATCTATCTTTAAAAAAAAAAAAAAAAAAAAACAATGACGACTTGCAACTGCTACTGCATATTGTCGTCACTTGGGAAAATTTTCTTGTGCTTTCTTTAGATTGCTGCAACACTTTGCATGTATGGTTGGCTGTGTATTTACAAGTGCGTATTTGAATTTGAATTTTCATTTAAATTTTTGTTTGCCCAAACAAAGTTAATTATTTACACAGATACTAAGCAACTTATCCATTCATGGCCATGGATTTTGCTTAATATTTAACTCTGTGATGTAACTTGTTCCCTGCTATACCATCCCACAGCCCTGGTTTAATATTCTGGGTGGCGTGGCAACTTATTGTGCGATAAAACGGTGATGATAATATGAAACTTTCGACACTTGTGTTCAGCTCAAAAACTACAACTACAACAATAGTAGCAATGAAATTATTTTGAAAAGTTCGTTTTTGTTGTTGTGTTAGTTTCATTTTCGTTTTTTTTTTATTTTGTATTTTTTTACATAATAACACACATTTTTGTTGTTGCAGTTTTTAAGCTCATCATCATAATCATCAGTTAGTTTTTAGTTTATTATTTTTTTTCTGTGCTCTCAACGATTCAAATGATAACTGGGCAAATAATAAATAATGCAAAGCAACTTTATGTTGATTTTGTTATTCTACTTCTTCTTTGGTACACCCGTCAGCTTAGCACCAGTTGTTGCGTTATTTTATTGCAACAATGAGTAAATAATTTAAGATATAACACAACATTGATATTGCACTTGATATGAATTTGTTGGAAATGTCTGGGATTACAATTTGGGGTTTGAAAAATTTTACCAGCAGTGTGTTATATTTAGATTTGGTAACTTGCACATACTGAACAAATCTTATTCTAATTTTTTTTATTTAATTAAAAAAATTAATATGTTTTTTAAATCGTATCAACAAAATAATTAGTTATATTTTATATAAATAATTTTGGCCAGAAATGTTACTTTTTTGCCAAATCTTCAGTAATAAGTTAATACCCCATTCATTTTAATAGTGAATTTTTGACGAGTTTATAAATTTTTACTGGAAAACCAATGCTTGGGAAAGGGTTAAAATACTTTTTTTTGGAAAAAATGGTGGTACCGATATCTTAAATTATTGTAAAGGCTTTTTCATAAGCCAACTACGGTTTTTAAGGAAATAAAGATTAACTACGCTCACGCATGGTCCCTTTTTTTTATTTATTAAAAAGCAGACCGCTTTACCAGGTTGTTTAAATCTTTTTTAAATATATTCGTAGTAATCCAATTGAATATTTTACGAACACCGATTTGGAAAATTTTTTAATGTTTTTTAAACCTTCTTCTATATAAATAAGAAACGAAATGATCTATAAAACTAAGCACATTAGCGAATTACGGCTGCATCAGTTTTGCTAAACTGTTCCTAAAATTATCTATGATGCTCAAGAATGGATTTTTTCTTTAAAGTAGGTGTTGCACATATTATAGAAAGAAGAACAGTTTTTATGAAATAACCAGAGTACTGTAATGTTAAAATTTTTCAAAAATTATAGTAGATTATTACAATAACAACTTTCACATCTGAGCTTAAAATGGACAAGAAAGCAACAGCTGACACGACAATTTCAAAAAAATAAAATACATTTTACTAGACATGTAAAACACAATAACATCTATAATACCAAGCCTACAAACAATACAATCGGAGCAGTTTAAAAAACTACAAATGTTAGAGTTTTTAGTTGTAGTATAAGATTTTTTAATACATATTCAGTTTAATGGTTGTATAGAATCGAATGGGAGGGCATACTCCCTCCAAGATAAAGAAAATATATTTAATTACTAATCTGCTGAACTATAATTGTAAATGTATGAAGCCACAAATTTGAGTACTTTTCTAGGTCCAAAATTGAGAGTATCAGAGCGGGGATCATATACCCGTCTACAAAAAACTTAATTTTGTTTTTTATTTACTCATATACGGGTGTCGGCCGGGAAGGTTTCTACTTTGTTTTGCCACCATTTTGGCAAACATTAGTCTTGACAGTTCATATTCGACAGTAGTGAAGAAGAGACATGGCAAATTTATTATGGAAAAATATTTGGTAAACCAACGTGTTCTAATCGTTAAAACATTTTATCAAAATCAATCATCGATTACTGTGTCGATGAGAAAGTTACCTGAAATTTTTGGGAGAAACAACATGCCAACAAGACGCACTATTTATCGTGTAGTAAATGATTTCGAAGAAAGACAGATTGAAGCTGAAAGGCCCCAGCATGGACTACAACGTACCACTGTTGGCAAAAGTGGCATAATCGTGCCATTTTTGGCACTATTAATTGTTTAATGGCACGATGGCACGCTCAATAAATTTTTGGCACTTTTTTAAACAATTAAAAAATTAAAATTTTACTTAATTTTTAAGAAATATATATTTTATTAAAAAGAGATAAGTGCTTTTTCCTTCTTGTAAATACTAAAATGCGAAACTAAGGACTGCACTGTATTAAACAATTTAGCCATTTTAATACATTTATATGTTGGAAAATGTGTTGTTCGATTTTTGACCTTAGTTCAAGTACCAGATGGTTCCGCTCAATCGATTTGTAATGCTATTATGAACGTTTTACATAAATAATAAAGAAATTTCTATAAAAAACTTAATCGGATTTGGTTCAGATATTTGTTCGGTTATGATGGGAAAGAATAATGGTGTGCAGGCTCTGCTTAAAGAAGTTCAACCAAATTTGTACATTAATGGTTGTATCTGCCACAATTTGAATTTAGCGTCTGGCTTCAGGTGAACACTTTATCATCATTAATTCAATCTAAGAGTTTATTAAAATCCAACTCGAAATGTTATGACAGTAATGTCTTAAAAATAATTACCCAAACAAATGTTACAAGTACATCTTTTGTAAACGAGACTTTACTAGAATTTTATACCTACTTATTTATATTTAATCTATATTTAACAATATATATTTAATATATCCCTATTTTGGAATAATTATTTAACATTATGTATTTATTTAATAAATATCTTTATTTATTTATGTATTTATTTATTTATTTTTTTATTTATTTATTTATTTATTTATAATTTATCTGTATAAATTTTTTAAATATTAAAGTTTGAAATTTTTTTTGTATATAAATTTTTTTTGTAACTGAATAAATTGATTTAATTTTTTTAAATATGTACCCATGTGTATATATTTGTTATGGCACTTTTTAAGATGTTTTGGCACTTTTTAGCTAAAATTTTGGCACAAGACTGAAATTTCCATATACCATCACTGCAACGTACTGCAAGATCGACTGATAACATTACTGTCGTTAAAGAAAATTATCAAAATAATCCATCAATCTCAATTCGACGCGGTGCTCAGGAGCTTGGTCTTTAAAGAACATCTTTGGCCACAGTTTTGTACAAAGATTTGCCTTTGTTTCCATTTAGGATTCTGTTGACTTGAGTTTCTTCGAGAAGACCATTTACCAATATGCCAATAGGCTGTTACAGATCGCTCATGACAGCCCTGATTTTCATGAAAAAATCATAATGAGTCACGAGGTATATTTTCATTTGAATGAATATGTGAATAAATAGAAAAGTCGGTTCTGGGACATGGAAAACCCACAAATTATTCATCAGTCACCTTTGCAAAAGTGACAGCCTAGTGTGCAGTTTCGTCAGGAGAAATCCTTGGACCTTACTTCTTTGAAACTTAACACAGCAAAAGATAACAATGGAATTACTGCGAGAACTCTTTCTACAACAAGTTGTTTTAAGGAATGGCGATGTTGATTGGCTTCCATGGTCACCTGATTTCAATGCTCCGTACTTCTTTTTGTGGGGATATCTAAAAAGCACTGTGTTTTACTGAAAATTAAAGCTACGATTTATCATTAGCAACTCGGCTTGTCTAAGTTTAAAATTTTCGCCTGCAAACCATCTACTTTGACCTAATACTGAAACTGAAACACTTTATGCACTTCGCTGACTTTTAACGACCAATTGCAACTAGTTTAAGTATAAGTTTGTAAGAGTTATTGCATCATTTCCTTTACATTGTATCATATATCCTCTTAACATGCTACACTACTTAAGACTAAAAACTATTTTGTTTTACTTTTAAAAATATTTTTTCTATTTAGCTGAGACTGAAAAGGCAATACAAGAAATAAAATATTGCAATTTGTTCACGAAAACTTAATGTTAGCATGCTTTGTGCTGTTTTAGTTGTTTTTTTTCCTAAAATTTTTGTTTTGTTTTATATTGTTTAACTGCAATTTATTTATTGCTAGTGCCACACCAACAGTATCAACAAAAAAGTTGTTTTGTAACAAAGTTAAGTTGCACTTGTTTTGCTCAAAGTTTTGTTTCACAACAATTATCTATGAATATTAATCATAATGAAAAATAGTGTGTATGTGTAGGTCGGAGAGTTGCAATAGCAAAAGAAAATAATATAGCAAATTGTATATGTGTCCAAGATTTTCTTATTTTTATATAAATGTTTATGATTTTTATTGTAAACTTATTTTTGTTTGCTTTAAAATGAGAAGAACTGCAATCTTGTATTAAAATTTATTAGCTTTATGAGAGTATGTTACACCATACTGAAGTAGAGTAGAGATGTAGTAGTAGAGGCCCAGTGCATTACGGTTTTAAGTTACAATCAAGTTGTGCAATTTTATATATTTTATTGATGTTGTGAAAATACACGGGAAAGAAAGCAATTTCTTTCCCTATCTGCTGTCATTATCGTCAAGTATCAAGCAACGAATAATAAAAATAGATTGCGCATTCCTACTCTGAAAATAATTTTTTGTTCTGCTCATTTACCTCACATCAGCCTAACACTAAACAAGAGCAAAGCATAAATGGAATGATTTATAATAATTAAACAATAAGAAAAACATTATGGTTTTAGTAGTAGATAATTGACTGTTAAGTTAATAAAAAAGTTTTTTCTTGTGGTTTGAAAAATTTTAAACTGAGTTATTTTTATATGTATACTAAATGTAAATAATTAATTTTACCCATAAAGATCCAGTACGTTCACAAGTATGACTACAACTCGACTATTACATTGTTATACTTAGTACTCAAGATTTTTGAAGTTTACTAAGCAGGCATTTAAATACTAAACTCAGCAGAATAAATTGGGGCAGATAGATAAATGTTGCGCAAATCAGAGTAAAAATGAACAAGAATTATAACATTCTATAAAGGGAACATTTTTACACACCTCACAGACATTTAAATCGCATAATGCAATAGTAAGATGTATTAAAAGTTGGTTAACTTGAAGTACAATTAAGCCATTGAACAAGCTGATTAATTACTGGTTTGCACGAAAGTGCATATGGCATAAGTGTGGTATACCATATGTCTGTCAGTGGTATTAAATATATTTCTATACCCGCCACCAAAAAAAATGGTGGGGGTATATTCATTTTGTCATTCCGTTTGTAACACATCGAAATATCCATTTTAGACCCCATAAAGTATATATATTCTGAATCAGGGTTTGATTTGATGACGATCTAGCTATGTCCGTCCGTCTGTCCGTCTGTCCGTCTGTTGAAAGCACGATAGAGGTCGCACCGAAAAAGCTAGGGGGCTCAAATTTTGCTTTCTTATAGACAAGGTTTGTTTGGTATTGAAAATGGGCTAAATCGGAATATTAGGAAGAGAGTTATAGCTCGAAAAGCAAGAGTAGGAAAAAACCGTGTCCTTCGAACATCGAATAAAATGGAATTGTGTCCAAACGCATTAACGTAGACTCATGAAACTTCGAATATATATTTCCTGAGTAAAAAAAAAATTTTTCCCCGAAAATTGTCTAAATCTATGCATTAGGAGAGAAGTTATCGATCAAAAAAAATCGATAAAAAATTTATACCGCACAGTGTATTTTTCGGTATATTTAAAAACAAAAACGTCATAAAAGCAACAAAATTGGATGTACGACTCTGACATTTTGCACACTCTGCTTTTTGGTGAGTGGCTTTTTTACGACGGAAAATCAATGTGCCACGCCCACTTTTACGCCCACCTCCCATATAAAGTATTAACTAAAATTCATATAATTTCTCTATCAATAAAGATTTTGGAATAATAAAGGGCTATATTGAAACACCTAAGTTGTACTCATTTGCAAAAATAACTTTTACACGCCTACTATAACTCCCACTTTTCGCGTAATTTACCGTTAATGAAATTTAAAAGCTCATAAAACCGCCAAAAGTAGAGGTATGATGATCAAATTTGCTACATATATCCTCCTAATCAATGTAATTGTTGTGCCAAAAAGTTAAGATGACACGCCCACTTTAACGCCTACCTCCCATATAACGGTTTATCTTAAATTCATGTAATTTCTCTATTGACAAAGTTTTTGGGAAAATAAAGGACTATATTGAAATATCTAAGTTGTATTTATTAGCAGAAACTTTATTGACATGCCATCTTTAACGCCCACTTTCGTTGAAAGACTACACTTACAAAAGCATTTTAGTAGCATATCGAAGTTATAAAGGGTGGTTAAATTTTAAGGGCGGATGTTGAATTTAAATAAAACACAAACTATTTAGGAAATTATTATTATTTCTTTTTGTAATTATAATATTTGTATGGTTCAATTATGTATTTAACAAAATATCGGCCAAATGCCCCCCCCCCCTTTTCCTTGGTACCACTCCTCTATCAGATGGTCCAAATTTTTAATGACAATGGTGATGCTCAATTGTTGGGCATGATGATGAGTCGAGGTTGACTGCTCTTTTGCCACACTATCGCAAAAACCACCAGTGGTTCCCATTCAATGCACTAAGAAGGCATTCACAGATTTTCTAAAATTTTTTACAGACCTGTTTTGCAGAAATTTAAATATTTGTTACAATTCTCCCGATCGTGGACGAATTTGAATAATTATGTTGATCAAAAGAATTACGAAGTGCACAAAATGCATTTTGATTTGAACGCCCGTTTTTATAAAAAACCTGAATAACTTTAAAGCGTTGCTCATTTGCGTATCTTTCCACGGATCAAATTGAGTAAGTTTGAGATTGAGAAATGTCAAGTGAAATACAGAAAACAAATTTAAAGACTAGGTGTAGTTCACCTTCAACATGGGCCATATTTTATTATAAAGAGATTATTCCATAGCGTTTAACAAAATAATAAATATTGTGCTTTAAATGTACACAAAATTGGTGGTGGGTATAAAATATTCGGCACAGCCGAATATAGTGCTCTTACTTGTTGCAATATCTGTTTTCTAAAAACCCACAATTCGGGATTTATTTTTTAAATTTTTACTTTAAAATTATTATAATCATTATTTTGTATAATATAAATTTACACAAAGAGTTGACTCTTTTCCAACTTTCTGGCAACGTATGGTTTCTATGCCAAAAAGAATGCTGCTATTTATTGGTCCTCATAAATTTTAGAAACTATAGATTTTTCCTTGGTACGTTAATTAATTTTTTATACAATTGGAGAAAAATAAAAACAATTTTCCAACATTTTTAGTAGATTATTATTGTACTGATAATCACTTTTTTACCTAAAAGCAATAAAATGTAATCATAGAATTTTGTCTTTTCACGAAATGGGCAGTGTCACGACCAGATATAGTAAATGTTATTCTTATGTTAAATCGATGTTGTTGAAACTTTGCAGATGTATGCATTATAGAGAAATATTTAGCGATTTTATAAGCAGTTAGTGTAGAAATTTCAGTACAGCTGAACATATTTTCTACTCTAATTTGCATAATTATATATAAAATTAAAACAATTATTCGCCTCAAGAGCCATGTTAGTTAAATGTTTAATTTGGCGTTGATAAGCTTGTAATAATTTAAATATATGTGTGGATATTGGTATTTTCATAGTTACACTGTTTAACAAAATTTTAATGTGAGGTTTTTATACCCGCCACCAAAAAGATGGTGGGGGTATATTCATTTCGTCATTCCGTTTGTAACACATCGAAATATCCATTTTAGACCCCATAAAGTATATATATTCTGAATCAGGGTTTAATTTGATGACGATCTAGCTATGTCCGTCCGTCTGTCCGTCTGTCCGTCTGTCCGTCTGTCCGTCTGTTAAAAGCACGATAGAGGTCGCACCGAAAAAGCTAGGGGGCTCAAATTTTGCCAGAATCTTTCTTATAGACAAGGTTTGTTTGGTATTGAAAATGGGCTAAATCGGAATATTAGGAAGAAAGTTATAGCTCGAAAAGCAAGAGTAGGTCGAAAAAACCGTGTCCTTCGAACATCGAATAAAATGGAATTGTGTCCAAAGGCATTAACGTAGACTCATGAAACTTCGAATATATATTTCCTGAGTAAAAACAATATTTTTCTTAGAAAATTGTCTAAATCTATGCATTAGGAGAGGAGTTATCGATCAAAATGTACGAAAATTTATACCGCACAGTGTATTTTTCGGTATATTTAAAAACAAAAACGTCATAAAAGCAACAAAATTGGATGTACGACTCTGAAATTTTGCACACTCTGCTTTTTGGTAAGTGGCTTTTTTGTAACGGAAAATCAATGTGCCACGCCCACTTTTACGCCCACCTCCCATATAACGTTTTAACTAAAATTCATATTATTTCTCTATTAATAATGATTTTGGAATAATAAAGGGCTACATTGAAACACCTAAGTTGTACTCATTCGCAAAAACAACTTTGACATGCCTACTATAACGCCCACTTTTCACGTAATCTACCGTTAATGAAATTTAAAAGCTCATAAAACCGCCAAAATTAGAGGTATGATGATCAAATTTGCTACGTATATCCTTCTAATCTAATGTTATTGTTGTGCCAAAAAGTTTAGGTGACACGCCCTCTTTAACGCCCACCTACCATATAACGGTTTATCTTAAATTCATGTAATTTCTCTATTGACAAAGTTTTTGGGAAAATAAAGGACTATATTGAAATATCTAAGTTGTATTTATTAGCAGAAACTTTATTGACATGCCATCTTTAACGCCCACTTTCGTTGAAAGACTACACTTACAAAAGCATTTTAGTAGCATATCGAAGTTATAAAGGGTGGTTAAATTTTAAGGGCGGATGTTGAATTTAAATAAAACACAAACTATTTAGGAAATTTTTATTATTTCTTTTTGTAATTATAATATTTGTATGGTTCAATTATGTATTTAACAAAATATCGGCCAAATGCCCCCCCCCCCCTTTTCCTTGGTACCACTCCTCTATCAGATGGTCCAAATTTTTAATGACAATGGTGATGCTCAAATGTTGGGCATGATGATGAGTCGAGGTTGACTGCTCTTTTGCCACACTATCGCAAAAACCACCAGTGGTTCCCATTCAATGCACTAAGAAGGCATTCACAGATTTTCTAAAATTTTTTACAGACCTGTTTTGCAGAAATTTAAATATTTGTTACAATTCTCCCGATAGTGGACGAATTCGAACGATTATGTTGACCAAAAGAATCACGAAGTGCACAAAATGCATTTTGATTTGAACGCCCGTTTTTATAAAAAACCTGAATAACTTTAAAGCGTTGCTCATTTGCGTATCTTTCCACGGATCAAATTGAGTAAGTTTGAGATTGAGAAATGTCAAGTGAAATACAGAAAACAAATTTAAAGACTAGGTGTAGTTCATCTTCAACATGGGCCCTTAAAATTTAACCACCCTCTACAAAGAAAGTGATACATGTTTTATAATAAAGAGATTATTCCATAATGATTAACAATATAATAAATAATGTGCTTTAAATGTACACAAAATTTGTGGTGGGTATAAAAGATTCGGCACAGCCGAATATAGTGCTCTTACTTCTTAATTTTTAATTTGTTAATTTCTTTTATATGCCATTTAATAATCTATTAATAATTTAATAATTCAAAAACGTTTCAAAATTTTTAAAATGTTTTATTAAAACATATTTTTAAATGTTAATATTGAAAAAACTCATAGATATTATAATCTAAAAATTTGAAAATTATTATTTAACACCATGCAAGAATACCATCTTGATAATGTCTCGTAAGACCTTGTATTTCCCTGATGATTGTTAAGAACTAAAGAAAAATATTTATAATAATATTTACAATAACATGTTTCAGTGTCTAAAAACAACTATAGTGGACTTACTTTTATTAGTTTTCTAAACAAGAAGTAATAAAAACAAGTAAGAGCACTATATTCGGCTGTGCCGAATCTTTTATACCCACCACCAATTTTATGTACATTTAAAGCACAATATTTATTATTTTGTTAATCATTATTGAATAATCTCTTTATAATAAAATATATATCCCTTTATTTGTAGAGGGTGGTTAAATTTTAAGGGCCCATATTGAAGGTGAATTACACCTAGTCTTTAAATTTGTTTTCTGCATTTCATTTGACATTTCTTAATCTCAAACTTACTCAATTTGATCCGTGGAAAGATACGCAAATGAGCAACGCTTTAAAGTTATTCAGGTTTTTTATAAAAACGGGCGTTCAAATCAAAATGCATTTTGTGCACTTCGTAATTCTTTTGATCAACATAATTATTCAAATTCGTCCACGATCGGGAGAATTGTAACAAATATTTAAATTTCTGCAAAACAGGTCTGTAAAAAATTTTAGAAAATCTGTGAATGCCTTCTTAGTGCGTTGAATGGGAACCACTGGTGGTTTTTGCGATAGTGTGGCAAAAGAGCAGTCAACCTCGACTCATCATCATGCCCAACAATTGAGCATCACCATTGTCATTAAAAATTTGGACCATCTGATAGAGGAGTGGTACCAAGGAAAGGGGGGGGGGGGCATTTGGCCGATATTTTGTTAAATACATAATTGAACCATACAAATATTATAATTACAAAAAGAAATAATAATAATTTCCTAAATAGTTTGTGTTTTATTTAAATTCAACATTCGCCCTTAAAATTTAACCACCCTTTATAACTTCGATATGCTACTAAAATGCTTTTGTAAGTGTAGTCTTTCAACGAAAGTGGGCGTTAAAGATGGCATGTCAATAAAGTTTCTGCTAATAAATACAACTTAGATATTTCAATATAGTCCTTTATTTTCCCAAAAACTTTGTCAATAGAGAAATTACATGAATTTAAGATAAACCGTTATATGGGAGGTAGGCGTTAAAGTGGGCGTGTCATCTTAACTTTTTGGCACAACAATTACATTGATTAGGAGGATATATGTAGCAAATTTGATCATCATACCTCTACTTTTGGCGGTTTTATGAGCTTTTAAATTTCATTAACGGTAAATTACGCGAAAAGTGGGAGTTATAGTAGGCGTGTAAAAGTTATTTTTGCAAATGAGTACAACTTAGGTGTTTCAATATAGCCCTTTATTATTCCAAAATCTTTATTAATATAGAAATTATATGAATTTTAGGTAAAACGTTATATGGGAGGTGGGCGTAAAAGTGGGCGTGGCACCTTACTTTTCTGGCACAGGAATGACATTGCCTGGGGGGATATACGTAGCGAATTTTATCATCATACCTCTACTTTTGGCGGTTTTATGAGCTTTGAAATTTCATTAACGGTAAATTACGCGAAAAGTGGGCGTTATAGTAGGCGTGTCAAAGTTATTTTTGCGAATGAGTACAACTTAGGTGTTTCAATATAGCCCTTTATTATTCCAAAATCTTTATTAATAGAGAAATAATATGAATTTTAGTTAAAACGTTATATGGGAGGTGGGCGTAAAAGTGGGCGTGGCACATTGATTTTCCGTTACAAAAAAGCCACTTACCAAAAAGCAGAGTGTGCAAAATTTCAGAGTCGTACATCCAATTTTGTTGCTTTTATGACGTTTTTGTTTTTAAATATACCGAAAAATACACTGTGCGGTATAAATTTTCGTACATTTTGATCGATAACTCCTCTCCTAATGCATAGATTTAGACAATTTTCTGGGAAAAATATTGTTTTTACTCAGGAAATATATGTTCTAAGTTTCATGAGTCTACGTTAATGCCTTTGGACACAATTCCATTTTATTCGATGTTCGAAGGACACGGTTTTTTCGACCTACTCTTGCTTTTCGAGCTATAACTCTCTTCCTAATATTTCGATTTAGCCCATTTTCAATACCAAACAAACCTTGTCTATAAGAAAGATTCTGGCAAAATTTGAGCCCCCTAGCTTTTTCGGTGCGACCTCTATCGTGCTTTCAACAGACGGACAGACGGACAGACGGACGGACATAGCTAGATCGTCATCAAATTAAACCTTGATTCAGAATATATATACTTTATGGGGTCTAAAATGGATATTTCGATGTGTTACAAACGGAATGACACAATGAATATACCCCCACCATTTTTTTGGTGGCGGGTATAAAAAAAAACTATATGCAGTGTTTTCATTATAGCGAAAAGACTTGGCCAGTAGAGTACAGTAAACAATGAAAACTCTAAAATCCTTGATGGCGTCCAAGATAAAATGGCGGATATATTAATAAAAAATATTAATTACGGCTTTGCTCCCTTCAACCTCCACAATGTGGATATGGATTGACCTGTAGAGTACAGTAAAATATAAATAAGCTTAACCCAACATGGCGCCTTAAGCAAAATGACAGGTAATTTTTTTTAATCTATCAATATAGGTATAAAATTAAAGGTCGTGACTAATACAATACAGAAACTATACTGCAATGGAAATAATAAAGTAAAATGGATTAAATCATTAAATTTAAGCAAAACTACGATGTGTTATAGTGACCTACGTGATAGTGAAGGAAATTATCAAAATAGGAAATTATAGAAAATTATAGAAAATAGCATTCTTAATCTTCTAGTGTTCTACTGATAAGTAACATAACGAAAATAAATTTAGCATAACGCGGGTAGCAGTTTTCTTGTATACTGTTTTTTATAGAAAAATGTAAATTTGCTGAAAAATAAAAAAAAGGAAACCCTGACTTGCTACACTGTTGAACTAAATTGATTATTCATATGTACTCTTTAGCAATTTATTACCGAAAAAAATAGATATAGAGTACATAAAATATACAAATTTATTAATGGGTCGATTATGGATAGCAACCAAACTTCAGTTGTGTTACCAGCTGGGAACTACAATTTCTCGGTTGCTAAATTTTCATATAAAACTTACAGCTGGTAGTTGCAATCTGTTATCCCTGTTTTGGCAACTGGCAACGTAACTGAGGTTCAGTTGCTATCTATAATCGACCCATAAGATTTCTTTTTTTAAATAAATTGTATTTATGTTATAGTATTAAAAATTAAAAAAATATATATAAAAACTAAAAACTATAAATAATGTTCTAAATATCGATTCTTCATTAATATGAGATTCTTAATTTTACATATTTTTGAATTATCCGTTAGCAAAAAAAAATTTATTCTGAAATTTTTTATTCTAAAAAAATTAAATATTGCTGTAGCATAGTGTTATAATCGCATATTGGAGTATGCTCTTGTACAACGTATGTATTTTGTTGTAATTAAAGCATTAATGGAATTATATTAATTATATGAGTGCCCACTTCAAAATATATGAGTGTAATAAAATTTTGTGTATAAACAGATTTTAGTACAAATGCAAGCATAAATATGCATCAGTATTGTGTGCACTATATGTTCAAACATGAAGAGATATAACAGCACTTTTAGGATAATTTGGATTAAAAGCATGCCTGTACTTGTTTCAGCATTTGTTAAATTAATATAATTTTAAACATAAATTGAATTGAGAGATAATTTTCTAAGGTATGGTGTGAAATTTTAAAAAGTCCAGAAAAGTTGTTAAAGACTAAAAGTATTAGAATATTAACAATTTGGGTTCTGTTTAATTTATTTTATTTTAAATAATTATAAGCATAAATAGCAATATAATGAATATTACAAAAAACATCCAAACAATATTAAGGAACTTATTTTTTTGGGACATAAGCATGGTTTTTGTTGTATGTTATAACATAATAACAATGATATCAATTAAGTACTCATGAAATAAAAAAATTATACAAGAAATAAGTATTTATGTATATAATTTATTATTTCGACACATTAGCCTTTATGTCTAAAACCACCTGTCTGGGTAAATTTTTCATATTCCGTTTAATATATTTTCGATATCTGATGAAAGTTTTAATTTTTGCCTTAAATATGGGGTCTTAACTTTTAATGAAATAATTTAAAAGAAATATTTTTTTGGAAAAAATTTACAAGAAGTTTTTGAGATTTACCCTTAACCATACATCCGACTTATCCGGGTAAGCAAAAAACAATTCAAAAACTTTTTTGATTCAAAGTACAAAAAATGTACATAATTAGTTTAGTGTTTAATTTAAATAAATTCAAGCTTTATTTTACCATCTTAATATCAATAAAAATTACACACGTAAACAAAAATATTTTAAAATCACAAGTTTGTGTGTATGTACATTGTATATACATTTATACGTATAAATAATTATATTGTTTTTTTTTATCGATTTTTTTCTACGTAGATGACAAAAAGTTACATCCTCCGAATGATAAATACAAACTGAATATTTACATTCCTTGTAGAATTTTCTTGTTAATCTCCCCTTCTCACACATGTGTGCTTTTTTCTGCCAGAAGCGTCGCGTTGTTCTTGAACACGTTCTGGTTCAGAAACATTATAAGACTCTACTGTTTGGCCCAACATGCTTTCTATTCCACTCATTTTTGTCTCATAATATGATAATTTTCGGAGCGGCTCTGAATTGCGTTCATAGCTAACTGTGTACTTAAATTTTGAAGAATCAGTTTTCTTCGGCTCGTTGAGGATTTAAGACTAAAATTATTCTCCATATAGATGACAAAGCCTCGTCAATAATATTATAAAAAACGCTAAGCGCCATCTATTTGTTCTCCTCTTTGTCGTTTATTCGTACAGATATTTATTCATGTTGTTAGCTCCAGTTTTGCTTATATTATAATCCAGTGTCATTACTGGCTTCTTTTTTTCACCTCGGTATTATAATGAGATGTAGACAGTAGCACAACTGATTTTTTTTTTTTTTTGGAAATATAAGAAAATACTAAGGTTGTTGCGAAATCCAAAGACTGAAGATTCTACTTCTCTTCACACATAGACGATGTTTCGTTCACTTCCATGAAAACGGTTGCAACAAAAAACCTTGACTTGACTCGTTCACCTTGATTTTTTCCCTTTCTCCAGAAGGCGCCAAGCCAGTATATATCTGTACACTAAGTGGATAAGATGTAAGAGAATCACAAACCCACCAAACTTGTATCCCACATTTCGCAGATTTTTAATGAATATACTGAGTAAATCCTGTGCCACCACGAAAGGGACAAAGTTGCTCATCAGCAGTTATGTTGGCTCCTGCCACATAGTTGTTCTGTAGGTTTCAAATCAGCAGCAGAAATATGTCAGATATGGCTGCTGCTTTATCACTTTCATTACGGTGCTGGAGTGAACTACCTTTATCAAATCTGATATAATGGCTAAAAACTAATTTAGTTTGCTATAAAATTGTTAGCACTCTGCTTTATAGTTCAAACAACCGAGCTAAGATAAACAATGGACATTCCATTTTTAAAAGTATACAAAAATACGGTTGCAAATCATTTAATTTGATGAGAAAAACAAAAAATAGTGGTTTCATCTGAACAAATTCAAACAAAATTTTTTTGGTTGTAGACACAAAGGTTAACCATAATTCACGTTGTTATTTTGAGCCACAGCCTAACGTAAGTTTTTCGCCTAACTTAGCTTGACATTTCTTTGTTTCAGTGCTTGAGAAACTCAATCATGGAGAGGTAAAACAACCTTGCTTTCAATAATTCTAGCCAAGGATGGATATTGGAAGCATAACGAAAATGTATTACGAATATAAAAAAAATATCATTTAATATGTGAAGTAAAAATTCAACAAAATTAAAAATTAATACCATGTTTCAGTAATTCAAATTTCATTAAATTGTAACATAAAAAGGAATTTTAAATTACATAGTAGTCTACCGAGAAAGTGTGCTGATGATGAAATCGAAGCTGGTTTTGGTTTTGGTTTTGCATATCTTGACACATACATATGTCTTTTGAAATAGTATATGTATACATAATTGAAATTTCTTTACGTATACCAAGTTATAATAACTTTTATATTTTTATATAAATAACTTTTTATGACATTAAAATTCAACTCTCTGCTGTTTATTAGAAAGTGAAAGTAAATATGCTATTAAATATTTTCAAAATATTTTTCGATAAATTTCCTTTTTTGTTAAGCTTTTGACTCTACTACACTATTAAATACATTCATTTTATTCGCTTCCAATTTTGGTTTGCAAAATAACTTCAGAATATGATATGAAGCTACAAACTCTCTTGATGCACGTAAATACATAAGTATAATGCGCTGTACATATTTTCTATATTAAGACTTTATAACTAATTAAATTTTAAAAACTTTATAGATTTCTATAGAAATAAAGATTAGTATACGCTTGCATATGTATTGCAAGTACAAGTTGTATGAACCCAATTACGCTTTGTGCATCGATGATTCAAAGTTTAGTGAACTACAACATACTACCATTAACAGTATGTTAAACAAATTTTTTGACTTAAGTTAGAGCATTCAGAAAAAAATTAAACTTAAAAAAAATGTTTCTTAGATTAAAATAATTATGACTTTAAAAGTGTAGATCAGTTATTTAACTTTTAGTGAACTGAAAAAGGTGTACGTTTTTTATGCAAAATATTATTTATAAATTTTTATATACAATTTGCCTACATGTGAATTAAGTTATTAGAAACTCATAAATTTAGGTAAAACTTCTAGTTTTTATTCAATATTAGTATAGCTGTTTAGCATTAATTATTAAGTAAGACTTGAGAAATAACCCAGCGATACAAAATCGAACTTTTCAAATGCAAACGGGATGAGTCAATCCTTTAAGGGTTTTTTTTAGTTCAGTGCAAGAATTTGTTTTACGCTGTCTAATAGGAAAAGATAACTGAAATTTTGATGGAATAATGCTTATTAAAAGGATTATGAATTGAACAGGTAGATATTTATTTTCTGAAAGCTTATGAGTAGGAGAAACGATCAAGCTGAGTGTCGTTGTCCATGTGAGAGTTGAAATTAACTCTTAGAAGCAATCATATGTTGAGCAGCTTATATAAGATATCAATATTTTAAACCTTTTTTGAAAACCCTACAAACTTAGGGGTATGAGAAAATAACCAATACTCATTTCTGGCAAAAAAATTAACATTCTCCAATTCCAGGATAACTTGTAGATACGGTATTCATAAAATATTTGAATAAATCTGATAATTATCGAAGTTATAGGCAAAAAAATTATATGAAACCGGTTTGAAACTAACTGAGATACAAAAACCAAACTACAATTCGGTGTCTTTCCCTTAATTAACAAACCTAAAGGATCAATGTGTGTACAAAACAAAAGTACTTAAAAAAATATCATACATCAAAAAAAATTACAATCCATAACAATCACCACTACAAATTGTCGTATAAAAGAGTAACAAATTAAAATTTTATCTGAATCGCAGGCTACGCTGCTATGTCGTCATTATTCCTTAGTTTGTGATGCTGAAGGGCAATATAAGATTCATTAAGGCCTCCGTAGCACTCTTACTTCTGTTCAATTACAAATAATTTTCTGAGTCACAACCTACCCATTTTGTTGATAAATTCTTTACAATTTTTTTTTAAATACGCCAGAGCTGGGAAAATTAATCCTATAGACTTTCTTTTTTCTACTATATTGAAATCAATTTCTTAAAGCGTAAAACTGCTACCTGGGGTCGTAACTAAGGCAAATGTGTTTGCAATTTATTGCAAGTAGTAAGATTTGTTAACACACTGTATTTAATTGTTAATTGAAATCGTTATATGCATTTCAGATAGAAAAAAATAAAAGTTTCAATATGAGTGTTTTAAATATACAAATAGTCCATGGAAAATTATGTTATTTAAAACGTACATTTTAATAACTTTTGGTACAAATCAATACCTTGAAATTTATAACAATTTTAAAGGTGAATATGCTTTTAAAGGCATAAGAAATTGCTTACCTACATACAATTAAAATAATGGAATTTAAAACTAAAAAATTTTAAATTAATTTTTCAAGTCAATGCTTCTAATAAACTGTTGCAACTGTTGTAGCATGTGTAACAAACATGATTTATAAAATATTTTTAACAAATGTTATTCATGCAGTTGGTATTTGGAACTCAGTATTTATGTTTGTATGTAAATGTATTCATATGTATGTATAAATGTGTGCATATAGACACATCTAATAAAGTAACAAAAAATATACATGGGTCGATGGGTCTTACTGTGTTACATATTGGAAAGCAAATACTTTAGAATTTTTTAATATATTTATCGTCTGATAAAAATGATTTTTTGTATTTTTTTTTTTTTTTTTTTTTTTTTTCAAACTAATATTTATTGTATCTTCATATATGTTTATGAACTAACAATAAGTAATCAAATCTTAAATCTATAATTAGTAGATGAAAGTCCAGCCAATGCCAGACAAAATCTGGTTTTCGAAATTAAAATAAATTGTAGAGATTGCGATTATTTAGTTCATTTAAGAGAGATGGTGTCCCTTCTTCTCAAACGAACATGTCCGCGATATTGTAAGATGTTTCGGCCAAGTGGGTTGGGATGAGTTTCCAGCTTTTTTAAGTAGCGGCCAACGTGTCTAGTGATTTCGCTTTTTATCAACGGAACATCAAGATCTTTATGTAAATTGCTGTTTTTTATGTACCAAGGGGCAACGGTTATCATTCGTAGTATTTTATTTTGACGTCGTTGAATTTTTTCTATGTTGGAGGAGGATGCAGTTCCCCATAATTGAATACCGTAACACCAAATTGGCTTCAAAATTGAGTTGTAGAGCAAAAGTTTGCAATCGAGCCTTAATATCGAATTTCGACCTATAAGCCAATGTATTTGAGCAGTCCTTAATTTCAATTGGGTCAACTTTGCATCTATATGATTTTTCCATGTGAGACGGCGATCCAAGTGAATACCAAGGTATTTAACGTGAGAGTGTTGTGGCACCACCTGGTTATTAATAAAAATGGGGGGACAAGATTCCCGACGTAAAGTGAATGTTATATGTGAACATTTAAGTTCATTTATTTTTATTCCCCATTTTTTAGCCCACTTCTCAACATCGGTTATATGGTGCTGTAGTTGGCTTGAGGCATCTTTTGGATCTTTATGAGTGCTGAGAAAAGCCGTGTCGTCAGCGAATGTTGAAGTATGGGTTAAACTGCTTGTTGGCATGTCTGCTGAATATATTAAATATAACATTGGACCTAAAATACTCCCCTGCGGTACTCCAGCCAGGATTGGTTGGGGGCAGCTAACAACGTCTCCTTCTTTTATAAGAAACTGGCGACCGATAGTGTATGTTTGTAGAAGATTGAGAACATTAACTGGGAAGTTATGCTTCAATTTATGTAAGAGGCCTTCATGCCAAACTTTGTCGAAGGCTTGAGAAACATCAATAAATAGACCCGAACAGTACTTCTTTTCTTCAAAGGCTTTTCTTATAACTTGTACCAGTCGGTGAGTTTGTTCGATAGTACTATGTTGTTTTCTGAAGCCAAACTGGTGATCTGGAATGCAGTTGGTAACATTCAATATCGGTATCAATTTCGCTATTATCATCTTTTCGAACAATTTTGACATTGTTGGCAATAGACTAATTGGCCTATACGACTCAACTTTTGAGGGATCTTTACCCGGCTTAGGGATCATCTTGACCAATGCAACTTTCCATTCTGACGGGTAGTAATCAAGGCGAACGATAGCGTTAAAAAGAAAGAGAATAATTCTTTTTGCGGTGCGAGGCAACTGCAAAAGCATTTTATTACTGATTTTGTCAATGCCAGGAGCTTTTCTGATATTTAAGTTGTCAATAGCCTTAACAACCTCTACGTATTGAAATTTTATTTCTACAGGTGGTCTTTCAACAACAGGTGGTAGTTCACTGATGTCAGTACTTACATTGGGAGTGAATACATTCTTTAAATGACTTGCGAAAAGGTTACATTTTTCTTCGTCATTTCTCGCCCAACTGCCATTTAAATTGCGAAGTGGGGGTTTTGAGGTCACGGGTCCCCTGAGTTTACTAGCTGCGCGCCATAACGAATAATTGGACTGAGTAGTTGCATCTAGACCTTTCAGATAATTATTAAGAGAAGCTTCTCTTTGTGATTCTAGCAGTTTCCTAAGCTTTTTTGTACATTCTCTTAAAGTAATTTTAAGTTGGGGCGATCTGTGTTGCTGCCATTCTCTTCTGACTCTTCTCTTTTCAGACAAAAGTTCTTGTACATCTGAAGAATAAATACGAGTGTACCTGGGCTGACGAAAAGTATAGGAAGCATGTTCCGCGGCATTTTTCATTTGCTCTTTGAGGTTGCCAATACATGAGTCGATGTCTGCTGTAGTTCTTAGAAGCAAATTTTCTGTACAATGTGTGCTGATGTACTTTTTATATTTTAACCAATTAACTCGTGTGGAAAATAGTTTCTCCGTTAACCTTTGGTGAGGATTGCAGATAGTGACAATGGTTGGTGAGTGATCCGACGAAAGCTCCAGCGATGCTTCCGCCTCAATAAGTTCAGAGTTTATTCCTTTCATAACGCCGAAATCAATAAGGTCAGGGACTTTACGAGCATCAGTAGGCCAATAAGTAGGCTGTCCGGTTGAAATAACGTTAAGTCTCAATTCAGAAATGGAATCATATAAATTGCGGCCTCTGGGACTAATAAGTCGTGAACCCCAAAAAGTATGCTTTGCGTTGTAATCGCCAGCTGCTATGAACCGAGCACCGAGTGACTTATAAAACTCTATATATTGACTTTTCGTTATTGCTAACCTTGGAGGAGAATACACTGACGATATTATTAGATTTTGGCCAAAGTCAACTACACAGATGTTTGTTGCCTGTAGATGACTTTCAGAAAGACCAGCCAATAAATGGTGTTTTATTCTGGATTTGATCAAGATTGCTGACCCACCACAAGATCTATCTCTGGGGTCCTTGGTGTCGTAAAAAGTGTATCCATTTATTTTGAAAGTACTTCTTGATGTCATGTGAGTCTCGGAGATCAGCATTATATCAATTTTGTTGTTCACAAGGAAACACTCAAGTTCGTTTTTATGTTGGCGTATGCCGTTTGCGTTCCAGAAACATATTTTTAGACAGTTCATGGCCTATTTAGTATAGCCTGCAGTAGCGTGGACTGCATTTTTTGCATCTCCTGCATCATGCTGGTCGTATTCGTCATAAAAAGATTCATTGAATTGATCAGATTCTCCAACATACCTTCTAGTCGACTAAAAATGGAACTTGATTGTTCAGTGGTCGGCATCTCTTTTTGCATTGTCGGTTGGTTAGTTTTAAGAATAGAGGCATATGACATTTGATTTGAGGCTGCGTGTGTCAAGACGGGTATATTTGTAATAGGTGGTTTTTGTGACTGTCCAGCAACAGAAACACTTTTGTTGGTCAAAGAACGTTTGACGACCTCAAAAACAGGGCATCCTCTATAGTTGGCAGTGTGATTACCACCGCAATTGCTGCATTTTTTAACCTTAGGGTCGTTCCTGGCTTTGTTGCACTTAGATGTCTCATGCAAATCTCCACACACAACACAAACAGTAGGCAATTTACAGTAAGTTTTGGTATGACCATATTCTTGGCAGTTTAAGCACTGTACCGGACCAGTTCGTTTATGTGGCTCTTCCACAGTAACTCTACGGTGCATGATGTATTTTAGTTCGTAAATGGGGTGCGTTTCACTTTTCTTTAGCTTCATGTCATTAGGCTCCAATTCCACTCGGAAAAGTGGTTGTGGGATCCTTTCCCTGTTCCTAATGTTGGATACCGCTTTGACATTAAAGCCCTTGTTGATTAAACACAGTTTTAACTCCTGAGGATCAACATCAGAATCAATACCCTTGATAACGACTTGGAGGCCTTTTGCACTTTTAAGTTGGTAAGTATAAAAGTTCTTTTTATGCCTCTCCAGCTCGGAAACTGTTTTGCGATAATCGCCTTCACAATTAACTTGAATTTTTGTCTCGCTGATGTTCCCACGTTTCAATGGCGTCACATAAAAAGAGTTTTCTCCAATTAAAGAAATTAACATCTTAACTAGATTATTTGAGTTCTTTTCTCTTAAATAAATTGGAGGCGGCTTATTAGATTTGTGCAATGCATTTGGGGCGTCAATTTCTTCTTGGAGTATAGCAAAACGATTTTGGGATCTGGGTTTTTCACTGTCTTTTGTAATTTTTGCAGCTGATGCGATTTCCGCAGATTTTGGGCTTCTGCCTCTTTTCAAAACTGTAATGTAACGGTCCATTCCTACCTGTGTTTTGGGTTTTTCTACTGCAACTATTATGCTTTTTGGACTTGGCGTGGCTTTTGCAGCAGTTGTCACTCCTCCAGCACTGGACAGCGAACACCGGGATGAGGACAAACGTTCCGAACTTCTTAATGGTATATTCAAGTCAGATTTAGCTAAGTTTCCACCTTGCTCAATACACTTATTTAAGTTTGGCGCACTAGCACTTAATTTTATAGCTGGAGTAATTTTAGGTTTCACGGTTAAATAATTTCTATTAAATTCCGGATCTCTAATGGTTTCAAAACAGGCACTGTCGGAGCTTAATACAATATGAGCATTTCGACCGCTGTGCTCAGTTACATTTTTGGAGTTTTCACTCATTCACAAATAAAAATTTTTTTTTTTTTTTTTTTTTTTTTTTTTTTTACCTATTACAAATTTTGCAACTTATTACAAATTTCACTATGTATATCACTCGCGCAGCGAACACGTCCGTACTCTTGAAGAGTCAACGCAAAAAATTCTTAAACTTTAGTTTAAGAAATGCCTGAATTCTTTAAACCATATCTTTAATGCCGTATCCATAAAAAATATTTTAGATTTATTAAAGGCTTACTTCATACATGTTGTACAGAAATTTTGTCAAATAAGTCTCAAGTTACCGATTCATTCCTAGATATTTGCTAAACATTGTTACTGCATACAGTATTGAGGAATATGTGGGGCATCTAAAAGTTGATTTCCATATACAGTTGGATATACCTAAGTCGAAGCCCTTTAAAAGCTTTTACAGACTATATACTTTATGAGGTCGGAAGTGAATATTGTAAAAATTATAAGCCAAATGACAAGGCTAATATATATTTGGTAAAGTGTACAATAAATAAATTGTAAGATCTTTAATATCATTTTATACTGTTGACAATTATTATGAAATTTCGAACGATCTTCTGCCATTGCAAGAATTTAATTTATTATGAAGTATAATACTAAGATTGCCTTAATAATCTCATTATTTATAAAGATTTATGGTTTAAAATGATTGTGTAATAGAAGGGACATTGTAACTTTTTTATACCCGCCAACAAAAAAATGGTGGGGGTATATTCATTTTGTCATTCCGAAATCGAAATATCCATTTTAGACCCCATAAAGTATATATATTCTGCATCAGGGTTTGATTTGATGACGATCTAGCTATGTCCGTCCGTCTGTCCGTCTGTTGAAAGCACGATAGAGGTCGCACCGAAAAAGCAAGGGGGCTCAAATTTTGCTAGAATCTTTCTTATAGACAAGGTTTCTTTGGTATTGAAAATGGGCTAAATCGGAATATTAGGATGAGAGTTATAGCTCGTAAAGCAAGAGTAGGTCGAAAAAACCGTGTCCTTCGCACATCGAACAAAATTGAATTGTGTCCAGACGCATAAACGTAGAGTCATGAAACTTCGAATATATATTTATCGAGTAAAAAGAATATTTTTCCCTGAAAATCGCTTAAATCTATGAACTAGGAAAAGAGTTATAGATAAAAATGTACGAAAATTTATACCGTACAGTGTATATTTCAAATTGAAAACGTAATAAAACTGACAAAACTATATGTACGATTCTGAAATTTTGCAAACATGGCTTTTTGGTCAAAGTCTTCGTTATAACGGAAAAAAGATGTGCCACGCACACTTTTTTCTTTAAATTTTTATAAAAATATATTAGTCATATATATTAGCATTTATTCATCTTACACTGCGCCATTTATTGTACTGTAGCTAAATATAAGATAAAGATGATAAGATAGATGACTCTACTAGCAACTACTAGATGTCATGCTAACAACTTATGCTTATGTTCTCCTGAAGTTATGCTCTATTAAAAGTGGGAATTTAGGAAAATTTTGACCTGGCAAAATTTGAGCCCCCTAGCTTTTTCGGTGCGACCTCTATCGTGCTTCCAACAGACGGACAGACGGACAGATAATAATATAAAAAAAATATGTATACCCCCACCATTTTTTTGGTGGCTGGTATAAAAAGAGACCTTTTTAAGAAAATTTTAAAAGTGGTGTATATAGTTTTCAATTTAAAATATAAAACGACACTTTTTAAAATTTTTCCTGTCTGTATGTCTTTCTATTTTTCTGTCCGTCTTTTTAAACTCAAAAATTACTTGACGGATTTTGATAAATGTTGTATAAAGTTTCTCTGATATTTGGTGCTTTAAGATAATATTTTATATCCAACCAAAAAATAAGAAATGTAAACCAAAATGGTTTTTCAAATGATACTAAAATGTTTGTAAGATATATACGTCATATATGTAAGATATTCACGCAAAGAAAAAATATGGTTGGTGTAACCATAATCGAAGAGCAACATCAAGGTTAAAGCATATACAATGGTTGCCAATTATCATTATTATGTTTAATTGAATCATAATACAATAACAATATATATGACTACAGTTTAAATCGAAAATATTTGCTTATTTTAAGGCAAATTATTGTCTTAAGCTGTTAGTTGCATACAATGGTTTATTTACCTTTTTGATGCTGATGATGTCCGAGTATTCTCCAGCTTGGGAGCAAACGGCCTCAATTAGAGATTTCTATCGATTGCGATCGGGAGCTATTTTTACAGCTTCATTCCATGTACATTCTACTAGAGATAGTTGATTGAATGTTGTTGTACGCCAGGTTGTCTTTGGGCGTCCTCGTTGACAAGGAACCTTGTGGATTATACGTCAGAGCGACTTTTGCGATTGTATGTATTTGTTGGTCTGAGCGTGTGGCCGATCCATCTAAATTTTCGCCTTAAGATGTCTCGGTGGATTGATATCTGTTTTGTTTTGTGGAGCAGCTCAGAGTTGCTGATCGTGTTTGGTCAGAAGCATCTGATGATACGGCGTACACAACGGTTTACCTTTTTAAATGCAATTTTTATACCAATTATTTTCTTGTTTATTTTCAAGCTTTTCCAATTTTTCCACAATTATTGTGAATTTTTTTGACATCTCGAACTACTAAAATAATAAAACTTTATTCAGCAAGAAGAACAGTTAAAACCAAATTATTGCTAAAACAAATCATAGCTTGATTGCTTGGTAATAATAGTATTTTATTTTTTTCAAATTAATTTTTTTAAATCATACTCTTTTTAAACGACAACTTTATCAAAATTTTTAGTCAAAATATACATTAAATAATACAACGCAAACAAATGCTTGGTTATCGTGGCAAAATATAAAATAAAATAAAATAAAATAAAAATAACTATTTTTTGTTTTCGACAACCAATTATTGTTATAGTGAATACAATATGACCATCGTGAACATGTCGTAACCATAAATTTTCTTTGCGTGTGTAGACATGAAAGAAGTTGTAAAATATATAAAATTGCAATAGCAAAAATACGAACTTAATTTTACGAAATAACAATGATATCATAGTTTATCTTAAAATGAAGAACATATTTTTACGGTCAGCGGGCCAATAATGCGAAACGCGTTTAACTTGTATATTATAAAATTTAATATTAATTTTCTTTAATTTTTGCCTGTGTTTTGCCTGGTACACGGATAGACTACAACTTAGGTTAACATATATGCTACCATTTATGATGATAATCAAGCAAGTTCACGGAAATATACAATTTGTATTTATTTGTATTTTGTTAGTCATATGTAGATTAAAGCCTTTCCAGTGATCAAACATTACACGTACTGGAAATAAAAAATTAAATCATCCAACGTTGTCTATAGAAGTAGTTTTTCTTGAATATTTGCATCAAATACTAGCCCACTAATATCGTAGATATGAATGCTTTTATATTTAAATATTTTGATATTTGTATTCAACCACACGAAAAAATTACTCAACGGATTTATATGAAATTTGCGTACGGAGAGAACCTGAACTATAACATTAGGAGGCTAACCTTCATACCGACAAATATGCAAACGTAGTCACGGATACAAGCTAGTTACTAATAAATATTGATATACATATGTATTTGAGCAATAGGTTTTTATTAAAGTCGTAAGGACTAAAGCATAGCTTGGAAATAATGATTAGAAATCCTAATGATTAGCAATTGGATTAGAAATTTTAGTTGTGCTGAAAAATTGATTAATTATGATTAGTTAGCCATTTTAGAGGATTACTAATTGATTAGATTAGAAATATTCAAAAATCTAATCACAATTAGTAACGATTAGCATTTCTATTCAAATCTAATCAAAACTAATACAAAAAATAATTGATTAGATTTCTTGATTATTTCCATTTCTAACTATTTTTGTGAAAAGAAAATATTTATTTATGACGTTTGTTGCTATATTTACATAATGTAACAGTTTTTGAATATTGCATAAAATTGCATACGGTGCACCCTGTTCCTTAATTGACACTTGACACTTGTTTTGTGTAGAAAATGTTTACACTCAAAACTGCTGAACCAGTGCTATTTAATCGAAGTAGAGTTAAAAAATCTTAACCGGATTGTGTGTATGTCTGAAAGGACAAATCAAATGGCGTTCGTTCGTGATCGCATAACTTAAGAAGGGCTACAACGATTTTGAAATTTTTATTATTGTTTTGCATGCGAAAAAAAAATTTACAACGCTCATCTAAAAACGTAGAACGGCTAGATTTGCCCATTTTGATTTAAAATATTCTATGGAGCTGAAAGTTAGTTCCTACGGACATCTGAAAATTTTAAGTAGGCGTGACAGAACTTACTGAATATGCATTTTTGTTTTTTTTTGTTTGAAGTTCTGTAAAATTCGTTCTTTATATTTATTTTATTTATAGTATGTATAAATGTAAATACTATGTAAATATATATGTATGTGGCAATAGAAATGTAATAATTAAACATTTTCTTTTCACAAAAACAGTTAAAAATAGTTGATCTAATTAAATCTAATCAAAAATAATCAAGAAATCTAATCAATTATTTTTTGGATTAGTTTTAATTAGATTTGATTAGAAATGCTAATTGTCACTAATTGTGATTAGATTTTTGATTATTTCTAATCTAATCAATTAGTAATCTGAAATTTTTATCAAAATTCAATTCTAATGATTAGATTATTTTATATCTCTAATTGTAATGACTTCTAATTATAATCGAAATTCCCCAGCTATGGACTAAAGTCATTGGAATATTATATATTTACTATAAAATATTGCACTAAACAAAAACTTTAAACAGAGGTATAAGTTTAATTCTTTCACCGAATCCTTATGAAAGAGTACATTTTTAAATTCATAATATTTCTTCTCTTGTGCAATATTTATAAAACTACAATTTTGTATCATAATTTTCATATTGAAATAAGTAAAGTATTGTAGTGTGTGGTTTAAGCTATCTTTTGTATCCACTTCTGTACTATTGCATGCATTTATAGAGTAGATTTCAATCACATATCACAGATATTATTTGAATAGTTGTCATTTTGTCAGATGTTCCCTTTTATTTTCTTCTTTTCTAGGTTTACTTTCACTATATCAATTTTCATTTTTTATGCTGTTGTATGTTGTATAAATCGAATGTATGTGTATTTTCGTATTCAATATTAGAAAAGGATTACGCAACTTAAAGCTAAAGTTCGTTTGTACAAAAACTGCTCTGAATCATGAATATGTTGGATCACATATACATATATATGTACATAAAATACGTATACATTTTGTTTTTGTAGAATTACAGTTCTACATTTGAGTACAAGTACTGCTTTACAAATTCACTCTACTTTCAATTTTTATTTTTTTGTTTCTTTTTGTAAATTCTTTTAGTTACAAAGTGACAGACAAATGTCAAATGTTGTTGAGTTTTGTCTTTGTGAACTATAGAAATATAAAAATATATATTTTTTAGACAGAGGCAAACAGTTTTTTTCTTCAAATCAGCTTTATGCATACACTGGAAGCTTAGACTTAAAGGTACTGCATTTAGATATCTGTATATGTTTGTGTGAATAAGCTTGTAGTTGCGACAACTAAGTTTGCATACATTTATAAATGTATATGCAAATGTATATACACAAGCGATAGTACTTAAATATATTTTCTCAAACATAAGCCAACAAATAACTTAAAAAACAGCATCAATTGATTAGCGTCAATAGACATAACGATACAAATGCACTAAAAATATTTGTGCAATGAGAATATTCACCGTTGGTATTTTGTTGAGAGATTTCACAAAAAATATATTTAAATGGAAGCTTTCTATTGTAAATTGAAATTTTTTCTTAACGTATATTTTTATAGAAATAAAAATTAAATTGAATCATATAAAATAAAAAATAAAATTATAGACAGTCAAGAATGATTACTATAATTTAGTAACTAAATTGTCGAACTTTATATGTATACTAGCTAATACCCGGTGTGCTTCGGCACCCCCATCGTAATAAAATAAAAATTTTATAGTTCAAAAATATATTTATTTTGCAAGTGCCACGCCTACTATTACTAAATCAACCATTTCTTATTCAAATAATCATATAGACGTCAAAGTGTCTCTTGCAAAATTTGGGTACTCTAACTATTATCGCTTCCCAGATATACGAATCATATGATAGGTCCACGCCCACTATAACTAAAGCATCCATTTCTTATCAAAATAGTCATATAGATGTCAAAGTTTCTCGTGCAAAATTTGCGTACTCTAACTTTTATCGCTTCCCAGATATACGAATTTTTGTATTTAATTCATATGACAGGTGCCACGCCCACTATTACTAAAGCATCCATTTCTTATCAGAATAGTCATATAGATGTCAAAGCTTCTCGTGCAAAATCTGGGTACTCTAATTGTTTAACTTCCCGAATATACGAATTTTAGTATTCAATTGCTATTAGAGCTGCCACGCCCACCATTTCTAATGTACCCATTTTTTCCAGAAATGTTTGTTTGGGTGTCAAAGTTGATCTTGCAAAATTTTACTACTCTAATCGATATCGTTTTCCAAATATACGAATTTTAGTGTTTAATTCATGTGGCCACGCCTACTATTGCAAGTCCGCCCATTTCTTACCCAAATGTTTGTGTGGATGTCAAAGTTTACTGTACTTAATTTGAAGACTCTAGCTGCATTAGCTTTCGTTATATATAATATTTAATACTTTTTCTTTAATAGGGCGTGGCACCCCGCCGACTTACAATTTCAAACCAAAGTATAGCCTATAGTTCCTTCCAGACATACAGAAAGACTCTGTGAAATCATTTCAACGAAAGAAATTTCAACGAAATCGGTCCAGCCGTTTAACCGTTTATAAAGCACAAACAAACATACAAACATATAAACATACAAACATACAAACACACATTGATTTTTATATACAGTCTAGGATATAACTTTCTTGTTCCCGAGACTTCGTCTGCGAAGTTGTTGGTACGAATGGTAGCCTCATAATGTAATAATTCAGGTTGTTATTAAAAAGTTTTGTAAACATTTCGCTATACACATTTAATAGCTTTTGTTCTTCGAAGTCCGATTCGAGACAAGCCTGTTACGGTGGCACTTTGGTGGTGACTAAATACTATGTCAGAGGATAAAATTCTCACCCTTAAATATCGTCGAACATATCGACATTGAAATAATTGATTGGTAAAAAAAAATTCTATTCTTTCTTTTAATTGTTCAGTTGTGAGTCTCTTGATTATATATTCTCCAGGTGTTATAAATAGAATCTGAAAAAAAAAATTTTAAAGGTTTTTAACATTTTTTACAACCACAATATTTTACAGACACACACACTTATGTAGACTGCAGGTTTACAGCAGGTGCTTTAAATAAAGAGTCCAGATTTATTTCTTAATAAGTTAAATTATTTGTACACGATATTTGTGGACCAAATAAGGTTAAAATATTATGAAGTATAAATTATTTTATATATGTACGATGATATTCAACTATTGTCTAGCTGGGGAGCACATGGTCTCAACCAATGAGCTTCAAAGGACTGTGTTTTGGGCAGTTTTGAATGCCTCCTTGTATGACAATCCAGCAGTATTTAGATCATGTATTTTTGCTATTGACTAAGTCGTGTTTGTACGTCCTTGGCTTCAAGGGCCTTCTGGTTGTACTGTAGTACTGCCTTGGCTACCTTGTAATCGAATCTCAGTATACGACCAATAAATCTTTTGTTCCTTTCTATTTCCTTTCCTTGTGCTTCGAAGCATATCACAGTTTGTTATTGTATTGGGCTAAAACATCAAATTATCCTTCGTAAGCAATAGTTAGTGAAAACTGGTAGTCATCGTATGTTACTTTTGGATAGACCCCAAATAATATCTAAATATTTAGAAGTTTGATTTTCAAGCATATGTTAATTACTTTAGTCTTCAGTTGTCTTGCTAAGTCAGATAATATCCGTATTTTTTTTTTTTTAGCAAAACATGGCAGGAGGTGTCTTGTTTATTTACGCAGAAACGTCTTAATGGAGACTTGAAAGTCTAAGTAAGAGAAAAATTTACATCTTGTACATATAATACCATAAACATAGTACTTGTTTGGTGGGTGTTAGAGTACTTATGCTCTCACCGTTTTCCTTTTTATACAGAAAGCAACTAAGATTTAATCTTACAAAGATTTTTTTTTTATTTCTTTGTTTAAAGTACAGTACTTTATGCTACGCACAACTCTATAACCATAACACTATTAACTGGAATACTAATATTAAAATCAATTGTACTGTATTCATGTAAATTCAAATGCTTAAACATACACTTAAATATGTATTAGTATCAATTTAACGTACCAATAAAAGAGTACATTTGAATTTTCCAATTTGGTTATATGCAGACACACACACACATACACAAATATCTAATCATGGCAATGATAGAACTGTGTGTGTATGTTAGAGTAGAATTTGTGATCCTATTATAATATTAGTAATTTAAGTCACATTGTATCAATTTAGCATAATAAAGAAGAGCAATTAGATTTTATCGCTGTCAAAGGTAACAACAGTATGTTGTCAGTACGTTAAACTAGTATTCCGTATATCCTTTCTCACCAAGTACACAAGTATCACAAAATATATAACACAAAGAAGAAAAAAATTATTTTGTAATAGTTTCACTTTATCTTAATTCAAATATACAAATAGTGTAGTAATATGGATCGAAGCACATAATTGCATGTATAATTGAACAGTTTATTGTTTAACACAATATGGGGACATGTCTGAACGGGGGCTTTACTCAATTAGAAAGTATAATAATGTAGCATAATGTAACGTTATTTGTGAAAATGTTGTTTGTGCCGACATAAACTCAAACACAAACATGTAGTAAGTAAATAAGTGCTATAATCCAATATTAAATAACAAAAGTTAAGTGAACATGTATGCATACATACACATAAATGTATAAATAAATATACTCCTTCCGTGTTTGTACATCTAAAATCATTAACATGAAATGTACTTAATAAGATAAGAAGTAAGAAATGTTTTAAGTTTAGATATTAAGATGTTTGGAAGATACGCTCTTTTTATAGACTTTTCTATACTACGTGTTCAATTGTATTTACATAAGTAAGACTGTATTAGTTAAGCTTAACGGAATTAAAGGCGTAAATAAATGAGAGAAAAAAAAATTAAAAAGTCAGTATTTATCCAAGTTTAAAATAAAGTTTAAAAAAATGTTTATCTTATAACCGAATGTTGGGGAAAAGATTTTTCAGGATTTTTAATCCTACTGCTTCAAATTATTAAATATTTAACAGATGTTTGAAAATGTAAAAATCTAAATAGTTATTAAATTAATGAAAAAATATAAAATTAGTTTTGTTTTGTGAGTTGTGTTATTTTCTTTTTTGGATTTAAATAAATTTAAAACAAATAAAAAAACCGTTGCTTTTAGAACAAATATACAAATATTAATTATGAAAACAAAAAACAAATTTTAAAATAATAACAAATTTAACCTTCATCTGCTCTTTGCGTCTGAAACTACGCATAGGCAATACAAAATTTATATTTTTATTTAAATAACAGACTAAGATTCTATTAAATTCAGTGACTTTAAAAAATACCTTTATCAGCTTAATTAATACTAGTTTATGTTTTTTTGTTTGCTTTGCCGATTGTATTGAAAAAATTACGTTGGCTACCCTCGTGCGTCGTTTTCGTCGTTTGTCATTGTTTTTTTTTTTTCATTGCAAAATTTTCGTAATATAGTATCTACATCATATGCATCAAAAAGATTTAAAATCGTACCCGCACAAGTTAAAGGAAGGCAAAGATGTTCGATATGTTTCGAAAATAATTTCACTTCAAAAAAAACATGCATACAGCTATTTGTTGCTTTTTTTAAGGTGCATGTAAAAACTTGCACAACAGAAACGTTCATATGTATGTGTTAAGGCATAAAAATATTAAAATAAAGTTTGTTTTGTTAAATTAATAAATGTGGTTTCAGTGCTGCTACTTACACAATTGAAAGTATAGTATGCGTCGAAAACGACTCATGAGGATAATGAATGTAATTTATTTCAAGAAACGGATGAGGGTTAAACACTATTTTTAAAAAAATGGGAAAACATATTTCTTTGTCAATATAGATAATTTTTGAAATTATTATACAAACAAAAAACTTATACATTGCAAAAATAACAAACACTATTAGAATATCGTCTTCAGGTCTTATTAACTAAAAATCTTAAATTTTTGGCAAAATTTGCAGTATGTGTATAATAATTAATTCATTGTGTAGATGCTACTTTAATAATTTGCAAAACTTTTAACTAGTTTCTGTGTTTCTAATTGATTGCTTGTTTAATATTAATGCATTTTTGAAATCATCCTTTGTTTTACTAAAAACTCTACTAAACGTGTTTCATCGTGGGTCATCATATACTTTTTATTTTCGTAAATGTTTCAGTTTTTCAATTTTTAAGTTACAAGAGGAACATGTGTTAACGATTTATAAGTTTCAGGTGCAGTTTCCGATTTTGCATTTAAATTATTTCTATTTTAATATTGGTTAAGCAGTCCAAAAATTAACTGTTTTGGATAATTATTATCATCTAAAATATTTTTAGTCTTTTTTTATTCTTTGAAATTCTCTCAATTAGAATTTTTTCTATATTAATAATAATTCCCTTGAGGTGTTTTGAACAATAACTAATGATTCTTTTTACTTTTTTTTACATTAAGTTATTGGTTTTGGTATCAATCTATTCAAATATGGAATTTTAGAGTTATATTATATCTCAATTGTAAAATCTATATCATTATGAAATGCATTAAATGTTTTAAAAATATTATATTATGATAATAGGTATGTTGTTATATCTCCCACAATATTACTGATCCTGCCTTAATACATTAAGCATTATTCTGAATTCAAAAATTCATTAATTTTAATTAGAAAAGTTAAACCGCATGTTAAAACAAAATCTTTGAAGTGTAGGAGGACAGAGTTAGCAAAATAAGTAAATAAAAAGAAAAATTGTCTTAAATAAAACCGTTTGAAAAATGAATTAAAAAAATTTAAAGAAAAACACACGCTACATGCAAATGAATACTACTGAACAGAAAATAAAATATGATAGGACGATTTTTGACTCTTATAAATCAATCGTTTTAAAGAACTTAGTCCCAGTTCCCTCCTTAATGCGAAATTATTTCTCGTTAATGATGTGCTTTGAAATGAGGGCAAAAACATGCAAAATACTTTTTGCGGCATTTGAAAACAGACATCTTACACCTGACTTTATTTTTTTCTCTCTCTGTCTCTCTCTCTTTTTCTCTTAATATGCATTAATTTTATGATTTAATAAAACTGTGCGCATTTTTTAGTTATCTTCAATAACAGACGTCTTTAAAAGTCAAAAGAGTTTTTACCTCACATGAATTGGTCTCCATACACAAGAACAATAGTGCTAGTATAAAATTAAAATTTTCGGGTAAGAGATGGAAATGGTTTTTGATTTGCATAAGGTTTAAACCTTTTCAACATAACGTATATATTTCATGCCAGAATACAACAAAAACTATGCTCTTAAAAATTGTTCTTGTATGTGTAGTCCAATTAGTTCATCACCAGTTGAATCCCGGCATAATCAATTTTTTGTAATGTTTTTTTTTTCTGGGGTGGTATGTACCTCTGTACGTATACGCAATATACAAATATATTATTAATATTTATTACGTATACGAACAGATGAACGACAGAATACCAGAAAAATTGCAGCAAAATGAATAAGGTTTTCAAGACTTCTAAATTAATAGAGCAAGGGCACTTACTTTACGTAATTCTTGATATGCGAAATAATAATAATGATGTACAGTGTACTTGCGATAATATGAACTAATTAAAAACAAGCCAGTTCATTTGTATAATAAATTAAATAAAATATTTTAGTTATTATCTAATATTTTAAAAGTAATGTAAATGTACGGGTACATGTAAAAATTATATAAGAATAAAATTTAATATTTCATCAAAAGCATTTCTAAATTGTTTAATAAAAACGTTTTAAGATTGGACTTAAATGTTGATATTGCATAAATATCTTTTAGACTTTGCGGTAAATAATTATATACACAAACAATATGTTCAATTCTTTGTTTAGTTGTTTCAAGTCTGCATCTTGCGATTCTTAAACTTGAGCTGTTTCTGGTACTAATAGCTGTTTGATTACTCATGAAAGTTATTGTATTATGCCCAATGTTGTGGAACGATTTAAAAACGAAAAGAAGTAATTGCCTTTTATACATCCCTTTTATAGGTAAAATATTTTTGAAAAAATCTTGATATAAATTTAACGTAGGGTGCCCAAGAGGTAGACAAAAAACTGGTTTAGTGCTTTATTTTGAATTCTTTGTAGAGATTTTAGTTCCAAACTCTACAACTGAAACTAAATAATTCAAGTGTCTTTGAATTAATGCTTTATAAAGAATTAGTTTTGTTTCCTCATTCAATTTGTATTTAAATTTGTACAAAAGCCCTTCTACGGGAGATATTTTAGATTTAATTTCCTGAATATGTAAATTCTAGGATAAATTGCTTTGCAGGGACATAGCCAAATATTTTACTGTATAATTTTCAAACATTTCCTGCCAATCAACGAAAATACTAAATTTATCTGAGTTTTTATTTAAATGTGGTTTAAATCTAATAATCTTGGTTGTAGATGAATTAAAGACTAATTTGTTTAATCTTAAATATTCCAAAATTAACGTCAGTAGAAGAAAAATAGTGTTCATATTTGCGGTGTTCATATAATCGGGCGCTCAAATTATTGCGAGTACACTGCACCAAAATATGAATATAACATCATGCATCCTAATCAGTTCATGTAGTTATACTTTATCAGCCAAACGACCGATATTCGTTTTTAAGCAAATATGCGAGTGTTATATACACTTATTACATCGGATTGCAGTTTAATAGTCATATAATTACATGCTCTTCGATGATATGCTAATTATTAAATCATAACACACATGAACACACATCTAAATTAAATCACTATATCTTTACTAAATTGTCTACAAAATCATTTTATTATGCGGCTTTTTTTGCTGGGTACTTGCAGAATTTTCAAGAATATTAAACCTTCATATGCATACAAAATTTTTTAATTTGAAGAAACCTAAGTGAACAAAAAATGGAATTTTTTTGTTTATACTTATTGAATATTTTAAATATTGAATGTTTTTTATTTCACGCAATTCACGAATTTGTTTCGACGTCATACTTAAACTCATGACATAATTTCAAAAACCATTAATTGAAAGACAACAAGTTGATTTTGATTTACCTATTAGGGAAATAAAGAGAATTTCTAACAAGATTTGTACATATTTGTATGTATCGATGTAACAGAACATTTTTATTTTATTTTTTTTTTGTTTTGTTTTGAAGGACAAGTTTGTTTTTTTTATCATAGCTATTTGACAAATAGTATTTGACAATAGTATTTGTGTTCAATTAATACTTTTTTTTACAAGCTCATATGGTTGCACTTTTCAAACTATTTCTTAAAATTATGCAAAATTTCTTCGCCTTAAAAAACTTTTATATTAATTACATTATTTTCACCTAATGCTTAATTCATAAAAAAATTTCACAAAAATTTCATTTCGATTTCAGTGTACATGTGGCGTATTTTAAAATATTTATTTATTTATAAATATATTTGTGTGTGTGTTTTTTTGTTTGCTTATTTATTTTAATATTTTAATATTTTTAAAAGCATATTTGTATCAATAATTTAACATTTTTATCTGAAATTGATATACGACTGTAAAAACAACAAATTGTGTAAAAATAATCAACATACATGAAGACATTCTCATACATGCATGCCAATACAAACATGAATCAATAGCTTTTTTGTTTGATATAAAACTACCTGGTCATGCCAAGAATTTCTGCATCAGACTCATACTTATTTATGGTGCATTTTACACTATCTCTGTATTCATGCGCGTTTGTATGTTTAAATATTTATATTGTTTTTATGTTTAAATATAATTTATTGTTTAATAGTTTACATGCCTCTATGGAGAATGTTTAATATTTTTCATTGTTTACACTTCATAAATGGTTTTATTGTTATGTCCAGTATTACGATTGGCAGTGGACGGCATCTTAGTTCATCATTCTATAGGCAACATCAAAAATAATAGATAGTTAATAAGAAAAGATATATTATAAACCTTTTCCAGCAATTACGTGCTGAGAGAAAATATTTTTTTAAAAAGTATGTATTCTAAAATTGATAAAATTGTGTAGGGGTAAAATATTTTCAAATGAATCAAAAAAGTTAATTTCAAACACATAAATTTTATAGAAAATTTGCATATAAAATTGTGAAATTTTTAGGCCAAAATTAGATTATTTTTGATATTAATTTTTAAAAGACTTTTAAATAATTTAAATTTAAACAAGTACACTTTGTAGATGAAATTTATATTTCGGGAATTTTATCAGAATTTCTTAAGGGTGTATTTAGCTTAATTTTGCACATGTGTATTTATTGGATTTTGTATAACAATACTTCAACAAGATAAAATAAAAAAGCACAAAATAACAAGTAAGAGCACTACATTCGGCTGTGCCGAATCTTTTATACCCACCACCAATTTTGTGTACATTTGAAGCATATTATTTATTATTTTGTTAATTATTATGGAATAATCTCTTTATAATAAAATATGTATCACTTTCTTTGTAGAGGGTGGTTAAATTTTAAGGGCCCATGGTGAAGGTGAACTACACCCAGTCTTTAAATTTGTTTTCTGCATTCCATTTGCCATTTCTCAATCTCAAACTTACACAATTTGATCCGTGGAAAGATACGCAAGTGAGCAACGCTTAAAACTTATTCAGGTTTTTTATAAAAATGGGCGTTCAAATCAAAATGCACTTCGTGATTCTTTTGGTCAACATAATCGTTCGAATTGGTCCACAATCGTGAAAATTGTAAAAAATATTTAAATGTCTGCAAAGCAAGTCTGTATGAAATGTGAAAACATCTGCGAATGCCACCTTAGTTTGTTGAATGGGAAACATTGCTGTTTTTCACGATAACGTGGCAAAAGAGCAGTCAACCTCGACTCATCATCATGCCCAACAATTGAGCATCAACAATGTCATTGAAAATTTGGACCATCTGATAAAGGAGTGGCGCCAAGGGGGGGAGGGCCATTTGGCCGATATTTTGTTAAAAACATAATTGAACCATACAAATATTATCATTATAAAAAGAAATAATAATAATTTCCTACATAATTTGTGTTTTATTTAAAATCAATATCGGCCCTTAAAATTTAGCCACCCTTTATAACTTCGATATGCTACTAAAATGCTTTTGTAAATATAGTGTTTCAATGAGTGTGGGCGTTAAAGTAGACGTGTCAATAAAGTTTCTGCTAATAAACACAACTTAGATATTTCAATATAATCCTTTTCTTTTCCAAAAATTTTGTCAATAGAGAAATTACATGAATTTAAGATAAAACGTTATATGGGAGGTAGGCGTTAAGTGGGCGTGGCACCTTAACTTTTTGGCACAACAATTGCACTGATTAGAAGGATATACCTAGCAAATTTGATCAGCATACCTCTAATTTTGGCGGTTTTATGAGCCTTTAAATTTCATTAACGGTAGATAACGTGAAAAGTGGGCGTTATAGTAGGCGTGTCAAAGTTATTTTTGTGAATGAGTACAACTTATGTGTTTCAATATAGCCCTTTGTTATTCCAAATTCATTATTAATAGGGAAATTATATGAATTTTAGGTAAAACGTTATATGGGAGGTGGGCGTAAAAGTAGGCGTGGCATATTGATTTTCCGTTACAGAAAAGCGCCTCACCAAAAAGCAAAGTGTGCAAAATTTCAGAGTCGTACATCCAATTTTGTTGCTTTTATGACGTTTTTGTTTTTAAATATACCGAAAAATACAATGTGCGGTATAAATTTTCGTACATTTTGATCGATAACTCCTCTCCTAATGCATCGATTTAGATAATTTTCGGGGAGAAATATTGTTTTTACTCAGGAAATATATATTCGAAGTCTACGTTAATGCGTTTGGACACAATTCCATTTTATTCGATGTTCGAAGGACACGGTTTTTTCGATCTACTCTTGCTTTTCGAGCTATAACTCCCTTCCTAATATTTCGATTTAGCCCATTTTCAATACCAAACAAACCTTGTGTATAAGAAAGATTCTGGCAAAATTTGAGCCCCCTAGCTTTTTCGGTGCGACCTCTATCGTGCTTTCAACAGACGGACAGACGGACAGACGGACGGACATAGCTAGATCGTTATCAAATCAAACCCTGATTCAGAATATATATACTTTATGGGGTCTAAAATGGATATTTCGATGTGTTACAAACGGAATGACAAAATGAATATAACCCCACCATTTTTTTGGTGGCGGGTATAAAAAGAAGAGGAAAAAAAGAAAGAACAGCTTGAAAGATGCGCTGAAAGAAATGGGTTTCTTAGCAGCTAGATTTTGAAATGTAAACATTTATTTTTTAAAAACAAAACGAAATAATTATAAAACGAATATAGATTTAAAAATTTTATAAAAATATATTAAAAAGTATTTCTGCAATATAACCTTCGTGAGTGCGCCTTACGAACGTTATTATGGCAGTCCACTTTCGCACCAATTGTTCGACAGATTCAATATTATTTTAGCAATTGCGTGTCAAATGTTGGCTTCATAACTACAGATTTGCGTACGTCCACAGACGGAGTTAAATCACATGAACAAACGAAATCAATTAAGTGGCTCTACAAAGTAATAGTTTTTCTGTCTTTAAGACATAAAATAAAATAAAATAAATGCCAAATGCTAGACCTCCGTCACACTTGCTTCTACAGTTGCGAGAGCTTTACATGGTTTAATCTGGATAAAGAATAAATGTATAAATGATTCGAACAATTGTACAGCATATTACCAGCTCTGATAGATAATTATCCGCGATGTGACATTTAAGGAGCGCTCTATTAAATTGGCGAGCACAAGGCAAGGGAATACATTTCTAAGATCTATAAACGTTGTATTTGAATTAAGACTTAAATCTTTGATATCCTAATCTATGATTGTTAGTTCTAAAGCTGAGATACATAGAATATGTAATACGTGTTCATTTTTTAATGACTTGTTTAAATGGATAAGCTGTGTTAAATTATACGTTTTTTTAAATTTTAAAACTGTAAATAAAGAGAACTTAAATTGCGCAACTTTTTAGTTTGACAGACATCAGTTCATTTTCTACTTTGATTCAATTGATCATATAATCATTTACCAAATATTTATTGTGTTTACCTTTTTCATTGTCTCGTTATTAACAGTGTGAATTGATAGCAAATAACGTATGATGCATAATAAATGATAATAAAATAACTAAATTTACAACGAGTAAGAAAATTTACGAAAATAAATAATTTTAAAAATTTGGTGTTTCTGATCACAATTACATCAAATGACATAATATATTATAAAAATTAAATGTTGATATTTTCTGGTGTTACAGACAAATTTATAAATTTATACCATTATAAATATCTTGCATTGGTGGAGTACGTAAAATTAAAATGAATTTAAATTTTTTTATAGTCTCGGGTTATAGAGGTATTAAGAAAAGAAGAATTCTGAACTTCGGCTATTAAGAGCTTAGAAAGACTCAGATGCCGGTGAAGCATATGAGTTTAATGGGTGTGGTCGAGGGGCCGCATAGAAGAAGATTCTTATGCCAGTAGAGTGCATGGGTCGAATATATGTTATCAAGTGACTGTATTTTACGCAAATAGAGGTTAGATCCATGCACAATCAGCGCATTGCTAGCAACATCAATATCTTCACAGATAGAATCCTCGAACTTAAAGACGTTTGAGAGTCTCAGATCGCAATATAATAAGAATCATGGGTAAGCATACTTTTACAAACAAAAGCTGAGATGGACCTCAGTCTAACGAAAATAATGAAGATAACAAAGGACTGGATTGTCGACAGACAGCAACACCTGTAGTTGCCCAGGACTCAGTGAAATAATTAACTCCTATAAAATCACTGAGGTGATAATAGTAGTAGACTTATTTGATATTTTAACGATGCCACACAATTAACCAAGCAACAGTGAGATACAAAACTCTTAAAGTCAGGTGAAAAGGGACGTTTTGATTGCTTTTAAATAATAATAAAAATAACGTACAAGCTCTTGATCTGAGCATAGCTGAATAACGTCTGATACATATGTATATTACTTATATATTATGTATATTATTTTAATTTATAGCCAAATAGTTCTAGTATCTATACTATAAAATGATAATGAAGTGTTACTAATTTTCGACCCAGTCAGTTATAATTTTCTTTCTTATTATAACTTTAAGGTATTTTAAAATTCTCCATAAGCTACACAAACAAATTGCAGTTTTATTGGTTTTTACGTTGAAAACCATTTTTGTTATTGAAGCTTATTAAAGGCGAAACATTTTTGTACAAAACCCTAAATATGAAAACCATGGTACATGCATACAATGCTGCAAAAAGTATGAGCTGAACAAGTAGCAGCAGCAACAGAAAAAGCAACAAAATATGATTTATTATGTTGCAGATGTTTTAAAGTAATATGTTGTCCAAAAAATACACAAAAAAATTCTCAAGCAAACAAAAAAATTAAAAAAAAATTATGTTGTTCGAAAAATATTACAACAAACAGTTTATAAAGGCCAAATGGAACACTGTTCATAAGGGAAAGTCCAATAAAAAACAGAAAATAACAACAGCAAAAAAGTACAATAATAAGTACATAAACAGGGCATATACTAGTACTCGTACGTATATAATAAGATGTGTTTATATGACGAGAATACAAACACATACAATGCAAGGACAGGCACACATGGATTAGGGTTTGGAAAAAAAAAATATAAAAAGGATACATCTATTATTAAATGATTAAAAAAGGATTTTCGTTTCATTCTTTACAAATTATATTTTTACAATATGAATAACAAGGAGGAGTAAAACATTTATTGAAGCAAGAAAAATGATGAATTGAACTGTTTAGGAAAACAGAAAGTATTTATTTTTTAATTTTGCGATTAAATATCCTTAAGGGTTATAATGTGATATAAGATGGACATTAAATAAAGGCACAAGTACATCTTAAGTCATGAAAAGTTTTTTTACTTTAATAAAATGAATAGAAGACAAAGTTTGATATCTCTTTTTCACATACCAAATCAAATCAAAAAGGTAAGAAAATAGCATCTTTATTTCTGAATTAAGGTCATATAAAGTGTACAATAACTGCACAGTATTCTAAGTCAAAATTAAACAAATTTCTAGCTCCGATTTAACATGTAATTTACAATTTTTAAAAATTATGGGCCATTTTTAATTGATTTCTTGAAACACATTACTTCCTTCAATTAAAATTATTTCTTTGACTAATAACCATCTGACCTATATATTTTTTGTTTACTTGTTTCGTTTTAGTGATAATAATAGAAACCATGATAAGTATTTAGTAAACCACAAGTACAAATGTTCTTTAATTTAGAGCTTAAATTAAAAAAATTTCTGACACACGTCAAGATTAATTTTTCCTATATGCGAAACATTAATTCTGATACAGTTGAAATTGTTTTTTTATTTCAGTGTAGTTCACAATGTAAGAAAAAAAAATTAGAGAATGTATGTGAAAAAAGGGGAGATATTTTAACAATGTCAAGAGTACTTGAGTGACCGTCAGACAAATGTTCCTATAAAAATGAAATGTTCGCTAACGATGATTACTAAAATATGTTTTAAACATTCAAACGTAAATTATTCTAAATTTATATCGTCTACATTTAAGATTCTTTAACTAAAATATTTTTTAAAAAAGGTTTAAAAAATTACATTGTCTTAAGGTTGTACAATTTTCCAGCAAAAAAGTTGTTGTCTTCATATTTGAGTTCAAATGAATGTAATGTGATAAAAAGTAAAATTAATTTTTAATTACACGCTTCAATGCATTTAATCGCCGTAGACCAAATATAGCAACGTAATTGCATCAATTTTTGTAGACAGAACATGACTTAATACCGCCAATCCATATACATAGTTTCATACTAGAACAATGTTTGAAAAAGGGTGACCAGATTATTTCAAAAACAAACTTAATTTTACAAGGCCATGTCACTTTGTGTTAAGTCTGGTTTGAATAATAATCCTTTTTTTGATTTATAATTAAAAAAAAAATAAATATTTTCTCTTCTAAATTTAGATACGAACTTATATAAAACTAATATGTTGTTATTATTTTATCTTAATGTTGGTCATCCTAAACCCCATCATATTTGTTATTTTTGTTTTCTTAAAAAAAATAACAAATCTTCAACGACTCTGCAAAATGTTTAACGGACAAAGTTTTAAGTTTTTCATATGATGGCTATTTGAGTTTTAAAACTTTTTTTTTACTTTTGCACCCTTCAACAAGACGGTGAGGTTGTGTCATGTTTGTTACACTGTTTGTAAATTTAAGCTTAAGTAAAAAAAAATTGTCGAATATTATATGGAATTCTTTTTAAGTAAATCGTGGTTTAAAATTTTTTTAACTTTTAAGAAAATAAATTTCAAAATAGATATTTTTGTGTTGAAATATTTGACCTTTTTTAATCAGTTAGTGGAAATGTGATGGCAGTCTAATCTCAGTTGTGTTCCCGGTTGCCAAAAATATCATTACGAGGACAAGTGACTGCTCATTATTATCAGTTTCATTTTAAAAATTTTATATGCAATTGTTACTTTGCAAAAAAAATAATTTGGATTCAGCAGTCTTTTTCAAATTCGCATGTAAAACTTGTCCCTCTTTTTGGTAATTTAAAAAGCTCCTATTGTATATTATAATCATTAGCTGATGATGATGCAGTAATAAAATTTTACGGAATATGCACAATTATTAATTTTGGAAAGTTCTTGTGGGACAAAAAATTACCCGAAAGTGATACGGAAAAATATGGACAATTTCCAATTGGCCAATTCGGATCATTTATAACAGAATAGAAAGTTGAAAATTTGACAGTTTGTTACTTTTTAGAACATATTTATTTTTGCGAAGATTTATTCACTATAAATCATGTCTTAAACTTTGAATTTGTTCATTATTATGGAAATTGAAAAAAGGTACTTTTTTCCATTTAAATTGAACTATTTTTTTTTTTTTTTTTTGTTTATGAAGCTAAAATTTAAAAATTAGAGGCTATTGGTCCGAGATGATATTAAAAATGATATGGTAGCCATAAATAGGTACGTATTATTTTTAATATACTTTTGAATAGTTTTTGTTTAATTACTTAACATTAATCTAATGATAATTTTTGCATTTTTAAAGTCTAAAATTTTAAAATTATAAAAGTATTGATCTTGGCTGAGATAAAAAATGACTTGGGTTAGCTTAAAAAAATACTAAATAATTCTCTTCTGTGTCCTCACATTAAATTTTTCTAAATAAAATTAATAAGAGAAATAAGTTCTGATAGATGAAGCGACAAGTTTTTAACACCAGGTTTTATACGGACTGCTCAAAAGTGAGCTATGGGGTTAAATTTCTCTGATGAACTAGTGACAGAGCCGTTTACGTCATTCGGATGAACGCAACGTGTTTCAGGTTTAAACTTTTACAATCTGAAAACATGAAGGATACTGAATGATAAGAGTATTCAAGACAATATAAATATTTTTTTTAGGTTTATAACTACCACGACTAACTTTTTAATAGAGGCAAGAGTTTTTAAGGACGATTATAGGTCCACTATGATAATAAACGTGCAGATACATTGACTAGGAAACATCAGCTCTGGCGTACCAATGAAAAATGCAGTCACAACCCCATTTCAGACTATTTTTAGTTATACCTCAAGATAATTTCTTGAAGAAGACGAAAACAGGTGGCGTGGACTGAGTACATATATCTAACTGAACTTCAAACTGAGGTCGATGACAACTCGAGGTTGGTAGTAGAATTTGCTGGTCACTGGATGAAATTTGCAGATCGAATCTTATCTCCTTATAACGACCACTGTCTCATATGTTTAGATTTGAAGAAGGTGGAAACGGTTTTCTAACTTATATGCGATTGTCCTTCCCTTGCTGCCAAGAGACACAGGACTCTAGGCAAAAGTACACATGATCTCTTTTTAGATATTTGATGTCATGTGAAAAGAGCCTTTAAGATACCTGATGACTATGTGGTGATCTAATACCCTCCCTCCTAGACTTATTTTAAAAGGGCCCAAAATCTGGCGACTGATGTGGTCTTGTCAAAATGATGTTATTTACACTCCACTTGACAGTTCGCGCTCAGTGATCTACAATAATAGTCAACCATAACAAATTTCGTAGAGTTTTTAAAAAACGATCTTCTATGTCTGTAAGTATTTCTTATTTCAAGATATAATTTGGTTTAACCATAGCCGTTTATAGTATAAATACTTTATAATATGAAAAATATCTTTTTCAACTCACGTAAACAAAACACATTAATATTTGTTTTGTTTAATCAAATACTACATTTACACCTACACAAAATCTAGTACTTACGGGATTTTGAGAGAAATCTTGTTCATTTCTGCCCGATTTCCCATACAAAACGAAAGCTACTTCGCCACTAGATTTTGACAGAATCTACTTTAAATCTAGTGGTTTTTTATTAAATTGTAATAAAATATACTACGCTGCACTCAGAAAAATTCAATCATAATATATAAGGTGGTTGCAATTGCACAAGTACTTTATTGCTTACGTTTTTTTAATATGGAGTTTGGATTTTGAAGCAGTAGAGCATAGAGAGCCTCTCAGACTAGCTTGTAAATAAATATAGTTTTTTGACAACGAAATCTTGCAAAATGTAAAAAAAATAGTGATATAAACGGTATAGATTTTAAAAAAGATTTTAAATCAAATCTACTAGATTTCGCTCAGGTGTAAATGTAGTATAATATGAATGTGTGTAGTAATAAACACTATTTTTAAATCGTGCCCGATGTATCTAACTTCGATCGTTTCGCCCACAGTTCAACCAGTACTTCACCGTATAATTTTGTTGCTAATTAACTACAGCATCATTGTAAGTCACCCCATTGTCGCATATGACGGCATATATCCTGTTTTTGCATGATTTCTTTTATTACAAAGTACTTATACGTTTGCAACAAATTTTATCATCATTATCAAAACCAATCTCGGACTGTAATATATAGTGAAAAAAAGGCAAATGCATTTTATATTGGTTTCACTTATTTGCTATTTCTGTTCGTTCGTTGCGGTAAAGATGTTTTAAAAATATCTTTCTTTTTATACCCTTCACACAGTGAAAAAGGGTATATATAGGTTTGTCATTCCGTGTGAAATTTCTACAATTTTCATTTCCGACCCCATAAAGTATATATTTTCTGAAAGCTTATGAATAGAGGAGTCGATTAAGCCCTGACCGTCTGTCCGTCTGTCCGTCTGACCGTCTGTCCGTGTGTATGTTGAAATCAACTTTTTGAAGCCCCCCGACATAGGTTGGACCCGGGTAAGGTATTAAAATATCAGAAATATTCGGGAGTAGGTCGGTATTGAAAATCAGAAACATCGGTACATAAACAACTGAGATATGAGCAAAAACCCACGACCACCTCGATTTTCTTTTCATAAAAACAACATTACAACAACAACATACATACATACAAACGTGTATACTGGTTAGAGAAAACGTGGCATCGAATCCCAGCTGAGGCAAAAAAATTTTTTTTTAAATTTTTTTAAAATTTTTTTTTTTAATTTTTTTTTTATTTTTTTTTTATTTTTTATTTAATATATTATATATATTTTTATTATTATTTTTTTTTATTTTTTTTTTTTTAATTTTTTTTTTATTTTTTTTTGTTTTATATATATTATATATGTATATAATAATTTTTTTTTTTTTAATTTTTTTTTTAATTTTTTTTTTTAAATTTTTTTTTTATTTTTTATTTTTTTTTTTTGTTTTTTTTAACATACATACGTGAATTTACTGTTATTGCATGACTACACGTTGTGAAGGGTATATAAGATTCGGCACGGCCGAATATAGCGCTTTTACTTGTTCACTTTATTTTTCTGCTCTCTATCAGCTTTTATTGCTGCTGTAAATGTTATTCTTGCTTTCGTTATAAATAAAGAAACCTGTGTAAAACCAATAAGTATTACGTAAGAGGTAAAGTTTATCTCTTTGGTTTGTTCAGTATGAGTGACTTTATATCTGCAACATGAATATTTTAGGATGCTACGATTTACTAAAAAAATAATAATAGAAAAAATGAAACGAAATCATCAGCTGGTTTTGCTCGATGGCGTTCGAAGCACATGTAAAAATTAGGGTGGCACAAATATATCTACAACATACAATGTACTATCGTGATTGCAATAGTGTTTCTCTTAAACATTTTTAATATTCTAAAACTATTTCCACTCGGCTAATATCGGAAATAGTTTTAGAAAGAATATTTCTAAAAATGGTTACAATTTAATTAAATTTGAATTATAAAATTAAATTAAAGAATAAATGAACTTAAGCCAAAATAAAAATGGTTCACATTGAAAATTTAATAATTATATATATTTTTTAAGATTTTATTCAAAATTGTGCATGTAAGTCATAAAACTAAATTTTTTGAAAAAGTATGTGAAAATTATTGCACACAGTATTAACCACTCCTAATGGTATTCAAAAGTATTCTTAGTGTTGTTGCTATAATTGTTGCAGTACCATCAATTGTATTAAAAATGCACTTATCGGTTTGTTTAAGATACTTATGAGTGTAATAATCATGCCTGATTACTCTGTAGTATCTTTGTGTTTTTTTTTACAAAACATACATACATACATACTTACATACATGCTTTTACATGTATCATAAAAAATTTTAAAAAAAAAATTATTTTTGTTGCTTTTTTGTAGAATTTCATTTGGTAATTTTAAAAGCCAATAATCAAATTACAATATACTTTTGGCTAGTTTCGATATCTCTTCTTGTGTTCTTTTTTTCTACTTGTGTGAATAAATATATTTATAAATTATTTACAGCAATTACAAAATATTTCTAAACATTTGGAAATAAATTTCTAAAAGTTAAATATGTTCAAAACTCATGTTGTAAAAACTTTTACTGCAAGCTTCATTTGTTCATAATTTGTATTAAATATTTTTTTATTTTTGTTGTTTTTTCTGTATTTTTAAGTTTCAAACAAAGTTATTACTGCATATAAATTATAAAAGATAGACAAATTCTAGAGCACAACAAACTCGGATCCAAAAAAAAAAATCTATTGGTTGCTCCTTATGATCTTGAGTAATAAACAAAAGTTTCGCATAATCTTATCCATTTTGAAATGTGTGCATGTCTGTAATGATTCTATATAACGTTGACGTAAATAAAAATGGAAAGAATGAAATCTAAAATTAAATAAATAAAATGATATAAAATAAAATATTAAGAATTTTAGTAGTTATTAAGAATTTTCAAAGTTTACCAATATTAATGCGTAGATTTTTAGTGAAAAAGAGACAACTTGCCTAATTTTTCATTTCAAGCAACGTAATGGTAATACACACATTCAAACTTTGTTATAATTCCGCATTTGACTTCAGCTTATAAATTTAAGAACATAAATGCTAGAAGACATGTTTGTTTAACATTTCAAAAGTATTTTTTTTTAATTTTATTCCATTTTAAATCTAAAAGAAAAATGTAAAACTTTGGGGTTTAATACATTTTTTTTTTCTTTTTAAAAATACTTTATTAAAGTTTGATTAAAAAATAATATGAAATCAAAATTCATTCTATTTTACTTTTAACTTTTCCAATTTTTACATATAAACGCAAGTCAAGATGCCAAATATAAGTCACACCTTAAAATCAAGTTTTTTGCCCAACATAATTTAAGATTTTTTGGTTTCCCCTCTTGAAATATTTTGTAATGAAGACGTACACAATTGAACAGTTGGTTAAGATTGTAAAAATCTTTTACAAAAATAGACGTTGATATCAAGAATAAATACGTGCACTTCGTGTTTTTTTTGGTCAACATAATAGACAAAATTTATCTACAATCGGGAAAATTATGAACAAGTTTCAGCAACCCAAGACTTAAGGAAATGTGTTTATATCTATACCTGTATATACTCGCCTAGTTCGTTGTTCTGAAAACATTGCAGTGGTTAGCGATATTTTGGCAAAAGAGCAGTTTTGATTTGTAATCATAATATCATGATATTGATAACTGACAAACATTTTATGATTGAACCACTACGCTATCAGATTATGATTATCACAACTATGTATTTTATTAAGTTGTAGCTAAGCAAGACGCATTCTGGTATGTATTGCTGGAAATGTTAAGTGGAAGTTTAACTATCTAACTCAATGGGTTATTAAATAATTGATATTTACGTACAACATTTGCAGTTTTCTTCAAAGGAGTGTTGGTAATGAAACCGTAGTTGGTTTGGAAAATGAATTTTACTCAGCTAGTATCGGATTTTTATTACTTCCTAGAGATTCACTCATTACTGCATTGAAGCTTTAGCCTTGTATAAATATAATATATAAAAGAAAATAAAACTGAATTTTACAGATTTTTTATTCAGTTACATCCTTCCTCTATTATTTATTGGCCAGCTGTTATTTATACAATCTGAAAAAATATATATATAGAAAAATATAAACGATAATTATATTAGAGTTTTAAGCCCCAGGGGTATTTCTGGCCCACTCTGTATGATTATCTTACAAAAACATTTGTTAGTCGAGACTTCTTAGTCTTTTAAGGCTACTGGTGTATATAAAATGTAGGACGGATATCCGGCCTTCTAAAATGTTTAATTTATAATGTTTAAAAAAATTACTTGAAGTTTCGATATCTAGTTTTTTTCGGAAGATTCTGAACTTAAAATGCTATCTTCATACTAGATTATGTTGTGCAACCATGAATTAGTAATAAGTTAGAAACATTATTCTTGCCGTTTCCACTATTTAAAAAGAATACTATTTTTCAGAGTTATAATGGTAAAATGATTCAATTATGCATTTTAAGGCATTCAGTAAATTTCAAAGATGTAAGTATATCTTCTCATTAACTGAGGTTCATTTGACATTGACTGCTCCGCATACCAACAAAAAACTACTTCTTTTTACAAGACACCAATATTTGTTTTGTGGGTAAGAAAGCATAATGAAAGAGAAATGAAAAAACATAACATTATTTTCAGACCTTGACTTAGGTAGATACATACAAAAGTCAGCCTTTTTCTGTCTATTGAGAATATCCATATCATCCAACAACATCGACATTGTGGTCATCAACACTTACTTCATTATTCACTTTTTTCTAGTTGGGCGAACAAACGTACATGTGTGTATGCGAGCTAAAATAAGCAAATTCGTATCGTTAGCTTAACTGTAAATGTCCCTAACTGACAAGAAATACAACATCAGATTTAAATTTTAAATATTATGGCTTGAAAAACGAAAAAAAATGTTTTTAGATTTCCGGTTTTGTTGGGGATGATGGTCAATGAACGATATGCAAAATCGCAACTAAAAGAACATTTTAAAAATATTTTTAAGCTAAAAACTAATAATTTTAAAAAGATTTCATTAAACTTCTTCTTGACAATAAGAGTAACAACAGAACTAGAGTAATTTTTTAAGATTTTTGAAAAAGAATATTTATATTCTATCTACATTGTGTTTGATTTCAGTTTACCCACAGATACTTATATAAATGGAAATACAGGCAAACATACAATATATTAAAGCAGTATGGATTTCTATCCACCAGCATAGGTATTTGTAAGTTTTATGCATTCAAAGAACATGCCATACCTTTAACACATGTGTCAAATGAACTCACGTACTTGTCGTTGTTTCATTCTGTTATTCGTATGAATTAACAAGAAGTTACCTTTTACTAGCTTTCTACCTTTATGATACCATTATTTTGTTGCTGTTTTTGCTACTAATCATCACTACTAGCACTACTCATATAACTGACAACAAACTTTTTTCCCTTTTTTTGCAATGATGTTAAACCCAGCTAATTAAAATGGTTTTTCATTAGCTTATTTTCCTTTTTTTCTGCCGCATTCATTAATGAACATATATATACATACGAATAGAGGAAAACATGGCATAGCTGCATTAGGGTGGCACAGGCGGATCGAAAACTAAATACTGAACCAGATTTGGTTTCCTTGACATAAGCCAACACAATGGTAAATTGGTCCGTCTATCAGATCATAAAACTGTTTTCTAGGCTGAGAGGCTTTGATTAGTATCTAAATATATAGATAGCCAGTCAGTTATGAAGATCCATTTAAATACATAAGTTGAATCTGAGAATAAGTGCAATGCAAGTGCGAAATTAAGTCTCAAGAAAATTATGAACGTCTAGGAATAAAATGAATATAAAGCCATCACGGCATTATCAGAAAGGAAGGAGCGGATAAATTTTCGATAACGAAATAATTATTGTATATTATCGCTTTGGAAAATGCATTACTTTTTCTGAGGGACAAAAATTAAACTTAAAAAGAGTTCAAAAAGTTAAAATAGTGCTGTCGTTCAAGTAGCGAATTATTTTGGGGTGACCCAAGTCTTGAGAAATCGAATTTAAAATAGCACCAGGTCACATCATGGATCATGCGACTGTCAGATAAAACCACGTAAAGAGCATGCAAAGTAAGATAAAACTTCAAAATACTACCGTTGTTGATATCCTGCATTTAGGCGTATTGGACAGGAGATGAGATCATGAACACTATGCTAAACTATAAATTCTTAAGGACTTCAAGTTAGAAATTTCTTAATTATTGCATTAATGGTACTATGTTCTTCAGCTGAGTGTGTGGTTATGACTACAATAGAAAAATGTTCATTCTTTTAGAGCATACAACATTCTAGTTGAGCATACATGTTTAGCTATCAGAGCTTTGTGCTATTTAATTTCCCCATTAACAACCAAACATTACCAAATTTGGGGTGACTTTAAAAATATTTAACATTAGTCCTCGCTAAATTCAAATTAAAATTTATATTTTTTTGTACTTACTTTTATTTTAAAGAAGTAAATGTGAAGTTCGAAAATATATTTTATGTCGGATATTTTATCAGATTTTGATCAGAGTAGACAAACCAAATTCCGACAGTTTTCACAAAGGTTTTTGTTTTGGCATATTATCTTATTAACCTCAGGCGGTTTCTTTTTTTGGTGGTGGGTATAAAAAAAAAATTATTTCTAAACATTATAAACAATATATTTTCATGTACTAATGGTTAACAAATTTTAAAATTATACAAAACTAGAAGTTTAAGAATCAAAATCTTACTAATAAATTTCCCGTTTTAGCAAAATACTTAAAATGTTTATTTTGAATCACCCTGTTCTCGGTAATATATGTATGTGAAATAAAGTTCAATTTTTTGGCTCACGAGGTACACTAGTGTCTACATGAAAAAATGAGTTTTGGCCGCCTTCTCGTAGAATGGTCCACTGTGCAGCTGCCATTTCGCCGATATTTTATTTCATACATAATTAAACCATACAAATATTATCATTATAAAAAGATATGATAATAATTTCCTAAATAATTTTTGTTATATTAAAAATCACCAAAATCGCCCCTAAAATTAAGCCACCTTTTACAAAAGAGTAGATAGATAAAAATATAATTTAGTTAAAAAATGTATTTTAAATATTCAAATACATATTTTAAATCTACTGATGCACATTTTTAGGATGTTATCAAAAATATTACTAGAGTCATCTAGTGTTCTACGTGATACTTAGCAAAGACATCATCCTCATTGTTTGCAAAATGTAGTGGCGCCTTCAACAGATGTTGCCGTCTGCAATGAATAAATGCTAATGCATATGACTAATATATTTATATAAAAATTTAAAGAAAAAGTGGGCGTAGCACATTTATCTTCCGTTCTAACGAAGACTTTGACTAAAAAGCCATGTTTGCAAAATTTCAGAATCGTACATATAGTTTTGTCAGTTTTATTACGTTTTAAATTTCAAATATACACTGTGCGGTATAAATTTTCGTACATTTTGATCTATAACTCCTTTTCTAATGCATAGATTTAAGCAATTTTTGGGAAGAAATATTCTTTTGACTCAAAAAATATATATTCGAAGTTTCATGACTCTACTTTTATCCGTTTGGACACAATTCCATTTTATTCGATGTTAGCAGGACACGGTTTTTTCGACCTATTCTTGCTTTACGAGCTATAACTCTCTTTCTAATATTCCGATTTTGCCCATTTTCAATACCAAACAAAACTTGTCTATAAGAAAGATTCTGGCAAAATTTGAGCCCCCTAGCTTTTTCGGTGCGACCTCTATCGTGCTTTCAACAGACGGACAGACGGACGGACATAGCTAGATCGTCATCAAATCAAACCCCGATTCAGAATATATATACTTTATGGGGTCTAAAATGGATATTTCGATGTGTTACAAACGGAATGACAAAATGAATATACCCCCACAATTTTTTGGTGGTGGGTATAAAAAATTACATCGGTTAACTAAATCCAAAAAAAAAAAAATAATTTTTGATCCTACCAATAAACTTTATTACCAAAAAACGTTTCTTTAATCGCTTACTTTGTGCTGACCTTCTTCGAAGAAGATATCGTAGATATCTTTTTTGAAGTTAACAAACGCTTATTTCATCCCTACCAAGAATATCTAAATCATGTCTTCCCTCTACCCGCTGCAAAAAAGAAACCAGCAAGTAAAGTTAAAATAAAAACAAAAATTAATGAATTAACCGCTGAAAAACTTCATTAACAAGAGGCGCTTCTTAAAAATCTTACTTACGCTAGGTCTCCACGTAGCAATTTTCTTTGCTAAGCATAAGCAAAAACGTCGGCAGAATAACTTTAACACTTTATTGCTATGGTATGTTTATTTTCACTGGGTGGAAAACACGACACAAATAATTTATTTTTATAATTTAATATTTTTGTTTTAACTTTTATGAGCTTTTTTGGAATACCTCACTCTTAATTATTATTAGGAAAAATTAATTTAATTTTCCTTTGTTTCTGCAAGGAAAAACATAAAATTAAACGATTTTGACAGCTTATTGCAGCAATAATTGTTCAAGCAATCAGCAAAGCAATGATTGTGCAATAAATTGCTACATATGGCAATTTGCGGTCTACACCTTGCAATTTCTATGGACGCAATCAAATTTGCAATTGCGGTAATAAATATTGCTACGTGGAGACCCCGGGTTAGTGCTTACTTGTTGCCAAGAGCACATCAAGTAGACACGATTTATATTATTTTACGAACTCTTTTATTTTTTTGATATTACTCTTTTAAAGATGTGTTAAGTAGCGAGTTAAACAATGTAATCAGAATCACCCTATTATAAATATATAAACCTATATATATTCATACGTTCATGTTTACTCGTTCATATATTTACGGATAGAGAATGGTTCAATGACTAAACTAACAAAAATGTGGCGACAAAAAGTTAAATATAACACCAATTTTTTTGTAAGTTTATTTTCATTGTGGGTACTGTATGCAGCTCATTACAAAATATTTTAATAAAATTTTACACTGAGAGAAGATTTAAATAGAAGTTAAAAATAATAATCTGAAAATTGTCCTGAAAAAATGTATGTGGAAAATATCTTAACATTTCGATAATTTGTATATAAATGGCACAGAAATGATGTCATCACAAAATTGCGGATTGACAACATAATATGTTTATAAATTTTAAAAAAAGTCTTATAAAAATATATTTCTTTTTAAACTTTAAAGGGATATGTGTAGGCGGTTAAATCTTTCTTTTGTTTATTTTAATTTTTATGCTGTAACGTGCTAGTCTGGCAGTCTGTGGGTTGCGGGTTCGATTCCCGTCGGAGACTCTGGTCTGCTTCATTAACGGGTAAATGGTCTTCTTTAATCAGTTTGGATAATTAAAATAGAATATGATTTGTAATTTTATTATAATAAAAACAATTTTTTTTTTAAATAAAGAACAAAAACATAAATTTTGAATAACTTCGAATCAAATAATTTAAAAGAAATTTCCTATAATTTGAAATCATTAAAGGTATATCAAATTTCACTTAACACCCGGTAGGTTATTTCATGCTCTTAAAAGCAGCAGAAAACAAGGGAGCAATACTTATGGAATAAACTTTTTTACTTTTTTCTACTACTGAAATAATAAGCAGTATAAAATACGTAATATGTTTCTCAGTCATATGATTGCAATTTTAGCATTTCCATGTACGAAATTGGGTATTGAATGTATTATTTAGTGGGTCTCCCATTTCTGTATCTATCATTATAAAAAATTTTTAAATAGCCATTGAAAAAGGGAGTTACATGAAATTTTTAGTTTTTTTTTTCTGATTGATATTTTTGCCTTTAGTATAACATTGCAAAATACAGTTTCAAGTTCATTAGCCCATTAACAGATGCAGTTTTATTGCTATTTTAATTTTTTGAAAAGGTAGCTCTTTGGTTGTTTAGAAAGCCCATATATAATTGTTGCAGAACAAGTTCATTTGAAACTTCACATGCATAAAGTATTATTTCTGCTCAAATCAAGCGATACTGATGTAAATGCCACTTGTTTTTAACCGGTTGCTTTCAAATGCAATATATTTCTTGAATTATTTCAAAAACAAAATTCAAAATTTTTATGAAGCAATTTCTTCAGTCGCGATTATTACAATTTTCGTAAATTAAAATAATTTTTTATTGTATGAATTTGTAAATTTTCAGAAAAGATCTAAGTCAATAAACACACATCAAGCTTGGAAAAACCCTGTTGCTTCTGGTAACATTCGTCATACGATTGCGCCTGTTGTAGAAAAGTCATGTAGATCAATTGTGATATTAAATGCATAACCTTGAACTACATTCTTAAAACGTATATATAAGGGTAAGGTTGAAAAAGAGAGGCTTTGAAACCCCTAAGCCATGTTAGTATACGTATACATAACTGGAATATAGTGCATTCCAAAAACAATTAAATTCCCCTTGTAAAAACCATAACCCTCAATCCGTTTGTAACATGAGGAGATTAGATGACCAGTTTTTGGAATGTTGAGGATTTCGAATTGCTTAGGTTTTAAGGTTTAGCTTTGTGTCCATTCTAAATTTCTCTTATGCTCTACATGTCATTACATCCAATAGTCCAGTGAGTATGTTTAGTTCTTATCTTTTTCTGACCTGTTATTACATTAGTTAATCTCCTAAGTATTGGTCTTATCAGTATCAGAATCTGTTTCGGTTTTTTAAAATATGGGTCACCCCACGGTATGTTTGTCACTTTATCAACAGGAATGTTGTGCTATTTCTAACGTGTTCTTCAGAAACATCCAAACTTGAAGTTCATTTTGGAAGCTCTGAAATAATTTAGCAGGATAAATAATATAACTGTAAATGGATTTCTTTTGTTAATCTTCCATATATAAAAAATTGAATGTTTGTCTGTATGTCATTTACAGAATCGTAAACTTTGCATTTGATCATGTGATGATCTTTAGAAAAGTTTTTGTAAATGTGTTCACAAAGGTTTCTTACTTTGTGTGGACAATCTTCGGTAGATGGTGACAGTGTCATTCTAAAGAATTTCATATATTGCCGTGACGAATGGTGATGCTTCGAGTTGTGAATTTTAAGCGAAGTGCATCAGGTTAGCTTATCCACATATAAGAAATATCAGGTGATAATTTTGTTTTTTTTTTTACTTAATTTGCCAATCTTGTGCTTATTATTCTACAAATATATTAAAAATACTAGGAAAAGTGCGTTTTGTATTAAGTTTGTTAAAGTAAGTATGTTTTTTTTATTACCAAGAAGATGTCAAGACTTTTTGTTTTATTTTTTTCTACAGAGTTTGAACTTTTAAAATACCTGACTCATTGTTTGTGGCTATTAGTTTTACTTAATACGATTTGTTCATAAACTATAAAAAATAATTTATTATCTCAAAAATTTGTAGATATGTTACGGGTGGACCAAAATTTCGTTCAGTGTATAGATTTTCACTAACAAAATATCGGTTGTGTAACCTTTTCTTGTCTTTTAAACATTTTTTGTAATGATCTGTAATTGTTGTTTTTTTCAACATTGTTATTTGTTTTATCTCTTTATCTTTTATTTGCCTTTTTAGTATTCATTACATAAAACAAACTCAATTGAACCGAAAATGTAAGGTAATAAGTTCTCTGCTCTCACATTTCATCCAGCCTAATTAATGTCAAACTAAACAGTGATAATGTGTCTTGTTTCATGTTTTTTCTGCTACACATTTTTACGCTACTCCTTCCTTAACACACACACACAAATTTATTTACTGTGATATGTTTCGTTTGTCATCACATGATGATTATCATTGATTGGTATGACTTTTAATTAGTTTAACATCTTAATTACAGGTTTGGTGTAACAGGGCTTTTGGCGCGGCCAGAAAAAAAAATGAATAGAGAAACTTTCGCATATAAAACATTTATGATAAGCCAAACATTTTCCTAGAAACTTTTATATTTAATGGTAAAAAGTGGCAGCAAACAAAATAAGTGAGTGATAATGATATTTTTGTAATAGTAGGTAGTTACGTGACGAAAATAAAAGTTTAGTTTATATTGCTTATTTGTTTAACTAATTAGCGTACGTAGCAAAAAAGGCAATAATCTTTTAACTAAGAAAGTCGTATTAAAAGTTACTGATAAATGTGCCATAATAATATTTAATGTTTAGCAAATAAAAATTAAATAATTTCATAGTTCAAATTCCAACAAAATATAGCTAAAGTACTTTCTATATACTAAAATCTTATATCTTTGAAAATATTAACAACAAATTTGTTGTATTAAATATTTAGTAATTCCTTTATTATTTTGAATTTATTTGCCATCAGCTTTGCCAATAAAATTATATATGTTATTCAGATTCCATTTAATTGGACGCATAAACAATTAACTAAATGTTTAATTGTAAATATTTACAATTAAGTAAAGACATCGCATTTAAAATATACCAGTATAACGTTTTATTTTGAAGTGCTTATTTAAAAGCAAATTAAGTGAGTCAGTTTACTTAACTGTAAGTTAGATATTTTAAATCGGACAAATACAAAACCGTAAATTCCTTAAACGATATAAACCCCGTGTATTAGAAAAAAGTCATTATTTTGTAACACACTGTTATGTTGATTTAAATATGTATGTACATAAATAAGTATAAGAGCTGTATACGAATGATTTCAATTCTTTTATAAACCACCAAGAATTAACAAAATTTTAATACAAGAAATTTGCATGAAATAAATTTTGATGAAGCAACTCTTTCTATATATGACCTTTTTGACAAGGCTTTGCTAATGCTTCCGATGAATTTATTCAAGTTTTAAATTAATTATCTTATTAGATAACAGAAATTAATTCATACTTTAGTTTAATTTATTTTTGAATCAAAGAAAACGAATCGAAGCAAGTCAAAATGTATCGCTTCTATAATTCGCAGTTTAAACTAAAAGAAAAATTTATTTTAATGGTTTGATAAGTTTTTGATTTGTTGTTTGTATAACTTTTTACTATAGTTTCTCGATGTGTAAATTTTATATTTTAGTTACAAGGAGATATCAAAAGTTGATGCAGTACAAAATGTGTGTTTTGTGTGTTTTTAAAACACTCGAAATATACAAAAAAAAAAGATAATATTTATTTTTTTTTAAATAAAGTATAAATACAACGCAATGAAAATAAAACAAGTAAGAGTGTTATATTCGGCCGTGCCGAGTATACCAAGTTCGTATATTGATTGTATAGATTTCACACTTAAAAAAGCGAAAACAAAAAATATACGTTTTAACTTTACGTTTTATAATTTCACAGAACGACAATAGAGAACCTGTTTAAAGAGTTACATTTTATATTTATAGTATTCTTCTTGTCCAGCCCTTTCATTTGATATCAAAATTTTGGAGATTGTAGGGCCCAAAGCCGTTATTGTTATATTTGACCGAATGTCATGTTCGATTTTTTTTTATAACAGTTATCTGGTCAAGCCCTATTTTTTAAACCAATATTGAGAGGGGTAATCGGAGCTAGATTTTGAAATACCAGATTTGACCCATATAGAAATTAATTGTACGTCATTTTGAAAGTAGTATATTGCGTAAGTTAACTTGCTTAATCTTATACCCGATTTGTCCAAGATTTCATATCATACAAATAATAACAAAGCTGTCCGTAAATTAATCTATGGCTAAAACATGTTATTTTTTTTGGGTGAAAATATGGTTGAACCTTGTACCCTGTTCCTAGCAGCAGAATCCGATAACAAATATCTGACCCTTTTATATTTTTTCCAACGCCAACAAGAGTTTTCTTTGTTCTTTTTTTTATGACTAGTTTTGTTCTGCCCTAGTCATCAGTATGATAGCGATGATAGAAATTTTATGGTTACTACAATCATGTAGTATATAATGGTTTTTTATTTTAGTCAGTATACAATAGTATTATATATACTTTTCTACTACTAATTATTTCAAGACCATACACACAATCATATATTTTACTTTTTTGTTACTAGTTTAGTAGCTACTCCTTTTTCATTTATATAAAAGTCGATGATGTGTTATTATATAATACCTATCAAACATTAATTATAGAATCGTACAATCCTCAATGTTAATTTTATTTTTCTCTTACATTTTTTATGAACTAATTCCTTGTAATATCACTAATATTTCCTTGAAATGCATAATAGATCATTCTGAAACTATTGACAAATAGTTGCTGTATATTACGATAAGAGGAAAATACTGAGATGCTTTAGAAAAATTATCGCTTGTGACAACTAGAATTAATTCAACCATAAAATATATACTGGCAACTAATTTCAGCCTCATATAGCTTAACTGTTTTGAAGAAAATTTTATGCATATTTTGTCAAAGAATGTTTGTTAATGCTGTTTGCATTTTAAATAATTCTTTTAAAAGTAATATATTCGTATTTTATATACAAACGTAAAAGAACAAATGTAAGAAAAACGCACTAGATATCGCAGTTGTGATTTTAAAATTATAAAAATACTTTTCACTAAATTTATGTTGCACACTAAAACGTTGGAGCATAAAATTCGAACATTCGGCGAATGTTATTCTCGTATGATGCAATATTTTACGTTAAAGAAAAGAAAATACATATAAAGATACATACGTATATGCATATGCATACACATGTATGTATGTGTGGATATATGTCAAATGCTCGATCTAAAAGTACCGACGACAATTGTATGAAATATAAAAATATACACGCATACACACATATATTTGGTTACATGCACTTAATGTGTACCAGAGTATTCAATTTGCTTCACTTTTCTATTGTTTGATTAGTTAAACAACTTTAAAACTAGATTTTGATTTTAATCGAATGACCGATTCACTGGATTAATATGAATAAAATTCGAATTTAAAAGTCATACAAAGTAAAGATGTTAATTCTTATTTAAATAAAAAATATTGTAAAATTTGTTAGCTCTTTTTTAATTTTGGTAGCCTTTGGTAAGCCTTTTTAGCAGCAGTACCTTTTTACTTATATAAATAAACTCTATACAGAAAAGTCTTTGATAAGAATAAGTAATTTCTAAATTAACTCTAAAAATTAATTTATTCAAATTTAGTAATTAATCGGGTAATAATTAATCGATTAAATACCCTAATGTAAACACCACATGTATACGAGTAAAAAAAGAGACATACAACTGCAGAAAACATATTAAATGAATCGACAAATATTGAAGAAAGAGATTTTACAAATAAAATTGTACAAACTTTGACTATGAACCTGTGTATAAAGTGCAGTGACAGTGGGAGACAAAAGTGACAGAGATGGTTTCGCAACCAAGTCACTAAAAACTAAACTGTTTTTTAATAGGAATTTGTATTGAATTTTTAAGCGGCTGAAAAATTAATTTTAATTTGTTAAATTTTGGGAATAACACCAAAGCATTTTTAGCTTTGTGCAAATATCGCAGTTAGTTTCTAACGGATTCGTCAGTTTTTTTTGCCGATTAGTTAAATATTTGTCTAAAATGCTTTTAAAGTAGCTCTAGAGGCATATCATATCTGTAAATAGTAGCAAGCGCGTCCATAAATTATCCTATAGCTGAGAAATGTGCCAAATGATTTTATGGTAAAAATTTGGGAAAAAAGAGGCTGTCGTGTTTATTAGCTCATATCTCAGAAAGTTATGGGGCTATTGCACTGGGTTTCCAAAGAGATTTATTTCTCGATATTTGGCAAAAGACTGATATCACATAAAATTCTGTGTGACCTGTGCAACTTTTAAATTTAATTTCACCCACGAAAAAGAATAGATGAACAATACCCAAGCAACTCTAGTCATAAGCTTTCAGAAAATATATACTTTATGGAAGGAATTGGAAATAAATATTGCTGAAAGTTACAAACAGAATGGCAAAGCTATGTAAACCCTTGGTACCACAGCTGAAGGGTATAGTAATAACATAGAGTTTTCATTTCTATGCTAAAGTAAATGAGTATCGAAATTAATCCTGTTGTAATGAAACCTGTCAGACATTAGAACAAGATTTACATAAATGAATATATACTAATGGCAAAAATAGATATTTGTATGGTTATTAATCAATCAGTTATTCAGTGAAATCCATGTGCAAAATTTGGTTAAATTTTACTGAAATATGAAAAAAGTTTTTGTAATAAGACTAACTAAAACTAACTCTTGTCTGGAATTAGGTTATTTTCTTTCGTTTCTAAAATATGTAAGCAAAAAATAATAATAAATTAATTTCTATTCTTAGTGAAATTCTTTACTCTAAGTCGCTAATAGCCTTCTATGTTGATTTGATTTTTCTATAGATAAAAAAATCATTTAAGTTTTCATGATCACTGTTCCGACAATTATATATCAGTGTATGGGTATAAAAAATGATAAAATATTTTATTTTGAATTGCAACAACATTCTCTTAGTTTTTTGCGTATGTACTATGTACATGCGGATTATGCATGTATGTTCATTTGAATGCTAGCATAACAAAAACTCTAACATATTTTAAAAAGAAAAAAAAAGTAACAACCAAAAAAAAGTATATTGTGTACAATTTCCTTTTTATGGCTCTCAAGAGTGGTAATAAATTTCGTGCGATACTATTTCCGTTGTATGTGAATGCAGTTTTTATTCAGCTTCCTTCCACATGCTCACACTCATTTTGCTTGTATTTGAGTAGCTCTGTGTGTGCGTATGTGCATATTTATACCTTTGTATGTGCGAACATATGGATTTTCGTATTTTGTAGTTTGTGGTTATAGAATCAAATTCTATTTCTATAATATGAAAAATATGTATTTTTACATGGTAATTGTATGAGGTTTTTATGGTATAAATTGTAAATTGGAACGAGTAAGTACTTAAACAGTGACGGCAACAGAAGCCGTAGTATCATATAAAAGTATACTCACACAAATACATGCTTAGCCACATACACACACGAACACATTCATAGTCCAATGGCGTATTATTTGCTGTATTTAGAATCGACATACATTGTAGATAGAGATAAAAATTTATGTATAAAATTGATGTGGTGGTAATTTAAATGTTTTCTATAATCAGATTACGATTTGCAATTGAAAAGGGATGGGAAAGGATGGCAGGGTTTGCCTTTTTGTACCAAAAAAGTTTCAACTTCGCTTAAAGCTAATCTATGTTTTATGTGGTTCATAGAATTTAATTTTAATAGCTCAATTTCTTTAAATATTAATTTAATCAATGCTCTCATACTATCCAATTAAAAATTGTGTTAATTGTTTCTTATTTAACTTTTTATTTTTTTTTCATTTTCAATATTAAATATAAACACACTTCTGCTTTACTGGTACCATTTAATATATATTTTAAATCACATATTTGTTTTAAACTAATTGCGTCATTAGGTAAAATGTCACGATTTATCGAAATTACGAAGCATTAAAAATAATACATTTTATGCGCTAAATTATTAGATAATAAATAGCGACATGAAAATACTAAACGTGCAGCAACCAGAACAAGGACCTTGTTGAAAAGCTACTTACGTGTTTTAGATTTGATTTAAGTCTGTTTTTAAATATTTTATAAATGACAAACATGAAATTTTTTTTATTTCATGACTTTTTTTATTATTATTAATGAATTTTAGTTAAAATCAAAATTTAACGGTAAGATATTTTAAACGTATTTTTTTCTAAGTTTTAGAAAAAAATCAAATCTGTTGACGATTTTTTAGTTTAAAAAATAATCTTTTTAAAATATATCAAATACAAATATGATTTATAATATTTATAATAATTGTAAAAATACTAAAATATAATGTAAAGTACATCACTGGCTAGCATGTACAATAGAATGCCAACTTACAAGCAAACTAATAATAATAATGTTCTCTGTAAATTTGAAATATGTATAAAGAACTTTTTTCCATTTTGAAAAACAACAAAAAAGATTTTCAAAAATAGGAGATGCATTTTTAAATTTTAAGTTGTTTCTTCGGCTATTACAATCTGATCTTAAAGTACGGGTGATTCATGATGCTTTGTCATGTTAGTTCAGTATTGCTTGGCAAGTCATCTTAAAATGACTTCCACCACAACAACGTCTACAAATTGTTAATCTTTATTACGAAAGACAGTGCTTTATGAGAAACATTTCGCCGGTGTTTATTGCGATGTTATGCTCAGTGATGAAACACATTTCAAGCTCAATGGATACGATAATAAACAAAATTGCCATATCATAGCTAACGAGCAACCTAAAGGGTACCATTATGTCTAATACACGGATGGTATGGTGAGGGGTAGAAGCCAGTGGAGTCTTTGGTATATATTCCTTAAAAAATAAAGCAAATAAAAGTATAACTGTCAATCGCAATCGTTATTGCAACATGTTGTCGGATTATGTGATTCGTGAAATTCAACCGAATGGTCTCCGTGAGCTCTAGTTTCAACATGACACTGCTTCGAGCCATAAAGCCATGAAGTAATGGACTTGTTAAGAAACAATTTAGGTGAGAACCTAGTTTCACGTTTGGTACGGTAAATTGCCCACTTTGATTACACCCTTGTGCTAATTGCTTTTTGAGAATGTGTAAAGTCTGCGGTCTTTAGGAATTACCCTCGCTCAGGAAGTCAACACTACTCCTGTTATTCGCAAGTCACTATGCTCGACCGAGTTGACCTTAAATGGACTTTCCGAATGAACCACCTCAGACAAAGTGGTGGCCTACATTTTCATGACATTATTTTGAACTACTTAATACTATTAATGGTTTTGTTTAACTGAAATAAAAAATTTTTAGTTTAGTTTTTTTTTTTTATTGTTATTGTAGTACTCATTTGTGACCCCAGAATATATATGTATATATATCATAGATAAAGAAATCGATTTAACTAAGTTCGTCTGTCTGTCTGCGTGAGCATTTAAATGAACCTTCAGTAGCCTCAATATATTCAGACAATGGTAACAAATTTCGGCACATTAGCGGCTGAGATATAAGAAAAAACCACGAATGCCTTCAATATTTATTGAAGTTGCAACAGCAAAATTGTATTAAGTTAAGTTAACACACACTTATGTATATTTGTATGTGGTTACTATACAAAAGATATTTCAATCGAAATGAATGCTGTAAGTTATAAGTCACACCTTAACATCAAGTTTCTTGCCCATCTTAATTTAACATTTCTTTGTTTCCGTGTTTGACAAATTTAGCCATTAAGATGGCCACAAATGAACAGCGGTTTAAGATTGTTAATGTCTTTTACTAAAATGGGTATTTAAATCAAGATGCATTACGTGAACTTTGCATTTCGTTGTTTCAGTGTTTGACAAACCATAGAGACGTACAGAATTGATGAGCGTGTTAGGATTACTGAAGCTTTTTTACAAAAATCGGCGCTGAAATCAAAACGAATTTCGTGCACTTCAATATTTTTTTTGTTAGCATAATTGGTCGAATCAATTATCAATAAAATATGTAAAACTGTTACTGAATCCGACGACGTACAAATCATACGATCAGTTGTTAATTGAACAATTATTTATGTGAGCCAAATACTCAAATTAAAACATTTAACAAAAAATAAAATTTTATTGAAATCTGTTTTTCCCGCAACATCAAACATATAAAACATCCTTAAATAAACATCATTTGATATCCAAAACTTTGACAAAAACCTGAATTCTTCGAAATTTAAAGATCAAGCTAGGAACAAAAGTATCTTTTATTATTAAAAATAGTTTCATTTAGTAAAAGCCATCAAATATATAGAGACAATTACTCAATGAATTTTATATAAATAAAAATCAAAACTATTAATTTAAAGTGCTCTGAAAAATATAAACCATGAAATGAAAGTCATTAACTGTAATCAACGACCAGCGAAGTAGACACAGTTGGAGACTGGTAAACCAAAGACCAGTTGCAAACTTTTTTTTAAAGGCAATTAACTTTTGATAATAAAAATGAGCAAAATCATAACATAAATTTCAACTTTACTTAAAAACAAACCGCACAAATAAATGAACTGCACAAGTAAAAAAACCTTAACTTGAAACGCTGGCCGGGTAAAAGAGAAAAAAAGAAACGTTAAAAAAACAAAACGTTCATAAAAAGATACTCGTATAATATGCAACATCATAATTCAGCATCCGTTGAATATTTTGTTTGTTGCTGTTTCTTCGTCAACATTTCCTTCTGCTCCTTTTCTCTTTGTCACTTTTGGCGTGGTATCCAACAACAACAACAACACTGACAGCATGAAGTTGTACAAGCCAAACTGCAAGAAAAACAACAACAACAAAAACAATGTCATTTTGGTAAATGTTGTAAATTCATTTTTGATGTGGTTAAAAATTCTAAACTAAAGAGAAGAAGATGAAGAAGAATAATAAAAAAACGCAACAGAAGACAAATAATGAAGCCAAAGAGCTGCAAGTTACTAAATAAAACAAACCGAAAATACTTACTCTGCTGAGTAGTTCACATAAACAAACATACAAACACAAACCTATGTACATACAGGCTTGCATAATGCCACAAGAGTTCCAGCCGCTGGCCTCATTTAACTTGTAATTACAATAAAAATTGTAGTGAAAATGCAACGACAATAAACAATGAAAAGAAACCAAAAAAAAAGAAAACAATATGCAAAATAGCATATTAATGCTGACTACTTAACAGTGGTTTAGGTTTTGTAAAACCTCACTGTAACGGTCATTTTATTTTTTAATGTAAATTACAATATTTATACATCAAAAAGAATAAAAAATAAACTAAAAATGCCAGCGTTATTACCGCCGACTAATTTACTTTATTTTTGACATAATCTGATTTTATCTTTATTAAATACTCACCTGAATCTATTCGATCTATTCTGCTAGTGATTAAGTGAATTATACTATAGCAGTGTACCACCAAATAACTTACAAATGTTACCACTGTTCACTCACATTATTGTACTTAAAACTTCCTACTAGGATGAATAAAAAAATATGGAATAATATAAATATATATAGACGCAGTAATTGGTTTGTTTATTTAAGTATTTTTTTCTTACAGAAAAATTTTTCTTTTTCTTTTTTTTTTTTAATTTATTGTACGCTCTTGTGTCCGTTGTTTTTTCAGCCATAAGTTTTTCCTGCCATTTTAACTCCATTAAAAAGGTTAGAAAAAAACGCTCTTTAATGACCACAAGCACTGCTTTAATAAAAATTATATTTCTGATGATGTGGTAATGTTGATTAAATATAAAAGTAATAATTATTTTTATATTATTTAAATTTCTTTAATTTTAATGTCTTAAAAAGCTTTTTAAATTTTTTTTAAAGTTTTAAATTCTGAAATTAGAAACTGTGCAATATAAAAGAAACAATAATGTTATAATTGGAAAAGCCTAACCCGACTCTTATATACCGCGTTGTTTAATTACATTGAACATATCTTCCATGCCAGTCTTGATATTTCAAGTGAAATTAAGTTGTTCGAAATTATCATTGTAAAGAATGAGATCGATAAAACCCTAACACGAATAAAACGCAATAACTTTGAAACGAATTAATCCATTTTAATGAAAATAGCGTGGTTTAACAATAAAATAACAGTAAATTAAAATATTAATGCTTTTTGTAAAGATTCAGCTTTTTTGATGAACTGTTTCACCTTTTCCGGAATTGAGACCATGAGGGTTTTGATGGTATCCTTAGTAACTTTATTGCTGGAATAAGACCATTTCTGGGAAAAAATTTTAGTAGTATTAGCAACTTGTTTTGTATCCTTCAGCACTCTTTTGACTAAAGCCCAGTAACGTTCGATGGGCCTTAGTTCAGGACAATTAGGTGGATTTGCTTCTTTTGGCACTACCACTATATTATTTGTTTCATACCATTCTGCTGCAGATTTACTATAATGACACGACGCTAGGTCGGGCCAAAAATATGTTGACTTATTGTGTTTTCGTATGAATGGAAGCAACCTTTTCTGCAAGCACTCCTTGATGTAAATATCAGTGTTGATATTCCCAGTAGTAATAAAAACCATACTACTAAGAATTAAATTTCTCTTCTTCCCCGGATATATGTTTACTTGGCAAAGTGCCTAAACCTTAATATTATTGCCATTCCAGGGTAAAGTGCAGTTACCAAAACTTTGTCTATGACATTAGATAATCCTGAGCCTTTTACAAAAAGAGGCTAGAGAACTCAGATGTTTATAGAGTGCATGAGTCGAGTGAATGTGTTCGAGAGGCTACAACTCATACTCACAGCGGATGAGGGCACGGATAGTGATAGTGAAAACTTACTGCTGAAACATAGTACAAGACTGGACCTCAAACCTAAAGTAGTTGCTAAGCCTGAAATGCCAGTGATGGGCATAAATCGAATGAGGTAGTCGAGGGTGTGATATCAGTAAGAGAATCCTAAATCTCGCAATTTAGAAAATTAGGGATGCTCACATTGCGGTAAAGCAATAAACACAAGTATGCACACGATAACTGTGAATACTATGTAGTACCTCAGGCAAACGAGAATGCAGGCGATTACGAAGACCTCTGTGTTTTTTAGTTAAGAGGAAACATCTGTAGTGGCATAAGCTACCGTTTGCTACTCATAAATTTAAAGGAAAGCAAAGGGAATGAAAAGAAAACCTTAGTAGTGATGGTCTGATTTTTTCCCCAACATGTACAAAAACAATTTCACTAGTAACACAAAATAAGTTTGTTAATGTACTCTTTCATTTAAAATATAATTAACTTTTCAGTATATTTAAAGACATGCAATTTGATTTTATTGTTTAAAGGAGTATACAAAGGAGTATACGTCAGAATAGATGATAATATAAAAAAGTAGTTAAACCAAAAGTGGTTTTAGGTACAGTTATTAACCTTAATTTTAGTTTATGCGTAAATTTTTAAACAAGTTTATGAAAATGGATCGTTTTTAGACAAAGCAACCCGTTTACGTTCTCGTCCTGTACGTGCAATCGAAAACATTGCAACTGTGGCTAAGAATTATTCTGATTCTCTAAAAAGTAAGACTTTTTGATTCTTTGTGATGTCAAGATGTCTGTATACTGTATACTAGAGCGAAGAAAAGTGGAGCTGAAAAACAACTCTTGGCTTTTTAGTACCTAAAATTTTCATATTTTTTTATCCACATGTTCACTAAGATGAAAACGTACTTTATTTAATTTTAATTTCGATTTGCTCATTGCTTCTGCAAAATTAATTGACTATTGGAAAAGTAAAATCAGCCACAAATACAAATGTTAAAGTTCAATTTAGAAAGGACGATTATACATGAAATTGTGGCCAAAAATTTAATCAAAAGTACGTCTTTTTCTTTGCAAGGAAGTCATTTACATTAACTATCGTTCAAATATATTTAAAGATAGTGCTTTTGAATCACAAATCTTGGTTGGTTGGTTGGTTATCGTGGTAGTTCGCTGCACGCCAACAGTCAAGTAGAGTCTGTATGACTCCGTTTTGACAGGACCACATCACTCGTCAGCTTCTAGTGTATCTCAGAATAAAATCCAAGAGTAAGGGTACTAGATCCACCCCGTGGCCCTGAGATATCTCAGTAGATAATTCAGTCCAACTTCAGATATCGCAGAGAGGCCATCTAGTATATGTTCGCCCAGAAATCTGTGTCTCTTAGCCGCCAGTGTAGGACATTCGCAGAGAAAGTGGAGAACCGATTCCTCCTTCTCTCTATCCAGACAACTGCGACAATGGTCGTTCGATGGGAGTCCGAGCCGACTTGCATGTTTGCCTAACATCCAGTGACCCGTTAATACCGCCAGCAACCTCGATATGTCCCTCCGACTTCGACTGGTAAGTTGCAATGTACGTCGTGCATCAAAAGAGGGCCACGTAAGCCGTGCCACCTTACACGTGCTCAGCCCACGCCACCTGTTATCAGCCTTCCGGAGAAAGTGTCTTGAGATTCTGCTCTTAATAGTCCCCAACGGAATCACAAATCTAGTTCAAGAAAAATTTTCTAGCCGTTTTTATTCGGAACTATATTTGAATTTTGTCTTTAGAGTAAATTGTTTAGGATTTGTCTGTCTTATGTCTTTATGTCTGTGTATGTATATTTTTTAGTATTATTTTAATTGGTAAAATGAACGAATGCATGAAGCCCAATAATAATGCACGATGTTAGCTGAGAGTGAAACGTAAACGTCAAGTTTTTGGCCAACTTAATTTGGCGTTTCTCGATTTCGTGATTTACAAATTCAACTATATAGAGGTACTTGAGCAAATCATTAACACTGTTGAAACAAAAATTTGCTTTTATATCAAAATGCATGCTTTTCTCTCAGTGGATTCGTTAATAAGCATAACTGCGGAATTCGGGCAATTGAGAATCCACTAGTGATTGTTAAAAAGTCAATACATCCACAAAGAGTGACTGTTTGATGCAGTTTATAGGCTGGCATCGTCATCGAGTACTTCTTCGAAAGTGAGGTTGGCCAATCAATTATTGTAAATGATGAACGCAATCACGTGAGGATTGTAAAAAGACAATATGTGGTTCCAACAGGATGGTGTCACTTGCCACACTGTTAACGAAAAGAGAAATTCAAAAGCTTTGTTATCTCACATGAATTAAATTCAATAGCTAAAAGATGAGATAATTCAACACATCAACGTCATTGATCAGCAACTGTGTCAGACTATCATATAAAATATGCCACCGCAGCCGTAGCAAGTATTTTATATATTTTTTAAAATAAAAATTTCACTGATATCGCTATCATAATACAAAATATTAGGATAATTATGGTTTTTTAGTTTTATCTTAGAAATACTATACTATCTCACGACAAATATTAGCCGTTATATTATCCTAGAATCTTATCAAAATCTATCCAGTAGTTCTTAAGCCTATTGAGTCCGAAAGACGGACAGATTAAATTTTTATATAATTTATTGTTGAGTGATATTTCAATTAAAGGCTCAGTTTGGTTTTATAATATTATCACAAAAATAGATCTTGTTATGTATTTTGTTTACAAAATTTACATTGCAGTGTTGAATTACAATGAAAAGATTAAACTTTAAAATTCAATCGTTATACGTAGAAAAGTCTAAGATTTTATAATTAAAAGAAACTTGACTTGACTTATTATGCCACTTTTATTATCTAACAATTTATTAAAAGAAATAACAAAAACATAACTTAATGTTTTTTTTAATAAATTCGCCATTTTCTAAGTGCTTACATTAACTACTACATATTTGAGCATAACAGTAACAATTTCCTATGCATTCCTTTCTCTTGACTTCTGCATACGAAAATGCATAAAAGAGAATTTAAAATAATTTGGAAAATCATAAGTTAAAATTATTACTTCTTTTGCGTCGTACTTTAGTTGAATGATTAAAAACTTGTGGTAGTTAAAGGGGCTCTAAGAGCATATGAGAAACGTCCATTTATTAAATTGGCTTTTTAGCGAAATTAAAAATTCTTTTGCATACAGCTTAAAAGATGTTTAAAAACTTTCGAGTTGAAGTAAATTAACATTATTTGTTGCTGGTTTGCTTTTTTCTCTCACTTACCGATTTCCTTTTGCCATATTTGCGTTAACAAGTTGAATATTTACTGTCAAGAACTATTAGAATTTAACGAAGAATTGTTTGCCCTCTTTTGGATTTTATTATTTTTCTATTTTCGAATTTACAAACTCAGACAAGTATATAAAAAAAAATCTTATAAGTAAAATATATACAAACACACATACACACTTTTAAAAAGGGAATAAGTTTTTCTCATATCATTTAGTGATTAAGCACGTTATTCATTTCAAAATATCTCTCAACTAAAACGCCAGACGGAAGTTCATTTTCAATTTAGTATTGGCGCCAAACAGACATTACTAAATCCGTACAAGACCACTTTATAGACCGTGTGTGAGTGTACACAGAAAATAATTTATTCGCTTTTATTTTACTTTAATTTAAATATCCTTTTTAGTTTCCGCTTTCAAATTTGTAAAAAATATTTTTTACACTAACTGTTTCTTAACTTATTGTAGTCTTTTAGGGCTGTATTCAGCTTCGTGCTGATTGCGATTCTTTACTTACATTTAAAAAAGATTTTAAGCATAATCTTTTACTATTTCTTGAATTAAAACTAAAAGGTGCTTCTGTAAGAGCTTATTTTTACCTGAGTATTTCCTTTTGAAAAGATTATTGAAATATCCTTTTTTATATTGATATTGTAGGACCAAAGGAATTTCTTGAGAAATCATTATTTAAGGCTGTTTTCAAAATTATAATGAGTTTGCAAGTATTGAGGAAATGACAATACAAATAATTTACACTGCAACTGTAAGTAATTTTTAAAAACCCGAGTAAAAATTTTACGGTAACATTTACAAAATTTAAAAAAAATATTTTTTTTAGAAAATTTTAACAATACTTTTTTTTGTGTGTACATCCACAATCTGCTGCACATTTAATCATTTGGCATATTGTTCATTAAGGGGTTATCTTTTTTACAGATGCTTTGTTATCAAGTTTCCTTTATTTTGAATAGAATAGGAATTGGAACAGAGAAAGGAATTAATTATATGGAAAACATTTTAGGACCCATCTTTAAACCACCCAGAGATGTTTCCGCAATAAGAAATTGTTATCAGATAAACTAATTTTTATAAAAAAGTTAAAAATTTAAATAAAGAAAAGTTAAACATAGTACATCTGACTGAGCATGTAAAATTTTTAAAATGTAATTCAAAGAAAAAATTTTCAATGCGAAATGTTTTTAAAAAGTTTTTTTTTTTATCTTAGCTCCTTGCCCTTATAATTGCACTATCATGCTCACTATAGAACTCATTTTTAAAGCCTAGGCATAATATGTTTGCCTTGTCTGTCCCATATAAAAAAACTTGGTGTTTATCCTTTACTTGTACAAGGCTATGATTTGATGCTGCTTCCTTTCTGGAATTAATCTCTTTAATTTGTTTAAGTCAGAGATTAGTTTTTTTTAAGATATGGACGATTAAGAAATTGCATTGTTTCCGCTTTTAATTACTAGGGTCATACTTTCTTAAAACCATACAATGCAAGATACTACAAACATCGTTACAAAAAACGGAATTGTTTTATCGAAAAAAATACCTTAACAGTTTTTTTTTTCGGAGGAAACTATTAATATTGATGTTGGTCCCTTAAATAAGCAAATTTATTTCTTTTAAACAAGATTTTAAGTTTGTAGTTCTTTTGCTAAGTTCAGATTTCTAAATAAGTCATTTAGTTCTTCCGAATTCTAATCGTTGAGGTTCTGAAATGCTTCAAAATCTCCACCATATGATTTTATATGCAGGGCTTTGTGAAACGTTTTTTTTAAATATATATTCTACCTATAATGGCATAGATACTATTCCGAACTTGGAATACCTTAGGAACTCAAACTGGAGATTTATTAGGAATAACATTGAGGAAACAGAGTTCAGGAACTCTGTTTCTTGTCGATTTTATGGAGAAAAAAGCAAAAGTTTGTTTTCACATAGAGCGCACAACATGCCAATTGGACAAACGTGTATATCTGTCATGAGTTTGGGCTATTGGTGCCCCTATTTTTCAAGCTTACCTTACCTCTACCTATAAGAATTTACAGTATAAAGAATAAATAATTTTTTTTAATATGTGTCCAATAAAACGCAAAAATCTAAATAAAAAAAGTAAACGAAGGTAGTAGGCTATCAATAAAAACCAAAAGCTATTAGAGAAAAAGTTGTTGCGTGTTTAAAAATTTCGTGTCAATTCATAATGGAAGCAAAACAATATAATCACAGCAACCAAAAAATTTTGTTGTTTTTGTTGACAAGTGTAGTTTGCAAATTAAAAAAAAAAATAATAATTTGAGTTTTTAACGTAGCACTTTTTGTTGTTTTTGTTTACAAGTGTAGTTTGCAAATTAAAAAAAAAAAAAAGAATTTGAGTTTTTAACGTAGCACTACATAAGTATGAGCCAGGTGTTATAACATTGCAGTTAAAACGATAAACGTTGGTTTATTTCCTATAAATAAAATGGGATTCTTTGTATTGCAAATAATGTCTCTTGAAGTTTTCTTAAAACACATTAATTATTTTTTGACCTTAAACTAAATTGCACGAATAGCAAAGATAAGTAGATTTCTAGTATAAAACCATCATCTTTTGGCATTGAGGAATGTTAATTTTCCATTCTAACTATTCTATTCATATGGAGAGCACAACACGCCAACTGGGCATAAGCGTATACCTGTCATGGGTATGGGCTTTTAGTGCCCCTCCTTTTCAACCTAACCTAACCTACGCCTTAATAGCGTTAACGAAACCACTATGCGTTTGGTTTTCTTTATTCCAAATTTTCATTTATCCGACAATATTTAAAAAGATTTATGTTATAAAAGCATGACTTAAAATTAAATTATCTTACCTCCCTAATACATACATTTATCCCAAAATAACTAACTAAATGTGTATGTTTTTAGAATATCTTCACTCAACCATTTCCGGACAAATCAGCAAGACTTTAATTCCTTTTCAAATTATTTTCTTATTTTTCTTCTGTTTTTTTTTTATTTATAGAAAACAAAAATTTAAGAAAACAAAAACAAGTAAGAACAAAGAAGTTGAAAAATTCTACATACAAAGTAAAAACAATTAACGTTGCAAACAGTTTTGAAAAGCCCTAAGATGCTGAAAATTATACGCTTGTAAGGGAGGGTGCTAGTATTATTATATAAAGACCTAGTAGGAACAAGTTTTTTTTTTAATGGGTTATTGTGGGTATAAAGTAGAAATAATTATTTCTTTTTAAATATTTACCTTTTTTTGATACATTTGTACAATATAAACTTTTCCAATCTTTCCTGCAATATATAGATTTCGCGCCAAAATCTTACTCATAATTTGAAACCAAGAACGTATTAAGCCAATCCTGTATTCCCTATACTAAAGTAGAGTGTATTGTAGTGGAATGGTCAAAAAAACTGGTCTAATAATTATTTGTAACGTATAACTTGTGCTCCATAAAGGTTTCCTATACTATATATATCAGTAAATGCAAAGCATTACCTTAGCATATTAGATTTTTAACTTTGGACCAGATTCATCTAGGTGGCCGATCTTCACGTATGATTTCTTACGCTTTGGAATCGTTTTTTTTTTCACCATAATTTAAAATTCAAAAATAATTTTCTTTTATAGCGCTCAAGCAAAATTTTGAACATGTAAAACTGTCTTTCAAATTGCTGCTCTAGTATATTCCAATAAAATTTTAAAGTCGTTGTAAGGCTTGATATCATTCATCATGGATTTATGGGTCTAAAACTTCTAGACTCTCCTGGGTGATATTTGTCTTTCGTGCTAAAATTAATTTATTCTACAATTCTTCTTTGCTCAATTTTTCCTTATGTTTTTTTTTATTTAATGGCATATTTGTTTAATGACATATGTCATATTTCTTACTTTTTACCCATAGAACAAAATTATTAGGATTAAAAGAAGTTATGCTGCACTTAATTAATACCAAATAAAATAGAAACTAAGAATTTAGTTATATCTTATTAAAATCTGAAATTGATTATTATTATTCATTAAACCAAAGCTATAAGAATAAAAAACGTTAGCACTGATAACATCATGCTATAAGGCCAACAGTCAGTTATGTAGACAGCTTCTGTTATTTAAACAACACATTGGCCGCAGACCTAAATAGCAAGCTCAATAAAGCAAAAGAGGCATTCGCAACTCTACAATCAGTACCGAGAGGCTGACAAGTATACAGACGAACCAAGCGTAGAATATTCAACGCATGTGTAAAGTCTATTCTGCTGTACGGAAGTGAAACCTACTATCAAACACCATAATGCAAAAACTACAGGTATTCAAGAAAAACGAAAACCCCATAATAAAGCAAACAAAACCCCCTTACTATCAGCAAGAATTTTGTAAGTGTAACAAAAACATCTCTTATGTGAAATTCCTAAAAAAGCCGTGATCGGCAAAAGAACACATAAAGACGCACGATATTTCAAGAACTAAGACAGTGCAATCTTACAAGGGAAAACAAGTGTGAAATATCGGGTAAGATAAAGGTGCTTTGCTGAAGCCAATGAAGTCTCAATAGAGGGGTAATGGAAAAATCAGTTTTCTGCATTGCGTTAATTTGAACTACCCTTTTGTGACCTTTTCTTACTTTTTAGGTGTTCTATGTCTTTATAATTGCATTTAAATATTATAACTGATATGCCAGTTTTAAGAAGTAACAATTTTATTTTGTCTAAATTTCTCATCGACATGCTGCGTTAATAAATGAAGTGAGTGTTAAAAGAGCAAAGCAAGAAAACGGAATCGTTTTAAAACGTTCTTGATGAAAACTTTTTTCATTAGCACAACTTTAAGAGTTCTTAGACAGCACTCGAGTAGTTTGCGAACAAACATACACATTCTCATTCCTCAATATAATTTTAAAGAAATTTACTGCGCACAAACAAAGCTACACAAGGCTACATCTATCTTAACATTATCAACAGTAAACTCATGCCCACACTGGCTCAAAAGACTCGAATATGATGGCGTACTCTTTACTGGTATTTGAACAATGATTGAATCATTATTGTCATCAGGATCATCATTATAGAAGTTTTAAAAAATTCGTCTTTTACTTCTGGTCTGTTTGTTTAGTGACTTTTGGACATTGTCGCAGCATATTTTTTATTCGCCCATTTACTGTCAGTTAAAATTTAACAAGTATTTTTGTTTAATACATTTTGATAGCTTTGGTTAGCGTAATAAATTAGTTTGAGGTTTGGTAACATTAACCCTTTGACGACCAGAGGCAAACCTATTTGCCCAGGGGTTTTCATCATAAAATTGTTTCCGTAGGAGATCGAATAAATTTGTTCAATATTGGTTTACAGCAGACGATAGTGGCAACACAAATGTGGTAGGTGGTAGGTTCTTATCTGCCCCCATTTGCCCGATAGGTGGCCTCAATGTTTGTCAAAAAGTCAACTTACTTTAGAGGGGTAGTGTGGAGAGACCGTAGGATGCATCTGTCTAAAACTAAGGCATATTTTGGCGGCACCTCTTACCTTTAAAAAAATATATTAGCCAGGTTGGTGTAAGTTTTGAGCTGCCCACAACTTTGCCAAACGTGTTTGGCAAGTATGTTTGCCTGTGGGCTGAAACGGAAAAAAATGCACCTAAAAATAATCAAATGTTTGTTGCTTATTTTCATCATTATATGTATGTCTGAGTATACAGTCTTAAATTTTTTGGTGCATGTCTGTTTTTAATTGTTTATAATGAAATTTAATTGAACAAAACAGATTTTGTTTGTTATTGTTTTAAGTTGCAAGCTTTTTCTGCGCTGCTAGTGTCTTCGTTTTCATTCACTAATTATTCGAAATCAATAAGAGAAAACGTATTTCGTGCATTACTATTTAATATTGTATTATTATAGTATTTCGAGTCCAAGAGGATAAACCGATAGAAATTGTTATCGAAGGCAATAATCCCGCAGAGTCTCCTGTAATTAAAAAGATCCGCAGTAGTCGTAACCTATTAACAGTTGCTATAGAGGCTGAGCCAATTGCAACGACTTCTAATGCTTTAGTTATACTAGAAAAGCCAATACATTTTATACCACCAGATAAGACTTTCCGGTTCAGAGAGACGAGTGCCTATAAAAGCCCCGTTTTTACTGGAATTCAGGATTGCACTTATGAATATTCCCAAGTTTTAAAACCTACTGTAAATATACATGAGGAAATGCCATCAGCATATGATGTGTTTAATGCTGTTTGTAATTTTGAAGGTTAGGTTTTACAATTTCAACATACTACTTCTAATTATAAAATAAGAAGTATAATTTTTGGTTTCAGAAATGTGCATAATAATAGTGGAGAAGTCCAAACTGTATGCTATGCAAAAAGGTCGTGTTTTCACTCTGACCGTGTAAGAGTTCAAGGCTTATATCGGCCTAATCATACGTTAAGCCTAGTAAAACTACCCAGTATTCGAATATATTGGTCCACAGATCCGACATTTCAGCATTCTCAAATTGCAGATATCAGGACGCGGCCTCCCACCTATGGCAAATATAGTCGCACAAATGTATTTTGTACTAAATGTAATGTATTCCTTTGCTTCACATTATCACGTGACTACTTTGGCGAGTACCATGTATAGTACTTGTTATTTTTGTTCAAATTCTTTGTAAATTATTTGTTTAATAGCCTAAATAATTAAACAAATATAAACTAACATACGTTTCAATAAAATTTTTTTTATAAAAGAATTTTCTTTCAGCCAATAGGCAAATACATTTGCCAGGAGTAATATTTTTTTCTTGGATAAAAAATTCCCTTTCAACCCAGAGGCAACTATATTTGCCAATTAAAATGAGGGACAAAGCGGGGACCTAGAGGGCCAAATTTTTTTTACGTACCTATTATTGGTGCATATATTATGAAAATATAAAAAAATAAAAAATCGCTTCAGTAGAAAAAGTCCGGTCCTCAAAGGGTTAAGGGTAAAAGCAGACATAAAATTGGAATAATATTTACTTGTCGCTAATAGGATAGAAAGAAAAATCGTATTTATAAGGCATCTAATTTTGTATTTTCTAATAAAAATCCGTAAAATCCTAGTTGGTTTTCAAAACTCATTTCAGTTAGCTAGTGTTTTAAAACTTATTTTTTAAGTAATATTGCATTGTCACATTGATTATGTATAAATTTGTCCAATTTGTCCATTGTAATGATTAAAAACAAAGTCCTGTTTTTAAAGTAAAAATTATTAAATAACAGTTTTTATTAAACTTTATCTTACTTTTTCGTTATGCGCTATAAAACGTATATTTCTCTTGAATTTTATATTTTCTGTTTATTGCATGCCACGCCCTACACTTTAAATGACTAAGTACATTTATAGCAAAATATAAACTAGATATTGTATGCTTTAATTACAGTTGCCCTTCTGCCTTGATTATGCCGTCCATTTATATAAAGAATATTATACCATAAAAAAAAGTGCAATTTAATGTTTCTTTTTTGCATCACAGCAAAAACGCCTACTATTAGCTTCTAGTGGGTGTGTTTTTTAAAGGCATATATCAAATATGTTATAGCAATTAACATTTAAAAATAATTCTTGGTATGAAGCCATTTTTTTGAATGCCATTCTGTCTATTTAATTATGCACCAACTTGTCGAGCACACTCGGTCTTATTTTATTAATAATGCGACAAATATTGGCGTTTGACAATCAGTTAATATTGCTTAACCACCGTAGACCAGAAAGTTTGAATTTTACCCGCAAAAAGTATTCCAAAGGCATCAAATCATACGAGTGTGTTGGCCAATTTACAGGTCCAATTCTTGATCTAATTTTGTCACTTAGCCTGTAGCTCAACATGGTAATAGTTTTAAGCGCTGTATGGCATACTGCGACAATTTGTTGGAAACACTTCTCCTCTTAATGATTTTAATTAGCAGAAGCAATTAAAATATCACGAATTGTTTGGCTTCAGCATTCACAATTAATAGGTATGTTGGCACTCGCTTTGAATAAGGAGACAAATGGGTGCATAATTGATGCTACAAGTCAATGGTACTAAAGAGTGATTTCTTCGAGTTGTTACGAAATCTTCGCAGTGTTGTGAGTTTTGTGCTCTCTCTAAAAATTTTGTTTACGTTTGTTTACATGCCCGTTAAACCAGAAATAAGCATCATCGCTGGCCTAACTTGTTCCACCATTAAAGCAATATATGTATATGGCTGCATACCAAAATATTTCTTAATATTTTGCAAGTAATGGACGGGCGGAGAGCGAGTTACAGATATTGAAGTCGGTTCAATAAATTCGAGTCCTCTGCCACAAGTTCTCTATGCAAGGTACGAGCTAGATTTAAGTGAATATTATCCAAAAGATTTAATGTGGTAATGAATTGCTCCATAGTCTTGCATATTATCTGTTTAAATGAACGAATATGCGCACCGTGCGCTTAACAATGTAGACTTTAAATTTGGCAAACAGAGCGCGAATTTTTTTAAGAATTACTTTTTAAACATTATTCTAAAGTAAGCTAAAGTAAGTAAAAAGAATTCCAACTCACCCTACAATTTTGTCTAAATTTGGTTTATTGTAATAATTAATTTGCTAATTTATAACAGAATCTCACTCACACAATTTTTAGAAAACTTAAAGTACGCATAAGGATCTCATTAAATTTTTCTATGCTCTAAAAAGTCTGGGGCTTTTTTCATTCAAATTAACAAGCTTAGTAAGAATTTATAGATGGCACAAACTTTTTTAATAACATCTAAATAGTTCTATCCAAATTAAGTTTATGTTGTACGTTTTTCATAAAATAGTTAACTTCATTCAAAGAAAATTTTCTAGGTTTCTTGTTTGTCAAAATAATAAATTTTCGCTGGAAAAAATACATTAATGAGAAATTGCACGAAGTGAGTTTTTAGGACATATAATGGACCAGTTATAAGTACACTAAGTCATTTTTGTTTGGTAGAATTTAGAATAGATAATAAAACTTTTATTTAATTTGTGCATGGTCTGGACATCTAAAGGATAAGTTTAAATCGGTTATAAAAAAACGTTTGAATACCTTTAACAGGTCAATATTAATATTTAAGAAGAAAATTTCATAAAGCGTTTCCAAAGATAAATTTTATCAATGGTTTTTGGGAATAGAAATTTGCCATTTAGACGTAGAAAAATAAGGTTTCAACAGGATAGTTATACTTGCAATACATAAAGTAAAACAATGGATGTTTTAAAAGAAAGGTTTGAAAATCGTGAATTGGCCACCAAGATCTTACAAGTTATCAGTTGTATACTATTTTTGGCATGGTGTTAGAAATTGAAACTGCATAACAATAACTTTACACTTAAATCAGTCTTAAACTGTTAAGAGTTTATAAGCAACACTATCTAGGTAATAGTTTATTAAAAATATTAATTGATAATGTTAGAAACCTACCAAGATGGTGACTTGGCCTACATAATTTTTTACTTTTTACCAAAACCTATTTCTAATAAACTGGAATAAAACTATTTTTAGTATTGATACCAACACCAATGTTTAAAATCTCTTTATAAGTTAAAAGTTCTAATGATATCACTGAGGTGCGACAAATGTATCTTATTTGTAGGAAAATATTTTAGGAACAATAGTTTTTATTATAAAAGGTTTTCCGGTAATAGTTATATGATTTTTTTGAAAAAAAAACACACTTTCTATTAAAAAATTCAAAAGTTTTTTATTTATTCGATACAATAAAGTTTTAAATAAAACGTAATTTAAATGGCGTTCGTGACTTTTGCAGGAACGAATTCGACGAACTCAATTTTTGAGCACTTTTCCCACTAATTCAAGTCGTAATTGTCATGAATGGTACGTTCAATATTGACTTGGAAAGCTTGAAGAAAGGTTCTGGCTTATAACTTCAACTAACCCCACAAGAAATAGTCTAATGGTGTTAGATCATAGCCTATTGGAGACCATTCAATATCACAATTTCTTGAAATAATCGAATCTCCCAACTTTTCTCACTATAATTCAATTGTTGTATTTGCACTTAGCTCCGTCTTGTTGGAAGCAAATGTTGTCAAGCTCAACTTCTTCTAATTTCGGTTATAAAAAGTTGATTGTCATAGATTTATACCGCTCTACAGTAACGTTGTTGCCAGCTTCATTTCGAAAGAATTACGGACCGATGACTTCACCAGACCAAAAAACCACAAAAAACCAATGGGTCTGCCATCTAACGTTGTTTTTTCATCTAGTGCTTATTTTGTGAATGGTTACCTTAGTTCATGTCTGATTTGACAAATAATTAGTTTTATCCTTCCGCTGAACGAATATACCCTTGAATAACGCTGGGAAAGTAGACCTGCGATCGACTTACAGAAGATGCCGATTTTGCCAAAAAAAATCATCTTTTCAAAGTTATCAAGCAGGTATGTAATCAAGCAAAATTGTCGTATTTGGGGCACAGAAAACCCGCACGCATACATTGAAAAGCCGATACACCCAAAACGAGTCACTGTTTGGTGGGGATTTTGGTCCAGAGGCATAATTGGGCCATTTTTCATCGAAAATAAGCAAGGATTGGCCGTATTAATGGCAATCGTTATCGGGTCATGTTGAACGAATTTTTGTTCACAGAAATTTAAGAGGAGGATATTGGCAACATTTGGTTTCAACAGGACGGTGCTACGTGCCACACAGCCGAAGCTATACTTTTTTATATCATTTCCAAAAAAAAAGTTATTTGGCAGACCCTTTATTTTATTGGCACTTAAACATTATGTAAAGAAAATGTTAGCTCAAAATATTCAACAACTCAAGAAATAGCTAGTGCACCTAGACAATTATTAATACCATAAATTAGAAAAATCGCACAAAAATTTTCAATTGGAGAATAATTATTTTTATAATAAAATATCATCTCCATGCTGAAATTGCAAACACTACTGAATACAATGAAAACAAATGACAGATCATAAGATATTCCAAATGGCCAAAACGTCACTACAAATTCATATCATCCCTATTGGAAAACCTTTTATTACGTTTATTAATTACATAGTAATTTGCATAATCGTTTAAGATTCGTAGCTGATATGAATATCGAAATATCATAGGAAGATCATTACGTGTTGTACTTTATTTTTGAAACAATCGGAGTATGTATCCTAGAGAAAACAAAAGTGTTCAATGTGTTTTTATTACTCTAGGTTAAGTCTCATAACTGTTTTGATATCAGTGTTATATAACGCTCATCATAATTTGTATGAGAGAAACACTTTCCTTAGAAGAGGACATCTTATTAAAATCAACTAAATTTACTTAAACCAATTTCATTTAAACAAACAAAGTTTGACCATTAACTTTATTGGAACAAGTACAAGTCACGATAGTAGAATCTTTTAACTGTATAACAATACTATTACTACTCTTTCTACTTACAAGAATTTCTAGAACTTTTGCAAGTGACTATGAAATTCGCTTTCAACACATGCTACTTTAAACATAATAGTCATTATACATTTTCTTTCCTCAGTTTATTCCTTTAAAAGTGTGTTAAAAAATAAATATAAAGTTTTACAAGCATTGAAAGAATGAAGTAAAAATAAAAAAAAAAGGATGAGCATGAAGAAAAAAACTTGGCGTTTAACAGCCATCAAAAGAAGTTTGTTCTGCTCATAAAGTATTTGAAAAAATAAAAATAAAAAAGTATGCTAAACTATGTTTGTGAATTTTCTATTTCGAAGATAAGCACGAAATTATTTGTGTAATTTTTGCTATTGTGTTGACTGTGATTTAATGGTAAAATCTTGCAATAAATCTAAATGTCTCGTAAAAATATGAGGCGTTTTTCTTTAGTCTGTTTTTTTTTTCTTTTAAGGCAATTTTCGTATTTAAAATAAAAGTGTTTATTTTGGTCTTTGTCTTATTATTGGTAAATATGTGTTGACGCGTAATTGACAGGAACCATTAGAGCCAAGGAAATGTATTGAAGTGAGCTTAAGATCGGCTTTAAAAAAACAAAATATTTTTTTTTATTCAATATAACGCCATCAGTTTGGGTTGCTCCTTTGGCGAAAAACATATAAAATTATAAAACAAAAAAAAATCAATTGATGCCATACATGTTGTAACCACTTCGCTTCCAATTCCAATTTATCAACGTGGGGCTATAAAAGCTAATTAATTATGACTTTGTCTTACTTTTAAGTTGCAGTATTCCTCGAACAATTTTCCTTCTATGACACTAAAGGCATAAGTAGTTGAGCATAGAGTAAATTTGAGTGCTTGTAATGGCTCATTATGAACAAATACGTGGGTATTAGTGCCACAGAGTTTGAAATTAAAACGTCCATTGAGATCAAAATCTAACTTTACTCATAAAATTTTTTGCTAAAATCAAAGGGAAATTAGTTGCTTGAATAAAAGTTTCTCGCTAAAGTTATCGTTTCGAGCACTGTGTTTACATACCAACATCACGGGTTTCAATTTAAAATAACAAAACTCAGTCGCTTTTACCCAACAGCGCTTGCTTATTCTGTACGGTCTCTTTAAAAAGGACTGGGAACCAATAATTCCATCATTCAATCGCAATAAAGTATATTATCGGATATTTAATAATTCGACATTTTCTTTGGATCACTAAGCAGCTCAAATAGAGCTATTTGTTTTTATTATTTATTGGTTAAGTTAAATAAGCCTCCTCAATAAAAAAAATTAAAACAAAAACAGAATAATTTCATTGAGCTATTGTAAAAATTATTAAAGTTTATTAGCTTTAATTCAAATTGTTAAAGAAAGTTTATTATATCCATAAGGTTCAACAGAAACTAATAGGGTCTCAAAAAATTTATTTAATATACGTAATAGAGGAAAGAAATCATAATTCACCAGCATTGGTATAACTCTAAAATATATTTATATCATGTAGGATTTAGTATTATAATTTGTACTTTAAGCAATATAATTTATTTTGATCTCATCTTTCTAGATTAAACCGTTATATTGTTAAATCCATTACACTTTAAGCACAAAATAAAAAGAAAATTATTTTCTTTTGCAATACCACACATTTTAAAATTTTCCTTACTGACAACTACAAAATTTTCTATTTTCATTGTAGGAGGTGCTTGTATTCTGGAACACATTAACTTCTTAATGTATATAAGGTGAGTAATCTCATTAACGTACGCTTTGGTTACAAAAACGTAAAAAATGATAATGGAAAAGTAAATTATCATTCGACATTTTGCACATAGTAACAAATCCACGTAGTAACGACACATCTCCACTTTAGCTCATAATGTTTTTATTGCCATTGTCAGTGCAGTTAATTACAGTTTTGAGCACAAATGTATAATGCTCACTAAAAGTGTTGATGCATAAGATGAAAATTACCTAGAAACAGCATAAACGCACACATGCAGCTACACTTATGCCAAATTATTATATATTTAATGCAGGTGAATGTCATGGTGATGACAAGCCATTAAAGTAAATGGTTATGCTAAGGAAAGTATAGGCGGAGAGTTGCGACTGTAATGACGACTACACTTTTGTATTAATAATTATTTTCTTTAATTTACACTGAATGTTTGTTTGTTCATTATTCATTTGCCAGCTCATGCATTTTTCAACGCAATAAAAATATTGCATATTGAAAAGTGCGAAAAGCAGAAAAACACTTGCATGTGCGACTATGAGCTTATTTGTATCATATTGATGTACCTAATGCAATTAGTGCTTTTTGATTTTTTTTTCTTTTTAAATGTCTTTGTATCTCTTTGTGTTATTTAATGCCATTTTTGCAATAACCGTAGTTACGCAAGATTACAGAGAGAGAGAGAGAGAGAGATAGATAGATAGAACTGAAAGTACTATTACTAAATTGAAACTCCGATTTTCGTTCCGTGTCAAAAGGCAATTTTGGAGTTCGTAATTATAGACGTTTATTTAAATATTGTTTACATTAAAATTAATAAATCTTTAAAAAGTTATACCATTAGTGAAGAAATGTAAAATATAATTAATTATTTATCAATTTTTTTTTATTTTTTTGAATTTTTTTAAAAATGATTTTCTCACTAAAGTAGAAATTAAAGTTAAACAGGTCATTACTTAGAAGCCTATAATAATATCTCTTTTTTCTCACAAACAAATACAGATAGCCACTGATTGCTGCTAAAGGTGAATAACAATATAAATAACGATGTGTTGAGGACAACTTTTTTTTCAAAGTTCACTTAGCAGATTAAAAACGTACTATGTGAGCGTTCGTCTAGCATAATGGTATTTTGTTGAACTGTGTATATATTGATACATTTCATTTAAAAATTAAACAGAGTCCCCCCATATATTTATTGAAGAAAACAATTTGATAGTTAGACTCTATGAAGTAGCTGCCCAATTTTAAAACACAGGAACTAAAAAACTTTTTTAAATTAATTTTATTAACTTTAAGTTTGATAAGAATATCTAGTTCATAAGGGTCAAGAGATAAAATTTTTTTCTCATACAGATATTTTTGTGGCTTTAGTAAGTAACCGCGCATTTTCATCTCAGTTAGTTTGGTGTTTTTGCTGCCTTGTTGTTTAATTTTAAAATGAACTAATTCTGATTTTTTTAATGGAATAACAGCGTAAATTTCATAACTACTTAAAATGCATCCAGCATTAATAAAATATGTCTACATTCGTTTGCTTGTTGAAAAATTCTTTCTGTTTTAAGAAATACACAAATTCATACGTTATCATTTCTGAACACATTTGGAAGTTATTATTATCGTTAATTATTTAGTTTACGCAAACTTAAAAAACTTGTGTGCAACCTAAGTTATCTTGGATGGTTGCATTCTAATATGTTTAGTCATTGAAAAACATCTGACATACGATGTCTTCTCTGTACAAACTTTTAGTCTTCATAGTATTTAATTTAATTTAAAAATAATAATTTTTTTGAAATTTGTATAAACTACTTGTATAACTTTAAAATTTTATATAAACTAAAAAAAAGTTAAAAAAGTTTAAACCAAATCCATAGATGGATCTGGAAAGTTTTAATTGTATTGTTTGTCATTGAAAACTACTGATCTATGTACAACAACATTAAAAGTACATGTTGTTCTTTAAGACAGCGAATTGATAACCTTAAATTTTCCTAGCCCTAGAAAACTAAACTTTTTTTAACCCCTTAAAACTAAACCTCGCTTAGGAAGCTACTTTTTTAAAAACTGAAAAATTTCGGTTTCTTTAACTATTTGTTTTTTTAATTAAAAGAATAACTTATTTTTAAATGTATATATTTTTAATTAAAAACCAAAACTAAATTTACTTTATAACTAAATTGAGAAAATAAACTTAAAAAGGAACACATTTCATATTTTTTTTTACAAAGAGATAATTTTTTTATAAAATATACATATATTAAATTTTAAACATAAAAAAAACTTAAAAATCATATTTTCTTATAGACCTTTGGAAGTATTTTCAGAAGAATAAAAAGATTTTAATATATCTGCTACATTTTTCTGTGTACGTAAAAATAAAATCAGGGGCCAAATTACGGCATTCGATGTCGATCGTAATTTTACTCGAACGATCGAATTCGCTGTGCTTTAGGTATAGAGATTCTAATAAGAATTTTACAAATTTTAAACACGTTCGAATGCCGTAATTCGGCCCCAGGCTTTTTTTTCTTATATCACATTCGTAGCAATTAGAAGATCTATGTTCTAAGCAGTATGTTTTATTGCATTTCTTACAAAAATAAACACTTTTACGTTTCTTTCTCGACGGACAAAATTGGCAAATCGATCGTTTTCCTCTTTCCTCTTTATTTCTGGTTCTGAGTCTTCCTCGCCTCTCAGGCTTTACATAAATAATTACCTTCAGTACTAAACCTCGGCTCTCAGACAACAAGAGAGTGTATATCTGCGAAAAAAAAACACTGTGTGTTCAACGTTCGGTAACAACCTTACACCGCTGTCTATTAAGGTGGCGCGAAAGCTCATGCTAGTATGTGTAATTAATTAGTATTTATTACATAAAAAAGTGATTCGTTGTACTTCACAGGCGAGGATTAGTGTGCTAGGGTTAAATTTAATGTTTTGAAATTTGTCTGCCGAGTAGTTGGTGTGCCAAAAAATATGTCTGATGACCTTATTAATAAAATCTAAAATTGGCGAGAAGATTATACCTTTCTAACTATCAAGTCGACTCTTAGTCTTTTCACAAATATGTTTTACCACCAAACGAATACTCAAGAACCAGCTAAAAAAGTAAGGATTATATGACTACATTTCTGCATTTATTTAAACCATTTTTAATTTTATTAGAAACTTTTGCATACAATTTTCTTTGTGTACCAATAACACTATGATAATTGTAGTTCCACAAAATTTTAAATTACATTAAAATCATTTTTCTTAACTTTTTATGTTTCCATTTTTTTCTGCTCGAGTAAATTTAATGCAATTATCCAACTTATAATGATTTCAGTTTGTATAAAAGTGTGAACATAATATGTGTTACTAAAAATTGCATGAAAAAAAATTAAAAATAAAAGTTTTTAATTAGTCAACCATAGATTGTGGAATAGTGCTCGCAAGCTTTACGTAAACTTTAGTTTGTTGAAATGAATTTTGTGTATACAAGATAAATTATTTTAACGAATTCCAAAAACTAACACTTAACAGGAATGTATGTATGTATGTCCTCTTAAATTAGTCTACGTTTTAAAGTTTACTTATGTAAAAGTCAAACGTAATTTGTATACGAGTAAAAATGTATTATTCATAAATGCATATTATGGTTATACTAACAACCAACATTTTTTTATTCAATAGAATGGTTTATATTTATATTTTTTAATTTTAGAAATAAAATAACCGTATGTTTTATGTATGTATGTATGTATGTATGTATGTATGTATGTATGTATGTATGTATGTATGTATGTATGTATGTATGTATGTATGTATGTATGTATGTATGTATGTATGTATGTATGTATGTATGTATGTATGTATGTATGTATGTATGTATGTATGTATGTATGTATGTATGTATGTATGTATGTATGTATGTATGTATGTATGTATGTATATATGTATGTATGTATGTATGTATGTATGTATGTATGTATGTATGTATGTATGTATGTATGTATGTATGTATGTATGTATACATGTATGTATGTATGTATGTATGTATGTATGTATGTATGTATGTATGTATGTATGTATGTATGTATGTATGTATGTATGTATGTATGTATGTATGTATGTATGTATGTATGTATGTATGTATGTATGTATGTATGTATGTATGTATGTATGTATGTATGTATGTATGTATGTATGTATGTATGTATGTATGTATGTATGTATGTATGTATGTATGTATGTATGTATGTATGTATGTATGTATGTATGTATGTATGTATGTATGTATGTATGTATGTATGTATGTATGTATGTATGTATGTATGTATGTATGTATGTATGTATGTATGTATGTATGTATGTATGTATGTATGTATGTATGTATGTATGTATGTATGTATGTATGTATGTATGTATGTATGTATGTATGTATGTATGTATGTATGTATGTATGTATGTATGTATGTATGTATGTATGTATGTATGTATGTATGTATGTATGTATGTATGTATGTATGTATGTATGTATGTATGTATGTATGTATGTATGTATGTATGTATGTATGTATGTATGTATGTATGTATGTATGAGGTAGGAGTATGAAAAAACAACGAAAAAAATTAAAAAATTTTAGAGATCATTAACAGCACTTCCTCGTTTCACAGAAATCAATGCTAATCGCTTTCGCTAGAGATTCTATTTTTTTTTTGATTTTTATCAAACACTAGCCAATCCCGGCGCGCGTTGCTACGCCCCTTCATGAATTTTAATAGCATTCTAAATTTTAATCGAATATCAAGTGCAAGGGTAAAAACTTTAACTTTTTCTATATGAGCGCGGCACTGCCCACTTTTCTAATTGCAAAACTGTATAGCCATGACAGCTCAATAAGTGTGCAAAGTTTCAGAAAAATCGGTCCAGTGTAAGTACCTCAAAATGATACATTTTCTTATGGGCGTGGAACTGCCCACTTTTCTAAATACGAAACTGTATAGTCATGACAACTCAATATGTGTGCAAAGTTTCAGAAAAATCGGTCCAGTGCAAGTACCTCAAAATGATACCTTTTTTTAATGGGCGTGGCACTGCCCACTTTTCTAATTACGAAAGTGTAAAGTCATGAATGCTCAGTATGTTTGCAAAGTTTCAGAAAATTCGGTCCAGTGCAAGTAGCTAAAACTGATAACTAATTTTTTATGGGCGCCGCCCCGCCCACTTTTTCAATCACGAAATTATAAAGCCATGACAGCTCAATATGTGTGCAAAGTTTCAGAAAAATCGGTCCAGTGCAAGTACCTCAAAGTTAAAACTTTTTTAGGGGCGTGGCCCCGCCCACTTTTTTTATCACGAAATTATTAAGTCATGACAGCTCGATATGTGTGCAAAGTTTCAGAAAAAGCGGTCAAGTGCAAGTAGCTAAAACTGATAACTAATTTTTATGGGCGTGGCTCCGCCCACTTTTTTTCACCCATAAACACTCCCTGGTATGTGTACAACAACTTGCCAGAGTTTGAGTCCGATCGGTTTTACATTTTCGGAGTCTATAGCTAACACACCCACACACACACACAGAGTTTTACTTTTATATATATAGATTTCCTGAAATATGTAAATTATTAAAAAAAATGAAATAATAACGCTAAGTTTCACTATTATATGTTAACTAGAAAAGCCCGGCGCGCGTTGCTACGTCCCTTAATGAATAGAAATGCATTCTGAATTTTAATTGAATATCAAGTGCAAAAAGCTAACAATTATAACTTTTTTATGGGCGTGGCCCTGCCCACTTTTCTAATCCCGAAATTATTTAGTCATGACAGCTCGATATGTGTGCAAAGTTTTAGAAAAATCTGTCCAGTTCAAGAACCTCAAAATTATAACTTTTTTTATGGGCGTGGCCCTACCCACTTTTTTAATCAAGAAATTATAAAGTCATGACAGCTCAATATGTGTGCAAAGTTTCAGAAAGATCGGTCCAGTGCAAGTACCTCAAAATTAAAACTTTTTTAGGGGCGTGGCCCCACCCACTTTTTTTATCACGAAATTATTTAGTCATGCCAGCTCGATATGTGTACAAAGTTTCAGAAAAATCGGTCAAGTGCCAGAAGCTAAAACTGATAACTAACTTTTTGTTTCGGAGTCTATAGCTAACACACACACACACACACACACACAAAGTTTCACTTTTATATATATAGATATAGATAGATAGATAGATAGATAGATAGATAGATAGATAGATAGATAGATAGATAGATAGATAGATAGATAGATAGATAAAGCAGCATTTTTCTATATGAGGAAAACTTTAAATTGAGAATTTGCTGAGATATAGGTAGGTTGGAAAGGGGGATACAGGAAGCAGGATCCGCCTCCAACACCCACACTCGGAGACCAATATGGTCCTTGTATTTCAACTGTCCGTCCGTCTGCCCGTTTGTCCGTCTGTCACTCTCTCCGTCTGTCCGTCTGTCACTCTGTCCGTCTGTTGAAAGCATGAAAAAGCTAGGGTGCTCAAATTTTGCCACAACCTTTTTAATACACAAGGTTTGTTTAATAAGGCTAAATCTTAATATTAGGAAGAGAGTTATAGCTCGTAATGCAAGAGTAGCTCAAAAAAACCGTGTCCTTCCAACGTCGAATAAAATTGAATTGTATCCAAACGCATTAACGTAGAGTCATGAAACTTCGAATATATATTTCTTGAGTAAAAATAATATCTTTTCTTGAAAATTAATTAAATCTATTCATAAGGAAAGGAATTATAGATCAAAATTTACGGAAATTTATACCGCATATATAAGATTGTGCTATTATTAAAGAAATATGTTTTTGTTCTCTCATATTTTAATCTACCAACTCAGATTCATAACTTTATTATTATTTAATAATTATTTTTCTTATTTTGTTTTTCTATCCAACAATAAGACAAATTGTATTCCAGCTGATGTGATATTTTGTTTTAGAATACTTTAAGTTGCTTATTTCATAGACCTTCAAATTAAACGACTTCCAGTAATTGCATTTAATATGATTTGATCTTAAACAGCCATTGGGGATGTTGCTTGCAGTGGTTTTAATTTTTTTTAAAGTTGCATTAGCCTTCAAGTTGCCATTATTTGATTATCTACAAAAACGTCTTTTAGTAACCGTGTGCTTCTACTTAATATGTAAATGCTTTTAGGCATACAAAACATTCTACCAAATTGTCTTACTATAAGAAAATTTTCTGGGCAATAGCACAAAGACGGTTTGTATCATTATTATATCTAGATATTTTGAAATTAAAATGAAAATCAAATGTTTACTGAAACATTTAAGGCAATTACTTAAATGTATAAAAACAATATTATCTATAATCAGTTGGTGTCATCTAAGTATTAAGGTTATAAGCAGCATATGAAGAAATATATTCGTTATTTGATGCAAGTTTTTGACAGACTCAATGTCAATGCAAAATCGCTTTAAAAGTTTTAACATTAGTCTTGGGTTACATTTTTTAAAATAATTATAAACTTTATTTTGATTTGCTTTCTCTTTATGGTATTTTATATGTATTTGTATTACTTGTTATTCAATTCTTAATTTTTTAGCCTGTTTCATGTTAATGGATCAATATTGAATTTTGACGACGAAAAGGCAATGCAATAGCTGACGTATTTGCTAGTTCACATAAAATTACTATTAACTATGTATCAGCCATGGACTCGGTTGTATAAAGATACATTCATGACCTTAATCAAACTCTTACAAACAATACAAGTATTGAATTTAAAAATTTGGCCGAAGTCAAATCATGTGTTCATTTGTTGAAAAGTAATGAATTTCCTGTTTTAGATGGGATTAACAGCAAAATATTTAAAAATATGACCGTCTATTTTTTTTTTTTTTTTGAAATTCTAAGTAAACTTGTTTGAGAAATGGATACTTTCCGCTCGTTTTTAAAATGGCTAAGGTAATTTCAAAACACAAATAACCCTACAGATAAGATGTTTGAGAAAATTATTCACAACAAAATTTTGAATTTTTTAATTCAAATTGCAATAATATCATAAATCAAGAACTGTTTGGTTTCCGAAATGAGCACTTCACTGTATATCAACTTGAAAGGGTCTTAAACTTTCTAGAAAGTAATAAAAGTAATCAAGAAAGTACTGGAGCCATTTTTCTTGATGTCAAAAAAGCGTTTGATTCAATCTGATATAATAGACTAGTGTATAAATAAAATACGTTTAATTTTTTAATTTATCTACATAGACTTATCACAGTTTTTTTTTTGATAAACGTACATATTTTATATCTGTTATTAATACATTTTTTAGTGAAAGACAAATACCTGCGGTTTTGGCTCAAGGATCTGTATTATCCCCTACAATATACTCGATATATACATCTGATATAACCCTAAGCAGTTTAAATGCTGCAGCTTTTTCGGGGCCTTTTTTGTAGCGGTAAGAGCTCAAATGCGATTTTTAGCACAATGGAAAAAAATTTTAGAATAATTTGTAAAAAATGTGAGAGATGGAAAATAAAAGTTAATGACAATAAAACTCAAGCAATTAAAAAACATTTCTACTAGATACTTATGGTTTAGGGGAACTTTTATCCCATTGAAGGACGAAATCAAATATTTAGAAGTAATCCTTGACAAAAAACTTTTATTCAAATATCATGTTAATTATATTTGTAGGAAGGCAATTAAGTGTATCCGTACACTATGCCCCTTAATAAGCCAAATATCTAAACTTAATATAAAGAACAAGAAATTACTTACAAAATGTGTATTCGTTTAGTTGTTACCTATGGTCGCAAGTCTGGTCTCAAAAAGTTACAAAAACACACATACAAAAATATTGTAAATTAATAAAAACAAAAAAAAAAAATCAAATAGATAATACACACTCTTCTTTTAAATATCACACACATATTCTACATACAAACTTTAATTTCAAAATGTTGTATTTATTGACAAGGGAACTGACTCTGTCATTTAATGAAAAAGGCAGAACGTACAATTTTAAAATAATAAAAATTTGCTGAACATTTACTGATGGTCTTTTATTGAAAAGACATATTTTAGTGATTGTTTTAAAATTTATTATAACTTCTAAGTCGATACGAGGTTTGTTTAAACAACGTTTCCTTAAAACTGTGATTTAAGAAGTTTCTTTATTTTATAATTCAGATGTTAATTGTTGTAATACTTTTTGTAAAATCTCATAACTCTGTTAATAATATTGGTTAAATAAATAAGTTTTAATAAATGAAAAAAAAATAAAAAATTAGCGTACCTTCGTAAGTGCCAGCATCTGCTTTAGAGTAATAAACTTTAAAGCACTTACCTTTAGGATATAGTTAGTGCCGTTACTATATTGCTAGCCAGTGCTTATTAATCAATTACTTATCTCTGCAGTCATCGAACACGTTCTGAAAACATCATGCCCATTAATTCGAAATTTCTATTTTTTATTATCAACGCAGTTATCCACCACAGGCTCCTGCGATTGTTTCCAAGTATCTTATTAGCACTCCTATCAAAGACTTATATTTTATAATGGTATCAGTCTATTAAGATTTAGTCGCCTCTATACACCGTTTCAAGTTTATAGATCTATATACTAAAGGAGTTCAGCCCGGAATCCTCCATCCACCAGAGTAAGCATGAGTTCTAGTGCATAAAATCGCACAGGAAACTTCGTTCTACAAATTAACCTGCCGCCTCACTCCCAGCAGTGCTATGTTTGTCTGACTTATTGAGATTTAGAAATGTGTTTAAGTTTGATAACAGATTGATTATCAAGCGTAACAAGCATTGTATTTCCTTTAGGTAGACCCAAAAGTTAGGAGAAGTTTAAATTGATTAGAGCATATCTTCTGTATCCATGATAATATTTGCAGCAATAGGTAGAGACAAAATATTGTCGTACGATTTGCTGTCAAATAGATATGATTCAACTACTAAAATATTCAATATTTTAGAAATTAAATCAAATCATTCTCATTTGCTGAAAATTTGCTGACATAAGTGTTGCAACTTTTTTTGGTTAATTAACCTCTAACGATAAGAGAATTTCTATAATCACAGAGTGATATTGCAATTTGACTAATTTGAAGAAATTTTTAATACATAGAAAAAAGTATTAACTTATTGGAGGATAAATTAATACATTTTGCAGTTGCGTATGTTTCTTCAAATATTTAGCTAATGTGACCATACCTTTACACATTCTTCAAACAAAAGTACTAAGGCAATGAAACAATTTTCTGTATTTTTTATTTATTTTATCTTAGAAATCTCCGTACTATCTCAAAACCATAACAATATTAATTTAAAAACTTCATGTAAGGATATTAAAGTTGAAGCACTTGGTGTAATTTTCTCTTAATATGTAAAATATAACTAATAACTAATGACTTACTAGCGCTACAAAAAATTATTAAAAATAATATTTAAAATAATTTAGTAATTTGTCAATGAAATATTGAATTTTTAAGCACACACGGGAGTATTAACTTTGATAAAGCATCACAAACTTCTATTTGACAAAGTTTTTGTTTTTCTACTCTCATGTTTATAATATTTATAAGGTCTTAAAAATTATTAACAATAATGTGTAATTTTGTGACTCCAAAGAAAATTCACATTAATAAATTTCAGTTAGTAAACCTCATTTAAAAAAAAACAAAATTGAACATTATAATAATTTATGACATATTTTAACAAAGTAAAGATTTACTTAAAATTGACAGTGACACGTGCCTCTTATGGAAGAGGTTTTCTTTGCAAACTTTTCATGTTCGTGACATGAAATATTACAAACCTCACAACAAAAAGTTATAATTTATGTAGACATTTTTATATTAAATACAAGCGTATGTGTATGTGTATGTACATATAAACCTTTGCGATCAAAATTTCTATGATTTTAATGAGATTTTGTGAGAACAAGAAAAAATGTTAATTAAAGCAAATTATTAAAAGTATTTCCACTAATTGAAGAAACGTCTAAATATTTTCAATTGAAAATATCATATTGGGAATTAACAGTGCAGACGTGGTTTCCGACAAACCCTTTTTATTTAGTGTAGATTCGCTGCAGATATTTTTTTTTAACGTAAATTATTTAAAATTAACGTCAACGAATACATTAACGAGAAATAGTCCAAGTAATTTTTGCACCTTAATTTTCTGTGATATGAATTTCTTTTCCTGACACTTTTCGATAATTTGACTGTACTGTTTGTTTTATAATGCTCTCACAGGTGATTACTCTTAATTTTGTCATTTTGTAGAGTTTTCTTTGAACTATAAGCTTTTATTTGATCGAAAATGCTTTCTATTATAGATTCATATAAGCAGCTGATTTCACAAACAATTTCACAAAAACATTACCCACGTTTTAATATACTAAAATTTTCTAGGTTTGGTTAAATAACAAAAAGTTATTTTTTTTGCCAACAAACCCTTATCCTTACAAATAAAGGACCATTTTGTGTTAAAAAAAATAATTATTTATTTGTGACTTTGTTAGCAATGAGCTTTCCTTATAACTAAATTTTTTTTTTTTTTTAAATAAGAAAGTCATGCATTTAAGGGTTTAATAGACTAAAATTTTCTAGGTTTGGTTAAATCACAAAAAGTTATTTTTAAAATTGGCACTTACAAATGATAGGCATATCTTTAAAAAATATAATCTTGGTTATAAAGTACGAAAACAATATTAACTTATTCAGTGTCTTTTCCAATTTTGTTGAAGGTAACTTTTCTTTAAATAACTTTAACTTTATATATTAATATAGCATTAATAGGCATTGGCAGGACATCAGCATGTAAGCCAAATTTTATTAAGTATTATTATATTAAATACGTAGATATAGACGTACTCCATATGTTATACTATAGAGTTATGTATTACGACACTTTTATGCAGGTGCAAGGCAGAGTTACCAGATGAAAAATTTTCAAAATCATTACATTAGAGAAAAGTAGACAAACTTGAAAGTATAAATATTAGATTTTCTCTGTCAGCTGATGATACTAATTAATATTTTATTTATTAAATTATTTATTCTTGTTTGCTTACTTACAGAATTTGGCTTATTATCTACATCTTATCTATCTGATGTGGTCTCTATATCACCCAGTATAACTCTTTTTTTCCTATTTGTATTGTAATCTTATTTTTGATTCTTTACTTACTTACTTCAATTCCATATTTTTTGTTTTTACATATCGTCCTAAATATTTAAGTGGCAAATTAATGGAAAGGGCAAATCGTGTTGCAGTAAATACACTTGATATCAATGGACCCTCTAAATATCATATGTACTTTTGTAGCTAAAAATTTTATATTTTATTATAAATAGTAAACACTATGAAATAATCTCTTTAGACTAAAATATATATTTCTTTCATTGTGAAACTTCGATTTGATATTAATTTATTTACTTAACTGTAGTCTCACAGTGGAACCTTAAGTATTTCTAAATAAGAAATAATACGACTCACTCTTTTTTTACTACAATGTTGTCATTTTAGGGAAACTGAAGTGCATGAATTGTTAACCTAGTTTGGGCATGGCACCTCCAAATTTAAAAAAAATATAATTAATAATTGAATTAAATTTAGATAATTCATTACAGATTCCTTTTTTTTTTCTTTAAAAACTTTTGTCTTTATGCGTTTTTGCGTTGTATGGGAGGTGGACATTATAGTGAGCTTCTCACTTTTATTTTCTGTAAATAGATTAAAATCAACTAGAAACATATATGTATGTGTATGCGAAATTTTATCATCATGATTCTAACTTTGTCGTTTACATGAGCTTTCGATTTTCAATGAAAGTGAAATATGTGAGAGCGTGGCGTTAAAGAAGGCGTGTCAAGGTAATTTCTGCTGATGAATTTAATTTGTTATATTTGACAATGGAGAAATTATATTAATTTAATTAATAGCTTTATTTGGAAGGTGAGTGTAAAAGTATGCGTGTCACCTTAATTTACCATTTTTGTAATTTTATTGACCAAAAAACAATTTTTGCCAAATTTCAGAATCGTACGTTTAATTTTGTCAATTTTATTACTTTTTAAACTTTAAATACACCAAAAAAGACATTGTGCAGTATAATACACTTTATATACTTTATACACTTTGACCTATACCTTTTTTCGTAAGGTATGAGTTTTATTTTTTAACTAAAGAAATTAACGTGAGAAATTTATCGCTCCCTGTTCTTGTGTTTAGATACAATCCCGTTATATTAGGTATAAAAAACTTACTATTGCATTACAAGCTATGAATGTCTTTCTTATAGACTGATTTAACTGTAATAAAAATTTTCTGGCAGGTTTTGATCCTCCTACTTTTATGTTCGAGCTGTATTTTGCTTTCAATAATACGACAGACGAATGGAGATAGCTAGATCGTTCTTAAATAAAACCAGGGCATAGAAAAAATATATTGTATGGGAACTTAAATTCACATCTCGATATGTTATGAACGGAATGACAAAATTAATCAATGTATGATCATTTTTTTAGCGGTGGGTATAAAAATGTTTTGTGCTACACTCACAAAGCTGAATGATAAATGATTTTACAAAAGTTTCTTTAACAAAAGTACAAAAATATCTTTATAATTTTATCTTAATGCGAATTCGGAATTTCTGACCACACAGAAATTGAACATTTTGTAAGTTTTCTAAAAATACGTAAATATTTAAAAAATACATATTTTTAAAACTTTGTAGAACTTAATAAAATAATTTTACATACTCTTCTTCTGAAAACAAAACAAAAAAAAAATAATTTTAAAAATTATAAAAAATGTATCAACGATTTCCATGAAAAGTGGGATCTCATTAAATTCTAAAAGGGTGTCTTAGTAAGAATGCATGCAATGCAACAAAAAAAATGTAATTTTTGTAAAATTTGTAAAATAACGGCCCTGATAACAGTCCTTTACTCTGTAATGAAATTTTGTATGATTTTTCTAAGGAGACGCGGCTGTGTCTCACCGACGAAAAATAGACCTTGGAAATTGCTTCTGGTTATTCGTTAAAACCTGAGATTTTACAAAACTATAAAGAAAAATTTGAATGGTCTTAAATTTCATGAATTTGGTGACCGGCTTATATCAGTATGGTTGGTGCAACTAATGGATTATTTATGCATGCTTTGCTAGGTGGCTTCAAAGTCGTTGTCTATATCATTCGGTCGTGGCCACAAGAACAATTTTTTGGGTTGCTGTGACGAATGCTGTACAAAGTCTCTATAATTTTGGCCTCATTAAAAAAACAGTAAGACAAAATCACTCCGCATTACCTAAAGGCGTACTAGACATTTGCTCGTTGTGACTGAATTTGTTTCGTATTGAGATTTTCTACTTCCGAAACTTGTCAGTTTTGTGTACTTGTTCACGAGGTCATTTGGATGGAAATGCGCTTTACTGGAAAAGATAAACCTTTTCGAAAAACTGGTATTTACTTCATTACGTTATATTACCGTTTGAACGAATTGCCGATGCTTTTCATAATTTACTGTTTTAAGCACGTGAGTAATTAAAATTTTTTAAAATCAAAATTGAAGGTATTTTTTGCTTGATAAATTGAAAATCGTTGTAAACAATGCCGAATTAATGTTTTCGGATTTTCGGCAAATACTCTTGATTACGACGGCAGAGTTTTCAAGAATCCGACTAGTACATTGCCGCACAGGAGTCTTACTATCTTATAGATTTATATGACACAGCTTCTTTAATTTTTTTCACTCTATAAATGGTTGATACATTGACTGAAAATCCTACAAGTTTTGCAACACGTCTCAGTATAACTTTCAATATTTTTGTAATAAGTTTTCAAAGTTCGTGACATTTGCCATTGTTAACGCCACAACCAAAATCTCCATGATTTTTTCTGGCAATACCTTATTGTTAGTTCTAAATACTTAATACTTTTTCTAAATGTAACTCTGATAAACTTAACGATGAAAACAGCTTACGTCGCCATGTTTAAGCCTTCACCATTTTGAATTCATTCCAAGTTTTTGTCGTAAAAAGAAGGCTTAAGCACTGGCTCGGAAAGCAACCAAATTTGTATAAAAAGATCTAGTGGTTTTCATACCAAAAAGTATGTAACCTAAATATTTTTACATTCTTTTAAAGTTACACAATGAATCTTAATTACATATTTTAATTAATTTAGGAATTTTAATAAATTTGCCATTACACTTATTAGTTTAATTAATCAAGTATTTTATAAAACGTGTGTATTTGGTTTTTATTCAAAATCCCCGTGGAAGTTACTAGACATCACTTTGACTGGCGTATCGCTAACAGCCATATTTCAAGGTTTCTACTGGCACAAAAGATGACACTAGATTTAAAATGTTTATTATTACTGAGACACCCTTTAATTAATATTAGAAATAGTTTTATATATACACCCAACTCTTTTTTTACACGGTTTCTTTTTACACGGATTTGAATTTACACGGTTGAAAAAAACAATTTTTTTGTAAAAAAATTTTAATCTAGTACGGTTTCAAAATCAATGTCTTGTAATTATGTTTGTTTTTACCAGACTTGGCACCATTGCTGAAATGAACATACATAGTAGTAACTGGGAAATCCCCTTATTCGATAACTCATACCTACACATTTTGTTCTCGTGATATTCATAAAATATCGCATAATTAAAGTGTTTAAAGTTTACTAGCTCGCAATATTTTATCAACTGTTCGTGCTATCAATTAGATTTGAACATTTCTGACCTTAATAAGTGAAAAAAGGTATTTTATCTATAAATTTTTAGTTAAGCTTAAAAATAAAATGTTTGCCCTTACTAACAGTTAACAAAATGTCCAAAATTTCAAAGATTCGTAAAAGGCAAGCCATTTATTTTTAAGGAAAATTAAAAATCTTAGACTGTCAAATTGAAGATGTCGACGAATAAAACAACAGATGACGGCAAAACTGAGAACCATAATAGCGATAACGACGGGGAGACCGAAATATGTCAACTAACTAATTTAATTGATGACGGTCTAACATTTGCTAAAAGTATGGTGAATCATTTCTTAAAAAATGATCCTAATATGGAACGTGCCCTGAAATTCGAACGAGATATTAATATTTGTATTGCTGGGTATAAAAAGTTGTACAAAGAACTTAAAAACCAAAAGTTCAACTTTCTATAAAAGATTTTTGAATAAAAAAGTCGACGGCGAAAGACCTCTCGGAAAGTAGTCCGACAGTTCAGAATTCTATTACCGGACGAAAGTCACCATTGGATAATTTGATGGATACCTCTAGTGATCATATCGACTTTAGTCCAGTTCGTCGCAAACAATTGCGCTTATTATCAAGTAGCGACGAATAATTATGTAGCTATGTAAATATTTTTATTTATTTATATTCTAATTTTTCTGCTCTTAATTCTGGATTAACAGATTTCCATTGTTCTTTTGTTTTTCACCTGTATGAATTATTTATTTTAAGTTTTAGTGCCATATTAACGTATAATTTATATGCATATCTGAAATTTTGTAGCTTTCAACATTTTTACACGGTTTTTCGAAATAAATATAGTTCTTTATTTCATATTACACGGTTTTCAGATGACATGAAACGTCTCTTTTTTTACACGCTTTTTTTTTTACACGGATTTCTGAGGAACGTATCTACCGTGTAAAAAAAGAGTTGGGTGTATATATGTATTTATTTGTATACTTTTTTATATTATAATCTAAATATTTATTTAAATTATTAGGAAAATTTAAAAATATTAAATTAGCCCAACTAAAAATTTTAGTTTAAAACAAAAATTAAATTATCATGCACATAAAATATAACATGTTAATGAAATTAAAATAATCTCCGGGGTTTATTACCTGACTATTGAGATAAAAAAAAGAAAAAAGGGATAAAATGTTCAACAAAGCCTTAGCCGTACCATACATTTTTTGTATATAAAGCACTAGCCTCAGTTGTATGAGAGTCCTAGTGCTTTGCATTATCAGCAATCAGAACACAGCTAAAATTACAACGACATATGATAATTGTACATAGGAATAAATTAAAATACAAATAAAATTCATTTATATTAACACATTCACACGCAAATACATATGTACATATATTACGCAGTAAAAACATAATACACCTACATATGCACAACAAACAACTAGTGATATGCATATGTACGTAAGTTCATACAACAGAAACAAAATTTTAAAAGCCAACAAAATAAAAATATACATACTTATATACAAAAAAAATAAATAATACACAACGACGGCAAATGCCAACAGGCTCAGTATTGTCATGTACCATTAACAAACATTAGCTGCCAATTAGTGGTGCATTAAAAATTATTTTAAAATAAATTACCAACATAAACATAATATTCAATTGGACGTAACAGCATACATTTGTATACGGTGTTTTTTTTACGAAGCATAGAAATATCGTCCGAGAGGGATAACTGTAAAACTAGTTATAACGAAAAGTTTTTGTTTTTTCTTTTCAATATACGCTTTCAAATCGTGGAAATTTATTTTCGACACTCGCGCTATGCTCGCCAAGTTTATGGAGTACTTCGGTGCATAATCATCAGTTTGAACAGGTAATATGCAAAACTGTGGATCCATTAATGACTACGTTAATTTTTTGAATAAATTTCATCCAAATTGAGCCAATACTGTGCGTATAAAAGAAGGCCACTATAGGCTATAGTGTGACAGAGAAGTTGAATTAATCGAGCCTCTCTCAGAAACTCGATCCCTGCCCGATCACTATTTAGAACAAATTGAGAAAATATCTTCGTCTACATAACCATATAAGCTCCAACTGGTGTAACAATTAAAGTTGACTCACCATCAATTAAGCCGTATTTCAAGTGAAAAGGCTGAGGTTAAACTGGTTAAACCAGGTTTTTATTGTTAAATCATCTTCAGCGTTGAAGCCAAATCCTGGCTTAACAGCTACAATGACGTAACCCTGAGGAATCTCTTGAGGTCACATTACATACGGAAAGAATCACTGGTTGGTGCGATTAACATGCCAATTGGCCGAAAGCTATATTACCGTGAATGGCGAACAATCGAATGCATTGTGATTTTTTTTATCCCCATATCATTAAAAATCATTAAGAGGAAAAAAAGGTTTCAACAAATCAAAAATAATTTGAAGAAAAGGACCTGCAAATTGGCCATCTCGTTCTTGTGATTTGATTATCTGCTAATAAATATCGTGCAAGTACGTCAATTCTATGGTCTATGCTGATAATGATGGCAGATCTTTTGGAAATCAGTATTCAATGCACTCTTAAAGAAATAATAACAGGTATATTCTTAAAAGTTGTACTAAAGTGGACCGATTGGATAACGTTCATAAGACTCAATTACACAGGTTATATATCAGAAATAGTTAATTTTAAATATTAAAGGGCATTAAATAAAACCAAAATTTAGGTTCTTTCATTGAGTTTGTTGTATTTTATTAGAATATTTTTCTGCCATAAATCTCTCTTAAAAAGCACCCAGTATATGTGTATGCAAGCACGTTGTCATCTACTATCACACTCACATTTTTTGCAGCACACATACGTTTAAGGATATTATTTAACACAATCTTTCTCAGACATACACGAAACATAAATAAACATAAATTTGGTGCAACCGTAAAAAAGAGGTCATAAAAATAGATAATATTTTAAGAAATTTTTATGTTATTTGGTATTTTAATAAAATGTCTTAAATAATACCACGAAAACACTAGAATTGCTTATTGTTATTGCATAATAATAATTGCAAATTTATTTATGTAAAACTTTTAAAATCTTCTAGGGTCACAAAGAAGGTACTTAAAAGGGAAACATATGCATACGCAAAGAAAAAATATAGTTGTGATAATCATAATCTAAGAGCAACATACTACGATTGAATTATATGATTACGTTTAATTAAAGTATCATGAAATAACCATATATATGACAATAGTTGAAATCAACAATCTTTGCTTTTTAACTGCATATTATTGCATTTTGCTTTAGGTTAGATAAACTAATTGTACTTACCATTTTAATTTTGACATCTCAAACTTTTGAATTAATAAAAATTTATTCAGCAAGAAGAAGAAAGTTCAAATCAAAATACTATTATAAAGTATCATTCCTTGATTGCTTTCTAATCATACTGTTGTATCACGTATTATTTAATGATTATTTGAAATTTCAAATGCTTCTGAATAAAGTGTTATTTTTGTCAAATTTACTTTTTAAATCATACTATTTTTGAACGGCAATCATATCGAAATTTATACGAAATGTAAACATTAAATGATAAAAATCAAATAAGCGCTTGATTATCGTGATGAAACCTATGATGAAATATAATAAACTTGTTTTCGGCAACCAAATAATGGTATAGAGAATTTAATATGACTATCGTGATCATGTCGTAGCAATGTTTTTTTTGCGTGTGTATAATTCCTAGCCATTATGTAAATTCGTATAAAGTTTGTAATGTGGGTTTCACCAGACAAAAAAAATTCTATTTCGGTAAAACTTGAATACTTAAAACTTGTACATTAATATGGGAAACATTAAACATGATGCTTTTTGTATTTTTAATGCTTACGAAGCTAGAATTTTGATTTAAGGTAAAAATAAAAATTTTTAAGAAACATAAAAAGTACTTTTCGCATTGTTGTACATATTGTATTTTTATACCCGCCACCAAAAAAATGGTGGGGGTATATTCATTTTGTCATTCCGTTTGTAACGCATCGAAATATCCATTTAAGACCCCATAAAGTATATATATTCTGAATCAGGGTTTGATTTGATGACGATCTAGCTATGTCCGTCCGTCTGTCCGTCTGTTGAAAGCACGATAGAGATAGCACCGAAATAGCTAGGGGGCTCAAATCCAGAATCTTTCTTAAAGACAAGGTTTGTTTGGTATTGAAAATGGGCTAAATCGGAATATTAAGAAGTGAGTTATAGCTCGTAATGCAAGAGTAGGTCGAAAAAACCGTGTCATTCAAACATCGAATAAAACGGAATTGTGACCAAACGCATTAACGTAGACTCATGAAACTTCGAATAAATATTTCTCGAGTTAAAACAATATCTCTCTTCAAAAATTGCCTACATCTATGAATTAGGAAAGAAGTTATAGAGAAAAATGTACGAAAATTTATACCGCGCAGTGTATTTTTCAGTATATTTTAAATTTAAAACCTTATAAAACGGACAAAATTAGATGTAAGATTCTGAAATTTTGCACACTTTGCTTATTGGTAACGAAAAATCAATAAGCCACGCCCACTTTTACGCCCACCTCCCATACAAGGTTTTAACTGAAATTCATATAATTTCTCTATTAATAAAGATTTTGGAATAAGAAAGGACTATATTGAAATAACTAAGTTGTACTCATTAGCAAAAACAACTTTGACACGCCTACTATATCGCCCACTTTTCACGTTATCTACCGTTAGTGAAATTTAAAAGCTCATAAAACCGACAAAATTAGAGGTATGATAATGAAATTTACTACATATATCCTTCTAGTCAATGCAATGGTTGTGCCAAAAAGTTTAGGTTACACGCCCACCTTAACGCCTACCTCCCATATAACGGTTTGTCTTAAATTCATGTAATTTCGCTATTGACAATGTTTTTGAAATAATAAGGGACTATATTGAAATATCTAAGTTGTATGTATTAGCAGAAACTTTATTGACACGCCTACTTTAACGCCCACTTTCACTGAAACACTAAATTTACGAAAACATTTTAGCAGCATATCGATCTTATAAAGGGTGGTTAAATTTTAAGGGCCGATGTTGATTTTAAATAAAACACAAATTACTAAAGAAATTATTATCATTTCTTTTTATAATGATTGTTACGGCAGGGATTAAATTAAAACAAAATATTTAATAGCACCTCTTGTGCAAATATAATTTTATTAATAATTATAAATTTATTAATCTACTGTAGAGAACGAATAACAATAAAATCGAATGTTTTTTTCAGTGACCGTTTATTGTCTAGAGGACACATAAACAAGGACCGTTAGTTTTCTTTACAAATAAAGTTAAATACAGTACAAACTGGTTTTTGATAAAAGGCAAAGAGAAGAAGTATAATAAATAAATACATATGTACATCCCAAGTATCCCAATATTAATAAAGGAATTTAATTTTAACACATAAACGATTAATAAAATAAATTTCTTTAAAGTAAATTATGAGTGTTAAAATAATAAACTGATTGAAAATGAAAATTATAATATGATTTCGGCGGCAACAATGATAATATTTGTAGGATTCAATTATGTATGGAACAAAATATCAGCCAAATGGCACCCAACCCCTAACCTCGGCGCCACACCTCCAACCGATGGTCCGAATTTTCAATAACAATATTGGCGCTCTTTTGCCAGACTATCGCAAAAAACAGCAATGGTCCCCATTCAACGAACCAAGAAGGCATTCACAGATGTTCTAACACTTTATACAGACCTGTTTTGAAGAAATTTAAATATTTTTTTTACAATTCTCCCGATTGTGGACGAATTTGAACGATTATCTTGATCAAAAGAATTACGAAGTGCACAAAATGCATTTTGTTTTGAACGCCCAGTTTTATAAAAAACCTGAATAACTTTAAAGCGTTGCTCATTTGCGTATCTTTCCACAGATCAAATTGAGTAAGTCTGAGATTGAGAAATGGCAGAAAACAAATTTAAAGACTAGGTGTATTTCACATTCATCATGGGCCCTAAAAATTTAACCACCCTCTACAAAGAAAGTGATATATATTTTATTACAAAGAGATTATTCCATAGCGATTAACAAAATAATAAATATTGTACTTTAAATGTACACAAAATTGGTGGTGGGTATAAAAGATTCGGCACAGCCTAATATAGTGCTCTTACTTGTTTATGTTCTTGAATATACGGAGAATTCTGAAAATAGGTACTATTTATGCGAGTTGAGTTATTAAATTATAGGGAAGGACAGAAAGTTAGTATTCATATTTTTGTAATAATTTTTGAATTTTCTGAGTTGTTTGATCTAAGATTTGGAAACTAACAAACATTGATCTTGGCTAAGATAGAAGATCATAATGGAAATGAATAAATTTTTAAAAACATTTAAATAGAAGTTTGATATGTCCTTTATTTTTCTAAAAAAATATTGTAAATATTTTTATGACAAATTATTTAGTAATTAAAAAAAAAATAATGCTTGAGATATTTCAAACATTTTCGTTATTTTTGTTTGACTTCTGATGTCGTCTGATGAATATTTTGGTTCCTATTTTTTCGATTCCTTGCTGACAGTTGATTATACTAATAGTGTGACTTCAAAAATGTTATATACGTATTTTTAAAAAGTAATTATAATAAATACCTCAGTGTTGACATTTTTCGTTATTTTTAATATATACACGACTTTAATATTGATGCAAACTTTGTATTTGTATTTGTTTAAGAAGTCAGCAAAACCGAGATAAGAAACGTTGCATTGTATACATATGAAAGTCTACCGAAAGAATTTGTTAATGAGCAAATGTTTTGAGTCTCTAATCTAATAAAGACTCGTAATAGAATTAAGATCGCTTAAACCCAAATAAATTTTTTTATTATTATTATTATTTTTGATATTTGATATGGAAATTTCCTATTCAGGCATTTTATTTTTTAAGGCTTATTTAAAAAAAAAAATTTCATAAAACTTCTCTATATACTTAATATATTAAAATTTTCATTAAAATGCCTATTGGGTTTTGGCTACAACACATTCAAGCTTGTACAAAAGTTGGGATTGGGAATACATAATTTTTGTGCAGAACAAATAACTACAAATTAATATAAATAACTGTAAAATAAATAATAGTTTACAGAATATGTTGTCCCTATGTAAAAATGAAAATAATTTGTAAAAGTCATAGCAGCATAAACGAAAACAAAAAAAAAACAGCCTCTGCATAAGCAAATGTTTGGCATGAAATTGTATAATCAAAGGTATAAATAATATTTATATATAACGTTTCACTCGCTATTTCATTCGAAATTTTCTGTGGGCTTCTGTTTTACGATGTTTGTTTTGTGTGTGCGTATTGTAATAAATTTTGAATAAAAATTGTCTCTAAATGATATTAATTACAAATAATTACGTTCGTGTTTAATTATCATGCATTTTGTTTTACAAATGCTATGCTCACTCGGTGAGTTTTTGTATGAACGTATAAACGTACATAAGCGGTTGTTTTGTCGATGTGTTAGAGCGTCATTATGACCATTACTATTGGTAGTATTGGTAAATGTGGCTAGTGGGGGATGTTGGTGCTGATTCATTTACTTCTCTCCATTAGTGTGGTAGACACATGGACATATTACAGAGGTTATATATTGTATTGTCATATTTTTGCATTTAAATGTAGAGTGTTTTTTTTTAAGTATAGATTTTTCAATACAAATTTGGACTTTATTTACTCACAAATATCATGGTATATTATATTAAAAAACATTTTCTTAAATATGACCTTCGCCACTGCGCCATATGAACGCCATCCTGGCGTTCTAATTTCGCACTACTGTTTTAAAGCAACCGCTTTTATTTTGTCAAAAGTGCATCAAATGTTGACTTCTTATCAAAATATACCAGAGTTTAAAACTATCCCCCTAAAAAGTTGTCCAATATAAATTTTTGCATTGCCAATAAATAAAATTTACTCAAAAATATCTAACACACTTTGTAAGTATGTCAACTAGTTTTACAGTTATCCCTTCTGGAAGTTTTAAAGGTCTAAAAGGAACACCCTATTCAAATACATGCATACAATCAATACAGTTTCTATTAAAAATAACGAAAGTTCTACGCTTTTATATAATTAAATTTTTAATTATTAACTTTCAAATTAACAAACGTATTACTTTTTATGTTTAAAATATAGGATTTTGTTTGACAATTCCTAGAAATTTTGATTGCACATTCAGTTATAATATGGTTGCAAACATTTATTAGGAAAATCATAAAGAATATTAAAATCAAAAAGAAATTTTCCTTTTTGTTTTATTAAATATTTTTTGGTATACAAATTTAAACTATTAAAATACTTTCTGGAAATAAAACAATCTTTAGTTTATATTAAATCAGAAACGATATCTTTTTATAATTAAAATGAATACAAAATTGTATTATTTTATTTATTTATTTTATTTTTTTGAGATTTTAAAGTGTGAGTTAAAATTTATATATGTATATGTTAGTATATTAGTATTAGTATATTTTAGATAGATTTTTTAAACAAGGATATTATATTCTAATACAATAAAAAGAATCATGTATACGTATGTGCTAAATATTTTACATAAATGTTTGTGAGAATGTATATGTTGCGTTATTGTTATAGTGTATTTCACATATAAGAGTTTTAATTTAAAAATGATGTTGAATTTCTTAAATAACTCCCAAGAGAAGGATTTAAATACGTGAATTTGGTAAAGTCAACTTGAAACATGTCAGTAACGCTATGATGTGGTTAGATTTAATTTTACTAATATTATGTTCATGTAATTAAGATATCAATGAATAAATTAAGAAAACTCTTTCGAAGTTAAAAAATGCCTGAACTGACATACCAAACTGGTTTCCGTTTTTTCTATACAACATTTTAGTAGAACTTTTGTTCAAGGGTCTACTCAGGAATTTAACAATTGAATTTTTATAAATAAATTTGCTCAAACAAAATCCTATTCTTTTAGTTTTATTTAATTGATTTCATTTCCGATTGAGGTTTTAATTTATAAGGAAACCAATAAACTCAATAATATATTTTATTGTTTCCCTGTTGGCTCAAAAAGCAAGGTATTTTTCCATTCAGCCTACCATCCTTCAACTCAACATAAATTTATTAAAGGACGTTATATTTAGAAAAAAGAGCTTCATGACTTTAGGACTATGTTTATCTTTATAGAAAAAAAACTCCTGAAGAAAATTTTTATATCCCATCAAATAACGTCATTACCAAGAGCGCTTGCAGAAAACATGCTTTATACATAAATGCGATGTCCTGTTTCGTATTATTACTAAATATATAATCGCTAATTTTTTCCCTTAACACATTACAAAATATTGATTTTAAAGTACCAAAAAACAATTCTTCACCGCCTTCAATTTGGCATCTAAACCTTTTATTGTATCTCAGTGATGTCATTGGAGGCAAGTACTTACAACGCTCGCTTACAAATAGGTTCTTAAATGAGTATTTACCACCCTCGTTTTCAAATAGGGACTTGTATAAATATCTTTTACGGTCGCTTATAAAAAAGAGACTTAAATAAGCACTTACTTTTATAACAATAAATAAGTACTTGATGTCCGGTGTCCGCGCAATTAATTTTCTAATTTTTGACTTTTGGTACGCTTTAAGACAATTTTTTTAATAAATTCTACTTAAAAGGATAGTAGACCTCCCTCAAAAATCTATAAATTATTTATTTGTTTCTATTTTCTAATACAATTAAATAGTTCAAACTGCTTATCAGAAAAGAAATAGGAAGACCGAAAACACATACCATATTTTAATAGAAAAATTGTAAACGATAATCGGAACTATCAACATCGAACCGGTATATTTTAAAAAGTGCCTGCTACTTTTTCTCCACAATTACGTCATAATTGTTTAAATCACTTTTATTTACATTTTTAAGCTGTGTATGAATTTTTACAGGAATGAAGTATTGTTTACAGAAAAAAATTTTAAGAAAAACCCACAATATTTTTAGAAGACATGCTTATATTTTAAAGTAAAAAAATCCAGTAAAGAAAAATAAAAAAATTTGAAAAAGTCACATTTTTAGAAACGAAGCCTAATAATAATAAAAAAATACATACATTTACATATACATATATGAGTGTACATTTTGCACAAACAAGTCATATGACTTTCTATGTACGAATATTTGAACAAGTATTTGAATATTCTACAAAGAAAGAAACAATATATATTGTTTGTTCTTGCATTGTTTTATGCATGTTTTTTTTCAATTTGTGTTTGTGTTTATCATATAAATGCAAATTAGAAGAATTTTGTTCCTTTCTGTTTTATGCAACGATAATTTTTGTCTTGATTGGCCAAAGTGTTAGCTAAGCAAATAATAAAAAACAAAAATAGACAGACAGACAGACAGACAGACAGATTTGAACAATATGTTCGTACAAAAGGATTAAAAATATTTTATAAGTATAAGGTATAGAATTTTTATTTTAACAAATAAATAAAAATATATGTGAATATGTATGAGAATTCATCTCACTGACTAATTTGTCCAATTAAAGTTTTATAAAATGATTTAAAAAAATGTTTAAAAGTAAGAAACATTTTAAAAATTTAATTAATTTAAGGAATTCTAAAGAAAAATTCTTACATACATATCGAGCTCATAACATGAATATAATATTTGAACAGAAGTAAATAAAATTAAAGTTTGCTTGATAAACCATGTAAGTATGATTATATATGGGAGAGGCACAACAGCTTTGCCAAACAGCCCATGCCACTCGTAAATAATGACAGAAAATTAATTTGAAAAGTATATTTAAAGAATTCTTTTGGTAGCTAACTAAATCAATCTACAACGAAATATTTGTCCTATTTTAAAATAATTTTAGAGGACTTACAGATGTATTTTTTCTTCTTAAAAAAATATTTTATTAACTTTTAAACTTGCAAAACTTTAACATTCCCGAATAACATAGTAGACATTCCTTGAAAAAAAAAATAGTTAAAAAAGTTTTTTGCACAAAATGTCAAAAAGATTATTTTCAGTGTATGTATATATCAACAAATGTATCTTTTTAACTCATTCCAATCGCCAAAACAAAAGGACATGAAGAATTCTAGTATTGTCAAACTAAACATAAATTCATTATAAACAGAATAACAAAAAAACAATAAAAATTCCAAACAAAATCACAAACTTTACTAATTACGAAAACAAAAATTCTAAGTATATATTTATGCAGTGAAACTCTGCTGCTTTTTGGCTAACAAAAATAAAACTGTTTGTACAATAAGAAAAAATGTTTGACAAAAAAAAATATTATTCCATTTATATTCACTGAAGAATAGCTGGAAAAAAATTAAACTTAAATTATGGCAGAAGACTGTGTGACTAAAAATCAAATAAAACAAAATTTTAGCAACAGCAAATAATTTTTTTATTTTTTTTATATTTTTATTTTTAAGCTTTTCATAAATATAGTCAATTAAAAGTTTTAGTGCTCGAAACAAGTAGTTGTAGTTGGAGGTTTATGTTAACAGCAACTGTTGAGCATATTATTAATGATACTTAAACTATAAGCAAAACTCGGCAATTTGGTGTATTTACCCTTTAGGTCTGGTGACAAGGGTTTTTATTACTTTGTCATTTTGTTTGAAAATTTCACAGTAACTATTTGTCACCCTATAAAGGAATTGTCATCTGAAACCGTATAATAAGGGCAATGAATCTATCTGTCTTTATTGGACAGAATCAGTTTTTTTGAAGCCTTCCTGGTATATACTCTGGTGGTGGTATACTCCTTTTAAAAACATTTGAAAATAAATATGTCTTGCAAACCGATAAAATGGGTCTATAACTTGTGGAGATGTAAAACAAAAAGCACACAATAATAAAATATTTTCGTTTTTAAATAATCTACAGACTTGTTTGTTATACATATAAAATTTTATTTACAAACAAGATATGAAAAATAAATCAGAATTTGGCAAAAATAACTCTAAACTAATTTCTTAATAATTCAAGGTCCTTAAGCTCCGAATAACTTTTATACATGATTTCGAAAACAGATTACCAGTTGTTGACTAAAAAAATACTGCAGGAAAAATAAGCTGTGAAGTTGGTACGAAAACAGTTGCGGTGTAAGCAGGAGTATCCTTTATACATTCAATATCAAAGATTTTTGTATTTTCAGCATTAAAACAACAAATACTTAATGAAAAATGGGTTTCGAGATATGATTATGTATATTTTCAAATTCAGGATCTTATTGAAAAAAAAGGTGAATAAATTTTTTTCCAGTTAGTCAGTATCACTTTTATATAAAAGTTGTTTGTCTAGTAGAATATCAGACACCATGAGTAAAATTTCGAACATGAGATACCCACCAACCACACAAGATGGTTGACTTCTTATTTTTTCTGAACACCCTTTACTATGGATATGATATCAGATATTTGGTTTTGAAGAGTAGAATACAAAGCACTCTAAAAAGTTTCAAATCCAAAGGTTATCTTATTAGGAATACAATTTTTCATTTTAGAATAAAGACATGTATTTTTAAAGACCGTTGTGATTTTTTTTTATCGGATTGTTAATAAAACTGGTTCCGATTAAGTATTGAATAAAATATCAATAAAATGGCCTACATGGCTCTAAAAGCAGGGCAATAATTTTTTATGAAATGATTAAAACTTTTTAAGATAATTTGTTCTGCAATAAATGATTTGTTTTATGCTCAATGTGGCAGATGGTCTGTCTTCCTAAAACCACATGTCGGCATGATCTAAGTCACTCAGTTCAGACCACAATAACTGCGTTATCAGTTTGTTTTACAATATAGCAGCTGGCGCTGTTTCGCTAAAAACACATGTCGGCCAGATCTATGTCACTCAGTTAAGACCGCAATAACGTTATCACTTTTTTGTAGCGAATGCCATTTACATTCACTGCAATTTCTGCCTCATCTTAAAAAATATAAGGCCTAATCACGCAGCGTGACGAATATCTGCACCAGTTTTTTGTTTCTTGTGTGTGCATTTATTTCCATGAATTTAATAAGGATATCCTAAGTCCGTAATTCGACAATTTTGTGTATTTGCAAATGGAAATACGTTTAATCAAAGAAAGTAAAATACTGGCTTTTATTTCACTTAGCTCCATTACCCGTTGAACGAAATACCGGCTTGACCTCCTGTGGAAGATGAATTTTGTACACATGAAGATGGAGTTCTTTTGCTAAAATTAGCAACGTAGTGGCTCGTAAAAGTTAAAGATGTTGAGAACAATACCGAATTCATGTTATGGGTTTTCGGCGAATATTTATTTAACAAAAGCAATTTTTTTAATATAACGACCAGTACGTTGACACACAGGAGTCTTACGGTCCATAGTAGACCCAGTTTCATAGAACACTCTTCAAATAGTTGACGCATACGATGCGCTTTTTTGACTGAGAAATCTTTAAAACTTGCGAGCAGTCCTTATCACTTATCAAACTTTTGTAGCAAGTTTTGGTAATCAGAAAAGTTTGTTCTTTGGCTAAATGCTTAAATTTAAATAACTTAAATAAATATATCATCTTACTGAGACATCCTTTACCAGCTGGGCTACACTATTCGCTTCGATTCTATTTCAATTTACCATCAACCAATAATCTATATATATAAAAATCAATGTGTGTTTGTATGTTTGTATGTTTGTTTGTGCTTTATAGACGGTTAAACAGCTGGACCAATTTCCTTAAAATTTTCACAGAATCTTTCTGTATGTCTGGAAGGAACTATAGGCTATACTTTGGTTTGAAATTGTAAGTGGGCGGGGTGCCACGCCCTATTAAGGAATAAGTATTAAATATTATAAATCACGAAAATAAATGCAGCTAGAGTCTTCAAAATAAGTACGGTAAACTTTGACATCCACACGAACACTTGGGCAAAAAATGGGCGGACTTTGAATAATAGGCGTGGCCACATGAATTAAATACTAAATTTCGTATATTTGGAAAACGATATCGATTAGAGTACTAGAATTTTGCAAGAGAAACTTTGACATCCAAATAAACATTTAGGCAAGAAATGGGTGCATTATCAATAGTGGGCGTGGCACCTGACATATGAATTAAATATAAATCACACCGGGTATTAGTTAGTTATATATATATTTCAGATTACATATTTTTGAAAGGTACACAGAAAAAAATCAATATGAATTTCAATTACGAAACTAATATTATTTATTAAAAAATTGTTTAATTTTGCTCTAATCATCAAAATGATACTATTAATTAAATGAAAATTAATAGTTTTAATTGAAAAACCATTGAGAAAAATATCAATTTAAGCAGTATTAAAAAGTTAATTAAAATTTCCATAATTTTCAAAAATGATTTTAATTAATTTAATCATGTCAATATTTGAAATTTGGGATTTATAAAATTAAAGCATTTATTATGTCAATAATACAATTTATTAAACTTGTTTAAAAAAAATAAAAAAATATCCAAAAATAATTTTTAGCATCAACGACCTAGATATAAAGGAATATTTACCGGTAAAAAGGCTTGATCAGGCAGAGTTAAGAAATTCAACTAACTAATTCTGAGGAATATAAGAGCACACAATAAATATGTAATACATTTTGCACATACCTACCAGTGTTATTAACCGTACAGTAATTACCGTATTGTACGGTAATTAAGAGTCTCAAACGGTAGGTTGGTAATTTTGATATTTGTACGGTAATTTTAAAAAGTTTTTATTTTTAAGTGTTAGACCCCAAAAGTTTTTTCCCAATGATTTTATACATGTCATACATATTTCTCATAAAAACATACCATAAAAAGTACGGTTTCATTACAACTATGCAAATTATTGAAGTTAAATTCTTTACGTTTTTGCCATAAATGCAAGGCGAATTCATTAAAGATGCTGATAAAACTGACATTCTTCAGGTGACGATTCCTTAATGTTTCCTGTTTTACAAAAATTTTTGGTTTATTCATTTTCATTGCCACATAGTTCGGCTACAGTGTAACGAATTTTTTTTAATAATATATCTAAACAAAACCAAAATAAGAAACAGGTTAAACATTAATTCACTTGAGGGGATTCTACACGCAAAAACATTTCTTAATTCTAGCGACGGTTTAAATATTAAGTCCAATAACAAACGTTTTCTATATTTTGATATATGATGCATATGATCACAAACAATTAATGCAATCAAATTAAGCTTTAAGTTAAACAATCGCAAGCAAAAAAAAAACCGATCCAAATGTATAAAACTAAGCTTTAAATATTACAAAAATGTAAACAGTGATTTTACTGAAAGTACGAATTTTAATTTATTTTATTATTACTAATTATTTTTTTTTTAGGTTTTATTGTTTTTAAATATATATATTGAATTGCGAATATAAACTCGTTTAATAATATTATTTTTGTACAAGGCTTTGTGTACGGTAATTTTACCTTAAAAATGGTAATTCTTTTAGCGCAGTACGGAAATCGAAATAAAAAAGTTAACATCCCTGATACCTACAATAAAACCGAAACCACTTATTATATTTAAAACAGAACATATTTTTACATGTGTACATATGTGCATACTCCAGAACTGTCTCTTGCAGATTGGCGATTATTTTTTATTATTGCGCTCCTTGAGTAACAGTTATAATAAATTTATACTTCAAATTAAATTTTCAAGAAAAAGTCATTTCAAATATTAATTTTTATTTTTTTTTTTTTTTTTTTTTTTTCAGCTGACAGAAATATCTTTGTTTTTTGTTAAAAATATTTAATATCAGTTAAAAAATTTAATTAAATTAATGAAAACTTTAATTAGAATTCAAAAACAAATAAAAAATTCAATTAATTAAACAAATTTAAGCAATATTTTTTTCTGTGTATATAAGATTCGACTTGCTGTTCTATTTTCGTACTTAAGATATTAAAACTTATAAATAAGTTTTTAATTGAAAAAAAAATATATATTCGAGTTTTATAAATTAATAAGACTGTTGCACTTTAGCTACCAACAAATGCTTTTCTACTTAAGATAAAAAAATCTTATAGCTTCATTTTACTGACCTTTTTTTAGTGTATTTTAGCAACTATGAAAACATGTTTTAATAAATATTCTTAAAAATAATAATTTTAGCATTTGCCAAAGAAATACCGTGGGTTTAATTACAAAAACTAAGCACAGTTTTATTTTCTTAATTTCTTCGTTGATTAAATTAAATTTAATTTTTTGATTTTATTATTGCACTTAATTTGTATTAAATAAAATTTTAGTAGTGTTTGTTGTGCGTACACATATTCTTATAAAAAAGTTAGAGCAATTTACATGAATGCTGCAATATAATTATAGAGCAAAAGCACGTCTCATCATTAAGTCGAAGTACATGTTGTTATCAATGGATGCACTTATCGAAGCGTAGTAGCTGGTAAACTCTTCCTTAGTTATCTAGCGTATAAATAAATAAAAAAACCATTAAGTCTTGATTCTCAAGCGTTTAGTTAATAAAGTAATTTTAGGAAAACAAATTCTGAATTAGTTGAAAATAGGTTAAAAAAAAGTGTATTTTAAAACAAACAACACCATTTTACTTTCTTTTTTTGGAGTATTGAAATAAATAATATATTTCGTCACCGACATCATTGCGTAGTTTTACTACTGATGGTGGAATGGAATAATAAAACTACCCATTGACATGGCTGAGACACACTGTGTTGTTATACTGTAAAATGTTGCTATATTTTAAATATTACTCCGTAGTTTGTACAGTAATGTCCTTATAAGCAACACATTACATTACACTACTTACAGTTCCATCATTATTTCCACGTACTCCTTCGAAATTATTCAAATATTCTCTTAATAATTCATCTTCAGTCATTTCACCAGTTTCATACTTTGGATGCTCCTTAACAGAGTAAACATTTTTCAAGTCTTCTACCGTAATGACACCATCACCATTTTTGTCCATTTTATTAAATGCTTGATCAATAATGTCTAGACGACTTTGTGGCATGGGTGGCTATTGTAGAGGACAAAGAATATGAGAATGCTATTTGTCATGCTTTCTTCCTCTACAAAATAACAAAAATGCAAAACAAAAGACTACAGTTACTTACACGTAATTTCAATAAAAATTCAGTCATATTAATAGAGCCACTACCGTCTTCATCGAAACTTTATAAAATGGCAATAAAATAAAATAAAAAAATATATACGGAAAATTATGAATATTAAGTATTGTAATTTATATTAAGACACATTAATGGTAACGTACGAAAGCATCTCTATTCTGTTTATACAAAATAATAACTTACGTGTCGAACAGTTCCTTGAGCTCTTCATCATTTAGGTTAAGACCAAACTCACGTATACCTTTGATAAATTCCTCCTCATTTAGCGCTTTGCTACCATCATCGTCCATATTACGAAATGCTCTGTTTTAATTTTATTCACAAAATATTAACAATAATGAGAAAATGAGAAACAAAAATAATACGCTCGCACCAACTATAAATCTTTTCAAATTTGTCTCATTTAAAAACTGAGTCTATTATTTTTGGTTACAGGTAATTTATTGTAGATTAAAATAAACATAATTAAAATTGCATGAATACATAATTATGTGTATTTATTACCTGCCCAGCAAGTATACTAATGCCCAGCATTACCTGCCCAGTCCAGAGATACCGGTAGCACCACGACTTAAACATAATAAACGCAATTTAGTCAACACGTCTTTGTCAGTGCCATCTGTTAATTCACGTTGGCATTTTTGTGCCAATTCTGCTTCGCTTGAATACAGATTTCTTATTCTTTGCTAAAACATAATAGAGGAAAATAAAACCTTTAGAACGTATTGAAATAAATTTTAATTTTAGTTGCAGAACTTAATTAAAATTTAAATTAAATTTACTGTTGAATTAATTGTTAACAGTAATTATTTAGATATAAATTGGTTTCATTTTTAAGAGTCTTTATAACAATTTTCTTAATAGTCTTAAATGTCACCTAATTAGTGAGGTGGTTTCGCGATATTAACACCACTTTTTAAACTGATTTATAGGAATGGAAATATATTATAAACAAATATAAGCATGTGTGTGTATTAGTATCTGTATACAGTAACGTAAAATTTTTTTTTAATAGAAGAACTTGCCTTATTTTATTAAATAACTAGCGAAGCCCGGTGCGCGTTGCTACGCCCCTTAATAAATAAAAATGTATTCTGTATTTTAATTGAATATCAAATGCAATAAGCTAAAAATTATAATTTTTTTTAATGGACGTGTCACTGCCCACTTTTCTATTCACGAAATTGTATAGTCATGACAGCTCAAAATGTGTGCAAAGTTCCAGAAAAATCGATCTAGTGCAAGTAGCTAAAAATTAAAACTTTGTACTATGGGCGTGCCCCTGCCCACTAATTCTAATCATGAAATTTGAAAGTCAAGACAGCTCAATATGTGTGCAAAGTTTTAGAAAAATCAATCTAGTGCAAATAGATAAAACTGATAACTTATTTTTTATGGGCGTGGCACTGCCCGCTTTTCTAATCACTTAATTTTATAGTCATACTAGCTCAAAATGTGTGCCAAAGTTTCCAAAAAATCGGTCAAGTGCAAGTAGCTAAAAATGATAGCTTATTTTTGTAACCTTCACATGAAAATGTTAAAGGTTATAAGCTTGTCATGCCATTTTTTTATTTCCACAGTATTTACTTACATCCATATAAAGATCCTGAATCCTTATTAAGAGTAATCCAACTGTAATTTAGGAAGTTGACTGTGAGTCACCCCTTAACGTCCAGATTTTTGCCCAATTTAATTTGACGCTCCTTTAGTTTCAGTGTTTGACAAATTTAACTATTGAGACGTATACAATAGAGCAGTGCGTTATGGTTTTGAAAGGATTTTACAATAGTAGCCTTTGAATCAAAATGGATTTCGTGATTTCACAAAGAAAATTATCCTTAAGGATGAGGCATACTTTTACCTCAGTGGATTTCTTAAAAAGTTAAATGAATGAATTCACAAAGAGTGACAGTTTGGTGCAACTTATAAACTGGGGGCTTTATCAGGCCGCACTGATTCGAAATTGAGGTCGGCCAAGAAGTTACCATGAATGGTGGTTTCTAACACGAGATGAGAACATACCTAATGAGGACAAAAAGTGAGGATATAGACCTATATGATAAGTAGTTTCAACACACAGCCAACAAAACAATGGCTCTATTGCACAAGAAATTCAACGACCATATTAGCTCACATCATGGCGATATAAAACGGGCTCCACGATCATGTAATATGATATCGTTGGACTTCTTTCTTTGGGGATATTTATAAAAAAAGTATATTTAAATAAACTAAAAAAAAATTTAAAAAGATAAAGACTAGAATAAATTAATAATATTAAACCTAAACGAAGGTCCATATTATTTCTGAAAACTTTTAGATTTATTTCAAATTAACATCGTGGGTATGGGTTGGACTACCCTTTAGAAAGAAAAAATTCAATTAAGCTTTGTTCAAATATCTGTAAATTTTCTGCTGAAAATCAGCAATTTCTACCCATAAACAGCTGAAACAAAGACAAAAACCACTCTTGCCTCTATTTTACTTAATAAGGTAATTAAAATCAAAGAGCAACATAAAATGATTGTGTTGTGTGATTGGGGTTAAAATGTATAATGGTTGTAAGTTATCATTATGATTATTTAAAGAATCATGCAATCATAACATTATGATAACAAAAGAAATTAAAAATTCTTGCTCTATTCTAAAACAAATTATTGCTTTTTGCGATTTATTTTATTTATTGTAGTCATCTTTTTTTAAAAAATGTTTCCTATCGATATGTTGCTACATTTTATCATGTTTTTATTATTTCTTAAATATTTGAGATTTTTTCAAAATTTCTGTATATATTTTTCACGTGTCTAACTTTTAAAATAATGAAATTTATTCAGCACGAAGAGGAAAATTAAAAAACCAATTTTTAAAAATATTAAAAAATGGTAGCATGATTATATTATAATCATATTATTGTTTCAACTATTCTTTTATGGTTATTTCAAATCTTAAATATATAATGTTATTTTTGCGAAGACATCATACTATTTTTGCCGTCATAATTTTGAATATCATAATATTAAAGGACCATCATATCGTCGGCTTAATAAGGAAACCTGCTCAATCCACTTCTTAGGTAAAGTAAAATTTATTCCGTGTGGTAAAGAAAAATACGCTTCGTCGACCAGCATGTAGTTCTTTCAATTTAACCTTTAAAATGACTAAAAAGCTTTGATAAGCAAAACTGCTAAGTCGCGTAACAGAAAAATTTTTGTACGAAATGCTGCTAAATCCAGTACATTATTAGTTCAGTGTTTATTCCTTACTCCAATTTGTTTTTTTGTTGTTGTTGCTTTTTTTTATTTTGTAGATTTTTCTCTCAAGCTACAAATATGAATTGTAAGAAGTTTTTTGCCTCTCCTGTAAAATTTGCTGAAAGGAAGTTAGCAGGTTTGCATATTAAGCTGACGTTATCAAAGTTTTGATGAAAAGTAAACATTAAGGGTTAAGATTCAAACATACACTTAATAATCGAGACAAAATACATAATAAAACAAAATAAAAATAACTAATAAATATTTGTTTTCGATAACCAGATATTTTAAAATTAACAATATTATGACCGTGGTAATCATGCCATAACCATGACTTTTCTTTACGTCTAGGAATAAATACACTTAATTAAAATAAAGATGAATATTCCTCATTGTTACATATGAAATTAAAAATATTTATGTACGTTGTTGCCGCTAAAGGGTTTACAAACTTTCAGGCGCATTTAAGTATACAGTTTTTGCAACAACATTTTCTAATTATTTAAACTAATATTTTAAGGTATTAAGTAAGTAGTTAATGGCTCGATGAAATGTGCCCGTAGGGAACACGCATTTATTTTAACATACATTTTCATATGTTGTCCTTAAAATGTAATAGAGTTTGAAAAACATTGCAGCAGTACGTTTGTTATGTGTTTGTTTTTCGCCATTTCATGTTAAGCTGCGGGTAATTATTTTTTTACATTTAATTTTATTTTTCTTCGTCTTTTTTTAAACATTTTTCTTCCTTACCACAAATGGGTTTATGCCACGTTATAAACCTGCGTGTAGCGGCAGGTGTTATTATTCCCGCTGATAATTTAACAAAAATTGTATACTCCGTTAAGGTAGTTTTAAAAACAAACATACACAAACATGTGTATTTAAAACAACGTTTATTTTCAATGTAATTTAGAACATTAATACAAGAGTATTTCAGAAAAATATAAATATTTATATATATGTTTTAATACTAAGTCCATTAAACTTTTATTTTTTTATTTTATGAAATTTGTACTAATTTTTAATGTGTTGCTCACTTCGGTTATTTAGTAGTTCATTAATGAAAAAGAATTATTGTCCTCTTTTTTTAAACACACTCACATAACACTTGTACTTACATTATCTTCGTCGGACATGGTTGATTTAAGTATTTTATTTTAAATTAAATTATATTATATTTTTGTATTATTACACCGGACGTTCGAGTGTCTTCGACCACAACGGAGTGTGAACTGTAAATTTTTGTAATACCAATTCGAGTTCTACCCTTAAAAGGAATTTCGTGTTTATAAAAAAAAAAAAACAGAACAATGATTTTATGATTAATCAGTCTTGCTGTTATTGCAATGTCACTTGTGCTTCAAACAAAAATTGCAAAAAAAAAAGTAATAAATTTAAAGCACAGTGTTAATATAATCAGTCCCCATGTGGTCTACATATAATTATGGGGGTATAAAATAATTTTGTTGTAATATATTTTTGCACACAAAACAAAGAAAAAAATTCTATAAGCATACCAAGGAAATCAGTATATTAAATTTGAATAAATCTTTTTATTGCATTTTTTTCAAGACGTGGCTTTAATTGCTGGATTCAAAAACATAAGCAATCTATTATCGATTTTAATTTTTATGTTTTTTATACGGCTACCAAATTGTAACAGCTATTCAATGTGTTGCGAAAATTTTGATCTAAATCAAAAACTAAAACCACGGCATGACACTACGGTCAAATATGATTTTTCTATTCTTTCATCAGTATAACGAAACATTTTTTTATATATTTAACTATTATTATTCGTGATAACCTCGATATGATGTCTTGGTAGAAATAATGTTTATAATTACAATCACTTAAAATGACAGATAACAATAAAATGTTAAGTAAAACAACTAAGGGTGCTTCAAAAGTGACCATAGGGTTTACAGATTTATGCATAATGTATTCTACTCAGATATATCAATATCGTTTAACACTATGTTGAATTTTAAAGAAAGGTTTACGCTATTCAAATTGTAATATTATGATGTTTATTATTAGCAAATCTTTGGTTGCATTTAGCACTACAAACACTTGTATTATAATTACTCTGGTTAGTGATTATAATTGTGAAAGAAGAAAAAATGAGAGAAATCGGTAATCCTTCTTATATGAGTAACTTAAATGTGGGATGCTCACCTAATTTGTTCGTAGGGTACAAATATTTTCAGATTTCAATCAAATTCAATTACAATTTTGTTGGGATTGAAATACAAAAGAAATTATATCCACTTTAGTGAAAATATTTTCCATTTAAATGGCTTTGATACTAAGCAGAATAAGAAAATTCTGGGATTCAAAAAACTTAAAGGGCTGTTCATTAACACCAATTGCATTGTGAAATGATATCTGAAATCATCATTACGCCTTAATTCTTTAAAAATAAAAATGCCAGGCCGGAGTCACTGTTCAAACTACCCCTACACAATTTCTCGAATTTAAAAAATTAATTGGCAGTTTGCCATATTTGCCAAGACTCGTTAACTTTATTTTGGGTAACTAAGAAAAGAGAGTTTATGTGAACAAACTCGAGAGAATCCTTGAACTCGAGGCCAAGCAGAAATTCAACCGCTGCAAAAGTTAAATTTTAAAAGATGTCATGGAAATGCTTCAAAACGAGCCCATATTTACGGAACTGAAAAAAGACATTTAAGTAGCATCAAACTAGATCGAAATACAATATTAATTTTTATACCCGCCACCAAAAAAATGGTGGGGGTATATTCATTTTGTCATTCCGTTTGTAACACATCGAAATATCCATTTAAGACCCCATAAAGTATATATATTCTGAATTAGGGTTTGATTTGATGACGATCTAGCTATGTCCGTCCGTCTGTTGAAAGCACGATAGAGGTCGCACCGAAAAAGCTAGGAGGCTCAAATTTTGCCAGAATCTTTCTTATGGACAAGGTTTGTTTGGTATTGAAAATGGGCTAAATCGGAATATTAGGAAGAGAGTTATAGCTCGAAAAGCAAGAGTAGGTCGAAAAAACCGTGTCCTTCGAACATCGAATAAAATTGAATTGTGTCCAAACGCCTCAACGCAGACTCATGAAACTTCGAATATATATTTTCTGGATAAGGACAATTTTTTCCTCCGAAAATTGTCTAAATCTATGCATTAGGAGAGGAGTTATCGATCAAAATGTACGAAAATTTATACCGTACAGTGTATTTTTCGGTATATTTAAAAACAAAAACGTCATAAAAGCAACAAAATTGGATGTACGACTCTGAAATTTTGTACACTTTGCTTTTTGGTAAAAGGCTTTTTTGTTACGGAAAATCAATGTGCCACTCCCACTTTTACGCTTACCTCCCATATAACGTTTTACCCAAAATTCATATAATTTCTCTATTAATATAGATCTTGGAATAATATAGGACTATATGGAGACATCTAGGTTGTACTGATTAGCAAAAACAACTTTGACACGCCTACTATAACGCCCACTTTTCACGTTATCTACCGTTAATGAAATTTAATAGCTCATAAAACTGCCAAAATTAGAGGTATGATGATAAAATTTGCTACGTATATCCCTCTAGGCAATGTCATGATCGTCCCAAAAAATCAAGGTGACACGCCCACTTTTACGCCCACCTCCCATATTACGTTTTACTTAAATTCATATAATTTCTCTATTAATAAAGATTTTGGAATAATAAATAACTATATTGAAACATCTAAAATGAACTCATTCGTAAAAACAACTTTGACACGCCTACTATAACGCCCACTTTTCACGTTATCTACCGTTAATGAAATGTTAAAGCTCATAAAACCGACAAAATTAGAGGTATGATGAGGAAATTTGCTAAATATATCCTTCTAATCAATGTAGTTGTTGTGCCAAAAAGTTTAGGTGACACGCCCACTTTAACACCTACCTCCCATATAACGGTTCATCTTAAATTCATGTAATTTCTCTATTAACATAGTTTTTGGGAAAATAAAGAACTATATTGGAATATCTAAGTTGTATTTATTAGCAGAAACTTTATTGACGCGCCTACTTTAATGCCCACTTTCATCGAAAGACTACATTTACAAAAGCATTTTAGTAGCATATCGAAGTTATAAAGGGTGGCTAAATTTTAAGGGCTGATGTTGAATTTAAATAAAAAACAAATTATTAGGAAATTATTATTATTTCTTTTTGTAATGATAATATTTGTACGGTTCAATTATGTATTTAACAAAACATCGGCCAAATGCCCCCCCCCCCATCCTTGGCGCCACTCCTCTATCTTATGGTCCAAATTTTCAATGTTGACAATGTTGATGCTCAATTGTTGGGCATGATGATGAGTCGAGGTTGACTGCTCTTTTGCCACACTATCCCAAAACACAGCAATGGTTCCCATTAAACGAACTAAGAAGGCATTCACAGATTTGCTAACATTTTATACAGACCTGTTTTGCAGAAATTTAAATATTTTTTACAATTTTCCCGATTGTGGACGAATTTGAACGATTATGTTGATCAAAAGAATTACGAAGTGCACAAAATGCATTTTGATTTGAACGCCAATTTTCATAAAAAACCTGAATAACTTTAAAGCGTTGCTCATTTGCGTATCTTTCCACGGATCAAATTGAGTAAGTTTGAGATTGAGAAATGTCAAATGAAATGCAGAAAACAAATTTAAAGGCTAGGTGTAGTTCACCTTTAACATGGGCCCTTAAAATTTAACCACCCTCTACAAAGAAAGTGATACATATTTTATTATAAAGAGATTATTCCATAGCGATTAACAAAAAAATAAATATTTTGCTTTAAATGTACACAAAATTGGTGGTGGGTAAAAAAAGTACAGCAATGACAACAAATTTTCATCGTGGTATTCGACCTTTGAAATAAAAGTTTTCAAATGGAAGTATGGCCATACAAGATTATTCAAGAATACCATAGGATAAACTTGAATATTAATACATCTGAAGAAAATTATTTCGCAGAATTTTGCGGATGTAGGCATGCCTGGGGGTTTAATTCATTTCTAGATTGTCTTTCATATGGAATTTTTTATTATACATATATATAGTAGAACAAACACTTGAACTTTTTTGTAAAATTATTATAAAAATAATTTTATTAGTACACTTGTTTAATGAAAATAAAATCTATTTTATTTGAAAATAATTAAAACAGATTTTATTATTTAAATAATAAAATGGAAAGTTTCAAATCATACTTTCGTGGTCTTCCACAACTTCTTAAGCCACAGAAGCGATAATTAATGAAGAACGACTAATTCGAGGGGTTTTATTGTACAAAACATTAGTAGTTTATCTAGTAGTACAATTTATTTATTTTTTTTCTTAAAGCATAAAGGACTTCGTTGCACCATATATTTTTTTACAAGCTTTTAAATTAAGGTTAATTGTTACATGTTTTTTTAATTCTATTGTCTTGGCTCTTGCATGCAATTTCTGGAGTCGATTAAAATCACATTTAAACTCCGAAGTAGAAATTTTGTAAGTAGTTTTAATTTTAAAAAAGAAAATGCCTTTGTGTTATATTTATTTGCAAAATTAACTAAACGTCAAATATATGAACGTTTATTTATCTACTATGAAAATAAATATGCTCTCTGTAAAAATAAAATAATAATATTAAACTGTTATCAGCATTGCACTACATAAGCACTCTTTCAGAAATCATGAGGGCGAAAGATGAGTCAAGTAGTCCAGCCAAATTAAATGCATCAAATAACCTATCAAAATCATTAATTTTAACCAAAATAAATTAGGGACGAATACAATGCATCAGATGTTATCACTACAGCTTTTAACGTGAGATAATTGGCCATGTTATACTATATGCTAGACATATCTGGTTTAGATTTTACTTTTAATAAAGACAGGGTAAATTTAAAAAAATCTGGTTGAAGTTAATTTTCCAACATTTAAAAAAAATTACATTCCACTATCCGCTAATTGTAGTTTAGCAAAGGCAAAATGCAAAACTTGTTTCAGCTATTATAAATGTGAAAATGCAATGCTGCTGCAAAATAGTAAAGAATTAAAAACTAAATTATCGGCAACTGCCATGATGAATGAAATATTCAATATCAAATATTTCATATTTAATAATATTACTGTTTATTCAATTGGTTCTTATAGCTACTCTCATTGTGCCCCCGCAAGGCCATTTAAAAGCTAATCAATAATCCTAGGGTTAAGACTTGTCTACTGCAATTAAAGTGCTTGCATATATAAATTTTGTAATACTTGTAGTAAATATCTACATGATATGTTGTGTCCAAGTAATGTTACCAAATATAAATGACCTTACATTCATAAATAATTATTGGAACTTAAAAAACATTATTTTTTTGCATTTCACTTTACAATGTTGCCAGAAGTTATAATTAAAACTTGGTTAAAATAATAGTAATTTAATATTTGGCATACATATAAGAAAATATAGAAAATATTTAATTTGATAGACCTGAATTTTTCAAAAACCGGTTCCAATATTTTGCATGTAAAACCGATACAAATAACCAGTTTTTTAAATTTTTTTATTAATATAAAAATTCAAAACAATTCTTTAATTCAAAATTTTAAGAGAATTTAAATAAAAATAATTATTTAAAATTGAAAGGAATTTTTAAAATAAGCATTTTGATACATTAACAGTATAACTTTAATTTCACTAAGAAATATTTATATATTCAGTCCTGCCACATGTAATACCCTTCACCACCATGTACATAGATAAAATGACATTACCGTATCGTAGCCTAGATTTTAGAATATAACTGGAGTTAAATAATTTCCGACGCCCTCTTTGATTTTGATCACTACTTTATATGTCAATCCCTTTCATTGGACACGCATATTGCTAAGGTTAAGAAAATTATTCGCCATCTAGGATCTTTTTTTATTATTACATTTAATTCTGCTAGAAAATCTATTTCATAAGTTAATTTTACCAACAGACGGACATTGCATAATTGACTCTCCTATACATAAGCTTTTGGAAAATATTTACTTCAGGAGGATAAAAAGAAAATACATTATGCACACACTATGAAGGAAAAGCTGCGTGGAATACGAAAGTAATTTCTAAATTGGGTTTAAAAATTTTCAACACAATAGTTGGTTGTATCGACAAGGACATATGTATTTAAGCGCACCAAACTATTCGATATTGTCGAATACTTGCAGATATAAAAACCGGTTAATCAATTATTTTCAAAACCTACGACCTAAAAAAATTGGTAAGAAACAAACCAGAAAAATATTTAAAAAAACAGTTTTTCGAATTATAAAAAAACGGTTTTGACAACTCTAGGTAAATTTATATAAAAACCGCAAGAGGTTAACCCCATAAACCAAATAAATTTTAAAATTAATAAATGGTTTAAATGCCAAAGTTAATTCGTAAATTTTGTTAAATAAATTTTAGATAAACGGGATAATACTTATTTTTAACCAATTTCTTAATTTCTTTTGTAAAGATATAAATTAAAAAAAAAAACGATATTTTTTCAACTCACTGATTTTTACTTTTTACATTTATGTAATATTTTATGTACTTAAGATTTTAATCATTATTATGTTTGTTTTATATGTTTAAAAAAAAGAAAATATTAATCTTAAACGAAATGAATATTTACCATCAGTAATAAACATATAGTTTAAAAAGGCTAGAAGATTAAAACAGCTACCCGACAACACTGGTAATGTCAGCAAAAACGTACAAACACCAATAAAAAGGGAGAGTAGACTGATATAAAGGTACCGATAAAAACACCCATTTTAATTTAAATATGAACTGCTTTTAAACTGATTGACTTAATTGCAAAACTATTTTAAATTCAAAAGAGGATACATGTGCACACACACAAAACATACACAAAAGCACATATAAAAAAGCACTTGCACACATTGTACTTCACAAGGTCGACATAAACTGAAAACACTTAAGTTAAGTCCTTTATCAATACAATTATGGAAAAAATAATTGAACAGTCATTTAAAGATAAATTTAAATAAACTGTTGGCGTTTAAACGTATTCCTACCCTTTTACCGCAAAGTTTTCATTTTTTAACAATCCATTTTTATTAATATTAAAAAATTCCTTAAATAAGTTTTTTATTCACGTTGACAGAGGCTATTCATTGAAATGAGGACAAAACATGAAAAGCCTTGCAGTTATTGATTTATTTTAAATCGAAACGAAAACATTTTGTCTTTTATATTTATTATACCTGTCTCCTATTTCTGTGATTGCGATAATTTGACATTGACTTGCGTTACTTTGTCAGCGGATGAACATTACGTCGTCCGTAACGAATTTAATTTAAATTAAGACTGAGACCAATAATAGTAAGAAAATGTGTCAAAACTGATTGTCCCTCTTTAATGGGGGTAAAAGTAAAGAAACTTCACTTACAGCACTAAAAATGTACAAACAAAACTGCTTAATTAAATATTGTTGTTGTTGTTGTTTTGTTTGTTTGTTAAATTTTTGGTTGTTTTGTGTGAGTATTAAGGCCTCTAAGTAAATACAATGGATATTACGCATTTAGAGTTTTTCTATTCGTAAACTTTTATAATTATGGGATTGGGGAATTTGTTTCTGTAAATTAATGTTCTCAGATTTGTATTTGTTGAATTTGGTTTCAAGACAACGTATTTAAAGCTGTTAAGTTATTAATTAAAAAATCTAAAGGTATTCAAATACTTTTGAAAAATAATTAGTAAAGCATGGTTGGTTATCGTAGTAGTTCATTTCGCGTAAACTATTAGTCTGGTATATGGAAAAAAATAATTATTAAATGCAATTACGCATTTTAAGACCAAATCGAAAGGTTTATTCATTTTGAATTACTTTTTGATATCCTTTGTTCCCAGTTATTTTATGTTAATTAAGTTTTCTGGACATTAAATCATACATAATGTATCGATTGTTTACAAGTATGAAAAAACTTTGTTGTAGTACAATATCTTCACAACGATCATAGTTTGTTCCCCGATTAAATATTTCATTATCACAATTAAAGGATAGTCAGTTTATATCATTCCGTTTGTAAATTTTACACCATTAAGTTTAATATATTTTTTCTGACTCCTTGTGAATAAGAAAGTCCTTTTAGAAATGTCCCTCTGTCCGCATGTGACTTGGGTTTATTTTTTTCCCTTATGTGTTGAACAAGCCAATCGTTTGTAAATACTAAAAAATGATTCAATATTAGAAACAAGCATAACTTTCTTAATTATGGGCACGCAGAATACGACTGACATTATCCCATATGTTTACCCAAAAAAATTAATGGTTTTTTTAATTTTGAATACCATAACTTACATATTCTATAGTATTGGTTCAAGAAAGTTTTGCAAATTGGTTATAAATCTATATCTTTAGAAATTTATAAGGTTCTTGTAATTCTCAATAAAGTTTCGAACATTGAGATGGCACTATATACCTCAAAAATTCTACCAGAAACAAACTACGACATCAATTTGACACTGGCTGAGATATAAGCACCAACATAAATATAATTTCTTTGGTATTTTCCTTAAGTCTTTCCAATGGAAATTTTTTGGTTTTTAAGCTTCAATGAAGCCGTGAGATTCAATGTATAAAATATAGTTCACTATGAACAATTTAAACTTCATAATGGAAGCCACGAAAAATCGGTACTCAAAAATATTTATATGGATCATATCAAGTAAAAAAAGTAAGAGCACTATATTCGGCTGTGCCGAATCTTTTATACCCACCACCAATTTTGTGTACATTTAAAGCACAATATTTATTATTTTGTTAATCGCTATGGAATAATGTCTTTATAGTAAAATATGTATCACTTTCTTTGTAGAGGGTGGTTAAATTTTAAGGGCCCATGTTGAAGGTGAACTACACCTAGTCTTTAAATTTGTTTTCTGCATTTCACTTGACATTTCTCAATCTCAAACTTACTCAATTTGATCAGTGGAAAGAGCAACGCTTTAAAGTTATTCAGGTTTTTTTATAAAAATGGTCGTTCAAGTCAAAATGCGTTTTGTGCATAATTCTTTTGATCAACATAATCATTCAAATTCGTCCACATTCGGGAAAATTGTAAAAAATATTTAAATTTCTGCAAAAGAGGTCTGTATAAAATTTAAGAAAATCTGTGAATGCCTTCTTAGTTCGTTGAATACGAACTATTGCTGTTTTTTGTGATAGTGTGCCAAAAGAGCAGTCAACCTCGCCTCATCATCATGCCTAACAATTGAGCATCAACATTGTCATTGAAAATTTGGACCATCAGATAGAGGAGTGGCGCCAAGGATGGGGGGGAGGCCATTTGGCAGATATTTTGTTAAATACGTAATTGAGCCATACAAATATTATAATTGCAAAAAGAAATAATAATAATTTCCTAAATAATTTGCTTTTTATTTAAATTCAACATCGCCCTTAAAATTTAACCACCCTTTATAACTTCGATATGCTACTAAAATGCTTTTGTAAATGTAGTCTTCAATGAAAGTGGGCATTAAAGTAGGCGTGTCAACGAAGTTTCTGCTAATAAATACAACTTAGATATTTCAATATAGTCCTTTATTTTCCCAAAAACTTTGTCAATAGAGAAATTACATGAATTTAAGATAAACCGTTGGGAGGTAGGCGTTAAAGTGACCGCGTCACCTTAACTTTTTGGCACAACAATTACGTTGATTAGAAGGATATACGTAGCAAATTTTATCATCATACCTCTAATTTTGGCGGTTTTATGAGCTTTAAATTTCATTAACGGTAGATAACGTGAAAAGTGGGCGTTATAGTAGGCGTGTTTATGTGCTTTTAAATTTCATTAACGTTAGATAACGTGAAAAGTGGGCGTTATAGTAGGCGTGTCAAAGTTATTTTTGCGAATGAGTACAAATTAGATGTTTCATATAGCCCTTTATTATTCCAAAATCTTTATTAATAGAGAAATTATATGAATTTTAGGAAAAACGTTATATGGGAGGTGGGCATAAAAGTGGGCGTGGCACCTTAATTTTCTGGCACAGTAATGACATTGCCTAGGAGGATATACGTGGCAAATTTTATCATCATACCTCTCATTTTGGCGGTTTTATGAGCTTTTAAATTTCATTAACGGTAGATAACGTGATAAGTGGGCGTTATAGTAGGCGTGTCAAAGTTATTTTTGCGAATGAGTACAACTTAAGTGTTTCAATATAGCCCTTTATTATTCCAAAATCTTTATTAATAGAGAAATTATATGAATTTTATATAAAACGTTATATGGGAGGTGGGCGTAAAAGTGGGCGTGGCACATTGGTTTTCCGTTACAAAAAAGCGCCTCACCAAAAAGCAAAATTTCAGAGTCGTACATCCAATTTTGTTGCTTTTATGACGTTTTTGTTTTTAAATATACCGAAAAATACACTGTGCGGTATAAATTTTCGTACATTTTGATCGATAACTCCTTTCCTAATGCATAGATTTAGATAATTTTCATGGAAAAATATTGTCTTTACCCAGAAAATATACATTCGAAGTTTCATGAGTCTACGTTAAGGCGTTTGGACACAATTCCATTTTATTCGATGTTCGAAGGACACGGTTTTTTCGACCTACTCTTGCTTTTCGAGCTATAACTCTCTTTCTAATATTCCGATTTAGCCCATTTTCAAAAACCAAACAAACCTTGTCTATAAGAAAGATTCTGGCAAAATTTGAGCCCCCTAGCTTTTTCGGTGCGACCTCTATCGTGCTTTCAACAGACGGACAGACGGACGGAAATAGCTAGATCGTCATCAAATCAAACCCTGATTCAGAATATATATAATTTATGGGGTCTAAAATGGATATTTCGATGTGTTACAAACGGAATGACAAAATGAATATACCCCCACCATTTTTTTGGTGGCGGGTATAACAAAATTTACCCGTTTTAATATGTATATCAATTTACATATTATTTGATATTTAGTACTATTCTTATTGCTGTTTTTCACATATATTTTAATTTAAAACTATTAATTATTTATTTAATTAATAGTATTAATTTGTTTATTGGAGCCATCAATCAAATAAAAATTCAATTAAGAACTTTACTTTAAAAAAGATCTTTTATTAGGTTTTATATCATCTACTCATAGAGATTTAGGTTATGCTCACATAGGAATACGATGAATATGAATGAATATAATAATAATATATTTTTGTGATTATGTGGAATAATATAGTCATATGGGTTTATAATAAAAATTAAAGATTATACGCTCTTTCTTTATTTATTCGAAATATAGGTTTTTTACAAAACTTTACCAGTTTCTCTGTCCCTACATGGCTATTGAATTTCATCGGATGTTTTTTTTAATTTAAAATTTCCTTTCAACAGAAGGAGTGCAACATAAACTTCTGGTTTCTCGAGCGACTAACTCTATGGATGTTCTAAAAATACTGCAATATGATTTTTAGATCGCGTTTCTTCACCACGTTCAATCTTGTCCTAATAAATAAAATATAGATTCTCACTCAGCAATTCAGCTTTGTGATGCTTTTTGTGTTTGCCTGGATTATTATTATTTTATTTTACATTTGAAGATTCCTTATAACTAAGCTAAAGACTTTACCGTCATTTTCACTAACGCGTTTCATTTCATCATTAATTTTAAAAACAGTTTTGTCAACTCAAGATAGACAAAATTACAATTAAAAATTTTTTTTTACTCATAAAGAAAATAAGATTTAGCTCTCTTAATCTGCAGTTTGCCGGGAAAAAATATTTGTTAAAAATGAAAAACCCTATACTAAATATATTTGCTTAAAATTACGCACAATTCGTAAATATTTCAGAGTTGAAGAACTATTGATTTATTTGCTATGACAAGAAAGACTGTAACGACAAGTTAAATTTTACATAAACTTAAATTTTTTCCGACCAATCCTTGTTAATTTTTTTAATAAAACAAGCAGATTATATTTAATAAAAGCCTGTTTGGCTAGGAAAAAATGTTTTAAAGCCAAAAAAATTTTTTTTTTAATTAAAAAAGAATATTAAAGTTGTAATTTTTTAATAGCAATTTTAGTGTAAAACTTTGTAAGAAACTATGTTTAATTTTAAAGTTTAAGCGAGCGCGAAACCTGAAATTTTTAATTTTTTTCATGTGTTTTATCAGTTATAAAAACTAAACTCTCGTGCGCGGAATCACGATTACAAATTATGATTTGTTAGGCATGCCTTAATCTTCTCTAAGTGAACTAAGTAATTTTTAAATATTTTTGTAGTTTATTTTTTAATTTGTAGCGTTGAAAAAAAAGAATATCGCATGTTGGTAATACTTACCATAATGAATACTCTTTAATCAATTGCTTGACCACAACAACTTTGAAAAATAGACAGAAAAATCTACCCTTATCGTTATTTATATTGAGAAAGGTAAAAGCATTTTTGACAGCAAAAAATAAGTCAAAATACCTGACAGCATTAAGATAAAGTCGACATTTAATTACCTTAAATAAGCTTTGCAATAACTTTGCTGTTGGATTTTTTAAAATTTTTTCTAGTTTTACTGCTTTGCTTGAAAAAATCCAGGATAAGATTTCAATTTTGTAAATTAGATATTAATTTATTTCTTTTTTTATTTGTATGCCTTTAGTTTCAATGAAAACATAACTTTATGTGTCGTTTATATGGTTAATAGGCTACAACTAATGATTATTACTCTTATGTAGCCAAAATATTTTTACATTTCTTAAGTGAATTGGCGGTTTTTTTTGGATTTGCTGAAAGTGTTACAATAAAAAATATTAAAATTTCTCTCAACTAATTTAAAACAATTTTTATAGCATTTCCTAGTTTGTAAAAAAATTATGGAGTAAAAAAGAAATAAAGATATAAATCATATAAAAAGTCATTTATTGTGGGGTGTTCAATAAAAAGCATGTGTAATAGAAACCAAATTATCAATAAAATGCTTTGTAGATGTATGCATGGACGCGCATGTATTCAGGGTAAATATGTAAAAAACAAGCAAGAGTTCTTTATTCGTAAGTGACGAATTTTATATACCTGATTTCAAACTTTCGAAAAAAGTAAACAAAATAATGTTTTACTAAAATTTTAAATAATGAAATTAGTAAATATAAGGCTTTCAATCGGACACCAAAAACTTTAAATTTATCGAATAATTTCAATCGATTAGAGTTACGGTAGGATTTGGTTCTAGTGTTTGTATTAGTGATAAATTTCATAAAAAATATGGTCGAATAGTGCTTTATCTTAGTCAACTGTGAAGAGAAAAATTGAAAAATTCAGGGATCAAAGTCAATATCAAAGTTATGCTAAACAGTGTCAATAAAAATCCCTGAACCTCAATTCGTCTGTACGGACAAGAATTGCAAATTTAAAAGAGGTTTCTACAGAGTATTATTACTAAAGATTTTTAACTGCGAGTGCCAGGCTTTCATTATTTGTGAAAATTTTTTTTTAAATTAGAGATTCGTTGTTTTATCGTGTAACGCACCATTTATTTTTAATATTTAACTGTCATCTGTCCTTTTGTTCCTTAATGACAGCTAATAATTTCCAGGAAAAGGGCGTTAATTTTGGACACCCTATATATATATACTCTCTATTATATTTCTTGTTTAATACTACCTTCTAAAAATTAAGTTGGATTAATTTAAAAAATTTTTGGCCAGTAGGCTGTTCCCGGAATTTGCCCACATGCGATAAATGGTATCATACTTAAAGAAATATTCTGGTAAAAATCGATATTTCTAATCCGCACTGTCGGTAGAAATTCCAGCTGACGTATCAACACTATCATATTTTATTTTCGAATTATTTCAACCAAGTACAAATAGAATATTTTATCTACATATATTGCAAGAAAATCACACATGCATACACACTCACAAACTAGTGCTTACAACTTATAATTACATGGTACAAAATTTATATTTTCGCAAACTTTATCTTATTATGACTTTATTAACTACTCGCACATACTGTGCTATAATTCTCAAAAAACTTAAGCGAACTCATACTAAAACTCTTACTTGAGCATGAGCGTAAAACATTCTTACACTTATTACAAAAGTTTGTTAAAATTTCTTATTAATGAGGAAACTCAACTGGAGTCCAAAAGGTACATGAGGTTATCGGAAAAATAAAGAAAATTAAGAAAAATACAAAAGATTTTGTTTTTGTTTTTGTTTCTTCATTTTATAAATTACATGAGTTAGTAGAAATATAAAAAATTCAAACACACCCATCTGATTATAGGGATTTACGGATGTTTATTTGTTATAGCTGTATGTATTTGATAATGTTTGTGTTTGTGAGTTCAATACATAATGATCACGTAATTCATTAAGGCTTAAAAGCTAATCAACATTAAAACAGAGTAAAAAAAAAACATTGAACATTAAAAGTGTTGATACAGGGAGATGGCGTTACTTTTATTACACACACACAAGTACTTAAAATATACGAGGATGGAATAATTGATACATGATATTAACTAAATTTGGAATCGCTATATTATCTTACAAAAAAAAAAAAAAAATATTATCAAATTTCTAATTATCAAATTTGGCTAAAAAGAATTATTTGTTTACAACCATCGTAACAATACCTTTATATACATACACAAACTGATGTACATATGTAAGTGTCTGTAGACATATAGGCTTGTATTCATAGTCTCAAACTAAAGTCGGCTCTTATTAAAGTTAATCTTTAAGTTAAAAGCTTTTACTATCTTTTTGGTATTCATAGTAAAAAAAAGTATACTTTAAGTTGAGCTGGCTTTAAATGGGTGTCAACTCTTATTTGCTTAACTCTGGCATACAATTTCTATTTAAAAAATAAAAAGTGGCAACTTGATTAGCTGCTTTTCTTTTGTTTACTTTTGTTGAAGCAAACAATAAAAAATAAAAATTTTAAAACGTTTTACATCTACATATGTATAAAATCAAAATTTATTAAAATAATGGAAAAAACAGAAATGGTAAGTCTCAATAACATATTTATGTATGTACATACACGTATACATATGTGTGATATATTTTTAGTTTGGCATTTAATAAATGTTTTACTTTCAGAAACTGAAGAAGCCAACTGATAAAATTTGGTTTTTACATCTCTAAGTTCAGAATTGCTGTGGAAGTTAATAAACTCCGGTAGCAACAAAGCAATTTTTCTGCATATATTTTTTATTATTCTGCTGACTGTGGGTTGAGACAAGCCATGAAGATCTCCTAAAAAATTATTTTTGAAATATCTTTGTAACATTTTATAGTACAATACTTACCGATGTCATTTTGATGGACATTTCTTCCCAGAAACCGCAATGTCGTTAACACCTGTAAGGTTGTTGAAATTGGCAGACCTTGATTGTTTTTTGGTTCAACAATATTCAACAAGCTTACCAAAAAACGAGTTGTAATTTTGTCAAACCTGTAGCGGGAATAAAAATCCTCATCGCTTAGGTCGAAGGGATTAAATCTATTTCTGTAATATTTTGGCTTCCTTACACAAAAATCATCCTCACAATCACCAATTATTGAAAAATCTCTTTCAATATCTTGAAATCTTGGCATTTTTTTAATTTTCAATAAATCTTTTAACTTTACAATGAACAGCTGATGTTATTTTAAATAAAGTTAACAACAGGTTCAGCTGGTTTTAAATTTAGAGCCGACTTTAATGTCAAAAACCAACTTTAAGTTGTCTATGAATGACTTAGAGTAGACATTTTTAAGAAATAGACTTAAGTACTGTAAAAGTCGACTTTTTTGATGACTATGAATATGCCCCATAATGTATTATACACAATGCTTTTCTATAGAAATTTATAAAAGTTGAGTCTTTAAATTAATCCACGAGCATGTTAGGGATGATATTAACTTACACGTACGAGAATAGTTTATCTACGTAAATAATATTTCAAATAAAGTAGGGAAATCAGTTTTTACTCTTACTGGTATTTGTGGTTAATTGGCTCCAACATATCATTTTTAAAATCTTTAATTCTTAATTTTTATATTCCACGATAGGTAAGACTAGAGAGAGGAGTTCAGTGTTTAGTCATGTATATGAACGTTAACTTTTCAAAGTTCATTTACTTTGCAGAGTTATTGTTATTATATAGAAAAGTATAGCCAAAGTTAAACAATTATTACGATCAGGAAAGTTTCTTTGGTCCGAGCGGATCTAAGTTCGAATATATGTTTGATATGTTCAACACTAGGCTGGTTTAATTTGCTTAAGTCTTTAATGGAATATAACTATTTTTGGTATAAAACAAGGATTTAGAATAGTTTTTCAATGTATGTATGTATGTATGTATGTATGTATGTATGTATGTATGTATGTATGTATGTTTTTTTTTTTTTTTTTTTTTTTTTTTTTTTATTAACGAGGTGAAATCATCGAAAGACCCTGGTACTCAGGTCAACCAGGAGTGCGTGACTTTAACACGCTAAAACACCTCGGTACACTAGCCCAAAATCCCTGCGGAACTACCACAAAGCTATACATCGCAGGGGGGGGGAAGGTACAACACCCAAACTATAACATCCTATTACGGATTTTCTCAACCCTACGAAGTTCAGTGAGAACCAATCTAGCATATTCACATACATACTCCCAACTGCGTGCAGAGGACAACATAATTCCCACTATATTACTGTGATCAACACTACGGCCTATCATCCCCTCAAGGTGTATTCTCTCCCTATCAAAACGCGAGCACGAAAAGAATACATGTTCAGCATTCTCCTCGACATTACCATCACAACTCGGACAGAACGGAGAAGTATCATGACCAAATCTGTATAAGTAAGACCAAAAACAACAGTGTCCACTAAGCAACTGCGTAACATAGAAGTAAATAAGAGAAAACGTCCATCTACCCTTCTCTGACAAGGACCATCGCCGCTGCCACTCAGCAATCGTTTCAATATCTGAGAAGCCTCTGATCTGAAGATTAATTGGCATCATTCCTGCAATCACCAATGCTGCATCATCTGATACAGTCCGGAAAGCACAAATAACTCGCAAAGCAGCCAATCTATATACTGGGCTTTTAATTCCCCTATAGGTCTTCAACCCAAGAGCCCGAGACCAAATAGGTGATGCATACATAATCACACTCTTAACTACTCCAGCCAGAAGTTTCCGACGTAAGTACTTTGGGCCTCTCGTATTTGGCATTATACGAGACAGAGCAGTATATGTTCTCGAAGACTTCTCAGCAACATATAGCAGATGATCCTTAAAAGATAAACGACAATCTATCATAACCCCAAGATATTTAAGCGAAGGTTTCGTCTCAATACAACATGATCCCACATTCAATTTCACAGACTCCATTGACCTACGGCTGGATATCAAAATCGCCTCTGTCTTTTGGTCAGCGAGCCCCAAATTAACAGATTCCAACCAGGAGCGCTCAATTCCTATGCTTGCATTAGCAATGGTCGTAATCTCCACTAACTCCCTAGCGACACATATCAGGGCTATGTCATCGGCAAAACCGACAATCTTAGCCCCATCGGGAAGAGACACACGGAGTATGCCATCATACATCACATTCCACAACAACGGTCCGAGAACCGAACCCTGTGGGACCCCACCTGTGATATTATGCTGTCGCATGCCCTTGTCGGTTTCGTACAGCAGGATTCTGTCACGGAAGTAATCCTTCACTATAGCCAACAAGTACTCAGGAATCGCTAAACGCGTGAGAGAATTCACTATAACCTCCCAGTTCGCCGAGTTAAATGCATTCCTGACGTCGAGCGTTACCACTACGCAATACTCCTTTGTGCCATTCCTCCATCGTTTGCCCTCAATCGCCGCAGTGGCCGTATGAACCACTACGTTCAAAGCATCCACAGTCGATCTTGCCTTTCTAAAACCAAATTGATTATCAGATAGACCTCCTACGCACTCAACATATTCCTCTAGTCTCCTACAAACTATGCTTTCCAACAGCTTCCCAAACGTATCAATCATACAGAGTGGTCGGTAGGAGGAAGGATCCTCCTGAGGTTTTCCCTGTTTCAATAACAAAACTAGCTTTTGCCTTTTCCACATACTCGGAAATTTACCATGGCGTAAACACGAATTGATCAAATTGATAACCTGAACAGGGCAATACTTGAAAGTCTCCCTTACTACCGCATTCGGTATGCCATCCAAGCCAGGGGTTTTCCCGTCCCTAAATTTGCTCATGGCAGCTTCAACCTCAACTGTCGTGACAAGCGGAAAGTCAAATACCACATGAACAGTATCAGTCTGCCAAGATGTCACACCTTGGTAAGGAAATAAGTGATCCACTATGCGCCTAAGTACTTCAGCATCCTTAGGTGGTGGAGGACTTAGACACTTTAGCCTTTTTGTTACCAGCTCATAAGCCAGACCCCATGGGTCGTTTTCAACCTCTTCACACATCTGTATGAAACATGCCCTCTTACTCCTACTGATCGCCATTTTCAAGGATTTGCGGATGCGCCTATTTTGGTCACGGTGCTCGTCATTCCCCGGCCTACCTCGGCTTCTAGTATACCGTCGTCTAGCCCGGATACATTCCGACCGTAGTTGAGAAATTTCCCCGTTCCACCAATATACCGGCCGCTTGTTCGCACTCATCCTCCTTTTAATCATAGACGTATCGCATGCCTCCGATACCCTACTTATGAGTTGCGCAGCCATTGTTTCAGGCTGCCCTTGCAACCTCATATTTTCCACCACTACTCCAAATAATTCCCTATCAAGGCTATCTGTTTTCCATCCCGAAATTCGTTCCGGGTGTATAATCATTGCATCCTGGCGCAATTCCTCCCTAATATCAATCAATATAGCATTATGATCGCTATGTGTGTATATCCCGGGCATGCTCCATCCTACCCTTCCCATAATATCAGCGCTAGCAAAGGCAACATCAATAATTGACCCCGCTTCGCCTCTTGAGAAAGTGTGCTCAGCTCCGTTGTTTAACAGAATCACATTAAGTGTAGAAAATGACTCCACTAGTATCCGACCCCTAGAATTTGTGTATGGGCAGCCCCATTCTATCGCCCACGCATTGAAGTCGCCGGCAATAACCACGGGACCTCTTGAGCATGCATCAGAAACGATATTGTGAACAATTCGTTCAAACTCCAATAAGGAATATCTCGGGGGAACGTAGCAGCTATAGAAGCAAATCCCATGCACAATAGCCCGAGTAAAACCAGTAAACTGTAAGGCAGGATCTCGCAGCCCCAATTCACTGATTAACCATATCGCCGACGTCTTGGTAATGTCCGATAACCAATTAACCGAGTCCCGGCATCGATACGGTTCACTTAAGAGTGCTAAGTCTATATTCATCTCCCGAACACTCTGTTTCAGCAGATCCTGTGCCGCCTGACAGTGATTCAGATTTAGTTGTAAGACTCTCATCCTCGATGTCTAAGGCGTTCGATCGCTTTCTTGTAAAACGGACAGACAAAACAGCCAGTTACATGATCACTCTTTACCTTAGGGTTTACACAACTACACAGCACACATGATGGTCGGTTATTACACACCCCAATCCTGTGACCAGATACGCCACACTGTAGGCATTTGTCAGCGTAATCATTCTGACTTTTGCACCTACTCGCAGTATGACCAAAGTCCAAACATTTGTAGCACCTAATTGGTGCCATTTTCCCTCGTATCCTACATATCACCCATCCAATACGTATCTTAGCGGTCTCAATAAGGTAGCCCGCCAACTCAGAACTCAGACCAATAGCGGCAGTCTGTGTTCCCCTATACGATTTCCTCAAAGACTTAATCACAGACGGTTTCAACGCACTAAATTTATCGGAAACTTCCAAAAGAGAATGTAATACCTCGTCTTTCGTCGTAACCTCATCTATATCCCTAATCTCCAAGAGCACCTCATGCGTCAAGGCACGTACCTCAGCCGTCTCGCCCAGCACACCCTCGACAGCTGTCTTAAAATCGGCCGTACTATTATGTAGGGGTTTATTTAACTCGAAGAGCAATTCACCCCTACCTGTCTTCCTAATGTTCCTAACACTCTGGCCAAGTTCACTTAACCTTGGGTCACTCTTAACCTGCTTCAAAATATCCGCATAAGATCTTTCCCCACAATTTCTGACAACCAATGCGTCCGGTCTCATTGGTTTCCTTCTTCTATGCGCTCTCAGCTGTACCTTCCTCCATTCCGATCCCTTATCTGCCACTGAGAGTCCCTCAGTATCGGCACGAGGATTAGTTCCCTCCGTATCGGCACGAGGCTTAGTTCCCTCAATATTGGCACGAGGCTTACTTCCCTCAGAATCCGCACGAGGCTTAGTGCCTAGAATCTCTACCCCACTATTAATGACCTGTTCATTCATAGTGGACTTTTTCCTCTTCTTCCTGTTCCCCCTGGGACTCTGAGTAATTGGTCCCCTTTTAGACGATTGGGTTGGAAGAAGTGTCAACCGAGGTTGCTCAGTCTGGGCTTCCTTATCAACCATTTGAGCCTTTGGTGCACTATCTTCCGTACCAATCACCTCACACGTAGCCTGCATATACAATGCCTGGATTTCCCGTGTGATCGTCTGAATATCCCTATGGATATTGCTTCTTGCCTTTATAAACTGCAGAAGCTTTTCTATCCTATCACCAAGTTTTCTCATCACTTGGGTTTTACCACTCTGAGCCACTTCCGTAAGTGGCGTGCTCTTATCAGCATCAGAAGTAGAAAGTTCCCGTGGTGGTGATCTTACCATCACAGAGCTTCTCCTAAATGGGTCCGAAGCCCCTACACCCTCACTTTCACCTCTTCCACACTTCCTGCTACTCTTTCCATCTTCATTATTATTTTTAATCATTGCTATTTGTCCAAACTCAAAGCCGCTATCTCCAACCGATGTACAGTCGCGTTTACAACCCCATGGTTATCTATGCAAGCAGGGAGGCCATGCGAGGGTTGACATGAGATTCTTATGGAACCCCAAGCCAGAGCCAGGTCCGCGTTAGTCGGGAATTATCATCCGAGCCTGTACCACCAACTTAATGGCGACGTTCTTCGAGCGCACTTTGAGACTGCCAAGTTTTAATAGGAGGAGGCGGTTGTAGCATTAGCCTAGAAGCCGTTTCTGAGCAGTGTCACCTCCACATACTAAGGTTCTAGAATACTACAGACCGTCGGCCCAGGGTTCAACAAATCCATACCATGTTCCAGAAATGCCATAATTAAGATCGTACTGGACTTGATCTTAATGCCTTTCGGCGGGTTACATACACAGCGGACCCACTGGTGTGAGCAAACAGGTCCCATAGCCGCGAAACAAAAAATTTCACAAGCCTCTGTGCTTTAACCGGGGAATCCACGAAGGCATCCCACCTACATCTGCACCTCTTTCAAGGGCATCCCCGGTGGATACCAAGCCAAACGGCGGCATCCAATTGCAGTTCACCATCGAGCCCTTGTGTTAATTCACAGTATGCTCTCAGAATCTGCCGCTCTTGGTCGGGGACTGCTTATTCTTCGCAGCTGACCCGTAGGTCGTTCAGTTATCCGCCACCTACTGACCCCGATAGTAGCCTGAGCTCAGCCCTATCATGTATGTATGTATGTATGTATGTATGTATGTATGTATGTATGTATGTATGTATGTATGTATGTACATGTATGTATATATACTTTCGGAGTGAACGATATCCGCGCTAGTCTAAGTGCCATTTTTATTTATTATTATTATGCTTAACTCTAGTGGCTTCCGTACCAAAAAGTGAGATTTATTATAATTAAATTTCTCTATAAAATATTATATTTGTGTAGGAATTTTAATAAAAGAAACATTCGTAAAATAAATTTAAATTTAAAATTTATCCAGTGTCTCTTTATTCAAAGTCCAGTGGAAATCATTAGAGAGGCGAATTTATGATCAACAGTGATGTTAAAACCTTTTTCTTAACTTAAATGTGTAAGATCCCTGTATTTACACTTGAAACATTAAAATGTAGGAGATAACTTATAGTATCATTAGGTAGTAATTAAATTTTTTAATATAAAGAACTAACGCTATAGAGGAGTATGTAATATTTATTGCATCTACAATAGTCTTTTATAAAACAAATAAGAGCCAAATATTCGGTGGTGTCTTATCTTATATATCCTTCACCCAATTTTTTAACATAATGTTCAAACCCAACAACAATTTTCAAAACCGTTAATACGGTTTAATTATTCTGAAATACATTATTTTGCAATTTAAACATCAGTAAAAGTCCGTAAGTCAAGAATTTACTAATGAAATTCTTTGCCACTTCTGTTAAAAACATTATTACTTATACCTAAAGTGTGATTAACTAAATTAGAATAATAAAAGTTATATATTTGAATAGCTTCTAACTAATTTACAAATCAGAAATGGTATTATGTATGTATTTAACAAAAATCTGAAAAATAAAAACTTTTGTAACACATTCATTAAATCAAGTCATTACTACAATATTTCTTAGTAAGACGGATGATATGCAGTAGTCATTAAAAAGAATGTTGTTTAGTAAGAGCAAATTATTAAATAGTTTTTGCTGGATTCATACATAAGTATATATTAGCGACCACTAGCTTTTATTGATTTAGCTCAATAATAATCTGAACTTTTAATTAAAATCTTTTTCCACAATTTCTTTTCGCCGATATGTTTGTCGGTAATTGACCCAATGAACCATAGTTTTCTTTAAATATTTCCATATTTGTACATATTTTATAGATGCAAGCGTATTCTTAGGCTCATATCTCAGCTCGTTATGTGCCCACTTCAATTTTTTAATATAAAAGTTTTCGAAAGCGCATTTAATAAAAGGATACCAAGTGTCTATCTTATACGGAGGAGTATAATAAAGGTGATAAAGAAAAACGGACAGAGGGACAGACGGACTTAGCTATATCAATTCCGATATCTGTATGAATTCGTTGCATTTAGTATAGGTTTGCTGTGATAGTCTGGCTATATTTGAGCAGTTCATAAAGGATCTTTTAAGTCCCATTCATATTTTGCTTTAGTACCAATTCAGTTGGTTGTCCTGGCTTCACGTATGATCTCTTGCGTTCTTTTTCTTTCAATGCAAATGCTGATTAGGTGCAAAAATTAAAAATATATCGCTAAAACATACCTTTGGACATGGAAACTCATTTTTTAAGTCTCTCGGCTTTAATTCGTATTGGAACCAATTTTTCTAGTCTTGGGTAAGTCCCGCTTCTCGCAAATGGTTTTTAAATTTTTCATCGAGTAGTTTCCAATCAAATAAAAAAGTTTTGTTGTCCGTGACAACAGTCATCATAAAGTAAAAAAAAAAAATTATTTTTTTTAGTCTGTCTTTCTAGATTCGATTGTTTCAAAGTTTACCTGGATAATATGAAGAGTAGTTTTTTATGCAAAACACTGTCTTATTTTTCATAGATAAAAGCAAATGAAATGGCATTTGAAATGGTGCCAAGAGGTTGTCACATAACATATTGATATACAGAAGGAGGGATATAAATTTGAAATTATACAAAATACAAAAATATTGTTGGTGCTAGGAATTCAGACCCTCAGTGGAATAATATAATCATATAAACAGATACAACGCAAAATTTTTTTTCACTGCATAAGCATCCATACATTTTTTATTAAAATATTTCCTCCAATTTGGCAACACTTTAAGGGTGAGCCACAAGTCAACATGGAGTTTAAAATTGTAACAATATATAATTTTTTTTTTCATTTAATAAAATATATGTATGTATATGCAAAATGAAAATAACGTGCCTTAATTAAAATAGTTTTCGCAATGATTGTATTTTTTAGAGCATATTCCAAAACATCGTCTAAAATTTGTTGCTCTAGGCCTCTAATTTATGCAGCAATAATGGCATTGAGTTAAGGAATGACTCCAACACATATACTAGCTTCCTTAAATACCCAAAAAAAAAGGAGTCAGATTCTGAAAAATCTGGAAAACCTGCAGCCCGCTTAGTTTCCGAATTATCTGAAATCTCGAACAATATAGCAATATATGTTTTATCATAAACCAATACGACTTTATTTTTGCGGTTGCGACATCTCCATCTTTATTTTTGAAGAAGTTGGTTACAGTGATATTTTAAGATGTAATGCCAAGCGATAGTGTTCATCCAATGGGGTGCAATTGGCATTGATAAATGGGTCTTAGATTTTAAGAAACACAGAACGGTTAGTTCTGCTGATTAACAAGGTCATTTATCTTTTGAAATCAGATTTTGAATAAAGTTGATTTCGTTTCTGCCCAACTCTTCAAATTTAGCAAAATGTGGCTTTTGCCGATGAACTGCTAGTCTTAATTCTTGCACAAATTAAATCTAATATAGGTATATGGTACAAGTCTTTTTCAGCTGAGCAGAAAGTCATCGATAGATGTTTCTATTGCTTTTTTAACACTTTCTTCTATACTTTCAATATTTTCTGCAGTTAAAATAAACATTATCTACATAAACATAAACTTAGCAATAAGCTTTCAGAGGGCGAAATTCTGACGGTGAAATATCGACGCTATGTTGTTTGCATTTAGATAATTGGTAGTTGATTATAATAACAAAATTTTATTGTTCTGAAACTTTTCTCAGTTATGAATCTCTCCATTATTTATTATGCCCTTCATACAGCGAAAAGGGTTTGTGATTCCGTGTGACCAGCTTTGGCCACAATTTTGCACAAAGATTTGCATTTGTTTCTATTAAAGATTCATTTCACACAAGAGCTTCTTCCAGAAGATCATCTACGAGGCAGAACATAGCCAATAGGATGTTACAGCTCGCCCATAACAAACCCGATTTTCATGAAAAATTATAACGAGTGCCGAGGCACGTTTTCATTTGAATCGATATATGAATAAATAGAATAGTCGATTCTGGACAATGGAAAACCCACCAATTATTCATCGGGCATCTTTGCATCCATTAAAACTGACAGTCTAGTGTGCAATTTGGTCAGGAGGAATCATTGGATATTACTTCGTTGAAACTGAAATCGGCGTAACGGTAATTGTCAGTGAGTAGCGATATCGTGATATGATGGAAAACTTTTTAACGCCACAGCTGCATGCTTTGGGCTTGACTAACATTTGGTTTCAACAAGACAGCGTCACATTGCATACAGCCAGAATTACAATAGAATTTCTGCGAGAAATATACCTTTTCGGCGGACATTCTGTATTAATAAAATCGCATTGCTTGTATTTACTTAAAAATTTATAAGAACTTTTGGGATTTTAAGCATATTCTTTACATGAGTTATTAAATATTAAGTTAGTTACCGTTTAAATATTAGTATACATGTTTGACTTGTATTAATTTGTACATTATAAAAATTCCCACACAGAACTACAACATGTCCAAAGCAGGAAAGAAAAAGAAAATTAAAAACTTTTCTACTATTAACGTGTCAAAATTTTACTTAATGAGCTTTTGAACTTTATCCAGAAACTTGTTGATGAAGAGTTTGTAATAATCGCCAGAGTATAAAAGTTTACATGTGATTATTTCAACATTATATATGTATGTATTTGTAAGATTTATTTTTTTTTTCCAACCCCACAATAAGTATAATTTAAGTTTTATAAGTTAAATAGTCATAACTAAATACAAAGACTTGGTAAATTTAATTACTTATCTTTTTATAATGTATAAATTCGACAACATAGAATAAAAGAATAAACATAAAATGGTAAAATGACCTCAATTTAAAAAAAACTTGTCTAGTTTTTTGTTAAGTCTATCAAATGTGGTTAATGATTGTATTAATGTAAATTAGCATATAACCAAGACTTTAATGATGTAAAATTAAGCTTATATAATTATATGCACAATTTATTAATAAAAATTTAATCATAATAACAAATTAGGTTAATGCTTCATCAGTTGTGGCAGAAATTTCCACAGAAACTCAATTATAAATTTTTACTTTTTCGTTGAACTTTAGGAAAAAAGGAAAAACGCACTAATTTAAAAATGCCAACGCTGTAACTTTTTCTGTTGTGAGATCTGTTGAGTGTTTTAGTTACATTATAGTCACCAAAAAGGTACGTGTAGAAAAATGTTAACAATAAACTTAAATAACATACTTTAGATGTTTTATACTTAAGCTTACTTTAACTAAACATGGAGACTAGATTAAAATTAGTTTAAACGAGGCTTAAAAAGCTCTCCTCAAAATGTAGTGAAAATAGCAATGGATGAAAATACATTAGATACCTCAAATACCTTAGTTAAAAGCACTTTTTTGGCATACAAGTAGGGACAGCTTTCAAAAATTTTGTTTTTGTTTTTTTTTTCTTAAAAAAATTTTATACGAATCAGATTAGAACTCGCAATAAGTTTCTTGGGCTAAAAGAAATAATATAGGGTGCGCCAAATAAATTTTTTTTTGAAAATGCTATTTAAAAAAAGTGCAGCTTCGGCTGTGTGGCACGTAGCGCCGTCCCGTTGAAACCAAATGTTGCCAATATGCTCCTCTTCAATTTTTGTGAATAAAAATTCGTTCAACATGGCCCGATAATGATCGCCATTGACTACGACCACTCCTTTCTCATTTTCGAATAAAAATAGTCCAATTATGCCTCTGGACCAAAATCCGCACCAAGGAGTAACTGGTTTTGGATTTATCGGCTTTTCAATGTATGTGTGCGTGTTTTTTGTACCCCAAATGCGACAATTTTGCTTGTTTACATACCCGCTAAGATCAAAATGAGCTTCATCTGAAAATAATATTTTTTTTTGCAAAATCTGTCAAAGTAATGTCGCAATATTTTCCAGTTTTGTTCAAGCGAATACACAACCATATTCGTTCAGCCGAAGGATAAAACTAATTATCTGTCAAATCAGACATGAGCTAAGTGTTACCATTCACCAAAAAAGCACTAGTTGAACAAAAAAACGTTAGATGACGGAACCTTTATTATTATACATTGACGATTGCTTCTAACTTTCTAACAGCAAAGCTCTATCAGACAAGTCAAATAAATAGTTTAATAATTTTATTATTTGAATTGTTTTTATGAGAACTGCAAGCATATTTTTTTGATGAATTCGAAAGAAGTGCTATTTTGTCGTATTTTCATAATTCAAAAGTTTTCTAAAATAAAGGCTCTTAAAACAATGAATTTGTAATATCATTCTATTCATTAAATAAATCATACGCTAGTTGTCATTAAATAGTTACATGAATTAACTTAATTAAGCTTATTAGTACACTTCTAATATTTATATAACTTTTTTTATTAGAATGGCGTCCACGCCCATTCAAAATTATTCTTACACCTCCCGATTCTTATACAAATTTCCACACATACTCATAGGTAATGATTATTTAAAAGCAACATACTACGATTGAGTTGTATGATTGTGGTTGAAACATATAACGGTTGCCAGTTGTCATTATTATGCTTAAATAAAGTATCATATCCTTATAAAATAATTATAAAATATAATTATAAAATTATTAAATAATATAAAAGGAAAAAAATCTGGTACTTTCAACCCAACTTATACATCAACGGCCTTATTCATAACAAAAAGCTAGCCACACTTTATACACTACGTACAACGAGCTGCTAACTAGAATACCGATTGAGCTTGGCAGCTCGTTGGCACAGAGTTTATTCATAACAAACTTTTATCCATCTGTCAAATTTTAATAAATCAACTCTGAAATTGCATGATACTCCTCAAAAATGCTACCATTTTTTATATATCATCCCTGCTTTTGAATTTTTTTTGTTTTTCCATCCATACTAACAATTTTTAAAATTTAAAAATAATTTAAAAAAATAAACGAACAATTTATTTTTCGTACACAAAAATGTTTATTCTTTTCTTTATAAATTTTTTTTTGACACAAAACAGCTGTTTTTCAAAAGTCGGCAAACGCTTAGGCGCTCGTTAACAGGAGTTTAGCAAATCGTTAGCCAGAGTTTGGCATATGTGTTATGAATAAACTTCATGCTTACTTTATGTCATCTTTTTGTTATGAATAAGGCCGCAACTTTCCAAGTATTTCACAAAAGAGACGGTACTCTTGCTTGGCGTGTAAGTATGTAGCAAGCTTAGTTCGTTGATACTGTGATTACGTTGATGCAGTGAAATTTGTCACTTTTTCCTTCTGTTCCACTGTTTTAACCGAAACATTTACACAAACATACATTAGCGCATTGGTTCAGCATTCATTACATTGTTGCATTAGGCCTTGTGCACAATGACTCTGAGTTTCCATTAAACATGTACAGTTAACATACACAAATACATGAATAGAGGTAACTGGATTTACCAGCAAGCGGATTCGGTCATAAATTAGTCTACAGTTTCTAATAAAAATTTCAATAACTAAAAACTGAAAAGTAACAGCATAACCTTAAATCAGATGCGTTGGTGTAGATTTTGTTTGAAAAATATATATTAATTGTCTTTTTCAAAACCTGTCAAAATTTATATTGGTTAAAGGGGGAAAATTAAATTAATTAAAATTAGCAATTAAATAAATTAAGAATAGTAATAAAAATGGATTCAAAATTCCATAATTCGCGGCATATTGTTGGCGATTGAAATTAAGAAAGAATATTGCTTTAAGTTAAGACTTAGTTAACATGGAGCACTTTGCCCAAAAATTACTTTAAATAATTGCTCCGTAATACATATTTCAGATTTCAAAAAGTAAAATCAAAAATGGAAAATAAAAAATAAAATCTAAAATAGTGCATATATCTTAGCAAATGTGTGAAGGCAATATATATAGCTAATATGCTGTGTTAAAGATCTTTATTTGAAAATAAAGTAAAATAAATAAATGTTCCTCTTATTTTATTTGACTTTTAACAAAAACAGAAACTCTCTAACTATTTTACCTCCAACTGTACTATGCTATGTAGCCATGATGTCTTAGTAGTTGTGTTGTTATTTGTTACGCCAATGCACTTGCATTTGTTAGCATATACACAGTATTGTTCACTGCACTCCCTTAGGCAATGTACAAAGTGTTCTGGATAACTGCACTTATTCACCAGCTCAAAACACTCTACAAAATCTTTTATTTCCAATTTGTTCTTTGTTTCTACACATTTAGTTGTGAATGTTTTCTATTCTGTGTGTTTTAATTTTTTTCTTATTTTTTTTTCTCTTTTTTAAGGCAAATGTAGTGTTTTAGTTGTATTAGCAAACAAACAAGCCAATATACACACATGTATGCTTTCTTTTATATGACCAAAGTGATGAATGCTTGGTCCCAAGCCAATTACTTTTGTCAAAGTCCGAAAGCAGTAACAACAAGCAGTTAATGCTGTTATAGCTGCCATGGTGAATTTCTCTGCAATAAAACTGTTACCAAATAGTTACTGGTAGACTGAATGATGATGTTAAAAGAAGAAGAAATATATATTGAAAGAAAGGAAAATATTTTTAAATGAGCGGTTTTTTAATGAAAATTTTGTTAGATATCCAATACTAAAGATATTTCTTTTGTTAAGCCAAATTTCGGGAGTCACTTATTATCATAATAAGAGAAAATATTTTTTTTTGAGGATTTCTAATGGTTGTTAGATCTAGAAAAGAGTAAACGTTTGAAAAAATGCAACAAAAATAGGCAACATAAGCGTGTAAGACATAGTGATGTTTTAGAACTTTAATATAAGAAAATCTTCCATATATTGACGAAAAAACGGTAGAGAGATATACATATTGATAGTGTTTTTTTACGCTCTTCAAGACACTCAATCAACAATAAAAAATTGCTTACCTTTTTTAAAAAACGAGATCACCTTTGAATTATTAGACCACCAAAATATAAGTATAAAACAAAATACAAAACAGAAATTAAAATGATATGACAGTATTATTTATTTATTTTATTTATTTATACGTTACTGATGTATTTTCTACAGTGATTCTTATAAAGTTGCATATGCAATTCTGCAGATGACTGCTATTTTTCTACTTAATAAATGCTGTAAACATATGTATACGTCTCGTTGTAAGTTTTAGTGATGGTGTAGCATATAACGTTCATTATTAAGCTAAAACGGTGTTAAAATCGACTACTTGTAGCGTTAGCATGCAAGTGTATCCGGCTTCTGTCTCGTCGGCAATCGGTGGAGTTCGGGGCTACGTAACGTCGATACATTAGCATATCTACACAGTAAATTATTTTAATTTTGCATGCATATATGTATATAGGGTATAAGAAAAAAATTAAAAGAGACGAAGATAGTAACAGGAAACGGAAATTAAAAGACCCAAGAATGTTTTTGTTAGTTTAGTTTGCTGACTATGTATGTACGTGTGTAGCTGTATACACGTACTAATTCCCCACCCAACCATGATCATGCTATAAAGAGCTGAGAATTTGTGCATGATCCCATATTTTCTCTTGCTTTTCGGCTATCAGTCAGGAGTCAATAAAACATTTAGAATTTCATTTCCGTTATGAAATTAATAAATATACAATTTTTATTAGAAAAATTTTGCTTCATATAAAAAAATGCATAAATTCAAATAATATAATAATATCAAAAAAATAACAATTTAATATATTTAAATTTTTAAATTTAATAAAATTTCATGCTAAAAAAAAAATATTTACATATATAAATGAAAAAAAAATGCAAAAATAAATATTTAAATTTCAATTTATGTAATTTTATTTAATTATATGTTTTAAAATGTAAAACAAAAATAATATGTATGAATAAAAGATAAGAAAAAAATTCTACCAACCACTGTGGCTTACACAGGAACCGAACCCGGGACGTTAGATTTATTAGCACCCGACACTAGCTTTACGCTACACCAAAGTTAATTACGCTTGGTAAAATTAGGCTATTATATGTTGTAATGTAATGCAATAACAAATTTTAATTTTAAATATTTACGTTCTACAATTATACATACATAATTACATATGAAAATAAGAGATGAAGGAAAAATATGTGTAAATATATATATGTAAATATGTAATTATGTCTATATAGAAAAATAAATTTAAAACAAAACTGAGAAAGTAAATTAAAGCAAAAATTAATAAACAACAAAAACTTTATTTAAAATGAAATAATAAAAGAAACTAAATAAATATTTTAAAAAGTAATCTAAAAGAATTACATATGTAACCACAAGACTAATTAAAGAATTTCAAAAGAAATTCTAATTAAAGAAGCATTTTTAAGAGAAATTAAAATTTACATATGTATTAAAAGACAAAAACGTTACGGCAAAACCGGGAATCGAACTCGCGACGTTACAACTGCTAGGCTCAATTGCTCGCTCTGTACCACCGACAACTTTACGAAAACTTGTAAAATAGGTTAGATCAGTAATCAAAGTACATGAAGTTCGAGTACCAATGAATAAGCATTTAATTATTCATGACTCCAAAAAAATTTTAGGTTAGGTGTCTTAAAATGGTACACAACCTCATGGAATCAAACGACTGATCCACCCGTGATGCACTTTATTTTTACTTCTTATTGGTGATATACAATCATCAATTTTGGCTTTAAAAATTAACTCTAGCAAACGTTTAGGAATTCATTACTATACATAGTTAGAACAAAAATTGATGATGTTTTGCAACCAATAAGAAAATGTAAATATAATACTAAAATAAAAGACTTACATTTTGTCTGGAAATCCCTCGTCGAAAGATCTTTCGCTGGGCCTCCTCTTGTTGCTGGTGGTGTTGATGAGAAATTTACTTTTTTTTTTTTTTTGATGTTTAAATTAATTTATATTTAGAAAACTTATTAAATTGGTTTTTTCTTATGTTTTTATTTACACATGTAACTAACCGTATGTTTTTATTTCTTTTGTTTGTTTCTTTTGTTTTTATATTTATTTTTGCAATTTAACACTGTTTTTTATTGTTTCTTATTTTTAAGTAAGTTATTTAAAAATATAAAAAAATGTGTATTTGACTACAACAAAAAAAATGTAATTAATTACATATTAAGATTTAAACTTTTTACTTTTAAACAACAAAGAACATTTTCTATTCTATTTAATAAATAGAATTTTTGTCTTTAAACAAAAACAAATTTTTGTCTTTTAATTTGTGGACTATTTCTTTTTTTATACACTATTTTTCCTCCAAAAAGAAACTCCTGTGACCAGGAAGAAAAATAAAAGCGAGGTTTTTTCCCCAAATATTTTAAAATAAATTTTTCCTATGACAAAACCTGTTACAATAAATAAAAATCCTAATAACAAAAAAAAATCAAATAAAGTAAAAAAAATCTGCAAAAATCTTACCACTGACTTAAGCTCCTTGTAAAAATAAATTTCAACCATCAAGATCCTTTTTCCTCTTTAAACTTTGGGCAGAAAAATCCAGGATACAAAAAAAAAATTAATTTTTCGAAGTATTTTTTCCTCTATTTTACAAAAAGAATGGCGTCTAAATAATGAAATTTCTGGAGAAATTCTACTATTTATAAGCCGAAAATTTTGGAAATTATACGCTATTTCAGCAAAAAGAATTTATTTTCTGTTATTTCTGTACATAAAAACCTCTATTTAGTACAAATGTAAATACATTTACCACACTTAAACATACGCAGATAAGCTGCGCTTCACTGCCTTATCTCAGTGCTGCATTTAAAACAAACATAAAAATTTGGTCGTTAGCAAAAATTTAAATTTAAAAAAAAAAATAAGAAAAATAAAAGGTTGACACAAGCGCCTCTACAATGGTACCATTTGTATATGTATAAGTGTTACGAATATTAGAATTTAGAGATAAAATTTGTTCATACTAATTACGTGGACCTAGAACCCACATTTAGCTGCTGTGCAAATTTTTTATTATGACCGTAATTTATATAAAATATTTTATATTAAAATTGTTTAAACTTTAATCCCTACATTGTCGTATTTTATTTACGATTTTATAAAAAAGCAAAAAAACAAAAATAATAAAAATTTTACTCAACAAATTTTACTGCAAACAATTTTAGTAAACAATGTCCAACAAATAAAAACAACAATAACAAAATAACTATTGTAATCCAATGGAATGTACACTAAATAGTTCTTATTTAAAACAGAATTTGATGTCATCTCGCTATATGCCAAACTTTCGTCACTTTGTACGTGTTTTTGTATTGGTGACGTGTGAATAGGTTAGTGAGAATATGTCATTGTGATGATTTGTATGAAGATAATGTTGTTGTTTCTGTTTTATTATGTCAATCGATCTTCGTTTTTGTATGTTTGCCTATTTGTTTGATCGCTTGTATGTCCAAGTGTACTCTAGCTTTAATATTTTTCGCATCGTTTTATAACAGATATTTTGTTTTTCATTTTATCATTCTTGATTTTGACATTTATCACTGGCACTGAGTTGTTAACTGAAATTCACATTTCGTAAAAAATAGTTTATGCGAGATTGGAAGTGGGTGCGTTGATATGTAGCTACGTATTTATTTGATTTGTAGGTCTGTGTGTAAATACAAGCTGAAATGTTTGTAAGTTTCAATATTTAATTTGTTTTACAAATGTATGTGTATGCCACTGGGTCATAAATTAGGGGTGAGTCGGCCGTTTACAAGGCCATATTAAAACTTAATTACATTTTAAAGAAATTTGATACCATTATCCTATACATACCTTTTCATTTTTTACATTGAATAAGGGTTCCACGGAACTTCTAGAAAAAATTCTGATGAAGTGCTCTTTACATCACTTTGTGTGCAGACTTATCAAAAGACTAATTTATAAATTAAAAAATTTTTTTTTCCTTTTTTTTTATTCTGTCCCTCGAAAAGCTTGCCACTCCATTTTTAATTTTTAAATTATTAATTTTAGATTCTATAAAGTATATTTATATCTGTCAGTCTGTCCATCTATGCATCCGTTTATCCTTGTTTATGATGAAATTAACTTTTTATTTCCCTACGTGTTCTTCAGACCATAAATTTTGCAGATATGATTTCAAAAATTTTGCTATTGAAAGTTATTTATGCTGGTATACTTGCGAGCTGAGATATGAGCGAAAGAACACAATTGCTTCTGTTCTGCAACCAAACAAAACCAGCTTCTGTTTCTATGGAACTCTTGCAAACGTTGTAGCATAAAATATGTACTTTTGGTAATATTTACAAAAAAGCTTCTTGGTCAGTTCATGACTACAAACTACGAAACACATACATATATAAGAAACTCAAAACAGCCAAACATCGCGCTTATGGTTTGCTTTTTTCTTACTGTTTTGAGCTCAGAAATTTTAAATAGAACTTAAAATATTCTTCTTTCTTATTGAGTATTTATTTCGGTATTTTCTAAACTTAGCTGACTTAGGTAATAGTTTAAGCATTTTTTTGTACCACAATTTAAAAAAAACTATGTGAACATTAACAATTTTTCCTTTTTCAATATGGGGAAAAACTATCAGATTTTTAGAAGGGAGTTAAGATACTGTCTAGAATAAGGTTCAAAATCTAAAAGAAGGTGTAAATTGGACTTCCCAAAGGCCCCAAAAATATAAAGCACTGTTGACTTTTAACGCTGAACACATACATGGGAGAGTATGTAATTGTATATGTACGTTGTTGTATAATATTGTGTTCACAAGTTGCAACGTTAGTGATTTTAACAATTTATAAACCGATAGCTGGATGGTTGGTTAGATGGATAGTTTATATTTGATGACTGTAATGAAATGACATGAAGTGTATGCGCTGTTGACACAATGTCATTTTATCAAAAAAAAAAAAAAAAAGGAAACAAATTTAGAATTAAATCCAAATGTGATTTAACCAAATTCACTACATTTTTATTGGTGGTGGGTAAAAAGTTATATCTTTGGTATATGTACAATTTATTACACAGTAAAAACTTTTTGAAAAACTAAGTTTTTCGTACTATTGCTTCTTATAAAAATACTCTACTAAATTTTTGAATAATTTCTCTAACATATTTTTAATTAATTTTGTTCTTAAGTATAAGATTAAAAAAAAACTCTAATACTCAAATTAGCTTTTTTATTCCTTTAACATGTTTTGTAGAAGGTTTTAAATTTTTTTGTAGTAATAAAAAAAACATTTCTATGTGTCTTTGTTCTTATTAGGTTTAGAGATGATTAAGCTTTATCATTAAAGTTGTGAAAAATATAACCTAAAATTGAAACTACCCTGTCAAATTGAACGATATTTACTTCAACGAAAAATATATTAGTTTAAAGCCAAACAATTTCATTATAAAAACAATAACACAGAAATTATTTTTATTTCTCTAAACTAATGTCAGATATCGTTAAGCAAATTTAGATGTTTCCAACTAGATCCGCTGCGTGTCTCTATACAAAATTCTGTTTGTTATGTAAATCAATGTTATACCCAGCCAATTTTTGCAATAAAACTAATCTTCATTTTTGAGAGGATTGTTTATAGTTCACTTTTTTATTATCTCCTGTCGATGCTGGTGTGGACAATCTTGGCAATAGACCAGGGGCTTCTGATTTATGAGGGTTTTAATGGCCGCTATTATTTTCTCCATGTTTGGGACGAAGTGGGAAAAACTTTGTCTTTCTACATGGTGTTGACATGTACAGATTTTTAATACCGGTGTTTGGGGAATAAAGAGCATTCTAACGTAATGCTTTTTCCAAGTTACTGTCAAGTATATTTCGCAAAAAACTTTAATTGAAACTGGCAATATATATTAAGTAAAAGAACCGGGGTTTTCGAAACATAAAAAAAAACTAATAACCTCACATTTAGATAAGCCTCGAGATATTAATTGTAAAATTTTCCAGATTTCAGTTTCCTTAATTTTTTCTTACTAGTTTTAGTGTGAGCTACATAATTCTAGATTAATATTGAAGGGTACTTATAAGCTGACTCAGCCACATAAAACACCCTCTTTCCATTTTTTTTAAATATGCAATTTTTAAGCAACTGACGTTTAAATATTTTATGCGATTCGATAAAATAAGAAACAATTTACGAGAATATTTATTTCTGCCACACCATACTATTTTTACACCTTTTTGTGTTTTAAAGATTTACGAAAAAATAGCTATGCATTTTTATGGGTTGTATGTATTGAAATACCAGTTACATATACTAGTAAGTTTAAGTGTGTACATACGCATATGTTTACATACAGTGAGTGTCTAAATGTATTTGCAAAGTTTTATCTAATAGTTATATGCCAAGCAATGTTTCCCATCTGTGTTTTAATAAAGCATTTATTAAGGAAATTTCATTTTTAATGCGAAAAAGGTCTTGCAGATAATTTTTAATATCTCATTTACTTTGTCTTGTTGACAAACATAATACTTTCGACACAATTAATAAGAAGAAAACCAAAGCCTAAATTTTTGTTTTGCCAAAAACGATTTTAAAACTTAAAATTTAAAATATGTATGCTTTTATGGCAAATTGGAAATCATATTTATTTATTTATTTCTTCATCTTAAGGCCAGCGAAGAGACAATGTTTTTTGTTTTTTTTTTATTTGGTGTAAAAACGTATAAATTGTTCGGCGTGCCAACTTGAGAGCAAGCCACAACAACTGGCCGTGTGAAAAACATGAATTTTCTAAAATTAAGCCAGCAATAGTCAATGATTGGCTTTGTGCTTTGTTGATGTTAATAGCAAAGGCAAGATGCAAAGATAATTGGAGCCGCTTGAATTGGAATGGTATATCGGAATTCGTGGAATAAGTACATCTTCGCCTTCGAATCTACCACCGATGATTGTTGCCTCAATTAAATTTGGTGAACAGTTTTTGATGGTCAATTTGGTTCCGTTGCATAACCTTGATGCGTTTAAGTTTCGAATGAGAATTACCGGTGATCCAACCTTTAATGTAAGTACATGCGGTGGCATTCCGGGTGGTTGCAATGAATTCAAAAATTCAGTGGGATAAATGACGGTTTGTTCTTCATCCATTACTGTGTCGATCGATTTATATTTGATTAATTTGCCGGGCCGTTTCAATTGAATTTGATTATTGAGCTGGAAATATTTCTTGTTAATAAACCGAAAACTTGAATATTTTGAATGCAAATTTCGAAAGTTTTAAAATTTTGATATTTGATCATTATTAACATAGGTTTTTTTAAATATCTTCGGAACTACTGATCTAAGAATTTAATTTCTCGTTTTGAAAAACCTGACAATGGCTTTAGAAAAACAAAAAAAAAGCAAACAAAATAAATATATGTATATGTTATTGGTGGTGCAATAGGCAAATGGGATTTTGTCACGCCCCTCCACCCGCAGACCGTTAATCAAAAATCACACTTAACAGTGTCACCCGCCTGAAGATTCCTTGAAAATTTCATTAAAATTGGCCCAGCCGTTTGGGAGTCCATACGTTACATACATACATCCTGTTTTATATATATAGATATAGGTAAAGTGTTGGGAATAATTTTGAGTGCATTGCAAACCGTACATCTAAATCAGCAAATCCTCACTGTTAAGTAGTTTTTAAATAATATAAGGAACTACCTTAAAGAGTGTAAAAAACTAAATTGCATATGTTACTAACAATATGCTGACCATAGTGTGGACTAGATTAATAATTTAATTTAATTCGCTCTAAGTTTTTATCTTGCAATTATTTATTGCTAGACACTGTATGTCGAATATACATACAAACCTGCACATTCTTAAACATATATGCATGAAAATGGTTAAATATATCCGATATTTTTAGACAAGCTGCAGTAACTGAAAAAAAAACATGTTGCCAACAATAATATTTGTGTGTATACGCGTGCTATTGTTTGCTGTAGCTAGAGTTGTTAGATGTTAAAAAGTTTACAACTGGTGTAAATTTTGCACACATGACACACAACTTTTAAAAAAAATATATAAATAGTACAAAAACAAGAAAATAAAGACGAAACGACAGCCAGAAACTGCTGTATCATCAATACGATTTACTAAAGCAACAACATACATTCTCTGAACATATTCTGTAAAAAAACACCTTTATTGGCATCATCAACTTGACTTGTAAGTTTGTGTTTATTTACACCAACGAATGTTGCCATATTAAGTATTAAAAACAAAAGTGGCACAACTCAAAAATTTCGAAAATTATCAAAATATAAATACATCCATAAATCTAATGGAACTGACGTCCTTCATCAAAACAGGATTTTGTAATGGTAACCAAACTGATGTAGTCTATACAAACTTTAATAAAGCTTTCGACAAGGCTAACCACAAGCTCAAAAACTAAGAATTTCCGGGTCACCTTTTAAAATGTATTAGTTTTTACTGAAAGGATCGGAATCAATGTGTTTTTTATAATGACTTTATATCAAAACATATTAAAGTATCTTCCGGAGTTCCACAGCGAAGTTACCTCGGCACCATCCTATTTATATTGCTTATAAATAATCTTCCAAAGGCTATTCAATACAGCAATATTTTAATGTTCGCTGATGATGTCAAACTTTATTCATGGATTAAAAATGTTGAGGACAGGTTTTACCTCCAACCTGATTTAAATATTTTCTTTAGTTGGTGTACGGTAAACCTTTTAGAACTGGACTTAACAAAATGCAAATCTATGACTTTTTGCAGGTATTCACCGATTTTAAATGTCTACTCTCTAAACGGCTCTAAATTAAATGTTGTTGATTCGTTTTTGGATCTTGGAATTCTCTTTGATGTAATAATTAATTTTAACTCTCATGTAGTAATGACAGTAAATATAGGTAATGGGATATTAAGTTTTATAAAGCATTGGGCTAAGGAATTTAATGATCCTTATGTTACAATAAAAACTTGAATCAGTCCAAAAACAATCTTTGCTATTCTACCTTCGTAATTTGCCTTAGAATCCCAATACCAACTAACCGTCATATCGAAGTCGTTTATTACTCATTGTGCTCCCAACGTTACAAAGCCAAAGAATTGTTTCCAATATTGCATTTGTTCTGAATTTATTTCAAGGTAAAATTGATTCTACATATCTTCAACGTAAAACATACATCAATGTTCCTAACAGGCAGATCAGATCTTATGAACCGTTATATACAAAATTTCACCAATCAAACTACATTAACTTGGATCCATTAAGAGGAATTTGTGCTGTGTTAAATAGAGGAAGGCTGATAAGGTTTCTGAATTCAAATGTTTTTATCTAATAATGTTTTTGTCTTTCTTCGTTCATTTAATTATTGTTTTCTTTTAAAAAATATTGCTAAACTGTACACTTTTATGTTGATTGAATTAATTAAATAAATAAACGAAGTCTTTTTCAAACAACTATGAAAAGTTAACTCTTTTTTCAGTGGAAAAATGCAATTATTCGATTTTCTTATTGACTAAATTTTTTTTATGTAGTTGGCTTCATCAAATAAAAAGTACAATTTTTAAAAGTGTTTTCGTGTATATAGTGTTCTACCTTTGAAGGTAAAAAAAGGCCTTAAGTCATAATCTGCAGTTTTTGCTTAATAACAAACAAAGTGTAAATTCTTGAGAATTATTTCGTAAACACTATATTGTTGTATTGGTGACAAGGGTGTATAAAGCTTTGTTTGTCCATGCTATATTTCTAAAATATTGATTTCTGACCACAAAAGTATATATATCTTTGAAGGCTTATAACTAGAGAAGTCCGTCTGTCCGTATATTGTTTAAAAAAATAGAAGCAACCGCTTACTGCAGATTTACAGATTTGTAAATGATATCAGTCTTTTTCAAATTACAGGAAATGAATAGCTTTTAAAATCCAGCATATTTGCCCCATACGTTTCTGAGACATAATAAAAAAGGCATAACTGCCTTTATTTATTCTTACATTTTTGCAACTAAAATAAAAAAATTTCAGCCCTTTGGATAATTTATAGAGACTTTTGCTCTTGTTTATGTACACGGTACGCTTTTGGAGAAGTTTGTTAAAAATTACGAACAAATCGCACACTTGTCAAAAAAAAAGTTGCAGGAAAAATTATTTTTAATTATAAAATTATATTTGAAATATATCAAATTACTAAAGCTCGTAATACATTTTTGAATACGCAAAAGACAACAAAATGCAGGCTGTCGTATCGAAAATTACTTCTGAGAAAATGGGACAGATTAAATTGAATCTGACTGAGATGAAAAGACAATCATACAACTACTTTTAATCGAAAGTCTACTTTATCAGCTTTCGTACAACGAAAAGGGGCGATATGCGTATGAAAAAAGGGCTCGACCATTAAAATAAGCACTTTTTAAAAAAATTTTAAAATCTGTAATGGCGGATACTACAAAATGGCGTACAATAAATTTATATATGAGTCAAATGAAGTACTTACCCACTCAATAGAGTTGTCAAACGAAAGGACTTGCCCAGCAACGTACAGCAAATTATTAACAAGTTAAAAATGACGTCCAAAATTAAATGGCTATCAAGTAAAAATACATGAATAGTAAAATAAATTGAACTAAGAAATAATAATCAAAAGATTATGTTGAAAATAATAATAGCATATACAAATCTGTAATCTAGGCTGTGCCACGATGTGTTTACTACGTCTATGTACATAATGGTGAAGGGTATTATCAGAATCGGCATGGTTTAATGTTTTACTCTTACTTGTTTTATTATATTTTAGTTGTTTTTCTTTTGCAAAACTAGATTGTTTTCACTACCCAAAACTAATTATTTTTGAGTTGTGCCTCTTTCGTTTAAGCTTGTTGTAAAGTTGCAGTACACCTTAAGGCATATTGCATTTATCTTTATTTTCCATTCTTCATGCTCATCCTGCAAGCAATTTAGCATTATGCACGTTATAGCCTAAAATTATACTCACTTTGTTTTAAATGTGGTTGTTGCCATTGTTTGTTTTTGTTGATTGTTGATGTTACTATATTCAACTACATCTCTTCTAACATTATTGCCAAACGACATTAGGAATTTCTACAAGTTTGTTTGAATTTAAATGTATTTATATGAGTCTGTCTGTCCATGTTTTATGTTTGTAAAAGTTACCGTATTACATAGCCTGATATGAAAATGCAATACTGCAATGCTTTATCGCGTAAATCCATAAAGCTTAAGGGTTTTACTTTATCTACCAGAGCTATATGTATGATTTTGAATGCAAGTGTTTTTTTGCATAAATCACAGACATACACAGACATTCACACATATACATAACAAACATAAGTGAGCTTGTATTGGGGTTGTATGAATTTTAGTATGCATAAAATTTCATCACACATTTGTATTTAGATTGTCTAAGTATTTTCTGGGGAATTACAAGGCTGGAACATCTAAACGTTTGATGTTTAGATCGAAGCGTTAGATAAAAATTTTTACGGCATTATTATAATAAAGACAAATACAATAAACTTTATTTTACTAAAATTAATTCATAATTTGTCTATGTGTTTTTCGAAACAATTGTATTATCCAAGTTTATTTAAAAAATGCTATTAATGAAAAACTTTGCTAAACAATTAAATTTATATTACATTCTGTCTGGTGGTCTCCTTTAACAGTATTAAAGGATGGCAAACAAAAAGACATCATGAAGTATAAAAATTTCTAACCTTTTTCCTTCATATATTTATACATTTTTTTTAGCTTTTATAATTATCATCTGAAGAAAAAATAGTAGAGTTATTCGCAACTGAAAACGGAGACAGGATAACAAGACGGCGCTACGTGCCACACAGCCGAAGCTAAATTTTTTTAATAGCATTTTGAAAAAAAGGTATTTGGCGGACCCTTTACCACTGCAAAAATTATAAACTTGTAGTTAATGAAACATCAGAAGCATCTATCAAAACGCATTATGTTCATCTTGAAATGTTTCATAAGTCTTCGTGGCGCATCAAAAAATATTATTATTATTTCCATATATGATGACATTAATACAAGAGCTAAAGTCCGCGGATCATCGGCAACATCTAAGTTTTGCCTTTAAATTATAAACTTGGCCAGAAATGAATCCAACTTTATTGAAATCTGATTATAATGGATGAGTAGTTTCTCGATTTCTCAAAATCCAAAATCCAAAATCCATTCCATCCATTTATCAATACCACTCTTACCCCATTAAGTTACAGCAAGAGTCAAGGAATATTTCTAACAAAATTTAAAAGCTGTACTTTTTTGCATTTCTATAACAAATGCTCTAATTTTTATTTTTTATGCAAACAACTGCATGGGGATAATATTTTCTAGTGGAAAAGTTTATATCTATAAAAATATTTTATATACTGATGGATGGAGAAAGCAGGACTTCATGTGCATGTTATTAACGATTGTCCAAGAGAACAACTTACAATAGAGCAGACACAAAATTCTGAATAAAGTTTATGACATTTAAGCGTAAAAATAATACTGATGACATGAAGCACTGCATAATGGGGTAAGTCAATATGCACCAGACAACGGTCTAATTTAAACATTTATGACAGCGCGGGACACATATAAGAAATAAATGAATTGGTATTAGTCAGTGAACTTAAAATTAATACTGGACTGCTGCGATGACATTTTTATGATAATATTTAGATTCAAGGTTGGCCAAAAGAAGTCATCCGATGTTGTTTGGCTCTCATTTTTTTCCAAATCAAAAACTTCGATTTTGTTTTTTGATTATGTTCTTTTAAATCTTAAGAATCTTATTTGTCAAGTCGAGAAGATGATTCCTATACGGGCACTCGTGTCGAATGTTGTCCTTGAGGGATTCTAGGCTGTCGAGCTTTTTTACGTTAACACGTGACTTCAAAAAAGATCACAAAAAAAGTCTGGAACGGTTGAATTAAGCGATTTTGCGGGCCAATGCTAATCGCCAAAGATAGATATGAGGTGACCGGGAAACGTCGCCTTCAGAATATCGGTTGTGGCTCGCACAGCGTGTGCCGTTGCTCCATGTTGTTAGAACCATATGTCCTTCAGTCTTAATTCGCTCAATTGCGGAATCCGTCTACATGGCCCTATAGCGCCCACCGTACACTGTCGTCATTTTGCTAGCGGCGTCCTCGAAAAATATAACTCAAGGTGTGTTCAAAGAAATTTTCTGTTTAAAAAAATATTAAGTGGTTAATAGTTTTGAATGTACATACTAATGATAATTGAAGCATCATTAAAATAAAAATTTAGTCAAAGACTTAGTTAAATTAATATCTATATATATAAAAGATTATCGTGACTGACTGCCTGATTCATCATCGCACAGCCCAAACGCAAAGAGCTAGAGACATAAGCGTAGAGTAGCGGATTAAATGCTAGTTATTAATATTAGATTAGTTCAATTATCCTGGTTATAAAATATTATAATTCTTATGAGTTGGGTTACGTTAAAAAAAATTATTTGTTGTAGAAAAAACAAAAGTTACTAGCAAAATTCACAATTAAGTCTGTTATAAAATATTTTATCACAACATCAATTAACATATTTACAATTGTAAACTCTACAAAATGCAGTGTGTAAATAAAATTCGAAAATAATGCCGTTAAGTTATGCAAGCACACGATTACAAATAACTTAATGAATCAACATGCATTGCCAATCTAAAACCATTATTTGCTTGAGCACCAAAATTCTGTAAAATAATAATTTTAGAAACATACAGCGATATCGTATAATGGTACAAAAAACACAAAATATTTCCATTTGAAATATACATTTATTTGTAATAAAAATATAATATTAAATGCTAAATTACTTTATTATTGAGGTTAATTTGTCTAATAAATATTTATATTCACATTGTACATAATAATGCCATATAATTGAATTTGTTTTCTGTAATGTTCCTGTATTTATTTATTTATTTGAATGCATACGTTTTTATGTTTTTAAGTTTTGTTGGAGGTGTTGTAATAAAACATTAAAATGTTTTAAACAACATACTTAAGTGCTTCGTTATTAAACATCTACTTGAATGCTTAAATACAAGCTCCACAATGCTGTTAGCCTTATAAAATTAACATTATTAAAGTTAGAGTTTAGTAAAAACATACTCGAGGCAAGTACAAAAATTACTTGTATTATTAAGTATACTTGTTATAATTAAATAATAATACTCATACGCCATCATAAGTAATAAATATAATTGTGAGTAAAATCAATAAATCAAATATGAAGTGGCTATACATTGGTTGAACTGATGACGAAGTGGTTAGATTTAGAAAAAAATTTATTAATTATTTAAACACATTAATAAACTGCATTAAATTTCAATAAGTGCATAGAATCTTGCATTTATATATTAAACAAGAGCTAAAATTGTTCGATAGCAAGAAAAAAATTAATAGTTGTTTTTTGTATTGAACTTGAGATCACTTTTATAAAAAATAATTTTAATTTTATTTTTCAATATTTCGCTACCACATTGGGAAATTATAAACAATTAAAATTATTTGTTATTTATGGGAAAATAAAATTAAAATTATTTTTAATAAAAAAGTGATCAAGCCCAATACAAAAAATAAATATTAATATAAATAAAAAAGATCGAAAACATTTATTTATTATTTAATTCCAAAAAAAAAAAAATTTTTATTTAATATATGTTTAATAGTTTTTTAAGCTTAAGGTCCTTTTAATAATAAAAAATCTTTTTGTTTTGTTTTATATTATTTGATCAATATTTCGCTACTTCTTTGTGTAGCATCATCAGGATAAACGTTTTTTATTATATATTAGTTTTTTGTTGGATTTGTGTTTTGATATTTGTTTTTTTTTTTTTTAATAAATTTATAGTTTGATTAACAAAATTGAAAATAACATAAAAAAATTTTTTAAACATTTTGTCATATATAAAAATTTTTACAAAAATGTAGTATAACAAAAAATTACAATTTATATAAAAATATTAACAAAAAGTATTATAACAAAAATTGTTGAAAAAATGTTAATAGTATTATAAGAATATGTATGTGTAATAATAGAAAAAATTTTGTATAACAAAAATTCATAATTATTAAAGTATTAATAAGAATTTTATAAATTATTGTCTATACTTTAACATAAAAATATGTTGGTTTTGTACAGAATATTACAAATATTATATAAAAATTTTTAACAGATAATGTTATGTTACATACGTATGATACAATAATTATATACATATGTATAAAAGTATTGATAACAAATATTTTGTTGTAACAAAACAAGTGTATTAATATTACTAAAAACTAATATAAAAAAAAAAAAGTAGATAAATAAAGTATTATCTTAATTTTCAAATTGATTCTTCAAGCTCGAGGTCTTTATAAATATTTGTTGTTTTATTTATTATTCAATATTTCGCTACTCCTTTGTGTAGCATCTTCAGGAAAGAAATTGTGTGTTTTAACAAAATTTTATATAATTTTCTAACATAAAAATATTTTATAAACATTTCAAAAAAAAAAAAAAATTTTTTAAAAAACGTAGTATTACAAAAATTAACATAAAAATTATTATATTAAAAATGTAACATAACAAAATATTAACACAAAATATGTATTACTAAATTTAAAGCTTTTGGAAATGTTATTTTTTGTGTATTAAATGCCTATAGTTCTGAGCAACATTATCTGTGTCTGCCTTAAAGTTAATTCTTTGTGTTCCTGGAATATTTATTATCTGTAGCATTTCTAACATATATATACGTTTGTAATTATGTTCAATGTTTAGAACTAATACATTTTCAAAGTTAAGATAGTGATTCGATTTAGAACAATGTGTTGCCAAAGCCGTTTTCTGTGAATTAATATTGTCTCTATACTTTTGGTCCGATCTATGTCCAGCTATTCTCGTCTTAAGTCCACCCTTTGTCGTACCTATGTAAACCTTATCACAACTCTCATTATCATTACCGTTACAAGGTATTTTATATACTACATTTGACATGTCCCACTTATCTATTCTATCTTTCGTCCTACCAAATAGTCTACCTAATGTATTATATGTCCTATAAGCTATTCCATATCTCTCAGAATCAAAGATTCTAGATTTCTTCAAACGTTCCGAAATTTGTGTTAATAATTTGTTATGTTACATTTTTAATATAATAATTTTTATGTTAATTTTTGTAATACTACGTTTTTTAAAAAAATTTTTTTTGAAATGTTTATAAAATATTTTTATGTTAGAAAATTATATAAAATTTTGTTAAAACACACAATTTCTTTCCTGAAGATGCTACACAAAGGAGTAGCGAAATATTGAATAATAAATAAAACAACAAATATTTATAAAGACCTCGAGCTTGAAGAATCAATTTGAAAATTTTATAAAATAAAGGTCAAATAAGAGCAATAAGTATTATCTTAATGTATTAAAAATTAAATTTCTTTATAAAAAACTTAACAAGGAAATTATATACACATAAATGAATAGGTATAAGTGTTATTTCTTATGTATTAAATGTCTATAACTCTGTGCAACATTATCCGTATCTGCCTTATAATTAATTCTCTGTGTAGTTGGTACATTAATTATCTGTAACATTTCTAACATATATCTACGTTTATAATTATTTTCAATATTTAAAACTGATACATTTTCAAAGTTCGGAAAGTGATCAGAGGTGGAACAGTGAGAAGACAATGCTGTCTTTTGTGAAGAAATATTCCTATACTTTTGGTCAGATTAATGTCCAGCAATTCTTGTCCTAAGTTTATTTTTCGTCGTTCCTATATAAACCTTATCACAACTTTCCCCATCATTTCCTCCGCAAGGTATTTTATATATGATATTAGACATATCCCATTTCCGTATTTTGTCCTTAGTATTACTAAACAATCTACCTATTGTATTATTCATTCTATAAGTCATCCCATATCTATTATTATCAAAAACTTTCGAATTCTTCAACCTTTCTGACATCCCTGGCACATACGTTAACGATTTATAAATTTTCGGTTCAACTATATTCCCTGAGTTATTTTCCCTCCTTTCATTAAAATTATTTATAAATCGATTAATAAGTCCAATATTAAAATCATTGTCAATAAGTATATCCTTAATAATCACCTTATTTTTCTTATGAAAAACTTTATCACTAATTTTCAATACCCTTCCTACAAAATTTTTAGCCGTATTAATTTTAACTTGCCTATTGTGGCTAGAATTATAGTTTATAATTCTACCTGAAGCAGTGGGTTTTTGGTACCAATCTATTAACAACTTATTTCCCTTTCTTAAAACTAATGTATCCAAATAGGGTAGCCTCAAATCACATTCCTTTTCTATAGTAAATTTAATTGAAGAAGTAAAATCATTAAAAATGTCTAACATTTGATCAATAAACTCTTCTTCTTCTTCTTCTCTGAATGCAAGAATCTAGTAATTTTTCCATAACTATATCTGCCACAATTGGTGAAGCAGGAGATCCCATAGGAAGTCCTTCATGTTGCATTAATATCTTTCCATTATATTGAAAATATCTATTGTCCACAATACAAAACTTAAGAATACGTTTAAATAAATCCTTATTTATTATCGTGTATTCTTCAATAATACTCAATTATTCTTCTATTATCTCTAATGCTAAGGCAACAGGTATACTCGGAAATAATGAAACTACATCCAATGAAATTAATTTCTCCCCATTCTTAATACATTGGTCCTTAATTATTTCCTTAAATTGTATTGAATCCTTAACATTATATGTTGAATTTTGAGTTACCTTCTTTAAAATGGTAGAAATATATTTGCAAAGTTCGTAAGATGGAGAATTCACAAACAAACAAATAGGTCTAAGAGGAAAATCTTCCTTGTGAATTTTCGGTAATCCATATAACTTAGGTGCAGTAGCAATATTAGTCTTAAGTTTGTTTCTCTCATTATTTGTAATTATATTCTGTTTAAAAAGTTCCTCAACTAAATCATTATTCTTCTTTTGTAGTCTACTTGTAGGATCCTTATTAACTAATTCATATTTCGTCATATCTCCTACAATATTCTCCATTCTCATGATATAATCTTCCCTCATTAAAGCTACAGTTGTGTTACCTTTATCTGCTTCTAAAATAATTAAATCCCTATTAGTCCTTAAGTAATTTCTGGTAACATTAACCCTATTCATTATAAATTTATCCTTATTATTTAATTTCATCTTATTTAAATGACTATCAACGATTGTTGTTAATTTTGTCCTAGCTATTTCCTGTTCTTCCTTGTCTTGTAATGTCTGTATAAAATCCTCCCCTTCAGTTATAATACTTAACATAGGAAATTCCTCCTTTCCTATAGGTAAAGCATGTTTATGCCCAAGTGAAAGAGTCCATTGTACCTCATCTGGTATATCTAAGTCAAAAAAAAAAATTTTGTAGGAAGGGTATTGAAAATTAGTGATAAAGTTTTTCATAAGAAAAATAAGGTGATTATTAAGGATATACTTATTGACAATGATTTTCCTATTGGACTTATTAATCGATTTATAAATAATTTTAATGAAAGGAGGGAAAATAACTCAGGGAATATAGTTGAACCGAAAATTTATAAATCGTTAACGTATGTGCCAGGGATGTCAGAAAGGTTGAAGAATTCGAAAGTTTTTGATAATAGTAGATATGGGATGACTTATAGAATGAATAATACAATAGGTAGATTGTTTAGTAATACTAAGGACAAAATACGGAAATGGGATATGTCTAATATCATATATAAAATACCTTGCGGAGGAAATGATGGGGAAAGTTGTGATAAGGTTTATATAGGAACGACGAAAAATAAACTTAGGACAAGAATTGCTGGACATTAATCTGACCAAAAGTATAGGAATATTTCTTCACAAAAGACAGCATTGTCTTCTCACTGTTCCACCTCTGATCACTTTCCGAACTTTGAAAATGTATCAGTTTTAAATATTGAAAATAATTATAAACGTAGATATATGTTAGAAATGTTACAGATAATTAATGTACCAACTACACAGAGAATTAATTATAAGGCAGATACGGATAATGTTGCACAGAGTTGTAGACATTTAATACATAAGAAATAACACTTATACCTATTCATTTATGTTTATATAATTTCCTTGTTAAGTTTTTTATAAAGAAATTTAATTTTTAATACATTAAGATAATACTTATTGCTCTTATTTGACCTTTATTTTATAAAATTTTCAAATTGATTCTTCAAGCTCGAGGTCTTTATAAATATTTGTTGTTTTATTTATTATTCAATATTTCGCTACTCCTTTGTGTAGCATCTTCAGGAAAGAAATTGTGTGTTTTAACAAAATTTTATATAATTTTCTAACATAAAAATATTTTATAAACATTTCAAAAAAAAAAAAAAATTTTTTAAAAAACGTAGTATTACAAAAATTAACATAAAAATTATTATATTAAAAATGTAACATAACAAATTATTAACACAAATTTCGGAACGTTTGAAGAAATCTAGAATCTTTGATTCTGAGAGATATGGAATAGCTTATAGGACATATAATACATTATGTAGACTATTTGGTAGGACGAAAGATAGAATAGATAAGTGGGACATGTCAAATGTAGTATATAAAATACCTTGTAACGGTAATGATAATGAGAGTTGTGATAAGGTTTACATAGGTACGACAAAGGGTGGACTTAAGACGAGAATAGCTGGACATAGATCGTACCAAAAGTATAGAGACAATATTAATTCACAGAAAACGGCTTTGGCAACACATTGTTCTAAATCGAATCACTATCCAAACTTTGAAAATGTATTAGTTCTAAACATTGAACATAATTACAAACGTAGATATATGTTAGAAATGCTACAGATAATAAATATTCCAGGAACACAAAGAATTAACTTTAAGGCAGACACAGATAATGTTGCTCAGAACTATAGGCATTTAATACACAAAAAATAACATTCCCAAAAGCTTTAAATTTAGTAATACATATTTTGTGTTAATATTTTGTTATGTTACATTTTTAATATAATAATTTTTATGTTAATTTTTGTAATACTACGTTTTTTAAAAAATTTTTTTTTTTTTTTGAAATGTTTATAAAATATTTTTATGTTAGAAAATTATATAAAATTTTGTTAAAACACACAATTTCTTTCCTGAAGATGCTAAACAAAGGAGTAGCGAAATATTGAATAATAAATAAAACAACAAATATTTATAAAGACCTCGAGCTTGAAGAATCAATTTGAAAATTAAGATAATACTTTATTTATCTACTTTTTTTTTTTTATATTAGTTTTTAGTAATATTAATACACTTGTTTTGTTACAACAAAATATTTGTTATCAATACTTTTATACATATGTATATAATTATTGTATCATACGTATGTAACATAACATTATCTGTTAAAAATTTTTATATAATATTTGTAATATTCTGTACAAAACCAACATATTTTTATGTTAAAGTATAGACAATAATTTATAAAATTCTTATTAATACTTTAATAATTATGAATTTTTGTTATACAAAATTTTTTCTATTATTACACATACATATTCTTATAATACTATTAACATTTTTTCAACAATTTTTGTTATAATACTTTTTGTTAATATTTTTATATAAATTGTAATTTTTTGTTATACTACATTTTTGTAAAATTTTTTATATATGACAAAATGTTTAAAAAATTTTTTTATGTTATTTTCAATTTTGTTAATCAAACTATAAATTTATTAAAAAAAAAAAAAAACAAATATCAAAACACAAATCCAACAAAAAACTAATATATAATAAAAAACGTTTATCCTGATGATGCTACACAAAGAAGTAGCGAAATATTGATCAAATAATATAAAACAAAACAAAAAGATTTTTTATTATTAAAAGGACCTTAAGCTTAAAAAACTATTAAACATATATTATTATAAAAGGTCAAAGAAACCAATAATTATTAAATTTTATTTAATTTAAAACAGAGAAATAAACCTTGAAGCTAAAAATTCAAAAGAGGAATCAGTTTAATGTTTATTAATTTTTAAGCAATCGTGAGAGAGTTTTTAAAACTTAATTGTTTGAAATATAAAATATATTATACTAAATAACTAGTACAAAGTTCTGTTGTCTATTATTCAATACAACATGCATATAGTGGAAACCTTACATTATTCTAACCAAATGTCACAAAAATTAAAACATCATACATAATTTTATAACTGTAGCTTATGTTAACAGAATTTTTTATAAATGAATAACTAATACAGCGAGTTTTGAATTTTTGAATTACAGACATGCTTATTTTATTCTATTTATTTATTTGTTTATTTAATAAAAGTCTATAGATTATAAGTCCTTACAGACCAAAAAAAAAAAAAAATACATAAATAAACAAATAAATAAATAAATAAACTTAAATAATTACGAACATTAAAAAACAGAAAAAAATTACGTTTGATTATATTAACATTTACAGAAGAATCAATGAGATTATTAAGATCATTATCTTATCGATATTCTTCTTAGTGGGTCAGAATCAGCGTAGTTAGTTTGAAGACAGCTGAGATAAAGAGGAATAAAATCCCTAGTAACTCTAAGTGCAACATTAAAGTTGATATTACTTAGCATAAATTCAGAATTAACAGAAAAATTTTATAAACTCACCATTAAAGTTACATTAAGCATAATTCGTCTACTTTCTAAAGTTGGCAATTTAATTTTAGCAAGTCTAGTTGTGTACGGCAGAATGTTTCTATCAGGATCCCATGTTGTATGACCTAAACAAAATAGAAGGAATTATTTCTGAACAGACTCATTTCGATCCTTTTGAAAATTGGTATAAAGATCCCAAATAATAGAATTGATCTTACTAAAGAATAGTGCAACCGTACAGTTATTTGTGTTTCTGTAAATTTTTTAGTCCAACGTTTTATAAAAGCGAGAACACCACGAGATTTATTTACCATCATAACAATATGGTTGCTGAAATTTAGTTTAGGGTAAAAAAGAACGCCTAGACCCAGAAACTCGAAAACCAGTTCAAGTTGATAACCTCCCAGAAAAAAGTGACAACCAGCATTCCAATTTCTTGAGAATCTCATATGTTTGCATTTTTTTATGTTGAGTGGCATTAAATTTATATTGTACTATTCGCAAAATTTATTCAAATCATGTTGTACCTGAGTTCAATCCTGCATATTCTTGTAACTAAGAAAAATCTTGCCGTCATCACTATACATTAAAACTTTGCAAAATTTGATAGCACATTGGCAAATCATTTATAAAGAGCGAAAATAAAATACGACCCAAATGGCTACCTTGAGAGACAACAGATTTTACTGCAATATTTTAGGAAGTCACATTGTTTAGAAGAACACACTGTTTACGACCAGTTAGGTCTGACTTTATCCAATTTACAGTATTTATTGTGAATCCCATAAGATAAAAATTGTGTAAAAGCAGATCATGATTAACTAGATCAAAAGTCTTACTGACGTCAATATAGATTATATACGTCAAATGTTTATTATTAAAACAATTATGAACAACAGTGGTAAGTTCCAACAGGTTAGTTAGTAATAGAGCAGCCTTTTCGAACACCGTGTTGATGATGAGATAGAAAATATGATATTTGATGGCTTATATTTTATGTAATACATTTTCAAAAAGTTTTGGAATCGCACTAAGCTTCGCAATACCTCTATAGTTCCTTACATTCGATTTATTACCGGATTTAAAAAGCGGAATTATAAAGGAGTTCTTCAAAAACTGAAAAAATAACCAAGTTTTCTTGAATTATTGTATATAATTGCAAGTGGAGTAGCAAGTGCATTTGGGCAATGTTGGGTATGCCATCCGGTTCACTGTTAAAGGACAATTTTATGCTCTCTATGGCTGATAAAATCTGTAAATCTGATTGGAGTGAGTTGTATTAATTGACTTTTAGCAATTTTGTATGGGTACGAATTATTTTTATATTGTACATCAGAATACGTTGTTGAAAAAAAGTCGGCAAACAAATTACTTATAATTAAATTATCACTAGATTCAGAATAGCCAGTTAATTTTCGTTTAGAATTAACAAATTTATAAAATGTCTTAGGATCATTAATGAAATTGTGTTTCATGGTATTAACATAAATTATTAATAATAAAAGGCTTATAAAGGCTTTATAAAACGTCGCTGTAACTACTTACAATTCCTTTTATCTGACAGTTATCCTTTTTGTATTATCTTAACAAAATTCTTCTCATATGGAAATATGTAGAGGTAACGTGTCATAACTGCTATCTTAACATCCTACATCATGTTAAGATATTATTACTTAGTTACACCTTAACTAATCATTATTAATCTTGTCACATTGATTTAGTCTTGGATGCTCCCTTTAAAATAAGTGATTACATAATAGGTATATTTGTACACTTAATCCAATTTGAGATTAGAACTTCCATTATTATGCTTAAAGTAAAGCAGTGATTTATAACTGTTGCTAAACATAAAACAAAATAATATTACGTTTCTAGTATATGACATAAAAAAAACTGAAGAAAATAAAAAAAAAATGTTTTCATTGCGTCAATATTTTGTGTGTTTGCAGGCATAATGTTGACATGAATGTTTATATGTGTTTGCATTACATTTGCAGCTGCTTTTTATGCTTTATTATACTTGTCTATATCTTTTTTTTATGCTTTAGTGAAAGAGTTTATTTATCTGCTTGTCTTTTACATTTTGCTGTAAATTAAGTTGTTGTCTTTTTTCTGCCTTCATTTCTTATGAATTATGTGATGAAAACGTGACTAAAATTTCGTTAAACTTGATTAAAAACACACACGCAATATGATTTTTTATTTTAAGTTTTGACTAACTCTTTCAGCTCTTTAACATAATATTTATGTATATTTGTCATGGCTATATGATGGATGTGTGTATACTTATCTACTTACATGTACATACATGTTTACTAAATAAATTGAGACTCACGAAAATTTAATTCAATGTGGCATTCGAATTCATTGCCAGTTGAGTGATTTATTTTCTGATGGCTAATTTTAAATTTGTGGTCGTAAAAGTTTTATTCCAAAAATCATAATTGCAATCTGCTGACTTTACACAATCTTTATAAAGATACTATTTCAGCAGTTTTGATTTCAAACAAGGTTTAGTTAAAAATAGACAAGAAGGTATAGTCTGTCCTGTTCCTCGGGAACAACTTGGCTAGTGTCGTGTCTTGGTGTATTTTAGCGGTTAGATAAATACCTCTGATTTCTTCAAGTGTCTCCAAAAAACTAACTAAAACAATGGAAAACAGTATGTCAATGTTCATTGAATATTGCTGCGGACTTTTCAAAGAGCATGTGGTGATCAATGCTTCTCCCAATAGAAAAAACGGATTGGCAGATTCCTTTTAGAAAAAAATTATGACAGTTTCGAAGAATTTTTTTAAGCGCTGAAGCGCGATCAAGGGTGAACATGGTACTTTTGGCAGCCAATAATACTTCTGGGTTGCTTTTGCCATCTTAACAGATATGAAAAATTATTATTTTATGACTGCTTCTTATACTAGATGTGCAGATCTGCGGAATTATATGTGCCTGAGTGCTGTTTTCTTTCAGCAGAAGTATTTGGTGTATTGTTTTAATTTTTTGCGACCTTACATCCGATGATATCGTTGATTAGTTTTAAAGCTTTATAGTGAAAAAAGTAGTAAGTTACGGATTGCCCGTGATCTTGATTAAGTTATATGAACATTACCAAGAGTTAACATATGAATTATCTGTGACATAATTAAGCTACATAATATTATCAGATATTATGGAAACAGATTCAGTCAAATTATGAAACTCTCTGCCGGTGCTGACGGTAATCGAACTTAAGTATAATCTCGCTTTTGTTGTACTATACAGGATAAAAATTAAATTTTTAGGAGTAGATTAAGTTAAGTTTTTCGAACAAAATCTTTTATTGGTTTGACTGAAAACTTTCTGTAGAGCCAGTCATTTATTTTCAAAACATCTGAAATTTTCATATGTAGAAAAAAAAAACGTTTAAAATATATGAACGAATTTCATTTTACAACTCGAAAAATACTTTCAGGATTTTTTAAAACAATTATTTATAGAATTAACATTGTTTGGAAAATTCTCGATTTGGTATCATAGAACTAATACGAAAGGCTTCAGTATGTAGTAGTTAGTTGTACATAAGGCAACTATAAGCTAGTGAATATCAAATTGATATAAAATAATAGTAAAATATAAAATAAAATGTCGTAAGTGTGTTTTAACAAATCAATTTTTATAGCTTAAGTTTTAAGACTAATGTTTCCCAGATTTTTTTAATGAAATAAACCAAATTTTATAAAAGGAATAAACGTTACAATAACAAATAAGCTTTTTTAATTATATGTCTTATATAAAAACCATAGGCAATTATAATAAATGGTACATTTAAACAAAATTTCTGTATAAAGTTTAAGTAAAACCCTTTAACAAATTTAAAAAACTGCTTATTAATAGCGAGGCAAATCCTTCTATTTTCTTAAATGTTTGTATCCAGCAAAACATTCGGCAGAAAAGCCAAGTGAATTACATATTTGCAAATTCTAAATTGATAATGCAAAGAATAAATTTTCAATGTCTTCCTCAAGGGAAATAATTTTTCATAAATTATGAACTTCAAAATGTCTCTCTTCACAGAATGTCTCTTTTCACAGAATATGCTTAAATACAAATTACTTATTACAATTAACTTCAGTCAATTGGCTTCAGGTTTTGAGTCAACTAAACCTTGAAAGTGAATAACTTTAAATCTTAATTAAAAATTTGTATCAGTGATGTTCATGAAATGTTCAATTGTTGGATATGACGAAGAATCAAGATTGACGGAATAATAATTTTGACCACAGACTGCGCGCTGGGTAAGCGTGTAAAGGTAATTTCCTTTTCTTATAGATCCGGTTTGCTGAATCTTTTTGCACAATCTTTAAAATTTTGCACACATTTGAACGATAGTGCTTTCCAAAAAAAAAAAAAAAAAAAACAATAAGTGTGAGAGAAGCATGTTAAATAAAACGTCCATATCCAGAAGGCTTTAGCATTCCTAAAGTGCTGCTCAATTATGTACTTCTTATGGAGAAAATTGAATTTTTAAATTTTTCAATTACTGAAACATATAATATGTCAAAAGTAACTCACAATTAACATTGCAAATTAGGAATAGACCTTTACTTATTTATTTATGCGATAAATGATTTTCATGCTTTTACTTTTGAAGGTTTTCTATTGCAATCATTGTCCGCGTTTCCGCCTTAAGTAGTTCATTTGTAAGCTCTAATTTTAGAATATTTTTCTATTATTTTAACCAATGATATTGGCTGCTAGTGGATTGATAAAAAACTTATAATCTTTTACTAACCAAGCGCACCTCCTAATATACTCATGGTATAGCTCTCCATTAAAACTAAATTTTCACCAAGTTCTGCTCATCCGTTTTAAGGGAAAATAGTCGGTTACTATTGCATTTATTTTTGCTCATTTAACGTTACGATTTTCATAATTCTTAAAGAAATATGGTTTAATGATGCCGCCGACATACAAACCATATAAACAGTTTAACCTTTTAAGCGCATTTGTACCTCTGGCTTCTTTTTGCACTAAATTTGGAAATTTTTTTTGTTGAGGTGGCCAATAGGCCAAAAACTTTGACTATTAAAATTATTTAATTTACGAAAAACAATTTTTACATAACACCATTTTTGGTAAATAAAATTACAAGCCTTGTTCGTGAGTCAGCCTATTCACGGTAAAATTGCAAACTTTACTGAGAAAATTTTCCCCATTTTGATATACCACAAATGTTCTATTTACACTGCTAAAAAAATTTACACTGAAAATCAAATAGCAAAAAAGTCAATTTTATATTCAAATAAAAATTTAGATTCGTACGCTAATAATTCAATAATAACAATTTGTATCTAAATCAAAGTAAAATTTGCGTACAATCATTTCTTCACAGCTTCTTCTTTTTTTATTTGCTGAGTATATTGTGGTTTAATAGAAACGTTCATATAAATATAGTTTTTAATTGAAAACTAAAAAACTGTGGCAAAAACAAATTAAATAAATAAAAGTTGTTCTAATAAAATGTTAACAGAATATTTAAATTAAGCTTAATTTGTACAAACAAATTCAAATATGAAACTATATTTTACAAAACAAAAAAGTAAAAATGAATTTTAAAACTACTGCAATCGAAATTGTAGTGTAAGTATTGCAGCCAACACCAGTACCGGCCGTCTAAATTTCAGTTCGTCTCCAAGTGCTTTACTGATGAATAAAACATCTGAAAAATGACCGCCAAAAATTCATTTATTAAATTTTTTTTTCTTTTATTTTTTAATACTCAAAAGTATTTTGTATTTTATCTGCTAAAATAGTTTGGCAAAAGAAAAATTTACATAATCTGGGAGCATCACAAACGTTTTCTTTTTTGGTACTAAACGATGATTATGGCAGCTACTTGTGGTAGCAGACATAATGGTTTCTATGGTAGTTATGAAGTTGCTGATGATTATGTTGACTGTGATAACTTACAACATGGCGACTGTGATGAATGCAGATGTAGTTGATAATTACATTGCACCACCTGACGAATACAATGATGACAAATATGTGATAAGATAAACAAAAAAAGGAGAAAGTCACACAAATCCTTATTTTTCAACAACAAAACATAATCAACTCGTACATCAGCAACTTTTACATAACCACAAATAAGTTTCTTGCTACGTGATCTGTTAACACTTTGTTATTTTAAAAAATTAAAAGTAAAATATAAAAAATCTTATCAGAAACTAAAGTCAGTGAGATAAATTGACCTAATAAATGCGGCTTTAAGCTGACAAACATATCACCGAGTTGGTCAAAACCCAAGAGAATAAAATCGTCATATAAATAGATTTTTTATTAATTAAATTTCTTACACTTAGTATCAAAATGAAACCTAAAAAGGTGTACTATTACCCATTTCTTTTTACAATAATATTTGAGAAGTGGGCGTTGAAAAAGGCGAATCATGGTAATTTTGCTTATAAAAACAACATAGATATTGCGTGAGGTTCTAGTAAGTGCACACGTTCAACGATTGTTCATTAACGACTTCGTTTGTCTTTCTATTTTACAAATACCGGTCTTTGCAGATTATCCAGTCTGTGATGATCTATGTATATAATTCTTGTTTGACCAGTATCGTGTAGGATGGAAGTGGTGAACCAGTTATTGTGTCAAACTCCTCGAGTGGAAAAGATATCCATTATTTGCTAGTCCATCCTAAATGCGATTTTCTGACACACCAGATTGGTCAGGTATCATCTGAGCTCCACAGATGTCTCACTATCTCATTTAAAGATCCAAGAAATTCTATCCCAAAAATGGGTGTTGTAAGGACACCCACTAGTGACTTAATAACAGCCTGACTAGTTCAACTAGTTGAAACATTTAATTTAAGAAAACTAGTAGTGTTTTCTCCATTCTCCCTCGTTTTGTTGTAATTAGCTTTTTTCTTAAGTATTTCATATTTTCTACAGAAAATAGTGAAAAGCAAAAAAAGAAATAAGGAAATTTTGTTGCACAAAGGAAAAAAGGATAAGAAGGTGTTCGTGTAGGATGTTTGTAGTAAATGGAGGCTCAGATAATATGTTGTCCCTGTCTAAGTTGACTAAATCCATATAATCTGTTCAATTGAAATAAATGGAATACTTTTTAAAAGGTATGTATTGTATCTTGTCGAAAAATATTGTTAAATATATTTTCGGGACGAAAGACACTTAATTTTGTATCGTTTTCTTAAAGATTTTGTGGTAAAAATCTGGCGGACTTAGAAATTTTATATAGAAGCGCACTACCATATACTACTGAATTATAAAATTTTACATTAAAATACATCCGTAAATAAGCTTTCACAAAAAAAGTAGCCAATATTTTTACATTTTTTTAAGGAAAACTACTTGCAACGTATAGGCGCAAGAGTCTGCTGACTTTGGTTAACAAGCAGGAAAGAACAATTTTTGCTGGTTTTATGCTGGCTATAACTTCTGGCCGCGAACCTTGCGATACAGCTTTGGCTACTCGAAATATATAAAGAACGTCAGCAGAAGAATTTTCTTCATTTTATGCATTCAAAGGTGGAGGCATATTTTCAATTAAGATCGGCATAAAATCAGCTAACGCCTACAAAAAAGGCTTGTCTTACTTTTAAATAAAATTAATGCATACTTAGCGAAAGTTGTTTACAGGTCTGAATTTTATTCATCAAAGCCCCACTAGCAGTGCGTGGTGAAGTAGATTTTTCTAAAGCATTTAACAAATGGTGAAGAGAAAGTTCATTGAAATGCAAAAAATAAACACATAAACTATTATAATGGTTTCTTCAACAAAATTTTAAACTTTCGTATAATTTCATTTTAAGTTCCAGTATTGTTGGGTTCCCTATAGCAGAAAACTGGCACTAAACTGTTAAACAATAGCTTTTTTTTTTTTTGAAGAACTCACATAACTGCTGCTGTTTGGTACCAGAGTCCTCAGCGTCAACTTTTATGAGACCCAACAACTTGCTTCCCGGCTCTTTAACAATTAATTCATGAGACTCCTTTTCAACTCACGGATAGCATTTTCAATAAAAATTTCTTCCATTTCAGTGAATAATTTTTGTAGCAATCAAAAAAAAAAGTTATGAAAGCTGAGCTATTATTTTCCATGCGATGAACACACTTTCTGCCTTTAAATTTTTCTATGGATTACTATGGAGTTTTCCATTATAATTGGTTTCCCATTTTCAACATTAAAGTAAACTAATCAAACTTATCGGTGAAAGGTGGGTTTTTGTTAGGACCCATATAATCTTTGTTCTTATAATTTTGTGTAGCTTTTAATTGTAGCATACGACTTTAACGTTTTGTCTCACCCGAACAAATTAACTCACCCTAACATATATATATTTATTAATTGGTTATTATTTATTATAGCATAAATTAATTATTTGTGTGGATAATGTTTGTTAGTTAGTTAGGTTTGGCCTTCATTTGTGCTTCAATCTTCATACGGTGTTATTTTTGTTCCTAAAGATGTCTATTTTTATTACTAAGAATTTTTTTTACTTTTTAAAATAAATTTAAAACATTTTTTTTTTGCAAACGTAGATGTTGAAATTTTTTAATTTTTCTTTCTTATCTTTTTGGCGGCCATATGACCTATCTTGGAATCAAAGGAATTGATTTTTTGATATTAAAAATTAGATATGTAGGTATGATATATCCTTAGGCTTTTTTTTTAATTCTTTTACAAAAATAATTCGTATTCGAAGATGTATGGTCTAGTGTATAGACATACTCATACATACTTATATTACTGTGTTATTCGTACTATATGATATCAAATGCAAAATGTGTCATTATCAATTATATTATTTTATGCCCGCAGGTTGTATTAAATATTATGTGTGTAGGTTTCTACATTGAATGAAATGTCTAAATTAAAAACATCAATGGTGTATTCTAAGGCGAAAATGCACGTTAAGACAAATGTTAGGCAAATCGTAACATTGTGAGTATAACTAGAAAAATAATAATAATTAATTCTCATAATCAGAAATACACAATTAATATGTTTTTAAAAAGATATATTTTAGGTCTTTTCTGAGTTGATATTTATGTAAAGAACTTAACTTGACTAGAAATTCTACTCACTTTTTGGTGTAGGTTAAATTAAACTTTATACAATTGTAATGCGTAGAATAATATCAGGAATGCCAACCAGCATATACGGACTGCTTTTTTCAATTTTCTAATTATATTTTAAGGTTTAAAAAATATTAGCGAAATTTCTTAAATATTAAAGTTTTGTTCTAAAGAAAAGAAAAACAATACAAAAAAGTTAAACTTATGCAATACGATTATGCCCTATAAGCAACAAAGCTTACTTTAAAGCTTTAAGTTATTTTTACTCACCACTACTAGGTTTATGTCTAATTTAATTTCAATTGGTATAAGTGACTATTTTAACATTGCGATGTCCTACGCAGTAGTCAATTGTCAAAAGCTAGATGACTTTTCAACTAACTTAAAGTTAGATTATTAAAGTAAATTAAATGTCACCCCATTTATAATCAGCTTAAAGTTAGTTGTATTTAAGTAAACTATAAATTGTCTTTATATAAAATAATTGTTTAAACTTTTTCTTGATATATATTTTATTTTTGTACAATTTTATTTTAGAAATATGTAGGAAATTAATATAATTTATTAAATATATTTCTTTTAACAATAATTAACATATTCAGTTTAAGTTATAATTTTTACCGACTTCATTTATTTTAATTAGCACACATTCAGCACACAAAACTAAGAAAAATAAAATAAATAAAAGATGTAAAAAGCAAACTTTTTTTTCTGTGCTGCAAATTTGGGTAACTTCTTCATTACTTTGTAATTAGCTTATAGTTAGCTGATAAAAGAGCTGATAAAGTGCGTAATTTTGAAGTCGCCTACTCTGTTGTTTATAGGGTATCTACGCATCGCACTTATACATATGTCCTCTTGTATGTATAATAACTGTACACATACATAGAGCCTATAACATAAGTTCATACAAAGAGATGGCTAATAAAATCTACACAAATTAATTTATTTAGTTCTAGTTATGGTTCGTTACATTTGTTATATGAATTTGAAAATTCTTTGCAATAGGAATTTTTAGGCAGCATTTGGGAGGGAATCTTAAATATTGCGATACACTGTACACTTGCGAAATTTAAATAATTGAAACAGATCTTTTTCTAGATTTTGGACAAAGCAAATAGTAAGGTCAAACAATTATTTCATTTTGTCGGGCGACCTTGAGTAACCAATATATACAATTATTTTTGTTGTACTGTTGTGGTCATTGTGCGTAACATTTCAATGTCGTAAGTATTTCAAGTGTCAAATAGTATATGTAAGTCGAAAAAGATAATAAAGATATTTGACATTAAGTAAAATTTGCTAAAATTGCTCTTGCATAAAATTATAAAATTTTTCAATTTACATTTTAGATTCACACAATTTTTTAAGTATATTGTCTTTTGTTTTTGTATGCAACATAAGCTAAGTTGTTTGTATCTTATTAAAGATTTGTTGTAAAAGATATTAAATAGTTTATTGTTTAATACTAAATTTCTTTACTTTTTACGGGCAAATGTGTAAAGAGTACGTTAAAAAATTTTTCTTTACATTATTTAAAATATAAACCATTAAATAAATAATGTGTACTTATATTTTTTAGTTATTGTACCTGTAGCTGAGAAAGACTTTTTTCTCTTACTGCAAACGCAGGTAGCTGTTCAAGCCATAATTTTTTTTTTAATTTTTATTTTATTTTTGTCCTAAGTTAATCTTTTACATCTCAAGTGAGTTTGAAATTTAGAATTATTCATTTGAAAGCTGTTTTCACATTGTAGACATTTCATTTCAGAAGAAAACTTTCTTTTATGTTATTTATCTCATTTTTATTTGAAAAAACTTTCTAATTTAAAAGCTTTTAGGCCAACGTAATATTTTCTTTTGCTTATAGAGCGGTTGACCCAGTGGACTAGTCAGTAGTGTGCTGGTCTGCTAGTTTGGAGATTGCATTTTCGATTCTCGTCAGAGACTCTGGACTGGTCTGCTTCTCTTTCTCTTCTATTTTCTTTCTATTCTAACTATTCTATTCATATGGATCGCACAACGTGCCAATTGAGCATAAGTGTATACCTGCGGTGTGGTTGGGCTATTAGTGCCCCTCCTTTTTAACCTAGCCTACCCTATCCTGGGGTTTTTTGGATATGTTAACTGAAAGTTGTTGCAACGGTTTTTTCGAACTTTAAATTCTGAAATTTTTTATAATTTTTTTATGTATAATTGAAAGTTTGTTAAAAAATTTTAAGTGATTTCAAAAAAGTTATTGCAAAACATCGATTCAGCATTGTTATCAACATGCTTAAATTGCACGCAGAACTTTGAGTCACAAACTAGCATACTTTGTATAAGAATTATTTCACTTTAAAATTTTCGTCAGTGCCATTCGATTTGTAAGTACAGATATGGATGTATGATGCATGTATTTGTAATTTCTCTTTTTTTATAGTTATTTTTAAGAGGATTTTAATTTATTAACTTACCAATACCGAGGGAAAAATCAGTTAATAATTTTGGCTTAAATAAAGAAATTAGAAATCACAATCTACTTCTCTTTGTTTCATTGAAGTAGAATTTTAACAAATATAGGCAATGGAGGTTGATGTAACGTTGATGAAAATTTTTGAAAAATGTAGTCTTTTATGATGAAGTGCATTTTAATTCGAATAGCATCGTGAATATAGAAAATTTTCGAATTTGTGGTCATGGAATTCTTACACAACAAATGAGAAAAATGCACCTTCAACCAGCCACTGTATGGTGTGAATTTTAGCCAGTTAGCGTGATGCAGCCTTAGTTTTGTGGGATATATGGCAGAAATTACAGAAAATAAAAATAGGCATTCATTAAAAGAACATGATAAGGGCGTTCTCGCGGAATAAATGTAAAAAAATGGCTTAAGAAGACGGTGTCATCTGCTACAACGCGCATTAAATAATCCTTTTAATGCAGAAACGTATCTCAAGAAATTCCAACTGACCACCAAAATTCCCATCGGGGGTATGTACCCTTGGCTATTTCCCAGGCCTTGTTGGATTGTCAGAGAGGTTAAAGGAATACCTCTGTCTTTTTGGGGGTATGGCCTGATGGGACGTCAACATTGTGGGCTTCAGGCGACCATTTAAGTCTCGGGATGCTATTGCCTTTCAACATAAGTAGTTGTATGGTGGATTTGTCGACTTTTTTCAGGAGACATACCTGATTCTGTTGACGATCAATCTATACCATGTAGCGAAAAACACAATTTAAGAAGATAAACAACCCGAGCTCTCAAGGCGCATCTACATAAACCAAGAATTTAAGTAGGTAAAGTGTGACACCTGTGACATGGCTAAGCTGCACAGCATGATTGCAAGGGGTGTGATTAGGATTCATTGACCCAAGCCAATAATAAAACCACCGTAAGATTATGGCGTACAATATCATTACTGACGTTAATTAATCCACGCACTGACGTTAATTAATCCTTCCTACTAACACATCTTATTTAAAATTTCCATTTAATTATATTCCTTCTCGCTTACCAACATTACCGCCGTTTAAGTTTCGGTTTAATTACCTGCATTTTTGTCTTTCTTATTCTCTGGTTGAGAGGAATAATAAGGACCAATTATTAGATATTATTTGTTTTCACTTTCACACATATATACACAACACACACGTTTTTATTTTTATCAGTTTAATAATATCATATATTTTAAAATTAATACTTTGCAAAATACTAAAACAATTTGATTAATAAGTCTGCTGCAATTCTTAAACAAAGTATTGTTGAAATGGTGTTTATTTTCCTAAAATCTTTTGACAAACACAAAAGAAAACTTTTATTTGCTCTTTTGCTTTAGCTTATTTTTGTTATTTAACAAAACTTTTAATAACATATATTCAATTAAAAACTTTAATTACTGGAAAAAGCCTTTCAAGTCAGTTCAAATTTCATTCTAATTGATTATTCATAAAATATTTAAAACTGCACTTAAAATATTTTCAAAGAGATATAAATAGTTTTAGCATTTTATCAGTTGCACACACAATTTTCCTTTTATCGCAATATTATATTTTATTGTATTTTTTTGTTCTCTTAGCCATTTGCACAATCAAAAGTTAAATAAAAGTATAATGAAATATTTACGTTTAACTAACTTACATATCAATGTAATGTTTTCGCAAGAAAGCACTTTCCTTGCCAAATGCGCCAAAATCACATCATAAAATCCTTAAAATGGGATTCGATTCACTTTAACGTGTCTTCTTTTTTCGATATAAAATGTATGAACCATTCCGTATAAAAGCATAAATTTTTTGGAAAATAACTTAAAGGAGATCTCTGAGGGGAACCAGTATATAAATTAATTTTTTTTGAGGCTCATTTTAAATTTTCAAAGCAGACTGTCATATTGTATATTTTGTATATTTTGTATATTTTATATTAAAATGATGGGAAACTTTTTTATGGTGACATGTTTGCAATTATTGCAAATTTGTATTAATTTTTTGCTATAAATCAAAGTGTATTTTTTAAATGTATATCCATAGCAAAAAAAAAAAAACAAAGAACGATGTACAAAAAAGAAACTTTTTTTATACTTTGTATGAACAACAAAGTCAGTAAAATGATCCCCATATTCAGCTTCCTAATTATTTACTCGCTTCAAAGAATTTTTTTATAATTCTTTTTCAAAATTTATGAGGTTTTGGGCTAACATTTTTCTATAAAGGTTGACTTAAGCTCAAGGATTATTTTGGACTTGTTCACGTGTACTTGCTCTCAAACCACTTAAAACAAATAGCCAGTTGCTTATAAATTTAGCAAAAGTGCTTCCCTATTGATTTCAGAATTTCTAAAAATTAATCGCAAACAGTGGCTATGTTGGGCTAAAAGGAGTTCTGACTGACTTAATTCACTTCTGCAATTAAGCTTAACGACTATATTATTAATTTAGAAACAAAGTAATTTTTTTGCTCTGTTTGAAGCTACTTGAACTTTAATCTCCTGATTGATCACTATTATTTAAATATTGACATCCCTTTTTTGCATGATTATCAAAAATTTTACTGAATATATCCTTAAAAATCAAATCTTGACAAAGAATAAATATTTTTGAATTTTATTTATTTTTAGTTTTTAATGTATTTTGTTTTCAACTGATAGAAAGTTTTTTAAAAAAAAATAAATTTCAATTTAAAAAGTAATTTAAATTAATAAAAAATATATTTCAAATTTAACAAGTAAGAGCATTATATTCGGCTGTGCCGAATCTTTTATACCCACCACCAATTTTGTGTACATTTAAAGCACAATATTTATTATTTTGTTAATCATTATGGATAATCTCTTTATAATAAAATATGTATAACTTTCTTTGTAGAGGGTGGTTAAATTTTAGGGGCCCATGTTGAAGATGAGCCACACAAACAACAAGTTTTTTTTGCATTTCACTTGACATTTCTCAATCTCAAACTTACTCAATTTGATCGGTGGAAAGATACGCAAATGAGCAACGCGTTAAAGATATTCAGGTTTTTTACAAAAATGGGCGTTGAAGTCAAAATGAATTTTGTGCGCTTCGTAATTCTTTTGATCAACATAATCGTTCAAATCGTCCACAATCTGGAGAATTGTAAAAAATATTTAAATTTCTGCAAAGCAGGTCTGCATAAAATGTTAGAAAATCTGTGAATGCCTTCTTAGTTCGTCGAATGGGACCAATTGCTGTTCTTTGCGATAGTGTGGCAAAAGAGCAGTCGACATCGACTCATCATCATGCCCAACAATTGAGCATCAACATTGTCATTGAAAATTTGGACCATCAGATAGAGGAGTGGCGCCATCGACCATTTGGCCGATATTTTGTTAAATACATAATTGAACCATACAAATATTATAATTACAAAAATAAATAATAATAATTTCATAAATAATTTGTGTTTTATTTAAATTCAACATCGGCCCTTAAAATTAGCCACCCTTTATAACTTCGATATGCTACTAAAATGCTTTTGTTAATGTAGTCTTTCAATAAAAGTGGGCGTTAAAGTAGGCATGTCAATAAAGTTTCTGCTAATAAATACAACTTAGACATTTCAATATAGTCCTTTATTTTCCCAAAAACTTTGTCAATAGAGAAATTACATGAATTTAAGATAAACCGTGTCACCTAAACTTTTTGGCACAACAATTACATTGATTAGAAGGATATATGTAGCAAATTTCATCATAATACCTCTAGTTTTGTCGGTTTTATGAGCTTTTAAATTTCATTAACGGTTGATAACGTGAAAAGTGGGCGTTATAGTAGGCGTGTCAAAGCTGTTTTTGCTAACGAGTACAACTAAGGTATTTCAATATAGTCCTTTGTTATTCCAAAATCTTTATTAATAGAGAAATTATATGAATTTCAGATAAACCGTTATATGGGAAGTGGGAGTAAAAGTGGGCGTGGCACCTAAATTTTTTGGCACAGTAATGACATTGCCTAGGGGGATATACGTAGCAAATTTGACCATTATACCTCAAATTTTGGCGGTTTTATGAGCTTTTAAATTTCATTTACGGTATATAACGTGAAAAGTGGGCGTTATAGTAGGCGTGTCAAAGTTATTTTTGCGAAAGAGTACAACTTAGGTGTTTCAATATAGCCCTTTATTATTCCAAAATCTTTATTAATAGAGAAATTATATGAATTTTAGGTAAAACGTTATATGGGAGGTGGGCGTAAAAGTGGGCGTGGCACCTTAATTTTCTGGCGCAATAATGAAATTGCCTAGGGGGATATACGTGGCAAATTTGATCATCATACCTCTAATTTTGGCGGTCTTATGAGCTTTTAAATTTCATTAACGGTAGATAACGTCAAAAGTGGGCGTTATAGTAGGCATGTCAAAATTGTTTTTTGTAATGAGCACAACCTAGGTGTTTCAATATAGTCCTTTATTATTTCAAAATCTATATTAATAGAGAAATTATATGAATTTTGGGTAAAACGTTCTATGGGAGGTGGGCGTAAAAGTGGGCGTGGCACATTGATTTTCCGTTACAAAAAAGCGTTTCACCAAAAAACAAAGCGTGCAAAATTTCAGAGTCGTACATCTAATTTTGTTGCTTTTATGACGTTTTTGTTTTTAAATATACCGAAAAATACACTATGCGGTATAAATTTTCGTACACTTTGATCGATAACTCCTCTCCTAATGCATAGGTTTAGATAATTTTTGGGGAAAAATATTGTTTTGACTCAGGAAATATATATTCGAAGTTTCATGAGTCTACGTTAATGCGTTTGGACACAATTCCATTTTATTCGATGTGCGAAGGACTCGGTTTTTTCGACCTACTCTTGCTTTTCGAGCTATAACTCTCTTTCTAATGATCCGATTTAGCCCATTTTCAATACCCAACAAACCTTGTCTATAAGAAAGATTCTGGCAAAATTTGAGCTCCCTAGCTTTTTCGGTGCGACCTATATCGTGCTTTCAACAGACGGACAGATGGACGGACATAGCTAGATCGTCATCAAATCAAACCATGATTCAGAAAAAATATATTTTTTTTATGGGGTCTTAAATGGATATTTCGATGTGTTACAAACGGAATGACAAAATGAATATACCCCTACCATTTTTTTGGTGGCTGGTATAAAAAATAATAATTCGTCATTTAATTAAAAAATGCTAAGCAATAATTTTTTCTGTGTAGTTACAGAGCTTCTAGCTCTGTTTAAAACACTTTTGTTTATTTCTGGCCAATTTTTGAAATTTTATTACAAAATTTGGACGCTGCCGATGATATGTGGGTTTTAACTCTTGCAGCGACTGCACCTTATATGGTCAAAGTAGTAAATTTTTTTGAAGTGCCGTAGTGGCATGCGAGCTTAGCAGAACACTTAGTGGTACATTTCTTTGGAATTTTCAAGTTCAGCAAGTTAGTGTTCTTCCGCTGTGTAAATTTCATGCAGTCTACCGGTTCATAGCAAATATCTTATGGTGTCATGTTTTTAATAACGATGAGCTGGCAACCTTTTGCATTGAAATAAATGAATAATGAAATTGAGAAAATAAAAGAATTTCTATTCTTTTCAAGTTATAAATCCTTCTATAATGTATTCTCAGGTGTTATTTTTCTAATCTGAAAAATATAAAATACATAAACGAAATTTAAAAAAATTTTTAAGTCCATGTTGACCCTGTATTTATAAAATAAAAAATCTTTTTGTTTATTAAAAAGTAAGATTTTACGTCTGCATTTTTTTAAAAAAAATTTCATTAGCTTTTAATGAGTAAGTCAACTGTGATTGTTGTGCAAAATTGTGCAACATGGCCTTGCTCTGATTTTAAGTGGTCCACATTTGCTCAAGAAAAGCAAATTGCAGTTTATTATAGTCTTGTCTGCATTGGTATTTTGCAACAAATAGTATGTTCTGCTGATAAATTATTTTCTATTCCAATTTCGTGGTATGTTTGGAACTCCTTTTTTAACATTTTTTAATTCAAATACTTTATTGTGTTGGAAAATTTTATTTGAAAAGAATTAAATAAACCTAAAATATGTATAAAAAATTAAATATTGTCTATTTCTTAAAGTAAATATTTTAAAAATAAAACGATTTTCCTCTTGATAAAAAATAATATATAAGAAGGGTAAGATCCGAAATAAAGAAAGTCCTCACTGCACAGTGTTTAACAAAGCATCATTCATCTGAAGCAAATAAATACTTAAAATGTTTAAGGAGTTATCTTTGCACAATTGTCTTTGAGCGACAAAATGTAAGTTAATAAATCCTGCTGAACTTTTATATTCATATTCATATCAATTCTTTATGAAATGCCCCAGCAATTGAAAATATTTCACTCATTTCGCTTTGCTAAAGTCAGCTAAAATTTTTGTAATTTTTACAGCCAACAAGAGGAGTAAAAAATAGATAAAAACAATTTCTACGTACAGATGCATTTAAGGAAATTTTTATGAAAATTTTTGGCCAAAAACCAAATAATAAAGACATACATGGCTTTTGATGAACTCAAAAGATAAACTCAAAGTTTTCCCCTGTTACTTTTTCTCCGATTTTTTTTCTTTACATTTTTCAATTCAAAAAACATAAAGATACTTTTTCTGTGGAACGTAAGTGAGCGTATGAGATGAGAAGCCATAAAATTGAAATAAAATAATGGACCACACAATACGATTGTGTAATAATGAAGAAGTTTGAATAGCACGAGATAGTACGAAAATGCTTTCTGCTTTTCATTTGTGTATAATCTTTTATGATTTCTTTGGGAAATTGTTTGGCAACTGAAAACTAAGATTTTTTATTGTCTGTTTACATTATAGTCGTGCATGTGAATGTTATTTTTTAATGATATTTGATTGCCTAAAGGCTTTTAATATCAGCTTATAGAAGTACAGTTTTTGTCCAGTCAAAAATGCCAGGTCGATTGAAGAAGAGAACTCTTGTGGCAACAGCTTAATATTTTTAATCAGTTGCCATCATTCATTCATTCATAAGCATATATAATCATATTTAATTGTTCTATTTAAACCTAGGAAGCATTATGTATATTAATTAATCTTTTATTTTATTTGTTATTCTTAACCACGAGCTTATGATTTTTTATTGTTAAAAATATTACTTCATTAATTCCTTTCAATGTCTCTCTACTGCAATAAGTAATTTTTAAAGATAGAAATTTTGAATTTAGGATTTTATTATAATACCAGTAGTAGTTATAAAACTTTGTTATAAATATTTAGTAGAACAGCAAACTTGAAGCTTTAAGTTCCGGGTTATAAGACTATCAGGATTCGCAATAGTTTTTTTTTAAGTTTGAACAGCTTAAGATTTATATAGATTTTTATAATATTTTTAAGTTCACGGCCTATGTATTTCTGTAAGAATATGACTCAGTATAGCTACAAAACTTTTTCTCAATATGAGTGAATGCAATACAGAAAAATGACAATTCTTTATATCATAATAACCTAACCAGCATGATATTGGGTTAAGTTTAATTGTCATCGCTATAGCTCACAATGTTACTTAGTGAAGTTTTTTAATACTAAGGTCTGTATATTCATATTGACATATAACACTGCATTTTTGTCTTTGAAAAAGTGGTGTTACAAATGCCTCTGTCTTCACCTAAACAAAAAATTAACTTTATTTTACGATAAATAAGAAAATTTAAACATAATATGGAAAGTAGTATTTAGCCCTTTTGACTAGTTGTTAGTAAGGCGTTTTTGAAATTATCGAAGTGACTATATTTAAAACACAAATCAAGGTTGAAAGAAAACACCAATTACAGTGGTGCAGATCCTATTGACGAACAACCATTAGTATCTCTTGTTGCTTAGTAAAAGTTCATTGTCCGGTTTATAGTCGGCTGGAAGTTTTCTGTATCACCAAACTGAAAGTAGAGCTGAGTTAAACACTGATTTACTTCTCTTCAGGCAGACAGAGAGTAGATAGCTCCAGCTTTCAAACAATGTCCGTATGTATGTATGTCTTTTAATTCTCATAAAATTAATTTTGTCAGCTATATATCTTTTTGAAGTTAATCAAGAGTACGACCACTGTCATTTGGCTATATAAATATATACTGACACGAATATTTCCTAATCGGTAACAATTCTACCACTACCGTTTTTAAGGCGGTTCAAAATGGTAAATCTGTTTAGAAGTTGTGGTGTTTTCGAAAATGTAGCAGTTTGCAGGATGTTAAATTTCGATAATTATATCGTTTAACATATCATAACAAGTATAAATGCTATATTCGCCCGTTCCAAATGTGATAATATCCTTCACCATTTTACACATAGCTTTAGTGACCTTTAGTTATTTGATTTAACTTCGATTTCAGATTAAATTTATGTGCAACTTTGTTTTTTTATTTCTGCGGCCATTTTTGGTTTTGAATGTTTTTTGAATATTCATGGAGTTTAGACATATTATTATCTGTCGTTTTTTAACACCATCTTCGATGTAACAATTTTTCATAGTTTAATCAATTCTGCTAGTCATTCTATTTACTTTCATTTGATATCAATCCGTAATAGCCTTACTTGATCTATACTTTTGACAATTTTTATGGCCCCATTTTGGATTTTAACTTTTTCATAGATTATTATCCCTAATACCTAAACAAGATCGTTGAGCGTCAAGCGTTGAAATTTTGCATGGATTTTGTTATTGTAACAAAAACAAAACACGTATATTCTACTGGCAAAACTCTTTCATTTTTATTAATTTTGAGAGGGTTAAATGGGGAACTTTTCAAATAGCATATTAGATCTATATACAAATTTTTTGTACGTTATAAGTTTTGCCATTTAATTTTTTATTTATAACGACCCTCTCTGTTGTTTGAAAGCTAAAGCAAATTAATTTTAAATTTTTTAAACAGGCATGAGTTCAAATTTCAATCATTCTTCTTTTTACAAAAATTTTTTTTTAATAATGTGATAATGAAAGTATGAATAAGAGTTTTAATAATAAAAGAGTTCGACAATAAATAAAAATTAAAAATTAAAAATTAATTTTTGTATGTAGGTTTTAAGAAAAACCCCAACGTTTTCATATTTTAGTGCTTATTTCTCAGTTATTTTTAAAACGATCTGTTAGTTTTTTTTTATGTCTATTTGTGTTCAAAAATTTTTGTGAAAAAATTATAAAAAAAGACAAGGCATTGGTGTTTGTTTGCTCATATCTCTGCAACTTTTTGAGGTATTGTCTTTAATTAGAAAAGAAAATCCTTTCCACTTTGAAAAGATTGATATGACATACAGATCCGGGGATTTAAAAGTTGATTACAACAAACACACGGACAGACGGACGGACAAATTTTAATTGACTTCACTTTTTAAACGGTTTCAGAAAAAATATATTTTATTGGCTTGGAAATGATTATTTAAGGTATTGAAAAGATATAAATATATACTTTTTGCACATTAGTTGGAATGTACGAAGAGAGTGCTGAAGCAATAAAGAAAATCCTTTACACAAAATTTTAGTTTTAGGCAAAGGTTGTTATGTGCTTACGTTTTGCAATTGTGTGAAAAATTCTATAAAATCTTTGTTATAAAATATATTTTGTTAAAAGATTTTATTTGCAAATGTACCGCTTATGGTGCCCTAAAATTATATAAAAGTTTTTTTTTTCCTAACAACTAAAATTAATTTACTCCTTTGTGCGATAATGCTGTATTTATGTTATTCGTTTGACGATCCCTTAACAACTGACACCAATATATTTTATTGCTTTTATTAATTAACAAAAAAAAAAAAAGCTACAACGAAGGCGGAACACAATACAAAATGAAATTAAATAAACTCCCAACAATATTCCGTGTGTGCCAATTTAACATTTTTCATTCTATATTTCTCCTATTTCTCTAGTTGTTTTCTCTTGCATCTGTTTGCACAGGAACATGAAAATAAAACATGTTTTTCATTTATAATTTTTCAAATTGTTTTCTATTTTTTGCATTTAAGGGAAATCACGTAGTTAAGCAATTAACATGAAGAGTTTCTTTGTTTGAAATGAAAATATAAATGTATGTGTGAATGTGTTATGTGTTTGCTTGAGAGTATGGGAAGAGATAAAATTAAATATGGTATTTAGCTGAAAATATATGCTGACAGCTGTACGTATACATATGAATACACGTTTACATTTTGTAAAGAATCGTATCTCCTATACATACATACAACATGCATAAGTTAGTGTTGGTTTAATTTTCTCATTTTAGTTATGAAGAAACAATTTTACAGAAGTAAGAAATGGAGACACGTACTTTTTACAAAATCATAGTAAGCTTACATACGTTGCTAAATTAAACATGACGTTTGCATGAGATATAGGTACATACGTATGTATATGTATGCTTAAATACATAAATAGTACCTTTGTTGAGTTACTACTTTAGCCACTACCACAGATACAGTAACAGTTACAACTACATTGAATAAACAATATTTAATCTTAATTGGTCGTAAATCCCAAACGTCTCTTTATTCCAACTCTAGTTATCATATCATGTGTAAAAAATACAAAAACTTATACACATCTAAACATACATACATATATATGTGTTATAGTATAGTATTATTTACTAAATTAGCATAGAATAAAAAGAAACATACACAAACATACTTACACGAATGTAAACAAAATATCCTAGAATAACTTGCATATATAGATAACAAATACAATTTTATATGTTCACGTTTTGTACACATACCCAACAATTGCAATGACAAACATGAAAAGTAATTGTGGGTGTGTATGTTTATAAGAAAACTATTGTTCAAAGTCATTGTGTCTCTTTTTTCCGCGCTAGGGAATCACTTTTTTTTAATGGCAATTGAAAAATTGTATTTCAACTTGCCTTTTAATTATATCGTTGTAAATTTTATACATAAATTGTATTGTAAATCATATACGATGTTTTACAAAAATACTTATTTAACTTAATGAAATATTTTTCTTGTTTAAATCTACATTGTCAGTTAAGAATTTTTATGTAATTACTTATCCGTACACTTTAAATAAAACACCTCAAGACTAAGCAAGCAAATTTTAAAGTTTCATAGTTAATAAGGCCTGATACACGAACGATGCTTGCAAATCCTTATTTTTGTTTTTAAATTTGTGATACGTGTAAAAGGTGTTTCTTAAATTTCGTATATTTTATGGTCGCCATAATCGAGCCTTAAAATATGCCATTTAAGCTGTTGAGACAAAATTTCGCAACATTCCGACAAGTATACGAAGAAAGTACTGCTACTGTATCGGAAACACGTACAGCTGCTGCAAGAACTGAGGCCAAATGATGTGTCACAATGCCTGTCTTTTAGTAGATGGGCACTAGTAAATTTAGTTTAAGATCCATTATTCTATGAAAAATTTTTGTTCAGTGACAATTGTATTTCTGGCCGAATTAAGTGTATAGAGAAGCAGTTTAAGAGTTTCCAACGTATCCTAAATATTTCACTATTTGGTGCGGCTTGTAGGTCGGCGGCATTAGTAATAATCGGTCAGCATAGTTGAAAATCACACCTCTACAATCAGTAGAGGTGTGTAAAAAAATAGTTAATTCTTAAAAACTTAACTCTACCCTAGTGAATTACGCAGCAGGTACACTTTAACGGGGCCAAAGGCCGTGATGTTATTGTATGTGCCTGATATAAGAAAGAAAGAAAAATATAATTATGCTGTGTCTCCGAAGCCATAAAGCCGATCGGCCTCAAGCTTTAGCAAGTTGTTTTACGCATTCCAGGGAGTGTTTATGGATGGTTAAAATTGGACGGGGTTACGCCCATAAAAATTAAGTTATAATTTTTAGCTACTTGCACTTAACCCATTTTTCTGAAACCTTTCATACATTTTGAGATGTCATGACTATATAATTTAGTGATTAGAAAAGTGGGCAGTGCCACGCCTATAAAAATATTTTATAATTTTTAGCTACTTGCACTAGATCGATTTTTCTGATACTTTTCACACATATTGAGCTATCATGATTATCTAATTTCGTAATTAGAAAAGTGGGCAAGGCCACGCCCACAATAAAAAGTTGTAATTTTTAGATACTTGCACTAGATAGATTTCTTTGAAACTTTGCACACAAATTGAGCTGTCATGTCATTTTTAGCTTCTTGCATTATCAATTAAAATTCAGAATGCATTTTTTTATTAAGGGGAGTATCAACGCGCGTCGGGCTTGGCTAGTTGCACATGAATATTGCACTCTTTTCAAAAGCTAAAACTGGTATTTAACTTCATGGGAAAAAAAAATTTTAAATTATTCTGAACTGGTAAAGGATCACGTGCCAGCTGTGGTTGAAACTTTACACCTGTATGAAATACATCAGTGATTAAATGGCTGATGTTCATCCATAATTTATTAAAATTAAAATATGTTGTCTGGCATTAAAATTTTATTGTTGCATGTAACAAGAATTTTTGCTTATTGTTTGGCTTAGAATGTGAAAATTAAATTACACAATTTTTGCAACAGAATTAAGAAATTTCAGCGTAGTACTAACAATTGCAATATTAGCCAATTCAAACACCAAAAATTAAAAATTTTATTGCAAGAAATAAATCAATATTTAGGCAATTTATACACGGCATGCTCTTGACATCTGACTTGTGAAACTTGTATCTCATATTTAGTTGCTTGTACTTAGAAAATATTATATTACTGTCTACCCCCGCTTAGTATTTTATAGAGATTCCTGCCAGTAGCAGAAGTCAGGTGGCTTGTTCAAACAAAATTAAACAAGCGCTACTCTAATTTTTGTTAGTTGACTTTGCACATGAGTTTTACAGAAGAAAAGTTTTGCAGGTCAAACACAACATGTTCGTATTTAGCAGTGGGAAATTTTAAGAGTCAAATGTAAAAAACATGCAGCAAAAATTTCTGTTTGCAAAACGAATTTGTTTTCTGTATGTAGAACTTTCAAGAGATAATTTTTCGAGCCATGACCATAATTCTTAAAAATATCAGCTTTTGTAATTTTTTTTTTTTTTTGCAATAATGTTATCTACGGTCTTGTGATTACAAAATGAAACCATTTATAAAATGTATTTAGTTACAACCAATTTTGATTAATTCAATTGGATCGAATATTTAATTGCTTACATACGCAATTTTTCGTGATCATGTTCCTTTTGATTAATTTTAACTTTTTGAAATAAATGATACATGAGATTTAAGGAATAATTTTATAGCGCCACTTATTTAATAAATTTTAAAAGCTATTTCTTTACGCTTCTTTTTGAATAACTGGAGCAACTGAACTTAATTTCCGTAAAATTAAATGTACACCAGGTCACAAAGGTACAAAAATGTAAATAAAACAGTACAAAAGTTAAAGGCAAACGCAAATACATTAAACACATACATACATACGTATGTACTGACATATATTACGAAACCCAGTTTTATTAAAATTATGGTTTATTTATTTTTTTTTGGCAATAACGTATTTGTTGATCATAGCTGCCTACAAAATATATACGTACATACATACAAACATACGTAGATACATAGAAAACCAGCTAAAAATAATCCCAAAATACACACAAGCAAATAAACAACAAAATGTGCCTTTTTTTCAAAACTGTTGCTGAATATATAGTTAAATATGGAAATAGGTATGTTCACATATACATATGTATTAACAGTTGAAATTGCAGCATATTAATCCGACCTGTTGCCTGTTATATATATATATTTTTTTTTTGGAGTAAGCAATTTTTTGCGAAAGTTTAAAATCAGGTTGGCCGTAGTTGATACTTAAAACAAAGCTTTTTTAATAAATTTGTTTCCTCATCCTATCATACTTAGGTAATATGTATATTTAAGGTGAGTACCTTTCTTGTCTATATATAAACAAAATACTTAATAGAATTTCATATTTTTGTATTATTTTAAATACTACGATGCTTATGAATAGAGTAACAGTGCGGGCAGGGTCGTTGCATCCATAAAACATTCATTCAAAGTTATGGCAATTGATAGTTGTTGTTGAGTGGAAGCAGTATTTAGTGGTGATCACTTCAAAGACATAAACTTGAACTGGCACCAAATTGCAAAATATACTTTACAAGGACTTGCAACATGATCTTCAGATTTATTTAAGCAAACTATTTTTAAAGTTAAAAATTTTTATACCCAACATTACTAAAAGCGAAACGTATTTTTTTCGGATGAGTTTGGCGATCAAAAAAAGGCACTTTTTGCCTTCAAATATACTGGTCAACTTATTGTTTTATCTTAATTTCCTGAGCCGTCTGTGTAAGTGTAATATTTATTATTTAAATTGTCTTTTTTGACCACACATTTATATAAAGATATAAACAAGAAAATTCCTCCAGTACATGGTCCTTATAAATTGCTAATTTTTCTGTATATTTATATATCGATTCCCACTATTGGTTATCATACTATTCTATTCTCAAGAAATCAGTATGTCTTTAACAAGAAATGCTATCAATCTGATGATTGTTTATTGCTGTTTAGAAAAAACAAAAGAAAGAGTGGAACATTGGGTAGTCTAGAATATAACAAGTTACCGGAAGCTATTAGAAATAACCAAAAAATTTCGGATTTTAAGAAGTACATAAAAGAATATTTACTTGATAATTTAGAAATGCTTATATTGTAATAATACATAATAATATATATAGCGTAAACTATAATCAACTTAAATAAATTTTTTACGTCTTTTGTTTTCTTTATTCTTTAACTAAAATAATAAATATATATTACATATGTATGTTAATTTTTATACCCGCCACCAAAAAAATGGTGGGGGTATATTCATTTTGTCATTCCGTTTGTAACACATCGAAATATCCATTTTAGACCCCATAAAGTATATATATTCTGAATCAGGGTTTGATTTGATGACGATCTAGCTATGTCCGTCCGTCTGTCCGTCTGTCCGTCTGTCCGTCTGTCCGTCTGTTGAAAGCACGATAGAGGTCGCACCGAAAAAGCTAGGAGGCTCAAATTTTGCCAGAATCTTTCTTATAGACAAGGTTTGTTTGGTATTGAAAATGGGCTATATCGGAATATTAGGAAGTGAGTTATAGCTCGGAATGCAAGAGTAGGTCGAAAAAACCGTGTCCTACGAACATCGAATAAAATGGTATTGTGTCCAAATGGATTAACGTACAGTCATGAAACTTCGAATATATATTTCTCGAGTCAAAGCAATATCTCTCACCAAAAATTACCTAAATCTAATCATTAGGAAAGGAATTATCGATCAAAATGTACGAAAATTTATACCGCACAGTGTATTTTTTCGGTATATTTAAAAACAAAAACGTCATAAAACCAACAAAATTGGATGTACGACTCTGAAATTTTGCACACTTTGCTTTTTGGTAAAAGGCTTTTTTTTAACGGAAAATCAATGTGCCACGCCCACTTTTACGCCCACCTCCCATATAACGTTTTACCTAAAATTGATATAATTTCTCTATTAATAAAGATTTTGGAATTATAAAGGGCTATATTGAAACATCTAAAATGTACTCATTCGCAAAAACAACTTTGACACGCCTACTATAACGCCCACTTTTCACGTTATCTACCGTTAATGAAATTTAAAAGCTCATAAAACCGCCAAAATTAGAGGTATGATGATCAAATTTGCTACGTATATCCCCCTAGGCAGTGTCATTATTGTACAAAAAAATTAAGGTGCCACGCCTACTTTTACGCCCACCTCCCATATAACGTTTTACCTAAAATTGATATAATTTCTCTATTAATAAAGATTTTGGAATTATAAAGGGCTAAATTGAAACATCTAAAATGTACTCATTCGCAAAAATAGCTTTGACACGCCTACTATAACGCCCACTTTTCACGTTATCTACCGTTAATGAAATTTAAAAGCTCATAAAACCGCCAAAATTAGAGGTATGATGATCAAATTTGCTACGTATATCCCCCTAGGCAGTGTCATTATTGTACAAAAAAATTAAGGTGCCACGCCCACTGTTACGCCCTCCTCCCATATAACGTTTTACCTAAAATTCATATAATTTCTTTATTAAAAAAGATTTTGGAATAATAAAAGGCTATATTGAAACATTTTAAATGTACTCATTCGCAAAAATAACTTTGACACGCCTACTATAACGCCCACTTTTCACGTTATCTACCGTTAATGAAATTTCAAAGCTCATAAAACCGCCAAAATTTGATGTATGATGATCAAATTTGCTACGTATATCCCCCTAGGCAGTGTCATTATTGTACAAAAAAATTAAGGTGCCACGCCCACTTTTACGCCTACCTCCCATATAACGTTTTACCTAAAATTCATATAATTTCTCTATTAATAAAGATTTTGGAATAATAAAAGGCTATATTGAAACATCTAAAATGTACTCATTCGTAAAAATAACTTTAACACGCCTAATATAACGCCCACTAAAACAGACAAAATTAGAGGTATGATGAGGAAATTTGCTACATATATCCTTCTAATCAATGTAGTTGTTGTGCCAAAAAGTTTAGGTGACACGCCTACTATAACGCCTACCTCCCATATAACGGGTTTTCTTAAATTCATGTAATTTCTCTATTGACAAAGTTTTTGGGAAAATAAAGAACTATATTGAAATATCTAAGTTGTATTTATTAGCATAGACTTTATTGACACGCCTACTTTAACGCCCACGTTCATTAAAAGACTACATTTACAAAAGCCTTTTAGTAGCATATCGAAGTTATAAAGGGTGGTTAAATTTTAAGGGCTGATGTTGAATTATTCAAATTATTTAGGAAATTATTATTATTTCTTTTTGTAATGATAATATTTGTACGGTTCAATTATGTATTTAACAAAATATCGGCCAAATGCCCCCCCCCCCATCCTTGGCGCCACTCCTCTATCTGATGGTCCAAATTTTCAATGACAATGTTGATGCTCAATGGTTGGGCACGATGATAATTCGAGGTTGACTGCTCTTTTGCCACACTATCGAAAAAAACAACCATGCTTCCCATTCAACGAAATAAGAAGGCATTCACAGATTTTCTAACATTTTATACAGACCTGTTTTGCAGAAATTTAAATATTTTTTACAATTTTCCTGATTGTGGATGAATTTGAATGATTATGTTGATCAAAAGAATTACGAAGTGCACAAAATGCATTTTGATTTAAACACCCATTTTCATAAAAAAAACCTGAATAACTTTAAAGAGTTGCTCATTTGCGTATCTTTCTACAGATCAAATTGAGTAAGTTTGAGATTGAGAAATGTCAAGTAAAATGCAGAAAACAAATTTAAAGACTAGGTGTAGTTCACCTTCAACATGGGCCCTAAAAAATTTAACCACCCTCTACAAAGAAAGTGATACATATTTTATTATAAAGAGATTATTCCATAGCGATCAAGAAAATAATAAATATTGTGCTTTAAATGTACACAAAATTGGTGGTGGGTATAAAAGATTCGGCACAGCCGAATATAGTGCTCTTACTTGTTTTTATCTTAAAAATTGTTCAGAAATTATTATTGTTACAAAAACCTTGCCAACTGAATTTAATAATATCCTACGGACGCAGAGGCGATACTGTTTTGTATTATTTAATTTTGAATAAATGATTTAAAATAAAAATAAAAAAATAGCAAGTTGGACTTAAACGTTGATTGTAATACATATTTTATAAAGTAATAAATGTTTAAAGAAAGTTCTATAGTGACAAGAGTTGTTAACAAAATAATAAATTGTGTGGTGTGAAAGTACTAAAATTGTTTTGTTATGTCTTATTGTTTATAGGAATTCCACAATTTTTTTTTTTTTTTTTCATTACATGAGCTGTTAAAATATTTTAATTCTTTATGCCCTTCGAAGTATTTTATTGATCTCAACATACTTATCAATTGCACTTACTTAAGGATGTAGCTTTTAAATGGTATAATAATTGACAAAATAAATCAGTTGAAGAACATAAAAAATGTAATTTCATATAAAATGCTTCAGCTAAGAACAATATTGTGATTATTTCAGTTGTTGGTATCCAAACCAAATTCCATACTATCTCCGCCTGGTTCTGTTTGGCAGTCCTAATCTATTCTGAGGTGGCTTAAAGGCCACTAGCATTGTCATGCTAGTTAAATAAGAGTTCTTCATATTATATAAATACAATCATAGGTGATAAACCAAACGTAGCCATGATTTTTAAAAATTTATTCACTTTTTGACTTACATATGTATAATTTTTTAACTTTTTCTTAGAGGAGAGATTTACAGCTGTAAAAAGGATCAAATTTAAGTATTTTATTAGCGATAATTATTTTTTAACGTAAAGTTTATATCGTCGGGTATTTAACATCAGAATTAATATGGCACCGCAAGAAAGTTTCCCCGAACCGGTACACCAGTAACATCAATCTTTATTAGCCCTGCGGAAATAATTGAAGACCATAAGGAGCTCTGCTTAGCAAGAAATGGCTCGTATGGCTTTAAGTAGACTCTTAATTAAAAAAACATTTTTTTTATACATAATATCATTGGTGCTAGAATCACAATCCTCAAATTAGCGTCAACATACTCAATTTGCGGTTAAATTTGAACAGAAATGAAATCGAATTTATTGAATCAGACTTGAGTCATGAGGCAGATTTTCATTTAAATGGCTTGGGTAATATTTATAACTGCAGGTTCTGGGGTTCCTAATATCCAAGAACGATTAAGCAACGCTTACTTCACCCTATTAAGTGTATGAAGGGGCATTTCATCTGAAAATATCATTCGATCTTTATTCTTCTAAAACGATAATGGAAGTCTCTCGTAAACGAAGAGCATAATCGGTTTATAACAGAATATTCTGTATGTCTTGCTCATGAAAATAAACATAAAATGTAGTTTCAGAAAAATATAGAAACAATAATATCGGGTTATTTATCGTAAAGTTTGATTTTCAATAAATTTTTTGACAGATCACATCTCGTCTATATCAATTTTCGTTTAGGATAGCTTAGAAAATCATCATTAACAATTTCACCCTCAGGGGACTTAAATTTGCGACATGTTTTAAGTGAAACCCTTATCAAAATCCGGTGTTTTATATAGTGAAATTTTGTTCAGTGATAAAGCTCATTTCTGGCTCAATGGATACGTAAATAAAGAAAATTCTTGTATTTGGGATTATGAGCAACCATCACATCTATTCAGAGCAAAGATATTTATGGGCTTGTGGAATCATTGATCCATTTTACTTTAAATATGTAACAAATAACAATGCACCATGTTAAAGGACTATGTGCTTCCTGAAATTCAAGCACATGGTCTTGGTGAGCAATACAGCGCATGAGACAATAGACCTGTTGATAAATTATTTTGGAGAGCACTTGATTTCACGTTTTTCTACGGTAAATTTACCACCTAAATTGTGCGATATTAAAGCACTGGACTATTTGCTAAGTTGATATGTTAAGTCTGAGGTCTTTAAAAATAATCCAGCTATAATGATGAATCTCATGATACTTTTAATTTAAAGTTTTAAAGAGAAAATAATTTCAGAAATTTGGAAACTAATTGGTACGCGCATTTCCCAGATTCAGCAGGACTCGACTATTTTCTTTGGGGTTTATTTAAAGAGCGAGCACATACGAAAAAGCCCGAGAAAATTTTTAAGCTTTAGGCTAAAATTGTTGCAGTAATTCAAGCTCTACAGCCACAAATTTTGAAAAATATTATGTAACATGTTTTAAAACATTTTAAAACAAAATCTATTATCGCGAAGCTGAAGTTGAGGGTCATTAAGGTGTTATTATTTCATACTTAGTGTAAAAAATTTGCATTTTTTATATTTTATAATCCGAAAAAAAATGCATGTAAAAAAATTTGTTAAATTTTAGGCCCCGTGCTGATTTTTTAGCAAATCTGTACTAACAACAATCATCATTATCATAATTTTGATATGATGCCCTACATAAGCGGTTTCCTAGACTTTTATAAACATTATTTAATCTTATAGATATATTCCGATTATGTAACAAAAATAAATATTCGTATTTTTTATTCACACTGCTCGTAGTGTAAAATGTAAGTTCTTTATGAATAAATACATATTTTGCTAAGTACTGGCTTCATACACACCGCTGAAAAATATCCGTATCTCTTACACACACCAGGTTTAACCAGTATTTGTTTGTCAGTTTTGTTCTTATATGATTAAATATGAACAAGCATATATCATATAAACCATGTACGACAACTTGCCTATAACCACCCTACTTTAGAGTTTGTGAATTTCATAACGATTTTGGCAAAGTATGTCAAAGTTCTGAATAAACTTTGCCTGATTTGAAAATTCTAGAAGAAGTTATTGTTAATAAACGAATAAAAGTGATTCATTAAAATTTTAGATTTTTCACTAATATTAGATTTAGTTTTGACAGAAATTCCCTTGTGATAAGTATGTAGCTACTATTGTGCTGTAATTGTGCTATAAAATATTCTTTAATTAAAATTTTGTATTAAATATTTTTTTAACACTCTTGTTGAAGTAATTTAAAAAAAATTTAAAACGCTATGTTAGTGTTTCCATTATAATCAAGTGCACACACTTTTAATATTGTACATGTCTAAGTTTCAATTTATTGTAGGGGATTTTGTTGTCATGTACGTTTTAACACTCTCGTTTTAGCGAACTTAAATCCTGGCAATGTTTTTCACTTAAGCCGCTATTTTATTTAATATTTTTAAGCCACTTTTGTTACAATGAACCTGTCTACAGCAAAACAAAATTCCTTCACTAAGCATACACTTGCTTTGGCTTTTTATAAAATAAATTATGTGGATGCAAACATAAATACATACGCACAAATAACTGACTTCAAATAAATGTGTGTTTCGGGTCAAAGTCGACCCTAATATAATTTATATAATGTTGATATATTTAATAACAGCAAGACGTGGATGAAGCAAGAAAAAAAAATAATGGAAAATGTAGTACAGGTAAATATATATAAAGAACAGCTTTATAAAATATTAACATAAGTATAATCATATTGTGTTGCGAGCAGAAGGTATATACTCTGTCATATTTAAGCAAAAAGGAAAGAGTATAAATATTTCTATATCTAAGATTTCTTATGAACACTGTATTGTATGCCACTCACTCACTTAAAGTACCTACCTTGCAGCTAATGCATATCAAGTATACTCCACAATGGACTAGGACTAGTCAAAAGGTCACCCAAATATATGGAGAAAACATAGTAAAATTAATTTAAGCATTATTATTCTAGTGTTATGCCACTTGTATTATTGAAGGAATAAGTTATAAGGTCATCCCTGCTTTAAGCAACGTAAAAAAAACTAGTCTTGATTTTTGGTCATCTATTCTAAGTGAAACCTGTAAGAACTCAAATGATGTCGCTGATAAATCTGTTTTAAGTCCAGAGTATTTGTTTGAAAAAAGACAATCTATAATAGAACATAACGAAGATAAAATTATTTGCATGAGTTGTTAATCATATTTAGTATATTATATTGCAAACAAAAGAATAAATGAAAATATATAATTTTCTGTTAAGCAACAGAAGAAGGAAACCAATTAGTGACTTCTTGATACGTCTGCATTACCCCGGACTACAACAAAACTAAGTGATATAGTATGCATATATTTGAATGGTGCTCTTACATTACGTATTTGTAAGAAATCTTTTCTAACTTTAAGCATAAAACTATTTATATATAAAACATTTAAATTAGCTATGGATTGCAGGGAGTTTAAACGATTGCTTGGATGTATCTGGACAGAAAGTTACAACACAAACGCAAAAGAATTGAGGCAATATAAGAATTGCTGCAATTGGGCAATTTGGATGCAAAACTGTGGCACATTGTATCGCTTTAGCTCAGATTAGGAACTTAGAATCCTGCACATTTTTAATAAAAACGTTAAGGAGACTCAGATGCCAGTGGTGCGTATGTGTTGTAAAAATGTGGTCAAAACCCGATATCACACGCTGATTCTGAATGGACCCATCTATTAATGACATCAGTATCTCTACTGTTGGGTCCTTTTAGGACAAGCGGAAGTACTTGCCCCTCTATCAGGCAGAAATTCTTAGTTTACTTCACTCGATGGATCATCAGATGTACTATTGAATACATGAAATAATTCTAGTTGTATTTTATAACCAACGAGTTATTAAACGCCTCAATAGATGGATTTGAACTCTTTTTTAGAGCTTGGAAGAGTTCTAAAAATCAATAAATGTGATGAAGTTGATATGGGTTAAGGGAATCTGCAGATTATTTCTATGGACCAGACCCAATATTGATCTAGATTATGGGTTAGTGCGGGTAAAGTTATTTCAATGGGTAAACTTTGTAAACTTACGAAGATGGATGGAGGGAACTTGGAACTGGAGAGGCTTGTATGGTGATCAAAGATTTTGTTAATAGAAGTGCAGTAAAAGTATTTAAATCTAATCGGTATGCGTTTGTTGAACAATATGGAAACTTCAAATATTATTCGGTAGTGGCGAGAGACTCAGCAAAAGAAGGGATATCAATCGGTAGCCTCTCTACTACTGAAGAGCGAAAGGGATCAAAGATAGTAATAGTCTGTTCTGTTACTCCAGCTACGGACATATGTATAGTTTCTCTTTTTCAGAGTGTAAATCACAATATTTAAGATTTAAGATTTTCATAATATTTTTTTAGATTTAAGATCTTCCATTAATCAGAGAATACTTTACTTTGATGTCTTTTGACAACACCACTTTAAAAATGTATTTCTTCTCAACCATGTAATATAAGTAGAAGTTTCTTAGACATTGAAACTAAAACTAATTGTTTTAAAAAATATTTTATGAATGCCAAATTTCTTCTTTTTATAATTATTTTTTAGCAATGGTGGAGCGGACAGTGGGCGCAATAAATTTTTTTTGTTATTATAAAGAATGCAAAGCCAAAACCAATTTGTATTATATTATAAAGCACACAAATGTATTAACTTCGACATCGTTTGGATAATATGTGTTTCTATGAACATCTTCATGCTGAATACAGTTTTGGATGCAAAAGCTCACTAGCAAGTCCGCTGAATATACACATGCATGTAGGTACGTAGAACAAGTAGCTGCACAACTTATATGATTAAGAATATTATATATTTATTAAGTCATTTGTATATTTATTAGGGTGATCGATTATTTGACTTTTTTTAGAAACCGGTTTTCAAATAGTTTGAAATTTTAAATTTAAAAAAAACCGGTTACTAGTTTGAAAATTGAGAAAAAACCGGTTAACCGGTTTGGATATAAAAAATATAATATTAAAAGAAAAAATTAAAAAATATTATAAAAAAGGTTATAATTAAATTTATATATATATAAGAAATTTTTACAGTTTAAATACGTTTGGCTGCAGTTGAAACATTTGGTTTTAATTAGTTGAATTTAAGGACAAAATGTACTCTTTACAAGTAAAATAAATAAATACAATAAATTAATACATAAATGAATAAAACTTTTTACAAGGCTGTTAAACATTTTTGTATCTCCTTCTGTACATTTTTTAAATGTTAAATAGATTTTTTAATCTAATAATCACTAACGTATTTTGTTTGAAATTATTTCTGTAATTTGAAAAGGCTAGGGAAAAAATCTTTAAAATTTAATTTTAAAAATTCCTTCTTATACCCCTGACAAACATACAGATATAGGCATACACTAGTTTGAAATTTAAGTTGACAGATACTCAATACCATTAATTAAATTTAGGATCTGAAAGGAGTGATAATTGGTTTTTCTTTATTGTAACTACACTTTTTACCTAAAAGTGATCGATCAGCTAAGTTTATGCTTCAATTACTTTTAACTTTTAACGTTAGGTTTATATCCTATAAAAAAATCATATTTAAGCTCAATTATTTTTATACCCGCCACCAAAAAAATGGTGGGGGTATATTCATTTTGTCATTCCGTTTGTAACACATCGAAATATCCATTTTAGACCCCATAAAGTATATATATTCTGAATCAGGGTTTGATTTGATGACGATCTAGCTATGTCCGTCCGTCTGTCCGTCTGTCCGTCTGTTGAAAGCATGATAGAGGTCGCACCGAAAAAGCTAGGGTGCTCAAATTTTGCCAGAATCTTTATTATAGACAAGGTTTGTTTGGTATTGAAAATGGGCTAAATCGGAATATTAGGAAGGGAGTTATAGCTCGAAAAGCAAGAGTAGGTCGAAAAAACCGTGTCCTTCAAACATCGAATAAAATGGAATTGTGTCCAAACGCATTAACGTAGACTCATGAAACTTCGAATATATATTTCCTGAGTAAAAACAATATTTTTCCCCGAAAATTATCAAAATCTATGCTTTAGGAGGGGAGTTATCGATCAAAATGTACGAAAATTTATACCGCACAGTGTATTTTTCGGTATATTTAAAAACAAAAACGTCATAAAAGCAACAAAATTGGATGTACAACTCTGAAATTTTGCACACTTTGCTTTTTGGTGAATGGCTTTTCTGTAACGGAAAATCAATGTGCCACGCCCACTTTTACGCCCACCTCCCATATAACGTTTTACCTAAAATTCATATAATTTCTCTACTAATAAAGATTTTGGAATAACAAAGGGCTATATTGAAACACCTAAGTTGTACTTATTAGCAAAAACAACTTTGACACGCCTACTATAACGCCCACTTTTCACGTTATCTACCGTTAATGAAGTTTAAAAGCTCATAAAACCGCCAAAATTAGAGGTGTGATGATCAAATTTGCTACGTATATCCCTCTAGGCAATGTAATTACTGTGCAAGAAAATTGAGGTGCCACGCCATTTCTTACGCCCACCTTCCATATAACGTTTTACCTAAAATTCATATTATTTCTCTATTAATAAAGATTTTGGAATAATAAAGTGTTATATTGAAACACCTCTGTTGTATTCATTCGCAAAAACAACTTTGACATGCCTACTATAACGCCCACTTTTCACGTTATCTACCGTTAATGAAATTTAAAAGCTCATAAAACCGCCAAAATTATTGGTATGATGATCAAGTTTGCTTCGTATATCCTTCTAATCAATGTAGTCGTTGTGCCAAAAAGTTTAGATAACACGCTCACTTTAACGCCCACCTCCCATAACGGTTTATTTTAAATTCATGTAATTTCTCTATTGACAAAGTTTTTGGGAAAATAAAGGACTATATTGAAATATCTAAGTTGTATTTATTAGCAGAAACTTTATTGACACGCCTACTTTAACGCCCACTTTCACTAAAAGACTAAATTTACGAAAACATTTTACTATTATATTGAAGTTATTAAGGTTGGTTAAATTTTAAGGGCCGATGTTGATTTTAAATAAAACACAAATTATTTAAGAAATTATTATCATTTATTTTTATAATGATAATATTTGTATGGTTCAATTATGTATTTAACAAAATATCGACCAAATGGCCCCCCATCCTTGGCGCAACTCCTCTATCTGATGGTCCAAATTTTCAATGACAATGTTGAAGCTCAATTGTTAGGCATGATGATGAGTCGAGGTTGACTACTCACTATCGCAAACAACAGCAATAGTTCCCATTCAACGAACTAAGAAGGCATTCACAGATTTTCTAACACTTTATACAGACCTGTTTTGCAGAAATTTAAATATTTTTTACAATTCTCCTGATTGTGGACGAATTTGAACGATTATGTTGATCAAAAGAATTACGAAGTGCACAAAATGCATTTTGATTTGAACTCCCATTTTTATAAAAAACCTGAATAACTTTAAAGCGTTGCTCATTTGCATATCTTTCCACGGATCAAATAGAATAAGTTTGAGATTGAGAAATGTCAAATGAAATGCAGAAAACTAATTTAAAGACTAGGTGTAGTTTACCTTCAACATAGGCCCTTAAAATTTTATCACCCTCTACAAAGAAAGTGATACATATTTTATTATAAAGAGATTTTTCTATAGCGATTAACAAAACAATAAATAAAGTGCTTTAAATGTACACAAAATTGGTGGTGGGTATAAAAGATTCGGCACAGCCGAATATAGTGCTCTTACTTGTTCTTATTTTACATTTGTTTTTTAAACAATAAATAAATTTCTTACAATATTATTGAAGAATATTTATTTTCTGAATATTCTATGGTACGATTGGTTACAAAGACATATGAAAATAAACTTAAAAAATAAAAAAAACCCGGCTTTTTCGGATAAAAAAACCGTTGTATTCGATATTCGAAAATCAACATTTAGAAAAAACCGCCAGCTGAAATAGGAAAAAAACCAGGTTTTCCATCGGTTGTAAAACCGAGTCGATCACCCTAAGATTTATTTTAATTATATGTATATTAGTTTAATTATTACAAATTAATAAATAAAAATTATTTTTTCAAAATTTTTTTAGCAATAGGTGATCGAGGAATATTGTTGGAAATAGATTATCGAAGATATGGAATTTTAATTAGGTATGTTACATACCGCCGAAATGGCTAATTTGTCTAATTTCTTGGTATAGGTTCCATTTTTAAATCGAAATGTCAAATTTTGACCCCTTATTCTCAGAGAATTCTTGACCAATCTTGTTAAAAAATTGTATCTAAGCTTCTATCCAATAGGACTAATTTTGGTGCGAATTTCATCCCGATCGAAAGACATCGGTTTAAAAAATTAGTACTTTTGAGGCAAAGTGACCCATGAATAAGAATCTGCTTCCCATTTACGATATACACTAACACATAAAGAAGAGCCTAAAATATTTTTACATAATCATTATTAAAAAAACACACGGACGTACACAAATTTTTTGTGATTATTTCTCTTATAATCAATCAAGAGCAATTACCAGCAAAAAATATATTGACAAATTATTAATAGATACAACTTCAACTTTCAACTTTTTTTCATTAATAATTTTTACTTTGAAACATTTTCATGAAAAAAAAAATCTTACTAATTCCACCGGGCTCTGGGTTAAAGAAACACATAATAGTTCTCAACATATTCAAGATAAATTAATCTGTATAGTAACTGCTATGAAAAAAAATATATTTATAATTAATGATTTTGAAGTTTGGCATCAAAATAGGTGTAAAATATCTTAATTGGAAAAAATCTTTTTAAATATGTCTTTCAAACAAGAAATAAAAGTCTTTATTTTGTTGGTAAAAGTGTTATCATGTTTGGAAATTAAGGTAACATGATAGAATTATATCGTTTTAGTGTTAAATCTTCTGTAATTATCTCAACAGTTACACTACCTACTAATCAAATTAGTTTTGGTTTGATGAGTTTATCTGCATGCATATTTCATGTACATCAAAATGACAACAGACAAAGAGACTATATTTAATACTGAAATGCTGAAACAATTATTGCTCAGCTATCTTATATAGCGATTTTTTTTAAATCGTATGAAATTTTATTTAACGTATATTAGTTCAGATAAGAGGCTATAATCTTGTAAATGCGAATATTTCATTAAAGCAATTCTTAAATAAATCAAAAAATTTCATCACAAGCAAACTAATAAATAATAGACCTGTTGGTAGCTCGCTCATACTGTTCCTTTAATATATTTCTGTCATTATGTTTATCAATAAAATGTACCATCGTTCTTAAAATAAATATTTATTAAAGCTTTCTGCATGATTGAAAAGGAAGAATTAAGAAATCTATCGAAAATATGTTCTAAGTGTAGTATGACAGATCAGCAACAGTACAACAGTGGATGCAACAGTATAATTAGAACGTAGATTTTGCAATAATGCCGGATGGAACATATCGAAATTTAACCCTAATAATAGCCGTCATATAAATATCATATGTCCGTTATGCCCTTTTTAATTTTTAACATAAACCTTCCTTTTTCAGTTTCTTAATTCAAGTTTTCAATTAAATATATCGGGAAATTTTTTCTACGGTTAGAGTTTTGAAAATTTCGAAACACAATGCAAACAATTTTTAAAAGCAGATAAAATATTGAACTTGGACGATATGTGAATTTCTACAATTTAATTTTTAAAGTTTTTTTGTGAAAATGTTGCCCGCAGCTCTCCATCAGTAAATTCCAATTTTGACATACTTACTTAGCATCTGTTCTGTATCTCACTAATGGTAGCACTAATTTTGTCTTCTATCGCTAGGATTTTGGGCTGATTTGTCCCTGTTTTAAAAGAAAATGTGATTATCCCCAGAAGAAATAGTTTCACGAGGACTGGAGAATCATGGTGGTGCACAAGGTGGTTCATGGTACTATTGATGAAGGTTCATAACGGCGATGGATTGATAGAGAGTAGTTTTCGTTAATACTGGCCGATATTCTTGCGCTACATACTCTACGCGTACGAAATAAAAAGTGTTCGAGATACAATTTGTGAGTCGTAAATTAAGGTAAAGTTTTTAACTCAACATGAATTAAAAATTCGTTGTTTCAGTGTTTGACAAAATTTAACTATGGAAGGGTACACAATTAAGCAGTGTGTTAAGAATATTGAATACTTTTACGACAATAATAGTTCAAATCAAAATGCACTTCGTACAATTCGTTGTTTTGTTGATCAATATGATCGGCCAAATGTGTCTACAATTAGAAAAGTTTTTCGCAAATTTTTGCTATTAAAAAAATACTAAAATAATACTAATAAAAAATATAAATACTTAAATTAGGATTTAACACAACTTGACAATATTTTTATAAAAACGGTTTATAAAAATAATGAAAGTTTTGCCAAAATAGCTCGTCAAGGATTTTAAATTTTAGGCTGCAATTATGCGCCAAATTATTCAACACCATATTGTTAAATTACCAAATTTTGGTTTTTTTTTGCCATTGTACTTGAGAGGCAAAAAAATAGCAACTGCTACTACAGACCAAGTTTTCAAATCGTATTATTCTCCTTTTGGCGATCGGCATTGTCCGCAATAATAGTGTAATTAAATGTCGTTTTATTTTTTATTTATTTGTGGTCGATTTGCAAATAAAATACATGTACAGCAACGATGGGCGGTTATGATCATGGTGATTCTTACAAAGTACTAGATGCATCTACTTACAAAGTAGAAGATGAGGATGAAGTTAATGGAAGTAAAAAAAGAACTAAGAGATTTTAGGCAGTAAAGTCTGGTGCTATGATGCCAAACAATTCGGAACTCACGCCAACCGTTTCAGAGCTTAAATGTTTCGTGCTTTTTTTAATGCTGTTGCCTTTAAAAACTTATTGGGCGGTAACGATCCATAAGGAAATTATGAGTAATTAAAAAAGCTTTTGTTTAGAAAAATACAGCCAATTTTAAAAATTTATTGGATAAATATTCAAATAAAGGGTATTAAAAAATAATCTTTTTATTTATTTTTTTACTAGAGATATATTTTTTTTAATAGAACAAAAAAAATTTAACTATATTTTGAGCTCTAATTAAGGAAATATAGACAGAATAATTATTCCAGTTAAACCAATTTTTTATTCCTTTTTACCGGGAAGAAATGGTACTGGAAACCTTAAATCCTATTATTGTGACACACTTGCGCTCACAAATATTTACGCATACACAGTATGTATGTGAAAATATGATTCTAAATAACATCGGGCTCGAAATAATTTTAAGTGCCTTGAAGTTTTTAAATAATTTTCGTTGATTAATGTTTCATTGCAAATGGATTTTAATTTTAATGTTTTAAGAAAAAAAAAACAATTAAGAGTTCTACATGTGGCAGTACCTATTTGATAATACCCTTTACCCTTATGTGCATAAGTGTAATCACCACATTGTAGAGTAACCTAGATTTCAGAAATAATGCTTTACACCATTTTGGTTTAATGTTTCCGACGCCATCTTTGATTTTAAATTTCATGTGGTAACCAAGGTTCCAAGATAGTGGTGGTAACCATGATATGACATCTGGCGATTTGTGGCGATATTAATTTGCGATTTGGCGACATGGCAATTTTATTTTTTAGGCTGCAATTATGCGCCAAATTATTCAACACCATATTGTTAAATTACCAAATTTTGGTTTTTTTTGCCATTGTACTTGAGAGGCAAAAAAATAGCAACTGCTACTACAGACCAAGTTTTCAAATCGTATTATTCTCCTTTTGGCGATCGGCATTGTCCGCAATAATAGTGTAATTAAATGTCGTTTTATTTTTTATTTATTTGTGGTCGATTTGCAAATAAAATACATGTACAGCAACGATGGGCGGTTATGATCATGGTGATTCTTACAAAGTACTAGATGCATCTACTTACAAAGTAGAAGATGAGGATGAAGTTAATGGAAGTAAAAAAAGAACTAAGAGATTTTAGGCAGTAAAGTCTGGTGCTATGATGCCAAACAATTCGGAACTCACGCCAACCGTTTCAGAGCTTAAATGTTTCGTGCTTTTTTTAATGCTGTTGCCTTTAAAAACTTATTGGGCGGTAACGATCCATAAGGAAATTATGAGTAATTAAAAAAGCTTTTGTTTAGAAAAATACAGCCAATTTTAAAAATTTATTGGATAAATATTCAAATAAAGGGTATTAAAAAATAATCTTTTTATTTATTTTTTTACTAGAGATATATTTTTTTTAATAGAACAAAAAAAATTTAACTATATTTTGAGCTCTAATTAAGGAAATATAGACAGAATAATTATTCCAGTTAAACCAATTTTTTATTCCTTTTTACCGGGAAGAAATGGTACTGGAAACCTTAAATCCTATTATTGTGACACACTTGCGCTCACAAATATTTACGCATACACAGTATGTATGTTTGTAAATATGTACGTATGTAATATCTAAAATGATAACAATAGCATCTGCATTCTGAAACAGACATTATTAGTAATTTAAACAGCACACTAACATCCAACTAACCATACACTTGTGCTTTATCATTTATAATTCCTGTCTGTGCTCAAAACGAAACAAACATTTAGGCAATTATTTAGAATACGGTGTGACAAATCGATGCTTTTCTTTAATTATATGACTAGTAACCTTAACTGTCTTAGGAATAGATTTAAATATCCCAACGTTTCATTGGCAGTATGGTACTGGATTTTTTAAAAGGAATTCAAACCAGCTAAAAGTATAAAATTTGTGCTTTATGGCAGTAAAAAAATATTTCACTGTAGAATCGTATTATATTAGTACATTGTATTAATTTAATAATACTGTGCTAAATAAAATTAATGACAAAATTTTCTAACTAAATATGAATGAAAGGACAAACAAAACAAATGGACGAATTAATGTAGAAAAGAGTTAGAAGAAAACCTTTAGGATTTCATTGAAGACAACATTCAAAGAAAATGCTGAAACAAAATTATTACCGACAATAATAATTAGCGCAACTTTGTCGGAGTTCTACAGTGCAGACTACACCTTAATACTTTCGGTTTTAAAAAAGGATAGGGAAATTTGACAAATAATTTCCACATAATTTTCTTAAGAATATAAATAATTGGAATAATGTTAAAGTCAACCAAATTCAGAATTTTTTACTTAATTCTTAGCAGTCGGTTTAAAGTTTTTTGTTGTGCATAAATTTCTGCTTGTTTGATTATTACGGTCATAACATATTATTATTATTATTATTATTATTATTATTATTATTATTATTATTATTATTATTATTATTATTATTATTATTATTATTATTATTATTATTATTATTGTTATTACCAGGTCAAGAAACTGCAAAGCTGAAAGACAAAAATGAAAATCCTTCAACTGAATATGCATAGAGGGAAAGTGGCAGATGCACTGCTGCCACAGATCATGATAGAGGAAACAGCGGACATCGCCATAATAAGCGAACAATATAGCAGGAAAACTGGCCTTTGGATCGATGATGACAGCACCACCGCAGCAATATGGATTCCAGGGGCAAGCAAACTTATTCCAAATAGAAGTGGGAAAGGAAACTGTTTCGCATGGTTACAAATCGAGGATGTCACACTTGTAAGCTGTTATCTCACACCAAGCGACAACATTGAAGAGTTTGAAGTTAAATTAAACGGTATCGAAGACTTCGTACGCACGATTCGGGGACACCTTATAGTGGCCGGAGACTTTAACGCAAGGGCTGTAGACTGGGGAATGCAAACTACTGATGCAAGAGGCAGAAGAATTATCGATATGATGGCAAGATCTGGACTGATACCGGCGAACGTGGGAGACACCCCCACCTTCAGACGACCTGGGTGTAGGGGCACTATCGCAGATGTCACTCTGGTATATGAGAGGACTCTGGGCAGGATAGCAGACTGGACAGTTCTTGAGAAATACACAGGCAGCGATCACCAGTACATATCGTACAACTTTAAAACGCACGCTGCAAGAGTAGAGGAAACGATGCGACATAATACGACTCGCAGATGGAACACCGGAAAACTAAATGTAAGGACACTACTATTGGAAATAGACCAACGGACAAGCACAACTCCGGAGACGCTGGATGCCTCCGTAGCCGCAGAAATATTGATAGACACAATACAGAAGAGTTGCAACAAGGCCATGCCTAGAATCGGAACGAACAGGCGGGGGAAGAAAGCGGTACACTGGTGGAACGAAGACATCGCAAGGGCTAGACGTGAGTGCTTTAAATGCAGGAGAAGACTGACTAGAGCCAGGTGGCAAGGCGATGCCGAAAATGAGAAAAACGAGTACAAGGAAGCAAAGAGGAAATTGCATGGAAAAATCTCTGAAAGCAAGAAAAAACTATGGGAGGCGCTGCGTGACGATGTAAACTCCAATCCTTGGGGAACAGGATATAAACTCGTCATGGGGAAACTCAGCTACAAAGGCCCCGCCCCACCAATGAATGAAGACAAAATGACCCGGATCGTTCAATCTCTCTTTCCAGCACATGATAATCTGGAAGGGGAACTGATTCCCGCAGAGAATATGGACATCCCGCTTTTCACAACGGATGAACTTATCGCAGCTGCCTCGAAACTTAAATCCGGAAAGACTCCAGGCCCCGACGGCATACCATCCGAAGTTGTAAGGGAACTAGCATATAAACGCCCGGAACTGCTTCTACATACCTTTAACAAATGTCTTACAGCAGGAACGTTCCCCAAAATCTGGAAGGCACAGAAACTAGTGCTAATAAGTAAGAGAAAAGGCGACCCAGATTCACCATCAGCGTACCGGCCATTATGCATGCTCGACACTGCTGGCAAACTATTGGAAAGGCTCATAAAGCCAAGGTTGGCAAAAGCCATTGACTTGAAGGGAGGGCTGTCAGATAGACAATACGGCTTTAGACCGGGTAGGTCCACAGTAGGGGCCCTTAGAGATGTCGTTCACGCTTTTGAAACTGCGCAGGAGAAGAGCAACTTCAGTAGGCCTCTGATATTACTGGCGACTTTGGACGTAAGGAATGCTTTTAACAGCCTCAGGTGGGCGGACGTTCTTCATGCACTGGAGTCTCGTTTTCAAGTGCCTATATATTTGAGACGGATAATAGGAGACTACCTCAACAACAGAGAGCTTATTTACAACACAACCGACGGGCAACGAAGGATGCACATCACTTCGGGAGCAGCACAAGGCTCCATTCTTGGGCCAGACTTGTGGAACAGTAGCTACGATGACATACTTCGGATGGAAATGCCGCATGACACGTTTCTCGTGGGCTACGCGGACGATATAGCAGCGGTGATCAACGCTAGGGATATCGAGGGAGCGGAACGCAAGCTCAGACAGGTGATGATAAGGACACAGGCGTGGCTGGACTCACACGGACTTAGCCTAGCTACTCAGAAGACGGAACTGATTCTACTTACCAAACGACATATACCGACTGAATTAGAATTCAATGTTGGTGAGATCACACTACGGACTAGAAGGTGTATAAAATATCTGGGCATAAGTCTGGATTCGAGGATGACTTTCTCTAACCAGATACAGCATGCAGTCACAAGGGCGGCGAAAATAACAGCGCAGCTTAGCCGACTAATGGCGAACGTAGGTGGCCCAACTCAGAACAAACGTAGATTGCTGATGGAGACGAGCAACAGTATTCTCCTATATGGCTGCGAAGTATGGGGAGGGGCAATGAAATGGAGGAAGAGAGCAAACGCCCTACTGGCCGTTCAACGAACGTCCGCATTGAGGATAACGTCTGCATACCGCACAGTCTCTGGAGCTGCTGCACTTGTAATAGCCGGAGCAGTTCCTATTGACCTTAGGATACGAGAGCGAAGGAAGATATGGCAAAAGAAGCGGGCAAATACCCTAGAGCAAGGGGAACATAGGCGGATAGTACACGAAACCTTGCAGGCCTGGCAAGCCAGATGGACAGCTGAAACCAAGGGAAGGTGGACTGCCAGACTACTTCCACGCCTTGAAAACTGGATTGGAAGAACAAAAGGAGAAGTTAATTATTACCTGACACAGATGCTCACAGGACACGGGTACTTCCGAAAGTACCTACATAAGGTTGGCAAATGTGGAACGCCCTACTGCATATACGAGGAGGCTGAGGAGATAGATGACACCGAACACACTTTTTTCAAGTGCAACAAATGGTCGCAGCAGCGACAAGAACTGGAAAGGAAAATAGGTGAAATAACTGTGGAGAATATAATCCCCATCATGCTGAACAGCGAGAACAACTGGAGCGCAGTGAAGCGATACTGTGAGGATATACTACGGATGAAAAAGAAGGATCTGGATGCATCGGATTAAGGATTAAGCGGAGGCCTGGACGCAGGCATTTATAAGGACGGGGCTGTTTCAGCCACCAGGAAACCACCCCGAAGTAATGCTGGATGCGGTTCCGGGGTGGATTGCTTTCCAAGGGTGGAAGACAGGGGGTTTTTTAGTCGGTATTCCCATGGGGAGAGCCCGACATAACACATTGGTGACGACCTTTGGTGTATGCGGAATCTGCATTTTTACCTCCTTACACGCAAAAAAAAAAAAAAAAAAAAAAAAAAAATTATAATTATTATTATTATTATTATTATTATTATTGTTATTATTATTATATATAAGAATATTTGGTGGGTAGCACGAGTAATGCGCTTTTTAGGCAATATAAAAAAATTATTAAAAATTAGAAATTTCACCTTTAGCTAAAGCTAATGTGAGGTTTATTTTACGTATTTAGAGGTCTCTGAAATTACGATCAATTTCTAAACTCTTTTTATACCCGCCACCAAAAAAATGGTGGGGGTATATTCATTTTGTCATTCCGTTTGTAACACATCGAAATATCCATTTTAGACCCCATAAAGTATATATATTCTGAATCAGGGTTTGATTTGATGACGATCTAGCTATGTCCGTCCGTCTGTCCGTCTGTTGAAAGCACGATAGAGGTCGCACCGAAAAAGCTAGGGGGCTCAAATTTTGCCAGAATCTTTCTTGTAGACAAGGTTTGTTTGGTATTGAAAATGGGCTAAATCGAAATATTAGGAAGAGAGTTATAGCTCGAAAAGCAAGACTAGGTCGAAAAAACCGTGTCCTTCAAACATCGAATAAAACGGAATTGTGTCCAAATGCATTAACGTAGACTCATGAAACTTCGAATATATATTTCCTGAGTAAAAACAATTTTTTTTCCCGAAAATCATCTAAATCTATGTATTAGGAGAGGAGTTATCGATCAAAATGTACGAAAATTTATACCGCACAGTGTATTTTTCGGTATATTTAAAAGCAAAAACGTCATAAAAGCAACAAAATTTGATATACGACTCTGAAATTTTGCACACTTTGGTTTTTGGTGAAACGCTTTTTTGTAACGGAAAATCAATGTGCCACGCCCACTTTTACGCCCACCTCCCATATAACGTTTTATCTAAAATTCATATAATTTCTCTATTAATAAAGATTTTGGAATAATAAAGGGCTATATTGAAACATCTAAGTTGTATTCGTTAGAAAAAATAACTTTGACATGCCTACTATTACGCCCACTTTTCACGTTATCTAGCGTTAATGAAATTTAAAAGCTCATAAAACCGGCAAAATTAGAGGTATGATGATAAAATTTGCTACGTATATCCCTCTGAGCAATATCATTACTGTGCCAGAAAATTAAGGTGCCACGCCCACTTTTACGCCCACCTCCCATATAACGTTTTACCAAAAATTCATATAATTTTTCTATTAATAAAGATTTTGGAATAATAAAGGACTATATTGAAACACCTAAGTTGAACTCATTCGCAAAAATAACTTTGACACGCCTACTATAACGCCCACTCTTCACGTTATATACCGTTAATGAAATTTAAAAGCTCATAAAACCGTTAAAATTAGAGGTATGATGATCAAATTTGCTACGTATATCCTTCTAATCAATGTAATTGTTGTGCCGAAAAGTTTAGCTGACACGCCCTCTTTAACGCCTACCTCCCATATAACGGTTTATCTTAAATTCATGTAATTTCTCTATTGACAAAGTTTTTGGGAAAATAAAGGACTATATTGAAATATTTAAGTTGTATTTATTAGCAGAAACTTTATTGACACGCCTACTTTAACGCCCACTTTCATTGAAAGACTACATTGACAAAAGCATTTTAGTAGCATATCGAAGTTATAAAGGGTGGTTAAATTTTAAGGGCTGATGTTGTTTTTAAATAAAACACAAATTAATTAAGAAATTATTATCATTTCTTTTTATAATGATAATATTTGTATGGTTCAATTATGCATTTAACAAAATATCGGTCAAATGGCCACCCCCCCATCCTTGGCGCCACTCCTCTATCTGATAGTCCCAATTTTCAATGACAATGTTGATGATCAATTGTTGGGCATGATGATGAGTAGAGGTCGACTGCTATTTTGCCACACTATCGCAAAAGCCAGCAGTGGTTTCCTTCAATGAACTAAGAAGGCATTCACAGACTTTCTAAAATTGGCCCTTACAATTAAGCCACCCTCTACAAAGAAAGTGATACATATTTTTATATTATTATCACATGGTGATTCAAAATATACATTCTCAGCATTTTTCTAAAACGGGAAATTTGTTAGCCATTAGTAAGATTTTGATTTTTAAACTTCTTCTTCTTCTTTATAACATTTTGCTTTTAAAAGATTTTCAAACGAAATAAGTTTTGTTTAATTTTAAAATTTGTTAGCCATTAGTACATGAATATAAATTGTTTATGATGTTTAGAGATAATTTTTTTTTACTTAGGTCAAAATTTTCCTAAATTCCCATTTTTAATAGAGCATAACTTCAGGAGAACATAAGATAACAAATATAAATTAGCACTATTTCGTAGATAAAACTTTCCTCTTAAATGCATGTAAATTCTCTATGAATAAAGATTTTGGAATACTAAAGGACTATATTGAAATATCTAAGTTATGTTTATTAGCAGAAACTTTATTGATACGCGTATTTTAATGGCCACTTTCATTGAAAGATTAAATTTACGAAAACATTTTTCTATCATACCGAAGTTTTGAAAAAAATTATTATGAAATTATTATCATTTATTTTTATAACGATAATATTTGTATGCTTCAATTATGTATGGAACAAAATATCGGCCAAATGGCCCCCCCAACCTAGGCGGCACACTTCGTTCCGATAGTCCATATTTTCAATGACACTGTTGATGCTCAATTGTTGGGCACGTTGATGAGTCGAGGTTGCTTGCTCTTTTGCCACGTTATCGTGAAAAACAGCAATGTTTCCCATTCAACGAACTCAGATGGCATTCACAGATGTTTTTACATTTCATACAGACCTGCTTTGCAGACATTTAAATATTTTTTACAATTCTCACGATTGTGGACGAATTCGAACGATTTTGTTGACCAAAATAATCACGAAGTGCACAAAATGCATTTTGATTTGAACGCCCATTTTTATAAAAATCTTTAATATTTAAAAGCGTCTCTCGATTGCGTATCTTTCCACGGTTCAAATTGAGTTAGTCTGAGATTGAGAAATGTCAAATGAAATGCAAGAAAAAAGTTGAAGTTTAGGTGTGGTTCACCTTCAACATGGGCCCTTAAAATTTAACCACCCTCTACAAAGAAAGTGATACATATTTTATTATAAAGAGATTATTCTATAGCGATTAACAAAATAATAAATATTGTGCTTTAAATGTACACAAAATTGGTGGTGGGTATAAAAGATTCGGCACAGCCGAATATAGTGCTCTTACTTGTTATAATTAACAGTTTTCTTTATTAAACAGGTAACCTGCATTATTTTCGCTTACTAGAAGCTATATTTTTGGAATATAAATTATTGAAAATTTGACGAAAAAATGACCGTATAATTTTTTAGACAATATCTTAGTTATATTTTAAAAAAAATGTCTTTATTTATTTTTTCGGAATTTCTAAAATATTCACATATTTTTTTAACGAAAAAATAAAAGAAATAAATTTATCATTTTTTTTAAAAAACTTACTACACAGAAAAAAATAAATATGGATTTTAATTACGAAATTAATATTACTAATTAAAAAATTGTTTAATTTTGCTCCAGTCATCAAAATGATACTATTAATTAAATGAAAATTAATAGATTTAATTGAAAAAATATTGAGAAAAATATCAATTAAAACAGTATTTAAAAATTAATTAAAATTTTCAATAATTTCCAAAAATGAATTTAATTAATTTAATTATGTCTTTATTTGAGATTTGGGTTTTATAATATTAAAGCATTTATTATATCAATAATATAATTTATAAAACCTGTAAAAAAAATTATATTTCGTTACTTATATGTATAATAAAATTAATGATAAGAAATAGTGTTCCACACACATACACATACTGTACCATATCAAAAGCCGGATTTCCAAAAATAATTTTTAGCATCAATGACCTAGATATAAAGGAACATTAACCGGTAAATAGGCTTGATCAGGCAGAGTGAAGAAATTCAACTAACTTACCTATTAAAATAATAATTCTGAAGAATATAAAGACACACAATAAATATGTAATGAATTTTGGCATACCTGCAATGATACCGAAACCATTTATTATATTTAAAGCAGAACATATTGTTATATATGTACGTATGTGCACTTACCAGAACTTTCTCTTGCAGATTGGCGACAATTTTTCATTATTTCGCTCCTTGAGTAACAGTTATATTAAATTTATTCTTAGAATTAAATTTTCAAGTAAATGTCATTTAAAATAATATATTTTATTTTTTAAATTTTTCTTCAACAGACAGAAATCTCTTTGTTTTTTGAAAATATTTAATATCAATTAAAAAATTTAATTAAATTAATGAAAAATATAATTAGAACTCAAAAACAAATTAAAAATTCAATTTCAAATTTTAGCAATATTTTTTTCTGTGTACTTTTAAATATAGAATTTAATATCAATACATAAATATCAAAAAATAAAGACGTATTGTCTATAAGTAATGTCAGTCCTTCATCTTAAAATGTGCTGGTTGAAATAGATTTAAAGAATCCCATAGAGACATGTTTTTGGTAATATAAAATTTTTAAAAAATTTAGGAATAAATCATAGCTTTAAATAAATGCTACTGCCAATGGTTTTTGCGTATTATTCCATAAAAATAACATATTTTTTTAGCCTTAGGATAACTTTTAGATAGGTTTATTACTTTTAATAGGTTTAGTATGACGATCATTATTCGCCAAAGTTATGGACAAAAATAGTTGGAAAAATATATAGAAGTATTTTTTAAGGTATATGGTTACTAAAGTCTAGTAAAACTAACAAACCGCTTCCATAATAGGGGACACATATGTGTGTTGGAGACACAAACAACTACGCTTCTAGTTGTGTCTTTTTAAAAAAAATTATTGGTAAAGCGAATATATCGAAGTTAACATCTTTAGATAAGACAATATTTAAATACATAACACACGTATACTATAACCGTGATTAAATATAGAAAAACTGATAAAAATTCACCTTAAGCACAACAATTTTTATGGCCATTGAATTATTAATGCAGCCTACTTGAAAAAAATTAAAGATGATAAAGTTTTTATTTTTGGGGCTACATTCGCGTTCAATTCTCAGAATTAAGTCAAAAAATCATGTATTGTACTTTGATATGTTTTAATGCACTTTTGCATGCACTAATGAAAAGTCCTACCAGCGTATGAGTAATATTAATTAGTAACAATATTTTAATATTTGCGAAGATCATAAATTTCGCGACAACTAAAACAAAAAAAAGGAGTTATTACGTCAAAAGATAATGAAATTCTATTTTTCTTCACTATTATTTATTAACCTACTATTTAGATAAATTAAGATTTTGCTGGGTAGTTATAAGGCCTTTATATATATCTATATATATAAAAGTGAAACTCTGTGTGTGTGTGTGTGTGTGTGTTAGCTATGGACTCCAAAACTGTAAAACCGATCGGACTCAAACTTTGGCAAGTTGTTGTACACATACCAGGGAGTGTTTATGGGTGGAAAAAAGTGGGCGGGGCCACGCTCATAAAAATTAGTTATCAGTTTTAGCTACTTTCACTTGACCGATTTTTCTGAAACTTTGCACACATATTGTGCTGTTATGACTAAATAATTTTGTGATAAGAAAAGTGGGCGGGGCCACGCCCCTAAAAAAATTTTAATATTAAGGTACTTGCACTGGACCGATTTTTCTGAAACTTTGCACACATACTAAGCTGTCATAACCATATAATTTCGAGATTAGAAAAGTGGGCAGGGCCACGCCCATAAAAAAAGGTTATATTTTTTAGGTACTTTCACCAGACCGATTTTTCTGAAACTTTGCATACATATCGAACTGTCATGACTTAATAATTTCGCGATTAGAAAAGTGGGCAGTGCCACGCCCATAAGAGATAGGTATCATTTTGAGGTACTTGCACTGGACCGATTATTCTGAAACTTTGCACACATATTGAGCTGTTATAACTTTACAATTTCGTGATTAGAAAAGTGGGAAGGGACACGCCCATAAAAACAATTATAATTTTGATAATTTTTGCAATGGTCCGATTCTTCTGAAACTTTGCACACATATTGAGCTGTTATGACTTTACAATTTCGTGATTAGAAAAGTGGGCAATGCCACGCCCATAAAAAAATTATAATTTTTAGGTTTTTGCACTTGATATTCAATTAAAATTCAGAATGCATTTCGATTCATTAAGGGGCGTAGCAACGCGCGCCGGGTTTGGCTAGTTATTTATATATTGTTGAAAGTTTTGAATCGAGATTGGGGGAAAATATTAATGCTACTAACAAAAAATAATATAAGAAGCCTTTTTTTTATTGAAAGATTTTATCCAAGATTTTAAACATTTTCATACTATATTGTTGGTACTAGTATCCTTGCATCAATTTCGAAAATTTCTTTAGAATAAAATGATTTAAATTCATTTATATATAGGTATATTGGCTAAGACGTTTCAGTATGTTTTCTTAAAAATGCATATTGTCTAGTACCCTGATTTTTACAAAAACCTTTTTTTTCTTTTCTTTTTTTATTTTAAGACATCTTTGGAACTTTCATTACCTTCAGGTGTCCTTTTCAATTTTTGATGATTATTGCATGGGAACTCATCACTGTGCAATGTGTGCATCTTAAAATTGCTAGTCTACAAAAGTGATTGTGGCTATAGCCAAAACTATTATAATATTAATGGTATTAGTCGTAAGTTTAAGGCCTGACATATTTATAATGCAACTACCGAATTATTTCAGTTTCTGTTATTAAGTGTTCAGCGATATGTCAGCAAATTTATTTCAACCAATGAATTTTATTTGGCAAATAAACACATTCCACTAAAGCAATAAAGAAAAACAATTGAAAAGTCATTATTGCATGACAAATATTATAATTTTACTTATTCAAATAAAGCCAAAATACTTAAGGTTTAAAAATTATTATTAAAAGTACAGATTTGTATAGAAGTAAAATATTACTAAGCTGTGATTTGAACAGGTGGTAAGATGAAAAAAAAATATATTTTTTTGCTTTGATTTTTTACTAACAAATAAAAAAAAACAAGTTATTAATGATGAAAAATGATTATATTAAAATATTTAAGCCTAATTATTTTCAATAGCACATCCATTTCCAAACAGGGTGGCCAAAAATAATAACTTTTCGCTTATTTATTTTTTTATTATTTTTTTTCTCTTCAGTATTATTATATGAAAGAAGAACCAAATTTTTAGGATTAAATATTTAATTGGTGGACAACTAATTGAATATTATTTAAACTATCTGTTGCTGACGATAATGTAACGTCAGAATATTGTCCTCGAAAGCAGTGATTTGTTGCTTTGTTCAGTGTCACCACCAACATGGCACCATTCGAGATTTGCCTCGAAACGTTTAGTTTTCAATATTGACTTAGCCGCAAATTTTTTCTGGAGGTGGCAAGAATTAAAAAAATTTTTTCTGCGGGGCAAAATCTTTAACTGAGTTAATTTCATATGAAAAATAGTAGTTTTTTTTCAACTTATGTCAAAAATTATGGTCAAAAAAAATTCTTGAATTGTACACCGCAGAATGTTCTAGTTATTTTAATAATTAGCACTTCGGTAAGTATCGAACGTGTAGAGCAAAACGTTAACAAAACGCCAGAAACATCTGCCAGAAAGTGTTTTCCTCAGCTAAGAAGGAACCATACGTAACTATGGCGCATTTCAAAAAAGATTTACCAATATTCCCATATCACGTTAAATTCATGCAAGTTTTAAAAACTGAAAATCATTGGCAATATCTAAAGTTTACAGTTTAATTTTAACAATTGGCCAGAACTTAAATCAACTTTATTGAAAATCTAATTGAGAGTAACAAAGCTCATTCTCCTCTTGAATGATTTTGCTAATAGACAGAACTATTCTGAGGGTCTGCAAATCCAATGGCAATTTTTCAACAACTATTGCTTCTAGTGTGGCATTACATCTGAAAATAGCATTGAGTCTTACTTCCTCAAATATGAAAATAGAAAAGCTGTAACCAAAGATAGAGAAAGATATCGGTTTAGGATAGAATTTTTTTTAATTCATTCATTTGCAAACAGATCTTAAATGAAGGTTCTGCTAGAAAGAGCTACTACCCACCTGCACAATACACAATGAAACTCTTAAGTAAAATTTTTGAAGAGCGAATGATTTTCAGAAATTCGAAAATAATTTTCCAGCGCGTTCACCGATATAATCACCACTCGACTATTTTTTGGGATATATTAAGGCACGAGTAGGATTTAAAAAACATTCGAGAGCTGCAGTCACATATTTAGAAAAACGAAATGGAAAATGCTCTTAAACCACTCCATCAATGCATAGCTGAAACGAATATTTATTTGAGTGAAATTATTTTCTATCCTTAGCGTAATAACATTTAAATTTGGTATAGTATACAATTTGAAAAACGTAACGCTAAAGATATTACCTTTTTTTAAGTGCATTATTCATTTAGGACCCACCTTGTAAAATTATAGTTTCAATGAAAGACTTCCTGTGGCCTTTAAATCTATAATAATTAAAATGCAGATTAAATATTAAATTATCTTAAACCGACTTAATTAATGCTTAATCCTTTATTTACATATATTTGTTTAACGATACAAAATATTTGAGCACACAATAACAAAAAATGCCAACAACAGTGTATCAGCAACAGCTGCCAAATAAAAACAAAAAAATAAATATTTTTTTTTTAACCTAGTCACCCAAAGAAAATAAATAAATCAAATATTTAATGTAATACCACATTTCTTAGCATTTCATCGGCCACTTAAAGTCATTATCAGCCCTACACTTTATCCTCATTAGTTTGTTATCGCCGCTTGTTGGTGGTTGATTCCATTTATTGGTCTAACAATTTTCTAATTTGTTTTTAACATTATTGCATACATGTTAAGTTTTATCTTAACATCAGCACAATAATCCTTTTTTTATATGAATTCTGTCTTTCTATTGTGTATCACCCTTACAAATATCTCCTTTTGCTGTCAAAACTGTTGATTTTCTGTTAATGGTCTTACACATCAACACTTTTTCCCTCTTATAAGTAGACCTACAAATAAACAAAAACGAAAATATTTATACAACATTTAAATGGCAAAAAAAAATAAAACAAGATTTGTACGACAGACCAAAATTAAGAAGGAAAAAAAAATGAATAATGAAAACAAGAAAAAATAAAAAATAGAATATAGAATCATCTCACATTGATACTAAACTAAGATTTCAATAGAATATTTACTTAACCGCTTGTCCATCTGCTGGATATACAAAAATGAAGGCCGGACAACCAGCCGGACTGCACTACATTGTTTTTTTAAACAAAAAAGTCTAAATCGAATAAATCCTACCTTCAAGTAGACACAAAATACCCACTTATCACTCATTTGTGTGAAATTTTCAAGTATTGGTGCGTGTATGTGAGGATTTACAAGGAAGGATTTACGAAAGTTATATTTGTATGTATAAACCTCAATCTGGTGATATGATAGAGGGATATTGCATATACATATACATAATATCTATCTCAAATTGTATACACAAATACAAATGCATAAACATAAATTTGTTTTCTATGAAATAATTAAAGTGAAATAACAGGGGATGAAAAGTGGGCCTCAATAGTTAACTAAAATTTGCTTATACCGATTCATAACTGTTAAGTAGAATTCGAAGAAATATTTCTTTTTAGTATTTCATTCGGTTTATTTTTATGAAATTTATTTTTGAAAAAAAGTTTGAGATTTGAGACAACTTGTACGTCTTTCACAAATTAAAACAGAGCAAAGAAACAAACAAAATAAAACAAATTTAAAAACTGTTTTCATAAATTATCATCAATAAAATTATTACTGTCATCATAGCTGTTATCAAATCCTAACAAAACAGGGTAATTCTGCATCAATTGTTCTTAACAGTTTAGGTGTCATTTTAATTTTAATAAAAAAAAAATTATTTGGGATTTTAGAAATATATCAGTTTTTTCAAAAATTAATTTATTTTAGTTTAGGTTCTGGCTCGGTAGGCATCTAGTCTATATTTCAAAATTCTCAATTATGCTTTTCAATAAACAGCTGTCAATGGCCTACAGATTTTCAATAATGTTATTTTGAACTGTTGTATAATTATTGTTGTTAATTTTCAATTTAAAAAAGCGCAGCCAAAAATAGTTTAAAGTTATCAAATCGCACGACCTCGATGGCCAATTCGCTTATCGTCTGCGAGAGATACTGCGATTTTAGATCTTTTATTTCAAAAGATTTATAATTTCTCTTGATGTGTGGCAAGTTGCAGCATTCTGTTAAGACTTAATCAATTTTCTCTAACGAAATATTCAATGTAGCGATTCCCTTTGACCATTAGTACTTCACGCTTTATAAAAGTTGTCCAACCCGGCACTCTTTTCCAGCTCATTACAAATTACACTAATTTCGAATAAACAATAAAAAAAAACGGTTCAGACGTACAACGATTTTAGATAAATTAAAAAGTGGGCGTGGTAAATTTCTATTTTCTTGAAAATCTAAGTTTGGCTATGACAAACGCTTAAAAAATGAGAAGTCATTGCAGCCACTTTAAAGTGATGCTTTTACACACGAAAGGTATTTGATACTTTGATTTATATAGATAGATAAATTAGGTAATTCGTTCTTAAGTTTTGCTTGAATATACCACATGGTACTGAATTAATATAATAGTATTTCTAGAAAACAAGAAAAAAGTTTCATGTTCATCATCCTGAGTAGCCTAAGAATCGTGTTTAAAGTTAAAATAAACAAAAAGTTTTACTCATAATACAATCAGTTCTCATTTATTAATTTAGTTCAGAGTTCATTGTTATCCTAAGTACTCCACATCATCCATCTGAGTATCTAACTGCGATTTCGTTGACTGGAATGTTGGACAGTATAAGTTCCCGAAAATGCGTTTGGTATAAAATTTTTACTTGAAACCCGGTGCAAATAATTTCAATGCTTCTGAAATAGTATGTTATCAGAGACAATGATGGTCTACATAATTTTATTATAAAAATATTGTACAAAATATTTAAAATAATATTTATATTATTTTAAAATAATTTTCACTTAAATCTCTACTTTTTGACCAACTTTTTAATACTAAATAAATTTTAATTTTTTTAAGCCTTCTTCTTCGTATTGTATTATTTCCATCGTCACCCTAATATTTGAATTTTTTATTCTTCTGTTATAACGATCGTTTTCTTTAAGGTCTATGTTTTCTCTATGCATTTCTCAATCACATTGTAAATTAAAATAAACAAATTTAAGGAAAAATCTGATTTTTTCAAAATAGTTTTATTTTAAACCAGACTTTAACAGAACATTTTCAAACACTTCTTAATCAATGTAAAAATTTATAGAAAAAGAAATTTATTTAAGGCAAGTTTCTGTCTGAATATATTTCTTTCTTAATAGTTTTTTCTAAGTTATGAATAAAAAGGTTGACTTCGGAATGTCCTGCAGTGCACTCTCATGCGCATTGTGAATATCAAGAGAAAATGTGGATAAAAGGTTATCATGGTATAACCTTAAACGAAGAAGCAGAAAAATCATCCTAAATGAGATAGTTTTTGAGCAACATTAGCTTGGAGAATGCCGAATCTCTTTAAACGTTCAAAAATGAGCTTCAAGTTTGAATAATGAAAAAATACATCAAAAAGTTGCAAAATACTGCTATCAGTAACGTAGCGAACATATATGGAGTTAAGGTAGTGTAATTACAGGACAAACGGAGATGATAACTCATCCAGCTTTCATGGGACTGTCGGATAAATCAACATGTAAAGCATTTAAAAAAGAGGATGAGACTTTTGTATAACAACTACGTCAACGTCCTGTGATTGATCGTACTAGCGAGAACTATAACACAATTACGAACTTTCAATACTTAAAGAATTTAGACAGGAAATCCCTAAGGAATTACGTTAACGATACTGGCTTCTGAACTCAGTTTCAGTATTAGCTGAGCTTTTGGATCACAGTTTTGTAGGGGAGTTTTTTTTGTTTCTTTAGAGCGCACAGCATGACAGTTGGGCATACGTGTATAACTGTTATAAGTTTGAGCTTTTTATACACCTTCATACCAAGTCTTTTATTTTCTGATCGTTTGTCCATATTTACAGGATCTAGAATAACAAACAATACAAGAAATTTAATTTGTTTTTGAAGTAAAAATATATATTTCACATCTATATAAGAGTTTCGTTCGTTTACACCAAGCTGCTTCTTGATGCGAATTTTAAGACAAGAGGAATCGCCTGACAAATATTCAACTTAAAATTATGGTTTTTACTTGCGTTTTTTTCTCTCCTCAAATATTTGAAATTTGTAACAAAATCTTGTCTTCTTATCATAAAAATCATACAGGAATTACAGATGATAAGGGACGAATAGCGAAATTTGATCGTGATCGAAATCTAAAAATTCTTATTGACATTTCTATAGTAAAAGCATAGCAAACTCGATCATAATAGTATAATTCTGATTCTGACCGAAGGCTGTAATTTTGCCCAGAAACAAAAAAAAAAACTGATGCTAAAATTGGTCTGTCAATTAAAAAATATTTAAAGTTTGCCATATCTAAAAATCTTGTTACACTGTGTTATTTTTCCTGTTTATTTATTAAAAACACTTTCAAACTAAAAATTATTCAAACGATTCCACAGGTATGTATATACAACTCGCCATTAAATACATTTGTTTTATAGCTATTCTATACAGTACTATAGGCCCTAAAGGGCCTTTAAATTTGTAGCATGCGACACAACCCTCAAAAGTCTCATTAAAAACCAATACCCAAAAAATTTTCAATACTATTTTATCTATTTTCTTTTCGACTCTTTCCCTCCTGCATAAAGGATTAACGACCATCAATTTTTGTGCCACAAGGCAATAAACAAAAAAAAAAAAGTAGAGAAAAAAAAAACTCAGAAATCTTACTATTATCCAATAATACAATCGGCCATTGAAAAGCAATTGTCTGTTTATCAGCAAGTGTGTGTAAATGTATGGCTCGTACAAGTATCATAAGATAAGTTTGGTTGGTGTTTTCACTTTTGACCTGTTTAACGTTCAATTTGTTCTTCATCGTACTTGTGTGAGCTTCAGAACGCTCATTCATTTATACGAATGTATTTATAAATAGTGTTTATACAGCTGTAAGGATACGATTTTGTATTTTTACTTGTGTTTGCGTGGTTATTGGTTTCCTTTTTTACTTTGCCATTTAGCTTGTGGTGTTCTAAAAGGATATTAAAGATAAAATTTTAGTATATTGACCAAGGAACAACAATGAGTTCAAACTTATTTTATCAAAATAACAAATACAAAAATGAAAATGAAAAAAAAACAAACAAAACAGCAAACAAAAAAAAACGAGTATAAATTCGCTTGGGATTGATAAATGGCGGTGTAATTGTGTGTATTGTTACCGTATTAGAGTATTAGTGAATGAGTGTTGTTATATATGGACTTTGGGGATATAATAAATCTTTTTTATTTTATGTATGTATTTGATTTCATTTTTTAATTCTTTTGTGTTCTATTGATAGCTTTTAATGAAATCTCGCCAAGAAAAAAATGCAATTTATTTGGGATTAAATAGAAAAAGCAAGGAGCCAAATGAAATAAGGTTGAATTTAATTTTACCAAGATCTCATAAAGACAATTTGTTCTTTTCTCATTAGGCCAATAATTAATTATAAGGAAATGTAGAAAAATTATACCATGTTGTCTACAAAGTGTTACCCATGTTAACTATGTTAAAATATATGTATATATGTTTATGATTAAGGATACTTATTATATATTTTTACAATATTTATAATATAATAAATGAAGCAGCAAAAATCAATAGTAGAATTTTTTTATATAAAATAAATTAGACACGCTACCTGAAGGAACGATATTATAATTTTGAAAATAAAAGGCGTTTTTTTAATAAAAAATTATAATGGGAAATATATTTTTAATACAAAGAATTTTCTTACGTCCTTGAAATTTACTTTCTTTAACTGGCAATTGTATAGCGAAAATATTTGAAGATATCAGATATATTTATGCAGTTCACTGCTGGTTTTATATTGAGAGTTGAAGTGTATTAACCTGAGTTTTATTTTAGCAGCATAAAGAAATTTGTTTATCTCATTCCTGAATTGTTTTAATGCCGGGCAAATAACAATAAGATGTATAGACTGTCATATTGTACAAGAAAGGCAAATGTTTTTGAATATCTCTCTCGTGGTTCATTTATAATAACACTAGTTAATTTGCCATTTTGTGAACCGAAATCAAAATTTTTTTAAATTTTGTTGGCTGGGTATGCAAATTAAAATACCAGAAATGAAACAATAAAAAATAAAATAATTGATCGCAATGCCAAAACCAAACAAAACCAGTAAGAGTGCTATATTCGGACATGACAATGACGTGTAGTCACGCAATAACAATAGTTTGTATCACCAAATACATATATAACAAGTAAGAGCACTATATTCGGCTGTGCCGAATCTTTTATACCCACCACCAATTTTGTGTACATTTAAAGTACATTATTTATTATTTTGTTAATCACTATGGAATAATCTCTTTAAAATAAAATATGTATTACTTTCTTTATAGAGGGTAGTTAATTTTTAGGGGCCCCTGTTGAAGGTGAACCACACATAAGCAACAAGTTTTTTTTTGCATTTCATTTGACATTTCTCAATCTCAGACTAACTTAATTTGAACAGTGGAAAGATACCTAAATGAGCAACGCGTTAAAGTTATTCAGATTTAATTATTTATTTTAGTTGATCTCTTTTTTTAAATTTTCATATTTAAATATCCAATTTTTGTATTTAAATTCTCAATATTTCGCTACTCCTTCGTGTAGCATCTTCAGGAAAATTCATTATTATTAATTATTAATTAATTAATTAATTATTATTAATTAATAATTTGTAAATTAATTTTCAGGTTTAATATTCAGGTTTTTTTATGAAAATGGGCGTTCAAAACAAAATGCATTTTATGCACTTCGTAATTCTTTTGATCAACATAATCCTGCCTTCTTAGTTCGTTGAATGGGAACCACTACTGGTTTTTGCGATAGTGTGGCAAAAGAGCAGTCAACATCGCCTCATCATTATGCCTAGCAATTGAGCATCAACATTGTCATTGAAAATTTGGACCATCAGATACTTCGATATGCTACTAAAATGCTTTTGTAAATGTTGTCTTTCAATGAAAGTGGGCGTTAAAGTAGGCGTGTCAATAAAGAGTCTGCTAATAAATACAACTTAGATATTTCAATATAGTCCTTTATTTTCCCAAAAACTTTGTCAATAGAGAAATTACATGAATTTAAGATAAACCGTTATATGGGAGGTAGGCGTTTAAGTGGACGTGTCACCTAAACTTTTTGGCACAACAATTACATTGATTAGAAGGATATACGTAGCAAATTTGATCATCATACCTCTAATTTTGGTGGTTTTATGAACTTTTAAATTTCATTTACGGTAGATAACGTGAAAAATGGGCGTTATAGTAGGCGTGTCAAAGTTATTTTTGCGAATGAGTACAAATTAGATGTTTCATATAGCCCTTTATTATTCCAAAATTTTTATTAATACAGAAATTATATGAATTTTAGGTAAAGCGTTATATGGGAGGTGGGCGTAAAAGTGGGCGTGGCACCTAAACTTTTTGGCACAACAATTACATTGATTAGAAGGATATACGTAGCAAATTTGATCATCATACCTCTAATTTTGGTGGTTTTATGAACTTTTAAATTTCATTTACGGTAGATAACGTGAAAAGTGGGCGTTGTAGTAGGCGTGTTTTTGTGCTTTTAAATGTCATTAACGTTAGATAACGTGGAAAATGGGCGTTATAGTAGGCGTGTCAAAGTTATTTTTGCGAATGAGTACAAATTAGATGTTTCATATAGCCCTTTATTATTCCAAAATTTTTATTAATACAGAAATTATATGAATTTTAGGTAAAGCGTTATATGGGAGGTGGGCGTAAAAGTGGGCGTGGCACCTTAATTTTCTGGCACAGTTATGAGATTGCCTAGGGGGATATACGTAGCAAATTTTATCATCATACCTTTAATTTTAGCGGTTTTATGAGCTTTTAAATTTTAATAACGGTAGATAACGTGAAAAGTGGGCGTTATAGTAGGCGTGTCAAAGTTATTTTTGCGAATGAGTACAACTTAGGTGTTTCAATATAGTCCTTTATTATTCCAAAATTTTTATTAATAGAGAAATTATATGAATTTTAGCTAAAACGTTATATGGGAGGTGGGCGTAAAAGTGGGCGTGGCATATTGATTTTCCGTTACAAAAAAGCGCCTCACCAAAAAGCAAAGTGTGCAAAATTTCAGAGTCGTACATCCAATTTTGTTGCTTTTATGGCGTTTTTGTTTTTAAATATACCGAAAAATACACTGTGCGGTATAAATTTTCGTACATTTTGATCGATAACTCCTCTTCTAATGCATAGATTTAGATAATTTTCAGGGAATAATATTGTTTTTGCTCAGGAAATATATATTCGAAGTTTCATGAGTCTACGTTAACCCGTTTGGACACAATTCCATTTTATTCGATGTTCGTAGGACACGGTTTTTTCGACCTACTCTTGCTTTTCGAGCTATAACTCTCTTCCTAATATTCCGATTTAGCCCATTTTCAATACCAAACAAACCTTGTCTATAAGAAAGATTCTGGCAAAATTTGAGCCCTCTAGCTATTTCGGTGCGACCTCTATCGTGCTTTCAACAGACGGACAGACGGACAGACGGACAGACGGACAGACGGACGGACATAGCTAGATCGTCATCAAATCAAACCCTGATTCAGAATATATATACTTTATGGGGTCTAAAATGGATATTTCGATGTGTTACAAACGGAATGACAAAATGAATATACCCCCACCATTTTTTTGGTGGCGGGTATAAAAACATCCAATTGTAAAATTATAATTTACGTATGTGTGTTAAAATAAAATAAAAAAAATTAAAAAAATAAAAATAAATAAAAAAAATTTAAATAAAAATACTAAAAATATAAATAATAAATATAAAATAAAAATTAAAAAATAATAAAATATTTAAAAAAATGTAAAAATATTAAAAAAAAATAAGAAAAAAATAAAAAAAATAAGAATATATATAAGATATAAAATAAAAAATTAAGTAATTTTTTTTTTTATTCAGCTGGGGCTCGTTTACTCTAACCAGCATATCACGTTTGCATATATGTTATTGTTGTTTGTGTTTTTGTGTTAAAAAAACGAGGTGGCCGTGGGTTTTTACTCATATCTAAGTTGTTAATGTACCGATGTTTCTGATTTTCAACACGTATCTACTCCCGAATATTTTTGATATTCTAATACCTCACCCAGGTCCAGACGATTTTGAGGAGCTTCAAAAAGTTGATTTCAACATTCACACGGACAGACGGTCAGACGGAAATACGGTCAGACGAACAGACTGACAGATGTTGATCGACCCACCTGTTCATAAGCTTTCAGAAAATATATACTTTATGAGGTCGGAAATGAAAATTGTAGAAATTTCACACGGAATGACAAACCGATATACATATATCCCTTTTACTGTGTGAAGGGTATAAAAAAGAGTACTTCATGATATTAATTAAATTACTTCGGTAAATTATTCGCCATATTTAGGTGTTTGATTCATAGAAAACGCATTTCTCAAATTTTACCAAACGTCAACAGTTTGGTAAATATAATTGGCGGAAGATTAATGACTTATTTTACAATAGTTTGAGCTTATGGTACACAGATTCTGACATACGTGCTTCTGACCAAAACGGCCAATTGATGGTTTGTACAAACTCTTCTTGAAAGGCCAGCCACAAAATACGTATAATTTGTGGTTAAAGTTCATCAGGCAGTACTAAAAAATTGAACAAAGGAAATAAGAAATAACTAGAATAGCCAATTCTTTTTTCAAAATAATTGTTTTTTAAATGATCACTTTAGTCGAGCCCTAAGCATTAATACTATTCATTTGAGGTATATTCTGTTGAGGTACATTCTGATAATTGCCGTTTATTGAGACGCATAAACAAATGATGTTATTTGTCCATAAAAACCACCAAATAGGTTTTTAAGATATTGTTTCTAATATTGAAGGAATACACTAAAAAATACGTTTGTGTTGATGCCATCAGAGTGAAATGCATTCTCAGCAACGGTTTCATCATGTTATATATTTGTTATGTTATATCATCAAGAATCAATCATCAATTGATTATACAGTATATATTGCTCATAATCGACCTACTTAAACTACACCCAGAAAACAGAAAATCACATTCATTGCCAATCGAATGGTTAAGTTCCTGCAATCAAAATTTTAATTCGGGATTATAAAATTTCTATTGCAAGAATCATAATTTATTAGTGCTGACTACATATTTATATTTCGAAACGAAAGTCTGTAGATATTACCGTAAAATTCTACTACACAACTAAACTATGCGATTGACAACAATTGCAGTACATACAACCGATAATTTTTTCTCTGTGTACTATTGCCAAAATTCGCCAAAAAAAAATTGCCATATTTGGGCTGATAAGCAACCCGAAGAATGTCAACAGATTTCATTATATCCATTAAAATTAATGATATGATATGGTTTATTATTGATCCATATTTCTTAAAAAATTAGGCAAAGCAGAATCTTACCGTCAATGGTAAACGTTATCACACCATATTAACCAACTATATGCTTTCTGATATTAAAACGCATGATATCGGTGAGGTCTGGTTGTTGGTTTGATTTGTTCAGATACCATTTTGGTGAGCATTTAATATTACTTTTTGGGTGCCCCGGTGGACTAGTCAGAAGTGTGCTGGTCTGCTAGTTTGGGCATTGGGAGTTCGATTCCCGCCAGAGACTCTGGACTTGTCTGCTCCTCTTCTCTCTTTTCTATTCAGGTATCACAAAGGGATCAATATAATGGACCCAATTGAGCTACAAAACAGCTGCTTGTTCTACCTAACCTTATCTAATATTACGTTTTGATATGCTAAATTGACCATCTAGATCTTGCGATATTTCACTTTTAGGCTATTTTCTCTGGGATTATTTAAAGTAGGAAGTCTTTAGTCAGAAGCCAATTACTGCGGACGTTTTAGAAGACAATAGTATTCGTCTAGTTCAATAGATACTAGTCGTTATAATTGAACGAGTCTTCTAAAATTGTACGTTCCGAATTGACCTTCCAAACAGACCAATTCAGACACAGTCGTGGGACATTATTTACATTATTTCACGATTAATCACCCACTACTTAATTAAATGATAATTTTATTTATAAACATAATTGATATAGTTAAAAATTTTATAAAAAAAAATACAAGATTTCAATTTTAAATTTAAAATTAATTTAAAAAAATTACAAGATTAAAATTAATTAATTATTCTGAATTATTGATAGTCGAATTTTTTTAATTCTTTTTATCAGTTTGTAGTTGGCACTAAGCCAGATTTTGCCAACACGTTATCTTATTTTGTCAGCTGATTATTTGTTTCTTTACTTATTTTAAGCTTTAGCTGTCAAAATCCACAGATAAAAAAATAATTCTCTTTTTTTTTCATTTATTGCAAATGTTAAAATTTTTTTTATAAAAAACATAAACCAAAAAATGATCTCCGAACTGTGATTATCTCATGAATGAATGTGCCTTGAACAAGCATTAAGAAATTATGATTCTGGCAATAGCAATTTTATATTCACAAAAGAATTCGAACATTCGATTGGCAAAGAAACGGAGTGAAATACAATTATTGCAGTTCCTTTTTAGGTGTGTCCATAACCAAAAATGTGTGTATGCCTTTCGCCTCTTTTAACGATAGTTATTATACCCGTGATTAGATAAAATGGATGTAAAACGGTGGGTTTACTAAATTAAAAATTTTTAAGGAAAGAAATTTGTATTTGATTTTTTCAATTATATTTTCATTTGGAGTAAAATAGTACAATGATCTATCAATAAACTATCGCATAATGCCTATGTCTAGATAATCAGTTATATACCTAAATGTATATTTGTCTTAGTAATGCTTTTAAAATAATTTTTCTTTGACACAATAACTACCAAGGCGCATTCAGCCAATAAGAGAGATACAGCCAGAAAGAAGGTATAACCGTATTGCCCGGATTGTCCGCAAGAGCCTTTTATGTGATAAGAATGTTTGGGAAATTACCACAAACAAGTTTAACGTGTTAGTTTCTGTCTTGTCATTATAAAAATAAAGTGTTAAATAATATTTCGTAATATTCTGTATAATAAAATGAATTAATTTTTTTTTTAAAACATTTTGTTTCAATAAATTTTTGAGCTGCGCCTAAACGATTTTCACAAAAATTTCATGGAGGGTCTTACATTATCGAGGCGTTTATCACATATGTGTCCGATGTGACAGTCAATGTCTTAATTCATACTTTTTTTTTTAAAATTTGTCGTTTTTTCTTATTAGTATAAGTTTTTAGTATATGTTAAATACTTAATACATTGCCTATGCCTAAGTTTATTTTAATAAATGGTTTATCTGCGAATAAAGCAAATGTTCCATTCCTCTTAAAATGTTTTCTAGATTTTCGATTTATTAAATTCTTTTTCAATTAAAACTCTGTGATTTTCAACCAACTTATATTTGCTCAAAATTTGAAGGAAATATTACTCAAAAATATTCAATATTACTGTTCCCAATTTGCATCTACATTTTGCACGAAATATCTGGAATAAAAGAAAATAATTCTATTTTTTTTTTTTCAGTTTCTGTTTTACACAACCATAAACCAATAAAGATCTACAAAAATTATTTTTGAGAGAAAATGTGTTGACTGTAATTACTAACACCTACACAGAAATTTTTGGTAAAAACATTTGCCCAAAACTGCCAAGTGGGCAAATGTGTAAATGCACCTCAATTCAGGTTGTTGAAAAGTTGGAAAGTTGGCAATAAAAGTATTAACACAACTTTCAGAATTTAAAATACAAATTTCCTTACTATAGCGATTAACATTGATTATAAATTGTATGAACCATTTCCTTCCTAACTGTGTATGAGATAGATATGTGAATGTGTTCAGTGAAAAATGCCTGCAACATTTTTAAAAAGTAATTGGGAATAACCCAGCGTAACTAAATAACAAGGAAGAAAAAAGTGGGCAGATGTTTTAATTGTCAATCACAGCAAGTCGCTGAAATAAGGTAGTAAGGAAATTTAATTTAGATTTATATATGGTGGTAAAACATAACTGTTTAAATAACTTTGTTTCGTAGCTATAACGCCCTCACTTTAAGCGATGGATTATTTAGTCTTTGAGAGATTTGGCCAATCACAGCTTATTTAAATAGGTCTGCAACTTCACAAAATCAAACCATTTAAATTCCTAAAAGGCTCTGTATACAATATTGATACCCAACTTAACTAACTAATTGTAGATTGTGCAAAAGTACTCGAATTTAAATAAAATTTATCGTAATTTCAAATCATATGTACGTGCGCTTAATGCTTTTGGGTAAAAAAATAGGGCCGCTAAACGCCCAACCCCACGACATATATACACGTAGGTCAAAGTGGCATGTTATGCGCTATAAAGAAACGAAATTTTCCTAAAAGAAAAACTATAATTTCGATTCTGTTAATATATTGACTAGATCAAGAAGGTAATGCCTTCAATGTAATTCCTTAGGGTTTTCCAATTCGAATTCACCAGGTAGTGCAACTTCGGTAAAGTGTTAATTTTTAAGTTCTTGTATCTAATACAACGAAATTCAAAACATTTACAAAGTCTCATTATTTTCCTCATATGCTTAACATATCGTTCAATGTGAACCAAATGAGTTCTCAGCTCATATGACCTGTTATTATGCTAGATGATATAATAAGTGTCTGCTTAGTTTCAAAATCTCCTTCGATATCTCAAGATTTTAGTTGCTCTAGACTGTGTTCGTCACATTGCCAACAGAGGTTTTTTGCCATTTTATTACGTCTTTTTGCACCACCCAAACTTTAAGTTAATTTTTAAACCGCTTAAAGCTAAGCATGCTATAAGATGATGATGATTCGATTTTGTATAATTTCCCGGCATCATAGTTTACGATTATGCCGTAGTGGCTTCGTATTCATATTATATCTAGACATTTGCAATTTTCAAGCGGATTTACTTTACTTTTGGGTTGCAGTATATTCCAAGATTTAACTCTCCCGTCTATTGGGATCTTGATAACTGGTTAACTGTTTCGTATAAAGACAAATCGGAGCATCATTGTCAGTGTCCTTCCTCCATTTAATCCTTCCGTAACTTCCATAATCTAAGCCTGAAAAAGAGTATTGAGATGTGGTAAGAAGTATTTACGTCTGCTTCTTTATACGTTATATATACCCATTTCTGTTAGGTCCTCTATCTTCGATTTATCTGTATAAAGATATGTTCCTTTTATGTTTGTAACTATCATTACTTCTCCATATTTTCTTTTTCCGTTATTATGGTGACGTAATTTAAACTTTTATATTTCATGGAAATTTCTTCACATGTTAGCTTATTGTTGTTTTACGACGGTAAGATATTGGTTATTCTTTGGCATGTGATCCTCTATTATAACTGTAAATCAATCGGCCAAATAAATTTGGTTTTCATGGTACTGTATATTCCGATTCTGCACTGTTCATAGAACTTATGAACAGGTTTTTTTATTAGTCTCTTTTTTTTTAAGATGTCCACAACACTGGTAAAGATACTCTAGGATCGGATGTAGTACGCTCGTGTATAACCAGTGTGTCATATTTGCGTTTATGCTTCATTATGATTTTATCGTTCTTTCAGCTTTCTCTAATCTACTTTTAGTGTGGTCTCTCCAGAATAGCTCCCAATGAAGTAATAATCCTAGCTATTTGACTTTTCTATTGCTCAGAATTTTCCTATTTAGAAGGACAGGACAGATATGTATTTGTATCCTCCTCTTTTCCTTCAACTAATAGTTTTATGTTTTGTCTGTAAATATTGAGTCATCACTCCTTTGCCCTTGACAAAAGGTCAGGATTTCCCCCCTTGTCAGTATTGTAACATCAGTTGCGTAAGAGGTAGGTTTGAAACCCTCGTTCAATAGAACTATCAATAGACTGTGTATGGTGGTTACCCTTAGCAATGGAGAAATGATAACTTCCTACAGAGTTCCTCGATATACCTTGTGCTCTATTCGTATTTCATGTGATTTGCAACTTATTTACCTATTCCATAACTCACTACCTATATACGCAAATAAGTCAAGGTTTATCATTAAGTTTTACAAGGAACCAAAAAAACTTAAGGTCATTATATTGTTTAAAGCTCCTTCTGTATCAATTTAGACGAGAGGGTATATATATCCTTACCAAATAATTTTTTTATGTGATAAACACTTTCGTTTTGGAGTTTCTCAATGGATATGCCTTTAATATAGGAGTGTAGTTAAATTTTCATTCCGTCTTCCGGCGATGAGTTCTTAACCGTTTTGTTGACGATTCGCTACAAGGTCTTCAATAATAATGGGGGTTAAGCTTATAGGTCTTTTGGTTTAAAACAAACTCAAAATATAAAAAATAGAATATGCGAAATACTATTTTCAAGGAATATTAAGAAAAATCCAAATTTTAATTTTTTCTATTAACATAAACTTGTTCGTATTTTTCGCTGGGCATTTTTAACTAAAATTACTTACTCCTGTATGCATAAACTACATTTATACGTATTTTACCATTTATGAGCGCTCATACATGACATATATAATGTTATTATAGTCTAGATATTCATAGGTGGCAAAAATTAAAATTTACGGTTGTAAGCTAAATTGTAGTTAGTTATACGATGATAATAGGAAACATAATGCTGCATTGTTGCAGGAGAGAAACAAAATGCTTAATTTTATTTATTTGCTTTAACCATTATAATGGGACAAACTTACAGTATATGTAGGCATTAAATCGTCTCGCAATACAACGTTGTTTCAAATTACGTATTCAGAAAAAAATTCTTCACTACGAAATACATTGCCGAAAGATTTTATTCCATAATTTGGAACTTATTTTGCATTTGTTTTATATTCATTTCAACAAAATGTTTTGCGGCCTATAAAGAGAACTGTGACTATAAGCATTTTCGAGGATTGAAACATTTTTATAATAAAAAACAAGTCAGAGAGCAATATTCGTCAGTGCCGAATCTGACTATATTATTCACCATAATGTATATAGAAATAGTGCCAACATCACAGCTTAGCCTAAATTTAAGATTTCATGTTATTCGGCACTTTGCTTTATTATTTTCAATGGAATCTTTATTTTTTTTTTTAAAGTAAGTTGAATTCCACTAGTCAAGTAATTTTGTCTTGGACACCATCTTAAACTTTAAACTTTTTCTTAGTTTACTATATTCTACTAGTCAAGTCCTTTCATTTCATACTAGTATGAAGGTGATTCAACAGGTACATTTAAAAATACAAGAATTGACATATATATATATTGTTATACACTATTTTGTAGTGTCGGCCATTATGGATTTTTTCGCTGGTCAAAGCCATTATAATATCCATATTGGCGCTCTCTATTGACTCGTAGCGGAATATTTTTTTTTTAGATTTGTAAGTTTAAGGTCGATTTGTTAGTTTCTCTCAAGAATATATATATTTTACCAAAAACATTTTTGCCTATAACTTTACCTACTTGTAACCGATTTGTCCAAAATAACGAATATATCTAGAGGCATATTATATACTAGCATTAAACCCGCTACTTCGTTAGCGGAGTTCTTACTATTTATTGAATACTCAAGTTCTATTTATAATTATTAAATATTTTTGGTTCAATTTATGAAAATTTGTATCTCTGATTCAATTTACTTATAAATACCAAAATGAGAGTAAGGATATATCGGGCATATATTTCCTAACTAAAAGCAAGATCAATGCTACTTAGTTGAAAAAATTAAGATTCATATTTTGCAAAAATTACCCTAAAAATAATAAAAGTAACATTTTTTCCTTCACTAAAACTTCCACTTGGTTTATTATTACCTTTTTTCAGAATTCTATGTATACAAAATATATAAAAAGAGAAAAAGTAATTTTGGTCGTCCATAATATTAGGAGTTAGACCTCGGATCAAAAAACACTAATTTTAAGAATCTATGTTTACAAACGTAAAAATTCAAAGAGTACAATAAAAATACGAAAAGGCTTTTTTGTGTCTCGTAGGAAATACAAAAATTCCGATTAAAATTCAGAAAAGTACCTTTTTGATCGCCCATAACATATTTAACCTTACCTTGTATCACTAATTTCGAAATTCTTGCTTCGCAAACGTTAAAAATACAAAAAGTACCATATAAATTCAAAAAAGTACCTTTGTGGTCGCCCATAACATTTTCAGTTTCACCTGGAATCAAAAGTCCTTGATTGTAAGATCCTACCTTCATAAACGTAGAAAATACAAAAAGTGCCATAAAAATGTAAAAAAGTACCATCTTGGTCGCCCATAACACTTTCAGTTTCACCTGGAATCAAAAGTCCTTCATTGTACAATCCTACCTTCATAAACGTAGAAAATACCAAAAGTATCATAAAAATCAAAAAAGTACTTTTTGGTTGCCCATGACATTTTCAGTCTCACCTTGCATCAATAGTCACTAATTTCAAAATTCTAGCTTCGCAAACGTTGAAAATACAAAAAGTACCATAAAAATTCAAAAAAGTACCTTTTTCGTCGCCCATAACATTTTTTGTCTCACCTAGAATCAATAGTCCTTGATTGTATAATCCTATCTTTATAAACGTAGAAAATACAAAAAGTACCATAAAAATTTAAAAAAGTACCTTTTTTGTCGCCCATAACATTTTTTGTCTCACCTGGTATAAATTGTCACTAATTTCAAAATTCTAGCTTCGCAAACGTTGAAAATACAAAAAGTACTTTTTTGGTCGCCCATAACATTTTTAGTCTCAGCTGGAATCAATAGTCCTTGATTGTACAATCCTACCTTCATAAACGTAGCAAATACAAAAAGTACAATCAAAATTAAAAAAAGTACCTTCTTGGTCGACCATAACATTTTCAGTTTCACCTTGTATCAATAGCCACTAATTCTAAAATTCTAGCTTCGCAAACGTTGAAAATACAAAAAGTACCATAAAAATTCAAAAAAGTACCTTTTTCGTGGCCCATAACATTTTTTGTCTCATCTAGAATCAATAGTCCTTGATTGTATAATCCTATCTTTATAAACGTTGAAAATACAAAAAGTACCATAAAAATTCAAAAAAGTACCTTTTTCGTGGCCCATAACATTTTTTGTCTCATCTAGAATCAATAGTCCTTGATTGTATAATCCTATTTTTATAAACGTTGAAAATACAAAAAGTACCATAAAAATTCAAAAAAGTACCTTTTTGTTCGCCCATAACATTTTTAGTCTCACCTGGAATCAATAGTCCTTGATTGTACAATCCTACCTTCATAAACGTAGCAAATACAAAAAGTACAATCAAAATTAAAAAAAAGTACCTTCTTGGTCGACCATAACATTTTCAGTTTCACCTTGTATCAATAGCCACTAATTCTAAAATTCTAGCTTCGCAAACGTTGAAAATACAAAAAGTACCATAAAAATTCAAAAAAGTACCTTTTTCGTCACCCATAACATTTTTTGTCTCACCTAGAATCAATAGTCCTTGATTGTATAATCCTATCTTTATAAACGTTGAAAATACAAAAAGTACCATAAAAATTCAAAAAAGTACCTTTTTCGTCGCCCATAACATTTTTAGTCTCACCCAGAATCAATAGTCCTTGATTGTACAATCCTACCTTCATAAATGTAGAAAATACCGAAAGTACCACAAAAATTCAAAAAAGTACCTTTTTGGTCACCCATAACATTTTTAGTCTTACCTGGAATCAATAGTCTTTTATTTTACAATTCTACCTTTATAAATGTAGAAAATATAAAAAGTACCATAGAAAAGCGAAAAAGTACATTTTTGGTCCAAGTTCCAAATTCCAAGTTTAAAATGTTCAAATATCTATGTAACAAAATATTTTAATAGACATGATTTAAAGTCAGTAAATCTACTCTTTTTTGCATAAAAGTAATTATGTTGTAAAAAGTAGCAAACTCTTCTCGATTTTTCCCTTTTCTACCCTGTTATGAATGTGTTTCAATTTTTACTAAATTTCATAATTTTTTATGTCTAGTGCAATCCCAATTTAAAATTTTGTGAAAATTGGCCGTCTAATTAGGAATTACATACATTTTCCAGATTTTTCCCCCTTTTGGTACCTTTTTTGTCCCCCGAAAAGTTTCCAAAAATTTCACCTAAATAGTTGTCCATATTCTATTTATTTAGAAATAATAATTGTAAAATTTTGTCCCATTGAATAATATAAGAAAAGTTTATTTTAAAAAAAGTACCAAAAAAAGGGAAAATTTTTACCCCTTAAACATATGAATTTGAAAAAAGTGCCGAATTCCTATTAATATTTTTTCGCGGATTACTTAATACAGTTTAAATTTTTTTCCTAGCTTTATGCGTTTGGAAGTTACATAGGGTACCAAAAAAGTACCAAATTATAGTTTTTACCCGTTTTTCCCCTTAGGGGTTGAAAATTTCAAAAAAGGCCAGACACCTGTCAGCTTATTTTTTGTGCAAATTACAATACTTTGTCAATTTAATTTGTATCAGTTTTAGTTTAGCAGATATAAGATTACCGATTTTACCCGTTTTTACCCTTTTTTACCCCCTTAAAGTACGAATTTCCAAAAATCCCTTCTTAGTGGAGCTATACATCGAAAGAGGAACCGATTGTCCAAATTTCATGTCTCTAGCTCTTAGCGTTTGGGCTGTGCGATGATGAATCAGTCAGTCAGTCAGTCACGTTACTCTTTTATATATATAGATTTAAATGGTAACATATATGTCTGTAGAGTAACATAGGCTAGAACTTACGGAACTATTGTGCTAGCTTTGATTCATTCCTGTAGATTTCTAAAAATTAATATCACAAACAGATCCGTGCAATTAGTAGGGGCATCTGATATTGTATTACAGCTTATTGGAAAACGGGGCTACCTATTTAAGTGGCCGTTCTCAGGGCAATGGTTTGAAATCTTGTTTTTCTTAGAGTATTTTAGAGTTATCTTTATAAAAATTGATATTTAGGTAGCAGTAAACTTAAATATTGATTATGTTAACAAAAACACAAAAAAAGATTAATTAGATCAAGGTGAAATATATAACATGGAGCATAAGATGTTATTATCTCTCTAATAGCCCAGCATAAAACTATAAAGGAGTAAGTAAACTTTTCGTGGAATAAAATTAAACGAACTTAAAGTGTTATTAAATATGAAATAGAAAATTTAAACAAAAATTAATATTCGTTAACATTTTAAATCGTTAATTAAAAAAAATTAATATAAATAATGTATAACAAATTCATATTGCAGATTTTTTTTTAATTATTTTGATAATAAAAAAATCTTTAACAACATTCTTTAACAAATCTTTAAAATCTTTAAGGTGCATTTAGGTAATTATTAATTTTTTTATATATATTTAATACATATACTAGCGGTTATAATAATAAAAAAATATTAAAACTCACCAATTAAATTCATTGATAACATAAGGCCTTGTGTCTCCATGGGTTATTGATTTTCTAATAAAAAATAAATAAATATAGACAAGTATTTAAATTCTTAAATTTGTAATACCAATTTACTTCAAATAAAAATATTAGGGGTTATAGTAAATAATTTTGTAATAAACTATAACTTAAATAACTATTATTTATTTGGTTATTGGGTTTAAGCTGGTTTATATGCATTTCACTGGTGCTTATGCCAGATCATCAGTAAACCTATACCCAAATTCTTGAAAAAGTTTAAAATGTTATATGTTATATTTTCAAATTCTCATTAACAAAATGAGAATTCAAAAATAAAACAAAAAACTATAAAAAACTTTTTCAAAAACCCAACCAACAATTTTTCAATTTTAATTTATTTTATTTTTCTAATCCCCTCTGCATTTGGCTAACCGTTGGTTAACACTAAATGCCTAGAGGGGCATATAAACCAGCTTAAACCCAACAACCAAATAAATATTATTGAAAAATTAAGGGAGCAAATCCCGAATAATTTAGTAAATATTAAATAACTATTTTAAAACAAGTTTTTTGTTTTTAATTAAATTTTAAAGGAAAAAATTTTTATAACACCAAAAAAAATTTTTTTTACGTTGAAATAGTTGTAATTTACATAAAAAAAATTTTATGACTAAAATTCGATGAACACTTATTTTGAACTCCTTGTCTTTTCAAAACCCATTTGGATATCAAAATAGCAAAAAGTTCGCCATTTACTATGACCACGTTATATTTTTAACACCAAGAAAAATTTGATTTTTGCTTTTCTCTACCGAACAATTTTGCTGCAGTTTGCTTGAAAATCTACATAATTAAGACTCAAAAGTAGCTCATCAAATTTAATCAAAAACTTGTCGCCATATATTAAATTTTATTCCAAGTTTTCAGTAATGAAGGTTATCAACAAAAATTTTCTATTTTTATAAATTAACCTTCTTTCTTTTCTTAATAATTTTTTTTTTCGAAAAATTTTCAAAACTTTTTTTTTAATTTCTCAATTTTTCCACATGCTTTATTGTTTAATATTTTTTTATACCTTTTTTTAATGAAATTTCTACTTGTTTATATACACTCACACTTCTTCACTAACACACTCACATTAATTTTCCACTCAGATTTCAACGATTTTTTCAAGAAAGTAAATTTTGACGTTTTCATGAAAGTAAAATGACAAATGGTAAACACTGTTTCGTACTAATAAAACTTGTATAAATTTACAGGATTGTGATGAAATAATAATAGTAAATGTAACTTATTTTTGTGTAAATGAAAATATATATTATATTTATTCTTCAAATATACATCAAGAATAATATTAATGTAATTTCAAAACAATAATTTTATTAAAAATTAACAAAAATAATTTTTTTCAACTATTGCCTTTTAAATTTGTGTATGAAATATTCTTGGTAACTCTAAAGGTAGTAAAAAAATGGAGGCAAACTAAGCGCATCAATTTAAAATGTATAGTAATTATTGCGACTCTTCGCTTCGACGACATTTTAAAAATGAAATTAAATTTCCTATGTAAATGCACAAGAAAATTACTTGAAAGTAGTCTATTTCATAGAAATTTTTATTTATAATACGTATATTTACAGAAATTTCATGAAATCACTTTCATATGTAAATGCAGGGTAAAATACAATTAAGATTTTTTGAGTACGAACTCATAACACTCGTACACAAGTAAATTGATCAATCGTCTCCTCTGGCCATAATATTTCAAAAAATATAATTTATAGGGTACGAAATAAATATTGTATAAACTACAAATGTCACGACATTTAGCAACACAGGTGAAGGTCATAATAAATAATGCAGGTTTTTAATTTTGGAAATAACACATTTTTTTTAAAGAATTTTTTTTTAAATCTTAAACTAATAAGTAATCGAAATTTTTTTTTAAAAATTTATTGTAAAACATATTTATTTTATTAGATTTTTTCAGTGTTGTTAAATGATTACAACTTAATTTAATTAAAAATATTTATAGGAAGTTGAATAATACATAGAAAATTAAACTTAAGCCAGAATAAAATTGATTTATAATAAATTTAAATCTCTAAGTCATTACAAAAAAAAAACATTTGTTCGTAAGGGACCAAAAATTTACTGAGATTTTAAAACCTATGAAATTGGATCAAGAATATTCAATTCTTTGCTGATATTAAACAACAATTTCTCTTATCAATTGCATATTCCTTAATTTTCTTCCAAATAACTCAATTGGAATGGAAATGCATGTTTATAATACCTGTAATGAAGAGATAAGTGCAAACATTACTTTACATGCATCATACCTTTAATTCCATCACGTGCTTTTTGCATGCAATGGCAAATAATGTTTACGATAATTATAATGATAACGACAATGATGCGGATGATGATGGTGTTGGTGGTGAAGCTGAAAAATTTAACCCCATTCGGTGTTAAATACCAACACGTGTCAGCCCTTCTAAGAATGCAGAAAATGTGTTTATAATGCACACTCATTCATAACTGCATCCACCATAAAGTGTTATTTAGAACATCAAGTTACACGTCGTTCTGGTTCTTATTGTTTTGTTATTGCTGTTACCGTTGTTCCTGCTGTTTGTATTATTATAGTCCTTGTCGTTATTTATGTCGCCCATTAACAACAACATTGTCAACAACATAACCAAGTTATGTACCACCACAAGTTGGCCCATGGCAAGTGTTTAAATATGCAAAAAAAAAAATTACAGATCTAAATGCGTAAAAAATTTATTAAAGGATAGAAAAGTAAGAGTGTTTCGAGTTTGCTTTTAATAAAATTATACATAGTTTTGTTTATTAACTGCTAGGCAGATGTAGAAGTTTTTTTTTTATTTAAAACATTTGTAGAAAATTCCGTTTTGCAGCCAAGTAAAGTATCTCACTTTGTGGCATTTATTTACACATTTCACATTTTTTACAGAATTTAACTTTTCATGCTCCTTAAGCTCTTAAAACTATACTAGGTTAAATCTAGAGTGGTATTGAATTCATTGAATTTAAGATGAATCTATACTCGAAACTAGCTGATGCTATTGTGTATGCCTGGGCTGACATACGTAAAGGAGAAACTTGATCTCTATCATCGATATGAAATTCTTGCTAATTAAAAAGTATTGTTAGTGTGCATAAACACCCTGATCTATCTAAAATGGTATTGTGTGTACGTGAGAGCATTCTGAGAACATAATCAAGAATTAATACTCTTAAGAGCAAATAATGAAAATTTCAATAAAAATGTCTAAGCATTAATGGTTAATAGCGGAAACTACAGTTGTAGAACTAGCATTCAGTTTGCATTGCCAAATAACCGTAATATAACACAATAGTCAAAACACCTTCAGACTATAAAATTGTTTTGCCAAATAGGTAACGTTAGGCAACGCCTCGTGTAATTTTTTTATTAAAAAAATTATATTTAATAATGAGCCCACATAAAAGGGTACGTCAAAGGCCATATTATTAAGTTTAGAAAGATAACAATGCTGAATATATCCAAAAGATTTTTTGGTTTGAAAAAGGTGTTGACCGATAAATTACCATCTACGGCAAGCGCTAAATATCCCTGATTACCTAGAACTTTTGACCTTAATTGCTTGATATGAACTTTAGCGATATGCACTTCCAACAGGACGGTGCTATGTGCTGCACAGCTTATGCCACAATGGACATTTTGCACGAGCAATTTGTGGCTTGGCCACATTGTGCTAATTGACCCGATAGAATTTTAACTGGAGTTTTCTTAATTCGCAGGTCTATGCAAAAAAGCCACAAAAAACTCACAGCAAGGATTACGCATGACATCGGTTGAATTTATCCTGATTTATGAGCCTGGATCATGAAGTATTTGACATTTCTGGAAGCGCTGCAACTAGCAAAGCCTCTCATATTTGCACAGTGTTATATTCCATACATAATGACAACGATAACAATAAAATATTTCAATGATATCTAACACATACTGTGTTTTATGTAAATTTGAAGATACGAATAAAGGTTGCCCGTTATGTTCGAAGATATGTAAAATGTATGTAAAACAATCTGTTTAAATCTTGTCTACTATTTGTGTGATTATAGTGGTAAAAATATCACTTGAACAGTCGTCAAATATAGTTAAAAACTATTTAATTAATCGCATAAATATCGTTCATAGTTGGTCATTCGCACAATACTAAAATTGATAATTATTGCACAAAAATTAACTACAGAGTTGTGCAACCAAAACCAAAGATAACATGGTTGGAGCTGAATGTCGATCAACATGCCGATTCTCATCCTATATCTCTTGAATTATTTTTAACTTATTGACTTAACTTAACTTATTTAAATATAGCCAAAGAAAAAAGTCTAACGGTATTATATGTCATGATCGCGGCAGCCAATTAACATCTCTACGACGTGAGATCACACGGCTTTGGAATGACTAGCAAAAAAAAGCCACTGTATTTTTCGCTGTGTGGCAAGTAACACCAATTTGTTTGAACCACTTAACAACCAGGTCCATATCCTAAATGTCTAGCCTCAAGATGTCTCACATTATGTGATAAGGAATACCAATCACGGTAACTGCTTGGCCGTCCCCATTTACAAAGGCACGATGACGCCAACAGCCCATAAGCCGCACCAAACAGTCTTTCTCTGTAGAGAATTAGCTTTTTATCAATCATTCGTGATTTCTTAGTTTCCCTAATGCGGCAATTCTGCTTGTTAATAAATCCACTGAAGCGAAAGAGTGCCTTGTCGCTGAAACTGATTTCCTTAGTAAAGTACTCATTCACTTATGTCTGTTCAACCAACCAATTGTGGTATTGACGACTCTTGAAATTGTCATTAGGCTTCAGCTTTTGAGTCAGTTGAACCTTGTAAGCGTGATAATTTAAATCTTTATTCAAAATTCACATCACAGATATTTGTAAGATATTCAATTTTTGGGAATGACAACGAGTCAAGGTTGACGGCTCCTCTGCCACACAATCGCGACTAACAGCAATATCTCCACAGAACTAACTGGGCGAGCATACACAGGTGTTTTCACATTTTTTACAGACCCGGTTTGCTAAATTTTGCGCACAATTCTCTCAATTATGGACACATTTACTAGATTAGTATAATTAATGACTAACAAAATTACCAAGTACATGAAATAAGTTTTTATTAAAACGCTTATTTTTGTTTAAGGCTTTAGTTATCTTAACGCGCCATTCAATTGTGGACCTCTTCATGCATAAATTTGTCAAACACCTTACAAAGAAATGTCAAATTACGTTTGGCAAAAAAGTTGACGTCAACCTGGGACTTTATTTTTTTTATTTTTTTTTTACTAATATCGTTTAATGTGGTTGGACCACCATTCAGTAAACACATTTGTTAATAAACTTCTAATTAAAATATATTCTTATATTTTATATATATGTAGCTCGGACCTAGGCCCATCGTTTAAACAGCATCCAAGCTAATCTGTGCTTGTATTTTGCTTCGTTAGAATACATGTCTGAAACAACTTATGAAAGTATATGGTGGCGGCACATCATCATCAACCATCATATCTATAGTAAAAGAAAAATCAGATTTTACTGCCATCTTCTATATTTTTTGCATGAAGTTTTTTGTGGTTAATAAAAAGTAATGTTGACAATTATTTCGAGAAAAGCAAAAAATACGTGCATTAATTTCAATTATTTTGGTTTTTAAAAAATAAATGTTCTTTTGCTTCTAAATGTGTATTTTTTTTTATTTTCTGTTTCATTGCAAATTGTACTTCAGTTACTTACTCGAACACAAGTTGTACACAATGCGTATTTTTGTAACTGACAAAAGTAATTAACTTGGGACCAAGTATTCATCACGTTTGTTCAATGTCCTTACAAATGCAAATACCCTAATTTATACATACATACACATACACTTAAATATCCACACACTTACATTCATACGAATGTACATTTAGCTTAATTTAAATTGTACGTACATACACTCAAACTTGCATGCATTTCACATTGTCTTTAGTCTTTTGTTTTTCCAACATTTTACACATTCCCTCAGGGAGTGCAGAGCAGTGAACCAAGCCGATGCTATTTGGTCGGCGGCGGCGGCGTGGGAAATATTGTTCGGCGGCGGCGGCGTTTACAATAAGGATTCGGCGGCGGCTTATATATCGGCTTGAAACAATTTTACAAATTTATTGTTTTTTGCTACTAAGTCTGCGTTTAGACTAAAAAAGTTTTCTTGCAGAAATTGTTCTTTTTTTCTTCTTTAAACTTGCTTTTACACACAAAAATTTTTATTACACCATTTTTAATTTTTTATACATGAAGTTACTTTAAATTTAAAATTATGAATGACAAAATAAAGCAAATTTCACTTTTTGTACATGCAAGTAAAATTGATTTTTATTTCTCTATTAATCTTTCGCATACAATTAGAAATATAAAAATTTTCTGAAAGAAAACTTGTTCATTGTTAACGCAAACTAAATGTATTATATTTTATATAAGTGCACGTCATATCGCACAAATATGTAATATATATGTTCAATAAAGATATATGAATATATATAATATATATAATATATATAATATATAATATACAAATATATATAATAACATAAAAAGTTCAATAAAAATTAGTTTTGATTTGTTTAGAATATACTATATTCCGATTTTATTTACGAATTTTTTATAAGGAATAATTTTTAAGGCAGCAAAAATGTCTACATATTTTGTATTTATAGTTGGTGAATTATGTGAAAATTGTCGTGTATAAATAACTGTTTTTTCACTATGGAGACATTTAGTCGACATCTTTTTTGTGTGATACAGGAACCAGCCATTGAGAATGCTACTTCAGAAGAAGCTGATGTTGCAGGAATACCAAAAAGGGTATTAGCCAATATTGCAATTCTGGGAAAAGCCTAAAATCAAAAGGAATAAGTTTAAAATGAGCTAAAAAATAACAGTAGGCGTGGCATTTTATGAAATAGAGAACTATTACATATATAATTATAAAACTTTGTGTTCTTTACTACTATATAATTTGCCTTAGCTGAGATAGAATGAATAAAATAAAAAATATTGTGAGGGCTAGTAAAGCGATCTGGATTTTGCTAGAATTTAATATTTTTATAGTACCTGTTGATTTGCCTTCCACCAGTCAAGGCTTTCTGCTTCGTACACCGGAATGTCAAAGTATTTTTGAACTTCTAAAGAAATTGGGTCTCTTACGGCACATTCACCGGACTCGGAAAGAAAATTTAGCATTCTTTTCCGAGTGTTTTCTTAAAAATAATTTGATTGTTAAAATTGTTTTGTTAAATTAAAAAATTCATGTCTGTTAAAGATAAATATTACATTAAAAATTACCTCCTTTTTGGCTTGAGGTTCGTCAGAAGGCTGGAGAAGAGGTTTTAATTGTTGTCACTTCTTTAACTTTTTTGTTTTTTAAAAGTAGTTGTTGATAGTGCTTCACACTTTTTTTCTCAACAACAGGATCTTCCGAATCGGATAAATCTTTGAGTACCTCACTTTGATTTTTTTTAAAATAACTTTTTACAGTTTTCTGCATATTTTTCTTTTTTTACCTTTAATCACGTTTTAAAAAATTTTATGAGAAAATAACGGCACTTGTAAAAAAAACATTGCCACATAAATTTTCGGCGCAGCTGAAGTAATCGGCGACTATTGTTAAGCTTTTAAGCCAAAACATTTCGGCGGCGGCGCGGCTAAAAAGAAATCAGCCGGCGGCGGCTAGCCGCCGATTTTGAGCCGATCGGCTTGATTCACTGGTGCAGAGAGTTGAATTTGTTATTTTTTTTTTCTCTTGTTATTTTTTGGCTCACATAATTGTTCCAACAACAATATTTTCTACAGCAACCCTTTAACTATCTATTTACGATGTTAAATATTGTTCTGTAAAATTTAAACGACTAAACTATATCTGTATGCAGTTGCTTCTAAGCACAGTGGCTGACATAATGTCTTTAAAATTGTTTTTCTTTATTTAGAAGGTAAACGGCAAGCATCAGATTTATAATACTAGCTAAAACACAGCTTACATTGCAGTGTAGCACTATCAATATAATCTGTTGTTTTAACAGCCATAGCTAAGTAAACTCGCAACAAAAGTAATTTAAAATATATTTCATCTGAAGTTTCTAAACATGTTTTTAACATTAAAGGGATTATTTTCAGCGCCACCTATAAGCTCTATTTAAATTTCGACTCTACTTTGTCTGACTGCGATAATTGAAAGCAGGTTAATTCTGTAGTAATATAAAAATTATCATAAAGGTACACCTAATTATTACTTTTATTTTTTGTTTAATAAAAGTCCGAGGAAGAAGAAAACTGAGCAAGTAAAAATACTATATTTGGCCATAACGAATTTGATAATGCCCTTGACCATCATTACGTATACAAGAATAGTGACCACAATGTAGCTTAGCTTAGATTTAATGTTATATGTCACTTTGCTTTATTATATCCGATACTGTCCTTGATTTTGATTTTTTTCGTAGTGAGATAACTTTTAGTAGTCAAGCAATTTATTTTGATACCTATATTGATGGGTTAAAATAATTAACCGCCGTTTGGTTAAGGACGCCAGGTTGAATTTTAACATTGCTGTATTTCCACTGATTTCGCCTTTTCATTTGCTACCCAAGTTGTGGGGATTGAAGGGTGAAAAGCCGTAATTATTAGTTTTGACCCATTTCATATTAGATGCAAGATGGCAGATGGATTTCATTATTTTTTGTATTCTTTTACCCAAGGCCTTTTATCTGATACCAATATTAAGGGACCTGAAGAGGGAACATTTCTAATTTGTAGATTTGACCAGCAGCCATCTTAAATTTTGAACTTTTTAAAGTATCTAATATTCTGCTAGTCAACACCTTTATTGGATACCCGTATCGTTTTTCTCTGTGGTACCGAAGCTAAAAAACATCGATGTTGGTTTTTAGATTTTAGGAATAATGGCCAAGCATTTGAATTTTTATGCAATAAGTTTTACGACCACAAGTTGTATTTTGATGTCTTTTGAATGGCCAAAATTATTTAGGAACTTTAATAACTTGATTTATTAAAAAATATATATTTTTTAAATTTATTTCACCTATGGCTTTGTCGGTTAGTAACCGCTTTATCTAAGACTTTTTAAAAATATTCCAGGGGCATATCGAACCTACAAGCAATACGTAGTAGTTGTACTTACCTACAAGTAGTACCAAGCGTCTCTATTTATTTTCGGCTGAAAAATTTTATATTTTGTGATAAAAATATAGGAAAAAATAGGGACAGCCGTGTTTAAATGCTCCTATCTCTAAAATTTATAAGGCAATCGTGCTGAATTTCAATACTGATTTATTCCTGGCTATTTGAAAAAGATTGATACCACAAAGAGATCTATGGAACATTTAGAGGCGTCTAAAATTTCATTCAAACCAACACACGGACAGGCGGACAAGGTATTACATAGTTTTTTGGAATAATGTCGGAAATGTAGCGACTGCAAATATTTTTAATGAAACTCATTCTTGGCGTACAATTATGTGTCACCTTTCAAGAATTGCTGCTGTGTGTTTTGAATATCACAAACAATGTTTGCCTCTAAAATTTTTTATTTTTTAAAAAATTTTGCAAGTCCATCCCATTGAAATAAAATCTCTCTCGCAATAATATCATTCATGTCATCATGCGGTAACAATCTTAATGACGGTAAAGCCTTAATTTTCGATGAAATTACGTCCGATGATTTTCCACCAGCATATAAACCTTACTAAACGGTGCAGTTTTCTTGATTTAATGAGACTGTAGGGTTTCTTGTGGCCTTGTCGCACTTCATAAGTGGTAACTTTATTTATTAACAAATCCTTTGAGCAAAACTTACACTCTCACTGTATACAATTACTTTATTTAATCTTATTTTAATCGTTGATCGCTATGGGCCGGTGAAATTAGTTTGGCAATATACAAGTTTAATAACCCATAAAGCTGGGAATGAGGCTGCGGACGAACTTGCGAAAAAGGGGTCTGAGGCTGAATTCTGCGGACCGGAACCCAGAACTGCTCTGGGTAATGGGTTAGTGCGGGCGAAGATCTTTTAATGGGTGAACTCTATGAACTTGCGAAGGTGGATGGAGGGAACCACATGTAGACGGGCTCGTATGGTGCTCAGGGAGCCACTTGGCTTGGAGTATGATGAGCTGGATCACTGCGCTTATTACAGGACATGGTTACTTCAAATATCATCTGAAGAGGACGCAAATCGTGGATGATGATATTTGTAGAATGTGCCTGGAGGATGCCGAGACGGCAGCGCATGTAGTATGCGAGTGTCCGGCGTTGGCGAGCGGAAGATAAAGGATCACAAGCAAGCATACTTTAAGTGTGAGTGCGATGGGGGACCTTTGTCTGAAGGAGATGCTGGCGATTACAAAGGACTGTGCGATGAGGATTGTCGACAATCACCAGTTGGCAGTGTGAAATCGTTTTCCTAGTCCAGAGCAAACGCCGGTTGTGGCGCAGGACTCAGCGATTGAGGGTATACTGATCGGTGGACACAAAATCACTGAGGAGCGAAGGGGGTCGAAAACGGACCCGTGGTAGTAGTGGTCTGCTTCGATATTCCCCCTACATGTGTTTATTACAACCCATAAAATAATTTAAATTCATTCCTTATTGAACACACATTTTTCTTAATAAAATCATAAATAATTCCATATAATTTAGGGCCTTAAATGACATACATTTACACCGGAAATATTTATTTTTAACCCAATGAAATTTCATTCTCAATTTTAATTTAAATCTACTGTATCGCACACAGCCATTTGGTAAATATATGTAATGGATGTTACAGTAACGAATTTAACATTTACAGTGTGTTGGAGTATGTGTCAATTAAGCGTACAACATAGAAAATGTAAAGTTGGAAAAAAAGTTGTACTACAAGACATGATTTCAAATTAGCCAATTTCTATTAATTTAGAAAAAATTAGCTAAGAAAGCAAAAAAAAAAAGCTTAAAAAATACTTCAGAAACAACTGTTAAACAGTCAAACTCAAATAAGAGTGGCAAACTTGGTGTTAAGAGCTGATGATTTTTAAAGAAACGTCAGCAATTGTGTTATTATGTAATGGAAAGTGATGTTCACTTATGCTGTGTTATAAAAGACACTAAATAGAAATAAATAATAATAAAATTTTCAGACTCATCTGGTAGTGGCTACAGAGGCACTTCTTTTAAACAATTATAAAAGCAAAAAAAACAAGTAAAAATAATTTTTTTGCCTTGCCGAATCTGCTAACACCCTTCACTATCACACACATATGTAGGTTTAGTGATCACATCGCAGCTTATGCCAGATTTAAAATTTTGTGTAATATGCCATTTTTCCATTTCCTACGCCACCTTTGATTTTAAATTTTTACATAGTTGACTCTATTTTATTAGCCACTTCTATTGATGGGGTTAAAAAAATCCGCCACTTTGTTTCAGCTTCTAACTTGGATTTTACATTTTTTAATATTTTATGTATTCTCCTCATCAAGACTTTTTTTCGACATCAATTGGTGTTGGAGTCAAAGCGGACACAGCAGTAACTGCTATATGTGACCCAAATATTCGATGCGATGTTTAATCTACACGCAAAGAAAAATCATGGTTACGACATGCTCATGACGGTCATATTATTTTTTCTAAAACAATATTTGGTTGCCGAAAACGAGTAATAGTTATTTTTGTTTCATTTCATCATATATTTTGTCACGATAATCAAGCATTTCTTTGAATTGTATCATTTAATGATTACTTTTCGTAAAAATTTCAAAATGGTTATCATTTAAAAATAGTATGATTTAAAAAAATTAATTTGACAAAAATAACATTAAATTCTAAATCATTAAAAATTCAAAATAATCATTAAATAATAAATGAGACAAAAGTATGATTACAAAGTAGTCAAGCTATGATTTTTTTAATAATAATTTGATTTCAATTGTTCTTCTTCTTGCTGAATAAATTTTTATTATTTTAAAAGTTTGAGATGTCAAAAAAAGGAACAAAAATTTTGAAAAATTGAAGAAAATATAAAAAAAACGAGAAAATGTAAAAAAAATATTGGTATAAAAATTGCAATTAAATTGGTGAGTACAATAAATATGTGTATGTTACAGCAAAAGACAATAATTTGCCGTAAAAAAGCAAAGATTGTCGATTTCAATTGTAGTCATACATATATATGATTATTAAATGATGCTTAATTTAAACATAATAATGATAACTGGTAACCATTATTATTTTAAACATAATCATACAATTCAATCATAGTATGGTGCTCTTCGATTATGGTTACCACAACCATATTTTTTCTTTGCGTGTAGGATGTCATCTTTGTTTTTTTTTTTCAGAGTTAACTGTAGTTTACTGGTCAAGGGCTTTAACTTGATACCAAAACAAGGAGGATTAAATGAAATATCAAATATGACCAAATATTTAGCACCTGTCATGGATTAATTTGTTTTAGAATGTATTATATTGGCCTAGCCACGTTATTTCATTTGACAACCGTAATTGCACTCTCGCTTGTATAGAAACTGAAGAAACTCGATTTTCGTTTATAAACTTTAGGAAAAACAACAAAGTAGTTGCATTTTGGTGTTTATATCTCAGTTTTAAAACGATTTGTTACTTTTTTTTCAGAAATAATTTTCGAGACTATGGCTTATAATTTGGGGTCTCTTAAGTGTCGAAAAGTGATATATGTAATTTTATATTTAATTATTTCTTTGAAATAATTTTTGCCTTCAACTTTTACCATTAGTGACCGAATTGTTCAAAAAAAAACAATATTTTTTAAAAAAATTTTTTTTTTTAAAAAAATTATTTTTTTTTTTTAAATTTATTTATTTATATTGATTTATATTGATTGATATTGATTTTTAAAGAAAAATATGGTAGAAAGTTTCAAAGCGATTGTGCTGAGAACCAATACCGATCTGCTGTAAATATTTCTAACAATTGAAATCAACCGAAGTCGTTTTTTAAAAAATGATTTAAAAAATCGTTAGTCAGAATACGGTAACAATCCCAGTGGATATAAACGCAAACTTTTTAAGAAATTACATCTGATGATTATCCACCAGCGTATAAACCGTACCAAATGGTGTAGTTTTCTAAATGTTATGAGTCGGTAGGGTCTGCTGTGGATTCGTCTCACACCATAAGCGGTAGTTTTATTTATTAACAAATCTTTTAAGAAAAAAGTTACGCCATCTATATACAGAATTTCATGACAAAACATGGGTATGTTTCCAACTTTTCTAAAGCCCAATTTGGTAAAGTAGCTTAAGTGTCAATCTATCAATCCAAAATGATTTACCAAAGTTTATTGACCATAAATATTAGAGATAAAAAAAATATGTATTTTCCCAAATAAGTTTTGCCTATAACTTTAACGATTCCGGCGTTGAAGATTTTAAACTTTTAAGGTAAAAATGAGGGCAATTACAGAGGCAATCGTGTTTTTTTTTTGCTTATATAGAAAGTAATGTGTCAATTATGCTGATTTTGAATACTGATCTGCTTCCGAATATTTCTGATATTTTGATACTACAAGTATCAAGATACAAGTCTTGCTGATATCGAGAGGCTTCAAAATACTGATGTCAACACAAACACACGGACAGATGGATATACGAACATTGCTCAATAGAGGGATTTTGTAGTAATAACACACATAGGAGTGACAAGCCTATATATATACACCCTAACACTTCTGTGAAGGGTGTAAAAACAATAATAGTTGTACTGTAGCCAGCTTTAATATCTTATACATTGCCAAAATTAAATTTTCAAAATACAAAGCATTGTCTTCGCGGTATTTCGGTTTGCTTCTTATAAGTTTTATAGTATTTTTGACAGCAAAAAAAAGAGGCAAGATGCTTTTATTTAGGTTTTGCTTTAAGGACCTTAATGTCACTGTCTTTTTTTAAAAAATGTGGACGTAATTAAAAATATATAAAATACAAATTTTAAAGCTACTTTCCAATATTAAAATTTTATTATATTCCAAACCAGTTTGATATTGATAAAAAGGACGAAGTAGTAACAACATTTATTTTAGGGCCCTTTACACATTAATGCATTTTATTGAAATGCTGCAGTAAGCACTTAAATAGATTAGTTGCTACTACACTTACTATTTGCCAACATTAGGTTGTAACTGGGAATGTAATTTGTAACCATATAAACGCATGTGATGTGGTAAGTTTCTGCGGTTGATGACAATAATCGATGTTCCCCAAAGATATCACTACCGAATGAGTGACAACATTAAAACTCATTAAATATTTAAGTTAAAAGAGAGTCACAACTATAGTACATAGTATTGGAAGTGCAAAGTTTTAGTGGTTCTGTTGCAAAATCATTAGAGAATTAACTTTGTTTGTATGTTTTCTATGTTACTTAATGCTTTCACAACCATATGAAGTAGATGTGGAAAGTTGAACACAGCCACAATGAAGGCAAGTTTTTAAAAGTCTTTGTACTATTGCAATAAAAAGGAAACTAAGTTACATTTCCTGTACGAGCGTCTAAATTACTTCGGCCACTAGACTCCATAATGCAGAGAACTGTGTATTTAGAAAACCTCTTTTCCTCCTTTACTTCATATCAGTTACATTCGTTGCTTCATTCTTTCGTTCATTACTCTAACGTTTTCACTAATTTCTATTTATGTATTAAATCGTTGTGCTTTTATGCTATTTGGTTTTACAAATTCTGTATATAATTAAATTTAATTGTTTGTCTATTAAAATGAATTAAGTAATACCTTTAAAATAATAACAATAAAATTGTATTGTATTTTTAATTTGTTTATATATATTTCTTATTGTATTTCCTTATTATAACAATAATAATACCCTGTGCTTGTGTTCAATATAAGAGTTTTCGTTGTTTCTTAAAAAATATTGTAAAACTTGCCTCTTCTACTACATTTATATTTCGAAACATTGGTTTAATGAACACCCTTAGAAATGCGCTCTAATGATTTCTACTGATTGTTATTACAATTGCTGTTATTTCAGCTACAACAGTTAAAATAATAATTGTTTGCAGTCACTGGAAATACTGAATAAATGTAATGACGTACATTTGCAATGTGTATGAAATGCTTAGTCCGAAAAAGTTCAACAGCAAAAGGAATAACAGAAAACGGAAGTAAAAACAATAAATGAATTTGCAAGAGGCCGCATTATAGTCGCATTAAGGACCAACAAATAATTGTTGATACACACCTGAATATATAGTAGTTTCAAAGACTGGCGAAAAAAGTATTATGGTTGGTACTGGCAACCTAAATTGATTTGTATTTGTTGCTCTTGTACAATTAAAATTTTGAAGTACTTGCAAAAAGGATCTCAACAAAGAGAACAGGTATATTTGTATACGCTAGCATTGAGCTTAAATATTTAAATTTAAAAAAATAAAATATTTAAAGTTAAAAAAAAACATAAAACAGCAATATATAACGACCATATTTCCTATATCATATAGATATATCGTATTTTTTACTTCAATATATCGATATTATTTTTTAAAATATCGAATTTGATATTTGTTTAAAGTTTAGTTTCCAACTTATTTACAAAAAAAAAAAAAATACTTATTGTATTTTGGCTCGATTCAATAAGCCACAGATGAAATAAATATTTCCATCAACGAAAAAAGTGAATAGTGTTGATGGTGGAATTGTAGTTGGTTTCGAATTTGTATTTCACTCCGCTGGTGTTGCTATAAAAGCTATTATTTCAGATTAATCTTTTATTATCACAATTAAAAAATAATAATTCTTTCTATAGAGAAATAAAAAATAAATCATATCAAGCCATAATTAAATTAATACTCTCTTCAACACTTTCACTACTGCATGTTCTTTTGGCCCTGAAAGCCACAAATTTTGTTGTAAACTCAAGTAAAAGATCCCAAGAAGTAACTACGAACAATATTTGCAAAAAACAGTTATTTACGAGATAAATGGTTGCAATCGCTTTTTCTTTTTACAATTTTTTTTCGCAATAGTGGCTGGAATCATATAAAATTTAGACATCATTTATATAGAAAACATATTTATTTTAAACAGGTCCTTTTGTTTTGAGAATAAAATATTGCAAGGTTAGCGATAAGAAAATTTAAGTATTTTTTGAGCAGTTTTGTAAAATATATTGCACAAAATACATTTCGGACCTTTGTGTCAAAATAAGGTTCTGTAGTGTGATAAAAATATCCTAGCAGTACGTTGCGCACCATGTGTTGATCAGTTACTGCGATGTCTTAGGATTAGAAAAATATTAAAACTGAATACAAAAGAAAGAAGTGCACCGCATCAAGAGAATTAAAATGAGATTGGTAAATCGCAAACTAGTTAAATGAAGATAGTGGAGATAATTACGGTCTTACTCCACACCACTTACAGCGATGAACCTCTTAGCGATGCAAAAGACTCAAACAAACAAGTGCAAAGTCTTCTGTCACGAATTATGGCATGGACGTTTATCCACTTATATGTAATGAATTTGTATATGATGAAGCCGCAGTAATATTTATTAAGGGGACACTAGATGAATTGCTCAACTCAAAAGATTCTGTTACTAGTCATCGCGAATGAAAAAAATGCAGAAAATATATAACAATACTCATGGCTTTAATAAAGTTTTCGTTAGTTATATCTGAACTTTATTTTGCTGTTGTAAATAAGACAGCAAGACCTTACTTTTGTATGTAGTTGTTTTCTTAAATTGCTTTAAAAAACCTTTATTCGAAATTGAATAGAAAAACGAGCGGTTGTTAAAAGTTCTGGTCGAAATTGCTAAATGTTAATTTAAAAGTACATACATGTAAAGAATTTAGTATATTCAAACGATCTAATGGTTTTCCGCTTGATATATTCAAATTTACGCGAAATGTTAGCTACCACGTGCCAGTAGAGGAATCTAACAGTCGTTGATTCATCACATTCACCCTGCAAAAAATATTTGTCGGAGCTGTAATTTACTATTTTGTATAAATTGTTTCGCTTCAGGACGTTATTATGTAAAATGAAATGTTTTGGTTTAACATTTTTTTAATTTTTCTTCTTTGTGGTTTTAACTCTGTTTGGATGAATATATCCCATCCTATAATAATATTGGGACCAATAATAATAAATTGTCTGCTTTATTTAATTCTATTGCATAAAAAAATCCATTGCATTGCTAAGGCCATACAAAGTTATAGTGATAAGTATCAAGCAGTAAAGTTCATACAAAAGAGTTTATTTAATCAACGTGAGTTTATGTCAACTCATCTGCCACATTTTTTACTGGAAAATAAATTTTCATCTACAAGTTTAGGGCTGAGCATACAATTAAATTTTCTAAAATTTCTTAGTAAAATACTAGGTCATTTACAAGAAAACTATTTTCTATTCACAGTTTTATTCATAGATCTCTCTTTAAAACCCTACTCCGTATTTTCTATTTTTCAAACTGCATTATAAAATAAATCACTCTACTATTCGCTGTGCCACATACAATCAGTGAAGTCAGTACGTAGTGAAACAAAGTGGCTAAATTTTATTTAAAACAATGACGAAAAAAGACTAAAATATTTTAAATAATGCTGAAAATTTTATAAAAGTTTATTTAAAAAACATCAGGTTTAGGTTAAAAATCATATACAGTTTTTTGCATACGACCAATGTTGAAAGTAACTGAGTAGGGTTTTTCTCAAAAAGTGTTTTGTAAAATTATTTTTAAATAAAAATTAGTTGCAATACAATAAAATATATTTTTTAACTATTTTGCACAGTTGTCAAAAAATAATTTTAATTAAATACTGACTTAAGTCAAAATAATTTTTCAATTTAGTTTGTAGTTAGTCAAAATTTAAAAGGACGGTTGTGTTGGTGAGCGAGATACACAGCGAACAAGAAAATAATAATTTTATATATGATTCTGAATTTTATTTCCTGAGGAAATTTTTGAAGCCTTCGAACTAAATAAATAATTTATTTAATATTACAACAGCGACCGTAATAAATATTTTTTTATATAAAAGTTAATGTTAATTTTTTTCCAAAAATAATTTTTTTTATTGTTTTAATTTTTTTTCTTCTGGTAAAAGTAGTTTTTGTATTATATTTTTATATTAGGCTATAAGTTCTATGTGATAATGACAGAATATCTAGGAAAAGTTAGTTATCCGATACTAGCTGAGTGGAATGCATTTTCGAAACCAGCTACGGTTTCATCATCAGCACTCTTTTGATCAGAACTACAAATGTTGTGTGTAAATATTAATTTTTATTATTTTTAAAACTAAATGACTGATTGCAAATTTGTTGTAATGAACAAATATTTCAAACACAATTCTTACATTTACTTAGTTAAACTTTAACGAAATGAAGTAATTTTTATTTTTGTAGAGTAATTTAAGTCGTATGTCGGAGTCCGTGTTAGTTCTCGTTAACAGTCTTTGCATTTATGCAAACCCTCTGAAGATATATCTACCTTTACTTTGAACCTTTAATAGAATGCAAACACCCACTTTAAAATTTCCTAATTTTTGTTATTTTAAAAGGCTTTTTTCCTATAAGTATTCTCAAAGAATAATTTCATATATTTTTGTCATTCCTGTTTCTTATTTCATTTAGTGTTTTTATTGTTTTTTTTTTATTTTCTTATTTTTATTCACTTTGACTATAAAATGAAGTTGTGTATTAAGTTTGCCATTTCGTGCGTTACACATTGAAGTGTTATTTGTCTGAGGACTTATAGAGAGTATAATGCTTTAAACACATAGACGACAGCAGACAGCAAGCAGCAATATGTCAAAAATAAAGTCCATGTGTTTAAATGAAAACGATTATTTTGACGGCAGCACAGCAGCACGACTGCACAACAGCATTTGCTGCTGCTGCCAACTTAGGCTATTTTCTATTTTGGCGGGCAGCAAGAAACAAATATAGTGTTGCCATTATATATATTAAATTGGAAAAAAATAAAAAAAAACTTATTTTTGATATTAAACATAAAAGAACATTACAAAAATACAATAAAGAAATAAATTTATGTGTTTTTATAGTCTTTCGTGATATTATTACATTTTTTTTATCAATAATTTTAATTTTATTCATTATAAAATATATATGCGGCATCCCTGAAATTTGTATTGCTAAAATACACATCAGCTGATTATTATGTTGTTGCTGTCTTCAAAATATTTATGAAGCTGACTTCAGAGCAGCATTTGAAGTTGGCAGCATTTGAAGCCGTGAAGTTGTGAAGTCTGCTGGCGTCTATGTGTTTAGAGCTTAAGTATAATCGCTGAGAAACTTCTTCTCCTCACATAATGTAAAATTCAAATAGCGTTACTACACACTCACATTTTATTATTGTAAGTTTGTATGTTTGTTTTATAGATTTTATTTCACAAAGAACATGAGCGAACCAACCAATTTACCTGAAAATTTCAACTTCTTCATCAATGTTGGGTTTACAAAATTCGTTCTAGCCGAACATAACTTTCTTGCCCGTTTTTATTTCGTTAATAATTTGCCTTTAAATTTGTCTTAATGAATACGATGTTCTGAGGGTAAATGGAGCAAGTGTTTACTTACAATTTTATGCTTATAAGTACAGCACAAGTATTTTCCCTTCTGCTGGTTCATGATAGTCTTATTAGAAAACAAACTTTAGCAGCAGGTTTGGAAATTGGTGCAAAAGATAGAAACAATTTAAATGGAAATTTTATTCAATTATTTCAAATTTTGTATTCAACGAATAATTTCCAAAGGATGTTTAGGCTTAACTCTGTGTAGGTGTATTTATTTATGTTTACAATTGTTGTTATTGTTTACATGTAATTTATTTAAGAAACATTTAAAATTTTAGGTCAATATTAGAACAATTAAGAAGCTAATGACAACAACGTTGTTGACTACAAGCGCAATAATAATTTTAATTAGATGTTGAGTGAAAATATTTACATAAAACTCGTACAATTTAATTGATTCTAAGTGTTTGGTTAATAAATGTTATTGAAGGATATTCTGTTATCATTTGTTGAGTATACATAAGTATAGAAGCAGGACTCTTTAAATTGCATGATAAATCTTAAAGTAATAGTAGGATTATAGTTTTGCTGTTTACACTGATGTTGAGTAATTTTTTTTTTAGTTTTCACTATAAGAAAATTGCATTTAAATTTGTTATTGCTAATATTTTATTAAGTATAATTAATGGTGGTTTTACCATAATTCACGTTGTTATTTTGAGCCACAGCCTAACGTCGAGTTTTTCGCACAAGTTACTTTGACATTTCTTCGTTTCAGTGCTTGAAAAATTCAATCATGAAGTGTTAATACGAAATACCAATTTTGAATAAAAATTTGAATTTACATGCTTAAAAAAATCAATTGTCTCAAGAACTGAAGCCAAGTGATCATTTCAAGCATTTTGTTGAACAGGCAGAAGTAATGACTTTACAGAGGAAATTATCTTTAGCGATAGAAAAAACTTACATCTCTGTGAATTCGTTAATAGGTATAATTGCCGCATTTGGGCCAATAAGACTTATCGAACGACTGTTAAAAAGATTATGCGCCAACAGAGAGAGAGAGAGAGATTGTTTAAGGCAATATTATTGGCTGGCGGGATCATCGGGCCCTACTCTTTCGAAAATGAGATCGGCAAAACTGTTCACTACACAAGATGGTAGCGGACTTCTTTTGGCCAGAAATTTAGAATCTGGACCTGGACGACATGTGGTTGCAACAGCACTTGCCACACAGCTAAAGATCCAATAGATTTTTTGCGCGAGAAATTCGAATACAGCTTTATCTTACGTCGTAGAGATGTTAATTGGCCTCCACGATCGTGTGATTTAACGTGTCTGGACTTCGGTATTTGGGGATATGTCAAAGAAAATATATACGTCAATAACCCAAGATCAATTTGAGAGCTAAAAAATTATATAATTCAGAACATTGAGAATATTTTAGCTCAATTTTGTCTAACTGTCATTAAAAATTTGGACCATCGGATATAAGTATGCTACCGAAGTCGTTGCGAGCAGTTGGTCGAAATTTTATTTCACATATAATTGTCATGGATCCTTCTATCGTAGATAATTCAATATATTCGGATAATTCTCTAAAAAAAATTTTTTATATTTGGGCACGAGGTTGATGGTTCCTTTATTACACTGTCGCGAATAACAGCAAGTTTAGGCGCATAGCAAACTGGACAGCTATTTTCACATTTTCTATAGGAATTTGCGCAAAATATACTATTGGTCGATTTTGCTTAAACAAAATGTAGCGAAGTTCACGAAATGCATTTAAATTTGAACAACTCGTTTTGCAAAAGCCTTAAACGATCTTTAAACTGCTTAATTGTGTACCTTTCCAGGATTGAATTTGTAATTTTAATGTCAAATTAAGTTTGCCAAAAAGCATGACTTTGTGATGCGACTCACAATTAACAACGTACATTAAGCTAACAATACCTATTAAAAAATAACTCTCCATAATAATTTGGGTGATTTATAAAATACAGAGAAATTGCTTAACAATGCTTTAAAATTAAATTGCACAGTTCGGTCAAGGCAGACTTTATTTATTGTAACAAAATAAATTTTTAAATATTTGGAAAACATTTCATGCAAAAAGTATGTCTCGTCCGGTAAATTTGTTTTTTTATATCTCTGTTTCCCTTTGAACAGCTCGTTAAGATCTTATCAAATTTTTTCTGTTTTTTTTTGTGGTATTTAAGAAAAAAATATTTAACAAACTCCCAAATACATTAAAGATGCCATGTAGCTTTAATGAAACAAAAACAAAATGCAATAAAAAGAGTTGTAAGAATAATATTCCAACAGGGAAAATATAAGGGAATTAGAAAAATAAAAAGAAAACACACAGTTTCCGCATCCTGATTACAATCCTTGTGAATGTGTATGTAGCACGGAAAAAAAGAGTGTAATTTTTAAATGTTCATTCTGTTCACTGAGGCATATTGTCACTGCCATAATGGGTTTTTGTGTTGCTGCTGGTTTTGTGGTGCTGTTGATTTATAAATGTTGTCGTTATCGGGGGAATAAAAGTAAGTATATTTACAAGTACATATATTATGATGACAAATAATATAACAGATTTAAATACACATAGAATAGAAATATTTATTTAAAATACAAATCTGTTAGAAATTCTCTATTATAACTATTAAAGAATTCAATTTCAATAATATATGAGTAATACGAATATATTTGAATTACATGTTGAACTTAACTTTGCTTAATCATATATTATTTTTCATTTTATTTGCAGTCAATTAAATCCATAAGAACAATTTTTATTTGTATATTTTTAGAAAAAAATTTAAGTGACCATTTTAAAGACTCTCAATATTAAGGTTTGCTAAATACAAAACAAAAATTATTTAGTATTTGAGGGAGTTGTCTTGATCCCCATTACGATTCCCAAATTATTTATTTATTTTTTGTATAATCTTCACCTGTGATGCCAAGAGTATAGGTAAGGTTAGGTTAAAAAATAGGCTCTAAAAGCACAAACTTGTGATAAGAATACACGGCTGCCCAATTTGCATTTTGTAGGTGGCAAAAATAAAATAATAAATATTTTATATTCCTTTTAAAATATTAGTTAATAAAAATAGTCCCAAAAAAAAAATATTTTTATTAGGAATAAAATTTCCTAATAAAACCGTAATCCCAATTTCGTCAACATATCGATTAGGTCAAGAACACAGACTCTTCAATGTTATTTCTTAGAGACTTTTAACTTGTATCCACGTTAAAGACCTCGCACCCAAACGCAGCACATTAACAAAGCTTTTGCTCCAAACACTCATCCTGTTCCTCGCATACTCTTCAAAACTTTAAGTTTGTCTTTGAATTGCTGAAATGTTTTGGTGTTTCGTCCAAAGTTATGATATTCAAAAATTATCATTTTGATATTTTGTTGTCTTTTTTCGTTCAAAATTCTATGCAAGTTTATCTTCTCCTGTATTTGAAAAACATTCTGAGATTAAAAATTTTTGTTGACTGGTGTTTTAATAACTGACTGGCTATAGAAATAGAAATAGTAGAAATACGAATTGGAGCCTCGTTATTAGTTTCCTTTATAATTTTATTGTCTTATCCAATTGCCATGATGTCAGCCTGAAAACAGTATTGCGATCTGGCAAACTACTGTACTAACCACTGTTTCAGCTTCTAGTTTGCTCACCAATAATCGATTTCTCCGTACTAAAAGTAATTCATCACATTCTCCCTCTTCCGATATAATGCTGATGCAGGTGTGGTTTGCATATCTTTTTGGGAGTTTGTCTCTTATTCGCTCTGTAAGATATAAAGATTATTTTTTGGTATCTGCTTTTATGGTCTCGTACCAGCCATTCATATAATAGGTACATTAGCATTGTCATTCCTTTTGTAATTTCTAAAATCATGTACGACATCATTAACTAAAAACTTATGACTAGGAATGTCGGTTAAGCACATTTATGTCAATTTCTTGTAAATATACGAAAATTAATTGATACTAAAACAGAGCATTTTTCAGCCCTAAGGAAAGGTTTGCTACTAGTTGTAGATATGATATGCCTCAATGGCAATTCGTTTGGATAAATCAGTTACTAAATGACAAGGTTATAGGCAAAAACATTTTTTAAAATATATGTGTTGATTGGTGGCACTGGACGCTAAACTTGAAGTGGCCACTCTTTTTAGCAACTCTGTGTGCTTTGACCTGGACGAGTATTGACATACTTGTAACCAAGGAAATTACTTCGGATGAATTGTGACGAAGCAACAAACAGAAGACAGAAGCACAGAAACGATGAAGCACAAAGATGTTACTTTTAATTTAATTAATAAATGTTCAATTCACTAAAATTAAACTAAACGTTTGTTTGCCTTTTTGTAACATTTTATTTAGCTACATATATTTTTTTAAATTTTGTAAAGTTACTAAAGCTTCTATTTAAACTACGGACATGTAACGATAAGAAAAAAACTGACAATACGGTTTAAAACTAACTGAGATATAACCAGAAAAATATAAATGCTTCGATGCTTTTCCTGAAATATATAAAACAAAATCTTTTTTTTTAGTTACTGAACAACAAAGAGTGGTGTTAAGATATCAGCAGAAAGGCCTTGACTAGAAATATAATACACAGTAAAAAATTTAAATCCATGATGGCCGCTACAACAAAATTGCGTACAATAAACTTATGTATATGGGTCGAATCTAGTATTGAAAATGTACATAATTCAACCACATCAATATCGGTAATTAATAAAAGAACCTTATAAACTGTTCAGACAGAATTTTTAATTGTTTCAATTAAGTGGTGACTGAGAAATTAAAATAAATGTTCACACATACTCAATTTATCTTACTCCATTAGCAGTTGATTGCTGTAAAAATAAGATGTATTTATACATATTATAATAAATCCTTCTCTTGAGTTTTTTTTTCTGTTCATAAAAAATATTTACCATTATATATATATATATAAATGTATTAAATTGTATTTAAACATTTTTTTAAGCTTTCCATCAATCATTTTCCATTTTTTTACTTTTTGTTTTTTGTATATTTGTTTGCTTGACATTAGAAATGCCACCTATAGAATTTCCTTCTCACTGAACATACTTCTCAAGAGTTGTATTTCGAGTTTAAGACAATAAGTGAAACAATTAAGTATATATTGCTCAATTTAAAAATAATTTTTATTATTGTAAATTGAGCTCAATAAGGCCCCTAATTGCGAGAATATTATAAATTGACAATTAAGGCGCATGTGTGAACATAGTATTAATCGTGGAATACAGTGAACCATGAAAAAGTAAAAATCCAATATGGTGCCCTAAACAAAATTGGGGGTAATTTTTTTTTTTTTCAACTCTATCAGTATGGGTATTAAATAAAGGCGCTTGCCCTTTAGAATACAATTAATTACTAACTATGTAAAAATTTAGGTAAATTAACAGCCATTTAAACAAAGTATTTCTTTATTTACATATTCATTATAATTAAAATAATGAGCGAATTTTAGTAATAGGCAATGGCGGTATGGCCTTCAGCACTTTTAACAAAATAATTCAGATACACTTTTTAAGTAAATTTTATTACTTGTTTCAATTCATAGTAGGTGAAACATTCTCCTTCAAGTTAATTTAAATTTTCCTGTCTCAAAACAACTGCTTTAGCTTCCCGATATAAGATTTACAGTATGCTTAAAGGTAACAATACAATTATTAAAAGTATTTATGCTGAATCCAAATCTGCACTTGGTTTTTTTTAATTAGCTCGACTTTTCGTAATATACCGTTATGTCCAAAATTAAGCCACTTCAACTGCATATTTTGGAATAACTTGAAAATCCTTCACCCTATTCAGTTAAAAAACAAACACAAGACTCGTCAACAAAATTATCTCTAAATCGTGTTTATATTGGTTTTAAATTTGTCCAGTATTTTCAGAGATATTGGGGAAGTTATGGCAAAAAAAATGTGTTTTTTTTAACAAAATTTAAAAATTTTTTAATTTTTTTAAATTTTTTTTATAAAATTTAAAACTACAAGACTCCCGTTATTTTTGTGCAAGCGTATAGGCAAAATATGTTTCGAATAAAAACAGCCATATATCGTTCAAATCGATCTACAACTTTTGATTTTATTTATTTATTTTTTTTAAGAAACTACTGTTCAACGGCACTGATGTATGAATCTTAAGCTGATGTAAATTATTTACCGATATGTATTAGAATCACAAAAAAGTCATTAACGTTTTTTCCTTAAAATAATTAAATTAATTCTTAATAAAAGCGAAACGTGTTCAACGATTTTTATGATTGATGTCTCATTTAGTTCACAGGTTATGTGGCGGAAGTAGCAAAACTTAACACTTCTTCCAAATTTGAAATATTCATGATTTTTCTAAAACAAAAAAATTTCATTAAGCATTACTCAGTAATGTTTTGTGATTTTCAAAAGTTTAAATGTTTTTCAAAGGTAAGAATTACATCTTTAAAAAAAGGATATAAATGTGATAATGGCTTAATGAGGAGTAAAGTTATAATTTCTTAAACTTTTGGACAAAAATCAGATATACGATTAGTACCTGTAACTTAAAAATGCGAGCTGATAAAGAAAAATATGGATTAGATATAAAATCATCTACCTCAGATTAGTAAAAAAAAATAGCAATAAAGTTCCAGTTAACACCAAAAAGTTAAATTTTGTTCCCTATCACCCTGTTTCTATCACTTAGGTAACAGAGTTTGTTGCTTCTTTAAAATTAGTTCAAAATTATATCCTAAATTGCAAGATTTTACAAGTACAATATATGCATTAATTTAAATTTGTGGGGGTTACCGAAGCAGTCCTGTTCCATCCCTCTTCATTGTTTTAAAACTATATATCCTAGATGTAATTTTTCTTGGCAAAAACTTTTTCAAAATAAAGTTTAAAAACCTTTTAGCATTTTTACCACAAATTTAAAATTATTCAGTTTAGTATCATTAATTTATATATTACAAAGAAATGTGTGTGTGTGTGTGTGTGTAGTTGTCACAATACTGTTTTGCTGTTTTGTACATAGAGGACATACCGAACAATCCTTTTAAGAGTTTTCTTGGCTTTATAAATTTTGTTCTATATAAAATATATAAAAAAATTTTTTTTTAAATGTTATATCTGCTTGAGCCGAATATCAAATACTCTCCGCTAATCACATAATAGTTATTTTTATAGCGAAACTGTCCACTTTATCTATGTAGATTCTGCACATCTATATACATATATAAAAGTGAAACGGTCCATGTATGTAACACATAACTTGTGAAGGAATGAAGCTATTTGGTTTATTTTTTTATTCGATTTTAAATTTTCATCAGATGATTTGTAAAAAATAAATTAATCAATTCGGAAAATTTTTGTTCTTAACTTATTGCCTTCCACATTTTTATTTTTGTCTAAGTATGAGAAGATTTTAGAAGAAAATCGAACAATTAAAATTTTTTAAGCAAAAAAAAACCTTTTCACTTCTCATTTTTTTAAATAAAAGCAATGAGATATTTAAAGATACATAAAAACTATAGTAAATTCAAAGGTTTGTATGTTTAGATTTTTTACCTTAATTGCACAAAAATGGCCGAACGGAGATAATGAAATTTGTTACACATCTTTCATCGCGATAACTAAGCAGACAAAATCGCGGGCGGCATACGCTGGTATATAATGAGGTACTCACCATTGAACCTGTGCAATTTTGAAATGAATATTACGGCACATTGTGAGCGTCATTTTTATTTGCTTGTAGAAGGCTCTTCACTAAAATATTGTTTATTCATTATATATTTTTTTTTTAAAGATTTTTTTTTGTTTTTAATTTGATTGTTACCAAAACAAATTTCTTGTAATTTAAGTTTTCTTTTACATAAAATTAATGGCGGTATAAATGTCAAAAATAGCAGTTGTCACCTATTAACTTCTGGGCGTACACAATAATTTAATTTTGCTCAAGCTTTTTATAGTGCAAATGTAGAAAAGTGAAGCAAATTGCAAATGCATACATTTTGTTGTTGTGTTAAAAATAGTAATTTTTGCAATCATTTGCACAGTTTTCGCTTTCCGTTGTGAGTACCCTTAATATAATTTTTTCGGTTGCAAATATCTATTGCACGAACAACAAATGGAATGACCAAACTATACTTATCTGTTTCAACCAACTTGAAGGGTGTAATAAACAAAAACACTTTGAACTTGTATGTGCTTGCGTATGTATGTGTGTGTCTTTTTTTTTCTTACATTTTTCCATTTTGTGTTGTTATTAAATATTTTTTTTTTCAAGCTTATATTCTTCTTGCAAGAATATCCTCTCAAAGGTTTGTTAAATTATAAGTATGTGTGAGTGCAAGATTTTGACGCTGCATGTAAAAAAATATTATCGTCTTATTTTCTTCACCATAAGTGACAAGGATATAAACATTAGTTTGTCTTTCCATTTACGATTTACACTTATAACTCCTTAACGAGTATACATTCTAAGACGTTTTAGGAAGTGGAATCAATTTACCGGTCTTTGTGTGATTATGTGTCAGCTGGATGAATTAAAATTTCCGAATCATCTATTTCTTTACGAAAATAAAGTACATCTAGTATATTTAGAGAATTTTCAATTGACAAAGATGGAAGTGTCTTTGAACAGCTTAGCCTGTCGCAGTTTGTTACTAGCCCATTAAATAAATTTTATTTATACAAGACTTTATTTATGCATATATTTTATAAGTATTAGCCTATAAAAATGGTCTATGCTTATAGAAATTGAGTAAAAAAATTTGATGTAAATCAACCTATTATAAAAATGGCTACATTTGCTTTTCTATCAAGGTTTGTTTTTTGACAAAAATAACTGTCACAATAAAGAATTAGAAAATGTACTTCTAGTTTAACGTGACACTGATTTTGATTAGAATTAATTATTCATTTAAAAAACTCCATAAATTGCTTTATAATTGTTTTTATAAAGAAAAAAAAATAATAATTTAATTTTTATTGAAATGTCAACAAATATTTCTAGTATATTTCAAAAAACATAATTTTAACCACTGTCGGTCATTCGTTTGATGTTGAGCTTGATGATTTCTTTTTAGTTGTTGTGTATTTGCAGCAAAATCTCTTTATATATTTTTTTTAAGTTTTTCATTGTTTTTATTTTGCTTCTTAATTTTTTCCATCATTTGTGTTGTTGTGTTTGTCATTTCCCTTTTTTTATTTGGGGTTTTGTGGTGCCAAATGACAAACAACTGTTAGTTGTTTCTTTTTGCCCTTTTCCTTTATAGTTCTGTTACGACCAAAAAGATAAAACAATTTTCATTTCAACATTATTTTCTTTTTTTTCAATCTCTTTGTATTTTTAGGTTAAGTGGTTATTTTGTGTGATATAGTTTTTGTTTTCTTTTCGTTCGATCAACAAAGTAAAAATAAAAAAGTTCTATTTTCTATAAATTATCTAAAAATTGTAAAGAATGGTGTGAGATTTTCGTTTTTACTCAACGTTCGCTTTATTAGCTTCAGAACGTCAAATGTCGCCCTAACAAAATATAGTTTTTCTTTCTTTATTCGAAATTATTTAAATTTATTACACTCATTAATTTAATTATAATTGAGTTGTCATCAAATATTATTCGTCACTATGGTAAAGTTTATATGGAAACGTATAAGTGTGTCTCGGATTAAGTGGAACATGTGATAAGTAATTAAGAAGGTTAAATGAGTTCAACAGAAAAAGTTCTTTATGAGTGATATTCAATTATTACGAAATAAATGTAGATTTCAATAAAACTATAAGGTAATTACTTTAATACATATAAATAGCATTATATGTCATTAGTTTTGCTATATTTAATCTTTTTTCTTTTAGTTTTTCTTTTAAGTACATGATCCAGCACATGGCTAAATTTGAAAGTAAAAATAAATCGATTTAAAAAACATTTGTCAGTTATTGTGTTTTAAAATTAAGCAGCCAATCAGCGTTATTAAATCGCTTTAATTGCAAGGACTATTAACGCAAACGTTGCATCGAGTTTTTAGAGTGAAATATTATAGAAATAAATTTTATACAGAACGCATGATTTTCTGGAGGTATTTTCGAATTGAAACATAACCTAAAAACTTTTTAATATAAGTAAAATAAACTTAACACAAAACCATTGCTAAGTTCCAGATCCTGGGCAAGTTAGTGCCATAATCCCTGTATGACCGCATGTTTTCGATCGCCAACATCCAGATGCATTAACTCTTATTATTCTACTTGAAGATATGGCTACAATACGAAGGTCAATAAGAACGACCTGCAACATAGTATGCAGTGACTCTGAATAACAAGGCCCTCGCAACTCCATTCGATGCTAATCGTTAGATTGTTTTCAACTGGTCTTAAACATATCTGCGCTTTATTAAATGAACTTATAACTGCAAAAACACTTGTAATAACCTTACATGTTATAGAATCTGTCACTTACATTTCAAGTATTTCAATCATACGTTAATCTTTTAAGAGTTTTATATAATTTGCATCACATACAAAATGTATTACCTTACCGTTGTTCAGAAAGATTCAGAGATAGTACTGCATTAGTAGTTGCGGTGCCATAAGGACCACATCGACTATCAATTTCGTCAATAGAGATACAGGTAAAATATAAAGCGGCTTTAGCTGCTACAAGATTAATGGCAATAGATGAATGGCTTATAAGAGAACATAAGACCAGATACCAAAGAATAACGGATATCTTACCGATGGGAAATATTACGGAAGTAATACGTGACGAAATCCCGATGAGATTTAAAAATACTAACTGCATCACCATTATACCGAAACAGGGAGAAGGGGATGAAATAACCAGGATAGAAAACACCAATGAAATCGATCTTTATACAGACGGTTCAAAGATTGGTGACCAAACTGGAGTAGGCTTATATCACATAAACCGAAACAGAAGCAAATACTTCCGTCTACCAGATCACAATACCATTTTCCAGGCTGAGACCATGGCGATTACGAAAGAAATTAAACGGATAAAGGAAACGAATAGCGAAACCCCGATTAGTATCTTTACGGATAGCCAATCAGTGATTAAGCCATTGAGAAAGGAGAAAGTTGAATCCCGGAACGTTTTGCGATGCAAGAGCGAGATAAACTCATGTGCAAATTGTGAACATCTGGAGATAATATGGATACCAAGCCATCACGGGCTGATCGGAAACGAGAAAGCCGACAAATTATGGGAGCTCTTCTGAGTACTATAACTTTGGAGAACGCCAAACCCCTTAAACGATTCAAGAATGAACTTCAATGTTGGGCGACGGAGGAGCATGCCAGAAAGTGGTAAGGCACTGATGTCGGTAAACTGACAAAAATACTATTGGATGAACCAAATCTGGGGAAATCAAAGGAAATTCTGAGATTAAGTAGACCAACACTTAGGAGACTAACCAGTGTGATCACAGGCCATACGGAGTTGAGAACCCATCAAGCTGTCATGAAATTGTCTGAGGAAGCGACATGTAGAGCATGCAAGGAAAAAGAAGAGACTTTAATACACTATCTCTGTCATTGTCCTGCATTTGGGCATAATAGACGCGAGAATTTTTTAGTGGATACTATGCCGAATTTGGAGTACCTGGGGAACTCGAACTGGAAATCCATAAGGAATTACATTGAGGGGACTAAGTTCTTGGGCTAGTCCGATATTTATTGGGAAATTTTGATTATAGTTTTTGTTTTGCGAATTCCGTTTCCCACATGGAGCGCACAACATGCCAACTGGGCATAAGTGTATACCTGTCATAGGTTTGGGCTTTTAGTGCCCCTTTTCAACCTAACCTAACCTACCGTTGTTCAATAAACATTTTAAGACACGAGCTTAAAATCTTCATTTTTATTTCACTTAATACGCACATATGTACATAGTTATATACAGCCAATCATGTTTGGTTACTAATGTCATCAATCTGTGTATGTGTGTGTTGTATATACTTACAGAAATATATTGGCTTTTAAACAAAGTTTAGTATGTCTTGGAAACTTCATTGTAACATAATGTGACAGCTTTGCAATCTAATGACAAAATTTTAATGTGGCACATTATATCATCACTTATTAACCTTAAACTTTTTAATGTCTCACAATATTATTAGATACTTAAAAGTTTATTTCGAGGTTATAATGTATGTACGATGTCATATAAGTGAGGTAATGTTTATTTATACATACTTTAGCTTATGTTTAAATAGACTATAGACTTTAAAGAAAATGACGGTAGTAAATAAATAGTACTTAGAAGAGCTTTCTTGATATTTAACCAGCCATGCGATTAGTTGCTTGGTAATGAAAAGTATGTGTAAGTTAAATAGAGTTAAATTATTAAATTAAAATAATTACGAGTTTCGTAAGCTTGGCAATGGCTAAAATTTGTTTTTTTTTCCATTTGGTAATAAAAGTGCATTCCTAGCAAAGAACCACTACATACATCATAAAAATAATATTAAAATGCATGGATGTTAAATGACTACAAATAAATTTGTATGTTTGTGATGAAAGTTTTTGAATGATAGCATATTTTTAAATCCCTAAAATGTCATATATATTACATATGGTCTCTTAAAAGATTCACTGCAAGATTACTAATTGTTGTGTGAACTCATTCTAGTAAATTATAAACTTTCTCATTTTATAAAAAAATAAAGTTAAAAAATATTTTAAATTCTTTAACAATATAATCACTATTTAACAACCTCTAGATGTCCTTTGGAATACCATATTTTATAACTGTAAATGAACTTAAAGATCAATTGTCATTAATAATCGAATTAAAAGTCTATATATATATTTTATTATTTATATCATCTGGCCATAACAATCTTTGAATCTTTAAATTTTTGAAATTATGATGACATCAATATGGACATCGCTATATATGTAAATATTTATTTTATTTGGGTTATAATTGTTGCTTTTTGAAATTGTAAAATTAAAGCTTTTGCATATTATTTTTTTACTTGGTTTAATGCATTTTCACGTTAATTATTCCAATGAAACTTTTTATAAAGAGTGGTTAAATTTTAGGGGCCTATGTTGAATGTGAACCACACCTAAACATGAAGTTTTTTCTGCTTTTCATTTGACCTTTTTCAATTTTGGACTTACTCAATTTGAACCTTGGAAACATACACAATCTAGCACACGTTAAAGTTATTCAGGCTTATTATGAAAATGGTCGTTCAAATCAAAATGCATTTCGTGCACTCGTGATTCTTTTGGTCAACATAATTGTTCAAACAATCAGAAGAATTGTGAAAAATATTTAACTTTCAGCAAAACAGGTCTGTATGATATGTGAAAACATCTTTGAATGCCTTCTCAGTTCGTTGAACAGAAAACATTGCTGTTTAGTGAGGCAAAAGAGCAATCAACCTCGACTCGTGCCCAACAATTGAACATCAATACTGTCAATGAATATCATAACTATTACTAATATTATTATAATAAAAAGAAATCACAATAATTTCCTAAATAATTTGTGTTTTATTCAAAATTAACATCGGACTTAAAACTTTACCGCCCTTTATAATCAATACGTTAGATTAACTTGAAACTATACTAACATATTTAGTTCTCTTGACAATATAACTTTATAATAACAAGATGCTTTATGTGTCATTAACCATGCAAGATATCAACAAGTTATAGTGCTATATTCGGCCGTGCCGAATCTTATATACCCTTCACAACGTGTAGTCATGCAATAACAAATGTTTGTGTCACCATTCATCTCATATGAAATACGTGCATACATGTAAAAAGCATGTGTTTCTAAAAAAAATTACAAAAAAAAATATTAAAAAATATATTAAAAACAAAAAAAAAAAACAAAGAAAAAAAAATTTAAGAAAAAAAAAATTAAAAAAAAAATTTTAAAACATTTTTTAACAAATATATAAAAAAAATAATAAAAATATAAATAATATATAAAATAAAAAAAAATTTTTTTTTGGCTCAGCTGGGATTAGATGCCACGTTTACTCTAACCAGTATATACATATGTATGTATGTTGTTGTTGTAATTGTAAAAAAAACGAGGTGGTTCTGGTTTTTTGCGCATATCTCAGAAAGTTATAGGACGATTGTGCTGAATTTCAATAGCGATTTATTCCCGGATATTTCCAAGAGATTGATATAATTTACAGATCTGAGGAACATAAAGTTACAAGTTGATTTCAACCAAGACAAGGACAGACGGGCAGACGGACAGACAGTCAGGGCTTAATCGACTCCTCTAGTCATAAGCTTTCAGAAAATATATATATATACCCTTGTGCACCACAGGTGAAGGGTATAAAAAACAAGTATTGCAATAAAATAATAATAAATAACAAAAAAATCCACTCATAACAATTTCTTTAAATGATTGCTGGTTCAAAACAATAACATGCTGACGACCTGGATAAAAGCATTGTTTGCAATCAATCCTTATTATTTTCTTATTAAATATTAATTAAAAAAAATTGCAAAAAAAAAAAAAATTTTAAATTTAGTCACCAAATAAAAAGAATAGTACTGAAATTTAAAAAACCAAATTTTCAAGCACCGACTGGAAAATTTCCCGCTTACGAGTCAAGAATACAAGATTTGTCTTGGTTATATCTTAGAATTTTAGTAAAAAGGTCCTAAATAAGAAACTGCTGTTTTTGGTTAATACCAAACAAAATATACATTTTTATGAATCAAGAAATAATGATTACGACTGTAAGTATTTCTGCTAGATTTAAGTTATTTGTACCAAATATGGGAGAGAAAAAATAACGTTAAATCAATTATAGTTCAAAGTCCCTATTTTGGACTTAAGACATTTTATCACAAAGTCAAAGGTGTAAAGGAATATTCTAAATTTACCAAGCTACTCTAATATCCTTGCACGCAATCAAAAACTGTTCATATAATGTTTTGTTATATTAAATTGCATCATGGTAGCCTGCTGCAAGTCATTTGCAAATTATTTAATTGTACATTCTATATTATTATTTTATAAGAGGACAATTTACAGATTTTTCAAAGCTAAATACAATTTTTATAAATATTTCAAAGATAAGAAAGAGTATGTGTAAAAGTATAATATCACAAACCAATTATAACCAAATATAATAAAAACAAAGTAACTTATAAGAATACATACTCTAGAAAGAAAGCAAAGAGAAAATATATCTATTTTATCATAAAACTCATTCAAATTATCTTGTTTAGTTTTCACAAGAAATGGTAAAATTAATTATCAGATTCAGTGGTTTCGATTTTTCAAATCATAATTCAATTAACTTGAAATTTTCCAAGAACATTTTGCATAGGCTTTTAGCTCTTACTATTTTTTTTTCATAAACTATAAACTATTATTCAAGTTTATTCATTCCACCCAAATTCATAGGTATTAGTGAGCAAATATGTATATCGATAAGTATGTGTACGTAAATGGATAGCAAGTTTATAATAAATATCAAAATCTACTGTGTATTTTGCAATGGTTTTATTTATGCTTGTACTTATGCATATGTTCTTTTATGTTTGTATATTTTGAGCATATTTTCAACATCAGCAGTATCAACAAAGTCATTAACATTGCTATGTTCATACTTTTATTCGGGGAAGGTATGATGTATGTTTGTGTGTTTGTGTAAAAGTATACATGAAAGTATATATGAACATCAATGTTCTCAACAAATTTCTTTCTAGTTTTACATTTGAATGAATAAACCACTTTATTTCGTATTGCATTATTTTAAAATCAATACGTTTTATGCCACATATACTTATACTCATATTCAGACAATCTTCTTTTATACAGACAGACAGACAGACGAATATGTATATATGTATTTGCATATGGAGATTTTAACATAAAAGATTTTTATTCAGATACTGATAACATAATATGAATAAACAAGTAGAAATGTGTTCATACCTCTTTTATGCCAATTCTTTAACATAAACATGTGTACACACATCTTTAGTTACAAACATTATAGTATTTCATCGATACAAACACTTAAATACAAATGCAGATACACATATAATTGTTTAAAAGGAGTGCACAATTTTAAATGTACACACAGCCAATAACATAACAATCACTTATAATGCAAATATATTCACTTTAAAGAAGTGTACATAATAACTGGGATAAACAAACATTGGCACTTGTTGCAGGACAAAATATGCACGCCCTAGAATGTAACATTTTTTGATATTGATTTTTGTAGTTGGGCCCCAGTTAATTCAGTTGTGTATTGCTTATTCGGACTTAGCAAAAGTACCTTTTTCGTGCATGTATGTAATATTGGCTTTTTCTATTAGTAGTAAAATGTAATAAGTTTGTTTGTAAAATTAGTAGTAATAATTAGTAGTAGGGTACATATAGGTTTATCATACAATATTAATTTTCGACCATATAAAGGATACATTTTCTGAAAGCTTGTGAATAGAAGAGTTGATTAAGCATTTCTCAAATATAAAGCAAAAGCTTGGGCGATGAGGGAACATGTCAGAAAATGCCAAAACACTGAGGTCGGGAAAGTGACGATTATATTATGGGGTAACCCAAGTCTTGAGAAATCGAAAGATGTTCTAAAACTGAATATACTAATACATAGGAAACTTACTATTGTAAAAACTGGTCACATGGAGTTGAGAACTCATTTAGCTCACATGAGATTGTCGGTGGAAACGACATGTAGAGCATGCAAGAAAGAGGACAAGACCTTGGAACATTACCACTTTCATTAACCTGCGTTTGGGCATATAAGACGCGAAAATTTTGACATGTGTACTATTTCAAACTTGGAATACCTAAGAGACTCGCACTGGAGATCTTTACATTGAGGGAACTGGGCTCCTGGACTAGTAGATTTTTATAGAGAAAATAAGATTGCGGTTTTTATTAGGGTAATTTCGTTTCCACATAGAGAGCACAACATGCCAGTTGGGCATACGTTTTTACCTGTCATCGGTTTGGGCCTTAAGTGAGCCTCTTTCTTAACCTAACCTAACCTAAGCGTTATCCATCTAATCGTTTGTCAATCTGTCTATTTGTCGGTGTGTATGTTGAAATCAACTTCTTGAAGGCCCCCGACATCGCCAAGATCCGTGTAAGATATCAAAATATCGTCAATATCAAACTGGTATGGGATATCAGAAAATTCGAGCTATTACTTTCTGAGATATAATCAAATCAACACTACTGCCTCCGTTTTTTTACCACAAAAATTAAAACTTTCTAGCCCTATTATATAATTAATAGACATGGTTGTTACTATCAATATTCATGAAAAATATTGAACAAATTGGTCACTAATCGGCAAAGTTATATGCATCGCCAGGCAGATCCAAAAGTTTTAAATAATCTACTTATATATGACTGAGTCACCTTTGCTTCTTTCTCACTCGTTAGATTTGACGGTAGAAGCAGACCAATTATTTCATATTAAAGTTTAAGTAATTTACATTTTTGTTTCCTACCGCTAGAATAGCTCGCCTACTCAACCAAATATATGTATTTAATATCTTTGGAAAGCAAAGATATAAGGAAACAGTTCGTTTAGACGAAATTTCAAAAATTCGGCGGACACAAAATTTATTCGTTTTATATATAGAAGGGATTCGTAACAGACTGCATTATCACCGGAACTTTATGAGTGTGAAAAATTTCATAAAAATCGTTTTCACATAAAAATTAAGAATTTTTTTATTGCCTCTGCATACTTTTCTTACTCAACTCACTGGGTGTACACAATTTAATACCATAAGTAACAGTAAAGTATCCTACAAGAACAGTGACGGTCATTTGACCGGTTATATGACTGGTATTAGTTACTGATATATCGGTGATTACGTAGAACAAAGTTTCTTAAGGGCAATGTGAAAAAAATTACTGAAACTTTTGTGTACATGTGATTATGGGTCTTTCTCTGTCGACAGCAAAACATATATTTGGACTTCTTACACTACAGCTGTTTCTAATCAAATATAATAAAAATAGTAGTCGCACTTAACGTATATATCTGTCAAAGCTAACCAGGTATATATATTCCCCGTACAATCAAACAAAATTTATTATCTTTTATATTAGTTATTATTATATATTTCATTTCATTAACTTTATTATTACCATTAATACGTAATTTCACAGCTTCCTGAAGGGGCTCATTTTGATCCTTATTTGAGGATTTCCCTTTAGTAAGTATATATTTGCTTAAATTAATAAGCGCCTAAGGCCTTGAAGGAGTCCTGAAAGAATTTCAGGCATGAAACTTTTTATTTAGTCTCTTCACGGAAAATATTGTTTAGGTAAATTTTTTGTTTATTTTTGGTATTTAAACAAATGACAAGTCAATTGCATTAAAAAATATACTAGTTTAAAAAAAAACCAAACTATTTTTATAGCATTTTGATGGTTGATAGGAAAAAGTCTCTGCAAATTATTATAGCATCCTCGCATTATATGAAAAATTTCAAAAATTTATTCACCTTTTTTTCTGCTACGTATTAGCAAACATGAGTTTTTTTAAACAATTTTAAAAAACTTAAGTTTATGTTGCACCATTTCACATACTTTGTAGTCCTCCTCCATATTGTGAGACAGTCGCAGCAATATTTATTAAAATTTTCTTTTGAAATTGCTTCATATATTTATTTATTCATTCATTCAATTTTGTAAAAAGAATCCTAAAAAAGCCAAAGCAATTTATTACGCAGTAATTACAACTTCACTTAAAATTACTTCAACAATCCAAATAAAAATAGAAAAACTATTAAACTATTCACTGTAAGTCCCTGCTTACGAAACTTTTCTTTTTTCAAATTTCAAACTTGTTTCGCAAATTTCTTAGCGAATTAGAACAACTAAAGGCAATTTTATGTACATTAAACTCTGTGCATTTTTCCATTCATCTATCTCCTTTCATACATAAACTTAATAGTTTTGCAACAAATGTTTCCCAATATGGACGGTGACTTATGGACAACTGAACTGTAAATTATACTTTATATTAAAAAAAAAAATTCTCGGAATTAAAAAAAGTGTTGTGTTACTTTTGTCAGGGTTAAACAAACCAATAAAGTTGTTAAGAATTTATTCTTTACTAAGCACCGTTATAGGTTTCCCACAACGTCAACGTTATATTTTTTCCTTCTATTACATGCTTACATATTTTTTTATGTGGTTATAAACCCAGTTTGTGTATGTTAGTATGTATGCATATAAAGCGTATAGTTATTGATGACTGTGCGAGAAGTAATTTTGTGCAATGAAATGCGGTGGAAAATTGAAAATGTTTTCCTTCACCGAAATCAAATGATTGTCATTCGTGTGGAAAATTGCATTTGCTCCATAACAAGTTTTCTCCCATAAAAATATTTATACAAATATATAAATACATAAAACAAATAATAAATAAAACACCAAAAACAAAAAATGACAAACACAAATACAAACTTGCATAAAATATAAAATATATAATAAATAGAAATTTAAAAATCTATTCTATTTTTTATTACCGCAAAAACTGATGAGTTGAAATTGTACGTCAGCTGTTGTACACTTGATGTTAGAAGTTGATGAAATTCATGAGTTTTTATTTTATACGAAATAATGTCCATAAAATAATACAAAAAGCAGAAAGAAACCCCCATAATGCCATGTTTTTGTTGCTTAGGAATAATTCTGCATCACTGGCTGTCAATTTAATACTAAATGTCACGCTTTAACACTTACACACAAAATAAATAAAAAAGATAAATAAATAAAAGGGAACAAAATGTAAGAGTCATAATAATGTCATAATCTGATTTCATGACCACCAATAATTGGGGTCAAGTTTATGGCAAATAATAATAAAAATAATCATAATTTTTTCTTTTACTGTCATAAATAAAATGTTGTTGGTAACATATGCTGCCAAATTCTTTATTCCTTTCTAAGCGTACACTTTGAAAACTGAGTGTCAATCTCTATTAAATCCTATTTAGTCCTTTCGGAGATTTGTGGGTAAAGATGGAATTTCGATTATTCAATAAATTATGGCTTAAGTTGGTTGTTAACCCAGATTAATGTGGTTATGTTAAATGGATTTTGATATAAGACAGCATACTCGTATAGCTGTTATAAGACAATTTATGCACATACAAATAAGAAAATAAAAAAAAAAAATTAAATTAAAAATACTGACCTAAATATTTTTTCCCTAGTATTTTTATAAAAACTCAGTTTTAAGGAATAAGATTTTCAAAATGTATTTTGTCAAAGTGTGTAAATGTTTAAATATAAAAATATTCTGTTGTAACACCTGTGGTTAAGAATTAACCTTTTAATGCTTATAGCTTGTACACGAAAGTGATAAAAATAACGGAAAAGCAAGACTTATACCAAATGTGATTAATAACAACCAGTTGAAATATTTTAACGTCCACAAAATGTCATTCTTTTTTTTATCGCAAGTGCCCTAAGTCCAGATAAGAAAGTTATCAGTACTGTTATTCGAATGTATATGAAGGAAGGAGTAAATTAAATGAACAGGTTAAAATCCTATTTGTTTTTTGATTTTATAAAAACATTAATAATTAAACTAGATATACATTTTACAATAAAAAATGAGCCAGACTGAATTTAGGATTTAAAAACATTTTTCGTTTGCATAATTTTTCTATGTAATTTTTTCAGATTCAATACTTAAGTCATACCTAGAAAACAAACAATGGAGAGACAACAAAAAACTAGAATAATAGAATTTTTTTATATAAATGCCGAATAATTATTTTCAAGCAAGGACATTAAACGTCAGATTTCCGTACTCTGAAGCAATGTTTTGTTCATCGTCACCACCACGACTGCACCGCATAGTGGTTCCTTTTAAAGAGAAAAAAAAAGATAAAAAAGATGTAACTTCTTAACCACAAATTTGAATTGTATGAAAAAAACTGGGACTTATAGCAGATAATCAAATTTTGTCAATTGTGGTTAGCGTCACAGTTCATCAAGGTTGGCAGCTTTGGGTCTAAAACAATGTTCCAAGGCTTGTAATTTTTGTATATGTGAACCGATTTAAATGATTGTTTGCACATATTAATTCTTACTCAAAGGCCAAAAAAAACTTGTTCTAACATTGGAACATTTTGTGCTTTGGATATTTTCTAGACAAAATTTTGAGACGTTTTAAATGTCCACCTACTGAAAATAAAAATTTAAAAAGAAAAAAAAAAACCTGCACCAAATATTGCACGCTGATTTTTATTATTATTATTTTTTTAATTTTTATTATAAGCTAATTTGTTTTTAATATTTAGTAAGTTTCTCCAGACATTCTACACATAAATATGTCCAGGAGAAGCAATTTAAAAAAATACAACTTTTGAGAGGAACAGTTTTACCGTTTGTAATTATGTTCTTTCGTTGATACATATCATACTGTAAGGTGCTCAAAAAATCTACACAATTAGGTGATTATCTACCACAAGTTAATCAGTAATTGGCTTTTTTTATAAAAGATACTTCCTTATTGCAACCATTTATTTATTTATACATTTTTTACTTAAAAAATAATGTAAAAAGAAGCCCTCAATCGCCCAATTAACAAAATAATTGAAAAAATATAAAAAACAAATAAAATTTTATTGCTTCTTTTAAAAGTTACGTTTTTCCTGATGAAACTCGTTTAAAATTGGACAGCTTTTAGATCTACCTGCATTGCAAACTTATTTGAAAACGATAATGTTTTCGTTTAATGCCCATAACAATAAAAAACCAATAATACTTAATTCTCAAATGCTGTGGATAACAATATACTCATATAAAAACCATGGTTACGACGTGATAATTGAGGCCATACTATGTTCTCTACAACAATAGATAGTTATCGCAAAAAAATTATAGTTATTCTTTTTTTGTTTCAAGATTTATTTGGTTATGATAAACAAGTGGTTGTTTGCATATATTGATTTAATGTGTTTTTTTGATAAAATCTTCAACATGATTGCCTTTGAAAATAATATGATACAGAAAAGCTTTACCAAAAATATAAAAATTATAACCACAAGAAACTAATAACAATAAATGCAACAACAGTAAAGTTGCTCAGTAATCAAGTAATGATAATCCTTTATACACATATAATATTAAAAACTATGAAACAAAACCAGCAACAAAAGGCATGAAAATGTGAAACAGTGAATGCATGGGTTTAACGCATGATGAAGTTGTTCGATTAAGGTGAAACATTCATGATTTAGACAATAACATATCATTGGAGATCATGTGTTTTTATGAATATATAAAAGGTCCGCCATCTAACAATAACTAATATTATTTTATTAGGTCTGATTCTGTCTGATTTGACAGATAATTAGTTTTATCCTTTCGCTGAACGAATATGATTGTGTTTACGCTTGAATAACGCTGGGAAAGATTGCGACATTACTTTGGCCGATTTTTCCAGAAAAAACATTCTTTCAGATGAAGCTCATTTTGATCTTGGTGGGTATGTAAACAAGCAAAATTGTCGCATTTGGGGTACAGAAAACCCGCACGCATACATTGAAAAGCCAATATTTACACCCAAAACGAGTCACTGTTTAATGCGGGTTTTGGTCCAGAGGTAAAATTGGGCCATTTTTCTTCGAAAATGAGCAACGAGTGGCCGCAGTCAATGGCGATCGTTATAGGGCCATATTGAACGAATTTTTGTTTACAAAAATTAAAGAGTAGGATATTGGTAACATTTGGTTTCAACAGGACGGCGCTACGTGCCACACAACCGTTGCTACACTTTTTATAGCATTTTCAAAAAAAAAAAGTTATTTGGAGGACGCTTTAAATAAATTTAATTCCAATAAATGTACGTTTCTAAAATTATAACTTTTGGAAACAGCAAAAATAATTATGTTTTTTTTTTTAGTTATATTATCACTTTAAAAATCATGCCATATTGGTATAGTTATAAAAATATAAAAAATAATCCAGCAGTTTTTAAACCAATTGTGTTCAGGCAGGCAGACAGAAAGATATACGGGCCAAAAATAACCTCTTTGAAGTCGCGTTTTGTTTTCTTGCTCGTTGACCATGCATACCGCCATTAATATTTTTATAAAACATTTTACGTGCAGACATGGTCTCTTGTAATCTTATTATAATCATGTTATTTTATAATAGGATTTAAAAGACTTATATGAAATATATTTTTAGCAGCAACGTGAACCGGGTTCAACTAGAAAACAATGCTTAAATTTTAATATAATTATCTGATCTAATATTAAATATGCTGAGGCTTTGGTTTCCATTCTTACTTTAATTTTCAATATGCCAAAAAATTAAAGTTGTTTCCTTAGGCATTAAGGACTATTCTATTTTACCTTGTTTACATTTTGTTGCAGAAATATACTTAGTAGCACATCTAACAGTTTTGAGAAAATCGTAAATAGAATATCTATATCAACAAATATCATCTAGTTTGTCTCCTTAACATTATAGATTTGAAAGTGTTATTCGACAGTCACTGCCTTTTACTACACTAGTTAGTCTTGGTTTTGCAGAACAAAAGTAAACTTATGTTTTCTACGCAGAATTTAGTAAAGCTTTGTATAATATCAACTACAACTTGTAGTAAAAAAAATTTGATCTGATAAGATTTCCAGAGAACGGTCAAATCCATTAACTAAAATAAAGATATTATTACAGTGACACATTTGCACCTGAATAACAAAAAAAAAACTAATATTCATACACAAGACGTTCCCAATTCTACTACACAAACTTACAACTAGTAGTGCCGAAGAAAACTGTTCTCATCTAAAATCTAACCCTGAAAGTAAGTCACATACTATGTAAAAAATAAAATATTAAGATTCTTAATTTTTGTTTTAAAATGTAAATAGTTTTTAATATTTTCATTTTAAGAATGAATCACTTTAAGGCATAAAGTCTTAAGTACAAGTGTGCTCTTAACGTTGATGTATCAATTTGCATACATGTACTTGCACTTGGCTCTTATGATTTTTTGCTCTTAACCCATTATTTATGAAGGAGCTTTTGTACGAAGTATCCTTAAAGTAAAAAAAGTATAAATAAAAAATTAAAAGGAACCAACAAGTTTAACAAAAGGACAACAAATTTTCATGTAAATACATACATACTTTTATGTGTGGAACGTAAAAAAAAAACTTGAACATTTTGTCTCACACAAAAAACACCAACACTAAAGGTATTCCCCAGATTTAAAGTCATTCAAAATTGTTAATAGACTATTCAACTTTAATAATATGTGTAAAAGTATTTAATTGCGATTATGGTTATCTTATGAGCCTGGAGTAAATTTTAATAAGTTGCACAAAGAAAGAAAAAAAGTTTTATCCATCTTTGAAATTTTTGGATTCTTTTTCCTATATTATATGTTTAAACAAGTGAGATAAAATTTAAGATTTTAGATGGACTGTATATATTCTGTGCCTAAGTCAAAACTAAAACGAACACTAGTAGCCATATGAGATAGGATTACTTGTTTCGTTATTTTTGGAATCATAGTGTATTTGTAGTCTGAAATGTCCTAGTCATTTTCTAAGTTTTTAGAGGTCAGTCTAAATTCATTTCAATTCATTTTTGAAGTGGGCAACAAAAAACTCGGCCAACCTAGGACATCATTACTACTTATAACTGTTTATTAGTTGTTACGATATAGGAGGAAAAATAGCATTGCAGTAACAAGATATTTATTGAAATTAGATATAAAATATTAATTGAAAATTCTCTTAATCTAAAATACGGTAACTTTTTTAACTAATAGCAGGGTTAAAACTATAGATTCATTTACATAGGAAATACAAAAATTACAAAAAGTTTGACGCACAAAGGTTTCAACTCTACCCGCAGATTAAAGTCGCTAATTTCAAAAATCTAGCTTCAAAATAAAGAAAGTACCAATTGTACCGATTAAAAGCAAACAAGTACCTTTTTTTCGCCCAATAAATTTTTTCTTGATCTTAAACTCCCCTTGAATTCTAATAGTATCTGTTTTTAAAAATCTAGATCCATTAAGAAGAAAGCACAAACGGCACCATTAAAAAAAGAAAAAGTATTTTCCCATATTAATGTACAAATTTAAAGTTTAGAATGTTTAAATATCTATTTAAAAATAAAATATTTTAAAAAAATATTTGCATTAAATCAAATATGTTCTAGAAAGTACCAAACTGTTTTTCCGAATTTTTCGCCTATTTACCCTTTTATTAATATGTTTCAAGTTTCACTTAGGTAAGGTTAGGTTAGGTTAAAAAGAAGGGGCATTAAAAGCCCAAACCCATGACAGGTATACACTTATGCCCAGTTGGCATGTTGTGCGCTCCATGTGGGAAACGGAATTCCCAAACTAAAACTATAATCAAAATTTCGTAATAAATATCTGACTAGCCCAAGAACTCAGTCCTCTCAATGTAATTCCTTATGGATTTCCAGTTCGAGTTCCTCAGGAACTCCAAATTTGGCATAGTATCCACTGAAAAATTCTTGCGTCTAATATGCCCAAACGCAGGACAATAACAGAGATAGTGTATCAAAGTCTCTTATTCATCCTCTCATGCTCTACATGTCGTTTCCTCAGACATTTCATGCGAGCTAGATGGGTTCTCAACTCCGTATGACCTGTGTCCACACTTGTTAGTCTCCTAAGTGTTGGTCTACTCAGAATTTCCTTTGATTTCCCAAGATTTGGTTCACCCCATAGTATTTTTGTCACTTTACCGACATCAGTGCCTTGCCACTTTCTGGCATGCTCCTCCGTCGCCCAACATTTAAGTTCATCCTTGAATCGTTTAAGGGGTTTGGCGTTCTCCAAAGTTAAAGTACTTAGAAGAGCTCCCATTTTGGATAATTTGTCGGCTTTCTCGTTTCCGATCAGCCCGTGATGGCTTGGTATCCATATTATCTCCAGATGTTTACAATTTGCTTATGAGTTTATCTCGCTCTTGGATTGCAAAATGTTCCGGGATTCAACTTTCTCCTTTCTCAATATCTTAATCACTGATTCGCTATCCGTAAAGATACGAATCAGGGCTTCGCTATTCGTTTTATTTATCCATTTAATTTCTTCCGTAATCGCCATGATCTCAGCCTGGGAAATGGTATTGTGATCTGGTAGACGGAATTATTTGCTTCTGTTTCGGCTTATGTCGTATAAGCCCACTCCAGTTTGGTCACCAATCTTTGAACCGTCTGTATAAAGATCTATTCCATTGGTGTTTCCTATCCTGGTTATTTCATCCCATTTTCTCTCTTCCGGTATTATGGTGATGCAGTTAGTACTTTCATATCTCATCGGGATTTTTTCTTCCATAATATTTCTCATCGCTAAGATATCCGTTATTCTTTGGTCTTATGTTCTCTTATAAGCCATTCATCTTATGCTATTTGTCTTGTAGCAGCTCAAGCCGCTTCATATTTTACTTGTATCTCTATTGGCCAAATTGATAATATATTCTCAATGGGCATTGTCGATGTAATCCTCATGGCATCGCAAATACTAACGCAGAACTGTCTGTGAATCCCTTGAATAGGTTTAATATTCACCTTCTGTTCTAAGGACGTCCACCTCACTAACGGGGCATACGTCATGATCGGCCGCAGTACACTCGTATATAGCCAATGTGTCATATTTGGGCTTATGCCCACTTTGAGCCTATCGCTCTTCTGCAAAGGGTCCATATCTCGGAGCCTTTTCTACTTTACACTCAATGTGGTCCTTCCAGGATAGTCTCCAATCAAGTACTATTCCTAGGTATTTGACCTTCTTATCAATCCTTATTGTCTTATTCCGAAAGATGGGATTTCCATGCACTGGTATCTTCCTCTTTCTCGTAAACAAACAGATTTCAGTCTTGTCCGGGTTGACATTGAGCCCTCGCTCTTTTGCCCAGTTATAGGATATATTCAGAGCCTCCGTTGCTCTCATACATAAAGAATTTGGGCTTGTCCCCCTGATCAGTATCGCAACATCATCCGCGTAACAGATAGGCTTGAATCCCTCATACGATAGAGTCCTCAGTATACTATGTATGGTAGTTACCCATAATAGCGGAGATAAAATTACTCCCGGCGGGGTTCCTCGACATACTTTGTCTCTTCTTTTCACTCCAATTGTCTCACAATTAATCCATCTGTTCCTCAACATATTGCTAATGCATGCAATTAAGACATGGCTTAACCCCAAGTTTTCCAAGGAACCGATAAGACTCGAGGTCATTACGTTATTGAAAGCTCCTACTATGTCTATGAATACGCCCATGGTATACATACCCAGGTCGAAGGATCTTTCTATATGATAAACAATTTCCTGAAGAGCAGTCTCAGTAGATCTGCCCTTGATATAGACGTGTTGTCCGAATTTCAATGAATCGCCTGGTATTCGTCTCCTAACCATTCCGTCGACGATACGCTCCATCGTTTTTAATAATAATGACGTTAAGCTTATGGGTCTATAAGCTTTAGGATTTATGTAACTTTCCTTCCCTGGTTTAGGTATGAAAACGACTCTCGCCTCCCTCCATTCCACAGGGATATACGCATATTTTAGGCAATTAGTGAAATTGTTTGCCAGCCTTATATCTATAAGGTCAATTTTTCTTTGTAGGAGAGCCAGAAAAATACCGTCCGGCCCTCAAGTTTCACTTATTAGAATAATTTTTTACTTCTGGTAAAACCCTAAGCACAAATTTAACCTTCCTTGGCCAAGTAATTAGTCGTATTTTATTAGGCGATAATATAGTGAGCAAATCAAGTCCAACTCTTTATATAAGCAAAAATTATTTTATTATTATTAGTACCAAGAAAATTAATATTGTTTTCGCTCTATACATGCAAATTTGGAAAAAAGTCGAGATATTACTGGTGTATATGCGATCTTCTTCGAGAAAAGGGACCTAATGTGTCGAAAAACGAGTTTGAACTTAAGAGTGGATTCTGGTACCTAAAAGGGTGTACAGTAACATAAAATGAGTTAGATTTCTAATAAAAATTTATTTACCCCATAAAAACAGAGCAGCAACTATAGCATAGGGATTTCGAAAAAAATACGTCACCACATAGGCATGACATCACAAAAGTCGGCGCCCAATTTAAATACATATGTATATGGCCGAAGTAAGTGTTAGCTGCAATTTTATAAAATTCTTCTAAAAAAATTTAATTTTTTTTAAATTTGTCTTTGACAATAATGTGTATCACCGCTTGTTCAAGACACCAACGTGGTGTTGTTTTACAACATTTTTTAGTGGCAAACATGTTATATGAAATGTTTTTCTCATATAAAAGAAGCTGCAAAGTACGTGTTTCCGACCCAAAACATAAATTTGCTCAAATTTGCCCTTGATTGGAAGTTAACTTTAAGTGATTTTTAACCTGAAAGAAAGCTTCGATCCATTCCGACCTAACACGCTCTAATACAACCTTGTTTAACGATTAGTTTTTTTTTAAGTTTTCAGCAGATTTCACTTAACTTTCAAACTTTAAGTATTTATTAAACAATTTTCTAAATATTTCAATAACAAATTAAATTCAAGTTAATTAAAAAAGTGGAAAAGTTAAAAAGGCATTACTCTTAACAAACAACATGCATCATTAATATTTTCTGTCAGATTTAAGCCTAAGAAATTGAATAGAATTCGAATTTATGTCCATTTAGCATGAAAGAAACTAAAGAAAAAGGGGGAAATCTCGAAGGAAAATTTACTTACACATTTGTTTTTAAATGTTTTTCTAGGATCCTTTGTAAATTATAATAAACATTGGAAAATGCTTAAAAATTGATTTCTTCGGGTTAATTTTTTTTTCGACTAAAAACAAAGAAACCGAAAAAGACAACTGAAGAAAATGCGCATCTTTTTCCCAATGAATGGATTTAACAAATTGTAAGATAATTAATGGGGGGTAAATAAGAGCAGCGTTATTTTATTTTTTCTAGTGTGAACTTTTTAACTGTTTCCCACAGGTTTGTACCATTTGAATTTAAGCATTGCGGCAAATATTTAACAGATACCCACAGCTTATATTTAAAAAGTCTCACGGCTATTTAACAAACATTTAATCACCCACGGCCTACATTATTTAAAACTCGTTTTTGTATTAATTTTCTACTGTGATGAATGTTGGGTTATAGTATAAAAAAAGTTATTGTAACTTTTTTGTAAAAGTTATTTTAAAAAGACTACTTCACCAAAGATTGAATATAACGAGACATAATACAAAACATCGAAAAATAACGCAAAGGATGACCCCCCATTGAAAAGACATAAAAAAGGCCAACTAAGTGGCAATTTATTTATTTTTCCTTTCATTAATCAAGTCACTTAAGAAATGAGTTTATTTTTGTTTTACTGTTGTTATTGTTGTTTTTTTTCTTTTTACGCTTGAAGTGTGGCACATCATAAAAGAAATACAAAAAAAATAAAAAATAATTTAAAGAAAGTGTTAAGGCTGTCCTATTCTTTTCTAACACAACCACTATAATATATTAAGTGGTACTATCGGCAAATGTTTGTGTTTGTAACACCCCGATATTAAAATAAATCCAGTAACATTTCTTTCAAAACTATAATTTATGATCATGATAAATAAAGCGTTAGCAATATTAATACAGTATGTAACGAATATTAGAACACTTTGGCAAACGAATTAAAATTTGATTCAAACATCACAGATGACTAACTAATACCCCTATAGTTGTTCTGTTATTATACAATTATTATACTTATTAATTATTACACTAAACTATTTGCTACAGGAGAAAGCTTACACAATGCTTTTTGGAGTTTTCATTAGTTTCTTATAATATTTATTTACTGTTACCGAAAATAAGACGCACGGTTTTATTTTCAACATATTTTTATTAATATCTCGATTTTAAACAAATTATAAAACAACACGACTGCTTCTTTTGTAAGGCTGTGTTGAATCCTTTGTGCCTTTCGCAGAAGCAAAGATGTGAAAACATGCAGGTTTTATTACACCTCACTCACTGATTTGATGAACATTTGTCGACAAAAAATTTTTGAAAAGCAAGTCTTTTACTTGCATTAACCATGCATTATTTAATTAATGAAATAAATTTAAGAAAAATGCATTAACCATGAATTATTTTTAATTAATAAAATAAATTTAAGAAAAATTTATATGTAAATGACTGAATCACTTCTGAAGCAATTTTTCTTAATTCTTTGTAGATGCATATGATTGGATAAAGTATCTTAGATAAAGCTTAATCTCTAATATGGATTATAAAAGCTCAGCCTGTATGACGCTGGGTTATTATCCAGACACTGGCCGTATTCTGTCTATGATATCGGCATCGGTCTTATTTTTTTTTTTCGATTAGTCTATTCTTCATAAATTCCTCACTTTTGTTTCTTAACTTTTTGCAATATCATTATCATCTGTGCTTATTAAGCATTATTTGCAATAATTTGTAGGAATTTTTTAAGTTTGCAATAGCGACTTATCAAGTTGACCTTAGAAATATTTGCAGTGATATTTAAAAGACTGTTACATTTAACCTTTAACTGTGGAGGTGCTGGTAAATTTACCCTCTTATTTTATTTTCTTTTATAATTCTACTCTCTCTCGCTCTAGCGTTGCTATTATACCCGCCACCCAAAAAATGTATATATATTCATTTTCCGTTTGTAACATATCGAAGTATCTATTTTAGACCCCATAAAGTATATATATTCTGAATCGGGGTTTGATTTTATGACGATCTAGCTATGTCCGTCCGTCTGTCAGTCTGTCCGTCTGTTGAAAGCAAGATAGCGGAAGCACCGAAAAAGCTAGGGAGCTCAAATTTTGCTAGAATCTTTTTTATAGAAAAGGTTTGTTTACTATTGAAAATGGGCTAAATCAGAATATTAGGAAGAGAGTTAAAGCTCGTTATGCAAGAGTAGGTCGAAAAAACCGTATCCTTCCAACACCAAACAAAATGAAATTGTGTCCAAACGGATTAACGTACAGTCATGAAACTTCGAATACATAATTCTTAACAATATTTTGTTCCAAAAATTGCTTAAATCTATGCATTAGGAAAGGAGTTATAGATAAAAATGTACGAAAATTTATACCGCATAGTGTATTTTTCGGTATATTTAAAATTTTAAACCTAATAAAACTGACAAAATTATTTTTACGATTCTGAAATATTGCAGGAATTGCTTTTTGGTCAAAGCTTTGTTGTAACAGAAAATAAATGTTACGCTCCCACTTTTACGCCCACTTCTAATATAACGTTTTATCTCAAATTCATATAGTTTCTCTATGAATAAAGAATTTGGAATAATAAAGGACTATATTGTAATATATAAGTTGTATTCATTAGCAGAAACAACTTTGACACGCCTACTCTAACGCCCACTTTTCACGTTATCCACTGTTAATAAAATTTAAAAGCTCATAAACCCGACAAAATTAGAGGTATGATTATAAAATTTGCTACATATATCCTTCTAATCAATGGCATTGTTATGCCAGAAAATTTAGGTGACATGCCCACTTAACAACTATCTCCCATATAACTGTTTGTCTTTAATTCATGTAACTTCTCTATTGGCAAAATTTTTGGACAAATAACAGATTTTGTTGGAATATCTAAGTTGTATTTATTAGCAGAGACACGCTAATAAATACGCCTACTTTAGCGCCCTTTTTCATTGAAAACTAAATTTACTAAAACATTTTACATATCGAATACATATCGAAGTTACAAAGGGTGGTGAAATTTTAAGGGCCGATGTGGATGTTGAATAAAACACAGTTTGTTAAGGAAATTTTCGTCATTTCTTTTTATTATGATAACATTGGTATGGTTCAATTATGTATGGAACAAAATATCGGACAAATGGCCCCCGCGACCTCAACGGCACACCTCGATCCGATAGTCCAAATTTTCAATGACAATGTTGATGCTCAATTGTTGGGCACGATGATTAGTTGAGGTTGACTGCTGTTTTGCTACACTGTTGCAAAAAATAACAGCAATGTTTCCCATTCAACAAACTAGGAAGGCACGGATGTTCTCACATTTTATACAGACCTGTTCTGCTGAAATTTAAATATTTTTTACAATTCTCCCGATTGTGGACGAATTTTATCAATTATGTTGGCCAAAAGTATTACGAAGTGCACAAATTGCATTTTCATTTTAACGCCCATTTTAATAAAAAACCTGAATAACTTTAATGCGTTGTGCATTTGCGTATCTTTCCACAATTCGAATTGAGTTAGTCTGAGATTGAGAAATGTCAAATGAAATGCAAAAAAAACTTCACATTGGCCCTTTTAAATTTAACCACGCTTTACAAACAGAGTGATACATATTTTATTGTAAAGAGATTATTCCATAGCGATTAACAAAATATTTTTCTTTAAGCGTACACAAAATTGGTGGTGGGTATAAAAGATTCGGCAATTCGGATTCGGAGGAATTTTTTAAGCGCTTACTCTTTTTGTTTTAAGAAGAAATTAAATTGGGCGTGACAATAACCTTTTCTAATGTGAAGACTTTGACTAACTCACGCAGAATTTTTTAACTTTCACTGCTATGACATAAAGCAATAAAGTCACAACTCGAAATTTCCAAAATTGTACTCTTTCCATATATTGATTCAATTTACGTATAAATATTTCAAATATTTCTTTTACATTTTTTTTTTACTGAAAAAATAGCATTAAATATGTCTGTTATTTTGTTAATTAAATTGCTTCCGTCTCTCTTGAAAATTTGCAAAAATTTAGAGTGGTGGCGGTTTTGTATTTAATAAGCGATAACTTTAAAGTTTCGAAATATAAGAATTAAAAGTCGACCATACCATCTACTCTTTTGCAAGTCCAATTTCCAATAAAATTTGCTACAAAAAAAAATTAAAAAAATATTTACAGATGCTTGTTTAATTTTTTTAAATTTCTTTTCTTCCTTGTTTTCATTATCATTTCTTAGTTACCAAGAATTGGAAAACATCTTTTTTTTACAAATACAAACACAATAAAATTTAACTTTTAATAGCTTTTAGAACGAGAAGAAGGTTCAAAATAAATTAAAACAATCAATTGCCAAACAAAAAGGTTTAAAATGTAATTATTTTGAATGATAATTTTTTTTGTAAAGTTTTTTTTTCCCAGTTTGGGTTCTTCTCGTTTGCACATCAAATTAGACTTGTCAAACAATACACTTGTCAAAAATATTATTTAAGGCTTAAAGGCAAAATATGAAAAAGCCTCTGGACAATTTATTCATCATGAAATATATATTTAAATATTAATATTTTTATTAAAAAAAGTTTTAATGGAAATATATTGAGGTTTTGAACAGTTTAGCAGTATCTTGAAAATATTGAGAAAACATTAGGACATTGGTGTGTTTTATTAAAAAATTACACAGTATCGATTCATTATATACATTTATTAATAGTACGGTATTCCTAAAAGGTTCTCAGCAAAATCATTATTGTTTAATTACTTTTAATTTTGTTCAATGTTTTTGTCTGCAAATCTTCGAACTGTAATTATCTAATTCCAATTATTTAATACTTTTGCTTTTATCTTACAATGACTTTTGGAAATCTAAACATATCTGAAGAAGTCTACATTGTGAAATTCTTCATTAGCAACAAAACAACAGTCACCTATGTGCGTTTGTTCTTCGGCTTTATATGTATAAGACACTAATACATGAATTTCGTCCTTGAGCGTTCTTATGAGAAACAGTGCTTTAGGGCTTTAGCCAGTTAAGTTATAGTGAAAAGTTGTTTGAAAGAATATAGTTTTTTTTATAAATTACTCAATCTCTTTTTTTGGACACCCCAGTAGCAACAAATTACAAGCTGCAGTATCGAAAATCGTTATTGAGAAAAACTAATAAATTGGTGTGAAAATAACAGATAAAATTTAGAATCGGAAACCAAATTCCTTCTGAGTTGCAAAATTCAATATAAGTTGAAATTAAAAACAGCTGGGGTAGCAGCATAAAATGCAATTTAAAAATTTAAACTTTTTACGTAGCTCAAATCTATTATTTAAAATTTTCCCCCATTAACCATCAAAATATTGGTATCAAGTGAAATGGTTTCGCCAAAAGAACTCATTCAGTATGAAAAACTTTAAATCAAAGATAAGATTTATTAACCAAAAAGAATGAAATAATACTAATAATAAGTGGGGCCAGAAATTTTCGTATAAAAATCTTCATCTTCATCAAAAAGGAAATATTAATTTTCAACGAAATGGTTAATTTCATCTTAAACCAATGGTATTAACGTTGACATAACGTCAATTAATCGTTCAAGTGTATGTTTGTACGACAGAGGTAAAGCAACAAAATTTTAAATATTTTCGTTTTTGAAAAAAGATCTTAAAATCTTATTTTCATTAAAAAATCTTTAAAAAAACAATATGGTATCGCCGATGAAAAAAAAATTATAATAACCAAATTAATACTTTTATTAAATCCTGGTAAGGCAAAGAAATCTTATGTGCCTGATATGAATAACTAATCAAAAAAGTAGACATATAAAAAAAACTAGTGAAATATTTTTTACCCCTAAGAAATCTTTAACCAAGAAGAGAGAAACATATTTCGGAGTTAATTGAACATAACCCTATAAAATGATATGTGATTTAAATTTAATTGAAATTGCGCAAGCTGAATATATTTATTTATGTACCAAAAGATGAACAGGCATTAAGATTTAGTAAACCACCTCTAAGAAAATTAGCTTAATTATTTTCGCACAAATAGAGAAGATAATCGGACCATAGCATAGGATAAAAATAATGGACACAAAATCGCGAAATTCTAGTACTTTGAAAACAGTGATGCCATGTCAATATACAAGACAATGGCACATTCCGTACATAGAGTCAACAAACAGTTAAATATGGAAGTGTTTTGCAGAATTATTTCTTCGGACAGCAAAGGTGGTAAACTGTTCAGGAAAAGATCTAAAAGTTTTCTAATACAACTAAAATGTAGTTCCAAAGTTTCCATATATAAAGAAGTCAATTTTATTAGACCTAGGAGTATTCATTGAAATAAATAAAATTGTTTTCAAAAAATATCTATAAAAATATTTATATTTCTTTCTTCCAGTTCATGAAAACCTATGTGTACTGTAAAACGTTATAAATGTAGTGGCAATATGAGAATTGTTTATTTGTTCGACAACTAATTTTTTTGTGGTGAATGAAGTCTGCCCAAGTGGCATTTAAGCATTTTTAGAAGAGGAAAGTTTAGCTACAAAGTGTTTTTTGAAAGTCAGGTTATATGTTAAAATAAGGCCAGGTATATTTTGTAAAACATCAGGCGATTCACGATTTCGTCTGCGTAAAATATAACTTTTACCAACGTTTTAGCAACAGACATACCACCAGACTCCTAGATGGTGTCCTAAATAAAATAGCGAATTAATTTGTCAAATAACTTAATTACAGATTTCTCTCCTTCAACCCTATTACTGATATTAAATGAAAGGGCTGATGCATTAGATGGAAAATCTAGGCTACTCTACGATAAGGTCACTATATTCATAAGAATAGCGCCGATACTAATTTTTGAGTTTTGAGTTCTAAGTTGTAATTTTAAGAAAAAATATGATGTCGTTTCTACTCCAAATTAAGAGTTTGTCAGTGCAAGTGCAATTTAGTATCTGAATTTTTTATGCTGTGCTTTTTAAAATAAAATTTTATTTTTCTATTTTCTATTATGATGAGATTTTACTTCGAAATACAATTTTTTATGAAAATTCATCCAGCAACTTTTTAATCTATCGAGTTCAGGGTGATAGATAGAAGGACATACGGACAGACAGACAAAAGTTGTAACAAGTGATTTAAAGTAATTTTGACAGTTTATAATATATAACAATCATGTCGGAAAGGTTTGTCTGTTATTACTAACATTCTACATTTGACAACATTTGTCAATAGATCTTTTGTTAATGGTCACCACACCGACGTCATTTACACCGACTTTAGTAAAGCATTTGATAAAGTAAATCATGCTCTTTTATTGAAAAAATTGGATTTAATGGGATTTGATACAAATTTCCTAAGCTAGATAAAATCATACCTTTCATGTAGAACGCAATCCGTTAAATTTTGTACTGCAGTTTCAAGAAAAATTATTGTTACTTCCGGGGTACCTCAAGGAAGTCACCTCGGTCTAATATTGGTTTTACTTTTCATTAATGATATGCCTGAAGCAATAACACATTGCAATATATTGATGTATGCTGATGATGTTAAATTATTCTTGAGTATTGTACAGCCATCTGATCATCCTTATTTACAAAATGATTTGGATAATTTTTGCAAATGGTGTCAACATAATTTAATGGAATTAAATTTAAAGAAATGTATGCATATGCAGTTTTCGCAAATACGCATTACTGCTTATTCCTACGTTCTTGATAATTGTAAATTGGAGACAGTTGGATTGTTTATGGATTTGGGATTTTTGTTAGATGCAAAACTTAGTTTTGTTCAGCATATAACGATGACTGTCAACAAAGCTCGTAGCATCTTGACTTTCATAAAAACATGGTCGAAGGAATTCAACGATCCCCTTGTAACTAAACAGCTATATACGTCGCTCGTGAGACCAATTTTAGAATAAGGTTCGATTATATGGGACCCATTATATAATGTACATTGTGAACGTATAGAGTCTGTTCAAAATTAATTTCTTATTTTCTGTTTAAGAAATACCTATAGGGGCTATGTGGACCTTCCATCATACTCAATAAGATTAGCTGAGGTTAGCCTACCAACTTTAAAAAGCCGGAGAATAATGCTAAATATTTCTTTAATGGTTAATCTTATTAATGGTGACGTCAGGTCTGATTTTCTGCTAAGTAACTTTACTTTTAATGTTCCTCAACCTTCATTGCGATCTTTTATCCCACTTTATGTCAAAACATTTCGTACTAACTTTGCTATGTCGGACCCGTTTAGAAGATTATGCTGTTGTTTTAATGAAATGTATAATTTTATAGACTTTTCTTTAAGTATTATTTAATATTATTAAATAAAATGTTATTCTTTATAATTGATTTTAAAATTATTAATGTATTTTTTTCTTGATTAACTTATTTTATAATATAGTCTGTAAGGAATTATTCCATAGACTTAAATTTAAATAAATAAAGTTTATTTCAAATAATCCTTGTATTGGTGGTAGCCAAAAAAATTGAAGTTCCACATTCTTTTTCATGTACTACGGCTTGATCAACCAAGCCTTTATACTTTTTATAAAAACAAATAGAATTTTGAATAAAGTCAATTTCAAATAATTTTTATATAATATTTGTAAAAATTTCTGTACTTTAAAATAAACTATAAATATGCTATTTTTCTGGCAAAAAAAAAACTGTGAAAAACTGGATTTAAAGCATATACAATTTTCCTTTTATCAAAAGTTTTATTCAACCATTTTTACAAACTATTTGAAAATCCTTAATTTATTTATGAAAATTATGCAAAACCATCTGGCAAGTATTTTTGCTCTAAACACGCTCTATTATAAGTTATTTTTGCGTCAAGCCAATCATGCAACTAACTCGACATATTTACACAGGCACACACATACATTTGCGAAACTAATAAAAAATTTCAAAATATAAAAAACCCCAGTCATGTATCCGTAAAAAAAAAATAAATAAAAACAAAATGAAACATCAAAAAAAAAAAAGGTTTTTGAAGTTGTTCATTATTCATGAAGGAGATAAGATGACTTTGTTTCTATGCGAGGGTGGGTGTACATGAATATTTTGTTACGAGTATTGTTGTTGTTCATTCTGCTGTTTATTGTAGCTGTAGTAAATATAGGGTTACCCAAAATCTTGCAGTATATTAATTGTTTCCCTATTTTTATGGTGAAGTTTTAATAAAAGGCAAGAAAGAAAGTTATTTGGACAATTGACTGCTATGGCCCAAATTAACAACACAAGCGGATTGATTTCATTTTATAACAGTGCAGACGTTTTGTGAGTCGTTTTTGACAAGACGATTGTTGTTTATAAGAAATAAAAAAAAATTTAAATTTTTTCTACAAATATTTTATTTTTGTCAAACCCTTGCATCGTCTGTTGCCCAATTTTTCATTTAAAACGTTATTTTAGTAGATTGTGGAAACTTTTATTTCATGTGACTAAAATGGAAGAAAAATCGTTCGTAACAGACTTTATCGTAGCATGTAATTCATTTTTATTATTTCTATTTCACAGCTATAGCAATACGAGAATTGCATTTTATATTGCGGAATCCAATACAACAAATAATCGAAAATGGCTTTATTGCTTATAAAAACCATGTAGAAAGCCTGGGGTCAAGTGTATCCATGTCACCACTTTTGTCGACTATTTTTGTGTTATTATCTAAAACCGCTACTTTTTTTGAATTATGAAATTCAAAAAAATGTCAGTAAAACTGTTTTAGATAATAAACTGTAGTTTATTTTAGTCTAATCAGGAAAAAGGTACCAAAAGTGGAGATTAGAATTACTAAAATGGACCGATGAATATCTGGTTTCAATGTTAACATATTATTCAATAAGAACTACCTAGTCAGTAGTTCTAACGTCACTAGTGGATTTCTAATGACAAGCAGATGTTAAATGTCTATAGAAAAGAACATTGTCTGAGGTATAATCGGTCAGTAGTACTGGTGTCAATAGTGAATCAGCACTGTTTCACAGTAAACAATTCCTGCAGGGAATGAGCTCCATACTTCATATTTTTGTATTTGTGTAAACCAATGTTTTTAGCACATTTACCATTTCGAATAATTTACCATAAAAACGTGCCTTGTGATTGCATTTTGAATGATCTTTTTAGGGTTTTGCTCGTTGTGAAAGACCCACACAGTCTCTTGGTGTTTTCTCCTTGGCTCGTACGCGCAGATCCACTATTCGTCATCGGTCACGATATCATACACATGTTTGAAGGACCGCCTTATTTACACAATATTTAATGTTTAAGATCCCACTAACATTTAAGGTTGTCTTAATCTCACTGACGTTCTTTGAATATCATTTCACGCACAGCATTAATGTTTTTTCACAACAACAACCGATATTGGGCAACACTTACGAAACTTGCGGTTAACCGAACTTCGGCCTCAATTGATTACAGTAAGTCATCAATAAACACTATTCCTTGATTGTTTTAATCCACTTTGATAACAACACAAATATTAGATGTGCGTCAAATAATTCTGAGTACGTAGAGAGGTTAGTTAGATAGATTTCAGCGCTAGGATTGTCGAATCTCGAAATTTTTAAGGCATTAAGTGCACTTAACAGTATACTGAAGGAATTTCTGTTTAATTTATATTGGAAAATTCTCCATTGGGTTTTGCAGTATGAATATAGAAAAATTTACTCCAAGTAGTAGGAGTTGTGGATGCGACATACATAAATGAATATTAAGTCGAAATTATTAATGGTGAGATATAGAATTATTTAAGTGTGTTAATTAAATAAAACTTTTATAATGTAGATTTCAAGACTGCTGATATTTGTTTGCAATATAACAAATTCCAGTTGATTTAAAGAAAATAAACCAGCAAAAGGTATAAACGTAAAATATTTTTCGTACTAGTTCTTATGAGTAAAAGTGAAAAATATTACAAACCCATCTTACAAACGGACAGATTTGAGAATGAATTTATGTGTAAGCAATGCCATCAAGCTTTTTTCCCTAATATGTATTATATTTTATTTATTTCTTCTCCAATATTTTTGTGGAAAACTACTTTAAGCAAAAATTTTTTTATATTAGTAAATTTAATTGGGGCTCCCTTTAAGATATAATATGCATGAGTGAGTATAGTTGTGCATATTTTATAAATGTTTGTACGTTTTAAAATGCAAATACTAAAAATTGTTTTCTTTTTTTTAATCAACACATTGTCCGCTGAAAATTGGTACAAAAAGTTTATCATTAAATATTTTCTTGTCTTTTGGCAGACAAAAATCAAGAGTTGATACTTGTCAAACCAACAACTAGTTGCAGAATAATTATGGTTGCGCATTCTTCTAAATTATTCAAATCTCAGCTCTTCATAAAGGCTACACGTAATGTTATATGTAAGTATATTTCCATCGAGGCATATTTATTCATCAGATGGTCTTGATTCGTCAAATAATAATTTTTTTGTATTATAATTTTATGAACTTTTTATATTTGTATTATATTTAAATTTTAGGCTATAAATTCAATGCGATAACGACAAGAATATTAAGGAAAAATAAGTCATCCGATACTAGCTGAGTGGAATGCATTGTCGAAACCAGCTACGGTTTCATAATCAGCCCTCTTTTGATCAGAACTACAGTTGTTGTGTGTAAATATCAACTATTTAACTCAGTAATGTATTGAAAATTGAAATATTGAATTATTTGTTCTAGTTGATTTCCTGTTATTTCCAATACATGTCATTGAGTTAGTACGAAATTTACCAACATCTGTTTTTCCTGTATTCTTTTCTGCACGTCATTACCATCTATAGCGTAAGATGTCGCTAAAGCAATATTTGCAATTGCAACATTTTTCCTTAATATTCTTTTCGTTATCGCATTGAACTTGCAGCCAAAAATTTATATATAATACAATAATTTTTTTTTTCAAATCAATAGAAAAACACAAATTCTCTCTCTTCTGTTATTTATTTCAAAAGCCAAATCTCATATGAAAGAAATAAAAACCAAAAATTTATCTCCAAACTGAGATTAACTGTTGAATAATTATGCCTTAAATTCAACGTTAATCGAAAATTCAGATAAAAGATCCACCTTTTAAATTTTAAATTACATTAAAAAGTCTTGCTGGAAAGGGTTTCCAAATTTTTTATTACGTGGAATACTTGGTGTTTGAACAAAATATGAAGAAGCCAGCTATAGGAGTTCAATACCGAAAAGTACAAAAACTGTTTTAATTTATAACAAGTAAGAGCACTATATTCGGCTGTGCCGAGTTTTTTATACCCACCACCAATTTTGTGTACATTTAAAGCACAATATTTATTATTTTGTTAATCGCTATAGAATAATCTCTTTATAATAAAATATGTATCACTTTCTTTGTAGAAGGTGGTTAAATTTTAAGGGCCCATGTTGAAGGTGAACTACACCTAAACTTCAACTTTTTTCTTGCATTTCATTTGACATTTCTCAATCTCAGACTAACTCAATTTGAACCGTGGAAAGATACGCAATCGAGCAACGCTTTTAAATATTAAAGATTTTTATAAAAATGGGCGTTCAAATCAAAATGCATTTTGTGCACTTCGTGATTCTTTTGGTCAACATAATCGTTCGAATTCGTCCACAGTCGTGAGAATTGTAAAAAATATATAAATGTCTGCAAAGCAGGTCTGTATGAAATGTGAAAACATCTGTGAATGCCATCTTAGTTCGTTGAATGGGAAACATTGCTGTTTTCCACGATAACGTGGCAAAAGAGCAAGCAACCTCGACTCATCATCGTGCCCAACAATCGAGCATCAACAGTGTCATTGAAAATTTGGACTATCGGATCGTGGTGTGCCGCCTAGGTTGGGGGGCCATTTGGCCGATATTTTGTTCCATACATAATTGAAGCTTACAAAATTATCATTATAAAAATAAATGATAAAAATTTCATAATAATTTTATTCAAAATCAACATAGTCCCTTAAAATTAAACCACCCATTATAACTTCGGTATGCTAGTAAAATGTTTTCGAAAATTTAGTCTTTCAATGAAAGTGGCCGTTAAAATACGCGTGTCAATAAAGTTTCTGCTAATAAACATAACTTAGATATTTCAATAAAGTCCTTTATTTTCCCAAAAACTTTGTCAATAGAGAAATTACATGAATTTAAGAGGAAGAAAGTGAATTTAAGGTTAAATTTTAAGGGCCACAGGGTGATTTAAAATATACATTCTCTGCATTTTTCTAAAACGGGAAATTTATTAGTAAGATTTTGATTTTTAAACTTCTATAACATTTTGCTTTTAAAAGATTTTCAAACGAAATAAGTTTTGTATAATTTTAAAATTTGTTAGCCATTAGTACATGAAAATAAATTGTTTATAATGTTTAGAGATAATTTTTTTTGACTTAGGTCAAAAAGTTCCTAAATTCCCATTTTTAATAGAGCATAACTTCAGGAGAACATAAGCATAAGTTGTTAGCATGCCATCTAGTAGTTGCTAGTAGAGTCATCTATCTTATCATCTTTATCTTATATTTAGCTACAGTACAATAAATGGCGCAGTGTAAGATGAATAAATGCTAATATATATGACTAATATATTTTTATACAAATTTAAGGAAAAAAGTGTGCGTGGCACATCTATTTTCCGTTATAACGAAGACTTTGACCAAAAAGCCATGTGTGCAAAATTTCAGAATCGTACATATAAACACTGTGCGGTATAAATTTTCGTACATTTTTATCTATAACTCTTTTCCTAATTCATAGATTTAAGCGATTTTCAGGGAAAAATATTCTTTTGACTCGATAAATATATATTCGCAGTTTCATGACTCTACGTTTATGCGTCTGGACACAATTCAAAAGTGAAAGTGGGCGTTAAAGTAGGCGTGTCAAAGTTGTTTTTGCTAATGAGCTCAACTTAGGTGTTTCAATATAGCCCTTTATTATTCCAAAATCTTTATTAATAGAGAAATTATATGAATTTTAGGTAAAACGTTATATGGGAGGTGGGAGTAAAAGTGGGCGTGGCACCTTAATTTTCTGGCACAGTAATGACAATGCCTAGGGGGATGTACGTAGCTAATTTTATCATCATACCTCTAATTTTAGCGGTTTTATGAGCTTTTAAATTTCATTAACGGTAGATAACGTGAAAAGTGGGCGTTATAGTAGGCGTGTCAAAGTTGTTTTTGCGAATTAGTACAACTGAGGTGTTTCAATATACCCTTTATTATTCCAAAATCTTTATTAATAGAGAAATTATATGAATTTTAGTTAAAACGTTATATGGGAGGTGGGCGTAAAAGTGGGCGTGGCACATTGATTTTCCGTAAGAGCAAAGCATTTTACCAAACTGCCATGTGTGCAAAATTTCAGAGTCGTACATCCAATATTGTTGCTTTTATGACGTTTTTGTTTTTAAATATACCAAAAAATACACTGTGCGGTATAAATTTTCGTACATTTTGATCGATAACTCCTATCCTAATGCATAGATTGAGACAATTTTCGGAGGAAAATTTTGTCTTTACCCAGGAAATATATACTCGAAGTTTCATGGGTTTACGTCAAGGCGTTTGGACACAATTCCATTTTATTCGATGTTCGAAGGACACGGTTTTTTCAACCTACTCTTGCTTTTCGAGCTATAACTCTCTTCCTAATATTCCGATTTAGCCCATTTTCAATACCAAACAAATCTTGTCTATAAGAAAGATTCTGGCAAAATTTGAGCCCCCTAGCTTTTTCGGTGCGACCTCTATCGTGCTTTCAACAGACGGACAGACGGACGGACATAGCTAGATCGTCATAAAATCAAACCCCGATTCAGAATATATATACTTTATGGGGTCTAAAATGGATATTTCGATGTGTTACAAACGGAATGACAAAATGAATATACCCCCACCATTTTTTTGGTGGCGGGTATAAAAAACAATATACAAACTTATTACTTAAACCAAATATGATTTAAAGTAAATTTGATAAATATGAATTTTGACTTACGTGAACAATATTAATTTTATTTTGTTAATTTAGGCATTAAAGTTTTATGTAAGATGTAAATACATTTTCACTTAACATACAATTACAACGTTTTATGTTTTATCTTAAAAAAAAATTTTAAATTTTAAATATTAATAGGCAAGTTGATGTTTTGTTACGTGGCTTACGCTCACATTGTACAAGGGGTTTTAATAAAGAAATTTTTCTGTAGATGTGCACAACCTCAATCTTATTAAAAATTACTGATAAAAGTTGCTACCTACACGCCAACCATGTGTGTAACACAACAATAACTAAGAAAATAAATAAATTATATGAAGTAGTGCCTGCTAATACAAATTATTTTTGCAAATACTGATTTTTGTGTGTGGAATTGCATTACAATCAAAATAAGGAAAGAGGGAGTAACAATTTAAACTCCCATTAAAAAGGTGTCTTGATTGTTTTTTACTATTTTAAAATTCGATTTTAACAGTACATTGAGTTTACTTCGCCACATTAACCTCAGTGGAAATAAAAAGATAAAAATGTTAAAAAAGTTATACGTTTTGTATAAAAAATCATTTACAACTTAATTTCCATCGACGAGCAGAACATACTATTTTACATAAATTTGTTATGAATAACAACAATTTTTAGCATTCTTTCATTAACTCAAAGATCAAGTTCCGCTTTATAAATACCAATTTTAATCGCACTCTATTATAGTATTGCCTTGTTTACATATACATACATACGTATATATACTATGTTTTTTATAGATATGTATGTTTATCTATGCATGTATGTGCATAGTTGCATATTTATATTTTAAAACACTTTTACACCATAATATGCATGTTTATGCTTGTACATTTTTTATTATTTAAAACAAATATTTTTGCTTTCTTTAAAGTGTACATTGGATTTTGTATTCACTTTTATATGAGATCATATTCATGAATTTGTATTTTTCAAAATTTGCATCTTATTGCATGTACGAGTGAGTAGCAACATTAAAATTTTAATGTTTTTATATTTTCAAGAACATGCTGTTCATTTAATGTGTAAATAAAAATAATTTTCCGTAAATGGATGTTTTTAATGTGTAAAAGAAAAATTTGTGAAACATAATTATACTTTTTTTAAATATTTACTAACGTTTCTGTTAGCATCTATATTACTCTACACCATTAACACGTTAGAAGATGCTTAGAATTATTACTTGACAAAAACGGAGCATATTTGTTTATCCTGTTATCGCAATTCGAAAGATATTTGTTTACTTAAATTGTTCACGTTTAAAGTTTTAAAGTAAATGTCAATGAAGTTTAAAGTGCAGAAATTAACTGATATATAAAGACTACCAAATGAATAAATATGCCCTCGATAAAATATTTTCGATAAAAATTTGAATAACAAAATTTTTTTTAAATTTAAATTTAATAATCTTTTTTAAAACATATTTCTATAAGCAACCACTATATAATTTGGAATAAGTTTTAAGTCTGAATTAATTTAACCCTCTGCAGCTCGTGACGCAGTCTCACGTACACCGCAAAATAAAAGTTTGTGCGTAACTTAGTAAGAGTCGAGGTTGCAATTATTGGTCACTTAATGCCTGTGAATTCATGCATCTAAATCATGAAGTGCGAAAACAGTAAATGGGTGTACTGCAAATACGTTTACTTCTTATACCCAAACACCTAAGAATCACTACATCAGTACATCAAAAATCTCTTAAGCATTTAACGTCAGTTGAAAACAAAATGTTTTCTATAAAGTAAGCTCAGACAGTATGGTTTAATTAACATTAGCACCGGCACCTTGTGCAGTATTCCGACGGTGGTGTCTGAAGCCCAACTGGTGCTTTCGCAATGCGGTTGCGCTACTTAACTTGTTCCATGTGGCAAACTCACCTTAACTAATTCTAGATTAATGTAAATGCACCTTGCTAAGAATTTTGGGCTATCTATCCGTTATTCTTTATTTTTGCTAGGACGACGAATAATTCCCAAAATGTTTGCCATTGTTGAAAGGAAACAGCACCCCTAGGTATATAAGTTTACCCGAAATACGCAAATCCACCACATCTGCAAGTATCAGTTATTAAACAAGCACTCCAGAAACTCCAGTGATTACCCGAAGTCAAACCAAAATCGAACACCTCATTATCTGTATTACACCAACTATGTGCTCTCCGAATAAACTTCACTAATTACTAGTCCAACATAAGCTCTAGGGGGTACTGTCTCTCACAACAGCAGCCAGTTGATTGTGAAATCAGGCTCCAAGAAATTAGATTTGTTAATTATACCTCTCTACCCCAAATTAACAATACACCATTATCTGATACTAGCCAAGGAAACATAACCCCGGGGTAAAGTAAGGTCTGACAAAATGATTTACTTCAGCTAGAACTTTATAAAAGTAGGGAGCAGTCAAAATTATACATAGGAGAAAACGCCAGCCAGTAACATAAGAAATCATCTAAAAAATAAAGCCTCAATTGATATAATAATTAAGAAAATTTTAAATAATCTTATAAAATAAGACATAACAAAAAGCTGAACCCCTTTAAGAAGGCTCAAATCAAAAGGTCTTTTAATTGATCTTAATAGAAGGGCCTTCCTGAAGCTTTGCAAAAAGAAAGGAGTGTGAAAGCACTTACCCTCTGTATTAACACGTATAAAAAACAAGTAAGAGTGCTGATCTTATAAATACCACTCACAACTTGGAGTGATGCAATAACAATTGTGTTTTCATTTATCTCATTAATATGATATACTTACATACATACATATATGTTTCATTACCTTTATAATAACTTTATCGCCATAAAACCTACCCATTGTAAGTTGTGTTTATGTATGTTTGTATTAACAAAATGTTTTTGTTTTAGCTGAGATTCAAACCTACGTTCATCCAGTTTGTATTGGTGTGAAAAGAAGAGGTGGGGTCTAAGTAAGCCTACCCAAACTTTCCTTCAATTTTGTAAGCAAGACAGACTTTATTCGAACGTATGTTTTTTGCACAGTAAAAAAAAAAAAAATTATAATATTTCTCACTTACTTGCTGTTACTATTTTCAGCAGTGCGCAAGGGAAAATTATGATATATCCAATCCTGGAATGAATAAGGTTAGCGATTATTAATTGGAAAATGATACCTACGAGGTGAAAGATCGAACACAAAAATATAATAGCAATTCTACAAGCACTCTTGAGAGCAGGTTAAAGCTAATAAAAAAATTTAGGAAAAGGTTTTTTTGTTATGAAATTTGTTTTTAATGGTGGTTATTTGAGGAATACAGTCTGCTTGTTTAGGTCTAAATAAAATCTTTTATAATTTCTTCTTTTACTTCTTTTTATACCCGCCACCAAAAAAATGGTGTGGGTATATTCATTTTATCATTCCGTTTGTAACACATCGAAATATCCATTTTAGACCCCATAAAGTATATATATTCTGAATCGGGGTTTGATTTTATGACGATCTAGCTATGTCCATCCGTCTGTCCGTCTGTTGAAAGCACGATAGAGGTCGCACCGAAAAAGCTAGGGGGCTCAAATTTTGCCAGAATCTTTCTTATAGACAAGGTTTGTTTGGTATTGAAAATGGGCTAAATCGGAATATTAGGAAGAGAGTTATAGCTCGAAAAGCAAGAGTAGGTCGAAAAAACCGTGTCCTTCGAACATCGAATAAAATGGAATTGTGTCCAAACGCCTTAACGTAGACTCATGAAACTTCGAATATATATTTCCTGGGTAAAGACAATATTTTCCTCCGAAAATTGTCTCAATCTATGCATTAGGAGAGGAGTAATCGATCAAAATGTACGAAAATTTATACCGCACAGTGTATTTTTTGGTATATTTAAAAACAAAAACGTCATAAAAGCAACAAAACTGGATGTACGACTCTGAAATTTTGCACACTTAGCTTTTTGGTGACACGCTTTCTTGTAACGGCAAATCAATGTGCCACGCCCACTTTTACGCCCACCTCCCTTATAACGTTTTAACTAAAATTCATATAATTTCTCTATTAATAAAGATTTTGGAATAATAAAGGCCTATATTGAAACACCTAAGTTGTACTCATTTGCAAAAATAACTTTGACACGCCTACTATAACGCCCACTTTTCACGTTATCTACCGTTAATGAAATTTAAAAGCTTATAAAACCGCCAAAATTAGAGGGATGATGATTAAGTTTGCTACGTATATCCTTCTAATCAATGTAGTCGTTGTGCCAAAAAGTTTAGGTAACACGCTCACTTTAACGCCCACCTCCCATAACGGTTTATCTTAAATTCATGTTATTTCTCTATTGACAAAGTTTTTGGGAAAATAAAGGACTATATTGAAATATCTAAGTTGTATTTATTAGCAGAAACTTTATTGACACGCCTACTTTAACGCCCACTTTCATTGAAAGACTACATTTAGAAAAGCATTTTAGTAGCATATCGAAGTTATAAAATGTGGTTAAATTTTAAGGACCGATGTTGAATTTAAATAAAACACAAATTATTTAGGATATTATTATCATTTCTTTTTATAATTATAATATTTGTATGGTTCAATTATGCATTTAATAAAATATCGGCCAAATGGCCCCCCCCATCCTTGGCGCCACTATTCTATCTGATAGTCCAAATTTTCAATGACAATGTTGATGCTCAATTATTAGGCATGATGATGAGGCGAGTTTGACTGCTATTTTGCCACACTATCGCAAAAAACAGCAATGGTGCCCATTTACGAACTAAGAGGGCATTCACAGATTTTCTAACATTTTATACAGACCTGTTTTGCAGAAATTTAAATATTTTTTACAATTTTCCCTATTGTGGACGAATTTGAACGATTATGTTGTTCAAAAGAATTATGCATAAAATGCACTTTGACTTGAACGCCCATTTTTATAAAAAACCTGAATAACTTTAAAGCATTGCTCATTTGCGTATCTTTCCACGGATCAAATTGAGTAAGTTTGAGATTGAGTAATGTCAAGTGAAATGCAGAAAACAAATTTAAAGACTAGGTGTAGTTAACCTTCCACATGGGCCTTTATAATTTAACCACCCTCTACAAAGAAAGTGATACATATTTTATTATAAAGAGATTATTCCATAGCGATTAACAAAATAATAAATATTTTGCTTTAAATGTACACAAAATTGGTGGTGGGTATAAAAGATTCGGCACAGCCGAATATAGTGCTCTTACTTGTTTATTATGGTCTCTAAACATCAAATAATATTTAAGTTTTATTTTAGATTATTTTCTTTGGGTTTATTGACATCTAAATCTTTATCACAATTATAGGCAATTTGTAATGGAAACTTGAGTCAGGCTCATAATTATTATGCTAATAATGACGAGTGTTTAAAACACAAATCTTGAATTTTCAAGCTATGCTAAGTGTCCAAATTACTGTTTTAAACCTTTTGAGGTAACTAAAATTTAAAAACCATTTTTCTTGAATAGAGTACTTATAAAAATTGCTTAAGATTTTTCACTTATCTATTTTACTATAAAATGTTTTATTATCTAAAGTAAGTTGTTTAATTGTAACTGACAGTTTTAAGAGTATTTTTGACATATTAATATTACAAAGGATTTTTTTAATACCAGGCAGACCGAATCATATTTAAATCAATTTTGTTTATTAAATTTTAATTGAAAAGAGAATTTAATTTACAATATAATTTTCCAAAAAGATTTATAACAAATTTATTTTCTACTAAAAAATTAAGTTTGAATAGTTTTTGTTGTAAAACTATAATTGAAGTGATGTCATTCTTTTTTGTTTTTGCCACCACCAAGTTGGAAATTACACTTACATATGTAAAGGATCCGCCAAATAACTTTTTTTTTTGGAAAATGCTATAAAAAAGAGTGTAGCTTCGGTTGTGTGGCACGTAGCACCGTCCTGTTGAAACCAAATGTTGCCAATATCCTCCTCTTCAATTTTTGTGAACAAAATTTCGTTCAACATGGCCCGATAACGATCGCCATTGACTACGGCCACTCCTTGCTCATTTTCGAAGAAAATGGCCCAATTATGCCTCTGGACCAAAATCCGCACCAAAAAGTGACTCGTTTTGGGTGTATCGGCTTCTCAATGAATGCGTGCGAGTTTTCTGTGCCCCAAATTGGACTAGATCAAAATGAGCTTCGTCTGAAAAGATGATTTTTTTTGCCAAAATCGGCCAAAGTAATGTCGCAATATTTCCCAGCGTTGTTTAAGCGTACACACCAACCATATTCGTTCAGCGGAAGGCTAAAACTAATTATCTTTCAAATCAGATATGAGCAAAGTGTTACCATTTACGAAATAAGCACTAGTTGAAAAAAACGTTAGATGCCGGACCTTTTATATGTAAGCCATACATTTAAGTATTGGTTCTTATAGTGTTCATATAAATACTGTTTTATCTTTGACGTATTTTATTAAAGAATAATAGTAAGAGCAGAAGAAAATAATCAAAAAAAGTAGAAACTTAAAAAGAGATATTGGAAAGATTTTAGAAATGCAGAGGCAATTATTGAAAATCATATTCTATCATATGATTAAATGAGATGGATATGGGTTCAGCATTTTTTGTTTACATTAAATTATTATTTCCTTGTTAGGATGACATACGAGACAATGTATTTCAAAGCCAGCTTCAGTACATGTTATTAGATGATAGGTGTCCTAACAGAAAAACATTAAACTTGTTGTAAGGAAAATATTGCGGTTTTTCCGAAGAGTGTGGGTGACCAAACCATTTTTTGCAGCATCTTTTCCTTTAATATGGACCTTAGTTCAAAAGTTTTTGCAGTTTATCGAAGCAAGGATGCGTTTCTATAAAAATTAGTTAGAACAGACCACAAACATCAATAGTACTTGACATAATAAAGGACTTCAATTTGTTGCTCTAACTGAAAGATGGTAGTCGCAGAGCAATTTGGCTTTAACTGTTCGGTACCATGACACGAAAGACTTATAAGAAAAACATAATTGTGAGCAGCTTATTCAAAAATTACTTGCCGATAGCATTGCTTGAAAGAGAGCTCGATTGCGCGTTGTTGTGGCTGACATTCTAATGAAATTATCTTAGATTATGTCGAATGTAAAAATCCCAACATAATATGACAGAGTTAACTGCATCAACATAATGTTATACAAGCGAGACTGGAATGAAATAATTAGGATAAAAATATCTAATGCATCGAATCAAGGATTGGTGACCGAACTGAAACAAGCTTTTATTATATAAACCTAAACAAAGGTAAATACTTACAGATTACGGCAATTGTGGAAGGCATTTAACGGGTGAAATTGATTTGTAATGTCCTACAATGTAAAAGTGAATTAAAATTGCATGCAATTTGAGGACGTTTAAAGATAATAAGGCTATTGCGGTATAATCCGAAACGAAAAAGCAAACATATTTATAATCGAAAAGAGGATTAGTTTGGAATACCATTATCTTTGATAAATATAAACCATTTTTCAGGTTTAAAGAGAGAGAGAGAGAGTTTGGGCGATGGAAGAAAACGTCAGAAAGTGGCAAGTTGCTCATGTCAGTGAAGTGACAAATATAGTACGTGTTGACCGAAGTATTGAGAAATCGAAGGATTTTATGAAACTTATGACACTAAAAAGGGCAAAATTATCTATTGTAATATCAGGTCACATGAAGCTGAAAACTGATCTAGCCTACAAAGGACTATCGTCAGGAGTGACATGTAGTGCATGAAAATAACAGAATGAGATTTTGGAGCAATACAATTTTCAGAATCTTGTATATGGGCGTATTAGCCAGGAAAATTTAATCGTCGACACTATTCTAAATTTTTAACACCTAAGGAATTGAATGAGAAATTTCCAAGGAATTATGTACATTAAAATAACTATGATCTTGAGACAGTCAAGATAAAGCATGAGTTCGAGAATATGGTTATACATTTTTTTTACTTTTATATTCCTTTAGAGCTCGAAACATATCAATTAGGCATAAGTTTATACCTGTCATGGGTTTTGGGCTTTAATCGTCCTATTTTCAACCTAACCTCAACACCAGATATAATTTCCTGTGCTCATAACAAAAATTCCAACCTAAATTCTGTTCTAAATGTAAAATTTAAAATTAAAGCTATATTTAAATAAGCCAACATTTATGTTAATTTAGTGTGATTAATACGATACAAGCTGTAATTTTTATTTTAAAAATAATTTATTCCTTCATAAATGTAAACCTATTATCAATATCAATTTTCAAAATAATATTTATCTACAAAAAAAAAAAAAACAAAAAAAAAATAACAATAAAACATATAAATATTTTCAAATTAACCTTTAACCATTTACAAAACAAAACATATGTACACTATGTACACAAACATTTGCATATGTATGGGTTTGTGCATCTTTGTATATGTACTAACAATAGTTGTGTCTTTTACACACATGCTAAATGTGCATTTTATTGTAATTTAAATGTGGTTTTTGGTCATCAGAATCATATAAAATATTAATTTTACCATTAGATACGTACACAGCCACTCAAATAACACAGGGTTACAGCAAATGAAATAGTTTATAATACAACAACAAAAATATTTCATTGATGGTATAAATAATATTATTACTTTATTCTAAGGACATATTAAAATGCATAAAATATGCATATATTTTACATTTCGTAATAAAGAGCTCATTAGCAAAACTATGTAAGTAAATGTGAATATATTTTCATATTTATATGCTATCGATATTATTTTACATTATTTGTTTTTTTTTTTTTTTGTATTTTATCGAAATTATTTTCCGTATAATTTTTGCAATTTTTTAGGGTTACAAAATAAGGTCAAAAACACTAAAATTACTTTTTTGTAATCTAATTTGTGTTTTTATAAATCCTGTTATTAAAATTTAATCCTTGACTAGTGGTGTATTGAAGAGCAATTCAAATTTTACGACAACAATTATCTAAATATTATGTTATGGTTATTTACGAGAGGTCATGCATCCAAGGATTTCCTTGTGATCATTTTTGGCTCAGTTGATCAGCTTTAATGGGAGTGATCTATGCAAAGTCTGGGTTTGGTTAAGTCTGGTTGAAAAGAGGTTTATTTAAAGCGCAAACTTATAGCAGTTTTACATGTATACCCAATTTGTATATTGTTATCTAAAGGAATGAAATTTCCCCTACTAAAACCTTAATCCCAAACTCATCTACAATTTCTTTTTTGTCAAGAACTCAGTCTCTTCAATATAGTTCTTTAGGAATTTTTAATTCAAATTCTTTTAATATTCCAAGTTTGACATAGTATCCACATCAAGTACATTGAAAAACTTAGTGTTATCCGTTTTATCGATTCGAGCCAGATGAGTTCTCAGCTCCGTATGACATATAAATCTCCGTGCCGGTCTACTTATTTTAAGATTCTTCATTTATAACACAAGCATTTAGCTACTTTCTGTTTTTCAATAGCTCAAATTTAAAAACTGTGCCCATTTTAGATAATTTTTCGGTTTTCGTGTTTCCAATTTTTCTGCGATGGCCTGACATCCTATTATATCACATATAAGCGACTTAATCTTCCTCTTGAGTTGTAGAGCATTGTTTTAATAAATTTTTTCATTCGTAAGTATCTTACTAACTGATTGATAATCAGTAGAGATACAAATCGGAACTTCGTTATCAATCTCCTTTATCCATCTAATGCAATGAATCGGAGTTTCGTTATCAATCTCCTTTATCCATCTAATGCAATGAATCGGAGTTTCGTTATCAATCTCTTTCATCCATCTTATGCCTCTTCTAATTGCCATAACCTTAGCCTGGAAAACAACATTGTGTTCTGGCAGATGAAAGTTTTTGCGTATATTTCGGCTTATGTCTTAGAAATCCACATCAGTTTGATTACCAATCTTCGATCTGTCTTTATAAAGATCGATGCCTTGGGTATATCTTTAGGTATTGCTCAACCCAATTACTTTAATGATATTATGGTTGTGCAGTAATGACTCTCATATTTTGTTAAAATTTCGTCAGGGTTACATCTGTAAGGTAAGAATTATTCTTTCATATCTGGGTTTATGATCTCTCACCAGACATTACTCGATTGCCTTTATTTTGGAGCGATCAAGGCTGCTTCATATTTTACCTGTAGCCTTAACGGCAGAATTGATGGTATATTCATAATAGGCATTGAAGTTTTCATGTCACAGCATATACTAACGCAGTGGAAGAGTTTTCTATTGAACTTTTCCCTTAAGATGTCCTACGTACTATTGAGGAATACGTTAAGGTCAGTTGTAGTATGCTTGTATATAGCAAATGAGTTCTACCATTTATTTTGAGGCTATTACTATTCTTCAAAGGGCCCATATTCTTAAAAGTTTCTCCACTCTACTCTTAAAGTGGTATCTTCATGATAGCATGCAGTTAAGTACTATTTTTAGGTGTTTTAGTTTGTCTTATTTCAAAGTTCGGGTCAATCATACAGCAGTTTATCTCCCTATCTTATAAAAAGATTTATTTCCGTCTTTCCCGCGCTAACATAGAATCCTCGCTCCTTTAAAGCCTCTGTTGCTCACCTGCATAGAAGATCAGACTTTTTCCCCTGATCAGTATCCTACATCATTTATGTAGCAGATAAATTTGCTACTATTTAAAGCAAAACTCTTTAAATATAATGTTTCCCAATCAAAAATTAAGGAATAAGATACTTTGGCTTCGATGTAATTAAAAAGTTGTTCAGTTATCATCCTTGATCTAGGCATACATCTCAAAAATGTCATTGAACTCAATGGGATGGCTTCGAAGATTGGCTCAGGATAAAAACTATTGTTTAAATTTTTATTTAAAACAAAAATAATAATTCTGTATAACACTCAATTTATATGATGAATTTTATAACGTACAATTTTCTTAATCCCCTTTTGAAGTTGCTACCAAACTACTCAACTTCATACGATGGTTTTTTTTTGGACGTCTAATTTTTCTTCAATTTCACCATCCAGTTGATGCCAATATAAAAATAAAACGTAACAGAAATAACAGAAAAAGTGTAGAGCGAAGTGTCAAAAAAAACATGAAAACAGGAACCATGTCTATTTGTCTATCTCTCTTTCTTCTCTACACCGCTTGCTACCAAACAAAAAATGACGTCCAAAATGTGACGTCATAAAATTTATCATGTAAATTGGGTGTAATATGCTAATATTCTACTTATTTTTGTGAGTGCCCCGAAAAAATAACTGTTAGTTCCTGGTAAGCAATAATGCGTTTTATATTGCTCATATTCACGTTTTACATTACGCATATTTAATTCTGTAAATCTAATTTAAACTAAATGGAAAATTACTTTTTTTAGTCATCATACGAGTGGATGTATTTGTAAGGTTCTTAAAGTTATTATCTATATATAAAGTTTGCAAATAAAATTAATATCTTTGGAACACAAGTGTGAATACATTTATAGTTTGTTAAAAGTTATGCTCTAAATACGTTTAGTAAGTAACGGATATTCTTTAAAATGCTTTTAAAATTAAACATGCAACGGAAGTTAAACATAATATAAAACTTACTTAAAATCCATCTCCACATACACGAATATGTCTCAACTACACCAGGAAAAATCTTCAATACCAAACTTGCAAACACACATACTAGCACACAAAGTGGTCACAGTGTTGAGAGTACTGATACACAGAAAAAACAAATATAAATTTTAATTACAAATAAAATTTAAGATTATTTGACTTTGCTCCAATCATCAGAATGATAGTACTAATTACATAAAAAAAATAGTGCGAAAAATTTTAATTAAATTGATATAAAAAAATTTATTAAGTTCTCTATAATTTTAATCATTTTAAACAGGCTATAAGCGCCAAAAGACAATTCCGATGGGCGTAATGACCCTCCTCCCCCAGATAAAAAAAGAGTTTACTACTAACTTTAAATATACATTTTAAATTAACTCAGTTTAGGATTTTGCCCCAAGAAAAAATCTTTAAGCATTTGCCACCCCCAGAAATAATTTATACCTACGCTTGTGCCTATAAATGTAATTTTGTTGTACTTATTAAGCCTGTTGTAATGAAATTACATAATATATTATGTATAAGAATCTATGAATCTATATATTTTATTACATTTCATTACTAAAATAACATAGTAAATAATAATGAGAGTAGAGTAATCAAAAATACAAATAATATTCAATTCCATACCAAACTTTGGATTTCTAAGAAGGAATTCAACATACTTAAGTATTGATATGAGAATCCTGAGAAATATGTTTACTGGAATAGAATATATATTGTCTTTTGACAGACTGAAAGTATTTGTTATAGTAAAAAATATCTTTATGAAAATAAACTTACAAGAACTTTTTTTAGATAGGCCTACTATTATTTTCATTATTTTGCTCCTTGAAATCTATCCGTTGATATCGAATCTGGGAAGAACTTATACATAAAAAATTTTTTTTTTTATACCCGCCACCAAAAAAATGGTGGGGGTATATTCATTTTGTCATTCCGTTTGTAACACATCGAAATATCCATTTTAGACCCCATAAAGTATACATATTCTGAATCAGGGTTTGATTTGATGACGATCTAGCTATGTCCGTCCGTCTGTTGAAAGCACGATAGAGGTCGCACCGAAAAAGCTAGGGGGCTCAAATTTTGCCAGAATCTTTCCTATAGACAAGGTTTGTTTGGTATTGAAAATGGGCTAAATCGGAATATTAGGAAGAGAGTCATAGCTCGAAAACCAAGAGTAGGTCGAAAAAACCGTGTCTTTCGAACATCGAATAAAATGGAATTGTGTCCAAACGCATTAACGTAGACTCATGAAACTTCGAATATATATTTATCGACTCAAAACAATATCTCTTCCCAAAAATTGTTTACATCTATGCATTAGGAAAGGAGTTATTGATCAAAATGTACGAAAATTTATACCGCACAGTGTATTTTTCGGCATATTTAAAAACAAAAACGTCATAAAAGCAACAAAATTTGATGTACTACTCGTAAATTTTGCACACTTTGCTCTTTGGTGAGACGCTTTTTTGTAACGGAAAATCAATATGCCACGCCCACTTTTACGCCCACCTCCCATATAACGTTTTACCTAAAATACATATAATTTCTCTATTAACACAGATTTTGGAATAATAAAGGGCGATGTTGAAACATCTAAGTTGTACTCATTCGCAAAAACAACTTTGACACGCCTACTATAACGCCCACTTTTCACGTTATCTACCGTTAATGAAATTTAAAAGCTCATAAAACCGACAAAATTAGAGATATGATGATGAAATTTCCTACATATATCCTTCTAATCAATGTAATTGTTGTGCCAAAAAGTTTAGATGACACGCCTATTTAAACGCCTACCTCCCATATAACGGTTTATCTTAAATTCATGTAATTTCTCTATTGACAAAGTTTTTGGGAAAATAAAGGACTATATTGAAATATATAAGTTGTATTTATTAGCAGAAAATTTATTGACACGCCTACTTTAACGCCCACGTTCATTGAAAGACTGTAGTTACAAAAGCATTTTAGTAGCATATCGAAGTTACTAAGGGTGGTTAAATTTTAAGGACCGATGTTGAATTTAAATAAAACACAAATTATTTAGGATATTATTATTATTTCTTTTTGCAATTATAATATTTGTATGGTTCAATTATGTATTTTACAAAATATCGGCCAAATGGACCCCCCCATCCTTGGCGCCACTCCTCTATCTGATGGTCCAAATTTTCAATAACAATGCTGATGCTCAATTGTTGGGCATGATGATGAGTCGAGGTTGACTGTTTTTTTTTGCCACACTATCGCAAAAAACAGCAATGGTTCCCATTCATTAAACTAAGAAGGCATTCACAGATTTTCTAACAAAACAAAATTTAAATATTTTTTACAATTCTCTTGATTGTGGACGAATTTGAACGATTATGTTGATCAAAAAAATTACGAAGTGCACAAAATGCATTTTGATTTGAATGCCCATTTTTATAAAAAACCTGAATAACTTTAACGCGTTGCTCATTTGAGTATCTTTCCACTGTTCAAATTAAGTTAGTCTGAGATTGAGAAATGTCATATGAAATGTAAAAAAAACTTGTTGTTTTTGTGGCTCACCTTCAACATGGGCCCTTAAAATTTAACCACCCTCTACAAAGAAAGTGATACATATTTTATTATAAAGAGATTATTCCATAATTATTAACAAAATAGTAAATAATGTGCTTTAAATGTACACCAAATTGGTGGTGGGTATAAAAGATTCGGCACAGCCGAATATAGTGCTCTTACTTGTTATTTTTTATACCCGCCACCAAAAAAATGGTGGGGGTATATTCATTTTGTCATTCCGTTTGTAACACATCGAAATATCCATTTTAGACCCCATAAAGTATTTATATTCTGAATCAGGGTTTGATTTGATGACGATCTAGCTATGTCCATCCGTCTGTCCGTCTGTCCGTCTGTTGAAAGCACGATAGAGGTCGCACCAAAAAAGCTAGGGGGCTCACATTTTACCAGAATCTTTCTTATAGACAAGGTTTGTTTGGTATTGAAAATGGGCTAAATCGGAATATTAGGAACAGAGTTATAGCTCGAAAAGCAAGAGTAGGTCGAAAAAATCGTGTCCTTCGAACATCGAATAAAATGGAGTTGTGTCCAAACGCATTAACGTAAACTCCGAATATATATTTCCTGAGTAAAAACAATATTTTTTCCTGAAAATTATCTAAATCTATGTATTAGGAGAGGAGTTATTGATCAAAATGTACGAAAATTTATACCGCACAGTGTATTTTTCGGCATATTTAAAAACAAAACGTCATAAAAGCAACAAAAATTGATGTACTACTCGTAAATTTTGCACACTTTGCTTTTTGGTGAGACGCTTTTTTGTAACGGAAAATCAATGTGCCACGCCCACTTTTACGCCCACCTCCCATATAACGTTTTACCTAAAATTCATATAATTTCTCTACTAGTAAAGATTTTGAATAATAAAGGGCTATATTGAAACACCTAAGTTGTACTCATTCGCAAAAACAACTTTGACACGCCTACTATAACGCCCACTTTTCACGTTATCTACCGTTAATGAAATTTAAAAGCTCATAAAACCGCGAAAATTAGAGGTATGATGATAAAATTTGCTACGTATATCCCCCTAGGCAATGTCATTACTGTGCCAGAAAATAAACGTGCCACGCTTACTTTTACGCCCACCTCCCATATAACGTTTTAACTAAAAATCATATAATTTTTCTATTAATAAAGATTTTGGAATAATAAAGGACTATATTGAAACACCTAAGTTGTGCTCATTCGCAAAAACAACTTTGACACGCCTTCTATAACGCCCACTTTTCACGTTATATACCGTTAATGAAATTTAAAAGCTCATAAAACCGCCAAAATTAGAGATATGATGATAAAATTTGCTACGTAATATATATCCTTCTAATCAATGAAATTGTTGTGCCAAAAACTTTAGGTGACACGCTCACTTTAACGCCCACCTCCCATATAACGGGTTATCTTAAATTCATGTAATTTCTCTATTGACAAAGTTTTTGGGAAAATAAAGGATTATATTGAAATATCTAAGTTGTATTTATTAGCAGAAACTTTATTGACATGCGTACTTTAACGCCCACTTTCATTGAAAGACTACATTTACAAAATCATTTTAGTAGCATATCGAAGTTATAAAGGGTGGTTAAATTTTAGGGACCGATGTTGAATTTAAATGAAACACAAATTATTTAGGAAATTAATATCATTTGTTTTTATAATGATAATATTTGTATGGTTCAATTATGTATTTAACAAAATATCGGCCAAATGGCACCCCATCCTTGGCGCCACTCCTCTATCTGATGGTCCAAATTTTCAATGACAATGTTGATGCTCAATTGTTGGGCATGATGATGAGTCGAGGTTGACTGTTCTTTTGCCACACTATCACAAAAACCAGCAGTGGTTCCCATTCAACAAACTAAGAAGGCATTTACAGATTTTCTAACATTTTATACAGACGTGTTTTGCAGAAATTTAAATATTTTTTACCATTCTCCCGATGGACGAATTAAAACGATTATGATGACAAAAACAATCACGAAGTGCACAAAATGCATTTTGATTTTTACGCCCATTTTTATAAAAAACCTGAATAACTTTAAAGCGTTGCTTATTTGCGTATCTTTCCATGGATCCAATTGAGTAAGTTTGAGATGTCAAGTGAAATGCAGAAAACAAATTTAAAGGCTAGGTGTAGTTTACCTTCAACATGGGCCCTTAAAATTTAACCACCCTGTACAAAGAAAGTGATACATATTTTATTATAAAGAGATTATTCCAAAGCCATTATCAAAATAATAAATATTGTGCTTTAAATGTACACAAAATTGGTGGTGGGTATAAAAGATTCGGCACAGCCGAATATAGTGCTCTTACTTGTTATTAATTTATATATTTTTTTAAACTGTCGAAAGTTTCTTTGTTTTTCGAAATAATTTCTTATCAAAAAAAAAACTATTTAATTTAATATAATTAGTATTTTAAAACAATAAGAAAGTCAATTATTAAAAAAAAATTAACTGTGTTATGTTAAAAATAAAAAAAAATAATAATAAAAAAAAAAAAATAATAAAAATATATTTAAATAAAAACAAGTTATTTCTTCGTTTGAAAAAAAAATATTAGTATCCTAGATAAAATAATAATGATATTTGAAACAGTTATTTCAAATTTAAGCTACTTAAAATAAAAGATTAATTTTTATTCAAAAAACTAGCTGACGTTGTCTTGCCACTAACTTACTAACTTACTCTGAGTACATTAAAAAAACCTAACATATGGTTTACGTTTATGCGGTATGCAGATCTGTCTTACTTTAAAATTTCATCAAAGTCGTTACGTTATTTAGGTGCGGCATATATTGTCCCTGATGATGAGTTACCTTTAATATTTATGAATATGAAAAATAAATGTTTTCTAGTTCTCAAACGTTTATTTATTCATTGGCTGGACTATAAATTGTGTACAATTTAAAGAAGATGACTAAAAACTATATCGATGCATAATTAAAAACCATTTTTTTGGTGGCGAGTATAAAAATTGGGTGTTAAAGTAGGCGTGGTAAAAAAGTATCCTATCAAGTATCATACCATAGTTTTAGTTAGATTATTTGAAAATTTCAAGAAGATTGGTCTAGCAGTCTGGCATACCTGCGGGAGCGTTAAAAAATGCGTAGGCTTGAGGGGTATGAAAAATTCATGCTGAACAATTATCAGACCTACCCGATATGCACACAAAATTTCATGAAAATCGGTCAAGCCATTTCGGAGGAATTAAATAACACACACCGTGACAAGAGAATTTTGTATATTAAAAAAACATTAAATGCGCTTAAATTGCAACACTGTGCCACATAAAGCATCAGTTTACAATATATATCTGCATTATGAAAAATAAAAATAAATAAAAACTACAAAAGGCAAAAAAAAAAAAATAAAAAATTACATACAAGAATAATAATGATAATAATAACACTTAACACGAATAATAACAGCAACAAGAATAACAACTCTGATTACGCCAACAGCAACATTGCTGTGAATTGAAAAGAATGCACTTAAAAATAAAAAACACGCATATCCAAACATAAACATTAACAGATACACAAATCCAAAAAATGTAAAAGGATGTTTTGTTAAAATTTACTATAAATTCACATAACTGAAATTCTTGTTAGAAACCGTTTAAATAACCCAAAACAACACTTACCACATCCGTTTATTTAATACATATTCGTACGAGAGTATTTTTGCTTTTAAAAGCAAAATTCTACTTTTGCATCTTGTTCATTTCTAGATTGAACAACAACAGCATCAACAAATAGAACACCGCTGTTACCACTACAGTACAGTACAGTTTTACATGAACAAGAACTTCAACATACACATGTTCAGCCAGCAATTGGAAGTTAAATTTTTGCAAGTACACAGTAAAGAGTCACTACTTTTCATCTTCTTTTTGATCTTGGAGGTTAGTTAGTTAGTTAAAATTTATTCCTATACAATTTTAATTAAAAAATTTCCTATTACGCTACCATGGCAACTTTTTCATAGATTTTTTCTGTCAAGCTAAATTCGTATGCCAGAGATGGAAAAGTGACTGTAATCGGCTTATTTTAATGCCATTAGAAAATTCTGCTGTCTGACCCATTTGGCCGTAATCTAGTTTTAAGTAAATTTTTTAAAGTTTTTAACTTTATTGTAACAATTTTTTTATCTGTTTATTTACATACTTATTTGGATTTAAAATTTTTCGACAAGAAAATGCGACAAACTTTGAACGATAAATTCTGTGAATATACATTGATGTGAACGTTAAAATTTCAGAATAAATAACAGCATAATTTATCCGTTATGTGCGTATTTTTCAATGCATAAATTTTAAAGATATTTCTTGAAGTTGTTAGTAGATTTTTGTAAATACTTGAAATTTATTGTATAAAACATAGAGAGATAATTCTTGGCACCATTATTCACTCTAACTAACATATGAGACCTATTTGTAAATAGGGCATTTAAAATTCACAATTTAAATGTGCAAACTTAACCTGATATGGCAACACATTTCAGTTGCGTCTGGACAAAAATTAAATCAGTATAAGCTGAGATTTTTCCGAACTCAGTTTTTTTTTCTTTATGTGTATTTTGTAATTATATGTTGAAAATTTTGTCTGCAAAAAATTTCTTTCAAGCCACATTGGTAAAAATAACAAATGCTCAAAAAATCAGAAGCATAAAATAATAAATGTATATATTTACTATATAAAGCAGTTTGGGTTTGCGAGTTATTCTTTTTTCGTTTACAGTTTCGAGCACGTGTAACAGCTTCCTACTACTATGATGCTTTTTTCCTCTGTTTGTAAACTTCATAAAGTAAGGCCCAATCACACTATCTTATAAAAATCCGAAACTGACTGTTACTTGTTGTAGGTGCACTTGCCTGTCAAAAAATTTGACAATTGTGTATTCACAAAGCCATTTAGATGGAAATGCACTTCATTGGAGAAGACATTCCAATGTTTTTTTTTTTCAAAAAAGTTGCCATTGACATCTTTTTGATCTATTACCTGTTGATGAAATAGCCAGCGCTTACCATAATCTACTGATGTGATCCTCTAAGTAATTTGTATTTGGTGCCTATAAAGGTGTAGACCTTTTGCATAATTGGATGCTTAGTGAAATTTTAAGTTGTTGAGAACGATGTCAAATTGATGTTTTTGGATTTTCGGCCACAGTCTTGTTTACAAAAGCAATGGTTTGGTGGCACGTTGACACACAGAAATCATACTGTCCAAAAGCGACCCATTTTTTGCCAATTTTTTTACTACTCTCAAATTTTTACTTTTCAAATTTTTAGAATAAGTTTTTAAAATTTTTAATAATCGGAATAATAATAAGCTGTCAAATTGCAGACTAACTTACACCCCGTCCACAACAGACATGAATTGTTGTTAAAACATGATGTTATAACTTAATGTTAAATTTTTTATGTTATACTGTGGAGTACACGTACTTATGTTAATGTTAAGATTTTTCATTATTTTTCGATTGTCAGCGAAGCAATACAGATAAGGCCCCTTTCGCATTAGGCAACTATAGTTGCGCAATTCTTGTGTTTGTTGGTGTGAGAGGAAAGGTCGGTGTAAAGGGGAAAGAGTTGCCGAGATTTGAGTACAGACTTTCTTGTACTTGGCAATTCTGCTTTAGCTGTCATTCTTGTCTTGGAATATTTATTTGTTTTTGACATTGTCTTTTATTTTTTCTTCGGTGTGTTGTGTAATTTTGTGTTTGTGAAAATTTTATTTGTTTATAAGTGTATAAAATATTTAAAAATGATGAGAAGTTGGAAAAAACTGGAAGAAATTGAGCAACCAAGTTGCTCAATGTGAACATAAAAGCAAGTTCAAAAGAAAATAAATAAAAATTAAAATTATACTTGCGCAATTATAGTTGCCTAATGCGAAAGGGGCCTAAGTCTTTAAAAGTATTTTAACGTTTTTGCATGTGCTGTGATTTTTAGCACTTTTTGTGTTTTAAATTTGTGAAGGAACTTATACAATTATAATTAAGAAAAAAATTGTTAAGTTAAAATAATTTAATATAAATTTTAACTTTCTCTACAAACTTTTTTAAACTTTATTTAGATTTAATTTAATTACTTTTTAATTTAATTCCTTTTTAATTATTTTTTTTTTATTTTACGCAAATTTTTCCTTTTTTCACAAACTTTTTTACACTTTAAACTTTGCCGAAGAAAAAGAAAAGAAAAAAAAGCAAAAAAAATTACTTCTGTCAAGCTTAAACGTCATTCCATGGTATAAAAGCGTTGTTAAAAGAAATGTTTTAACAACTGTGTTAAAACATGAAGAAAACTCTAACATGAGCAGTCCACACTTAACACTAACATCATATTAGTGTTAATGTTAAGCATTTCATGTCTGTTGTGGACGGGGTGTAACGGCTTCCACAAAAATTAGATACATAAATACATTTGTTTTTTTTTCTTATACCCTGTTCAGACAGATATTTTAAATTGTTTCAATTTAGTTTTGATTGAGCAATTAAAATAAGTGTTCACAAATACTCAATTTATCCTACTCCATTAGCATTTGATAGCTGTAAAGATACCATATATTTATACCAAATCGAATTATGACTTCCTTTCAGTGTTTTTCCTTTTCATAAAACATATTTACAATTATATTTATATACTTATATGCAAGGTGAATTCAATATTAGGTGTTGTTAAGAAGCCACCTGAATGTTTCTTGCTCGTTTTATTTTTACGGCACAATATCAAAGTTTGTTTACATTTAAATTAATTTGTATGTCCGTTGATTGAAAATTTGTATAAAAGTGGTAAAATTTGTGGGAAAAAATTTAAAAAATACTAATATTTGTGCAATAACTTATTGGAAAATAAGTAAAACACATTTTACAATTTGAGCGAACAACATTTGTAATGTTTTTAATTCAGAAAATGTAAAATTTCCGTTGTGATTGTCCTAGTGACTAAAAGTTGTGAAAATTGTGAAAAATGTAATATAAAACACAAATATGTGATATAAACTGGCACAAATTTATGTTATAAATTAAAAATACTTATTTTTTTTGAAAATTTTCGCGTAAATTTATAAAAATAAAATTTTAATTAAAAGTAAACAAAAAATTTATTTTTTTGTGTTTTGACATTCTCTTGACCTTTTTGTGTTTGTTGCAGGGATGATATCACCTGTTATTGAATTCGCCTTGTATATACATATTTGAATTTATTTAAACATTTTTTTTAAATTTTTGTCAAACATTTATCACAAGGCATATTCATACAGGTATATGCAACGGCGAATTCGCTGTGATGTTCGCTGTCAGACGCCACATATAAAAAATACACAATAATTTTTTATACATGGAATTTGACTGTAGCATTCCCCATCAGCTGGGCTTTTCACCTGTATGAATTCGCCTTGATTTATCATTTTCTTAATTTTTGTTTTTTGTATTTTTATATGTTTGACATTAGAAATGCCACCTATAGAATTTTCTTCTCACTGAACATACTTCTCAAGAGTTGTATTTCGAGTTTTAGACAATAGAAGAAACAATTAAGTATATATTTATTGCTCAATTTTAAAATAATTTTTAGTATTGTAAATTGAGCTCAATAAGGCCCCTAATTGCGAGAATATTATAAATTGACAATTGAGGCGCGTGTGTGAACATAGTATTGTTGTTCACATAATAATTTTATAAAAATCATAACAACAACTAATAAAATTTCAAAGTAATCAATAAAAATACAAGATAATTATATTAATTATTAAAAGACCTCAAATGTTAATAATTTTTGCTCAAAATAAATTACATGCAAAATTTAAATTAAAGCGATCGTTTTGATTGTAAGAAGGCGACTCTTTATAACCTATTTGATATCTTAAGAATTTTGCGATGCTGCCTACTGCGGTTAGGTAACTATGATGTAGTGCGTTGTATAAACGCATGTAGTTGATTGTGCATCAAGCATTACAATACTTCGAACATAGTTGGACGAATCTCATTTTCGGTTATATAATCTAAAATAATTCTTGCATAGTTTATGTGAGGAGAAAATACATATTTAATCATAATTCTATTAAACAAACATCTTATGTACACTAAAATGTATAAAAATTTTAATCAAAAGTAAAAACCTTATTATTTTGAACTATATAAGGTTACCAAAACATACTCTATATACTTCTTATACTCAATATAAGAAAATAAGTTTATATAACAAATCGAGCAAAGAGAAAGTATATGTTGATTATTCAACTTACAGTAATAACATGTATAAAAGTACTATCGTGGTGGGTATGGAAAATCCTACACTGACAAATTAATTATTTATAAATATTTTTTATACAAATAACAAGATTTTTGTTTTATTTATGTGGTTATAAATAAAAGTGCGTAAAATTTTGTCTTTCCTTGCCGTCCTCTATTGCGATGAACTTTTTCTTTAAATTGCTTATGTTTGCTAACAGATGTTTGTAGGGCATAATATATATTTTAATGTGTAAGCGCACGCCGCATGTGTAAGTGTTAAGCACGCGAGAGGAAGGAAACTAAATAGAAAGAAACTATCTTTATTTTTTGCCATTCTTTGAAATTCAAAATGTTTTTTAAACATACACAAAAAAACCAATGAAATCATGCTGGTTTTTTGTATAAAACTTTACAAGTGCAAAAGTGTATGATATTTATAATTGCAAGCTTACGAGGAATGTTAAGTTAATATGGGAAAAATACAAGAGAAAAAGGATTAAAAAGATTAAACTTAGCACTTGTAGAAAAGCAGAGAGTATTGCTAAGACTTAAACTACAGCAGCCTTATTTTGTAACTCGGTAAATATAAATATAAAAGTTTTTAAATATATACAAATATACAGCCTGAGTCCCCAAAAAAACTTTCCTTCAGGCTTGTTCCGAAAGTCGGTAACGCTAAATCTCTATCTCTAAAACTCTAAAAGATATAGATAGATATAGAAATAATGGCTAAAATGTATTTTCAAGACTAGCCAAACCTGGCGCGCGTTGCTACGCCCCTTAATGAATCGAAATGCATTCTGAACCTTAATTGAATATCAAGTGCAAAAGCCTAAATATTATAATTTTTTTTATGGGCGTGGCATTGCCCACTTTTCTAATCACGAAATTGTAAAGTCATAACAGCTCAATATGTGTGCAAAGTTTCAGAAGAATCGGACCAGTGCAAGTACCTCAAAATTAAAATTTTTTTATGGGAGTGGCCCTGCCCACTTTTCTAATCACGAAATTATTTAGTCATGACAGCTCAATATGTGTGCAAAGTTTCAGAAAAATCGGTCTGGTGCAAGTACCTCAAAATTGTACCCTTTTTTTTATGGGCGTGGCCCCGCCCACTTTTTTAATCACAAAATTATAAAGTCACGACAGCTTAATATGTGTGCAAAGTTTCAGAAAAATCGGTCCAGTGCAAGTACCTCAAAATTAAAACTTTTTTAGGGGCGTGGCCCCGCCCACTTTTCTTGTCACGAAATTATTTAGTCATGACAGCTCGATATGTGTGCAAAGTTTCAGAAAAATCGGTCAAGTGCAAGTAGCTAAAACTGATAACTAATTTTTTATGGCCGTGGCCCCGCCCACTTTTTTTCATCCATAAACACTCCTCGGTATGTGTACAACAACCTACCAAAGTTTGAGCCCAATCGGTTTTGCAGTTTCAGAGTCTATAGCTAACACACACACACACACACACACACACACACAGAGTTTCACTTTTATATATATAGATATATTTTTAGAGTTTAAGTGATAGAGATTTAACTTTAGCGAGTTACATAATATGGCTGCAGGTAAATGTTAGAGGAATAAATATGTTCTTTGATAAATGTCCACTGGTTTTGAAACAATATAATTTTCTATACAAATTGTTACGTAAAATTGTTACTTTGATCGTAAGATTTTTAGGGCTATAACAATTGAAATTGTTATGCAGGTTTTAAATATTTCAAATATAATTTCCAAGTTTAAATAATACATTTTAGAAATACTGCATAAAAAATTAAATTTTTTTCAAATATTATTTCACTAATTGGAAATAACTTTTTTAGGAAAGGAAAAAATATAATTAAAAATTCGTGTAAATGGAAATAAAAACAAATTATAATCAAAATAAGAAGTTGTAAAAATTATGACAGCAACTACTTACATTGCCGTCGAACAGGTGGTTGAAGCAAAAAAATATTTAAAAAAAGATGACAATAAAAAAACAAAGAATAACAAAGGAAAAATGTTTGTAGTAAATTTCGTTCGTTGGGAAATATGAATACAAATAATCATATAATTACCGAATTCTATTTCTTAGCAGCTTATGAGCTAAATACTTATGTATGTGCAAAAACGGAGTAACTGCTTAAGAGGACATAAGCTAAAATTTATATAATAGCACCATTCCAATTTCGCAATTCAGAATCACCTTTAGGTGAATTTTGAACCACTTCACAGGAAGTTAAAATGTTAAAATTTATTGCCTACAAAAAATATCATCTGGATTAATAACTTTATTTAAATAATAATTTAACTAAATATACAAAAACCAATATCCTCTTTAAAAAATACAGCACTAAATCCATTTAATAGTTTTAAAGGGAATTAATTAATGAAAATTAACACAAAAAATGTAAAGCTCTTATCTGAAGACTATAACAACAGACTTAAGCAATTTTTCCATTTTACCACAGATATGATATTTGCAATCAATTGTAAAATACAGATCAAAGAGTGCCAATGGTGAGAGTAAAGAAAGTTAAAGTTTAAGATTCAATTTGCCATAAAATAATTAAAATTAAAAAAAAAATTTTTTTAAACCCGCAATGAACATTATTCATATGTATTCAAAATATTCATAATTGTTATTTTAAATAAATACATTTTTTTAAATTATTTTTTTTAAATTTTGTCTTTTACTTACCTAATAATGTAATAAATCGAATTGATTTTAATTTATAATTTACCTGCAAACAAGCCTAAATGCCTTAAGACGTGTTTAAACGTTTTAAAAATATACTTCTTAAGAAAGTTTAAAATAGATAAGATTTCTGAATATTGTATTCAGCGGATAGGGAAATATTGAATTTAAAAATAAATTAAAACCAAGATCTCGAGTTTGTCCACTCGTTTAATTTATTACAACAAAAATGTTTGGCAAACTTAACTAAAAAATCATTAATATAAATTGTTTCATTTTTAAAACACCATCATGATATTAAATTATTTGTTCTAAAAAAGTTTTCTTCGACTATCCGATCAGCATGAGGGTATTTAAGTTTGTTATCCCTGCTAATGAAAAAAATTTAAATAAAAAAGTGGAAGTTTTAAAAGTTCATCGAATTTAAATAAAATATTTCAGAATCCTACAAATAAATAAGTTCATAAACTAATTTATAAACTAAAACCTGCGGCCTTCGTTTATTTAAGCTTTTAAATGTGCAGCATTTAGAGCCCAAATGAATGCCGCCTAAAAAAACAGAGGCATCGTCACACAGACTTGCACAATGATGTTGATCATGTTTTAGAATGCAATGAAAATATTTTCACATAAAATTTATTACCAACTCTTGAAATCCATAAAAAGGAAATTGTATACAATATCCTTTACTTATTTTTTTCCTCATATTATTTTCCAAAAAATCTTTCATTCATTTGCTTTTCTCCATACATTTCTATGTATGTGGGCTTATAGCAGTAGTACTACGTATGCACGAATTTTCGTAGTTTTATTATTTTTATATTCATGTGTATGTTTGTTTGCTCTATATGCATTCGAATACATATTTTGTGTTAATTTGTAGATTTTGATATTATTGTTGTTGTGTTATTTTATTGGTGATGTTCATACAAACAAGTATGTTGTGTACAAGGATGAGTATTAACAATCTTTTGATATTGTACATTGAATTTAAAGATTTTGTTTTGTAATTTTATTTTATGGTTTCTTTTATTTGTCATTTTATGTTGTATTTCCTTTGTGTTGATATGTTTGTATGAACGTGGGGATGTGTTAATATGAATGCGTCTGCATATGTGGTGTTTGCGCTTATTTTAGGTTTAGTTTAGATTGACAATAACAAAACTTTGCTTAAATTGTTTAACAGCATGTGGTACATAGTAAGTGTACAGTGAGTATCAAAATATGTGTAAATTAATAGATGTTTTGTTAAGGTTTGAATTGATATAAATATACTGAGCTCTGCATATTTATGCTCTAAATATTAGACACTTGGTACAAGCGAGTCAAAAAGGGTAGGCATTTTTGAACTGTATAGTTTGACAGCTAAATTATAAAGTGAAAAAATATTAAAAATTTAATACAAAAATGGTGTAATTAAACAACTCTTCAATCAAAACTTCTTAATTAAATGTATCCTGTGTGCCTTCATATCTATATCTATATATATGAAAGTGAAACTCTGTGTGTGTGTGTGTGTGTGTGTGTGTCTTAGCTATAGACTCCGAAACTGTAAAACCGATCGGGCTCAAGCTTTGGTAAGTTGTTGTACACATACCAGGGAGTGTTTACGGGTGAAAAAGAGTGGGCGGGGCCACGCCCATAAAAAATTAGTAATCATTTTAAGCTACTTGCACATGACCGATTTTTCTGAAACTTTGCACACATATCGAGCTCTCATGACTAAATAATTTTAATTTTGAGGTACTTGCACTAGACTGATTTTTCTGAAACTTTGCACACATATTGAGCTGTCATGACTTTATAATTTCGTGATTTAAAAAGTGGGCAGGGCAACGCCCATAAAAAAAGTTATAATTTTGAATTACTTGCACTGGACCGATTTTTCTGAAACTTTGCGCACACATATTGAGCTGTCATGACTTTATAATTTCGTTATTAGAAAAGTGGGCAGTGCCACGCCCATAAAAAAAGTTATAATTTTCAGCTACTTGAACTTCACCGATTTTTCTGAAACTTTGCACACACATATTGAGCTCTCATGATTATACAATTTCGTGATTAGAAAAGTGGGCAGTGCCACGCCCATTACAAAAGTTATAATTTTTAGGTTTTTGCACTTGATATTCAATTAAAATTTAAAATGCATTTCGATTCATTAAGGGGCGTAGCAACGCGCGCCGGGTTTTTCTAGTCTATATATAAAAAACATAAACAAAATACAATCTCTTACAACTGCGATTACATGTCTCAGTTCAGTTCAGCTGGTTGTGATCTGAACGGCAAATTCCATTTAAATCCGTTTAGTAATTTTTTGCTTTTCGCAAAGAAAACTTAGAATCACTGTTTTAATAATTATTGCGTCAGATGTTGATAAAATTAAACATTTGAAAGAAATGTTAACACTTTTGAAAGTAAAACCACTCTTAAACGCAACAAAGAACAATACCGCAGCGGAATAAGTAATTTTAAATTTTGCTTCCGCATAGAAAATCCTATATATTTCCTTAAATTTGCTTGAATATTGTAATAAATGATATCTTAGGTGTTAATATAGGTTATTGTCTGTGTGGCAAATTTACTTTCGTACCGTACACACGATTCTGCATGATTGAGTATTTTTACATTTATTATATTAGTTTATTAATGCAGACTACATTAATGAGAAAAGTTGCACAATATATGTACATAATCGCCCTTGGATCAGTTGTCGATGTCGTGATCGTTTTCACATCTCTAATATCGAAATTTAAAAAATTAAATGATGATGACATCGACAACTGGAATTAACGTGATTATGTTTGTACTTTTGTTATTTCAAAGTGTTCGTATAAATCGTTTATTTAATTTGCATGGCATCGTTAAATTTTTAATTCATAAAATACAATAAACGATAAGACATACATATAATTTGTATAGATATTTCACAATTTATAAGCACGTCTCATAACCAAATCGAAATAAGCATCATTATCAATGGAAGCACTTATGGTTGCATAATAATTCAAAAATTCCTCTTTAGTTATTTTTGCATCGTTTTGCTTGGCCTCCTGAGCACCAGAGAAATTGCTCAAAAACTGTTCAAGTATCTCTCTTTCAGTTAAATCTCCACTCAAATATTTTGGATGATCGCGAACACAATAGATATTCCTTAAGTTGTCCACCGTTATAACACCATCATTGTTGCAGTCAACTTTTTCAAAAGCTTTATTTATAATATCTAAGCGAGAACGTTGCATCGAGGGCTAAAAATAGATATTTTGGACTGTATATTAAAGTTAAATTTCTTGAGGTGTATGATGTTTACCCTTAGTTTGGTTAAAAATTCAGTTGTGTTGATCGCACCATCATTATTGATATCAAAACTTTTAAATAAAGCTTCAATTTCGTCGTTATTTAAATTTAAGCCCGACTGTTTGAAGCCTTCTTTAAATTCATCTAAGCCGAGGGAATTGTTAGCATTTTGTTCCATTTTACGAAGTGTCCTAAAGATTTTTAATGTTTTCTTACTTAATTTATTTTAATAAAATATTGAAAAATTATTAACTTACTTTGCTAGTCCCAGTATCGCCGTTGCTCCTTTTGCAAAACACATAAGACGTAATTTGTAAATTGGGTCCTTTTCCATACCATTGGCCAGTTCACGTTTAGCGTTATTGATGAGTGTAGATTCTTTCGAATAAAAATCATCGCGGTAACTCATTTTTCAAAGCTAAAATATAAATTTACAAAATAAAAGTACAAAATTTAAAAAGTTAAAAAACTGAAATTTTTTGAAAACTGTCAGAAAAAAACTACACAAATATTATTTTAACAAGGTGTGCAAATCAATACAGCTTGACTTTCATTTATGCCGCATTTTTGGGAAGTAAACCTAATGTGTATTGCAAAGTAGTACAATCTAATTTTACAAACTTGTGATGGAAAAAGCGTGGCAGTTATTTTTTAACAAAAAAAATTTTTGTCTAAATTTTAACAATCAAAAATTTTAGCAGATTTTAAATATCGTTTCTTACAATTTTATCGATTTCAGAAGCTTTAATTTTTCTGACTGAAAAATATGTAAAATATTGTTTTTGTAATTATCCCAGTCCCACATGGTGGCAAAAATAGTATCGACATACATATCTATATATATAAAAGTGAAACTCTGTGTGTGTGTGTGTTAGCTATAGACTCCGAAACTGTAAAACCGATCGGACTCAAACTTTGGCAAGTTGTTGTACACATACCAGTGAGTGTTTATGGCTGGAAAAAAGTGAGCGGGGCCACGCCCATAAAAACTAGTTATCAGTTTTAGCTACTTGCACTTGACCAATCATGACTAAATAATTTCGTGATAAGAAAAGTGGGCGGGGCCACGCCCCTAAAATAGTTTTAATTTTGAGGTACTTGCACTGGACCGATTTTTCTGAAACTTTGCACACATACTAAGCTGTCATAACCATATAATTTCGTGATTAGAAAAGTGGGCAGGGCCACGCCCATAAAAAAAAGGTTATAATTATGAGGTACTTGCACCAGAAAGATTTTTCTGAAACTTTGCACACATATCGAGCTGTTATGACTTTATAATTTCGTGATTAGAAAAGTGGGCAGTGCCACGCCCATAAAAAAAGGTATCGTTTTGAGGTACTTGCACTGGACCGATTATTCTGAAACTTTGCACACATATTGAGCTGTTATGACTTTACAATTTCGTGGTTAGAAAAGTGGGCAATGCCACGCCCATAAAAAAAATTATAATTTTTAGGTTTTTGCACTTGATATTCAATTATAATTCAGAATGCATTTCGATTCATTAAGGGGCGTAGCAACGCGCGCCGGGTTTAGCTAGTTCTACTATAAAAAAGAACATTTTTGTAAAAGCGATTTCAGCGATCGGACAAAATTGTTGAAGGTATCAAGTTCTACTTAGGCATAAGACCAGAATATTTATTTGAAACATCACAAACAATAAACAACTAAAACGCCTCAAACAAGGCATATTCATACAGGTATATGCAATGGCCATACCTGTAGGCCACTACTATTTTGGGTCCCTTTTTTAGCCCTATCACTACCTGTGATTTCATGCCTACCAATCAGCATCCCTTTCGTTACTAGGTCCGATTACACTTTTAATGTTTTCTCTCGGTTACAAAACGATTTCACATTACCAACTGTTAACTGTAAATAACTTGCACAGAGTTTCAAAACCTCCACCATCTTTGTTAGTCTGAAGTCCTCCATAGCATTCACACTTAACGCGTGCTTACCTGAGAACCTTAAACTACTGTAATCTGAGTCTTTCTACTCACTTAAATACGAGGTCCAGAATTTATATATGTCCCATCAGTAAAGATACTGATCTCACTATCTATGTCCTCTTTGTGCATGCATTTATATGGTAGAAATGTTCTTCTTCCTCTTTTGAAATTTAAGTATTCCTAACATTTTTATTTACTAGGTCCAAAATACTTCTAAGTGTAAGAAAAAATATGCAAGTATGCAAAAACAGTTAAGAAACAAGGCAAATTCACATCAGGTGAACAGATATCTACAACAAACACAAAAACGCCCGGAGAATGTCAAAACACAAAAAAGAAAATTGTTCGTTTATGCTATAAACACATAGACGACAGCAGACAGCAAGCAGCAATATGTCAAAAATAAAATCCATGTGTTTAAATGAAAACGATTATTTTGACGGCAGTACAGCAGCACGACTGCACAACAGCATTTGCTGCTGCTGCCAACTTAGGCTATTTTCTATTTTGACGGGCAGCAAGAAACAAATATAGTGTTGCCATTATATATATTAAATTGGAAAAAAAAGAACAAAAACTTATTTTGGATATTAAACATAAAAGAACATTACAAAAATACAATAAAGAAATAAATTTATGTGTTTTTATAGCTTTTCGTGATATTATTACCTATTTTTATCAATAACTTTAATTTTATTCATTATAAAATATATATGCGGCATCCCTGAAATTTGTATTGCTAAAATACACATCAGCTGATTATTATGTTGTGGCTGTCTTCAAAAAAAAATTATGAAGCTGACTTCAGAGCAGCATTTGAAGTTGGCAGCATTTGAAGCCGTGAAGTTGTGAAGTCTGCTGGCGTCTATGTGTTTAGAGCTTTACTTTGATTAGAAATATAATTTTTATAAATTAACATGAAATGTTTTTAAAATAAAAAAGTATTTTTAAATTTATTTCGGCTATTTTGTATCACACATAAACATTTTACGCAAATTAAAACCAGTAAGACAAACACAACGGTCCTTTTTCAAAATTTTGGTTATTCTAATTATAACTTGTATTTAACTTACATATTTACCAATAAGAATTGCAAAAATATCAGTAATTTTATAATATATTTCACAAACTTTAACACTTTTAAAAAATTGTTCATCCAACGTACATAAAGATTAATTTAAATATAAACAAACTTTGACATTGTGCCGTTTCAAATAAAAGGAGCAATAAACAATCACCTGGCTTTACGAAATCACCTGATAAGAAACTTCAGGAATTCCTTCATCAAACATTTGTCAGAATATTTATTATTGTTTCAGTTGACTGAAAATTTCGCCAGTGTAATAGTGTCTCTGTATTAGTAGACAAATATCAAAAATTTTATTCATCTTCCTATCCAGATTTTTACTAGCAAACGAAAATTCCCTTAAAATTTTTTAAATCGGTTTTTTACGCATACCTATTGCGGAAACCTGAAATTCAGGCCAAACTGCATATGAATCTTAATATGTCAAACCTGTGGTTTTCATGAGATAGCGCGTATGTCCTCAAATCTAATTTTTCAGGGTAGAAAAATATGGCTTGAAGAACGCTGGGAAATATTGCGACATTACTTTGGCCGATTTTGCCAAAAAAAAATCATCTTTTCAGATGAAGCTTATTTTGATCTTGGCGGTTATGTAAACAAGCAAAATTATCGCATTTGGGGCACAGAAAACCCGCACGCATAATTGGGCCATTTTTCTTCGAAAATGAGCAAGGAGCATCCGTAGTCAATAGCAATCGTTATGGGGCCATGTTGAATGAATTTTTGTTTACAAAAATTGAAGAGGAGGATATTGGCAACATTTGGTTTCAACAGAACGGCGCTACGTGCCACACAGCTGATGCTACACATTTTTTTATAGCATTTTCAAAAAATAAAGTTATTTGGCGGACCCTTTATTAGTTAATAGCGAATTTTGTATGCGAAGACTTAAAAAGTGTGCAGATAAATGAACTTACGTCAGCAACAAGCCGAATTCACAAACACACGTTTGTTTACATTTTTATTTCAAAGCAAATTATGCAAGTCACAATAAAAGTGTAATTCTTAAAGAACAAAAATGTTCGTCAATCAACCATTTAAGACGATTAAGTAGTACACAAGTAATTATAAGTTATTTGTCAGCAACCAAGAAAAAATTCTTATATAAAATAATGATTTGAAAATACCAAAATACAATAATTCACTACTTAAAATTTCTTTAACAGGGCAATGTCATTAAAGCCAAGTATTTTAATGCTCGCTTACATTTATTATTTTTTATTTATTTTTTTATAATTATATAAGTACTTGATTTCAATGACCTAAATTACCTATTTAATATATGGATTAACGTTAGCCGATCATTTTTTGTAAGGAAGAATATAAGGTGTGTTAGTCTGCAACACGTTTTATTGAGACAATAAATATTAGTGACTTCCCATTATACCTCGGTCAAATGTGTTTAACGCAATGAGAAATATAGAAAGTTATTTGAGTGGCTCCTAACAATTTTTGCATTAAAAAAAATTTTATATATTTTTTGGGGCCAATACCTATCTGCTGCTTAGTAAGTCGGGCGATATGTAATAATCTTTTAAAAGCTAATCTTTTTCTAGTTTTAACTGGGAAGCAAACGTTTCTTGACGAACTCCGTTAGTTACCACTTGTTTTAAAAAAATATTGGAATTCAAAATTGATTAATATTGCTTAAGAAATTTTTATAACCATGTAAATGGTCCGCAAAATTAAGCAACATGGCAACAATAAATCAACACCAATTAAAACGGAGATATGCGATTGCTTGTGAAAATAACTGAAATTAGCTTAAATTTAAACTACTTAGGTAGTAATAAGGATAAATAAAACCTGCAAAAAATATCAGAAAATATATTTCAAGATGACTGTTTTACAGTTGATTCCGATACCCATGTATGAATGCGCCCCACAAGGATAATTTCGTATCACTGTTGAAATGATTTAAAAAGTTTCGTTGTTTTGCCATATTAACTTATCTTGAATAATTTTGTTGTGATGTGGAGTAAAACATTGATTGGTTTAAACATTTATAACTTTCATACTTGTTAGCAGTGTCATATCCTCTGCTTTGACTTAAAGGACGGTAATGTTATACAAGAAAACCAAGTATTTAATTAAAATTAATATATTTTTTTATTTTTTTATTAAAATTTTTACACATCTGCTTTATTTAATCTTAACTTCTTTCTTTTTTAGTTTGTCTTTCAATTGCAATCACTTTCAAGTGCTTGCAGGACACGACACATTTTTAATTAAAATCCTCTTGAAAATTAATCAATATTTTCTTATATTTCTTTATAGCAGACAACAATACCTTTTAGTTATTATTATTATTATTTTAATTTGTGAAAAATGAAAATCAGCAACAGATTGTTAAAAAAAAAACTATAAATAAATTTATATAAAACGACTTGTTACACGTGGCAATTGTGTGCTAAGACTGTGCGGTAAGAATAAATTTTTTTATAAAAATATAAAAATATCTTGCAACAAGCAGTAAACGAAAATCATATAAAATATGTACAACCGACCAAATAAACTATTTCATTGAAACCCAGCATGTAGTCGTTATACCAAAAAAGGCATAAGATTCTAATAAAAAGAAAAAAAATGTTCTGAAAAAATTTAAGGCGGAAACTACTAAATAAAAATACGTCAAACACCCATAGTGAATATAAAATTTTTAGTTGTTTATTTTTTATTGGATTGCCGTTATATGTAAATGATTATTTCGCCATTAGTGAAGACAATTTTAATAGCAACTAGAGTCAATAGAACTTTTAAAGTTTGCTGTAACATATACATATTTAAGCATATTTGGAATCAGCATTGATCATAAACAGGGTGCAGTTTATAATTTGCATATTAACACTGTAATAACCATAATGGGTTTATTTTGACATGAAAGGGGTAATTTTTTGCTGACATTGATTTCCATTCAAAATACTCGTTTAAGAAATGGCATAAGAAAAAATTAGTACAACATTTTGACATGCACAATATCTTTAAAAATTTAAGTGTCATAATATAAATTTTTATTAGGCTGGAGAAGGGTTGACCTTATTTACATGTATGTATTATGAAACAATAAATAGATAAATAAAATGGTTTATTGCCTAAAAACCTGCTTCCAAACTTCTATTTAAAAACTCTAAATTTTTTGGGAATTTTATGTAAGTTTATGTTCGTCAATCATCACAAAATCTTTAAGGTTTTATTCCACTACCATACACTAGGGCATTTTTGTAACTTCTTCACTAAGGGAGTATATAATTTGATTTTTTGTGAACTCTGAAAAATTAACAAAACTATTAACTCTTACTGCCATAACCTATTGTCTTAGTTAACGTTACGTCTAGACGAGCCATCAATTTGTTCAGACTAGAACAAAACATCGGCAGAGCAACTGTCAAAAATTGTTCATGTTCTTTGATATGGAGAAAACGTGTTGATGTTCGTGTTTTGTTTAAACATAATTTTAAATAAGTCGTCAAGATTGTTTCGTGTATTTTTTCTTTTTTTTTTTGTTGTGTTATGACTTTATTTTATTCATTACAAATATACTACAATTGCAAAAAAGTTTAAATATAATTCAAAATAAACAAAATTAAATATAACAAAAATGACATTTGATATATGACATCGTTGCTCGAACAAAAATTCTGACAACCCTGTTTAAACAAGAACAAAACATCGACAACAACGGTCCACACCAGGTTAATTCATATGCGAACAAAAAATTGTTCGTTGTTCGAACAAATCGATGGCTGGAGTGGACAGTACGTAATGAAAAATATAAACATACTCTTAATATAAAGTGTCTTTTTAATCCCGATTGCACTTACAATAGCTTTAGTTGTCAAATGTACTGTCATAGTCCATTTATTATTATCATACTCTGGCAAATAATAATGTAAAGTTTTTTATAAAAAATGCTACAAAATTATCCAAATTTAATTGAATTTAAATATCGATTATAGCGAAACTTAATCGTAAAATTGTGTTGAAGATGAGGCTCATTATTGGCTTTACAGATTTGTTAAAAAAAAAAACTACGCATATGGATACGATCAATCGGTAATAAACCCTGTAGGTATATACACTTTTATTTTAAAAAATTAAACAATTTATTGAATTAGTTTAAATACAAAAAACATAATCCTCAAAATCTGACAAATAATTGTATTACTTATTTATATGAAAAATTTTTACAGTATAGAAACTATAACTAGATTAAAAATATTTTAAAAATAAAAGTTTATTTTTGCAAAGTAGTTATGTATAGAAGTACCTATAACCCTACAAAAATCATTATGATAAAAAAGCATCATTGAAACTTATTTTTTTTTTTAATTAAGCCAGATCTCGCGTTAGGGTTACTGAAGATCAAAGAATTTTTACTTGATTGCGAACATGTTTTAAACAGGATGGTAGTACGTGGCATATGCTGAACGTAACCATGGATTTATTACAATCAAAATTTTACGATAAGTTAATTTGTTATAATGGAGTCCACGATCATGTGACTTGACATCTTTTAATTATCTTCTGTACGGCCATGTGAAGTTACTGGTTAAAGATACAATAACTTAAATTAATTGACTTGGCGACTCAAAATAATTTGATATTTGATTCGTGACATACGGCCAGCAACGCTTGAAAAAGTCGTTTCGCAGTGGATGTCCTGAATAGATTTTTTCAGATGTCATATGCAGTATACTATTTTCAAATGTTAGTGTCAAGGCATATTCATACAAGTATATGCAACGGTGAATTGATACAACACAGCAACTCTAAACTTTACGTCTCACAGATGATAATTTGACCTGAAAAGCTGGCCAAAAAGGCAAAATTGAATTTTAAGAAATCTTAAAAACTAAGTACGCAGCTCAACAGATAATAATATTTTACATTATATTGTGAATTTTGAAGACTTTTAGTTGCGATTTGTAACTCTGAGACCCTGCCAAAGTCAGGAAAGTGAAGAAAATTATATGAGATTTAAATGTTTTTTTCGGTTTCTTGATGTTTTTATGAAATTTTTTTTACGGCTAAACGAATAAAGGTTTAACAGTGATTTTTTTCGCTGAAAGGTTTGATCAAAAGTTATATAAAAAAGAAAAAAAATCTTAAATATGTTGAATATTCATGTTGAAACAATTCGTTCAAAAGCTAAAAAAAAAAAATTATACACTTTTTTTTTTGCAAAAAAAAGAAACAAAAAAGAGGTTTTTGAAAATGAGGTTAGCATCTCTACGAATTATGTTTAATACCACAATAAAATTTAGAATCTCTAATTTTAGAAACAAGAAAAAAAGTTTGCGCAAGTTTGCGCCATTATTTTTGATGATTTTTTTTAAATTTTCACATTTCTTCCATTTTTGCTCATCAGGCAGTTTTTCTTATACATTTATATCGTCATAAATTTTTATGTATTTCGAATTACTGATTTTAACTGTTATTCACATCACTTTTAACACTTAACAATGTTAATACATGCTTATAATTATAAATTTGAAAAATTCTTTATTATCGATAATAGTTATAAGGGAATGTCCCACGCATCCCCATAAAGGATATTTTTATATACCTGCTCTACAAAACATTATATGTTAATAAAAATTATATACCGTACCTAATAAGAATAATTATTAAAAGCATTTATCACAAAAATAAGTTTACAAAAAATAAATATAGGTACATGAAAGATACATGAGTACCCTGGTATCAGGCTACCATCCAATTCTCAGAAGAAGCTGCCGAGGCCTGAAATAAGCTTTTACGATAATATCGTACGAATTATTCGAGAAAATTAAGCAGAAGCGATACAAATCGAGATGTCTTGAATAGGTTATTTCTGAGCAGTGACCCTTTTATAAACAGCAGTACGCAAAGAGAACGGGTAATTAAAAAAATGTTTCTTATCAGAAGCCATCACACTTCTTCTTCCTGACACCGATGATGCAGCTAATAAGGATATACATACGACATAATAGTTTTTAAGAAATTTTTATTAGTTTAACTTTTCCGTATATTAAGTATAAAATAATTTAAAATACATAAATATAATAAAGTCTTTTATTTATTTTCACAGTCTTACAATTTTCAAAAAAAATTTTTTTCTTAATTAGACCGTAAATCATATGTATGCATGTACATACAGTCTGTTAATAATGAGTTTAAACCTTTAAAATCAACATTTGTTAATTGAGTTTTACTATTTATACCGACTTTTATTCCTTAGGAATGTGGCTTTTGGAAAAATTTTAAAAATTTAAATTTTTGGTTCTTAATTTTTTTTTATTGCATTTTCAAAACAAAAAATTTTATGAATTTTGCAGGAAAAAAATTTTTTTCGCCATTACATTTTTAATAACTCCGAAAAAGTAATAGATAGAAAAAAAATGTGTTTAGTTAGTTTAAACAAAATTTTCCGTAGCATCTGCTGATTCTCCTGCTATTAAAATCGGAGAATCCGTTTTCAAGTTATCACAAAATATATTAGGCAACCCAACGATTTAGAGAGTGAAATATGCCACGCCTTTAACAGAAAATCCTTACGTACTAGAGAAAAACGGAAAACAGATTTGAATTAAGGGCATCAAAATCAATATAGTCCACATACTTTTATTTCTAGCAGAAATAATTTTTTCAAAATCTGCCACTAGATTTCTTATATCATACTACACCTAAAACTATCAAAAAACTAGAACTTTTAATTCAAAAAACACGTTTAATAATTTTTGCCAACTTTTCAGGCCAAATACTCCTCTGTGCGTCTAGACGAGCCATCGATATGTTCAGACTACAACAAAACATCGGCAGAGCAACTGTCATACAATTGTTCATGATCTTGATTTGGAGAAAACGTATAAAGTTATTTTGTTGCTATTTTTATGTGTCGTCTCTTTCTTTCATATTCAAAATCCCTTTTGATATTAGACATCTTTGTTCAAACAAATGTTCTAACAAGGCTGTTTGAACAAATTCAAGTGCGCACTAAAAATGTTCGTTGTTCGAACAAAAAGATGGCTGGTGAGGACCGTACTTAAGGGAGTGTTGTCTGTCAAGGCCAATTTGTATATCAGGGATGGAAAAGTTGTTATGATATGTTTAATTTAATAAAATTCAATTGTAAAAGGATATCTATTTGTGAAAAACATTTTAAATAGTGCAAAAGCAACAAATATATATAAAAAATTGGTACATTGATAATAAAAAGTGCACCCATATTAATTGTTTAATACCGAAACCAAAATATTGTTTTCTATTCCTGCATTAATAAATGAAATCAAGGAATCAATGAATTGAACAAATTTCAACAATATTCCTCCCCATCAGCTGGGCTGATAATTTTACTTGTATGCAATAACCTTGTTTAGTGTCATCTTTAAATAGTTTAAATAAAACATTTTATAAATTTAAATTTACGTTTTGAATTATTTTTTAAAATTTTAAATATTATTATTATTATCTTGATTAGGTTATACTATGTTATGTGTTCAAATACAGCGTCGTTTAGGTCTGGCTTTTTATAACCTTCACACAGTGCAAAAGGGTATATATAGGTTTGTCATTCCGTGTGAAATTTCTACAATTTTCATTTCCGACCCCATAAAGTATATATTTTCTGAAAGCTTATGAATAGGGGAGTCGATTAAGCTCTGTCAGTCTGTCAGTCTGTCCGTCTGTCCGTCTGTCCGTCTGACCGTCTGTCCGTGTGTATGTTGAAATCAACTTTTTGAAGCCCCCCGACATCGCTTAGACCCGGGTATTAAAATATCAGAAATATTCGGGAGTAGATCGGTATTGAAATCCAGAAACATCGGTACATAAACAACTGAGATATGAGCAAAAACCCACGACCACCTCGATTTTTTTTTCACAAAAACAACATTACAACAACAACATACATACATACAAACGTGTATACTGGTTAGACAAAACGTGGCATCGAATCCCAGCTGAGCCAAAAAAAAAAAAATTTTATTATTTTTATATTTTTTTTTTTTAATTTTTTTTTATTTATTTTTTATTTAATATATTATTTATATTTTTATTATTTTTTTTTTAAATTTTTAAAAAAAAATTTTTTTTTAATTTTTTTTTTGTTTTATATTTATTATTATTATTTTTTAATATTTTTTTTTTTTACATTTTTTTTTTAAATTTTTTTTTTAAATTTTTTTTAAAATTTTTTTTTTTAAATTTTTTTTAAAAATTTTTTTTTTAAATTTTTTTTAAAAATTTTTTTTTTAAAATTTTTTTTTTTTTTCTTTTTTTTTTTTTTCTTTTAACATAAAGGGTGTTTTTTTAAGCCCGATAGAACTTGAAATTGTAAAAAATAACACAAAAAATTAAATTGTAATCAAAATTTTTTTTTTATTCGAAAGATCAATACGTGACATTAACATTTGAAAATGATTTCGGGCATATGGGCACCGCGGCTGTTCTTGACGAAGCGCATTCTGGACGTCCGTTGTTTTATCGCAAAATTGTGTTCAGCGATGAGGCGCATTTTTGGCTTAACGGGTTTGTTAATAAGCAAAATTGCCGCATATGGAGCGAGACCAATCCACAAGAGACCCTACAGACTCCATTACATCCAGAAAAATGCACCGTTTGGTGCGGTTTTCACGCTGGTGGCATCATCGGACCTTATTTCTTCAAAAATGAGGCCGGAGCTCGCGTTACGGTCAATGGAGATCGTTACCGCACCATGATCAATGATTTTTTGTTTGAAAATATGGATGACATTGATCCGGAGGAGATGTGGTTTCAACAGGATGGAGCTACGTGCCATACGGCGAACGCAACTATCGACTTATTGAAATCAAAATTCGGCGATAAGTTGATTTCGAGAAATGAACCTGTCAATTGGCCTTCAAGGTCGTGCGATTTGACACCTCTCGATTATTTCCTGTGGGGCTACGTGAAGTCACTGGTTTATGCTGATAAACCAGCAACAATTGACGCCTTGGAGGCCAGCATTGTTCGTGTTATTCGTGACATACGGCCAGCAGTGCTCGAAAAAGTGGCCCAAAATTGGACGTCCAGAATGCGCTTTGTCAAGAACAGCCGCGGTGCCCATATGCCCGAAATCATTTTCAAATGTTAATGTCACGTATTGATCTTTCGAATAAAAAAAAAATGTTGATTACAATTTAATTTTTTGTGTTATTTTTTACAATTTCAAGTTCTATCGGGCTTAAAAAAACACCCTTTACATACGTGAATTTATAATTTTACAATGGGATGTTTTTATATATGTATGTTTTTATATGTATGTACGTATTTCATATGGGATGAATGGTGATACAAACTACTGTTATTGCATGACTACACGTTGTGAAGGGTATATAAGATTCGGCACGGCCGAATATAGCGCTCTTACTTGTTTAAATTTATATTGTGGGCGTTCACCATACGCAGCATTGCCATATATACGATTAGAACATTTTCATGTTTCATTTTGTTCATTCTAGCTATGTTGTGTTGTTAATAGTGTTAAGTTGATTAAGAAAATTTTATGAAGTGTAACAACTACATACTTAAGGCTAATATAAAATAAATTCTTGAATGTTGCTTGTTCAATCAAGCGAAAACATCAAAAGCAGCTCTATGTGTGTTCACATACGTACTCATATTCACCTTTATTTTCATTAAAACTAAATAAAGGCAAACATTTACAAAACTTAAAAAAAAAAAATAAAAACACTTAATTATGTACTCACACACATACCATTACATACATACAAATAGTTACTGCAGATGTTAACACAATCACTGATTGATATCTCCTCATAATTATAGTTGGGCTCACTCATGTGTTTTTCTTAAGTCTTGTTATAATTATAAATTGTTTGTACAACAGTTCTATGTGACTATATATAAGTATATTTTTTAATTATAGATATAAAGACGTTTTGCTTTCATTTGTCTTGTTCTGAGTTTTGCAGCAAAATTCTCCTGCAAAGTACAAGAAGATTGAGTACTTGTTTAGATTTAACCTTATTTAGTGAAAAGTATGTAGCTCATCTAAAGAGGTAAAATAAAGTTATTATGTTTATTTTTTTATAAACATCATAATCTCAGACATACATACATACACACATACATACATATATATTTGAGGTAAAAATAATTGGTAAAGTAAAATTAAAAATAAACTTATATGGGGAAAAAATATTTTTTAATTTTTAAATTTCCCTGCAAGTTTTTATAAACAAATGCCTTAGAATAATCTTACGAGTCTTTTGGCCACAATATATATCAATCAACAGGGTATGGCATCAAACGATTCTGCCCCCCATATATACTGTAATATAATAAAGCCGAAAATCTAACTCAATTGGTCACACAATACGAAAACCGGTCTCAGCTATTGCCAGAACAGCGATCGAGTGGAATCCCCAATGCTGTCAAAAAAGAGATCGACCAGCTTATATATGGCGAAGACATATATAAAACGAAATGGCAACGCGCAGATTATCAATTAATGGATGTCTGACATTCCATTTCAATGGGGTTTTTACAGCTTCCTTGAGTAATGTAATCAGGTATTTGTTGTACGCATTGCTAAAAAGGAGTAGTTAGTATGGAAAAAAATTTAAAAATATTTTTAAGTTCAATATACGGTAAGCAAGAAAAATCAAGGAGGAAAATAATGGCATTTTATGTCGATCGAAATTGAAAGAATTCTTATTAGAATAAATTACAAAATGCAGGAAAATTTTCATATTTGATTAAAATTTCGATCGATATCGACTGACATAATTTGGCTACAAGAAATTAGATGGGAAACCATGCGCATAAAAAACCCATTCTGGGGGCTTTAATGTTCACCCTTCTAGGTTGTCGTAGTCCCCCAATATGTTCATATGAACATGTTCAAATAGATTTGTACTAATTTAAATACTAGTTATTGCTAGAGATTTGTAAGTGAGTGTAATTACCTTACACATACTAAAAAAAACAAGTAAGAGCACTATATTCGGCTGTGCCGAATCTTTTATACCCACCACCAATTTTGTGTACATTTAAAGCAAAATATTTATTATTTTGTTAATCGCTATGGAATAATCTCTTTCAAATAAGAAATGTATTACTTTATTTGTAGAGGGTGGTTAAATTTGAAGGGCCCATGTTGAAGGTGAACCACACCTAAACTTCAACTTTTTTCTTGCATTTCTTAGTTCGCTGAATGGGAACCACTGCTGGTTTTTGCTATAGTGTGCCAAAATAGCAGTCAACCTCGCCTCATCATCATGCCTAAGAATTGAGCATCAACATTGTCATTGAAAATTTGGACCATCAGATAGAGGAGTGGCGCCAAGGATGGGGGGGGCCATTTGGCAGATATTTTGTTAAATACATACTTGAACCATACAAGTATTATCATTATAAAGAGAAATGATAATAATATCCTAAATAATTTGTGTTTTATTTAAATTCAACATCGGTCCTTTAAATTTAACCACCCTGAATAACTTCGATATGCTACTAAAATGCTTTTGTAAGTGTAGTCTTTCAATGAAAGTGGGCGTTAAAGTAGGCGTGTCAATAAAGTTTCTGCTAATAAATAGAACTTAGATATTTCAATATAGTCCTTTATTTTCCTTTGTCAATAGAGAAATTACATGAATTTAAGATAAACCGTTATGGGAGGTGGGCGCTAAAGTAAGGGTGTTACCTTAACTTTTTGGCACAAAGATAACATTGATTAGAAGGATATACGTAGCAAATTTGATCATCATACCTTTAATTTTGGCGGTTTTATGAGCCTTTAAATTTCATTAACGGTAGATAACGTGAAAAGTGGGCGATATAGTACGCGTGTCAAAGTTGTTTTTGCGAATAAGTACAACTTAGGTGTTTCAATGTAGCCCTTTATTATTCCAAAATCTTTATTAATAGAGAAATTATATGAATTTTAGGTAAAACGTTAAATGGGAGGTGGGCGTAAAAGTGGGCGTGGCACCTTAATTTTCTGGGACAGTAATGACATTGCCTATGGGGATATGCGTAGCAAATTTTATCATCATACCTCTCATTTTGGCAGTTTTATGAGCTTTTAAATTTCATAAACGGTAGATAACGTGAACAGTGGGCGTTATAGTAGGCGTGTCAAAGTTATTTTTGCGAATGAGTACAGCTTAGGTGTCTCAATATAGCCCTTTGTTATTCCAAAATCTTTATTAATAGAGAAATTATATGAATTTTAGGTAAAACGTTATATGGGAGGTGGGCGTAAAAGTGGGCGTGGCACATTGATTTTCCGTTACAAAAAAACGTCTCACCAAAAAGCAAAGTGTGAAAAATTTCAGAGTCGTACATCCGATTTTGATGCTTTCATGACGTTTTTGTTTTTAAATATACCGAAAAATACACTGTGCGGTATAAATTTTCGTACATTTTGATCGATAACTCCTCTCCTAATGCATAGATTTAGATAATTTTCATGGAAAAATATTGATTTTGCTCAGGAAATATATATTCGAAGTTTCATGAGTCTACGTTTTTTTTTTTTTTTAACCCAGACTAATTTTGTTTTATTTATACATATTAAAGATCAATATCTGCCAAAGGTGTTATAAAAAATATTATGTACACTTCAGCTTCTGAAGGATCAACCATCATGAAATGCATCTCTAAAAGTCCACTTAAATCTGTTTTTAATGCCACTTTCGAAGCTACGCCCTGAGCTTTTTGTGTCGTACGTATAAGAGACGTTTTATAACGAGCCTTAGTAGTCTCCCGGAAATTAAATAGAAGAATCATATCGCTAGTTTTGCAACTTCTACACTAGACTCAGACTGCATAACACCTAATATATCAATTTTAAAATGAGGCTTACGAGGTGAAATTGTTATTTCTAATTCTTCAGCAGATTTATCACATTGTTGAAATATATTTGCCAAATCTGGACCACGTATAAAAATTCTATTAAGACTTGTACTCTCATCATTTAAATTGAAATCCATTGGTTCTTCGTAGTGTGTAGTTTTTATCGAGCATTCTGTACTAATGTCCTGTTCATCATTTGGCTCCAATACCAACACTAATGGAGCTTCTGGTCCTTTGTAATACATTTTCATGCCACAATCGATGCCAGCAAATATACTTAAACATTCAGCTAAAATATTCATATTTATACTAAACTTTATTATGCCGTCCACATGGAATTCTGAAAAGCATCGAGGCATTATAAAAAGTGAAGCTTGTATGCATTTTCCCTGTTCGACCACACACTTCTTCGGTAATCATGAAGGAGCCATTTTCGCAAAAACACAGGGCTTTTATGCCAGCCGTAAATGTTTTAATTTGATTTAATCTACCCACAAATTTAAAATTTGAATACTGAGACTGAGTCAACATCTTCCAATTGTGTAAAATACCCTTTCCAAACAACAGTTTAGAATGTTGCATGAGAACGCGTCCAGCGAAAAAAGGTCTTTTAATTTCTTACTCTTCGGATAAGAAATTGGTTAATAACAAATCTAATTTATCGTTTGCAACCTCCTTGAATTCCAAACATTTATGTTTCAAAACAACAGCTAAACGTAAAGTCAGCACGTGTTGGCAAGTGTACGGTCCAAAGGCAGGATTCTGCTGGTTTAAAACATTTTCTTTGAAATATTCACATGTACAGTAATTTAAATTTAAAAGAAGTCGCACCAAATTGTGAATCGAACCTTCCTTGAATATTTCCGCAATTTCTATTGTTTTCTGTTGGTTAGTGTAAATTATAATATTGCGATTATCAAGTAAATGCAACGTTAATGCGTTTGGACACAATTCCATTTTATTCGATGTTCGAAGGACACGGTTTTTTCGACCTACTCTTGCATTACGAGCTATAACTCTCTTCCTAATACTCCGATTTAGCCCATTTTCAATACCAAACAAACCTTGTCTATAAGAAAGATCCTGGCAAAACTTGAGCTCCCTAGCTTTTTCGGTGCGACCTCTATCGTGCTTTCAACAGACGAACAGACGGACGGACATAGCTAGATCGTCATCAAATCAAACCCTGATTCAGAATATATATACTTTATGGGGTCTAAAATGGATATTTCGATGTGTTACAAACGAAATGACAAAATGAATATACCCCCACCATTTTTTTGGTGGCAGGTGTAAAAATAATAATTAAGCATCAAGCGCTTTGAAAATTTTTTATGTCTTACCCAGGATTTAAACCAGGGTATTTTGTCTTATGCACCAGACATTGCACCAACATATTACATTGAATTTATATTAAGAAGTTTTATCATTTAAAAACAAAGTACTTTTCAATTTTGTTATAAAAAGTTAGCTTACTTTTAGTCAATATTACAGTCTTGTTACAACTAGTTATATGACTAGTTCAAAACGTAACTAGTTAAAAATTCAGCTACAAGGTATGTAAAATATACATAAATACTTATGTACCTACCGTATGTATGTATGCACTATTTAAGAATTTTTCTGTATATATTGTACAAATAAAAGTATAAAATAATATAATAGTCGATGAATATAAAAAAAAAATATTGTTATTATAAGATGATTAAAAGAAAGCATGACAGATGGCTGTAGTTACTTCCAATAACGCAAAGATAAGCATGTACATGAACATGTAGAGATTACAAAAACCCACCTATATATATATATACTATAGACATTCAATTTTGGGGTAAGAGAAGATAAGAAAATCTCTAAGAACAACAATCTATGGGATTGATGGTACAATATTGGGAAAAATTGTACTTTATTAGGTTGACAATTATATAAATAACCACAGACTTTGATGGTTAACTAAAATGTTATAAACGTCTACTTTTCCAGGTATTTATGAATCTATAGCTTTTTAAAAAATTGAAGCTCAAAGGGTTCAATATACATATGTAGTTTGATTAAACTTTTTTTTTTGGCACAAGGGCCGTTTCTCGTGTTTTTGGCGCCATTTTTCATATATTAAAAATTTTTAAATCATCCCAGATATTAAAAATTTGTGGCGGTTTTTTATTTATGAATTTTTAATTGCAAATGTTTTGATGTAAAATATCCCATTTTTTATGGAGAATTTAATATTTAATTTTTCTAAATCATCACAGCTTTAAAAAATTTTGATACTATTAAAATTGTTTTAATGAAAAAAAAGCTGAAGACCGAAACTGAAAAAACAGCCTAATTATAGGAGCTCTTAGTTATTAAAATTTCTCCTACTATAAATATTGGGAAATAGTTCATTGGCGAATTAGTTTCCAATCTAAATCCCCAAAAGTCTAAATTCCTTGAGCCCATCCGAAGGCCTGTTGTCTACAGTACTTTTTAATTTGAAAATATTACGCATTTTATTGTAAAGTCATTCTTTATTCAATATAAATATCTAATATGTGGATACTAAGTTAAAAAGTTTTAAAAAGTGAAATAACTTCCAGCGGCCGCAGACATATCCAGCAGCAATTTTTTTATTTAATTTTTTTGGGCAAGTTTTTATAATTATTTTTGTAGTGGTATTTTTGATATTACAATTTCGGGGACATTTTCCTTTTATTGTAATTAATAATTTTTTTTGTTGCTATTTTCTTTTTTCTATTTGTCTATTTGAAATATACTACAATTGAAATATGGCTTGGGGCAATTTTGTATTAGAGCCAGTTTTTATAAATATATTTTCAATAGAGTCAAAAAATTTAAAAATTAAAAAAATGCTCGAAAATTTTTAATATTTAAAGTGAATTCATAACTAAAATATCACACTAAATTTAGAAATTAAAAATGGCCCAAGAAACACAAAAGTTATCCCAAAAATTTCCAACGTAAAATTTTGTGGTCATGTTAAATTTTTATTTTAGGGCCGTTGCCTTTAGCCAATATTTTCTGGGACATTTTTCCTTCAAAACAAATCTCGCACCATAATTTTTTTTTCTCTAAAATTTTTTTTAAACAATTTTTTAAGATTATTTTGGGTTCATTTTAATATTATATTTTTTATGGCTACACTTTCTCATCTTTAATATTAATAATTAATTTTTGGAACCAAATTATTAAAATTTATTTTTAATTTTTGAAATTTAATTTCGGCTATTTTTTCATTTAGCAAATTTTTAAAGATGATTTTGGGTACCTTTATTTATTTTCCAATTTTAAGGCCATTAGTATTTCTCTATAAAATTTTGTTACTTCTAATTTTGTAGGACTTTCCATTTTTAAAATTGGGGGGCCATTTTCAAGTTTGTGGTTTAGTGCCTTTTTTCAATAGGAATATTTTTCATGAGGCCGAGGCCAACTAATAAAATATCTATTCAAGTTCCCTCTTTAGACAATTTATCATTCATTTTATTCCTGGTAATACCAATTAGATGTCAAATTTTTCCAAACAACGTTACTATTAAAATAGAGGGTTATAAACTAAACCTCTAGTGAATTAATTTCTTGAATTAGGCTATCAATTTTAATTGATATTTATGCTTAAAACGACTCTTTGGGTAGTTCATTGCATACGATTGCTCTAGTTTAAGAATTGGCTGCAGTTGCAAACTTGGACAGAATATATTGTGCGTAAATTCTTTTCTAATTTCCACAGTATTCATTTCCGACAGTCGATATTGCTACGTTTCTTGATTCGAATGCCCATTAGAGTAAACTTTTTAAAGCCCACACTGTTTATGTGTGGGCTCGAGTTATATTCAAAAAACGCTTTTTACGTCAATTTTATTGACCCTAGTGTGTAAGCAAAAACAGCAGTAAATCCGTACGCTATGTCAGCATTTGTAAACATGGAAGATGTTCTTTCAAGCTACAATGACATTTACAAAACTTTTAAGCATGAATTATGTAAACCAACCTGAGTATGCAAATATTGACACTTGCAAAAGGTATTGAAAGAAAATTTTGCATTAAAATTTAATCCACCACAAAAATTCATTAAATGTGTCATGTTGTGTAATTGATTTTGCTCTGATATTATTTTAACCAAATATCCAAGCATGCAATCAACCAAACAGCCACAAAATCAACCTAATATTTAATGACACCAAAAAGTTCCATTAAAAAGTGAACAAACAAAAAAAATCAAAAAACCCACAAAATGGTTTAGTTGATTATAAAAGCACTTGTTACATATAATAATAAAGTCGAAGAAAAACGAAAACATTTAAATACCCGCATTATTATGGTTAGATAATATTCAGTTGAATTTTTTTCTTTTTTAATCCACAAAACTAGTATGAACAAACATGCAAATGCTCTCACATGCAGACATTCAAACACACTTCTATGTTCATTTATGGTGGATGTGTTTTATAGTGAGTGTGTTAAGCCTGGCTAGCTTTTTGACTTTTCTAACAAAATTCAACCTTTTAACCAAAAACGAAAAGGGACAGTCAACTAATCAGACATTCACTAGTTAACACGTAAACATCATTATATCATTTGTTTGCAAACGAACACATGAGTTACTGTGTCTGGAGTCATGCCACTGAAGCCCTGTTAAAGTTAAGTTCATAAGCAGTTAAAGTTTCATAAACTTTATGTTGAATACAACTGCCACAAATCTCAAAATTATTAAGAATAAGCGATTTTAATAATATTCCTTTGCAGTGACTATTAAAATGGGATAATAATAAAGTGTGTGTGTGTGTGTGAGAGAGTAAAACTTGTGAAAATAGTATTTACATATGTAAATATATAGATACACATTTATACTCATTTGTAATTAATTTAAAATTTTTGATCTCGGTTTAACTCGTTTTTTATTTAATAAAAAGCTTAAACTTAAAGTTTGAAAGCTAGAAGTTAGTTCAGATTATATGTTTAGCATGTGACTTAGTAAAGCCTGAGAGCATGTGTCAATTATTATTCTATAATATTCCAATATTAATAAAACTAAAAAAGCAGTAAAAAGAAAAACGGCGCATTTGAGGCGTATATGAGCAACAGTCTTATAAATTTCTTTCATTAATGAGGAGAGTGGTATCATGCCTGACACCTGGTATTTATTAAATTATTTTTAGTATGTTTTCTGCAACACTTTTTTTTTGTTTTCTAATTTTTACTCTTTTGGTGTCCCTCACAGATCAAGAAGAGCGGCAATTTTTTTTTTTAACAAACCAAAATAATGCGGAGTCAATGCATAGTAATTGGCAAATTTGATTTTAACAGAGCGTGAGATAATGAAGTTGCCTGCTCTTATTTAGATTTGTTACACTTAACTACTTGATACAAACTTATTAGTTGAATAATTCATACCTAAAGTCCTTAGGTTAGATTTATATGCGCTTACCATCTAAGCTCAATAATTCACCATACCTTTTTGGACTCCGACCTTAATATAAACATTTTTTCATATTGTGCTCTATTCTAATGGATGGGCTCAAAGTATAAAGTTTATATGTTTTTTCAAATAATGAAATCTACATAATGGAATCTTTTTACATTAAGTATGGAAAATAATATTACCTTAATGGGCCTCGTTTTCAGCTTCGCAATGATATGCTCATTTAAAACCATTTTCCATAACATAATTCAAAATTTGTGGCTGCTTCGCTCCAGTTCTAACCACAATATTAGCCTTGTGCTTAACAATCGTCTCGGGATTATTCACATATACTAATTTTTTTCAGATTTCTCCAAAGAATATTGTGGGATGCTGAGAAATATAGCGAACGCATTGAACATTTAATCTCAGAGTTTCTGGGAACTGTTCGCTCTAAAAAAATTTTATTCAAAAGTGCCATTGTGCCTGTGGAATTGTGGGTAGCGGCTCCGTACTACTTAAGCAACATTAGAGGTCTGTTTTGAAGTGAAAGACGTAAAAAGTTTTCTGTAGTAAACTGAAACCACTCCATTTACGGCTAAAGCACTTTCACCCTTATTTTTAAAGTAGGGCCCAATGATATTTCCAGATGAAAAGTCACAGCATACTGTACAGCTAATGTGGAACAATTTCCGATAGTGGATGGGTCTTGAATTTTCAGCAGAATTGTATTGTTATCTCTTGGTAACAACAGATGGCACCCCATTATTCTATATTTTTAGGATATAAATATTAAATCAATATTGCAAAATTACATTTACAACGTTGCGGCAATAGTGGGAACAAAGGTGGGAAAAAACTTATTTGGTGTATTATTTAAATTTTGTAATGACAGCTGTGTACATGCATGTTATATTGATGTTGGCATAACTCTATCAACGTCTGCAAAAATATCGTTTTGATGGTATTTTTTGCCTGGGTTCATTCATAAATGTGACACCCTGTCAACTTACATTAGTAATTATACAACAGCAATCTATGCTTTCTTTTTAACTTGTTTATGCGTAGGTTAGGTTGGTAAGGTAGAACAGGCAGCTGTTGTACCGCTCACTTGGGTCCATTATATTGATCCCTTTGTGATACCTGAATAGAAAAGTAAGAATAGAAAAGAGAGAAGAGAAGCAGACAATTCCCGAGTCTCTGGCGGGAATCGAACCCGCAACCCCCAAACTAGCCGACATGCACACTACTGACTAGTCCACCGGGGCACTCTGTTTATGCGTATAAAATATTTTAATTTTTATACCCGCCACCAAAAAAAATGGTGGGGGTATATTCATTTTGTCATTCCGTTTGTAACACATCGAAATATCCATTTTAGACCCCATAAAGTATATATATTCTGAATCAGGGTTTGATTTGATGACGATCAAGCTATGTCCGTACGTCTGTCCGTCTGTCCGTCTGTTGAAAGCACGATAGAGGTCGCTTCGAAAAAGCTAGGGGGCTCAAATTTTGCCAGAATCTTTCTTATAGACAAGGTTTGTTGGGTATTGAAAATGGGCTAAATCGGAATATTAGGAAGAGAGTTATAGCTCGAAAAGCAAGAGTAGGTCGAAAAAACCGTGTCCTTCAAACATCGAATAAGACGGAATTGTGTCCAAATGCATTAACGTAGACTCATGAAACTTCGAATATATATTTCCTGAGTAAAAACAATATTGTTCCCCGAAAATTATCTAAATCTATGTATTCGGAGAGGAGCTATCGATTAAAATGTACGAAAATTTATACCGCACAGTGTATTTTTCGGTATATTTAAAAGCAAAAACGTCATAAAAGCAACAAAATTTGATGTACGACTCTGAAATTTTGCACACTTCGGTTTTTGGCGAGACGCTTTTTTGTAACGGAAAATCAATGTGCCACGCCCACTTTTACGCCCACCTCCCATATAACGTTTTACCTAAAATTCCAGAAAATTAAGGTGCCACGCCCACTTTTACGCCCACCTCCCATATAACGTTTTACCTAAAATTCCTATAATTTCTCTATTAATATAAATTTTGGAATAATAAAGGGCTATATTGAAACACCCAAGTTGTACTTATTCGCAAAAATAACTTTAATAATTATAACGCCCACTTTTCACGTTATCTAACGTTAATGAAATTTAAAAGCTCATAAAACCGTTAAAATTAGAGGTATGATGATCAAATTTGCTACGTATATCCTTCTAATCAATGTAATTGTTGTGCCAAAAAGTTTAGGTAACACGCCCACTTTAACGCCTACCTCCCATATAACGGTTTATCTTAAATTCATGTAATTTCTCTATTGACAAAGTTTTTGGGAAAATAAAGGACTATATTGAAATATCTAAGTTGTATTTATTAGCAGAAACTTTATTGACACGCCTACTTTATCGCCCACTTTCATTGAAAGACTACATTGGTAAAAGCGTTTTAGTAGCATATCGAAGTTATAAAGGGTGGTTAAATTTTAAGGACCGATGTTGAATTTAAATAAAACACAAATTATTTACGTTATTATTATTGTTTCTTTTTATAATGATAATATTTGTATGGTTCAATTATGCATTCAACAAAATATCGGCCAAATGGCCCCCCCCCATCCTTGGCGCCACTCCTCTATCTGATAGTCCAAATTTTCAATGACAATGTTGATGCTCAGTTGTTGACCATGATGATGAGTAGAGGTTGACTTCTCTTTTGCCACACTATCGCAAAAACCAGCAGTGGTTCCCATTCAATGAACTAAGAAGGCATTCACAGACTTTCTAAAATTGGCCCTTACAATTTAGCCACCCTCTAGAAAGAAAGTGATACATATTTTTATATTATTATCACACGGTAATTCAAAATATACATTCTCAGCATTTTGCTAAAACGGGAAATTTATTAGTAAGATTTTGATTTTTAAACTTCTATAACATTTTGCTTTTAAAAGATTTTCAAACGAAATAAGTTTTGTATAATTTTAAAATTTGTTAGCTATTTGTACATGAATATAAATTGTTTATAATGTTAAGAGATAATTTTTTTTTACTTATGTCAAAATTTTCCTAAATTCCCATTTTTAATAGAACTTCAGGAGAACATAAGATAACAAATATAGATTAGCACTATTTCATAGATAAAACTCTCCTCTTAAATTCATGTAAATTCTCTATGAATAAAGATTTTGGAATACTAAAGGACTATACTGAAATATCTAAGTTATGTTTATTAGCAGAAACTTTATTGACACGCGTATTTTAACGGCCACTTTCATTGAAAGATTAAATTTACGAAAACATTTTTCTAGCATACCGAAGTTTTGAAAAAAATTATTATGAAATTATTATCATTTATTTTTATAATGATAATATTTGTATGCTTCAATTATGTATGGAACAAAATATCAGCCAAATGGCCCCCCCAACCTAGGCGGCACACCTCGATCCGATAGTCCATATTTTCAATGAGACTGTTGATGCCCAATTGTTGGGCACGATGATGAGTCGAGGTTGACTGCTCTTTTGCCACGTTATCGTGAAAAACAGCAATGTTTCCCATTCAACGAACTAAGATGGCATTCACAGATGTTTTCACACTTCATACAGACCTGCTTTGCAGACATTTAAATATTTTTTACAATTCTCACGATTTTTTTTTTTTTTTTTTTTTTATTGATTTATTAACAAAAATAATAATAGTTAATTCAGATAAACAATTTGTTAGCCTCAGCGTCTTATGACATTATTGAGGCGAGTTGGCGTAATTATAATAAAATTATGTACAATCACAATAAATTTATATGTATAATAAATTAAATAAAATATTTTAGTTATTAACTACTATTTTAAAAGTAATGTTTGTAAATCAAATATACGTGTATATGTATATAATATATGAATAAAATTTAATATTACATTAAAAGCATTTCTAAGTTATTTAATAAAAACGTTTTAAGATTGGACTTAAAAGTTGAAATTACATTAATATCTTTTAGACTTTGCGGTAAATTATTATATTCCACACAACCAATATGTTCAATTCTTTGTTTAGTTGTTTCAGGTCTGCATCTTGCGATTCTCAAATTTGAGCTGTTTCTGGTACTAATAGCTGTTTGATTACTCATGAAAGTTATTGTATTATGCCCAATGTTGTGCAACGATTTAAAAACGAAAAGAAGTAATTGCCTTTTATACATCCCTTTTATAGGTAAAATATTTTTGGCAAAATCTTGATATAAACTTAACGTAGGGTGCCTAAGAGGTAGACAAAAAACTGTTTTTAGCGCTTTATTTTGAGTTCTTTGTAGAGATTTTAGTTCTAAACTATTTTTATATGCATATACTGAAACCAAATAATTTAAGTGGCTTTGAATTAAAGCTTCATAAAGAATCAGTTTTGTTTTCTCATTAAATTTGTATTTAAATTTATATAAAAGCCCTATTACGGGAGATATTTTAGATTTAATATCCTGAGTATGTAAATTCCAGGATAAATTGCTCTGCAAGGTCATACCCAAATATTTTACTGTATAACTTTCAAAAATTTCCTTTTAATTAACGAAAATACGAATTCGAACGATTTTGTTGACCAAAATAATCACGAAGTGCACAAAATGCATTTTGATTTGAACGCCCATTTTTATAAAAATCTTTAATATTTAAAAGCGTCTCTCGATTGCGTATCTTTCCACGGTTCAAATTGAGTTAGTCTGAGATTGAGAAATGTCAAATGAAATGCAAGAAAAAAGTTGACGTTTAGGTGTAGTTCACCTTCAACATTGGCCTTTAAAATTTAACCACCCTCTGCAAATAAAGTGATACATACTTTATTATAAAGAGATTATTCTATAGCGATTAACAAAATAATAAATATTGTGCTTTAAATGTACACAAAATTGGTGGTGGGTATAAAAGATTCGGCACAGCCGAATATAGTGCGCTTACTTGTTTTTTATTTATTTTGTTTTCTACTACAGCTTACAGCGATTTGATTTACGTAGAGAATATTTCGATGTATGTACTTACTAGGAGTAAAATGTTCAAGTTTCTTTTCTTTTTATCATTGATCAGTTTCAAAATTGATTCGAGAATGTCCTCAAGTTTTCTTTGTTTGTTTCAGTTTATTGTCAAGAAAACAGCTGATTGCAATTTTTGTAAACTGTGTTTATTAGCAATGACATCTTGGAAAAAATATTTCTATTAAGGTGCCTGCAGCCTAGAATTTAAATAAATTTTGACAAGCAGTTCATCATCTTTTGTATGGCTCCACACGCTGCATGGATCTGTTTGTATTATCCATCTATTGGAAATATCCTGGAGTAAATTATTGTTAAAAGCCAACACAAAGGCCCAATAACCTTCTGAGACAAAAGCCAATAAGCATATCTGCCTCTGTTTTTAACATTTTTACCATGAAACATTTCTCAATCCTAGGATAATTTACAGATGCATTTGAAACTACTCATAAATACAATATTTATGCCTTTATGTATGTATATTCTAATCGACAAAGAATAAATCTTTAAGCATACGTACTTTTTTTATTATATCAAGTTACTAAATCTCCTTATAAATTTTTGGACATGCATTGCAGAGAAATTCTGAGAAATAGTTTTAAAACTAACTGAAATATGGGCACAATAATACGAGTGGTGTTCTTCCTAAAACTTACATACGAAAATATATTTTTTTAAGCATATGGACAAAAGACAGCCAGGAGGAGGAGCTTAACTAGTAGAACACAATACGTTATAAGAAAATTTAAAAACCATGATGGCCGCTACTACAAAATGGCGTACAATATATTTATATATGAGGGCAAATTTATTAACCCCCTTAATATTTCTTTCAAAAAGAGCTTGAACAGAGGAATACAGCAAACTTTTAAAACGTAAAAATCTAATAAGAAGCCCTAAGAAAAATGGTCTATAATTTTTTTTTCAATCCCATCGATATGGGAATCAAATAAAAAGGGCTTGACTATGTAAAAACTGTATAAATATTGAAAATCAAGGTTAAGCTACAATGTGGCTAATATATAAATATGCATGATAGTGAAGGCTCTTAGCAGATTTGTTGGTCGAACACAAGTTCTTACTTGTTTTTCGACAACATATTTTCGATCTATGGATCTAAGCTAGTTTATATGGTTACCTTCGGTGCTTATGTCAGGTCATCAGGGGCTCAATGCTCGTTCCGTGAATATGTGATATGAAAAGTTTTTGTACAGTAAAAGGTAGCATCATATGATATGACAAAGCAAAACTTTTCATTTTACAGTTTCACTGAACGAGAATTGAGACCCAGTATCCCTTTATCAGGCATAAGCTAATTTAAACCCAACAATCAAATAAATATAACTAAAAAATAATGTTGTTTTTGTATAAAAAAAGTAGTTAATTTATTAATTGCATTTAAAAAAGTTAAATATTTATTTACTCACTTGAGAAAAGTTTTCTATGAATCGTTGAAAAATTTTTTCTGCTGGAAATATATTAATAAAATTCTCTACTCTTGACAAAAAAACTGATTAAACTAAGCTTTCTTTAAAAAATGCAATTTATATTAAATTGTTGCAAATATAATGTCTTTAAACTACTTAAATCGTTAAAAGCCTTTAAATAGTATCCTAGGGGCCATAATTGAATGTAGTTAAAATTAAATGCTTTGTAGTATTTTAAACATAAAATCGAAATACCATAGAAAGTCATAAAAATTTATATTTACCAACTCGAATGTGTTATTTAAATTTTTAAATAATATTGTCAAGACTATTACTATAAGTTTTAATTTGTTTATTTTACAATTGTAATTTGACTAAATTTAAAATTAATTTATTTTGTCTTATTAAATATACTTCCTTTTTTATATACTTAAGTAAAAAAGATGCATTTAAGAAAATTGATAAAAACATATTATTGTTTCCCCCACCATATCACAAAATCATTTCTAAACGAAAAATAAACAGAAGAAATACGTAATTTAATTTATTTCATGGTCACATAAAAAAGTCCCCTTTAACTTACATAAATACAAAGAAGCTAAACTTTATATAAATGATAGAGAGGGTGACAGAGAGAGAGAGAGAGAGAGAGAGAAGGGAAGAAAATAATCTCATAGTGTTGTTTGTTATACGATTTGAACAAACCATCAATATCCAAAAGCAACAATGAACATCTTGTATTTAGTCGTAACAAAAATAATGTATTCAATAAAACGAAAAAGAAGTGAAAATAAAAACAGAATCTTCAATTATTGAATACTGAATTCCGGAGGAAGTTGTAAAATCAAATGTCTTCCTTAATGTGTGAAATTGAACTCGGAAATAATTTTGCACATTGTTATGGGTCCACAGACATGCATACATTTTCCATTTCCATTTCTCGCAACATTTTCATGAATGTTCTATTACCAAAAAAAAAAAAAAAAACAAAAACAGCATAAATATATTTAAACATTTTAACGAGTTTTATTTATTTTTTCCCTTTCCTTAAGACAGAAAAACGAAAGAACATTCTTGTACATTTATGCATAAACCAAATAAGTATGTATGTTCGTATGTGCTTATGTAGTAGTAAGTAGTAGGAAGTTACATTTTACGATCGGTTTCAATAATAAATGAAGTATTAAATGTACTCGTATTTGTATAAGGAGCCGAATTGTTGTATTGAAGTTGAATTGTTCTTAAAGTGTTTGTACGGTTGTAGTCTGGTTGAATGCAAAGCACGAATTGGTAACGTATCATTAAACACACAAACACCAACAGGCACACAATAACACAAACTCAAACAAATTGTGGTAATAGGTGAACTTGTTAACAGGTGTACAAAATTATTCGATTAAGTTGTAAAATAAATTTAATATTAAATTACCAGAAATTTTAATATTTTTTAACTGCTTGAGTCGATGTAATGGCGCGGCTTGTATAATAAAGATATTGTAAAATAAGTTTTTAAAAATTATATTAAAGCAACTACATGTTTCTTTAGGAATTTTTTTTATTTTTTTTAGATATCTGTTGCATGTAGATACGTTTGAATTTCGGCAAACTATGGCATTACATTTTATTAGAGAGTAGACGTGCTGATGATGAACTTAAAACCTAAAAACAAATTGACAACATATTTGTTTTATAATTTCATTAAATGTATACGTTTTATCGAATTTAATATATTTTTTAATTAAATATTATGTGTGTTTATTAAAAAAGGTTTGCACTTAGTCCCACAATTAGGGTGATCGATTATTAGACTTTTTTAATAAACCGGTTTTCAAATAGTTTGAAATTTAGAATTTAAAAAAAATGGTTGCTATTTTGAAAATTAATAAAAACCGGTTAACCGGTTCGAATATATAAAATATAATATTTAAAAAAAAAATTTAAAAAATTATACGTTTAGAATAAAAAAAAAACCGGTTGCTATTTAGAAAATTTATAAAAAACCGGTTAACCTGTTCGAATATATAAAATATAATGTTTGAAGAAAAAATAAAAAAAATATTGTAAAAAATATTATAATTAAATTTATATCTAAATATGAAATTTTTACAGTTTATATACGTTTGGCTGCACAATTGCGCAATAACTGACATGAATGCAGTTGACCAATTTGGTTTTAATTAGTTGAACTTAAGGACAACTCTTCATAAGTAAAATAAATAAATAATAAATTAATACATAAATAAATAAGACTTTTTAAAAGGCTGTTATAATTTTTTTTATCTCCTTCTGTACATTTTTGAAATGGTTAGTAGATCAATTAAACCAATATGCACTAACGTATTTTGTTTGAAATTATTTCTGTAATTTTAAATGCACATTCTTATACCTCTGACAGACATACAAATCGGGTTTAATTGAAATTTAAGTTGAAAGACACTCAATGTCATTTATTAAAATTGGGATTTGAAAGGAGAGATTATTGGTTTTTCTTTATTGTAACTACTCTTTTTACCTAAAAGTGATCGATCAGCTAAGTCTATGCTTCAATTACCTACAACTTTTAACGCGAGGTTAATATCCTATTAAAAAAAATATTTAAGCTCAATTGTTTTTCTTATTTTGCAGTTGTTTTTTAAACAACAAATAAATTCCTAACAATATTATGGAAGAATGTTTAACATTTTTTATTTTCTGATTTTTGAAATCTTTTCGAGTACTAAATATAATAATGGAGATATATGAAAATAAACTTAAAAAAAAATAAAAAAAACGGCTTATTCGGATCAAGAAAACGGTGTGTTTGATATTCGAAAAATCAACATTTAGAAAAAACCGCCACTGAAAGAGGAAAAAACCGAGTTTTCCACCGATTGTAAAACCGAGTCGATCATCCTAGCCACAATATTACTTTCACACGAAAAAATTATATAGAAAATTATATACTAGACCACAGACACGGAAACTCAGGGTGATGGAGAAAAGTTATTATTTTTTAATTATTGTTAAAAAAAAAATAAAAATTTCATGTAAGATTAATTCGGGTGACTTTTAAATCTGGATGCGTGAAAACTAATAAACTTTTTTGGTGTCATTTTTCACTTCAGTTGAAACTATAGAAAAAAATGCATTGCATACATAATTTTTTATTGCGTTTATAACATGTTCATGTATTCATTTAGAATCGCATAAAATCTACATTTTCTAAATACTGGTATGTTTTTTCAAGGATCTTTCTTTTCAAGGATCTTGCAATGTCCATCCTTGTACATGTCTGCCTGTGTAACTCATAAGAAATATTGTGCATTATAAATGAGAGAAATAGGTCCATTAGAAAAGTAAGTTGTTCTTATATTGCCGCAGAAAGTCATATCAATTAGGCAAATGATTTCTGCATATGTATTTAGTATCAAACAAAATGTATAAACGAAATTGTAAAGATCGGGTAAAAAAATGCATGTCTCCAGGAAATTTTTTTAATCCATAAATAACGAAAAGTATTGTTGAAATATTTTATCCTTTATAAAAAGTTATCTACTTTATTCTTTCAAATATTTTTCGACGAGAATGGTGGCTTCCTCAAGGCAAATTCCTTGAAGTTAGTAAAAAAGCTTTTAAGTCAGCAGCTGTCTTTTTTGGCATCGGAACCCAGTAATTTTTGGAACAAACTTGAAATTATTGTACACTGTTATGAATTTCACTAGATATTAGCAATGTTTAGGTGATAGAAACACATTTGTGGTATGTATGTACTTCATACTATATATTCCAAGCAAAGAAAATTTAAATTCATTAATTAATTAATAGGTACATACTGAATGTATGAAGGCAGATTTCCTTCGTCTTTTATTTGCTCTTAAATAATTTGTTGGCAATTATCACAATCCTGTTGTTGGTGGTTTGCCATTAATTTTTACAAGGTTTGTGTTAAGAGCAAAAATATAAAAAAATTAATTACAACGACTTTTGCACAAATTATTTGATATAATAAATTTTTGTTCTTTGATGGCATACAAACACTTACACATAAAATAAGGTACTATACAAATATGAAGTGCAATTACAGATGGTCAAATTCATTATGTTTTTTTTTTTAGTTTTTCTTTTAGTTTGGTTTTATCCTTTAGTGATACATACTAACATTAACAATAACAAAATTAAATTCCAAATAAAAACACAAAAAAGAAAATAGAAGTCCAGTGTGGCCTACAGTATGATAAATTACACCAGCCTTAAATGATTATTCATTGAAAATTCTGATTTGTTCACAAGAGAGTTAAATTTATTGAGTAGAAATAGTTTTCGGATTTGGGTTTTATATAGAACTTATGGGTAATTGTTTAACTATTATTACGAAATTTAGTATAATCTTGTACAATCAACATAATGTACAGTTTTGTGTTGAAAAGCCCTACTCCCGAAAGGTCTTTGTTTGGGAATACTTAGAGTTAATACGATTCGGAAATATAAAAAAAACTTATGTGACTGATTTCGTTTACAAACATTCAAAACTTTAAAAAGAAATTTTTTAACTGTCACAAAAAGAGACTCCATATTGATTGAGTGAAATAATAAAAAAAAATTAAAACCTGCAATCATGATTAGAATTGAAAATTTAGGTAAATATGTAATACTAAAACAATTCTTTGAGATTTTTCACATACGGTCTCAGATGTAAATATCGAATTTAAAATATTACGTATAAAATTTAATTAAATAAAATGCATACCATACCACTTATCCTTGTAAATGAACTGGAACTGGAGCTGCTGGACAAATAAACGCAAAAAATGTTTTTTAAATCCTCAAAAAAAAAAAATTATATTTAAAAATGAGTAATATTGGTTTGGAGTAAAACAAGCTGTAGACTAACAAACTTTATTTACAAAATAAATTCTAGCAATTGCAATAGGGATGTTGTTGTGGTGTGAGCCTTTTCATTATGACCACACGACACTGAATAAAAATGGCAAAGCAGTTAAATACGACTCATGAGTGATCTATCAAAGTAACTGAGCTAAGTAGCCAAGGAATGGGCAAAAATATCGATATTTAAGATTAAAATATCGATAAATATCGCCGATATTTCAAAAATTTATATATCGATATATAGATTCTTATTTACGAGTATCGGTATCAGTATCTTTTTCAATATTTATAGAGCTCTATACATTTTAGACTTTATTCATCAATACTGGCTGGCATCACCGCATCCATCATATGTTTTTTCACCATCATTTTTATACCCGCCACCAAAAAAATGGTGGGGGTATATTCATTTTGTCATTCCGTTTGTAAAACATCGAAATATCCATTTTAGACCCCATAAAGTATATATATTCTGAATCAGGGTTTGATTTGATGACGATCTAGCTATGTCCGTCCGTCTGTCCGTCTCTCCGTCTGTTGAAAGCACGATAGAGGTCGCACCGAAAAAGCTAGGGGGCTCAAATTTTACCAGAATCTTTCTTATAGCCAAGGTTTGTTTGGTATTGAAAATGGGCTAAATCGGAAGAGAGTTATAGCTCGAAAAGCAAGAGTAGGTCGAAAAAACCGTGTCCTTCGAACATCGAATAAAATGGAATTGTGTCCAAACGCCTTAACGTGGACTCATGAAACTTCGAATATGTATTTCCTGAGTAAAAACAATACTTTTTCCCGAAAATTGTCTAAATCTATGCATTAAGAGAGGAGTTATCGTTCAAAATGTACGAAAATTTATACCGCACAGTGTATTTTTCGGTATATTTAAAAACAAAAACGTCATAAAAGCAACAAAATTGGATGTACGACTCTGAAATTTTGCACACTTTGCTTTTTGGTAAGACACCTTTTTAACGGAAAATCAATGTGCCACGCCCACTTTTACGCCCACCTCCAATATAACGTTTTTCCTAAAATTCATATAATTTTTCTATTAACAAGTAAGAGCACTATATTCGGCTGTGCCGAATCTTTTATACCCACCACCAATTTTGTGTACATTTAAAGCACAATATTTATTATTTTGTTAATCGCTATGGAATAATCTCTTTATAATAAAATATGTATCACTTTCTTTGTAGAGGGTGGTTAAATTTTAAGGGCCCATGTTGAAGGTGAACTACACCTAGTCTTTAAACTTGTTTTCTGCATTTCACTTGACATTTCTCAATCTCAAACTTACTCAATTTGATCCGTAGAAAGATACGCAAATGAGCAACGCTTTAAAGTTATTCAGGTTTTTTATAAAAATGGGCGTTCAAATCAAAATGCATTTTGTGCACTTCGTGATTCTTTTGATCAACATAATCGTTTAAATTCGTCCACAATCAGGAGAATTGTAAAAAGTATTTAAATTTCTGCAAAACAGGTCTGTATAAAATGTTAGAAAATCTGTGAATGCCTTCTTAGTTCGTTGAATGGGAACCATTGCTCTGTTCTTTTGCGGAAGTGGGGCAAAAGAGCAGTCAACCTCGACTCATCATCATGCCCAACAATTGAGCATCAACATTGTCATTGAAAATTTGGACCATCAGATAGAGGAGTGGCGCCAAGGGGGGGGCCATTTGTCCGATATTTTGTTAAATACATAATTGAACCATACAAATATTATAATTACAAAAAGACATGATAATAATTTCTTAAATAATTTATGTTTTATTTAAAATCAACATTGGCCTTTAAAATTTAACCACCCTTAATAACTTCGATATGATATTAAAATGTTTACGTAAATTTAGTCTTTTAGTGAAAGTGGAAGTTAAAGTAGGCATGTCAATAAAGTTTCTGCTAATAAATACAACTTAGATATTTCAATATAGTCCTTTATTTTCCCAAAAGCTTTGTCAATAGAGAAATTACATGAATTTAGATAAACCGTTATATGGGAGGTAGGCGTTTAAGTGGGCGTGTCACCTAAACTTTTTTACATTGATTAGAAGGATATACGTAGCAAATTTGAACATCATACCTCTAATTTTGGCGGTTTTATGAGCTTTTTAATTTCATTATTAATTTTCTAGCATAGTAATGAAATTAACCTGAAGGATATACGTAGCAAATTTGATCATCATACCTCTAATTTTGGCGGTTTTATGAGCTTTTGAATTTCATTAACGGTAGACAACGTGAAAAGTGGGCGTTATAAAAGGCGTGTCAAAGTTGTTTTTACGAATGAATGCAACTTAGGTGTTTCAATATAGCCCTTTATTATTCCAAAATCTTTATTAATAGAGAAATTATATGAATTTTAAGTAAAACGTTATATGGGAGGTGGGCGTAAAAGTGGGCGTGGCACCTTTATTTTCTGGCACAGTAATGACATTGCCTAGGGGGATATACGTAGCAAATTTTATCCTCATACCTCTAATTTTGGCGGTTTTATGAGCTTTTAAATTTCATTAACGGTAGATAACGTGAAAAGTGGGCGTTATAGTAGGCGTGTCAAAGTTATTTTTGCGAATGAGTACGACTTAGGTGTTTCAATATAGCCCTTTGTTATTCCAAAATCTTTATTAATAGAGAAATTATATGAATTTTAGGTAAAACGTTATATGGGAGGTGGGCGTAAAAGTAGGCGTGGCACATTGATTTACCGTTACAAAAAAGCCCTTCCCCAAAAAGCAAAGTGTGCAAAATTTCAGAGTCGTAAATCCAATTTTGTTGCTTTTATGACGTTTTTGTTTTTAAATATACCGAAAAATACACTGTGCGGTATAAATTTTCGTACATTTTGATCGATAACTCCTCTCCTAATGCATAGATTTAGACAATTTTCGGGGGAAAATATTGTCTTTACCCAGGAAATATATATTCGAAGTTTGATGAGTCTACGTTAAGGCGTTTGGACACAATTCCATTTTATTCGATGTTCGAAGGACACGGTTTTTTCGACCTACTCTTGCTTTTCGAGCTATAACTCTCTTCCTAATATTCCGATTTAGCCCAATTTCAATATAAACCTTGTCTATAAGAAAGATTCTGGCAAAATTTGAGCCCCCTAGCTTTTTCGGTGCGACCTCTATCGTGCTTTCAACAGACGGACAGACGGACAGACGGACGGACATAGCTAGATCGTCATCAAATCAAACCCTGATTCAGAATATATATACTTTATGGGGTCTAAAATGGATATTTCGATGTGTTACAAACGGAATGACAAACGAAATATACCCCCACCATTTTTTTGGTGGCGGGTATAATAAAGATTTTGGAATAACAAAGGGCTCTATTGAAACACCTAAGTTGTACTCATTCGCAAAAATAGCTTTGAAACGCCTACTATAACGCCCACTTTTCACGTTATCTACCGGTAATGAAATTTAAAAGCTCATAAAACTGCCAAAATTAGAGGTATGATGATTAAATATGCTACGTATATCTTTCTAATCAATGTAATTGTTGTTCCAAAAAGTTTAGGTGACACGCATACTTTAACGCCTACCTCCCATATAACGGTTTATCTTAAATTCATGTAATTTATCTATTGACAAATATATTGAAATATCTAAGTTGTATTTATTAGAAGAAACTTTATTGACACGCCTACTTTAACGCCCACTTTCATTGAAAGACTACATTTACAAAAGCATTTTAGTAGCATATCGAAGGTATAAAGGGTGGTTAAATTTTAAGGACCGATGTTGAATTTAAATGAAACACAAATTATTTAGGATATTATTAGTATTTCTTTTTATAATGATAATATTTGTATGGTTCAATTATGTATTTAACAAAATATCTGCCAAATGGCCCCCCCATCCTTGGCGCCACTCCTCTATCTGATGGTCCAAATTTATTAATGACAATGTTGATGCTCAATTGTTGGGCATGATGATGAGTCGAGGTTGACTGCTCTTTTGCCACACTATCGCAAAAACCAGCAGTGGTTTCCATTCAACGCAGTAAGAAGGCATTCACAGTTTTTCTTACATTTTATACTGACCTGTTTTGCAGAAATTTTAATATTTTTTACAATTCTCTCGATTGTGGACGCATTTGAACGATTATGTTGATCAAAAGAATTACGAAGTGCACAAAATGCATTTTGATTTGAACGCCCATTTTAATAAAAAACCTGAATAACTTTAAAGCGTTGCTCATTTGCGTATCTTTCCACGGATCAAATTGAGTAAGTTTGAGATTGAGAAATGTCAAATGAAATGCAGAAAACAAATTTTAAGACTAGGTGTAGTTCACCTTCAACATGGGCCCTTAAAATTTAACCACCCTCTACAAAGAAAGTGATACATTTTTTATTATAAAGAGATTATTCCATAGCGATTAACAGAATAATAAATATTGTGCTTTAAATGTACACAAAATTGGTGGTGGGTATAAAAGATTCGGCACAGCCGAATATAGTGCTCTTACTTGTTTTATGAAGTCTAGCCATTCCTAATTTTAATTTAGTTCGTCAAATGACGCATCAATCATCTCCTTCGTCTACTTTAGGGCTTTTTATAAAAGACGCTTTTCTGAAAAAGGTTAAAGAAAAAATAGAAAAAAATATTTTGTTTAATAGCCACCTTATTGGACCCAAGGTTCAAGGTTCTTTTAACTTCTATAACAGCTGCCTCAAATGTTATATTAAAATAAGCAATATTGTTCGCTCAGAAGATAGTCAGAGGGAGCACGTTTTTCCCACTTTGAGGTCTGCTAAAAGAAGCGGATCGACAGGGGATAACATAAAGCAAAGAGTACTTCTGATGTCCATGTCTGTACTGGTTTGAATAACATCTAAGCGTAAGGTGATGGTTTTGTAACTTATTTAATGCCATTGAAAATTTTGTCTAATTATTTATCTTATTGAATTATTACTTTATTTTTAATTAATTATACCATCTTAATTTTTTAACTAACTAATTTAACTAATTTAATTTAACTAATTTTTATACTGGACATCCTGACTAAATTACAATAACATCAGTATGATCAATAATTATTGATTATAATCAATTACAGAGAGCATAACTAAAAGATATTACTGAATAATACAGTTCTCACTCTTCCCATTATACATATACCCAGCAAAAAAATCTATGACAAAGAAGTGATTTTTCAGGGGTTCAACTGATGATGAAGTAATTTAATTTAGGTGAAGACACTAGTGATTCTAACATTAGCGTGTCATTGGCGATCATGTGTTTACATGAATATTTTAATGAACTGTACTCCATTCTAATAAGTGCATGGATTTCATGCATATTTGGTGACAAGTATCGGATATTTCATGTGTTAAATTTGTTTGTTTACATGAATTCTTAAGGATATTTTGCATGATATTGCATTCATTTCTAAACTCATCATTTATGACAAATTATTTTGCAGTTAAGAAGTCATTTAGAATTAATGCTTTTACACAATTGATTTAGAAGTCTTGTAAATGTAATTCGCTGGGTATATTTGTTTTTGTATCAATTTTCTTTGTTATACCCTTCACCTGTAGTGCACAAGGGTATACATATATAGCTTTGTCATTCCGTTTGTAATTTCTACAATTTTCATTTCCGACCCCATAAAGTATATATTTTCTAAAAGCTTATGAATAGAGGTGTCGATTAAGCCCTGACTGTCTGTCCGTCTGCCCGTCTGTCCGTATGTTAGTTGAAATTAACTTTTAGAAGCAACTATATGTTCCTCAGATCTCTATATGGTATCAATCTCTTGGAAATGTTCAGGAATGAATCGCCATTGAAATTCAGCACAATCGCCCAATAACTTTCTGAGATATGAGCAAAAAACCACGACCACCTCGTTTCTTTACACAATTACAACAACAACATATATACATTCATACATGTAAAAACCATACAAAAAAAAATTACAAAAAGAAAAAATATTAAAAATAAGAAAAAAATTATAAAAAAAATTAAAATAAAAAAATTTTAAAAAAATTTAAAAAAATGTAAAAAAATTTTTTAAATATTTTTTTAAAAAAATGAAAAAAAATAATAATAATAATAAAATATAAATAATATACTAAATAAAATAAAATTTTTTTGGCTCAGCTGGGATTCAATGCCACATTTATTCTAACCAGTATATACATATGTACGTATTTTATATGAGATGAATAGTGATACAAACAATTGTTATTGCATGACTACACGTTGTGAAGGGTATATAAGATTCTGCACGGCCAACTACAACACTGTTAGTTGTTTTTCACTACACGACTTTTGTAATTTGACTTAACTTTAGTAACCTAAAGTTTTTCATTCTGAAAGCAACTATTGATCAATAAACACTACTTTAAAGTTAATGCGCTTGCCTCATTTCTTTTACTAAAAACTACAAAAATCAATAACTAATTGCTTAGACACAGGAAGACCTTTGTAGACTACATTGTCTTGTTTCGCCCAGTGGAAAAATTGTATTACAATACCTTTAATATGGCTAGCTGACAATATTTTTTGTTGATTTTTTTCTATTATTTTATTGTTTTTATTGAATTGTTTGCGGAAATAAATATTTAAAATCATATAATAAGTTTTTCATATGTATGCATTATTTTAAACTTGAAATATTTAAACAATATTGTTAGAAAATACGTTTCGATGTATCGAAATATGGATGTTTTTAAAAAATATATATCGAAACTGTTGAAAAATATCAATACGATATATATATATTTTCTATTTGCCCATCACTAAGTAAGCATATTTAAAACCAAAAGTCACGATTAATCACCCAAAACAACTGTAAAGACAATCAAAATAACTATTAGCAAAAAAAAAATATTTTGCTTTAGCAAAACATTAAACAATTAAATTAAACAATTAAACATAATAATGATAATATATAACCATTATATGTTAAAACAATAATGAATACAATTGTATGATAGTGTGTTGCTCTTAAATTATGATAAGCCTAACCATGTTTTTTTTTTGTTGAGTGTAGTTAGGTATTTTTAAATTATTTTTAAGTTTATTTGAATTATAAATGACTAAGTTTTTCTTTTGTAATTTAAAAATCTTTTTTGGCACTTTGTAAAAGGACAATAAAAGTGCTAATAACAAGAGTTTCTTGTATTACAAATAATTGCATGACTTGGCAACCATAACGACATTACAATAGTCTATGAATATTTTCATATGTTTGCTGCAAATACACAACACAAAAGTTGTGGCACTAGAAGTAGTAACATAAATGAATGTTCATTTCTTATTATGTCCATGTTAAAAAGTTACACATTTACATTCTTGATTTCATGTTTTTTCATCTTGTAAATAAACCTTTTTTACATTTTATAAACACAAACACAAACATGCACAAATTTATGCATGTTGTTTTTTCGTGCATGTGTGTTCATTTTATTATGAGATATTTTTGTTCTTATTGTTGCTATTTTCTTTGTACTGGGTGGCCCAAAATTAACGAAGGGGTCTGAATTCGTTATATCTCTTTATTTAAGAAATAATTAAAAAGTTTTTTTTTTAGTTCAGTTATGAAAAATAATAACTCGCGGGTGGTGGCCATATACTGCTGGGCATATATTGCTGGCCATATATTGGCGTATGTTGCCTTTAAATTGCTGAATGGTTCTAGGCTAATTAATGTAAGTTTTTCTTTTCAAATAACTCCAAAGAAAACAGTCTGGGGCGGTTAAATCCGGTGAACGCGGAGGCCAATTAAAATTACTTGTACGCGAAAAAATCCGTTCACCAAAGACGTCCTGTAAAAGAGCCATTGTGTCCCTTGCAGTGTGTGCTGCGGCTCCACCTTGTTGGAACCATACTAACGGATCGTTTTCCATGGATGGCCTTAAAAAATTTTTCAACATTGTCCGATATCTGACATCATTGACGGAAACGGCGACGCCGCGTTCATTTTAAAAAAATTAAGACCAATTATCTTTTCTGATGCAACACCGCACCAAACCGTACACTTAGATGGGTGTTTATTTCGCTGTTGAAAGCCCATATCCTGCAGTTTTGATTATTAACGAACCCACTTAATTTGAATGAGCTGTATTTTAAATTTTCCAAGTCTTCTTTAAAAAATACTAAAAAGAAAAGCAAAAAAAAATTATTATAAAAAAGTTATAAACAATTCAAACCCCTTCGGTAATTTTGGGCCACGCAGTATATAGGGTGTCCAAAAATTTACAAATTGTAGCTAAAAAAGTAAATAAATAATTTTGATTGGTAATATAATGACAAATTTCTTCAAAAGCCCAATACTAAACGCAGGGAGAACTTATAAGTTCGATTGAAATGCTAGTCTACAGACAAGCCTTGTCTATAAGCTTTATATTTGAATGAAAGCACTTAACATAATTTTGTGTTAGTTTTGAACTACCCTTTACTGATACGTTTCTACCAAAATATAATTTAAGATTTCAAATACTGAGAGCAAAAATATAATAAGTTTTTGTTTGATTATATGTATGTTAGTTTATGTACGGTTTTTATGTTTTATTTTCATTTTGTTTTAGTTTTTTTCATACATATTTTTTATAATAAAAACAGCAAATAAGAAAATCAGAAAGGAAAACACAAATAAATGACTGTAAATATACAAGATATATTTATTTACAATGTGAATATGTTATATGTCTGTTTGCAGGACAAAAAAAAATAATAATAATAAAGGACTGTAAATGAAAAGGTCAGTAAGTAAATATCTTTGCTCTAATATTTGCTCGTACATTTCGTTTATTCATTTAACAATTTTATTATTTATTTTTCTTTATTTTCGTACACACGGAGTTGAACTGAAAAGTAAGTTTAATAGGGAAATTTTATGAGAGTAGTAGTGCCCCGACATTATTATAACTTCAAATAAACAACTACATTTTTTGTTGTTATTTTTGACCTTATAATCGAACCGTATAACGCTGCCGTGCAAAATTTAACGATCGATCAAAGAACCAAAGTGGTAAATTTTTACATTTCCGGATATTACAGAAATTCTCCAGATTTAACTGCATCTGATAATTTTCTGTAAGGTTATCTATAAGATCGCTTGTATGTTAAGAAGTCTGAAATTCTGGAGCAGCTATAGTATAATATAAGAACTGCGATTAGGCAATAGAGCCTAAAACTTTGTGTCTGTCATGCAAAACGACTGTTTAAGGTGGGTATTATTAATATTTTTATTTTATTTATTTTTATTTATTTGATGTTACCTTCATATATAAAATGTATTTTATACAAACTTAGTATGATATTAAAAAAAATTAAAGTGAATTCTTCTTTTTGTAGAGCTTGAAATCACTTCCTGTTTTTTTATACCCGCCACCAAAAAAATGGTGGGGGTATATTCATTTTGTCATTCCGTTTGTAACACATCGAAATATCCATTTTAGATCCCATAAAGTATATATATTCTGAATCAGGGTTTGATTTGATGACGATCTAGCAATGTCCGTCCGTCTGTCCGTCTGTTGAAAGCACGATAGAGGTCGCACCGAAAAAGCTAGGGGGCTCAAATTTTGCCAGAATCTTTCTTATAAACAAGGTTTGTTTGGTATTGTAAATGGGCTAAATCGGAATATTAGGAAGAGAGTTATAGCTCGAAAAGCAAGAGTAGGTCGAAAAAACCGTGTCCTTCGAACATCGAATAAAATGAAATTGTGTCCAAACGCATTAACGTAGACTCATGAAACTTCGAATATATATTTATCGAGTCAAAACAATATCTTTTCCAAAAAATTGCTTACATCTATGCATTAGGAAAGGAGTTATCGATCAAAATGTACGAAAATTTATACCGCACAGTGCATTTATCGGTATATTTAAAAACAAAAACGTCATAAAAGCAACAAAATTGAATGTACGACTCTGAAATTTTGCACACTTTGCTTTTTGGTGAGACGCTTTTTGGACACGGAAAATCCATGTGCCACGCCCACTTTTACGCCCACCTCCCATATAACGTTTTACCTTAAATTCATATAATTTCTCTATTAATAAAGATTTTGGAATAATAAAGGGCTATATTGGAATACCTTAGTTGTACTCATTAGCAAAAACAACTTTGACACGCCTACTATAACGCCCACTTTTCACGTTATCTACCGTTAATGAAATTTAAAACTCATAAAACCAACAAAATTAGAGGTATGATGATCAAATTAGCTAGGTATATCATTCAAATCAATGCAATTGCTGTGCCAAAAAGTTTGGGTGACACTCCCGCTTTAACGCCTACCTCCCATATAACGGTTTATCTTAAATTCATGTAATTTCTCTATTGACAAAGTTTTTGGGAAAATAAAGGACCATATTGAGAAATCTAAGTTGTATTTATTAGCAGAAACTTTATTGACACGCCTACTTTAAAGCCCACTTTCATTAAAAGACTACATTTACAAAAGCATTTTAGTAGCATATCGAAGTTATAAAGGGTGGTTAAATTTTAAGGACCGATGTTGAATTTAAATAAAACACAAATTATTTAGGATATTATTATTATTTCTTTTTGAAATTATAATATTTGTATGGTTCAATTATGTATTTAACAAAATATCGGCCAAATGGCCCCCCCATCCTTGGCGCCACTCCTCTATCTGATGGTCTTAATTTTCAATGACAATGTTGATGCTCAATTGTTGGGCATGATGATGAGGCGAGGTTGACTGCTCTTTTGCCACACTATCGCAAAACCCAGCAGTGGTTCCCATTCAACGAACTAATAAGGCATTCACAGATTTTCTAACATTTTATACAGACCTATTTTGCAGAAATTTAAATATTTTTTACAATTCTCCCGATTGTGGACGAATTTTAACGATTATGTTGATCAAAAGAATTACGAACTGCACAAAATGCATTTTGATTTAAAAGCCCATTTTTATAAAAAACCTGCATAACTTTAAAGCGTTGCTCATTTGCGTATCTTTCCACGGATCAAATTGAGTAAGTTTGAGATTGAGAAATGTCAAGTGAACTGCAGAAAACTAATTTAAAGACTAGGTGCCGTTCACCTTCAACATGGGCCCTTAAAATTTAACCACCCTCTACAAAGAAAGTGATACATATTTTATTATAAAGAGATTATTCCATAGCGATTAACAAAATAATAAATATTGTGCTTTAAATCTACACAAAATTGGTGGTGGGTATAAAAGATATATATAAAAAACCCAAATTTCTTCTTCGTATAGAAGAACTAAAAGTAAAAAACTAACTCAAGCCAGAAATTAATAAATGAAATATTGTCTTTAAAAATTAGGAAGTTCGAATAAGAATTATTTTACAAAACACATGACACGGTGCAGCGATCTTATAGGTCGGTCAGTACCAACATTCTGTTAAATAATTGGACAGGCAAAATTATGAGAAAATCATCAAAAGCTCTCATAACCATCAGAATGATGGTTAAAAGCAAAAACAAATTTATAAATGAAAAAAGTGATAATAAACAAGTAACAGTGCTATATTCTGCCGTGTCTAATCTTATATACCCTTCACAACGTGTAGTCATGCAATAACAATTGTTTGTATCACCATTCATCTCGTATAATAAATGTACATACATGTTAAAAACAAAATATAAAAAAAAAATATATTAAAAATAAAAAAAAAAAAATTTAAAAAAAAATTTTAAAAATTTGTTAAAAAATTTTTTTTAAAAAAATTAAAAAAAAAATATATAAAAAAATAATAATATATAAATAATATATTAAATAAAATAAATAAAATTTTTTTGGCTCAGCTGGAATTCGATGCCACGTTTACTTTAACCAGTATGTATGTAAGTAGGTTGTTGTTGTAATTGTGAAAAAACGAGGTGGTCGTGGTTTTTTGCTCATATCTCAGAGAGTTATGGGGCGATTGTGCTGAATTTAAATAGCGATTCATTTTTGGATATTTCTAAGAGATTGACACCATATATAGATCTGAGGAACATATAGTTGCTTCTAAAAGTTGATTTCAACCAACACACGGACAGACGGGCAGACGGACATGCGGTCAGGGCTTAATCGACTCCTCTTTTCAGAAAATATATACTTAATGGGGTCGGAAATGAAAATTGTAGAAGTTACAAACGGAATGACAAAGCTATATATACCCTTGTGCACCACAGGTGAAGGGTATGAAAAGGTAAAGAATAACAAAAACACGAAAAAAGCTTAAGTCGTGGTCAATTTCATTCTCACTCACCATTACAGTAAATATGGTATTATGTTTGATTTAGGTTTTCTATTTCCTTACAAACTTGTGAGTTAAGTAGATGGTATTTACATCCAACACCAAAACATTCCGATCAAAGAGTGCTGATGATAAAACCGTAGCTGGTTTCGAAAATGCATTCCACTCGGCTGGTGTCTGGATAGAAACTTACGTTTTCAGCTTTTTTTTCCATTATCACAAATAGAAAAATTTAATATATTCGTATAGAAGAATAAAAAATGAACTCGAACCAAAAATAAATAAATAAAATATTGTCTTCAAAAAAAGTGATTTCAAGCTTAACAAAAACAAAAAATTATTGATATAAGGATCAAAAAAGTTTCCGGTATTTATAAACAAGAATAGATAAAAAAGTAAATTTCTGGTCTACAAAATAGTATCCTTGAAATATTATAGAATTCCCTCGAATACCCTCAGGACTCAGACTCGAATAGAAGGTATTAGTGTTTTTAAAATACCGCCAGATGAGATCGGTTTCTCATGTGTCTAGTAGTGGTATCTTGCACATAGGAAAATAACTTAAATTAAAATGTAAAAAATTGTCCTGTACTATAAAAAAACAGTCAGCAAGAGTTGCTGTGCCAACTGTGTCAGCAAAAGCCGCCAGCTGAGGCTGCTGTGTCTAAAATGGCAGTTGAAAAAACTGTACTACAAGTGTCAACAGTAGCTCTTGTGTCAAAGCAGACAGCATCAAAGTCAAAACAGTTAAACGAAGAGTCACTGAGCAGTGAAACACATTCCAACCGAATAAAAATTATTAAATACTAACCTCAATAATGTAGCATATCATAAGGCTGTAAAGTACAGTGGAAAATTGTATTTAGGGTATTTGTGGTAATGTAGTTACTAAAAATAAAACAAATCATTAATTTGATAATTTAATAATTACTTTGTAAGTGGGTGATGGATATAACTAATTCGCAATTATATCGGTCTTCAAGAGAAAAATTGTTTACTTGGCCAGCCTATGCCCAACTGATGTTCTCAACAATCGAGATATTTGTTACTAAAAACATCAAGTTACCCATAGGGCGTGTTGCCATTTTCTTGATGTTATTGATAGGTTGGGGGTATAAAAAGCAGTCTAGACTTTATACATGAGGAGCTTACGAACACTAAGATGCCGATGGAGTGCATATTTCAAGTGAATGTGATCAAGTGGCATACGTACATTTATTATGCATGGAGAGTAATATCAGTCGGTTTATTTATAGGGAGAATATAATGGGAGAATCCTCGTACATAAAAAGGTTACGAATACTCAGATATTGATAGATCATAAATCATATTTGGGCGTACGTTAGTTATAAATGCTATGTGGGACGCAGACACTGGCGAATACACAGGATTTCCGGCAGTCAATAATCGGAATTTAGTGTAAGAAAGGCATGTCGATTGGTAGCCAAATGGCCAAGTAGAGAGGGGATCGGAAAGGGACCCGACACAGTATTAGTCTGCTTCACTCCTCCCTAAAAGTTAAATATACATCAATTTAAAAATTAATATGAGAATATAGTTTTTCTTCAATTACATTCCAACTTATTTTATAACCTTCAACTTCCAACAAATGTATGTCTGAAAGCTACGATAATCACATTTGAATTAATTTTAGTAATTTATTCGCACCAAAAAATAAATACGCACAAGGTTTAACAGTTCAATATGACACCATAACTATATTATTAAATTTAAAAAAGAAAGTAATAATTCTTTTAAATAATTTTTTTTTTAATTTTTAATGCCTTCTTTATTTCACCCTCCTATAGATAAACTTTTTTGTACAAGAACTAAATAGTATATGAAACGAAATATACTCCGTGATTGCACACATGAAAAATTATTTCTATATATTTTTATGACACAAAAAATATTATATAAAAAAATAAGCGATTATAAGTTTAATTTTTGAAATAAAAAATTCGTTACAAGTATTACAAAACTAGGATTCCTTCGGTTTCTTATCAAAACCCTAAAAAATACAAAAATCATAAAATTAAAAGTAAATTTTATTTATTGTTCAAAATTAAGAGTACTGAAATAAAGTAACATAACGGCTGAGCTGTTTTTATGTAAGTAATGCAAATTTGACCTGATTAGCTTCATTTTAACAAGGCTTGATGAAATTGGTGAATAAATTTAAGCTGTTAGGCTTAAGAAGTAGTATCTACATCCATTCTATCTTTGGAATTGAAGATTTCACAAAAGGTATGTATTATCGGTTTTATAAACATAATACTGATATAGACGAAGCTCATTTATAATAAGATGGCGTTACGTTCCACAAAAATAATGATATCATTACTCTATTATGTGAAAAACTTCCTGACAGTGTGACTTAAGAGAAGCGTTCAAAATTCGAAACCGCGATCTTCTGACTAAAATTTTTAGGGTATATCGTAATGGTCTACAAACATTCATATTGAGTTTGCATTATTTCTGTATTTTCTAATCTATCACGCCATATAACTAGTACATATTAGTGTCATTTTAGTTTGTGTTCTACGATATTTAGATAGAAGTAATATTGCTCAAATTCTAAATGAAAGTGACTCCGATATTTTAATTTCTAGTATTTTGGTTGAACATTTTAGATATGAAAGAACTCTGATAAAACTAAGAAGATGCTGCAGGAGTCAGAGTTCCAAATTTACTGTATATTGCAAAACGCACACTCTTATCCACAAAACCAAATGTAGCCATAAACTTAGGGATGTTTTTTACATTCGGTGGAATAGATATTTTATTTTTTGTTACTGTTCCTACATAATTAGGTTTCCTATGAAGTAAGTTTTTTATATATCAAAAGTAGAGAAAAAGTTATAATATTTAATAATTATATTCCATTAATTCCATAACGCATTGTTCGCGTTTTTGTTCTGGTTTTGCATATTAAGCTAAGATATTGCCTCCAAATGCAGCCCGACTTTTAATCTAATAGTAAAAAAAATCTCAAATTATAATTTGCAGGTTTTGATGACATAAATTGTAGAAAGGAACATCGTCCTTTGAATCTCAGAAGTTTCGCATAAACAGTAATGCTAAAGTTATGAAATACTATTGCATTCCAACAATTTTTGAATAGGAGCGTATTTAAAGGTAAAGCGCTTTTATTTTAGACCAAAACACAGCGTACTTAAAATCATAGGAAAAGAACCGTGAACATATTTTTTATTCCACTAACATGCATAAATGATCTTATAAAATCAAAGTGTACATGCGGATATACTTCTACAATAACTTTTTTTGTTTAAACAATAAGAACACGTGGGTGCAACTACGTCTGGCTTACTTTCTTTTTCATAATTACTTGTATCGTTATTTTCCGAGCCATAGTCAATTTCTAAACTTAAATGTCCAAGTCAATTTCTAAATTTATACAGTTCAGTCAAAATTCATTCCATACACGCAAAGAAAAACCATGGTTACGACATGATCACGACGGTCATATTATTTTTTCTAAAACAATATTTGGTTGTCGAAAACAAGTATTAGTTATTTTTGTTTCACTTCATCATAAATTTTGTCATGATAATCAAGCATTTGTTTGAATTGTATCTTTTAATGATTACTTTTCGTAAAAATTTCAAAATGGTTATCATTTAAAGATAGTATGATTTAAAAAAATTAATTTGACAAAAATAACATTATATTCAAAATTATTAAAAATTAAAAATAATCATTAAATAATAAGTGAGACAACAGTATGATTACAAAATAATCAAGCTATGATTTCTTTTTAATAATAATTTGATTTCAATTGTTCTTCTTCTTGCTGAATAAATTTTTATTATTTTAAAAGTTTGAGATGTCAAAAAAAGGAACAAAAATTTTGAAAAATTAAAGAAAATTTAAAAATAAACGAGAAAATGTAAAAAAATATTGGTATAAAAATTGCAATTAAATTGGTGAGTACAAGCAATATGTGTATGTTACAGCAAAAGACAATAATTTGCCGTAAAAAAGCAAAGATTGTCGATTTCAATTGTAGTCATATATATGATTATTGAATGATGATTAATTTAAACATAATAATGATAACTGGTAACCATTATTATTTTAAACATAATCATACAATTCAATCATAGTATGTTGCTCTTCGATTATGGTTACCACAACCATATTTTTTCTTTGCGTGTATCAGTAAGAAAGTGACAACAAAAAACACGGCTAAACTATGATATCCGCGCTACCTTATAAATGATTTTTATTATATAAAGGTGGTTAAACTACACTTAAACGTTTTTTTCTGCATTTCATTTGAAATTACTCAATTTCAGACGAATTCAATTTGAACCATGGTAAGATACACAATCGAGCAACGCGTTAAAGTCATTCAGGCTTATTACGAAAATGGGCGTTCAAATCAAAATGCATTTCGTGCACTTCGTGATTCTTTTGGTCAACATAATCGTTCAAATGCGTCCACAGTCGGGAAAATTGTAAAAAATATAGTTCGTTGAACGGAAAACATTGCTGATTTTTGCGATAGTGTGGCAAAAGAGCAGTCAACCTCGACTCATCATCGTGCCCAACAATTGGACAACATTTTCATTGAAAATTTTGACCATCAGATAGAGGTGTGCAATGACAATAATTTCCTAAATAATTTCATTTTTATTCAAAATCAACATTGTCCCTTAAAAATTCAAATTAGTATTTGGTTACGAAACAGGAAGACAAATATCAACGTAGTTACAAGATATTCATTCAAATTTATCTATGTTTGTATATATAAAAGAAAGTGTAGAGTTTAATGTCACCACTATTTGTGGAACCGGATCGACCGAATTTTACCAATTCAAACATTTCAGGGTATGTTGGAGATAGTCTGTAGATGGCTTGTGTAAACTTTGCATGAAATCAGCTAAGTGGTTCCGGAGAAATGGTATTTAGATTTTGCTATATATTTCCAAGCAAATTTGTTCATACCAGGAGTTTTTATTGTCACCTGAAAACTTACCAAGCCTTGATTAAATATCTGATATGTAAAATGACATTCGATATATGCAATTATATAAAATATTGGTTGAAAGTTTTAGTTTTGGTATTAAATATATATTGACCAAATGTTCTCGGTATTCGGTATTTTTTTTCAATATAACAGCAGGGTGAACTTATGAGCTCGTCATCCTTTTGTATTGAAAAATACAGACAAAAGAAATTACTTCAACTATTAAACAGAAAAATTTCTGAACGCACCTATAAATATTTGACAACCAATTGACAATTTTTATTTCTTGAAAGACAAAGGCATAAATTATATTATATTTAGGTGCATTTTTGTATTGGAACGTGAAATACCCATTTTTAGTATTTTCCATCACCTGTAAGTTTTTCTTATCATCGTTTATACTTTTATTGAATTTCTACAGTTTAAGCGAGATAAACTAGCAAAATGTTTTGAATTATATTTTTCTAATATTGCTTTACTGGTAAGCTAATTCCAGGTATATAAGACATACTTAGTTAGTGTTTCTTGCAAATAATTTTAACATTTCGATTAGCGAATAAAGTAAGAGCTGCTTAAAAAATTCAAAAAAATTGATTAAATACCAAAACATATAGTTTAACCACTCAATAATCAACAATATTGTTGAAACTTATAACACTTTCTGTTTGTACATTTTTAGCACAATTAGAATTTCCAAAGCACATCTGTTATAAGAACTGAACATGTTAACATTATAGCACTTTTCACAGCATCTGTCTTATTTTGTATGCCACTTACTCCACATACTTGGCATTATTACGAGAGAGTATAACAAAAATACCCTTACATCTGTAAATTTGGGTGTAGACTGTTAAATTATTACAGTCTGCAAAGAGACTCATGTTAAAATAAATTTAAGAGAGAATCGACAAAAAAAAAAAACAAATAAGGATGCTGTGTTATCCTTTCGTAAAATTGTGATACTCCAGAGATTCAAAGAAATATTTCTTGCATGCAGACACGGGGAGAAAAACAGTAAAAAAGAAACAAACAAGAAAATAGCACAAAATCAGGACATTAAGCAGCGACTAGATTTATTTGAGAGTTTAGTCAGTGCGTTAACTTTCGGTCGAACACAACACTTGTATGAACGTTAAAATTAGAAATAATTATAAAATTTTTTCACAAAAACAAGAAAAAAAAATACATTTGAGCATTAAGCAGAAAAAAATAAATATGTAAATATTTAATAACAAATCAAACAGCCAACTAATAATTACTTAAAGGTTAATGTTAAAAATTCAAAGATACTTGGTGTCAATTAAATTATAACAGAACATCCAAGAGTTTAAGTGAAATTAAAATTAAAGCTCAAAGTGCGGTGGGTGTGTTATTTTAAGTTGAAACGTTTTATTTATTTGATATACATATATACAAATTAACAAAATGATTATGAAATAAATGCAAACAATAACAGGACGACGATTAACAAAGAAAATAAAATAAAATATTTTTATATATTAAAAAATATAAAACACTTTTTTTCGTTTTATTATAAAATCAACAAACATCTTTAGCATACTTATCATAAATTGCTAACGTCTCCCATTGAAAGTTCGTGACTAAAAGTATACAAATATATAAAAAGTGCCATTTATTGTCACACTGCATACAAGATTTAATATACATATGTGTAGTTCTTTTACATACATACATGTTTAAGTGTTAGTAATTCTGTGAGTTGGTGAGAAAATAAAAAAACTAAAATGAAAATGAAAATAAAATGATGACGACAACTAGAAGAGTTACTACAGCCTGTAGATACTAACAACATAACTAACAAAACAAATGTACAGACACACACACACACTCAAACGGGTGTAAAACATTTACATCAAAAACTTTACTACTAAATACTTACTGTGACACTAAGGCTTTTATAGCTGCTTCTACTTACTACTACCACTACAGCTATTAAGGCTGCAACCGATGTTGAGCAACAAGCCACTTAAGCCACCAGCATCATTACCAACACTTGTTTAAGCCAAGATAATCATCACATAAAATAAATATTATTATAAAAAAAAACATAAATAAAAATAAAGAAAACAAAAAAAAAGAAAAAAATATAACGCAATGAACGTTTTTCCTCTCGTTTTAATTTAAATGCCAACAAAAAAGATTTGCTTTATTTTCCATTCATTCTTTTCTTGTTTTGTGTGAACTGTTTTTATTACGTACTTCTTGTCGCTTAATAAAATGAAATAAAAGGCATAATTATGTTAAAAGGGTCCCATTCATTCATAAAAGTCACAAACAACTACTACACCTCAGGATTTGTGCATACAAATCTGTGTGCGTATGTATAACTGAATGCTTATACGACTGTGTCTGTATGTATGTATGTATGTATGGATGTATTTAAGCCATACACAGGTTCTGTACTTCTATGAAGGGGCATAAAGAAAGCAAAACAAAAAGTGAAAGCAACAAAAAACTGAAAATGTACTAAAATCTGGAACATTGTTTATGCTCAAACAACCATATATTTACCTTAAATGTACCATAAAAAAAATAATAAAATAAATTAACATAAAACGTATTATAACCAAAAAAAAAAAAAAAACATAGACTAAAAAAGCACAACAACAACAACAACAAAAAATTACATACCATATGTATTTGCAAAATATTTAATAAATATTTATAAATATTTATTAAATTATGCAGGCTTAATTTGTAATAACAATAGCAGCAGCAAAAAAATTGTTTAAAAATGCTAACTACAAGCAACAAAATTTAATTAAAACTTTATATAAAAAGAGGATAAAGTTTTATCAAAAACAATTGTCAACAACACAAAAAACCGGCAGCTATTTAATAAAGGAATCCTCAACAAATTATACAAATTAAAACCTATTTTTTTTTGTATTAACAACAACAAAATACAAAATTTATTTTTATAAAATTCCAACATTAACAACATTAATCATTATTTTAATGAAAAAATAATTAAAAATATTTTATAAATTAAAACATAAAACAAACGAGTGAAATTCACAAATATATTGTGTTTAAGTTTAAAATTTAATTTATATATTTAACTACCTCTAACTCGAAAAAAAAAATTAAATAAATACAATAATTAACAAAACAAAATAAATGATAATTAACAAAATGGATTATTGGCTGTTTGCAATATTTTCAATATTTTTTATTGGTAAGTTTTTATGACGAAAAAAATTTATATTTAAATTAATAAAAATTCAATTTATTTAATTTTTTAACATATAAAATTTACTAATTATTTAGGATATTCTCCCAATAGTTTTCAAAATTTTTGTTTTATTAATTGTTGGGTTTAAGCTGGTCTACATGCATTTCACTGGAAAGGATTAGAAAAATAAAAAATAAAAATTAATAAAATTGTTAATTAGGTTTATGAGGAAGTTTTTTTATTTTTATTTCTGGTTTTATTTAGAATTATCATAGTGTTTATGAAAATTTTATATAAAGCTTGTAACATTTTTAAACTTTTTCATTATTTTTGTGGTCTAAAGTTCTACTGATGATCTGACATTAGCACTAGTGAAATGAATATACACCAGCTTAAACCCAAGAACAAATAAAACAAAAAATTTTATTTATTTTAAAAACTTGTACTATGTTGAAACTAGCTAATATGGAGAAGGTGTATATGTATTTTACGAAACTAGAAAAAATTATTTTTCTTTCTTATGAACAATTTAAAAAAATAGAAAAATCATTTAGTCTTTAAAATGGCTCTCCTGAACAAAACCTGTTTTTACCCTTACGTCCCTTTCTCTATGCGCTGTCACATATATAAGTTTTGCAGATTGTAAAGATATTTAAGTTAAAGAAGGCCTGTTTTTCAAATATTTTTAAGTTTGTCTCTGTTTTTACCGATCTAAAAAACTTTTATGAAATTTTTAGATGTTTTTTTTTGATGGATTGCCCTTTATGCTTACAGCACACAATTATGTTTTTATTGTAAATCCTCCATATCTTCGAAAGTAACTATTGGCTCGATCTAAAATTTAATAATATCTTCAAATAAGATGTTCTATACTACAGTCTAGTGTTTGATTAGAATTGAAGAACATGGGCTACAGATATGGCCACTTTTCAATTTATACCTTTTACGTCAGCAGCTTCATACCCTGGTAAACATACCCTGCAAAATGTTTTTGAAATTGTGTAATACGTTCTCATTATTTCATATATTTCGTAATAATTAGGGAACGTTACCGAGATCATTTTTTTTAAATAAATAAAATAAATAAAATAACAAAATACTGAGCAATAGCCTGCTGGTAAATACGTTTCACAAATATTTTTTTTTTTTTTAAACTGCAAATTATTTTTTTCTTGAAATGAAGTTTACAAGAGCAACCAAAAGTAAAAGGAAAACTAAAAAAGCTACCGAATTCAATTAATTTATTGATATTTACAACCAACATGTAACCACCGATCAAAGAGTGCCGATGATGAAATCGTAGCTGGTTTCGAAAATGCATTCCACTCGGCTAGTGTCGGTAAAAATATAATTTTGCAGACTATTCTTTCATTTATCATAATTAAAAAAAAAATCCTTGTAATAACAGGAATGTTAGTATGAACTCAAGCCTGATTAAGAATTTCAATATTAGTTTTAACAGAAAAGTTCCATGTTCCATATAATAAAAATTCAGTTTATCAATATTATGATATAAGCAGTTTTATAATTTGTATACTTTTTTATATCGCAATAACATAGTTTTTTTGGTAACTACTTATTTGATTGCTCTTTGTGGCTCTATTTGTAAGCGAGGGTCATAATTTGTTGGACAATGCAAACAAAAACAAGTAACAGTGCTATATTCGGCCGTGCCGAATCTTATATACCCTTCACAACGTGTAGTCATGCAATAACAATTGTTTGTATCACCATTCATCCCATATAAAATACGTGCATACGTACACGTTAGAATAAATGTGGCATCGAATCCCAGCTGAGCCAAAAAAATTTTATTTTATTTAATATATTATTTATATTTTATTATTTTTTTTTATATTTTTTTTTAAATTTTTTAAAAAAATTTTTTTAGAAAAATTTTTAAAAAATTTTTTTAAATTTTTTTTTTAAATTTTTTTAAAATTTTTTTTTGTAGTTTTTTTTATTATTTTTTTCTTAATTTTAATATTTTTTTTTTTTTAATTTTTTTTGTTTGGTATGTTTTTTACATGTATGTATGTATGCATGTTGTTGTTGTAATTGTGAAAAAAACGAGGTGGTCGTGGTTTTTTGCTCATATCTCAGAAAGTTATGGGGCGATTGTGCTGAATTTCAATAGCGATTCATTCCTGGATATTTCCAAGAGATTGATACCATATATAGATCTGAGGAACATATAGTTGCTTCTAAAAGTTGATTTCAACCAACACACGGACAGACGGGCAGACGGACAGACGGACAGACGGATAGACGGACAGACGGACAGACGGTCAGGGCTTAATCGACTCCTCTATTCATAAGCTTTCAGAAAATATATACTTTATGGGGTCGGAAATGAAAATTGTAGAAATTACAAACGGAATGACAAAGCTATATATACCCTTGTACACCACAGGTGAAGGGTATAATAAGTAGTAATACGATTGAAAAATAACTGGTTTATGTACATATATCTCCGACATTACTTGCATATTTCCAATATTATTTACTAGGTAGGTTAAGTTAAAAACGAGGGGCGCTAAAAGCCCAAACCCATGACAGGTATACACTAATGCCCAATTGGTATGTTGCGCGTTCCATATGGAAAACGGAATTCCCAAACAAAAACCATTAATTTTATTTCCCATAAGTAACGGACTAGTTCAAGAACCAAGTCCCCTCAATGTAATTCCTTGTGGATCTCTAAGGTATTGCAAGTTCGGCATAGTATCCACTGTAAAATTTTGGCGTCTAATATGCCCAAATGCCGGAACATGACAGAGGTAGTGTAACAAAGTCTCATCCTCTCCCTCGCATGCTCTACATGTCGTCTCCTCAGACAATCTCATGCGAACTAGACGGGTTCTCAACCCCGTATAACCTATAATTACACTGGTTAGTCTCCTAAGTGGTGGTATACTCAGTTCCAGAATCTCCTTTGATTTCCCAATGTTTGGGTCACTCCATAGTATGTTTGTCACTTAACTGACATCAGTGTTTTGCCATTTCCTGAAATGTTCCTCCATTGCACAATTCGTTCTTGAATCGTTTGAAGGGTTGAGCATTTTTCACTTACTATGTAAGTGAACAATTACAATTTTTACATTGCGACATATTAAAGGAATGTGCGGCAAATAAAGATATTTGGCCTATTATGTATGCCCTCCTTCTTCAGCGATGTTCTGTTTATATAAAAAAGTTACCCTTTATTTGTAGTCATATTCTTCCACGTCTTCTACTATGGCATTATCTTGCCGTCAAAAGATTGCCTTTGTAACTTGCAGCACTGGGTTAACTATTGTCACCCAATCACCGCACTTGCGTGTCATGTTCACTGTAGTAAACAATGACACATAGATGGTTATTTTATATATAAAAACCTCACGGTTCATTTGTAATCGAAAGCTCGGGTGTGTTGTCCTTTGCTATGGGGCACGAGGTCAGCGGAAAAATTGTATCTGATTTTTGAGAAATGTAAAGTAATCTCCAAGCGTCAGTCTAAAATATGCCAAAGAATTAACTAAGCAACTCTGTTTAAAGTTAAAAGCACTCAGCAATGTGAAAAGGTAACCAAAGTTCTTCATCATCACAAGCAGCAATTTCAGCCAGAATGTGAAAAAAAAATCCTACGCTGGTCTATTCAAGCCTTCAGTTCTCTATTGCATTTATAGTTATGTTGAGTATGTGTAATTGCAAGAGCAGCCACATCTAGAATGCTATTAGGAAAAACCAAAGCCTTAGATAATTTTGCACATTTTACCAAATATTTTTAATCTCAATGTTTCCTTTATTAAACGGCTAACAATTCTTTAACTCTAACTTTTTAAACATAATAATAATAATAATTTAGTGATAAACTGTAATAAAATGTTATAACAAAATAATAAATATTAATGAATAATAAACTTCATAAAAAAACTTTCTTATACAAAATGTTCAACGGGTATGCTGCTGTTGACATTAAGTTTAATTTATCAATAAAATATTTTGTTTAAAATTTTACTCAGAATAATTGCGAAAAAATTCGACTTTACACTTATGTGTGATTTACGAACTTTAATCATCCATAACTTAATAAATTTTAGTTGAAAGTAAAATTTATTTTTGCTCTCTGACTATTTTTCCATTTTTACCAGAAATTGTTAAAAATTCCGGATTTAGTTATTTAGTCTTATAGACTTCTTTAAGTATTTAACAAAAAGAATTTACTCAATAAAAAGAAAATAATCCTACTACTTATAACCGAATGTGCTGTTTTATATTTTTCTTCATATTTAAATATAAAATTTTAAATACGCTTGCCATGTATCTGATTTTAAATTTTTATACAGAAATTTCCTTTAGTGCATTTATTTATTTTTTATGAATAAATTGTAGTTTGATATAGATTGATTCATAAAAAAGTTCCACACTTTTGTATGCGATACACGATTTTATTTTTTATGCTACGATTTGCTTTACTAAAAAATCTCTCTTGAAACCAAAACAAAAAACTATAAAATTGTCTAGCTATACGAGATATCACCAAAAACCGGCTTTATAACTGCTGAGGAAAAAGATAAGTTTAAAAACGTTCAAAACCACTAAATTGTTCGTTAAAATCGAATCATTAAATCGCCCACCGAGAGGCGTTTTAGAGATACATGTTGGCATTGTTAAGGTTAAGGATATTTTTAAATACTTACGTATTTTTAAATACGTTTACCTCTTTATCATTAACCAATTATAAAATTATGGGTTTATGCATTTTTTTAACTTTAAATATGAGCAAAATTCAAAAAACCATCCTGGGTGGGCTTTGAGCTTTAACGTATTTTATGTGTTTTGGACGCGCCAGAACAAATTGTCACACTCAATCCTTTTTGTTTTTTTTTTACCACACACAAAAGTACTCTTTCTGCATAAACAGATTTAATCAACACGGATTTTTTTCTTGTTTATTTTTTGTTTTCTTACATACAAATGTTGTTTGCTTTTGGGTAAGTATCAAAGTTTAGCGCTTATAACTAAAAAACTAAATTAAACATTTAGATTGTGCACATCTTCAGGAAAGTACACTCTAAATGGTATATTTTTTTAATAAAATTGGTTGTATAATTCTAGTGTAAACTCTGTTGAAAAAAATCGACTTGTCTATTAAAATAGAAGATAAACTTGAATAAAAAGCCTGTAAGCGTATGAGTAATATTAATAAGTAGACAAGTTCTTTATGATAACAAGGACTTATAGATATATAATTATATATATTTTTTATTAAGGAAAGTCTTATTTTATAATTTAAAGAGTATCAAATGTTTTATTTCAGGAGAAATTATCGAATTAGAATTTAGATATTGTTACACGTCCCAGGTCACGACAGTAAAGCAAATTCTCAGAAATATATAATAGACTTTTTTTTGTATTTAGTATATAACTAATTGTTTTATATCTAAAATATTCTGGTATTGTTGAGAAAAATTAAATCATCCAAGTTTGTCTATAAAAGTAGTTTATCCTGAAAATTTGCATTAAGTCCTAACTTATTACTGTAATAAATATGAACGTTTATATGAATAAATGTTTTGATATTTTAAGTAAGTCAGTCAGTTGACCAACCTCAGTTATTACAAAAGAGGCTAACTCTGGCTAGTTTTAAAAAAATAAATAAAGAAATTAAAATCATACAAAATTTATTATACAAATCACTTGTGAATTAAAAAACTTTTTATGAACATAAAGAATAATTCATTCAAACTTTTAAATAAATAAAAATATCAAATGGTAATAGAAATAAAGAATTTATACATATTTTCTGCAAATGTGTTTTTTTATTGTTTTTTTTAAGACTAACACTGCTCTCCCTTCCTTATCAAGAAACAAGCTTTTATTTTTAATTTATTAAAATTAAGTTTTATTCATGTATATTTTTTTTACTTAAGTTATCTTTTATGTACACAGAGTAATTTCTGTTTACTTTATATTTTTCACATTTCATTTGTCCCTCAGTTTAAAGACACTTTAAGTTTTATATAATTGTAAAGCGTTATGCAAATTATAATTTAAGGGCCGTATTCATAAAAAATATTTTAGGTTTATTAAAGGCTTATTTGACAGATGTTGTAGAGAAATTTGTCAAATAAGCCTTCAATAAACCTAAAATATTTTTTATGAATACGGCCCTAAATGTTTTAATGTGATTGAACAGAATTTCAAAAGAATATTCATAAAGAGATTAGGAATTCAGGGCTGCAAGACGCGATCATAAATCTATATATATAAAAGTGAAACTCTGTGTGTGTGTGTGTGTGTGTGTGTGTGTTAGCTATAGACTCTGAAACTGTAAAACCGATCAGGCTTAAACTTTGGTAAGTTGTTGTACACATACCGGGGAGTGTTTATGGATGAAAAAAAGTGGGCGGGGCCACGCCCATAAAAAATTAGTTATCAGTTTTAGCTACTTGCACTTGACCGATTTTTCTGAAACTTTGTACACATATCGAGCTGTCATGACTAAATAATTTCGTGATAAGAAAAGTGGGCGGGGCCACGCCCCTAAAAAAGTTTTAATTTTGAGGCACTTGCACTGGACCGATTTTTCTGAAACTGTGCACACATATTGAGTTGTCATGACTTTATAATTTCGTGATTGAAAAAGTGGGCGGGGCTACGCCCATTAAAAATTAATGATCAGTTTTAGCTACTTGCACTAGACCGAATTTTCTGAAACTTTGCAAACATACTGAGCTGTCATGACTTTACACTTTCGTCATTAGAAAAGTGGGCAGTGCCACGCCCATTAAAAAAGAGGTATCATTTTGAGGTACTTGCACTGGACCGATTTTTTTGAAACTTTGCACACATATTGAGTTGTCATGACTATACAGTTTCGTATTTAGAAAAGTGGGCAGTGCCACGCCCATAAAAAGGTATAATTTTGAGGTACTTACACTGGACCGATTTTTCTGAAACTTTGCACACTTATTGAACTGTCATGACTATACAGTTTCGTAATTAGAAAAGTGGGCAGTGCCACGCTCATAAAGAAAAAGTTATAGTTTTTAGCCTTGCACTTGATATTCGATTAAAATTTAGAATGCGATTAAAATTCATGAAGGGGCGTAGCAACGCGCGCCGGGATTGGCTAGTACTAGATAAATCCGTGCACAATGAAGGCGCTCATACGGATGGGGCAGAGGAAAATTCGCGGCTTCGAACTTTAAGAGGTTAGGGAGATTCTGATCGAGATACACTAAGTATAACAGCTAAACCCACATATTAAGTATAAATGTCTCATGAGGTCCTTGGCCTATTGGAGATTTTGGCAGTTAGGAAGGACTGTGCAATTAATATTGTGGAATCAAGAGAAAAGACTTAAGTGGTACATAGCTAAGTGAAGAAAAGGATGCCGATAAGTCATTGGGAAGAGAAGGAGATCGGTACCAAAACTAATAGTTTTCTGCTTCAATATTCTCTCACAACACATATACATGTATGGGTTATATCAGGTCAGGTTGAAAAATAGAGTCGTTTAAAGATCAAATTTACAACAGGTATATAAATGTGCCTAATTCAAATGTTGCTTGCTCTGCATTGTTGAAGTTCTCTAAATAAAAACCGTTATACCAATTCCGTTAAACATATTGTCTAGGTCAAGTATTCAGCTCTCAGTGTAACTCCTTAGGGGCTTCCATTTTGCATTCGATAAGTATATTAAGTTCGACATAGTATCCCCGTTGAATTCGTTTAATACGCCCAAACATAGGACATTGTTGAAGGTAATATACCAATGGCTCATCTTCTTCCTCACATGCTCAACTTGTTTTTTATCCAACAGACATATACAAGCAAGATGAACTCTTTTCTCTGTATGATCTGTTATTACACAAGTATATCTCCTTAGAGCTGGTCTACACTTATAAACATCGTAAATTAATATAGCAACCTGTAAATAAACAAGCTTGCTTAAAGCAACATGAATACTCACATGCACATGTAAATATGCATATATGTATATACTAAAAAAGTTTCAAAATGGCAGATTTTGTGCTTTTTATATATTTCGTGTATTATTCTAAGACAAGTATTACTAAGTTGCTAAGAGACAAAAGTATATAATATATTAAAGAACTATATAAGGCTTAATTAAAAATACTGTATTACTTATAAATATCTTAACAAGTATATGCATGTATATGTAAGTATACATTTCTAATTACTAATTTCTCGCTTTTAATAACACGTTGGACCTTCAAATTAAATCCAAAGGGTTTGTTAACAAATAAAATAAACTTTTTTTTAACATCAGAAATTCTTTCAGTAAACAAAGCTGATTAAGTGGTACTGGTATGCAATCAGCTGTTCGTTTTCTTTTTTTTGTATAGAAAAAAATTTCTCAGTGATACCCACATTTGTTTAATATATTGTCTGCATCTATCAAATTTAATGTTTTAACTTTTGTTCTGCAATAAATAATTCGCACTTTTGGTTGGTATAAAACTTCGAAACAAATGTTAACCTTATAATAGAAAGTTTTTGCTTGAAAGTTTACTTAAATTAAAGGAAAACAAGTAAGAGCACTATATTCGGCTGTGCCGAATCTTTTATACCCACCACCAATTTTGTGTACATTTAAAGCACAATATTTATTATGTTGTTAATCGCTATAGAATAATCTCTTTATAATAAAATATGTATCACTTTCTTTGTAGAGGGTGGTTAAATTTTAAGGGCCCATGTTTAAGGTGATCCACATCTAAACTTCAACTTTTTTCTTGTATTTCATATGACATTTCTCAATCTCAGACTAACTCAATTTGAACCGTGGAAAAATACGCAATCGAGCAACGCTTTTAAATATTAAAGATTTTTATAAAAATGGGCGTTCAAATCAAAATGCATTTCGTGCACTTCGTGATTCTTTTGGTCAACATAATCGTTCGAATTCGTCCACAGTCGTGAGAATTGTAAAAAATATTTAAATGTCTGCAAAGCAGGTCTGTATGAAATGTGAAAACATCTGTGAATGCCATCTCAGTTTGTTGAATGGGAAACATTGCTGTTTTTCACGATAACGTGGTAAAAAAGCAAGCAACGTCGACTCATCATCGTGCCCAACAATTGAGCATCAACAGTGTCATTGAAAATATGGACTATCGGATCGAAGTGTGCCGCCTAGGTTGGGGGGCCATTTGGCCGATATTTTGTTCCATACATAATTGAAGCATACAAATATTATCATTATAAAAATAAATGATAATAATTTCATAATAATTTTATTCAAAATCAACATAGTCCCTTAAAATTAAACCACCCATTATAACTTCGGTATGCTAGTAAAATATTTTCGTAAATTTGGTCTTTCAATGAAAGTGGCCGTTAAAATACGCGTGTCAATAAAGTTTCTGCTAATAAATATAACTTAGATATTTCAATATAGTCCTTTAGTATTCCAAAATCTTTATTCATAGAGAATTTACATGAATTTAAGAGGAAGAAAGTGAATTTAAGGTTAAATTTTAAGGGCCACAGGGTGACTTAAAATATACATTCTCTGCATTTTTCTAAAACGGGAAATTTATTAGTAAGATTTTGATTTTTAAACTTCTATAACATTTTGCTTTTAAAAGGTTTTCAAACGAAATAAGTTTTGTATAATTTTAAAATTTGTTAGCCATTAGTACATGAAAATAAATTGTTTATAATGTTTAGAGATAATTTTTTTTGACTTAGGTCAAAATTTTCCTAAATTCCCATTTTTAATACAGCATAACTTCTGGAGAACATAAGCATAAGTTGTTAGCATGCCATCTAGTAGTTGCTAGTAGAGTCATCTATCTTATCATCTTTATCTTATATTTAGCTACAGTACAATAAATGGCGCAGTGTTAGATGAATAAATGCTAATATATATGACTAATATATTTTTATAAAAATGTAAGGAAAAAAGTGTACGTGGCACATCTATTTTCCTTTATAACGAAGACTTTGACCAAAAAGCCATGTTTTCAAAATTTCAGTATCGTACATATAGTTTTGTCAGTTTTATTACGTTTTAAATTTGAAATATACACTGTGCGGTATAAATTTTCGTACATTTTGATCGATAACTCCTCTCCTAATGCAAGATTTAGACAATTTTCAGGGAAAAATATTGTCTTTACCCAGGAAATATATATTCGAAGTTTCATGAGTCTACGTTAAGGCGTTTGGACACAATTCCATTTTATTCGATGTTTGAAGGACACGGTTTTTTCGACCTACTCTTGCTTTTCGAGCTATAACTCTCTTCCTAATATTCCAAACAAACCTTGTCTATGAGAAAGATTCTGGTTTATTTTTATTTTTTTATTTTAGCCCCCTAGCTTTTTCGGTGCGACCTCTATCGTGCTTTCAACAGACGGACGGACATAGCTAGATCGTCATAAAATCAAACCCCGATTCAGAGTATATATACTTTATGGGGTCTAAAATTGATATTTCGATGTGTTACAAACGGAATGACAAAATGAATATACCCCCACCATTTTTTTGGTGGCGGGTATAATAAGATAAATTAATATTGAAAAATTGTTGGTTGGGTTTTTAAAAAAGTTTTTTATAGTTTTTTGTTTTATTTTTGAATTCTCATTTTGTTAATGAGAATTTTGAAATATAACTTATAACAATATTAAACTTTTTCAAGAATTTGGGTAAAGGTTTACTGATGATCTGGCATAAGCACCCTGTGAAATGCATATAAACCAGCTTTAACCCAACAACCAAATAAATATTATTGAAAAATTATGGGAGCATATCCCGAATAATTTAGTAAATTAACATTTTATTTATATTTGATATATTTTTTTATTATTTACATTAATCGCTATGAAATAATCTCTTTATACTAAAATATGTATTATTTTGTTTGTGTAACTTTGATTTTCTATTAATTTATTTTCTTAAATCTATACTTACAATGAAATCTTAATTAATTTTTCATTAGAAATAATACTACCGACTGTTTTTTCCAACAATGTTGTATTTTACGAAATCTGAAAAGTATAATTTGGTGCCCAGAGGTCGGTAAAAAGTAATACTAGCTTTGTGCGGGTATGTGACCGCCTACTTTTAAAATTTTATTAATTATGTTTGAATTCAGCTCACATAATCCATTACAGAATTCTTTTTTTTTTTGGAAAATTTTTGTATATTAAAATAATATGAATTTCAAATAAAGCGTTATATGGGCGGTGGTCGTGCCACCTTATTTTTTGGAATTAAAATTACATTGGCATTAATTAAATTTACCAGAAAGCTATTTATGTGAAATGTAATCATCATATAGTTACTGTTGTCGGTTTTATAAGCTTTTTAATTTCATTAAGAGTAAATTTCTTGAGAAGTACGCGTTGAGGTAGGCGTAACATAGAAGCTTCTGCTGATAAATTTAATATAGAGTCCCTTACTCCTTCAAAACCATTGTCCATAGAGAAATTATATGAATTTGAGATAAAGCGTTATATGGGAGGTAGGTGCCAATGTGGGCATTAATGTAGGAGTGTCACCTTAATTTTCTGTTGTGGCAAGTCTTCCGATCAAAGAATCATACATTTAACTCTGCCCGTTTTATTCGTTTTTCGTTTTAAATATACCGAAAAAGACCGAAAGGAAATATACTCGTAAACAACCCATGATTATGACATGATCACGATGGTCATATTATATTCTCTGTAACAATATATGATTGCCGAAAGCTTGCTTTCAATACACGGACAGACGGATGGCCATAGCTAGATCGTCCTGAAATGATACCAAGACTCAGAAAATATATACTTTATGGGGTCTAAAATGGATGTGTTTTAAACGGAATGACAAAATGAATATACCCCCACCATTTGTATGTATTGGTAGTTTGTGTTACCTATTTTGTTAAAACTTAAATTTCGAATCAAATACAAAGATTTACTGAATTAATTATAAAAATTAATAAATGTTTATAAGGGTTCGTAAAAAAGAATTTGTTGTTATTTAGTAAACCGTTGTTAATTTTAATAAATAATATTCAGTGTTTGTTTTCTTACCCCCATTCCTAAACAAGAGCGTTGAACGTCAAGCGTTGGAGTTTTACATGTGTTTTGTTTTTGTTACAATAACAAAATACATGCAAAATTGCAACGCTTGACGCTCACCGCTCTTGTTTAGGTATGGGCCTTAAGGAGCTAGTATACGGCATGGTTTTTACATCTGACTTGTCAAATTCTCCACTGCTAATACAAACATGTCGTGTGTTACCTTTAAAACATTACTTCTGTAAAAAAACATGTATTGAGACATCTGATAAAATTTTAATTAGAGTGCGCTCTATTTTCTTCTGCCAAAACATGTGACATCAGCCGTTGGCAGAAATCTCTGCTGCTGCAAAGCAGTCAGCGTAAAAGTACAATTTTGACAGACATGTAGATTTACATAAGTCTCACAATTTTTAAAGTCAGATGTAAAAAACATGCCGTGTATGATAGCCTTTACTAAACAAATATCGTAAAATAGATACGTAACTAAAAATCATTAAGTTTGATTGGATTTGGTGTTTTATAGAGTCAATCACAAAATTGTATTTCAGAGACGCGCTATCATTGGTGTAAAATTTTTAAATAAAAAAAAAAACTACTTACAGAAAACAATTAAAAATTTAAAAATAGATATTTAAAATTGCTTATTAAATTTTAAAATCACATGTCGTTTTTTAACTTTTTGCAACACAAACATGTTATTAATATTTCACAAATATTATAACGCAGATGTACAGCAGATGTACATATTTACAAACATATACGTATTGTGCGTAATATTTGCGCAAATAAAGTCTCATACATACAGGATATTAAATAAGAATACATTAAAACAAAAACAGAATTATTAATGAAATGTCTGTTGCAGTTGACAATATTTATACAGAGAATGTTTTCCTATTATTAAATAATTCTTATCTCGATTCATTTGCCATATTTAAATCTTATTATATGTTTAATTATTATTTTTTTTTTATTATAGATTTACCAAGTGTATGCTGTTTATTTGTAACTGATTTAAATGTTCCGGAAATTGTTGATTTTCGCGATAACGTCACATTATCATGTAGTTATGCCATGAGTGGGCACACATTAAATTCTGTCAAATGGTATAAAGATAAAATGGAGTTTTTCAGGTAATTTATTTATGTGAATGGCTGCATGTGAATGTTTTTCAGTGTAACATTTTTGTATCAACATTTATAATTAATAATTAAAAGCTAATTATTTGTCATTTGCTATTTGATATTCATTGACAAGGCAGACTAACATAGACAGACTTCATATCCAATCAGCCGATTGTTTTCTTATATACAATTTATCAGATTTACCAACTTTTTATTAATATGCCTGCATCTGTCAAACTCAATTTTTTTATTTCTATTTAACAATAAATAATTTTCAGTTTGTTTAAAAGGATTTAGGAAATAAAAACCCGAGGATAAAAAGTTTTTACATTGAAGTTTCTTAAATTTATTAAACTATAGGAAAATAAAAAAATACTCACACACACACACGAACATTTTAAAAAGTATTAATGTACCTGTGTTTAAACATCGGTGTAATATTGATGAAATCTCTTTGCCAACATTACATTTACAGATACTCACCCATGATGCATCCGGTTTATATAAAATTTCCGGTTGTTGGTGTTAATTTGCCAGATGGTAAATACTTTTGCAATGAATCATCGTGTAAAGTTGAATTGAGTATGTTAAGTGCTAAATCGTCGGGTGTTTACAAGTGTGAAGTGTCTGGAGATGCACCACATTTTCAGCTGGCTGCCAAAGAGGACAACATGATTGTAGCAGGTTTGTGTAATAAATTACATTAATGCACTATTTAAAATTAAAATATTTGGGTGCCAAAATAATTTAAAATTTTGCACTACATCATTTCAGCACTACCTCAAAGTGATCCATTAATAGAAAGCTTTAATCCAATGTATCGTATGGAGGACTATCTAAGCGCCATTTGTACCTCAGATTATTCCAGTCTACCTACAAGACTTACGTGGTTTATCAATGGTGAACAGGTAAATATAAGAAATGATTCTTCTTGTATACTTAAAACAATTTAACAAAAAAGAAATTCTAAATCTATTTCATAAAAAAATATTGTGTCTTTAAAAATATTCAAACAAGAAAAGTTTTCTTTAAAACATTAAAAAAAATTCCCCGAAGTTAGTTAGACAAAAACGCTTTATATCAAAAAAATTTTTTTTTAAACAGAACAGAATATTTTCTATTTGATATCAATAAATTAAGTCAAGCACAAGTGTTTCCCATCGTAATCACTTAATATTTCGGCCATAATTCAATAAAATGAATATTTGTTTCGTATTAAATAAAAACTAAATTTTTTTACTTAAAACCATTAAACCATTAAACCATTAAATAAATTTCTTAAATTAATAAACTTCAACAAATTTTTAAACTTAAACTTTTAGGTATGATTATAACTAATTTTTTAAAATGGTTTTTCGTTTATATACAGGCTTCTTTAGGTGAATTACAGCCCAATGTTGATACCAGTATTTCAGCTCATGGCTACATTTTAAGGCGACAAAAATTGCAGGTTCATTTTTATCTAAGTGGTCCACGTTTTTATCAGGCGGGTAAAATTCTACAACTGAAATGCATAGCAGAAATAGAAAACTTTTCCGAATTAACACGTGAAACTTCACTTAATGCTGCTCTAATTCCTTACGACAATTTGAACAATCAAATGTTAATACACGCTGGAACAAATGGTGAGTTAATAAAACAATATTACATGCACTTACTTCTGATTAGTTACAGTAACAATAAACGTGAGTTAAGAAAAAAAGTTATTAAATATATATACTTATATATTTGGTTAAAAAAAATTCATACTAAAACAGACAGAAAGGAAAATACATCTACATGTCTATTAACCCATTAACTGCCAAAGTAAAACCAGAAGCGGTAATTAACCGAAAAGTATTTTTTTCAATATTTACAAAATTAACATAAAAGAGCGAAAATAATAATAAAAATATATATTGCCGGAGTAGGAGAAGTGCAAGTTAATTGAGTATGGCGTCGGGTTACGGGTGAAAATGTTCAAAACATTTTGTTTAAAAAAAAAAATAATATTAAAAAAAAAATAAAAAATACAAGAAAGATATAAAAAAATTATTAATAATATATATAAAATAAAAAAAAATAAAAAATTAAAAAAAAAAATATATAAAAATAAAGAACAAAATTAAAAAAAAAAATAAAAATATAAATAATAAATAAAAAAAAATAAAAAAAATTTCTTTTTGGCTCAGCTGGGATTCGATCCCACCATCTAACCAGTATACGACGTTTGTATGTATGTGTGTTGTTGGTGTTGTGTTAAAAAAAATCGAGGTGGTCGTGGTTTTTTGATCATGTATTAGTTGTTTATGTACCGATATTTCTGATTTTCAATACTGATCTACTCCCGAATATTTCTGATATTTTAATTCTTCACCTGGGACCAGGCGATATCGGGGGGCTTCAAAAAGTTGATTTCAAGATACACACGGACAGACTGACAGACCCCTTATTCATAAGCTTTCAGAAAATATACACTATATGGGAGGTCGGATTGTAGAAATTTAACACGGAATGACAAACCTATATATACCCTTTTTCATTGTGTGAAGGGTATAAAAATGGGCATTTTTGTTCTTATTACGCACAACCAATTTTGTCTAAGTTTAAAGTCAATTTTAGTACAAATGAAATGTATATAGTCATACATATATTTTTTTTTTTATTTTTTAAACGGTTTATTGATTATTTACAATACATTTCATCTGTTTGAAAATGTTTAAGAAATTATGACGTTGTACGACTCTTCGGACACTACGTGAATCAAGAAATAGGTAATCACCAAAGTCATGGAAGTTATTTACCTTTAATGCAATAATGAAAAATTAACGTTGAAGAAACAACAACTTTTTTAAGCTTATTTTAAATCTATTATTAATGATTTATATGTGAGGAAATTTACAGTAAATCCCTAATAAATTATTAAACCCAAAAATAATTAAAACTTTATTAGAGGTTTTCAAATTTTTAAGCTTATATTCCTAAAGTAAATATTTATTGTTTGATTAATTTTTTATTACATCTTCTCGCCCATTTCCTTTTTCATTTGCATTGCATCTATAGGAGGAAAATCTTCAAGTAAATTTGCCACAACTATTAGCAACACAATCTTCTTTAATGTTGTCTTGGTGATATTTCCAACAATTCTAAATTTAAAGACATTATGATCAACTCACAATATGATGTAATTTATTAAAATAACAAATTATTACTAAAATAAGAGTGACAAATGCTGTAGTATTAGTTTGATGGATATTAAATGGCGAAATACGATGACTGTAGTTTAAGTGCAAGCACAGCTGCAGGAGCAGCGGCAATAGAAAATCAAGAAGTTAATGATGTTATACGAATCGAAAACGGAAGTTAAAGGCTGAGCGTGAGATGTTAAAGTAGAAATAATAAAGAGTAATACAAGATGGCTGCAACAAAACAAAAACAAAAGGAAGAAGTTACTATATCATATTAGTTAGTCTATAAATAAAGAGAATGAAAGAAAAAAATTAAGGAAATAAATAATTTAAATAAAAGTATAAAAACAAACTCAAGTAAGTAAAAGTTTTATGAAATATGAGAAAAAAAAATATTTGTTTTTCATTCACTTATTTTTTTGAAATTTTATTTTAAATACTTTAATGTAAATATCATCAACAAAAACTTTCATCTGGATACGATTGAAAAATAAATATTTAACAATGAATTATACATACACACTTACTAAACAATACATGTAGTTGTAAGCAACAAAAAAAGTAATTTATGTAGTAAATAAGATTTTAAAAATTTAAGTTTAAAAACAAGAGAATTAAAACAAAAAGAACAGCAGAAAATTCAAACAAGAATTTAATTCTTATTTTGCCAGTAAACATAGGAAAAGTTGAACAAAAAATAAACAAATAAATATTTTTAATATAATATAGTTAAACATAACAAATATTGTGTTTTAAACACTTAAATTTATATAAACATATATATTATTTTACAACAAATAAAATAAAAATTATAAAAAAATATAAAACCATAATACATTTTTACACATGCTCCAAGTAATTCTTTTCTTTTTTTTTAATAAACTGCCATCTTACACAAATAATTTAAATTAAATTTTACTTAAAAATATTAAATGAAACAGGATTTAAATTTAGTGCTGCCACAAACATTTATTTATATTTGAAAGTTGCGATAATTTCGAAAACGAAAACATTTTTATGTTCAAACCTCTAAACTAAGTAAGAACAAATGCAATATAAATTAAATACTTGTTAAACTACGAAACAACAACAAATACTAAAGAAAAACAAACAAAACCAAAACCCAACACTTTAATTGTAAATGTTCTAAAGTATGACTTCTCAGTACACAACAAATTTGATGAAATTTAATATTTAAGTGTTACAGCAAAGTTTCCGATACGGTTTTTTGTGCGCTGCAAACCTTTTAAAAACTTTTGTGACTCTTTTGGTTTTTAATTTCAGCCTGAAGTATAAATAGCAGTAATGAAGTTGGAGTACAAAAAAATTAAAAGTTAACTGTACTAGATTAACCCTTGGAAATGTTTTTTGTTTTTGTTGACTTGTTGTTTTTGTTTTTTTTAGTAAACAATTTTAGGTGTCTCTTTACGTCATTCACTAGCATAACTAAGAAGAGTTGTTGGTATTTGTGCTGATGTTTGTAATGGTAAAAAATAATAATTTAACAACCGCCACGTAAAACGTAGAAATCAAGAAGAATATTTCTAAACTGATTTAATAATTACTACTCGTATCTTTGTAATCTTATAATAAAAGTGCAGGTTGGATTTTTTAAATAATCATGCCTCTTCTGTGCTTAGGGTGTAAGTAATTTGCTTGAAATGTTTTGATCATTATTGCTGCGGGCAACAACACTACAATGTCAATTCCGAATAATTTCACTGCACTCGGAACATGGAATAGGCACAAATAATGGAAGCGCATTATATTCAATGCGAAAAACGGTATTATTTAATAATTGTCTGATAATCTTAAGACCATATGTTCCTTGTATGATCGTCGGGAAGAAGGCGAATTTATACAGGTAAAATGACCAGCCCAGCTGATTGGGAAACATTGTCTCAAAATTTGTTGAATTAACCTTGATTACATTTATTAATGCAGGGTTGGAAATGTGATTTTGGTTTCGGTATTAAACAATTAGCTTAAGTGTAATTTTTTGACAAAAAATTCACAAAATTAACGTATATTTGTTGCTTTTGCGCAATTTATAATGGGTTTCATCAATATATATAATTTTTTAAATCAAATATTATTAAATTAAATATAATATAACAACATTTCCAACCCTGATATATGAATTAGCCTCGACAGAAATCATCCCTTAAAAAGATTGATTGCTTTGTTGTATAAATTCGGCGTGTTGTGTTTGTAAAACAGTTTAATTGTACTGAATTTTTATTATTTTATAACATTTTTATTTTATATTAATTTTATAACATTCATAGGAGTGACTTAAATAGGGGTTTAAAGATATTTTATTTAGTCTCAATACAGGTACAAGATTTAGTTTGAGTGTTTATCGCAAACAGGATAAATGCAGATATAACATAATTTTCTGGCTTTTCTTTAAGTGCGTTTTTAAAATGACAGTTATAACACCTTCCAATTATCGGCCAAGCTCCACGACTGCCATAAGATTCTTTTCCTATACCTTCAACCGATGGTGCTGTAATGACACGACGTTTCAACACCATTTCGACCCGCACTTCGAAGGAAGTATTTTCGCACAATCAGTTTGTTGTTGCTTCTGTCCTCCATTGCTTCTAAACGCAACTGAGTTAAAAGGTCTTTTAGAAATTTACGTAGTTGGTTTTAAGGTTTAGAGGGTAATCTATCTATAGTTGATATAAGATGATTAGGCAGCGACATCAATCATGTTGAAGAAAAATGCAAGTGGCCAACGCAATGTTCTTCGTTTTACACCCGAAATTTTATGCATGACATCGACTCCACCTTTATTTTTATTATAATATTGTATTACTTCCGGCTTGGCTGACTTTGTGTTTTTAACTTCTCCCATCATATGCATAGTAGTATGACTGATTTTTTATTTTTTTTTTTGTACATTTGAACATATTGTAGCATCGGTGTTATAGACAAAATTTGTAGAATTCACAGGCCTTTCCTTTGAAGGTTACATATTGCTTGGCAAAAATTTTTTATTTTGTCTAACTGTTCCAACTAGCATCATATTGCAGGAGTTTAGGAACCTGCATAATTCCAAAAAGGTAAAAAAGTTATCGGTGAGTACCATTTCAAAACGATCATGTACAAAAATAAGTGCATCAATTGTAAAGTAATTGTATGAATGTACAATTGTACCCATATATTCTTTTAGCATTGTAAATTTATACCGCCTGTCGAGGGTTAACTTAAAAAAAAACTAAAAGTTTAAATTAAAAAAAAAATTGAAAAATTACAATTGAAATGGGTTTAAAAACTAGTTAAAATCTCTAAAACTTTGTAAATAGTTCGAACTAATTAAACAAATTCTATGATTACAGTTTGGAATTACATATTTTAACGTCACATTCATTACAAGTTTTCATTAGTTGAGATTAATTAAATCCAAAATTTAAATTTTACGCAATATAGAAATAAATCTTAATTCATTCAAACTCAAAAGAAATATCAAATATCTCGAAACAAAAAATATTTGACTTGGACCACTTTCATAACTAAGGGCGCATATCTGACATATCTGAAATGCTGGTATTCTACGCCAATTGTCTTGCATATAAGCTATAGTAGTTGAAATATTCATGCACAGAAAAAAAAAGAAGTTCTAAATCCAAGAATAAAATTCTTGAGTTTAGCCGATATTGTTTTCGAAAAATCCAGGACGATTTATTTCTGGTTTTCTTAAAACAACTACAAAACGGGCTTGTTTTACAGAATCTATTACTATTTAAATTACAATTAAGGTCTTAAATTGAATCTTATTTCTCTGAAATTAAAAAAACTTTTATTTTTAGACATTTTTTTTTTTGATTACCACTATAGAATTTCAAGCATATTTTTTTATTATAACTCTCATTTTGTTTGTCATACTTTATCTATAAGTAATAATGTTTGCGACAATAAAGCTGTAGCAGTTTCAGAGTTAACTTACGTTTAATGCTTTGTCCGGTATTTTTATTTTTTAGTTTTAATAAAACGTGGATAAATGTTAAAGTGTAAGTAATGAAGATACTGTACTATACAACGATCAAACGAAGTTACAAATTCTTGAAACAAGCACATTTTACCATTAAATCAATCTGGTTTATACTTATGTAAGTAAATCTTATTCTAAGCTTTTGTCAAGTACGATTTTGGGCTTCAATTACCCTAGTAATTCTTAAAATCATTTTTTTTTTTTGGCTTAACTATTTTTAAAATTATGGAATTCGTCTTTGACACATTCATTTTTAAATCAAGCATTTTGAACTTGGTTTAAGAAATCCGTACTTCTGACACCGCTGCGGCTTATTTTAAGTGCGGATTAAATGGTTTGTTTTTTGAGTGTGTAAAAAATCCACGTATTTAGTTCAGGGAAGGAAAATTGCTTTTATGATATTGTACCAAGTATGAAAACGAAATGTACTTTTTAGGCCATGACGGTACCATTTTTTTTAAATATTTTTTTAATAAAAACATAAACTTAACAAAAATGTCTATAAAAATTCAGAAGTATACAATACAAAATATTAAATATTACATTCATAGGTACAAACGTAGACGGTTATTTAACAAATTTTATTTATTAAATACTTTTAGATAATAAATTGTCCGTTATTTTAAAATTAAAGCAATAGGAATTTGTTGACTTCCATAAATCATTTTTTGGTATCAAATATGAAACAGTAGCAACGTGTAGTCTATTTCTTTCCTTTGTTTTAACGTTCGACGTTGGCCGAGGAATGTGAAATAGAGAGAGTTCCTCTTACAATTCTTGAAATATCTGGGAACATGAACTCATTTAATAAATTTTTCATCTGTGATACTTTAGCCCAAGAATAGTAAATATTTGAATCTTTGTATGATCTAAGTTCAGTAACATCGGCTAGTGCTCTGTATTGATAATTTATTGCTTTAACCCTAGTCCTTATACCCGAGTACAGATGTGGCCATTGACACTATTGACTATGTTACGAGTACGTCTTTTGTGCAAAAAACAGCTTCAAACTGGGATTTTTTCCCGCATACTAGGCGCTGCAGATGTTGAAAGGGAAGCGTCAACTCTTTCTTGCAGGGCCGTACTTACAAAACTAGCTATGCCAAGTTTCGTGTTGGAGTTGCACATTATCTGAACCTTGACTGACCGACTCTCAATGACTAGCATTAATAGCTCCTTAGTTCAAAATTATAGTTCATCACAGTCCACAACTCGGAGATTGGAGCAGCTTTGTCAGTTTATTGGTGAATTTTTCTTCTGTTTGAATCATCAAACCTTATAAATCGCAATATTGCTTGGAATCGATTGATGCCAGTTGCAGCACGATAAAGTGGACAATGTTGTACCGACCACAAATCTGGAATACTTTCGCCGTTACTGTGGTTGATACCAGTCATAATAAGCCCTCCTATGACTGCATACACTCAACATTTAAATGTATTCACGATGGACATTTTAGCTGTAAACTTTACTGGGCCAAAATATTTGGTTGTCTGGCTTGGCGTGGTATTGCGTGCATCATATGGTACCATCACGTGCAGCGAATTCAGCTACACCCATATGTATTTGAATGCACCTCTTATATTGTCTCGAAGACAGTTAAAAGTTCCTTTTGCCATCCATTCCTTTTTAATTTTATTAATTAAAAACCAACTTATCTAACAACAATGAAAAATCTCTAACGCTTTCGACAGTTAGAAGTAGGCAAATACTAATTTTTGCTGGTAAGGACCTATTGTTGAAAAATGAAGTTCCTATAAATTCGAACACATTTTGTAACAATTTTTTGGCTGTAAAAAATGCCATATTTTTTTTTAATAATACGTAAAGCAGAACGTCGCCAGATTTAAAATATAAAAGTAATGCTATGTACGCAAACTTATTCTAACCAGTCAAAATTTTAATTAATATATTAAAGTACAAATTGTATGAATAAAAAATTTTTTTGCTAATAAATTATAAGGAAAAACGCAAATAATTTTACTGGCCACACATGTACTTGGGTATACGTTTACGTAATAAAAGTTGGATATAAGGGCTAGGGTTAAAGTTTGTTTGTTCGTGTGAAAACATTTTCACCAGAAGAGGTACTATTGAATTTGTTTTTCCCATAATAACTTCTTCTGGAGTCAACTTATCGAACCATTTTAGTACTTTATTATTAAAGTCCACGCAACATGCTTACGAATCATGTGCCAGGTGGTGCCAAATTAACAGCTGATTTTTGTAAGAAAGAAAGTACTAGGCAGATTTTGTTGTTGCAGATTGACACCACCTGGTACATGAATTTGCTTTAAGACCAGCATTCTAACAAAAACAGAGAAGCTGACAGTATAAAATAAAACATACACAAACAAAATTAAAGAGAACATTTTTTATTTGTACCAAGTAGCTCGCGGTAGTACCACGGTACCAACAAGGTCAAAAATGTACCATAAAATGTACAATTGTACCATGATTTCCATCCCTGATTTAGTTTCATTTTTATAGAACAATATTAACTTGATTCTGCTTGGCAATGTTTATTCGAGAAACAAGTTTCATAGAAAATAAGGCCAAATCAAAATCGATTTGAAAATATTTTAAAAACAATTACAAAGATCGTTAATTCGAAAGAAAGACATTTTAAGTCGATTTGTGTTCTTTACGGCAGTTAACAAATCATTATTTCTATAAGTGCTAGAAACATGAGAAAAACAAATACTACCCTTTGAATATAATAAAAATCATTTGCCCGTAAATAAACATTTATTTGATTTTCTCTATAAAGACATAACATCAATATTTAGTGGCATATATTTTGTGTTTTTTGTATACTATTCAAGTTATTTATAGAATAAGTATTTATTTTAACATAAACTATTTTGACTTTTCACAAAGAGTCGTAAAAAAGTAAAAAAAAATCCCATAAAATCTTGATAATGTCCAAATAACTCCAACGTTACTCACTGAGGTGTGAAATTCCTAGTTTTTTTTATTACACAGGCTGTATTTCTATAAAAAAAACAAAACTTTAGCAGACAGCAGCGCCAAAAAATTTGTTTGGAATACTTTGTAGCTCTAAATACTAATAATTTGCACACTATTTTGTTAATTGCACAAATGTAAAAAAAAAACAATAAATATTAAATAAAATTCGTGTTTTTTTATTTGTTAATAAAATTTTTATTTATTTATTTGTATAATATGCTTTCTGCGTATATTTGTTGTAAAATATTTTCTCGTAATTTATTAAATTTATAAAGAAAAAAAAATTAAACCTATTAAAACACTTTAAGCACACATTTTTATAAAGTTGTTTCAAAACAAAAAAAAAAAACAAAACAAATAAAAACAGCACTTAAAACGAGGATAAAAATTTAAAATAAATAAACTGTAAAAACATAAACCATAAATTGCTTAAATAAGAATATGAATATAAATAATATATAAATTAAGAACAAAAAAAAAACGGTAGAAACAACTTTAAAAATATAAAATAGTGTTAAGCCCTTTAATAGCTGGTAAAATAAAGCAAATAAAATTAAATAAAATAAAATTGAAAACAAAATGCGTGTTTTTATTTATTTTTTTCAATAACTGATTGGATATGCAAAAAGTTTTTTTCAGAAAAAAAATAAATAAATAAATAAAAATAAAACTATTTAGTACAAAATTAAATTGAGTTTTAAATCAGTGCTCTGTTAACACAGAAAAAGTCTCAAGTATGAATGATAGGGCATATAAGCAGTATTACACCATTCTCCTCTAGCTAAATTTTTACCTCGTTACGCTCTGGACTAGTCATATGAATACTTGTAGCGAGACTGTAGCAAAACTGCCATATCTCACATGCATTAACTGAAAAAAAAAACAAACTCAATATTCATCCATTTCTAAATTGAAGAGTGCTCTGTGTTTTAAACAAAAACCTTATAAAAATCTATTAAGAATATAGTTGTAAGTTGATACAGTGGTTAAAGCATTTAACTTAAAAACCAAAAGACCCTGGTTCAAATTTTCTTAGTGCTTGTGAAAGACTGATTGTATGTTGTTTTACCCATCACGATCGACGGAAAATCAAAAAATTTTGATTATTGGGTGAAACTTACAAATTTTTTTTAAAATATTACAAAATTAAGGCTTGAAGGTATTTAGACAAAACAATTTTTTTACTATATTTCTTTTTTGTACTTTTAATATTACAGTTTGAACTTTCTATTTGTATTATATTTCAATTTTAAATTTTAGGCTATAAGTATAATGTGATAATGACAGAATATCAAGGAAAAGTTTGTCATCCGATACTAGCTGAGTGTGTTTGTTTTTATACCCGCCACCAAAAAAATTCATTTTGTCATTCCTTTTGTAACACATCGAAATATCCATTTTAGACCCCATAAAGTATATATATTCTGAATCAGGGTTTGATTTGATGACGATCTAGCTATGTCCGTCTGTCCGTCCGTCTGTCCGTCCGTCTGTCCGTCTGTTGAAAGCACGATAGAGAACGCACCGAAAAAGCTAGGATTTGCCAGAATCTTTCTTATAGACAAGGTTTGTTTGGTATTGAAAATGGGCTAAATCGGAATATTAGGAAGAGAGTTATAGCTCAAAAAGCAAGAGTAGGTCGAAAAACCCGTGTCCTTCGAATATCGAATAAAATAGAATTGTGTCCTAACGCATTAACGTAGACTCATCAAACTTCAAATATATGTTTCCTGAGCAAAAGCAACATTTTTTTCCGAAAATTATCTAAATCTACGCATTAGGAGAGGAGTTATCGATCAAAATGTACGAAAATTTATACCGCACAGTGTATTTTTCGGTATATTTAAAAACAAACACGTCATAAAAGGAACAAAATTGAATGTACTACTCTGAAATTTTGCACACTTTGGTTTTTGGTGAGACGCTTTTTTGTAACGGAAAATCAATGTGCCACGCCCACTTTTACGCCCACCTCCCACATATTGCTTTACCTAAGATTCATATAAATTCTCTATTAATAAAGATTTTGGAATAATAAAGGACTATATTGAAATACCTTAGTTGTACTCATTCGCAAAAATAACTTTGACACGCCTACTATAATGCCCACTTTTAACGTTATCTACCGTTAATGAAATTTAAAAGCTCATAAAACTGACAAAATTAGAAATATGATGATAAAACTTGCTACGTATATCTCTCTAGGCAATGTAATTGTTGTGCCAAAATTTTAGCTGACACGCCACTTTAACGCCTACCTCTCATATAATGGCTTATCTTAAATTGATGTAATTTTTCTATTGACAAAGTTTTTGGGAAAATAAAGGACTATATTGAAATATCTAAGTTGTATTTATTAGCAGAAACTTTATTGACACGCCTACTTTAACGCTCACTCTCATTGAAAGTCTACATTTACAAAAGCATTTTAGTAGCATATCAGTTATAAAGGGTGGTTAAAGTTTAAGGGCCGATGTTGAACTAAAATAAAACACAAATTATTTAGGAAATTATAATCATTTCTTTTTTTATTGATAATATTTGTATGGTTCAATTATGTATTTAACAAAATATCGACCAAATGGCCCCCCCCATTCTTGGCGCCACTCCTCTATCTGATGGTCCAAATTTTCAATGACAATGTTGATGCTCAATTGTTGGGCATGATGATGAGTCGAGGTTGACTGCTCTTTTGCCACACTTTTGCAAAAAACAGCAATGGTTCCCATTCAATGAACTAAGAAGGCATTAACAGATTTTCTAACATTTTATACAGACTTGTTTTGCAGAAATTTAAATAATTTTTACAATTCTCCCGATTGTGGACGAATTTGAATTATTATGTTGATTAGAAGAATTACGAAGTGCACAAAATGCATTTTGATTTGAACGCCCAATTTTATAAAAATCTTTAATATTTAAAAGCGTTGCTCGATTGCGTATCTTTCCACGGTTCAAATTGAGTTAGTCTGAGATTGAGAAATGTCAAATGAAATACAAGAAAAAAGTTGAAGTTTAGATGTGGTTCACCTTCAACATGGGCCCTTAAAATTTAACCACCCTCTACAAAGAAAGTGTTACATATTTTATTATAAAGAGATTATTCTATAGCGATTAACAAAATAATAAATATTGTGCTTTAAATGTACACAAAATTGGTGGTGGGTATAAAAGATTCGGCACAGCCGAATATAGTGCTCTTACGTGTTTTTTTTTCAGTTATCCAGGAAATTTAAAATTAATGTACTTTTACTTTATTTCGCATGTGCTTGTGTATAGCATTTGTTACATGGTTTTGTCAAAGGCTGGGGTAATTCAGTCGTGTTTACCCCAATTATGGATTGACAATACAAGTTAAATTTATTTATACGTTTGGGTGATGTTTGTTTCAATAAATACAATATTTATGTGTATGCCTATAATGACACGTCGGGAGCTACTAGTTGAGCAGGATCGGCAGTGGTAGAACGACGACAGTCACTCGGCGAGTGGGGTCGGTAGCGTTGATTGTTTTCGAGAATAAGGTTAAGTATCGTGAAGTGATGGACTCACTGGGTAGAAGATAGATTCGTGAGTCGCCCGGTAAATAAAATCGGTAGCGGTGAAACGGCAAACTCACTCGGTGAACAGGATCGGTGATACGTTGTGAGTTGCCCCGTGAATACGACCAGGAATGATGAAACGGCGAACTACTTTGATAAATAATGAAATCTGGAGTAGTGGTGCTCGGTTAATATTCTTATAATTAACGCTAAAATACTACAAATATCTTATCTAAGATTTTTATTATACCACAAAGATCTTATCTCTAAGATTTCTACAATACGAACAGAGAAACAGTCAGCCAAAGCCGCTGTGTGAGAAACAGTCAGCCGAGTCCGCTGGGATTCTAACAGTCAACTGAAGCCGCCGTGGCTTAAACAGCTACCCGATGTGTGAAGTGGCACACAAATATTATTCCGAGCACATGGATTGGTATTGCTTTTGTAACACCAAGTTGGGCAAATTCCTGTTTTGTATGAACCGCGCCTACTACATTCCAAATTAGTACATTTATACATATTTACTAATAAACCAAATGAGAATTTAAATTCATTTGTTGTCCGTTTGGTAAACAAAAGCCCATGTGTTAAGGGAGTTCTCTATGACTTGTAGTACTAAGGAAGTTGGCGAAAAAAAAACAATAAATATATATCACCATCTATTATAAAGCGTGATTTTTAAGAGCTATAGAAAAGTTAAAAAAAACACATAAAATTCAGAAAAATTCATGAAATCTTTATTTAAATCGATAGTCCGGTCCATATAATTTAATGTTTGAAGATTATTTCATGCAAATGTTGACCGTGACTGCGCCTTAAATGGTCCATCCGCTTAGTCCAATTTTAGCATACTCTTTCCAATATTTCGGCTGGTATCTCATGAATAAATGCTTTAATGTTGTCTTCCACTGCGTCAATTGAAGCGGGCATGTATGTAAAGACATCAGCTTTAACATAGCCTAACAAAAAAAGGACTGAAGGCGTTAAATCGCACGATCTAGGCGGCCAATTGATCGGTCCCGTACGTGAAATAAAATGTTCACCGAACTCTCCTCACAATAAGTTCATTGTTGAGCGTGCTGTGTGGCAAGTGGCACCGTCTTGTTGAAACCACATGTCATCAAGTCAAAAAATGTTTGATATCATCTCACGGTAGCACTCACCCTCCACAGTTACGTTACGATTCGCATCATCTTTGAAGAAGTACGGTCCAATGATGCCACCAGCCCATAAACCGCACCAAACTGTGACGTTTTCTGGATGCATTGGTAGCTCTTGCAATGTTTCTGGCTGATCTTCGCTCCAAAATCGACAATCCTGCTTATTAACATACACATTGAGCCAAAAATGAGCCTTGAAACTGAACACAATTTTTTGATAAGAAGCCCGCGATGAACTTTCTCAACAGAGCACGCATTTTAATAATAAAATTCAATAATTTTCAAGTGTTGTTCGTTTGTAAGACTATTCGTGGTTAAATTATAGACCAAACTGAAGAGGTTTGACAGTGAAACAAAACACGAAACGTGCGTCAGCTGTTTAAACCAGTGTTGCCAAAAAGATAATAGCTAAAAAATCACAATTTATTATTACATATGGTATCATATTTTATCTTATTACATTATACGTATTTTATCATTATATATTCTGTTCCATGTTATAATGACTATTATTATATGTGCGTTGTTACCAAGATAACCACGTCACACACTGTTAAATAATGGCGGTTTGACCGTATTTGACCGTATATGTTTGTTTATTAAAAAAATTATCAGCGGGTTTTTTAACTGAAAAACTTTTTAGCTGACAGATTTTAAGCGTGTCTCTAAAGAAATTTTTTATGCAGCTAAGCTACACAACTCGTGGTGTCTTTGTTTAGTTTTATCAATATCAACCCACAATTTAAAAAAAAATAATTCAAGATTAAGATTTTAAAAATAAGAGTAAATCAAGTTTAGACAGGAGTGGAAAATAAAACAAAAATTGTGTGATTAAATCAGCGAATGTGAGGATATTTTCAAGGCCTATTATCGGTTTAACAAATGCCTTTTGCAATGTAAACTTTTTGATTTAATTGCTCACTTCCTCTAAAAATATATCAAGCTTTGAGTGATAGTTTTATACAAAAAAAATGTCCGTTTATATCAAAAGTACAAAAATGCAAATCGTAAAGCTGCTTTGTCTTTAGTCTTTAAATGAAAAAAAAAAAATGGTTTAACTAATATAAATTATAATGCTACGGAAAGAGAAATTGTAGTGGGTCAAGCTCTAGTATGCACCGGGACCAGTTTACAGTATGAATGTGAGTAATTGAAAAATATTTAGTTTTAAAACTTCTTAGAATAACAAATTTTTATTCATTTATCTTTAATATTTCCTTAAATATACAACGAGAAAATTTTAATATAAGCATTTACTTGTTAAAACAAATATAAAAATAATCCTTAACATCAAACAACCATTGCTATTAAAACAATAAAAATATAGTACTAAATGGGTGGTCCAGTCATAATGCACCAACTTAATTGTGGGTCACACCTTAATGTCAAAATTTTTTCCCAAGTTTAACAAGTTTAACCACGGAGAGGTACGAAATTGACCAGCGCATTTAGGTTGTTAAAGCCTTTTACAAAAATGGGCGTTCAAATCAAAATGCATATCGCGTACTTTGTAATTATTTTAATTAGCATAATATAACAACTTTGACCACAATCGAAAGAATTGCACGCAGATTCAGAAATCAAGGTCTAAAGGAAATACGAAAATACTTGTTCATGCTTGCTTAGTTCGTTCAGCGAAAAACATTGCTGTTTTACAGGATAGTGTGGCAGAATAGCCGCACACCTCAACTCGTCGTTGTGCCCAACAATTGAGTGTTCTTCGAACATAAATGTTGTTACTTTTGAATAAGAATTTAAATTTACACACTTACAAGGATAAATTGACTTAATAACTAAAGCTGATTATTTCAAGCCTTTTAATACGCCTAATGTTGGGTTGAACAGACAAAAGTGGTGAGGATCTACGAGTGATTGTTGTAGAACCGATTTATTCAAAGAGACTGACTCTTTGGTGCGACACTTCTTCAAAAATGAGGTTTGCCCAGCAGTTGACGTGAATGTTGGTCGCAATAGAGACATAATGCGGACTTCTTGTGGCCAAAAATTGAGGATATGGACCTGGATGATATATGTTGCCACACAGGAAATATTCGCTATTTTGCGCAAGAAATTCAATGGTAGTGTTATCTCAAGTCATGACAATGTTAATTGGCCATCACGATTATGTCATTCGCATTTCTTTCTTTGAGGATATTTAGAAAAACATCGATATTGAAAAAGCAAGAAAAAGTCAAGAGTTAAGAATAAAAAATTTCGATACATTAATGGCACAGAACCTCAATTCTGTTACAGTGTTATTGATAACATGGACCAATGGATATAAGTATGCTTCTGAAGCCGTGGCTATAATTTAGCTAGTGGTTTTTTTATACATAATTATCATAGATCCTTCTATCACAACAATATTAAGATAATTCTCTAAACACTTTTTGTTTAATTTAAAACTAACATCATGCGTTTTGGTTGGACCACTCTGTACAATTATTTTGTGCATGCCTTTTTACATACTTTTTTTAATAAATAAATTTAGATTATTTTTAAACCGCAATTCTTTTTATTTTTTTTTTTACCATGAATCATTTATCGTCAATTCTGTATGTATTGGAGAAAGGAAAAAAATGTTGTTTGTACATACATACGTGAGTATAAATATTAATTTATCGCTTGATTTGATAAATATATCACGCATGACTTATTTAAATAATCATAAAAATGTATGAGTTGTACGTAGAAAAAGTAATTGCAATTTCAGTCGAATTGATGAGAATCTATAAATAATTTTACAATTTGTTGTTGTTATAGTACGATTGACTCCCGTTGTAAGCGTGAGATGTGTATGTGTGTATGTTTGTATATGATATTAATAGATTATAATTAAGTATATTTATTTGTATTGCAACTTTTAAATAAATCTGAAAAAAACACACACATTTAGTTTCAGCATTTTAATCTAGTGAATCTGGCCACCAGTAAATTAAAAAAACTGCATTTAATCTGATTGCTTAGTTCAGATTGATTTACAGCCTCTTCATTTAAAATAATTCAACTTATGGGTTTATTAGTGCATATTTTACTGTAACAGTTTTAATTGTAAACAACGCATATTAATCATAATTAAGTTATAGAACATTATCTAGTTTTAAGTTGGAAAAAGGCTACAAAAATTACAAAATCAAAAATATTTAATAGTGAATTTCATACAAAGTCGATATTTAAGTTTCATATTTAAGTTGCATATTTAAGTTGCAAAACAGGAAAACTAACAATTTGTCGATTACCACACAATATTGCTAAAACTAAATGCTTTATAAGTATTTGTAGCATCAGATAACTGTCAAGTATTGAATTATTTGGAATTTTGCACGTTTTCAACATATTTTTTAAAATTTTCTAAAATAAAAAAAAATTATAAAAAAAGTTTAAATGAAATACCAATTTAACTACTAGCATATTGGTATGAGCTTAGCTACATAATTAAAAATTATAATTATTAAAAACTTGTACGATAACAACTCAGATATGGGCAATGAAATTTAATTGTATAAAAATTTAAATTGTGTTGCTTGCTTTTTAAATACTTAATCCTAAACAAATTTGTTGTTTTTGGTATGGTAACATTATTTTGTTGTTAGTGTATGATGTACTTTTACATTAATCTTTCTGTTGTGCCTGTATATCTGTGGCTTGGAGCTAAAAGGGCCAATGTCAAAATATTTACTTTTGAGAAAATTTGAATTGAAGTTTAACTTTTATAGGTGCTTTCATAGTGACATTGGCCAGCATTTTATTTATGAAGCTGTTCTGGGTTAAGTATGACTTTAGGTGTTTTACCATAATGAAATAGAGCAAGAAAAAAATTCTAATGCAATGATTAACTCAAAAGAGAAAAAAAGTGACATTGGCGCTTTTAGCTCTAAGCCACAGATATATTAGTATAATAGTATACATCACTTATAATTCTCATTAAGTTTATATTAGGTTTAGTTTGAACAGACAACTAGGCTTAAATTATTCTTACTTTTATTAAACTTTTTTAACATTTATAAATAAAATTTTTAAAATTATTGAAAAAATTATTCCAATATTAGACGAGTAGCAACGAATTTGGTATCATCACTCGTTATTATTATAGTCATATGCTATTTGAAATTACAAACGAAATTTTATTTTTTTATGTCCATATTTTGTGAAGCTTGTAATCTTAGTAAAATAAAAAAATAATACCTGAAATGAAATATTACAATATGTTTATGTATAAACTATAATAGTCTTTATTGACGAGATTATTTACCAGTGGCTATTTAGTGTTAATTTCTTTAACTTGCTGAGATGTTGAAAATGTTATCTTTGTATCATAAATCAGATAAAAAATTTACAACTTACTTTAAAAATATATAAACACATAAGTTTTATTGTAAAATAATCATCAAATTAGCATCATTTTTTTAACTATAGCTGCTCGCTGCAAGACTTCAAGATTAGAATCTATAATCAAACCATATATTTAAAGTACAGGGTGGGGCAAAAGTCGCGAAGGGATTTGAAAAATTAATAACTTTTCTAATTTAATTTTTTTTTATTTTTCTTTTTAGGACTTGTAAAATAAATCTGGGAGATTAATTATGGATGGTTACAACGTTATCCAGCGAACCAAAATCATAGAACTTTATTTTGAACATCATCGATCAATAATTCAAACTCAACGAGCCTATCGTCGCATTTTAATGTGCGGAATTCACCATCCGAATCAATGATTCGACACTTAGTGACACGTTTTCAGGAACAAGGCTCAGTGAGAGATCTTCCACGAAACGGAAGACCACATTCTGTAATTAGTGAAGCAAATATTCAACGCGTTAAGGAGAGTGTTGAGGAGAATCCTGAAACATCAACTCGAAGGCGCTCTGCTGAGCTGGAAATGTCTTGGCGGTCTTTACGCAGAATATTAAAGGGAAATTTACATCTTTTCCCAGACAAGGTGCAGTTAGTGCAAGAACTAAAGCCAGGAGATTCCCAAGAACGAAGAATTTATGCAGTTCGCTGCCAAGAATTGGCCAAAGATAATGATTTCATTCATCATCTGATAATGAGCGATGAAACACATTTTCAATTAAATGGTTTTGTAAACAAGCAGAATTGCAGAATATGAGGTATTGAGAACCCAAGAGTAGTTCATCAGAGACAATTGCATCCACTTAAATGTACAGTATGGTGCGCAATTACGTCCTAAAGAATTATTGGACCATTCTTTTTTTAAAATAACGATAGAAATGGTGTAACGGTAAATGGCAAGCGATATCGAGATATGGTCCAAAATTGTTTAAGGCCAGCTCTTTCTGAAAATCGAGAGATGTGGTTCCAACAAGATGGGGCCACTGCACACACTGCTCGAGCCACTATGCAGCTCCTAAGGCAGATTTTTGGCGAACGTTTACTTTCCAAAAATTCAGCATTCAATTGGCCTGCCCGTTCGCTGGATTTAACAGCACCAGATTATTTCCCTTAGGGATATTTGAAAGAGAAGGTGTATATCAATAAACCCAGAACACTTGCACAGCTCAAAGAGAATATTCGAGCCGAAATAAGAGCGTTGCAGCCAGATACTCTGAATTCGTGTCATGGAAAATGCTATTAAAAGAGCTCAACTTTGCGAGGCTGAAAATGGTGCTCACTTACGTGACGTAATCTTTCACACCTAAATTTAAAAAATCTCCCAATATCATATTTTAACATTTTGTAAAAAAAAAAATAAAATTAAAAATTAAAAAAGTTATGATTGTTTTAAACCCCTTCGCGACTTTTGCCCCACCCTGTATTTGCGCAAATATGGTATTATTGCAGTTAATCATAGAAACAGGTTATTGTTTGTTGGCAGTTATATGTACTAATAAGATTATACCGCCACTGGCCTGCAATTATTATTATTTTAATCTTTTTTAAACACCATATATTTTTTTGCTTTTTACCAGGGTACTCTTAATTAGATAATTTTAATTGACCATCTGCTTATTTCCAAAAAAACAAAACTTAATATGTCTTCTCTCTTTTTGTACCACAATTGTACCAAACAACTTCTTTTATTTACATATGCCATCATCTTGTATAATTACGCTGTTTTTACCATTAAAATTTATATATGGTAGTTAGTTTGGTATATTTTTTTCGTAGTTCCCGTGTATCAGAATGCTGATTGGAGCTGCTTATTAGGTCGTGTATATTCTTTTATTCTTATTTCACAAACTTTATTCGATATCTGCCCCTTCATGTTTTTGTCCGTTATCCCGATTACCTGAGTGACTGTTGTTGTTAAGATGCTTTCTTGTGTTTTCAATTTTTCTTTTAAATTCATTTTCATAGTATCTATCATATTTGACTGCCGTCTTGTCCCTTCCTAAAGGTGTTCGCTACTACACTATTATCTAGATTGATAAAATTGAATTTGATTCTCCCAATTAGCTTTTTATTTAATGCTGGTGTCAAAGACAATTTACAACAAAGAACTGGTCACTTAATATGTCTTCACATCTTCGATAAGAGCAATTTCATATTGTCAATAATGTGTTTTTTTTTCTCCTGGTGAGGTTTATTAAATGTTTATTTATGAAAGCTCATACTTCCACGAAACAGTCTGATGCTAGAGTGGTCCTTTATACTGGTGTGCTGATATCCTTTAGATTGCTTTTGCATTGTAATCACCAAAAAAATGTCATCACGACGGAACATACTAAATGCGTATTAATTCTTTGCGTGGTGTGGTAAAGCTTTGTATAAAGCACAAGACTTTAATCTTAGTACGAACTATTGAAGTGATTATTCTGAACGAGATTTCTTATTAATGCTTTTTCGCTGCTGGAAGCACTAGTTTTTAAATACTTGGGGATTCTCATGTTTCATCTTAGATCACTTTGAATCGTTTTTACTTATATACCGAAACCCGATACACTCTTTAATTTATTCAGGAGTCTTTATTTAAAAAAATCATCTAAAAAGTTTAAGATTTTCTGATAAACTATTATTTTTGCAGACATAAAAAACCCTATATTTCTTTACACTCGCTATAAAAAATAGCACCTGCAATTCGTGACTAGTTTCAAACTTTTCAAAACAGTAAGCAACAAATATTTTACTGAAATTAAGGAGAATTTAAATAGTAAAAATATAGGTTTAAATCAGATAATCTATATTAACACAAAGCAATAATATGAACACCCAAATATTTTAATTTGTTGTAACATTAATCGACCAAAGGTAGGGTAGTATTTGTTTATAATTTTTTTTTATCAATAATAAAATAAAATTTTTTTTAAACCTTATTATTTGTCATTTTTATTCTGGCTTAATTTAATTTTTCTTTTATCAAACTTCCTAAAACATTTTTTTAAAATTAATTATTAACATTTAATAATAATGAGAAACAATTCCGATAACAGCCGAGTAGAATGCATTTTCAAAACATGCTACGATTTCATAATCAGAACTCTTTATTGGTATAGTCATATATAATTTGAAACAACAATTTAATAAAATTACAAGAAGGCAAGCATAAAGAACATGTCAGATAGAACCTTTGCTTCGCGTTGCGAAAGAAATTCGCTTTGACATTTAAGATGAAATAGCCGTTCTTATATGAAACATGTCACATAAAGTACTTTCAGCGCATTGCGAAGCTTAAAGTTAACCAACTCTTTTGCGTGATTTGAAAATCAGATGAAAAATTTTCTTATATTTTTTTGTTTTTAAATTCAAACGCAAAATTAATTAGTTTTAAAAATTATTATTAAATAATATTTTTGTTTTTATTTTAAAAATTTATTATTTAATAATGAAATTATAGTGAAAAATTCAAAAAAGTACTTGAAAACTTTATAGTTAAACAAACAATGCGTAAGTATTGTCACAGTTTTCATTGTTGCATACACCTTTTTTCTCACGCTTTTCTGTCAAAGTAAGAAATATCACGCAAGGCGACGAAGTTTTATCTGGCATGGCCTTACCAATTGTTTCCAAATTTGTTTTTTTTTTATCGAATGACGTTCAATTCTTAATACATTTTTGTTGTGCTTTCTATGTACATATACCTTTCGGCTGGCAGTATTTATAGTAATAAGAATAATAAAATTATATACCTTATCTAATAGTGCCTTAAAAACTTTTTGGTTGGTGAATTATTTTTTGGATAATATACATATATACAAAAAGAAAATTAAAATTTGTACTAAGTAGTTATATAAAGATTGACTTTATATAAACCATTAATATTAAAGTATAATTTTGATTAATATTTACCTAAAAAATGTTTAAATCTGATCAAAAGTTATTACTTAGGACTTAGACTTCTGGCTAACAAACTGCTAGTTGTTTCTAAATTGTAGCAGCATTAATTGAGAGACTTTAAAAGATGTATTTTTTTCTATTAGCTTGAAGACAGCCGAATTTTCTAAAATAATATGTTCAACTCTAAAAGAGTTCTTTATTAGTCATTGTACTTCTGGTTTTCAAATTGTGTTAAAAAATCAAACAGATATACCAAATTTTGCATATCTGAAGTCAAATTGCGATATACGCATGCGACTGTAAATTTACTCGAACTACCGGGTGTGTTGTGATTTACGTACGGTCCACACCAGCCGTCGATTTTTTCGAACAACAAACTAGCTAATACCCGGTGTGCTTCGCCACCCCAAATTTTAGTATTTAATTCATATGGCAGGTGCCACGCCCACTATTGTTAATGCACCCATTTTTTCCATAAATGTTTATTTGAATATCAAAGTAGCTTTTGCAAAATTTTACTACTCTAATCGATATCGTTTTCCAATTACACGAATTCTAGTATTTAATTCATATGGTAGGTGCCACGCCCACTATTGATAATGCATCCATTTCTTGCCTAAATGTTCATTTGGGTGTCAAAGTGGCTCTTGCAAAATTTTACTACTCTAATCGATATCGTTTTCCAGATATACGAATTTTAGTATTTAATTCATGTGGCCATGCCTACTATTTCAAGTCCGCCCATTTTTACCCAAATGTTCGTGTGGATGTCAAAGTTTACCGTTCTTAATTTGAAGACTCTAGCTGCATTAACTTTCGTGATATATAATATTTAATACTTATTCTTTAATAGGGCGTGGCACCCCGTCCACTTACAATTTCAAACCAAGGTATAGCCAGATATACGAGATTCTGTGAAAATTTCAAGGAAATCGGTCCAGCCGTTTAACTGTCTATAAAGCACAAACAAACATACAAACATATAAACATAAAAACACAAATTGATTTTTATATATATATATATATCAAATAACATTAACATAACCTTTATTTAATTCATTTATTTAATGAAGGGTACGATTAAGAATTAGTTAAGATAAATAGAATACTAAAATGCATTTTTGTCTGCGATGAGATGTCAGCATCAGTCATATTACTGCAAGAAATCGATTTTTTATTAGAGTTGCCAATATTCAGTATATTACAGTTCCTTCCCTATTAGAAAGTCCCTCAACCGTGGTGGAATGTTTCTTTGCCTCTGGTCGAGTTGATGTTGTTTCACCCCGCTCAGGCTCAGTTGAGGTTACCCCTTTGCTCCCCTCAAAAGGTACGATTTCCTCAGTTGGGGTGTATTCTAGGGTTATATTCTATATATATATATATTCTATATATATTCTGAGGATATATTTTGATTCTTGGCGTTGTCGCAGAACTTGAAACTCGGGAGCGCAATTTTTTGACAGTTGTTTTGCCGACGTTTTGTTCTAGTCTGAACAAATCGATGGCTCGTCCGTCTAGACATAAAGTTAAGCATAAATATTCTAATAAGTGTTTTAAGATAACGATAACGTATGTTATAATTTTCTTCCTGATTTGTATTAATAAAAAATATAACAATTAAAAGAAACACATCTACTGAAACGTAAAAATTTTAATAAATACTTAGATATGACTTTCAAACCAGAAAATGCTTTATTACCAGAATTTTCGTTATAAAATCATTAATTTCTTCTTCAATATTCTACATTTAGCAGTTACGTTTTAATTGTTTATATATTTATTAGTCAATCAAAATATTTTCGCAATATAAATTAAACAACAACTAGTAATTATCATATACATATATACACATGTATTTAACAATATATTTAATTTTTGTTTATCTTTAAAAAATAAATACAACTAAAGGTTAAATATTAAATTTTAAATGAAAATTGTGCAAAAGTAATAAAACCAAAGGACTCTTCAATTACATCGAATAATTTATTCCATGGCGTAGGCTTTTGTCATCATTAGTTGGAAATATTCATCATTGTCTATGGAGGCACTAATTGTGGCATAATAATTAACAAATTCTTCTTTGGTTACCTGCAATAAAAATAAAGCGAAAAAAATATACACAATCAGGCACATTATTTGCCACTTAAAAAGTAAGAAACATAATAAACTGTAATGAAAACAGTATAAACTTACCTTGCCATCTAAATTGCCACGACCACCTTCGAAATTATGCAAAAAGTCAGTTAAAATTTCATCTTCAGTCTTTTCGCCGCTCTTAAATTTGGGATGTTCACGAGCCGTGTAAACATTTTTTAAATCTTCCAGGGTTATGACACCATCACCCGTCTTATCCATTTTTGCAAAGGCTTTATCAATTATATCTAAACGAGCTTTCGACATGGGAGGCTGTAATCGTAAAATTAATAACATTAAAAATATAATTTATTTAATAATTTCTAATAAAAAGAATGGCTAAAGAAGAACGAAAGATGGAAACAAAGACCATTCAACACTAAAACAACATAATAATACAACAAGTAAAACAAAATTTTATATATTTCTTGAGAAGTAAAAAAAAAAACTAAACGACGCTATAAATAATAATAATAACGAAAAAAAAAAAGCAACATTAAAGCACTCAACTTACTCTTAATTTCAGCAGAAATTCTGTCATGTTCACTGAACCGCTGCCGTCTTCATCGAAACTGTTTGGCAGATGAGAAAAATAGTCAAACAAAAGAAAATAAACAAACACACAAACAAATATATTTAGAATTCAAATTTGTATGCAATTATTAAAAATTTTATGTTTTCGCTAAAAAAAAAAAATTACACTTACCTACGAAACATTTCCTTAATCTCTTCATTATTTAATTTCAAGCCCATTTCTTTTATACCTTTTGTGAATTCATATTCATTAAGAGCTTTACTGCCATCATCATCCATGTTACGGAAAATTCTTTAACGAAATGAAAATAAAAATGTAGTAGAAAATAATTGAGCAAAAATAATTTGTAAGAAAAATATTTGCAAACAAAAAACAATTACTTTGAAGTCAAATCCTAGCAAAAACTAGGTAGTTTTATTATATATTGTCTGTCTTGTGCTTTAGTAATAGATTGATTTTTACTATGATACATAAGTACTTATTTTTTAGACATTTGGTTACATTTAAAAAAGCCATTTGGATACATCATCCTTTATAATCCGTATTTGGTTTTATGCACTTAGAGTATTAGCACTATATTAGTATTAGTACTTGTAGATTTGCACTGTAGATTTGTGGGTGTTAAGTTTTTATTTGAGTCCCTATATGTAAGCGAGAGTGTAAAGTACTAGACTTTAGGGACATCGTTGTATTAAAAACTTTGACTTCATATGCCAAATTGTAATCAGGGCTTTTGCTGGGATGCTATATTCTAACATAATTAATTCCTATTTCGTAATACAAATAAAAATTTGCAAATTATCTAAGAAATTAACAGACAATTAACAGAGAAGGTCATGATAATTTGCCAGTCACTTTTTAAACTTTTTTTTATTTGGCGAAAGTTTTTCCAAATGCATTTAGTATTTGCATACAACATAGTAAATATCTCCGTGCTTCGAAAAATTGATTAACTCCAACAAAAATATAGCCGTTAATTTCTTTATTTATAGGGTTTTACAGCATTTATATTTTATTTGATTTTAAAATGTAAACAATTATTATTTCGCAAGGTAGGATCAAACATTTTAGCCAGTGCTTAAAGAAGTATACAATACCATTTGTACTCACAGATACTTATTTTTATATCCACCAAAAAAAAAAACGAAATATTCATCTTAGACCTTATAAGGAATTGTTGCAGAATAAGTTAAATAAGATTTCAATATTATATGTCTAATATACTTATAGTCTATTTCTTATTTTCTTTTATATCTTTAGTGACATTGAAACTACAAATAACTCATTTTGTATATCATACCTTAAGGATTTTCAATCCGCTATCACAGTATAAATAAAAGGGAAGTACAACAAATAGTAGTAGTCAGGGCGCACTTAACAGAGATTTTGCACTAGCGAATTCGATTGAATTAAAATCCTTTCCAAATCTTAAAGTTTATATCGAACAGTTATATTGTTAAATGTTCATGGTATAAGTCGTAAATGAGGCTTACAAAAGTGTATATCAAGTTGAATAGCAGTGAAATTATAAGCAAACTATTTAGCATTTTAAAAGTGTTGATTTTTATTTGCAATTAAAGAATCCCTGTTTATTTAAGGAAAATAAACTAATGTTTGACAAAAGTATAAACGCAAAATTTTAAACGAACGGTGGTTAAATTTTAAGGGCCGATGTTGAATGTGAAACACACCTAAATTTCAAGTCTATTTTTTCTGCATTTCATTTGATATTTCTCAATTTCAGACCAACTCAATTTGAAATTTGAAAAGATACAATCGAGCAACGCGTTATTCAGGCTTGTTATGAAATCATATATTTTTATTTTGATAGGTAGTATCTTATTAACATTGTTTTTGCCATAAAATATAGTCAAACTAAAACATTTCATCACAAAAAAGGCCGAAAGAAAGACACTATATAAAAAGTTCGCCTTAACTATATAGAATGCTTTTATTTTCTTTTATTTTTATACCCGCCACCAAAAAAATGGTGGGGGTATATTCATTTTGTCATTCCGTTTGTAACACATCGAAATATCCATTTTAGACCCCATAAAGTATATATATTCTGAATCAGGGTTTGATTTTATGACGATCTAGCTATGTCCGTCCGTCTGTCCGTCTGTTGAAAGCACGATAGAGGTCGCACCGAAAAAGCTAGGAGACTCAAATTTTGCCAGAATCTTTCTTATAGACAAGGTTTGTTTGGTATTGAAAATGGGCAAAATCGCAATATTAGGAAGAGAGTTATAGCTCGAAAAGCAAGAGTAGGTCGAAAAAACCGTGTCCTTCGAACTTCGAATAAAATGGAATTGTGTCCAAACGCCTTAACGTAGACTCATGAAACTTCAAATATATATTTCCTGAGTAAAGACAATATTTCTTTCCAAAAATTGTCTAAATCTATGCATTAGGAGAGGAGTTATCGATCAAAATGTACGAATATTTATACCGCACAGTGTATTTTTCGGTATATTTAAAAACAAAAACGTCATAAAAGCAACAAAATTGGATGTACGACTCTGAAATTTTGCACACTTTGCTTTTTGGTGACACGCTTTCTTGTAACGGCAAATCAATGTGCCATGCCCACTTTTACGGCCACCTCCCATATAACGTTTTAACTAAAATTCATATAATTTCTCTATTAATAAAGATTTTGGAATAATAAAGGCCTATATTGAAACACCTCAGTTGTACTCATTCGCAAAAATAACTTTGACACGCCTACTATAACGCCCACTTTTCACGTTATCAACCGTTAATGAAATTTAAAAGCTCATAAAACCGCTAAAATGAGAGGTATGATGATAAATTTTGCTACGTCTATCCCCCTAGGCAATTTCATTACTGTGCCAGAAAATTAGGGTGCCACGCCCACTGTTACGCCCACCTCATATATAACGTTTTACTTAAAATTCATATAATTTCTCTATTAATAAAGATTTTGGAATAATAAAGGACTATATTGAAACACCTAAATTGTACTCATTCGCAAAAGCAACTTTGACACGCCTACTATAACGCCCACTTTCACTTTTGAATTGTGTCCAGACGCATAAGCGTAGAGTCATGAAACTTTGAATATATATTTATCGAGTCAAAAGAATATTTTTCCCTGAAAATCGCTTAAATCTATGAATTAGGAAAAGAATTATAGATAAAAATGTACAAAAATTTATACCGCACAGTGTATATTTCAAATTTAAAACGTAATAAAACTGACAAAACTATATGTACGATTCTGAAATTTTGCAAACATGGTTTTTTGGTCAAAGTCTTCGTTATAACGGAAAATATATGTGCCACGCACACTTTTTTCTTTAAATTTTTATAAAAATATATTAGTCATATATATTAGCATTTATTCATCTTACATTGCGCCATTTATTGTACTGTAGCTAAATATAAGATAAAGATGATAAGATAGATGACTCTACTAGCAACTACTAGATGGCATGCTAACAACTTATGCTTATGTTCTCCTGAAGTTATGCTCTATTAAAAATGGGAATTTAGGAAAATTTTGACCAAAGTAAAAAAAAAATTATCTCAACATTATAAACAATTTATTTTCATGTACTAATGGCTAACAAATTTTAAAATTATACAAAACTTATTTCGTTTGAAAATCTTTTAAAAGCAAAATGTTATAGAAGTTTAAAAATCAAAATCTTACTAATAAATTTCCCGTTTTAGAAAAATGCAGAGAATGTATATTTTAATTCAACCTGCGGCCCTTAAAATTTAACCTTAAATTCACTTTTTTCCTCTTAAATTCATGTAAATTCTCTATGAATAAAGATTTTGGAATACTAAAGGACTATATTGAAATATCTAAGTTATGTTTATTAGCAGAAACTTTATTGACACGCGTATTTTAACGGCCACTTTCATTAAAAGACTAACTGCCTGTTCAACGATGTCGAAAGAAAACCCAAGCGAAATTTCATTCGTACAAATACGTTGAAAACAAAAACAAATTTTTAATTTTTGTTTTTTTTGTTTTAAATATATTTGTACGAATGAAATTTCGCTTGGGTTTTCTTTCGACATCGTTGAACAGGCAGTAAATTTACGAAAACATTTTACTAGCATACCGAAGTTATAATGGGTGGTTTAATTTTAAGGGACTATAAGGATTTTGAATAAAATTATTATGAAATTATTATCATTTATTTTTATAATGATAATATTTGTATGCTTCAATTATGTATGGAACAAAATATCGGCCAACCTAGGCGGCACACCACGATCCGATAGTCCAAATATTCAATGACACTGTTGATGCTCGATTGTTGGGCACGATGATGAGTCGAGGTTGCTTGCTCATTTGCCACGTTATCGTGAAAAACAGCAATGTTTCCCATTCAACGAACTAAGATGGCATTCACAGATGTTTTCACATTTCATGCAGACCTGCTTTGCAGACATTTAAATATTTTTTACAATTCTCACGATTGTGGACGAATTCGAACGATTATGTTGACCAAAAGAATCACGAAGTGCACAAAATGCATTTTGATTTGAATGCCCATTTTTATAAAAATCTTTAATATTTAAAAGCGTTGCTCGATTGCGTATCTTTCCACGGTTCAAATTGAGTTAGTCTGAGATTGAGAAATGTCAAATGAAATACAAGAAAAAAGTTGAAGTTTAGATGTGGTTCACCTTAAACATGGGCCCTTCAAATTTATCCACCCTCTACAAAGAAAGTGATACATATTTTATTATAAAGAGATTATTCTATAGCGATTAACAAAATAATAAATATTGTGCTCTAAATGTACACAAAATTGGTGGTGGGTATAAAAGATTCGGCACAGCCGAATATAGTGCTCTTACTTGTTTTATCTTAAATTCTATTTTGTTTTATTTGTTTTGTTTTAAAAATTTTTCAAACAGTCAATAAAAAGATGAAATTTGAGCCTGATATAAACATTTAAACATTAAAAATTAATAAGAACTACAATTAAATTGTGAATGCAAATAAAATTTTAAACCACTCAAACGTTAACAATACAACATTTACTATTCAGATTTTTTTAATGTTTCACATATTATTTCTAGTATAAATAAAATAAAATTCTTAAAACTAAAATTACCTGCCCAAACCAATGATGCCATTGGCGCCACGCGCAATACAAAGAGCACGTAACTTCGAAATCGGATCCATGCCACCGGCTGAAAGTTCCTGAACGGCCTTATTTACAGTGTTTGCTTCGAGCTGTTCAAAGTCCTGAAGATGTGAAAACAAAAATAAAATTAAATAAAAATACAGTTAAAGTTAATGACAAATACGAGTGAGAAAATAATTATATTAAATAGTCATATTTAAGGGGCTTTAACAACATAAAAGATTTAAGGGTTGTTAACAATGTTCAATTTAAGTTGACATTAAAATGTTAATTAACACACGATACTGAATTAAGATTATTAACGACACAAATACACAAGCACGATAAAGGAAGCAATAAAAATTAATAAGCGATTTCTTTGAATAAACTTTAATTAAGCGTAACAACAAAGAACAACAAAAGTATTATTTTTTTTATTTTATTGAAAAAGAAAAAAAAATTATATACAAACACACGTTTTAATAATTCAAATACACAACGTATAGTACGCAGACGAAGTAAAATTTACTCATTGTTAATTTGTGTGTAAATTTATGTAAATGGACAGAAAAGTATATCGTTAGTTTAACAGCATTCGCGTACATTTTTTTATTTTGACAGTAGGAACAGAAAAGTTATTTTTATACCCGCCACCAAAAAAATGGTGGGGGTATATTCATTTTGTCATTCCGTTTGTAACACATCAAAATATCCATTTTACACCCCATAAAGTATATATATTCAAATCGGGGTTTGATTTTATGACGATCTAGCTATGTCCGTCCGTCTGTCCGTCTGTTGAAAGCACGATAGAGGTCGCACCGAAAAGCTGGTTAAATTTTAAGGGCCACAGCGTGATTCAAAATATACATTATCAGCATTTTTCTAAAACGGGAAATTTATTAGTAAGATTTTGATTTTTAAACTTCTATGACATTTTGCTTTTAAAAGATTTTCAAACGAAATAAGTTTTGAATAATTCTAAAATTTGTTAGCCATTAGTACCTAACAATAAATTGTTTAAAATGTTTAGAGATAATTTTTTTTACTTAGGTCAAAATTTTCCTAAATTCCCATTTTTAATAGAGCATAACTTCAGGAGAACATAAGATAACAAAAATAAATTAGCACTATTTCGTAGATAAAACTTTCCTCTTAAATTCATGTAAATTCTCTATGAATAAAGATTTTGGAATACTAAAGGACTATATTGAAATATCTAAGTTATGTTTATTAGCAGAAACTTTATTGACACGCGTATTTTAACGGCCACTTTCATTAAAAGACTAACTGCCTGTTCAACGATGTCGAAAGAAAACCCAAGCGAAATTTCATTCGTACAAATACGTTGAAAACAAAAACAAATTTTTAATTTTTGTTTTTTTTGTTTTAAATATATTTGTACGAATGAAATTTCGCTTGGGTTTTCTTTCGACATCGTTGAACAGGCAGTAAATTTACGAAAACATTTTACTAGCATACCGAAGTTATAATGGGTGGTTTAATTTTAAGGGACTATAAGGATTTTGAATAAAATTATTATGAAATTATTATCATTTATTTTTATAATGATAATATTTGTATGCTTCAATTATGTATGGAACAAAATATCGGCCAACCTAGGCGGCACACCACGATCCGATAGTCCAAATATTCAATGACACTGTTGATGCTCGATTGTTGGGCACGATGATGAGTCGAGGTTGCTTGCTCTTTTGCCACGTTATCGTGAAAAACAGCAATGTTTCCCATTCAACGAACTAAAATGGCATTCACAGATGTTTTCACATTTCATACAGACCTGATTTGCAGGCATTTAAATATTTTTTACAATTCTCACGATTGTGGACGAATTCGAACGACTATGTTGACCAAAAGAATCAGGAAGTGCACAAAATGCATTCTGATTTGAACGCCCATTTTTATAAAAAACCTGAATAACTTAAAAGCGTTGCTCATTTGTGTATCTTTCCGCGGATCAAATTGAATAAGTTTGAGATTGAGAAATGTCAAATGAAATGCAGAAAACAAATTTAAAGACTAGGTGTAGTTAACCTTCAACATGGGCCCTTAAAATTTAACCACCCTCTACAAAGAAAGTGATACATATTTTATTATAAAGAGATTATTCTATAGCGATTAACAAAATAATAAATATTGTGCTTTAAATGTACACAAAATTGGTGGTGGGTATAAAAGATTCGGCACGGCCGAATATAGTGCTCTTACTTGTTATTTGTTATATTTGTTTTACTTTAAGCTATCAATTTTTAATTACACGGTGCCACAAGCATTTGTCTTATGAATAAAAAAAAAATTTCGATGTGTTCAACTGCTTACTCAATTTTAAAGATCTGACCTTTTGTAATTTTAGTAAGACTTAAATTTTAAATTTTTTTTAGACTGGTTCAAGAATATATGAAATTTTCAAATGTAATACTTTTTTGGCTTCACAAAACCGACCTTATTCCATTCAACTAAAGAAGTGTGCAGATTAAAAATATAAACAATGGGACCATATTTTAAGGTCGCTAGAAATTTTTAGCTTTTAGGATTTGTGCATCAATTTAATTTAGTTTATAGGTTACTACTTGTTGCTGCGTGGTGCGTATAAGAATTAATTTCTGTTAGAAAGTCTATCTTTTGACTTTGTATTTATGAGTCTCCATTATTGTCTATAGTTGTACTACTCTTTCTTACAACGTTAATATGCTTTAGTTTCATAAGACGAATATAACCGTCATTTTTATACTAATTTCTAACACATATCAATCATATATAACACATATCACATACAATATCTGTACATATTTGCACTTTGCTTAATGGAAATAAAATTAGGAAAATCCCGTTTAATTTGGTTTAGCGCATACAAATCTAAAGGAATTAATAGAAAAGAATTCGTTAAAAGTAAAGTTGTTTGTATTATATATTTTTTGCTACAAGCATAAACAAATTTAAATGTTAGTTTTTGCAGTTTATTAATTGTTTATTATTTATTGTTTTAATAATATTTATTTGGTTGTTGGGTTTAAGCTGGTTTTTATGCATTTCACTGGTGCTTATGCCAGATCAGTAAACCTTTACCCAAACCAGCTTAAACCCAACAACCAAATAAATATTATTGAAAAATTATGGGAGCATATCCCGAATAATTTAGTAAATTTATTATTTTATTTATATTTATATTTATATTTTACATGTTAGAAGGTTTAAATCTCTTAAAACCATGATCGGAATACCAACTTTAAGAGATATTTTGTGAGATGGCAAGCCAGAAGAATAAGCGAATTTAAAAATTTTTGTTGATAATGGGCTGCATCCTAGATATTAATAATAGTCTCAATCGATTTATATGTTTTTATTTGGCCGGGGACTTTTTGTATAATTAGGCTGCTAATTTCATTGACAGTATCAACGACAGTGTCTATAATTGGCGATATTATTGCTCTTGAACACAACCAATAAAAATCTTTTCTAATAAATTTTAGGGGATTTAAGGTGTGATAAGTGCGAAAAAAATTTATTTATAATTTGTAAAGTCATATCTGTTTTTATATACACATATCCCTTTAGATATCAGTGGTCACAGGTAAATAGGACCTAACTCGTATTTATACGAAATTGAGTCTTTCTGTCTTAAATTTCAAACAAAAACAACTTGACAGAAAAGCCTTACGAAATGGTTTCAAAAATACGAGTTTTACAATTAATTTTTCAAAAAAAAAATTAATTTAAGATAATACAGTTTCTACAATATAACGTTTTTACGTTCTCCTGTAAAGTTACAATTATTTAATTTTACTAACCAATGATAGAATTTATGAGTTTTTAAACTGGTTCTTAATTTATGAGAATCTCTCAAAGAGCGTGGCTTGTAAGAAAGCCTCATAAAAGGCGTTGCAGTGTGGAAGGACAAAGCAATTTATATACAGATGTTGCAGAGCTGGGATTTTTTTGATTGTGGAATTTAACAACCCTATAAAAAAATCTAGAACAAAAACATTATATGCTCCGCTTAGTTAATTTACATAGCAAAAAATATTCTGCGGCTTTTAAAGGCAGTATACAAAAGATGGAATTAGCAGAATAGAAAAAATCAAAAATGTAATGAATTATACGAAATAAGTAATACAAGCAACACTTAAAAGACTTTATCAATATGTATTATCGTATTTAAATAATAATCTTTTTATACAATTTTAATTTTTGTTTAAACTTGACATGAATCCTGAATAATTTTAAATTTTTACCGCAACTCTAAATATTGTCCGATTTGTGTGATATGTAAAATATATATTATTTATTTCATCGACTAGAATATGGGCACACTTGTAGAGCACTATATCTTAAAGATTTAGAATTTTTGCCCAATCTAATATTTACAAAAACCAATTTTAGTTAATATTGTTATTATTTGAAAGAAAAAAACCCGAAAAAATATAAAAATGTGTTGGGTGACTGTTAATTCTAAAGACTTAATCCAAATGTTTTTTGCTTAAATTCTATACCAAAATCCTAGAATGTCAAAAATTTTCCATTTTTATGTGTTACTAGGGTAGCTACGTATTTTTTATCATGTAAATGATGTATTTTGAGCACTAAGTCTTATCAGTTTTTGTTCATTTAGCATGTTAAAATAACGACAGTTCTTTGGAGAAGGGAAAAAGGTCATAAATCAGAAAGTGTTGTTATTGCTTATTACCAAACAAAAAATTAATTCTTCTGAAATGTTGCTTTAAATGCCGATGATTATCCTGCACTTACGCATTTACAGTAGTAGCATGCAAGTGTTGTATACGTATTATTAGCGAAAATTTCTTCGAAATAGTCGAATCTCTTGCAATTTGTCTTTCCGTTTACACATGCGAGTGCAAGTTAATTTTTACAATGTCGCCAAAGTGTAAACTACAACTTTCTTTCAATATTGGTAATGAGGTTACATACTGTCCTCTTGCTCCAGAACAAGATTTATTTCTATTCATCTTCTGTTTTTCGTTCGTATATCTAGTACGTAAAATTCTAGGTTTTTTTTTATACCACCACTACCCTTCTCCTTTGATACTAATTCGTAGGCCTTATTTGTTAATCGTTAACATGTAAGACTTATTATTTATATAATTAATTTCAACTTTAAAATATCTTCTTTTGTCCCTATATTGGCTTTTTGTTTACACCATAGAGTTATTCATATAGAAGTTTTGGGAAAGCGGTAAACAATTGAAGCGAAGCCGCGAATAACTTTGTAAATGACAAATTTTGCCAAACCTGTTTTTTTAAATATTATCGTTAAAATTACTCTTTTACATTTGTTCAAACACCAAAACATCAATATTATGCATTTTATCACCGTCAAAACGCAATTACAATGAGTAAGTCAGTGGAAGACCGTTGTAAGTTATAAACAAAAGTCTATGAACGGAATTGTCGAAGGTGACTGATATGTGTAACAGAGGTAATCAAACCTTTAAAATACGTTTTTTTACTCTCCTGAAAAATTATTATTTTGTCATTTGCAATGTTATTCGCGGCGATCCTTCAATTATTAGAAGTATCATTTTAATAATATTTGGGCTCAATAATTAAAGAAACTTGATTCTTTTAATACACGTTTTAAAATAAATATGTCATAATAAAACACTTAACAAGTTGAAACTGTGATTACAATTTCACAATAATCCAGTAAATTTTGATTTAATTTTTAACAGTGAAACATTGTTTATCGTTTCGTCATTTATTGGCATGCAATTGTCATATTTCCAGCTGCCACTGGGGCTGCAATTGTAAACTGTTTGTGGCATGTGAAAATGCTAGGTAACTATTGCGAGTAGATATGCTAGACTTAAATTATTGAAACCAAAGCAAAGAGCAAGGAAAATAAAGAAAATCCCAATCAAAAACACAAACCGCAATTTTTGACTTAAGACCTTTTTGCCTAACGTCAAAGATATTATTTTTCCAGTGTCAATAAGAATTTAATTAATATATTTATTAAAATAAAAAATATAATTACTGCATTCATATTATTAACTAAATACATGTTGTATGCAAAGGACAGTGTACTTATGTCTATACGCTTTTGTGGGTGTCTTACTACTCAAAATATTTAATTTGTAGGTTTTGGTAATATATACATGTGTTCTTTTTTTTAACATATTCAGATGTTGTTTAATTAATATACATACTTACATTTATGGATTTAGCTTGTAATGTTTGACGGCATGACATTAGTAAAAACATAATCAATAAAAGTTTTCCAACCCATCCCTTTTTAGTCTATTAAAGAAATTAAATAAATTAGTCTTGGTTTCGGTAATAGTATGTGTGTGCTTCTTTTTCTATTTATACAGTCACATTTGCACTAACCAACCAACTAATCCACAAATTCATATGACATGCTTGAAATAGTAGGTATTATTATTTTAATTAATGTGTATGTGTGGTATACTTTTCATTTATTATTAAGATGTTACGAGTATGGTTGGATACCAGTCTGTAGTGATATTAGGTAAAGGCAAAAGTAACCTAGTTTTAACACATGGACTGCCAAGGAACTTCCAGCTAATAAGTTGCTAGGGGCCACATAATTTTTTTCCCGATATTTCTTTGAAAACTTCAATATTGGAACTTAGGCTATTTTAAGTTATATTTACATAGACAATGTTTATTTATACAAACAAAATCAAACAAAAGTACAATACAAAAGTATGTCAAACATGTACTTTATGTTATTTTAGAATAAACATATGGAAAGGAGAGAGATTGTCAGAAAGAAGGCAAAAAGAGTATATACGTATTGCCCGGATTTTCTGCAGGAGCCTTTTATGTGGAAATCACCACAAACAAGTTTAACGTGTTAATTTGTGTCTTTTCATTAAAAGAATAGAATGTTAAATAATCTTTCGTTTTTTCTTCTTACTCTGTATAATAAAATTAATTACGTTTTTTTTTCAAAAACAAATTAATTTTTAAGCTACGCCTTAACCATTTTAAGAAAATTTTATTGGGGCCATATACATATTATATTACAGCAATAGAATCCATTTTATCATCAGTCACTTTTGTGTGATACGGCGAGAGAGAATGAAAATCGCGTCGAACGTGGCGTGAGCCACATAGTACAGTGTCACAAATATGTGGCTGACGTGGCAGTCAATGTATTAAAAGGAAAAAAGCTACTAAATAATATGTTAAATGCATCCTTTATTAAGTCAATTACCAGCCCAATTTTAAAATACACTAGCCGACATGAAAAAATTGACTTATGTTTTTTTTAAATGTTTGCTTAGAGAACAAATGTACTTATTCATTCTTTTTTACACAAATATGTTACAAAGATTGGAAACCCCATCCAAAATTGAAAATTAAAACTACTTGAAAAGAACTAATTTAATTTTCAACATAATTCTATTTTAAACAAGATTTAAATTAAATATTTCTAACAAAAATATTTAGAGAAATGGAAATTAATTTAAAACAAGTATTTGTTTAGAAATATTTTGATAATAATTTTCGGTGTGTGTGTTTTAAAATCGTGCATCTAAAATTTTTTCCTGGCATTAAACTTGAAGCTATATAATATCAAATACCAGTCACCTAAACTTTTGGAAGAAATCTGGTGTAATAATATCACCCTTTTCTAAAACATCACTTAAACTTGAAATGCTTAGGTTGCATTTTTGAATTAACATATTGTCCTTTTTGTGCATATGCCTTTAATTATATGCTTTAATCTAGTTCAGCAATTGTTTTTGCTGAACTAGATTGATGTGATCATAAATTGTTTTGAAATTCAAGACTTTCAACTGTACAAAACAATGTCAAACTTCTAAAAGATATTCAACATTTAAAACAAACAATTATATAAATTTTTTTTTAATGTCACTTGTATAAAGTCCAATAACGTTTTCCTAAAACCTAATATCACCTTGTAGCTAAACCATTATGACTTTCTCAAATTCGTGCAAGTATTAACATCTACAAGTACATGCTATAAATATGTGTGTTTGTTTGTCAGTTGATTTTTTCATTAGAATCTTTCACCACAATATTAATAATAAAATAGGTTTTTATTGTAACTGTATTAATAGTCGAGTATATTTGTGTGTCAACCAACTACTAAGACTATTAAGAAAACACATTGTAGATGTAATAGATTTGCCTCTAACATAATACATAACATTTTTCTCTTTCAACATTTAAGTCTCTTAATTTAGTAGTTTTATTGTGTAATAAATTAATGTATTGTCATAAAGTAAAAACTTAATTAATAGAGCAAATTAAATTAAATGAAAATTTAATCAAAATATAAATACCAGTGTGTCTAACTAAAAATATACAGCAATAGAATAAATTAAGTAAAGGTGATATTTATGAGAAGATATGAGAAGAGATAATAGCGTTAAATTGATCGGATTACTAACTATTACAGTCAAGTCTTTATTAGAACTGGAAGGGATTTAAAAGGTTATCGGAAAATATAATAAGTAAAATTAAGCAAACTTCAGCAATTTAAGTCCCAACAGGTTGTTAAGCAAAATGTTTATACAATTTCAAATTCAACTAATGCTATCTTACACGAAGAAACACCATGCTCATAATGGTCATATCATACAGGAAAGCATTTCATAATTTTTGAGTTCATTTTTAACAAGTAAGAGCACTATATTCGGCTGTGCCGAATCTTTTATACCCACCACCAATTCTGTGTACATTTTAAGCACAATATTTATTATTTTGTTAATCGCTATGGAAAGATCTCTTTATAATAAAATAAGTATCACTTTCTCTGTAGAGGGTAGTTAAATTTTAAGGGTCCCAGTTGAAGGTGAACTACACCTACTCTTTAAATTTGTTTTCTGCATTTCACTTGACATTTCTCAATCTCAAACTTACTCAATTTGATCCGAGGGAAGATACGCAAATGAGCATCGCTTTAAAGTAATTCAGTTTTTTTATAAAAATGGGCGTTTAAATCAAAATGCATTTCGTGCACTTCGTAATTCTTTTCAACAACATAATCGCTCAAATTCGTCCACAATCGGGAGAATTGTAAAAAATATCTAAATTTCTGCAAAACAGGTCTGTATAAAATGTTAGAAAATCTGTGAATGCCTTCTTAGTTCGTTGAATAGGAACTATTGCTGTTTTTTGTGATAGTGTGCCAAAAGAGCACTCAACCTCGACTCATCATTGCCCAACTATTGAGCATCAACATTGTCATTGAAAATTTGGACCATCCGATAGAGGAGTGGCACCAAGGATGGGGGGGAGCTATTTGGCCGATATTTTGTTAAATACATAATTGAACCATACAAATATTATCATTATAAAAAGAAATGATAATAATTTCTTAAATAATTTGTGTTTTATTTAAAATCAACATCGGCCCTTAAAATTTAATCACCCTTAATAATTTCGATATGATAGTAAAATGTTTTCGTGAATTTAGTCTTTTAGTAAAAGTGGGTGTTATAATAGACATGTCAATAAAGTTTCTGCTAATAAATACAACTTAGATATTTCAATATAGTCCTTTATTTTCCCAAAAACTTTGTCAATAGAGAAATTACATGAATTCAAGATAAACTGTTATATGGGAGGTAGGCGTTAAAGTGGGCGTGTCACCTTAAGTTTTTGGCACAACAATTAAATTGATTAGAAGGATATATTTAGCAAATTTCATCATCATACCTCTAATTATATCGGATTTATGAGCTTTTAAATTTCATTAACGGTAGATAACGTGAAAAGTGGGCGTTATAGTAGGCGTGTCAAAGTTCTTTTTGCTAATGAGAACAACTTAGGTGTTTCAATATAGTCCTTTATTATTCCAAAATCTTTATTAATAGAGAAATCATATGAATTTTAGGTAAGACGTTATATGGAAAGTGGGCGTAAAAGTGGGTATGGCACATTGATTTTCCGTAACAGAAAACCCTCTCACCAAAAAGCAATGTGTGCAAAATTTCAGAATCGCACATCTAATTTTGTCCGTTTTATTGGTTTTAAATTTAAAATATACTGAAAAATATATAAATATAAATTTTTTAAATTGGTATAAATTTTCATACATTTTTATCCATAACTTCTTTCCTAATGCATACATGTAAGCAATTTTTGGGGAGATTTATATTTTTGACTCGTAAAATATATATTCGAAGTTTCATGACTGTACGTTAATCCGTTTGGACACAATACCAATTTATTCGATGTTCGTAGGTCACGGTTTTTTTGACCTACTCTTGCATTACGAGCTATTACTCACTTCCTAATAATCCGATACAGCATATTTTCAATACCAAACAAACCTTGTCTATAAGAAAGATTCTGGCAAAATTTGCGCTCCCTAGCTTTTTCGGTGCGACCTCTATCATACTTTCAACAGACGGACAGACGGACGGACATATCAAGATCGTCATCAAATCAAACCCTGATTCAGAATGTATATACTTTATGGGGTCTAAAATGGATATTTCGATGTGTTACAAACGGAATGACAAAATGAATATACCCCCATCATTTTTTTGGTGGCGGGTATAAAAATTGTTTTACTTAAGAGTATATGAGTTCGACACAGGTTTAAGTTAAGGGCGTATTGGTTTTATTTAAATAACATTATTAATTAAATAATTTATTATTCCAAATAATATTGGTATTTGAAAAAGAATAGGCAAAAAGTTTTTACGCTATAACTTACTGCAAAGTGACCCAGTGGACTAGTAGGGTGCCCCGGTGGACTAGTCAGTAGTGTGCTGGCATTGTTCTTATAAACAATAACACTACAATGGCAATTCCGAGTGATTTAATTTCAGAGGTGAATATATTTTAAAGACTAGGGTAGGGTATAATACAATCAGTCATGACTCTCTTGTTACATTAATATTGTGTAATCAACTCGAAGTATTAACAATAAAACAACAATTTATTTTTATAAAATTAATTTTAGTGTTAAAACCTAAAAGCGATTTCAAAAAAACATTTAACTAAAAATTTACCTAAGCAAACAACAAAAAATCTTAAAAACCGGCAAAACAAACAACCGAAAAATACAAACATACATATAATACACTCCAAAATACATCCAATCTTTATAAAGAGGCAAGGCAAGCTAATTTTGTGTACAAAAAATTAGCAACTTTCACCATCAGACACTGAGTGAATCATATAAAAAACAAACTGACAAATGAAAGAAGCAAAATATTTAAACTTAACTTAGGTATGCATTTAACTCAACAGAAACTTAAAATATGACTCATAGAATATAAATATAATAAAATAAATTTCTTATGTTATTTTTATTGTTACAATTACACACAAAATGAACGGAAATAAGTAATTAAATTATTTCTAAATGGCATGACAGTAAATAAAAATTACAAAAATATAATTAATTAAAAATAAATAAAAACAAAACTTACAAATAGTTCATCACCCATTTTGTATGTTTATAATACTTTTATTTATAGCTTTCAATAGCAACTACTTCAAATTAGCACAAATATATAAAAAAATAATTATTTAACTTAGATATTTCAAAATAAATTTTAATCCATAAAGTAGTTTCGAATTTAGAACTCACTTTAGAACACTTTAGATTTCAATTTTTTTTATTATTTTATTAGTGTTTAAAATTCAAACGTGTGTACGTTGCTACTCTGTTGCCTTTAAAAAACAAACTGAGTTTTCAATGCCAAACAAGTCATTCCCCAACTACGCTACGATCTCATTTGGTTTATTCATGTAAATAAAAAACAATAAAAACAATTATTTTATACAAACTAAAAGATACAAAAGCAAACATAAAGCAGCAACAGCAAACAATAACAACAAGTAACTAAAATGTGGAGCACACCTATAATTTGTGTTAGTCAGTTAGGTTAGTAAAAAAGAGTAGCTTTTGCTGTGTATTACTTTTTAATTTACCAGTGTTGCCGTATACTATATATTTTAATATTAAAAATTTTTTTAAGAAATGCTCCAATTTTAGATATGAAAATAATAAAGGTATTCGGTCAACGATTTAGAACTTAAAAAAGAAAATTAAAATCAAAAAAATCACTTTAAAAAGCCGGAAGCCACTTACTAGCACTTTCGCTAGTACTAATGTCAATCAAAGTTAATGTACACCTATTCACATTTTTGCAAGCCTTATATCGATGACGCGAATAACTTTTCATTTTTCCGATTAATGTAAAATGATAAACTTTTATTAAAATATAAGCTATCAGTTTATATATTTATAAAGTTTACAACTGTTTTTATATAAAGCCAACATTAAAATAAATAAAAACACATAAACATATTTATTCTTGTTATTTTAAATTCACAATAACCGGTCGAAATTGCACAAAAGTTTTATAATTGCGTTCATGCAAAAAGTTTTGTAGTTAAGCTCCTTTGCACAAATGGAAAATTTAAGTTTTTACACGCTTGTAAATAATTGACATATTTCAAGCTTACGGCCATTTTTTGATTTGCTATTTAAAAACGCGTTTAGTATAATTTTATTTAAATTTAAGTTAAAAAATTGTTCTTTATTAATTATGATCAAAATATGGCAGCATTACGAACTTTATCTTTATTCCAATTAAGATGCTATTATAAAACTAAAGAGACATTTTAAAAGTTAAATCTAACCCTTGATTTGAAACAGATATAAAATTTACAAGGACTATCTTTTTCATCCGATCTCGAGAGATTTGCATCTCACTCTTTTGCACGGGTTAATTGTGTGGCGTCGCGTATTTGTACTTTGATACAGTTCCCGGAGGATTCTACAATTAACCACGTACTTTTATTTTGATTTTAACTGGATCATTGCCATTTACCTCATTTTTTATTAGCAAACGAGTATCATGAAACCTATTTTTTATTTATTGTACAGATATCTCCGAACTCCTATTTAAACGTATAGGTCAACTCACGGATACTGAACCAACCATTACACCCTGGCTTTTTGATTATGTACGTTTGCCATTAGAATTTAAGAACCCAAAAAAATATTATCTAAGCTTTGATTAAATGTATGTTGAACTTAAGTCCTTTTTAAGTATTTAATAAAACTGAATTTTTTATTTTATCGAACTTTTTTGTTAAAACTAATATTTAAATTTTTAAAACAATTATCTGTTCTTAACGCTACCTTACTGGTGGCTAGAGCAGGACAAAAATAGAGATAAAATGAAAGATAATAACAAACAAAAGTAAAAGGGTTGCTGTTTGGTTAAAATTTCAATCTAACTCGGTGTGGTAAAAATATATATGAAAAAAGGAAAACTCAAGTAGTTACCGAATTCAATTAAGTCCCGGGAGTTAAATAGATGATATTTACAACCAACATGTAACCACCGATCAGAGAGTGCTGATGATGAAATCCTAGCTGGTTTCGAAAATGCATTCCACTCGGCTAGTGTCGGTAAAAATATAATTTTTCAGATTTATTCTTTCATTTATCACAATTAAAAAATTCTTTGTAAAAATAAAGAATATTTAAATATGAACTCAAGCCTGATTAAAAATTTAAATATTAGTTTATTTAATAAAACTTTTATTTTTTTGTGTGGTAAAAGTAAGTTTCGTACTTAAATCATTGACATTTAAGTATGTAGTCTAAAACAGGTTATTAGTTTATTTAAAAGGTTTCTCCATGTATTTTAATAATTTATAAAGTATGTTGGCTCATCAATAGAAGAGCTGGTTTCTTTTATCAATGTTCTCTTCCAAGTATTTCCTGGTCTGCCACAGTATTGGTGACCTAAGGACTCCACTGAAAAGCTGAGTTAGAGGGTTAACTGTCTAAGCGTGTATCCTTTCGTTTTATTATATTGCTTCTTATGTATTTCCTGTTACCCAGTAATATTCCTCCGGCGTTCATTTGATTTAGTATGAAGCCACCTTATTCTTGCATCTTTATAAGTACCTGCAGTTTGTATTAAGCCATGTCTTTCATGAATTAAAAATTTTTTTTTTTGATTATTTACACAGTTCAAATATATAATCACATTTATATGAAGACCTATTTAATTAAAATTTTTAAAAGAATTTTTGATTACTGAAAACTGAAACCAATCTATACAACTCTCTTTAAGAGTGTTTGATGGTTTTCAACAACAAAAAAAAAAGTTTATTTCTACTTGGAATTGTTTGAAGAATAATTAAAAAAAAATTTTAAACCAGTTTTTTGCTATCTTAAAAAGTAATTGGAGAAATTAAAGGACTAATATCGTCTTACAATTTGGTATGATAAAAAATAGTTTTTTTTCTTAGAAAAATATGTATTTGCAGATCTTCATAAGCTTAATCGAATTTAAAAGTGGGCCAAAAACAGTTAAATTTCAGTAATATAAAATATCGTTCATATATATGCTTACTCTTATTTTTGTTTCTAATTTGTTTTTGTTTTGCAGCTGTATTAAATTTTTGTTAGAATATTGCAACATAGGAGTTAAGAACAACCAATGTCTGCTGGGATTTTTTAAAAATTCCAAGAAACAATTCAAAATTACGCAGCGTAAAACGCAATATATATCTCAATATCGCTTATGATATTCCCTTTTTTTCGCTTCGAAAATTATAAAATATTTTGTTTCTAACCTTTCATAGAACGCATGAGTCTGGTCAAACCTTTTATACCCTTAACCTGTGGTGCACAAGGGTATATATTCCTTTGTCATTCCGTTTGTAATTTCTACATTTTTCATTTTCGTCCCCATTAAGTACACATTTATATTTTCTGAAATCTTATGAATAGAGAAGTTCATTAAGACATGTCCTTCTGTCCGTGTGTTGGTTGAAATCAACTTTTAGAAGCAACCATATGTTCCTCAGATCTGCGTTTTATATCAGTCTTTTGGAAATATCCAGGAATGAATAGCTATTGAAGTTCAGCGTAATCGCCCTATAACTTTCTGAGATATGAACAAATAAACACAACTGCCTCTGTTTTTTCCCAGATTTTTTCACCAAAATTAAAAGTTTTCAGCCATAGATTAATTTATAGGTACCTTTGCTACTATTTGTAGATATAATATGCCCTTAGAGATTTTCGTGAAAATTTTTGGATAAATCGGGCTCTAATCGGTAAAGTTATAGGCAAAATTTTTTTAAAATATATATTTTAAAAATTTGCAAACGAAAATCAATTTTTTTCAGCTTGTAAACAACCGAGCGCAATATCAGCACTATAAAAAAATTTAAATTCATGTTGGCCGCCACTGCAAAATGACGGAATGAATGCATAATATTAATATGCTCAAACAATTTAGTACTCGCTTAGCTATGGAGTACTAATACTTATAAAAATTGTAAGTTTTTGTTAAATATATTTTTTCAATAATTTAATTAGAAAGAAATTTTAATTTTTAATTTGACTAATTTATATCACACCATTAGTGACCAGTATTAGCGTTGCTGATACTCTGCGAACAGTATTTTTTTCCTTTTTTTCAAATAATTTTTATTAACAAATGAGACCCTGTGAGCTAGACTCATGTATTCCGAATGTAAAAATCAAAACATGTGTAAGACAAAAGGTTACCCAAACTATTTTGTTTTTTATTTACAAAGTTTTTTTTAAATACTTTGTTTTTTTTTTGTAATTCTACACAAATAAGATTTAATAAATTTTCTTTCTCCTATTGTTTTTTTTATACCCTACACCAAAAAAATGGTGGGGGTATATTCATTTTGTCATTCCGTTTGTAACACATCGAAATATCCATTTTAGACCCCATTTGATTTGATGACGATCTAGCTACGTCTGTCCGTCTGTCCGTCTGTCCGTCTGTCCGTCTGTTGAAAGCACGATAGAGGTCGCACAGAAAAAGAAAGGGGGCTCAAATTTTCCCAGAATCTTTCTAATAGACAAGGTTTGTATGGTATTAAAAACGGGCTAAATCGGAATGTTAGGAAGAGAGTTATCGCTCGAAAAGCAAGAGTAGGTCGAAAAAACCGTGTCCTTCGAACATCGAATAAAATGGAATTGTGTCCAAACGCATTAAGGTAGACTCGTGAAACTTCGAACATATATTTTCTGAGTAAAACTAATATCTTTCCATGAAAATGATTTAAATCTATGCATTAGGAGAGGAGTTATCGATCAAAATGTACGAAAATTAATACCGCACAGTGTATTTTTCGGTATATTTAAAAACAAAAACGTCATAAAAGGCACAAAATTGGATGTACGACTCTGAAATTTTGCACACTTCGGTTTTTGGTGAGACGATTTTTTGTAACGGAAAATCAATGTGCCACGGCCACTTTTACGCCCACCTCCCATATAACGTTTTACTCAAAATTCATATAATTTCTCTATTGATAAAGATTTTGGGATTATAAAAGGCTATATTGAAACACCTAAGTTGTACTCTTTCGCTAAAATAACTTTGACACGCCTACTATAACGCCCACTTTTCACGTTATATACCGTTAATGAAATTTAAAAGCTCATAAAACCGCCAAAATTAGAGGTATGATAATAAAATTTGCCACGTATATCCCCCTAGTCAATGTCATTACTGTGCCAGAAAATTAAGTTGCCACGCCCACTTTTACGCCCACCTCTAATATAACGTTTTACATAAAATTCATATAATTTCTCTACTAATAATGCTTTGGGAATAATAAAGGGCTATATTGAAACACCTAAGTTGTACTCACTCGCAAAAACAACTTTGACACGCCTACTACATGGCCCACTTTACACGTAATCTACCGTTAATGAAATTTAAAATCTCATAAAACCGCCAAAATTAGAGGTATGATGATCAAATTTGCTACGTATATCCTTCTAATCAATGTTATTGTTGTGCCAAAAAGTTTAGGTGACACGCCCACTTTAACGACTACCTCCCATATAACGGTTTATCTTAAATTCATGTAATTTCCCTATTGACAAAGTTTTTGGGAAAATAAAGGACTGTATTGAAATATCTAAGTTGTATTTATTAGCAGAAACTTTACTGACACGCATACTTTAACGCCCACTTTTACTAAAAGACTAAATTTACGAAAACACTTTACTATCATATTGAAGTTATTAAGGGTGGTCAAATTTTAAGGGCTGATGTTGAATTTAAATAAAACACAAATTATTTAGGATCTTATTAGTATTTCTTTTTGTAATTATAATATTTGTATTGTTCAATTATGTATTTAACAAAATATTGGTCAAATGGCCCCCCCTCCTTGGCGCCACTCCACTATCTAATGGTCCAAATTTTCAATGACAATGTTGATGCTCAATTGTTGGGCATGATGATGAGGTGAGGTTGACTGCTCTTTTGCCACACTATCGCAAAAACCAGCAGTGGTTCCCATTCAACAAACTAAGAAGGCATTCACAGATTTTCTAACATTTTATACAGACCTGTTTTGCAGAAATTTAAATATTTTTTACAATTCTCCCGATTGTGGACGAATTTGAACGATTATGTTGATCAAAAGAATTACGAAGTGCACAAAATGCATTTTGATTTGAACGCCCATTTTTATAGAAAATCTGAATAACTTTAAAGCGTTGCTCATTTGCGTATCTTTCCACGGATCAAATTGAGTAAGTTTGAGATTGAGAAATGTCAAATAAAATGCAGAAAACAAATTGAAAGACTAGGTGTGGTTCACCTTCAACATGGGCCCTTAAAATTTAACCACTCTCTACAAAGAAAGTGATACATATTTTATTATAAAGAGATTATTCCATAATGATTAACAAAATAATAAATATTGTGCTTTAAATGTACACAAAATTGGTGGTGGGTATAAAAGATTCGGCACAGCTTAATATAGTGCTCTTACTTGTTTTGCTTGAGATTCAATCTTATTTAGAGTAAAGTAATACAACCGATACAATATAAATTGTATTCGAATGTAAATAAGCTGAAAACAGTATTTTAATTATTGATACAATATATAATTGAACGAATACAACCCTAAAATACTCAGCACTTAAAGGACATTATTCTTGAAATTCAAAATGAACATGTTTTTAACCAGGAATTCTCGGATACAAATTGACAAATTTACATTTTATTTTCTACTAGCCAAGCCCGGCGCGCGTTTTAATGAATAAAAATGCATTCTGAATTTTAATTGAATATCAAGTGCAACGTTTTTTATGGGCGTGGCATATCCCTCTTTTCTAATCACGAAACTGTATAGTCATGATAGCCAATATGTGTGCAAAGTTTTAGAAAATTTGGTGAAGTTCAAGTAGTTGAAAATGATAACTTTTTTTATGGGCTTGACACTGTCCTCTTTTCTAATCTCGAAATTGTATAGTTATAACAGCTCAATATGTGCAAAGTTTCAAAAAAATCGATCTGGTGCAAGTAGCTAAAAATTTACCTTTTTTTATGGGCGTGGCATTGCCCATTTTTCTAATCACGACATTGTATGATCATTAAAGTTCAATATGTGTGCAAACTTTCAGAAAAATCGGTAGCAAGTAGCTAAAATTATAACTTATTTTTTATGGGCGTTTCCCTCTTTTAACCACACTCCCTAGAACGTGTACAACAATACAAAAAAGAATCAATGCTGAATATATAGGATTCATAATAGTCCTATATAAATCTCGTAGCAAAAGCTCTTTAAATTTCATTTCACTTAAAATATTAAACCAATTAAACTTTAAGTAATACATTTAAATAACTTTGGAAAAAGATTTTATTTAAATTTTTAAGTACTCAGTACATCTTTTCTGCGAAAAGAGGCTAAAAAAATGTTGCTTATGTAATACCGTACCTTAATATTAAATGGAAAATCCAATAGTTTAAAAATGTTTTTTTTTTCTAAAATTAATTTCGATCTTTTTAATTTGCTCTTAAATTAAATTGCCTCTAAATTGGTTATAAGGTTGTCGTGTCTAATAAACAAATTACAAATATCTAATTCATTTAGTGCTAATACATTCAATGGGAACGTACGAGTGTATGCTATGTACATACATATGTAAGTGAAAAGTGAACTTGAAAAAAAAAAAAATAAATAGTACTTCAAAGAATACACAATAAAGTAGCATCAGCAAACTTAATGCTTCGTATGTATTTATGTATGAAATTGCATGTCGATACATATGTACACATGTATAAAAACAAAGATATATGATCATTGAATGTTGCACAGATGTGCGGATGTAGAGATGTGTGTATCAATAGTTAATGTGTGTCAATAGTATACAATCTAAATTAGTGTTTACTCATGTCAACGATGAGAAATATTTAGAAATACAGACAGTCGGATAGACACACAAGTAAACAAAGTGAGAGTAGATAGAATGGCGGACAGACAGAATGTAGAATGTTCATACAGACAACCAGTTAGATTTAAAACGTAATAACAGTGTAGGTTTAGAATTAGAAATAAATTTTATTGCAATTGTTGTAATTGTTGTTGCTACTTTTGTTGTTATTTCGTTATTCTCATTGGGTAAATAGATAGACAGATAAAATGGAATGTTGCACTGACATCTAATATTTGTCTGTCAGTAGGTGGTGTACGTAGCGCATTAGCACACTCTAAATAGAAATTTCAATAGAAATTGTTAATGTATATTGTAGGATTTGTTTTGTATATGTGAATATGGGTATGTTTGAAAATACCTTTGGCATTACAAGATAATGTAGTTACTTTTAAATGCTTTTATCTTTTATCTAAAGGCATAAGATTTGAAGAACTGTCAGATTTAAGCAAATTTGTGGCTTCATGAAATGAAGTTAAACTACAAGTTCAAAAACTTTTTATATGCCACTATACTTCAAATAAATCTGCGACAAGACCATATTAATGGAAGTATTTTTCGATGCAGTGTGTTTGTATGGTCATCAGTGTTAATATATTAAACAATTTGAAAGTCCATATACCCGGTTTACAAAATAAGCAAAAAAGTGGCCAAGTGCTAGCAGTAGGAACTTGGTACTTGTGCTCGCAACTATATATGAAAGCAAAGTAAAAATTTTAAATCTTGTATCGGATATTCCAAGTAAAACTGCAATGAATATTCGTTTATTCGTTCAATATGTACAAACTATTCCAAGGAATTGCAATGAAATTTTATTATTTTATTTTTTCTTATTTATGGTATTTAAGTTTTTTATATTTATGTTTGGCTATTTCAAGAAAAAATTTTTTAACTTTTTTATATTATATCGTCACCCAAAACAATATACTTACGGTGCAATGCAGATATTTGCATGTCTCTGGTTGGAGGGTGTATTTTCCCGGCATAACACTTGTCAGGGAGTTGCTTTTGCTTTGGGTTCCTGCATTATTTCGTCTGGTATGTTTTTTTCATAGCTGATGCGTGCCAGACTAGTTAGTTGGCAATAAACACCCCATTCGGCGAGCTTTAACCGGAGCATATTCAAGCATACCAGTGCCGCCGACAATCTGGCCACTCGATACACAGTTTGTAAAAAATGTTCAATACCGCAATCACCGCTACAAAAACGGACTATACAGCTGCAATAAAACTATTTATAAAAATATAGTAGTTTTCCAGAAGTTTTAGATATTCAGATTATCACTTTCAATAAAAATTATTTGGTTGAAAACGTCAAAGTTACCCGTGTATCTATGTGTGCACATAAACGTTAGTCACAAAATACTACAAAAATTCTTATTAACCAATTAAAGTATAATCAATATAACCTTAACTGTAGCTGTTCTGACAACCCTGAACAACTCTAAGCGATAAGAAATTTAAAATGGGGAAAAGTTGCAGGTCCCGATAGTATTGTGCCCACCTTACTAAAAACCGATCCGATTGCAAGTGAACAAATTATCCTGCCGTTAATTCATAACTTTTGGCAAACTGAAATCCTTTCAAATAAAATAAAAGGCAGCATTATTATAAAAGTACCCAAAAGAGGTAACAAATTGGCGTGGCATTATTTTGCTAAATATGACCAATATGAATCATTGAGTATGTTACAGCATAATGGCTTGCAAATGCTTTAGCTCAAGCCCTGCGTAAAGAACAGGCTGGTCAAAGACCACACTAATCATTTATAGACCATATAAACAGTTTGAGAGTAATAACTCAACGATCGATAAAATCGGAATTTGAAAAAGCATTTAACACTATCTGCCACACAATCATATGGGAAAACCTAGCTTGCAAAGAAGTACTACAAAAAATTATCAGACTCATTAAAGCTAGAAAACATTAGGCGAACAAATACATATACCAACAGGTGTACGACAAGGTTGTGCGATATCCACGTTACTCTGCAATATTGTTTTGGATGTAGTCTTGCTAATTGTAATGGACACATGCGAAATTAATTTTTATTTGCAAGTACTTAGTAACGCAGATTATGCAGTTGATATTTGTCTCCTTGCAAACAATTTCAGTGACATGTTCGAAAAGCAAAATAATTTTGCAGAAATTAGTTTAGTAAACATCAACAAATTCAAGACTATGCACATTAATGCAAATAATTAAGAATCTTTTATCATAAATAATACTTGCATGGAGGATGTTAAGTCGTTTTGTTACCTCGAAAGCATCATCCAGTGCGGGTCAACTATATTTATTAAAAAATAATATTTTTTCCTGACACTTTTCTTTCGCATTATCATCTGGTTGATTTCATTCTTAATGGAGCATTTTTGTTACTTTATGATTGAACTTTTCTTTGAATATTTCAGCTTAAGTATTTTCAGCTTTATGTTTTATTTTTTTTATGTTTTTTGGTTTTTTATCAACAAAATTACTTGTGTGTCTACAAAATGGCAAAATCATTACAAATCATAAAAAGTTGTTTAACAAATGAGTCTCAATATGTGATAAGTTATTTGTAAACGAACACATGTTACATGAGACATTTTTTTTAAATATTTGTATGTCAGCAAAAGTAATGCGTGTCTGTTTAATATTTTTGTAAAAGTGCACAAAAAGAGAGTAACAAAAGAAATCTCAAATAAAATGTGTAAAAGACTTTGTGATAAAACGAAGTGACTGTTAAATACGGTCAATATAACGCACAGATGGTCATGTAACACTGCGTTATATTTCTATACATACACTTTAGTTTTGTTAATAAGAATTAAACTATTTCGAAGATCATAATGATTAATGTCTCACTGCTATGATTTCAAAATCTCTCCTTTGATTTGAGAGGGCAAAATACATTAATATTTTGTTAATGCTTTAGAACTATGAGGATTAGTAAAAATAATCAACTAAAACGGATTTGAGTCTACATTTTAGGGTTTTGCAAGTTTTAGAAAACATGTCTAATATTTGAAGAAGAAAAAATTTCTGTCTATTTAAAAATGTGTAAGAGTTTCTCAGTATTTGTAGAAAAATAAACAGTTTAAATGTCGTTTTTATGAGAAAACAGTTGCAAATTTATCAATTTAACTAGTGACACTATAAATATTCTCTCTTCATCTCAATAAAATAATGAAAGATAAAATTATTATATTTAACTCTAAATATACCCTTAAATGTCGCCTGTTTTTAGCATCAAACACTTTGGATAAATTGCAAATATTTTAAATAAATGTCATCTATTTAATCCTAATTGGATTTTCATTAAAAGTGTTTAAAAAATTTTTCAAAGTGCTACCTTATTAGGTAATGTAGGTACCGGAAAAGTCAAAAGTCTGCCTGTGGCTTAAAAATTTGAAGGCTTTTCCGCTTATATATTTATTTTTCAGATTAAAAAAAAAAAAAAAAAAAAAAAAAAAAAGTTGCTTACACTAAATGTGAAAAATAATGTCACTTAAATGACTCCCGTTTTCAGCATCGCAATGATGAGCATTTTCTATAACATCTTTTAAATATTGGCGCTATAGCGCAGAAATTACTGCAGAAAATGTTGGCCTTGAGTTCAAGAATGGTTTCGGGTTTAATCATGTATACTAGTTCTTTTAAATAACCCCAAAGTATAAGAAAACTAGTCGGGTGCCGATAAATCTGTCTAACACGCTGGGTACAACTTTGCTATTTTGTCACGGGTCACATCTCAGGACTGTTTTTATGGGCAGAACGTAAAAAATATTCTATAACAAGTCAATACCACTTTAAATCTACCAATGCGGCACTTCCATTCTCATTTTTGAAGAAGTTAGGCCCAATGATATTTTTGGATATAATGTCACACACTGTACACCTAATGGGATACATTTAGAGTTGTTGAATGGTAACTTATGATTATGCTTATTGACAAAACCAATGAAATGCAAATAAGCTTTATCACTCATAATAAATCAATCAATCAATAAATTTAATTTCATTTCTGGACAACTGTTGAAATTTAAATGCAAACTTTAGAGATTGATGGTGATTTGCCGATTTAAGTTCTTGCACCAATCGCACCTTACATAGCAATTAAAGTAGAGAAGAATGTTAATGTAAAACCTCTTCAAAATATTCAGAGACAGTGTTGCGTTAGTATTTGCGGTGCCATGAGGACTACATCGACAATGGCCACTGAAAATATACTATTAATTTGGCCAATAGAGATACTGGTCAAATATGAAGCGGCCTTAGCTGCTACGAGATTAATAGCAATAGATGAATGGCTTATAAGAAAACATAAGACCAGATACCAAAGAATGAAGGATATCTTACCGATGGGAAATATTACGGAAGTATTATGTGATAAAATCCCGATGAGATATGAAAATACTAACTGCATCACCATTATACCGAAACAGGGAGAATGGGATGAAATAACCAGGATAGGAAATACCCATTGAATCGATCTTTACACAGACGGTTCAAAGATTGGTGACCAAACTAGAGTGGGCTTATACGACATAAGCCGAAACAGAAGCAAATACTTCCGTCTACCGGATCACAACACTATTTTCCAGGCTGAGATCATGGCGATTACGGAAGGAATTAAATGGATAAAGAAAACGAATAGCAAAACCCCGATTCGTATATTTACGGATAGCCAATCAGTGATTAAGACATTGAGAAAGGAGAAAGTTGAATCCCGGAACGTTTTGCAATACAAGAGCGAGATAAACTCATATGCAAATTGTGAACCATGGATACCAAGCCATCACGGGCTGATCGGAAACGAGAAAGCCGACAAATTATCCAAAATGGGAGCTCTTCTGAGTACTATAACTTTGGAGAACGCCAAACCCCTTAAACGATTTAAGGATGAACTTAAACGTTGGGCGGTGGAGGAACAGGTCAGAAAATGGAAAATCACTGATGTCGGTAAGGTGACAAGAATATAAGAAATTCTGAGACTGAATAGTCCAACACTTTTGAGACTAACCAGTGTTATTACAGGTCATACGTAGTTGAGAACTCATCTAGCATGAAACTGTCTGAAGAGACAACATGCAGAGCATGTGAGGAAGAGGATGAGACTTTGTTACACTATCTCTGTCATTGTCCTGCGTTTGGGCATATTAGACGCAAGAATTTTACAGTAGATACTATGCCGAATTTGGAGTACCTGGAGAACTCAAATTGGAGATCCGTAAGGAATTACATTGAGGGTACTGAGTTCTTGAACTAGTCCGATATTTATTTATGGGAAATTATGATTGTGGTTTAAAATTGGAATTCCGGTTCCCACATGGAGCGCACAACATGCCAACTGGGTTTGGGCTTTTAGTGCCCCTCCTTTTCAACCTAACCTAAATATTTTTTTTTTAAATGCGCCTTAGTGATCTATGAGCCATTTCTAACTGAACTGAAAGCTTACTGGTAGATGTTTTTGGTGTTTTGTTAACAGTTTGCCAACATGCCAAATAGGGCAGAATAAGTTTGTAGGCTCTGTGCTGTTATGAATCAGCTGTTTTGTTTTTGTTCAATTAAAAATCTGTATGAGTGGTTTGTGGTTCCGTTTTTCGTTCTGTTTTGTTGCGGACAAGTCTGTAGAAAACAGAATTCAACGTTATGTGACAGCCATTGAGAGAAAAACACCTGATGATATGTAGGTGCCTATATTTTTAAGATGAAACAGAGAGACTCGTTTGCTTATAGATGAAATCTGATACTAAAAATTTTTTTATGTATGGACTTTGACGAGAAAAATAAACAACAAATATAAGAAGCTTGTTTGTGTAAGATTACCTTGTAAATAAAGGCAGATGAGTTTTTACAGAAGAAGTAATCATAAAAATTAAAGAACAGAACGGCACGTCACAGAACGACAACATAAGGCAAACAGTAATCGCGTTTTACCGTTTCGATGAAAATCTCTTAAGGTACCATGTTGATGGTAACAATAAACTAAGGAACAAATCACTGCCTTAGAGGGTGTTTTAATTTAGACAATATGATCTTTGCATTAAAGTAGTTTATTGCTAAATTATATAATAAAATTCTCTCATTTAGACTCCTTGTTCAGTTGTGAATCCCTTCATTGTTTATTACTAAGTTGATATTTTTATAAAAAAAATAAAAATAAATATAGACGAAAAAGTTATAAATTTTTAAACTCAATGGTGACTTTTGACCCACTCTGCGTATAGACGGATAATCAAATTATCGTATTATTGTCAATTAATTTTTCTAACTTACGATTACTTACATACATGTCTTTTACTATTATAACTATTATTAAAACTTGTTTTTCGTAGGTCAATCAATTTATTTTGCTACTATGCAAACAAAAATTATGTGTATGTGTAGTTTTAGTTTTGTTGCAAAGTGTAGTAATATTTTATCGAAAAACACCATGTTTCCTTCAGATAGCAGATTTCCAAAATATGGTTTGTCCTTCTAAAAGCAATATACACAACTTTACTATTGTGTTTGTAAAATACACATCTACTTATCATGAATCATTCAACTGAATACAATAATATGGGTCACGACAAAAGATTTAAAAAAAGTCAATGAGGTATAAATTGCATGTAAAGCAAAAGAAAATGAAGTGAGACACATAAACGTATACATACATATGTATTAGCGAATAGTCTTAAGGTTAAGAGTAACAAGTGATAATATTGTATTCAGCCTAAAAAAATCATGTGAGTTTTTGTGTAACAAGTGATATCGCGTTTAATAAAACTTAGATTAAAAAAATATTTTTTTCTAACTGAATTAATTTAACCCTTAAAATTTATGAATCAAAATTGCCCAAGCAGTTTTTTGTTTTAAATTTATGTAGAAATATTGTTTCATTCAATATTGTATATATTTAAAAGATATTATTTCAAGGCTTTTTCGTAATGTCTGCACCAAAAAACTTACGCATATTGTACACTTGTGTCAAAATCACCCAACACTATTAAGTCACACACGCAGTTAAGTTACAAAAATAGATGCATATGATTTTAAAAACGGGGCTTTACATAATTTTAAACATTGGTTTCTTGAAAGCATATGAATACCTTTATTTGGAATTTTTTTCTTATACGAGTTCAAGTGTTTGCGTTAAATGCACAAATATATATATTGCAAATAAGTGGTTATATCAAAAAATCAAGCCAAAATAAATTGAAGCTTTACTTATGGAGTCTGATTTGGAAGCGGAAGCATCCAATGATACATGAAGTGAGGATGAGGAAGATATAGTTTCTGAAGTTGGTTTCTTTAATGATCCAAATAGAACATCTAGCTCTTGTGAGGAAAACGATGAATGCCAATGTGGGAAGGGATTTCAAAAATACTTTTCGAAAAATGGAATATATAAGTATATGAACAGAAACATCAAAAATAAAAGAAGTTGAAAGATATTCTAAGGAGAACATTATGGTTCCTCCTCCGGGACCTACGCGTTTTGCTATTTCTATAATTGGCAGCATAAAATCATCGTTTCTTCTGTTTATGCCAAATAAAATTATAAAAATACAGGGTGGACCAAAAGTCACGCCCGCGTGTAAAAATTGAATAACTTTTTTGTTTATTAATATTTTTTATTTTTTTTTCAGATTTTATTCATCAATTCGTGTTACACCACCATGCAAAATTTAACGACTGAGCAACGAACGAAAGTGGTAGAATTTTACTTTTCCAATGGGCGCTCAATTTTACTGACGCAACGAGCATTTCGAAATTATTTCAACACCAGAAATGCACCTAACCAAACCATAATTAATCATTTAATTGCATGGTTCCGACAACAAGGTGCAGTGTCAGATTTGCCACGATCAGGAAGACCAAGAATAATACAGAATCAAGTGAACATTCGTCGTGTACGGGTCAGTGTTGCAGAATATTCAGGAACTTCAACGCGAAGACGTTGGGACAGATATCGTGCTATGCTTAATAATTTTGTACGCCCTGAGGCAGCCAACAAGTGGTTTCAGCAGGATGGAGCAACAGCACATACGACCCGTGCCACAATGACGCTTTTAAATGAAATTTTTGACGACCGAATTATCTCGAAAAATTAAGAATTTAATTGGCCAGCATGTTCACCGGATTTAACTGCCCCTGATTATTTTCTATGGGTTATCTCAAAGAACGAGTGTATGTAAACAAGCCTCAAACTATAGAGCAGCTAAAGAACAACATTGAAGCTGAGATCAGGGCAATAGAGCCTGAAACCTTGCGTGCAGTTATGCAAAACGCCTGTTTAAGAGCCCAATTGTGCATCGATGAAAATGGTGGTCATCTCTCTGACATTATTTTTCATAATTAAAATTTAGGTCATACAAAGATAATATTATAATTAAAAAAAAAATTTAATAAAAAATAATAATAAACAAAAAATTTATTAAATTTTTACACGCAGGCGCGACTTTTGGTCCACCCTGTATTTGTTGACATGTCTAAAATATATGGTAAATAAATATAAAATTTAATTAATATAGATTTTTCAATTACTGCGTTTAGGTCAGTAAATATTTAGTAATAATTGGATTCCGATTGGCATTGTTACCATCGGTGCATATCTTGGACCTCTTTTACTAGCTGGAGTTGGGTTTATCCTTTTTTATCTGGTGTAATTACGTATGTATTGGTTCTTGTGCTTATTGAAGAAAATCCCAGAAAAATAATACATTACAAAATAATTAGTTAAAAGCAATTGAAAACAGTTCTTCACCACTTTAACTTACTTCAATAGTAATAAATTAGTGCTTGATTTTAATAACCTAAATAACCCATTATGGGCTTACAAAATTCGTCCAAATATTTTAAAAACGAAAATTGGGCTTGATTATTCTTAATACGTTATTTTTGAATTTAAAAATCAGTGAAAATCTATTAGTTATCAGCTGGTTTATGATTTTTTTTGCTATACTATAAATATCTTAAACTAAAGAATAATTTGAGTGATTTCTAAAAAAAATCGCAATAAGAAATTGTATTGTTGTTTAGTATTGTGCAAACGTCTGAAAATAAGTACTTATATATCACATTATGAATCAAGTCATTACAAAAAAACTTCGATATGTAGGAGTAACTGAAAATTATGCTGTTTAGAAAGAGTAAGTTATTACCTTGTTTTTGCTGGGATACTATAAATCAAAATAGTTCACAACATATTAAAAAATAAATTCTATATCTAAACAAATGATTATATTTACAAATTAGTTATTAGACAAATTGGTAGTGCGTAAATTTTTATTTCTCAATAACAAATGCAATATTTTTTAGCAATTAAAATCATGTTTTATTCTTTCTAAACATGTAAGTATCTTGTGTATAAAACAATGTATTGGAGCGTAACTAGAAGTGTCACAAATAAGATATTTGCAAATAATTTACAATAATAGTGCATAGATTTTAGTATTTTGTATACAAGTGAGTGAGAAATGCACTTTGAAGTTTTGTGGTCGGCAAGGTAGAGTTTATTATCAGTTATAAAATGGAAACAAAAATTATTAAAATTTTATACTCTTTTTTTTATTTTATCTTCACAAGAAAAGTCTAATTTGTTAATTTCTTCTGAAATAAAAATCTTTACAACACTTTAAATTATATAATAAGTAAGTAATACAAGTTTTTTGAAAACTAGCCAATAAAACCGATTAATTTTTACATGGTGAGCCAAAAGTCAAAAAATTTAATAACAAGTATATAAAAGTTATTAAATTTTTTTTAAAATCGACACGTTGACTTATTACTTAATTTAATATCCTGAGATAAGAATTGTTTATGTATTTTGTTGGTTGTAGAGCGCACAACATGCCAATGGTGCATACGTGTATACCTGTTATGGGTTTGGCCCTTTAGTGCCCCTATTTTTCAACCTAACCTAAACCTAAGAATTTTTTAATCTATAAATATTTTTTTCTGTAGAAGCTACCCAGTGTGGTAGTGAAATATTGGATCAAAAATAATAATATAAAATTTATTTTAAAATCGCAAGATTAAATAGTACGAGAATTTCAAAATTTAATGGCTTTTTTATTTATACCGTACAGAGGTATAGTTCTTTAATTTGCGTTTTTGAACTGGTGGCCATTTTGTCAGCTGTCAAGTGAGTTATATTTAGTTTGGCATTTCAACACGAATTGACTGACACATGAATGACACGTCTTAGATTTGGTAAATGTGTTCAAAACAAGATTGCTGTTGATCGCGATCTTCAAAAGCGATCTTTGCTACACGATGAAGCTCACTTTTGTTTAAATAGATATGACAATATACGAAACTGCTGTATATGGAGTGATAATAATCATTATAATATTATATTTGTCCAAGTATGCTTTTTTCACAAAGTCCGACACATTTAAACGAAATTTTTGCAACAAATATTCTCCATAAATAACACAAAAACAATCGGGATTATTTAAACACATCCTTCTTGAGGAAAACATACTGAAATTTATAAAGGAACTAGTTAAGTTACACCGCTATTGATATAAACTATCGACTACATATGCAAATTTAAGACGGTACCTGTATCTCACTAACTAGAGCTGCCACAAAAAATCTGAGGGTAGATTTGAAATTAGCGCACCCAAATTAGTACACAACAATAGAAAAACCTTATATAACAAAAAAAGTGTTATGTTTTTCTGTGTAATCGTCGAATACATGTTGGGATAACGTCGCATCCAGAAATACTGACTGTTTTGTGTATTTTGTTTGCTGTGAAATCATTGGTCCTACGGCCCACGGTATTTTATAATTTCGAAAGAAATAAAGGCTTCTTATATTCTTAAATGCCTGAACATACTGTAAACCTAACGGGGTGCAATTGGTGCTGATAAATGGTTCTTGGAAGTAACTGCACTAGATTTATTGGTTCTGCTTTTTCATAAAGCCATTCAAATGAAAATGAGGTATATCACTCATAAGTAATCATATTTGCAAAACAGATAATTTTATTTTTGTACAACTGCTGACAGCAAGCTAAAAATTAAGACATTGACGATATTCTGCGAAAAGTACCTTGAATGGAAATAACAGTAATTCTTTTGCAAAAGGCGCCATAGTTACGTCTGAGCCATTGCCAGCTGAGCAGAGGGCCCTCAACTAAACCTTTCTGACATTTTTGTACACTTTTCTCTACACGTTCAATATTTTTCGAAGTGAAAATTATATGTGTTCGATGCCATGTTGGTGATGATATTGAACTAAGCTACGAATCATTTCCTCAGATGTAAAAATTTTGACATTGAAATGCCGGTGATATACTTTTAAAGAACTAAATCTCTCATTTGTACTGGGTGGTTAAATTTGTTTGTTTTGTTTTTTAATAAAACACAAATTATTGAGGAAAGTGTTGTCATTTCTTTTTATTATGATAATTTTGGTATGATTTAATTACGTAACGGGCTCCGCGGCACACCTCCATCCGATGTTCTAAATTTTCGATGACGCTGAGACATTCATTAGCTCTTGAATTGTTGCCGGCCTATCGACGTACATCTTTTTTTTTCCAAATTACCCTAAAGAAAGAAGTTCATCGGTTTCATATCACATGATCTTGGCGGCCAATTTACATCGGCACCACATGAGATAACAAGGCGATTGAATTTGTCACGCAAAAGAATCGTTGTTTCGTTAGCTGTGTAACAAGTGGAACCGTCGTGCTGAAACCACATATTGTCCACAAAAAGTTCGTTATCATCTAACGAAAGCAAACATCATTCACAATAACTACCTGCCCGTCCTTATTTTGTAAAAAAAACGGGCTAACGGCATCATAAATCGCTTATTGACGAATCTACTAAGATGAAAATCTGCCTCATAACTAAAGATGATTTTCTTTGAAAACTTATCATCAACGGTTACCACTTCTTGCCACCATTCTGACCATTGGCGACGTTTGGAATGATCAAGAGGCTTTAGTTGTTGAGTCAATTGCACCTTGTGAGCGTGTAATTGCAGGTCATTATGCATAATGTTCCTCAACATAGAGCGTAAGAAGTGCAATTGTTGGCATGACGACGAGTTGACGGCTCTTTAGCCACACTATCGCGAACCGCAGCAATATTTTCTGTAGTTTAAGCTGCATGAGCCTGCACTGATGTTTTCACATCTCCCACAGACCCGGTTTGCTCAAATTTTTGCACGATTTTTCCGATTGTACGCACATTTGGACAATTAAATTAACCGATTAAGTCACAAAGTGAATTTATGCATGATTTGAACGCCCATATTCTTTCCATACTGTAATACTTTTAATATTTCGCCGAGTTTATGTACCATCGTTAGCACAGGAATTTTTGCCTTAAATTTTTTACTGGAAAATACTAATTCAAATTGTTTTTGACGGTGCACCTAGCTTTTCACAATTTTTATCACTTTAATTTTTTTTAAATTAATTTTTAAAATTTGTTCGTTTGTGGATAATAATGGCATTACAAATGACGATCTACCAGGATGTTCCGAGATTACAAAAAGAAATTTTAGAATTTCGTTAGCACTAAAATATAAAAATTTGGTATTTTTCTCTCGAAGAACCTTTCGTTTAACTTTCGATATATAAATTAGTAAACGCTAATTATATAACAAAAATCATTTCATATTTTTTTGCTGTTATCACAGGCAATCATATTTGCTTTACTTTTTAAGGTTTTAAGTTTTTATGTAGCAATAATATCGAGAACGCCAGCTGAAACAAATACGTAAAGTTATGTAAGTCATGTCTGAAATTTTTCTAAATAATTTTAATTTTTGTAAATGCAAATTTAATTTTTTTTAAATTAAACTAAAATAGTAGCAGATTTTACAAATTTTGAACATAATAAAAATGGTTAAAGAAGCCATAACTGCTAAGGCACAAGAACAATTTTAAGCTTTAGCAAAATACTCGTAATGAATTTTAACAATTTAAGATTTGAAAATTATCTTAAGTTTTGCTCTAAACAAAATTCCTTTTTTAATATGCGCTATGTAGGGTGTGACCATACAATGTGAACAACATGTAAAAGCATTTTCTTTAATCCTTTTTAAAAATTTAAATACATTTTTAATTGTATATTTTTAAATAAACAAAAAATATATCAAGCTCTGTTCTTCTTGGTATAACATGACAAAGGAAAATTTATAAAAAAAAACATTTTCAAATTAAATAACATAAACAACAGTATGTGCATTACAAATGCAATATTATTTACATAATGTTTCTAAAATTGTGTATAAAGAAAAATTTTGGTACTTGATATTGAACAAGAGCTGAGCAACACAGGTTCATATGGAAGAAGATTATGTCTTATAATACAAATGTCCTTCCCACATCAAACAGAATGCGATAGCGTCTTAACTCAATTGCGTAGAGTGGTTACATTTATATTTCAATATTTTTCTCCGAAACTTGCACTACAAAATGTGTTAAAGATTTAAATATATGAAAATTTATCCCGCGCTGTAATCCTTTTGGTAATTGAAAATTTAAAACGTTAAAAATCCACTAACATTAAATTTAAGATGCTGCTAATTCCGGGACTCGTGATCGAAATAAATTCGCATCGAAATTAATTTTGATCGTGCGAGTTTTTCTGATGATGGCACTCGTTACCTTGCGAATCGATTTTTTAATAAAGTGTTGTAAAAGATAAAGAAAAGCCTTAACTAACACTACAAATATGCAAACAAAAAACATATGCTTACAAAGAAAATTAAATAATTTATCAAAACAATTGCGAATTTGTTTTATAATTTTGAGAGTTTTTCGTTTTTTAATTGCGGTCATGGACATACATTTGTTTTTTTCGTCATCAGAGCCTGAGAGTGAGTGTGATATAAATGCAATTGGAAGGAAAATCCGAGTTACAAGTGATCCATTGGGCTTGCCAAACAATGAGTAAGTATACATCCCCTTGACTTGTAAAAATTACGTGTAAAAATTTATTTTTATAGGTTTAAGAACGTTTTAGAGTTTCCAAGAAAGCTTTTAACTTTATTCTTGAGGAGTTAGAATTTGCTGGACATTTGACAACTGCCGTAACAGCAAAAATATAATTGGCCACCACTTTATTGCTTTTGGCTTCCGGAGGCTTTCAAAATACTGTTGGCAACGATTTTATTATTAGTATAAGTCAAAGCGCACTTTCGAATTTGTTTTTGTCTGAAATTTATTTTTGTTATATTCGACCTAATAATTAATATAAATTACTTAATTTGTTTGCGTATATCGAAATAAATAAAATGTGGTTAATTTTAAAAAACTGTTGTGGCACTTCTAAAGCTTTCAACAAGAATAATTATTTTTTACTTTTTAACAAAAACAATAAACCATTAAGTTTCTCGTTAGAGTTTGTGTAAAAATTCCTTTACAAAGGTGAAAAAAAAGGGAGTAATACAAAAAAGTACGAAAATCTATACGAATAATTAATTAATATAACAATTAAAATCTAAAATAAACACTTGTTATCCAACGACATCATAAGAAACATCATAAGAAATTTCGATACAACTTATTCGATAGCGAGTGCGAGAATTCCAAAATTAAAAAAAAATCCAACTTCGGGTTAATTTCGCACGGTATCGACTGCGAGAATTAGACCCCTCAATATAGATACGAATTATGAAAAAATAAAGAATTTAGTGTTTCAATATTTACGTTTGCATTACAAACTATAACTCTTTTTCTAATATGCCGATATAGCCCATTTTTAATAAGAAAAATTTTTGATGTATAAACATTATTTTGGAAATATTTGTGCCCCTACTTTTTCTCTTTCGAGCTTTATTACGTAATTTAGAGCTTCGTACTAGTCAAAGCATGTATTTGTTTTTTCTCAATACTTATACAAATGTCCTTTTTAAATGATGTAAAATTTATAAATCTTTTAATAAAATGTGCTGGAAAAACATGTCATTTAAAATGTGTTCTCTCATCTTGCAATTCTTAAGCTTTTATTATTTTCACGGTAATTCGAGGATTATAAAATTTGTATTTTTTTTATAAATATATCACTTTCTATAGGCGAAGAGACATCGGCACACACATACATAAGTCTAATGCACAAATGAATTTGTATGTATTTGTAAAGAAGACTAAAACTTGCTTTCTGTACTCCAAGCGCAGTCACATTTTATCCATACATTCACATACACATACAAAAATATAATTTTTTTACAAAAGTCATTGTAACAGTTAGTTGCATTTCATTTCATTTTCTGTTTTAAAAGCATGACTTGTATTCTTTTTTTTAACATGAATTATACAATTTGATTTTTTTCTCTTTTTGCTCTATGTAATCTTAATAGTACCATTGCTGGTACCATGTTGTACTTGTCTGCAGATCCTTTGTCTGTGTATTAGTATGTCTTTTTATTATTTTTGAGAAACAAAAAAGAAAAAAAATATGACAAGAAATCCTTGGCAAATGCCAGAATTTAAATGAAATACAGATTTAAAAATTTAATACGGCTCAATGCGTTTGAGATTTAGTGATTCTAAAAAAAGAATTAATTTAGTTTTTTATGGCACCAGAGTAAGAATTCACACACACACACCACACGCACACTTACACTTAGCCATCAAAATAATTTCTAGTATTATATACAATAAAAATAAGAAAAAAAAAAAATAAAAAATAGAGCTTATCTGCAAATTGAAAAAAAAAACGGAATAAAACACCAAAAGCGATTATACATTTTTATAGTTTTTTTTTTGTTCAAGTAACATTTGTTTTTATGACAATGATTTTAATGCCATGAATTAAATAAATTTAGAATTAGTTTTTTATTTTTTTTTGATTTTTATTTATTGCGATTTAAATAGTACAACTGAAATTATATTCTGTATATATTTATGGATAGATGGAATATATAAATCGATTGCGCGTTTGTCGGTAACGCATGAACTCTTTCACCCTAAAAGATATTAAGTTAAAGTTTTTTCCATAGATTTAAGTTTCTTTTGTTTTATTATTTTTATTTTATTTATTTACTCGGCTCAATGCAGGTGAACAATTTAACATTAAAATAACTCTGCCTCGTGTATGATTGAACAGAAAAGACTTGCTTGCTAAATTAAAATAGTTTTTTTAGATTATATTCGTCGAACCATGTAAAACTAATATGTACAACTTAATAACTGAGCTATAAACAAAAAGCAGTAGGATTTTTTTTAAATCGATATTCAAGTTTAACGATGCAGCTACCATATCGAATTTATTCTTACACCAGAAATGCATCTAGTCAAACCACAATTAGTTCGACAACAAGGTACAGTTTCAGACTTGCTATGATCAAGAAGACCGAAATAATACCAAACCAAGTAAAAATTGTATTGGACAATATTAAAAAATATTTCGAAACTTCAACGCGAAGAGATTTCGGACATGTGGATAAGCCTAGATCATCACTTTGACATATTTTATCACGACATTTACACATGCATGTATACCAGATACTCTTGGCTGAACAAATTTTACCAGTTAAATACCATTAAAACTTCAAAAACGGTTGGTTGGTTGGTTGGTTATCGTGGTAGTTCGCTGCACGCCAACAGTCAAGTAGAGTCTGTATGACTCCGTTTTGACAGGACCACATCACTCGTCAGCTTCTAGTGTATCTCAGAATAAAATCCAAGAGTAAGGGTACTAGATCCACCCCGTGGCCCTGAGATATCTCAGTAGATAATTCAGTCCAACTTCAGATATCGCAGAGCGGCCATCTAGTATATGTTCGCCCAGAAATCTGTGTCTCTTAGCCGCCAGTGCAGGACATTCGCAGAGAAAGTGGAAAACCGATTCCTTCTTCTCTCTATCCAGACAACTGCGACAATGGTCGTTCGATGGGAGTCCGAGCCGACTTGCATGTTTGCCTAACATCCAGTGACCCGTCAATACCGCCAGCAACCTCGATATGTCCCTCCGACTTCGACTGGTAAGTTGCAATGTACGTCGTGCATCAAAAGAGGGCCACGTAAGCCGTGCCACCTTACACGTGCTCAGCCCACGCCACCTGTTATCAGACTTCCGGAGAAAGTGTCTGGAGATTCTGCTCTTAATAGTCTCCAACGGGATTGCAACTGCAATTGCATTAGAGATATCCAGAGCAGATCCTCCCCTGGCTAGCTCATCAGCACGCTCTTTACCATAGTGGCCCTTATGCGCAGGAATCCAAACTAGAGTAACGTCAGCCCGCTGACCAAGCCTTGACAGTTCCTTTCTACATTGGCCAACTAATTTAGACGTAATAATGTATGACCTGAGTGACAACCATCAAAAACGGTACGTGGAGTTGTGAACATAAAATGTCGAATTTCTTGCCAATTTTGTAATGATCGATAAAGCATATTTTCATCTTATTAAATATAAACAGTTGCACAATAAAGTCAATATACAACACGAAAAACTAAATACTTTTTAATTTAAAATAGATTTCGTAAATAAGCGAAATAAACAAAAACTCAATTTATTTTGTCTAAGATAAAGTGTACATACAGTTAATATTACATGTTGGTTTGTGAACTATTTAGAAAAAAATCTTAAAACGAGTATTTTGTTGGGCCATCCTTAGCTTCTAAAAGCTAAGCATCTCGGCGTTGAAGAACTTAATTTTTTGGTTAAATCTGCATAAATTTTATTCGATTCGTCTTGTTTGGATATTTTTTTTTTCCGTAAACCCATACATTTTCTATTAGATTCATATCCGGTTATTGCGGAGGAGAGTGTAATTATTTTAGGACCTTGTAAAGAAGCCACTGCTTCTCAATGTGAGATGAATCTTTTGGATCGTTATTCGGTAGCTGCAGACTTCAAATTAGCTTTCAGTAAATTTAGATGAACATGCCGATTCATTGTATCAATGATCACCAGGTTTTCAATTCCAGCAGCGAACATATATCCCAAATCATAACAGAAACTCCACCGTGCTTTACAGTTGGTAATCAATTTTAGATTGCCATCGTGTTAGGTGTTATCGATACTCTTTGTTTATTATCTTATTCAATTAAATTAAATTTAGACTTATCACTAAATATTACGTTTCTCCAAAAATCAATGTCATTATTATACCCTTCATAGTGAGTGTAATGTTATACATATATAGGTTTGTCATTCCGTGTGAAATTTCTATAATTTTCATTTCCGACCCCATAAAGTATATATATTCTGAAATCTTATTAATAGGGAAGTCAATTAAGGACTGTCCTTCTGTTCGTCTGTCCAATTGTCCGTGTGTATGTTTTGAAGCTCCGAGACATTTCCAAGAGCCCTGTAAGATACCAAAATATTAGAAATATTTGAAAGCAAATCGGCATAGAAAATCAGAATCGCTGTAAATACAACTGAGATATGTGGAAAAAAATTAGACCACCTCGTCTTTTTACACCAATAAAAACTGGATGAACGTAGGTTCGAGACCCAGTTAAGAAAATCAAAATTTTTTTTTAAGACGCACATACATACATAAACTCCATATATTATTTAACAATGCGATGTCATTATAAAGATAATGAAACATAAATGTATGTATCTATGTATTTCATATTAATGAAATGAATTGTGGTAAAATTGTTACTGCATTTTTTGCATATTTTGCGATATTAACAGCCCTTATTCTTGAATTATTTTCTACGAGTCTGCTTTTACTTTTTTATTTGCACTCTAAAAGCTTAGATGGCCTGCCTAATCGGTAGTTATTTTCTGTTGTATTTGTTCTATTTCTTTGAGAATTGAGTTTGATATCGAACTACGATTAATAATTTTGTATTACCTGTGAAAGCCATCAAGTGGTCCAGCAGGATAGAGCAACATCATATACGACCCGTGTCAGAATTACTCTCTTGAATTAAATTTTTAATGACAGAATTATTTTAAGAATATCAGCAATTGGATTAGAATTAACTGCTGCTAATTATGTTGTACATTGTTGTCACAACGAACAACTATTAACAAGCATCAAACTGAAGAGCAGCTGAACTGCAACATAAATCCGAGATTAGAGAAAAAGAGGCTTAAATTTTGCATGCAGCTATACCCAATGCCCATTCAAAAGACCAATTGTGCACCGATAGAAATGGTGGACTTTAATGAATAAGTCATGGTGGTGGTAGGAAGGTTTATAATAAAATTTTACTTCTCTTCCAATAAAAAGCAATTTAGAAATATACTTTGTTGCGGTTTCCTATGGTAAGAACTTCAACATTTAAGGTACGGTAAGATATATAGTCTGCAATGCTTACAAATTTCAATTTCAAGTGAAAAGAAATTATTAAACTTAAATTAATTAAAAAAAAAAAAAAAAAAAGTAAGCAACTTTAGTCTTAAAAAGTAAACGACTTTAGTTTAATACCATTAACTTAATATCTGAAAAAACACAAAAAAAAATATTAAATACAAAACTATGGTGCTAATTGCTAATTGCAAATTAAAAATTTTAATTTCTTTAGTCATTTTGAAAGGGGTTGTAGCATTCGCTGCAATAGTGCACTTTATATTTAGATGTTGTTTTATTTTTTGTAGGTGTGATTCATTTTGCGATTGCTGTTATTCGAAATTAGTTTAAAACATCCTGTTTGCTTCTCAGATGTTTTACTTAAGATTTAAGAAACTTATTTTGCTTAATGTTTTTTTTTATAATCAATACTTTTTATTTAAACTTATTTACAAAATTAATCAGAACGTCAAAGCTAATTAAAAAAAAACTTCATTATATTTAAAACAATTTTAAGTTTTAATTAATAAATATTTTTGTTAAGATTGTAATTAGATAATATTTTTATACCCGCCACCAAAAAAATGGTGGGGGTATATTCATTTTGTCATTCCGTTTGTAACACATCGAAATATCCATTTTAGACCCCATAAAGCATATATATTCTGAATCGGGGTTTGATTTGATGACGATCTAGCTATGTCCGTCCGTCTGTTCGTCTGTCCGTCTGTCCGTCTGTTGAAAGCACGATAGAGGTCGCACCGAAAAAGCTAGGGGGCTCAAGTTTTGCCAGAATCTTTCTTATAGACAAGGTTTGTTTGGTATTGAAAATGGGCTAAATCGGAATATTAGGAAGAGAGTTATAGCTCGAAAAGCAAGAGTAGGTCGAAAAAACCGTGTCCTTCGAACATCGAATAAAATGGAATTGTGTCCGAACGCCTTAACGTAGACTCATGAAACTTTGAATATATATTTCCTGAGTAAAGACAATATTTTCCCCCGAAAATTGTCTCAATCTATGCATTAGGAGAGGAGTTATCGATCAAAATGTACGAAAATTTATACCACACAGTGTATTTTTTGGTATATTTAAAAACAAAAACGTCATAAAAGCAACAAAATTGGATGTACGACTCTGAAATTTTGCACACTTTGCTTTTTGGCGACACGCTTTCTTGTAACGGCAAATCAATGTGCCACGCCTACTTTTACGCCCACCTCCCATATAACGTTTTTACTAAAATTCATATAATTTCTTTATTAATAAAGATTTTGGAATAATAAAGGCCTATATTGAAACACCTCAGTTGTACTCATTCGCAAAAATAACTTTGACACGCCTACTATAACGCCCATTTTTCACGTTATCTAACGTTAATGAAATTTAAAAGCTCAAAAAACCGATAAAATTAGAGGTATGATGATAAATTTTGCTACGTCTATCCCCCTATGCAATTTCATTACTATGCCAAAAAATTAAGGTGCCACGCCCACTTTTACGCCCACCTCCCATATAACGTTTTACCTAAAATTCATATAATTTCTCTATTAATAAAGATTTTGGAATAATAAAGGACTATATTGAAACACCTAAGTTGTACTTATTAGCAAAAAAAACTTTGACACGCCTACTATAACGCCCACTTTCAGTTTTGAATTGTGTCCAGACGCATAAACGTCATGAAACTTCGAATATATATTTATCGAATCAAAAGAATATTTTTCCCTGAAAATCGCTTAAACCTATGAATTAGGAAAAGAGTTATAGATAAAAATGTACGAAAATATATACCTCACAGTGTATATTTCAAATTTAAAACGTAATAAAACTGACAAAACTATATGTACGATTCTGAAATTTTGCAAACATGGCTTTTTGGTCAAAGCCTTCGTTATAACGGAAAATAGATGTGCCACGCACACTTTTTTCCTTATATTTTTATAAAAATATATTAGTCATATATTTTAGCATTTATTCATCTTACACTGCGCCATTTATTGTACTGTAGCTAAATATAAGATAAAGATGATAAGATAGATGACTCTACTAGCAACTACTAGATGGCATGCTAACAACTTATGTTTATGTTGTCCTGAAGTTATGCTCTATTAAAAATGGGAATTTAGAAAAATTTTGACTTAAGTAAAAAAAATTATCTCTAAACATTATAAACAATTTATTTTCATGTACTAATGGCTACAAAATTTTAAAATTATACAAAACTTATTTCGTTTGAAAATCTTTTAAAAGCAAAATTTATAGAAGTTTAAAAATCAAAATTTTACTAATAAATTTCCCGTTTTAGAAAAATGCAGAGAATGTATATTTTAAACCACCCTGTGGCCCTTAAAATTTAACCTTAAATTCACTTTCTTCCTCTTAAATTCATGTAAATTCTCTATGAATAAAGATTTTGGAATACTAAAGGACTATATTGAAATATCTAAGTTATGTTTATTAGCAGAAACTTTATTGACACGCGTATTTTAACGGCCACTTTCATTGAAAGACAAAATTTACGAAAACATTTTACTAGCATACCGAAGTTATAATAAGTGGTTTAATTTTAAGGGACTATGTTGATTTTGAATAAAATTATTATGAAATTATTATCATTTATTTTTATAATGATAATATTTGTATGCTTCAATTATGTATGGAACAAAATATCGGCCAAATGGCCCCCCAACCTAGGCGGCACACCACGATCCGATAGTCCAAATTTTTAATGACACTGTTGATGCTCGATAGTTGGGCACGATGATGAGTCGAGGTTGCTTGCTATTTTGCCACGTTATCGTGAAAAACAGCAATGTTTCCCATTCAACGAACTAAGATGGCATTCACAGATGTTTTCACATTTCATACAGACCTGCTTTGCAGACATTTAAATATTTTTTACAATTCTCACGATTGTGGACGAATTCGAACGATTATGTTGACCAAAAGAATCACGAAAGGCACAAAATGCATTTTGATTTGAACGCCCATTTTTATAAAAATCTTTAATATTTAAAAGCGTTGCTCGATTGCGTATCTTTCCACGGTTCAAATTGAGTTAGTCTGAGATTGAAAAATGTCAAATGAAATACAAGAAAAAAGTTGAAGTTTAGATGTGGTTCACCTTAAACATGGGCCCTTAAAATTTAACCACCCTCTACAAAGAAAGTGATACATATTTTATTATAAAGAGATTATTCTATAGCGATTAACAAAATAATAAATATTGTGCTTTAAATGTACACAAAATTGGTGGTGGGTATAAAAGATTCGGCGCAGCCAAATATAGTGCTCTTACTTGTTTTATTTCTTTTTATATAAGTTTATTATACAAGCCTTCACCTACAATATATCAAGCACTCCGCTGACTGTTGTACCAAAAAAATAAATTCCAATCTCAAACCAATTCTGAAATTTGGTGGCATTGATCGCAGCTCTAATATACCATATTATAGTTAGGTGTGTGTTTGTGTTTAATCGCACTTGTGTAAGTTTGTGGTAGTCTCATCCACTCAGCTGCTGTTTATAATGTCTATTGTTTGTTACATTTTTTTGCCAACTTTAATACGGCCAATAAACTGTAACTGTCTTTACCAGCTGACATTCTATCAATCTTTCGCTATTTTGCTATGTTGCCAACAAATCATGCTGTCAACTTCTATTTAACACAAACGTTTCAGCACAATAAACACACTATGGCTATGCTTGTAACTACAGCGTCATTTTCTTCATCGTCATCATCTGGTGAGCTGGTAAGTGTCATCCATTCTTCCGTTTGTTACTTTCTAAATTTATTTAGCTTCTTTGCTTGTATTATTTGTGTGTTTGTCCGTTTGTGTGTTCTTATTTTCACTCTTCTAATATATTTTCCGTTTTGTATTATTCCCTCATCTTTTGCTTAAAATATCATTGTCTGCTCTCAATATCAATACAACATTGCATTGTTTGTTGGTTGATACTCCTTTATATTGCAATGGCATGACTCAAATTGTACAAGTACCTACTACTATTGTACTGATTTAATGTGTCTCTTCAGTTGTTGTCCATCGTTTATAAAATGTTAGAGCTAAAAAAAGTTGGAAAAATTGCAATAAAAAAAAACAAAAAAACTTTATTGAAATTTATTGTTTTGAGCTGAAGTTTTATGTTGTGCTAAATATCTTGAAAAATACTTCAAATTATAAATAATAGATAGAGGAAAATATGATATAAACACGTTTATACAGGGTGGGCAAAAGTCGCCATAGGTTTTTTAAATAAAATAATTCAAAAATAATATATTTTTTATATTTTATAAAAAAAAACCTAGAGAATAGATAGTACTGAAATTCACACCTGAAAAAAATCCAGAATAATTGAATATTTTTTAAAATAGGAACTTAATATTTTTTTGACAATAAAAAAATATACAAAAACATAAAAGGTCGATAAATATTTAAACCACATTGTAAGTTTTGGCCCACACTTTATGAATGAGTTGATCTATCTTTCAACTTGAAATTGAAAATTAAATTATTAATTTAGTTAAATAAAAATAACAACTTCTTATTTACTGTTAAAAATAGAAATCTTATATCATACAGTTCTGTCTTCAAAAAAAGATATAGTGTGTAAGTGACTGAAATCTTTTCGAAGTAATCTAGTTCCTCATAATTTCCAAAATGTAACGAATTTATATTCATTACTCAAGACTAAGTAATTTTTTATTTAAATTTGGTATTTAGTTTCCTGAAATTCGAAGAAATACAACGCTGTCTACATAAGTAGAGTACTTTTCTATTTTTACACAATAAAAATAAAATATATACAACCACAAAAAAATATTTGTGTACCGAAAAATTAATAAAAAACTTTTTAAGATTTATATAAGTTAACACGCATCCCAACCAACTACTACATGCGCCTGACCTAACTTGCTGACTACGAACAACACACTTGTTGTTCCAACCATTACCATACAGGATGGTATTACATCAAGTCAATGAACTTAAATTAGTTATATTTTGAATTATATTATCGCTTACATACCGAATTATTATTTTTTAATTATTAAATGATATTTCTATTTTATGTTCTTAGTGCTTACATAGCAACTTACTAATTTGTATTTTTATTTAATACCGCTATTGCTGATTTAGTAATAATATAATTTGGTGTACTAATTAATTTAGTATAAGGAAATTGTTCAGTCATTTTTAAGGTATTCTATCGTGGATAATATAAAGGGTCTGCCAAATATTTATTTTTTTTTGTGGCACGTAGCGCCGTCCTGTTGAAACCAAATGTTAATCCTCTTTAATTTTTGACTACGGCCATTTCTTGCTCAATTTCGAAGAAAAATGGCCCAATTATGCCTCTGGACCAAAATCCGCACCAAACAGTGACTCGTTTTGGGTGTATCGGCTTTTCAATGTATACGTGCGAGTTTTCTTGCCCCAAATGCGACAATTTTGCTTGTTTACATACCCGCCAAGATCAAAATGAGCTTTTGATTTTTGGCATAATCGGCCAAAGTAATGTCGCAATTTTTCCCAGCGTTGTTTAAGCGTATACACAACCATATTCGTTCAGCGGAAGGATAAAACTAATTATCTGTCAAATCAGACATGAGCTAAGTGTTACCACTCACGAAATAAGCACAAGTTAAAAAAAAAACGTTAGATGGCGGACCCTTTACATACATATGTATATCAGTAAAAGACTTTACAATATAAATTTTACCTCAGCGCCATGAAGACATTACTGAGGTCAGTTGGCTAATATAATGTTCTTATGCCTAGGTGTACAAAAAAAAAGAAAATAAAATAAATATATATTTCTATATTATATATGAAGCTGTTCCAAGTTAGTTAATAAATATGTTTTTAATAACCTTTTAATGGATGAAATTTTATTCACATTTCTTAAGCTTTCAGGTAATTTGTTGAACTCTCGACTACCCATATATTTAATTCGCTGTTTGGTTATCACCAATATACACAAAGCAATAGCTTAATTCCTACTAAATATTTCTCGTATTAATTGAATGTTGATTTTTAAGAAGACACAAGGTGTGATGTCCAATGTTATGAATACATTTGAAAACGTATATTAAAAGTTGATACTTATATAAAGCATGAAGTGGGAAAATCGAATTAAATACACTGTTATACAACGCCATAGTAGAATACATTGGTGAAAGATTTGCAACAGCCTTTAAGGCTTTATTCTAGAATCTTAATTCAATACTATTTTCGTGTCCATATAAAATGGCTAAATAATTAAAACTAATAGTTTTGTCTCATGACGAAATTTGTTTTTAACTTATACAAAGACCAATAGCTTGTGCTGTCTTCGTTTTAAGGTGACGAATGTGTATACTCAGATTTCAGATTACAAAAATAAACCTTTCTTTTTTACAGCTCTTACTTCTTACTTTCCTCTTCATGGACAAACACATATAATTCAAGCGATTATTATAAGGTTTAAATCTTATAACCTTAGTTTTTCCAGCACTTAACACTACTGTGTTAATTCTCGCAAATTGAAACAACAAAGAAGCATCACGTTCCATGTACCTTTTAGCAACTAATTCATATTTATAGGGATAAATCAAACAAATATCGTCTGCATAAGGCACACTGTATTTAACTAAACGAAGAGAACTCTTACATAAATTAATTTGGACTAACTGTTTTTGATTCTTAAGAAAGCATCTGAACAAAGCCAGTTCACTACCCCAAACTTCATAGTACTTGAGTTTTTTTTAAAAAGACATCATGATCTATGAGATCTACAGCTTTTGTAAAATCAAAAAATATTCCTGCTTCTCCACTACATCCTTCATCTAAACCTTAAATAATCTTACAATTATTTCCAGTAGCTGCTTTGTTGCACCCCAAAGTCATCATTAGTTAGAAAATCCCCAAAAAAAATATATTAATGAACATTTTTTTCGCCTAATTGCTGAAAAATTGTATGGAACACCTGGTCTTGTGCATTTTAATTTTGTTCTTTAGTTGGTTCGTTTGTTTATTTTCTTTTAATCCATTCTTTGTATTTGTAGTATTTATTTGCATTACTTTGTTCTTATTGTTTCCATATTATTTTCTCTGTTGCATTATTGTTGTAAAGCATTTTTCTTATTTGCATTGTATACGAATAGTTGCAATTTTATGTTGTTTTTGTTTTTGTGTTATAGGTAAATAGGACTTTCAGTAGTTGTACCTTTATGACCATTATTATAATACTAAAAAATAAAAATAAATTCACAATGCACATTTAACAATGACAGCAGCATTTGGCAATAACATTTATTTAATTGTTTTTCCGCTTTCTTGCTATTTGCAACAATAATCGTAATGTTTTCGTTACATTTCTATTAGTTTTATTTTTAAGTTTTACTTTTGGTTGGATTTTAATTTTAATGTTCGTTGTATTTGTTTGTAGTTAAAAAAAAAAAACGATAAAATTTTTATTGTAGAAAATAGTGGTACTTATTAAAGTAATTTATTGCAGAGTTAACATTCGGCAAAGTGGTTGTACAAAAACATTGTCAGCAACTATAATTACGTGGTCAGAGTATTTGTAAATATGACTGTGGTCAAAATATGTAAAAGCTTTCTATTAACAACACTTTGTTGTATAGATGGTAGCTTGCTTTTATTTATTTTACTTGCATATTTTTTAATAAACAAGGAAACATTGTTTTTCCAATTTTGTAACTTCTAGTTAAATTTTTAAATTTAATGAAAATATCTGAAACAAAGCTAAAGGGTCAATTTTTTTAACTAGTACTTATTTTGTGAATGGTAAAACTTAGCTCATGTCTGATTTGACAGGTCATTAGTTTTATGTTTCCGCTGAACGAATATGGTTGTATATAAGCTTGAAACACGCTAGGAAATATTGCGACATTACTTTGGCCGATTTTGCCAAAAACAATCATCTTTTCAGGTGAAAAGAGATACAGGTGAAATACAAAGCGGCTTGGCCTTGGCCTCGACTAGGCTAAAAGCAATGGGTGACTAGCTATTAGGAGACCATAAAACCAGATACCAAAGAACAACCGATATCTTACCTACGGGAAATATTAGAGAGGTAACATGTGACATAATCCCAACCAGATATGAGTGAAGTTAGAAAATTACAAAATGCGAATGTGGATAAAGTGACGAACGTACTATGGGCTGACCCAAATCCTGAGAAATCGAAGGAGATTCTGAAACTGAGTAGATCCACAATTAGAAGATTAAATAGTGCAATAACGGTTTACACGGAGATAAGGACTTATCGAGATCGCATAGGACTGTCAAATGAAACGACATGTAGAGAATGTGGAGCCAACCTACTTGGTGCTTCCTTTTTTTGCTACTTGATGCTATTTGTGTTTGCGTTGATGACTTGTTTAATTTTATTTTTCGAACTCAATTAGTACACATCAGATATTTAAAGAAACATAATCAAGAAGTTATAATTAAGAATTTTAAAGTTAAATATTTGAGATAGCGAACATCAATGAATATGTGTTTTTAATCAATGAAAATCATTTTGTGTAAATTTACTGTTAATAAATCCTTAAATCTTGACACATTATATTGATTTTATATAAAAATTTTTACTATTTAATTTTTGTGAAAATTATATTCTTAATGCTCTCTTATCAGCTGCACATTCAATTAATAATTCATGTTTAATGACTTCGTCAGCACATGTTCACTTAATTTTTTAATTTTCTTTTTAATGTAATTTTTATGCATCGCACTGTGTGTCTCTTATTTCAATGTCAATAAAATTAATTAAATGTTAATATTTACAACATTTCTTAATTTGGTCAACGCTTGGGTAGTCAACCACAGCATATTTGCTGCAACACGAATTATTTTTTTTTATACTGAACATTTAAATTAAAAACGTAAAAGTTGAGACACACATTCTACACCAAAGTTCATATTGATGAAGTTGTTAATCTTTCTTTATACACACGTAGACATACATACATAGTTTTATTTATATTTTTATTTTTCAATTTTTTTCTTTTTTTTACAGAAAGTATCAGATATTGATTTTAATGATATTTTTATAAACACATATGCTCGTAGGTTTAAGTACACACACCCAGCCAAAAAAATAACAAGTAAGAGCACTATATTCGGCTGTGCCGAATCTTTTATACCCACCACCAATTTTGACATACATAGTTTTATTTTTATTTTTTTTTTAATTTTTTTTTATTTTTTTTACAAAAAGTATCAGTTATTGATTTTAATAATATTTTTATAAATTCATATGCTGGTAGGTTTAATTACACATACCCAGCCAAAAAAATAAAAAGTGAATGCACATGTTCAACCCATGATCAAGTAATTCAATTTAGGTGTAACCTGCATGATTTTTGCATTAACGTAGTATGTGTTTATATGAATATATTAATAAAATTCACTTCAATATTATAAGTGCATAGAACGCATGTATAACAGATGACAAGGAGCACATGATTCATAAGTTAATAATGTTCGTTTACACGAATTGTTTATGATATTTTGCTTGCATTTGCATGTATTTTGAAGCGTTTTAATATCGGGTAACTGTTTTGTATTTGGAGAAGACCTTTTTCATGCATCCTTTTGCACTTATATATTAAATGTCATGCAAAATATTATTAGTACTGAACTAGTTCAATATTTTTTTGCTGGGCAAAGATATATGTGAGCAGTTGACAAAACATCTTAAATCTGATCATACAAAAAATATAAAAAATATGTTTTTTTTTAAATCCGAATTTCTAAAGTTTTCTTTATTTTATCAAACATGTACAGTTCAAAAAATTTATATTCTTTAACAACAATGCCCATCTGTTCACGAATTATAAGGTAAGAACAAGCTAAATAATCAAAAATGATCTATTAAATAATAGATCGAGTTTTTGTTTGTTTTTTTTCCTCAACCAAAATAATTGATATTTGGAAATAAGTTGGTTTTTCAAACGTCCAGAGATAACTTTGTTTGTCACGGTTATTATACGAGATTCAACTGCATACGTACGTTTACAGCTACTGCCTTACACAGATGTGAATTACCGATGTCAACAGTTAACTGTTACTTTCGCATGTCAATATAACGCGTTTATTTAATAGATGTTAAGCAAAAATAAAAAACATAAATTGAAGAAGCAAAAAATAAAATAGAAAGTGATATGCCAGATTTTTGTCAACCGTTGTCAATATTTTTCTAAATCTTAGAATAAAATATTTTCTTAAAAACTGTAAGCAGAGTGAAAAAATCTTTTTATAACTAAATAAATATATATAAATAATTATAATAGGTAATAGTTAGATATTGCGTTTTTTTCTTTATATAAATTTGCTTTTATATCATGTTTGTTTAATTTTTTCTCACCTGTAACTAATTTTTTTATGTACTTTCTAAAGAAATAATAAGTGTTTTCAAAAGGGGTTAAATCAGACCTTACGAAGCATTATATTATCCAAATAGAAGAGCATAACATTTGATCTTCATATTTTTTAAACTTAATTTTATTAAACACATTGCATACTAATTATAAAATTATTTTTCAATGTGTAAGCAAATTTTCATAAAAATTTGTTAAGAAGTGTAGTTTAAAGATAAAATGGGCGTAGTACTTCTCTTTTCTTTTAAACCATAAAATTGTATCTAAAGCTTAAAAGTCTCAAACTATTTTGCAAATCTGTGTTATACTTAAACCATTTACCAGTGGTGGCATAGGTATATACAGCACTGTCTTTTGGTTTGTAATTTTTACAATATTCATTTCCTACTTCGAAGATCATATGATTTCTGAAAGCTTACAAAAGAGGAGTTAAAGGAGCTATGTCCATCTCTGGGTATTTTGTTTAAAATCAAATATTAAAAGCCCCCACATGTTGCACAGAGCTATATGTGACACATTTCTTTTTAAAATTTTAGGAAATTAATTTTTGTATAAATATAGCTCGACCACCTGCTAACTTTCTGAGATATGAACATAGATACACAAATGCCTCTGTTTTGTCCATAATAATAAAAAAAATTCAGCTCTAGGATAATTTGTGGAAACATTTCTTAATCTATTTAAATAAATTGTACCACGAAACAAATTTTGAACTCCGCGGTCACTAACCAACAATATGTGATAAGAAAAATTTGTGTATTTTTATGCATTTTTTTTTCATTTGAAATTTGTACAATAATCATCTCCAAACCAATAATTTATACATTTTCTGAAAGCTCATAAATAGTAGTAGAGTCGATTAAGTATAATATGTGTGTCCGTTTAATCGTCTGACTGTGCGCATGTTGAAATCGACTTTTTAAAGTCCCCCGAAATTACCGACATCGCAATCTGTGTTCAAAATAAAAAAAATATTTGGGAGCATGTCAGTTTTGGAAATCGGCATAAACACCCTATAGTTTTCTGAAAATTGTCATTTTTGTCATTTTTTTTTCTACAAAAACTAAAATTTTCCAGCCTGAGGATAACTTTAAGACTCTGGTCTTACTATCTATAGATTTAATAATTTTTGGACAAATTGGTCATATATCAGCTAAGTTATAGGTAAAAATTTTTTTAAAAAGTAAAATATATAAAATTTTTCCATTATTGACACGATTAAGATACCAAACTATTATTATTTCTTAAAAAATAAGCAACCAAATGAGATATAAGCACCAAAGTACAACTGCTTCGGTATTTTTCCTAAAATTTACAAACGGAAATCGATTTGATTTTCAATCAAATATAGTTCTGGACAGGGTTCATATGGGTGTCAAGGACAGTATTTTTAACGCACTAACAAAATAACGTGCAATAGATTTTTATATGGATCAACTCTAGTAGTTAACAAGTAGGAGCACTATATTCGGCTGTGCCGAATCTTTTATACCCACCACCAATTTTGTGTACATTTAAAGCACAATATTTATTATTTTGTTAATCGCTATGGAATAATCTCTTTATGATAAAATATGTATCACTTTCTTTGTAGAGGGTGGTTAAATTTTAAGGGCCCATGTTGAAGATGAGCCACACAAACAACAAGTTTTTTTTGCATTTCATTTGGCATTTCTCAATCTCAGACCAACTTAAAAGTGGAAAGATACGCAAATGAGCAACGCGTTAAAGTTATTCAGGTTTTTTAAAAATGGGCGTTCAAGTCAAAATGCATTTTGTGCACTTCGTAATTCTTTTGATCAACATAATCGTTCAAATTCGTCCACAATTGTAAAAAATATTGGAGAATTGTAAAAAATATTTAAATTTCTGCAAAACAGGTCTGCCTACAATGTTAGAAAATCTGTGAATGACTTCTTAGTTCGTTGAATTGGAACCATTGCTGTTTTTTGCGATAGTGTGGCAAAAGAGCATCCAACATCGACTTATCATCATGCCCAACAATTGACCATCAACATTGTCATTGAAAATTTGGACCACCAGATAGAGGAGTGGCGCCATCGACCATTTGGCCGATATTTTGTTAAATACATAATTGAACCATACAAATATTATAATTACAAAAAGAAATAATAATAATTTCATAAATAATTTGTGTTTTATTTAAATTCAACATCGGCCCTTAAAATTTAACCACCCTTTATAACTTCGATATGCTACTAAAATGCTTTTGTTAATGTAGTCTTTCAATGAAAGTGGGCGTTAAAGTAGGCGTGTCAATAAAGTTTCTGCTAATAAATACAACTTAGACATTTTAATATAGTCCTTCATTTTCCCAAAAACTTTGTTCATAGAGAAATTACATGAATTTAAGATAAACCGTTATATGGGAGGTAGGCGTTAAAGTGGCCGTGTCACCTAGAAGGATATGTGTAGCGAATTTCATCATCATACCTCTAATTTCGTCGGTTTTATGAGCATTTTTATTTCATAAACGGTAGATAACGTGAAAAGTGGGCGTAATAGTAGGCGTGTCAAAGCTGTTTTTGCTAATGAGTACAACTAAGGTATTTCAATATAGTCGTTTGTTATTCCAAAATCTTTATTAATAGAGAAATTATATGAATTTCAGTTAAACCGTTATATGGGATGTGGGCGTGGCACCCAAATTTTTTGGCACAGTAATGACATTGCCTAGGGGGATATACGTAGCAAATTTGACCATTATACCTCTAATTTTGGCGGTTTTATGAGCTTTTAAATTTCATTAACAGTAGATAACGTGAAAAGTGGGCGTTAACGTAGGCGTGTCAAAGTTATTTTTGCGAATGAGTACAACTTAGGTGTTTCAATATAGCCCTTTATTATTCCAAAATCTTTATTAATAGAGAAATTATATGAATTTTAGGTAAAACGTTATATGGGAGGTGGGCGTAAAAGTGGGCGTGGCACCTAAATTTTTTGGCACAGTAATGGCATTGCCTAGAAGGATATACGTAGCAAATTTGACCGTTATACCTCTAATTTTGGCGGTTTTATGAGCTTTTAAATTTCAATAACGGTAGATAACGTGAAAAGTGGGCGTTATAGTAGGCGTGTCAAAATTGTTTTTTCTAATGAGCACAACCTAGATGTTTCAATATAGCCCTTTATTTTTCCAAAACCTATATTAATAGAGAAATTATATGAAATTTGGGTAAAACGTTATATGGGAGGTGGGCGTAAAAGTGGGCGTGGCACCTAAATTTTTTGGCACAGTAATGACATTGCCTAGAAGGATATACGTAGCAAATTTGACCGTTATACCTCTAATTTTGGCGGTTTTATGAGCTTTTAAATTTCAATAACGGTAGATAACGTGAAAAGTGGGCGTTATAGTAGGCGTGTCAAAATTGTTTTTTCTAATGAGCACAACCTAGATGTTTCAATATAGCCCTTTATATTTCCAAAATCTATATTAATAGAGAAATTATATGAAATTTGGGTAAAACGTTATATGGGAGGTGGGCGTAAAAGTGGGTGTGGCACCTAAATTTTTTGGCACAGTAATGACATTGCCTAGAAGGATATACGTAGCAAATTTGACCATTATACCTCTAATTTTGGCGGTTTTATGAGCTTTTAAATTTCAATAACGGTAGATAACGTGAAAAGTGGGCGTTATAGTAGGCGTGTCAAAATTGTTTTTTCTAATGAGCACAACCTAGATGTTTCAATATAGCCCTTTATTATTCCAAAATCTATATTAATAGAGAAATTATATGAATTTTGGGTAAAACGTTATATGGGAGGTGGGCGTAAAAGTGGGCGTGGCACATTGATTTTCCGTTACAAAGAAGCGTTTCACCATAAAACAAAGTGTGCAAAATTTCAGAGTCGTACATCCAATTTTGTTGCTTTTATGACGTTTTTGTTTTTAAATATACCGAAAAATACACTGTGCGGTAAATATTTTCGTACATTTTGATCGATAACTCCTCTCCTAATGCATAGATTTAGATAATTTTCAGGGAAAAATATTGGTTTCACTCAGAAAATATATATTCGAAGTTTCATGAGTCTACGTTAATGCGTTTGGACACAATTCCATTTTATTCGATGTTCGAGGGACACGGTTTTTTCGACCTACTCTTGCTTTTCGAGCTATAACTCACTTCCTAATATTCCGATTTAGCCCATTTTCAATACCAAACAAACCTTGTCTATAAGAAAGATTCTGGCAAAATTTGAGCTCCCTAGCTTTTTCGGTGCGACCTCTATCGTGCTTTCAACAGACGGACAGACGGACAGACGGACGGACATAGCTAGATCGTCATCAAATCAAACCCTGATTCAGAATATATATACTTTATGGGGTCTAAAATGGATATTTCGATGTGTTACAAACGGAATGACAAAATGAATATACCCCCACCATTTTTTTGGTGGCGGGTATAAAAATATATCCCCTTCAACCCCATCAAATCAAAATGGTTAACCTGTAGAACACAGCATACTATAAAAATTTGTTTTTTTCAACCTCTTAATAAGACTGTTTAACGCAATAGCCTGACCAGTAGAGCCACGTTAAAGTTTAAAATCAAAAATGGTGCCAGAAATAAAATAGTTAATTGGTATACAATGTACACTATGGTGTGGCCACTAGGCCTATGAGTATGATGGTGCAGTGTATTATCAGATTCTGCACCGCCGAGTAAAGCAAAAATTTGATATGTGCATACAAGTCACATTTAAATAGTAGGACGTAAAAGACGGAGCCCATTTAATAGAACTAAACAAAGAGTGTATCTTTATGGAATGTGGGCATGCATTAAATAATCTCTGTTAATGAACAAATGTTATTTAGATATTTAAATATGATTATTTTCTCTAAAATTTTTTTCCATTCACAAATCATATTAATTTAAGAATAAGTTTTATACATTATAGTGGGCGTGTCCCACTAATTTTCTTGTATTCAGATAATTTTGTTAAAAATCCTCATTAAAGAAATTTCTGTATTTTATACATTTCTTTCAGTTTTATCAAAAAAATATACAGAGCATATTTTTGTAAACTTTTATTTGTAACACTTTTCGTAATTCACGGGTTTGAAGAATAAATAGGTAAACATTTTTTTACTCAAGAGATATAGCTTTAAAATTCAATCGATCTTTGTCATTGCATTTAAGTACAGTCGTATTTTGTTGAATAATATATTGAAAATATTATGACGAAATTCCTTATTCCTTGTTTATTTTGATTGGGATATACTCAATGGACAGACAGACGGATGACTATTGCTAGGTCGTCTTATAATAAGACCATAATTGTTTATATTAAATATATGTATATTTGATTATGGTTAAAAAAATAAACGATGTAACAGAGACCATTTGCTCGTAGTAGTATAACAGCTGAGAGTCTCACAAAAACCCAAACCCTGGTAGTTTATTACACTACTATGTAGTTTGCCGGTATACTTTTGTTTAAAAATACATTTTTAAGACTCAAAAGAGACAAATAATTTTAGAATATAATCAGCTAGATTTTAATACAGGACAGTAAAATACAAAAAGTAAATTAGAATTTAAAGAAACTATTTTTTTTTAATTTTTGAAAAATTATTGCCTCCCATGACTTTATTGGTTCTCGAATATTTTTTCTATAATTTTTCATATATTGTCATACATGTTATTATAAGACTGTAACAATAAGTACAATTTTTTTGGCAATGCGCACATTAAATTTTCATATAAAAATATTGAAGAAAGTATAGAAAGTTAAATTTATTAGAAGTAAAGCAGCTAATGCACGGCATGTTTTTTACATCTGATTTGACAATTCCTCACTGATAAATACGAACATGTCGTATGTTAGCTTTAAAACATGACTTCTGTAAAGAAACATGTGGTAAGACAACTGACAAAATTTCAATAAAAGTGCGCTATATTTTCTTCTGTCAAAACATGTGACATCAACCGTTGGCAGAAATCTCTGCTGCTGTAAAGCAGTCAGCGACGGTTGCCTGTAAAAGTACAATTTTGACAGACATGTAGATTTACATATGTCTCACAAATTTTAAAGTCAGATGTAAAAAACATGCCGTGTATTATAGCCTTAAATCACCAAAAATATTAGTTTATACATATGTATGTTCTAGGGAACAATGAATCCAAATTTTATTGGGTAACATTTCTTGTTGATTCCTTGTTATCCTTAAAGCAATCAGGATATATAAAAATTTAGCTGTGCATTTTATTTTGTTAACTTGATTAAAATGTAATGGTCACATCTTAAATGTTCAACGTTAATAACGATGACTGATGACTTTATTTAAAAGTTTATTCATTTTGAGAGTGTGTCTGAGGGTCTAAATTAAAAGCAAATTGTTGAATGAAAATTGCAAATAAATAAAAAATTTTTCCACATTGTCTTATATTTTCTCGTATGCTTTCAATCATTTTGAAAATAGTTCAATCTTGTACACACACTCATTACGCCAAAACAAACACTAGTGTATAAGGGTCCAACACCATACCTTTACATGTGTTTCAAGTCCAGTTTGTCGTTTTTTTTTTTCGTTTTCGTTTCACTTTCTTACGTTAAACGTTTAACCTTAAGTTCAGTACTTTTATTTATTTTTTTTTTATATGCTTGCAGGCACCAAGAGCAAAAAAAAAATACACTGAAAGAAAGAACAAGAAAAAAAGGAAATGAAGAACAAGTGTGACAATGATTGACGACTTTTGAATTCCCGTGTGCGTGATTGTGTAAAAGTGGAAAATTACTTTTGTGACTGTGACTACTACATCAATCTATTACTCCGGTTGCCAGCACACAACATGGCGTCAGAAGAAACATATGATTGTTTTACAAACTACCTTTGTTACCAGTAAATTTACTTTCTAGTGATTTTTTTTCTTTCTTAAGTAGAAATGAATTTCGTTTTGATTGATTGCGAAACAATATACTTAAATTTGTGATCGAGAAATGGAAGATAGTGACGTTTTTTCATGACAGCATATATACACAATAACTTAGTGTTTTTTAACAGACAATATATTTTGCTTTTATTTCGCTTGCGTAGAAAGTAATTACAAGTAAAAAGTAGAAAGTTTAAATTGAATTTAACGGCTGTTGCCTCCCAGCAAAAACTAGATTGTAATTTGGCATTATTTTTAATGACAGGAATATTTTTGGTCTTAATTATAATGTGAAATATAAAAACTTACTTGTCTGATAAATATTTGTCATGACGGCTTTGGATTACTTTTGTTTTAATGTGTTAAATTTTTTTCAGAATTTACCGTGCAACGTCACAAAGTGTAAGAATTTTAATTTTAATGGGTAAAAATAAACAAAAAAGATATGAAACATTTACATGCAACTTAAACTTTTGGCTCGCCGTATTTACACTCTGCACAAATTCGTACAACAAAATTTTTTATTAGTCGCTCAGCTTCCTTTTTTTAACTTAAAGTTTAAGTAATAATTCCTTAAAGCTGATCAAAAATTTCCTATAACTTGTCACACATTTTTTAGTTTCAATTTAATGTATCGCAGAATAATAAAACGAATTAAAAGTCGTGAGGGACTTATTACAGTTCAAAATATTGATCGATTGTGGTAGGTATTTGGTTAAGTACATATTTGTAGGCGAGCGTGGTGTATTCTTGTCTCCAATGATATCGCCGTATTAAATAATGGGTTTCAATAAGTAGAAAAGAGCTATTTTTTAGTACTGCACATATTTTTTTTTTTTTTTTGAAATTTGAGAGTTTTTGCTGGGTTATTGTTTGTTTTGGTTTAAAAGGAAAAAGAACATAAAAACTAAATGATTAAGTTAAAACGGGAAAATTATTTTTGTTCTCCTTTTGTAGAAATAAACTTCACATCTTTTCTTAAACCTACAAAAAATTAATATAAAATCATTATATAGGGTCTGCCAACTAACGTTTTTTTTTCAATTAGTGCTTATTTCGTGAATGGTAACACTTAGTTCATGTCTGATTTGACAGATAATTAGTTTTGTCCTTCCGCTGAACGAATATGGTTGTATATAAGCTTGAAACACGCTAGGAAATATTGCGACATTACTTTGGCCGATTTTGCCCAAAAAAATCATCTTTCCAGATGAAGCTCATGTTGATCTTGGCGGGTATGTAAACAAGCAAAATTGTTGCATTTGGGGCACAGAAAACCCACACGCATACATTGACAAGCCGATACACCCAAAACAAGTCACTGTTTGGTGCGGATTTTGGTCCAGAGGCATATTTGGGCCATTTTCTTCGAAAATGAGGAAGGAGTGGTCGTTATAGTCAATGGCGATCATCATCGGGCCATGTTTAACGAATTTTTATTCACAAAAATTGAAGAGGAGGATATTTGCAATATTTGGTTTCAACAGGACGGCGCTACGTGCCACACAGCCGAAGCTACACTTTTTTTATAGCTTTTTAAAAAAAAAAAAGTTATTTGGCGGACCCTCTACTATAGTTTTGATTTAAAAATCGCATATAAAACATAAGCATCTTAAATCAATTATTATATCATCATTCTGTCACTTGTGTAGATTTCTGTGTAGAAACATATGACTTTAAGAAATATTATGAGAACAACTGCTCTACATACTTGATCAATTCAAAATATACTCTCATATTGTTCTATGTCCTGTATTTCAAGTTGAAATATAGAATCACAATATCACACAGAAATATCCATATACACTTATACAAATGTATCATATATATATTTAATTTTTAACTCTGGACAAGATGTACTGTGTGTTTTGCATATTCATTAAAAATGTTAAACATTTACTTAAGCCAAAAACTCGCACATAGTTAAGTGCATACCTGTAATAATCATACGCGTACTAAGGTCGCTTGTAGAAAATATTATTGGATACAAAATGCATAAAAATTATTTTTCTAACTAACTATGATTAGATTTAAAAAATAAATATACAGTACATTTTTTTGTAAAATTTTTTTTTATCTACTGAAACGAAGGTATATTCATAGAGGCACACTATGAATAATGTTTCTTTTATATAAAAGAGAACTCGTATATCAGTTATTAAAAAATAGTTCTAAACGGTTAATGTTAACCGGATTTGATATTTAAAAAAAAATTTATAATTTGTTAAAATTAAAATTCAAAAGTACAATTTATTGATTTCTGATCAAGAAAACGCTTTTAAATTTCTTGTTTTTATACCCGCCACCAAAAAAATGGTGGGGGTATATTCATTTTGTCATTCCGTTTGTAACACATCGAAATATCCATTTTAGACCCCATAAAGTATATATATTCTGAATCAGGGTTTGATTTTATTACGATCTAGCTATGTCCGTCCGTCTGTCCGTCTGTCCGTCTATTGAAAGCACGATAGAGGTCGCACCGAAAAAAGCTAGGGGGCTCAAATTTTGCCAGAATCTTTCTTATAGACAAGGTTTGTTTGGTATTGAAAATGGGCTAACTCGGAATATTAGGAAGAGAGTTATAGCTCGAAAAGCAAGAGTAGGTCGAAAAAACCGTGTCCTTCAAACATCGAATAAAATGGAATTGTGTCCAAAGGCATTAACGTAGACTCATGAAACTTCGAATGTATATTTCCTGAGTAAAAACAATATTTTTCCCCGAAAATTATCTAAATCTATGCATTAGGAGAGGAGTTATCGATCAAAATGTACGAAAATTTATACCGCACAGTGTATTTTTCGGTATATTTAAAAACAAAAACGTCATAAAAGCAACAAAATTGGATGTACGACTATGAAATTTTGCACACTTTGCTTTTTGGTAAGACGCTTTTTTGACACGGAAAATAAATATGCCGAGCCCACTTTTACGCCCACCTCCCATATAACGTTTTACCTAAAATTCATATAATTTGTCTATTAATAAAGATTTTGGAATAACAAAGGAGTATATTGAAACACCTCAGTTGTACTCATTAGAAAAAATAAGTTTGACACGCCTACTATAACGCCCACTTTTCACGTTATATACCGTTAATGAAATTTAAAAGCTCATAAAACCGCCAAAATTAGATGTCTGATGATCAAATTTGCTACGCATATCTCCCTAGGCAATGTCATTACTGTGCCAGAAAATTAATGTGCCACGCCCACTTTTACGCCCACCTCCCATATAACGTTTTACCTAAAATTCATATAATTTCTCTATTAATAAAGATTTTGGAATAATAAAGGGCTATATTGAAACACTTAAGTTGTACTCATTCGCAAAAATAACTTTGGCACGCCTACTATAACGCCCACTTTTCACGTTTTCTACCGTTAATGAAATTTAAAAGCTCATAAAACCGCCAAAATTGAAGGTATGATGATCAAATTTGCTACGTATATCCCCATAGGCAATATCATTACTGTGCCAGAAAATTAAGGTGCCACGCCCACTTTTACGCCCACCTCCCATATAACGTTTTACCTAAAATTCATATACTTTCTCTATTAATAAAGATTTTGGAATAATAAAGGGCTATATTGAAACACCTAAGTTGTACTCATTCGCAAAAATAACTTTGGCACGCCTACTATAACGCCCACTTTTCACGTTATCTACCGTTAATGAAATTTAAAAGCTCATAAAACCGCCAAAATTGGAGGTATATTGATCAAATTTGCTACGTATATCCCCCTAGGCAATATCATTACTGTGCCAGAAAATTAAGGTGCCACGCCCACTTTTACGCCCACCTCTCATATAACGATTTACCTAAAATTCATATAATTTCTCTATTAATAAAGATTTTGGAATAACAAAGGGCTATATTGAAACTCCTGAGTTGTACTCATTCACAAAAATAACTTTGACACGCCTACTATACCGCCCACTTTTCACGTTATCTACCGTTAATGAAATTTAAAAGCTCATAAAACCGCCAAAACTAAAGGTATATTGATCAAATTTGCTAGGTATATCCCCCTAGGCAATGTCATTACTGTGCCAGAAAATTAAGGTGCCACGCCCACTTTTATGCCCACCTCCAATATAACGATTTACCTAAAATTCATATAATTTCTCTATTAATAAAGATTTTGGAATAACAAAGGGCTATATTGAAACACCTAAGTTGTACTCATTCGCAAAACAACTTTAACATGCCTAATATAACGCCCACTTTTCACGTTATCTACCGTTAATGAAATTTAAAAGCTCATAAATCCGACAAAATTAGAGGTATAATGATCAAATTTGCTACGTATATCCTTCTAATCAATGTAATTGTTGTGCCAAAAAGTTAACGCCTACCTCCTATATAACGGTTTATCTTTAATTCATGTAATTTCTCTATTGACAAAGTTGTTGGGAAAATAAAAGACTATATTGAAATATCTAAGTTGTATTTATTAGCAGAAACTTTATTGACACGCCTACTTTAACGCCCACTTTCATTGAAAGACTACATTTACAAAAGCATTTTAGTAGCATATCGAAGTTATAAAGGGTGGTTAAATTTTAAGGACCGATGTTGAATTTAAATAAAACACAAATTATTAAGGATATTAATGTTATTTCTTTTTGTAATTATAATATTTGTATGGTTCAATTGTGTATTTAACAAAATATCAGCCAAATGGCCCCCCCATCCTAGGCGCCACTCCTCTATCTGATGGTCCAAATTTTCAATGACAATGTTGATGCTCAATTGTTGGGCATGATGATGAGTCGAGGTTGACTGCTCTTTTGCCACACTATAGCAAAAAAGAGCAATAGTTCCCATTCAACGAACTAAGAAGGCATTCACAGATTTTCTAACATTTTATACAGACCTGTTTTGCAGAAATTTAAATATTTTTTACAATTCTCCCGATTGTGGACGAATTTGAACGATTATGTTGATCAAAAGAATTACGAAGTGCACAAAATGCATTTTGATTTGAACGACCATTTTTTAAAAAACCTGAATTACTTTAAAGCGTTGCTCACTTGCGTATCTTTCCACGGATCAAATTGAGTAAGTTTGAGATTGAGAAATATCAAATGAAATGCAGAAAACAAATTTAAAGACTAGGTGTAGTTCACCTTCAACATGGGCCCTTAAAATTTAACCACCCTCTACAAAGAAAGTGATACATATTTTATTATAAAGAGATTATTCCATAATGATTAACAAAATAATAAATATTGTGCTTTAAATGTACACAAAATTGGTGGTGGGTATAAAAGATTCGGCACAGCCGAATATAGTGCTCTTACTTGTTTGTACTGAAACGAATATCTAAAATTTAATTATGTACCAATAAACCGAATTTTTCGAGCTTCTTATGAGCTTAAAGATTGATAACAAATTACCAAAGAAAGTCTAAAAACTTATTTCGAAAAAAACACAGATTCGCTTCTTGACTAGCTGAGATGTAACCATGAAAGCCTGGTTATTATTCGTAAAAATTACTTTCATAATGCGTTTTGTAATTTTTTTCGTGATTGGGTAAAAATTTAACACTCAAAACCTTTAAACAACTGAACAACTAAATACAAAAAATATATTTATTGCATGTTTCCGTGAATTTGTTTGATTATCGTATCGTAGGCTACTCTTTAGCCTATTTTTCAAACTAGATGGTTGTCTATATGTTGGTCAATTTTAATTTAGTTACGTTAAGCCATTTTTGTGTGATTGAGTAGCAAACATCAAAGAACAAATTTTCACATTTACTATATAAGTAGAATTTTTTTTTTGTCTCGAGCAATTTGAACACTCTTAAGACTACAAACAAGGACCATTTTCAAGAGAAAAATGTTTATCGTTACAATACTTCTGTCTTTTTTTTTTTTGAAGAACTGACGCCCGTTGATATTTTCAGTAGTAATGCCACAGCATTCTGTATACCTAGTCAGATATAATTGGCGTTAATCGTTCTTTTATATTCAGAACCTCAAGACCTACAGTCCTGTTTATTAATAAATTTTTTCAAATGAAATGAAGTTATTTAGATATTCAATAAATTCGTTTTCATTTTTGGTCAGCTGTTGAAAACTAACTGCTTAATTAAGCTATTACCGATGATCTGCACGTTTTAATTATTATACCAATTGCACCTTATGTAGCAATAATAGTAAATATTTTTCTAAAGTGCCTGCTAGGTCAACATTTTTTACAATTCAAATAAAACGTGGTCTTCTAGTGCGAGGCAAATATCATACGTCATCGCGGTAATGGAGTCATTGCTTCAGTAGGCGAAACTTTAACGCTAAAATGTCAACGATATGCTCTTTGCGTTCAAATAGTTTTTTCGATTATTTAAAAAACGAAATATTTTTATTATTATGGTTCTCTGTTTAGTTGTGAAAAAAAAAATAATTAATTGTGTGTAAAAAATAATTATATAAACGAAAAAGTTATTAAATTTTTAAGCCCCATGGTTTGTGGATGATATTGCCGTGACTTTATATATGTGGTATTACCACGGATTTGCCTCTGTTTTACTCGTACCATATGCATACCTAATGAATTCCTTTATAATGTTTGCGTATATTTGTCGACAGTCAGGCGACAATCTTGTCACTCAGGTCGTACATTACTACATCTAATTAAGTTGGCCAATGTAGAAAGGAACTGTTAAGTCTTGGTAAATGGGCTGACGTTACTCTAGTAACGGCTGATTAGATAGCCAGGAGAAGATCTGATTGGATATCTCTAACGCAAATACAGTTGTAATCCCATTAGGGACTAATAAAAGAAGAATCTCTAGACACTCTCTCCAGAAGGCCGATTACAGGTGGCGTGGATTGAGTACGTGTAAGGTTACACGGCTTACGTGGCGGTCTTTTGATATACGGCGTACATTGCAACTTACTAGTCGAAATCGGAGGTTGCTGGAGGAATTTACGGGTCACTAGATGTTAGGCAAACATGCAAGTCAACTCGGACTTCCATCGAACGACCATTGTTGCAGCTGTGTGGTTAGAAAGAAGGTTTTCCACCTTCTCTACGAAGGTGCTGAACTAGCGGCTAAGAGACGCAGACTTCTGGACGAACATGTACTGAATGGCCTCTCTGCAATATCTGAAGTTGGACTGAATTATCTACTGAGATACCTCACGGTCACGTGGTTGACTGTTTGCGTGCAGTGAACTACCACGTTAACCAACTAACCAACCATAATTGCGTTGGTTTTGTAAGGTAAATCTTAAAAAAATTTTTTATGTAATACTATAGGTTATATAATACTGTAGAGTATGTACAGCTACAAATTTTAATATAATTTGCAAAGTAAACCAAAAAGTTTAAAACAAAAAAAAAAATAAAATAAAAAACAAGTAACAAGTAACAAGTATTCGGCCGTGCCGAATCTTATATACCCTTCACAACGTGTAGTCATGCAATAACAATTGTTTGTATCACCATTCATCTCATATAAAATACGTACGTACAAAAAAAAATTAAAAAAAAAATATTTTAAAAATAAAAAAACAATAATAAAAAAAATTACAAAAAAAAATTTTAAAAAAATTTAAAAAAAAAATTTTAAAAATATTTTAAAAATTTGTTTAAAAAATTTTTTAAAAAATTTTTTAAAAAAATTAAAAAAAAATATAAAAAAATAATAAAATATAAAGAATATAAAGAATATATTAAATAAAATAAAATTTTTTTGGCTCAGCTGGAATTCGATGCCACGTTTACTTTAACCAGTATGTATGTAGGTTGTTGTTGTAATTGTGAAAAAAACGAGGTGGTCGTGGTTTTTTGCTCATATCTCAGAAAGTTATGGGGCGATTGTGCTGAATTTCAATAGCGATTCATTCCTGGAGATTTCCAAGAGAATAATACCATACTATCTAAGGATCTAAGATCTAAGGAACATGCAGTTGCTTCTAAAAGTTGATTTCAACCAACACACGGACAGACGGGCAGACGGACAGACGGTTAGTGCTTAATCGACTCCTCTAAAATTACAGAAATTACAAAAGGAATGACATAGCTAAATATACCCTTGTGCACCACAGGTTACTTACGAATAAAAAAATATTTCGCATTTATATTGGCTACGGTAAACAAAATGTTATGCATTTTACAATAATTTAAAAATTGCACAGAACAGAAAAATAACAAGATAACAATTACTTTAGGTCCATGATAAAAAAAAACAAAAACCCCTTGTGGCTAATTTACAAAGGTGTTTTTAAGTGTCGTATTATCGTATTGTCGTATTGTCATAATGTCATAACTTTTTAAATTTTTAAAAACGCCTAAAAGTTTTACAATAACTGATGAAAATTTTTCAATTATTTTAATATATTGGAAATCTCTAACTTTAGGACAATACGACACCTAGGAAACCCTTGTGAATTAGACAAGTATGTATTGCTTATGTATTACAAATTTACACAGTATGTGATAAAGAAAAGAAAACAAAAAGTGTCATGGTGAAAGTACTCGCATTTTGTCTTCTATATTTAAGATAATATACATATTTATTGAATTTATATTTTATGTGTCTTTTTTAAAAAAACATTATCGATTTTCGTTTCCTATGGATACATTTTTTCTTATTTGGTTTCAATATTGTTGGCCTTCTTTTATCGCTTTTATTATTGTTTTATTGTTTCTATTGATGTGTGAATTTCTGTGTCAAGTATAAGGTTCTTTGTTTGTCTACATAAGTACTTAGTACTTATTTATGTATGTTTGTATGTAAATACTTATGTATTTGTATATACATACCTACATATACATCTTATAACAGTTTTTTAAGAGTGTATAGACGAAAGTAGATTTTCATGTTCACTGTTGTATAAAAAAACAATTTAAAATTTATTACTTTAATACCGTCATATCCATAAGTGGCAATACAATATGGATATAAAGAAAAAAAAATCTCTATACTTTAATTGAAATTGCACTTGAGTAAGGTATTCACTTGTATCGTTGTTATTTATTTTTTTCGTAAAATTTTTTTATTGTTCTCTATATGTGTAGTTATTAGCAATATACCTGAAGACTCACTTGCTTTTTTTTCAATTTGTTTTAAATTTGAAGATAAAAATATATGTATGATATTGAAATATCGTTTTATATTACTGAGATACGAAGATATTAATGTGACACTATTAAATACTTTAACATTATCTTTTGTTTCTTATATTCATATATTTTCTATACATTTATATGTTTCAATGCCTTATTGATTTAATCAACAGAAGCTACTTTAGCTCTTCTTATGAAAGTTTTGTTTTCTTATTTATATGTAAATTTTCTAAAGTGTTTAAGGCTTTAATGAGCATTATCTTTTTTTTAGTTAAAAATTAATAAATACGACATAAACCATTTTACCTAGTTTCTATCGATTACTTTTGTGTATTTATTTAACAGAATTTTGCAATGGGAACTTTACCGTTTTTGAGGATTTCCATTAAGTGAAAATTTGCATGAGCATTTTCTTATCGTAATAGAAGTGGCCACTCTTTTTGGCAACTCTGTGTGCTTTGATACGGACGGGTATTGACATAATTGTAACGAACGAAATGACTTTGAACGAGTTGTGATCAGACAACGAACATTTTTTGGAAAGGAGTCAGAAAAGGTTTGGACGATGAAGCACAAAGACGTTACTTAAATTTAAAACAATAAATGTTTAACTCATTAAAATTAAACCAAACGTGTGTTTCATTTTATAAACCTACATAAATATTATTCTTTTACACTTCTACTTTTTTAATTTTCACAAAATATTTGCTACACATCCGGTAATTCTTTAATGCAACTATAACTTTTAATTCAATATTAAAGTTATTTTCTTTAAAAAAATATAATTGTGAGGACAAACACTTAAGTTTAACTCTTATAGATATATGTAGGGGGAATATCGACGCAGACTTATTTCATAAACGGGTCCCTGTCTGATCCCTCTCGTTACCTAGAGATTACAAACTTACCCCGATCACACTGAGTCCTGTGCCGTTGCAGGCATTTGCGCTTGACTTTTGTGACTTCACATTGCATTTGTGAAGTGGTTATTAGTTGAAATTCTGTATAAAACAACTTTAAATAATTTATTTTAAAAATAGTACTAAACCAGCAACAATTACAATGATCACAATTTCTTTGTTTCTATTTATTTGGATGGTTGGTTTTGCCACAGTCGTTATTGACACTTTTACTAGTTATTTGTTTATATTTGTTTCTTTCTTTTTTGATTGCTTTTGTATTGAGTTTATTTGAAAGTATGTGGTTAACTTTCAAATGAGCGTATGATTCTTTGTGCACATATAAGTAAGAATGCTGTTATATCAAATCCCTTAATACGGCCTTGGGCTTTCACAAGCAATTTCTTCTGTGGTCACAATGTTTATTCAAGAAAATGAAACATAAACATTTTCAAATTTCTAAATCATTCGTATGTATTAGATACTATATATTATTGCTTGTGTTTAAAATTTTAAATCTAGCCTTAACTATATTCGCTCTATACTACTTATGCAAATGAAAATATATTTTGAATAAAATTGCCATTAAGTAAAACTCTATAAAATTGTTTGTTATTTACGTTAATATATTGTCTTTTTCAGCTGTTGCAATCTTCAGTTGGTAGCTGGGCTGCTGAGCAGAGTATTTTTTAAATTTTTCTGTTTGTCTTTTGGTACATTCTTAAACTTCAATAAATTTCGGTTAAAAAAGAATCATTTGTGTACAATTTTTAATGTTTGTTTTTTATTTCTCTACCACTAAGGCAATGAAAACAAGTTATAAACAGCGTAAAATTGTTTGTGAAAGTTTTTATTGCGAGCACAAGTTTATTTCGATTTACTTGTATTTTCAAGCATATTAAGAAAATTTCGCCACTAAAACAAATAATAAAATCTGCGTACAAAATTAAAAAAATGGATGGAGTTTGTTTAATTTACTGCATCTTTTGAGGTTAAAAAGTTTATTATTCTGTTCTTACTACCCATATATCTGTGTTTGATACATACCCACTTCAGCACTGCAAGTGAATGACATTCTGTTACTATGCTTTATACACAAATATGTACAACTAGTAGTAGTATTAAAATATTTAAAATTTGAAATAATTTCACTACCCAATTTATATATATGTTTCAACAGTTTATACCAAATTTATCCTAACAAGTTCTCCACCAATCATCTCTTTGCAATAATTGAACTTTTGCTGCAGATTTATTAAACACTGAAAAAGTGTTGCTATTTAAGCCCCTTATTTATTATCTGCTTATATAATATAATATTGAAATTTTAAACACACACTTGTGTACTTTTACTTTTTCTTCAACGTACTGTTGCCAAAAGTTTCATTTAAAAAACTGGTACTATTTTAATAGCCATTATGATTTCTACAGTATTCATTACCAACCTCGTAAAGTATATAGTTTCTAAATGCTTATAGATAACGAAGACGATTTAACAATTTACGTCAGACAGCCTTTTGGAAATATTTCAGATTTAAATCAAAGTCTGGGTCGTCATTATCCGCAATTCTGTTTTGATCTACATCATCATTAATTGGATTATCATTATTTGTATCGTTTATATTATTATTCTGGTTTTTGACATTGTTATTGTTATGTTGATTTTCATTATCGTTGTCCCGCTCTTCAACATCGTTATCGTATTCATTATCCTCGTCATTATCATCATCATCTCCTATCGCAGATATTAGAAGCTTTCACACTCGTGTTATTTCCGCAACTGGTACAGAAATTCTATAACCATTCTCGTGTATATCTTTATGATGTCCCATGAAATTGGCAACCTGATCAACTGTAGACTCTTCTTTAGCAAAGACTTGTGAGTCGCTATATGTTTTCTTAAGTACGTTCCTCTCAAGCTTTCGGGAATTTGAGCTCCACACTCTATAGAAAACTGCTTGAGTAATGACCAAGCTCTAAAGTTTTGTTTGGACAATTATGCTGTTCCTTTCTTCGAGAAGATATATTCATTTGTTTTCAGTATTCCTGCTTGAAGTCTGCATTTAAGAACTAAGTCAATCGCTGTTCTGTATAAGGGACACAAAAGCATGCTTACAGTCCTGTCAAGTTTGCCGCACAATGTAAAACGGACGAACTGCTTTGCAAATAAAACAGGGTCTTCGGATATGTTTTGTAAGATGTCATTTTCAACGCTTTCTGTTAGAATCTCCTTATTTAAATAGATGTTAATTGTCAGACGCTCAATTGCTCCTGCCCTTCTTCTTTTAAAAATTTGAATTAATATTAAGGATGATTTCAGTAATTCTGTCCAACACTTTACGCCAAATTTGCTTTCCAATACACCGATGCTATCTAACATTTTATTTTTAAGATACGAATTTAATTCCTTAATATCAGATTTTGATGGCAATATAACTTTTTTCGACCGCTTTTGGTTGCACTGATCGTCAAGAGCCTTTTTATTAATTAAAACCGGAATCTCTTACTCACAATAACTTTTTGGAATATGAAAATATTTTTACCTTCAAAAATTAAAATTGTAAACAAAAATCATACTAATTATAGATCGATATACCTCTGATGCTATTGCTAAAAGATTTTGAACAAATCTGACAATAATCGGCACGTTAAATATATTTGCTGCTACTTTTAGAGCATTGCTTTAAGATTTGGAACAAATCAGCCACTAATAGGCATAGTGATAGGCAGAAATAATTTAAAATTTTTCGTAATAATATATAAAGTTACTAATGCTTCCAAACAATTTTTGGTACACTTTAAATTCAGCAGGCTAAAAGCCAGAGTCTCGAAGATTAATGCTGAGGAAAAACTGGAAAATCGGTTTGACAATATTTAGAATACATATATTTTTATGATTTTTCTAAAAGTAATAAACCGAAATCTATTTATTCTAATTCTAAGATAACCTAGGGTATTGGTATTTGTGACAAATGAAAAAACTTGACTAGTATATGATTCACTATAAAAACGTAAAGTACAAAATGTCATAAAATTAATTTATATATTTGTCAAATCTAGTATTAGAAAATATATATGCTCTTTATCCGACTCAATGTTTGTAAAAAATCATATAAAGGGTGAAATATTGCAATTATAACCTTCTCAGCAACAATATTGCCATCAAATTAAAGCGCTTGACCAGCAGAATACAGTGAACTAAGAAAACATTAAAAGGACCTTAAATTGTATAACTTCAAAACCAAGGATTGCATCAGCAAGACTTCGTACACAATGTTGTTAGATGCAAAATAGAAAATTATTAAAAATAATTTTCTAGGCAGAAACAAAAATACTTAAGCGCACATTTGCATCCTCACAATATATTATTTTTGCAGTAACATTAAATGTTTTAAAATTCGTTTTAAAAAGATTAAAACACACTGTATTTCTAACGCTAATATAGCGAAAAATAGAAAGAGCTTAATTATATGGAGGTTCTTTTAGCAGTAATACGATCGTATTAAAAATTTTAATTTTTATCTTTTTTACTAATTTTCAACATTTTCTTAAAAAGGATATCGACGTTATACTTAAAGTGTCTGTTTTACTATTTGATAGATGCAAAAAGTGGAGCAATATTTTCCGATTCGGTTGTCAGGTCTGGCAATTTCTTGACAAACGTGGCGATTACAAAACTTGTTTGGCGTCCTAATTTTCGATTTATCGACATGGGGAATATATGGCGATTTAGAAAATAGTTGAGTATTTTCTTGGCTAATTTTCAGAAGCCATGAATTTGTTTTGAGATTCGTTAAAGTAAAACAAACAAAAATAAATTTTACTCTGGTATTTGTATGTATTGAATTTGAGGCATTCATGTATTTCCGAACAATTTAGAGGCTTCCTTATGTGGTGTGTATTAAGAATTATGATTTAGCATCCTTTTACCTTCGTTTTTTATTTCTTATTACCTTAACGTAATTGCGAGTATATAAATGCATGTATATAGTTATGTACATATTAAAAAATTAAAGAGTATTTTCAGTAATTTGTCACATGTTGCACTCCTTCTGTATATTCTCATTTAAATCCCAAAAAATGCATTCCAAGCAACAAAATGTGAAGACGAAGTGTATATCGGCATTAAATATATAATAAAACTATTTTATAACAAAAATATTACCTTTTTTGTATTTACTTATCATTTTTGTTTGTTTTTAAGAAAAACTAGTAGAACCCGCTTTGTTGGGCCCAAAAAATTTTTTGCATTGTATACATAACATGTGATAATATCACCCACTCTTCTCTCCCTTTTCTGTTGCAATTAGAAAGACTTTTCTTCTTACTTTTAGCGATTCAGATCGTATTTATTTTTTTTTTTTTTGATTTTTAAAAAACAATTTTTTTTTAATATCTTTTTTTTTTCATAATTTGGTGACTTTTAACATTGAATTTGGCGAAAAAGTAAAAAAACTATCGGACAACCCTGATTCGGTCAGTAAATGGGCAAACAATACGTATACTTAATATACATGAAATATTGGTTACATATTAAGTATACGTAGGGTGGTATGTATCTTCGCAATTTGTTCTTTGTACAACAATATTATGTTTCGAAATTTGTCTTAAATATATTAATATACACTAAATTTTTAACACTAATAGAGCGAGTAATAGGAAGAGGTTAATTGTATGGAAGTTTCTTTAACAGTGGTATGATCGTAATAATTATTTAAATATGTTTCCATCTTTTATATCAATTTTTAATATTATCTTTAAAAAGATATCGAACTTGGATCAATTTCATACTTACAGTGTCTGTTATACTATTTGACAGAAGCAAAAACTGCAAAAACTTATATCGATTCGGTCAGTAAATGGGCAAACCGTACGTATACTTAATATATATCAAATATTGGTTACATATTAAGTATACGTAGGGTGGTATATATACAATTGCGGGCACTTCCACAGAAATATCACGTAACTGCATACTCATTGATTCTCTATAAGTTAAGGTCGTGTAGTTCAATTTATTCGAAATACTCTACGGTCTTAATAAAATTTTATCGAAACGGGAAAATGCCCTGTCCAAAATTAGATATGTATGTACAGATATGTACCCAGAAAAAAAAAATTTGAAGTAGTGCAAAACGAATTACATTTACAAGACTTCTTAATCAATTGTGTTAAAGCATTCATTCTGAATGACATCATGGATGCGAAATAATTTGTCATAAATGAAGTGCTTAAAAGTGAATGCAACATCATGCAAAATATCTAAAAGAATTCATCCGATGCTTTTCACTAAATATGCATGAGTTCTATGCACTTATTGGGATGGAATGCATTTCATTGATTTATTCATGTAAACACATGATCTCCAATGACACGCTATTGTTAAAATCATTAGTGTCTTCACCTAAATTAAATCACTTCGTCACCAGTTGAACCCCTGCAAAATCACTTTTTTGTCATAGATTTTTTTGCTGGGTATGTACAGATGAATGATAAAAAAATAAAAATAATATAACTACAAATGGTTTTAATATTTTTTTCTAAAGGAAAATTGTTTTGCTATTTTTAATGAGGCTAAATAAATCATTTTTACTTTTTAGTTTTAAATTTATAAAATCAAAACAAAATAAGATCACATTACTGGTGTATGATAATAAGCATGTTTAGCCGGCAAGCATGTTAAACAAGCAATATATACGCTACTTTTTAAACATAATTTTAATATTTATTCACTAATCAAGTTATTTTTTTTTTTTTCTAATTCTACATAACTTTTCGTCACTTAATGAAAATTTGAAAATACGGTGAGAACATACTGTGAAACTATTTACTAAGTACTTTTTATAAATTTATTCAATCTCATCCAAGATCTATGACCCATAGTCTCCAATTTTAATTTTAAGGCCACCAAAATGCAATTAATTATTAAGAGATGTTTTTTATTAAAGCGAATTCATATATCATGAATTAAAAAAAATATTATAATCAGTCTGGTTTTCTACAATTTGATTAAAATAAGGATGTGCATTTGTGAAATCCATGATAAAATGTACTAAATTTAAAAATAAAATTATAATTACAATAACTTCATTTATTATAAAGATTTGAATCTCTTAATTCAATTAATTCAATAAATTGTTAGTCAACAAAACAAAAATCTTATATTTCATCCAGTTATAATAAATGAAGTCAATTCGAGTTCAATATATTTTGATATTGTGCGCTTCCCAACTATCAAACATCGGAACAAGATGTCATTTTAAAATTCAAAAAATACCTTCTTAAGTTATTTTGTTTATTTAACCAGTTAAATTTTTTAATAAAACTTTATAAGTTCTAATAAAAGTTATTTTCCTTTTTATAAAAATTTTGTAGTAGAAACACCATGTGGGCTACAAACTCTATATTATATAAAACTGGGGCTTTTCCCTAAACATGTTAAAAACAGTGCATCCCAAAGCACTATTCGGAAATTAGTTTTAATCACATTTTTTTTTTGACATAAAAAACATATGTTTGTAAGTGAGACTATGCACGAAATAAATTATAACTCCCAAAGTTTGGTAAAACCTTTTGAACATTGTGACAATTCCTTTATACTCAAGGTGAACATTGTGGCTGAAATTCGAGCGCTACAGACACAGATTTTGAAAACTGCAAACGAGGCTAATTTAAGTGACATTATTTTCCATACTTAGAATATATAAATTTCCATATTGTATATTTACGACTTTAGAAAATATTTAAAATAAGTACTTAAACTTATAAACCCCATAGTGATTTTTGAACCGCCCTCTACTTTAATACCTGTGTTAACAGAGAGGATAATTTGAACACAAAAGAAAGCAAAACTTTAGATGTATTAACAATATGTGTTGGGTTAGAACGACTTCGTTAAACATAAATATTTGAAATTTACTTAAGATTTATTTATGTACTTCTCTTTCTTGCAAAAACTTTCTGCCAACATTAATAAACACCAAAGTTTATCACTTCATTGTCGTATTTAATAAATTTCATACACTTATGATTGCAAGTGAAAAGAACTGCGACTCATTTAAAAGAAACTCTATATCTAGAGTTTTTCGGTTTAAAACTCCAAAGGGAATAAAATTGATTTAAAAAAAGTTTATGACAAATAATGCTGACAGGATTTTTGAATTAAAGTAACGTAAAACGATTTATTTTTAGGAACGAACGTAAAGGTAGTGTTTGACAACAAGGGGCTCGAAAATGTTCTTTTTACAGTTGAGTACTTTTATGAAAAATTTAGATTTTGGTTTAAAGTATTCAAAATAAATAAATTATTTAATTACATATTTAAAACGAAAGAAATTACAAAAATATACTAATAAAAATATTAATTTTAACACTTACTTTGAGGCTGAATTGTGCTTCTATCCTGATAGGGTTGATGATTAACAAAAAATCTTGCTAGGACAAGATAAAAATACATGGAAGGTAAATTTGTAAGTAAAATTTAAGAGAATTTTTATAACTAAAACTCTTGTGCACTGTTTCAGTTCTATTAAGAAAGTAAGTTAACATAACATAAGCGTAAATTTTTACACGCCCATAGTGCATTTTAAATTAGAGCATTAATGCAAGTTGGTTTGAAACAAGATTATGTTTATAGAAATCAAGACGTTTACTAGAATCAATAGAAAACAAGTAAGAGCACTATATTCGGCTGTGCCGAATCTTTTATACCCACCACCAATTTTTTGTACATTTAAAGCACAATATTTATTATTTTGTTAATCATTATGGAGTAATCTCTTTAAAATAAAATATTTATCACTTTCTTTTTAGAGGGTGGTTCAATTTTAAGGCCCCATGTTGGAGATGAACTGCACCTAGTCTTTAAATTTGTTTTCTGCATTTCACTTGACATTTCTCAATCTCAAACTAACTCTATTTGATCCGTGGAAAGATACGCAAATGAGCAACGCTTTAAAGTTATTCAGGTTTTTTATAAAAATGGGCGTTCAAATAAAAATGAATTTTGTGCACTTCGTAATTCTTTTGATCAACATAATCGTTCAAATTCGTCCACAATCGGGAGAATTGTAAAAACTATTTAAATTTCTGCAAAGCAGGTCTATATAAAATGTTAGAAAATCTGTGAATGCCTTCTTAGTTTGTTGAATAGGAACCACTGCTGGTTTTTTCGATAGTGTGGCAAAAGAGCAGTCAACCTCGCCTCATCATCATGCCCAACAATTGAGCATCAACATTGTCATTGAAAATTTGGAACATCAGATAGAGGAGTGGCGCCAAGGATTGGGGGGCCATTTGGCCGATATTTTGTTAAATACATAATTAAACCATACAAATATTATAATTACAAAAAGAAATAATAATAATATCCTAAATATTTTGTGTTTTATTTAAATTCAACATAAAATTTAACCACCCTTTATAACTTCGATCTGCTACTAAAATGCTTTTGTTAATGTAGCCTTTCAATGAAAGTGGGCGTTAAAGTAGGCGTGTCAATAAAGTTTCTGCCAATATATTTAACTTAGATATTTCAATATAGTCCTTTATTTTTCCAAAAACTTTGTCAACAGAGAAATTACATGAATTTAAGATAAACCGTTATATGGGAGGTAGGCGTTAAAGTGGGCGTGTCACCTAAACTTTTTGGCACAACAACTACATTGATTAGAACGACATACGTAGCAAATTTTACCGTCATACCTCTAATTTTTGCGGTTTTATGAGCTTTTAAATATCATTAACTGTAGATAACATGAAAAGTGGGCGTTGTAGTAGGCGTGTCAAAGTTGTTTTTGCGAATGAGTACAACTTAGGTGTTTCAATATAGCGTTTTGTTATTCCAAAATCTTTATTAGTAGAGAAATTGTATGAATTTTAGGTAAAACGTTATATGGGAGGTGGGCGTAAAAATGGGCGTGGCACCTTTATTTTCTGGCACAGCAATAAGATTGCCTGGAGGGATACACGTAGCAAATTTTACCGTCATACCTTTAATTTTTGCGGTTTTATGAGCTTTTAAATATCATTAACGGTGTATAACGTGTAAAGTGGGCGTTATAGTAGGCGTGTCAAAATTGTTTTTGCGAATCAGTACAACTTAGGTGTTTTAAGATAGCCCTTTAATATTCCAAAATCTTTATTAATAGAAAAGTATATGAATTTTAGGTAAAACGTCATATGGGAGGTGGGCGTAAAAGTGGGCGTGGCACATTGATTTTCCGTTACAAAAAACCATTTGACCAAAAAGCAAAGTGTGCAAAATTTCAGGGTTGTACATCCAATTTTGTTCCTTTTAAGACTGTGCGGTATAAATTTTCGTAGATTTTGATCGATAACTCCTCTCCTGATGCATAGATTTAGATAATTTTCGTGGAAAAATATTGTTTTTATTCAGGAAATATATATTCGAAGTTTCATGAGTCTACGTTAATGCGTTTGGACACACTTCTATTTTATTCGATGTTCGAAGGACACGGTTTTTTCGACCTACTCTTGCTTTTCGAGCTATAACTCCCTTGCTAATAATCCGATTTAGTCCATATAAATATCATTCAATATCAAGCAAACCTTGTCTATAAGAAAGATCCTGGCAAAATTTGAGCCCCCTAGCTTTTTCGGTGCGACCTCTATCGTGCTTTCAACAGACGGACAGACGGACGGACATGGCTAGATCGTCATCAAATCGAACCCTGATTCAGAATATATATACTTTATGGGGTCTAAAATGGATATTTCGATGTGTTACAAACGGAATGACAAAATGAATATACCCCCACCATTTTTTTGGTGGCGGGTATAAAAACAGAAACCACAGTTTTATTGATTACAGTTGTAAAGTGTTGTATTTCTGAATCTGTGAACTTCTAAAGAAATTATTTGAATCGAGATAAGAAAATGTTTACCTCTCTTAAATATAAAGTTAAGATCTTTGCACATTTATTTGCACATATCGCGGTTTTTCAATATAAAATACTTTAAGATATATCACGTATTAATATTAATAGGGATAGGGCAATCCAGTACTGCAACTGATGTTTCTATAGTATAATTTAATATTTGCTCCAATAAACGTTTAGATGTACGAACGTTGTTTGTATGATTTACAGTAACTGGAAAAACTTATGTCGGCAAAAATAGTATTAAATCGTGATTATTTTTGTCCATTTATTTTGAATAACTTTCAGCGTGGTGTAAAACGCTGAACCCAATTTGATTTTATCCGATGAAGCACCCCGGCTAATATTTATATTTTAGTCGAGGCCATAGTTTGCTTAATGATGAGTTTTGTGAAGGCCATTCAAAGTCGGTTGTTGTGTCGAAAAACAAAAAAATGCTTTGAATGAACTAATACCAAAAGATCGTCATGTAACTTGTCGTAAGATAAAGGCAATCTACAGTACTTTTAAAAACTGGGTGAACAGTTGACTGTAAACAAGTCTTGTGCACGTTCACACATGATTTGAAAATCGCTCAAAGAAAGGATTATGGCAATTATCCCCAAGAAACGCTCAAAAAAAATATAATTTTGTTGTTTGTAGAGTGTGTATGACATCGCTAGAAGTAACAAGTGACGAATTGTGGAAATGCGCATATGAAAGTAGCAGCAGGTTTTTCAACCCTACAACACTAATTCAATTGCGTTTAAAATACATGTTTTGAAAGTATCATAATCAGAGTGGAGAAGTTTATTCGATAATTGATTCTTACATATGCAAAATTGTATTGATCGTCACAAAGGATATTTTGAAAAGCCATAAGGTAATTATTTATGATATCCTTTTCTATAATTTATTGTCTTTAACCCTGGAATATAAAATGTAAACCTCCTGTTTGTACTAGTGCTTTTTTTAAATTTTATTTAATCAAAAGTCGACAGTGCAAAATTCCAACAAAAAAAAAACCAACTTCAATATAATTCTTTTTTATAGTATTATTTGTTTTTCTTTTTATCCTAAAATACTTCTCCCTATTTTTTAATCTTTTTAAACGAAACAGCGTTCAACACATATTTAAATTTTGTTTTTTATTGGGACACCCTATATATTAAATTAATACCGAACTTTAAACAAACTTGATATATGATTTCCAATTTATAAGTGTAAATAAACACGCGTATTCATTGCGGGAAAACATAAAAATTTTTACATAATCATCGGTAATAAATGTACATGTTACAGTACTGACTTGAAATTAATCCCGTTAGTCAAGTCTATTGTAAGGGGCCATTGAAGGTAAGTATACAAATGCATGGTTTACGTGAAAAATTTTTAGCAATGTAAAAAAAAAATAACTTTAAGAATTGCGATCAATTTTAAATATTAAGTTCTACTCATTACACTGCGTACACAAAAGGCCCAGGCTATTTATGCGGTTTTTTTTGTTTTTCTTTTGCAGAAGCATTGGTCGCATTTAGCTTGTAATTATGGTGAATGAATTTTCTTTCAACCCTTAGCTCAAGTATGAAAGAAAATTTTCATGCATAAAACATACAAATTACTAATGTCGACAATGTTGATGATGGTAATGATGATGACTGATGCTGAGGAGACGGATGTCAAAATTGTTGTTATTGCGGTTGTTTGGTACTGCAGAAGTCGGTTTGTTGATTCTGTTTATGTTGCTGGCTGATGAAACTGTGGCCAGTATTACAAAACCACTACTTATAACTAACTACTTGTTTTTTTTGCTGTTGTTGTTTTTGTTTGCTTGTTTTTTTTGATAATGTTGCTGCAGCTGTGCTAGCCGCTTTCATTTGCTAATTTCATGAAAAATTTAAAGGTTTTACATACTTTGCCTTATTTATTACTGCATTTTTTCTTTGTTTTTTTTTATATTTTCTTTTCAGGTTTTTCTTTGGCTCCACACAAATAAGTCTGTGAGTGTATTTTATGGCTGGGCTTCATCTAAGCATCTGCAGTCTATAGATTTCATGGATTAACATTAACGTTGATGGTGTTGATGATGACGGTGATGACGATAAGACTATAAAATTCAATTCCTTAGAGAAAACAGTTTGATAAAAAACCCATATAAATTTCAAAATAAAAAAATAATAATAATAGAAACAGAATTTTTGAAAGGATGTGAACTTTACGGACAAAATAAACAACAAAAAATTAAACAAAATACAAACAACCAGTGTGTATAAAAAAAAACCAATAAAGATGAAAATAAAATTTACAAAATATGAACAAATGACTTTTAACCCTTCTTTTTGATTTTTTATTCAAAGTACTTGAAAAAGAGTAAAAAAAAACGCAAGACAAAATAAATCTCACCAACCATATTACCCTTGTTCTGTGAGACTGTTTACCATTTTTCATGCTCTAGTATTTGAAAAGCTAAAAAAAATTCTCTGGTTATGTTTTGCTGTGTCCATTGTCGTTGTTCTGCATGAGTTGATTTAGTGGTAAGTTTATGATTTCTTTTTTTTAGGTTTTTCTTTTTTGCCTTATTTCCTTGCTGCGGCAAAAATCCATTTGAAAAATTGACTTTGTCTTCAATGCGTAAAATTGGTATTGAAGGTTACTTTAAAATCCATAAAACATTTAAGACTTACTTACTACGACTACTTTTGATCTGATATCTGTGAATTTTACAGCTCACGGTCGGTTAAATACTGTGTCTATAAGGAGGCTAAAATAAGGTATTATAAGATATAAATGTAATACAACTCACTAAGAAAGGACTTGCAAAAGGAAAAGTGTATACATGGGTTTCACCAAAGATAAAGTTGTTCTATTTACGTTCAATATACATTGTTTAACCATAAGTGTGTCACGGGAGATCAATTCTTACTACAAGAATATTTAACAAACTTCATTTAATTCCAAAAAGTGCATACTGGGTGAAATAAGACCCATGTGTCATGAGTTGATTTTGGATTTAGGGAGGAATGATTAATGCCTCCTCCTAGAAAATTGAATAAAAAATCATAAGAAATGTTATTCACATTAAACCATAAAAAATATTTGTACCGGAAATGTCAGATTTTTTTATTAAAATGCAAAAATTATACGCTGAAACAATGACAGTGAAGAATTTAATTACAAACTTTTAGATAAAATTTCCGGTTGTCGATCACAATATCATAAATATAAATGTAATTTTTTAAATGTTTACACTGTGTTTGTTTGATATCTTAAATAAGATGTCTGCACATAAACATTTTTAAAACGGTAGCTAAAATAATTCCGCCTTTTTTTGGCCACCCCTGTATGCACAGTGAATTGCAATAAATCGGAATTCTATATTGATCAATCACAATTTTTTGTTTTTATATTATTTTATTAAGAATCGTTGACAAATCTGTTATGTTTGTACTTGTCAACAATCAGTATTCGTCAACAATAAGTTTTCACATCCCTTATATGTATCTAAAGGTGTGCCACAAGGTTCCATTCCTGCTTCATTACCTTTTACTCTCTACATCGATAATTTAGATCGACATTTGTCTCATTATATTATGCTGATGAAGTATAAGATTTTATTGGCGCAAACAAAACAAAATTAAACGATTGCATACATAAGCCTAATGAAGATCTCAAACGTCTTCACAGTTGGGCAACTGCAAATGGTCTTTGTATTAACCCGTCTAAATCTAAGTGCGTAGTCATTACACCTAAATCAAACAGAATTAATTTTGATTCATCGATTTGTCTAAACAATCAACAAATAGAAAATGTGAGATCAACAAAAAATCTTGCAACTGTATTTAATAATACGTTAACGTGGTCTGATCACATTAACTTCGTCTCTGGGAAAATCTACTCTATGTTAAGAGCTCTACGGAAAACACAATATTCTACACCATCTAAGATACGCTTGTTGCTTGCCAAAACAAATCTAATTCCAACTTTCTTATATGGATGCGAAATTTTTGCTAGATATGATACCACAAGTTACAGGAAATTTAATGTAACTTATGATGCAGCAGTGAGGTATGTTTTCAAATAAAATAAGTTTGAATGAATATCATCTGTGGAGTCAAATTTATATGCAGTATCTTTTTGTAACCTCTTGAAATTACCAAGACTGACACTACTACAAATCATCAAATCTCACGAACCTGCATATCTCTTTGAACAAATTTCGTTTGCTCGTTCCCACAGAACTAATGACGTGATACAGTTAAAACATCAAACTTTGGTATCAGACTGGCAGTTTTTTATTCATTCGATTCGTCTTTAGAACTATTTACCTACAAAAATTAAATTTTTAAGCAGTGCTGGGCAACTTATAAGTGCGCCTAAGAAACATTTTTGAAAAATGTAACAACTTTGCTTTTGTTTTTTTCTTAATTTTATTTAATTATAATTGTTATATAATTATAAGACTTATAGTCTTGTTGTATAGGATATCGAAATAAATAAATAAATATACCGAATAATTGTTAGGGTTTAACGTATGGTTTCATATATACATGAAAAGAAAAACATGGTTGAGAATTTAATTGAATTATTGTGGTAAAAATATATAAATGTTAAAAATTATCATTTCTGTGTTTAATCTAATTATCATGCAATAATTACTTTATGACTATTAATATAATATGTACAACCGTAACTCTATTTAGAGGTAAATTATTTTTTATTTTTTTTTTTTTGCTTTTATTTATTTTGTTTGCACCTACCTTTTAAGTTAAAATTTTGTATTTTTTATATCTTACCGTTTTTTTATTAATTTCCTTATTTATTTTTAATTTTTGTGTACTTTGTTTATGTGTCAAACTCTTTAAATATCAAAAATGTATACAATAAGAAGAACCCTTGAAAAAAACTGTTACTAACCCTGCTGATAGATTTAAAAAATAAGCGTATCCTGGATTAAAGACCTTTCATTCATATATGTGATAATAGAATTGAAATTTTTAACCATTATTTTATATCTAACTAGTGGACCCGGCGAACTTCGCCTCGTTCAAATTTTAAGCCTTCAGACAAACTTAAGAATAATTATACAACAAAAATTTTTACATTTTTAATGTAATTTACTTCAATAGAATCAGTAGAGAGCGATTTAATGAACAATGTTTTTCGATTTGTTTTCCGGCGCAAAAACAATTAACGAAGACGGTTTCCCAACACGCGAACATGCAGCTTACAGAAAAATTCAAGATTAATACCACAGACTTCTAGTGATTGGTCATGCAATTTATTTATTACAATGCCAAAATGATACCTATCAACGTATAACGCCATCTGTCGGATTTTGGCTGAGAACTTTCTATGTTTTAATTTGAAAAGCCATTAAGGAATAATTGCACACAAAATTTCATACAAAAGCCCGATTTTCTATTTTCAATTTTCCGACATTTTCGGAGAGATTTTTCAAAATTTTCTTACGGAAAAACCACCTCTTTGAAAATACGAACAACTGACGCAAAAATTTAGAGACATCGGTACAGGGGTTCTGATTTTATGAATTACTGTACATTTTTTACACCATTTTTATATATATAAATTTATTGATTACATATCTCTTTAATCCAAGAATACTTGTCCTCCTATATCATAATACCTAGAATATATCAAGGCAACCTCATTACCCTTAACTTGAATAACGTGGCAAGCGCTAGCTCTTTTTTTTCATTTTGTAAAATAAATTCGAATGAATTTTTACTAAACTTTATAAATTAAGCCAAATTGACTATGCTTCGGAATAAATTAAATAAATAATTGAAATAAGCCAACCGTGGGTGAAACTAGGTCCCCCTTCTTATTTCTCAAAACAAAACTATTGAACCGATTGGAAATGCTGTTCAGAATATTATATCCACGTTCAATATAAAAAATGATAACTGACAAGTAAGAGCATTCTATTCGGCTGTGCCGAATCTTTTATACCCACCACCGATTTTCCGTTATTTTATAGCAAGGGTTTTTTTCCTGAAAATTTTTGTTTTCCGAGAATGCGAGATTTATTTTTTAATTTCCCAGTATCCCGCAGCAAAACAAATAAAAAGTAAATTTGTTTTTAATTAATAAAAAAAAATTTTATAAACTCATAAAATTTTTTATGCGTTAAAGCTATTCAGGCTTAATTTAAAATGAGCGTTTAAAGAAAAATGCATTTCGTGCACCTTGTGCACTTCGTGACTCTTTTGGTTAAGATAATCGTTCAAATTCGTTCACAATCGGGAGAATTGTATTAATTAATAATTAATAAAAAACTTTTTATTAAAAAGCATAAAATAGTTTATAATGTAGGAGAAACACTTCAAAACTATAAAAATTAATAAAAAAAAACTTGAATTTTATATATAAATTAAGTAAAAATATTTTTTATTGAAAAAAATACTATTCTCTAGATACGAGATCAAATATGAGCACAAAAGAAAAATACAGATACTTCAGCTATAAGATCAAAAATAAAATCACTAGAATTCAATTTCAATATTAACAATATAAACATCTCCTTTTGATTCGTAGCCACCTTTTTTATATCCCGGGATCCCGAAAAATAATCCCGGGAAGTCGGGTAGATTAAATAAGTCGAATTTACGGGAAATAACGCAATTTATAGCACAAAATGTATTTCTTTGTTATTAACAGTAATCGCTATGCAATAATCACTTTATACTAAAATATGTATCACTTTCTTTGTATAAGTTCGATATGCCAGTAAAATGTTTTCGTAAATATAGCCACTCAATTAAAGTGGGCGTTAAAGTAGGCGTGTTGAAGTTGTTTCTACTAATGAATGCAACTTAGATGTATCAATATAGTCCTTTATTATTCCAAAACCTGTATTCATAGAGAAATTATACGAGTTTGAGATAAAACGTCATATGACAGGTGGGCCTTAAAGTGGGCATGTCACCTTAATTTTCCGGCATAATAATGACATTGTCTAGAAGGATATACGTAGCAAATTTTATCGTCATACCTCTAATTTTGTTGGTTTTATGAGCTTTTAAATTTAATTAACGGTAGATAACTTGAAAAGTGGGCGTTATAGTAGGCGTGTCAAAGTTTCTTTTGCTAATTAGTACAACTTAGATATTTCAATATAGCCCTTTATTATTCCAAAATCTTTGTTGATAGAGTAATTATATGAATTTTAGTTAAAACGTTATATGGGAGGTGGGCGTAAAAGTGAGCGAGGCACCTTAATTTTCTGGCACAGTAATGACATTGCCTAGGGGGATATACGTAGCAAATTTGATCATCATACCTCTAATTTTGGCGGTTTTATTAGGTTTAAAATTTTGAATATACTGAAAAATACACTGCGCGGTATGAATTTTCGTACATTCTGATCTACAACTCCCTTCCTAATGCATACATTTAAACAATTTTTGGAAAAAAATATTGTTTTTTTTAGCTCAGGAAGTATATATTTAAAGTTTCATGACTCTACGTTGATGCTGGTGGACACAACTCCATTTTATTCGATGTTGGAAGGACACGGTTTTTTTCGGCCTAATCTTGCATTACGAGCTATAACTTTCTTTTTAATATTCCGATTTAGCCCATTTTTAATACCAAACAAACCTTGTCTATAAGAAAGATTTTTTCAAAATTTGAGCCCCCTATCTTTTTCGGTAGGACCTCTATTAATAAATTATTTCTAAACATTATAAATTTATTTTTTTTATGTACTAATGGCTAACAAATTTTAAAATTATACAAAACCTATTTCGTTTGAAAATCTTTAAAAAGCAAAATGTTATAGAAGTTTAAAAATCAAAATCTTACTAATAAATTTCCCATTTTAGCAAAAGGCGGAGAATGTCTATTTTGAATCACCCTGTGGCATATTTATTTTTAAATATTTTTAAATCATAAGACCCTTAAGATTGTGGTTACACCTATATGTAAAGTTGGGCACAAATCATTAGTCTAGTTAATTTTTGGAAACAACCTCGGTCATTTTCGTTTTCACAAACCCCTTTAAAATTTCTTTGTAGTTTGTCCAAAATATAAAAGAGTTTGTTAGCAAAAATATTACTAGAGTCCACTAGTGTTCTACGTGATATTTAGCAAAGACATCAATCATCCTCATTTTTTGCAAAATTTAGTGGCGCCTTCAACAGATGATGCCGTCTGCAATGAATAAATGCTAATATATATGACTAATATATTTTTATAAAAATGTTTTTTCGACCTACTCTTGCTTTACGAGCTATAACTCTCTTCCTAATATTCCGATTTAGCCCATTTTCAAAACCTTGTCTATAAGAAAGATTCTGGCAAAATTTGAGCCCCCTAGCTTTTTCGGTGCGACCTCTATCGTGTTTTCAACAGACGGACAGACGGACGGACATAGCTAGATCGTCATCAAATAAAACCCTGATTCAGAATATACAGAGTGGACCAAAAGTCGCGCCTGCGTGTAAAAATTGAATAACTTTTTTGTTTATTATTATTTTTTATTAAATTTTTTTTTAATTACAATATTATCTTTGTATGACCTAAATTTTAATTATGAAAAATAATGTCAGAGAGATGACCACCATTTTCATCGATTCTCAATTGGGCTCTTAAACAGGCGTTTTGCATAACTGCACGCAAGGTTTTAGGCTCTATTGCCCTGATCTCAGCTTCAATGTTGTTCTTTAGCTGCTCTATAGTTTGAGGTTGAGTTAGAAAATAATCAGGGGCAGTTAAATCCGGTGAACGTGCTGGCCAATTAAATTCTGACTTTTTCGAGATAATTCGGTCGTCAAAAATTTCATTTAAAAGCGTCATTGTGGCACGGGCCGTGTGTGCTGTTGCTCCATCCTGCTGAAACCACTTGTTGGCTGCCTCAGGGCGTACAAAATTATTAAGCATAGCGCGATATCTGTCCCCATTCACCGTTACTGTATTACCAGTAAAATTGAGCGCCCATTGGAAAAGTAAAATTCTACCACTTTCGTTCGTTGCTCAGTCGTTAAATTTTGCATGGTGGTGTAACACGAATCGATGAATGAAATCTGAAAAAAAAAAAATAAAAAATATTAATAAACAAAAAAGTTATTCAATTTTTACACGCAGGCGTGACTTTTGGTCCACCCTGTATATACTTTATGGGGTCTAAAATGGATATTTCGATGTTTTACAAACGGAATGACAAAATACCCCCACCATTTTTTTGGTGGCGGGTATAAAAATGATAACTGAAAATGGAAATAATTTAGTGAAACAAGAAAAACTTTGAGGAGGACACATTGTCAGCATATATTGCTGAACTTTTTCTTACAGAAGCATATCGACATGTTCATTTTAATTTTCTGTAAAAAATTGCCGAATATAAAATTTATATATCGGTCGGAAATAAACTCATATCACTTTATTAAATTGAGGCGCATAGAGTATGTTGTAACAATGACTGTTCTTAACACAGTTATTGACTTAAATAAAAGCATCATCCTTAACAAATTAATATATTTTTCATCACGTAAAGGAAAAAATTATGAAAAAATATTTTTATTAATTGGCTTAAAGAACTCTATATTATAATTTCTTTCAAGTAAAAAAATATATACTGGATCAAATTGTAAATTTTTATTTATTTTTTTTATTTGCCCAACCTTATGTAAAATACCTAAAACTATAAAACAATGTTGTTCAAAAAATTAGGTTACTGAATTTTAGAAACAATATTTAATACTGTTTAAGTCTTATTGTTATAATAAGAAGTACTTTTGACCAAATGACATTAATGTTATAGCAGGGTTAAACGTTATCTAAGTTTGATAGATTTGTAATCAGACTGCTGTTTCACACAACATTTAATGAAAAATTTAAATTTTAAATGCTCTTGTATATAGTGCTATTCTTACGAAAACATCATTTATAACACTTACTTATAATAATCTTGTAAATCTGCTTTTTTATCATGACATCCATATCGAAGTTTTTATAAAAAGTACAAATTACATGATAAAATTCAAACGAAATAAAAGTGACTATTACTTGTTTTTGAAAACTAAATATTGTTACGGAGAATATTATACGACCTTCGCAATGGAAAAATAATTTATAATTATTTGGTTTAAAACCGTACGAAATTTTCAATCATAAGCTTATTGAATTATTGTCAAAATTTCCTAAAAATAATACACCTGTGCATGGGCATTTATTTCCCCTTTCTAAAACTAACAGGTTACACCTTTCACAAACAATAAAATAAAAATGAGACAATAAGAAATACAAAACAAAAACGTGAAGCCATCTTTCATCACGAACGGAAGCGGATATTTAACAACAAACTATCTGTGTAAGTATCCTGCTGTGTGTGTGTGTGTGTTTATGTGTTAGTTGCTTGTATGGTGATGCACTTTGTATTATGAAAACTTTAGTTTTTTGTTAATGTCATTGTTGTAGTTTGTTGTTTTCTTTTTCTTTTACTTTTATTTTGTTTTATTTTTTGTCATTTCTCTGCGTTTTTCTTTTTATAATAAAAAAAGTTTTACTTCGATTTTTTAATTTTTTTTCGTTGATTTTTTTTTTGTTGCCTCTATCAGTTGTTTGTTGTTGGTTGTGTAGTTTTTGCAACAAATTACACAAAAAATAAATGATAGACCAATACAGTAGAACAGAGTAGCGTTTAACAAAAATATACAGTCAAAGAAAAAATTTGTGACGTGATCTCACAGATGCATTTTTCTGCCTATTAACGTTTTATGTGTCATTTTGCGTACAATAGGATGTCGTTGAATTCCAGTGTGATACACCATTTAACGGCCTTTAAAAATTATGAAATTTTTATGTCAAAACCAGTGTATATAAACGTTAACTTCAAGATATTCAAATTACATTAATGAATGACATTATTTATTATTGGACTACAATATTCGTCGTACTGAGAACGATTTAAAATCGACACTAAACTCTTAAGCAACCACTACTTCCAAATTATGTTGCTACGTTGTATGCAGTTTAATATAACGGGTGTATAGAACTTCGAATTGAAATAAAACACAAGAAAATCGTTTTAATGACCATCAATTTGGCATTATTGGAAGGATAATTTTATGCCATTAATGTTTAAATATGATTTCAGGCATGTGGCCGCCGCGGCTGGTTCGAATAAAGCCAATTCTACAGGTCCAATTTTTAACCACTTTTTCGAGCATATGGGGCCGTATCTCGGCAATAACGCCACGAATGTTGGCTTCCAATTCCCCTAACGTTTCTGGTTTGTTGGCGTAGACGAGCGACTTCACATATCCCCAAAGAAAATAATCCAATGGTGTCAAATCACACGATCTTGGTGGCCAATTGACAGGTCCATTCCGCGAAATTATGCGCTCATCGAATGTTTCCTTCAATAAATCGATTGTGGCGTGCGCTGTGTGGCATGTAGCGCTTTAATTCTTGCACAAGCTGGATCTTGTAAGGTCGCAAGCCAAGATCTTTGCGCAAAATCTTCCATAAAGTTGATGGACAAAGCTCCAATTGCATTGCACGGTGGCGAATCGATTCATTCGGGTCCTCTTCAACACTTTGCTCTACAGCGACAATTGTTTCTTCGGTGCGCACTGTTCGACGTCTCCGCGGATGCGTATTATCACATAAAGTAAACGTAGAACGATCCATGGTTAACCGAATTAATTGCTCTGATGGACGATTATGTCGACCATAAAATGGACGGAGCTTGCGGTAAACTTCGCGAACTGAACCGTTATTTTCGAAATAAATTTGCACGATTTTCAAGCGTTGTTCTTTTGTCAACCTGTTCATGATGAAATGACAAACCAAACTGAACATAAATGACATTAGAGTCGCCAGATTTGACCACAAAATGCCAGTTTTATCTCTATTCGAAAAACAAACCTGTAAAAAAAACACCCGGTATATCAGTAGAAACCGTTACATAAATAGTGAACTAAATATTGACACTCACGTGCTTTCATTTGGTGCCCATGTTAATGGGGTTACAAACACATATTTATCATTGTATCCTTGTATTACAGTATTGAAAAGAGTAGATTTTAAATAACTAGACTTTATCCAATATATATGCACTGTTTGTGGTGGCCATCATTAATTTAAATTATCTTTTTTAAAATTTGCTATTTGAGTTTTTCATCTGATGCCCATATTGGCCCTATCGATTGTCTGAAAGCTAAAAAAAAATATTTTTCTTAGTTCCAAACTGAGCTTAGTTTGTCTCAATAAGAATTTTGAAGATTACGGCTCGAAATTATTATTTATCATGTATAAATGAAGTGAATATTTTTTCAGCCTTCATATAGTAAATTATTGTTTTATCCTATTTGTAATATTGATTGTACTTATTCTTTTAAGCACAATTTTTTACCGATATTTTTTTACATTTAGTAATTTTTTTCATATCTAAAATGCTTGAAATTTTATCAAGATTTTTTCAGAACTTTTGACGTGTCGAATAATAATAAAATATATTCGGCAAGAAGAACAATTGAAAACAAATTATGATTAAGAAATATCATTGTTTGATTGCTTTTTAATCATACTGTTTTTTCATCTACTATTTAATCGTTATTTGCAATTGTAAATGTGTGCGCAGACATCATAGTATTTTTGTCATCAGAATTTTTTAAACCATACTTTCTAACATCGAAATGATAACAATTGATTTAAGTAAGTTTTGGTATTAGTTTTGCAGTTTGTTCTTCTTCTATAAAACAGGCTTTTAAATAAATTTATTGTATTGAGCGCTGTGTGTCATATGGCAAGCCACATGTTTGCAATAGTACTACCTTTCAATTGACGTACGAAAAATATAGGTAGCAAGTCTATATACTGCTCACTCGTGACTGGTAAATTCGTAAATTCGTTTGAAAATAATCGTTTTTTACTAACTGAAATTATACTTCCTATTAAAAGACCCTTTATTATATTTTTACATATAAAACACGGTTGTATGCATGTTAAACAAGTGGGTCAAAAGTATATTAAACTTAGAGTAAAAAAAGTTTTGAAAAACAATCGTCTTAGATGAGTTTTTTTTATAAAAACTGTTTTATTTCTTCCGATTATTGACTAGAACTTTAAATACCAAAACTAAAAAATTATTTTCTTTAAAGATGAGACAAGTACAAAAACTCTATTTTTTTAATTAAAGGACGAAATATTTTAATTCTGAAATCTTTCATATATAGATGATATGCGTTTCATGAAAAATAAACCTTAAAAATTTTTGCTTTTCGTTGAGCTTGAATTAAAAAGAAAATAAACATTTAATATTAAATTTAAACAAAGAATTAATTACAGTGACAGAAATTATGATAAAATTTAATTAGAATGGCCATTACATAATTTCAAATATTTTTATGGAAATAATGTGTGCGTCATGATCATGTTGTAACCATGGTTTTTCTTTGCATGTAGCGTGTCCAAAATTTAACTTAAAGTTTAAAGACATTGATATTTAAAAAAATTTCATATATTTTTTTGCCTGTAACCTTGCCAATTAGCGACAGATTTTTCCAAAATATTTTACTAAATACCCCAGAGGTATTTCATATTTAAAATAGTAATAAGCATGTCCAAAAAATATCCGAGGGGTAAGAATTTAAATTTTTGTGGTAAGGGAAAAAAGGATTTTAAGTGCGTAAAGCAATTACGCTGTTTTTCAATGGAAATTCATTCTGGAGTATTTTTAAAATACTAATAATACATGGATTGCCTAGCAACGTGTGGAAGCTTCTAAAATTCGATTTTAACTAACACGCAGATAGTGGGACAGAGGGACTTCGTTAAATAGAATTTGATCTTCTTAAGCTTCCATAAAATATTAAATTTAAGATGTTTGAAATAAATATTGAAGAAATTACAAAGAGAAAGGCCAAACTGTATTTCACATGTTAGCAAAGTTGAAGGATATTAAAAAGGCTCAAAACTCAAATACAAATTACGAAGCTACTTAGTACTTAGTCTTCTTAAAAATTTGCTTTTGATATAAAATACGCAGTCGTTTAATTGAAACGACTTGCTGACATCCAATAAGCCCTTTAAAAACAAAATGGCTGATCAATAGGATGACATATTTCAAATAATTCAATCCCAAACAGTAACAAAAACAAATTCACTACAAAACGTAAATTAAATACCTCATAATGAGGTCTTCATTTTTTTATTTTTTCAAAAAGTTTTCTAAATAAAGATAATGGAATTATTAAACAAAACTTCTGAGTGTATTAATTGCAAACAGTAGATATTATTAAAAAATAAGAAACTGCTAAAATAAGCAGGAAGAAAAAGTAAAAAAATATCTAAACGGTTGAGTATAAAATTTTTCAAACTCATTTTCTACGTCGTTTGTGTTTTCATGCATCTTTTTTTTTGTTAATGTTGTTGTATCTGTTCGTTGTGCCGCCTGTCATTTGTCAAGTTGTCATTTTGTCAAGCATTTGACAAGACTTTTGTAGTTGGTTTATACTTTATTGAAAATCTACTTAAGACTTTTTCCGTTTGTGTAATGGGTTTCTCTATAATATATAAAATAAAAATAACAAAAAAATAAAAAACAAAACTTACTGTTCTTATTAAAAATAAAAGAAGCATGCTCAAAACATATTCATCTAACTTTAAAATTTTTTAGGCATTTCAGAAATTTAAAATTATTTGTAGATTTCTTTGTTTGTTTCGTGTATATAGTTGCAAAATTTGTTTTAGGTATTGCAGCAACTATTTTGGTCTTATGTTATGGTATTCTAATGTTTATATTATAAAATATATACCAGTGTCTCTTTTAGAATACATAATGTTTGTAACACGGTAAAGTTTTTTTAATGAAATTATCAAACGAATAGAAATTAAATATAAAAATGTGAGACGTAACTTAACCCATTCATTTAATACATTTGCATTTAGACAAGCAAACATAGAATTTCTTTTGGAAAACACAGCCTTTATCATCATCAATGTCACTTCATTTCAATGCTAGTTTGACACAAACCATATCAAACAAAATACAAATACCTACATTGATATGCAAATAATTTTATAAGACGGACAGGAGGACAAAAAATTGCTAACAGACTGTAAAAAAGAAACACAAAAAAAAAAATTCCAAAAAAAATAAAAAAATAATTGAATTTAAGTCTAATCTCTACACAAATACATGTGTACAGAATGTGTACATATAATCCAGAAGGAGTGTAATGTGTAAACGAATAAAAATACAAAAATACCTACAATAGAACTAAATGAAAGAAAACATGCAAATACAAAATATTAAATAAAAAGTAATACTGTCTGTGACGAGCCTGTGATGGAATTTTTAGAGTTATTCTGGAATTCTGTTTGCGAATTTGAAAACGGAAATTGAAAAATTAAACCAAAATATAATACTACAATATTTAGATATGCGTTCAATTTAATTTTTAAGTATGGATACAAATTTAAAAATACACAGTGCTAGTCACATCTTACATAGTTACAAAAATTAAAAAAAATACCCCAGAAAATGCGCCTTAGATTAAGAAATTAATTCCAACACTTTGGTAACCCAATTTCATAATTTAACTTAATGCCAGAAATTTTATGAAAAATTACCCAAACCAAATGAAAACATTAATATAATTTTTTGAATATACATAGTATTGAAATCCAAAGCATTGGGTCATTTATTCTGTACAATTCAAAGGTAATCGGTGCTTTTTATACCCTTCACACAGTGAAAAAGGGTATATATAGGTTTGTCATTCCGTGTGAAATTTCTACAATTTTTATTTCCGACCCCATAAAGTATTTATTTTCTGAAAGCTTATGAGTAGGGGAGTCGATTAAGCCCTGTCAGTCTGTCAGTCTGTCAGTCTGTCCGTCTGACCGTCTGTCCGTCTGACCGTCTGTCCGTGTGTATGTTGAAATCAACTTTTTGAAGCCCCCCGAAGTCGCTTGGACCCCGGTGAGGTATTAAAATATCATAAATATTTGGGAGTAGATCGGTATTGAAAATCAGAAATATCGGTTCATAAACAACTGAGATATGAGCAAAAACCCACGACTACCTCGATTTTTTTTTCACAAAAACAACATTACAACAACAACATACATACATACAAACTTGTATATTGGTTAAAGTAAACGTGGGATCGAATCCCAGCTGAGCCAAAAAAATTTTTTTTTTATTTTTTTTTTAATTTTTTTTTTATTTATTTTTTTTATTTTTTATTTAATATATTATTTATATATTTATTATTTTTTTTTTAAATTTTTGTTTTTAATTTTTTTTTTTTGTTTTATATTTATTATTTATATTTTAATTTTTTTTTTTAAATTTTTTTTAAAAAATTTTTTTTTCAAATTTTTTTTTTTATTTTTTTTTTAACATACATACGTTAATTTTTAATTTTACAATGGGATGTTTTTATATATGTATTTTTTTTATATGTATGTACGTATTTCATATGAGATGAATGGTGATACAAACAACTGTTATTGCATGACTACACGTTGTGAAGGGTATATAAGATTCGGCATGGCCGAATATAGCACTCTTACTTGTTTAAATACAGTTTAATCATCGCTTAACCAATACCCACCTTAGTAACTTTTTCTCTTTTATTTCTTTAATAACTTTTTTAATTATTTTTTTGATTTGAATGAAATTTAGACTCACTGAACAAATTTGAAAGTTCTGTAGAATTTAATGAAATTATGATAAAATTTGTACTTATGAAATTTTCAAAATAAATTATTAACTGTGTTCAGTTTTGAAACTTTTATTAATTTTAATTGAAATTCAGTATTTCATAAAAGCGATTTTTTACTTATTATTTTGATTACATTTATATGACAGACACTGTGTTCTGCACAAATGGGCTTATTCATCTTGTCCACACCACCCTTAGTTCCACCAAACTGATTTATTTTTAGAAGGAACATAGGACACTAATATTTCACCTTTGGAAAAACCAAGCAAACTGTTATAACTTCGCGGTTTCGGGATGGTTTAAACTCTTTTTTTTATTGTACTTATTACTGATATTGGCTAATGAAAGTGTTGTATAATATTGTCTATATTAACGTTCACTCCCAGTCAAAGCAAAGAAACTATAAAATTTCCGCGAACCTGTTCCGCGAAATGGTTGTACGATAAATTGGTTATGTACTTGTTCTTTAACGCTATGTGAGTGTTTCGTTAAAAGGATTAAGGGTACCCATTTTAATTAAAATTACCAAAAATACTAATTACTTTCCATTTGTATTTGGTTTAAAAGTTATTTTATTCTATGGGTTCTTAGAATTCTATTTGTTTTGACCTTTTTGTTTTAAAAAAGTCGAATTAAATCTTTGAAAGCATCTCTCGTTATGGAATTGAATATAAATAATGGACATATTTTTTGAGGTTGGATTAGAACACAATTAGAGGTTTTTACGAATAATGTTAACCGCTCCCTCTCGATTGACGCTTTCTATAATGTTATGACACAAGACGTAGTTGGCTTTTCGTTGCTTTATTTATCATTATTCTCATTCAATTCATCATAATTCTTCTTTCGTTTACCTTAATTTCACACTTCAACTTGTAGCATTTATCTACTATGGAACGTGGATATAACAAATTTTTAATTGTAATCAATAAAGTTGTAATATATACATATACATGCATATAAAAAGATGACTTCATTTTAATTCTGCTAACTTGACAAAGGAACTGTTTCATAGAGTTCATTATGAGTTTTATTATAATTTAAAGGATTAAAAGCTATAACATATTATTTAAAACAAAAAATTATAAATATGTATAAAAACCACATAGTCATCGGATATAAATATAAATAAAACTTCGTGGGACCTTATTTTTATAACGCCATAGATATACACAGCTTAGGTATGGAAAAATCTTAAAAAATAAAATCAGAGGACATCTGCCTTAAAATGCCTACGAAGTTTAAAAATTTCTTTTAAGCCTGCTCCTGAAGTTATTCTTAGCTGCATATTAAAATATGTTTATGTATTGGTTAATCATATTCTTATTAAAGTCATCTATTTAATAGTTGTCTGAGCTTGTTTTGTTTCCCAACTGTTAAATTAGGATGTTTATTCCAACGCTTCAAAATTCTTTTAACCGTAGTTATATCACAAATTATGAAGCAATGAATAAACTTAACTGCATTCCTTATAATATTAAAAATATTGACGGACATTCTAACTTATCGCACACATAATAAATGCAGTTACATTTTTACTACGATTCTCATATAGATGCAGCCAGCGTGCGATAAAGCTTAAAAAAGCTAATTAATAACGACAACGAAAAAATATTATTGGCCATGTAAACCGTTAGTGAAAAGAAATACAAATCATTACTTTTAATATTTTTTCTGTTAAAACACAGTTAATTCTAAAACCGCTGGATGGTTGTTAATAGCATTAAGTTTAAAGAAACTTTAGTCCCTTCGTAACTATATGTGATACTTTTTATTGCAAAATAATGTGCCATTTCAAACGTCAAGAAAAGAAAGCAAATTAAATGGTTTGTACAATGGTACTGGAAAATTTGTCTGGATAAAACAGATACAAAATACAAGGGAATTTGACAAAATAAATAAATTAATAATTCTCACTAATATTAGAATTAACCATAAAACTAATTAAAAACAACAATATTTTTCGACCGTGATGTGCCGACTGAATTCAACTATTACCTAATATAATCATTTATATGGCAGTCATTTAAAAATTTAATTAATAAAGTTTCTGTAAATTTTTATATGAATAACGTTACACTTGTGATATTCACAATTGTTACGTGTCACATGTTTCATAAGACTGCATTTTATATTTCAATTATCAAAATACCCAATTTTATCAATAAAATGTTCAGTCACACACGCACCCTAAAAGATTAAAGATTATTTTCTCAGTGAACCATTAATGATAGGGCCAATGGAAAAGTGTCAAGTTGTCCTTAAGTAGTTAATAAGCATGGGGTATAGTTAGCATACACATACATTTTTGTATATACATACAGCGATTGTTTTGTGCGTAGGATGTACACTAGGGTGGTACCAAAAAATTTAATTTTAATAATGAAATGTTAAAAATATTATTTGAACTAAAAGGAATTTGGTGGTGGATTTAGGTGACATTGGGATCCATTATAACCTTATAATAGATTATCAATTTTTAGTTATTTGATTATTTAATTTTATTTTCGTTTAAGTTACTACTAGATGCTACCAACGAGGTTAGAAGAGGAGGAGGTTAGAGGAATCAAAGACTTGACTTGCCATTTCAGCATTAATTATATACGTATATAAAGGGTGTTTTTTTAAGCCCGATAGAACTTGAAATTGTAAAAAATAACACAAAAAATTAAATTGTAATCAAATTTTTTTTTTTATTCGAAAGATCAATACGTGACATTAACATTTGAAAATGACTTCGGGCATATGGGCACCGCGGCTGTTCTTGACGAAGCGCATTCTGGACGTCCAATTTTATCGCAAAATTGTGTTCAGCGATGAGGCGCATTTTTGGCTTAACGGGTTTGTTAATAAGCAAAATTGCCACATATGGAGCGAGACCAATCCACAAGAGACCCTACAGACTCCATTACATCCAAAAAAATGCACCGTTTGGTGCGGTTTTCACGCTGGTGGCATCATCGGACCTTATTTCTTCAAAAATGAGGCCGGAGCTCGCGTTACGGTCAATGGAGATCGTTACCGCACCATGATCAATGATTTTTTGTTTGAAGATATGGATGACATTGATCCGGAGGAGATGTGGTTTCAACAGGATGGCGCTACGTGCCATACGGCGAACGCAACCATCGACTTATTGAAATCAAAATTTGGCGATAAGTTGATTTCGAGAAATGGACCTGTCAATTGTCCTCCAAGGTCGTGCGATTTGACACCTCTCGATTATTTCCTGTGGGGCTACGTGAAGTCACTGGTTTATGCTGATAAACCAGCAACAATTGACGCCTTGGAGGCCAGCATTGTTCGTGTTATTCGTGACATACGGCCACCAGTGCTCGAAAAAGTGGCCCAAAATTGGACGTCCAGAATGCGCTTCGTCAAGAACAGCCGCGGTGCCCATATGCCCGAAATCATTTACAAATGTTAATGTCACGTATTGATCTTTTGAATAAAAAAAAAATTTTGATTACAATTTAATTTTTTGTGTTATTTTTTACAATTTCAAGTTCTATCGGGCTTAAAAAAACACCCTTTATTTTATTATTGCAATAACAATAATTATTATATTTAATATTTGTTAAACTTGTAAATATTTTTAACTTTATAAATGTGATAACTTGTTTTCAAGTTGTTCTACTCACTGGAATCTATCAAAAAATAGTTACTGATTATTATTAAATTTACTAAATATCCATTTAAATTCGAGAACCTATATTACTTTAACTAAAGCAAAATACGTAAGGGGTCAGCCGATTGCTCACCAAAGCACAAGGTAAATGTGTTTCAATGTGCGAAATATTGCTTGTGTGGAATAACTCCTCAAAATTTGTTGTTAAATACAATAAAGGTTTATAAATTCATTCCCTACACTCAAGCAACAATTACAGCATCTTTGCTAATCGCAGAGTTCATTCTAAAGTCGGGAAATGGGGTGTAAAACAAATTGAAATTAAAATCGCTTTTATATATACGAATTGCTGCTCAAATGCTATAAAAGACAATGCCGAAAAGCCGATCTAATTAAATAAACCATTGGTTAAGAGATCTTATGTGATTTCCAATCAACCGTCTGAATCAAGATCAAAGCCAAAGATTTATGTCATTAATGTGCTCTGTATTTGGTGGGACAACAAAGGTCCCATCCGCTAATGAAATCCGGCCAATTTATTACAAACAGCCTCTACCAAGTGCAACTGATGTAGTTAAAGCTATTCATTTACTGAAAAAGGTCGAAAATGGAATCGTTATTTCCATCATGCGGTGGAATACCTGTTATATATTACTAAGAAAGGAGTTTTTTTCGAATTTGTACCTCACCCGCCTTTTAGTTCAGATCTTTCCTCGTCCGATCACTATTTGCTATGATCCATCCATAACGTTCTTTTCAAAATACGCTTTACTTTAGAACAAGGTATTAGAAATTGATTTGATTTTCTCTTGGTACAAAAACATGGGCAGTTGTTTTTGATTGGAATCTACATGTTGTCAGAATAATGGCAAAATTTCAAAGCTAAACGAGGCTAGTACTTTGAAGTTATTTATGCAATAAAAATATCCTAAAATAAAAATTATTAAATCTGGATTTTGTATGTGATGAATCTAGTAGATAATTACAAATAATGATCATAAAAGGTCGACTTACTACTAAAAATTTTCTCGACTATTGCAAGCAGTGCAGTCAGTCTTCTATCCCTTACCATATTGCGTCCAGGGAAATGCTTAAATTGTTTGCATACGAAAATAAAAAAAAATTACTGTTCTATACGTTTACTTTTCCGGCAATATGGAAAGAAAAAAAATTTATTTTAGTCTTAATTTGTTCCTTATAGTTTTCTCTTACGGTCTGATATCTTTTGCAACAGTGCGTAAAAAGTTGGCATGACTAATTTGTTAAGAGATAAAGTTAGCGCTTATTAAATCCAATAAAGGAGAAATTCAAATCGACATCACGTATAAAAATGAAACCAAAAGCAACATTTCGTAATAAAGTTTTTGGTGCTCTGCTCAACTTACAATTTATGGAATCTTATACGCTTTTTTATTACAACGTAGTTAAATTAAATAGAATTTAACTTTTGTTATTTAAAATTATATTTAGTTTTGGATTACAATTTAGTTTAATTCCCAACAAAAATTTTTTTTTATTCTGTTAGGAGTGCAGACTTCATTTCCTTGCTCTAATGCATCCATATAAATGCTTTAATTGTTTACATAGGAAAACACAATAAAATATGTCTACCGTGGAAAAAATCAAGCCTATTTATTTGAATACTAATTTAATTTCTTTTCAGCAGTGCTTGAGGGAAAGTCATGATTACACTATAAACAATAAATATGATTAAACGGGTAGGGGTGAAAATAGCGATTATTTCTTATAAACAAAGAGACATACAAAGCAGAACGTCTTTTAGAAAAGGGCTCTAGGGAGCAAGCAAGCACTAAGTAAGCGATTCAAGAAGCCTTTTTCGAAATAAAGTTTTTTGGTGGGTATTTTATTTTTTCATTTAAGAATACACTTGGTAATAATATCTGTTTATTTAAAAATCTCAATGACAGTTAAGAAAACCGATCTTGAAAAGAGGAAGACTATTATAATTATAAATTTATTAAATTAGTTTTAAACTATTGTATTATATTATAATGGATTTTATTGTAAGTCAATCAGGTTTGAATTCATTTTTAAAATTTATTTTTGAATTAATTTTACCCCCATATTCATAATCACTTTTAAGGTTCATCAAAGGTTTATTTTACAAAATTGTTTTTATATAAAATTCGTTTTTTAACCCTTAAATCAATTAAAAATAATATTATGATTATGACCGTAAGTGTACTAGTATTAGATTCTAAACTTTTATTTATGCTACAATTTAATCAAATTGGAAAATGTGAGGCATGGTCATTATAAATTTTTATTTATTGATTGTCTATTTATAAAAATTTACTTAAAATAAGATTTGAAAAACATAACCATATATTCATACAGCTATATGCAATGGTGAAGTCGTGCAACAAAGCAACTTTGTAGGCCAATTCGTTTATCAAGGATGAAAAAGTTGTATAGTATGTTTAATTTATAAAAATTTGAATTACTAAAGTTTAACACATTATAAATGCTGCAAAAACAACAAGTATACATTATTTTTGGTATATTTACTAACAAAAAGTATACTTAAGTTAATTGTTTAATACCTAAACAAAAATTTAATTTTTCATCGGATCAAATCCAACAATATTTGACAAAATGCTTCGCCATCAGCTGGGTTGATAATAAACATAACTTTTACCAAAAATTATTTTTGCTTATTTATGTAAATAAATGGCTTATTTAATTATCTAAAAAAAAACGGTGCCGCCTTAATACTTATAACAGTTTCTCTGCGTAAAGTCATTAGTAAAACGAACTGAGCGATGGTAAGTGTGTGTATCTAAAGATTTAAAACTGTATGTGTGATAGCCATTTAATTTGGTTATATGTGTTTGTCTTTGATTGTTTCCATGTTGTTATCTTCGAGTTACTATTTTGGTTATTGTTGTTGCTTTAAACGAATTTATATGCAAATAAGTTAAATACTTAAGTGGAAATTGGAACATGCTCAAGTGGAACGTTAAAAGAAAAAAAAACACCGCCAAATAGTTTTCACTGCAGCAGTATGAGTAAACTATTAACATTGTTTGTTTAAATTTGATTTTTTCATCTTTAGCGTGTAGCAAGTATATACAAATAGTTTTGTATCTAAGTCCTTCTCTAATTTCAATTTTGATTACCAGGATTTAAATAAACAGACAACATTTAAAGTTTAGTTTAAGATTCAAATAGTATTTGCTTGGTGATGAAGAAAGTGTTGTTATTTTCGATAAAAAAAACTTCTAATTTTCATTAAGACTTAAGGAATATATAATTGTTGCTAATTAAATTTTAATATCAATTTCTTTATCTCATGTGCAGTGTCGAAGTTTTATGTGTATATGATACTTATTTAAAGTCTTTAAAAATAGTTTCAAAATATATATAGAGATGAAATATGAAAACTTGTATTAAAATTTTCTGTAAATTGGTATCTGTGTTAATTTTTTCGAAATTTTTACTAACAAGTATGAGCTAGAACCATTGGCCTAGCTACAGAAATTTTCGATGGTCGTAAAAGCTTACAAATTTATTTTCCGTTAAACCAAAACAGAGTTTATTTTATATATACAAGGTATCGCAAAATGCACTACCATATCATAGGAGAGAATAGCTTTGTGCACGAACACTCTTTAAGCCTTAAACACTTGAAATGATTCGGTGCAGGCAGTTGATATACTTGAAAAATTAAATGCTTATTAAAACAAAACTATTGAATTTACAAAAAATATGATATATGGTATTCACGCTATCTTTGCATCCGTTTAAATATAAGTATGCTTATTGTTAATAATCTTTGTTTAAAAATTTTGTAAAATATTGCATTTTGAACTGTTTATTGAGACAATTAAGTTGTAGATTCCCGTAACACATGAAGTGAAATAAAAATATAAAGCGATCGTAAGCAAATGATCTACCTAGTTGACAACAGTATTAACCCTTATGTGAGTGACAGGGTACCCGGTTACCCATTTCATTTTCAAATAAAAATATTTTATGGTGCCAGATGATTTACATTGCTCAAACTTTTTGAGAACTCTTAACTTTTTATTGTTTTTATATTTTTATTGATATAAGTCCAGTATATCTTTTTGGATGGGCGAGGTATATAGATATTTATTTTACACCCTTAAGCGAGTGACAGGGGTACCCAGGTACCCAAAGTTTTATATATAAAAGTGGATGGAAGAATTGTTATTATTTTTTTAAAAAACATTTTCTAAAGCATATTTCTTCGAAAAAATGAGGAAATTTATTTTAGAAATTAAAAGATATAATATCTGCGCTTATAGTTAATAGATTTTAAAGCTGTAAGAAACCACACACATGTATAGTATTTTGATTTATATTTTTTGCCAGGCTTATAATATTTACGTAAATTATAACTCAACATGTTCTGAATATCTCGGAGTGCAGCAGCTTTGTCATTTTCGACACTCGACTCACGAGTAGCTTCGTTATCAAATCGTATGAAACGTAAAAGCATTTTAAACCTATCATATGATATTGCAGCCCGAGTAAGGGGTGGGTGATTAGATTTCCACAACTCAGTCAAATTCTCCTTATTAGATTTGTAAACGCCACAAACAATCAATAAAAAAATAAAAAAATTCGTCTAGCTCATTTTCAGTAAATGGTGTGAAGATTTTATTTTGTGACTTTTTATTAGAATTCGGATACCTGCTGTGTAAATTTCCATTGTATTCATCAGTTAATCGTTTTCCCTTTCGTTTTTTTAACGTAAAATTATATCGCACATTTGCTGGAAAAAAAACTTTTGAATATATATTTTGGTGTAGAAATGTGCAAACCAGGTACTGTGCCAAAGCGTTGCCTTTAAATATTCCGGTTTATTGACTGAAATTCTGGAAATGGGTCAAGAAACCAAAAAGTTCCATATTTAGCACAAAGTTCACTATTCGATTCCACTTCTTCGCTGTCATTTGAATCGTATGAGTTTTCATCAGTTTCTACACATGGGTACTAACTCAGCATCTGATGCTTCTGATCTCATATCGCCAGAAACGATAAATTCTTCCTCATCACTTTCACATTCACTTAATATATTTTAAATTTCCAATAAATTTAATCCTTTAGAACGGACTCTGTCTGTCATTTTATGAAACTTAATTCACTTATTCCCGGCCAAAACAATTAAGAATGAAATTGTGGTGTCATTGTATTGTTGAATATGCTACTGTTTACAAAATGGCAAACCACCAATATAATGGCTATGTGTTGTTGAATTTGCTAAAGCTCATAAAAGGAGGAATCACATATATTAAGTTTTGTTCAAACACTATTATGACAATATAGCGAGTAATTATTTAAAATTCATAAAATGGGAAGTACCAAATTCAAGCTGTAGGGATTCCTGCTAAAATATTTTTGTTTTATATATTAGTGCTAGTGGTTAAGTAAATTTTTGTACTAAAAACTTAAAAAACGGAAAGACCAAAATGCATGTTATATTATAAGATGAATCCTTAGAACAAAAAATCATTTTATGTCAATTTAACGTACAGTACTATGGAAAAAATATGCAATTTTCATACAATTTGTGTGTGGGTACCCGGGTACCCCTGTCACTCTAGAGAAGGTGTTTTTTTTGTCACTCACATAAGGGTTAATTATATATTTTCACTTTTTATACCCGCCACCAAAAAAATGGTGGGGGTATATTCATTTTGTCATTCCGTTTGTAACACATCGAAATATCCATTTTAGACCCCATAAAGTATATATATTCTGAATCGGGGTTTGATTTTATGACGATCTAGCTATGTCTGTCCGTCTGTCCGTATGTCCGTCTGTCCGTCTGTCCGTCTGTTGAAAGCACGATAGAGGTCGCACCGAAAAAGCTAGGGGGCTCAAATTTTGCCAGAATCTTTCTTATAGACAGGGTTTAATTGGTATTGAAAATGGGCTAAATCGGAATATTAGGAAGAGAGTTATAGCTCGAAAAGCAAGAGTAGGTCGAAAAAACCGTGTCCTTCGAACATCAAATAAAATGGAATTGTGTCCAAACGCCTTAACGTAGACTCATGAAACTTCAAATGTATATTTCCTGGGTAAAGGAAATATCTTCCGCCGAAAATTGTCTAAATCTATGCATTAGGGGAGGAGTTAACGTTTTAACTAAAATTCATATAATTTTTCTATTAATAAAGATTTTGGAATAATAAAGGCCTATATTGAAACACCTCAGTTGTACTCATTCGTAAAAATAACTTTGACACGCCTACTATAACGCCCACTTTTCACGTTATCTACCGTTAATGAAATTTAAAAGCTCATAAAACCGCTAAAATTAGAGGTATGATGATAAATTTTGCTACGTCTATCCCCCTAGGCAATTTCATTACTATGCCAACAAATTAAGATGCCGCGCCCAATTTTACGCCCACCTCCCATATAACGTAATAAAACTGACAAAACTATATGTACGATTCTGAAATTTTGCAAACATGGCTTTTTGGTCAAAGTCTTCGTTATAACGGAAAATAGATGTGCCACGCACACTTTTTTCCTTAAATTTTTATAAAAATATATTAGTCATATATATTAGCATTTATTCATCTTACACTGCGCCATTTATTGTACTGTAGCTAAATATAAGATAAAGATGATAAGATAGATGACTCTACTAGCAACTACTAGATGGCATGCTAACAACTTATGCTTATGTTCTCCTTAGGTTATGCTCTATTAAAAATTGGAATTTAGATAAATTTTGACCTAAGTAAAAATAAATTATCTCTAAACATTATAAACAATTGATTTTCACGTACTAATGGCTAACAAATTTTAAAATTATACAAAACTTATTTCGTTTGAAAATCTTTTAAAAGCAAAATGTTATAGAAGTTTAAAAATCAAAATCTTACTAATAAATTTCCCGTTTTAGAAAAATGCAGAGAATGTATATTTTAAATCACCCTGTGGCCCTTAAAATTTAACCTTAAATTCACTTTCTTCCTCTTAAATTCATGTAAATTCTCTATGAATAAAGATTTTGGAATACTAAAGGACTATATTGAAATATCTAAGTTATGTTTATTAGCAGAAACTTTATTGGCACGCGTATTTTAACGGCCACTTTCATTGAGAGACTAAATTTACGAAAACATTTTACTAGCATACCGAAGTTATAATGGGTGGTTTAATTTTAAGGGACTATGTTGATTTTGAATAAAATTATTATGAAATAATTATCATTTATTTTTATAATGATAATATTTGTATGCTTCAATTATGTATGGAACAAAATATCGGCCAAATGGCCCCCCAACCTAGGCGGCACACCACGATCCGATAGTCCAAATTTTCAATGACACTGTTGTTGCTCGATTGTTGGGCACGATGATGAGTAGAGGTTGCTTGCTCTTTTGCCACGTTATCGTGAAAAACAGCAATGTTTCCCATTCAACGAACTAAGATGGCATTCACAGATATTTTCACGTTTCATACAGACCTGCTTTGCAGACATTTAAATATTTTTTACAATTCTCACGATTGTGGACGAATTCGAACGATTATGTTGACCAAAAGAATCACGAAGTGCACAAAATGCATTTTGATTTGAACGCACATTTTTATAAAAACCTTTAATATTTAAAAGCGTTGCTCGATTGCGTATCTTTCCACGGTTCAAATTGAGTTAGTCTGAGATTGAGAAATGTCAAATGAAATACAAGAAAAAAGTTGAAGTTTAGATGTGATTCACCTTAAACATGGGCCCTTAAAATTTAACCACCCTCTACAAAGAAAGTGATAAATATTTTATTATAAAGAGATTATTCTATAGCGATTAACAAAATAATAAATATTGTGCTTTAAATGTACACAAAATTGGTGGTGGGTATGAAAGATTCGGCACAGCCGAATATAGTGCTTTTACTTGTTTACTTTATAGTATTAATATAGTAAATGTGAATGCTTAAATGTTTAAGTGTTAAGATATTTAGATGTGTGAATGTTTCAATGCTTGGATTTTTGTTACTCAATCACGCATAAACAACAGAACGAAACTGAATGAAATTCAGGCAACAAAAAGACAACAAGCTAAACTAAAACCTTTAATTATGACAACTGCGAAATCTCGGGCATAGGCTAAAATAATATAAATTTTACCAGTAATTTTAACAATAAGTAATTGCATTTACATACTGCTAATAATAAAATTTATTCAATAACTTATATGTTTTCTTTTGTCATCATATTAAAAATGCGAATATAAAATTCACTGTAATTAAAGTCAATATTTAAACATCAATACAAATATCATACGTATGAAAAATATCGTTTGCGGTGTAATTTATAATTCAGCAAATTAACGCAAAATTATTGAATAAATTATGAATGCTAATATAATTTAGAATATTCGTGTTTCATATCAACATCCTTTGTTGTAACATGGATAAATGGAAGGATGCGAGGTGTGTTTTAAATGCATGCAAATGAATTATTTAACTTTTTGGCAAAAAAAATGTTATAAATTTTTATATAAAACGGGTGTTTCATTACAATGTTTTGTCTTTTGTTTCAAGTTAAATCTTGTCGTAATGAAAAAAATGTGTCATCTCAGTTTTTCGATCTTTACATAAATATTTTTGTAATCTTTCTTAAGCTTGTGATCACTTTTTGATTTTATAAAAAATTCTTTATTAAGACCTTTGTTTTGTTGGTAATAAAGAATTTTTTTTATTAAAACCAAAAAGAAAAAGAAATTTAAAAAAAAATTTTTCTTTTTGGTAATCATAATCAAAGAGCAAAATATTCTCTGAATGAATTTTATGATTGTGGTGAAAACATATAATAGTTGCAGGCAATCATTTATACGCTTAATTAGTGTATTGTTCAATAATCACAATATGGCTTCAATTTATTGTTTGTATCTAATTGGACACACCTTTATAATCAATTTTTATCAGTAATGTTTGACAAATTAATTTTATTTTTTTTTCCTAAATTTTTGTATAAGTATTTATTCACATGTCAAACTTTCGAAATAAAAAAATTTATTCAACAAAACCAATCAATTAGAACAAACAATTCTATGTTTCAATTTTCAATACAATACTGAGTTAAATAGTTGACATTTACACACAACACCTGTAGTTCTGATCAAAAGAGTGCTAATGATGAAACTGTAGCTGGTATCAGATGACTATATTTTCCTTGATATTTTTGTCGTTATTGCATTGAACTTATGGCCTAAAATTTAAAATTTAAATATAAAAACAAGAACAGTTGCAAACAAATTATTGTTTAACAGTCATAGCATGATTGCTTGATTTCTTAAATGCTTTGGAGTACAATGTTTTTTATGCAAGAACATCATACTATTTTTGTCGTCATCATATTTTTGTAAAGAATACTGTATTTATCATCATAATTTTTTAAAGAATACTATTTTTAGAGGACAACCATATCGATGTTTTCATAAAAGGCAAACTTAGAATAACTTACGATTAACGTGACAAAATATATGATTAAACAATATTAAAGTTACTATTACATATTTTTTATAACAAAAAATTGTTAAAAAAACTATAACATGACCGACGTAATTATGACATAACCATGATATTTTTTGCGAGTATAAAGTAGAATTTGATGTCAGAAATTTGAATGTGGTCCTGGTTTTCCGATAGCTATTTTCAGCTTCTTTTTTTGGCCATGTCAAAATATATACGATTCAAGTTGACTTTTAACTTTAAGTTTCAATTACATATTATACCAAAGAATAAAGTCCATTGATTTAGTTATGGTATCCATACATAACAAGACCAAGTCTTATAATTATAGTGCTGGGTTTAGTAAAAATAAAAATTTTGGCATCATAATTTAAAACAATAAAAAACGGTAAGAATAATTTCAAATAACATAAATATAAATTAAAGTTTTTAAATATTACACTTAATTAAATTTAAGAATTTTAGCTTAATGCAGAAAAAGAAAATAAAACTAAAAAATTTAATACAATACATGTACATGGTAACAAATCGGTATAGATATTTTAATGCCAACAAAAATAAATATTAAAGTTTTAATTGGTATACAAAACATTTAAAGTATTTGTCCAAATAATTTTTCGGTAAATATTGTTAGTTAAAATAATTAAAAAGAAACATTTTTAAATTTATTGCGTTGCTGTTTTAATATTGGTCATGTGGAAGAGCACACCAAAGACGGACAGAGTGTTAAAAGAACTTTTAATTAGTAACAAGGCATTGATATTTAGAAATTGTAGTTTTTTGCCCCTTAACAATCTCGCAAATCTAATTCTCTGAAACAAATATTGCGGTTTCCCAGTGTAAATAATTTCATAAACTCTCTAACACTCTAATCTATATATATGTATAAATGATATAGCCCGTGTATGCAATCGCATCACTTTAGAACTGCTGAAGCAATTTGGCTGGTTTTTTTGTTCATTTGATTGGAAATTTCCAGTAGATGGTTGGTAAAAAAAAACTTAAAAATTCCTAATACAACTCGGAAAATTTAAGTCTTTAATATATTGCTCACTATTCATTTCTCGTTTTTAAAGACAACCCTTAGAAACTTAATATCTATCTTCTACCTATATAACTATATATGTACATGTACATTTGCAATAAATTAAGCAATAATGTGTTATTTTTTCTTTGCACTGAAGTTGTGTTTTAATTTTTTTTATATGAAATACTAACGATTAGTAAATAGCTTCCGATCAAGGCCGAAGTAGTCAGCTAGTATTAAATAAGTTCGTAACTGAAACACCATATAGTGTCCTTGCGTATATAGAAACATGATCTCTTCTTTTAAGATTATATACATATATTATTATGTTATTATGCAAAACTTTAAATTTTAACGTACTGGCGTTATCGCAATTAGAAAAAGGATGGACAGTCAAAAATATAAACGCAAAAAATTAATACCCACTAAAATGACTTCTCAACATAATCATTTTTTATACCCTTCACACTGAGGAATAAAAGCATCTATATAGGTTTGTCATTCCGTTTGAATTTTTTTACATTTATTTGTGACCCAATATATATTATTTATATCCTAATAAATATATTTGGCTAAGCCAGGCCGTCTGTATATCCATACACAAGGGCACAAACTATGTGAAGAGTAAAACAAATTTGGCACAAGTAATTATTGCCATCTAACTAGTTCTTACTTGGTGAATTGCTGAACGCCTGTTTTTTGCAGTAAAAAATTGCAAACCTAAATTTTTTTTTTAAAGGGAGGCAAAAAATATTAAAGCATTTGGATCAAAATATATCTCAAAAAAATTTAAGCGTTGCCTTTTACTGAAATTCTGAATTTTTACTGCAAAGCAACATGCGTTTATGAATGCACCTATAAGCTTCACCCATCATAAGCTTCAGTTTCGGAGAAGAAAACCAATACTATTATTCGGGTTATGTTTAGTCATGTCCCATTTTTAAATGCAAACCGGGCAACACCAAGCGTTGGATTTATGTAGCAAATTGGTCTGATCAAAACATTTTGTTGCAAAAAAATTGAGTTTTTATTATTCTCCACCAAGATTTTTTCAAAGCCTTAGATATAAACCTTAGATAGACCTTGATACAAAATTAATCAAAACAACAGGATATTGCGTACGACATTGTATTGATCCGTCATGGTCTTTACACAAACACCTTTCGACACAATCACAATATTTTGCCATTTACGGGATTAAAGCAATGTGGGCTCACATACCCGACGATGCACACCATATGGTTCCTATTATCATAATTACTATAGTCGTCCATATCGAGAAAATTTTTCCATTCGTGATATTTCTCCTTTCCCTTCCATATTAATCGAACATGAATTCTCCATGGATATTACGCAAATTTATTTTACCTACATTCAATATTCTCTAATTGCCTATTTTATTTTGAACTGCTTTTTAATGAAATGGGAAAAATTCCACGGGAAATTCATAATACGAAATTTAACTTGGAAAGTAATCAAAATTTTTGTAGGAACAAAAATTTCACTTACAAGTCACGATACAAGTAAATAATTTGTGGCGTTTCTGCATAGTAAGTTGTGTTGCGTTGAATTATTAAACAATACTGAATAACAATTAGCCAATAGTTAAGCGTAACAGCTAAAATACAATTAATAAAAAGAAGCTCCCAACATATGACCCGTTATTTAATATTTTAATGCAAATACATGTACTTTAAATTTTACACACATGTAAAAATATTGTAAAGATTTGCATGACGGCACTAAAAACAAGAAACTACAATTATGTGCAGCCAAAATGATTTTATTTTTTTTATTTTTTTATTAATAAATAAAAATAATTAATATTATTTGAATGCATATATATTATATCTACTTATCTTGCAAGAATATCGATCCCTGTGAGCGAAGTTATCGTTTGTTACGTTTGTTTTAGAAATCGACTTTTTTTACGCAGATTGGTTCTACATCTATTAATTCAGCTTCTGATAAAATATTATTGCGATAACTGTTTTAGTTATGGAGATAACACTGTGTACATTTTATCGTCTGTAGCAGTGTTATCTACGTTTTTATATATTAAAAGTAATAAAAACGCTCTTCTGTAAAATTTTGTTTTTGTAACATATGATATATTTGCGCACAGGGATCGATATGGTACAATGTATTTTATACTCCGACATATCCTGGAAATACAAAAAACTGCTAAAACTGTGCCCTTTGGACGATAGCTTTGTTAGAAATTGTTAAAAAAAAACATTCTTAAACATATTTTGGAGACAGCTATCATCATTTTCATAAAAAAACCTTCTTTGGAACATATGTAACGTTTGGAAAATACAAAACAAAGAGTGAAATATAACGTAACTTGGAATATAACAAGTTACTAGAATCTATAAGAAATATTTAAAGTTTTGGATTTAAAAAAAAATATACAAAATAATATTTACTTCATATGTTAGAAATGCTTATATTTTTATAATGGTTTTTATAAGAAGCTCACATAAAATTTATTTGTTTGTTTTTATTTTTAATCATTTATCTAAATTAATGTAAATTACATATGTTGGTTTTTGTTGTTTTAATATTAAAATTATTAAGTTTACAACTCCTTTATCAACTGATCTCAATAGTTATCTTTACACGTTGAAGCAATTAAATTTTTTTTTTAATAATTTCTAACAACTTAGTATATTTACATATTTTTATACCCGCCACCAAAAAAATGGTGGGGGTATATTCATTTTGTCATTCCGTTTGTAAAACATCGAAATATCTATTTTAGACCCCATAAAGTATATATATTCTGAATCTGGGTTTGATTTGATGACGATCTAGCTATGTCCGTCCGTATGTCCGTCTGTCCGTCGGTCCGTCTGTTGAAAGCACGATAGAGATCGCACCGAAAAAGCTAGGGGGCTCAAATATTGCCAGAATCTTTCTTATACGACAAGGTTTTTTATTGAAAATGGGCTAAATCGGAATATTAGGAAGAGAGTTATAGCTCGTAATGCAAGAGTAGGTCGAAAAAACCGTGTCCTTCGGACATCGAATAAAATGGAATTGTGTCCAAACGCATTAACATACAGTCATGAAACTTCGAATATAGATTTCTCGAGTCAAAAAAATTGCTTACATCTATGCATTAGAAAAGGAGTTATAGATAAAAATGTACGAAAATTTATACCGCGCAGTGTATTTTTCAGTATATTTAAAATTTAAAACCTAATAAAACGGACAAAATTAGATGTACGCTTGTGAACTTTTGCACACTTTGCTTTTTGGTAAAAGGCTTTTTTGCAACGGAAAATTAATGTGCCACGCCCACTTTTACGCCCACATCTCATATAACTATTTATTTAAAATTCATATAATTTCTCTATTAATAAAGATTTTGGAATAATAAAGGACTATATTGGAATATCTAAGTTGTACTCATTAGCAAAAACAACTTTGACACGCCTACTATAACGCCCACTTTTCACGTTATCTACCGTTGATGAAATTTAAAATCTCATAAAACCGACAAAATTTGAGGTATGATGATTAAATTTGCTACGTATATTCTTCTAATCAATGTAATTGTTATGCCAAAAAATCAAGGTGACATGCCCACTTTAACGCCTACCTACCATATAACGGTTTATCTTAAATTCATGTAATTTCTCTGATGTCAAAGTTTTTGGGAAAATAAAGGACTATATTGAAATATCTAAGTTATATTTATTAGCAGAAACTTTATTGAAACGCCTGCTTTAACGCCCACTTTCACTAAGTGACTAAATTAACGAAAACATTTTACTATCATATCGAATTAAATTATTTAAGAAATTATTATCATTTCTTTTTATAATGATAATATTTGTATTGTGCAATTATGTATTGAACAAAATATCTGCCAAATGGTCCTCCCGATTTTTGGTGCCACTCCTCTATCTGATGGTCCAAATTTTCACTGACAATGTTGATGCTCAATTGTTGGGCATGATGATGAGTCGAAGTTGACTGCTCTTTTACCACACTATCGCAAAAAACAGCAATGGTTCCCATTCAAGGAATAAGAAGGCATTTACAGATTTTCTAACATTTTATACAGACCTGCTTTGCAGAAATTTAAATATTTTTTCAATTCTCCCGATTGTGGACGAATTTGAACGATTATGTTGACCAAAAGAATTACGAAGTGCACAAAATGCATTTTTATTTCAACGCCCATTTTTATAGAAAACCTGAATAACTTTTAAGCGTTGCTCATTTGCGTATCTTTCCACGGATCAAATTGAGTATTGAGAAATATCAAATGAAATGCAGAAAACAAATTTAACGACTAGGTGTAGTTCACCTTCAACATGGGCCTTTAAAATTTAACCACCCTCTACAAAGAAAGTGATACATATTTTATTATAAAGAGATTATTTCATAGCAATTAATAAAATAATAAATAATGTGCTTTAAATGTACACAGAATTGGTGGTGGGTATAAAAGATTCGGCACAGCCGAATATAGTGCTCTTACTTGTTTTAAATTAGTTTGTGTATCAAATATTTCTTTACATTAATGGATATCTTTATCCGTTAAATGAGGACGAGGTTTTGGCAAATATTATAAAGTTTAAATAAACATTTTATTTCTGACTAATAAGCATGGTGTTTGTTTTGTTTTAGTTTTATGTATTTTTAATTTATTTAATTTTTGTTAGAAATTATTTAATAATATGATAAGCTATATAAGTATATTAGGGCCTACCTGAAGACAACAAAATAAAGAACACCATACATCATCAAGTATAGAACTTTTTTTAAAGACAGTTTCAAAAAAAAATCTTTCTCTGAACACGAAAACCATATATTACTCTAAAAGCTATTAACTTCACATACCCCTTTATAGTATTTACTCATATCTTTATTCCTAAATCTTATATCCCTAGCAGAAACAAAAGATTCTGCTACACAAAAGTATAGGAAAACTGAAAAAATTAGAATTTTTCAGAGGGAGGAAGGATTAGTTTACATTAAGAACTCTTTATCTGATTTTTCTTGTTTTCAATATTTACCAGCCTACAAGACATATTTTTGCCAAGCTTCACTGATCTAAGAGGACTCGATAACTTTTAATAAGCTAAAAATAAGTGATACCCAGCTTAATTTGCACAATACCCCTATGTGCGTCGTCAAAGCAGTCTAGTTTATTACAAAAAATTTACAACAATAATACAGCATGTTTTTTTAAGTCGTCAGCATGTAAGTTCAAGTCGTAACGGCCACAAGGCTGACATAATTTTAAATAAAAATTTCTTAAAATTATTTTCATAATTTTTTGTTTTTATTTTTATTTTTAATTTAAATTTCTTCATTACGAAATGTAAAAAAATGCACATACACATAACTGAACAATTTCGCCATTTTCAATTAATATAACTTGGTACTCTCATTTATATACATACAAACAAACAAGCGCAATTATTGTAAAATATCAAAGATTTTTCAACAAAGACGCTTGGTTAACATGTGGTAAAATTGATTAAAAAATTATTTTTTAGTTTCATATTCTTCAAACCTTTGACTTACTTAAACTTGTGTGTACGTATGTATATATGTGGAGGAGTTTAAGTATATCCTTTTTACGTGAGGTAATTACGATGTAAAGATAACTTGGTTGACATGCTCAAAACTTAATAATTAGCTGTTTTTGTTTTACCAAAATCTTGTGCATGTTCTTGATATACTTATTAATTAACAAAATACACCAAACAAAATAAACCTAAAGGTCTGAAACACAACAATAAATTTTAATGGGTTAGTAAGTTTATGTTCCCCTAAGAATTCGAAGGGTAATAAAAAATCATGCGGGAATTTGTGTAACGTAAATTTTTTTTGGTATAAAATATCTAAAAAAATCTTTTGACTTTTTGCACATTATTTGAAAATTGCGAAATATTGAAAATAGAAAAACAAGAAATTTAACCCTTAAATTTGGTTCAAAAAAAAATATTTTTATCTAGATAATCAATTAAAATAAAATTGTTTGTTTCTATTTTTGCCATCTACATAACAAATAATTAATATGAAGTCCCCTTAAACAATTTGCATAGAGTGTAACAACAAAATATTCCTATTTATTATTACAAGCACAAATACAATGCTCGCAATTTAAGACAAAAACTAATTTACATTTTAATATTTTTAAATTATAGACACATGCAGAACACAAGAAGGCTTCTTTTCAATTTACTTACACACATATACATACTTGGATACAGACATAAGTACATAAGTGAACTCTTCAACCTTCGTTAGTGTTTCGTTCCAGCCCAGCAAAACGACAACAGATGAAATGATTTTGACACAGAGATGTTATGTGAAAGACCCCCTTCCACTCATATTCATCGACTCGGAAGTAAAGCTTTGAAACCAAATAAAGCTAAATATTTTGGTTATTATTTTAATGCAAATATATATTTTGATATGTATGTAACTACGTGATTAATAAAAGTATTCATATTTTTATAGTTGCTTTAACTCTATAAAGATTCGCATTCGAATAAGAATCTGTTTAATTCGAACGGTTTTCTGAACCGCATTCTTATAGATAGCCTCACGTGCTCTGAATTTTAAGACACATTGTTGAGAGATTTGTACAATTGTCTATATAGTTTGAAGGATTTTATAAAATATATCGCCACATGATTTCAATAAAGTCCTAAGTTACTTGCAATAAGTTTTACATGAGAATGAAAAACTATTTAATATGAAAAATTAACCATCAATGGTTTAAAATTTGTTCAGTTTAAAATTTTTTTAATAAAGAATTACTATTTGAAGAACAAGATCCAGCGTTTTTACTATTTGCAGAGATATGAAATTTACGCTTTTAAGGAATTATTTTCCCTGAAGTAGAAAAAACCGTATGTCAATTAGAAAAAAAATTATAATCTCAAGGATAAGTTTTCTTATTTTCTTCATTAATTTTAGTTTTACTAAAAAACATAAAAGGTAAGCAACAAAAAAAACCAAAAAAGAGAAAAATTTTATTTAAAAAAATATTTAAAATATACTTCGTAATGGACTGGGACTAAGGCAAATACCACCCAAATATATAGAGAAAACATGGCCAATTTAATATTGCGATATTCTTAGGCTAGACCCAGCTTTTCATTATATAGCTGTAGTCATCACTAATTGATAGAGGACCTGAACGACCATAATACAGATTTGAAATAACTTATACAATTGCCAAACTACGAAAACTTGTCGTCTTACTACAAACTCTTGTTTGAAAAGGACGTGAGCCATTACTGCCATTATGTGCCATAACTATGTACTAACTATTCCTTTTTAACTGCAATGGACTACGTAGTCCAATATTATCTGCAGGTTTTTTACTCATTCTCGTATGGTTAATACTATAAAAATCATAAAAATCTTTTGGTATGAATACTTTGAGATCATTTCAATGTTACCACTTCTTTTTAAAATATTTTTTTTTATATATTTTTTACCTACAAGGATGGGTTTCATTTTTGTTCCATGAATCAAAGAGTTTTTAGAATTTGGTTGATAAGAATGTTATATTTAATTACAAGAGAGTAGAATTAGTAGTAGTAGTGTAGTAGCTGGAATATGTCGATTTTGATTTTTTAGAAACTTAGGGCTTTTTTGAAAACATATGACAATATAAAAATTATTACTCTGCCCTTTACAATCGTTTATATAGATTTTTGTCAGTTTTTTGAAAGTAATTTTCAGATATAATAAAACATGTTTTTTTTCTAATTATGAAATTATGATAATCTCATTTTGTATAAAATATATATAAACATCATTCAATATTTATGGTTTGCTGGGATAGTGTATATTTTTAAGCTTTTATGATAAATTTAATAATTAAATTAACTCTTACACCAAAACACACAAAAGTTTATTCTCGATAAACAGAAATGTCTAAAACCATCTCCACATATGAGCATACACACATGAGCATACACACAAATATTCATACATACAAACATACCCAACTGTCTAACGCAACGCATTAATAAATGTATGATTTGTTTTTACTTCCATATAGAGGTAAATATAACTTCATTAGTAGTGTTTGATAAATCTGTATTAATCATGTTTTTATAGTGGTGATTACCCTGCAAGCAAATATAAGTTCAAATTTGATTGACTTAATTTTCAATATTTAAAGCAAGGCATACTAATTCATCAGGTAATTGCAGTTCGGAGAAAATTTTTCTGTTTATATGGATATGAATATTTGAAGTTTAACATTTGAAATATATGAGAGAGGAGAGGGTTTTTTATCTATAGAATTTGACAGCTAAAATTTAAAATAGGTGAAGAAAAAAATTATCAGCTGACGAAACAAGACTACCCGCTTAATAAATGTGCGTAAATTTCAATATTTTTTATACCCGCCACCAAAAAAATGGTAGGGGTATATTCATTTTGTCATTCCGTTTGTAACACATCGAAATATCCATTTTAGACCCCATAAAGTATATATATTCTGAATCGGGGTTTGATTTTATGACGATCTAGCTATGTCCGTCCGTCTGTCTGTCTGTTGAAAGCACGATAGAGGTCACACCGAAAAAGCTAGGGAGCTCAAATTTAGCCAGAATCTTTCTTATAGACAAGGTTTGTTTGGTATTATAAATGGGCTAAATCGGAATATCAGGAAGAGAGTTATAGCTCGTAAAGCAAGAGTAGGTCAAAAAAACCGTGTCCTTCGCACATCGAATAAAATGGAATTGTGTCCAGACGCATAAACGTAGAGTCATGAAACTTCAAATATATATTTATCGAGTCAAAAGAATATTTTTCCCTGAAAATCGCTTAAATCTATGAATTAGGAAGAGAGTTATAGATCAAAATGTACGAAAATTTATACCGCACAGTGTATATTTTAAATTTAAAACGTAATAAAACTGACAAAGCTACATATACGATTCTGAAATTTTGCAAACATGGCTTTTTGGTCAAAGTCTTCGTTATAACGGAAAATAGATGTGTCACGCACACTTTTTTCTTTAAATTTTTATAAAAATATATTAGTCATATATATAAGCATTTATTCATCTTACACTGCACCATTTATTGTACTGTAGCTAAATATAAGATAAAGATGATAAGATGAATGACTCTACTAGCAACTACTAGATGGCATGCTAACAACCTTTTTCATTCCACAAGGGATTTTTAATGAGGGTTCGTGAAAACGGAAATGACCGAGGTTGTTGACAAAAAATTAGCTAGAGTAACAATTTGTGCCCAACTCTAAACATACATATTTGTTCCCACAGTTTTATGAGGTTATAGATTTAAAAATATAAAAAAATGTGCATCAGTAGATTTAAAATATGTATTTGAATATTTAAGATATATTTTTTATATTATATTTTTATCTATCTATTCTTTTGTAAAGGGTGGTTAAATTTTAAGGGTCACAGGGTGACTTAAAATATACATTCTCTGCATTTTTCTAAAACGGGAAATTTATTAGTAAGATTTTGATTTTTAAACTTCTATGACATTTTGCTTTTAAAAGATTTTCAAACGAAATAAGTTTTGTATAATTTTAAAATTTGTTACCCATTAGGACATGAAAATAAATTGTTTATAATGTTTAGAGATAATTTTTTTTTTAGGTCAATATTTTCCTAAATTCCCATTATTAATAGAGCATAACTTCAGGAGAACATAAGATAACAAAAATAAATTAGGACTATTTCGTAGATAAAACTTTCCTCTTAAATTCGTGTAATTTCTCTATGAATAAAGATTTTAGAATACTAAAGGACTATATTGAAATATCAAGTTATGTTCATTCGCAGAAACTTTATTGACACGCGTATTTTAACGGTCACTTTCATTGAAAGACTAAATTTACGAAAACATTTTACCAGCATACCGAAGTTAAAATGGGTGGTTTAATTTTCAGGGAATATGTTGATTTTGAATAAAATTATTATGAAATTATTATTTATTTATTTTTATAATGATAATATTTGTATGCTTCAATTATGTATGGAACAAAATATCGGCCAAATAGCCCCCCCAACCTAGGCGGCACACCTCGATCCGATAGTCCAAATTTTCAATGACACTGTTGATGCTCAATTGTTGGGCATGATGATGAGTCGAGGTTGACTGCTCTTTTGCCACACTATCGCAAAAACCAGCAGTGGTTCCCATTCAACGCACTAAGAAGGCATTCACAGATTTTCTAACATTTTATACAGACCTGTTTTGCAGAAAATTAAATATGTTATACAATTTTCCCAGTTGTGGACGAATTTGAACGATTATGTTGATCAAAAGAATTACGAAGTGCACAAAATGCATTTTGATTTGAACGCCCATTTTTATAAAAATCTTTAATATTTAAAAGCGTCTCTTGATTGCGTATCTTTCCATGGTTCAAATTGAGTTAGTCTGAGATTGAGAAATGTCAAATGAAATGCAAAAAAAAAGTTGATATTTTCTTATAAAAATATTGTACTCTTTACAATAACAATTTTTTAAACATCTTTATAGCCACCCTGCCACATTCTGGCAAGTTTCCAGTCATACATATTTTTAGGAGTGTTAAAATCATCGATCAGAAACAATTAAGTTTTGCTATAAGGGGGGGGGGGGAGTCTTTTCCCCACTTTGCTATAATTGGTATGGTTTTGAAGCACTAAAACCACCGGTTGAGACAAAAATCGCAGATGATTTTACTATTCTATGAACGACAAGTATGAAATAGATAACCTAGTTAGGAATATTAATACGTACCTTCTGTTACCTAAAATGTGAGCTCTTCTGAGTACTATAACTTTGGAGAACGCCAAAACCCTTAAAGGTTGGGCGATGGAGGAACATGTCAGAAAATGGCAAAGCACTGATGTCGGTAAGGTGACAAGAACACTCTGGGGTGACCCAAATCTTGGGAAGTCAAAGGAGATTCTGAGACTAAGTAGACCTACACTTAGCAAACTAACCAGCGTAATTACAAGTCATACGAAGTTGAGAACCCATTTAGCTCGCATCAGATTATCTGAGGAGACAACATGTAGAGCATGCGAGGAAGAGGATAAGACTTTGGTACACTACCTCTGTCCTTGTCCTGCGTTTGGGCATATTAGGCGCGAGAATTTTACAGTGGATACTATGCCGAACTTAGAATACCTGGGGAACTCGAACTGGAGATCCATAAGGAGTTACATTGAGGGGACTGGGTTTTCAGACTAGTCCGTTATTTATGGGAAATTATGTTTATGGTTTTTATTAGGGAATTCCGTTTTCCACATGGAGCGCACAACATGCCAACTGGGCATAAATGCATACCTGTCATGGGTTTGGGCTTTTAATGCCCCTCCTTTTCAACCTTACCTAACCTTACATACTTAAAAAGTTTTTAAATAATAGGAACCCCCAGCTATCGGCTATTAAGTCAATTTTAGCCATCCTTACAATCTGGTATAAAGAGATGAATAATAATCTCTAAGCACGCATCAAATACCCTAAATTCCTTGATGCGACCTTTGACAACCTCTTCAAAAATTAAGCTCATTCTTTACAAAAAGATAAATAAATTAAAGCTCTTGCGGGTAGTACATCGGCAATTAAAAATGTACAATTATAATCACATACAGAGCTACCTGAAAACCACTGCGTAGTTAAACGCAGCTTAGCTTGGTCTCCAATCATCTCCGAGATACAATTAAGGAACCTACAAATGGCTCAGCATAACGTATTACGTATTAGCCAATGGATGCCAATCCAATATTTACAAAAGAAGACAGAGATGCTTTAGGCCAAAGGACAAAACATCCCAATAACTGGGCAATATCTACAACGAATATTATCACACGAATCACGCATACATTAAGAGTCCTTCAACTTCTCACAAACTATCAATTACGTATGATTTAAGAAAGAAAAAAACCTGCAACTAGCCACCTATTTTACACTGTGAGGAATGAAAAATTGCCCAAAACAATTAAGCAGGCACATATAGATATGGTACAGAAAACAATTGACTCTTATCTAGGAAATATAGTACTGGGTAGTAGACCCCACCCATTACTTATTTTGCGATAACACTACCTAGAGCAACTAGAGCTATCCTTGCAGGTTACGTCCGTTTTTTTTAAATATTAAATAGCTGGTTATCCGTTCTTAATCCGAATATTCAATATACGGCGAATCACAGCGAAAGCCTGGTTTCTTAAACTAGATATTGGAGAGCATTTTCTCTTTTGTTTTCTTTCTACTCTCTATTCCCATGTATGATCTTATAGAGGCTACAACAACAGTTTGTATCAATATTCACTGTTCTGTTTATTTTTTATTTTCTTACACACATCTGGGTTTTTTTATGTTAGTAGCAACTCTTAACGCCTCTAACTCCTGAAATATCAAAGCAATTTTAAATTCCATTTAAAAATCATGTTTTTTATAAACATCGTTATGATGAGCGTAAACTGTGTTGGAAGAAATCGACTTGACTATTATATAAGCTAACAATATATTGCTAGAAGTTTTTCATTCTTAACTTTGTTATAAATAATAATTAAGGAGAATTAATTTTAAAAAGTACATTTTTTTTTCGTTTTATTACATTTTAAAATATTTCTTAACATAAATTGTCTGCGAGGTGCACATATATCTGTGTAATTGTTTATGGAATGATAAAAGACGCATTTAATTATGATTGTGTGATGCTGTAGGTATTCGAGCATACTTTGTCTTTGCAAACAATCGAATAAAGAATTTATAATAATATAAATATATATAAGCCCATTGACGAAGGTGTGAGTCCTATTAACTTATTACTTTCTTTTAAGTTAATTATTTATTGTATTGTTATTTTTTGTTGCTAAGGGACGTTAATTATAACACTCATTTGTAAATTTAAGTTGGTGTCAAATTGGTGGTAATTGGAAGCAGGTTTTGTTTTTAATATTTGTATCTATAAGTTGTCTAGGATACAAATAGTTAGCTTACTTCCATAGATAGGATTAGGCTAAACATAATTATACTTGTGCTATATTGTACTTTTAATTAAAATTGTCTGTGATTTTTCATCGGTCATATAAGGAGCATAAAATCTAGTTAAATTTACTGAACGAATTGATATTCTACACTAAACCAGTGATCTTTGTCTTACTTTTCCGCACTACTGTTATAACTGCATCGGTCTGTTTTCCTTTCCAATTTCCTTGCGTATTTCGCACTATGGAATTCCGTGTAATATCGCTTGGTTGTCTTTAAGAGTGTCGCCGATCTATCGCCATTTAAGAGTCTTTATTTCTCTGGATATCTCTTGTTAATTAAATTGCTGACATAAGTTATTACTTAAGTTGTTTGTGCTTACAAAATTAGCAGGATACTTCAAAGACATTGATAGATCATGTTTTAGCTTGGTTTATAGAGTTTTGTATAAATACATCAGAACTAGAGTAAGTACTATAGTCGTTTGCCTCCAATGTGAAGAAGTGAATGTTTTACATGAGCTACTTTGTTTGAGATATTTTTAGTAAATACATCCAATTTGATATTTCGGAATACAAGTCAATTGTGATAATGAAAAGATAACAAAGATTTATTTGTTTTATAATTCTTTGTAAAAATAAACTAATTTTATCTTGAGAAAAGAAATTTAAAAACTCACTTTTGATGAACTGGATGGAACAACAATATATACAGAAAAATAATCTTAACCCGAAACCATAGATCACTGACATTAAAAATGCCGCAAACACATTATATATGTTTTATGGAAATGTTCAATAATGCCTTAAATTTTATTTTAATGAACACATCTGCCACATATTCATTTTAAAAGTTTTTAATTTTTGAAGAAGAAAAACATATTTAAATTTAAAAACTCATATTTTTCTTAATAAACCAAAACATCTCTTGTTATTTCCTAAAATATAAAAAAAAATTAAATTAAACAAATCAATAGTGCCACCACAAAGTGGGTTATACATGAAAGTTCAACTATTTTGTACTCACACAAACCTAAATTTTGGTTTTTTTCCATGAATTATTTTTTCTGAATTATTGCCTAAAGAGCAAATAAGAGCGACTACAAACAGTTGTGTTACCTCATGTTATTGATACCCAACAAGCGAAAAATAGTTGAGAAAACAAGTATAAAAGCTTAAAATGCAGTTTTTGACTTAAGACCTTTTTGTCTAACTTCAAAAATATATTTGTTAGTAAGTTATTGTCATATATCCTAGTCTATTTTACAAGAGTAAAAGAAATTTATTTTATAATCTCCAAAAAAACCTTCTCCTATTTGTAGTGTATTAACCCTTTGACTTATTTTGATAATCACAAAACAAAAATGTGTTCCATTTAGTTTTTTATTAGACCAGGAAATATGCTAATAATACTATGTTTGCCATAACTTTGATTTCCTTACTCGACTGGCTTATGGATAACATTTGACTCACATTCCTTTATGAAGGTGTAAATGTATGTACACTTTGAAGCTATTAAAAGCTAGCTTAAGATATGCAAACTGATTTTTCTGTTGAAACGATTTTTATGAATAAAAAATCAACATATTATAAGTATAAAAAAAAAACAGAAAGCAAAAAGTTTCATCGTTAACACCCATCTGTATAGTTACATACACACAATCGAATGTATGTAAAGAACACAGTGATGTGTAAAAATATAATTAATACTGAAAACTGCTCTGAATCGTATATACCAGGTCAGGGCAAAAAAGAATTTTTTTTCATTGGATATAGTTAAGAGAAATATATATTTTCGAGTTCCCTATTAAAATCAAAAATCTAAGAAATATAAATGAAAGTAACGATAAATAAAATTTGAAAATAAGTTTTACCATTTCAAATATTTATTTTTAAGTAACTGCAATGAAAATACCAACTTGAAGCTTCTCAGCGTTCATGTTTCTAAAACACTTAGACATAAACTATATCGTCCCTCCGCCAAAAGTTGATGAGTTTCTTAAAAAAATTATTGTTTTACACACTTTGGTTGTTGCAGAGATATTGACGCGTAAATTTTAATGCCCGAAAAATTTTGCAGTCTAGGCGATATAAATACCGAGATCTGTTATAAACCCTAAAAATAACTGATTTTTTTATGTAAGTATTGATTTAAATTGGAAAATTTGAAATCAAAATTTTATAATCTTAGAATCTATTCACCTGAGCTATACTTTGTAGCTTTTGTTTTAAATATGGACTATGACTATGAAGTTATAGGCCTCACAGATATCTTGCGTTGTTTTCGCCTACTTCCGTATAATATCCTTCTTCAGGGCATCCATAATGGAAAATTCTTTAGCGCACCTGGTTCTCCGTAAAGACTATAATTTCTAATCTAGACTATTATATCTAATAATTATGTGGACAAATTGAGGGTTATTTAATAATTTTTGGATTACAAGTGCTATATGAGACGATAACGAGACTTGCTGGAATGCTTATGGTAAACGACCAAATTTTTTGCTTGTCGACGACGCTAAAGCCACTTCCAATAATAAGTAGCATTAAAAATTACATCAGGCTCTATAGAATTGTTGATTGAAGATCATTTATTGGCAGTCACAGCTGCTCGTAACATACTTGAGATAACAAATTTCTTTGGCTGGTAATTCATAATTTCAAGTTTTTGTTTATACCTTTCGAAAGTTTAACAAGTAAACAATAGGAAATTTTTTTATTAGATAATGCAATACTTGGCAATTTGCCACGTTAGTGCGAAAAATATTTTTTCTAAAAATCGTTTATATTATAAATTTATTTTGCAAATTGTTTTCTTTGTAATAAAATCTCTTAAGTGAACTGCCTTTTTCCATTTTTTCTTTATATAAATCAGACCTAATCTCAATTACATTTTGTATTTAATTACACCTATAATTACACAATTACATGTAATTGTAATTGAATTTTTCCAATTACAATTACACGTAATTGTAATTGAAAAAGAAGTAAAAATCAATTACAATTACATGTAATTGTAATTGAAGTTTTCTCAAATTACAATTACATGTAATTGTAATTGAAAAATTCCAATTACAATTACATGTAATTGTAATTGGAAAAAATCCAATTACAATTACATTTAATTGGAAAAAAAAATTTTTCAAGTAATTTAAAAGAAACAAGTAATCATTACTTTTTTAAGTATTTATTGTCAAAGAAGTATTTAATTACAAAAATTATCAATTACATATTATATAAGCCAGTCTTTACCATTTAATAATTTTCAGTCTAAAAATGTTACGAACACGTCCGAATTGAAATTTCAATAATGATCGAAATGAAATCGATTGTTTTTCATCTACCGAACTTTGTACAATACATTTTAATAAATTCATAATTATTCTATAATTTTTTTTATACATCCAACAATTTTTTTTCATATAATTTAGAAAATCGTTTTAAGAATTTTAAGTTTTATTTTATGGTTTTAAAAATGTAATTGAATTTTGTTCAATTACAAGTAATTATTTGTTGATTAATTACAATTACAATTACTTGTAATTAGTAATTGAACATTTTCAATTACAATTACATGTAATGTGTATTTGATCTTTTCAATTAACAATTACAAGTAATTGTAATTGACATTTTTCAATTACAATTACATTTTATTGTAATTGAGTTAAGTCCTTACTTTCAATTACAATTACTTGTAATTGTAATTTAGACTACCTCAATTACAAATTACATGTAATTGTAATTGTAATTGAAATGTAATTGAGATCCCCCAGGTCTGATATAAATCATAGTCTTCTATTATCACCCACTTTTGATTCTCCCACGCTACATTCATCCTTCAAAAAGTGGTATATCGGATAAATTTTCAGGGCCGATGTTAAATGTGAACCACACCTTAACGTCAAGTTTTTTTCAACATTGCATTTGACATTTCTCAATTTCAGACAAACTCAATTTAAACCGTGGAAAGATACATAATCGAGCAATGCGATAAAGTTATTTAGGATTTTTATGAGAATAGGAGTTCGCGATTCTTTTGGTCAACATCGTTCAAATTCGTCCACAATGGGGAGAATTGTGAAAAATATTTCAGCAAAAGAGGTCTGTATGAAATGTGATAAAATCTGTGAATGCCTTCTTAGTTCGTTGCACGGAAAACTTTTCTGTTTTTCTCGATAATGTGGCAAAAGAGCAGTCAATCCCGACTCATCATCGTACCCAACAATTGAACATCAACATTGTCATTAAAAATTTGGATCATCGGATGGAGGTGTACCGCCATCGTGGCAGCCATTTGGCCGATATTTTGTTTTATTAATAATTGAACTGTACCTACCAATATTATCATTATAAAAAGAAATGACAATAATTTCCAAAAAAAATGAAAATGAAATGTTCTTTAGTAAAAATACTTAAGTAAAAACTCTGTCAAAAATAACAGCAATTTCTTTGTTGCGATCAGTAGAAACCAGTCTGCTGTTGCCTCTTTTGCCGAGAGTACCGGTGATATAAAAGTTGGTTGCTTTTCCAGTATAAATAATTAGGTCTTAAGTATATCCAGTCATAGCATCACACCACATCCACATTTTCACTTCACGTTTTATAGGCTTCATTGGCATGTATCATTTGAGCAGGAAACAACCTTAAAATTTCCTCACTCACTCATTTATTGATTGAAAGATCTTACACTTCGTTTCCCTTAAAACGTTTTTTTTATACATGATACAACATCGCACATCTAATAATATCTTGGAGCTTCATTTTGATCAAATTCACCACAGTTACAGCAGTATAAATTGCAGCTACCAAAGTGCAACGGCAGTTTTTGAAGCAACATCATCGCCGGATTTATGGCTCTTACCGCCTGAGCAGTGTCCATCTTATTTTTCAGTGTGTTTATCTTTGATCTGATGAAGAATAATTGTATTCGGAATCACTGAAAACTGTGAATTCATTTTCTTATTCATAGTCCTTGAAAATAATTTCTAGCATTTACCAAACTTATATTTGAATTTATTCATTCCACTTGCATGTTTTATTTGGAAAATGTGCCCTTAAAAATAAAAGCAAAAGAATTTTTGACACTTTACCATCTGAAGTTAATCTTTCTGTAAAATGATAAAAACAATTTTTTACTATTTACTTTATGAAACTCAAATAAAAAAAAAAAACTCTGCTTGATCAATAAAATTGTGGGACGGTCGGAGATGATTGCGTCCTTTCACATAAAATAAAGCACAACAATCAAGTTTCACTACAATTCAACATATTGCAATTAACATAATATATACTTAATTTAGATTGTGTAAAAAAATATTGTTTGTATAGCCTAACGAAAGCCATTCAGTTTTTTAAGACGAAAAAATAGGTTTTCTTATTCTTCGATTCTTTTTGTTGATCTTAGAAAATTAATGAAAAAAATTTCAAACTCATCTTAAAAAATCTAAAATATATTCAAGTCTTATCATATATTTGATACAATAATCATATTATTAATAACATTTCTAAACTTGTAGCCATCACTGTTAATTTTTCTAACAGCTTTACACCCTCAACCCTTACAAAAGAAAATATTTTGTAGAAGTTTGTACTACTTATCAATTTTGACCTGACTTGAGGCCATATAAAAGAAACTATGACTTGCAATTTGAATAAAAAATTAAAATATTGTCTTTTCTTATTTTTTCTGTCTCCTCACCTTTCCTGTTAGTAAAAAAAAATACAATGAATTTTATATTTAAAACTGTGTCTTTTTTAAATTCAACTTCATTCCTTTACCTTTTCTGGAGCCATTATTTCTTTGCATTTTTCTTATTTTTATGTCGTATTTTGTATGATAAAATCATATTTGAATATAAAAATATTCGTTATGCATATGGTTTCCTAAAATCTAAATGGTATTCAAAAGTTAAGTACATCCATATTAGAACAATTTAGGGTTATAGAAAAGTGTCTTGGTTTAAATACACAGAAATACCTTTGGATGTATATATGAGTGCTAGTTTAAAGAAAACATACGTACCTACATTCATACACACATATAGTATGTATATGGGAAAAAGTGCAAACAAAGTTGATGACGATGATGATGAAGCTATAGAAGAAAACGTTTTTTCGGCAAGAAAAAAAATACAAAAAAGAAAGTTTATGGTAATTTGAATAATTTAAATTTTTGTTAATCTTTTAAAAGGATTCTTTAATGAAATTCAAACTTTTTCCCACTTTTTTCAATGTTTTCCATTTTGTTCTATTTGCAGAAGTTAAGATTTTTTATATGAAAGATCTATATACACACATACATTTATAGGTTTGTAATATAAATATCTAGGTCTTTGGCATGGCTTATACAAAGAGCATTAAGATTTAATATTTTTAAACGTTTGATTTTAAATGCCTGTGTGTAAATATTTCTAAATCATAATGAAATAAGCATTATTTAAGAAACTTACAGATTTTGTCTAGTCTTTTATTTGAAAATATTTTGTTTTATATATAAAACTTAATACTTTTAAATTTAATTGATTGTTAGAGGTATCAACACGAAGGATGAAATTGAATATAAAATTTTACAAGATGTTGTTTTGGAAATTTTTGGAAAAACAGCGAAGCATTTCAAACAGCCTGTCTTTTGGTGTCCCTAGGTTTGAAGAAAATTATTAGGAGCTTTACTTACTTGATGAACTTACGTACATATATATTTTTTTTAAATAATATAACAGCCTAAACTATTGCCAATTAGGGGCCATTTTACCCGATCCGCTTAAAAACATCCCATTGTAAAATTCCAAATTGAGTTTATGTATGCATGTTTAAAAAAAATAAAAAAGAATACAAAAAAAAATAAAAAAAAGCATAAAAAAATAAAAACAAGTAAGAGCACTATATTCGGCTGTGCCGAATCTTTTCTACCCACCACCAATTTTGTGTACATTTAAAGCACAATATTTATTATTTTGTTAGTCGCAATGGAATAATCTCTTTATAATAAAATATGCATCACTTTCATTGTAGAGGGTGGTTAAATTTTAAGGGCCCATGTTGAGGGTGAATCTCAATCTAACTCAGACTAACTCAATTTGAACAGTGCAAAGATACATAAATGAGCAACGCGTTAAAGTTATTTAGGTTTAAAGAATTATTTTCTTGTCATAAACAGGCTCTAGGTCCAAAAAACTATTTAAACATAATTCTAATAAAAAGAGACACTGAAAATTGTGCACATACATACAGACACCTAATAGCTAAATTTAAACATAATAATATTAAGTAAGTGTGGACAGCTTTACTTAAATGTAAGACGATATTATGAAATTAGTAGACATAAGTAACTTGATAATACAACGCTAATGTACATATATTTTTATATATATATAAGTATGAAGAATATTTGGTAAAATAACTTTAGTTTTTGTGTATTTTAGCTTGTTCCAGAAGAAGAGAACCAGAGGGGCTCGAAATATTGAACAAAATTAATAAAAATATAAGGATAAACAAAATTTCTTTTAAATAATATTTAATAAAAAAGTAAAGATTTTTATTTAAATATTAGAATTAAATAGTTTTTTGGACCTAGAGCCTGTTTATGACAAGAAAGTAATTCTTTAAACATTATAAGGTCGTAAGAAATATAATTAGTTATTCGGGTTTTTTATTAAAATTGGCGTTCAAATCAAAATGCATTTTGTGTACTTCGTAATTCTTTTGATCAACATAATCGTTCAAATTCGTCAACAATCGTAATAATTGTAAGAAATATTTAAATTTCAACAAAACAGTATAAAATGTGAGAACATCTGTTAAAGCCTTCTTAGTTCGTTGAATGGGAACCACTGCTTTTTTTTGCGATAGTGTGGCAAAAGGGCAGTCAACCTCGACTCATCATCGTGCCCTACAATTGAGCATCAACATTGTCATTCAAAATTTAGACCATCGGCTAGAGGGGTGGCGCTGAGGTTGGTTGGTGGTTATTTGGTCATTATTAAAGGAAATGATAATAATTTCATAAATAATTTTATTAATAATTATAATTATCGGTTTTATGAGCTTTTATATTTCATTAACGGTAGATAACGTGAAAAGTGGGCGTTATAGTAGGCGTGTCAAAGTTACTTTTACTAATGAGTACAACCTAGATGTTTTAATATAGTCCTTTATTATTCCAAAATCTTTATTAATATAGAAATTATATGAATTTTAGGTAAAACGTTATATGGGAAGTGGGCGTGGCAAATTAATTTTTCCTCACAGAAAAGCCTCTGACCAAGCAGCAAAGTGTGCAAATTTTCAGAATCGTACATCTAATATTGTCCGTTTTATTAGGTTTTAAATTTAAAATATACTGAAAAATACACTGCGCGGTATAAATTTTCGTACAATTTTATCTATAACTCCTTCCCTAATGCATATATGTAAGCAATTTTTGGGGAGGTATATTGTTTTGACTCGAGAAATATATATTCGAAGTTTCATGACTGTACGTTCATGCGTCTGGACACAATTCCATTTTATTCGATGTTCGAAGGACATGGTTTTTTCGACCTACTCTTGCTTTACGAGCTATAACTCTCTTCCTAATATTTCGATTTAACCCATTTTCAATTCCAAAGACCAACCTTGTCTATAAGAAAGATTCTGGCAAAATTTGAGCTCCCTAGCTTTTGCGGTGCGACCTCTATCGTGCTTTCAACAGACGGACAGACGGACGGATATAGCTTGATTGTCATTAAATCAAACCCTGATTCAGAATAAATATATATACTTTATGGGGTCTAAAATGGATATTTCGATGTGTTACAAACGGAATGACAAAATGAATATACCCTCACCATTTTTTTGGTGGCGGGTATAAAAACTAATGAAAAATAATATATATAAATGCATTTAGTTATATATATCTTAATAAAACAAATTGAATTTAAAAATAGAAAAAAAATGTATATAGATAGAAATAACATTAATTAGAGTCAAATTTCTCTAAAAATATCAAGTATTGCAAAATTATCCTTTATTGCTTTGATTATGTCGATATATTTTTAGAAATTTTAAGCATTTCAGATCATTGAGAAAAATTTTAGATCATACGATTCAAAAAAGTACTTTAATCTTAAAACATTCATTCCATTTATTATATTATATTTTAGAACATTAAAAGAGGAGCATGCCTCCTAACAGAAGCATTTGAATAAGAAAGTTTCTATGAAGAATAATTTGCTTATTTCTTTACAGCCTTGAAAGCCACCTAGACTGTGTGTTTTGTTTAATTTCAGCAGAAAAATCACCAAATATTTCATTTGTAAAATATTGTAAAAATAGCTGTATCACCAGACTAGCAAATAGGAAAATCCTCTTACAAGGCTTCTCATAAATACTAATTTATACCATTTAGTTTCTTCTAAAAATATGTCACTAAAAGATAAAAAAAAGTTTCTAGGGGATGCCAGCAATGTTTATTGTTACATTTAAATAACTTTCACCATTAATGATTAAAATTAATTTACATCTATTTCTGCAATTGATTTCAACTATAAGTATTAATAATTAGTATTTAAATGGAATATCGCATAAAATTGTATTAATTATCTCTACAAAGTATTTTTGTTAACTGTTATGAATAAAATTGGTTTACGCAAATTACGTAAAACAATTTATTTATTTCACTTGGAAAATAATTTATTGATACTTTATGATTCGTTTTATTTACAAATTAAATAATATTAGAGTGGAGCATTAATATATAAATCGATCTTGCATTATGCTATGTTTATTTATTTATTTTATTGAAAAATATATTATATACCTTAAGTATATACATTTTTATAAGGCTGTTTTGCTTTTACCTATATAAACTTACGCAATATATTTAAAAATGAAAATTTTTATATATTTAAGTATACGTATAAGTAAGAGAAACACACTGGAAAAAAATATTTTTTAATAAAATATGCGAATTTACACTTAAAAATTTAATTACAATTTATTAATTTATTAATTTTTTTAAGTTGTGAAGTGTGTAACTAAATAATTTTTTATGTTATATAAAAAGGTCATAAAATTTCAATCGGTACATTATTTGTTATTTTTTTGTTACTTAAGTAAATGGTTTTTCAGATTTCGCAGCAGTAACAATAATAACACGCTTGTCAACAAGATCTGTTTTTACTTCTAGGTTAAACTAGTAGAAATTTCGAAAATAATGAATTTCACTACTAAGTCTTCGTATTGCCTTTACACAAATTTTAAGCATTTAAAAATGAGCTAACAGAGTATAAAATAGAATGTTCTTGCTTTGTTAAGGATAGAAAATAGCAAAAAAAATTTTTTGTGTTCCACCCTTATATAGATGTATAATGTATGTATATTTGTATGTTTAATATTTAACAATACTTTTGTAACTAATACCAATAAATATCTATCAAATTTCTAGACAAACAGTGGTGCTGTTATGCTGTAGCGAAGTTATTGGTTATATGCTATTAATGAATTATTATACATAAAACGTTTAACTTGTGTTATTTTATTGTCGGATAATATTTTAGTTATATGTAAAAATAAATTGTTAATGGTTATGTTGTTGCTTTCACAATGGACCGTAATGGTCTCCTGGTGAGGGTGTGAAGGTAACTTTGCACAAGCCTTACCTACCTTACCTACCTTTGTTGTTGCTTAAAGAATTCAGTCAATTACAAGGGATTTGGTCATTATTGCCAGTTTTTTGTGACCAAAAGAGGCTAAATTCCATCCAAAAAAGCTAAAGTTGGGCTAAAAAGGGTGCAAAAATAGCCCAAAATGTTTAAAGGAGATTTTATTAAACACAATAAGTTTTAGGTTAAAGCCCGTATAGTTATTTAAATTCACTTAGAAAATTATGATAGTGATTGTCGTTTGTTCAAAAAGTATTCCTTAAGATTATTTGAAAATGAAAACTCAGTTCAAATACAAAGAAAAAATGTTATGTAGAGTTAATTTCAATTAAATGCTGGCTTTTAGCTAAATTTAAAAATTTTGGTTATTCTTATTTAACCAAAGCTTAAAATACCGTTATGAAGCATACCGAGTTACCAAGTAAACAAAAAGACAATAACTAAAAATATGATTTTGGATTTTATTTTCTGAGTTAATATTTAAATAGGGCACAATTTCGATTTCGATTTTTGCAGACTGCTCATAAATGATTTATTGTAGAAATTTAACTATATACTGCTTAAAACAGACTCCTACTGCTGAGTTTTCATATTAATATGTTTGATTGGCAAAAGATTTGGCTTGACAATGCTTCAATTTACGTTAAGATGTTTTTGCTTTTATGTAAGTAAGCAAAAAAAATTAGAAGTAGTGCAAAGCGAACTACATTTTCAAGACTTCTAAATCAATTATGTAATAACTTCCTAAATGTGAAATAATTTGTCATAACTGATGTGCTTTAGAATTAATGCAACATCATGTAAAAGATCTTAAGGAATTCATGTAAACAAACAAGTTCAACTCATGAAACATCCGATGCTTCTCATCAAATATGCATGAGTTCTAAATATGTACTAAGAATGGAGTGCAGTTCATTGATGTATTCATGTAAACACATGATCTCCAATGGCACGCTAATATTAAAATCATTAGTGTTTTCACCTAAATTTAATCACTTCGTCACCAGTTGAACCCTACAAATCCACTTTTTTTTCATACATTTTTTGCTGGGAATATTTGCATAATTCCTTTTCTGGATGCTGAAATTCGCTTAACCATTTTTTAAAATTTGGATATCTAACTTATTTAAAATTTGCAAATTTTTTAATTTTTACCAAAATTGCTTTAAAATATTATTTGATTTCTCGAAACTATGTTATCGGTAATGGTTGCATAACAATATGCCAAAGAGCACCATCCTGTTGAGCGTACATCTTGAGGAGCTCAATATCATGAATATTTATAATAAAAATCATCGATCATGGTAGGTCAATGATGGTAGAATGCGAGCTCTAGTTTAATTTTTGTTAATATATTATCTAACGCCACCAAAAGCGTATTAACGAAAACATTTTTCTAGCTAAATTAAAATCTATAGGGACTTTTGTAAATAAGTTACAGAAATGAGCTTAGATTTTTCGATAAAATATTGGCCGAATTGACGAAAGTTTCTGAATTTAAATTTTAATAGTTTAATAGCGTTTTTCAAACCTCACTTTATCCACGATGATTTGTCAGAACATACTGAGCACAAATCTCAAAAAATTATCCAGTGCGTTAGCTCTTTTAACAGTTAATCCTTTGGCAAGTACTGTCGATTTTAAAAACTTATAAACTGTCCGCCAAATAACTCTCTTTTTTGAAAATGCTATAAAAAAAGGTGTAGCTTCGGCTATGTGGCACGTAGCTCCGGCCTGTTGAAACCAAATGTTGCCAATATCCTCCCTTCAATTTTTGTAAACAAAAATTCGTTCAACATGGCCCGATAACGATCGCCATTGACTATGGCCACTTATTGCTCATTTTCGAAGAAAAATTGCCTAATTATGCCTCTGGACCAAAATCCGCACCAAAAAGTGACTCGTTTTGCATGTATCGGCTTTTCAATGTATGCGTGCGGGTTTTCTGTGCCCCAAATGCGACAATTTTGCTTGTTTACATAGCCGCCAAGATCAAAATGAGCTTGATCTGAAAAGATGACTTTTTAAGCAAAATCGGCCAAAGTAATGTCCCAATATTTCCCAGCATTGTTCAATCGTATACACAACCATATTCGTTCAGCGGAAGGATAAACCTAATTATCTGTCAAATCAGACATGAGTTAAGTGTTACCATTTACGAAATAAGCACTAGTAGGAAAAAACGTTAGATGGTGGACCCTTTATATCAGTTAAAATATTATATAATGATCAAGTGTGCTTAGAGCTGATTGTTTTAACTTAAGGGGCTTAATAGGCTTTTGCTATTTGTTTTTTCAGTACCAAAATAAATATATGTTCAGTTAGGTTTGCAACTTTACTGTAGAAACACTAGAAGACAAACAACTGTTTCAAATCATAAAATTATATTAACAAAATTCATTCTGTGTGATAATTGCGTTTCGTAAGTTAAGGGTGTTCACACGAATGCCACATATCTGAAAATATTGTTGCCTGGCGATCGTCTGTCAATGGTCTCTCAACAATTTTTCCGCCAATAATGTGAGGCAAATTTGCCAGTTCACAAAGCCTAAGTAGTACCTAACAAAAGCAATATGTTAACAGAAGAAAAAGAGGAGAATAAAAGCATGATATTTTATTTAAAACTATATTATTGAAAATATTTTGGTTTATATGGTACTTACCATTTATAACTCAGTTTCCAAAAAAAAAAAAATTAATCACTTTTTTGTTTTTTTTTTCTTTGTTTATTTATTTTTTGTATAATAATTTAATCATTATTGGTATTTATCCATTTATCCATTACATAAAGTTATATTGTCGAAAATTTTTGAGTTTTTCAAACTCTCGTATAAAAAGGGAACATAAGTCAGTGATTTATAAGTTTTAGATTCAGTTGCCGATCTTGTGTTTAAATTATTGCACTGTTTATACATCTAAAAAATTCTTAATCTTTTCTTTTTTCTTTTTATTAAACTCTGCATAACTAATCATTGATATTTTCTCAATTAGATTCCTTGCTAATAATAAGTCCCTTGGGGTGTCTTGAGTCATAAATAATAATTCTTCAGAATATATTGTTTTTTGGTACCAATCAATTAACAAACTATTACCCCTTCTTATCACTAATGTACCTAAATATGGAATTTTAGAGTTTCATTGCATCATTGCATGTCAATTGTAAATTTCCAGTTATCTTGAAATGATTTAAATTTTTCCAAAATATTGTCAATTTAATGACATAATAAATCATCAACAAAATTTAAAATTATCTTTGGCATCACACTAAAATTTTTAATATAACAGTCCAATAACTTCTCCTTAAAAATATTTGCTATTAATGGGGAACTGGTATGTTCCATTGAGTCTTCCTTAAGTTGTATACATACTCTGTCTTCTATTTAAAATATGTTCCACATATTTTTTCAATAACATCCACAGCAATATCTATTGGCATACTGATTTTATGTCGTTTTACAAAAGCCTATAATGGTTTTTATAATTTTGCGTTAGATGCAACTGTGTGTTTGAAGCTTTTATATAACTTTTGTGTGAATAAAGCATCGTTTAATTATGTTCTTCACAGTATGTTTTATTGTTTTCTATATTTGTAAGATTTCATTTAACTTGCACATGTAACTTTGATTTGTAAATTTTTTACCAAACGTTGCCATATTATTTACACATGCAAACGTACGTTCATTTTCTTTCACATAACAATGATATACACACAAAAAAAACACAACTAATTTTATATAAATATTTAAATACATGTGTACGTGTACATGTGTGTATGAATACATCTGCATAGAATTTTCCAAAGAGTAAATGCTAAGGTGTGATAACAACAAAACCTTTGTCAGTTGTGACATAAGATATGACAAATTATTTGTCAGCATTTAGTTGACACATGATTTTGTTAGGTTTTTACATACCTATGTATGTGTGTTGGTACGAATGTCTGCCTAAAGGTTGTTCAAGATGTGTATGATGATAATAAGCATCATCATCATCATTATTATGGTGATTTTAACAATGGGTTGGTTGTGGTAAAATAAAAAGATATGTTCTTTTTTTACAGTATAGACAGACAAACACAATGGTAATTTTTTTATTTATATTTTCTTACACTTGTACTTATGTAGAAACAGGTTTTTTAGGAGTTTTCTACGTAATAATATTTAAGATGACACTCGAGAAACTGGATAAGGGATATTAAAAAATAAAAGCATATAAAGATTGTTGTCATAAGTTAATTTATATGTAAATAAAATACATTTAAATATTGCCTTTGATAAATATATGAAAAAAGAATAGGCAATGCTGTGTGCACATGTTTTATTAAGGTGTGTTTGAAGAAATACTAAAATACTTCAATTTTTTAATATATTTTCTGTGATATACTTTAAATATTAAAAATAATTAAATTTACTTTAAAAAAACACAGTTACTGGCCTCATTTAATACTATGATATATTTTTGAAATGGTTTTAAAGTTAAGGTTTAATTCAGTGCCCTTTACTGACATTTAACATATTTAAAACATTATTTCTTCAAGTCTATAAACATAGGAATGTAATTATAGAGATATATACATAGGTGATTTGGTACAATAAATTAAATTGTATTTGATATTTATCTGCTGAGGCGAATTTGTGGACCAAAAAAATTTAATAAATTTTTGTACCAATTACTTCATTTGATTATATATTTATATATTTTTTTATTTTTATATATATTTATATATAAAAAGGATATAAAACCAACAGAGATAAATAAATTTAGTACATTTAGTTTCAAAAATACAAAAATGTGTAAATTTTTTACATAAAAAATATAAAAGCAAATTAAAAAAAAATAGTATAGTTATGCCTATCGATCACCTGTTGTTACGACGATACTTTAATTTACTATATTGCTAGAATGTACCATTCCGCCTAGAATGTACCATACCACCAAAAATGCTAAATAATATAATTAACAAAATTCAATAAAAATGCAAGAAAATTAAAAATTTTTTTTATTGTTTTTATCTGAAGTTCAAGAATAATCAAGATAGGCAAAAACGAGCAAGGCTCTGCTGACACCGGCATTATCATTATCTTTTCGTACAGATTAGCTGGATTTTCAAATGCTCTTTATTTTTTTCCGCTTAAGACACAACCGTAAAATATAGTTTTTGTGCTACAAACAAATTAAAGCAAACAAATATGAATAGAATTTGATAATTTTTTTTTTTAATTTGTGCAATAAAGTATTCCCGGACATAATGGGTTAAAAGTTTAATAGTTTAAAATTTTTTTTAAAATTTCAAACAAGTTAAAGAAATAATAAAAAACGGTAAAATATATAACTAAAATAAAGCCAAGTACTTTAATATTAAATATATAAAAAATGAATTGATTGACAAAAGAAGAAAGATTGTCATCAAATTTGTAGTCGTAATATTTTAATTGTTTGATTCTTTTTAAATATAATAACGATTGTCATATATTTTGACCACAATCATACATTTCAATCGTAGGTGAGATTATAGTTATCACAACCATGTTTTTTCACTGCATGCAGCTGAATCGATATGAAAGCTAAATTTCCTTGATACTAAGACAGGGGTCACCAACTGGTTGACCGTGGTCCGGATCCGGACCGTAGACCTATTTTTAGCAGACGTTGTGTTAACAATACAAAATATTTTACATTATGTAACAACAAATTCATTAGAAATATTTTCGTTTCGACATCAGCCTTTGGTGATGATCCGTTAACTAACAAATAAAATTTAGGAGCGATAACACAAACAACTTCATGTCATCAGTGTGGTGCAATAAAATCTCACACATACACTCGTCGAACAGGCTGTGTTGATAGTTTTTAAAGTAATTAAAAAAATTAACCTTGAAATTTCTAACTTTGTTTGTGTCCACATATGTTTGTGAATCAAAGTTTTCTAAGATGAACTTCATTAAAAATAAATTCCGGAACAGGCTTGCCGATGGACATCCCCAAAAATTTAATGAGAGTAGCCTGCACAAGTTTTATCTGAAACTTCAGACGGATAGTCCGGATAGATAGACGGATAGAACTTGCCAAAAAACGTCCCAAATATGTGTCCGTACATGAAATTGTATACCTGATATGACAGCGTTAGGATCTCTCTGGGACAGGCTTTACTTCGGTTTAGGATATTCGATTTGATTTGGTTTTACCTTCAAAATATGAAAGGATGTTTTTACGAAAAATCCACATAGCTCCAAAAAGACGGGAAAACTTCACATAGCTATTAATGGACAATTTGAATTAAAAAAAACGAATTTAAATTTTACATACATATATCTTAAAACAAAAGCTAAATTGTGAAAATTTCAGAAATTGAATTGGTAAAATTTAATATACAAATATATTAAAGTTTAAACATTACCTTATGAAATTTCTTATACAAATAAGACACAATTTTATTTCTATTAATATCTGGCTACAATTAATACTGTTGATTTAAAAACAATAACAGCTTTAACAGTCTTAAGATAGAAACTTTAATACTAAAATGGTTGATATTCCTTTACATTTAATGTGGTGTAAATACATATGAAAAATAAATACAATGAAAAAGAATAAAATAAAAATACAAGTAAGAGCGCTATATTCGGCCATGCCGAATCTTATATACACTTCACAACGTGTAGTCATGCAATAACAGTAGTTTGTATCACCATTCATCCCATATGAAATACGTAGATACATATAAAAAACATACATATATAAAAACATCCCATTGTAAAATTATAAATTTACGTATGTATGTTAAAAAAAATTAAAAAAAATATTTGAAAAAAAATTAAATGGTCGTGGTCGTGGGTTTTTGCTCATATCTCAGTTGTTTATAAACCGATGTTTCTGATTTTCAATACCGAATTACTCCCGAATATTTCTGATATTTTAATACATCACCTGGGTCTATGCGATATCGGGGGGCTTCAAAAAGTTGATTTCAACATACACACGGACAGACGGACAGACTGACAGAGCTTAATCGACTCCCCTATTCATAAGCTTTCAGAATATATATACTTTATGGGGTCGGAAATGAAAATTGTACAAATTTCACACGGAATGACAAACCTATATATACCCTTTTTCACTGTGTGAAGGGTATAATAATGAAATTATAACCACATTAATGAAGTCATACTCGCACACGTATAAACGTTTAGCTAAATACGAAATTTTTGAAACAATTCAAAGAAGGAAATAAAATAGAAAATTCACATTTACATATAAAGTATCTATGCATAAATCTCCAATGAGCCTGCACTATGTGTATATAGATAGATATTTATTGTTAAATTGTATGGTATTTTAATTTCTATTTGCTTTTTTTTGTATTAAAGTATACATATGAAATATTACAATTTGCCCGTATAAGCTAAAAGAGTCACAACTCAGAATTTGCTATTTAGTACTGAGTACTAGAAGAAAATTTCTTATGTTGAAGTCTTTCTTAATGATTTGTTACTCTTTTCTAAATTGATTAAAATATTATATAATATTATATACGTTCAGCTTTTATGACGTTTTACTATAAACTATATTTTTTGAGTTATGACAGTGACATAAATAAGCTAAATATGTAAGCAGTTATATATATGTGTATGTTTGTATGTTTGCGTGAATGTGTGTATGTTTATACGTATCTAATTTTATATGCATGTAAATCTATAATTCAATTTTATCCATGAACAAAACTTTTCTAAATTGTATGTACATTTATGCTTAAAGACAGTGAACAACGAAAGTTATTTAATAGCTTTGAGATCACACAACTTTGTATTATAGCTAGGGGCATAGTATTAACAATAAATGCGTATGTGCTTAGTATGCAAATGTATTTAAATGAAGCTCTTTTATTTACTTGTTTTACGCGTATTATTAATAGTACTTTTACAATGATTTAAAAGACACACAGCAGAACTTAATCGTTCATTCCTAAGCAAACTGAACGATTACACTGTTCTACAGATTGTGGGCAACTTGTTGTTGCGGTAAGCGAGAAATCCATTTTTATGTTATACCGGAGGCTGAACTTAAAACTGCACTTATAAGTTTTAATTTGTTCTCGGTTTTGGCATATACTTTTTTATAAAAATTTATACGAACTTCGGAATATTTATTTTCATAGCTAAAAATAATCTTTAGGTTATGCTAAATCCAATTTTAAATTTACAGGTATATCCTTCATTTTCGTATTTATCGGGATAAAAGGTAGACTAAGTATTAACCTAGATTTTTATTTATATGCTTGTAAAATTTAATTTATTTCAATTAGCCATTTTTGCGTAGTTTAGTTCTAGATTCGTTTAGAAAATATAAATAATACCAAATTCATTTAGTTCTATTAAGCCGAATTTGCGTGATTGGGTTACAAATATCAAGACATACAAACATTCACATTTAATATATTAGTAGGATTAGTGGGATAATTAATTTGAAAATTTTAAAGAAAAGTCAAAACTTAGAATAAAAATAAAAATACCTACAACAAAGGCAACCCGTTTATGATATGTGATGATGAAGTTTTCCAACCAGTTCAACTGGTTATCGTGATAAACAGAAGTAGTATATGTTAACTTTGATTGTCATCACTTTATGTGCTGAATTTTATTTAGTTCCTTTCAGCTGATGTTGAGTGATTAAATAGCAAATATACAAACATCCAAATATACAACATTCAGATTAGCGGGATAAAACAAATAGTAAAACTTAAGCAAATAGTAAAATGTTCATCTATAGTTTGTAATAGTTTTTGTTTTAAATATAATACGAGTTATAGTCTTATTACAAAATTATGTAACGACATCTCGTGTGATATATATATTTCTGAATCGATACCCATGCTATTTAAGTTCTTGTGGCTGGAAAAGTGATTAATAGGAAGCCAAATATAATTATGTTTTAGAACAAAATAAAAGACACACTTTACAGAAAGAAGCAGGTATAACAATAGTGGTCTTAGTTATTACGCTTGAGATTAGATTTTTGAAAAAATAATTTTATATTATTCTTGATTTCAAGCTTATTAAATAAAACAGTTATTGACATAAATAGAAAAGATCGAAGATATCTACTTAGTCATTGAACAATTTAGTAGGTTTTAGCAGAAAAATGAATTTTGGAGTAAATTTTTAGAATTGGTGTATTTCAAGTTAATGTATATTAAGTTAGAGAACCAAAACCTAAAGTTACAAAATGCACCTAAATATATCCAAAATAAAAGGAATTTTTATTAATTGAAGTCAAACTTCATACAGGTACAATAAAAAAAATTTATGGCACTAGATTTTGTTTAGAACTTGGTTTATGGTTATGCTTTTTTCCTATTATTATAAAACATGTTGATTTGCTCTAAACATTAACCTAGTTAATTAAATTAAGTAAATGTATTGCTAATGCTTCATTTAGTCACAAATTTTATTTTCAAACCTTGTTTCTAATGATTCAAAAATATTATTCAACCTGCAACTGAGTTCGATAAAAATAAATCAGCAATTAACTTAATCGCAACATTGTCTTTTGTTGCTTAAGAAAAATAATACATTCTTAAAATGTGAAAACAAGTTAAGACAAAACAATGGATGCTGAAAATCAGTAAAAAAACTAAGATAACACTCAATTCTATTCTACTATCGTAAAAAAGCCTGGGAGTTAAAGAGTGTTGATGATGAAATCTATAGCTGGTTTCCAAAATGCATTCCATTCTGCTAGACAATCAGCAACTTTCCCGGATTATTCTTTTATTATTACAATTAAAACAAAATCTTTGTAAAATAAAAATAAGATTTACATTCTATCTGTGGACAGACGACAGCTTTACTAAAACCTTGTTCCTGAAGAAGAGCACCTAAGGGGCTCGAAATATTGAACAAAGTTAATAAGAATATAAGGAAAAAAGTTTTTTAAAAATAATATTTAATAAAAAATAAAAGATTTTTATTTAAATATTAGAATTAAATTGTTTTTTTTTTTTTTTGACCTAGAGCCTGTTGATGACAAGAAAATAATTCTTGAAACATTATTTTAGTTATGAAGTCAAGCGTGTGTACAAATTAAGACATTAACTTAAACTTAAAAAAGTTCGACAAATAAAATAAAAATTAAAATAATTTTTTTAAATATTTATTTGAATCGCCATATAAATTCTAAAGTTGCATATAATTATTTAATATTAATCACTTTGTTGGGGGTTTGCACTGTAAAAAATAAATATTTGCAGAAGAAAAAACTTGCAAATACATTTCCATCAACGGAAGTTCAAACGAAAACTACAAGTGAATCACTGAGTAATTGAACGCATATTTGTGACTGCATATTTATGTTTGTAAAAATTTTAAATATATGCACTTAAGTGTATGTAGTAGAAACTTGTATAATATTAAGTAAATAAGCTTGACTTTCTATGCTCTAAGAGTTTATTAAATATTTCAGAATACGAAACATACATGATTTATACAACCAGCTGAAAAAATTTATCAAGAAATGGCTTCGATGTTTACCATATCAACAACTAAGTTACTAATTAATTTTTTTTTCTTATTTTGTAGTAGAAGAATAAAATCGAATAAATTTTCAAAAATGTAAATTTGTTGGAGATTTTTAAAGTGGATTTCAATCCTTTATTTTCAACCATAGGTAACTAAATTGTTTCGCGTTGATGTGATTGTTTTCGGCCTGTTAGTAAACGAGAAAAAAAAAATGATTTTGCTAAAAATCGAGATAAAATTTTTGTATTTAGCCGTCAATATATTTACCTTATTTTTATCTGGTGATTATGTTACTTAAAAAAATCAGAATTTTTAACAGTTTCTAACAGTTATAAGTAAGATTATTTTACCAAAAATTTTATATTTAAAATATAAGAATATTGCTGAATACGAATTTTGCAGTTGCTTTACACTATAAAGCTTTATTTAGTTGTTGGTATCATTAAAGATTATTGCCTGAAGCCTTTTTAAAGATTATATATTTCGTATTTTAATGTTTTTAAGTAACAACTATAACAAAGACCAACAAGTTACAAGCGGATAATTTAAAACTTATTTTAAAAAATAAAAAGAGATAAACCAAAGACATGTGGATATAAAATTTTTTTGATTTTACCTAAACTGTAATAACTCATCATCTGTTAACCCCTGCATGATCACTACTAGTTTTTTTTTTTTTTCGTGGTGCATATATATACATACATATATTTATTTATTTTTATTTTGATTTGCCTATCCATACTTCCAATGCACATAGGTCTGGCGAGCCACATTTTTTGGCCAAAACACAAACTTTTTTTCCTATATTTGTTGTTGGAGTATTATAGCAAACACTTCAGATAAACAAAAAAGTAATTTGTTTTTGAAAATTTGATTTAACTGTTACTCTACACACAGAAAACAGTTTCGTTGTGGCAACCGAATTTGTTGCCAATCGAATTCATTCGGTTCCACGTACTATCTCACAATTCGTTTATAAAAACTGAAAATTTTGTTTCTAAGCTTGATAGATTTAATTGCAACATTAGAATTTCAATTGTGTTAAAAGATTTTATTAGTTGATATTATAGATATTAAAAACAAAAACTGTATTTGTTTTCAAATATATGATTGATGCAACTGAACAAAATTTTGAATTGTTGTTAGTAAAAGAATAATCGATCATAATTACCAATTCTTCATTTGACCCAGGAAAATAAGAAATTAAACATAATTTTTCATTTATTTTTTTTTTTAATTTTTTATAATATAATTACATAAATACGTATGTATATAAAGACATAAATACAAATAAACAAATACATATGTATGTATCTCCAATTATATAAGTTAAAGATTTTCGCGGGTTCGACTCGAAAAAAATATAATTTCCTAGAGCGCTCCGACTGCGCTCAATCAAACAACCAACGTTTTAAATTTTAAATATTTTATTCAGTATTTGTTTTATCAAAATTAATTTCTTAACTCAATTAATTTATTATTCATTTAACCAAATTTATTTTCTTAACTCAATTAATTTATTATTCCTTTAACCAAATTTAATTTCTTAACTCAATTAATTTATTATTCATTTAACCAAATTTAATTTCTTATTTATTTAATCTAAATTAATTCTGTCAACTTCACGACTCCGACACACGACTAAGACTGACACCAACACGCGCTGGCCAAAAGCAGCAAACCGCAGCTTGTCCGCAGAACACGTTGCACAACCAAGTGTGTGCCGACACAGCAATTTGATGGGAACTTCTATTAATGCAGTTTCACGGGTGACACTTGAGAAGTATCAAGTTTCGTCTGCATATTTTGACTGCATACAATTTGGCAAGCGTGTGACTAAATTCGTGCCTACTCAGCAAAGTCGGTATTTCTAACTCCTCCCTCTTTAAATGTCTGCGTCCCGCTGACCGATAGATTAGAGGATGATGGTAAGGTAGGCGATATCATGACCGTAGGAAGATTTAATCTCTTGGTGAATTGGTACCACAGAATTGCAACACAAAGTCCTATTAAAGATGCTGTCCCCAAGTTTATGCCGATAGTGCTTTTAAGTGCAGTTGTGAGATGCTTCAGGCGGTCCGTATTGCTTAGGCTGATTTCGTGAACGTACTCTATGTCGACCGACAAGTCCCTTGAAGTTATATTAGATAGCACTGGAGGTAATGCCTGCGTTTTCCTCAGAGAGGTACTTGTGTATGTTTGATTATCGACCAATATAGTCTCGTTGAAAAGTTGGAGGATGTATGTACCGTTTAAGTGGTCAACTTGACCATCATGCTTGACAGACCCGTGGAAATTTGTCAGATAGATTGTGTCGTCAGTTATTGCGTCGACTATAACCTCCTTATTTATGCGGTACTTGCATTTTGCCGCCCCGCCCTTCAGGATTCGCGGAACGCAACTATCCTCTGCTAGTACTGTTAGAGATGACCCTTGGCAAATCGTTGAGTTGTTTATGGAAAGACAGCTCTTGGTTACTGCAAAAGTTTCGCGTTCATTAATCAGCACCTTGTCAAAGTTTAGGTCGATTTGTCTCTCGTTGAAAATAGCAGCTTTTGTTATGAGTAGGTTGTAAACTTCCTTTTTTAGCTTTGGCATTGATAAAATATACAAGAGTAACGATCCATTCGTATATACGGATGGAGTACCGTATTCTATGGCCTCTACTGCATTGCCATATGGTAGTGTTTCTAGCTCATCGATGAGCCTGCTGACTTCGGCTTGATTTAATAGGTTTGTGTTGATTATGCCACTCTTCGCCATTTGACATGCTCTAATAATCTCGTTTACCTCATCTTTCAAGATTATTACATGGTTTATAGCATTCTGCTGTATCTGGTTAGCTTCTCTCCCACTAGTCATGTTATTTATTCTGTTTATTACGTTGTTTGTTTTCTTTACCAAATCGTTCATAGCACGTTGGAGTTCTCTATTCACCTTATATTGTTCGTTGTTGTTAGTGATTATTTCTTCTTGGCTCTTGACAATCGTGCTCCAATCAACTGCATCTGGGTTTCCAGCAACCCATTTCCAGGCTGAACCAATCCAGTCAATTGATCGAGGTGATCGTATCTTGGGGCTTCTTAGTTCATCTAAATGTTGCTTAATTTGTGTCATGTAATGTTGCAATGTTTCTTTGGCTTCACCTGGGGGCACAAGGTTGTGGATCGCGGCCGAAATATTATTGGCCGCGGTTACATACTCGTCAAGTTCAATAACGTGTACCAGCTTAAAGTTGCCATTAACAATCCATGCGTTGCCGAGTTTTAGAGTGACAATTGATGTATCGTAGCGGAAGATCTTGGACCCAGAGGCGCTTAGCGCTAATGCTATTCTAAGGGTGTTAGGAAAATTAATTATTTATATTCTAGGTTTAGTCAATTCTTACATATGACAAAGGAAAAAAAAATTATATTATAATAGTGTTAGTAGCAATATTCTTTAGTTATTTGTTTTTATATCAGTAATGACTTATCTTTATTTTAATAGCGATAATTTGTATTATTTCTTTTCTTTTCTCAGCCTACCCTTTTCTATTATTTATTAGGTTATTAATTCATTAATTTTTGATTTTTTTTCTTTTTTTATAATTCTGCATCCGCCAGGTTGCGTTCAATCTAATGGTTCACTCGGAACACTGGACTAATGTTCCTATGCTGTGCCGCCATCGCGTCTGTAAGCCTTGACGCAATTCGTCATGGCACAGAATCGGCGCATAGCCCAAAGATTGCTGAACCGGTCATGATGTTCTCTATATTGCGTTATATTCAATTGTGTGTTATCATTTTTATAAGATTATTGTTAGGGGTTTAATGGCTTTTCGGTATATATTTCTTACTTCTAATTTCCTTTCTAGTAATTGAGCAAGTGGAAACGATCAAATACTTAGTGCTTTTTTCGCGGTGTCAAGAATTTAATATTTTTTATATGTGCCTTGTGAATTCTTCTCCCGCTGAACGGACAAAAAATGGCTTCCCTAAAATAATACTACCTGCTGCTAGTTTGGGGCTGCAAAAATTTTTATTCGAGCCTGTGTCAATTAAAAATTCTAAATTCGAGCCGCTTTTGGCATTATATTCTATGTAAGGAAGGCTTGACGGCTGTCCGCCATAAAATTTACCTCCTCAATTGCCTCGTCAAAAGTCGCCTCCGAGGTTTCCTGTACAGCAGGTTCGGTGTCTAAGTTAAACAATCGAGGCTGCTTATTTTTGTAATACGGCTCAGATCCGCTCCTTTTGATATCCTGTTTTGGCCGGTTCATGTAGTTAACCTGCCGAGATTGGTCCACATCCATAGGCTCGTGCTTTAAGGCAGGCACGCGAGGTGGTAGGTGTGGTGCCTGGTTGTTTATGTGGCGGTACGGTCTTTGATATTTATAGCTCCAGTGATTTCCTTGGTAACTGGGCAATCTGTGAGAATTATACTGATTCATCCTAGCAGGCCCTTGAGGCGCCTGGTTACCACTTGAGTTGCTCAGTCCAACTGGTATTGAAATGCGGTTCGATGAGCCTGATTGCAGTATGGTGTTGCGCATTGTCAAATTTTGTAAATCTAAGCAGGCCGAGTAGGCCTCCGGTAATGTCCTTGGTTTTTGTATAATCAGCATTTGGGATAAGTTTCCCCTGAGACCCCTAATAAAAACATCCAAAGCCCGATTCCTGTGCGTTTCTATCAGGGCAATGACGGTCTCCTGGCTGTATGACTCGGTCTTCAGCTTATTAATTATTAAGGACAGTTGATGATTGACGGATGCATAGAATTCATCGACCTTTGATGAGCCCTGGGATAATTGGTTGAGCTGGTGCTCAAGGGTTTGTATATCCCTTTTATCCGCATAATGGAGAGACAGAACCCTCTTGATCTCTTGCCAATTGTTCTCAAAAACATTATATGAAATCAGGGCCGTATCGGCGGCTCCTATCACCTTTTGTCTAATGCTCAGCATAATGGCCCTATATATTGGTTTAGTTCTTACAATCTCGAAATCCTTTAAGACCGTTTCCACCGAGTGTATCCAGGATACGTACTGCACCGGATTTCCGTCAAATTCCCTTAGTTCCTTTACCGAGTCGGGCAGCCTCTGGATTTCCCTTAACTCTTCCTCGTTCCTAGGAGGTTGTAACACCTCCTCCTCAACCACACTTCCTAAAGAAACCACTGGTGATTCTAATGCTTCTAGCCTACGACTAAACTCGCCTAATCGCTCCTGATCGTTAGTTCCCTCAATCTTCCTGAGCCTATCCTCTATACCCCTCAACTGACTGACGAGCATGTTGACAGCTCCTGTCAGGTTAGTTAAATTCACTTTCATTTCCTCCATTATATATTACCTTCTCTCCTATTTACTTATATATGCGGCCAGAGGGAAGAATAAAATTCACTTACCTGGGTTACTGCCAATTAATTTATGTTCACAGTAAGTTGCACTTAAGGATTCCCGGTTTCCACTTGCACTTTTCACAATTTTTATTAGAAAATCTTCTCTTCTTTTTTTTGCTTCTTATTTTCTTTCTATATTTTTCTCTTGATTTTATCTTTATGTTTTTCTTTATTCGATTTTATCTTAATATTTATTACTTTTTTCTTCTTTTTTTTTTTTTGATTCTATCTCAATATTTATATTCTCTCTTTTATATTATTTCCTTATATTCGTATATATTTTTTCTTTTTTATTATTTTTTTTTATATTTGTATATTCTTCTTCTCTTTTTTTTTCTTTTTTTACACTATTATTTCATACTTGTATATTTTCTCTTCCTTTTTCTTTGATTTTATCTCAATATTTATATTCTTTCCTCTATATTATTTCCTTATATTCGTATATATTTTTTCCTTTTTATTATTATTTTTTTATATTTGTATATTCTTCTTTTTTTTTTACACTATTTTTTCATATTTGTATATTTTCTCTTTTTTTATGTTATATCTTTCCTAATGAGTCTTAGCCGTACATAAGTCGTCGGCCCGATTATTGTGCGTCACCTTTTATTATATATATAAAAAAATTCTACTCACAATATTATTTTAGTTATCATCCTTTTTGCCTTCAACAGCTCAGGATTACGATTATCCAGTGCGGAGCGTTCCGTGTTATTCCCTTTTGGCCTTAATATTCCTACTCTCTTTCTTCCTTTTGCAATGGCTTACTCGTGGCACGGAACGAACACTTCCAAGCCGGTAACCTTCTGACAATGGTTATTTTAGGTTAATTGTCCAGGAATACCGGTTGTCGGAGCACGGGGGTCTTCTTTTTTATTTCACTTGTTTTATATAATTATCGTTCCTGGAGGGTCCCGTAGGAATCGCAGAAACGTAATTATTAAGGATTATAAAAGTTAACTAAGGCAACACACACAATCGGGTCCCTGCTCGGGCGCCAGTTAAAGATTTTCGCGGGTTCGACTCGAAAAAAATATAATTTCCTAGAGCGCTCCGACTGCGCTCAATCAAACAACCAACGTTTTAAATTTTAAATATTTTATTCAGTATTTGTTTTATCAAAATTAATTTCTTAACTCAATTAATTTATTATTCATTTAACCAAATTTATTTTCTTAACTCAATTAATTTATTATTCCTTTAACCAAATTTAATTTCTTAACTCAATTAATTTATTATTCATTTAACCAAATTTAATTTCTTATTTATTTAATCTAAATTAATTCTGTCAACTTCACGACTCCGACACACGACTAAGACTGACACCAACACGCGCTGGCCAAAAGCAGCAAACCGCAGCTTGTCCGCAGAACACGTTGCACAACCAAGTGTGTGCCGACACAGCAATTTGATGGGAACTGCTATTAATGCAGTTTCACGGGTGACACTTGAGAAGTATCAAGTTTCGTCTGCATATTTTGACTGCATACAATTTGGCAAGCGTGTGACTAAATTCGTGCCTACTCAGCAAAGTCGGTATTTCTAACTTATACATACATACATACATAAAAATAAAACAAAAAAATATCAAATTTTATAAGGATAAACTGTTAATATTTTTCTTTGTCCTAATTTTTAAACCATTTTGCAACCCCGTTACAGCACTATCCATTACATAAGTACGTATCTTGCAAATTTCTGCATTCGAAAATTCATTTCGCGTACTGAAATGCATAAAAATATAAATAAATATATAATAAAAAAATAAATAAACGATATATTACCTTTAAAAGAGTAACTTGTAGATTTGTTTTCGTACCACAATATAAAAGTTAGCTTTTTTTTTAAATTTATTTATTTTTTAAATTTTTTTCTCAATAAAAAAATTGATTTTGTGTTCTAAATAATGTAATTTTTTTACAGTTGACAGAAAAATCAAATGTGTTTAAAAAATAGTATATGTATTTAATGTTTGTAACAAATAATTTTTACATACAACTCTTTTTCGTTTGTAAACACCAAACATAGCTTAACTTTAATAATTTCTTTACTGTAATCGAATTGTAATAATAGGTAATCAATAATTACTTGCAATAACTGAAATTGTATTTTTATTTAAAACAAAACATTGAAATATGGGAGATTTTGTTACATATATCAATATTTAGTAGTGAACCCTAATAGACATAATTAAATTCGGTTGTGATAAAAGCGAATTGAATACAAATCTTTTTAATAAGGCTAATTGGTTGGAAGAACTAATTTAATTGTCCTGAGCAATAAATTTCTAACACTGTTGTGTTTTTTCGTTTATAAATATATAATATCGGTTCCTTTTACAAAATTTTAATATTTGCAACACTATTTTCATTGTTTTTACCGTTTTCCAACCAATCTTTTTCCTTAGTGTATGAAGTGAGAAAGTTCAATACTTTAAGTGCAGTGGTTAACTTAAACAGGCGGTGTAGTGTTTTGTTAAATTTCAGTCACAGGTTACACGAAAATAAGATAGCTATTTAAGTCTATTAGCTGTGAATATTAATGACGATGGTACGTATTTCAATTTATAATAGTTAAATATTTAATAAAAATTATGGTAATAAGAAATTACGTCAAAAGTTTTCAAAACCTCAAAATCAGTGATTTTAACTTTTAATTAAAAAAAATAATGAATATAACTTACAAATTTCAAGCGATTTCAACGAACCAAAAACACACAAAATTACAGTGATATTTGGTGCTTACGAATCGTCAATAATTTTCGGCTAGTTGTTGCATATTTTAAGGAAACCTTTGCTTCAAAAATTGTGATTTACTCAGAATTTGACAAAGTGCAAATAAACAAGTAAGAGCACTATATTCGGCTGTGCCGAATCTTTTATACCCACCACCAATTTTGTGTACATTTAAAGCACAATATTTATTATTTTGTTAATCATTATGGAAAAATCTCTTTATAATAAAATATGTATCACTTTCTTTGTAGAGGGTGGGTAAATTTTAAGGGCCCATGTTGAAGGTGAACTACACCTTGTCTTTAAATTTGTTTTCTGCATTTCATTTGACATTTATCAATCTCAAACTTACTCAATTTGAGCCGTGGAAAGATACGCAAGTGAGCAACGCTTTAAAGTTTTTCAGGTTTTTTAAAAAATAAGCGTTCAAATCAAAATGCATTTTGTGCACTTCGTAATTCTTTTGGTCAACATAATCGTTCGAATTCGTCCACAATCGTAAGAATTGTAAAAAATATTTAACTGTCTGCAAAGCAGGTCTGTATGAAATGTGAAAACATCTGTGAATGCCATCTTAGTTCGTTGAATGGGAAACATTGCTGTTTTTTACGATAACGTGGCAAAAGAGCAAGCAACCTCGACTCATCATCGTGCCCAACAATTGAGCATCAACAGTGTCATTGAAAATATGGATTATCGGATCGAGGTGTGCCACCTAGGTTGAGGGAGCCATTTGGCCGATGTTTTGTTCCATACATAATTGAAGCATACAAATAATATCATTATAAAAATAAATGATAATAATTTCATAATAATTTTATTCAAAATCAACATAGTCCCTTAAAATTAAACCACCCATTATAACAACGGGATGCTAGTTAAATGTTTTCGTAAATTTAGTCTTTCGCGTGTCAGTAAAGTTTCTGCTAATAAACATAACTAAGATATTTCAATATATTCCTTTAGTATTCCAAAATCTTTATTCATAGGGAAATTACATGAATTTAAGAGGAAAGTTTTATCTACGAAATAGTGCTAATTTATTTTTGTTATCTTATGTTCTCCTAAAGTTATGCTCTATTAAAAATGGGAATTTAGGAAAATTTTGACCTAAGTAAAAAAAATTATCTCTAAACATTATAAACAATTTATTTTCATATACTGAGAATGTATATTTTGAATCACCGTGTGATAGTAATAAAAAAATATGTACCACTTTCTTTGTAAAGGGTGGTTAAATTGTAAGGGCCACAGGGTGATTTAAAATATACATTCTCTGCGTTTTTCTAAAACGGGAAATTTATTAGTAAGATTTTGATTTTTAAACTCCTATAACATTTTGCTTTTAAAAGATTTTCAAACGAAATAAGTTTTGTATAATTTTAAAATTTGTTAGCCATTAGTACATGGAAATAAATTGTTTATAATGTTTAGAGATAATTTTTTTTGACTTAGGTCAAAATTCTCCTAAATTCCCATTTTTAATAGAGCATAACTTCAGGAGAACATAAGCATAAGTTGTTAGCATGCCATCTAGTAGTTGCTAGTAGAGTCATCTATCTTATCTTTATCTTATATTTAGCTACAGTACAATAAATGGCGCAGTGTAAGATGAATAAATGCTAATATATATGACTAATATATTTTTATAAAAATTTAAAGAAAAAAGTGTGCGTGGCACATATGTTTTCCGTTATAACGAAGACTTTGACCAAAAAGCCATGTTTGCAAAATTTCAGAATCGGACATATAGTTTTGTCAGTTTTATTACGTTTTAAATTTGAAATATACACTGTGCGGTATAAATTTCGTACATTTTTATCTATAACTCTTTTCCTAATTCATAGATTTAAGCGATTTTCAGAGAAAAATATTCTTTTGACTCGATAAATTCGATATATTCGAAGTTTCATGACTCTACGTTTATGCCTCTGGACATAATTCAATTTTATTCGATGTGCGAAACACACGGTTTTTTCGACCTACTCTTGCTTTACGAGCTATAACTCTTTTCCTAATATTCCGATTTAGCCCAATACCAAACAAACCTTGTCTATAAGAAAGATTCTGGCAAATTTTGAGCCCCCTAGCTTTTTCGGTGCGACCTCTATCGTGCTTTCAACAGACGGACAGACGGACGGACATAGCTAGATCGTCATAAAATCAAACCCTGATTCAGAATATATATACTTTATGGGGTCTAAAATGGATATTTCGATGTGTTACAAACGGATTGACAAAATGAATATACCACCACCATTTTTTTGCTGGCGGGTATAAAAACAAAAATACCGAATTAATAAAAACTTAATAAAATTTATGTTTTTGTGTTACTATATGCGTTTTTTATTTGAATTCATACATACATGAATTCATGAATATTTTAGTTTTGGCCAAAAAATGTGGCTCGCCACACTTATGTGCAATGGCTATAAACAATAAGTTGAAAGTATGCGCAACATTTTTTGTTTACATATCATAACACTCATACGCCTCATTACACTGCAATAATGCTTATGAGTAACAAATAATTAATTCTCAAAAAAGTGTAGCATACCTTCTTGATGTATTAAAGTGCATTAATACATATCGTATGAGTGATATGATATAATTATTTAACAACCATACGCATTATCATAGGGAATCGTTATATAAAGTACATTAACCGTAGAATGCATAACCGGGTACCCGTGTGTCCACTTGCAACATTAAACGTTGCTAACTGCAAAACTAATAGTAATAGAGTATTGAAACTTTGGTTCTAGGAAACTCAAGTCTTTTTAAGTCATTTTATGGTCCATTTATGACACTAGGTTCATTGGTTCCTTAGCTCTAAGCTTCTAAAGATGACACCTACGTAAACACATAACCGGGGTACCCGTGTACACAACAGTTTTTATATAATAAAAATGAGCAAACAAGAGGCTGTTCACAGATTTTATCATACAATTTTTTTTTACACATTTTAAATATACATTTAGAAATATGATTACAAGAAAACAATATTATATAAAAATTAATTAATGATTCCGGTCACAAGATATGCAGACGCAATTCGTTATTGAGTGTTCCAGGCACATTGGTTTTTTGCAAAGGCTGCATTCTTTTCGTGTTTTTCTTCTCCGTTTTGTTTCCTGCATGTAGCACAAATAGCAAGATCCAGTTACTGGCTTTCTCGATCCTACTGCTGTCGATTTTGATAGACGGCTTTCGCAAATTGTCTCTAGTGGTCGATTCAGGTAACTTTCTATAGCTATTTTTGTTGTGAAGTGCCTAGTTATTTGATGGTTGAGTGCACGTTGCTCTATAATGGGCATACACATTTCTTCAGCCATTTTCCGCAGAAATAACTTTCGTCTATTTGCAGAGTTTGGAATCATGTAGTTGTTCACATAGTACAATTTATACGCGGCCAAGGCCGTTATATCTAAAACGTTGAAAAATAATGACAGTGGCCATCGTTTTGTAGCTCGCTTTGTAGTGTACTCTGAGAATAACTGGTCCATAACATCGACGCCACCTTTGGTTTTATTGTAAAATTCTATAATTTCTGGTTTGCCACTCTCTGCTACTTTGCCATCATAGTGCATTGACGAAAGCAACAACACTGCTTTATTTTTGCGAGGAACATAGGAACATATTGTAACATTTTTTCGGAAACCAAACGTCGTTGAGCCAATAGATCTATCCCTCTGCCCTTTCATTTCTGCTGGAATACATGTTTTATTTTTCCTAAGCGTTCCCACTAATGTTAAATTCCAGGATAGTAAATGTTCTGCAAGCCCCAACGTTGTGAAAAAATTGTCCATTGTTATGTTTCGGCCGGTTCCTTTGAATTTGGCAGCTAGATCCTTCACCACTCGTTCGCCCTGTTTAGATTCTCTTCCAGATGCGGCCTGGCCGGTATATATTTGCCCATGCAGTGGAAAAGAATTCGTGGCGTCACAAATCCACCAAACCTTTATTCCGTATTTTGCAGGTTTCGACGGGATATACTGTGTGAAACGCGTGCGGCCTCGATAAGGAAAAAGTTGTTCATCGATTGTCAAATTTTCACTCGGCTTGTAGTAGGAAGCTAGATTGTCATTCATCATGGTCCATATATCTCTTATCGGTGCAGCTTTATCTGTTTGAATACGTATAGCCCGAGTGTTTGCATCATCAAACCTTATGAAACGCAATAGTGCACAAAAGCGATTGTTTCCCATTACTGCGCGATACAATGGAAAATTTGTGGCGCTCCATAAGTCTCTGACGCTTTCAGTGCTGCTGCGGTTCGTGCCTGCCATAATTAGTATTCCAAAAAAAGCATATAACTCTGCTACTGTAACTTCTTCCCATACTTTTGGAGTTGAATTGGGGTGGCTTTCGTTCCATTCCTTATAAGAATTTATTGCTTTTTTATTGGTGTGACGCATAATAATATCTACCATTTCCGAACTCATAAAACATTTATATGTTTGTTCCATTGACATCATTTCAGTGTGCTTTGACGCCCCACAACGTTGTCGCACTATATTTTGCACGAGTGCTTGGCGAGCTTCGTTTGGTTGGGCGTTCCATTCAGTACCATCACGTGAAATAAATTTTTCAACGCTCAGATTTATCGCTGCCTCTTCCTCTTCATCATTGTTATCTGATTCATTGTCGTCAGAGGCTACTTCCTCTAAATCTTCATTTTCTGGAACGTCTTCCACATCAGATATATCGACATCTCTTATATTGAGCTCTTCCTCGTCCTCACAAAAAGAGCTTTCGTCATCGTCCACAATATCGTCAAAAAGAGACTGAATATATGCCTCCTTTTCTGTAACACTCAATCTAAAAAACAAAAAAATAAATATAAAAATGTATAGGAATATTTCACCATATGTGTACCTTTTATATGCACTGGAAGATAGGTTTGCGCTATATTTTGAAGACATCTTTACTATCAGAATTAAAATTTTTAAGTCTTTCTAAAGATAAACTGTAGCACTTGTGTCTACTATTTCTTTACTACTAAAAAGTTTACACCTGCATTGTTGCAAAAATTGTTTCAACATTCTCGTATCTTATTATCGGGGGTTTCCCCTTATTATAGTTTAGTTATGCATGTATGTATGTACATATGTACGTGCATGAGTGTGGATACACAAAAACTTAATAAAAATGCTGTATCTGTTCAATAAAAATAAGAAACAAACTTGTTTGGAAATAAATCGCCATTTTATAAGGTATGACAATATAAAAATTGGATTTCCTTTCATTTATATTTATTGACATAATTTTTTGTTGTAATAAATAACTTAAGATTTTATTGAATACATTAGACTATTCAATTAATTTGGTAATATGTTTATTTAAAGGTATTTAATATTAAATATTTTCAATTTATACAATGGGGTACACGGGTACCCTGGTTATGTGTTTGTGTGGTATTTTTTGGTTATGCATTCTACGGTTAAAGATTTTGAACGTTTATGTGAATGTCAAGGTAACTGTGTACCTATTCTGTTTTGAATTTAATTTATTTATATGAGTGCTAATATTTCGAGAACTTATATTATGAAAAACTTGAAACGTTTTTTAGGTCCGAAATTAAGTAAGCATTGTCAGCATCCTTTTATAGGTGTTTTCGTTGTAAAAAGTATATATATAGAGTTGATATTATGTAAAATATAATTTTCAGATTATTTGTTCATTATCACAATTAAACATTTTTAGAATTAAGTATAAAATAGTAAAATTTTTAAAAATATTTGAAATTATCGATTTTCTATCAATTTACTGTTTTATAGGTTTATCTTTGCTTCAAGAGTTGAAGCATATATTTCACTATTAGAATAAGTCATAATAATTCGTTAAGCTTTTATAATTTGAAATATCGAACTTAAACTAGGTTTCATAGTCTTTTTGGATCTAAATTTTTAGCCTAAAACATTTTTCCCTACAAAATTCAAAACGAAAATCGTTCTAAATAATTCTGTAATGGTCAGTTGTGATAGTGTTTGTGTAATGAATTATACACATGTAAAAATTGCTAGAATAATAGTAAATTAAAATGGTAGCGGTTATCGGCTAGTTACTTATATAAAATTCTTTCTTTAATTATAGCAGTGTCTTTGGTTTAACTTAGATGGAGAAGAGTTTCAGGTTTTGCGCATTAAATCGTTCTTAAAAAAAGTTCGAAAGTTCGTTAGATGTATATGTTAAAGCTTAATATTTTTATATTTTTTTGCCATATTTTACTGTAATATGATTAAAAATAAGAAGGTAAATTTGTATAAAAAATACAATACTCTCAACTAAAGCATGAAATTAAAATATTAACATGCTGACCAGAATTTGTATAACTTCTTATTAGCTGATATAAAATATATATTTTCTAAATATTTTCACAGTTGTCGAGTAAGTATACGTATATAAATACTATCGCATTGAAAAAAATTGCATCAATTGTAAGCACTTGTTTACACATAGCAAAATTATTTTAAATTGAAACGCTTAAGAATTTATATTTGCACAAGTTAAAAAATGTATTAATCCTTTCAACTCCATCTTTATATAAAATAAGAGATCATTACAAAAATGTTTTATATATTTTTGAGTCATAATTCTAGTTATCATATTTCTCCTATAGATAAAGTGCTGCAGCTAAATCGGACTTATTTAATTTCGATTTCTATAAATTATAAACGAAAATTTTTTGAACTACCTACAACAAACGTTTATTCATTAGGTAAACGCAAAGCTGAGAAAAACTTATTTTCCCTATATTTTTTATTTATAAATTTTGACATTTGCAATAACAATTAATTATGCAACTGAGGTTAAAAACATCAAAGAGACTGAATAAAAAATAATCAGCTGACAAAACAATATCTGATGAATAAATATACATTGTCTACTGATTTAATTACTCGATTTGTTTAATTAAAATGTTTATAAAGGGCTCTGCTTTTTTAATTTCTTAAGCAATCGAATGTTAAAAAATACCACACGCTTATATTTTTATAGTAAAAACTCCGCTACATTTTAATATAAATGAAACGCTTTTAGAACTGTAACATGTTCGTTAGAATAACCTTAAGGGAATATTATTATTATCATTATCTGTTTACAATATTGCGAAAAAATTAAACAATTCCAGCGGCACGTTAGTCAGGGTATTTGGGTATAGATACTGTCAAGTGCCTAAAATATTTACATTGTTTTTTATTATTATTTTTTTTTTATTTGTGTAAGTAACTTTCGTATTCAATAATAAACGACACTAACCTGGAAAGCATTATCAATAACCTAAATTAAAATAACACCATTTGGGAATTGTGTAATAAGTTCAATAATATTGATTAAAATATATATAGCAATAACTAATTTTGATAACCTTCAATGATAGTGAATATAGAAGAATGTATAAGTTTGTCATTGGGATTGTAATTGGGTTTCTCATTGTGTGCGAAATTTTTACAATATTATTTTTGCAGAAAGCTTAGGAATGGGGCAGTCAATTAAGATTTGTTCGTCTGTCTCTATGTCTTTGTGTATATTGACATCAGTTTTTTGAAGCCTCTCAATATTACCAAGGGAAGATATCGGTATAGAAAACCATCTCAAAGCTTAAATATGATCAAACAAACACAACTGCCTCTGTTTTTTCCATTATTTTCACCACAAAAATTAAAATTTTTCAGCCCTAGACAGGCTTGTGACTATTTGCGGCATCTGGAGACATTCGTGAAATTTATCGAACAAATAAATGGCAAACCGGCAAAGTTATAGGCATAAGTTATCTGAAAAATTTTGCAATATTTTAATATAAAACACAAATTTTTCCTAACTCCTAAATTATTTGTAAACACGTTAGGGACACCAAATTATATATCGGAGTCTCAAAAAATATTTATAAAAAAAAGTTACAACTCGGTTTAAAACTAACTAAAGAATTAGTTACAATTTTTTATTGTTTTTCTTAAAATTAATAATAAGAAATCGATTTTTTTAGTTTATATACCACCAAGAAGCCAATTTGAGTATCAAATGAAAGAGTCTAACCAGTTAGATATGACATGAAGACGTCCAATAATAAATGGCGAGTATTTGATTCATATATCATTGTTTAGGTCTTATCTACTTAACACCCATAAGATAAGTATCAAACGAATAGTCTTCTACAGTAGCATATAGGTTAGGTTAGGTTAAAAAGGAGGGGCACTAAAAGCCCAAACCCATGACAGGTATACACTTATGCCCAGTTGGCATGTTGTGCGCTCCATGTGGGAACCGGAATTCCCAATTTAAAACCATAATTATAATTTCCCATAATTAAATATCGGACTAGTTCAAGAACTCAGTCCCTTCAATGTAATTCCTTATGGATCTCCAGTTCGAGTTCCCCAGGTACTCCAAATTCGGCATAGTGTCCACAGTTGCATATAGTTAACTATTTAAAAATGTAAAACAGAAAATTGCATCTTAAACAAAATGGCGGAATTTTCTATAATTCTATTAATATGGCTATCAATCAAACAGAATGCTACTAACTTTGTTATAACTCAAAAGTGGAGCAATAATAAAGAAAATGGTGGATAGATAGAATATGATCTTAAATCAAGCATTTGATATAATCTGGTCAACACACCCAAGTACATGATGCTGAAGGGAATTATCATATTCAGCATGACACTTTTACTTGGTTTTTATTTATTTTTTAATAAATATATACTATTAGGAAATGCTTTCAACTTTAAGCTGTCAAAAGACACCAGCATATTGTTTAATATCTAACTACATGTAAATGTTATTAATCAAATACACAGTGGATTATTTTAAACTTTTTTTGTATTTGTTGTAATTAAAACAACTGCTAACAATTAGTTTTCTGAATAACTGCGAGTTCATATTTTCAATTTACAAATTCTGGAAAAAAATTTTTTTCATTTCCCCAGTTAATATGCGTTTTTGGTTGTTGATTTTAACTGAAATTCCATGGAGATGTAACCAAAAAAAAACTCCTATACTAATACAAAATTGAAATAAATAAAAACTAAATAAAACAAGTTTGCAGCTGAAAAAAAAACAATATACAAACACCATATATAAACCTAAAAAATATATGTTAGTAAAAAGTTTTGTTTATTTATAGTTACTACTTTTGTTATGTTTTTTTCATATATTTTCGCATTTTTTATACAAATGTAAGTAACAAAGCACACTTTTAAGTAAAGTATTGTTTGAATTTAATTAAATATAAAAGAAAAAGAAGATTTCAGTGCACTTTAATTCATGAAATCAATTTTTTTATGCAATTTAGTGGTTAAGTAGTGAAAATGCATAACGGTACTTGCACTTTTTTGTTAATAAATATTACTTATGATCTTGTAATGCACAAGCTTACAGATTTTTTTTAATGTTCAAAAATTTGTTTAACAATTATCTAAATGAGAAGAAATTTTCTTTTGCTCAATGTTATATACATATACCTTTGCATTATTTATAAAATTATAAGTTCTATTATTAATCAAATTATGTATTATTAGTATTATTAAAATAGTATACTCATTATTTTTTTATTTGAATTATTATTACTTATTTAATCTTGAAACTAAACATTTATATCTGCAGTAGAGCTACTCATACACACAAACGGCTACTAAAGTTTACAATACATAAAGAGATAAAATTTAAAATGTTGCCAAGCAATTGCATGTTCTATCATAGATTCATTTTGTTTACCTGTTAAAATATTTAACAATAGCAAATGAGAAAAGAAAGTTGCTGGTTAATAATTGTTGCTAAAATAAGGTGAGATTGATGCTTATTGCTAGAATTTTGCAGACTCAGAAAATTTCTGCTTTTAAAGATATAAATAGATTTACAACTTCCAAATAATTGCAGTAATATTAATATTAATAATTTAATTAATAATAGTACTTATATTTTTATAAATAATTCAGTGGTATACATACATAATATTTAGAAAAAGAAAATTTGTGCTCTTTTAGATAATTGTAAAAATGATATTTTAAACATTTAAAAAACATCTGTAAACTTGTGCATTACAATCTGTTATTGAATCTAAGGGCTATAAAAGATTCAGTAAAGATACAAAATAAAACGTAAAAACGTAACAGAAGTTCTATTATAATAAAAATTTTTTTTTTTAAAACTGTTATTTATAATAATATTGTGCTATATTTTTGTGTCGCAATGCACTTATGTTATATGTATTAGAAATACTGAAGCACTCAATTTCACAAAAACAACATGAGTTAGGCCCTTTCTTTTCCGACCATCAACAGGATCGTAAAACTTCTACAACGTTTGTACAAAACTGTGATCAGACGTATAAAAGAGAAAAATGTTGGCTTTGGTTACAAGAAGTCAATTTTTCTGTCATGCATAAACTGTTTCAGATGTTTTACATGTTTTCCCATTTATTTTGAAATACATCATCTATCACAAAATATTTTTTTTTTAAGCAAAACATTTAGATAAACTATTTTGCACTGTTGACTTAGAAGTCCTGACATTATGCATTTCTATTGCTATTGCACTATTTATATTTTTTTTCTTGCTAGTTAAACAAAACTTATACAAAAAATATAAACAAATTAAGACTATATTTTTTTTAATTTCAAACTATTTACATAAGTTTTTTTGCAATATTTTTTAATTTTTTTTTTTTTTTTTTATTTTAAATTGTTAAAAATTCACCAAACGCATTTTTTCTTAAATATGTACCGATATATTTATTTTAAAACAAACAAATCTTTCGATACTCAAATATTTATATATCGAACTTATAATGAGTACATTTTATCCTAAAATTAACTATTTTCATATATACCAACTGTTAAAAATCTGTATGTGTTTTTACGCAAACTTTTTTTTTATTTTTTTAAAAAAATTTTATAAAATAGAGTTAAAGATATTTTATATACAAAACTATAAAATTTATTATTTATGTAAATCATAGTACTAGAACTATTTATTTTGTAAATTGCTTTACTAAAAAGCGGCTTTTTCTTACTTTTAAAAAAGCAAATTGAATCCTAATCTTACCAACATTATTCTGTAAGACACATATTCATGTTTTATTTACTGTAGCAGGAAACATATTAAGAATTTTAGAACACATATGTTCAGTGACATAACCACTAGACTACCAACCAATGCGAATTCATGCAGGTGAAATTATCAGAACAGCTGATGGGGAAACATTTTGTAAAAATTGGATAAATTCACCTTGATTTCATTTATTAATGCGGGAATGAAAATGAGATTTTAGCTTCGGTATTCAACAATTAACTAGGGTGTACTTTTTTAATATAAATTCGGAATTTTTTATTAATATGAAATACGTACATATGCACGCAAAGAAAAACCATGGTTACGGCATGATCACGACGGTCATATTATTTTTTCTAAAACAATATTTGGTTGTCGAAAACAAGTAATAGTTGTTTTTGTTTCATTTCATCATATATTTTGTCACGATAATCAAGCATTTGTTTGAATTGTATCATTCAATGACAACTTTTCGCAAAAATTTCAAAACGGTTATCATTTAAAAATAGTATGATTTAAAAAAATTATGACGACAAAAATAAAATTATATTCATAAGCATTATAAATTAAAATTAATGATTAAATAATAAGTGAGACAACAGTATGATTACAAATTAATCAAGCTATGATTTTATTTAATAAAATTCGATTTCAACAGTTCTTCTTCTTGCTGAATAAATTTTAGGTTTTGTTTGAGATGTCAAAAACATACACAAAAATTTTCAATAAATTGGAGAAACTTGAAAATCAACAAGTAAGAGCACTATATTCGGCTGTGCCGAATCTTTTATACCCACCACCAATTTTGTGTACATTTAAAGCATTTATTTATTAGTTTGTTAATCGCTATAGAATAATCTCTTTATAATAAAATATGTATCACTTTCTTTGTAGAGGGTGGTTAAATTTTAAGGGCCCATGTTTAAGGTGAACCACATCTAAATTTCAACTTTTTTCTTGCATTTCATTTGACATTTCTCAATCTCAGAGTAACTCAATTTGAACCGTGGAAAGATACGCAATCGAGCAACGCTTTTAAATATTTAAGATTTTTATAAAAATGGGCGTTCAAATCAAAATGCATTTTGTGCACTTCGTGATTCTTTTGGTCAACATAATCGTTCGAATTTGTCTACAATCGTGAGAATTGTAAAAAATATTTAAATGTCTGCAAAGCAGGTCTGTATGAAATGTGAAAACATTTGTGGATGCCATCTTAGTTCGTTGAATGGGAAACATTGCTGTTTTTCACGATAACGTGGCAAAAGAGCAAGCAACCCCGACTCATCATCGTGCCCAACAATCGAGCATCAACAGTGTCATTGAAAATTTGGACTATCGGATCGAGGTGTGCCGCCTAGGTTGGGGGGGCCATTTGGCCGATATTTTGTTCCATACATAATTGAAGCATACAAATATTATCATTATAAAAATAAATGATAATAATTTCATAATAATTTTATTCAAAATCAACATAGTCCTTTAAAATTAAACCACCCATTATAACTTCGGTATGCTAGTAAAATGTTTTCGTAAATTTAGTCTTTCAATGAAAGTGGCCGTTAAAATATGCGTGTCAATAAAGTTTCTGCTAATAAACATAACTTAGATATTTCAATATAGTCCTTTAGTATTCCAAAATCTTTATTCATAGATAATTTACATGCATTTAAGAGGAAAGTTTTATCTACGAAATAGTGCTAATTTATTTTCGTTATCTTATGTTCTCCTGAAGTTATGCTCTATTAAAAATGGGAATTTAGGAAAATTTTGACCTAAGTCAAAAAAAATTATCTCTAAACATTTCAGACAATTTGTTTTCACGTACTAATGGCTAACAAATTTTAAAATTATACAAAACTTATTTCGTTTGAAAATCTTTTAAAAGCAAAATGTTATAGAAGTTAAAAAATCAAAATCTTACTAATAAATTTCCCGTTTAAGCAAAATGCTGAGAATGTATATTTTGAATTTTGGCCCTTAAAATGTAACCACCCTTTACAAAAGGATAGATAGATAAAAATATAATTTGACTAAAAAATGTATTTTAAATATTCAAATACATATTTTAAATCTACTGATGCACATTTTTTTTATATTTTTAAATCTATAACCTCATAAAACCCTGGCAACAAATATGTATGTTTAGAGTTGGGCACAAATTGTTACTCTAGCTAATTTTTTGTCAACAACCTCGGTCATTTTCGTTTTCACGAACCCTCATTAAAAATCCTTTGTGGAATGAAAAAGGTTGTTAGCATGCCATCCAGTAGTTGCTCGTAGAGTCATCTATCTTATCATCTTTATCTTATATTTAGCTACAGTACAATAAATGGCGCAGTGTAAGATAAATAAATGCTAATATATATGACTAATATATTTTTATAAAAATTTAAGGAAAGAAGTGTGTATGGCACATCTATTTTCCGTTATAACGAAGACTTTGACCAAAAAGCCATGTTTGCAAAATTTCAGAATCGTACATATAGTTTTGTCAGTTTTATTACGTTTTAAATTTGAAATATACACTGTGCGGTATAAATCTTCGTACATTTTTATCTATAACTCTTTTCCTAATTCATAGATTTAAGATATTTTCAGGGAAAAATATTACTTTATGGGGTCTAAAATTGATATTTCGATGTGTTACAAACGGAATGACAAAATGAATATACCCCCACCATTTTTTTGGTGGCGGGTATAACAATAAAATGTAAAAAGATGTTAGAAAAATTTCAATTAAATTGGTAAGTACATTCAATATGTGTATGTTACAGCAAATGACAATAATTTGCCGTAAAAAGCAAAGATTGTCAATTTCAATTGTAGTCATATATATGATTATTGAATGATGCTTAAATTAAACATAATAATGATAACTGGTAACCATTATTATTTTTAAACCATAATCATATAATTCAATCATAGTATGTTGCTCTTCGATTATGGTTACCATAACCATATGTTTTCTTTGCGTGTGTATATAAGTAAATGTTTCATTATCTAAATAAGGCTTTATCAATTTAAGACATCCCGTTGTAAAATTATAAACTAAGTTTAAAAATATATATGTATATCAAAAACATCTACAAAAAAGTAAAAACTAAGAACAAAAAAAAATTGTTTGCCTCAACTGGGATTCGAAACTACCTTCATAAATTACAATTGTCTAAAACCCAATATATGTAAGAAGATATCTAAGAAGAAAATATATCAAAAATAACCACTAATATAGCAAATAAAAGCAAAATATGACGTTTGTGCGAAACTCAAATAAGTCGTCAAAAATCTAACACAATGTTGGCAATGGACATGGTATGAAAATTAATGATTATGAAGAGTATAACATATAAAGAATTTTGATAAGTATTGATACTTTTTTTAAATTATTTTCATCTATTTTGTTTTAGCTTTTAGATAGTTGTAGTAGAGAAACGGTTAATGTTTATTGTTAAAAAAAAATTTATATACACTTAAACATTTAAAAACGATAACATTCATTAACATATATTTACATACATTTATATGCATTCCAGAACATATGTTTGTGTGTAAATAATATTTATTTGACTAAATTGCCTACATATGCAAATGTGTGAAATATTCATTTAAAATTCTAAAAAAACAGGAACTGCGGTTACCAATCAAAAATGATTAGATAGCATAGAATTGAACAATAATAAAACAAAAATCAATAAAATAATAATATAAATTTCTTTTAAATTAAATAAAAAGTATTTCAGTATAATATTTTTTTAGTGGAATTAATTAAAACATATTTTTTAGTTGACTTAAATTAGATAAAGTTTTCTGTTGGTTTACATTAATGGATGGAATTCAAGTCCATTAATGTAAAACAACTAAAAACTTCTCTCCAAGCATAAAAAGATGATTTTCTCAAAGACCAATACTTCTTTTTTCTTCGTTTATAAATACTAGTTATTACCCAGTAAAAAAAAATTTACTTTTAGGAGCTGTAAAAGGTACGTAAGCGCTACATACGCTCTTACTAGTACGTCTTACTAAGAAGCAGCAAAATAAGCAAAAACAATTGAAATGATTGGTGTATTAATGTAAGCGAAAACAATTGAAGATCTTACTCTTATCCCTTACAAGGAAGCAGGTTGTATTGCGGAGACTTAGAATTCGGTAATAATACCCAATTCTATGCGAGTTTAACCGAGCTTTTGCCGAAAATCCAGATGGTTTAAATTACATAATAAATAAATGTTAGTCATCAAATTGCATTTGAGCAGATAAGACGTGTTCTCTGTTTATATTTAGTGTCCGCTTTTTTTTAATATTTGTTTTTGTGCGTGTACAGTTTCTTTTGTGTTTATTTTTTAGTTTGTAGAAAATTTAACGGCGTTTTGTCTTTGATTTTTTTATTATTTCTTTGTTCTTTGCTAAAAAAATATTACATATTTTATAAAAAATGGTTGGAAAAAGACAATTAAATAAACTTATATATATAGAAAACAGTTGCTAATCCAAATAATATAATGGGCGTTCTACAACTAAAAAAAGTTTGATGGGCTAAAAGGTACATTTAGTAAGAACTATTATTATACATTTTAATAATTTTTATTAATTTTCAGAAATTATTGAAGACCAGAAAAAATCAGTGGATGACTTAAAGAGACAAATTAAGGATTTGAAAGGTATCCATATATATTTATTTATAACATTTCCAAATTTCTTATAAGTTGTATTTTTTTATACATATTTTTTTTAGATTTTTAATGTGGATGGAAAGCAAGACAAAAAGCGGCTATTAGACTTCCCTAAGTTTTTAAATGCAATTTATGGTAAGTTTTGTGTTTTACGTCGTTTTTTTATAATAACCTTTTTTATTTATTGCAGAAGCACTAAAAGTGGATGGTCTTTCTAAAAGATAGTTTCTAATTGACTTACGTATAGTACTTAGATTAAATAAAAATCGTTACTACAAGAAAAAGTCCTTAAACAAACAAAGTAAAGCCGACAACACCTTTTTTAATAATGAAGATGAATCAAACTCGGAAAGTATTGATTGCTCCAGGTATAAATGATTAAAGCAGTTGTTTATTTCAAATAAAAAATAAAAAATTTAAAAATATAAAAATGACGTTATTATTTAATATATTCTTAATATGCATAAAGAAGGACTTTATGTAAGCAAATAAAGTAATAGCCTGACATCAGCAATGATTTCACAAGTTCATAAGAGGCATGAAAGGAGCACTTCTTGTAAGTAATACAGTTGCAATTTTTGGCATGAATGAAATGTGTGCTTACTGAAAGCATTTACATCACAGCTGAATGTAAGCAGTGAAAACTCGCTTATTTTATCAAAAGGTAATGCTTCAAAGTGGGAATTCGCTATTAAAAAATCATGCCTCCTGTAAGCAGGTTTGTAAGGGGGAATATAGCTTCTCTGCCTTACAAACCTGCTTACAGGTAAGCTTCAATTTTTACTGGGTAGTAGCATTAATACAGCTGCAAAGTAGTTAACAATAATGATATGTATAAACTAGAAATTATTTCCAATTTAAAATAACAAATTAATTAAAGTTTGGGTGTAACTATAATTAATTAAAAAACTTAAAAAAGTTGTATTAAATTGTGATGATATAAGCAGTTTAAATTTTTAAAATAAAAAAGCGTAGCAAAAAAATATCAATCGAAGAAGCTTTAAGTTCTTATAAAAATTTAATCTATTAAGAGTTTATTAGACAAATAAGCCTGGTTACTCGGATAACAGATGTACGTGTTATCAAAAATATTCCTTAATAAGTGTGACATATTTTAATATTTTACTCACAAAATTTTTTTTTTTTGAATTTTTAAATACGTTTTTCTAGATGCTTAAAAAAATTACAACCAAAAAGTGGTTACAAAAAATAAATACAAATACCGAAAAAGACTTTTGTGATAAATTTCGGTATCACTGACCCTTGATTGAAAATACGGCTAAGATAATCATTTCTTATAATCTATGGTTTAAATAGATGATATTTATAACCAAAACTAAAATACCAACGGAAACGTGCAAATTTTGATACTGTATCTGGTTTGGAAAATGCTTTCCACTCGGCTGGTTTTTTTTTTTTTATTGTCAAAAATATACAATAAAAAGTTCTCGCCTTAGAATTTTAAAGCGACAAACTGCTGGATAAAGATTTGTTTGTTTTATTTTCAACAGCTGTTGTTTTTTTAAATTTTTCTTTTTCATTTTATTCTCTAACTAAATTTAACAATTAAAAAATTATATGAACCAGATTTGAATCTAAAGAAAACACATCGAAATAAACTTTAACCTAGATAGCGCCGGATTTTTTTTATTTGAAATTTTTATAACGAAACTTAATTCTTCATGGATTTTTAAAAAATTTTTATTACAAAACTTTTTTTCTGAAAACCCGGTATTGAGTGTCGTTAAGAAAAAACAGTAGCCTTACCGTTGTCTGACGGTGCGACATAAATGGCACCGAATCCTTGTCATCACTCTATTGCTCAAGCTCTTTTAAAATGGTGTTAAATTTTAATGTTAGATTAACTCACTGAAAAAGCTTATGCCTAAATAATATTTAATAAAAATTTAAAAATTTGTATTTTTAAAAGGACAGTACATTTTGCGCAATAATAAAACATTACGCACGATTTTTATTAATTTGTTGTTTGACTAAGATGTTTTTTTTAGTTTTTTAACTAATCATAACAATTATACTCGATTTAAATGAATAACTTACATTATTTTTAACACTACGCACTACTTAAAAAAACACATTAGCAAAGAACGAAAAAAATTCCGAGGAACAGATTTCATCAACTGAGAAATAATTTAAAAAAATGCACAAAAAGAAAGTCTACTATAAGAGGAGCTATATTTTTTAATTATTGAACTAAACAATAAAAGGTGTTTTGTTGGTACATGTTGGTAAAAATTGTTTCTGTTTCTTTAAAAACTTGTCACCTCATTTTCGTTGGCAATTATAAAATGTAGTTGTAATCGCATAGGAGCAAAATAAATATAACCAACCAGGGTGATCTTCGGGCATTTATGTGTGTAATATTCTTTCAACATGCAAGGGTTAATTATTGTTTTATTACATAAAAGCAAAAGACGCTATTAGTCACTGAATTGCTGAAATGTCCTTAAAATTTTTAACAGCGCAGTGCTTTACTAAATTACAAAAACACAATATCATCTAAAACAAAACTACATCTTGTAGCATTTCGAAATATATCAGTGCCATAAAATAAATAATTCATTTACCGTGCTGCTAAGAAATCAAACAAAACAGAATGCACAAGTAATTTTAAAATTAAAACAAGAAGTAAAGAAGTAAAAAAAATGTAATTTCAAATACAAAATGAACTGTCTAATATCTATTTGTTGAACATGACGTTCGGTAACAGAATTTTATTTAATTCACTTAATGGCCCTTTAGAGTGACACTTTGTCAGGACTACTGTCACATTAACTTGTAACGAATATTTCCAAAATTTAGCAATAAATTTAAAAGTGAATGTACTTTTTTAAGTTCAAGTTAAAATAACATGGACGTGCTCTGCAAATTTCTTAAACATATTTACATAAATACATATTTGAATTTAAATCCAAAATCTCATAATTTTTCAAAGAAGACAAAACTTGCTTGTTTTTAAAATCGTCAATCAAATCTTTTAATTAATCAAATGTATTAAATTATTTGTCTTGTTTATCTTTCAAATTTATACTCAAAACATTATTGCGTTATTTTTTTTTTTCGTATTTTGTATATTTCTTTTAATTTTTTATGTTTTTTTGTTCAGTAGCTGTTGCTGTTTAAAACATGAAAATGGTATGAATTTATGTCAACACGAACATAAATAATGCAAATCTTCCAAAGTGTAATGTAAAGTAAGCAAAAATTCTTTGTCACGTCCGTGAGAACATAACAAGAAATGGCGTTTAGTTTATTGTGTTTAGGAAAGTGTGATTTCCTGCTTAAGTAAAAAATCAAAAAGGGCATGTATGTTTAAGTCTACTTGCTGGTTCGGCATATTAAGATGAAAAGAAGAATAATGCCTTTTCATTCTACTTGCAAACCTGTTAAAAAAAATGTCTTTTAATTCCACTTATCAAACCTGTTCAAATAACTTAATTTTCTTAACAGGTAAAGATGTGTCATTGATTAGAACTATCACCTTTATATTAAACGTACCACACAGTCGTAAGATGTTCATAAAGATAAGTCCCAGGCCAGCCATTTAACCAATGCATAGTGGGGTCAAACATCAATAGTCACGCTCACTAAATTGTTCATGGGTAGCTTTTAAAACGAACGGAAAGTTAGAACAAAATCATTCTATAAAGGATGAGGCGTGCGGGTACCAAAAATACAAAGTACTTTTAGTCTAATCTGCGCAACCCCTAAAATAATATCGCATCTTACAGTGAAATATTGGCAGTATAAAGGGTACACGTAACCCGTATTGTGTAAGTGCAAAACTTTAAAGGAGAAGCACACTAAATTTGACATACGTAATCCATTGAACAAATTGCTTACTCCTACCATATGAAGTAATTATTTCTTGTCCTATATCAGCAGATCTACAAAAGGAAGGCACACTTATTTGAATGCAGGTAACTCTTAGAACGAACTAAATATTTAAACAAAATCTAGAAGGTATTGGAAATTCTAAATAAAGGGCGTCAAGCTACAGAGGATGATCCTGGTTTTAACAGAATTGTGCGTCCTATCATACATTAGGAGAAACAATCGATCTTTTTAAAGAAATGTTAAAAAATCACATTATTTCTCGTAGACAGAAAGCAAATTGGTTACCAAAATAATGTGACTTGACACAATTTCTCTGTTCTGAAAACGAAAGTATAAAGTAATAATCACACGACAGTACAAGAGCTTATAAAAATATTATAAAACAGATATCAATTACTGATAACAGTTTACTGAAACAGTTTATTGAAAGACGCGGATAAGAATGTTGCTAAAAGATTGGGAGACTGACAAGTCGGAAATTCTTTGATCGAAAACTTTGAAAATACTTTATATTGAATTAAAACATAAGGGTTAGGTTAGGTTGAAAAGGAGGGGCACTAAAAGCCCAAATCTATGACAGGTATACACTTATGCCCAGTTGGCATGTTGTGCGAAATTAAAACATATAAAATAATATTTAAAATGGGACAATATAAAAACTAGAGATGCAGATGTGCACACGACAGTAGTATATTTTGTCATGCATGCTATTTTTAAAGCTTGTAACGTGGTTTCGTCAAAGGCTGAGGCAGTTCAGTCGTGTCCAAGGTTAACTTACAGATCAACGAACCTTAAATATAATGAAAGACCAATTATTTACCCATATTCGGGGTTGACAATAGAATTCACTTTATTTATACGTTTTGTATTATATATAGCTGGATCGGCAATGGCTACAATACTACAATCGCCTTATTTCTAACTTAACGAAACAGTCAGCCGATGCGGCTGTAGCAAAATAGTTAGCCGAGGCCGATATGTGAAGTGGCACTTAAATATAAATTCGACGACCTGGGTTGGTATTACTTTCATAACACCAAGTTGGGCAAAGTTTTGTCTTGTCTGAACCGCCCCTACTAAATACATTCTAAGTTAGTACACTTATACTTACTTATAAAAAAAAACCAAATGAGAATTTAAAATCTTTTGTTGTCCATTTGGTTAACGAAAGGCCATGTATTAAGGGAGTTTACTATAACTTGTAGTAGAAAAGGGGTTCCTATCATATTTTAACCTACTATGCATATCATACAAATTTCCTTATAACTATTATTGTTATATTATTATTCTATATATATTGTATGTGCATGGTTACCAAGTTAAGCACATCACAAGCTTTTATTTTATACATATGTACAAACCACATAAGCAATTGCACTTAGAGTCTTAGAAGAATTTCGATGCGCTTACTGTTGGCAGTCTCAACTCGTAAGGCTTTTATTAATTTACACATATCTTTGCAGCCTAATTTTTTTCTTAAACAATTTTTAAGGCCTTTAAAATAAAATTAAAATATCTGCCAAATTGAGCCCAATTACTAACTGAGAAAATATTTTTTTTTTGATTTCGAATATATATAAATAGTAAAAAAAAAAATTTAAAATAATTTTTATTACATATTTAATCTAAACCTTTTAATGAATACCTGAGCTTGATGGTTTCATGATTGATTTTTTGCTAATTCAATTTTCTGAATATCTTGTGTCTGTTTTCTCTCACAGTGTTTAATTTCAACGTTAGTAATGTACAATTTGATGCATTTTAAGGGAGTAGTTTGCACTGTACCTGAACTATTTAACTAGTAATCGGTGAAATTACTATCTTTGACCCCTATATGCAACTCATGATTTCAATCTTATAAAGCTAGACCTAAAAAAAGGTATCTGTGAAAACTAAGTACATCTAGAGGTTTGAATAAAATATATTTTTCACAAGATTTACTATTATTAAGGTGGAAGATCACCAAAGAAGATGCCTTTTTAGAAGGAAAAAAAAATTAGATATATTCAAAACGAAGATGTCAATATGACTCATAAAGCATACTATCTTTGGGTTACATGTGGATTAAATTGGAGCATGCTTAAGGTAGGCTCTTATATTTACTAACATCAACTCCAACTATGCAATTCGTCAATCTTAGATATTAACAGTATGATCTGGGTAAACTGTAGACTTTGTGGAATTCAGACCTCAAACCATTTCGGATTTATTCAAGAGTGAGCAAAGTATCTATAAACATTTTTTATAAATTGAAGTCAAGCAAAGCCATACGATATATTGCATTTTAAAATTCACATTTCGATCTCTAAGCATAACAACAACACCGAAGTGTCAAACACTATTACCCGGTATGAGTAAGAGGAAAACAATATTTTATAAATCTTTGGTGTTCGAAAAATGTTAATTAACAGCTTGGCTAATAACTAATATAAAATTAACTTAATATAAAATTATGAGAATTAATTAAGAAACTATTTTTGTTAGCGAGGAAGAAACTTCAATCGTTACAATGTTTTAAAGGAGCATCTTAAGGAAAAAGATTTTCAAACTTCACATAATATGAGATTTGATGATAATAAATAAGTTTCTATAATTACAATTTGAAGAATAACCGTTTTCTCTCACCCAATATTACAAGAACAAATGAGATAAAATATCAAAAGCCGTATCCACTTTTGAAACTTAAATATACGCGAATATTCAAATTATAAGACAAGTACTAAAGTGCTCATCTAACACTAAACACTCCGCAAGTAAGAGTATGAAATTATATAAATTCAAGTGAAATTCTTAAGAAAAAAATACACATGTTTTAATGTGTCTGAATAAATGTGTATAAATATGCAAATCTATTTACATTTGTTCAATCCACTATGAGTGTGTTTATGATTCTGACCTCTAAACAGCAGAAGTGTCTAATATTTTGGCCACTATTCAAATAAATTCAAGTTCATAAAATATATACATGAAAGTTTGAAAAGAAATAAAACAAGAAACTCTTGAATGTTAAACGAATAATGCTCACACAGTGCAAGTATGTGAGCATAAATGCTTCAAATCTTTGAGCCATATTTATGGACGACAAATTTATCACTGCCAGGGGAATTTTTTTACCTTTAACATTTACCTGCGAATATTAAAACGATTTGTCTTCTTATAACTCAAGCGACAGTATACAAGAATAACAAGGTGCCAAAAACAACAGTGGCAGCACGTACATAAGGACGACATTTCATAGAAAATATATTTATATCTATGTACATAATAACACAAACATTGACTATGTGTGTATGTGTGTAGATGTTTTTATACTTCGAAATACTAGGGCAAGGTGCTGAAATATTTTAAAGACAACAACATTTAAAACAAACATTGAATTTATAGTAGCGTTTACTTTTAGAAATATTTACGTTCTATGTTCATATATGTATACAAAAATGTATCTGTATTTATGTATGTATGGATGTATGTATGGATGTATGTATGGATGTATGTATGTGTGAACATAAGTACTTCAGTCCTGATAAGAGCCTTCGAATTAAGAACTAAAGTTGAAGCCGGGCATTTAATAATTAAAAAATAGACGTTTTACTTACACTTTTATTTATTTAAATTGTTCTTTAATGCATTTCAGATGTTTTATTATAATAGATATGTATAATAATATTTATAAAATATATAAAATATTAGAAATGTATGATTGTTTATCCTGCTTTATTCCTAAACTAATTATGTAATTTCTTAAATCGATTTTTAATTGGTCGATATTTTAACGTCAGAATTTCGACCAGTAGTAGTAACTAATTCTTTGCTTATTTCATAATCATCATTAAAATGGTACCGCACTGTAGAAAATATTAAACGTGTAGGGCAATTAATTAACCAAACATCAAAAACATCTACCAGTAGTCGTTTCGCTTAACGAAGATTGGCTTATAAGTCTCTAAGGCTTTGTTTAGAAATTTAAAAATGGGGTTTTTTATTTTCAATACAAAAAGTATTTACCGTCACCATTTGTACCCCATTGGGTGCACAGAATTGTATGATATTAAACCTAAAACTACAATTGGAACTGTTTCTACGAAAATTAATATTAAAGTTGAATATTTTTCGTCCTTCGTTTAAAGTTAAAACTAAATTTTTAATATATTTTTTTGTTTTGAATTTTATATAAAAATTTGAACTTGTTGCTCATTTGTTTCTAATATAAAGCAGTCACAGTCCTGGATTGTTTAATCACTGTGAATTGCTTAATTGTTTATTTAACTATACTTTGGCCTTACCGATTTTTAGATTAAAAATTTCAACGAAAAGCTACTGAGTGCGTCTGGTTATTTACGGCTTTTTTGATCTTTTCTTAGTTTTTTACGAACCCTCAGAAAGGCAAGAAGACTCCCGGCTTACCTCAAGTTAACTTCGTGAATGTTAAGAAAACTTGAGCAATATCCAGATCCATACCTTTTTTGTATATTTTATGAATTTATTATAATAAAATTATATATGATGTAAGTACTAATGACGAAAAGGTTTGTACCTTTATTTATCTTAAGTTGAGCAGGTAACCACCTTGCTCCTCTTTTATAATTATAACTAAGCTCCCCTAAGTTTGAAAAATTTCAAGTATATAAGTTCTCTTTGAATCCTATACAATTTTAAGCTAGTATTTATCCAGCATTCCATTCCGGTTATTTTATTTGTAATTCTATTTGTAATCTATTACAAATGATAAACCCTTTTAATGAAGGACTTAAAACATTAATTTGCATAAACATCCTGCGCAGACACAATCGCACTTTTATATACAATTTTTAAAAACCAAATTATTTTCAAAAATTTTGAAATCGATTGGCCAGCACGTTTGCCAACTTTTTCAGCACTCGTCTAATTTCTTTAGGATTATTTGAAGGAGCAAGTATATGTGAACCAGCCCGAGAAAAAAATCCTGAAACTCAAAGCTCATATTGAAGAAAAAATTTTAAAGCTACAGCCACAAATTTTGAAAGATGCTATGAAAAATGCACTAAAACGCTCCATCCCTGTGACACTATTTTCAGTACTTAATGTAAAAAATGTTCCATTTTTTATATATTATAACTAAAATATATACTTATACAGCTGACCTGGCAAACGTGGTTTTGCCTTAGGGGGGTTGAGAGAAACCGTAGTTTTGTCACAAAAAATAAAATTTTCACAACAAAATAAGGGGACTGTATGTCATTAATAAATTAATAATTTCATGGTTTGCATAAAAGAAACGTTCTAACCGCAACAACAACCAAAACAAAAACACAAACCTATGATACAATGCAGGTATATAACAAGTGAAAAATAGAATGAAAAAAGATATAGAACAAATAAGATGACGATCGAAACAACGACTGAAAAGGATCAGCTCAACAATCTAATTAGAAAGACCGAATGACGTTGTACATATTAAATATAACGCAGCATGGTTTGATAACTTTTTAAGTGACAAAAAAAAATCATAATATTTAATATGTTGATATTTAAATGGAAATATATAGGAAAATTTAAATGCTATATCTCCGGAACCACTTTACATTAACCATCTGCAGACTATTTTCAACGTACTCTGGTATTTTAGTTGAAATCAGTCGACCTCTTTCCATAGAAAGTGATGACATCAAAGTGTACAGTTATTTTTATAAATATAAACGAAAAATTTATTCAATTTTTAAGCCCCATGGTGATTTTTGGTCCACCCTGTACGATAAGAGCTAACACATTCCTTAAAAATTTTATATAGAAATGTAGCGGCAATCGTACATGGACATATTTGGTAGCAAAAATTACTTTTGAGAATCTCCAAAAAAAATAGTTAAAGTAACGCAAAAAAACGCTATTTAATTTGAGTAAAAATTGTATAGGAAAAAAAAATGTAAAAAAATAACTTCAGCATTTTCCGTAAGTATTAAAAAAATGTCATTCAAACTAATGTCGCATTTTATAAGATAAAAAATCTTAATTCTTTTTATTTGTGATTATTAAAGAAAAATTAAAAAAACTTAGTTTTATCGCGACACTAACCAGAAATTAATTTTTGAAACTTTTCACGATTTTATCATTTATCGAAATGAAAAGCACAATTCAGAAGTCACATACCAATTTATATTTACTTAGTGAGTCAGAATGAACAATTTAAGTCTGTTACGTTACGTTTTTTGTTATTCTTTAATTTTTATTATCACATTGTTGTTCATTTCGTACTTACAACTTGTTGTTATTAATAGTTAAAAGCCACAATAAAAAGTGATAGCAAAAATTAAACACAATTTTTATATCTTATATTAATTTCTTATATCATCTTATTAAAGCCTGTTTTTGTCTCTCAGGTTCAACACGACAAATTCTTAATTGCTTTAATTCGATTTGCTAATCACTAATTATTATTATTTTTTACGAAATTTATAACACATGTTCTTAATCTCACATTAAACAAGGGCTTACAAAATAATATTTATATTTCGTTTTTAATAAACATAATATCAATATTGCCTTGCAATTAAGAAAAAAATAAATACACTAATCTATCCTCTATCTTTCCTTTATGTCTTTTTGCATCATATAAGACAAAAAATTCACCACACAACAAAAAAAATTTTTAAATAAAGCAAAAGTAATAAAAGGATTTCTGATAAAATAAAACAATAAAAGGAAATCATAAAATTGCGCAAATAAAACTTTTAACTCAAAGATGAGAAAAACTTACTGTTTGTCACAGTAAAAAAGTAACATACACACAATCACCCACATATATACATACTCATACATGTACATTGAAATACGCATCTTGGCTTTTTGCAGCTACTTATGACAAACTTGAAAGAAAAACTGTTTATGTCTGTACGAGTGCAATTGACAGACAATAATAAATAAACAAAATTAAAAAAAAAAAATACAACAACAACAAAGTTATATATAGATGACTGTGTAGCGGAAATAAGACAATGCACATGACACGCTTGTAACAATTTATCCAAAAATAAACTTCACAATCGTTCAACTGACACCCATACATACTCATGTATAGGGAGTAACAGATGCACATAAACACTTCGCATACAAAGAAGATAACAAATCTAAACATTTCTGCTTTATAAATGAAACCAAAGAGCATATTATGTTATAAATCAGAGTGAAAACATTAAAGAGGGGAATAGACTGCATCAACTACGATTGTGTTGTATGCTATAATTATATGTTTTGAGCAGCATAATTGAATTTCGTCAAAATCCCTATATTAAGAAGAAATAATTTTAAATCAATTGTTATTTAAATATTTATCGCATATTAGGAAAAAAATTGGTCTCTGTGGAAACGTCTTAGTTTAGTATTTTAGGAGTTATGAATGTTTAATCTTGCTACTTACACATAAGCAAACCACATGTATGTAACAAAATAAAAAACGAAATAAAGAGAGAGTTCGGTATTCATAGTTTATTTGTTTTAGTTCCAAATGGAGGGTTGTTGTCGTCGGCAAGGATTTTAAGAAAAAACATAAATTTTATAGGGATCAGCGAAGCGTTCAGGTTTCAGCTTATAATTGCAGTAAGACAATATACGGCCAAAAATGACTTCCGATAAATCGCACTAAAATCAATCAATGTTTTTTGCTCTTAGCTATAGTGATGCCACTTACGTATGTTGTTAATTGTGAATTTTTGCAACAATATTTTTCAAGAAGTTATTTTCTATAAGTACAAACAAACTGTGCTACAAAAAGTAATTAAATTTATACAATTTATTTTCATTATATTTTTTTATTATAGGAAAATTCTATTTAGTTTTATATAACTTTTGTTTATATACTTATAGCTGATAGATCATAAATAACCTTCAAGCTAATCCATGCATTTATGCCATTGCGTTCTGTAGTTGGGATCGCCTCATATATAGACTGTTTTAATAAACTACTTAAATTCAGTAAAAGTCTTTGATTTTGTACATCTTGCCTGACATATAAACATTTCTGATACAGTCATGTCAGATGACATTGGAAAAAGTGGAGTTTTAAATTTTTGAATTTTTTTTGAAGGTCCACAACGACCGCTCTGGCTATGTTTGCAGATGCCCCATATTTCTGGAATCAAATGCAGTTTAAAGCTTACGTTTTCAGGTTTTTCCGTAAAAAAAACTACTTTAACATCTTTAAACATCTTCTATACCGTTATTTCAAAGAACTTTGGCCCCACAATACACTATATACAATACTATATGCAAAAAAGGCCTGACTGTCAGCTAATACTTTAAATGCTTAGATTTGACAGAATCGATGATTCTGTAGCCGCAATTTTTTCTGGAGCCCGAACAAAGAGACTTAAATCTTTCCGTACGACTTATGAAATATAAAAAAAAATTAATGCAATTACTTCCACAGAAGAAAGTTGTGGTTTGAAGCACAAAAATTAGCTATTGGTTCATATAACACTTCTGACATTTTAAACCTAAAAAAAATCATTCAACAAGAAGAAGGACAGATGAAAGCAAACTATTTTTGAAAAATATTATAATTTGGTTACTTCGCAACTTTGCAGTTTTTAAGTCAAACATGCTTTGCTTACTTGTAGTTTTGAATTCTTAAAAATGCAATGCCTTTTTACAAAGACATGTTTGTGGTAAGAAATTTTTTATTTATTTTTTAGATTGAATTTTTATTTTGTCGAACTTTTGTTTAAACTCATATTTAAATTTAAATCAGGCTTGAGTTCATATTAACATTCTTTATTTTAACAAAGAATTTTTAATTGTGATAAATGAAAGAATAAATCCGAAAAATTATATTTTTAACCGACACTAGCCGAGTGGAATGCATTTTCGAAACCAGCTACGATTTCATCATCAACACTCTCTGATCGGTGGTTACATGTTGGTTGTAAATATCATCTGTTTAACTCCCCGGACTTAAGTTAATTGAATTCGGTAACTACTTGAGTTTTCCTTTTTCATATCATTTTTTAGAGCTGAACGACTTCTGTAAGTCCATAACTAAATAGATTATTAGGTTTATTGAAACAAAAACCTTATTTGTTACTATAAACGTAAGAACTAATTTAAATCCATATTTACTAGCAATCGTTATTAATAGTTATTCAGGTCCCTAATTCTAAACGATGGAGGTAAGTACCTTTTTCAGTCTCTATTTGTATGCAAGAGCAGTACGTACTAAACTTTTTAGTTTATTTAACTTGTTGTTTTGTTGAGTTGAGTTTTTGCTGGGTTACTTTTGTTTTTTAAAGTGCAGAAATAAATGGTGGTTTGACTAAAAGTATAATTATAAATATTTATTTCAACTTTTTAGGCTTAACTTTATTATAAATTTCTTTTATTATGGCTGAAGTTAAATTTTCTAAAAACTAAACTTCTTAAAACATTTATTAAATTAAATTCTAATCATTGAATAAAATTTGTTTTTTGAACAATTCTAATATTTTATTTGTTAATTGTTGAAAATTGTAAAAACTTTCCCTGAAGAAGCTACCCAATGTGATATCAAAATATCGGATAATAAAATTAAAACTATTTTTTATAAAAAAAGTGATCTGAAGCTCAATACAAAAAACAACCGTTATATAAATTAAAAAGATCGAAAACATTCATTTATTATATAAAATTAAATGTTTTTCTACTTTTAAAAGTAAAAGTAGTCGGTACTTTTACGACTATTACTAGAAAAATTTACAATTTTTAATACCAGCAGATGTAATATATTATTTCCAATAATCCAAACCATAGGAAAATCAAACTATACCATTAAACAACAATAACTTCAAAAAAACTAAAATATGACAACAAAAAAACTACAAAATGAAAATATTGCAAAACTGATTGTTGATAATAAAAACGGATGTTATACAACAACGCCATTTTGAAAATTGTTATCTGAGAACACAAACAAAAACATACGATAAATACAACAAAAGCTATAGCAGCAATGCCAACAACAACGGCAATAATGAATTTCCTTTTGAATCAACGAACAAAAAGAGTGGTAGAGAGTGAGAGAGAAGTGAAATAAATATCGAGAATTTATTGTTTTGCTTCATGTAATTTTTATTTCCGCTTTTAAAAGAGGAAAATAACCAAATAACCAAATAACCAACACAGTGGAAACTTTTTATTAGACTTTTTAGCATCTTAAAGATTTAAAAGGATAATAACTTTTTATATTGTATTTTATACACTTTATTTTCTTTATATTGTTTTTGGTAGCAGGTAAGAAAACAAAATAATTAAAACGTGGATTGTTATGCAAAGTTATTGGAATGTGGTTAATCGTAAAAATAGCGCACAATGTAATTACAATTTGTTTAAGCATACATCAACAACACGAATGCAGACATGCATGCATTCGTTTGTTTTTATCAGTTTTACAAAATTTTTATATTTTCTTAATATTCTTAAAATTAATGCTTATCTATTTTGAGCGTAAAATATTGTAATTGTGTTTGTTTTTTATTGCTTTGTTATTTTGTGATAAACAAATATAGTTGAAAAAGGAAATATCAATAAAAACCTTATTGTCATACTTCAGGTTGTACCTTTATGTCTTTGAACCAACACATAAACAAGATATAAAATTAAACGAAATTTTCATTTTATATTTAACTATATTTTTAAGTTTAAACAGTTTTTTACGATTCTGCGATTATGCTTGTTGATAGTAACACCTCTACTCTTTAATTTCTTCAAAAAGCTTGTTACGGCACTTTTATCCAATGAAATCAACGAGATTTTCACAAAAATCATCAAAATTGCTAAAAGCCATTCACTGCCGAAAGCGTTTAAGTATGATGGCAAAAGAAATAATATATTTAAATTAAAACATTTCGCCCAGATTTTCACCAAGTGTTAGGTTATATTTGAAGCCTAAATCATTAAAAATTACTACAATATATTAACCCATTATGTCCGAGAATACTTTATTGCACAAATTAAAAAAAAAAATATCAAATTCCAATCACACTCATGAAAAGATCTTTTCGTCATAATTATTTTTTTTGTCCTGGTCCTGCTGGAGCCAGGAAAGACTGTTGCCATATGGCAACGCCAGGAACTATCTCAACTTACAAAATATAATAATGACATAATTTTTTTGCTGATATATTTTATTAAAAAACAAACAATACAATACAAATCAACCGATGTTGTTTGAAAAATTTCGTTTTTTTTTTTGATTATGTTTATTTGAACATTTAGACTTTAATAGGTCAATACGAGAAGATTATATCGGCCAAATGGGCGCCGTTACAATTGATTGCTATATGGGCTCTTTTTAGGGCATTTTTCATCACTTTGGCGAGAACTTCGGGCGATAGATTCTAGCACTCGTGTTGTCCTTAAGGGCTTCCAGAGTCTCGGACTTATTCACGTAAACATGGGACTTTAAAAAACTTTACCAAAAAAGTCTGGAACGGTTTAATTGGGCGATATTGCGGGCCAATGTAAATCGCCAAAATGAGAGATGAGGCGACCCGGGAACACTGTAACGAATTTTCGATTATTGATATTTCCTTGGGAAACGGTGCTACCTAATAAATTCCGGCCGTGCTCGTCGTAAGGGGGTGTTTTGTTTTGGTGTTCCCAAATTTATTTGTTAAATTTAATCCGTTACTGAAGATTTTAACTTTAGGTAGCTAACAAAAAAAAATATGTTATGACCCCAAAAGTACAGTGTTGATAGAAAAAGTAACTGTTGATGAATAGTGTGTAGACATAGATAAAGTTTGCTACACTGTTCCGAACCCAGCCTCCATGCTGACTGAAATTACTGCTGTTTGTCAGCCCGAAAATAATATCATATTAAGAAAAATTAAATTACCCTACATACCCCATCCCTTATCTTCACCTTTAATAAATCAAAATTTAAGATTTCATATTTATAATCGGAATGTATTACCAAACATGTTTATTAACCAAAAAAAAAAATATCTTATAAATTAATTTGAAAATAATTAATTAAAATTGAGTTTAAACTAATTTTATATGAATATAATATATTATGAAACCCTTGGTAAAAAAAAAATTAAGAATAGTATTTAATTTTCGATATTGGTTTGGTACTTGATGTAAGAAGTGTTTATAGGTAACATAATATGAATATAAAGTTAGAAGGAATTAAAAATATAATAATAAAAGGCAACACCGTTGTAAATAAAATTTTGTAGATTTCTTTACACTCTTTTATTATTAATTCTTTATATTCATATTATATGGATATAAAAAAAAAATGTGTAAAAAAAAATAAATTATTGGTTGATAAAATTATATTATGCAACTTACATACATATTAATTGTCCATCGATGTCAGCAGGCGCCGGATGACCGTAGACTAGATGTAGAGTATTTTTAAGTTAATTCAACCAAAATAATTTATAATTATATGTATATGAGTATATACAACTGTTCTCTGTATATGGGTAGTTATTTTTTAATTATGTAATTGAGATATAATGACTTAATATAGGGTGATACTATGACAGTGTTAGGTTAAGTAATTTTGAAATAAAATTTAGCGCATAACATACATAAAGTTAAAACAAAAATCGCGATATTACAATTTAAACAATGATAAAATAATCAAGAAATAACGAAATACAATAAGGAGTTAAAATTTGTTTTTTTTTTTTTTGTTTTTCTCTTTTCCAATTAATTTTACCGAATCCGTTAATAACTAACCATTAAAACAAGCTATATAATGTGTAACTAAACTTGTTGAAATGCACAATATCTTGTCATATATGTATCTTGATTACGTATGATATGGGTTCATAAATTTTAAGACCGATAGAATCCTTTAATTGGTATGATTTTTTTTTTGAAATTGTAAGCTTCCCCAAAATGGGGAAGGTAAAGTATCTTGCCAAGAGAATTTCTAAAGTTGAAATACAAATTACTGCACACAATATAAATTGTTCCTATTTGAAATTTGTTTATGCCAAAAATCTTAAAATTTACAAATAACTCAAATAAATTAATACGCACACAAATAATCAACAAGAAAGCTTTTCTTACCATATATTTGTTTTTTTTTTTCCTTTTCTTTGTATATAATTTATTTTCCTGAATGCTAGATTTTTCCTGTTTTCCTGTTATATTTCAATAACCTCTCAAACTTTTCTCTACAAATTAAATTGCTTTTTTTTTTATGAGTGATTACACAAATTATGGTTTTTTCATAATGACAAAAAAAATTTTATATTTAGACAAATTAAATTAAATAAATAAGCAATGCTAACTTAATAAAAAAAATTTTCTTTGAAACAAAATTTATTACAACAACAAGTAAATAAGTAATAGTACAAATTTAAAAAAAAATAAATTCTATGCAAAACATATAACACAAACTATAGCCGTCATAACACCGCCTTCAGAATATCGGTTGTGGCTCGCCAAGTGTGTGCCGTTGCTACGTCCTTTTGGAACCACATGTCCTCCAGTCCTAATTCTTTCAATTGCGGCAGAAAAAACTCGGACCTATGACTCCTCCAGCATGAACAGTGCACCATGCAGACACTTTGAGCGGGTGCAATGGCTCCATATGGATTTTCAGTGTCCCAGAAGCGATAGTTTTGCTTGTTCACGTACCCTCTGAGTTGAAAATGAGCCTCAACGCTCATTATGATTTTGTTCGAAAAACCGTCCACTGCGGCCTCGAGATTGAGGATTGACGATTATTATATCTCTGAATATCTTCCAATGTCGCACCTTTTAAGGTTGTTCGACCAATGGTTTTGCAAGTTTCTCCGGCGCAACGTCGTTTTTCAATAATTAGTATTACGGGATGATCTATACCATCATTCTTTCTGTTGAGAATTGACACTTACCGTAGAGTTTGCAACCGAATCCTTCAGATATGCCAACTTTTATCATTTTAGTGGTGATTTTTTCTAATGTACTACAAACTGTTTTCAACCCGAAGGTCAATATTATACTGTGTGGTGACACGGTGACCACAAAAATTTCTTACTTTAACATAACATAATTTAAATAATCAATATTGTATTAAGTTATCGAATCGCCGGCGCCTTTAAGGACGAAAACTCGGTTTGAATTTATTGAGATAAATTAAATTCACTTTCGAAATTCAGTGAAAATCTATAAATCACCACTTTGATAATGACTTGCCGCTTTTTAAAAACATTATCATTTATATTCTAAGCCTATTAAACTAAATGAGAATTAAAAAAATTTATATAAATATTAGAAAGTGTTCCAACATATTGCGCAATAATAATTTTTTTTTTGTTTGTGTATATAAGCAAGTGTCTGAAATATAAGTACTAATGTATCGTCATTACTAAAACAAATCGTAGTAAGACAGACAATATGTAATAGTCTTTGAAAGATATGTTATTTAGTTAAAGCAAAAAGTCATTACCTATTATTTGCTGGGCAATAAATATCGCCTCAGAATATAATATACACCTACATTTATACTCAACATAAATACGAAAAATTCTAAATTTTTTAAAGTAATATTTTATTTTGACTTTCTTGAATTTTTTTCATATTTTTTAGACTTTTTAGCAAAAAGTCTACTGAGTTTTTGGTTAATTCGGTTGGAATTTAGTCCACTGGGACATTCTGGTGGAAGATTTAACCATTCATTGTCATATCAATAAAATTAAGCTCACCATAATCTGATGCCGCAAAGCACCCCCAAACTACTATTGAGCCTCCGCAATATTTATCAGTGTGCATTGGATATTTTACTTCGAAAACTTCGAAATGTTTTCTCTCCAGATTGTCCTCAAACTTACTCCGATTGGTAAAGAAAATTGTTTCCCAAAAGTTTGAATCGTTTTTTTCATATTCTCTAGTATAATCCAAATTCAAATTTTGAATGACATTGTTTTTTGTGTACATTATTTTTACATTTACCCTGAAAAAACTACCCATAGTGTGGCAGCAAAATATTTTTGTTATTTTAAAATTTCAAGTTGTCGAAACAAAAACACAAAGATTTTTTAAAAATTAAAGAAATTTAAAAATATTTGAGAAAATGTAAAAAAAATTGCAAATAAAATAAAAATACAATCAGTAAATCTAACTAAAAGAAAAAAAATCTAATATGCCATAGAAAAAATAAAATATTGTCGCTGTTAACTATATTAATATGTATGGTTATTGCATGATACCGTGACTGCCTGACAGACTGATTCATCATCGCACAGCCCAAACACAAAGTGCTAGAGACATGCAATTTAAAAAATCGGTTCATCTTTCAACGTGCAGCTTCACTAAGAAGGGATTTTTGAAAATTCATACCTTAGGTAGGTAAAAAGGATAAAAACGGATAAAATCCGTCCGTAATCTCATATCTTCTTAACTAAAAATGCTACAAATTAAATTGAAAAAGTATTGTAATTCGCACAAAAAATAAGCTGATAGGTGCCTGGCCTTTTTTTAAATTTTCAACCACTGAGGGTGAATAACGGGTAAAATTTAAACTGTATTGGTTAATTCGCAATGAAATATTAAAAAAATATCGGCAATTTTTTTGGTACTTTTTTAAAAAGAAACTTTTCTAATATTATTCAGTGGACAAAATTTGATAATTAGTATTGCCTAATAGAATATAGACAATTATTTATGTGAAATTTTTGGAAACTTTTAGGGGGACAAAAAAGGTACCAAAAAAGGAAATTTGTGTAATTCTTAATTGCAATTTTTAGAAAATTTGTAATAGGGACTTCATACAAAATAATATTATTTGGTATAAATTTAAACACATTCATAACAGGATATAAAGAGAAACATTCGGGAAAACAGTTTGGTACATTTAAGAATAGAGTAGATTTATTTACTTTAAATCATGTCTATGAAAAAATTATTTTGTTGCATAAATATTTAAACATTTTAAACTTGGAATTTAGACATTGATATAGAAAACCCAAAAAAGGTACTTTTTTTTTGGTAGTTTTTGTATTTTCTACGTATATGAACCTAGAATTTCGAAGTTAGTGACTTTTGACCCAAGTTGAGGTTGAAAATGTTATGGGTGACTGAAAAGGTACTTTTTCGCATTTTTATGGTAAATTTTTATTTACAATTTTTTTCTAACTAAAATGAATCAGAAAAACAAATTTTCATAATTTTAATTAAAAATGAACTTGAGTATTCAGTAAATAGTAAGAACTGCGCTATCAAAGTAGCTGGAAATACGCTAGTTTAACATAATAACGATAACTGGCAACAATTATATGTTTTATCCACAATCAGACATTTCAATCATTGTATGTTGCTCTTAGATTATAATTTCGACAACCATAATTTTTTTTTGCGTGCTTAACAAAATTCATCAATTGTTATCCCGTAAAGTTTCGATTTAAATAGCTTAGAAAAACTTGATATGCGATCCCCTGGATTTTTTGTCACCTTTTAAAAATTTCGTTCTTAAAGCATTCCAAAGTTAAAAAAATCCGAATATTTAAACTTTGTACATTTGTTTTGTAAATTTATTTCAAAGCTATTGTTATTAATTTAATATGAGTTTTGCCTTTCAAGTTCTTACATTTATTTTAAACCATTTTCTGAATACCATTTTATATATATTTGAATGCGCGGTAATATATCTTCGTACAGTTTCTGTGAAATGACCAAATTGCTAAGAAAGATTTTTAAAAGTTCATTGCATTATTTTCATTTGCACATTAATTTGGCATTTGAACCAATTTTGTGCATACAAATGTACATAAATTTGAAGAAATTAATATGAAGGAACAAAATATATTTAAGTGCAAAAAGTTTAAAAGACACTTAAGTGTTTTTTCTTTAATTAAGAAAATATAAACTAAACTTTGTGAGACAGAAAAATTTAATTGACTCAAACAGCACCTTAAATTTAAACAATAACTTCAAGGCAACATTAATATCAATCGCAACATTTTTTTCCAATAATATTATAAACAATAATTTGACATTACATTTTACATAATTTAATCGTTATATTTAGAACTTAAGCAATTTCGTGTTTTAAGCAAACATATGAACAAACCAGAGAAACCTTTGAAGACTTTCACGACGACTTCAAATATATAAAATTTAAAATTTCTATTAATTTTCAGTGGCTTTAAAAACGTACAATATTTCCGACTAAATTAAATTTTTACTCTCTATTTTGACTTTGTTTACATCCTGTACCTAAACCAGTGAATATAGCAGAATAGCGATACAATCTACAAGAATGATTAGTGCACAATTTAACTGCGTAGAGTTGTAAGTACGTTTAGCATACCTTAAGCCAAGAAAAAAAGCAATAGTAATAATAATAAAAATAAATTCCGGCGAAAATGTTTTAAGCCTGCAGCATTTATTTACTCAATATATTCATAGAAATTCTTGTAAATATGTATCTACTTTCATGCTTTTTATTTCTGATTGTTGTCTAGTCATTTTAAAATGAATATTGCTCGGTCTACATGCACGGACGATCACAATAATAGTTTAACTGCAAACCTAAATGAGAGTATTCATTTGCCAACAATGAACCGAAGCAAAAAAAAAAAAAACAAGAGAAAGATGCCATGCCAACCTTAAGAAAATGAATATTTTACCAAAATATTTATTTTAATGCTTTTAATAGTTACCAGCAGAGGTGTACCATCAGCATTTATGCACTACAATAATTTAGCGCACATTCTGCATAACTTATCTGTTAAAAAGATAATGACATGAGCGTTGAAGTTGAAATGATTTTATATTAGTCTTATCAATACCCTGTATTTACGATAACACTATCACCGCTATGGCAATTCCATTATAATTATAATAATATTATATTATCAGAGTTATTTATTCTGTTCGGAAAAGGTTTTATTTATATACATCGGCAATTAGAATTGTTTAAATCAGGAAATTGCATTATTGCTAGAACTAATATGTTTGCTTGTGAAAGTTTTTAACAACCGGTTACTATTAAATTATTAAAGGGCAGTTGCTGAATTTAAAAAATAAAATTGTTTGTGAAGGATTCACTCGGAATCTTGTCGACTAAAATATAAAAAAAATTTACCGTTATCTCTTTTAATTTAAAAAAATTTAATATCTAAATAAATAAATAACTAAATCCTATTATTTTCAACATCCAATCAAACACTCTATTGCAACATCATTAATTACTACAATAAAACTACAAGTTGACCATTCCTGATTTCAGACAGAAAAACAATTATTGAACCGCAAAACTCTTTTCGGCTTTTCTTTTTCCTTTTCGGTTAATAATGCTTTATTTTCAACATTTATTTTTTTTTCCCACAAAAGACATAAATGTCTTCTTGTATCTTAAAGAGGAAAATTAATGTCAGCATAACATCAGTTCTGCTTTTGCCAGATTGAGTTTGAAATTGTTCCTCAGAGAACCCAACAAATATCATCTTACAAAAACTATTATGGGCAAGTGGACATTTCTGTTGTGGTTGTTGTCGTAGTACAAACCATTTAAATGTGTATGAAAGATGTTTAAGCATACCAGCATGTGTATGCTTGCTGTCTCAGTTGTAGAAATCAACTATGGTCTGCAAAGACTGCAGTGTGTTTGTTGTTATTGTAAAAGAGCAATATGCTTAAGTTCGTGTGAGTGCTTGTACGGTACGTACCCAGCCTGCAAAATTGTCCGACATCTGTCTGATGTCTGTAAGAAATGTCGACAAACAAGTAAGAATTCTATACGAATTCTGTCAGACTTCTGACCGCCAAACATATGAAGTGGTTGACACGAATTCTGACAGACATGTCGTGGGAAATTCTGAGTTTTTTACCGACGTGTCTGATAGAAATCTAACAGAAATCTGAAAGAAAAAGCAGGGAAATTCTGATTTATTATACGACATTCGTATGGATTTCTGAAAGTTTGTCGGATGTTTGTCTGAAATATTTAATAAAATAAAACTCAGTTTTATGTTATATTTTTTTATTCATTTAATTTATTACTTAATTACATATATTCATATACATTGTTTATATGCCACATATAATAGTTAAACAATTATTTTAAATATTTTAAGCTAACTTGAAAAACCAATTACGCATCTTTTTGAACATTTTTCCGAAAAGCCTGATGTGACACTCTTTTTATATATATTGTTTATATTAAATTTTAATGTGAGCCATTTTTTATTTTGGCTTAAGTTCATTTGTTCTTTTTATTTAATTTTATAATTCAAATTAAATTAAATTGTAACCATTTTAGGAATATTCTTTCTAAAAATTATTTCCGATATTAGATACGAATAAAGAAGAATATGAACATGTTGAATTATGAATTGTCATTTGATAGGTGAAATTAAATATTCAACAAAATATGAAAATTAATACTAAGATTCACTAATTCAAATTTCATTCAATTGTAACATAAATAGGAATTTTAATTTACATAGTAGTATACCGATAAAGAGTGCTGATGATGAAATCGTAGCTGATTTCGAAAATGCATTCCACTCGGCTAATATCGGAAATAATTTTTAGAAAGAATATTCCTAAAATGGTTACAATTTAATTTAATTTGAATTATAAAATTAAATAAAAAGAACAAATGAACTTAAGCCAAAATAAACAAGTAAGAGCACTATATTCGGCTGTGCCGAATCTTTTATACCCACCACCAATTTTGTGTACATTTAAAGCACAATATTTATTATTTTGTTAATCGCTATCGAATAAACTCTTTATTATAAAATATGTATCACTTTCTTTGTAGAGGGTGGTTTAATTTTAAGGGTCCATGTTGAAGGTGAACTACACCTAGTCCTTAAATTTGTTTTCTGCATTTCACTTGACATTTCTCAATCTCAAACTTACTCAATTTGATCCGTGGAAAGATACGCAAATGAGCAACGCTTTAAAGTTATTCAGGTTTTTTATCAAAATGGGCGTTCAAATCAAAATGCATTTTGTGCACTTCGTGATTATTTTGGTGAACATAATCGTTCAAATTCGTCCACAATCGGGAGAATTGTAAAAAATATTTGAATTTCTGCAAAACAGGTCTGTATAAAATGTTAGAAAATCTGTGAATGCCTTCTTAGTTCGCTGAATGGGAACTACTGCTGGTTTTTCGATAGTGTGGCAAAAGAGCAGTCAACCTTGCCTCATCATCATGCCTAACAATTGAGCAATTGGGGGGGGCATTTGGCATATATTTTGTTAAATACATAATTGAACCATACAAATATTATCATTATAAAAAGAAATGATAATAATATCCTAAATAATTTGTGTTTTATTTAAATACAACATCGGTCCTTAAAATTTAACCACCCTCTATAACTTCGATATGCTACTAAAATGCTTTTGTAAATGTAGAAATTACATGAATTTAAGATAAACCGTTATGGGAGGTGGGCGTTAAAGTGAGCGTGTTACCTAAACTTTTTGGCACAACGACTACATTGATTAGAAGGATATACGAAGCAAATTTGATCATCATACCTCTAATTTTGGCGGTTTTATGAGCGTTTAAATTTCATTAACGGTAGATAACGTGAAAAGTGGGCGTTATAGTAGGCATGTCAAAGTTGTTTTTGCGAATGAGTACAACTGAGGCGTTTCAATATAGCCCTTTGTTATTCCAAAATCTTTATTAATAGAAAAATTATATGAATTTTAGGTAAAACGTTATATGGGAGGTGGGCGTAAAAGTTGGCGTGGCACATTGATTTTCCGTTACAAAAAAGCGTCTCACCAAAAAGCAAAGTGTGCAAAATTTCAGAGTCGTACATCCAATTTTGTTGCTTTTATGACGTTTTTGTTTTTAAATATACCGAAAAATACACTGTGCGGTATAAATTTTCGTACATTTTGATCGATAACTCCTCTCCTAATGCATAGATTTTGATAATTTTCGGGGAAAAATATTGTTTTTACTCAGGAAATATATCTTCGAAGTTTCATGAGTCTACGTTAATGCGTTTGGACACAATTCCATTTTATTCGATGTTTGAAGGACACGGTTTTTTCGACCTACTCTTGCTTTTCGAGCTATAACTCCCTTCCTAATATTCTGATTTAGCCCATTTTCAATACCAAACAAACCTTGTCTATAAGAAAGATTCTGGCAAAATTTGAGCCCCCTAGCTTTTTCGGTGCGACCTCTATCGTGCTTTCAACAGACGGACAGACGGACAGACGGACGGACATAGCTAGATCGTCATCAAATCAAACCCTGATTCAGAATATATATACTTTATGGGGTCTAAAATGGATATTTCGATGTGTTACAAACGGAATGACAAAATGAATATACCCCCACCATTTTTTTGGTGGCGGGTATAAAAATGGTTCACATTAAAATTTAATATATAGAAAAAAGTTCGAATAAAATATAAATATATATATATTGTTTATTAATCACAAAACAATCACTTTCTATATTACTTCTAAACTTTTTTGAAACACCAATAAATTAAATTTTTTAATATCACCTATTTTGTTGCACTTTATGACTTAAAAAAACAAGTTGTAAAACAAACAAAATCAAGATTACAAAATTGGTAAAGGCAAAGAAAGAAAAGAAAGTAAAGTAAAGAAAAAACAAAAAATCCTAAACAAAAGGAATGAAAACAACTTAGACATTTCTGTACGAAATCAGTCAGAAATCTATCAGACATGTCGGTAAACAAAAAAGAATAAAATCCCTTCGACATATCGGTACGAAATCAGTCAGAAATCTATCAGACGTGTCGTACATTAAATTTCCTAGACATGTCTTACAGAAATCTGTACGAAATGTCCGTAAAAAAAGTCAGATATTTGTAAGACTTGTCTGATTCAGACATTGTCGTACTTTTGTGCAGGCTGGGTAGTATGTGGAGCATGCATGTTAAAAAGTTGTTTCTTGACATACACACTCTCATAGTCGTATCTTTTAAAGTCATCAAAAATAATGTCTTTATTATATTTTTCTTGGCTTTGTGCCAAATTATTATAAAGTTAATATTATTCTTTTTATTTCTTTTTTAGGTGATTATATGGATTAAATCATAGTACGATTTTTCGTTTTCTTCCTTATGGGTATTCTACATATTTTTTTTATTGCTTTTTAAAATTGTTAAAAATTTTTGTGAATATTTGAAAAAAAAACAGAAAAAAATATTGCTTAATTTATTTTTTATTAATTGATTTTTTGCTTTGTTTATAAAATCTAATTTCTTAATTTTAATTAAATTTTTTTTATTGATTTAAAATATTTTCAAAAACTTAAAGATTTCTGTCACTTAAAAAAAATATAAAAAACAATTATTTTAAATTTAATTTATTCAAAATTTGATTTTGAAGCAATTATTTAATATAATTGTTATCAAAAAAAAAAAAAAAAAAATAATGGCCAATCTGCAAGAAAAAGTTCTGGTAAGTGCACTTATATAATAAATTTGTCTTGTTTTCTTTCTAGATGTGACCAAAGTCAATATTTTTGTACCCTGGTATATTCCTCAAGATTTTTTTGTTAATAGGTAAGTTAGCTGAATTTTTTTACTCTGACTGATTAAGCCTTTTTAATTTTAAATATACGATTATGTCTAGGTCGTTGATGCTACCAATTATTTTCGAAAATATATGTTATGTGTTAAGAATAAAAAAATAAAAAAAATAAAAAAAATACTTTATTCTTGTGGGAGATTTTATTTAAAACAAATTAAATAACTTTTTTTGCTGACAATATAAATGCAATATAAATGCAATAAATGCTTTAATTATATAAATCTCAAATTTAAAATTTAGGCGTGATTAAATAAAATAAAATCATTCTTAAAAATTTTAGGAATTTTAATTAATTTTTTTATACTGTTTTATTTGATATTTTTCGCATTATTTTTTCCATTACAACTTCTAATTTTTATTTAATTGATAGTATAATTTTAATAATTAGAGCAAAATCAAATATTAAATTATTTGAATTATATATTTAAATTCATATAAACTTTCTCCTGTGTATATATTGATAAAATTAATTAATTTATTCATTTTGTATATATCATAAAGCTACTTAATTTTACTTAATTGAATAGAAAATTTATTATTTAATATTTTTTCTAATCCCACTACAAACGTTATACTTATGTTTGGATGTTAAGATGTTTCTAGTTCTTACTTCTTTGTTTTCTTTTTTGCAAAATTTTGTATATAAATTTTTGGCATCAGACAATTTACAGCAATTTTTGTTCCATATACGAAAGAAATGCCATTGGTCACTGCGGTCATATTTTATTTACTTTAGGTACAATTATTTAATGTTTAATCTGTATGGTTGCCCTTTAAATATAGTGTGACCAATGGCACTTTTCACAATGTATTAGTGTTAATTTAACAAAAACATTAACAAACCGCCATTACCATTAACAAAAACTATTTAACGAAAACTAACTCCTTTTCGTTTATCCATGTTTCGGTTACTTATTTAAAGCATACTTTAAAAAGTATGGTAAAACTTTTTAATCTTTTGATTTTTATAAAAATTTAAAAGCTAGTTTAAACCCAAAAAGTTTGACAAAGAAATAACAAAAATTTTCGTAATAAAGGTTTAAAAATTTATAATAAAATCAATTTAAAAGTAAAATAAAGTTAATACATTTATTTTTTTGGTTTAATATTTATAGTCTTTATATTTTTAAAATTTACAATATTGCAGCAACGTAGTTACAATTTATTTTTCCATTTTTATACTCAGGATATATACAGTGGTGGCCACGAATTTAAGACACGACATGTAACTAGCTTAGTTATGATAATTTTTTCAACCCTGCAATATCAAATTAGATATAGTTAATTTTTTAATATACCCTATACTATTTAGAAAAATTACCGTTACTTAGTTTTGTTAGTTTTTACATTTTGTTGCTATTTTTATTACATTATTGTAAAAACGTGTATTTGAAGCTGGCCAAGAATTTAAAACATATTAAAAATATTTGGTTATTAGGTGATTTTTTGGTGTTGTTTGAAGTTAATGGGTAAGTAATGAATGCTTATTTTGGGATACATCAAAATATTTAGTTAGAAATGGTCACAGGTACTTAGAGTTCGGATGCCGAGCGAAAACTGATCCTACAATTGAAAACTGATGGAAAAACAGTACTGGACATTTCCAGGCTTATTAAATGTTTCAGATAAAATATTTACAACGCACTGGAATACATCAAGCAACATGGTACCACCAAAAATGTAAAACAGCACCCTAGAGCCCGAAAAACTGCACCCAGGGAGGATAACTTCATTTATAAAGCAGCTGTTAAAGAACCTTTTAAAAGCTCAAGTAAAATTAAAAATGAGATTTCGTCTGATTTTGGTATTAATATATCGTCCAGGACAATAAGAAGACGTTTGAATGGGTGTATTGCACAACGTAAACCACTTGTGTCAAAAAAAAAAATATTAAATCCAGACTAGCTTTTCAAGAAAACATCTCAATAAACCGATAACATTTTGGAAAAATATACTTTGGGGCGACGAGTTGAAGTTTTGCCGCTTCGATTCTGATGGAAAACAGTACGTACGGCGTCCTCCAAACCTGGAGCATCACCCAAAGTACACCCTATAAACGGTTAAGCACGGTGGTGGCAATGTCATGGTGTGGGCATCATTTTCCTGGCATGGTGTAGGTCCCATTTACAATATTACCACTAAAATGGACCAGCATATTTACAAAAACATACTGACAAGCATTATGATACCATTCGCTGAAGGCAACATGCCTCTAATATGGAAATTTATGCATGGTAATGACCCTAAGCACTCTTCACGCCTAGTAAAAAGTTGCTTAGAGGAAAACAATATTACAGTTCTGAAGTGGCCAGCTCAATCCCCGGATCTCAATCCAATTGAAAACTTGTGGAATGACGTTGAGGAGCATGTAGGAGCAGTAAAGCCAAAAAATTTGAGCAATTTATGGGAAGGAATCCAAAAAGCTTGGTAGCCATTACAAACGAACGTTGTATGGCCTTAGTTGAAAGTTTACCCAGGAGGTGCGCTGCTGTGATCCAAAATAAAGGATTTCCTACCAAATACTAATTTTTTTCTATGAAACTGAGCTTTACTTTAGTGAATTAACTTTTATTTTGCTTATATCCTAAATTCATGACCAGGCTAAAACTTGTATTAATCTGTATAATATGTAAATAAAAATTTCTAACAAAATATAGGTAAAAAACAATTGTTATTTTTTTTTTTCATAACAATACTAGGATCTTTGAAAAATAACATGGATGTTAAATTTTTTCGATAAGATGTAAAAATTATCAAAAATATATAAGTGAAATGTCGTGTCTTAAATTCGTGGCCACCACTGTACATTCAAAATTTAATAATTTTACGTTAATGCGTTTGGACGCAATTGCATTTTATTCGATGATGGAAGGACATGGTTTCTTTTACCTACTCTTACATTATGAGCCCATTTTCAAACGCACCTTGTGCATAAGAAATTATCTGGCAAGATTTGAGCCCCTTAGCTTTTTTGGACCGACCTCTATCGTACTCTATCAGCAGACGGACAGACGGACAATTGAACAGACGAACGGACATAGCTAGATCGTCATAAAATGAAACTAGGACTCAGAAAATACATATTTATGAGGTCTTAAGTAAATATTTCGAAGTGTAGCAAACGGAATGACAAAATGAATATGCCCCCACCCTTTTTTTGGTGGCGGGTATAAAAACGAGGATGCATTGATATTTAAGATGGATGTTCCCTTAACTGCACTAAATAAAACATTAATTATTATGAATAATATTAATAATTAATTAATTCTAATATTAGCTTTAACAAAAGCAATTCTGACACCATGTTAATAATAGTGTTCCTATCTAGCAAAAGAAACACGTACTCTCTACACCGTGCCTCTGAAAAAGAAATTATTTAAAAACCAATAAAAATGTATGTATGTAGGTTCTGAATGTTTTTATTTATATAAATGGTTTGATCCTCTTCTTATTGAATAATTCTTATATGCTGAGCAATTGATTTAATGTGTTATCTTTGACTATTTATCTATTTGACTTGAAGTTTTTGTTTGTCTTCATACACTTATTTGTTGATTCTATTTTAACTTTTTTTATTTGTGTTTCGTTCGTGCGTTATTTGCTTGTCCAATGTGAGGGTTAGACAAAAAGTTATTGGCTTTTGTTTGATATATAAAAATTCAATGTTTACTCTTAAAGCTTTAGCTTACTTTGCATAAAGAGGGAATTAGATTTCATATTTAAATTTTGACAAAAACTGACTAAAGGTCTCGTAATATTATTTGCTCTACAGATATTCAAATTTTTAAGCATCTTAATACGATTATACACATAATTAAATTTATGTGACTCTTGTTTGTATTTTTTATTTAATAACAAAATATTTAAAAATTATTTTTAATATAAGCGATCTTATTTTGAAAATTTATAATTTCCAAAAATCATTATCAAATGTAATATTTTTCGCAAACTTACAGCATAACTAAGCTGCGTTGTCAGTTATATTTATGTATGGCTGTATGTATGTTCTCATTCGCTGTGTATATTCCGTTACGTATGTGAGTGAGTGAGATTGTAACTTAAATCCGTTGTTAAAAAAATTTAAAACTTTTTTTTTTCTTTGATGATTTTCATCATAGAGGGGAAATACGAAAAGTAAAAAATTACTTCCTTTAAGAACTTTTTGAATGTTACTAATGAAAAAAGTTTACAATCTATTCTTTGAATTTACAATTAGTTTATAAGAATGTACGTGTTCAGTTTAGTATGTTTTCTTTTATTTTTAATAAAATTTATACAGCATCGCTTAGAGTGGTAGCAGTAGAAATTCTATAACTTAATATTCAAAATATTTTAATGTGTTTAGGATAAACACAAATGATAAAATAAAATGCTTTTCAGGCAGAGATTTTTAATTCCTAGCAATTATTTTATTAACTAATTTGGCGGCTTTATGTTTAAGTTAGCTATTAGAGGATCACCACAAATAGCACTAGCCCTTAAGCGATTATTTGAAAATTGTTTCTTGTTAGTTTGAATTTTGTTTAAAAAAAGTTATGAAAATAGACATACAAAAAAAATAAATCACGATATTATTCTTTTTAGTTAAACTTTTATTTAACTTTGTTTCAAATATCAAAATGGTACTTTTAATAAAATGAAAACCAAAAATTTTAGCTGAAAAACTATTGTAGATAATAATAAATTAAAAAATTAATAGAATATTTGAATAGATTTTAAAAATTTATTTAATTAATTTAGTTAAGTCTATAATTAAAATTTTTGATTAATCTTATGGCTTCAGGCAAGGCACTGATGTCGGTAAAGTGACAAACATACTATGGGGTGACCCAAATCTTGGGAAATCAAAGGAAATTCTGAGACAAAGTAGACCAACACTTAGGAAACTAACCAGTGTCAATACAGGTCATACGGAGTTGAGAACCCATCTAGCACGCATGAAATTGTCTGAGGAAACGACATGTAGAGCATACGAGGATGAGACTTCGGTACACTAACTCTGTCATTCTCCTGCGTTTGGGCATATTTAACGCGAAAATTTTTCAGTGGATACTATGAACTGGAGATCCAATAGGAATAAAATTGAGGAGACTGGGTTCTTGGACTAGTCCGTTACTTATGGGAAATTATGAATTTGGTGTTTGTTGGGAATTCCGTTTTCAATATGGAGCGCACATCATGCCAACTGGGCATAAGTGTATACATGTCATGGGTTTGGGCTTTAAGTTTCGCCGTATTTCAACCTGACTAAACCTAACCTATTGCTTGAGTGATTTAAAGACTTAAATTTGCTTTAAATATGAAATTAATTTGAACTATTTATGGCTGTTTTGAATTCCGAGAAAAGTCAAATTGTCTCTGCAATAGCAATTTTCGATTTCCTTCAAAGTGCAGAGCAGTAGGAATTTTTCGTATCTATTATTCATACAAACATAATTTTTAATTATATTTCTTAAATTATCAAATTGCCGGTAACCCTTTTTGAAATTTGGTGGCGTTTCCTATTCCAACATCTGATATGGAACTGCTAGGCCATGACGCATATTCTACAAAAAATTCATGAGAATTGAACAGAGTACTTACCAATTTGTAAAAAAAATATCTCCAATAACGTCGAAAGTGTTAATTATGCGATTAAAAGGTATTTTTGAATATAGTAAAAAATTTCGCACAGCAAATATATTTTTTGCATTTAAACACTACAATGTCATTTAAATAAAACACATCAATACACTGCTATAAATATGCACCCTCCTGTATATGCATACAAGATATTTTTATAAGTATTTACGTTTTCAATATTTGCTTGGTTTCACTCTTAAACTTATTATTTTTCTTTTTCTTTAAAAGTTTTTTGTTTTCTATTCGCTAATAAGTTAAGGTCAGTGATCTATTTACTTAACAAAACTCAAACAATTATTTATGTTTACGAAAAAAAGAAATACATACATACAGACTTCTATGTGATTTATAAATATAATGGCAGTAATATTTATACATTTGTTATATTTTTGTTCTACAATGAAAATCTGGTAAAAATTTAAATGTTAGTAAGTTAAATTTTATAAATACTAACTGATTTATAAAAAATAAATAAAAAATAAAATAAATACCAATAAAACTGAAATAAATACTTCATGTAACTAATGGATGTGCTTAAAGAAAAAATAATTTTCTTTATGTATAAGTAAATGGGAATTTCTTTAAAAAAATTTGGAGCCAGAGATTTTGCAACAAATTCAATATGTTTTAAATATATTATCACGATGAACTGTGTATATTTACCCATCATATGATTTCAAAGCAATAAATGGTATAAATGAATTGAATCGATATATTGTTATATATAAAGTAATCTATATATTTTTAATTCTTGTAGATATAGGAATTTATGAAGCTTAGTGCATCCATCCATCTATCTGTCTGTCTGTCTATTTGATCGTATGTATATTTAAATAAATTTTTTAAAGTCCTGCGTATGCTTCAGGTGCTTAAATGAAATTAATTTATCAAATATGTTAAAATAAATTATGTGAGCACATGAAAAGCTGAAATATAATGCCTGTAATTGCCTTTGTTTTTAACCGCAAAACCAAATCAAATTTTGCAGCTCGTATGGAACTCTTGGAAATGATTGTTTTGTATGTATAAAATATACAGATTTGGTAGCATTTACGAATAAGTTCGGTTCAATGGGTCAATTAGTAACAAAGATATCGGGGATTAATTTTTTTTAAATAAAATATGTTAATTAAAAGTTCAGCTAATCGATTTCCTACATAAGTTACATTATTTGAATAAATTTTCGTTTTATTTGGAATTTTTATATCAAACAGTTTAAGTATTATTTTACTTAATACAAGTATACGTTTTTTCTGGCTCACTCCTTAGTATAGATTAGATATTATAATTACAGGAAATTAAATAACGATTCGTTAGTTATGTGGGATCAAATAATAATTTTATAATATTTTGTGGACGTGGGATATCATATTTTTAGTATGTCTAATTGACTTGTTATAATATGATTATACAAAATTATGTAATGATCATACGCAATCATAATATGATATTTATTTAGGCGTAATCATATTATCTTCTCAACCATATTTTTAAGATGCGTAAATTTAATCAAAACTACATAAATATTTAGATATTTTATTAGATTTAATAAATTAATTTACAAGACGTAAAATATTTTCTTTTCTCCAAATAAACTTTTTCTAGCAAATAGAATTACAAACCTATATTTTAGTGCAAATATTTATGTGAACACATCACTGGTAAAACACATGTATTTATGTACATACATATGCATACATATATATGTACGTATTTCTGCTGGAAGTTATACATACTTATGAATATGTACATGCTTTTCTTGCGTCTGATGAACATAGTAAACATTCTTTGGGTTGTCAGAAACATTACAAGATACAATATCACAAATATATTCATGCTAAATACATGTAACCACAAATGGATGTATGTAGAGGTAGAAATCTGTGTATCGAAATCACTTCATTTATTTTTGGAACCCAGTTGGAAACTATTAGTGGGAAATTTTCATATATGTATGTATATTTTGTTTTTAAATTATATTCTTATGTAAAAAAACAAATAACAATACTGCGTCATTAATAATATTGACATACCTATTCATGTCTGATGAAACCAAGCTACGTATTTTCTTAGTTAGTTTAAAAATTTTTTAAACTATTTTATATGTACTAAGTAGTTGAACTCTGAGCGATTTGCTGGTCCCCACAAAGTATGGGATGGATCAAGGAAAAAATCCTTAATTTGGAAGTTAAACCAATAAGTTATGAAACACATTTTAAAACATAAGAACAACAGCAACAACAAGCAATATCTCTTAAATCGAAAAATACGTCACCAAATAATTTTTTGTTAGACAACATTCATTTATTGTTCACCTTCTTAATTAAGTCACCCATTAGACAGCGACGAGTAATTTTTGATTAAGAAAAAAATAAACAATTTTTATTATTTAAGCTATTCGGTATATTTTGTGTGAGAGCTGCCAGTACTGTGATTAAAAAAACCTAAACTGATTAAAATTATTGGGCAATAGGAATACAGGTGGCGTAAAGTTTGAGTGCCAATATGGGTTGCGAGTTTGTTTATAATTTACAATTTCTAGTATTATCTACAATCGTTAGTCCTGCTAGAACTTTGCTCATCCGTATTTATGGTCTTTTTATTTGAATTATTTTTCACACAAAACAATCATATCATTGTCAATATACGTCAAATTATTGACTCGATTTGACGTCGACAAAATACTCAAATACAGTGTATTAATGGAAAGATGTGCTTGTGTTAATCTTACTATTTTTTTAACAGCATTGTCTAACGTAAACGAAGGTATAATAGAAATAAATAAATTGTGGCTCTTGACACAAACTTACACAAACATTATACTATTACAAAGGAACGGTCTACGACAACATCAACCCTTACCTCTGCAATGATGGTCATATTTACTGAATTTCATATGAACATTATAAACTTAATAACACAAAAAAAAGATAGATTTAAACTTCAACTGCATAAGTAATTAGCAAATCTTAGCTTTGTTAGAAATTGTCTAAATGATTTTTGGCTTAAAAGCAGATTTTATTTTTTCCAAAGGGTGATTTAATAGATTTGTGCAATATATTAAAAAAAATGAAAGCAAACAATAGGAAAACTATATCAAACTATATGAACACATAACTGCACAATTATATATTTACTACGTTAAATATAACAACGCTCATACAAGCTCTCCTCCATATGTGGGAACTAACAAATTTCTTTATACATAAATATTTGTCTGTTAGTACGTGTGCTTTTATCTAACTAAGTAGGTGGTGTTTATAGGGAAATTTAAGATATTTTAGGATTATGTTAACATCAAAAAGGTAGAACCATATTTAAAACAATGTTTTTAACTACACAAAACAAAATCAAATATAAAAAGGCTGGGAAAAAAAGTAAATCCTCAAATTTCATTCATATCTTTTGCATAAAAATATCTTTAGAAATTTTTGGAAAAATAACATAAATTACACAGATTTTCTAAAAAAAAAAAATTAAATAAAAACAAAAACAAAAAGAGTGCTTCAGATTTATTGTTTTTACGAGCTTCTTTTCATATCAAATCCATTTTAAATTACCTTAAAAATATGTTAGCAACAACTCATTTACACATAAGTACATACAAAGAAGTGTTAGGTACAAGTATATTTATTCCTTTATATTTTATTTTTTCATGCAATCATTACGTTTAAATAGAAATGGTATTTTTTTTAATTTGATAATTGTAATGTGGTATAAAGGTAAAGTCTGCTTTAATTAGAATTTTTTATGATTGTTTTTTTAACAATTTCTTTTCGGCTTGCCACATCAAACAACAAATTTAATTTTCACAATGATAATAAATATATATGTTTCATAAAAACGTTCAAAAGTATGTATATACACAATATTAATAAATCTACTGCGTACCGCGGCCCGTGTTGCCACTTTAGCGTTTTTTCCTTCGCCGAATCCAGAACCACCACTGACGTCAATTCTATGTTTGAAAATGATTTTGCACTTGCGACTGTTTTTTTTTACCAACAATCCTCATCGCACAGTAAAACGTAATCGCCGGTATCTTCTTCACATTGAAATTCCCCAGAGTATCGTCACTTAATGTGTTTCCACCTGTGATTCTTAGTCTATCATTGGTATATTACATTCCCTGCTGTTTTGGCATTCTTTAAATAATAAAATGAAAATAACATTATTTTTTAATTGTATCTTTTTCAGATTATACTTGTTTTCATGTCAAGTAACCAATGCAGTTATCCAGCTCATCATACTACGAATATATACGAATACTTTTACTGCACCTTGTAAAGAAACTCCATGAGCACTAAACATGTCTCTTTAGAAATAGTACTCTCAATCCACCATTGCAGCCTTTAAGACTTTACACATTGAAAGACCTTTGCAGAGCACTCATTGCAATTTTGAGTTCTCGTACACATAATGTTGACGCAGATCCTCTTTTTGAAAGTATACCCATCGCTGTAAAAACCCACTTTAGAGTCATCTGACTAAAAGAAGCACACCTATTAAGACTTAAAATATACTCAAGCGCCAAAGATACGTTAACATCCATCTGGCGAACTCGTTTAAAAACTGACTGCTCATCAAGTGCAATGAGAATTTAATTCCCTTATACTCCAGCAGATGATCCAACAACAACAAGCTAAGCACCTGATAGGCGGATTCGTTCTATTCCCGACTCAAGGTAGAGTATACAGTGTTTCTCAAGTTAGTATATCAGCATCTACCCTCCAGAGGGTAAAAAAAATCGTTGACTATATAAAGTGTGACACAAGAAATATTTTTAAAAAATATTTTGTAATTCTAATGCAAATAATAATAATCCAAAAAATAAAAACGTCAAATATATGTATGTCCTAAATATAACACCTTATACTATGTTCACACAGGCGCCTTAATTGTCAAATTATAATACTCTCGCAATTCAAAGCCTTTATTGAGCTCAATTTACCATACTAAAAATTACTTATAAATTGAGCAATAAATATATACTTTATTGTTTCACTTGTTATCCAAAACTCGAAATGAGAAGTATGTTCAGTGAGAAGAAAATTCTATAGGTGGCATTTCTAATGTTAAACAAATAAATATGCAAAAAACAAAAAGTAAAAAGATGGAAAATGGTTGTTGGAAATTTATTTAAAATGTTTGAATAAAATCAAATACATATTTATATACATAAATATAATTGTTAATATATATTTCGAACTGGAAAAAACTGAAGAGAAGGCATTATTTGATTTGGTATAAAAACAACGTATTTTTACAGCTATTAAATGCTAATGGAGAAAGATACATTGAGTATGTGTGAACACTTATTTTAGTTGCTCAATCAACACTAATTTGAAACAATTAAAAATATCTGTCTGATCAGGGTATTATACTTGTTATTCTATGATAATACTTGTAACGAAATTATAATAAAGTTATAACTGTTAGTTAGATAAAACTGATAATTTAAAATTTGTATAAGAGACTTCACAGCTCAGTCAATTATAAAACAATTTAATCCCTTATATCTTATATAATTATTTTCTCTCTGATGTTCACATTAAATCAAGGCTATTTGTTTATTTTTCTCTAGTATGCTTAGTTGCATCCGGCTAAGTCTCTTAAAAAAATAAAACTTAATATGGACTATATATTTATAAAGCAAAGTATCTCGAAAAATAGATTTAATTAAACGTGCAGCATTTAAAAAGAAACTCTCAAATTTAATTAAATTTTTTAACAAAACAAAATTGAAATAAGAAATCGTTTTTCTCAAACTACATTTTCCATGAATTTAAAATTTATTTTTTAATAAAAAGTACATTTTAAACTTTGGCAACACTAACTGTGTAGCATACACTAACAGGATTACTTGTTTCTTATAATGAATTACATTCGTGAGATAATATGCCACATACTGTTACCCATGTACGGGTGGTAATTCAAATTTATCCTATAATTTTTTGTTATTTGTTTATTTATTTAAATACACTTTAAAAAAATAATTCTTAATAATATATTTTTTTGAAAAAATATGCAACTACACAAAGCAATTTTTAGTAAATGTTAAAAAGCAAAAACTTTTAAGTAAAGTGAGGACTGTTATGGACAAAAGATCCTTAGTTTTGCTTTGGAAAAAATCCCATACTTAGATATTATTGCCTTGCAGCTACCACTACTACTAGAATTCTGTAGTCCCATTTGATTGGCATTTAATAACGTAAGCTCCTACAAGAAAGTACAATTATGTTTAATTACATTCCAAAATCAAATTCCTTTACTTAAGCGAGATTGTTTATAACTTCATGTTTAGTTAACACTATACCATCTATTCTAAATATCTACATGCTGAAACATTTAACCCAGTGGTGATGTTGAATCACACTTGTTATAAATAGCTGCAGAGCTTGACATGAAGCCATAATCAAAGGCTTGTGTTGCCAAAAAAAAAGGTACGAATTGAGTCTGAAGAAAATGTGATTTTAAAAGAACTTAATTTTTAAAGTCACGGTTTTCTGTTTAGAAGCTGCAAAGTGCGAATATTTGTTTTAGACGCAACTATTTTAAGTGACACAAAAAAGCCCAAATAAATGTTAGCAATAGCGGTGTCTACATGATCGATGGAATTCCAAAACTGACCCGAAGAACAAAATCAAAGTCCACATAAATTTGTAAAAGAAAAGTTATGAAATAATGTCGTTTAATTCCAAATATATAGTAAAGCTTAAATGGGTGAAAGTTTTTTACGTTACATGCACTTAACTAACATTTCAAAGTAAATAAAATTTTGTTCATACATCAAAGATTCTTTTCTACCAGTGTATTTTCGTGTTATGTACGAGTATAACATTTATGTGCACATTAATAAACGTACATGATACGTATGTACGTATGTTTATGGGAATAAATATTTCAATGTTTGAACCACAAAAGACAGCTAAACATTAATTAAGTCACCAGCGCTGAATGAGTCTCATCTAAAGTCAGATTAACACTTACATATGATGTACTTATATTACTTAAATGTGTTAGTGTGTATGCATATATGCAAGTGTTACCAGAAATGAGGATTAAGATATAATCATTGTTTGCTATGTATTTAGGTATAAAATGTATATTTTCTCCACATATTAATAGAAATAATCATTGTACAACAAATATTAATGAAACCATAAACCGACTTATTAAAGTGAATGCTGTAGAATGTCCATTTTATATTTATGACACATAATCTGAGCATTTTCTACTCGTACATAAATACATCCATAAACAAGCTGACAGAAACATACACTGTATGATAGCAGTTAAAGTGTTTTTATCACTTGCTTAGTTTGGTGAATATATATTTAATATCTTTTTTTTTTTTATTACACCCTACATTGACATGTGATAAGTTTAATAAAAATTTGTTTGGACTAAGTAAAAGGAATGGAAGTCAACGAGGTAAATTTCCTTTGGTTGGAAATGTAAAAAATACTCATTCACCTAAATCACCTTTAATCACCTTTTCTAAGCTACCTGTGTTGTTACTTTTACTAAAAGTGTGTATGACCAACAAAATTAATTGGAACAGAAAGTAAAACACTTAAAGTCCTAAGCAGCTAAGGGTAGTACTTGCGAACTACAAACGGCGCAATAAACGTGTGATAAGTGGATAAGTTAAAGAGGCAAATGATCCAAAGATCATCATACTGGACTTCATAATTGCTGCCTTTGTTGTAACGATACTTTTTGCATTTAGTTAATCCATCTCTACCCGGAGAAATATACAAAAACTAGCCCGACGCATAAAGAAACAAGCAAGCGCTGCTAAATTTAATGTGAAATACATTCGCAACTTCGTAAATGAAACTTTTGCCCAGATTAGGCAAGAGCTAGGCAATGACGTTGCACCGTCTAAACCTTGATTATACATTTCAAACTAACTTGAGCCAGGCTTTAATAAATTAAAAAAAAATTTACCAAAAAGCTATGGTTTTAAAATCTAAAGTTTCGTTTGTATTAAATTTGATACAACTGTACCGTAGATTTCAATTATGACTTCTACAAGTACCCTGCAGATAACGCGACTAGTCCATATACGCATGTTAAGTATACTCTATAATGGACTAGGACTAATCCAAAGATCACCCAAATGTATGTAATAAACATGGTCGATTTAAAATTACGATGTCCTAAGGCTGGACCATATAACCCATTGGAGTAATCTCGAAACTACTCTTTGTCACTACTCGATGGAGCACCTACGCGTGATTATACACATTTTGACAACAATATATGTAATCGTTAAAGTTGGAACACTTATCGTTTAACTACAATCTCTTGTTTACAAATGATGTGGTCCATGACTGCATTACATAAGACCATGTTGTAAGTTGTACATTTAGCTAAAATGTACTACGTAGTCCAATATTATCTGTAGGGTATTTATAGAAACAATTAGAACATTTTTTAAAGCAACTTTTTATAAAATATATAGGACCATTATGGTGCCTGTTTGGCCAAATGATAATCTTTGTTTCACTTTATGTGCTAAATATTCTCTATTTGTTTATCGTTCAACATATGTGTGTATTTGTCATTTAAACATTTAGTGCTATTTCAGCATTTTCTATAAATTGTGGTTTTTTAAAATTGTGGGATTTTAAAAATGCCACAAATTAACTCTCAATCATTTACGATTAAACCAAATGGATGTGTATGTAATTATAGCAGGTGGTTACATATGGAATATGTTATAATGTTTAAAATGACAATTGGTCAATTGAATGAAATAGATGTTGTAGAAGCACAAGTTATATAAATTTATAAATAAAATTAACAACATTCAAATGAAATGTATATTTTATAAAAAATAAAATTTTTAGTTACTAGCTTGTGCCCGAGACTTCATCTGCGTAGTTATCTACAAGATACGTAGACTATTCATATAATAATTAAAGTTGTTTTCTATCTGTGTGGTAAATTTCAGTTAAATCCATTTAGTAAGTGGAATTGGACTTAATGCAAATATTTTAAAATAAATAAATAATTCTATAGACGTTAGCTAAATTATTATTTTTTTTTTGTCAACAATACATGGATGTTTTGGACACTTTAAACCTGTGAATAACCGACTAAATTAATTCAAACAAGTAAGAGCACTATATTCGGCTGTGCCGAATCTTTTATACTCACAACCAATTTCCGTTCTTTTGTAACTAGGGTTTTTTCCAAAAATTTTTGTTTCCCAGGAATGCGAGATTTATTTTTTAATATCCCGGGATCCCGCAGCAAAACAAATAAAAAGTAAATTTGATTTTTATTAATAAAAAACTTTTTATAAAAAAGCATAAAATAGATTATAATGTAAAAGAAATACTTTAAAACTATAAAAATTAATAAAAAAAAAAACTTAAATTTTAAATATAAATTGAGTAATTTTTTTTTTAACTATTATTCTCTAGATACAAGATCAAGTATGAAAACAAAAAACATAAATACAGGTAATTCATTAATTAACGTAAAAGTTTTTTACGACTTAGAACATAATCTTTTAATATGCTCAAAGCGTTTATTGACTGGTCAGAAAGTCTATTTTTGATTTTATTAACAAAGTGCCCTGTTACAGAAAACATTCCTTCACTTTATATTAATGTTGGACGAATAGTTAAAAGTGCATTTAAAAATTATACAATATTTTAATTTTATAACCACTTTCCTCAAAAAATGTATTAGTAACGTGGGCTGATTTTTTTTAAAGTTTTTAACACTTTACCTCAATAGGTATATCAAATTATTTGTAAAAATATTTTTAAATGTAAAGTTAAAAAAAACCTTGAAGAAAAAATTTTTATGAAAAAAAAAAATTTTACAAATCAAATGTTCAAATCATAGCCACCTTTTTCATTTCCCGAGATCCCGAAAAATAATCCCGGGAAATCGGGAAGATAAAATAACTCTAATTCCCGGGAAAAAACCCTATTTATAGCACAAAATTTATTATTTTGTTTTTAAAAGTAATGGCTATAGAATAATCTATTTATACTAAAATATGTATCACTTTCTTTTTATAACTTCTAAATTAAAGTGGGTGGTAAGTAGGCATGTCAATGTAGTTTCTGCTAATAAATAAAATTGAGATATTTATATATAGTCCATTATTCTTCCGGAAATTTTGTCCATAGAGAAATTATATGAATTTGAGATAAAACTTTATATGGGAGGTGGGCGTAAAATTAGACGTGTCACCTAAATTTTCAATGACATTGACTAGGAGGATATATTTAGCAAATTTCATCATCAAACCTCTAATTTCGTCGGTTTTATGAGCTTTTAGATTTAATTTTTTTGGTGGCGGGTATAAAAATAAATGTGTCATAAATTATGAAAGTGGTCTAAGTCATATATTCTTTGTTTCGAGATATTTAATGTTTTGCGTTAGAATTAATTTTTAAGAAATAACAATGTTTGTTATATTATTTCGTACGAAAGTAAATGTTGCTTGAATATTGGTATAAACATTTCATATGTTTTTTGCATTTTAAAAGGAGTACTGATTTGGCAACATTACTCTATAAATGTTTCGAACGAATTTTATTATATGGAGTTTAACAACAGTTCACATTAAATATGAATAAGAATAAGAGGATTTAGTTTTAAAAATTTCATTATTGAATTTGAAATTTATTTTTTCTGTAAATATTAACCAAAAATATGTGTTAGCATGCTTAACTTGGAATAATTTTCAAAATATTTGGGAAAAAATATTTGAATTATTTTAGTAGCGAGTAATATTTTGGATGAATTATTTTATTATACCCTTCACCTGTGGGACACAAGGGTATATATAGCTTTGTCATTCCGTTTGTATTTTCTACAATTGTCTTTTCCGACCCCATAAAGTATATATTTTCTAAAAGCTTATGAATAGAGGAGTCGATTAAGCATTGACCATCTATCCGTCTGCCCGTGTGTTGGATGAAATCAACTTTTAGAAGCAACTATATGTTCCTTAGATCTGTAAACGGTATCAATCTCTTGGAAATATCCGGGAATGAATCGGTATTGAAATTCAGCGCAATCGCCCTAAACTTTCTGAGATATGAGCAAAAAACACGACCATCTCGTTTTTTCACAATTACAACAACAACATACATATATACTGGTTAGAGTAAACGTGGCATCGAATGATAGATGAGCCAAAAATTTTTTTTTTATTTTATATAGGATATATATATTATTTATATTTATATTTTTTTTTACATTTTTTTTTTAATTTTTTTAAAATTTTTTTTTTTGTTTTTAATATATTTTTATTTATTTATTTTTTTTTTTTATTTAGAAACACATGAGATGAATGGTGATAGAAACAATTGTTATTGCATGACTTCACGTTGTGAAAGGTATATAAGATTCGGCACGGCCGAATATAGCACTGTTACCTGTTTTTATTTAACTTCATGGACAAGGCAAGTAGTTCTATAGGTAACTGAGAGACGTAGTTAGTTAAATTACATCAGAAACTCACAATATTAAAAATAACTAGTTTGGACTTATATGTAAATTATTTGGCTTCATACTCGGACTGATAAACTTGTTTGAATTTTAAAATTTTTTTAATATGTCATTTCCGACTCCGGCAACAAATATAATTCATCATTGCTTGCCAAATTTAACTGACGAAGTAAGTGAAGCTCAATAATTTGAAATAGTTTATAGAATGCGATGAAACATATAGCAGGTTAATATAGATTTTTTTTACAGAGTAATCTTACCAAAAATGTACATTCACAGAATTATTGGTGTAACTTAATTCAACTATACGTTGGGCAAAAATCCAACCCTTCTATCCAAAATTATTACAATAAACTATATAAAATAATTTTAATATTTTATTTGGTTGCTGGGCTTAGAAAAATAAAATACTTTGAAAAGGAATAAAAGGATTGGTTTTGAAGACGTTTTAATAGTTTTTTGTTTTACCTTTTTTTGATTCTCATTTTGTTAATGAGTATTAGAAAATAAAACTTATAACACTTTAAAAATTTTAAAGAATTTGGGTAAAAGGTCTACTGACGATCTCGTATAAGCACCAGTGAAATGCATATAGACCAGCCTAAGCCCAACAACCAAATAAAATATTGAGAGATTATTTGGAATTATATCCCGAATAATTAAGTAAATAATTAAGTAAATTATTTATTAAAATATATTTTAATAATATGACAGTTCTAATAATTAAATATAGAAATATTTTATCAAATACAATACATGAAAGTAAAACGTATTTAGTTTAATTTAATAATTAATAATTATCCATTGATGTTTGTTTTTATTTGTCAATTAAAATTAAATGAAATAGTTTATTTTCTTCTTGCTTTGTATTCAGAGCATTTTTAGTGGTACATTTTTCCTACAAATTGCTTTTAGGTCTCTCGAAAAATTTTACTGCAAAAAACCAATAATATGGTGGAGTTTACAGAGCACATCTTGCTGATTTTAAATATATTTTAAAAAAGATATAAGTGTTATACTATTTACATGTATGACAATTAAGGCTATAATACACGGCATGTGTTTTACATCTGACTTTAAAATTTGTGAGACATATGTAAATCTACATGTCTGTCAAAATTGTACTTTTACGCTGACTGCTTTGCAGCAGCAGAGATTTCTGCCAACGACTGATGTCACATGTTTTGACAGAAGAAAATAGAGCACACTCTAATTAAAATTTTGTCAGATGTCTCAACACATGTTTTTTACAGAATTAATGTTTTAAAGGTAACACACGACATGTTTGTATTAGCAGTGGAGAATTTGACAAGTCAGATGTAAAAAACATGCCATCTATTAGTTTCTTTAGTAGAGAAGTATTTTCACCGCATTAATTATATTATATCTACCTTTTTAAGACCTGCCTTACACCTTCGGCTATATTTAACAATTTGTATTGGAAAAGCTGCAAAATTGAAAAATTTTAATTTCATAAGTATACATTGAAAAGCAACTCTGAAAAATATATTGACCACCTGTAATCCTTTAACATAAAAATGTACATAAACATTGTAAATAAAACAAAGTATAAGATTTTAAAATTGAATGACAAAAAATGTTTTGAAATAAATTAAATTCACACACTAACGTTTAACTGTTCAATTTTAAGTACAAATTTGAAACGAGTTACTAAGAAGTATATTGGAAGCTTAAAAATATCTTCTAAAAGAAATAGTTGAACTTTTTTCGCGATTCACATCTTAAGCACTACTCTGCTACAGAAATTAATTTTTTATCAACATTTACTGCAGCTTTTACAAGCAGTATAATTAATTACAATTCGGGTAATTTTTTTGCGAGTATTTTCAAGGATGTTTTATAGTTCGTCCAGAAATACGACCATTATTTTGTTGCTAACAATTTCATTTGAACGTAAGGTATTGTAAGAGAAGAAAATAAAAATGAACGTGTAAACAAGATTTTATCAAACTTTGTTTTTTATTCTTGTTCACGTTGTTAAATACAAAAACCAAAAACTCAAAAAGCAAAAAAAAAAAGGAAATAAATTAAAAAATAAATGTAACAAAAGTGTTAACAGTGGCAGCAACAATTTACTGCCTAAAGTACACAAACAAATTAAAAAATTACATAAAAAACAAAATCCAACAAAAACTTTGTTGTAACAAAATACAACCAATTCAATTTGAGATGTTGTTGTTGTTACTTGTGTGTTTTCAGGTGTTTTTTTCTATTTTTATTTATTTTATTCTTTTTTTTTTAACCGTACAGAGAAAAGGAAATAAAATTTACAAAAATTGTTTCAAAACAATGACTGAATGGAAAGTGTATGTATGCATGAATGTGTATGTGTAAAAGCATTGTTTAGATGGAAGTGCTGGCAGTCAAGGTGTTTGTAATTGTGTTTCCTCAACACATGTGCTCTTTTGTTTCAACTTAAGTTGCTGTAAGATCGCAAGTGTATGTGTTGATGATTCTGTCGCTTTTTATTTTCAACTAACATTTACTAACAAATGTTACGAACACTTTAATTATAGTCATCAAAGTATTTACACGAATACAAATATGTATGTATGTCTATTGTTTTTAGTTTTGTATTTATAAGTTAATACATATTTTAGAAAATATATACACATTTACAGACATACATTTGTTCAAAAATATATGATGTGGTTATGTTGCCAGTCTAAGTTTCTGCTATGTACAGGGTGGACCAAAAGTCGTGCCTGCGTGTAAAAATTGAATAACTTTTTTGTTATTATTATTTTTTATTAAATTTTTTTTTAATTATAATATTATCTTTGTATGACCTTAATTTTAATTATGAAAAATAATGTCAGAGAGATGACCACCATTTTCATCGATGCACAATTGGGCTCTTAAACAGGCTTTTTGCATAACTGCACGCAAGGTTTCAGGCTCTATTGCCCTGATCTCAGCTTCAATGTTGTTCTTTAGCTGCTCTATAGTTTGAGGCTTGTTTACATACACTCGTTCTTTGAGATAACCCCATAGAAAATAATCAGCGGCAGTTAAATCGGGTGAACGTGCTGGCTAATTAAATTCTGAATTTTTCGAGATAATTCGGTCGTCAAAAATTTCATTGAAAAGCGTCATTGTGGCACGGGCCGTGTGTGCTGTTGCTCCATCCTGCTGAAACCACTTGTTGGCTGCCTCAGGGCGTACAAAATTATTAAGCATAGCGCGATGTCTGTCCCCATTCACCGTTACTGTATTACCAACTTCATCCTCGAAGAACGATTAAAAGTAAAATTCTACCACTTTCGTTCGTTGATCAGTTGTTAAATTTTGCATGGTGGTGTAACACGAATGAATAAAATCTGAAAAAAAAATAAAAAATATTAATAAACAAAAAAGTTATTCAATTTTTACACGCAGGCGTGACTTTTGGTCCACCCTGTAGTAGTATTTGGCTTTTCCATTTATGAAAAAAAAAATAATTTTTAAATAGGTAGATGTCACGAATTTTATGTACCCATCATCAGAACATATTTCATCTATATTAAAAAAAATTTTTAATTTATATTCCGATATAAATCCCTGTTTTGTATTATATGTATATTCTCCGAAATCGAAGATGAAATTTAAAACTAATGAGGGGAGGGGGCCCAAAAGCTGTCACTCAAACTCAAAAAGCTAGACACATGAAATTTCTTCTTTTATTCTTATGTGTTTAGCTATTAGATATGATTATCAGGAATTCAAAATGTTTGGAATCAGTAAATTTATATCTGATAAATAAAAAATCATAGATATTAAAAGAAAACCTAAGCTGAAAACCCCTAAGGGACAAAAGCTAGTAAAAACTATTTTTTGGTAAAGTTTTTGACCCGGGTAGTTCTTTCAAACACAAAAATCTAGAAACAATTTCGAATTGAATTATTTACTCCCTTAAAAAAAATGTAAGTACATATTTTGGCAGTACTTTTAAATTAGCATTTTTAGGGGGTAAACATTTTCCCTTTTTATGGTAATTAAAAATATATCTTATGGGATATGAATTGATTATTATTATCATCTTGTTATAATAATTATTTAGGTAAAATTTTTGAAAACTTTGATGGGAAAAAAAATTTATAATAGAGGTTTCACCAGATGAGGGTGCCACGGCAGACTAGTTAGTAGTGTGCTGGTCTGCAAGTTGGAGATTTGCGAGTTCGATTCCCGTCAAAGACACTGGAGTTTTCTGCTTTTCTTTCTTATCTATTCTATTTTTTCTCTTATATTCAGGTATGACAAAGGGATCAATCCAAAGAAGACAAGTAAACTGCACAACAGCTACCTGATCTACCTACCTACCTTCACCAGAAGCAATAATTATGTAATTTAGTGAAACTTGAAATATTTTCATGACAAAAGAAAGAGCCAAATTCGGGAAAACGGTATGGTAATTTCTAGAATGTGCTAGCTGTTAGGCTAACTTACTTTAAATAATGACAATTTTAATTTTTGATTACTAAATATTATAAAAATGCAATAATTTTTGTTTTTGCTAGGTTTATGAATATAGAATTTTTAAATTAAGGTCTTTTGATCAGAGTTAAAATTAAAAAAATACTTGCATTTTATACGTCTCTTAATTAGGGATTATAAAACTAAAAATTTTAACAGCGGATAAAGGTACTTTTTCCTATTTTTTGGTACATTTTTTGTACTTTTATCAAACAAGAATTTTAAAATAAGGAACTACTGATTCAAGTTGGGTATGGAAATGACATTAATATGGTTGGTTTTCGATGGTTTTGAATCCACTTTTTTAAGTGACTGACTATAGATACAAGTTGATACTTTTAAGCATATTTATGGTATTTTTATATTTTTTACGTGGAGCCGGATTTTTTAAATTAGAGGCTACTGTTGCCAGGTGAGAATTAAAAATGTTACTCTTTTCAATTCTTTTTGGACCTTTTTGTATTTCCAATGTTTATTGAGCAACAATTTTTCAAATACTGACTTTTAAATAGAGTTGAGAATGAAAATGATATTGACATAGATTTTGCTTACGCGATATCTAAGTTTTCTATATTTTATAAAGATGGATTATGTATCTGTTTACTCTAAAAATATTAGTCAGAACTAACACTTACAACCATTTCCAAATTAAAAGCTTAATTCGACATGGTGATGACTTTGGCACCATCTTAAATAAATAAGTAATTTAAAAAATAATAAAACAGCACAACCACAAAGATATATATCCATTAAATTTTATCTCACTTAGTCTTTAGCAATTTTTGAATTTACTACAGGTTTGTTAGTATTATAAATTAATATTTATTCGAACCTTCTGTTCTGAATATATTGTAGGTCATTCTAATTTTGGCTTGACGTAATTTCCCTTTTTATTAAACTCCATAAAACATTTTAAAATTGTAATCTTTGAAGAATAATGAAATATTATTTCGATATTAGCTGAGTAGAACGCATTTGGTCAAATAGCTACGACTTCATCATCAGCAATCTTTATCAGTGCACTCATATGTGATTAAAAACTTCTATTAATGCTACACCCACTTTAATGAGTTTACAAAATGAAAAGCATTTAACTTCAAATTTGTCCTTCTTTACCTACCAAAGCTGCACTCAGGGTTTAGAAGGGACATTATGTCAAATTTAGGATATTAAGGAAATGCAGGAGAGCATTTGATAGTACCATGAGCCTCTTCGATGTCAGATTGTGTTGAAGTTGAAGTTTCTGATGAACTTGGGTGCAATAGATCGGCACTAGTTTCGTTGTGCGAAGAGGAGCTGGTAAGGCCACCGATAGGTTTCTATTTAAGGCATATTAGAGCATAATATTGCGTGGAAGAACAGGGACTGTAGTGTGTCAAGTGGCTTATTGCCCAAGTTGAACTGACCAGACTCTACGTTAGTTCTGGGCCTGGATCATATATGTCTGAGGGCCACTACTTATTTTAACAGGACACTGTCTTGTGAGTGCTAGGATTATTAGAAGGGATCGCGGCACTCCGGATTATTAAAGAAAGTGTGAGGATGAAGAGGAGCTAGAGACAGTGGAACATGCTGTCTGTCGCTGCCCGAGGTTACTGAATCACAGCATTAAGTGGTTAGATGGACGATTCCACTATGATTTGGGTGATGTATTAGAGTACAAACTGGAGAATATTATTGGATTCATCCTGGGGGTCAGGTGGCTGGTGAACATACAATGAGGATCATTGGAAATCTGTATATTTTTCTTATATTCTTTTTTCTACTAACTTATTCTTATTTTTATTCCCTACATCTTTAGGAACTCTCTATCTCTCCTTGTTTTCTAATCAATCATTCTCTATCTTTCATGTATAAAGGAAAACACAATGGACAATTGGTGTGCGAAAGTGAGTGTTGGAAGAGGCTGTTGCTTCCTGCATCCTCCTTTTCTACCTTTCTTCCTAGCTACCTACCTATGAAAAGAAAATTTTTCCCTCTTCATATTCTTATATTTTTTAAGGGTTTATACATTTTTTAAATATTTTGTTTTCTAAAGCCTTAATTAAATAAAATACTGATTTTTTATAGGACTGAAACACTTAAACTATATAAACCAAACTATCAAATGTTAAAAGATTTTTTAGCAAAACGTAAACAAAATATTAAATACTATTTCTTTGTAGATGTTAAAGTTTAGTTCACCATTTTAACAGATCACCTTCAGCACACTAATTGTTCCGGACGGTAACCAATATTTCAAAACGAATTAAACATACCTTGAGCTTTTCCTTCTTAAGTCTTAAAACTAAAAAAGACCAAAAATAAAAAAGAACAGAATACAAAAAAGGTACCTTTTGTTTTTTCTTTATTTGTAGTAAAACATGTTCTCGTTTCGTTATAGTTACTGTAACTACATTAATACTTACATACATACACACATTATATTAGTAGTACGTTTTATGGGAAACCTTGGTCTTCATAGTTGTGCTGCTGTTAATGTTTAGAATTTATTTACAATGTTTCTAGCAATTAAATTTATTTGTTTCAATGTTGTGTACACTTGTTTGTTTTTTTTTTTGTTTGCTTCCTTTTGTTGGGTTATTTTGTTGCAACTTCGAGTAGTGGCAAGTTGCAATATTTCGAAATTAAATTAAAGCAAACAATAGTAAAATTGAATAAAGTTGCCAGTAAAAGTAATTCAATAACTGCCGGACACTTTAAAAATTAAGTTAGTAAAATCTCTTTACAAATTGTAATGGAAAGGAGACAAAAATTTGCTTAAAAGGATTTAAATTACAGAAAAATAGATATATATATATATTTATTTAATAATGAAATAGGTAAATTTTTTCAATGTTAAAGTCTAAACTGAAAATATTTTTTCATGCTGCTTAACAAAAAAATGCATTTTTACTGCCCAAAATAATATATTTTAATTTACCTCTTTTGCATTTTTTTTTAATGAAGATATAAAAACACTTCAATTCAATAGACCCTTTATTTATTTTTATTTGCCGTAATATATTAATAATGTGTATAGTAACAAACATAATACTTTTTAATATTGTTGGATTATTCAGTGTGAGCAGAAATTTTCGATGTTTGATCAAACAGTGTTTTAGCAATTAATAAAAGAAATTAAATTAAATTATTATAGATAGTAAAGTCGAATGTCAGTGTCTTTATTATGCTTTAACAAAATATAAGGTGTATTAAGAATATTAGAGAATATAAACATGAATAAAAATATAATTTAGTAAAAAAGAAAAAGACAAATTTAAAAATAAATTCTTTGCTTCCCTAATTCTAATCCTAATTTCATTAGGTTGTAGCATAAAAAGTAGTTCAAAAAATACATGTGCGAATACCGATAAAGAGTGCTGAGGATAAAATCGTATGCGTTTTCGAAAATACATTCCTATTGGCTAATATCGGAATAGTTTTTCAATATTCTGAAATGATTACAATTTAATTAAATAAATGTTTTAGGAAGTTTAAAAAAAAATAAAAAATTGTTATAAAAAATTATAAATTTTCTACAGGCATTTAAAAAAATTTAAATTCCAAATCAATTTTAAATATTTCCGGCAATCAGTTGAACTCCGATACTTCTACATTACAAGCTTCTGCAAAAACTATACTGGAAAATTAGTTGTTTAAATTCAGCTTATTTAAAAAAAATTTCCTTTATTATATTTAAAGATACATCTATTGAGCTAAATATTTCCACAAAAGACATATTTTACATATATAGAATATCCATGTAAATAATATGCAAAAATTTATCCGCGGACTGAGCTAAATAGATTTTCGTGTAAAAAATTTTCTAAAATTATAAAATTACCAACGATTTTTTTTGCTTATTTGACAGTAATTTATATGATAATTTTTTTATCTTTTAACACTAATGGAAATGTTAGCCATATGGTGCAACTGTGACCATAACTTTTTAGAAAATCGATTATTTCAACTAAACGAATAATTGAAATTTTTTTCAAATACTTTTTTCTCCAATAACTCTGTTGGTTAGTGACCCACTTAGCAAAGATTTTCTGTAAATGTGTCCTATGCCACACATTTTATCTAAACGTTTTTAGCAGTTCCATAAGAGCTTCAAAATTTTAGTTTGTTTGGCAAGCCTTGTTCTTTCGCTTATATCTTAGCTCGTAATGTGTCCACATAAATGATTTCTTAGACTGAATACTCTTTTACTAAATAATGGTTTGAGATCTACGTGGCATAATCAAAAAGTTTATTTCAACATACAGGCGGACAGACTTTGACTAAAACAAATCCCCTATCTATAAAATAAAAAAAATAAAAAAATTCCGGATCAATTTTCTGTTTTCATAGCAACCATAGTATAGCTGAACTCCAACACTTGTATGTTACAACCATCTTCAAGCTAGAAAAATTAATTGTTTAATTTACCTTCAGCAAATACACGTAGGGCTTTGAAAAGTATATTTCAACCGGATAGACGGAAAGACTGACTTAGATAAATCAAAACCTCTATCTATAAGGATTTAGAATAAATATACATTATAGTTAGGTCTTAAATGCGTATTGTATAAATTATAAACGGAATTACAAGTTTCGATATAATCTTTTACAACCTCGTGTGAATGATATAAAATCGAGTGTCACAAATTAATTTAAAAATAACGTTCATTGTTTCTTTTTAAAAACTTTATAAAATTTCTAGACTTGTGTGTTTGATGTAGAATGTATATTGCAATTTTGTCTAAATCACATAAGTCACTGAATTGTGAATAAAATAAAAGTTTGCACACCGATTTTAATAAAAGGGTTCGGAACTGGACCAGAAATTATTTGTATTTTTTTTTTTTAATAAAAAACAATTGTTTAAGATTTTTTCCAAAGCAGCAGTTTTTGCAAACGTGGTTATTATTTTCCTGTTCACTAGACTGAGTTAACATTTTTGTAGTTATATGCTTATTTAAATCGTAAAACTACCCTTATTTCTGACACTGGTTTATCTCTAAAAATAGAGTTAAATAAAAAAAAATTAGGTGTAAGTTCTTGTTTAGTTTCCCAAGTGACCTTAGAGCTGGCCATTATTTAAGGGCAACAAAATATTTGTAAGCATGTACGATTTAATGAATACGGAAGATTAAAAAACGATTATTTTAATTTATAATTATATGGAGTTAAATTTGGAGAAACATTTTATTAGGGACTATTAAATAATATTTTGCATTCATAAAATGGTTGTTACAAAATAGTTTTTTTTTATATAGAATGCTGCTATGCTATCTTCAATAAGATGCTGTAAATGCAATTATCATAGGTTGCTCTTGTATTATGATCACCTCAACCATTTTTCCTGTGCGTATATAAAAGTTTTATAAAATATCCACAACAATTTCATCGACATGGGTGCAATTTCCCATGATAGTGCACAACACTACATTTTTTAAAATATATATTTATATATTAAGTTATATCCCAGCAAAAATTTATTTTGTACCGGTAAGCAGTAAAAAAAATCATGCCTTCTTATAGCGCAATATTAGAGCGCATTCGAGGGTGCTATAAATGGAAGTCAGAAATTTCTATTAAATATATTTCATTTTTTATAAAATAACTTACTGCAACTTCTCTCGCTTACGAGTATGCAGGAATGTAAGCAAATGATTACCTCTCTTTACTGTAGTTCTTAAAAAATTTATTGAAAACACATAAATGAAACATGATATTACTGCATTAACCATGTGTGAAAATAGCAAATAATTAGAGCATCAAAGAGCCCTACCAAGTGGGACATCTCATATAAAAATCATGTCTTCTTGAAGCAGGTTGGGAAAGGAGAGTACATTTGTCTCTCCCTTACAAACCTGCTTCCGGGTATGCAGTAATTTTTGCTGGGATATTATTTAATGTCAACCTTATGATATAGAATTTTGAAAAAAATTTTTTCATTTGGTGAACTAACGAGGGTGATTAAGCTGTATATTACCATAATATTATAATCTGTTCATATTTCAAAAATGTTTAAAAAGTTTACAATACATCACACAAGGTACACTAAGAGACATTATTATTTATTTATTTTATTTAACAATGCTTATGCTAAGCCCGCAAAGCTTTGAGCTTCTCTGAAAAAACTTGACGTTAGTTAAAGGTAGGATTTTGTCGGACCGATAAATATTTTTGCATGAGAAAGCCTTCATTTATTATTTTTTTTATTGATTAAATATTATTATCTATTATCAATATATATAAAAATGAAACGCTGTGTGTGTGTGTTAGCTATAGACTCCGAAACTGTAAAACCGATCGGACTCAAACTTTGGCAAGTTGTTGTACACATTCCAGGGAGCGTTTATGGGGGAAAAAATTAGTTATCATTTTTAGCTACTTGCACTTGACCGATTTTTCTGAAACTTTGCACACATATTGAGCTGTCATGACTTTATAATTTCGTGATTATAAAAGTGGGCAGGGCCACGTCCATAAAAAAAGTTATAGTTTTGAGATACTTGCACTAGACCGATTTTTCTGAAACTTCGCACACATATTACGATGTCATGACTTTACAATTTTACAATTTGAAAAGTGGGCAGTGCCATGCCCACAAAAAAAAATTATCTTTTTTAGCTACTTAAATTTCACCGATTTTTCTAAAACTTTTCACACACATATTGACGTCTCAGGATTATAAAATTTCGTGATTAGAAAAGTGGGCAGGGCCACGCCCATAAAAAATTTATAATTTTGAGTTACTTGCTTTGGATCTATTTTTTAAATTTTTAGCTTTTTGTACTTGATATTCAATTTAAATTCAGAATGCATTTCTATTTATTAAGGGGCGCCGGGCTTTTCTAGTTATTAATAAAAAAAACAATAAACAATGAAAGTTGTTACAAAATAAAACTTTTTATCGGACACAAAAAATCCTACCTTTAACTAACGGCAAGTTGTAGTAATGAAAGAAAGTTTCAATTGATCAACTGTTCCCATTCAAATGTCAAAATTTTATGCACCTTCTTCTTTTTTAAATAACTTTCAATTAATAAACTTTATATAAAAAGAAATTGTTTTAAATTCTTTCCGAACTGAAAATACTCATTTTTATTAAATTTAAAATTTTTGGGAAATTATGACATGACAAAACGACACTTAGGAGTTCTGTAAAAACACCAATCCTATTTGCTTCCACAAAATTTTTTTTATATTTTAACACTTAAAAGATTTTTTTTAACCACACCAGACTTTGCTTAATATTCTCGAATGGACATTTGTGTCGCATTAATTATATTATCCATTAAATTTATTAAAAATTCTTTATACAGTTTTGTTACAAATAGAACAACAATTTTAATGCTGCTCAATTACATTAGAAATCCTTGAAATTATCGTTATAGTTTTCAAAGCACAAAAATGTCTTTTGTTAATATTACCACAATTAGACTAATGCTATTGCAGTTGCAATTAATCTCAAACTGATGCTTTAGAAAACTTGTTCTAAATAAAAATGCTAAATGCAACTACACTTGAAAAGCTTTGAAGTAGAGACTTTATACACATTAACTTAAGTCTGTTTTGGTTGTCGTGATGAGTTTATTTTTTCAAATTTTATACATTTAATATCTCTTAAGATTTGCCTTTATTTTTGGAATTTTTAATTATCTTGAAAGGTGTAACCTGAGACCAAAGTAATCACTCTACGTTGGCGGGTAGCACGATGAACAGCATTTGCATTTCGCTAGAGAAAAAACAACAACAAAAAATGGCATATAATTTTTTTCAAAGAAAATAATGATTTTCCTTTCTGTTTCGAATTTTTCATACCAGAAGATTTTGTGCAAAACATAAAAAAATTTAGGTCATCGCAATACTTGTGGTTATTATAATAAACTGGTAGTATTTTATCTTCAACTATTTTTTTCTTGCTCTTTTTTTTCACTAAATAGTTGTTGTGTAAGAACTTTAAGAGATTTTTTCCAAGAAATCTACTTGCACTTTTGAACACCTGAAATGTATAAATGTTGAGGAAGAGCATCATTTAGTAAAAGTGCTTGTAAAAGTTAAATATTTGCTTTTTCAAAGCAAAAGGTAATTAAGTATTTAAAAACAATAATAAATTTAATAGAATTTTTAATATATGCAATGTAATAATGTAATCTTGAAATTATATATTGTAGTCAGCTAAATAGTTATTGGGGTCTATCTAGTTCCTGTATTAAGTATCACCTTTGGCCATTTAAAAACAATAAAAATATTTTTATACTAAATATCAGTCTAATTTAATTCTTCTATTGGTCTGCCTTCGAGCTATAGATGAGCAATGAACAATTTGTTTACGAAGCCATAAGATTTAAAGTTATCAAAATTAAGGTTAAGACAAAGAGACTTATTTAATAACTGTACGATATTATGACACAACATTCTTTACGTTCTTATGACTGTGGATTTTCAGGGTTATAATAAATTTAAAACAAAAGGTGGAAATAGTGCTGATAATGAAACCGGAGTTGGGTTCGAAAAGCCTAAATTGAAATTTAATTAAGAAAGTTTTATTTTTATATCTTTCTTGTTCTGCAATTTTTGCTCAATATGTCAAATTTTTTATGTTTTTTTTTTATGTTTTACCACTTCTAGCAAATCATTTTGAAAAGCGCATTATATCTAAAGTTTTCTTGGATTATAACTGCAAAACCCTATTAAAGCCTAAAACTACTGACCATTTTTAATGGTTTTTTAAAGGATCTCAATTTTGGAAAAAATACCACTATTTGAAAAAGTTGAATTTTTTAGATGATATTGTAGATGTTGGAATTTATACCGACAGAAATTTTAATAACACTATTAATATCTAGGACGACGTCTACAAATTAAGAATAATAATTTTATTTTAGCTCATAATGGACGATTGTGCTGATTGATTCTAACCGGACAATACAACCTTTTAAACAACAAACATCACGATTAATATTTTATCAGATCGATTGAAAACAACATCCATTAAAAATATTATCGCTAGACTTAATACGGAATTTTTTTTATTTATCAGGCCTTAGCTAAAAAGTTGCAGTTGTCCGATAAACAAGGCCATCATTTTTTGGATTATAAAATTTCAAAAATAAAATTTTAATTTAGAGGTCAAAAAATGTATCACTCCGAGATAAAAAACCAAATGTTAAATATGCAAATGGAAATACCAGGGAAATAATAAAAATTTTAGCAAACAATTTTTTTTCATAACTGCCTTGCAAAAATCCTGTAAACGAAGTACTTTGTATGTGCTTGCAAAGTAAACAGATTAAAAAAAATCGACCACTAAATTTTTGTAATAATAATTCTCTATTTTAGGTTGGTATAAATCTACTCTCTTAACTTAAAAAAAACACACACAAAAAAAATATTAAAATACTTATACATTACATATGAAAATATAACAAAAAGGACATGTTTTTTTCGTGTTCTGTCTTTAAAGTCACAAAAATTAATATTAAAATAAATGTACATTTATGCAGTATAATTTTTGTTCTTGACACATATTGTACATTAACACACATAGTGCATACGCATGCATGCAAAACACACATACAACTACAAAACACATTATAACATGTTTACATATTAACCTTTGGCCTTTAACACAACAATGAATTAAAAGTATTAACAATGAGAAACAAACCAAAAAAACAGCAACAACAACAAAAGTAAAATAAATAACGATATTAAAAAAAAATATTCTGCTAAATTAAATAAAATATTTTTGTTGTGCAAAACAACGACAAAAAAAAACAAAAATAATTTTATATACCACAAATAGCGGAAAAACAATTAATAACAATATCATGTAAAAGGTAAAAATGTCGTGCAAATTTTAACATTCACCATATCCACAGGATATGAAAGCACGAGTAAAATAAAACTCTAAAATACATTGCAAAATCCAACATTCCAATAGCACAGGTTGACTGAAAAAATATTTCCAACAGGTTTTTTAATTTTTATACGATTAAAGTCGCTATAACTGTAGCTATAAATATTTAAAATGCCTTAAATATTTCTGCAGGAAGAAATTATTTATATATTTTTTTTTAAATAAAGTTAATACCTACAAGTTGCTATGTTTGTGACGAAATGTCTTGCTTTTTAATCTTTATGCAATATTAATAACATTAAAAAAAACACATTAACATATATTTGCATGAAAAGATTCTTTTTATTATTGCCATCATATTTTAAAATTTACAGGCACAGTGTAATGCATAAATGCAATATGTGAACAATTATTACACAAAATGTGCTCACCATAGACTCGCATTTTTTTGCTTAATAAAAAAATTGTTTAGAAAATTATTAAGAGGCAATTACCTGTTCTTATCAATATCTAACTAAAGACTAACCATGTTATTCATAAAAATAATTAAAGGCTTATAAAGGGTTTATAGAACTGTTTTTCTATGGAAATTTTATTTATAAACCTTTTATAAAGATGTTTTAAGCTGCATGAATTATATCGTAAAGCAGGATAAAACTAGTATTAACAATGTTTCAGAATTAGTTTAATCAGATTTAAAATTAAGAGTATAGATCAGATTAAGTTAATTTGTAGCAAAAAATATTAAATATCCAATGTCACAATGATGAGGGAAAGGCTTTAAAAATTAAAAAAAAATTGTTATTTTTTTGTATATGAAAAACCAACAGCAAGTATTTATTATGCTACCTAAGATATACGAACAGAAATTCGTTCAACATGGCCCGAAAACGATCGCCACTGACTACGGCCACTCCTTGCTCACTTTCGATGAAAAATAGCCCAATTATGCCTCTGCATCAAAATCCGCACCAAACAGTGACTCGTTTTGGGTGTATCGGCTTTTCAATGTATGCGTGCGGGTTTTCTGTGCCCCAAATGCGACAATTTTGCTTGTTTACATATCCGCCAAGATTAAAATGAGCTTCATCTGAAAAGTAATGTCTCAATATTTTCCAGCGTTGTTCAAGCGTATACACAACCATATTCGTTTAGCGGAAGGATAAAACTAATTATCTGTCAAATCAGACATGGGACATAAGACGAAATAAGTACTAGTTGAAAAAAAAAGTTAGATGGCGGACCCTTTATATGTAAATTTAAACAAACGATAAGCTATAAAAAAAAAATCGTATTAAAAAATTTTTAATTGAAAAGGTATGTACAATCAAGCAAAATTTTTCTTTAGAAAAAAAAAAAACGTTTGTACCACAACAAAATTTTTTCTTCGCTTATGTTACACTATGCAGTAAATTTTTTTTATATATAGCAATTCCCTGTTTGATCTGTAATACTGGCCTTTTTGTAGTCTCACAGTTACTCCTCATATGTAATTTATAAGACAGTTGAGACTAACATCAAAGAGATTTTTGATTCTGTTCTGTTCTGCTCTTTTGTACTAGCTGGTCAGTGTTTAATAACAAATAGAGGAAATTGAGAGCCATATAAAAATCGATGTAAAAAGTAATTTCATTACGTATTACGTTCCTTTATATGTATTACATCTAGAGCTTGACAGTTTAAAAAATACCACAGTTGCGGGGTGGTCTATAAAAACTCCTGATGTTCTTCTTCAATATATTGACACCCCATTCTGGTGTCTTTATCTCTTTTAGTTCATTACTTAGGTTCACTGAAGTTTTTATTTACTCTTTCAATCAAAAACTTTTGTGCTGCAACACTTTCCGTTTTTGGTAACATGCTAAACGACCTTCATCATAAATACTTTTGGTACATGTGCAAGAACTTCTATATATCGTATTGTCGTAACGACACGAAATTTGCTCAAACTTTAAAGAAATTAAAATTATTGTGTTGTTAGTGACAAAATGTTCCAACTAATATTTAAAAAACTATGACGTTGTGATAATACGATAGTCAGGATATCTTGTCTATTCACCATATAATAATGGTTAATAGTTCAATTCGTAGATTTGTATGATGATACTGCGAATCAACTGATAACATAAGTCACATAACTGAACAGTGCAACTTTTTATTAAAATGTAGCGTAACTTAATGTGAGGTGGAGGCCTATAGAAAATATATTTTGACTTCAACAAAGTAATAAATTACTTTTGTAAAAAGAAAGTCGATTTTGTAAAGCTTACAAGATTCGTTTTTAGCGAAAATCTATGGTATTAAAACTTCCTTTTCCTTTTTAGCTTTATCTGTTGATTGTGATGGCAGGCGTTAATTAGTTGCAATTACAAATGTAAACAGAATTCGTTAAGAGTTGTTGTTGTCGTCATTGTAGCTGCTTTATGTAAATTTTTCAATAAAACTTTTATATCTATTTAAACTATGTTCTAAGTATATTTACGACTTTAAATAAAACTTAATATATATTGAGTTATAGTTAATGTTTTTGGTAGCTTTTATTGTATTTGTTTTCTCAGTTTTTTCTTATTCTCAATCTAAAACTTGTAATTTATGTCAGCATTATTTTTGTTCTTTTTTTCGTTTTCTGCTTCAAAAAAAAAGGAAGAAAAAGAAGAGGATAAATTGTAACAACTACTTTTATATTCATTGTGGAAAATTTTATACATATTACATTCTATTCTATTCTATTTTATTTTATATTTTATTCAAGTTTGGTTTTCGTTTTTGTGTGTCATAAGTATTTACTTGGTTCACAAAACTTTTACCAGTTTATTATCATTTCTTAACACTTTTTGCAACACGAAACTTTGTCCTGTTTATTTTTCATCTTCTTATTTTTATTTCTTTCATCTAGCCGTTTCTTACCCTTTGTCTTTTATATGTGTATAAGTATTTATGTTTGTATTTTTGGTAGCACACAAACAACTCTTGCTTTATCCTTTGTGTTTCTTTTTGAGGTCTTTTCTTGCACTATTTTAGCCACAAAAGTATTTGCAAAAGTAGCAGAAATATGTTTTCGAAAAAGTTTAATTTTTCAATGTTAGAGGAGAAAAAATAAATAAATTTATAAACAATTTATTTATGCATAAGTAAGTTTTATAGTTTTTTTCTCATATTTTTTATTCAACATCTTATAGTTTTAAACATCATAAAGTAATTATGTTTTTTTTTTGCTAACGAAAGTTGTCCTTGCCAATTTTGGTTTTTGTAATTAAAAACTATATTGATAAATGTATTTTGATTGTTTGAGATTTTCGGTCTCAAATCTATTTAATTTTAAGTCCAGTATAAATTTTGTTTGCTAAAGTAAACAGTGGGTTTAAAAAAATTGTCCATCATAATTTTTGAAATAACTTTTTCAAAAACCTGCTTTAAATAAAAACATTTTATCTAATACATTTTTAAATGTTTATTAAAGAATTTTATTTATAAAAATTTCAAGCTATATGCTTTTGTGTCAAGTAAGTTGGAAGTTAGAAATAACATTGTGTACATTTTGAGAAAAACGTCCTAAGTAAACATATGTAAAATAGCTTTGGAACTAAAATTTGGCCCTGAATCTGTTTTAAGATTTCTAAATAAATATAAGGACGACTCTGAGGTAACTAAAAGGGCAATCTTCAGCAAAAAGGGTTATTTGTAATCAAAACAAGGAGAACAAATTAAGTGTTATGTTGAAGAGAAATTTCAGTGTTTTTCGACTTTTTACGAAAGGTCGAAAAATAGCAATAATTGTAGATAGAAATGCTGTAAAAATTACGGAATCATAATAGCGTGCCAAAAAGGGTTTGTTAACATATTCATTCATGGACGATAATACATACGTTTAAGCTGACTTCTCACAGTTTCCAGGCCGAGGAGTATACATTGCTATATTCGGCTGTGCCTTCACTATTATTCATATAGGTACAGTGACCACATCGTAATTTAGTCTAGATTTATTATTTTCAAGGACATATTTGATATTGAATTTTTACTTAGTTAAATTTATTTCACAAGTCAAGACATTACACTTAATACCCATATTGGAGGGGTTAAGAAAAACAGTTATCCGCCAGTTTGTTTTGCATGTCAGCTGGAATACCGCACTTTCAATAGTTTACTGTTAGCTTTTCATTTGACATCAATATTCTGGTGACTGAAGAGGACAAAACTATGGCTTCTCTATTTGCAAAAAGGAATCGGTCATTGTTTGAAATTTTTAGGAAATCATTGAAGCAGTTGCAATTTGTTGCCTTAATCTCCTTTAGTTCTGAACTGCTGTTTTACTTTTTCTGCGAAATTATTTTCAAAATCCCTGATTGTGATTTGGTGTCTGTATCGTGTCCAATGTTTGACCAATATTTTTTTTATTTTTAGTAGAGATATTAAGAATGTTTGTCGAAAAATAGCATAAAATGGACTTTTAACTAATAAATTCTGAATTTTCTTCAATTTTTTTTAATCTTGCTCTCTTTCGTCCGAGATATTTATCGTCATTAACATTTTTTATGCAAAACTCTACTTTTTTTAATAAAAAAAGACTAAATAAATTTCCTCAGCGCAAAAAAGGCATTATACAGACGAATTTTTTAAAAATAATATTACGTAATAAAAATAGATTTTTTAAAGATTGATATTCTTTATATCATTTTCAAGTTTCTAGCAAAGTTGTTGAATTCACGACTACCCGCATATTCAATACGTTGTTTTGTTATTTCAAACCTACATCTGGCTACAGCCAGATTACTATTATTCATTGTGTTGAACGGTGCTTGATTTCTTGAGAATTGTATTACGTGGTGACCAATATTATAAAAGCATTTGAATACTTATATTACGAATTGCAATATATAAAGCCCATGGATTGGCAAAACGTTACAGGAAGATCTGCTACTAATTTTAGAGCTTTGTTTTGCATTCGATGTAATTAATTAAGTTAAGTAGACTTTTTACAAGCGTATAACATATAAAAATAATTGAAATGACTTTGCATTAAATCATTATATATAAGCAATTTAGTAGATTTCTCAAATTTATTTTTAAACTTGTACAAAATACCCATAGTTGGTGAAATTTCGCTTTTATATGTTGAATACATTCATAAATGTTTCTGTTGTATTAGCCTGAAAATTTAAAAACCTTAACAGATTTAACAGCACAACAAGTAAGTTTTTTTAGGGATATTGAAATTTGAGCTTATTCTTAAAATCGCTTACATGGCATCACTTTCAAACTATATTTACTTATTTACTTTCTTTACTTTAACTTTCGGTTTTTTACCATATTTAGGGACATGTCAACATTTTAAAAATTAAAAATCGCACAGCGAGTTTAATTCAAAGAATAAATTTTTTTCATTAAAAAAAAGTAATTCGTATAAAAACGGCCTTTAATGTAGAATTTATCTTCAAAAAAAAATCACGGATCACGTACTTAAATGAACTTTTTTGATGTTTATCTAAATAAGTAATTTTCTTTACACTCCGTATAGAATTTTAAATTAGCTAATGGTTTGTTGTTTAATTTCTATGCACACAATTAACATCTTAATTAGTTTAGTACATTTTTTTAAATTTTGTATTAATTGGGTAATAATTTATTACATTTAATTTATTATATCAACTTTCAGGCATTTTTCATGAATGGAAAATTTTAAAGAATACAGTGTTATACTTAGTGCAATAATGCAATACTTAAAATTATCCGAATATATATGAGGGCCTTAGTGCACAAGGGTTTTAAGTGCCTTTTTTGAATTATTTTAACTCAGTTATTTGTTTTAACAGCCCTGCGTAAAATGGTCCCGTCATCAAATTGCTTTCGTAGAATGTCCACTATGGCATGAGTTGTGTGCAATAAAATATCATACGATTAAAACTACAAGTCATTGATATCCATATCAGCTAATTCAAAATGAGAAGTTCATATTTCTGTTGATCAAACCAGATCTCGAGAAATGAAGAGATATTATGCAATCAGATCACTAGAACGAAATGCAATTGAATACAACACACAATGCGCACAATGTGAACATAACCAGTCAAGTAAAACAGTGGAAGCTTTCAAAAATAGACACCACAAATGATATACAAAATTTAGGTATCAATCAAACATGGAAAAAAATTTTTGTAAAAGTATGAATAGAGTTAGAGTTAATAAAGTAGCTAAAAAAATAATCAAAGGAATAATGTTGATGGCTAAAAATCTACATAATAATATGACTTTGTTAAAGATATATTAGTTGCTTTTGAAACTCATGCGGATTTATAGTGTCCTTAATTGTACACTTTTGTTGTTCTACGACACATTCATTCAGAACTGATCATGAATGCTGAATATGATTTTTTAAAAAAAAAAAAGCCCCAAAGCAACACCCATCTCAGTAAAATATTTTTAGCATTTTCGTGGTGATTTAGCAAAGAAAACTGAATAAATGACTGCCAATTTGATAAATATAGCTTCTAAAGTATGATTGTTATCAATTGTCAAGTTTCGAAAGGCCCTTATTGCAAGACCCTTTCTTTATTTAGTTTTTCCGTTTTTTTCAGGGACCGTAACAATTACGACTTTTTTAAAAAAAGTCAAAATATAATAGCTATTTTTTGACTTTTATTCTTTCGGTTAGAAATAAAAGTTAAAATTTGACTTTTATTTTTTCGGTCAAAAATAAAAGTTAAAATTTGACTTTAATTTTTTCGGTCAAAAATAAAAGTTAAAATTTCACTTTTATTTTTTAAGTCAAAAATTAATGTTAAAATTTGACTTTTATTATACCCTTCACACAGTGAAAAAGGGTATATATAGGTTTGTCATTCCGTGTGAAATTTCTACAATTTTCATTTCCGACCCCATAAAGTATATATTTTTTGAAAGCTTATGAATAGGGAAGTCGATTAAGCCCTGTCCGTCTGTCCGTCTGTCCGTCTGACCGTCTGTCCGTGTGTATGTTGAAGTCAACTTTTTGAAGCCCCCCGACATAGGTTGGACCCGGGTAAGGTATTAAAATATCAGAAATATTCGGGAGTAGATCGGTATTGAAAATCAGAAACATCGGTACATAAACAACTGAGATATGAGCAAAAACCCACGACCACCTCGATTTTCTTTTCATAAAAACAACATTACAACAACAACATACATACATACAAACGTGTATACTGGTTAGAGAAAACGTGGCATCGAATCCCAGCTGAGGCAAAAAAATTTTTTTTTAAATTTTTTTAAAATTTTTTTTTTACTTTTTTTTTATTTTTTTTTTATTTTTTATTTAATATATTATATATATTTTTATTATTATTTTTTATTTTTTTTTTTTAATTTTTTTTTTATTTTTTTTTGTTTTATATATATTATATATGTATATAATAATTTTTTTTTTTTTAATTTTTTTTTTTTAAATTTTTTTTTTATTTTTTATTTTTTTTTGTTTTTTTTTTAACATACATACGTGAATTTACTGTTATTGCATGACTACACGTTGTGAAGGGTATATAAGATTCGGCACGGCCGAATATAGCGCTTTTACTTGTTTTTTAAGTCAAAAATTAATGTTAAAATCTGACTTTTATTTTTTCGGTCAAAAATAACAACACTGATGACAATATTATTTTACCGTTATTTATACTTTACTAATTTAAGAAGTATTAACTACTGTAATAGCACAGTAGAATTGTTATATCATTATTATTATGAACTCTTCTTTGCCTTTGCTTTGCATATCAGTAAACAGTTCATTTTAATGCAGTTGACAAACATTTGACAACGTGATTTTTTAACTCATTAATTAATTTTTATTGATAAATCAGTGAAACATGGGTCGTAAACGGAATATTTTAATCCGCGAATATTATATTGAGAGTGGTGGAGAAACTATGTGTAAAATATGTAAGAAAGTCATCAATGCTGGAAGCTTAACCAATTTAAAAAGACATTTGCAAAACTGCCATGCAGACATGTATACGGACTACGAAAAATTGAGCAAACTTTCAAACAAGTATGTAAGTAATGATGATTATCGCATTAAATTTACAGTGGAAATGTCCAGAAACGAGGTCATAGATGCTTGCATTGATATGATCACCACTGAAGCACGGCCTCTGAAATTTTTTGATTCTAAGGCTTTCAAGACTTTAACAAATCCAATTTTTAATGGTTTAAAAATGAAACCAATAACTTCTAATAATTCTAAAAATAAAAACTGTGTTAATATTTAATTAAAATTTTATTTAACTTTTTTAACATCTGCTTTTAATAGGAACAAAAGTCAAATTTTAACTTTTATTTCTGACTTAAAAAATAAAAGTCAAATTTTAACTTTAATTTTTTACTTAAAAATAAAAGTCAAATTTTAACTTTATAATTATTATAAAGTGACTTTTTAATAAAAGTCAAAAAAATTAAAGTCTTTTAAGTTTATTGATATGTTCCGATTAAAAACTAAAAATTATGTCACTTTAGAGACCCACCTACTGGCTCGGCAGGCTCCCAATTTTTTACCAATATTCTCAAATTTTTCAATAAGCCATTGTCAATGGTTGATAAGTGCTCGGCAATGCTTTTAAGCTCTTGAGCTATTTTAAGATTATTTCTGTATAATTTTGATTTCAAAACACTCCTCACACAAGAGTAGAAAAATGTTAAATCATACGATTTTTGTGGCAAATTTACTAAACTCTACGAAAAATAATGCGATATATAAAATTTTCATTCATTGTGTGGCAAAAGGTACCATCTTGTTTAATCCAGATATTCTCTGAATCATAAATTTTCCGCCGACAAAAAATCTTCACATTCTCCCTGTAGCATTTCAAGCTGACCATTGATACTTCAAATTTCGACACACATAAAAACATAATTTTATTTTCACTTTCTTTCCTTAAAAAGTCTAGTTTAAATTTAAAAACAACTCTATAATGTATGATCGTAATAAATTTGTTTTTATTTTCTATTTTTTTATGTACTCACACACATACGTATGTATATATAAATACTTTTTGAGTGTAAATCCATTGGATGTGCAGTAGTTTTGTTTTTCAGTATTTTGTTTTTATAAAAAAAAAATCTTTTTTTATTAGATGTTCAAAACTTTTTAATCAATTTGAATCTTCAACTAGTACAAACAACATCAACATAGACACACATACACACACACACACACATATATATTTATGTCATATATCCACCTTTATAGTTTTCTATGTGGATTTATACGTAAATTCTGATTTTATGCATTTTTTTTATGTTATAAACAAAGTTATGAAATATTCTCTTATAAAGGATTTTCTGTTTCTATATATGTTGAAATGAATACGCTGCTCAACATGAGGAAAAAATTGTAAAATAAACTTTTAGAGAATAAATCGACACTTTGGTTTTTGTTGCTGTTTGAACAAAAAATTATTTTGCCAAAAGTTATGGTTTAACTAAAGATTTGTCGAAAGTTTTTCTAATTTATACATTTTCAGTTTACATTTCAAATAAATGCAAATTTATGCACATTTTTAATTTTTGTAAAAATGTTATTTTAAAAATATATGAAACGAAAAATTCTATATTAGCTAATGCAATTAAGGGAGAATTTTAATGGCAGCCTTATACTTTGTTAAGAATATATTTCTTTTATATTTAATTCAAAATTACTTTAAGTTCAATTAAAGTTTAAATAAAACGAGAAACAAACAAATAAACAAAACAGAAAGGAAAGAAACATTTTTAAAAATGTATGTCAGTAGCTCAGTATAAACTTAAACAAAAATCAAAAAAATGTACATATTTAAATTTAATATCCTAAAAGCCTAACTCCTCTTCTACTACTCTTATATAAAGAAAACCAAATTGTAATCATCATTATAGGGTGTTCAAAAAATTGGGTGCATAGCTTAAAAATACAGTGCAGTTTTTAAAGCGATTTTTGTCCTAATTTATGTATATATAATTTAGAAGTAAGTATACACGGCACTTATTTTTACTTAAGCAGCTAATACGCGGTATGTTTTTTGCATTTGACTTGTAAGCGTATATGACGTACATGTCGTGTGTGAGCATTAAAATATTACTTCTGTAAAACACAAGTGCTAAGTCATTTGACAACATTTCAATTCGAGGGTGTTCTAATTTGTTCTGACAAGCCACCTGATCTCACTGTTGGCATAAGTCGCTGATGCAACAATTTTGACAGACGTAAACAAATAAAAATTTATCAAGTCAGATGAATAAAATATGTCTTGTATTTACTGCTTAAGAGCTCAGAAACTCTGACAATTACACACAAAGAAAAAACATGGTTGTAATAATCACAATCCATAAGCAATAAAAAATAAGTCTAAAAATTTATAATTTTTATCATTTTTCAAAAAGGTAGAAATATTGTGAATAAAGCAAAAAAAAAAACAGACAAAAATTTTATTGATAACCATTTGCTGATATTTTCATCAAAATCAGACCAATCATTCTTAAGTTATGATGAAATGTATCGGCATAAACGCCTTGCTTTGGACAAAATATTAGGCATGCCCATGACAAAAGTCTAATCTTGATAGTGGAAAAACAGAAAACGGACTTACATAAGAGCATAAAATATATATATATATAAATAGTCCACGTATTTTTGTGTAAAAGTGGGTAAATTTTGTTTGCAGACCAGTGTAATTGAGGTTATTAGTAATACGTTTAATAACGGCATAAATCAATAATCATATTTTTACTACAAATGATAATGGCTGAAATTATTGTTTTTTTTCTATTAGACACATTGATTGCACTTTTCTGTTTAATAACATATTTTTATAGAGAGTGGCGCAATCTTAATGCACGATGGTTTTTGTGAGTCACATCTCAACGCCAATAGACATGCAATAGACGAAATCTCTTATGACATTTGGAGTAAACAATACCATAAAGGTTAGCAGAAATTCCTGCAAAATATCTTCAAATTTAATTGGACATGAATTATTATTACTTTTGTTGTCCATGACTTAACTGTGTATGTCGTTAAGTTCTCTAGTGTCAACATTTCAATTTTTTTACACCGAATAAGAGTTGCAGAGCGAAATATTTTTTTATCGTTGGCTAAATTCGATTTATCAAATGTGTACTTCCCTTTGACTTCTGTAACATTTTGCCAAATAAAATGTTTATGATTAATCTTGGAAATTTCTTTAATGATCATTTGAAATAGACCTGGGGGGTCTCAATTACATTTTGTATTTAATTACACCTATAATTACACAATTACATGTAATTGTAATTGAAAAAAAATCCAATTACAATTACATTTAATTGGAAAAAAAAATTTTTCATTAAGCAATTTAAAAAAAACAAGTAATCATTACTTTTTTAAGTATTTATTGTCAAAAAAGTATTTAATTACAAAAATTATCAATTACGTATTATATAAGCCAGTCTTTACCATTTAATAATTTTTAGTTTAAAAATGTTACGAACACGTCCGAATTGAAATTTCAATAATGATCGAAATGAAATCGATCGTTTTTCATCACATACCTGATTGAAAAATAATTAAGACAATGAACCAATTTAAAAAAATTTAAACATCCAACAATTTTTTTTTCATACAATTTAGAAAATCGTTTTAAGAATTTTAAGTTTTATTTTATGGTTTTAAAAATGTAATTGAATTTTGTTCAATTACAAGTAATTATTTGTTGATTAATTACAATTACAACTACTTGTAATTAGTAATTGAACATTTTCAATTACAATTACATGTAATGTGTATTTGATTTTTTTCAGTTAACAATTACAAGTAATTGTAATTGACATTTTTCAATTACAATTACATTTTATTGTAATTGAGTTAAGTCCTTACTTTCAATTACAATTACTTGTAATTGTAATTTAGACTACCTCAGTTACAAATTACATGTAATTGTAATTGTAATTGAAATGTAATTGAGATCCCCCAGGTCTGATTTGAAACTTTCAAGAGGTATGCAGAGAAATTATAGTAGGCCACTATGTGGTTCTCGTTAGTAATTAATGTACTGAATTGTTATAAATATAAAAAATTAAATTTTTTTTCTTCTATGAAAGTTGTCACGTTAAATTACTTTGCAAAAAATTTGGAATTAGTTCAAAGTAAAAAAAAAATTAAATACTTCTTAATAAAAAGTTCAAAAGCATCTTTCTAAAATATCTCCCCAATGTAAATCAATTTGTCATAAATGATGTGCTTAAAAATGGATGCAACATCATACAAAATATCTTAAACAATGCAAGTAAATAAACAAAATCTACTCATGAAACATCGGCTGCTTTCTATCTTTTCAACTAAAATTGAAAATTTTATCATCTTTTAAGCACATGCAAAATTACTTCTTTGTCATAATTTTATAACCAGTTGAGCACATGCAAAATCACTTCTTTGTGATAATTTTTTCTTGGGGTATTCCTATTTCTGACAGTCATATATGAGCATTAAAGCGTACTATTTAAAACAGAAAAAAATATGTCAGACCTTCGATTAATAAGTATATTGGTAAAGAAATTCGACAAACTTTTAAATTAACAGGAATTAACAGTCAAATCTTAAGTTAAAATCTGTTTTATATTAAAGATATCTTTCACATTTTTGGTAACGATTTACTCACAAGCAAATGAAAAAAAATAATAAACAAACCCTAACAATGTACTTGTGTATACGTGTATAGATCACTCCATTGAATATAAAATCAGTTATGGAATTGACCGTCTTCATGAAAGTAAAACGAATCGATTCGTTGTGGTTGGGTAACCATAATTAACTTTATGTGAAAGTAAATGAATTGTAACATATTTGTGGATGTACATTGTGGCACAATAAACATAATTAAATAAGTATGTATATGCTGGCAAAACAGATATGTACGTTTAATTTAAAGAAAAATTTCAAAGTAAACTTATTCATTGAAAATGTTTAAAAGAATTTACAAAACATACAGATCCATCCAAGTTTATACGAAACAAAAGTTAAACATCATGTTTTATGTTAGACAGTTCTTTGCATGCTTAGATATTGTATATTTCTCAGAATTACAATTAACCACTTAATTGCAACATAACGACAACAAGTTGTACGCCCTGTAATTCTTTTTACAATTAGCCTGAAGTTCTTTTCATGAATTCAACTCATTTTTTATGTGAATTTTTACGTACGTTTATACATATGCATGAGTGTGTGAGTGATTCGTCTTTTTTTTTTTTTTTTTTTTTTTTTTGAAAGAAAAAAAACCGAAAATAATCATAAAATATTCACAACATCTAAGTATATATATAAAAGTGAAACTCTGTGTGTGTGTGTGTGTGTGTGTTAGCTATAGACTCCGAAACTGTAAAACCGATTGGGCTCAAACTTTGTTAAGTTGTTCTACACATACCAGGGAGTGTTTATGGGTGAAAAAAAGTGGGCGGGGCCACGCCCATAAAAAATCAGTTATCAGTTTTAGCTATTTGCACTTGACCGATTTTTCTGAAACTTTGCACACATATCGAGCTGTAATGAATAAATAATTTTGTGATAAGAAAAGTGGGCGGGGCCACGCCCCTAAAAAAGTTTTAATTTTGAGGTACTTGCACTGCACCGATTTTTCTGAAACTTTGCACACATATTGGGCTGTCATGACTTTATAATTTCGTGATTAGAAAAGTGGGCAGGGCCACGCCCATAAAAAAAAGTTATAAGTTTGAGGTACTTTCACTAGACCGATTTTTCCAAAACATTGCACACACACTAAGCTGTCATGACTTTACAATTTCGTGATTAGAAAAGTGGGAAGAGCCACGCCCATAAAAAAAAGTTATCATTTTGAGGTACTGGCACTGGACCGATTTTTCTGAAACTTTGCACACATATTGAGCTGTTATGACTTTACAATTTCGTTATTAGAAAAGTGGGCAGGGCGACGCCCATAAAAAAATTATAATTTTTAGGTTTCTGCACTTGATATTCAATAAAAATTCAGAATGCATTTTGATTCATTAAGGGGCGTAGCAACGCGCGCCGGGTTTGGCTAGTTATAAATAGAGTAACTATCACAATCATCTATGTATACAATAATTACAACTACATATTACACCGATAAAATAAGACAACAAAAAACAATAAAATGTGTTTTATGCTTGAGATAATGAAAACAACTACAACAACTAAAATAAATGTAATATTACTGGATGTGATAAAATTCAAAAAAAAAATAAATATAAGTACAAATATACAAGGAGTCACAACATGTTAACGTCTGTTCATTTGTTTTCTTTTGTTTCGTTTCTTATTTTCGTCACAGTTTTTTTTTTGTTGTATTTCGTTACAATTTTATCTTGTTCCCAGTGGACAAGTGCTACTTTTTTACGCAACGCTTAACATTACTGTAATAACAATAACAATAAAGGTATAATAAGAATTTATTTGTATATTTTCCTTATTATAATAAATTAAACAAACGTAACAACGTGGTACAGACTTCAATAAACAACATTGCGAATGAAAAAATATAATAAAAAAAGTTTCACAAAAATTAAGAGAAAAAAGTAAAAAGACTTATCCAACGTATAGTGATATCATAATGAAACAAACTACAAATTTTCTTATAATAAATGTTGAAAGATAATTGTGTTGGAAAAAACAAATAAACAATTGTCAATGTCTACTACAGATTTTGTGTTAGAAACTAGTTCATACATTTTCCTACAATTTAACTTTGAAAGAACAAAAGACAGCTTAAGTTTTAAGGTTCTTTTTAGAAAACTTTAAAATGACTTTGGGTCAGAACTTCGAATTATTATAAATAAATTTGTTATTCAACCATACTTTTTATGTAAAAAAAAAAATTTCTAAGAATTATCTCTCCCCAGTCAATTTAAACGTAAAATACTTAACTTAAGTGCTCTTAAGCACGTCCAGCCTATAACTCAAAATATATGCTGAAACAATAATATAAGGCACACCCTCATTGTTTCATTTTTGTGGTTTTGGCACAACAACAAATAAGAACAAAAGAAAATTAAACAATAAAATTAGAGTAGTTAACTTTAGTGCAGAATTTGTAAAGGGTTAGGCCAAGGCAATATTAATTCATCAGATAATCTTTTTAAATATTTTTTTATGTATTAAGTTTGACATTTGAAATAAACGAGAGAAGAGAAAAGACTGCTTTTTATCTATAAAGTTTGACTGTTAATCAGCTGAGGAATCAAGACTACCTGCTGAATAAATATGCCTTGTGTTACGCGATTGAAGTGTTACCTATTCTAACGAACATTTTTTTTTGTGACAGATTATTTTTTATTGATTAAAATTGCTGGCCTTCACACAGTTAAGAAATGATTTGCATGCTTCACGAGTGTGATCTGGCGGTTTTGGTCCATTTATGTGGTGTTTTTTTTTTTTTTTTTTTGGTTCATAGGAGCTGAGATGTGGCAATTCTTGAACGAAGTGGTCCTACCAAAACGCTCGATGGTAGTTGCAAATATAACAAAAAGTTTTCACTAAATTATTTTAATAATTTTTTTATTGTTATAAAGGAATCTATGACCATAATACATAAAACAAAATAACTGTCGAATACTCGCCACCACTTCAGTCGTATACTTGTATCCGATTGCTAATTTTTCTTAGCAGATTTCACTTTCAAATACTCTCTTATAATTTGTGTTTACCTTTCCTTAAGCAAATCGTTTTTTACACAAAAACAAACCAAAAAAAAAAAAACTTTTTTCCTAACTCCACTTGAGACAATTTGAGTTGGACAATTACTGCCTGCATAGTTGCGTACTCTAAACATGGTCGAATAAAAGAAAGAAAAACATTAGAATAACTTTGTTATATTTTGGCTTCAAAATTTGTATCCCTTTTTGCCATTGTGGATTACAGGACTTCCAATGACACTCAATGCTCCTAATGAACTTAAAGTAATGCAGCCACTTAAGTAAACTATTGTGTTTGGTCTTGCAGTTATTATTATTGTTGCTGATATTAAATTTGTCTTCTTGTTGTTGGGTTACTTTTGTTAATAACAGTAATCATTATGATTCGGTCTGATTCTGCGATGACGACGATAATGAAGATGGCAAAAACTAACAATGTTGCTGTTGTTGGTACAAATGAAATGTTAAAGCTTATTTTTTTCTTGTTGCTGGTTTTGATTATGTGATGGTGGTTTTTTTTCACTTATATCATTGTTGATTTCACTGTTGGCAACAGTAAAGTTTGCCTTTCCACTTCCTTTTTGATTTTGTTAAATCATCTTTTTTTTACTTCTGTCTTCTTTTCACTGCTAATATAAAATTTTTAGCAAATGTGATGATTCTAATTTCTATTAAGCTAATGATGAAGTTGTTGCTGATAATGAAGTTGTGTTGTAATGGCATATAAGTATGAAAGTTAAGTCAAGATGTACCAGATGCCATGGGTGATGATGTTATTTGACTAACATGCACTTTCATACATACACATGTTCACACAAACGTAAATACGCACATCTAAACTCTTATTTAGGCACACCAGGTTGTGCTACGTTAGTGCATGTTATATTCAAAATAAATACTGGTGCGACTGGTTGTATGTGCCAAACTCAAAGTACATGCAAAGTAGTATTAGATGTAAAAACTAAAAATGGCAACATCTTGTGTAGCAACATTTCACTTCATTAAGCAAAGTTGTAAGTTTAAGTCAAAAACAAAAAAATCCCTACAAATAAAAACATACTCAAATGCATACTTACTTGCAAACATACTTACATGCAGAATGGTTTCATGTAATTGTAGATTATTGTTAGCATAAATATGTTGAAATATATGCAATTGTACGAGGATAGGTTAAGAAATTAAGAAAAATTGTTCAACATTTGACTCACGTAAAACAAGATTATGTTTATGAAATCAATGAAACTGCAGGGCCTAATAGTAATGAAATTTTTTGTTGTGGGCTCTGTATAAATAAAACATTTATCTGGCATTTAAATTTATATGGGTTTAAAAGATTTCTTAAAGACATCTAATATGAAAGTAATTGCAAATTATAAATAGATGTCTTTATGACTTACAATTTAACATTTGTAAAATATATAAATGGAAAATATTTATGTTTAAAATTGATTAAATATCGTTTAAGAAATTTTCGAGAGATGGTCCTCTCTAAATTTGATACTTATGTGTAAAACAAATAGAGGGTTTTTTTTTAAGTATGTCACGAAATAAAAAAAATACAAAAAATCTTCTTGTAAGTATTAAAATGTAATTTTTTACTCAACTAAGGTTCAGAAAATTTATATTCAAATCTTAATTAAATGGTACTACATAAGGCGGTACTGTGTCAAATGAGAACAAAAAGTAATAATTTAAACCTAAGCTATTTCTTAGCTAAACCCAGTTCACATTGCTTGCCCCAACAATATTTATGTATTGTATTCATTTTAAGATAGTGTAAATTAATAGTTTTTTGTTATTTATACAACTTCTTTTATATTCCTTCTTATGTTGAGCGTCAGAGATCTGCTACGATACTCAAGAAGTAAGTAAACTTATATAATGATTTATTATTTCTTTGATTTATACGCATTCATACATTGAAAATTCTTCACTACTCATACTCACTTTTAAGTTTAAGGTTCTTATAGTAATCTTATTAAGTAACACGTATGACTTGGTTGATTGCAGTCGTCGTTCACGCAAGTTAAATAGACGCTAAAAAGCGAGTATGACTCGCATACTTATTATAAAGTTGTGTGTTTGAACTAGGCTTGCCAGATTACAATTAGACATTCACCATAATAATTGTGGATTGTTAAAAAAAACTAGACAATTTAAAATTAACAAAACAATACAAAAACAAGTAAGAGCACTATATTCGGCTGTACCGAATCTTTTATACCCACCACCAATTTTGTGTACATTTAAAGCACAATATTTATTATTTTGTTAATTGCTATAGAATAATCTCTTTATAATAAAATATGCATCTTTGTAGATGGTGGTTTAATTTTAAGGGCCCATATTGAAGGTGAACTACACCTAGTCTTTAAATTTGTTTTCTGCATTTCACTTGACATTTCTCAATCTCAAACTTACTCATGTCCATGTTGAAGGTGAACTACACCTAGACCTTAAATTTGTTTTCTGCATTTCATTTGACATTTCTCAATCTTAAACCGACTCAATTTGATCCGTGGAAAGATACGCAAATGAGCAACGAGTTAAAGTTATTCAGGTTTTTTATAAAAATGGGCGTTCAAATCAAAATGCATTTTTTGCACCTTGTAATTCTTTTGGTCAACATAATCGTTCAAATTCGTCCACAATCGGGAGAATTGTAAAAAATATTTAAATTTTTGCAAAACAGGTCTGTATAAAATGCTAGAAAATCTGTGAATGCCTTCTTAGTTCGTTGAATGGGAACCATTGCTGTTTTTTGCGATAGTGTGGCAAAATAGCAGTCAATCTCGACTCATCATCATGCCCAACAATTGAGCATCAACATTGTCATTGAAAATTTGGACCATCAGATAGAGGAGTGGTGCCAAGGATGGTGAGAGCCATATGTCCGATATTTTGTTAAATACATAATTGAACCATACAAATATTATTATTACAAAAAGAAATAATAACAATAATATCCTAAATAATTTGTGTTTTATTAAAATTCAACATCGGTCCTTAAAATTTAACCACCCTTTATAACTTCAATATGCTACTAAAATGCCTTTGTAAATGTAGTCTTTCAATTAAAGTGGGCTCTAAAGTAGGCGTGTCAATAAAGTTTCTGCTAATAAATACAAATAAGATATTTCAATATAGTCCTTTATTATTCCAAAATCTTTATTAAAGAGATATTATATGAATTGTAGGTAAAACATTATATGGGAGGTGAGCGTAAAAGTAGGGGTGGTACGTTAATTTCCTGGCACAGTAATGACACTGCCTAGGGGGATATACGTAGCAAATTTTATCATCATACCTCTATTTTTGGCGGTGTTATGAGCTTTTAAATTTCATTAACGGTAGATAACGTGAAAAGTAGGCGATATAGTAGGCGTGTCAAAGTTATTTTTGCGAATGAGTACAACTTAGGTGTTTCAATATAGCCCTTTATTATTCCAAAATCCTTATTAATAGAGAAATTATATGAATTTTAGGTATAAATATTATATGGGAGGTGGGCGTAAAAGTGGGCGTGGCACCTTAATATTCTGGCACAGTAATGACACTGCCCAGGGAGATACACGTAGCAAATTTTATCATCATATCTCTAATTTTGGCGGTTTTATAAGATTTTAAATTTCATTAACGGTAGATAACGTGAAAAGCGGGCGTTATAGTAGGCGTGTCAAAGTTATTTTTGCGAATGAGTAAAACTTAGGTGTTTCAATATAGCCTTTTATTATTCCAAAATCTTTATTAATAGAGAAATTATGTGAATTTTAGGTAAAACGTTAAATGGGAGGTGGGCGTCAAAGTGGGCGTGGCACCTTAATTTTCTGGCACAGTAATGACATTGCCTAGAGGGATATACGTAGCAAATTTTATCATCATATGTCTAATTTTGGCGGTTTTATGAGATTTTAAATTTCATTAACGGTAGATAACGTTAAAAGTGGGCGTTATAGTAGGCGTGTCAAAACTATTTTTGCAAATGAGTATAACTTAGGTGTTTCAATATAGCCCTTTATTATTCCAAAATCTTTATTAATAGAGAAATTGTATGAATTTTAGGTAAAACGTTATATGGGAGGTGGGCGTAAAAGTGGGCGTGGCACCTTAATATTCTGGCACAGTAATGAAACTGCCCAGGGAGATACACGTAGCAAATTTTATCATCATATCTCTAATTTTGGCGGTTTTATAAGATTTTAAATTTCATTAACGGTAGATAACGTGAAAAGCGGGCGTTATAGTAGGCGTGTCAAAGTTATTTTTGCGAATGAGTAAAACTTAGGTGTTTCAATATAGCCTTTTATTATTCCAAAATCTTTATTAATAGAGAAATTATGTGAATTTTAGGTAAAACGTTATATGGGAAGTGGGCGTAAAAGTGGGCGTGGCACCTTATTTTTCTGGCACAGTAATGACATTGCCTAGAGGGATATACGTAGCAAATTTTATCATCATATGTCTAATTTTGGCGGTTTTATAAGATTTTAAATTTCATTAACGGTAGATAACGTTAAAAGTGGGCGTTATAGTAGGCGTGTCAAAGTTATTTTTGCGAATGAGTATAACTTAGGTGTTTCAATATAGCCCTTTATTATTCCAAAATATTTATTAATAGAGAAATTGTATGAATTTTAGGTAAAACGTTATATGAGAGGTGGGCGTAAAAGTGGGCGTGGCACCTTAATATTCTGGCACAGTAATGACACTGCTTAGGGAGATACACGTAGCAAATTTTATCATCATATCTCTAATTTTGGCGGTTTTATAAGATTTTAAATTTCATTAACGGTAGATAACGTGAAAAGCGGGCGTTATAGTAGGCGTGTCAAAGTTATTTTTGCGAATGAGTAAAACTTAGGTGTTACAATATAGCATTTTATTATTCCAAAATCTTTATTAATAGAGAAATTATGTGAATTTTAGGTAAAACGTTAAATGGGAGGTGGGCGTAAAAGTGGGCGTGGCACCTTAATTTTCTGGCACAGTAATGACATTGCCTAGAGGGATATACGTAGCAAATTTTATCCTCATATGTCTAATTTTGGCGGTTTTATGAGATTTTAAATTTCATTAACGGTAGATAACGTTAAAAGTGGGCGTTATAGTAGGCGTGTCAAAGTTATTTTTGCAAATGAGTATAACTTAGGTGTTTCAATATAGTCCTTTATTATTCCAAAATCTTTATTAATAGAGAAATTGTATGAATTTTAGGTAAAACATTATATGGGAGGTGGGCGTAAAAGTGGGCGTGGCACCTTAATATTCTGGCACAGTAATGACACTGCCCAGGGAGATACACGTAGCAAATTTTATCATCATATCTCTAATTTTGGCGGTTTTATAAGATTTTAAATTTCATTAACGGTAGATAACGTGAAAAGCGGGCGTTATAGTAGGCGTGTCAAAGTTATTTTTGCGAATGAGTAAAACTTAGGTGTTTCAATATAGCCTTTTATTATTCCAAAATCTTTATTAATAGAGAAATTATGTGAATTTTAGGTAAAACGTTAAATGGGAGGTGGGCGTAAAAGTGGGCGTGGCACCTTAATTTTCTGGCACAGTAATGACATTGCCTAGAGGGATATACGTAGCAAATTTTATCATCATATGTCTATTTTTGGCGGTTTTATAAGATTTTAAATTTCATTAACGGTAGATAACGTTAAAAGTGGGCGTTATAGTAGGCGTGTCAAAGTTATTTTTGCGAATGAGTATAACTTAGGTGTTTCAATATAGTCCTTTATTATTCCAAAATCTTTATTAATAGAGAAATTGTATGAATTTTAGGTAAAACATTATATGGGAGGTGGGCGTAAAAGTGGGCATGGCACCTTAATTTTCTGGCACAGTAATGACACTGCCTAGGGGGATATACGCAGCAAATTTTGTTATCATACCTCTAATTTTGGCGGTTTTATGAGATTTTAAATTTCATTAACGGTAGATAACTTGAAAAGTGGGCGTTATAGTAGGCGTGTCAAAGTTATTTTTGCGAATGAATACAACTTAGGTGTTTCAATATAGCCCTTTTTAATTCAAAAATCTTTATTAGTAGAGAAATTATATGAATTTTGAATAAAACGTTATATGGGAGGTGGGCGTAAAAGTGGGCGTGGCACATTGATTTTCCGTTACAAAAAAGTGTTTCACCAAAAAGCAAAGTGTGCAAAATTTCAGAGTCGTACATCCAATTTGGTTGCTTTTATGACGTTTTTGTTTTTAAATATACCGAAAAATACACTGTGCGGTATACATTTTCGTACATTTTGATCGATAACTCCTCTCCTAATGCAAAATTTTAAATAATTTTCGGGAAAAAAATTTTTTTTTACTCAGGAAATATATATTCGAAGTTTCATGAGGCTACGTTAATGCGTTTGGACGCAATTCCATTTTATTCGATGTTCGAAGGACACGTTTTTTTCGACCTACTCTAGCTTTTCGAGCTATAACTCTCTTCCTAATATTCCGATTTAGCCCATTTTCAATACCAAACAAACCTTGTCTATAAAAAAGATTCTGGCAAAATTTGAACCCGCTAGCTTTTTCGGTTCTTTCAACAGACGGACAGACGGACGGACATAGCTAGATCGTCATCAAATCATAAATATATTTAGTATTCCAAAATCTTTATTCATAGAGAATTTACATGAATTTAAGAGGAAGAAAGTGAATTTAAGGTTAAATTTTAAGGGCCACATGGTGATTCAAAATGTACATTCTCAGAATTTTTCTAAAACGGGATATTTATTAGTAAGATTTTGATTTTTAAACTTCTATAACATTTTGCTTTTAAAAGATTTTCAAACGAAATAAGTTTTGTATAATTTTAAAATATGTTAGCCATTAGTACATGAAAATAAATTGTTTATAATGTTTAGAGGGAATTTTTTTTTACTTAGGTCAAAATTTTCCTATTTCCCATTTTTAGTAGAGCATAACTTCAGGAGAACATAAGCATAAGTTGTTAGCATGCCATCTAGTAGTTGCTAGTAGAGTCATCTATCTTATCATCTTTATCTTATATTTAGCGCTACAGTACAATAAATGGTGCAGTGTAAGATGAATAAATGCTAAAATATATGACTAATATATTTTTATAAAAATTTAAAGAAAAAAGTGTGCGTGGCATATCTATTTTCCGTTATAACGAAGACTTTGACCAAAAAACCATGTTTGCAAAATTTCAGAATCGTACATATAGTTTTGTCAGTTTTATTACGTTTTAAATTTGAAATATACACTGTGCGGTATAAATTTTCGTAAATTTTTATCTATAACTCTTTTCCTAATTCATAGATTTAAGCGATTTTCAGGGAAAAATATTCTTTTGACTCGATAAATATATATTCGAAGTTTCATGACTACGTTTATGCGCCTGGCCACAATTCAAAAGTGAAAGTGGGCGTTATAGTAGGCGTGTCAAAGTTGTTTTTGCTAATGAGTACAACTTAGGTGTTTCAATATAGTCCTTTATTATTCCAAAATCTTTATTAATAGAGAAATTATATGAATTTTAGGTAAAACGTTATATGGGAGGTGGGCGTAAAAGTGGGCGTGGCACCTTAATTTTTTGGCATAGTAATGAAATTTCCTAGGGGGATAGACGTAGCAAAATTTATCATCATACCTCTAATTTTAGCGGTTTTATGAGCTTTTAAATTTCATTAACGGTAGATAACGTGAAAAGTGGGCGTTATAGTAGGCGTGTCAAAGTTATTTTTGCGAATGAGTACAACTGAGGTGTTTCAATATAGGCCTTTATTATTCCAAAATCTTTATTAATAGAGAAATTATATGAATTTTAGTTAAAACGTTATATGGGAGGTGGGCGTAAAAGTGGGCGTTGCACATTGGTTTGCCGTTACAAGAAAGCGTGTCACCAAAAACAAAGTGTGCAAAATTTCAGAGTTGTACATCCAATTTTGTTGCTTTTATGACGTTTTTGTTTTTTAATATACCGAAAAATACACTGTGCGGTATAAATTTTCGTACATTTTGATCGATAACTCCTCTCCTAATGCATAGATTTAGACAATTTTCGAAGAAAAATATTGTCTTTACCCAGGAAATATATATTTGAAGTTTCATGAGTCTACGTTAAGGCGATTGGACACAATTCCATTTTATTCGATGTTCGAAGGACACGTTTTTTTCGACCTACTATATAGCTATAACTCTCTTCCTAATATTCCGATTTAGCCCATTTTCAATACCAAACAAACCTTGTCTATAAGAAAGATTCTGGCCAAATTTGAGCCCCCTAGCTTTTTCGGTGCGACCTCTATCGTGCTTTAAACAGACGGACAGACGGACGGACATAGCTAGATCGTCATAAAATCAAACCCCGATTCGGAATATATATACTTTATGGGGTATAAAATGGATATTTCGATGTGTTACAAACGGAATGACAAAATGAATATATTGTTTTGGTGGCGGGTATAAAAATATTTTATTTACGAAAACCTAATATTTTCAATCTTTTTATAAGTTCAGATATAATAGAGTTGTATGCAAAAACAAAAATCGCTTTTTCAATGTTTTTTTTAATCACAAAATGCTAAATCTAAAAATAAAATAGAAAAACTATAAAAAGTTTTAATATGCTAACTATACTTAAATGAAAACTTTTAGAACTACTCTCGTATACTAACACCTTTTTCTTGTTTCGAAAACTTGTACGTATAACTTGTAAATGTAATGTTTGTATAAAATAAAGTAAATTTAGCTTAGGTCTTAGAAACTTTAAATGCATAATGTCTACAAGGTGTAAAATTAAGTTTTTGACATGTTTAACACTCTCCCGCACTATAACGGTATACTAATGAACTACAGTTTCAACTCATAAAATAAACTCATAAATTACTGGATCATATTTTATAAATGAATACTAGGTCAATACAAAATTGGCTGCATATTAATCATATTCTTGCTATTACACATTATTGTAATTGCAAAAAGTTGCGTATATTTAAAAAAAAATAACTTAGCTATTAAGTAACTTATCTGGCGGTACTGATTTGCTAGCTGATACTTTTTTTCACGTATTTTTAACTAAAACTGTCAATAGTCAATAGATAACAAATAAATGCAATCTCTTTTCCAACTAGTTATGTATAAAAAAGTTATAGTTTGTCCAAATAACTACGTGTTCTTTAAGTTTAGGTTATTAAGTAAATAATAATATAATCTCTTCAAGTTAATAATCATAGCTTTCAAATTTACTAACAAAAAGCAGACAAATGATTATTTTATGATGGTTTTATATTGTTGTGATACTAAAGAATCAAGTTTAATAAAATTTAATAAAATTTTATTTAATTTATTGCTTAAAAAAAAGCTACATAAAAAGTATTTACAAAATCATTACCATCAGGAGACATAAATGAGACGGCCTCTCATAACTGTGTAATATATCGAATACTTGAAACAAGGATGATCAAGCGGTTTTTATTCGATCGGTATTAACCGATTTTTTCAGTTATGACGACGGCAAATATTTTAAAATGTCCATTTTTCGAATATCAAATAAACTGGTTTTTATTTTGTTATAATTTTTGGTTATTGGTTATTTGTTAAAAACGTCCTATTAAAGTCAATCATAAAGAACATATTTTTTAAAAAATTTGATTTATTTAGACAATTGTCATAACTAAGTTATCTGCAAAGCTAAAAAGATTACATGGTGCTTTATATTCTACAAGTCCAACATTTATGCTAAGTGAAAGGTCATTTTCAAAGTAAAGTTTCATAAAAATAAAATAAAAAAATAGATTAGCATACTTTAAAACATTTAAACTGCATTTTTGTTTTTAAAAAATTACTTTAAAAAAAGCAGTTAAGATGACAAAATTTTTAATTATAATTATTTTAATTGAATAATGTGGTCTCACATATGTAAAGTTGTTATACATACATACACATATTTTTTTTTTCTGTGAAAGTGCATTCGTATATATGCATATCTATGTGCAAATGTATAAATATGTTTTTATAATATTTTTAAAGCAAAAATTATTTAAAAAAGTCTGCCATGACTGCAGTGCAGTTTGTTTGTTTATTTAAATAAATTTTTTATTCCAATAAATATTTTAATTTTGTGCTATTCTTTATTATAATGAAACCGGTTAGCCGGTTATTTAAAATGCTTCACCGAAAAACGTTTTATTTGTAATATCAACTATTCAAAATATCCGAAAACCGGTTTTTAAATTTATTTAAATAATTTTTTTATTTCAATAAATAATTTGATTTTTGTGTAATTTTTTTATTCTAATAAAACCGGTTAACTTGTTATTTTAAATCATTAACCGAAAAGTGTTTTTTTTTTTTTTACATCAGTTATTCCGAATATCCGGAAACCGGTTTTCGAAATAAGTCAAACTATCGATCTCCCTACTTAACACCTATTTAACACCTGCAAGGAGATTTTACTGGATACTTTAAATGACAAACTTCATAAATGAAAAAATTAAAATATATTCACAATGCGATGACCTGATAGATAATTATACCCTAAATGTATATAAAATTCTGTCTAAAAAAAATAAAAAAAAGCAAAGACAAAATCAAAAAAATTTTTGATGCTGCTATTTTGAAGAACGTAGCAGCTGTATTAATTTTGACACATTATCCAAAAACTTTTGATTAATGATTTAAAAATGATTTTGTATAACACATTTTTTCTACACATTAACTGTGCACACATATACATTCATACTTATGTATACCATATAGTACTTATATACATATACATATATTATAATAATAAATAAAAAAATTACTTCCCAATTTTCGAGTAAATTAAATTGTATTTTTTCGAAAGTGTTTATCATAATAAATTATTTTGATTAATGGGAGAGTCGCTAGCAAACTTGTTAATAATGAACATTTGGCAAAATATATATTATGTCAGTACATATGTACTGATATTAAAAAAAAAAACTCCTTGAGTATTAATAATTGGTATCAATTCAATCATTGGCGTAGCTAAAAAAAAATTCGAAGGGTGGACAAAAGCGTAAAAAACTTTTTCTTCTGTGGTTGTTTGTCAAAATCTTGAACTGAGTTAATTCTATATGTATAAAATTTAAATTTGTTCGTATTATTTTAAAACAATTCTGGGTGCATTTCACTGAGGAATTATTATAGGAATTATTGAAAAACAATATGTTAATCATAAGTCTAATGTAATATTAACGTTGTTTTAATGAATGATTAACCTGTATATACCCGCGCCAATTTTTGTAACACATATACCCGCGCACGGTCTCACAGACCGAAAGTTTGAACTTGATGAAATACTTGTTTTTTGAAACAAAGCTTTAAAAAAACGATTTTTATTTAAACTCGATGATATAATAAAAAATAAATAAAGACATTCTTTAAATTAATATTCAGTAATTTTGTTGATTTTCGGTCGTTAACATATTAGTCTTCAAAAAGTATTTACGTAAAAGCGTTTTGTCGGTCTCACAGACCAACGCGCAGGTATAGGAAGGTTAAGAAATCGACAAAGAAGTGGGCGCTAAAACATCAAATTACATCCATATTTAAGATTATCTCGCACAGATTATTATAAGTCTTAAATTTTAGAAAACCTTGTTTCTTTTGAATTTATATAAGAAAAGTTGTTCAAACTTTAACTTATTTATCAGAAAATCTAACATTCGTCACTTTTTTGAAAATAATGCCCTTAATAACGACTCAATAGTGGATCCAGGAGGATGAACAAAGTAAAATATTAAGCACAATTATTTTCTTAAGGTTTAAGGTCTTTCTGTTAAAAGCGACTACCTAAACTCTCAACAAAAGAGTGCAAAATTGTGCAAAATTGCACAAAAGATCTTTATGCAAAAACTCTAGATGTGCCTTAACAATGTTCAGTAAGCCCTACTACAAAAGATCGTAAGAATAACAATACCTGCACAGAATGTTATAAATTTCAAATATATACCTCCTTATTGCAGCTAATGCTTCATCTCCTTGCAGAAGAATAAACATAATTGCAATTTTAATTTAGAGCAAGGTGTTGAACAGTTATATTCTGTTGTGTTTTTTCAGATTTTTAGTTTATCGCTGACTATAGACTGAAGTCACATACTTTATTAAGTTTATTTATTTTAAACAATGTTTAATTTTTCTTTTCAAAATTTAAAAAAAAAATGTTTAATAAAAAACAAAAACTAATTACTTATAATCAATTACATTATAATCTTTAACATTTAAAAAATATTTCATTTCTACCTTCTAAAATTTTTGAACTAGTTATCTATAATTCTGAGCTATTCCCTCTGTACCTGATTTGTATTTAATCCTCTGTGCTATTGGTGTGTTTATTACTTGTAACATTTCTAATAAATAACGACGTTTATAATTATTATCTGTACTTAAAACTATTGTATTCTAAAATCTGGATCATGATAAATATTAACACAAAGTGTTGTTAATGCAGTTTTATGTGACAAATTATTCCTGTATATTTGATCTGATTTATGTCCTGCAATTCTAGTTTTTAGTTTATTCTTAGTTGTACCTATATATACTTTATTGCATGTTTCACTACTATTACCCTTACATGGATTTTTATATATCAATTTTTATATGATCAATTTTGTCCTTTGTCTTATTAAATTAATAATTTACCTAATGTATTGTACGTTTTATGAGTAATTTTATATTTCTCATTTTTAAAAATGTTTGATTTGATAAGTAAGACATAACTCCTCAATTCCTCTTTGGCCTTTATATTGTCCAATTAAACTATAAATTATTTTCCTAGCAAAGTTATTATCATCCAATATATCTATGATTTACTTTCTATTTTTTTAATAAAATTCTAAATCACTTATAGTTAGTATCCTCTCTATAAGGTTTTTGGCTATATTGATATTAATTCTTTTGGGATGTTTTTAATAGTAATTTATTACCTTTTCTGAAGATAAAGGTTTCTGGTACCAAATTATTAATAACTTATTTCCCCTTCTTATTATTAATGTGTTCAAAAAGGAAAGTTTTGAATCACATTCCTTTTCAATAGTAAGTTGAATATCTTTATGAAAAGAATTTAAAGTTACCAAAATATGGTCAATTATATCCTCTAGAACAACACAAAAAAATATCATCAACATTTTTTTAATAATTTTTGGTTTTTTAGCGAGTTTTTGGATACATGTATCTAATAATAACGATATCCGCTAAAACTGCAGAAGCTGGCGAACCCATAGGAAGTCTTTTCTGTTCTACATTTATTTTATTGTCATACCTAAAATATCTATTGTCCATAATACAAAATTTTCTTTTTTCTTTTTTCTTTTTTCTTTGATAATACAAATTGCTAAGTCTATGGGAATACTAGGAAAAAGTAATACAACATTTAATGAAAAAAATTTTTTCTTTTTACGTATTTTTATGTGACTTAATTTATTTTTAAAATGTAAGGAATCACTTACATTATATATGGAATTTTTAGTAATGTTTCTAAGAATGTTTGTGATACATTTACATAATCCGCAAGAAGGGGAATTAATAAGAGAACAAATTCGTCTCAAAGGAAAATTCTCTTTATGGATATTTGGTACTCCATATAACCTAGGAGCAATAGTAACATTTGTCTTCGGATTATTCCTTTCCAAAGATGTTGTTTATTTATTGCTTTATTTTTAATGAATAAGGTTAACAGGTTTAAAAAGTTTGAGCAACTTCTTATTCTAATAAAATAATTGTTTAATGAGTCATATGAATAATACTTGTATACCCCATTTAGACGTATATCGTAATTGCAGTTAAGGTTTTTGCAATAAGTTTTGTTTTTCCTAAAAACGGTGATTCATTTTTATTTCAGAAATTATGTCCTCACAGAAAGGATTTTAGTTTTACAAAAGTTTTTAAAGGTTAATCGTACAATCTTGTCACTTTTTGGTTTAAAAAAATACAACTAATACGTAAATATTGCGCCGAAAAAAAAACTATTTATGTGTAAATGCATATAAAATAAAAACATGTTTTCTCATCTGGCAGCACTAAAAAGAAAGACTCTTAAGTAATCCATCTGCTATAAAAACGGTCAATATGTTTTCAATTGCAATAAGCCTACACAGGCCTAAGGTTTTGTGTGTGTTTACTTTACTTCAGCTTAGTCTGCTGCTAAATAGTCAAAATAGCCAGAAAAATTTCATTTTACCACCGTGTAATGATTGATTGAATTTAAATAAGTTTTATTCAAGCCTACGTAAAACCAACGTGAACAGTGAACCTTGTTTAAAGCTCTAAATACATAGACGACAGCAGACTTCACGGCTTCAAATGCTGCATTTGAAGTTGCTGCTCTGAAGTCAGCTTCATAATTACTTTGAAGACAGCAACAACATATTAATTAGCTGAATCAGTGTATTTTAACAATACAAATTTCAGGGATGCCGCATATATATTGATAAAAAAATTTTATAATTTCACGAAAAACTATAAAAACACATAAATTTATTTCTTTCTTGTATTTTTGTAATGAATATTAAAAATAAATTTTTGTTCTTACTTTTTCAATTTAATATATATAATGGCAACACTATATTTGTTTATTGCTGCCCGTCAAAATAGAAAACAGCCTAAGTTGCCAGCAGCAGCAAATGCTGTTGTGCAGTCGTGCTGCTGTGCTGCCGTCAAAATAATCGTTTTCATTTAAACACATTTTTTTTATTTTTGACATATTGCTGCTTGCTGTATGATGTCGTCTATGTGTTTAGAGCTTAAGCCTTACTTCATGTCATATTAATTCATTAAGTAAGTATTACATTTCTAGCATAATTAATTGTCGTTAAAAAAAATCATTCAGCAACATAATATTAATACTTAATAATTAACTTTAAAATAACTGTATTTAGGAAACATGAAATATTTTAAAAAATAAAATAAAAACCAAAGGATTAAAGTTTTGATGATGTTCTTAATTTTGGTTCTGCTGCTGCAGCAACAATAGTGACTGGTGAGTAAAAAAGGGATTTAAATTTGAGTGCAATGATGACAATCAAGACTTTGTTTGTAAATATTAATGTATTTCCAATAAATGAGTGTGCATGTATGAATGACTGTCAATACATACACTTATTCAAATACATACATATAAATGTGTAGTGTTGTTTTTTTCGTTTTTTTTTTTTCGAATATAGCTGATGATGATGTTGACGATGGTAAAGATGACTGCATTTTCGCACGTAAAATAGCTTATCACGTGCCACAACATCAAAGCCCTGGCTTTATAAGTCAAAAATAATGACAATGTAGGAACAACACGTATTTGAGTATGTTGTTTTACAGTTTACAATTTTAAACTGTAGCATAAGTGGTATCCAAGTATGCAACATACAGATACACACATACACATGCTTGAGTATGTGTATCTTTATAAATATTTTTTTTTTAACTTTCACCCCTACTAACTTTAGTATTGCCACAGCAACAACCAACTTTACCCGCTCACACGTTTACATGACTTCAAGTCGGTATTCCATCTCATATAAATACTAAATCTAAAGGATTTTTTTTTCGATTTTATAGCTACAAAGATAAAACCTGTAATAGTTATACAACATAAGCATTAATAGTTCGTGGTATGGAGTTTTAGGAAAAAACAAAAAATAAAACAACAAAACAGATACGACTAAAACGCCTTTGAAAAAATATTGTATAAAAACCAGGGAACTTTATTCCAGCTATCAACTATGTGTACTAAAAATTTTTTTGGGAGAATATTGTCATGCAGCAACTTAAATATATATTGATGCGTGTATACACTACGAGTGCAGTACACTCGTTCTTGCATGTGTTAAAGTATTACAATGTTACAATATAACGTGACATAATACACATTCTTAAAGCTATGAATGGTTACGCTCAGAAATGGCACTTTGTAGAAAGATTAAAATTTTCTTATGATTTGGTAGAACACTTGTATATTTTTTTATTATAATGCATTAAAAAGTTTTAAAGAACCAATATTTACATTAATTACTCATTTATTTCTAACAAAATAAAAATCAAAAATTATAAAATGCAGAAATAAAGAAGAAATATTACGGAAAAACTCGCAAATAAACTAAAAAAAGTTCGGTAGAAAATTATTTTTCCCAACTCTGCTAAGCTTGCGCAACAATTAAGAATCAAAAACAGCTTATTTGTGTATTTGGTAGTGAATTGTTTTAATATTTTTTAAAACTTTTTTAAATTTAATTACATTATTATTTCTTTCAGCTGTGATACCAAATATAAACCATATAAAGTATGTACTTATATTCCGAAATCTCATGGGAATCAATTAAAAATGTTCGTATGTCCGCGTGTTGGTTGAAATCAACCTTAAGGATTCCCTACACGTTGCACAGCTCTGTATGAGATATCAGTATGTTGAAACAATTTGGAAATGAATTTTTATTGAAATCCAGCACAATCATCCCATATCCTTCGGAAATATGAACAAATAAACAGAATTGAATCTGTTTTTTCTTTTTTAGCCCTACGATAATTTATCGACAATTAACAAATTGTTTTGATATGCCTCTAGTACCATTTGAAAATGTTCAGACAAATAAATCACAAATCCCCAAAGTTATGTGGCAAAAAATATTTAGAAATCAAGGATAACAACATCAGTTTGGAACTTACTAAGATAGAAGCATTAAAATATATCTGTTACGGTTATAATCCTAAACTTTAAAAGCGATAACGATTTTTTCAGCTTTAAACAATCAAGTGGAGGATATTTAGTAAAAGAGTATGACTAGCAATATATAGTAAATAAATATATAGTTAATATAATGATGTACAATAAATGTTTATATGGGTCATAGCAAGTGTTTTAAGATGAACCCCCTACAACCAATATTATCATAAAATCCAAAAGCTTGACCATCTCTGAAAAAAAGTTAAATTCATTAACCGTAACAAAATGGCATGCAATTTTCTTTTTACAAAAAAATAAGGATATTAATTGAAGATGCTTAGCTAATAGAACACAATTAACCCTTATGTGAGTGACAAAAAAAACACCTACTCTAGAGTGACAGGGGTACCCGGGTACCCACATACAAATTGTATGAAAAATGCATATTTTTTCCATAGTGCTGGACGTAAAATTGACATAAAATGATTTTTTGTTCTAACATGCGTTTTGGTCTTTCCGTTTTTTAAGTTTTTAGTAAAAAAATGTACTTAACCACTAGCACTAATATATAAAACAAAAATATTTTAGCAGGAATCCCTACAGCTTGAATTTGTTACTTCCCATTTTATGAATTTTAAAGTATTACTTGCTTTATTTTCATCACAGTATTTGAACAAAACCTAATATTTGTGATTCCCCTTTTTATGAGCCTTACCAAATTCAACAACACATAGCCATTATTTTGGTGGTTTGCCATTTTATAAACATTAAAATATCCAATAATACATTGACATCACAATTTCATTCTTGTTTTTTTGCCGGAAATAAGTGAATTAAGTTTTATAAATAGACAAAGTCCGTCCTAAGAGATTAAATTTATCGGAAATTCAAAATATATTAAGTGAATGTGAATGTGATAAGGAAGAATTTATCGTTTCTGATGGCGAAAATATTACGCCACTTGGCGATATGAGATTGGAAGCATGAGATGCTGAGTTATTGCCATGTGTTGAAACTGACAAACACTCATACGAATCAAATGACAGCGAAGAAGTGGAATCTAATAGTGAACTTTTTGGTAAAGATGGAACGTATTGGTGTCTTGACCCATGTCCAGAACTTCAGTCCATAAACCGGAATTTTTTACGGCAACGCTGTGGCGCAGTGCCTGGTTTGCACATTTCTTCTACACCAAAAGATATATTCAAAAGTTTTTTGTTCAGCGAAATGTGCGATATAATTTTACGTGAAATCAATCGAAAGGGAATACGATTAACTGAAGAGTACAATAGAAATTTGCGCAACAGGTATCAGAATTCTAATAAAAAGCCACAAAATAAAATCTTCACACCATTTACTGAAAGTGAGCTAGACGCATTTTTTGGTTTATTGATTGTTTGTGGCGTTCACAAATCTAATAAGGAGCATTTGACTGAGTTGTGTAAACCTAATCACTTACCCCTTATTCGGGCTGCAATATCATATGATAGGTTTAAAATGCTTTTCGTTTCATACGATTTGATAACGAAGTTACTCGTGAGTCACGTGTCGAAAATGCTGCAATCCTAGATATTTGGAACATGTTGAATTCCAATTTACGTAAATATTATAATCCTAGCGAAAAATATAAATCAAAATCCTATACATGTGTGTGATTTCGAACAGCTTTAGAACCTATTAACTAGTAGCGCAGAAATTATATTTTTTATTTTCTAAAATAAATTTGCTAATTTTTCGAATAAATTTGCTTTAGAAAATGTTATTTAAAAAAATAATAATAATTCTTCCATGCACTTTTATATATATAACTTTGGGTACCTGGGTACCCCTGTCACTCTCTTAAAGGTGTAAAAAATATATCAATATACCTCGCCCATCCAAAGGGATATACCGGACCTATATCAATGAAAATATAAAAAAAAATAAAACATAAGAGTTCTCAAAAAGTTTGAGCTTTGTAAATTATCTGCCACCATAAAATATTTTTATTTGAAAATGAAATGGGTACCCAGGTACCCTGTCACTCACATAACGGTTAACTTTGTAAGATTACACAACCTAAGGTGAGAAAGTAATAGAGCAAAATAACGTACAATATTAAAATTCGCGCTTGCTACGATGTAGCAGTTATACCTACTTACATGATGATTAATGATCAGATTCGTCCTGGCCGAATATGCATAAGGCTCTTAATTGTTGTATTAGCTTATATATTTATTATATGAACTGCAATACAAATAAAAAAGTGGGCACCCTTATTTCTGACAGTGTTAATTTTGAAAGAGTAAAATAACTATCTGAGAATTTATTTCCTCCAGTAATCCTATATAAGTCAATCTAAAACTCTTCAAACATAACATATATTCTCAAAATGTAATGATTTAATTGAAAATCTCTTACTCTGGCTTAAATTAATTCTGATAAATTTGTATTTTTCATAAAAAATTATATTATCGCATGTTATTTAATCCGATGTTATTTGAGCGAGAGAATATAAGAATTTTATTGATTCTGGCAAAAGAAAGTATATATTGTTTAATTCTGCAAATAAATGACCAGGACGACAGCTAGTACTTTTACTTTATATGTTACTCTTATATAATTACTTAGAAGTTTAATATTAAGCGTAAAACAAAATTAAAAATTCTGAAAAAATATATTTCTTAATTTTACCAAAAGAAAAAAATATTCCTTGCTGGACAAAATAAACATAATTTCAATTAAAAAATAATAACATTTAGCAAAATTAATTTTTATGCATCTTATTTTCCATTAACTATTTACTTTTCGAGTGTATAAAGTATGTAACACTAATACATACAAACGTACATACATATAAGTAAACATGTCTAAATTCGAAAGCTAAAAAATGGATGTACTACAAAAGTTTAGCCATTTAATATTCTAAAACAACTGCAGTATATGCAAGATACTTTCAATATAACACTCACTGTGATGTGAGAATGTCTACAACTATTAAATACCGGGCAGAATTGAAAATTTAACGACGACTAATCAAACAAAATGTTGTCTATTAAATCCAGACAAAAAAAAACAGAGCCTTATTAAAATCGACTACAGTAAAGCTGAAGGTACAACAAACGCTTAAAAGAGAAAACGCTTTTAATGGGCTTTAAACTTTAGACACATTAAAAATATCAGTTACATACCACGCTTTAAAAACTACATAACATAACATGTTATGTGCCAGCTTATTTACTGTCAAAATGTATGCATTGCATAAAAAGATTGAAAGTTGTTGATCTCGTGCTTTTCAAAGTCGTACCTTGCTATATTAAATCACATTCCTTCTAGTTTTTTGGCACATTAACCTAACGTTGATCTGTTTCACCACAGCAGACAAATGGTTTTCGTTACTCAACTCGGTTAATTAAAATTTTAATATAATTTGTAATTTCATTGTCATAAAAATGAATAAAAAAAATAAGTAATCTGATAAAAAGAAGTGGCTACCCTACAAGAAATGAATGACTGAAACTAACACATACAAAATGTTTGTACTAACACTATTGTAGCAATTTAATATATAATTCATGCGACAGAAAAAATAATGCGTATGCAAGAGTGAGACAAATAATGTATGTTGATTTTTTGACGTTTAAAATTGGAAAATTATTGTGAAAAATTTTTTATTCAGTGTAACAAAAAGTAATTTTTATTAACAAATTTGCCGTTCTTTCGACGAGGTTTTTTATAAAATACTTAAGAATTAAAAGGTAAAAACGAAAGGTAGCAGCCAAACATAAATATGTATATGCCTTTGCATATTCTCATAATTTTTATTTTTAACAATTCCAGCCATAATACCAATGACGCTGACACCATGGAAAAGGATTTAATTGAGCCCATCCACGAAGCAGTGACATTACGTATTAATGGTAATAATAAATTAAATGTAATGAAACATATAATAATAAATAATATAAAAGATAATAAATTTTGTTTTATTGTACGAGTAAAATATATACCTGGTTAGCTTTGACCGATATATACGTTAAGTGTGACTAGTTAGCTTTGACCGATATATACGTTAAGTGTGACTACTATTTATATTATTTTTGATTTGAAACAGCTGTAGTGTAAGTAGTCCAGATATATGTTTTGCAGTCGACAGAACTAATAAGTAAGAGAAAGACGCAAAATCACATGTACACAAAAGTTTCAGTCATTTTTTTCACATTGCCCTTAAGAAACTAATAGAAACTTTAACCGATATATCAGTCACTAATACCAGTCATATAACCGGTAAAATGACCGTCACTGTTCTTGTAGGGTAATAATTAATCGGAATCGGTATGTTACTTCACAACTTAGTCATAATATTATGTTGTAAATGAAACCATTAGTGATAAAAATTGTCACATACTAGCAAGTAGGTAATTTATTTAAAATATAATATAGCACCGCAAGTTCCTATGATAATTTAATATTTTACAATATACAAAGTGCACAAACTGGTAGAATTGACTTCATATGGAAGGAAGCAGTTCAAATGGCTCTATGAAGCCAATGTCAGTTAATAAATTTATCGCGGATATTAAAAATAAAATTCAAAATATATTCAAATAGAAAACTTGTTAATTTAAGCAACAGTCTTATACGCGCATTTTAATAGTTCGATTTTAAAGTAATATTAGTCATAAACCCAAACTGATAAAATTTCAACTCTATCAGTTTCATGAAATCTTAAATTTTACAAATAGTTGCGAATGCCTCATATCGGTAGTGGGAATGCAAAAAAAAACCTAAAACTGAATCTCTTGCTGGCATACTCAACTTAAATACTGAAACAATTAATTTTTATATCTTTTTCTATATAAAAATTATAGGAATTTAAGAAAAGTTATATGAGGGGTCGGCATCAAAGTGTTTTTGTTTTTATTTTAAAACTAAACACAATTCCCAAGATTTTAATTCTAGTATAAAATTTCAAATTCTAAATAGTCCAAAATAGATATTATGTGAAATAAAATAATATAATAAGTAATGCACAAAATATGTTTTCCAAAATTAAATTTTCGGAAACATATTTTTCAACTATATAAATATAACTGAGAAATTTCATAATTTCAGTACATTACATTTACTTAGTTTAATATTAGAAATTTTTTTTTAATGTCCCTATCATACATTATAGAGTGCCGCTGTGGACTAGTCAGTAAAGGACAAGTCAGTTGTTTGGAGGTTGCGGGTTCGATTCCTGCCGGAGACTCTGGAATTATCTGCTTCTCTTTCTCTTCTATCCTAAATATTTCTATTCTTATACTATTCTTCTCTCTATTAAGGCGTCACAATGGACCGTAATGGTCTCCGAGTGAAGGTGTGAGAGTAACTTTGCACCAGCCTTACCTACCTACCTACCATCATACATTATAAGCTGTATCTTAATTGCTAATATACCGATTCAGCCCATTTTTAAGACATATGAGAGTATTGGATTTTTTTTTTGGAAATTTCATCCTCCTTACTATCTTTTGTGCTTTCAACAGACTGACAGACGAATGGACATAGTTAGATTGCCCTAAAATGAAACCATGACTAAGAAAATATATACGTTACTCAGACTTTAATTAATACTTTGATGTGGTATAAACGGAATGAGAAAATATATATACCCCTAACATCATTTCTATTTGATGGTGTGTGTGTATTGGGATTGGGTCAATCGTATACTTTAGTTAATTTTTCGCGAATCACAATGTAATTGCGTAAAAACAACTAACTAAGTGGCTGGAAAACATGGTTAATTGTAGGGTCTAAAAATATATTACGAAAATTACTGTTGCATTACAACAAAACATTTTTCCTGTTGTTTCGATTTCCAACTCAAGCTATTTCTGATTTAAATATATATAAAATTGCAGCCAAAATTTTTGTTCTCTAAATATCACTAGCTAAATAATTTTTCTTTTTTTACATATTCGCTACATTTCTAAGCATTTTAAAATTTACCCACTTTATAGAGATGAGCACATTCCTCTATTCTCACGTTTTATGTTTGTAGCTGCTGCACGTTTTTATGCATGGCTCAATGTTTTGCTATGACAAAAAAAGTGAAACATGTAACTCTAAACTCTCTAAAATAAAAAAAAAATTTAAGCTCTCGGAAATGAAGGAGAGAAAAAAGTCAAAAATAAGCTTAAATATTTACCAAAATTCGAATTATAAAAACTTATATTACAACAATTTTATTGCTTTTTTTTGCTGAATTTTAAACAAAAGAAAAGCCCTTAACTGAACACTTCAATTGTACTGTAAGTGAAATTTGATCATTTGCAAAATTTGTCAAATAGGTATGGTAGGTTTTTAAGGTAAATATGTTTGTGTATTTAAAAATTTTATTTAACAACAATATTTCACGAAATATTCGCATCTGAGTTAATTTTGTCAGAATTTTGAATTAAAGAGTTTTAATTTTCAAGCTATTTTGTTCGCAAAAAATGCAGTGCATTATGTTTTTGCATAAAATGATAAAGGAATGTTTGAGGATATATGGGGTGATCAAAAATTAATGAACCACTTGAATTTATCACTTTTTGTGCAGTAAAATCTTGGTAAGAAAACTATCCGATAGCTGTTAGTAAAGATAGAGCGTTACATGATATAACAACTTGTTTTCATTATTGAACAATCTTTAAAAATCAATGAAAACTTGGCGGTCGCACTCGAAACAATTCAATTACTATATGAGATATTTCTAGGTCGTATGCTTCCTCGTTTCGGTGATCGGAATTGTTTCTATAGAGCGTGTGATTTAACACCATTTGATTTTTTCTTATGGGGTGCAGGTTTATGTCAACAAGCTCACAACCACCCGTGTATTTCACAAAGAGATTTAAGGCTGCATCAACAAAACTCAGTCGCATTTATGCAAAGTGATCATGAAAAATTTCTACAAACGAGTGCATATATGTATATATACCGTTGAAGCCATTTGCCAGAAATTTTATTCCATAAACAATACAATCCTTTGTATTTAATAATGATTAACAGAACAAAATAACAATCAACAGACTACAAACTGTATTTTCTATTTAATTAAAAAATTGAGTTAATTTTGGAACACCCTTTATTTGTATATTTATTTTTCCTTAACATAATTGCAACAACTTTTTGCATATTCAAACTAAGCTACTTTTCGCATATTTTATGCTGCAATGTACTGATCAGTTGGTCACAAGCGAATTGTACATTGTGATGCAAAATTTTTGCAAATAGCAAATATATAAATCAAATGATAAATTTTAATAGTAACAAGTAAGAGCGCTATATTCGGCCGTGCCGAATCTTATATACCCTTCACAACGTGTAGTCATGCAATAACAGTAGTTTGTATCACCATTCCCCATATGAAATACGTACATACATATAAAAAACATACATATATAAAAACATCCCATTGTAAAATTATAAATTCACGTATGTATGTCAAAAAAAAAAAAATTAAAAAAAAATTAAAAAAAAAAAATTATTATATTTATTATTTATATAAAAAAAAAAATTAAAAAAAAAATAAAAAAAATTAAAAAAAAATAATAATAATATAAATAATATATTAAATTAAAAATAAAAAAAAAATAAAAAAAAATATTAAAAAAAAATTTTAAAAAAATTAAAAAAATTTTAAAAAAATTAAAAAAATTTTATTTTGGCTCAGCTGGGATTCGATGCCACGTTTTCTCTAACCAGTATACACGTTTGTATGTATGTATGTTGTTGTTGTAATGTTGTTTTTGTGAAAAAAAAATCGAGGTGGTCGTGGGTTTTTGCTCATATCTCAGTTGTTTATGTACCGATGTTTCTGATTTTCAATACCGATCTACTCCTTAATATTTCTGATATTTTAATATCTTATCCGGGACCAACCTATGTCGGGGGGCTTCAAAAAGTTGATTTCAACATACACACGGACAGACGGACAGACTGACAGAGCTTAATCGACTCCCCTATTCATAAGCTTTCAGAAAATATATACTTTATGGGGTCGGAATGAAAATTGTAGAAATTTCACACGGAATGACAAACCTATATATACCCTTTTTCACTGTGTGAAGGGTATAAAAATACAGAACGTTATGAGATTTCAAAACAGCCAACAAATTAAAGCAACAAGATTTTCCATTTTATTTGGCTTAAGCTGTTGTTCCTACAAGTTATAAACCAACACCCAGAAAACAGAAAATCACATTCATTGCCAATCGAATGGTTCAGTTCCTGCAATCGAACTTTTCATTTGTGGTTATAAAATTTCAATTGCAAGAATCATAAATTATTAGTGCTGACTACATATTTATATTCCGAAACGAAATTCTGTAGATATAACCGTAAAATTCTACTACCACAACTACACTATGCGATTGGCCACAATTGCGGTGCTCACAACCGATACTGTGCATAAATTTTGATTTCTTAGTGAAAATAATTTTAAATAGATATGATTTTGAATTCCGGTTTTTAGTTTTATGTAAAGTATTTTGTATCTATAACAATTAGAAGGGAATGCTGAAATACGCTAGTGGTAGAGGGACATATTATAAGAGCAACATAATATGATTGAATTGTATGATTATGGTTCGAGCATATTATGGTTGCCAGTTATCGTTATTATGATTAATTATAGTATCATGCATGATTATATATATATTACTAAGGTCGACAATCTTTGCTTTTTTCTACGGCAAGTTATTGCCTTTTGCTTTTAGTAAGATATAAGTACTGAATGTGCTTTTTTTACCAATATTTATTATATTTATTTTTTCGTTTATTATACTCTTCACAGTGAGTGTGAGGGTATATAAAGGTTTGTTATTCTGTGTGAAATTTCTACAATTTTCATTTCCGATCCCATAAAGTATATATTTTCTGAAAACTTATGAATAGAGGAGTCAGTTAAGAATTAACCGTCTGTCCGTTTGTCAGTTTGTCCTTGCATATGTGAAATTAACTTTTTGAAGCACCCAGACATTTTCAAGATCCGTGTAAGGTACCAAAATATCCGAAATATTTAGTTGCAGATTGGTATTAAATATCTATAAAAAACTGAGATATGATTAAAAAAACCTAGACCACCTTGTCTTTTCACACTAATACAAAATAGAAGCACGTAAGTTCGAATCCCAGATAAGAAAAAAAATTTTTTTACTTTTTTTTAATTTTTATTTTATTATTTTTATATTATTTTGTGTCTTTATTTTTTATATATTTTTAAGCATACATTCACAAACTTAATATATAATTTTACAATAGGATGTTTTTAAGCGAATAAAATCATTCTAAAGATAATGAAACATAATTGTGGAGAAAATTGGAATTGAACTTTAAATTTTACATATGCTTTCATAGTGACATTGGCCAGCATTTTATTTATGTAGCTGTTCTGGGTTTAGTAAGACTTTAGCTATTTTACCATAATGAAATAGATCAAGTAAGCAAACCTAATGCAATGATTAACTCAAAAGAGCGAAAAAGTGGCATTGGCCCTTTTAGCTCCAAGCCACAGATATGTTTCATTATCTTTATAATGACTTGAAACATCATATTAAAAATTATAAATTAACTTTATGTATGTATGTTTAAAAAAAAATAAAAAAAAAAATAAAAAATAAAGATTTAAAATAATATAAAAATAAAAAAATAAAAAAAGAATAAAAAAAAAGTCCGTGCCACAGATATATTTACATACAAATGTATGTGTTTCATATTAATGATATAAATGGTGATACAAACAATATCTATTGCATGACTACACGTTATGAAGGGTATATAAAATTCGGCATGGCCGAATAGAGCACTCATACTTGTTTTTAAATTTTTTTAACTTTTTGAAAATCCTTTTGTATTTTTGTGGTATCTCATTCTAAGAAATAAAAATAAACATTTAAATCAAATTATTATTAAAAAATTTAGAGCTTGATTGATTTCTTTTCTCACCTATTATGAATATTTATAATTTTAAATGCTTTTGTATAAAATATTATTTTTGTCAAAATAATTTTTTAAATCATTAAATCATATCGAAATTTAAATTAAAAGTAAACATTAAATGATAAAATTCAAACAATCGTAACAAATCGTGACAGATATGAATAAAATAATAATAACCATTATTTGTTTTTGTCAACAATATATTGTTATAGATAATATAATATGACCGTCATGATCATGTCGTAACAATAGTTTTTCTTACGTGTATTAACAAATGCTTCTCAATAACCTACAAGAAATTGTGAAGTAATTTAATAATATAATTTTTATAAGAACTAGGTAGTTATATGTCGTTAGTTGCTATGAGTGCACCACGTTGACTTCTTAAGCAGCTAATAGACGGCATTTTTTTTACTTCTGACTTGAAAAATTCCACTCTGATGAATACGAAGATATGGTGTGTTACCTTTAAAACTTTAAATCTGTAAAAAGCATGTGTTGAGACATTTGACAAAATCTTAATAAGAGTGCGCTCTATTTTCTTCCGTCAAAACATGTGACATCAGCCGTTGGCAGAAATCTCTGCTGCTGCAAACAGTCAGCGACGGTTGCGTGTAAAAGTACAATTTTGACAGACATGTAGATTTATTATATATATTATTATTATTATTATATATATTGACAAAATATTTTTTCCCGCCTTTTTTACAAAATTGTTTTTCAATTTGTAATTGATTAGAATTGGTTTTTTGTTTACATTATTTGTATATTTACCCTGAAGAAGCTACCTATTGTTTGATAGCGAAAATCGTTTTTAATAAAAAAAAAATTTTATAGAAAAGCAAAACTGATCTCAAGTTCAACGAAAATGTGAAATTATTTACATTAAATAACGATTATTTGTTCACCAAAATTATTGCTTGCTTTGTCTCTGACACTTAGAAATAACTTTTTTAAGATTATTTTTAAGAATTAAGCCTTTGCTGCTCTATAATCAACTTGACAATCTGTATGATGCATGAGACTGGCCAGAGTTTTTTTAGTGTTATAAGTTATTTAATCATATATAACTCAAAGCTATGGATCTGAAATTTTAGCTACCCTCATACACATTAAAAAAACCAACACTTCAAAGGATACAGAGCCACACATATCTTGCATCAAAAATGCTGTATTATTATAATACTTTTATTTATTTTTTATTTGCTCTTTTTTTATTATTATTATTTATTTTTTTATTATTACTTTTTTATTTTTTATTATTATTTTTTCCCAATTAGCTATTATTTCTTATTGGGGAGCGATAGTCGATGGGCTAATTTATGTAAATGGTTAAATAAGTTTGTTGTTTTAAATATTGAAAATCGAATGAACAACATTGATAAACTCGAGCAATTTTATAGTTGGTCAGCTAAAGAAAAGCTTTTAAAAAGATCAATATTTATAAGTTTTAATCAAGTAAAACTTTTAAATAATTTAATTAGATAATTAATCTTATTTTTATCTTGACAACCAGTTGCATTGGTGATACACTGGGAAATACAAAATATTGCAAACATTGCTCACAAGGGGATGAAAAAATTTAACAGGATTCCTTTGTACAAAGTGAACAACCCCTGTATTTTGAAAACATTCTTAAATAGATTATGCATGTTTCAGTTATATACGAAGTAAATGAATAATTTTATTTTATTGATCCTCTTTAATATTAAAGCAACAAAGTATTGCATATTAGGCATGCATATATTTTATAGTGAAGTGACCTTTTTTTTAGCTTTCATAAATATACTGGTGACTTAATTTAAATATAATATGCTTATACGTATATTTGTTTAAATTTGTAAGTTTTAGTTGCTATTTTAACTATATATTTAAGTATTTTATATTAAATTTTTTTTTCAAATTTATTAAACTCCAAACATAGTGTGTCTGGCTGGACTTATGCATTGCGAATGTGAAAATCAAAACTTGTGTGGGATGATGTGTTTAATATATCAAAAACAATAAGACATGAAAGTATATTGAAGGACTTTGTTTTTAATATCGTCTTACTAAGTCGATATCAAGACGAACATTCCTTCGTCCTATAAACAACGTATTTGAAATAAATCTCTCACTTTTGCAGATATTTTGAAGAAATTTTCTATTGATTAATTAAATTCTGTTTCAATTATTAAAACATGTAATTAATAACATTATTTACATAAATTAATTTTTATATTTATAAAGATTTGTAAACAATTCATAACTCTAGTATGAACACATTTTCCACCTCAAGAACGACATCCAACCATCATGACCAGCCTAAATATTCAATCATATTTAAATACGACTTTTCTATTAAGAAACTCTATATCTATAAGCTATATCTATGAATGTGTGTGTGCATATGGTTACAATTTCATTATCATAAAATACTTCAAATATAATATGATAATTTGCATCATTGTCTGTAAATTATCCTAAAATAGCATTAGGAGAAATACAAAGCACAATGGTTTAGATTTTGTGTGTTTGGTGTAATGGTGTGAATGACAGTCCAAATGAACTAGTTATAAGTGCAAACCACATAAAGACAAACTATGTGTGTGTAAGCATTTTAGAAAATGTGACATACACACATAATATATACACTCGTACTTGCTTACATACTACATACTTATGAAATACATTAACGTTAACATATTACTTTAATATGTATTACTAATGTTTTTTTAAAATTGAGTGAAAAGTTGATGTTTTAGTCACATAAGTCTTTAAAAAATGTATGCGTTAAACTACAGGGTGAGCCAACTTGTTCCACACTAATTTTTTTTGCGAATTAAAGTATAAATTATTAATTTTTTTTAAGCTAAGTATGAAAAATTACATCTTTCAGATGGCGTCCATTCTCCTGTTGGCAGTTAATGGCTCTACTCAATATATTTTGCATTACGTTGCACAAAGTTTCTGACTGCAATTGAGTAATTTCTATGCGAATATTCTGCTTTAGCTTCTGAATATTTTGTGGTTGATTGATGTAAACTCGTTCCCTCAAGAAACTCCACAAAAAAAATATGGGGCGGTCAAATCTGGAGAACGAGGTGGCCACGTGAAATCTGCATTTTTAAAATTATTTGGACTTCGAAAAGTTCTCGCAGAATTGCCATTGTGGCTCTTGTGGTATGAGCTGTAGCTCCATCTTGCTGGAACCACATGTTACGATTATTGAGAACTATCGGACGTAAAAAATTTTATAACATGGTCCGGTATACCACACCAGAGAAGGTTTCTTGCTCAATAAGTTAATTTTTCAAGAAATATGGTCCAATAAATTTATCAGCCATGATTTCACACCAAACAGTGCATCTGACAAGGTGTAATTGTCGCTGATTCTCTGTACCCGAAATTCGGCAGTTTTGCTTATTAATATATCCATTTAAATGAAAAAAATTTTGAAAAAATGCTGACGAAATTTCTTTGCGTTGTAACAATTGATCTTCCAGAAACAAGATAAAACTCAATAATTTGTACACGTTCTTCCCCTGACTATGATGACATTATAAAATTCTGTATTATTTGAAAAAAAATTAAAAATAAAAAATTATAAGCATTTCAAATCAGTCACTCCAAGTTGGCCCACCCTGTATATGTTTAAAATAAAGTTTTTTTTATAAATTTTGCAACGCACAAATAAGCTATCTTATATACATGTAGGGGGGATATCGAAGCAAATCTCTTCCTAGGTCCCTTTTCGACCCCTTTCGTTACCCAGAGATTACAAGGTTACCCCCATCTCACTGATTCCTGTGCCGTCCCAGGCGTTTGCTCTAGACTTTTGTAACTTCACATTGCAGACTGATGATTATCTACAATCCTTATCACAGAGGTCTTTGTTATCCCCAGCATCTGCGCCAGACTAATTTCCCCCATAGCACTCGCATCCAACGTGTGCCTTCCAGTGGCACTATGTCTATTGCCAGCCATTGCCGGTCATTCGCATACCACATGCGCCGCTGTCACAGCAGTCTCAAGGCACATTCTGCAAGCATTATCCTCCACAACCCCAATCCTGTGCATAAAATATTTGAAGTTGCCATGCTCTGTATATAAGCGATCTTACTCTTTTAATATTTTTACACTCAATACCAGTGTAGTGGTGTATTCATTCAGTTTTTAACATATCAAGACATTCGTTCAAAACCTTATTCCGGAATTATATTCTGAATCCAGTTTTCATCTCAGCAAGATCAAATGATGACAGGAGGATAACATTTAAACAAAATATTTTCCATAAATCAGAAATGTTTAATATAGCAAAAGGGCAAAATCGGCTTACTACCAAAAAATTTCTAAAGTAATGTGCACACAATTCTATAATTAACTTGGAAAAATTTGAGGAATATAAATATAAATTAACAGATTTTACTCCTACTAACCGTATAAGGCAGGCTAATTTATAAAAACTTGATTTTCATTTAGACATCTATCTAAATATAAAAGATTGAAATGACTGACCGACTGATTTATTATCACACAGCCTAAACGCAAAAAGTTAGAGATATAAAATTTGTACAGTGTCTTCTTCTACTACCCGATTTGAAATTAAAAAGGGTTTTGCAGACCAAAAAGGTACTTTTTCGCATTTTTTAGGTACTTTTGTATTTTCTGCGTTTATTAAGCTAGAATTTAGATATTTGCGACTAAATATTGTTCAAAGTTGAGATTGAAAATTATATGATCATTCCAAAAGGGTCCTAATTTTTATGGTACTTTTTATATTTTCTACATTTATTAAGCTAGAAATTTTAAATCAGGGCCTATGAATTCAAGTTAAGAATGAAAATGATATGGGCGACACAAACAATAACAATTTTATGGTAATTATTATACCTCCCACCTTTGTGATGTTAGAATTTTGTAATTATAGATTATACAGGAAATGTTATTGGCGACCGAAAAGATATTTTTTTGTGGTACTTTTAGTATTTTGATTAATACATATTGAATTCTGAAATTACGTTTAATGACTATAAATCCAAGCTCAGTTTAAAAATTGTAGAGAAAGATAAATATTAGTGTTTTAATTTAAATAGACATTTAGGCATTTTCTGATATTGTGAGTTTTAAATTTGGAAACAACAAAATAATGATCATAAATTATTAACCAAATTTTTATAATGAAGGTCAATAATAATTTGACAATAAGTAAGCAGTTCCCTGATATACCGTCACAAAAGTTCTGATTTTTAAAAATAAATTTGATTATTAAGTATAAAAAAACATCTTGAGTATTCAATAAATAGTAAGAACTGGAGAAGAGAAGTGAATGATAAAATGTTTGGTTATAGATACTCATATTTATTTTGTTAATAGAGAATATAAAAATTTCATCACAAGCAAATATATAGCACTGTCACTCCTTACTGATCAATTAAAAAGGCACAAGTTCATAAAGAATTCTTGTTTGCTGCTGTCAAATAGCAAAATACTGGCCAACATTATAAAATGCAAAACAAACCTTAAAACCGAATCAGGATTTCATTTCGCCTTGTTAAACAACTACATATTTAAAATTTAAGCCAATAAACAAAGATTGATGCTGCAACACAGCTTTTAAGATATTGCAAGAAAGTTGTGGTGTGACATTAATTCAATCCTTATATCCTTATGTGTCCTTCAATATGATACGACTTACCCTAATCGACAACAACAAACTGTATTTATTTCAATTTTATCATTTAACATCCCATATGTTTAATATAGCTATTACTGCAAATACAAACATACAGTCATACTCGTTTGTCTTTATATACAGGAAAAGAAAGGCCATAACATGGGGCTGAGTTAATACATTTATAATAAAGTGTTTGCTATTTTCTAACATTTAACTAATTTTGAGGCAACAGCAGCAAAAACCAAGAAGAACATTAATGTTGATGAAGCTGTTGCTAAATTATGTCTAATGTCACTGAAATAGTGTGGGTAAAATAGTTGGCATAGTTAAGACAGTATGAGTAACTTTAAACATTAGCAACTGTATAAAACATATGCCAACCATAAACATAATAAACCATTGTTGTATTTGTGTCAAAGAATAGCTGTCTATGTGTGTTGAATGGGAAGTGCTTGTATTTGAAATACATGGGTCAGTAAGTAAAGGGAACGTACACACATACATATACATATGTATGTATACATATATTTATACAGAAGAGTGTCCCAGACAAAACATGGTTGGCCATGTAACATGAGTATCAGAGACAAGTAGAAAATGCTAATTTCATTTAGAGTGTTGCTTAGATATTCTATAGTTTGAAGTTAATGTCAAAATTTGGTTAAAAATTTTTAATTAATTTTGTCTCATAATTTAGCGTACAAATCAAATCGATAAGAAAACAATTTTTTTGCATTTTAAATATCAAATTTGAACATTTCAATACAAATCATCAAACGGGGTAATTTAATAACATTTATGCAAATAACTATTCTCTAAGGACACTCTATTGTGCAAACATATACTTATATACATTTATATTCCAACACACATATTTAGAAAATATGTCTTTATTGTGTGGTAATATTATGAAATTTATAAGTCAAACAAGATGGTCCTAGAAATATGTATGTAGTTTAGTAAATGTCGAAGATACAAGAATATAAAATATTAATCATGGTGCAAGTTTTTATGCTGATTTTGAATCAAATGAAAAACAAAAACCAAAACAAAACTAATTAAGTGATTAACCTTCTGTCAGTGCATAGGGGTCAAATTGACCCCAGTCTTTGTAAAAGTGATTTAATAAGGTTTTACACCAACTTACTATACCAAGCAACTAGATAAGCCTCAACTAATGTTTAACTCACACATTGCAAAAAAAATAATCGAAAAAACATTATAAATGACTAAGCTACGACAGTTTTAAGCAAGTCAAGCATATTTTGGTGCATTGGGGTTAATCTGACCCCAATTATTTTGCTATGCATTTTGTATTTAGTTTTAAATTTCTTTGTGTTTTAGGGGATTTCCCGTGTAACAATATATTGAAGTTCTTTCTTTTTCAAATGCAAAAATTGAAAATAGAAAACATTCAGTGTTTTCTATTCAACACATATGAATAGAGGTGTTTTTATTATAAATTTATTTGTCTGTAATAATTATAAATATATTCACATAAATAACTATTATTATAAGGTGAGTATATATATTTTTTTGGTTACTTTATGTAGTGTAATTTTCTATGCATATAATAATTTGTTTTGTTATTTAGATGGCCCTAAAAAGACAAAATAGCCAGGATATTCGAAATCTTTTCGATAGCATTACCGAATCTGATGAGGAAGAGGTAGCAGATGATAACATTGATAGTGACTTTTCTGATTGTGATTTAGCAGCAGATGAAGCTGCTGTTGAATTGCAAAATATAGAAAACGAAGAAGAAAATATAGAAACTGGTGAAGAAGAAGAAGTACAAAATATTGAAACTGATGAGGAACCTGAAGTGGAAGAAGAAGGAATTTGGTATTACGCGCAAAATAAAAAGTACAAAAGAAAATGGAGAGCAAGTCCACCAAATGTAACCAGAGTTCGCGACTTTCAGATCTTGAGAGAACGACAAGGAATTTCTGCAGAAACAGCTGTAAATATAAATACTCATCTGTCCGCATTCAAAAAATTAGTTCCAGAGACATTAATAAATGTAATAGTGGCCGAAACAAATAGAAAAGCTCGCCATTTCTACACTATAAATAGTAACCCTGCACGTATTTGGTATGATACAAATTCAAATGAAATTTATGCCCTGATTGGTATACTTATATACGCTGGTGTTCATAAAAACTGGGACGAAAGATTGGATGAATTGTACCGCCTAGACAATCGTCCTTTTTATCGGGCTGCAATGTCATTACAAAGAGTGCAGCAGCTTTTACGATTCCTGCGCTTCGACAATTATCAGACTAGAGCAGAACGTTTGAAGGAAGATAAGCTAGCAGCTTTCCATGATGTTTGGAATATGTTTTTGGCAAATATCAAAGGACCTTATAAACCATCATCATTCTTAACTATAGATGAACAATTGGTATTAACTCGTGGCCGATGTTCATTCAGACAGTATATACCATCAAAGCCAGGCAAGTACGGGATTAAGATTTTTTGGATTTGCGATGCGTTGAATTCGTACCCATTGAAAGCAGAAGTTTATGTAGGCAAACAACCGAATGAGATACGTTCGGTTGATTACGCATTAAATTTAGTTCATCGATTATCTACACCATATATCAATAAAGGACGAACTATTACGATGGATAACTTTTTTACAAGCTGTCCATTAGCAGAACAAATGTTGCAGAAAAAAACAACAATAATTGGAACAATTCGCTCAAATAAACCAGATCTACCTAAAGAATTTACGAACAAGGCCGAAATTAAGAAGCGAGACCTGAATTCTTCTAAATTTTGCTTCGACAACCATCTGACTTTGGTAAGTTATGTTCCGAAGCCAAACAAGAATGTATTGTTACTATCCACTCTACACAATGATGATATTGTTGACCTCGATACGAATAAACCCAACATAATATTGGACTATAATAAAACAAAGGGAGGTGTTGACACACTCGACAAATTAGTTCGTACCTATACCTGCAAGAGAAAGACCAAACGATGGCCAATGGTTCTATTTTTTAATATGATTGATATCGCAGGTATAGCCGCTTATAATCTGTACAAATGTGCTAATCCACAACTATATATTCAGCGGAAAAACAATGAACGTAAAATCTTTTTGAAGGAGCTGGCTATGCAATTGGTAAATGATCATATATTGCACCGATTATCAAACCCACGGGCAATGAAAAAAAATGTTAAAATTGCTATTCATCAAATTGGATATGATATAATAAACATAAGACAGAGCACAACAACTGAAGGAACAGCGGCGAATAGATCTGTCAGTAAGCGACCAAGATGTTACATTTGCCCTCGATCCGCTGATAAAAAAACAGGAACAAGATGTTATGTCTGCAATCAGCCTTCTTGCACAACACATATAAAAACCGTTTGCATAAACTGTGTCAACGAAGAAGTAATGGATTCCCTTGAAGAAGAAAACAACGAAATCATGTCAGACGATGCATCTGGCTAATTTTTTATGTAATATAATATAATTTAAATTATCTTAATGTCAATCTTATATATTCTGAATAAAATAAGTTTTTTTTTCATTAATAAATAACAATAGAAACGACTATTTTTTAACAAAAAGCTTAGAAAATGCATTTAAATATATGTGGGGTCAGGTTGACCCCATGCACAGACTATGTAAAATTTACTATGCACTGACAGAAGGTTAACAAAGTGGGCAAAGATTAATTAAATTAACTACATAGAAAGTTTAGCTTAACTTACTTAATTTGGAGGTCCGGGTGAACTAGTCATTAATGTGCTTGACTGTCAAATTTGTGTTTGTGGGTTTAAATTCAGTCTGCATATGGGGTCTGCTATATGAATACTGCTACTGTACGAATATATACTGGACATATGTTTTATCTCAGACAATATCAAAATTTCAGAGTTTAAAAATTTTTAATTCATAAAATCAGAGAAGGCAAAACTGACAACAAAAATAAGAAAAGTAACTATATAATTTTTAAGCTCAACTTGAAATAAAATTACCTTATATCAGAATTCTATGTATATTCCAAAACATAAACACTAAGAGCCTCAAAAATTTTAAAAAAATAAACTTTTTGGGGCCCATAACTCTTTAAGTCTCACTTTGAATCAATAGTCACTAACTTAAGGAATATATGTATGTTACAAAGAGTAACATTTCCTGTCTCGAAGTAGATTCTTCGAATCTATAGTCTCCAATTTAAAAGTTTTAGTATCTCAATCGTAGTAAGTACAAAAACAACCATAAAAAAATTAAGAAATTTTCGTATTCTGTCCGCCAATATATTTTTAATCTCAACCTGAATCAAGAATCTCTTATTTCACAGTTATTTCTTATAAACGTAGCAAATAGAAAAAGTACCAGCAAAATTTAAAAAAGTACCTTTACGCTTGCACATAACATTTTCAGTCTCATATCCTTTCAATTGTCACCAATTTAAAAATTTTAACTTCATAAACGCAGAAAATACAAAAAGTAACATGAAATGCAAAAAAGTACCTTTTGCTTAATTTAATCTCAACTTGAATCAGAAGTACCTTATTTTACAATTATATCTTTATAAACGTAACCAGCAAACAAGGGTGTGTAAGATAAATAGTGAATGCACGAGTTCAAACAATGTTGAAGTGGTTCAATATAGGTGAAATATGCATGATTTTTACATTAACGTGTCATTGAAGGGTATATGTTTATATGAATAAATATGAATAATGAGTTAAAAAAGTTTGTTTACATGAATTGTTTAAGATATTTTGCATGCATTTGCATGTATTTTGAAGCACATTATGAAGGCCAACTATTTTAGAATTGGAAAAGGCATTCTTCCGGCCTCCTTTTGCACTTATTAATTAGAAGTCATGAAAAATCTTATTCACAACTTGTTTTGCAGAGTAGATAGGTAGGTGGGTAGGTAAGGCTGGTGCAAAGTTACTTTCACACCCTCACCCAGGGGAGACCATTACGGCTGTGATTGTGTTGCCATAATATAGAAATAAAGAGAAGAACAGAATTAGAATAGAAATAGTTAGAATAGAAGAGAAAGAAAAGCAGACCAGTCCCGAGTGTCTGGCGGGAATCGAACCCGCAACCCCCAAACTAGCAGACCAGCACACTACTGACTAGTCTACCGGGGCACCCTAGGGTAGGAAATACAAAAAAAAAATACCATGAAAAGGGCCACAACATTTTTAGCCTCACGTTGAATCAACAGTCACTAATTTCAAAATTCTAGCTTAGTAAACGTGGAAAATACAAAAATGTCATCTTGCTTGCCCACCTTTCTTCAAATCACAACCTGAATCAATATTGTATTTTGGCCATGCGATTAAGAATAATTCAGCTACTTTATGAGTCAATCAATTAATCAATCATTTAATATTTATATAAATTGATATATAACAAACTATTAGACTTATTATTAAATATATAATAAATAAATTGTAAAACAAAAGAAACCAAAAAGCTTTATTTGGAATTAGTTCTTATATGGAGTTCTTTCTAAATATAGGAATATAACTTTTTTCTGTTTTATGGAGTATTTTTTTAGCATAAAACACAATAAATTTCAAAGACCATAATTTTTATTAGCACAAAAATTTAGTTTAATTTTTGTAAATTACTTCTGGCCTATGGCCTCCGTGACTGTGCCTAATGAACAAAATTTTGAAGGCGTAATTTTGAAAAACTTTCTCTTCTAAATAATTAACCCTTGATGGTATAAACGACAGATTTGATATACCCCAAAAAAAATTGCCCAAAGCAATCGAATCACACAAGAGTGTTGACCAATTTAAAGATACATTTCTTGAGATAATCCAAGTACCAAACATTTGGCTAAGGACGCGATATATAGCATATTGAGCCATCTTGTTTAAAACACCATTACCCCAAATGACTTGCAATGACACGAGAAACGAACAAAATCACTAATTACGAGACCAAATTGTTTAGATAGGCATGTTTTTTTTTAGACATGTTTCATGGAAGGTATTGACGCTGGTAATAGTATTTTTTCAATAAAAACCACAGAACAGTGGGCCAAAAATGCACAAAATGTCGGCAATATAATTTTACAACACAAGTTAAAACACAGCTAAGCCCAAAATTTTACACAAACGGTAAAAACCGACTAGTCTCAAGATCACTTATTAAAGTTTCTTTTAATGGTTTATATAACTTCTCCGTCCTCCCCTTTTTAAGAATGCTTTGTAAAATTTGTTAAAAGAAAGTTAAAATAATTATTCTGTGACATAGTACACCAACTATAAATGTTCCTCAAAAAATATTTTCTACGCAGGTACTGAAAACACCCCACACCAAAGGTGTAGAGAACACTAAGTTTAATTCAACGATATGCTCCTCAAACATATCAAAGGATGGAAACCATGACACACACACACATCGTGCACATTCCCCTAGCATAGATTTCTGATGTATTTTTTGGTCTCCTCTATCAGAATCCATTGTCTCTACGCCAGCGTAAAATTCATAACATATGTTAGTATTTATAAAGAAATGTGCACGTTTGTTAGGATACAACTACCCCTCGCTTTTGAACGTGTTAACTTATCTTATTTTTCTTTTTTATGTACATATGCTTATGGCACGAACATATTTAGTGTACGTACATCTGTAGGCCTCCCTAAAAATAGTTCAAATGTCTACTATTTATCATTAAGGAACATATTTTTCATTTTTTTCTTTTCTGACAACACCGATTTCTTTGTAAATACAGTTAATTAAAACCATATAAAATAATTAACAGCCCCTTCACATGTCTATGCTGCACGAATATTTATTTCAATTTATCAAACGTTTTTCTTTGTATTAAATCGATACATCTTTCGATTTAATACAATTAAAGTGAAATATTATTAAGAAAATTATATTTTGCTTCATTTATCAACAGTATAAAGATAATTAATATTTTCTATTTGCCTTAGATACATTAATAATACTGTATTTATGTACGTTAAACGGGAAGCAGCATACATGTATAATGCCCTTAGTTATATTTGTGTGCCACATGTTGTACGTATTGTTTTATTTATAAATTCCCTGTTAATGATGGTCAATATTTTAATCTCTCTGAAGTGATTTTTCTTGTACTCCCTAAGGCTATCAGCTTTAAAAGAAATAGTTTTTCTAACCTTCCAAAGAAAGCTTGGATGCACATATAGAGATTAACTATTAATAGCATAATTTTAATATACGAAAATGTATGTTTACGTACAAACACACATTTGCAAATATAAATTTTAAGAAAATTATTCTAAAAATTATAAATATTCAGAATGTGCAAAATACTAAGTTGCAAACCTAAAATCATTAGGATTTTTTAACAGAAAAATTACATAAATTGACAAAAATTAGTTTTGTTTAAAAAAAAAACGTTAAAAGGTTTTTTAGCAAACTCTGTTATATAATAAAAGTTATGACTTTCGGGCGCTGTTTACAAAAATAGTCGGTAGTGGATAAAAGAAGTAAGTAAAAGAATATATGTTTAAAGTAAAAAATTGTCTTAAAAATCTTATTAAAACACCCTTATTTTTTATACAGAGGCAGCAAAAAATTTATATTTAATAATTTCATAACCTCAAGCTTTACTTGTTTCTATTTTTTTTGTAAATATTTTTTTTTTCAGATTATAAAATGAAAATTTTATAAATAGGTATGGAAAATAATGACACTTAAATGATCCCCGTTTTTAGTTTTGTACCGCTCCGATATTTTAAAGGCGTTTTGCATTATATTAATTTTTTAGTTTCTTCACAACAACAATGTTGACCTTTAATTCAAGAATTACTTCAGCCTTATTCACTTATTCGAATAATCCCAAAGAAAATAGTCGAGGCTGATATATCTTCGCACTCAAAAATTTTGATTGAAAGGTGTCATTGTGTCCCTGGTTTATTCCTGCTGAAACCACAGCTCAAATATATTTTCAAGAACAAAACGCAACAAATTTTTAATCATAAATCGACATGTCTCTCCATTTACGGTTACAGCACCTTCACTTTCCTTTCTTAAAGAGACTAGGTCCAGTGATATTTTCATAACGTTTTCATACACTTCTGCTTAGTCGTGCAAAGTCATAGAGCACACAACATGCATACGTGCATATTTGTCATGGGTTTGCCCATCTTTTTTAACATAACCTGACAAAGTTATTGCAGTTAAAATAAATTCCATTACTCATAATCAAAATTTGAATAAAGTTGATTTAATATCTGGCCAACTGTTGACATTCAATTGCAAAACTTATCTGGGGTTTTAACTCTTACTTAAACTGCACTTTATGTGGTAATAATATAAAATCATTCTTTTTATGCGCCGCAGTAACGTAAAATCCATTACTAGCTTAGCAGAACAACTTTCTGGTAGATGTTTCTGGTATTAAACATGGTCTATCGGCTCGAGCAAATCTTTTATAGAGTCAAATTATTTGTGACGATGAACTAAGTTAGCAACGAGTCATTAATTCAGAGGGATAAATTATGATATTTACTCCAGCATAAATTTCGAAAATGTTACAAAGACTTGTAGTGTCGCTAGAGAAATAGTTTATGCATGTATTTCGAAGTTGGATTTCCATGCATTTTCGTAGGGCACATCAGCTCACCAACGCAGAGACGTTGTTGTATCGTTACTATTACAAACTTTTCGTTGAACTATTTGACAAGTAGTTATATTTTATTTAAAAATACTTTTTCCTGGATCAGATCAGAATTGTCGTTGAAATGAAAATTATTTCTAACACAAATTTCATTAATATTAGATATAGTTATGCTTAAATTAATGACATTTGTCAAAAGCTAAAGTGAATTCAGCATGTGGTCCATTTCGTTATCAGGGTAAAGAAATTTGGATCACCTATTTCATCTCCATAGAAATCACATTAACTTTCTTCGCCACCTGTTTGGTTACCTAATGGAAAGCTTTTCGTGAAGGCCAGCATCTTCTTTGTTTTTATTTTAGAGAATCTTTAGATGTTTTCCTCTTTTTTTACTGCAGCATAATAAGGCCTCTTTCGCATTAGGCAACCATAATTGCGCAATTCTTGTGTTTGTTGGTGTGAGAGGAAAGGTCGGTGTGAAGGGGAAAGAATTGCCGAGATTTGAGTTCTGACTTGCTTGTACTTGGCAATTCTGCTTCTGCTGTCATTCTTGTCTTGGAATATTTATTTGTTTTTGACATTGTCTTTTATATCTTCTTCGGTGTGTTGTGTAATTTTGTGTGTGTGAAAATTTTATTTGTTTATTAGTGAATCAAATATTTAAAAAAAATGGAAGAAACTGGAAGAGATTGAGCAACCAAGTTGCTCAATGTGAACATAAAAGCAAGTTCAAAAGAAAATAAATAAAAATAAAATTATACTTGCGCAATTATAGTTGCCTAAAGCGAAATGGGCTTAATTAGATGTACACGTTTCTTTGTAAATGCCAAAGTCTACCTGTAAGCAAAATCATCGTTATCAGGTTCTAAAATGAAAGTTTATAAAAAGAAAGTACTTTTACTTCAAGGTTTAATTAACTTACATATTTTTTTAACTCAATAGAGCACTTTCGTTAATTTTTTTAAAATTCACAAATTTGACTTTTTACACAAGCTATAAAAAATTGGCAGTTGCGTTCTAGTTCAAGCTCACCTTAATATTTTTCAAACTAATCTAAGGCCATATCTTAAAATAAAAATCAATTTATACTTTGACTGGTTGCTTAATGAAATATTGTAAAAAATAATTATTTTATAACGGTTTATGTGAATTTCTTTGAAAACTTCAATCGTACAAAATTAAATAAAATTTTTTGTACATAATACAATGTAAGTATACGGTTAATCAACAACAAAAACAGATCGAGGAAGATGCACAATGCACATACACATTCAGCCATCTTTTTAATAGACGCCGTAAGACCACTAAGCAACTTTTTTAAAAGATAACATTACCTAGATGTTACCGAAGATCGTCAATAGCAAATTCTTAATCAATAACACTCCCAATCTCTTTAACTCACGAATGTGATTTCAACCACAGCAAACGAGTACTTTCCGAAGAGCTTTAATCAATAAATAGTCGAAGACAAGGGATTTATATATCTTGTATACTGGCCATCGAGGATATTGGTAAATTGATACAAAATTAAAAAAATATTAAAAAAAAGCCATTGGATAAGGACTTAAGTCTCGTCTTAATTTATCTAAACGCACCCGTAAATCTGAATCGGCATCTGACATTGGCGTGGAACCACCACTACCGCCTGCAGTTCCACCACCCCTTTTTCCAGAAAAATAAAAAGAAAGAAAACTTTTTTTCTGGTCTTTCAAAGGAAATCTAATAAAATATGTCAGGGTCATTAACACATTAAATTTCTTCATCGGCTTAGCAAAAAAGTCATAATGACATGATAAGTATAATTTTGTTGATGATAGGCTAAAATAAATACTTATCTACCACAGATACAAGCACTGTGTAATAATGAATCCATTTTTGGATTTGCCGAACGAATTAATTGGCAATTGTAGGGTTTAGTTATGAAAATAGCAATTTAGCTTTTACCATAGTAATTCTGTTAAGAAATATGGTGCCTTATACATATAAGTAGCAATAACGTTTCCCAATCAACATTATCGTTTGCTTTAAATAACACAAATCTTTTTAGGTTTTCTTCTTCTATATCTTGTAATCACTTAATATGACCTTATATACATACACACATACATACATACATACATGTGCTTTTTCTCAATTAGAATAAAAAAGGAAATAATATTATACTGCTTTAGCTGAACCGAATTTTGTATACCTAGCACCAAAGAATAAGGTTAAGATAAATTAGTAAAGACATGTCAATCTTTAGTACATACAATTTGGCATGTATTATTATAATTTCCAATTATGATCGGAGATTTCTAAAGCACTTTAACTTAACCATGGGATATGCCGTGCGATAATGTTTATAAAATACATGTAATTTACATTTAAATCAATGGATTTCTCAATTTGTTTTAAAAATGTATCACATGTCCTTACGTCACGAATCATTACATTTCTGAGCATATTGATAATTTTATGTCACTTCTGAACAATATTTTGATATGTTGCAAATGAAATGACATACTTAATATACCTTTTAGCTGTTTTTTAGACTGGTTATAAAAACAATTGCGGCAAATCCTGAACCCTAAAAAGAAAAATTGTCATTTTTAGTAGATTTACTTCTCTATGGTTACAACAGTTTCCATGGTACGAGCATTAAAATGTTGCACATATTTTTTATTTATTTTCCTCATTACTTTCTTAGCCATCGTTGGAATGAACCTCTCTCACGACATTTGTTTATAGCATTTGTACATTTCATTTAAGTTCTTATGCTTATACACATTATTATCTAAATCCTTTAGGCTTTTACAATCTTGTCCATAATGACACTTGGTCAGGGTGATAAATAAACAAATCAAATAGAAAAAAAAAGAAACAAACAAAAAACGTATATGAAAAAACATTAAATAAAAATGGCAAAAACATGAAGAAAGGACTCGTTTTCTTACACAACATCATCATCACCCATTTTAACCATAAAGCATACTCGGCCATACAACATACATATCTTTATACAATGTACATAAATGCTTTCATATGTTTGTGTAAATATGTTGTTGCTGGTTGTTTATTTGTTTGCTTGGCGAGTATTTAGATGTATGAGTAGAGGGGTATAAGTATAAATTGAAGTATAATAATGTGTTGTCTTGTAGTCAACATAAAAAATAAAATCAAATACAAGTCCAAGATGAAAAATTAAGAAGTAGATGAAAAAACAAACGTTATACAGTGTGTAGATTTTATGACCTTTTCCGTTTATTTCCCAAGAGGCCGATAAAAAATGAACATTTCCTCTACTCATTCTCGTTCTCCTTTTTTTTGTTTGTTTGTTTGTCTTGTTTCTTTCATTGTTTTTATCGCATTTAGTGCTGTGTGTCAAAGATTTACTGTTTAAATCCCAGTAACAAGAAATACTTTTTTTTGGTATATGTAACACTTAGAGTAATAAAGCAACCAGAACAAATAAAATAAAATGGTTTGTATGTGTAGTTAAAAAAGGAAACTTAAATCCTGAAATAGCAAGTTATAAAATTAAATTCGGTCAGAGTAATTCTATATGATTTTTTCTTTTAAAAAAATTGACATAATTTTAAATCTGGCACTTTATACCAGCTCTAAATGCTAAGTAGCCATTTTATAGTAAAACAAAATATTTTTGACATTCCAAAATTTATACACAGCTGAAATCTTAGTTTTAATTGACACTTTATCTTTTCGTTCTTTCCTACATTAAAAAAAAGAATCATTTAAACATAAATAAATATGTTTTTTTATAAGGCATACTTATTCATCAGGTAGTCTTATTTCGTCAGCCGATTATTTTTTTATTCACTTTTTTTAAACTTAAGCTATCAAAATCAATATATAAACTACTATTTTCTCTCTTCTCTGATTTACTTTAAATGTCAAACTTGAAACATAAGATATATAAACAAAATATTTCTCTCCGAACTGTGGTTACCTGATAAATAAATATGCCTTGTTATACCCGCCACCAAAAAAATGGTGGGAGTATATTCATTTTGTCATTCCGTTTGTAACACATCGAAATATCCATTTTAAACCCCATAAAGTATATATATTCTGAATCAGGGTTTAATTTGATGACGATCTAGCTATGTCCGTCCATCTGTCCGTCTGTTGAAAGCACGATAGAGGTCGCACCGAAAAAGCAAGGGGGTTAACATTTTGTCAAAATCTTTCTTATAGACAAGGTTTGTTTGGTATTGAAAATGGGCTAAATCGGAATATCAGGAAGGGAATTATAGTTCGAAAAGCAAGAGTAGGTCGAAAAAACCGTGTCCTTCGAACATCAAATAAAATGGAATTGTGTCCAAACGCATTAACGTAGACTCATGAACCTTCCAATATATATTTATCGAGTCAAAACAAAATCTCTTCCCAAAAATTGCTTACATCTATGCATTAGGAAAGGGGTCATCGATCAAAATGTACGAAAATTTATACCGCACAGTGTATTTTTCGGTATATATAAAAACAAAAACGTCATAAAAGCACCAAAATTGGATGTACGACTCTGAAATTTTGCACACATAGCTTTTTGGTCAAATGCTTTGTTCTTACGGAAAATCAATGTGCCACGCCGACTTTTACGCCCACCTCCCATATAACGGTTTAACTGAAATTCATATAATTTCTCTATTAATAAAGATTTTGGAATAATAAAGGACTATATTGAAATACCTTAGTTGTACTCATTAGCAAAAAAAACTTTGACACGCCTACCATAAAGCCCACTTTTCACGTTATCTGCCGTTAATGAAATTTAAAAGACCATAAAACCGACAAAATTAGAGGTATGATTATGAAATTTGCTACATATCATATGCTTCTAATCAATGTTATTGTTGTGACAAAAAGTTTAGGTGATACGCCCACTTTAACGCCTACCTCCCATATAACGGTTTATCTTAAAATCATGTAATTTCTCTATTTACAAAGTTTTTGGGAAAATATTGAAATATCTAAGTTGCATTTATTAGCAGAAACTTTATTGACACGCCTACTTTAACGCCCACTTTCATTAAAAGACTACATTTACAAAAGCATTTTAGTAGCAGATCGAAGTTATAAAGGGTGGTTAAATTTTAAGAGCCGATGTTGAATTTAAATAAAACACAAATTATTTAGAAAATTATTATCATTTCTTTTTATAATGATAATATTTGTATGGTTCACTTATGTATTTAATAAAATATCGGCCAAATGGCCCCCCCATCCTTGGCACCACTTCTCTATCTGATGGTTCCAATTTTCAATGACAATGTTGATGCCTAATTGTTGGGCATGATGATAAGTCGAGGTTGACTGCTCTTTTGCCACACTATCGCAAAAACCAGCAATGGTTCCCATTCAACGCACTAAGAAGGCATTCACAGATTTTCTAACATTTTATACAGACCTGTTTTGCAGAAATTTAAATATTTTTTTACAATTCTACCGATTGTGGACGAATTTGAACGATTATGTTGATCAAAAGAATTACGAAGTGCACAAAATGCATTTTGACTTGAACGCCCATTTTTATAAAAAACCTGAATAACTTTAAAGCGTTGCTCATATGCGTATCTTCCACGGATCAAATTGAGTAAGTTTGAGATTGAGAAATGTCAAATAAAATGCAGAAAACAAATTTGAAGACTAGGTGTAGTTCACCTTGAACATGGGCCCTTAAAATTTAACCACCATCTACAAAGATGCATATTTTATTATAAAGAGATTATTCTATAGCGATTAACAAAATAATAAATATTGTGCTTTAAATGTACACAAAATTGGTGGTGGGTATAAAAGTTTCGGCACAGCCGAATATAGTGCTCTTACTTGTTTATTTTTATATACTTACTTTCTTTTTAAAATAAATTTACCAAATATTTTGGTATAAAGTGATCGAAACAACCACGAACTTTAAACATTTTTCTAAATCGAGCACAATATATTTGATACTGTTTTAGTTTATAACATTTTGCAATTTGCACAAAGAACTATAAAGTAAATGGATACCTAGCACCTCATAGATAAATCGAAAGTTGCAAATTTGAATCAGCTCTTTATAAAACCTCAAAGGTATCGGCCAAAAGTTACTAAATTATTACTTAAAAACCAATTTATAACTTGAGTCTTAATTACCACATGTTACCTTTATTTTTAGTATATTTGCTTATTTTCGATATTGCAAACATCTTTTTGCACATAATCGTAAAATAGTCTACTGGGGTTCTCCTAAAGAGTTTTTTTTTTTATCGTAGACAAGTGCATTTTTTATTTATAGAACATTTTTCGCATGAGAGAAAATGTTATAAGAACTAATTCTTTATTAAAATTCTTCCATATCAAAGCGTTAATCACAGAGGAAATCGTGTGCGATGTGCGTAGATATTTCCTAACGAATTATTTATAAAGCATATGAAAAATCATATTAAACTCTTGTATAGATTATCTTACGACTCGTAAAATAATATTTTATTATTTAAACAAAGAGTCGCAAAAAACTCATTAGAAGATGACTTGATGAATCGCATAATGCTAGGTGTCCTTTTCGTCTTGTGATTTTTACACACGAAAAAATATTTGTGCAATTCACAAAATTTCGCATGGGTTTTTTATGTCGTAATTTGTTGTAGATAATTTCAATATAAATATTATTTGAAACATGTTTGTATAGAAATTACCACCAAAATTTTTGACTTACATATCGTGCAATATTTAAATAGTTATTAACGACTGAGTTTTTTTTTTTTTTTTGGCATGTACAGATCATGTACGTTAGTATTTATATAATTTAAAATATATTAATTTTTAAAACGTAGAAAACTTTAAGACTTCAAAGCAACCCAAAAGAACAATTTCTTAATACTAATGTGGCACCCGCAGAAAAAAATTTGAAGCTACTCCGATGGATATTACACATACATATAAATTGAACTATGTGAGAGAAATTTGAAACTAATATAAAGAGGTTTATATATTTTCAACTCATATTTTTTTTGCTATACAGTTTCTGCCATATCTATATAAATCGCATTTAAGCTATACCTCTAAACTGTAAGAAGAAGTTTCAAAAATTTCAAAACCCGAAAATAAAAAAAAAAAAATAAAAAACACTGAAATAATTGTATTTTGGTTTTAATGTATATTTCCAGTTTTCATTTGAAATAAGTTATTTGACTGAAAATTTAGTACCGTTCTCATATTCAAAAATTAGTTGAAACTTTAGAATTCGATGTTTAAAAGAAATTTTTTAGAGAATGAATGCTAAGGAGTTAGAACTAATTATTGTAGACATTGCAAACGGAATGCCTATTGATCCGAAGGGTATAAAAATACTAGGCCGCAGAAAATGAACATTTTAACTACAGTTTACTGTTAAGTTATTATTATATTATCAAATCATCTATGCAGTCCTTCTAAATACTTTTTTTATTCACTTTTATTTTTATATCTGACACTATAACATTAAATTTTAATAATAAATACGAGCTTTAACAATGGCTTCTTTTAAAGTCTTGATTTGAGTTAATAGCAGAAAATCAGATTATAGTTTTCTGAAGCGAGAGAAAATCTAAATGACAAGATTTTAGAAAACCTCATAAATATCACAAAACATGAAGAACGGCATATTCATGACTGGCGGAAAATCTACACTGATTTATGGAAGCGTAACATGGCTCACGACAAACACTACAGCGCAGCGACTCCAAGTTTTTACTAACAAGTGTCTACGAATAATATCTCGAATATTTTGCAAAATAAAACCACAATCATAGAGCTTAAAAAATTATCAAGAAAGAACTAACAGCTCGTCAAATAACAAGTAGAAAGTTAAGATGGGTAGGACATACTATCAGTAAACCTACTGGCAGCGTTAAGAGAGCTGCCTTAAAATAAAATCTCCGAATAAGTCCATTCGTCTAAAAAATACAAGACCTAAAACAACTTCGAATGCAATTAAAAAAGTAAAAAAAATTTTTAATAAAAACAAATTAACTTGTAATAAAAGAATTAGTTGAAATTTGATTGCAGAACCTCTATATTCCCATATGGAATAAATAAGGAACAAACAAATTTTGCTTAGAAACGATAAGTTTTTTTAATTCTCAATATAAATTTTAAAATGTATAAATTAATTTTAAAATTCTTAACCTTAAACTAAATTTTGTGTATAAACAAGTTATTAATTTAAACTGCTTGAACTTTACACTTATTGTTCAATGATCAGATCTTAAAATCGTTTTTCTTAAATTATAAAGTTATTTAATTCAATCATGTTAGTTTTAATAATTGCCAAAATGAAAAAAGCTAAGCCCCTTATATTGCACAAGAAAATATATACACAGGTACGTTTGTGTGTTTGTGTAAGTATGTACTCTATGTATTGAAATATTTACCTATAAACTAGCATGAGCATTACTTATTTTATTTTTTTTTTAAACAACGTGTTAAGTATACGTAAACATACACTTGCGTATATGCTGGTATGTAGTTGAGAATATGTTAGCGTACGTATGGATATATGTATGTATGACTGCTTGTTTACATAAAACATGTAACTCATATGTTAAAGTTTTTTTAATCCTCGAAGCAGCGGCTGCAAAAAAGCCAACAACAACTTCTGTTTTACCAGCTACACAAAAAATGCAAAAAAAAAAACTAACAAATAAAAAACAACAAAACATATTTTTACAAAGTCAGTGGTTTTGTTAGCGAGGTTAGATCAAACAAGTTTTAACAAAAACAAAAAAACAACAGAAAATTACAAAAACTGTAGACTTAAAATACAGCATACATGAGTGTATTTACATGTTTGTTGCTATAAACATGCATACAATTATATGCTTTCAGGATAAAACGTATGTGTACCCAGCAAACCAACTCGCAAGCAAAATGAACTGAACTAGAGAATAAATTCATAAAATATTCATCCAGTTTATAATGACGCTCGATAAAATTGTCATTGTTCTTGTTTTGTTTGATGACTATAGTTTTACAAAATCTAGCAGAGTCTTTACATATTAATCATACTTCTACATATATTGGACACAATCAATCATCAAAAGAATCGACGGATCCTTTTTAGTTACAAAAGTTACTCTGATAGATTATTAGGTTATTGTTTGTCCTAGTCTTTGTCCATCATTTAAAAATATAGCCGCAGTAATGGAAAATCCAAAACCTTCCATTCGGTAGTGCGGTCAAGAGTTAAGCATTTTCATGATCATAATCTATGCAACAAGTTTTGTTTAAAGATCTGCATTTAAACAAGTACAAGTACATCTCGTATTAATAAAAGGAGAGCAAGTTTAGGTTCACTACTCTTGCTGCGACATATTTATAAAAACTATTACTGTCGTGTTCATAAAAAATATTTTTGGCTTATAACAATCTTATTACACGTTTTAAAATTTAACAAATTCTTTTTTAATCATTTTGAGTTATTGGGTATATTTGCTTTATGCGTGTGTTTGCGTACAAGGCTACAGATACAGATAATAGTTATGAATAGCTCTGTGCTCATAGGTATGTATATGTATGCATAAAATTTGTGCAAGTGTGTAAATTTTCGAACGGCAAGAGCATAAATGAAAAAAGAGAAAAAAAATAAGAAAACTTTTGCAATTTATGTCATAAACAGTGTAAAGAGGAAGACCTCCAATGATGTTCATTTCTTTATTAATTTTTGCTTTGGCTTTTATCATGTGATTTAAAATGTTAACCTTTAAAGCAGATTTTCTAAATGAAACTTAAAAAAACAAAAATTCTATGAACAGCTATTTGCTGAGAGAAACTTTGTTTCAAAATGAAACAATTGAGCCAAAATTTATTATAAATTCACCTGCACAAGTTTATGGAGCTCAAATTGTTTTTTAAAAATATTGGAAGAAATTTATAATAGTGTTCAAATGCTGCTGGTTTGTTTATTTTTGAATTATTTAAAATTATATAATTTCTTGAGTTAGCTGGATCATACGAAGGTTTTGGAACTGTGATAATACAGGAAAAAGTATCTATTGCTACAGCAATACAATATAAAAAATATAATTCTTAAAACATGTCCTTAATTTAATTGCAACCTTTTATATGTTTAAATTTGAAAAGTGCTTCGACGTGCTTAATAAAATTGTTAATATGCTTTTAGCAAATTGTCAAAAGGTAACGTTATGGTAGGAAAAATATGTATACACTTAAGAATAAATAATTTTAAGTCTTCAACAAAAATTTTTTTTATTAATTTACATAAATCCGCCTAACATATTCTATAGCATAAATATAGGAGATTCTTGGCATCATAATTAAATAGGGAATATATTTACAAATGTACTTGATTTAAAATTTATCTTCAAAGCACTACGGGTTATGCCAAAAGTCACCAATAAGTTTAAAAATTTTATAACTTTCTGGTTTATACATATTTTTTTTAGATTCAATAAATAACACCTGGAGAATGATAAATCATGGAAGGATTCACAATTAAACAAGAACCCAGAGTAAAAGAGATTTATTTAAATCAGCGATCAAATATTTGAAGGCAAAGAACATATTCTTGAAATTCTAACACAGAATTTTGCGCTCTGATCCAACAATTCACAGCTAAGTTAAGCGAAACCATTAATACTGCAATATTAAATATTTTTCTCCAATCGGGAGACCACTGTTAACGTGTAGAGCAAAGTGTTAATGAGGCACCAGAAACATCTATCAGAACGCGTCACTACGATGAAACTAAAAAAGATATATATTGTTATTTCCATTATAAGATGCAACTAGTGTTAGAAATAAAAACCGCAGGTTATCAGCAACGTCTAAATTTTGCTGTTAAATTGAACAGTTGACCAGAAATCAAATTAACGTTTTTAAATCTGATTAAGAGTAATAAAGTTTATTTTTATTTGAATTTCTTTGTTAGTAAGCAGAACTGAAGGCTCTGAGGTTTTATAAATTAAAGATCCATTCGTCAACACTCAACACAATTTTAGTTGTACAGGTGTGGCAGTACATCCGAAAATAGCTTTGGGTCTTACTTTTTAAAAACATTAAATTGAAGTGCAGTAAGTAACCGCTTATGTAAAGCGGTGTCGGTTTATAATCGAATATTTTCTTACATTCTGCTTTTGAAAATGGGCTTGAAATTTGGTTTCAGCTGGAAGGCCACATTGCACTTTAAAGTCAAGTTTTGAGAGCAAATAATTTTCAGAAATTCGAAAATTAATTTGAAAGCGTGTTCGTCAGATTTGTCAGCATTCTCTTGTATTCTATAAGGTTATTTCAAGAAGTCAATGTATGTGAGCAAGTCTGAGGCAAATTTTTGAATTCATGGCTAAAAGCATTGTAGAAATTCTGAAAATGTTGTAAAAAATACTCTTAAAAGACCCTTTTTCTTTAAGAAGGTAAAAATGAAAGTCATTTAAGTGATTTCATTTTGCATATTTTTGTATAAAAACTCCACTTTGTATATCTTGTTATTCGAACAGAAAAAAATATATTAAAGAAAAACTTATTGAATTTTTTAAACCCATGGTATCTATTGGCCTATTCTGCTCTATTTACCAAAATATTCTTATTATTATTTTATGTTTTTTATACTCATATTTGGTATTGAAAATAAGTAATATCGGTCTATCAGAATAAGAGTTGTTCTTTGTAATACAAGAGTAGGTCAAAAAATATGTTTTTCTTTGTAAGAAAAAGTATCCTGGTAGTGCCTATCTTGGTCTTTTTATACCCTTTACAGTGAGGGTAAGGGTATATATAGGTTTTTCATTCCGTGTGAAATTTCTACAACTTTCATTTCCGATCCCATTATGTTTATATTTTCTAAGATCCTATGAAGAGGCAGTCAATTAAGGACTGTCCTTCTGTTCGTATGTCCGTTTGTCCATTTGACTATCTGTCCGTATGTATGTTTAAATCAAATTTTTGAAGCCTCAGGCATTTTCAAGACCCATGTAAAGTATAAAAAAATCTGAAAAATTCGGAAGCAGATCGGTATTGAAAATCAGAAAAATCGCTTTATAAAGAACTGAGATATGATGGAAAAACCTCACACCAATACAAACATTAACATATAACATTTACATAAAAAACTTATCTTTGTCACATCCTTTGCCAATCAGAATGCACTTTTTTATTTTCAATAAAAACGTAAGTACCTTTAAAGGTATTATTAAGGAGATATCGTTCACTTAAATATAATGTAAAATATTTGTCAAATGACACTACGGCTTTACAAACAGCGTGCTAGACCTTTCATAAAATTTTCCATAACTTTATCACAGAGATGTAGCCGTACATGCCCATTTATGCGATGGGTCTAAGTTTTTTGCAATTTATTAGCATTAACCTGAGATTTCCCAAGATCCACAAAAAAATCCTTGTGACCAGTTGGTGTTAGAATTTTTTAAGATAATTTTTTCTTTAATTAAATGATTACAGACAGTGCTTCGAATGAAGAACGAAGTAGAATTGATGGTTTTGGGTTTTTGGCGATACTTTTGTTTACAATGGAAAAGTTTTTTAAGAGACCGACAGGTACGTTGACGTTTGCACTAGGTGCACTTTTTTTCAAAGTTTACGGTTTGCCCCAGCATTAATTTCTAAATTTTTAAAACTTTATTTCAAAATTATAAGGCACTGTTGTTTTGTGTGCCAAATTTCAAAGTTGTCAGTTGCCAAAAAGAAAAAAAGACGCTCAATTTGTGTTATTACCAAGATCCACAAAAAAATCTTTGTGACCAGTTGGTGTTAGAATTTTTTAAGATAATTTTTTCTTTAATTAAATGATTACAGACAGTGCTTCGAATGAAGAACGAAGTAGAATTGATGGTTTTGGGTTTTTGGCGATACTTTTGTTTACAATGGAAAAGTTTTTTAAGAGACCGACAGGTACGTTGACGTTTGCACTAGGTGCACTTTTTTTCAAAGTTTACGGTTTGCCCCAGCATTAATTTCTAAATTTTTAAAACTATATTTCAAAATTATAAGGCACTGTTGTTTTGTGTGCCAAATTTCAAAGTTGTCAGTTGCCAAAAAGAAAAAAAGACGCTCAATTTGTGTTATTACTGTGACACACTGACAAATGGTCAAATTTTTCAATGACAATGTTGATGTTCAATTGTTGGGCACGATGATGAGTCGAGGTTGACTGCTTTTTTGCGACACTATCGCAAAAAACAGCAATGGTTCCCATTCAACGAACTAAGAAGGCATTCACAGATTTTCTAACATTTTGTACAGACCTGTTTTGCAGAAATTTAAATATTTTTTACAATTCTCCCGATTTTGGACGAATTTGTACGATTATGTTGACCAAAAGAATCACAAAGTGGACGAAATGCATTTTGAATTGGACATCCATTTTTAAAATCAGCCTGAACAACTTTAACGCGTTACTCGATTGTGTATATTTCCTTGGTTCAATTTGAATTAGTCTGAAATTGGTAAATGTCAAATGAAATGTAAAAAAAACTTGACGTTTAGGTGTGGTTTACATTCAACATCTGCCCTTAAAATTTAACCATGCCTTGTATTGTTTAACTACTACTACATAAAATGGTTAAAGATATTTTTATGGTAGCATCTAATATTTCTCATTGCAATTTTATTTTAATCCAAATATCTCTCAGTATGAACAATGATTCATTTAAATTTGTTGCACTTTCTGTCCCCCACTTTAAATATAAATATTTATGGACTGGTTTTTCAAGTTAACAAAATTATTCCAGCAACCTCACTACTGCAAAAAAATATCTGTCTTGTTCTCCGTGCCACAGCATACAAATCTCTGCACTCAATTCAGTAGTGCTAATTCATCACAACAATCTATTTATAAACATGTGCTATATATTTAGTCTTTTACATTTATAAATATGTATCTACCAATACATAACCTACACTTACATACTAATATATGTATTTATACATGTATGCGATATGATGTGCTCTTATTTACTAATAACGCCATTGAAAATGTATACTACAATCCTTTTTCTCAGTTAATTTTCCCGCGCTTCCGTCCGTATCTAGCACTTCATCATGATTTCTTAATGATAAACTAAATTGTCAGCCAGGCAGAAACCAAATCTAATGAAGTGCAAAATTACAATTTAAACCAATTTGTAATTAAGTTTATAGAATGAGGAAAGAGATAAAAATGCAAAATGAAAATTGAAAAAATACAAAAAATAAAGGAATAAAAAATAAAAGTGTAAACAAAACTGCATAACATACATATTGTAGCAATAAAAAAAAAATATATATATGAATTTTCAATCAGATACATATTCAATAAATTGTTCAATTCATACCGCCATTGTATTTTTTATCATTTATTTAACTACAGATTTGGTTTGTTTACTTGCGAATATAATTTCTGTTATATCGGTTGTATGCTGTAATTGTTAAAATTAAAATAATATGAAATGTCAGGCAAATAAAATATAAGGAGTGGAAAAGTTGGTCAAATCTTTCATGTGCAAACCTACAAAAGAATTTTCAAGCAATTATTATAATTAAAAAAAAAATCATCAACACATTTCAGTTAAAATATTAAAATTTGTTTTTTATATTTTGGAAACAAAAAATTTTACAAATATTTTTCTTTTACGTATTACAAAATTTTTTAGTGAAAATTGCCAAGAACAAGCATACAACACTTTAAACATATACAAAAATAGAACTTAAAATACATTACAACGGGATTTGTGAATTGAATTAAAATGTCTTAATTATTTTTTTGCATTTAGTTGTTTAATAACTTAAAATTTTTGTATCTTCATTAAACTATAAAGGAAGTGATGTCAAGTGCTGATGTCTGATGCAAAAAAAAAGCAAACCCGAGCTTTAGGTGGTTCGTTTTTGTACAGATGAAGATTTAATAATTAAAGAAGTGAATCTGTAAGGCAAAAATGGATACAGCACTTGCTTAAGCTTTAAAATTTATTAACCTAATACCCATGTTCAGACAGATATTTTTAATTGTTTCAATTTAATGTTAATTGAGCAATTAAAATAACTGTTCACACATTACTCAATTTACCTTACTCCATTAGCATTTGACAGCTGTAAAATACATTGTTTTTAATTTTTTGTTTTTAATTGGGTTTGTGAATTTTAAAAATGGATAAAAGTTGAATAGAAATTTTACTAGTTTATAATAGAAATGTTGAACTCTTGCAGTCCGTGCGATTGAGTTTTGATTCTAAACTAGCTTTGTTAAAAAAAAGAAGAAATTGTAAACTAGTAAGACCAATCACAAAAAAAAATTTTTTTGAGAACCATAATCAAATAGCATGATTTGATTGTAGCGCTGCACATTGAAGTCTTATAATATCGTAATGATTTTAGCGGAACTAGAAAATTATTCCAAAAATTTACATGATTCTTTTACCTTAAAAAATTGCTTATTGGCAACATCAGTCCTTTTAACATAAAATATTGCACTTTAACATTCTGCTGTAGTCAATAGCTTACCACAAAACTACAAAAGAGCAAAAATTGCAGGCAGCCTGCTCAAAAAAACATCGAATTTTATCTCTGGCCAAATAAAAGCAAGTAAGCAGCAAAAATCTACACCCAAATAAAACTGCAGCCAAAGTTAAAACAGCAATTTTATAAGAAACTTGAATAAGTGCAAAAGAGGTAACAATTAAGTGGCTGAGTATAATGTCACAGGGGAAAACTTTTGACATTTTCAGTAAGTGTTCAAACTGTTAAGAACGTAGGTTTCAATGGAGTAAATTCATAGTAAAATTTAAGTTTGTTTTTTAAGGATATTGTTGATAGTAATGAGAAATGTTAATATTCATATTACTGTTAGAGTTCAAGAGTACTTCAAACATATATTTTGAACAATTCTGTATTATTGAAATTTTTTATTAATTTTATAAATACCACTTTTTCTAATGCTTTTGAATAAAATATTTCTTTATAACATAGTAATTATTTTCAATAATTTCATATTAAAATCTTAAGTATTTATAAAGGAAACCCTCACTGAAGTTTTCATGTAAAGTCAACGTGTAATGATAAAACCTGTTACTTATTTTCGTTAGTTAAACCTTGTTTTGGATAATATAAAACGACCACCGTGAGCAGTTCAATTGCGTGTTACAAATATCCTTTTAATCAGAGGTAAAAGGGTATATATCGTTGGTCACAGGTATTTTTGAACTCACGTCCGCTATGTCTAAAAGTCGAAGGGGATGAAGATACATTAACTTGGAAATTTTTTTGACTCTTCTTTTCTGATGAGGGTTTGTTGACAGTTAACGTCAATCAACTTCTAAAATACAGTACATGCAACGCCTTCTTTAATAATTCTGATCCAAATGGTCTCTGCAATATTTAAGTCAACTACAAAAAAGGGCTAAATGGTTCCAGAAGTCGAAGAATCTTCAAGAACATGACATGGTGCTAATAAAATAGGACAACTTACCTCCAACCCAATGGATGATGGGCAGAGTCGTTACAACACATCCTGGTAGTGACGGATTAGTGTGGGTCATGATAGTTAGAATGAAGAATGGTGCATTGAAACATCTGATATCTAAACTATGTCCACTTTTTTATGATAACTGAAAAATAACCCTTTCAACTTCGGCCAGAATATTGACTGTTTACACTGACGTATATGGGATAATTTCCCTTTATTATTAACTTTGTTACACTTTTTTACAACTATGTTTTTTATGTTTCTTTGTGTGTGTTCGGCTTTGGACTAATTTTGGTTTTTAAGTTTGTTATTACTGAATTGAATTTAATTGAATAAAATAATAAAAGTTACACAAATAAGCAACAAGTATTTTAACGCAGTCCACGGGATCTAGTTGCCAAACAGGTAGAACGGCCATAACTCAAAAAGTTGTTAGTTTACATGAAAAGACAAAAACGTAGTAGAAACTTTATTACCATAAGGTAATTTATTTTGTAAAATTGCTGGTATAACTGTCATTTTTGATATCAATGCATTCCATTTTTGTACTAAACTGTATTTGTGTAAAATCTGATTGAGTTTGAGTATTTTCAATCACTGAAAAACTCAATATCGTAAACAATACTAGTGAATGTCTTTCTACTTGTGACCATCGATATATTCATCAATTTGGGAAACCAAATCACGTGCATTATATTCAGAATGTGTATTTTTTCATTGAGTATATATTTTTTTATAATTTGGTTTTGCAGCTTAAAGGCACAATTCGATTAACATACTTATTAAGGAACTTGTAAAAATGATTTTATTGCTAATAGCACCATCACGGATAAAAATCTTAAAATTTAAAAATTACCACTCTGATCCTTGAAATATGAAACCGCAATTCTTTAGCTTGAGAACAAGTCAATAAGTAATTACTATTAAATATGCGTATTTAAATTACCCATTAAATACTCCTCCATAATAAAATCATAAATTAAAAATTTTAAATTGCAAAAATTGTTTAAAAATACATAAAATGTGTATTTAATACCCCTTAAGATTTCCCGCTTTTCTATAATATTTCTCTAAATATTCTTCAAACACGTAACAACAAGACAAACAGGAATCCTTCGAATTTTTATGGCAACATTTAAGTGCCCATTAAAAGATGAGATATGCAAAGGTGAAGGCTATGATTTGTGTAAATCTTAAATTAAAAAGGAAAAGATTACGCCATAAAGTTTTTTGTTGGTCTTAAAAATTAAGAAGATTCTGATAATTAGACTAAAAGCTTTTTTTTTTGTTCTTTGTTCCCCAAAGATTATAGATAAAAACAATTTGGGTAACGAAATGTAAAGCAAAAAAAATAAAAAATTAACAAAATCATACAAACCAACAAACAAATATACCCACCAAAAAACGATTTTCCTTTTCATTTGCTTTTCGATTTATTTCTTATACATTCACCCCCAGCCGTAACATTTACAGCGCAACGTGGAAAAATAGAAGAAGTTTGGCAAAAAAAAAAAAATAACTTAAAAAAATACTTTAAATAGAATAATTTATCCATAGAAGTAATAGCCAGCAATTACAACCATTAACATGAAACAAATAAATGTCCTTGAATTTAACACTAAACATACATACTTACCGTGTGTATGCATACAATCATAAGTACGCTTAGGAACGGGAAGCAAATAGCATAAGTACAACAACGGGAGTATAAGCTTAAACATGTAAAAAGTTTAAATACTTCAACATATACATAAAACAAAGAATAACAAAAATTTTTATAAAACAAACAATTGTACAAATTCATATACAATATAAAACTGTCAACGAGTAGGAGAGTATGAGTAAACGATAGAGGCACAGTGTGATAAGCATGCAAAAAGACAAACAACAACACACAGCTTCAATAGGAAAAACAATAAAAGGAAGTACGGCTGTTAATATTAAATGTTTAATCTGAAAACAAACAAACGAACAGGAAAGTAAGCAGGAATTACACTAATACACTCAAGGATATATTTATGAGACTAAACTTGCTTTGATATTCTCATTTACAAACAGAAACATATTTTGTCAATCGCATATACGAGTAGAGTATATGTAGTATACCTTACCAATGCAATAATGACATTAATTGAATAATATTTACAACAATTGTTTTAACCCAGTCCTTGACTTGACTTTTTTAGTGAAGAAAATTTTATTATTTAAAAATTGCACACCTTTTAAAGAAATCACAAGACAATTTCAAGAAGTCATGTATATTAAATCAAATAATATATCGACCATTGTACGTGAAAATACGATAATTACCTTTTTTTATCGTATTTCTTATAAAAATTGGTTCTACATTCATTAATCCATCTGCTGATAAAATATTATAACGATAACTTTTTTAAACTAACATTCTAAATTTTATCAGGCTTGAGTTCATATTAACATTATTATCGTTACAAAGAATTTTTGTTATTGTGATAAATGAAAAGATTATTTTAAAAATTATAATTTTACCGACACTAGCTGAGTAGAATGCATTTTCGAAATCAGTTACGATTTCATCATCAGCACTCTTTGCTCGGTGGTTACATGTTGGTTAAAAATATCATCTATTTAACTCCCGGGAATTAATTTAGTTGAATTCTGCAACTATTTTTGTCCTGTTCTAGCCACTTTATTTCATTTGTCACAATTAAAAAAATTCCTTTTAAAGATAAGAATGTTAATATGAACTCAAGCCTGATTAAAATTAAAAATATTAGTTTAAACAGAAAAGTTCGATTAATAAAAACTCCAAGATAACTTTTTTAGTTATGGAGATAATACAGTGTACATTTTATCATATGTAGCAGTGTTATTCGCGTTTTTATTTATTTAAAAGTAATAAAATCGCTCTGCTGTAAAATTTTGGTTTTGCATCAAACGATAATTTCGCGCACAGGCGTTGATATGTTTAAACAATTTTCACATTGTATTAATTTTAAATCAGCTGTAGGGCTTCATAATTCGTTTTATATATCCAGGTGGCACTTTTCGGTGTTTTGGGTCAAAAACATAAACTTTCAGGTTGATGGTGCCACTACCAATAATGTGTGTTAAAACCCAGCATCTTGTGCATTACCTCTACTGGTAGAAATTGGGGTCATGTCAGTAAACATATCTGTGGCTTGCAGCTAAAAGGGCCAAAGTCAAAATATTTACTTTTAAGAAAACGGGAATTGAATTTTAACTTTTATATACGCTTTTATAGTGACATTGGCCAGCATTTTATTTATGAAGCTGTTCTGGGTTAAGTATGACTTAAGCTGTTTTACCATAATGAAAAAGAGCAAGAAAACAAATTAAATGCAATGATTAACTCAAAAGAGGAAAAAAGTGACATTGGCCCTTTTAGCTCCAAGCCACAGATATCAACTATACAGTATATCCTGGAAATTTGTTTTGATATTTTCATCATAAGTAAGGTAAAAATACATTGTTTTTTTCAAAGAAAAGATTCTATGATTCCAGACTAGTAGGTTTGTGTACATAAAAATATACTCAGTACACTTTTACGGAGTAAGTAACAACCATAATTTGGAACTTTCAACGTTACTATATTTATGAGTACAACTACATCACAACATTACTTTTGTAATATTAATAAAAAGAAAATAACTAGAACTGACAGTTGTCAAACTGCGTACAAAGTTTTCTATTTCCTCATCTTTTGCCCTTTCTAAGGACTTCGAGTTTTTAAATAAAACAATATACAAATTTTTATTTTCATTTTGAATATAATATTTATATTTTATATATATATTATATATATATTTTATATCAAAATACTGGACCTACAAAAGATGGCTTATATTTTGAATAGGGTTTTATTTTTAAATATCTTACATATATCCAATAGTGTTTTCGACAAAGCATGCTTATAATGGAGAAATGTCAAAGTTTCACTAAAAAACAACGTTACGCAAGGCACAATGGCGAAATCCCGCTTTAAAGCATTATTTTGTAAGCATAATGATCTAAACACATAGACGACAGCAGACAGCAAGCAGTAATATGTCAAAAACAAAATCCATGTGTTTAAATGAAAACGATTATTTTGACGGCAGCACGATCAATAACTTTAATTCTATTCATTATAAAATATATATGCGGCATCCCTGAAATTTGTATTGCTAAAATACACATCAGCTGATTATTATGTTGTTGCTGTCTTTAGAATAATTATGAAGCTGGCTTCAGAGCAGCATTTGAAGTTGGCACCTTTAAAGCCGGAAGTTGTGAAGTCTGCTGGCGTCTATGTGTTTAGAGCTTAAGATATGAATTTTTTTCAAACCTATTGCAGTATGAAAATGGCAGGCCTACGAGTACCCTGCTTGTAATTTTCCCTCATACAAACATGATTTTCAATAATTTATTAAATTCTACTACTACTTCATTTCTAGCGTATATAAGCGTGCTTCAACTTTAAAATCTAATATAAGTGCTTTAAAATATTCGATTTTTTATACCCGCCACCAAAAAAATGGTGGGGGTATATTCATTTTGTCATTCCGTTTGTAACACATCGAAATATCCATTTTAGACCCCATAAAGTATATATATTCTGAATCAGGGTTTGATTTGATGACGATCTAGCTATGTCCGTCCGTCTGTCCGTCTGTCCGTCTCTCCGTCTGTCCGTCTGTTGAAAGCACGATAGAGGTCGCACCGAAATAGCTAGGGGGCTCAAATTTTGCCAGAATCTTTCTTGTAGACAAGGTTTGTTTGGTATTGAAAATGGGCTAAATCGGAATATTAGAAAGAGAGTTATAGCTCGAAAAGCAAGAGTAGGTCGAAAAAACCGTGTCCTACGAACATCGAATAAAATGGAATTGTGTCCAAACGGATTAACGTAGACTCATGAAACTTTGAATATATATTTCCTGAGTAAAAACAATATTATTCCTTGAAAATTATCTAAATCTATGCATTAGGAGAGGAGTTATCGATCAAAATGTACGAAAATTTGTACCGCACAGTGTATTTTTCGGTATATTTAAAAACAAAAACGTCATAAAAGCAACAAAATTGGATGTACGACTCTGAAATTTTGCACACTTTGCTTTTTGGTGACACGCTTTTTTGTAACGGAAAATTAAGGTGCCACGCCCACTTTTACGCCCACCTCCCCTATAACGATTTACCTAAAATTCATATAATTTCTCTATTAATAAAGATTTTGGAATAATAAAGGGCTATATTGAAACATCTAAGTTGTACTTATTCGCAAAAACAACTTTGACACTCCTACTGTATTGCCCACTTTTCACGTTATTTACCGTTAATGAAATTTAAAAGCTCATAAAACCGCCAAAGTTAGAAGTTTGATGATCAAATTTGCTACGTATATCCTTCTAATCAATGTAATTGTTGTGTCAAAAAGTTTAGGTGACACGTCCACTTTAACGCCTACCTCCCATATAACGGTTTATCTTAAATTCATGTAATTTCTCTATTGACAAAGTTTTTTGGAAAATAATGGACTATATTGAAATATCTAAGTTGTATTTATTAGCAGAAACTTTATTGACACACCTACTTTAACGCCCACTTTCATTGAAAGACTACATTTACAAAAGCATTTTAGTAGAATATCGAAGTATCTGATGGTCCAAATTTTCAATGACAATGTTGATGCTCAATTGTTGCGCATGATGATGAGGCGATGTTGACTGCTCTTTTGCCACACTATCGCAAAAACCAGCAGTGGTTCCCATTCAACGAACTAAGAAGGCATTCACAGATTTTCTAACATTTTATACAGACCTGTTTTGCAGAAATTTAAATATTTTTTACAATTCTCCCGATTGTGGACGAATTTGAACGATTATGTTGATCAAAAGAATAACGAAGTGCATAAAATGCATTTTGTTTTGAACGCCCATTTTCATAAAAAACCTGAATATTAAACCTGAAAATTAATTTACAAATAATTAATTAATAATAATTAATTCATTAATTAATTAATTAATAATTAATAATAATGAATTTTCCTGAAGATGCTACACGAAGGAGAAGCGAAATATTGAGAATTTAAATACAAAAGTTGGATATTTAAATATGAAAATTTAAAAAAAGAGATCAAGTAAAATAAATAATTAAACCTGAATAACTTTAACGCGTTGCTCATTTGGGTATCTTTCCACTGTTCAAATTAAGTTAGCCTGAGATTGAGAAATGTCAAATGAAATGCAAAAAAAAACTTGTTGCTTATGTGTGGTTCACCTTCAACAGGGGCCCTTAAAAATTAACCACCCTCTATAAAGAAAGTAATACATATTTTATTTTAAAGAGATTATTCCATAGTGATTAACAAAATAATAATTAATGTACTTTAAATGCACACAAAATTGGTGGTGGGTATAAAAGATTCGGCACAGCCGAATATAGTGCTCTTACTTGTTTTATATTAGAAGAATATATAAAAAAATTGAAATATAATGATACAAATAGAAACTTCAAAATGTAATATTCAAAACTACGAAAATATTTTATATATTTTACAATTTAAAAGTTTAAAGTTCTTAAAAGGACCAGAGATCCAAAAATTTTAAATTTATATAATTTAGTGTAAATAAAGTGAATGATTTATACTCTTTTTATGTCCACAAAATGACGCTACACAGTGTTATGGGAATAGAACAAAATACGTCATCAGATTAAAGAAATAAGCATAAGCTTTAGCAAGTAAAACAAAACTTGAAATGAAATCATCAACAGAATGGGAGAAGAGAAACGAAATAAAAATGTTTGTTGTAATTGAGTACTACTAAATAGCATAAAACAAAACAAAGAAAAACAAGAAACATTTGTAATACTTGTATACAAAATAAATTATTCCAACAAGTTTACTTCAGTACTCACATTACCCTGCATTTTTGTGCGCTCACCATCGGAAGTATTAAAGATTAGGATTATCATTCTGTTTAGTATTTAAGAAATATAATGTGAAACAAACGTGCTTTGGAAAGGCGATAATCTACAAACCATGTAAATGTTTGTTAATTTAGTCTGAGAACTCGCTAATTTTAAAAAGTTACGAAATATTTTTATAAACAAAAAAATTCACCGTTTGTTTTGATATATCATCGTCTATTTGATCTTTGCAGAATACTAGTCTTCATTTGTTCCGAAAATAAAACATCTAGTAAATTATTAGTGGAAAACTAATGCTGTAATAAATAAATTTCAAGAGAATAAATAGAATTTTAAGCACGAATTTGCCTTTTAAAAACTAGAAATTATTGAATCTTTTTGTACTAGAGAAGAGACTTAGTAAAATAGTCATTAAATGCATACAGATTTGATTTTGAATGACCCATATCCTTTTGCAAGTCAGCATAGAAAGTCTGACACCACAACAGCAAATCCAACAACAACAACAACAACAGCGTTCTGGGAGAAATTTTTTTCCGTTGTTTTATCTTATAATATTATTCAAGCAAAATAAATATGTTCAAACAAAACTGCCATATGGCTGATGAGCAACCCGAAAAGTACCAAGATCTACTACTACATTAATTCAAAACAACGGTATTGGTTGGTTTATGGGCTGACAGAAATATTTAAATGCTTGGTTACATTGAGCTGTGGTTTGAACAAGAGAGTAATATGAGCCATAAAGAGTGTGAAACAATGGAATTGATGAAAATTCATTTTGGTGAGCACTTAATTTCACATTTCCTTACAGTAAATTAGCCACCTAGATCGTGTAATATCACACCTTTGGACATGTAAAGGCTGAGATCTTCAGGAATAAGCCAGACACGAATGATGCTTTGGAAGCCATAGTTAATCCTGTTATTCGTAGGATACTAGTTGCTATTGGCGAATGAGTTTACTTGGATTGGGTCTTCTAAAAGGACCAGCTTAGACGTAGTCGATGCCAACATTTACATGACAAGATTTTTAACAATAAATTTCATTAGTTATACTTTTAACCTATAACAAGAATTTGAAGTTCACTTTCAAATTTCTCTTTTTAATTTTACTTTATAAACCAACCCTCACGATGAGGGTGATTGCCGTTAATTAAAATAAATTATAATTATAATTATAATATGTCAGTGGCGAAATCATATTATTCGATTATCCTGTCAAAGTTTAAAATAAGTAAAGTCGCTCACATAAGCAAACCACACATTTACTGGATTCCTATCAAATGTCCAAGTTCTAATAACATATTTCAGTATTGACGACTTATAACTCAACAGTTAGTTGAATATTAACAAAGTAAATGCAAGATCAATAAAAAATTACGTCGCGATTGCTTTAATGAAAACAAAGCGTCTTTATGTTTATATAAATGCAGTGATTTTTGTTACTAAATTAATCTGAAATGAATTTTCGTTTCCGGTATTAAAAGTTATTTAATTAATTTAATATTAGTTTAAACAGAAAAGTTCAACAAAATAAAAACTAAATTTAGATAAACACAGGGCACAGTGCAAACAATCATTCATTCACTGATGGTCAATCAACATTCCGTTGTATACTTGCCTCACAGAAAATAGAACAAATGATTATAAACATTGATTGTTAAAAACAATCATCTGTTCTTATCGCTACCTAACTGGTGGCTAGAGCAGGACAAAAATAGTGATATAAATGAAAGATGATAACAAACAAAAGTAAAAAGGTTGCTGTTTGATTAAAAAATTCAATCTAACTCATTGTGGTAAAAATATATTAAGAAAGAAAGATTAAAAGTAGTTACCGAATTCAATTAACGTAAGTCCCGTGAGTTAAATAGATGATATTTACAACCAACATGCAACCACCGATCAAAGAGTGCTGACGATGAAATCGTAGCTGATTTCGAAATTGCATCCCACACGGCTAGTATCAGTAAAGATATAATTTTTCAGATTATTCTCTCATTTGTCGCAATTAAAAATGTAAAAATAAAGAATGTTAATATGAACTCAAGCCTGATTAAAATTTAAATATTAGAAAATTTATAACTTTATAAAAAAATTGCCTCAGACTTGTTCGATTTCTCTCGATTTTTAATACTGAAACTATGTCATCTATCAAGTGTAAAACAAACATCTATCACGTGTAAAAAATTGTGGATCAAAATATGACAGAATAAATTATCCTTTGAATTATTAGTTAATGGAAGGCGTTCAGAAATGATAGAAAAACATGTAGATCATTCTCCAGCCTTTGCATTGTGTTGTCATACTAATTTAAATTTAATTTTGCATTATTGTTTCTGATTTTTCTTATTAAAAATTTCTAGGACATATACATTAAACGGAATCGATTTACCTTATTACGTAGACTACAACATCAATCATAAATATTTTACTTTATGTTATTGGGGTGGATATAAGAAATTCTACGTTGCCGATCATATTACACCATTTTACTGTATTTTCCAATTATTTACTAAACTTTCTTTCCTATTTTGATCGTCTATCGAATGCTAAATCTTATAAGGGAGCATCGTCATTATCTTTGGTCGACTAAAAAATTGTACTCGTACTCTATATGCCATCAGTTAAAGAAGCAGCAGTAGTTACTTGTTATTCAGTTTAAGGTGGTTTTTATTATATTTTTTTTATTATATATTATTTATTTTTTTATATATTATTTTTATTTTTTTTTTTTTACTTTTTGCGCATTAAAAGTTAGCAAAGTGTAGGAAAAAAGAGTCATCATTGTTGTTATTTTTCTGTCTGCTTTTGTAGCTTTAGTTGACCCTCCTTGTTGTTTGTATGTATCTGTCTATTTTGTCGTTGCATTATTTATTTAAAGTGTTTTACGTTTTATTCTCTTTTCTGTTTTTTTATTTAATTTTTTTCTAAACTTAAGTATTTTATTTTATCTGTTTCTGTATATTCAATTTGACCATTAACATATTTTACCATTATTTTTTCTTTCATTTTATTTAGTTTAAGTTTGTGCTTTTGAGTTGTTTTTCTTGGTAATTGTTGTCATTATTATTATTTTATTTTTTATTTTTTGCCGGGTGCTTTAGTTGACTTAAAGATTATTCTTGTAACAATAGCAATGCAACCATTAAGCTAGTAAGTATTTATTTTTTACAGTGTTTTTATTCTCGCGATTGATGCAAGAATTAATGTTTTTTGTTGTGAACTGATGTTTGATCTGGCAGATGATAATGTCATTATGTATATTTTGTATATTTTTTAATTTCTTTCATAGTAAAAAAAAGGAGAAAAATTATTTATATTTAATTCCATCCAATTTTTCATTTATCAATAATCATAAAATTTTTGAAAAAAATTTTGTCAAATAAATGATAAAAAGTTTACGAAAAATAAATAGATATTTAGATTGTTTTAAGGGCTGAAGAAATTTGGTTTTGAATGAAATTTTCTTAAAAAATAAAAACCGTCGTTGTGTGTTTTTTTATTGTGGTCAGAAATATGACTGACTTTATTTTACAAAATCTTTTTAAATACAAAAGAATATAAATGCTTATTGATAATTTCTTATGGCCTATCAGAAAATCAATTGTTTACAAAAAGTTGTATGGTTTTATTTTATTGGTTGGGCAACAATTCTTAAGAAGTTCGTATTTCAAAATCAATTGATCCAGTTAGAGTTCATTGTTAATTGCTGGCCACCCAAATTGTATTGGAAATGCAAACAAGCATTCTTGGAAAAGAATGATTAAAATATTTCAAGTGTTTTATGTTATGTTTTACACAGTGTTATGTTTTACACAGTGTTGTGGACAAATATGCATGTTAAAGATTTTCTTTTAAATGGGAACAATTAAACGAAAATTTGTACGTAAGTATATTTATTTAAGTATGTACGTTTGTTTGCTTTTATTGTGAACAGTGTTTAAAAGGTTTTAAAAAAGTATTAAATTTCTTTTTTTGTAAACATTTAATTACGGATTCTGTATTTAAGTATAGCCGACTTCATAAACGCAAGTTGTTTTAAGTGCAACCTTGCGTTGCAGAGATTTTTTTTGCATTTTATCGGCATTAAGGAACGCTCATGGATCCACTTTTTGTCTCTGCAATATAAAGTGTTTAATTATTTAAATTACTAGTCTGTGATTTAAATAAACTCTATCAATTATAAATAAATTATTAAAAATAAACAAAGAAAATACTAACTCAGCCATTGCAGCTCAAATGTTTGCATACAAAATAAAAATGATGAGCGATTTTGACAGCTGATACGTAGTAAAATGATTTGCCAAACGACTAGGAACATTGGACATTGCTAGAAAGTTTACATATGCGTTTACGAAGTGTATGCATTGTAAATATGCATTGCAACTTGAGTTTAGGAAGTCGGCCTATTTAAAGAAATTTAAAATTATAAAGAAAAATGTTTGCTTATAAGATTATTTTATTAGGAGTTATTATAACTCTTAAGTTCGCTTTTAAGATTTTCTTTTGTTTCTCTTAAAAATTTTATTTTATTAATAAAATAATTTGAAAAAATATATTTTTTGTGACAATATTTACGGTTTTTTAATTCGCCGAATAAATTGGAAGCAAGTACTTACCACGCTCACTTACAAGTACGGACTCGAATTAATACTTTTATAGCAACAAATAAGTTCTGGATTTTTATAAGTCGTTTAGTCGTTTCTTCGGATCCAAACCAAAGCCACCAGGAAATAAATAAATTTTTTTAAATTAAATAAATTTATTACAATAAACAAAAAAGATTTGAAAAAAAAATAAAAAAATATTTACTATCTTGGAAATAATATTTAAAAATTATAAATTAAAATTTTAAAAACAAGATTTTTCAGATCATAATGGCATTTTTGCATTTTTTGCAACGCAAATAACGTATATAATGGCAAACAACACAAGGGACATAAAATATCAGATTCTCAGATCTAAAGCCATTATATGATTGGAAAAGCTATGAAGTTTTCATTTCTGTTTTTAATTTTTTAATTCTATCTTTTAATAGTACCTATCGAAACAAAGGAGATGTAGTTTGTTGTCTTTGTACAGATACTAATGTCCTTCTAACACAGTTGTTGTACTTAACAGCAAATATTCCTGTTTGCAAGCGCGAACGTTGGCTGCTATTCAACATCTATAATTGAAACAAAAAATGTTCAAAGACAAAGAGCGATCTATACATTTTAATAACAATAATAATTTGGATCTTAACGATAAGCTAACCAAGATAAATTAATTTTTACTTTCTGTGAGATTGATTGGCTTATAATGTGTTCACTCCTCAGATTAGAGCATTGACAGACATGGCAAACTCAAAATACATGCAGTTTGGCATGTGGAGTTCTGATTTGTCGATCGATGAACAAATGGTTCCATATGTCGGACGCCACTTATGTAAAATGTACATAGGAAACAAACCGATTCGATTTGGTTACAAATTGTGGTGTCTTTGCTCTTGAAATGGGTATTTGTATAATTGTATACCGTATTCGGGTGCCAGTAATAATTATGATCGTCAAATCGGGTTAGGTGCAGATGTTGTATTAAGACTATTACATATATTGAACACCAAAATTACCACAGAGTTTTTTCGATAACTTTTTCACGTCATACCAACTAATTTGTTTGCCTAGCGACAATCAATTTTGTGCAACTGGAACTGTCCGTAACAATAGAATTGGAAAGGCACCTTTAAAAACACGAAATAAATTGAACCGTGGTGATTCTAAGTTCCAATATGATGAAACGAACAATATATTGGCTTGTCGTTAGTCTAATAATAAAGAAGTGACAATTTGTACTAATTTTGACCAAATTGAGCCATTTATCTCGGTAAAAAGATGGAAAAAAAGAAGAAAAAAAAAATTATCAGCAGCCACATATGTTTTCTTAATTATAACCAAGATATATGTGCTGTTGATTTGCATGACAATGCCGTTCAAAATTATAGAATGAATATCCGATCTAAAAAGTGGTATTGGCCGTTTTTTATTTCAGTTTAAGTGCATTGGTTGTCAAAGCATGGAAGCTACACCGCTTTGTTTCAAAGGAAAAAAACGAAAAACCTATGCCACAAAAAGCCTTCGTGTTATAATAGCAAAAAGAGCTTTTGTTGTCATCTAAACGAATAAAAAAGTATCCAGAATTTTTACCTCACAACTTGCCATGAAACTATTCTGAGCACATTCCTGTAGAGCAGATAGATGGAAAACCTAGACGTTGCAGATTAAAAACCTGTGGAAAATGGATGTGCTAATAGTGTAATGTACACTTACATCCTAAATGTTTTGAGGATTACCATAGCTTCCTATTTCTTATTATTTTTCACTAAATTTAGCAACTATTATTTCATAATTTTTCTTAATAAATATAATCAATAAAATCATAAGAAATTTGTGTTAATTTTATCTTTATATATGAAAAAGAAAATCAAATGAAATTTTTTAAAACAAAAAATAAAAATGTTGCATTGCGGCCAACGTTCGCTCTTGCGAACACCGATTTCTGATGATCGCCGTAGGGATAGGTGATTTTTAAAAACGAAATTGAATTCAGTAGCCCCATGTTATCTGGAAGCCTAGATTTAATCGAATTCGAATATACTTTGGAACAAAAACTTATATTAACTTTTAGTTTACCTAAGTATACAAAAATTAATATGCTTTTTAAATTGTATAGTGCACAATTCTTAAAATAGTATTTATTTGAAAAGGAATAAATTTTTCAAAATCAACCCAAAAATTTAAAAGTGCTTTTCTATAAAATCTATAAAAACTGGCATAATCAGTCTTTCTTTGTTGTCATAGATATATTACGGAGAGTCTACAAAAATGATTTAAACCATTCTTAGAAGATCACACAGTGCTTTCATTATTCTATACCGATCTGGCATCATAGTACTTTAAAAAGAAAGCTCTTGAGAAGTACTCGAAGAATATTATCAATCTAGTACCTCTGGGTGTTAGATCGACCCAACTGCCCACAACTTCGGCCTGTGCAAAGGTGTTGGACCATTGAAAAATAATGAATTCAAAAATACGGGAAAGGTATTCCATAACATATCCGAATTGCAAGGATCTAGATCAAATAGGAAACGGAAGCAAATATTAAATCTTTCGAGAGAGGATTTCTAGAAGAAGTGGATAAATCTATTAAACTGGTTAATGTTAAAGTTTCTTAATGTCTTTAAAATTTCATTAATCTTCTAACGCAATTTTTTTATATATTCTTAAATTCATCTGTTTATTTGTTGTTTATTTAGGTACTTAAGAAAAAAATAATAGAAATTTCAGCACAACAAACATATTATCTTTATTTTTAAACTTATCTTATTAAAGTATTTAATTTTATGTTTACTGCTAAAAAGTAGCATTTAAATTAAGTTCAATTCATTTAAGGTTCATTTTGCTAATTTTTTTTTTTAAATTCACATAAAAAAGTTTAACCATTTTGCTTTTATTTCACACAGTTTTGTTTCTATTTGAATGGCGATTGCTGCAATTAAACTAATTGAGAGTGGTCTGAAAATGTGTTTTAAACATCATTTAAAAATACAGTACTTAAAACAAGAGAAAAACAGAGATAAAAAGTTTCGGTAAACTAAAATTTTATAAATTTAAACAAAGATTACAATTAAGAGTTTTTTTAGCGCGTTGAGATTTCTATCAATAAAAATATATAATTTAGGTGTTTGCTTTCATAAGCTAAGCTGTTAAATTTACTTTTAATAAATGTTACATTAGCAAGTAAGAATTGCATATTTGGCAGTGGCGAGTCCGGCGTTACACCTCACCATTATGTACGTAGGTACAGTGACCACATCGCATTAAAGCCGAGGATTTATGATATAGTATAACACTTCATTTTGTTTTAGTATTTCTGATGCCATTTTTTTTTTAAATTTTAAAAAGTAAACTGTATTTGACTAGTCAAACTCTTTCATTTGGTAACTATATTAGTTCATAGTTTAACCTATCCCATTGGTGAAATCCTTTCATTGGATACCAATTTTGTTGGTGTTGAAGGTGCCAGGTTGTATTTACTACATTTAACCCATATACCCGCCATTCTATTTCGGACGATATCATTAATTTTTATTTTTTTATAGTTTTTTGTATTATACTGGTCAAACGCTTGCATTTGATTTCAATATTAAGAGGTTTAGGTGCATTCATAATTACTAGTTTTGACCCATATTTAAATTTATTTTACGTTATTTTGTAATGGCGGTCATCATGGATTTTTGTTTCCTTAGAGTGTATAATATTTTGTGAGTTAAGCCAATTTACTCAGTAGCCACGTTCTTGTCCAGAAGCTGAAAAAATTAAATGTCTTTTGAAAATTCAGAAAAAATACTTTATATATTAATTAGGAGCTGTAGCATCATGTAATTATTAAGATTTGTTTCTGCTACAACTTTGCCAAATAGTGGCTTAACTACAAATTGTATTAAACATGTACATAATTATAATTTAATGATATGGAAAAAAAGAACACGGGGAATGATATGAATGTTTTAATACTTTAGAATATATTAAGGCAATTATACTTGATTTGCTTGGCTATTTATTCATTGATATCTCCAATGGATTTTTTCTACATATAGAACTTTACAGCATGTGGGGAATTCTTAAAGTTATTTTCAACTAATAGATGGATAGACGACATTGTGTAGTTGACTCTCCTAGTCATAAGCTCAATATAAGAGCGTGGTGATATTATATTGACCGCAGCTGTATATACTTTATGGGGTCGGAATTGATTATAAAGAAATAAAACACAGTACAACAAAGTGTTATATATTGGTACAACAAAAAATTCAAAACGGTTTTTAGTTATAATCTTGAGGTATTGTATCTAGAAAATAACAGAAATACAGTTATACAGTCATATTATATTGTGGGCGTATGATTTATATTAGATGGTTCTAAATTATTTATTACTCATACGCAATAAATCAAGATTACGCATAAAATTAAAAAAAAAATTATTACTGTTGCTTAAAAAATTATGCAACTAACCCTAAAAATAGTTCAGTTGAAAACCAAATTAAGTTAACGTGCTTTCATATTTGGCAAATATTTGCTTAAAAAAGCGTGAGTGGTCACGCTTAATCTTAATTATTTAATTTTTCTTATACCAAAGATCATTAACATTTATAACAATAGGCCGATATTGCAATTTGATTCAATTAACAAAACTTTTGATTATATAAAAAAATTATTTGTTAGAGGAGAAATCGATATACTTTAGTACTTATGGTAGTTATGTCAAGTACCAAAAATTTTTTATAGCTTTTTAGGTTATATTTTATAATAACAGAAAATAAATCTTGCAGGACCAATTGATGGCCTCCGTAACACATAATAACTCATCTTAACTAGGTACATTGGGTATTTTTTAAGCCAGAAATAATCTATGAAAGTGCTAACTGTGAGAAAACTGTCATCATTAAATATTTGATTATTGTGGTGGTTCACTACGCGCAAACTGTCAAGTAGAGTATGTATGATACGATTTTGACAAAACCATATCAATTGTTAGATTATGGTGTCCCTTAAGTAAGACTCGAAGAACTAGATCCACCCCGCAGTCGTGATGTATTTTAACGGAGCAATTATTTTGACCTAAAATAATTAAAAGAAGTTTTACTTTTACTTCAGTGTAAAAATTATTTATTGTATTTTTTTTCCAAGGTCGTACAATCTGCTATTCTTTAGTTATTTCCCAGCAGAATTTAACTGTTGTATCTATGGAATTTTGTTTCGGAATATAAACATGTAATCGGTTCTATTTAATTATGATTCTTCCAATAGAAATTCTATAATCACAAAAGAAAAGAACTATTTCAACAACTAAATCATTGATTGGAAGTGAATTTGAGTTTTTGTTTTCTGGGTGTACAACAAAATTACACTTTATCAACAAGGCCAACATTATTATTATTATAGGTGACATACAACTAGCAGTGTTCAAAAATGTGAGCAAAATTTATCTTCCAGCGCATCATCAAGAACGGTCACGATGGCTTAAAAAAAGACACTATTGTTGCAATATAGGGCACAATTTTAAGTGATCTTATGTTTCAATATTGAAGTTTTTATTTGTTAATAGAAATGAGTTTTGCACCCCTACTTTATTATGGACCTCTTATAAAAACCGATTTTATTTATTTATTTTTGTTCAAGATCACTATGGGACTTTGCTATAATATATTTAACTTCCATTATACATATAAATGGAAGAAATATGTAGCACATAAACTTTTTTAATATCTTCATGTCTTGTAAATATGCAATTCAATGTGATTTTTCTTTATCCCTTGTTTTACAAAATTGCCTTTATTCTAGCAGTTATCTCTCCTAGAATGCTATATATTATATTCTTTAATAGATAACGTTAACCCACAACGATTAGTTAAATAATTTAATTAAAAATTATGAATTTATCTTAAATATAAAAAACCACTACTAACGCTTAGAATCTGAAATAGTTCTCAATTTATTTGTAATCATTCGTTTTTACTATAACACGGTCAATAGAAGACATTAATTGCTATTTACTTTATAAAAGATAAAAAAATAAAAGCCACATAAATGTATTGAGTTTAGTAAATTTTCAATATTCTTTCACAAAATGAAAGGTTAATTAAACGATTCCATTTATTTGCTCACCTAGTAAATACCACATGTGAAAAGTACACTCTGCATCTTTCAAATAAGGCACAAAATAAAATATATATTTCACCAGAACTTCATTTAATATAAAATTTACTTAGAATTCAATGTATTTTACACTAAAAACAGATCTTATTATCGAACTGAAACTTTCTTTGGTTACATTTTAATATTAATATAAAATACATCAACCTAATTTAAAGGAGCGTGCATCTTCTTAAAACCATATTACTACACTAAAAAAATTCTGATCGCAATGAATCAGTTAAACTCATTTATTACAGGGTATACTTAAGTTTATACGCCACATGTATACGCTTCATGGTGGAAGTTACATGCAATTTTCTATTAAATACTATACACTAAACAGCACTCGACTAGATCCTAAAAAAAGTGTTAAATTCAAAGCTGTTGTAAAAAAATACATAAGCAGAAACATTAAGGTTTCCTATTGCGAGATGTTTTGAATGAAAGCTCCCGCATACTTCGTATACAATACAACTTGTATTAAACCTTAAGTAACAAATGGTTCTGACAGTTTTGCAACATGAGCAAATATAAAAACAGTGATGGGCAAAAATATTAAATATTCGCAACGTTTTCTATGTACTTTATTTAGCCGCTTAAAAAAATTTCAAATAATTATCTTAATATTTTTTAATATAATAAAGGGTCATACATCTATCCTACGGTTCATTTTTTCAATGGCACAGATATAAAATTGAGATTAAACATCGCTAATGTTTCGAACTATATCAAATTTTAGCTCTTAAATTGTCTTATCGACGTACACTTACTCAATGGCCTTGTAGCAAGTGACAACATTCTGTTGGAGCCACAAAACGTCGAGATTCATATACACAATTTCTGGCCACAAGAAGAATATTATCATCTTGCGATAGCAAAAACCAGTTACGTTGACCCCTTGGCCGATCTCATTTTTGAAAAAAATGGTCCAATGACGTCGCCAGCATTTTAAACCACACCAAACAGTCACTCCATGTAGATGCTAGGCTCTTTAACAATCAATAGTGAGTTCTCATTTGGCCATATGCAGCAATTATACTTTTTAACGAATCAACTCAGATAAAAGTATGCCTCATCGCTAAAAATGATCTGTACAACCAACCAGGCAGAGTATTGTGTACACTTGAAATAATAATTGAACTTGTAAGCATGTAAATTCAAATCAGTGATGTTAATGATATGCTAAATTGTTGTGCACGTCTAGTTAGGGTTGACGACTCTTTTTCCACACTAAAGCGAAAAATATCAACGTTTTCCGCAGAACGAACTAAAAGAGCATACACCGGTGTTTATACATTTCATACAGACCAGATTTGCTGAAGTTTGAACACAATTCTTCCAAATGTGGACACAATTATTCGAGTATGTTGACCAAAAAAAAAGATCACAAAGTGCACAAAGTTGAATTTTGATCTAAATAAGACTTAAGCAATCTTAATAATAATTTTTTAAACACTGAAACATAGCAATGCCAGATTAAGTTGGAAGAAAATTTTACAGTAAACTGTGACTTAATACTAACATGGACCACTTTTAAGTTATGGAAAGACAGCAAATATAAACTTGCAATTTCTTACATGTTGTGATTTGTAATGCAAAAAAATCGCTTTTGCTAATATTCAGCTGAATTCAAGAAATTGATAAATTACACTTTCAGAACACTTAAACAATTATGTCATTTTATTTGTTATGAATAAGTTTAAAAAAAAAAAAAGTTGTGGTTGTGCTGTATATTTCAAGTCAATTTCTTACTTAGCGAAAACGTAAAAACACAGATCCTTATGTTTTTAACTTTTTTCATATCTATCTTAAAAAAACATAACCGTATAAATATTATAATGTTTGAAAAAAAAATATATTTTAATATAATTAAGGACATGTAATAAAATTTACCAAAATATGGAAATCTAATTTTCTATAAATTTTTTAATCAATTTACTTTTTCGCCTTAACCAGTTACTTAGCATAAAATTTAAGGATTCAAATTAAAAATTACTAAATACTAAAAAATGTGTTCTTGGTAAACATCGTTACCTGTTAAAGCTTCATATAATTACTAAATTTGACTTAATAAAATATATCTCTTAAATTACACATGGCAACATCAAATACGATCTACAAAATAAATTTATATATATTGCACCGTTCTAGGTTTCTCCTACTAACGACCAAATAGAAAGCCTAAATGTATACAAATATGACAACAGTTTTCACAACTTACACTGGACAAATTGATACTTTTGTGAAACTCATAAAAGGATTATGCATTTATCCGTAAGTTGGAAATCCATACCAGCGTGCTTTAAGCATTTTATATACTCTAAAACATCGATTAAGACAAAGGATTATACACTATATAAATTTTTATGTCGACTTTGTAATTATTTAGGAAAAAAAAAATTTTAAAAATTTATAAAATGCCAGTTTGTAAAGTATTGCAAAATTAGACCTACAGAATTGCTTTCATAATAGCAATCGTAGAGTTGATATCCATAAATTATTTCTAAATATTAAATTCCATAAAATGTTAAAGCTTATGAGACAAAAGGTTGGTCATTTCATTGAATTTGCCTTTGTTTTATAAAAAGGGTTCTATACTTCAAAAGAAGATAATCTATGCTTTGAAAAAAAGCATTGAAATATTTCCATAATTATATTGAATTAATTTTGCGAATTAACAAAGTAATCGTGGACCGGGGAAATATTATTATGGAATATTTTTGTTTTTTGTTACGATATGAGAATTTCGTCAATATTGGAAAGTTAAAAACGCTACCAAAGAGACAAACACGGCGTAAATTTTTGAAATAAATCATTAACGGTCTAACCTTTTACAAAAATCATTTTAGCCATTAAGAAGGAGTTCAGTAAAATTAAAATTATTTATGACATACGCAGGCATAGCACAGAGAAAAATTTCGTTAAGAAGTGTTTTTTAATCTACGATTTACTCCTTTAAAAAAAGGAAACAAAATTAAAAGAGAAGTTTAAATTTTTAAATTGGAATTGGTTTAAGCTCTTTTATTTAAATTATCTTTAAAACAATTTGTACGCTTAAATGTACTCCAAACAAATTTTTGCTTCAAAACTCCAGCGCTTTTAGAAAAATGTTAGCGACAACGGTATTTGTGGAAAAATGTTAAAATATATGATAAATTGAAAACGATCGGAAATGCTGTATCTTTTTGACATTCTGCACTTCTCTGATTTTTAAATTATTTGTAATATTATTATTTTTTTCCCTTCTTCTTTTACTATAAACTAATACGCAATAAAACTGTAATTGAAAGCATGAACATTTTAACGAAATTATGTCACTGAAAAAAGAATTAACTAATCTTACTATCAGACTCCATTTAGTAGAAATACAGTACTTCAGAAAATAAGTCAGATCCATAACTCTTAGTTTTTCTCAAAGATAACTATCTAAGCAATATTATCCTCAATATAAAACTTTTCATCATTGTGCTGGATGAGTAAAGTCTGTTAAGAAACAAGTAAGAGCGCTGTATTCGGCCGTGCCGAATCTTATATACCCTTCACAACGTGTAGTCATGCAATAACAGTACACGCAAAGTAAAAACATGGTTGTGGTAACCATAATCGAAGAGCAACATACTATGATTGAATTGTATGATTATGTTTAAAGTAATAATGGTTACCAGTTATCATAATTATGTTTAACTAAAGTATCATTCAATAATCATATATATGACCACAATTAAAATCGACAATCTTTGCTTTTTTACGGCAAATTATTGTCTTTTGCTGTAACATACACATATAGATTGTACTCACCAATTTAATTGCAATTTTTATACCAATTTTTTTTACATTATCTCACTTATTTTTAAATTTTCTTTAATTTTTCAAAATTTTTGTTCCTTTTTTTGACATCTCAAACTTTTTAAATAATAAAAATTTATTCAGCAAGAAGAAGACCAATTGAAATCAAATTATTATTAAAAGAATACCATAGCTTGATTATTTTGTAATCATACTGTTTTCTCACTTATTATTTAATGATTATTTTTAATTTTTAATGATTTTGAATATAATGTTGTTTTTGTCAAAATAATTTTTTTAAATCATATTATTTTTAAATGATAACCATTTTGAAATTTTTACGAAAAGTAAACATTAAATGATACAATTCAAACAAATGCTTGATTATCGTGACAAAATATATGATGAAATGAAACAAAAATAGCTATTGTTTGTTTTCGACAACCAAATATTATTTTAGAAAAAATTGTATGACCGTCGTGATCATGTCGTAACCATGGTTTTTCTTTCCGTGTAGTTTGTGTCACCATTCATCCCATATGAAATACGTACATACATATAAAAACATACATATATAAAAACATCCCATTGTAAAATTATAAATTCACGTATGTATTTATTTTAAAAAAACAAAAAAAAAATTTAAAAAAAAAATTTAAAAAAAAAAAAATTTAAAAAAAATTATTATATATATCTATATATATAAAAGTGAAACTCTGTGTGTGTGTGTGTGTGTGTGTTAGCTATAGACTCCGAAACTGTAAAACCGATCTGGCTCAAACTTGGGTAAGTTGTTGTACACATACCAGGGAGTGTTTATGGGTGAAAAAAGTGGGCAGAGCCACGCCCATAAAAAATTAGTTATCAGTTTTAGCTACTTGCACTTGACCGATTTTCCTGAAACTTTGCACACTAATCGAGCTGTCATGACTTAATAATTTCGTGGTAAGAAAAGTGGGCGGGGCCACGCCCCTAAAAAAGTTTTAATTTTGAGGTACTTGCATTGAACCGATTTTTCTGAAACTTTGCACACATATTGAGCTGTCATGGCTTTGTAATTTCGTTATTGAAAAAGTGGGCGGGGCCACGCCCATAAAAATTAGTTATCAGTTTTAGCTACTTGCACTAAACCGAATTTTCTGAAACTTTGCGAAAATATTGAGCTGTCATGACTTTACACTTTCCTCATTAGAAAAGTGGGCAGTGCCACGCGCATTAAAAAATAGGTATCATTTTGGGGTACTTGCACTGGACCGATTTTTCTGAAACTTTGCACACATATTGAGTTGTCATGACTATACAGTTTCGTATTTAGAAAAGTGGGCAGTGCCACGCCCATAAAAAAAGCTATCATTTTGAGATACTTACACTGGACCGATTTTTCTGAAACTTTGCACACATATCGAGCTGTCATGACTAAATAATTTCGTTATTAGAAAAGTGGGCAGTGCCACGCCCATAAAAAAAGATATCATATTGAGGTACTTGCACTGGACCGATTATTATGAAACTTTGCACACATATTGAGCTGTTATGACTTTACAATTTTGTGATTAGAAAAGTGGGCAGGGCCACGCCCGTAAAAAAATTATAATTTTTAGGTTTTTGCACTTGATATTCAATTAAATTCAGAATGCATTTCGATTCATTAAGGGGCGTAGCAACGCGCGCCGGGTTTGGCTAGTAATATATATAAAACAAACAAAAAATAAAAAAAAATTAAAAAAAAAATAATAAAAATATATATAATATATTAAATAAAAAAAAAATAAAAAAAAAATTAAAAAAAATTTTAAAAAAATTAAAAAAAAAATTTTTTGGCTCAGCTGGGATTCGATGCCACGTTTTCCCTAATCAGTATACACGTTTGTATGTATGTATGTTGTTGTTGTAATGTTGTTTTTGTGAAAAGAAAATCGAGGTGGTCATGGGTTTTTGCTCATATCTCAGTTGTTTATGAACCGATGTTTCTGATTTTCAATACCGATCTACTCCCGAATATTTCTGATATTCTAATACCTTACCCGGGTCCAACCTATGTGGGGGGGCTTCAAAAAGTTGATTTCAACATACACACGGACAGACGGACAGACTGACAGAGTGACAGGGCTTAATCGACTCCCCTATTCATAAGCTTTCAGAAAAGGTATACTTTATGGGGTCGGAAATGAAAATTGTAGAAATTTCACACGGAATGACAAACCTATATATACCCTTTTTCACTGTGTGAAGGGTATAAAAAGATAAATTATATAGAGTTTCCCATGATAACACAAAATTTTGAATTATGTTGATGATGTTCTTCTAATCTCACATAAAATCTTTAACATGCAAACTTATGTAAAATATAAACGCAATCAAACGGACAATTAAATGGATTTTTACGAATGCAATTCGAATAAGATGCATATGCTTTTTGGAAACTATGTACTCATAAAAGGCGCAATGCTGATAAAACCCCTACATTTTCCATCTACAACGTACGACTTTTTTTGAATTAACTTAATAGAAATACGAATGAAATTAAGGCCACCATTAATTTTTAAGAAATCTCTTTTAATGAATTTTTAAAAATTTAAGTTCTTAGCACAATTTATTTGTTACTATTTTTACCTCATTTATTTTCCAAGCAAAATATCAATTGATCGGTAAAAAACTTATTACAAATTTAATTAAATAAATCTAAAAGAAAGGAAAAAAATAATTTCATAAGGGTATGTACGTCAAGAAATAATATTTTATAATTGTTATATTTTTTGTTTTCACTGTATTTGTATTTACTATCAGGTACCTGTATACAAATACACTTTAAAGGTGTGTTTGTATGTTAGAATAAAAATATAACTAAAATATTTAATAAAACTATTGCAATATTTCTTTTCTATATCAAATCGTGATTCGTATGCTGTATATTTAAATATACAAATAATCATACAAACACCCATATATCGTTGTATGCTATGTTTTAAGGAATATTATACCGTATCATGAAACTTATAAGCATACATATTTATATGTATTTCTTTAAATCTTGCTTTTTTTAATTTTTCTTTTATGTATTGCTATTCGTTTCGAATTTGCTTGTATTTTCCTTAATAGTACAAAAAAAAAAAAAAAAAATACGAAACCCTTCTACCTTTCTGAGAATATATAGAGTTTGTATTTATATCAGCTCGTTCTCAGACATGCACAACATACGTATAAGTTATGGGATCATTAGGTGTGTAACCATCGTTTGGAATGAATATCTCACTTCGTTGCAACACTGAATATCAAATATAATTTTTAAAAGTAATTTTTGATCAAAAATATACCATAACAAAATCGGTTTCTAATATATACATATATATCTTTATAGTTCTCAATTTTTAAAGCACATTGACTTTTTTTATTTAAAAAAATATTTTGGGACATCACATTAGCATTTATTAAAAATAAATAAAAAAAATCGATAAATTTGGCAAAATGTAAATTTGGGGCATATGTTCATAATAAAAAAACCATACAAATTTAGGTGGAATTTAAAAAAAAAAACAATAAAAAGTTTATCTCATACTTTGTATTGTAACATCAAAAATAAATCTATAGACCCTACCGAATCTGATAGTACCCTACAACAGCATGTATATAGGTATAGTGACCAGATCGCAGATTAGCCTTGATAATATATTTAATTTTATTAGTCATTTTGGTTTATTATTTCTGACGCCATCTTGAATTTTTAGTTTATAAATAGATAGATAGATTCTAGTTTTCAATCCCTTTCATTTGATACCCATGTTGATATGGTTGAATAAAAAAATTACCTGCAATCTTGGATATTCACTTATTTATAATAAACCGTATTCTAATTTTCAATGCAGTAGAATTGATATTAGGCTTTGTTACCAATATTCAAAGGATTGAAGTGTATACATTTTTCGTAAAAAGATTTGACACATATATAAATTTATTCTCCACTATTTTGAAACTGATCTCCTGAAAAGTTCCAAGATCCGACGTTTTCGAGGCAAATCCTGTTCAGCAATGAGGCCAATTTCTGGCTTAATGGGTATGTTAATAAACAAAATTGCCACATTTGGGACGAAGAACAACCTTTAGAGATTCAAGAACTGCCACTTCATCCGTCCCTGGCGACTGTTTTCGTGCCATGATAACCGACTATTTGGTGCCTGAAATTGAAGCTCGTGATCACGGCGACATTTGGTTTCAGCAAGACGGCGCTACTTTCCACACATTGCATCAATCAATGGATTTATTGAGAGAACTCTTTGGTGAGCACATTATTTCACGTTTTGGGCCGGTCGATTGGCCACTAAGATCGTGTGATATCACACCATTAGATTTTTTCCTGTGGAGATATGTAAATTCTAAAGTTTATGTGGACAAACCCACTTCGATTCAGGCCTTTGAGAAAAACATCACGCGTGTCATTCGCCAGTAACCAGTCGAAATGCTTGAACTGGTCATCAAAAATTGGACTCAAGGGATGGACCATCTGCGACGTAGCAACGGCCAACGTTTGATATACATAATCTTCAAAAAATAAATGCCAACGAATGTTCTTTCAAATGATAATAAACATTCCCCATTAAGTTTGAATTTTGTGTATTTCTTTCTTTACAAATGTAGGGAACCCCCAAGTGAATCACGCTTTATAATGTGTTAAAATTCGCTGAAACCCGCATTGCTGTTCTATCTTGTCCAGAAGGTAAAAAAACTATTTTTTTTTTAACATTTTAATTTTTATGTTAAAAATAGGAGCCAAAAAAGAGGCAGTAGTATTCTTATATCATATATCATAAGTTATAGGGCTTGTGGTAAATTTCAATAGTTATTTATTTTCATACATTTTCAAAAAATTGATTGATTGGGGCTACTAGAAGTTACTTGCCATCAACGGACAGACGAACATTGCCTAATCAACTATTCCACTCACAAGTTTTCAAAAAATTTATACTTTATGGAGTAGAAAATGAAGTGAAGTGAGTGTAGGTTATTAATTTTTCTGTCCTTTCCCTAGTTTCGTTATTAAAACTATATCTTCACTTTTATGTTATACATTTAGTCAATAATTGCAATATGAAGTCTTAGTTCTAAGTTATGATGAATTTAGTGCAGAGAGCTGTTATTTATTTTTTATTTAACTTCACAAATTTTCAAAATTTTTAGGTGTATTAAATGGGGGAAAAAATAGGAGCGATTAATAATTGTATTAAAAAAAATTTAAATTCAAATAATCGCTAAAAACCGAGATTAAAATAATTTAACAATGTGTTGCCTCAATTTCTAGCCTTATTTTGATAAAGTATTTAACACATTTAATTTAGCCTTTTCTATTTTGATATTTTAAAATGACACCAGTTATCACCCTAATATCTGCATAGAAGTCTGTGTTTTCTATGTTTGAATGAAAATGTTTAATATTTAACTGCAAGTAGGTGGGTATCTTATGTTGCATGTAGTTGTTGTAGTTAATAGTAGAAAACAGTACGCCGCTTCAGGCTGCAGATGAAAGTGTATACTTTTTTCTCTACCATTTAAACGATGGCATAAATATAATTCCTCTATTACTTTAAATACTCTATGAGTTTACCTGTGTATCATACTGTATTGTGGAAATGAAATATGCAACGGAAATTGAAAATAAAAAAGAAAAAACTTAAAAGAATAACATGGAAACGAAGGAAAAATGTTTTATAATAACAAAATAATAGATGTAAATACATGTATTTTTTCAGCAGAAATTCATGTGTGACTACACGTGCTGTAATGTACATCGCATTAGGATTGAGTGAATAGATTATACGCCCACATACTGTATGATTGTGTGCATAAGGAGATCTATCACCTGTGGTCCTTTGATTTAATTGTTGGTCTATTGTGGTACATTGATAATATCACTGAAAATTCTAAGTAGTTTAACGATATTGTAAAAACTTTTATTGTTTCAAAAAAGTTTTAATGTCCTAATGTTAGATTTTGAGAGTACAATGGAAATGGGCTATTTAGATAAGAAGTAGTAACATTGTTTGATTCAGTAATATCTAGATATTATATATTATTTTAAATTATAATATTATATATTATTTTTGTTATTCAAAAATAATTTGGTAAAAAAGTTATTTTAAGATAGTTTTATTTGCAGCGCAATCAGTTTTATAAAAATTATCATAACCGATTTTTCGTTTCTTAAAGTTTATAAAAGACACACATTTGTTTGAAATATATTTTTTTTAAACCTTAAAAATTTGCTTACATTTTTAGAAAATTTAAATTTTATGAAATTAGAATTAACTTGTCTGACAAATATGCCCATATAAAGCTGGAATTTTTTTGTACAATAAAATTCTCTTGCTTTTTATATATATCCACTTGACTAGATAAAATTAAGCGACATTTTAATTGTCAATGTATTTGTAAAAATGCATTTAACGATAAGTTTGATAACGTTAACCATAAGTTGTTGTCAATAAGGTTATATACTTCAAGTTTGTTTTATTTTTAATAAACTTTAAAAACAACATGCGTGACAAGTGCAAGCAAGTGCAAGTGCAAATCCTAGATAAACATATCTTGCTGTCGTTTATAAAGGGTTATTCATTTGGTGATTAAAACACCACCTGTGTTTTAACGCTGTAATACTTGAGATGATCAATATTTAGATCATCTCAAGTATTATTTACAAAGGTATACCATTTCAGAATATAGATCATTAAATAACTAGAAAATGAGTTAAAGTCTAGAGCAACAGGGTTTCAATGTTGGTTTTTTTATACAAAAATTTTTTTTTTATTAATTCTTCATTTACATAACCGAGCCTATAAGGCCATATACGGTTAATAAAAGCTACTTATTATAAAAAAAAAAAATATTTCTATATAGACAATAAATAATATGTAAATATTACATTAAAAAAAAAATAAATAATAAAATAAATAAAAATAAGGAAAGGAAAAAAAAAGAACTTTAATATTACAAATGTAAAAAATATGTGTATCATACTCTACAATAAGTGTAACATACAAAAATAATTCTATTTTAATTAATCTTCAAGGTTTTTTAAGAGGAAAAAAAAGAAAATGTTAACGATTCGTTAGCATATGAGATTGTGCATATTCCAGTAAAAGCAAAACTTTAGCAATTAAGCGTATTTCTTACTCCGTGGTTATTACAACAAATAAAACAGACAAATTACGGTCTGGTGTTGTCATAGGAACGTATATTATTTTATTATTATTTTTAATTAAGACGTTTGAATCATAACTTTTGTAGTAAGTTTTAACTATTTTGAAACGTCCTGCGGTTATTAAACGATCTAAATATTCGTAAATTATTAACCTTCTAGTAAATAAATGACACTTCAAAAATTTTTAACACTACCAACCTTGCCAGTCCTGCGGTTTTTAATATCACTAAATGGATTACCATTTGCTTTATAAAGAACAAGCTTTATAACAATTTTATCAATTTTAAATTTTCTTAGTTTTTGTCTCATTGATGTGTTGAGAAACAAAAGTTGAAGTAATGGGAAATCACCGATAAAAAAATATTCAAAAAAATTTTCCCTATTTATTTATTATTATCTATTTAATTGTTATTTTGTAAATGCAAGACCACAGCACATGAAAATAGAAACAAAAATAAAAAACGAATTTGAACCCATAAAAATATTGTTCAATTATAAAACTTAATTGGTGAAAATAATCAACATGGACATTTCCGTCCATGTAATATCAACAACACAATGCATGGTAGTGGCTCTCGTGTATGCGTCAGCGATTTAGGTACTCTTTATTGAAGAACGGCAATAAGGCCTGTCAAAACTAATTAACTTAAGTTTCACACACACTACATAGAATAGAAAACGTAGGAGCTAGACAAATTTATAACAAATGGAAGCGGTGGTGACACCATAACTAAAATTAAAATAAAATTAGGAATAATCAAAATAATTTTAAGCAAGTAAGATACGAATATGTAAAATTTTGTATACACACCAACAACTCTAATTTGCTGATAATTTATTTTCTTTCATTTAGTTTCAAAATAACACCGAAATATTTGTGTAATATTAGTGATATTATCTACTTCTTTTTACCACAGTATTTAAGAGGTGGGTGTATCAATTTTAGAATCCTTCTTTTAAACCTCTGTGCAAGATAAATTTTGGTACATTTAATCTATCACGCATTTAATAACGTTCGGATTAAACAAATTTTTGGAGAAACATATATGTTTTTAGTCAGAAAATAAGATACGTCATTACGTTTGAAACAACATTATGGTCGATGTCAAGTATTTTTTTATGAGATATTTCTGCCATAAACGCTTTCTTTTTTTCTTTCTAATATACTTCTTAAGACTGTTCTTATCGCCATATATTTCTAATGTATAGAAAATATCATGGCGAAATTGTATCCTTCTAGCGTTTGTAGTTTGAGCTCTATCTTGCTTTCAATAGACTGACAGACAGATAGTCGAACAATTGGAGGGACATACTTATCTCATCTTTAAATAAAATTAAATTAAAAAAATATATACTTTTTGTTCTCTATAATTAATATTTTATTATGTTACAAACGGAAAAACTGAGTAGAAGCCCTTGATCTAAACATTTGCATATTTTAAAAATAAATATTTATAAAATAGGTATCACAGATTTTGTTCCTGTTAAATAAAACTAATATTGGCATTTTAGAGGGCCTGTTTTCCCTTTCCTGTTACCGCTATGTACATAAAATTATTTCATTTGTTTATTATTTTTAAATTTTTTTTAAATTCTATCGATTTAAGGCAAAGCTGATAAACTGAACAATTGCCATATAACTTATATTTCATAATCGAAGTCTTTCTCTATATAAAACTTAAAAATAATATTTGATTTTTATTTAAGCTTGAGATGAACTTTTTTGTTTTTTTATAAAAAAATTATTTCGCTACCAAACAATGGGTAGCTTCTTCAGGGTAAGTATGTTTTCCCGCTGGAAAATATTATTTTCCCGCCTTTTTACAAAATAGTTTTTTCAGTTTGTAATTGTTTTGAATTTGTTTTTTGTTTAATATAATTTGTATACATATTTACCCTGAAGAAGCTTATTTTGAGTTTATCTAAACAACATTCGGAAATTTAATTCTATAACATTTATTTAAGATTTAAAGTGCACATAATTTTAAATATTTTACACTTTCCCCTGTCTTTCTATGACTTAGAGGAGGAAATATCACATCAAAAAGAATTATTGCTAAAGAAAGCTTTCTTAAAAACTTTAAAAATTTCGTCAAAAGCCTTTAGATATATGATATTCTAATATACAAACATATGGCAACAAACATCAAGCAATAATCAATTTTGAAACGGCTGAAAATGACATATTGAAGTATAAAAAATATAAAAAAAACATTTAGCGATTCTTATTTGATTAAGCTGATAAAAAAACAAAAATACCCAGCAAGAATTATCATTACAAAATAATGATTTAAAGGAAATAAATAATAGTTCTTCACTACTTTACTCATTATTTTGACACAGCATTTTCCGGGGAGAGAATTTCTAGCTACACACGCTTACAAATAGGCACACATATAAATACGCTTTCTTACAAATAACTACTCAAATAAGTACTTATTATGCTAGTTTTCAAATTGAAACATACAAAATTAATTACTTCAATAGGAATAAGCAAGTACTTGACTTGAATAACCTCAATAACAAATTTGTTGCATGGACTTAAAGAGCCGTTCTGTGCTTTGAAGGGCGAAAATTTGAAACGTTTTATTAAAATTAAAAATTTATTAACTGTTAATAATGCACCATTAACTTTCGCGATTGCTCTACCGCCAGTCCATTGACGGAAACATTACTGCCCAGCAAAAACTCTCATTACAAAATAATGAGTTATAAGTACTAACAAAACATTTCTTCATACAATTTGGCACTTAATCACAATCCGGTGTATCGGAGTACAGTGTTCCCATTTAAGCACTATTAGTGCTAGATTTATCATTTTTTATAATTAGCACAAAAATTAAAAAAATCGCGACATGCACAAATACCTGATTTTAGTAAACCCATAAATATAGAATGGACTTAGAGAAATTGTTCAGGTCTTCTGAGGAACAAAATTCGGGTCATACGATATTTTACTTTGAAATCAAAAAAACATAATAATAAAGTAATAAACTAAAAGTGAAGCACTGTTACAAACACTATTATTTATACTTTGAGTATGATTTACCAAATAATAAGACACGCGATATGAAAATAATAAATAAAAGAAAATGGTCACTCTGTACCAATTGAAATAAACCTATCGCAGAGTTCGTTACGGATGACGAATTTTAGTCGACGCACTGTGTGTATGAATTTTCATACACACAAATGTGTTTTATGCTCGGCGCACAATTGGGACAAACGACGAATTTCGCCTAACAAGACGAATTCGTCGATAAAAATTCGCTGTATCAATTCATCATGTGAGGCACAAGAAATAGAAATAAATCTATTGAACTGTTCGCCGCGTATAGCGAATTTCAACTGACGTCACAGTTGTATTCATTCTCGTATACACAAATGTGTTTTATTTTCGGTAACGAATACTCGCGGCGAAAAATTCATGGTTCGTCCCAATTGAGCGCGTAGCATTATTTTCTAAGACGAATATTTGCAACGAAAAAATCGTTGTTCGTCCCAGTTGTGTTTAGTGCTTAATTTGGCAATTCTTCGATTGAAAAATACATCAGCTTGTTTTGTTTTTCTCAACGAGATTATAAAATTAAAATGTTTATGTATAAATATTAACTAAATGCTTAATAAATCATTGTAACAATCAAACATAACTTTTGATATTTAATCCTTATTGATTTTTATTAATATTTCTTTTTTTGATATTTTGTTTCTCGATTCTCTAAGGAACCGACTTATGGGATTGAAGACCTTTTCGATCGAAGTTACTTTCTGCGAAATGGCTGTATATATAAGAATATAAACGTAATAATCAATGAACATATTGTCATTGGACAATATCAAGTCATACCTATTTTTTGCTGGGTATTGGTGGGCTGTAGCCCACCAATATTTTTTATCGTCTATTAAATACCAATTTTGGTGTGTTCACAATTTTTGTTGTATGATTGTATTTTTAATCCTCAATGAAAAATAATATTTAAAATCAAGCAAAAAAATAATACAAAATTTAACAGCAGATAAAATTTTTATTTTGGGGAACAAAAAAATTAGTAAAAAAATAATTTTTATTTTAGAAAAATTTCACATTCCTGCATTAATCCAATACAATATATTTAAAAAAATATATACAAAATAAAATTTTATTAGTTTTCAAATATGGAAATGGAAAAATTAACACAAAGATGATACCAAGAGAACTTAACAAAGAGATTGTGAACTAAACATTTATAAACCCTTTTGTTACACTCACAATCACAAATTCACAATTTATAAACCTTTAACCGACCTTTTCACTCTAAAATATCAATCCGAACAAACTTTTTCTACATATTTAATACTGAAATATTTAAATTTTGGCCCATAAATTGTAACTTTAATAGGTGTACATAAAATACTTGCAATTATCTTTTGCTACATTTCATACCTTGCCTCACGTTTATTTAAACATTTTTAAAACAAACTTCTGATTGCTTCAGTTTTTCGCCAAGAAATTTGCTTTTACTGTCTCGTGCATATATCCTTCTTTTATATTTGGCTGAATTTAAATATTCATCATATTGAAGTTCTCTCTCTACACTCTGAATAAACATGAAACCAAGAAGAAATTGTTACCATTTGGATGATTTGTATTCCATACATGTAGAATGTTTGTTTAATGCCTTCCTCGACAAGGAAATGTTAAGAAGAAGTAAACACAAAACTAACAAGAACTTTACATTTGTATGGAATTTGGCATTTTTTTTTCCTTCTTGTCGTGTGTTTTACTTTTATCTCTTGCCACCAAAAATAATTCAAAATGTGGTATTTTAAAAGCTTGAGAAAAATAAAGGGATGCAAAACCATAACAAATAGTACTTTGGGATGTGACACTAAGGCAGCATTTTCATTTCATTTAATGTTACAACAATTTCTTGAACTCCTTCCTGTTGTTTTTGTAAATGTTCCACTGGTTTATTTTAGGTAAATTTTCTCAATCGTACTTAGTTTATTTACATGTTTATTTACAAATCTACTCAAATATATTAAAAATGTACAAAGGACGTAAGTACATACCATGGAAAAGAAGCACATTTTTTATTTCGTGCGTATCTTTGTTTCTTCTCTTATCCACACTCCATGCATAATAAAATTGTTAATTTTTTACATGGAATTATTATCAGTCGCGAGTTGAAATGGGCATTATTGTTTGAAAGCACAAGAAAATTTAGAAATTTTCTATCATGCATGCCAATCGTGTAACTCCATCCACTCAGTAAGTATTTCATTTATCAGGGCAGAATATTTTTCCCTTAAAAAAGTAAATAAAAAAAAGCTATCTATATACATATCTATGTCTATAAATATCTATTTACATTTTTTTTGTTTTCTTTTAAATTTTTATTTTATTATTAACCAGCGCACTTTAATTATTTTTTTTAATATTTCTAATACTTTATATTAGAATTTTCACTAGATAAATTGTTATCACCGACCCAAACTTCATATATCTATATATATAAAAGTGAAACTCTGTGTGTGTGTGTGTTAGCTATAGACTCCGAAACTGTAAAACCGATCGGAGTGTTTATGGGTGAAAAAAATGGGCGGGGCTACGCCCATAAAAAATTAGTTATCATTTTTAGCTACTTGCACTTGACCGATTTTTCTGAAACTTTGCACACATATTGTGCTGTCATTACTATAATTTCGTGATAAGAAAATTGGGCGGTGCCACGCCCATAAAAAAGTTATAATTTTGAGGTACTTGCACCGGACTGATTTTTCTGAAACTTTGCACAAATATTGAGCTGTCATGACTTTATTATTTCGTAATTAGCAAAGTGGTCAGGGCCATGCCCATAAAAAATAGTTATAATTTTGAAGTACTTGCACTGGACTGATTTTTCTGAAACTTTGCACACATATTAAGCTGTCATGACTTTATAATTTCGTAATTATAAAAGTGGGAAGGGCCACGCCCATAAAAAAGTTAAAATTTTGAGGTACTTGCTCTGAACCAATTTTTGTGAAACTTTGCAGACATATCGAGCTGTCATGACTATACAGTTTCGTTATAATAAAAGTAGGCAGTGCCACGCCCATTAAAAAAATTTAAAATTTTAAAAAAATAAAAAAAAAATTTCTCTCCAAACTGCAATTACCTGATGGATAAATATACCTCGATTGGTAATTAATGTGACATAAAAGTTAAATAATTTATTTTGTTAATTTTTTTTTATATTTGTATGTATAAATAAGAATAATTCAGTTATACAATTAGTAGATGAGTTTGCAGATTGTGGGAGATGTTTCAATACTAACATTTTCCAGTTCCAGCTAATTAACGAACTAATACATTTTTTTTGTCAACGTTGGTGATTTTGCACTTGTTAGCTTTGTTGTAATTTTGGTTCAACAATACCTTGGTTTGCCATTTTATAACTCTTAAAAGCAAAGATAAACATACATAGAATAAAAAATATAATTTTTCTAATGCATCATTCAAAAAAAAGTTAAAAATGGCCTAACAACAGCGGATACATGTCCTCCAAGTTCTATTATCAATGAATTTTTTATTTCTCACCCATATTTTTAAACTTAAACAGATAAGATAATTTAATATTGCTTTGACATATTTATTTTTTCATCTGCCTAAAATTATTAATAATTAGTATTGTTTTCTTTCCTTTTATTTATTTTTTGTTTATTTTATACAGCTGACTATGACATCTGAAATAAAAATTCTTGCAACAAAATACATGCTGTTTTTGCATTGTAGTATTTGTTGTAGAATTATGATAACCTGATGGCTAAATATACCTTGTCACCAACCGAGTAAATAAGTAAGTTGATTTCTAATAAAAATTAAAAAAAAAAAAAAGTTATTTAAAATTCAATTAAAGAATCGTTTGTTTTAGACATAATATTAAAACTGGCTGCTAATAGCGAACTAGGAGTTTTTATTTGTATTACGAGTAAATTTGTTTTCGATGCGAATTATCATTTTCAATTTGTTATAGCTTACACACCTGTGGTGCTAATATTTATATATTTTTATGCCAATCTGTCCAAAATTCATTTCCGATTCCATAAAGTATGTATATTCCGCAAGCTTACTAATACGAAAGTCGTGTTAAGTTTAAATCAAATTTTAAAAGCCCCATCTAATGAACACACCTGCAACCTTATTCTATAACTCGCTTAAGCTAAATCTCTATCGCTAAAACTGTATTATTCTGTAACTTGCTAAAGCACTAAACCAATAAAATACTTTACAGTAAATCTTAATCAAAGCTATGCAAAAACAATTCTTCCAATAGGAGAACTTTGTAAACAACAAATACTGTTGTATGTTTTTAAGTGTTTAAATGGAATTGGTTAAAACGGTTTAACTTTTCCCCAAAACATGTCTTTTTCATAAATAACTACCAGGCATTCTCAGGACTTAAATGTTGTATGGTGCCGCCTTAATCTTACTAAGTAACGTATTAGCTTCAGTGGTCCGAGTAAATAAAATGGATAACCAGAAAGATTCAAAAATCTTTCAGTGTTAGCAACGTTTTAAATTAATTTAAGACACATTTGTAAGTAAATATAGAAATATTTCTCGCATCCAAAATTATATATATGTATGTATGACTAAAAAAAATATATTTATATTTGCCTATACAAATTTCATTATTTTAATTTAATTTTTTCCCCGATAATACGATGAATAAATTAATTTGTTGCCTTTTAACCTCCCTCTGTAAAGCTAATTCGTCGCTGAAGCGTAAAATGATTATTGTAAATATATTATTTATTTAAACAAAAAAAAAAATTCTAAGATATATGTATATATTAAGAGATTTTGGCTAGTACTATTCTCTAAATAAATTTTTTTAGCGAGTTTCATAACAAGGGTGCTATATGTAATATTTTTTTTATTTATTCGAAAGTGTGTCGTTATTGAACACCAGTATGATCGCCTTATAACTTTTTTTAACAGGAGAAAATAATATCTTTACAAAAAAAAAAAAAAATAAATTTTAAGCTCTCGGATAATCTATAGATATACTTGTTAATATTTTCGTTTTATTATCGGTTTTTAACCGGAATAGATTAAACAAAAGTTATTTATAAAAATTAAATATTCAAATCTCGTTATGCCTCTTATTACTTTTTGGATACGCAAATTTGACCACTAAAATTATTTCTGAGAAAAACCAAAAAACCACTTTAAGACAAACTGAGACATAAGAACAAAAACAAATACTTCGGTAATTTTTCTAAAACAAAAAAACACTTTTAGTTTTCCTCAGCTTTCAGACAACAAAAACAGGTCAACATGGGTATCAAGTGAAAAGAAATGACTCACCAAATTTAACACCTTAAAAAAAATTTATAATCCATGATCGCCGAAACAACAAAATGGCTTAGAATTGATGTATGTATGAGTAAAGTTAAGAAATTAAAAATAGAAGTTGACTAATATTTGAAATTGACAAATATTTTAAAATGTACCCCCTCGATCCCCCACGACATTGGTATCAAATGAAAGGGTATGACCCGTAAAAAAGAAAATCTAAGCGCAAAAGAAAATAAAAATTCAAAATCAAAAAAAGCCGTTACAAATCATAAGGAATATAGCGATATTGTAATTATATCTATTTGTATGATATTAAGTAAAAGTTATTATAATATTCGGAACTTTCGAATATAGCGGTCTAATGTACTTGTTATACTTACCCTTCACCTGTTTTGACCAAGGGTATGTATAGCTTTGTCATTCGGTTTGTAATTTCTACAATTTTCATTTCCGACCCAATGAACTATATATTTCCTGAAAGCTTTTAAACAGACGGATAATCGTCTGGCATTCTGTCCGTCTGACCATTTGTCTATCTGGCCGTGTGTTGGTTGGAATCAACTTTTGGAAGCAACCACATATTCCTCAGACCTGTGTATAGTATCAATCTTTGGATAAAATATGCCTCTAGAGATATTCGTGAAAAATTTGGTATTTAATAGAGTAACTCCTTCAACCCCCACAATACAGGTATCAAATGAAAGGGCTTGACCTGTAAATTACAGTAAACTATGAAAAAGTGTTATTCCAAGATGGCGGATATATGGCTCAAATATGGTAATAACGGCTTTGTCCCCTTCAACCCCCCCAATATAGGTATCAAATAAAAACGGTTTGACCAGAAGAGTAAATTAAATTATTAAATTACAGAATATACTTTGAAAACATACAACTCACATATGAATGCACCACATTTTGTGACATTTAGAACTGATGAAGGAAATTTTGTAAAATTTTTGATAGACACGGGTGCGGATATTTCTATATGTAAGGAAGATTTTATAGGAAGTAGGGAAATAAGGGAACACAATGCTTGCAAAATTTCGGGCATTGAGAATAAGGCAATACGAACAATGGGAACCGCTATGTTGAGACTAGTATTTCCAGAAGACAAATTAGACTTTGAATATCAGATAGTAAAAAAGGAATTTCCTATAGCAACAGACGGTATTCTGGGTAGAGATTTTCTTACTAAATATTTGGCAAAGATAGATTATGAAACTTACACTTTAGCTATCATAGTAAATGAGATTGAATATATTTTACCATTAGGAGCGGATATCAATAAAATTACAATACCACCGAGAACAGAGATAATACAGGCAATAAATGTACAGCTAGAGGAGGACAGCGTTGTATGCGCGAAACAAATATGTAATGATGTTTTTGTCGGTAACACAATAATTCCGAGACAGGGAACAAAACACGTTAGAATTTTGAATGCATCGAATGAGGAAGTCTCAATAACGCAATTGGATTTACAGATCAAACCTTTATCTAATTATAACATTCTTTGTGGAAAGAAGGAATTCACAAAGATAAACAGGAAGCTAGATGGGAAAAACTTAAGAATTTGCTGAGTATAGATACAATCGATTTCGCAGCTAGAAAGACCATAGAAGGTATATGTAAAGAATTCCAAGATGTATTTCATCTAGAAGGAGAACATCTAACAGCAAATAATTTCTATCAACAAAGATTACAAACTGTGGACAATACCCCAGTTTACACCCGGAATTATAGACTACCACAATCACAGCAGGAGGAAATCAAAAATCAGGTTAATAAACTGATAGAGGAGGATTTGGTTGAACCATCCGTCAGTCCTTACAATTCTGCATTACTTTTAGTCCCAAAAAAGAGTAATAATGATAAAAAGAGTTGGAGATTAGTTGTCGATTATCGTCAATTAAATAAGAAATTAGTTAATGACAAGTTTCCGTTAACACAGTTAGACGATGTATTGGATATGATTGGAAGAGCAAAATACTTTTCAACGTTAGATATGACAAGTTCATTTCACCAAATAGAACTGGAACCCACGTCTAGACCACTTACGGCATTTTCGACAAGAAATGGACACTATCAATTTAAAAGGTTGCCTTTTGGTCTTAAAATATCCTCTAACAGCTTTCAGAGAATGTTGACCATAGCATTGACAGGTTTAGATTCCAATGCATTTATATATGTGGATGATATAATTGTTTTTGGATGCTCCCTACTGCATCATAATGACAATTTAAGAAAAGTTCTTCAGAAACTAAAAAGCCGCAACCTTAAATTAAATCCGAGTAAATGTAATTTTTTGAAACCAGAGGTAGTTTATTTAGGACACCTTATTACAGATAAAGGGGTAATGACAGACCCAAATAAGAGTAGGGTACTTGAAACTTACCCAATTCCAAAGAGTGCAGATGAAACACGAAGATTCGTAGCTTTTTGCAACTATTATAGACGTTTCGTCAAGGATTTTGCACAAATAGCTAAGCCTCTTAATGACTTACTAAGGAAAAACCAAAAATTTGTTTGGACAGAACATTGCCAAAAGTCTTTTGAAATATTGAAATCTATGGTAACGAATCCACCAATATTACAATACCCCGACTTCGAAAAGGAATTTATCCTTACCACTGACGCATCGGATTACGCGTTAGGAGCGATTCTTTCACAAGGTGAGATAAACAGTGATTTACCAATCTCTTATGCGAGCCGGTCTCTTACTAAATATGAAATTAATAAACCTGTGATAGAGAAAGAACTTTTAGCTATTCATTGGGGAATTACTCACTTTAGACCATATTTATACGGTAGAAAGTTCCAGGTCGTGACTGATCACAGACCACTAGTATCATTGTTTACCCATAAAAACCCTTCATCAAGATTAACACGGATTAGGTTGGATCTCATGGATTATGATTTTGAGATCGTATATAAACAGGGAAAAATAAATACCAATGCAGATGCCTTATCAAGAATTAAAATAGATTCCGATAATTTAAAAGAACTGATACCAAAATCTATAAACGTAATGACTAGGAAAATGACTGAAAAGTTAGGGAAAAGAGAGGAAAATAAAAATGAGGAAAATGAGATTAATAAGGAAGGAAACAGTGACAGAGAGACTGATCATATTTACATATGGAATAGCATTTCGTTTTCACAAGTAAAAGGCTATCCGAGATTACAATTTGTAGTAGTTAGAATGAATAGAGGCATGCCGAAGATTGAAATTTTAGGGAATCGCGTAATAATATCTGGTAATGAAAATGCATACTCGAATTTAGGTTCAGTCTTGCAGAAGTTAACGAAGATTTTACGGGATAACCAAATATTTACAGTAACGCTAGCAAAAGATGATGAAATATTTAAATATGTGCACGAAAGGAGATTTATGGAAATATATAATAGCACGCAAAATAAATGTAAACATAGGCAGAAACCTATAGAAATTATATTGTTTAGACAACCTGAAAAGATATTAGAAAACGAAAAACAAAAAGAAATTATAAAGGAATATCATGAAACTCCACATGGCGGACACGTGGGAGTGCGTAGAACAGTCATTAGAATAAAACAGAAGTACATATGGAAAAATATGTACAAAATGATTAAGAATTTTGTCAGTCGATGCGAATCTTGTAAAAGAAATAAAATTATTAAACATACAAAGGTGCCATTCCAAATTACTAATACACCTACAAAACCTTTTCAAGTCATACAACTTGACACGGTAGGTCCATTAGGAGTATCAAATGGATACAGATATATATTGACAGCGCAATGTGAGCTAACTAAATACATTGACGCATACCCAATAGAAACCAAAGAAGCATCTGAGATAGGAAGGATATTGGTAGAAAAGTTTATATTGAAATATGGATGTTTTGATACGGTCAAAACAGATAGGGGAACTGAATTTGTAAATGAGTTATTTAAGAGAATATGTACACTCATGAAGATTAAACACATAACTTCGACAGCATATCACCATGAAACTTTGGGTAGTATTGAGAGAAATCATAAAGTTTTAAATGATGACAAAAAAATTTGTTTTTAACCCCATCTAACTATGAAAGGGCTTGACACGTAAAAACTCAAAATCGAGAATGGCGTCGGAAATAATATGTACCTATGTACACGATGGTGAAAGGTATTATCAGAGTCGGTACTTTCAAATATAGCGCTCTTACTTGTTTTTGTTTAGAGTGAAATTCTAAAAAAATAAATTTTTGTGATTCACTAGATTTTCTGCGTCTACTTGCGAATAGTCCTACAAGTCATTTAAATTAAATGCAGCTGTATTTGACATATACACACATACTACATTTGATAAAAAAAATAAATGTTTTCAATCTTCCTGCTTTTAAAACAACATACTAATTTTTTATATAAATAACGAAAATTTATTTATTTATTTTTTTTTTTTTCTGAAAAATAACAATTATTCTTCTTATATGTCTTTTGGAAAAAATACATTGTTTAAGATCGCACTGTGTGACAGCAAATAATAAATAAATTGCAAAAACTTTGTTTAAATAGCTCCAATTTACTCATTTAAATCCAACTGATACAAAAATAACCATGTAGTCATATGACTCGCTTTTATCGAATAACTTTATATTTGCCTTTAAATATCTCAATCACATTATCGGAATTTAATTATTTTTAACTCTGTTTTAATCAAATACATGTTAAAACTGTATTCAAGTGAAAATTTTAAAGTCTGTGTACTTGTCACTAACACATTTTCTTAGTTGCATTAGCACACATACACACGCCAGCCAATACAGAGAAATAAGTTAAACACATTATATTTTACTGAACCCAGCAAATAAAAGTAGACATTCTTCTTTCATGTCAGTAATAGAATCAAGTGAATTTGGAGTTAGAAGTTTTGCTTTAGTATTTAAAGGAATATGAATTTATATGTCAAGTTAAGATTGAAAATGTATCAGTTTTATAAACCCCCTTTAAATGAGTTAGAAATATGTTAATATATGTGACCTTCTCCTAGAAAAGGGACCTTGTGAGTGAAAATGAAGTTCTGAGAAAAACGCTTTTAAAGTTCCATAACGCATTATCACTTCGAATACACCTTGGATTGGAAGATGCGATTTTGTATGGTTATTTAAGATTGGGTGCAGACTTTAGTGACGTAATGCCTATGTGGTGACTTATTTTTTTTGCTTTTCGTGTGACAATATTTTTGCTATTGTTGCTGCTCTGTTTGTTATGATCTCGATACTTGATGCTAAAGCTGCAACCAGTGACCGACGCAACAACATTTTTACTGGGTAAATAAGTTTTTATACGAAATCTTTTAGATACGTTCAAACCAGTTTTTCGACACAGTAGGTCCCTAAGTAATATACCTAATAAAAACAGTCAAATAAATAAAAATTAATGAGAAAATATTTTTACATTTAAAAATTTTTTTTACTTATGTGTCAGTTTAAAAAAAAATTTAACACATTTTTCCACAAATGTGAAAAGCCCCCGCTCCTTAAAAAAAATTTTAGTTGTAATAAATCATTGCTCACAAAGCTATTAAGTATCACTTGCTAATAGCTATGTAACTACACTTGATTCTTATTTTCTAGATTTTTTTTGCTGGGAACAAACACATACTTACAGCATGTTTTCTTGTACGTATTAGTATTCTAACACACAATTACCCATACTCGTATATCACATTTAAATATTTGTTTGTTAAACTGCCTACTAAGAGAATTAGAGTATAAAAATGAAGTGAAAGAAAACGACAACTGAAAACGATATTTGAATTAATTTTTCGGTTCAACAATTATGAAATTAATTTTCATTTAAGTATTTACAACACATGATTCTTCTTCTAAGCTATTGCTTTACTTTTTGTCGCTCTACTTGTTTTGACTTGTGTTATTTTCCTACTTTTCAAAATTACACAAATTAAACAGACAGGAGAAATATATACTCGGTTTTATGGAACAGTTTATACCCTCCACCAATTATAAAGTTCAAAATGTGAAATAATTATCAACAGAATCTCGAAATTAAAAATATACTCACTGGTCTGTATTAAGTTTTAATTAAATTATATTAAAAAAATTTCAAATTACTACAATGCCAATTTCGAATAAGTTCAATTAACTCGGACAACAAAGCAATACATTTTTTAAAATCGTTTTCCACATCAAAATACCTGTGCATCACTTGCCAATTATGCTATGACGAGATGTTTTCATAAGAAAGTTTATGTTACACCCATCTTAAGCTGATTAGTAACAAGTAAGAGCGCTATATTCGGCCGTGCCGAATCTTATATACCCTTCACAACGTGTAGTCATGCAATAACAGTAGTTTGTGTCACCATTCATCCCATATGAAATACGTACATACATATAAAAACATACATATATAAAAACATCCCATTGTAAAATTATAAATTGACGTATGTATATTAAAAAAACAAAAAAAAAAAATAATAAAAAAAAAAATTAAAAAAAAATTTTAAAAAAAATTTAAAAAAAAAATTAAAAAAAAAAATTAACAAAAAAAATTATTATATATATAATATATATAAAACAAAAAAAAAATAAAAAAAATTTAAAAAAAAAAATAATAATAAAAATATAAATAATATATTAAATAAAAAATAAAAAAAAAATATAAAAAAAAATTAAAAAAAAAAATTTTTTTGGCTCAGCTGGGATTCGATGCCACGTTTTCTCTAACCAGTATACACGTTTGTATGTATGTATGTTGTTGTTGTAATGTTGTTTTTGTGAAAAAAAAAATCGAGGTGGTCGTGGGTTTTTGCTCATATCTCAGTTGTTTATGTACCGATGTTTCTGATTTTCAATACCGATCTACTCCCGAATATTTCTGATATTTTAATACCTTACCCGTCTCCAACCTATGTCGGGGGGCTTCAAAAAGTTGATTTCAACATACACACGGACAGACGGTCAGACGGACAGACGGACAGACTGACAGACTGACAGGGCTTAATCGACTCCCCTATTCATAAGCTTTCAGAAAATATATACTTTATGGGGTCGGAAATCAAAATTGTAGAAATTTCACACGGAATGACAAACCTATATATACCCTTTTTCACTGTGTGAAGGGTATAAAAACTGGACTTTTAATTTTATGTGCGAATTATGGTGGTCATATTTATTATTTTTAATAAATAATTTTTTATTTATTTGCACAATCAAATATTCCTGATCAAAACAAAAAATTTTTCAATCAAATTACATCCCCCAAAATCGAATCATTCAGGACCTATTATACTATCACCACAGAGTTTAACGAACAAACGTTAAATATCTAAACTGATCCATAATAAGTATACACCACGAGTATTTAATCTAATATTTTATTGCGTTACAAACAAAGCCATAAACTTAGTTTACATAACCTATTATGGTGACGGCTAAAAAGGTGGCAGTTTGGCATTTTAAGTTAAATTTTTTGAATTGAATTAATTTCCTGTGTCTGTTTGACAAAGCCAATTTTTTTTTCGTGGCGTAAGTAAATACTAAGTTTGCATTTATGTTCTGGCAGAGGCCCGGTAAGCTTTGCTCTGTTTTAGTAAGAAAAAAAATTAATTTGAAATGTTTTTTTTAGTACTATTAACAACCAAAACAAAATATTTTAATATTTTTTACATTTTAAAACGGGGCATGAATTGATTATTATTATTACGTATATAGAAAATTTTTTAGGGAAAAATTTTTAGACACTTTAATTTAAATAAAATACCAAAAAAGTGAAATTCGAATTGATTACTTATTATTGTGCGGATTGGAATAAAATTTTCAATACGGATTTCTTTAAATATTAAGGTTCTTTATCTCAATTTCTTGAAACTTTTTGTATTTTGCAAGTATGTAAAGATAGAATTAAAAGTAGCGCTGTATCGGTCAGTATCAACAAAAATCGCGATGTTTTAGTTCTCTTTGTCAGTAATTGAACTTGTGTTATTAATACAACAATAGAATAATTAGATTTGGTTGATATAACGCTTTAACACAATAGTGGCATATTCTACATGGTACTCATTACTATAAATTGTTGAAAAACGAAATCGGAAAACAGTTAATCTCAAGTTTTGAAGCAGTCCACCGGCCGCCAGGACTAATGTTGTGTCGATATATAAGCTGTTTTGTATACCAGCACTAGCCACCGATAATTTCAGACCTGGAAGACAACATTATAGCTGTCAATAGTGAGGTTATAGCAAAAATCCCACAAAATATGCGGCAAAAATTTTAGCTAAAACAGCATAGCCACAAGCAACATTTACATAAAATAATTTACAAAAACCAAACGGCAGGCATTCACTTATGGTCAAAAATAAATCTATTATTTTCTTCTGCAAAATTTCTGCATTTTACATAATGTGTTTTTTAATTTACAAAACCCAAATATTTAAAAAATCATCCATTATCCCACTTTGCTAAGTATTTTATTTATACAGGTTCAGTGTAAATAAAGGGGTCAAGGGATATATGTATAAGAACTTACGTACAGGATAACAAAATTAACAAAAGTTCTGCGATATAAATAGCTGATAAATAAATGCTCGGACAAGGACAGATTTTTAGTTTTTAAGTTGACACTACGGAACAATAGCAAATGCACCGGCAAATAATTTGGCGATAATGCAAGATGGTGATTTCAGTGGAATGAAGAAAAAAAAATTAAAAAAAAAATTTGCCATAACCTACTGTGTTGGGAGACTGACCAAAATCCTATCATGTGACTAGACCAAGCACAAGTCTCAGGAACTTAAAAGATCGAAAATCCATAATTAATTAAGGTTTTCGTACACGTTTATATCGATCAACCGGAGCGGAAAAAGAGGTATTTGGGACATGCTTCATACAAAACAATAATAGACTTTATGAGAATTCGACATGATAGAATTTCTTGTAAATTGGCCAGTTATGGGTATAATAATAAATATTAACTTTTTGAGTAAACACAAAGCTCTAAATAACACCAGAAAAAAGACAAACATACAAAAGTCTTTTGAAAGTATATAATATATGAATACATGTGTATGTGTGTGTGTATATATAGAAGGCATGGGCCTTTCTAAACACACTAATATGTTACTCATATAATATTTGAATGTCTATACATATGTACACATATACAAACATGCATACACACATATGTATGCAAATATTCAAAGTGGTATAATAAACTTGATAAATGGTGGGTATTAGTTCAATAAAAATTAAATTTATTTACGTGAATGAGCATTAAACTGTTAAGTAAATTAAGTTATAACCCACAACATTGTCATTGTATTTTCCTTGTAAGCTGATGCTTCTTTCTTATTCTGCCCTCTACCCTTAAGCCCCTAAATGGCTTTTACATGTGTAAAGTAATACGCTTTGATCCTAGACAAATACTAATATGATAATAAAATTATACAGTTTCTGTTTCAAATAGTAATGACATTAGGATATTTAAAAATATCAAGAAATAACCATGCATTGGGATTAAAACTAACGAAATACAGAAAATCTGAAAAATCAACAAAACTGTACCATTATAGACTTAGAAATTTATTTTTGTTTTCGAAACTTTTTCAGCAATATTTTTTAATGTGGGATGATATTAAGAGAGGGAATTTATTAATTAAAGGCATTGTCACATTCAGATATGTTTCTATGTGTTAAAATATATTTATTTTGTTGTTTAAAAATAAAAAGTTTAATAGAAAACTTGCACCCTTCTTCATAAAATTTAAAAGAAGTTTAAAAGTTGTATTTTAATTTTCCTTCAAAATGACTATAAATATTGAAGTCTTTTATATAAAAAATTTTCAACTATACACTGATAAGAGGAGAAAAGCAATACATTTTTTAAATTTCGTGTAGCAATATTATAAATCTTAGGTTTAAAATTTTTCATATTTTTATACCCTTCACACAGTGAAAAAGGGAATATATAGGTTTGTCATTCCGTGTGAAATTTCTACAATTTTCAATTCCGACCCCATAAAGTATATATTTTCTGAAAGCTTATGAATAGGGGAGCCGATTAAGCCCTGTCAGTCTGTCCGTCTGACCGTCTGACCGTCTGTCCGTGTGTATGTTGAAATCAACTTTTTGAAGCCCCCCGACATAGGTTGGACCCGGGTAAGGTATTAAAATATCAGAAATATTCGGGAGTAGATCGGTATTGAAAATCAGAAACATCGGTACATAAATAACTGAGATATGAGCAAAAACCCACGACCACCTCAATTTTTGTTTTACAAAAACAACATTACAACAACAACATACATACATACAAACGTGTATACTGGTTAGAGAAAACGTGGCATCGAATCCCAGCTGAACAAAAAAAAATTTTTTTAAATTTTTTTTTTTATTTTTTTTTTATTTTTTTTTTATTTTTTATTTAATATATTATTTATATTTTTATTATTTTTTTTTTATTTTTTTTGTTTTTTGTTTTTTTAACATACATACGTGAATTTACAATTTTACAATGGGATGTTTTTATATATGTATGTTTTTTATATGTATGTACGTATTTAATATGGGATGAATTGTGACACAAACTACTGTTATTGCATGACTACACGTTGTGAAGGGTATATAAGATTCGGCACAGCCGAATATAGCGCTCTTACTTGTTGTAATCTGCCTCTGTTAGAAATAGGAAATTACAATTCGAAACTGTTCGTGAACCTTTTCTTTTAATGAAGTTATCAAGGTCATTTCCAGGTCCTATACCATGTCTTGTAGTAAAGAATAGCCACTCAACATTAGGTCGATATCCACCTTATGGCACATTTTTCACAAAAGTTTTAAGTTTGTTGACGAAGGAGAAAAATCTAATGACGAAAAGTTAATCCCTACAGATTATATAGAACTACGTCGTCCATTGTAGCTAAAATGTAATGGAGTAATCAATGAAGTCATAAAATAAAAAAAAAATAAAAATTTGTTTAACTTAGCCGGGATTCGAAGTTACGTTGGCACTGCTGTGAAAAGACGATGTGGTCTAGGTTTTTTTAATCATATCTCAGTTGTTTATAAAGCGATTTTACTGATTTTCAGTACCGATCTGTTTCAAAATATTTCTGATATAATATATATAGTAAATCACATGGGTCTTGGATATGTCTGGGGGTTTAAAAAAGTTGATTTTAACATGCACACAGACATTCGGACAGATTGACAGACGGTCAATGCTTAATTGACTATCCTATTTATAAGAAAATGACGGAAATGACAAATTTGCATATGTATACTCTTATACTGACTGTGAAGGGTATAAACCAATCAAAAAGTTAAAAATTAAATATATATAACACAGGATGTATGTATATATGTAACGTATGGACTCCATACTGGGCCGATTTTGATAAATTTTTCAGGGAATCTTTAGAATATTTAGGCGGGTGACACTGTGAAGTCTGATTTTTGATTTTCGGTCTGCGGGCGGAGGCGCGTGGCAAAATCCATTTTTCATATTGCACCACCAATGACATATACTTACACACTTATATTTATTTTGTTTTGTTTTTTTTTATTTTTTTTTTTTTGAAAGCCGTTGTAAGGTTTTTAAAACGAGATACGTAATTTTTAAATCGGTTATGTAGTTTTAAATATATTTACAAAAAACCTATCTTAATAATGATCCAATATAAAAATTATAAAACTTTTGCTTAGGGCCAGCAACACGGACCGGGTCAGCTAGTAAATATATAAAATTGCAGCAATATTTTTTTCTGTGTTTTTCGCATTCATTAAAAAGTTAAATATATATGAAGGCATATTAGGAAAAAGTTTCGTAATCCGAGTCTTAATATAAGGACAGGAGTGCAATTTCAAAACAGAACTTGAACTTATTTTGAATGAACTAATATAATTCTCAAAGCAAAATGGGTAAACAAAAATATAAATAAAAGACAGTTGGAAAAAATTGCTTTTGTATAACATTTTTATTTATATCTCATATACCATTTCGTATCCCAAAAAGAAACTTCAGGCATTAAAGACAAGACGTTGCCCTTTAACATATATTTTACTAGGAAATTTAAAAATACAGTTTTTGGAGAAAAGTGACGGTATAAAAAATTCATTAAGATTTCACCTTTAATCTTTAAAAATAAAATCCAAGATCATAACTTATTTGATTGCCTTTAATTTTATGCTTTAACGAAAAATATATGTTGAAAGACTACAGAGATCTTAAAAAAAATTTAAACACATTGTGGCGTTTTTTATTGAATTTTCCAATTTTCAATTCACTATATTTTGCAACTTAGGTGCGATATTTAACCTAGATATTACATGCACATATATCTCTGACGTGTTCCTTATCTGTCTACTACAATAATATCTAACTCTTATCTACTTACGTTTAAGGCTTAATGGTAATGTGTTCAAAATCATGAATTTTTTAAATAACTTTAAAATTTGTTTAGCATTCAGTTAGTTTATAAAATGTAAATAAAATCAAATGGCTCATATTATACAGTTATATATTTTGATTCACATCAAATATTTAAAGCGCTTAACAGAATGCACAATTATAATTTCACCCAATAATAACAGCCTGAATTATTTTAAATATAAAATATTTTTACAAAATATATAACCATGTGTATTGCAGTGCTATCTATAAAATATGCAGCAATTAAAGTTAATGAAAATAAAAATAAATAAATACAAACGAATGGTAAAATATATTCAGACAACCTGGTAAATAATCACTGACAATGAGAGTTCATTCAATAGCATTCCAATCAAATATTACACGGTTTTACTTTATATTGCTTTTATTTTATTTCATTTTATTTCGCTTTTTTATTTTATATTTTATATATTTTTGTATATTATAACGTTAATACATACATCACAACAAACGAATCACTTAATCAGCATCAACGGAAACGGAAATTGTTACACTTTGTTCGTGCACACCCAATACAACGTCAATATATTGTAGTCATACACAAACTACTATAAACTACTGACATGTTCTCTTAGAATGGCTGCTGGCCAGTCAGTCAGTCAGCAAAGTCGGTGAGACATTTGGCAATATGGTGCAATATAACTTTGATTGTTACTGTATGATGGCAGCTCTTAAATTACACTTGATTCAATTTTTTTCATTACCATTTTATTTATATATATTTTTTTCTTTTTTTTTAACTGTTGTACCCGTATTTTTGTATGCTTTTCATCTTTATTTTGTTTTTCATGCGTTTGTATGTGTATTTTTTTTCGCTCTATTATTGGTGGTATTAAAATTGCACAACACGTGCAGTTTTACCTTTTTTCACAATGTAATTTTATAGAAAAAAAAACTGTATATGTTCAGAATGTTGATTCTCTTCTGTTTACGAGTGTATGTATTTTGGTACTGGTACTCATCCTATACTGGGAACACTTGGCTGCTTGTTAAAAACCTCCACTTAACGACTATGAGCAGTTAGTGAGCGATTCCGTGATTGAGTGAATGAGTGAGTGTTACATGCATGCAATTTATGGTTACTAGCGGAAATGTTTACTTTGCCACAAAACGAATTCATGTTTTTTTTACAAATTTCCCCAATTTTCTTTTATTTTTAAATAATCTTTTTATGTAGTTTTTACACCCTACAATAAACTGCATGTATTCTATTTGCATACAAGTGTTACGGTAGGTTAGGTTATGTTGAAAAGGAGGGGCACTAAAAGTCCAAACCCACGACAGGTATGCACTTATGCCCAATTGGCATGTTGTGCGCTCCATATGAATAGAATAGTTAGAAAAGAAAAAGGGAATAGAAGAGAAAAAGGAGCAGACCAGTCCAGAGTCTCTGGCGGGAATCGAACCCGTAACCCTAAACTAGCAGACCAGCACACTATTGACTAGTCTACCGAGGCACCTTATAAGTGTTAATATATATTTATTTACTTTTATTTATTTATTTATTTATGTTAAGAATATAAAGAAAATTTTTTATGCAATTGATTATTCCCATAATATTTTTTGGTATGTGACTAACTCCTTAACATTTTAACATATAAGCCAAAAATACCTATCGTTAGTCACATGTAAATAAGGCCCTTACCTAACTAATTGTAGCTTTACAGGAGAAGTTAAAAAAGTAACGGATAATGTATCATAATGAAACTTCTTTTGTGACCATCGATATGAAAAGTGGACCATCTATCGGTTTGAATTTGAAACAGAGATTGTCTCATATCTGCTAATCAAGAGTGGTTAAATTTTAAGGGCCGATGTTAAATGTGAACCACACCAAAAACGTTTTTTTCTGCACTCAATTTGAACCATGGAAAATTATACAATCGAGCAACGCGTTAAACGTTTTCAGGCTTATTATGAAAATGGGCGTAAAAATCAAACGTCGTGATTCTCTTGGTCAACATAATCATTCAAATTCATCCACAATCGAAAGAATAATGAAAAATACTTAAATTTCAGCAAAACAGGTCTGTGTGAAATGTGAAAACATCTGTGAATGCCTTCTTAGTGCGTTGACCGAAAAACATTGCTGTTTTTCGCGATAGTGTGGCAAAAGAGCAGTCAACCTCGACTCATCATCGTGCGCAACAATTAAACATCAACATTGTCATTAAAAATTTAGACCAACGGATAGTGGTGTGCCGCTGAATTCGAGGCGGCCATTTGGCAGATATTTTATTCCACACATAATTGAACCATATCAATATTATCATAATAGAAAAAGAAATGATAATAATTTCCTAAATAATTTGTGTTTTATTTAAAAGCAACATCGGCTCTTATAATTTAACCACGGTTTATTTATGTCATTCTATTTTGTCACAAAATACGCTGCACGAAATGGATCGATTTGTGCTTAAGCATCGTTGAGATTTATTGGAACAAACAAGGCCTAGGAACAACTGCACGATGATTTTGATTTTGCCAAAATTCATATTTTCGGATGAAGCTCATGGAAGCACCAAGATGACTTCAATTGGAACACCAGCAACCATAGCAACTGGTTTTAAATTAATTTTGTTAAAACGGATACTTTGGCATCTATTAGTCAAGTACGAATAAATCCATTTAGGCAGTTTTTTTTATAAATTTCATCAAATTAAAATTAAATTTATTAAAAATTAATTGACCTTATAAAAAGCTTTACATAATCGGTTTAAACAACATCAGTTTGTTATTGTTCAACAAAACCACGAGTCACTAGCATAGCAAAGATTATTAGGTTAGTAACAGTCGAACAATGCTTTTGAAAACCATGATAATATAGATTACACAAGATGACTAAGATAGTCTGCCATGATTTTATAAAAAAGTTTAGTTATACCTCTGTAATAAGAAATTTTGTTCTGCAGACACATTTAAATAAGCCCTTCCATGTATAAAGAAAACAGCCAGACTTTACTAACATAATAAAAAATTAAAATTAGAGGAGTAGCCAAAGAATTAGCATACCAAATAGAAATACAACATGAGATTCCATCGGGACTGTATTTATATGAAAATTTGAACTGCCTAGAGCCGTCTCCGTTTTTTTGCAAAGAACTCCTCATTATGATAATGAAAAAATAATCTGAAATATTATGTTTAGACAACACTAGTCGAATGGAATGCATTTTCAGAACCAGCTACGATTTAGTCATCATTTCCGGTGATATATGACACAACTATAATAGTAGTCATAGTGTCTTGTACTCATTGCATAGCACAAATAATTATATTAATTTACAAACGTATAATCTAATTTTGATGGTTGTAGTTGGAAGTCTGCCGTCGTCTTTGTGTTTATAGTTTCAGAGATCGGTGTTTATTTCTAAAATATGTGATTCGTTGTACCACACAGGCGAGGTTTATTGTGATTAGCTTGTGATATAATCTACTTTTAGTTGAATCTAACATCTGTAAGAAAAAACTCAAAATAGCCTATACTAGAACTGCAAAAAACCAAACAAATTCTGTAATAATATACTCAACATTCTTATATCTATTTAAGTCAGTCATAAAGCTATGGTTTTGTTTGCTAATAAACATTATACATCTCCAACTGTCATCACTATTTAAACAATTCTTCACTCAATACGGAAACCCATACTTCGACTATGCTTACATTGATTTATTTTGCTATTTTTTCTTTTACAGATGTGCAAATGTAAAAAAAAAAACGTTACCATATTATTTTCTTATTTTGTTTTTCAAGTAGGCCTCCTATTGAACGCTGTATCTTTTTTATTTTGCTTTTTCTCTTTGATATCACGTTAAAGTGATTTTCACATATAAAACGTGATTGTAATTTAAATTTATACATTATTTATATAACAAACATATATTTATCTCTACACATACACTTTTTAAACCCCACACAAAAAGCATATTTATGTTTAATTTCTCATCTTCATCTTAAAGTTGGATTTTCGTTTAGCTTTTTGGACGGGCTGGAAGTAAAACATAAATCGGATATAAAGCTATGTTTGTGTATGTGTAATGTATTTTCGTTTCTATATCATTTTTGTATTTGGCAGGAATTAATAATTCATGCAATGCCTTTTCACTTCTGTCTTTATTTAGGAGACAATTTGTAAAAATAAATTATTAAGCCAAATCAAAACAATAGTGTTACAGTTACACTAGACTTAGTATTTATGATATTTGAACTCAACTTAACACGTTGGATTCATTGAAATATATAACTCTCGTAATGAAGCTGATCGTAAAATTGGGAAACGTGATGTTAAGATAATATTAATTGAAGACTTATTTATTAAAAATTTTAATAAAGAAAACGTTACTTAATTAGCGCGGAACTAATTCATGTGAAATAGAACTGTTATCTTGGTAAAAAAAAAACAGATATTTTATTTTCCATAATACTTCTATAATGTTATTTTTACCAGTAATATTTTCAACAAAATAATTACATAGATCTAATATCAAATTCTAACATAATCTAAAATTATATTAATTAATATTTTAAAACAACGCATTAGATTAAGTTCAGAACAAGTAATTTTTTTCCTTAGCAAATACTTAATTTGTAGCTAGTATTTTAAATTGTCAAAATTTTCTGAAATTTTACAACTTTTTAAAAATAATATGTTTTGTTTTTCTATAAAATATTTAAACAATTTTATACTTAATAAAAAAAGTTACTACTCTTGATATAAAACTCCAAATATATTTACTCAAGGCTGCAATTCACCCATTTTAAAAAGGTTACAGATTAACAGAACCTTACATAACACTTGGAGAAAAAATAATAAAAAGATTCACAACTGAACGAAGTAACAGAATAATATAATTTTATTATTAAAATTATCGATTGATTATTTTAATCAATGGCTTTTAAATGGCAGCATCTCCGCTTTCGAAGCAACGATTTGCTGCTTAGTACATCGTCAAAAAGAACATAGCAACGTAAAAGAATTGCTTCGTTTAACTCACACTGCGGAAATTATTGAATGTGTAGAGCGTGATAACGAAACACCAGAGACATTAACCATAAGATCTTATTCTCAGCTAGGAATGTCTCGTACGTCACTACAGTGCATTTTAAAAAAGATTTATTGTTATTAATATAAAATATAAGTGGTTGCAAGAATTAAAACTCGCAGGTTAAAGGCAACGTCTACATTTTTTAGATAAAGTTTAACAGGCTAAAAACAAAATCAACTTTACTGGCTGATTATGAGTGATGAAGCTCATTTTCATTTGAATGGCTTTGTTAAACTTTCCGAAGATCAAATAATTTCCAAAAAATCGAAAACTAACTATTCAGCGCATTCGCTAGATTTGTCAGCACTATAATATTTTCATTGGTGTTATTTGAAGTATCAAGTATATGCGCACAAGCCAGAGGCAATGCACGAACTCAAGGCCAACATTATGACTACAATTCGAGCACCACACCCATAAATTAAATATAATATGGACAATTTTATAAAACTAGCCAATCAAAGCATAAAACGTGGATCATTTAAATGACATTCAGCCTTATTGTAAGTGTCGTTGTAGAAAACGACTGAAATTTGAAAGGGTGTCATTCATTTAACATCGTCGTAAATATTATTTGGTACCAAAAAATATGGTACCGATAATTACTATAAGGCTGAATGTTTTCAATATTTAGCTTAAAAAATTGTGTATTTGGTAAATGTTATATTTAGAAAAAACTATAAATGAAATAAAGTTTTAAGTCATATGGTGCCTTTTGCACCATAAAATACAAATTTTAATTTTTTCAGTAATACTTTCAGTTTCTAGTTATATGTAACAACTTACTATTTTCATAACTAAAATATGAATGGGTAAGAACTTAAAATTGTTATATTCTGTTTCCTTTAAATTTGTGAATTGAATAAACTTAAATTATGTCAAACATCTGTATTTACAACTTATCAGTTCTGATGTTAAGATCACATCTGGCCGATAGTTGGAAAAACTTAATATTTCGTAATACTCTTAAATACTCAAAACTAACTTTAATCAATACATTAAAAATATTACCCAATTAGTACTTAAAAACTAAACTAACTAAAATTTATATTTGCATTATTAAAATATTATATTTTTACGTTTACACCTTTTATAAACGTAGGATTATTTCCTTTAAATAAACGGTGAGTTCTTTTATTGCAATCAAAAACAGTTGAAATAAGTTATAAAATTAAGAGCACTTTATTTACTTAAACACATTCAGATATTGTTTTATAGCACTTTACTTATTTCACTTATTGTTATACACTTTTGTTATCAAACTCACTTTGATACGCGCTTTACAAGCTCTACTGTTATACTGATCATGCTAGCTGTGTTGTTCGGCTATTTATAATAAAATAGTGGTGTTCGGTAACATTCGAAAAAGTTCTCGTATGTACACACTAGTACATTCGAAAAGCGTTACATTTAAATTAAGACGTTATGTAATATGCAGGAATCATAAAAGTGCCTAAAAGTATGCTACACATAATAACAACTTATTATCATGTTCGAACAACCAGCGAAATAAACTAATACAAATAAAACTACAGCAACTTAAACTACTACAACTAAAATAAATTATAATGAAAATTATGATATATTAAAATAAATTTGTAAAAATATATATATCTCCATACTTTCTTATATTAAAATTTTTTTACTATAAAATTAAAAAATCAGCAACAGATTGAAGACTTTTAAACTGACATTTATCAAAAACAAAAAATTTATTTTTACAATGCGAAAAGATATTACTTTTAAATTTGCATATAATGCTTATTCCAAGCTATAACAGTTAAAATTAATAACATCGTTAATTACAAAGTTCAGCACCAATTCAAATGAAGACGATTTATTTCATTCAAATAGTACTTACGAGCAGACTTAACTGACTGTCATAACAAAAAGAAACTCGTTGTATTCATTTATATGCGATAAAAGTCAAAATATTTCTATAAAATTTGTAAAGAAAAAGGACAAAAGCAATAAAATCAAAAACTTTTAGCACCACTGGTGTAATATTTGTCACAAATAATATTAAATGCATCATCTGTCAGAATAATTTGGCACTTTTTATGGTGGCACAACTTTTAACTCGAATTTGATTACCAATTCAGAGTTGGTAGTGGTTAAGAGACCAATAAATTTGTAATTAGCCATATCCTCATCATTTTGTAAAATTTGTAAAATTAATAGCAAATAAAGTAGCACCTAAAGAGATATAAAAATTTTTCCAACCAAAAAATAATAAAATATTGTTAATAATGACACACAGCCTTGCAGCTTTATCAAAGAACAAATTATTTTAAAATAAATACAAAAAGTATCGTATTACTAGCACTGAAAACTGGTTGCTGAAAAATTTCAACTAAGTCTTCCTTTAGAATCAGTAGTTAAGTAGTATTGGGTATATTTAAAACCTGAACGAATTTTAGGAATTAACTCAATCAAATTTATTTTTTTAATTGTCAAGAGTCTTTTTATAAAGGAATAGAACTTTGAAATGAAATATAACAAAACTTAGTTTTTTAAATTGATATGAGATTTACTTTATTCGAAGGATAATGTTCTGGCATTATACTTTAAATATGACTTTTGGTATGCAAACGCCATGGCTGGCTCGGACGTTATCCAATCTGGTTCTAATTTTCGATGACCTTTTCCAAAATTTTTGACCGGTTATCGGCAATAACGTGGCAAATGTTGTGCATTTAGTGGTAAGTCGTTTATGGCGACTTGACATATCCCCACAAAAATAGTCTTACGGCGCACATAGGGGTATCTTGCCAATCTAGCTGGACATCAATTTTTTTAGCTGATATTGCTTCTTAAAAGTTATTGAGTGCTATTAAAGCAATGAAACTTTGTAGAAATATGTGTTCTAGTCATAGGCTGGTAAAACTTGATAATAAGAAAAATCGAATCAAGGGGTAAAAGGTTTCCCTAAGAAGAACTTGTCATAGCTATCAAAAATTATACTTTTTTTAAGTTTTCCTATACTTTTGTTTAGCAAATTCATCTGTTATCGTCATCATAAGTTCAAGGAAAAAAAAATATCGTCCCGTACGTTTAAATATAGATTTTTTAAAGATAAGAAGGTATCTCAAATAAATATTTACAAAAATATTTTTTTGTTTGCTTTTGCCGCCACGAGAGGGCGCCAAACTCCAATTTTTGTAATTTTCTACACATTATTGAATTTTCTACACATTATTGGGAACGAAGCATAGTGCGGCGTCGTCCTTCACTTTCAAAAACCATTTGATGTTTTTTTCCGTTGATTTTCAATGAATTTGTTTATAATAAAAATTAAAAAAAAATTTTAAAAATTATTTTATGCAGCTGATAGTAAAGTCTTTGACAGAAAAAATAAATCATTGTAGAATATTTATTCGTTTAGCAACAAAAAAATGTATTGTAAACCTCTCCAAACCGTAAACAGTCAATGAGTACCCATGCAATTTACTCAATTTTCTTGACTTTAAAAGTGTCCCTAAATGACAAATCTCAATCAAAAGTCTTCAAAATTCACTAAACGATGCAAAATTTTATTGTCTGTCGAGCTGCGTACTTAAGTTTTTACATATCTTCAATTTCACTTTTGACCAAATGTCCGGCTAGATCGGCAAAATACCCCTATGTGCGGGTTTAATCGCATGATATAGGAGGCCAATTCATGGGTCTAAAACTTGAAACTATTCGTTTACCAAACATTTCAATAAATCAATTATGGAACGAGCTTTGTGCATCATTTTATTAAAACCACAGCTCCGTTACATCATGGTTGTTCAGTTGATAAACAAAAAGTTAGTAATCATGGTTCTATAGCGGCCACCATTGACTAAGACGTTCTGACCAGCATAGTACGGACCTATGATTCCACCAGCAACACATTCAGATTGTATGGATGTAACGATGTCTCTACATATATTTGAGGACTACTTAAACTCCAAATACGGCTGTTTTATTACCAAGTGAAAGGCCTAAACTAATAAAATACAGTGAGCAGTGAAAAAAATAAAACCCAATATGGCACCCTAAGCAAAATACCGGATGTTTTTTCCCAACCCCACCTGTATAATTATAAGTAGGCTTGACTAAAGAGAACACAACTAACTATAAAAAATAAAAAATAATAAAGCAAACTGGCTTTAATTTAAAATAAAGGGCAGGCTACGATATGGATACTTACTATACTTATGTACATGATGGTGAAGGGTATTATCAGATTCGGCATGGCCGAATATAGCATTCTTGCTATGTTTTTCTTACAAAGATTTTACTCATTTATTCTTATTATATCTAAAGCACAAAAAGAAATCACAGGTTATGACTTTAACAAAACAAAGTTGTAAATTCTTTAAATAAAGTTCTCAACTATTTTTGCTATTAAAATAATGTTATTCTAAGATATGCAAAGTATTTGAAATGTATGTTAATATTGGAAAGGGAAAATAACCTAAGTTTATTAACCCTTAAAAATACTTATCAGAAATTACAAAAAATTTCAAAACCCGAATTAATATATTTATTTGTCTTCTACAAACAAAATATTTCCCTTGTACCAGCTATTTACACTCACTATAGTGAGTTTTTTTATAGGCTCTCTTAAGTTTTTTAATATGTGTTTCATGTATGAGTATTTTCTCTTGTCTATAATCTTTTTTGGAATTCTTTCCAAAAGGATTTCATTTAGGACACAGATACTTAGCGCTAGTTCATACCAACCATTTACACAGAGTGTAACGTAATTCCTCCTAAACCTTAACCAACATGGAAAATCCTCACACAGGCCAAAGTGAAAAAAATAAAAGCTTTAAAAAACTGTTAGGTTGTTAACTTTGTGAAGGCAATTTTTCCCCTTCTTATTTAGTTTTCCTTTCTTATTGATGGTTTATTTGCTTTCTTTTATTTAATGTAGTCAGAAAATTCGTCTGTCTTTATATTGATGATATTTTTTGTTAAGACTTTTATCGATAGTCTTTGAAGTAGTAGGCACAAAAACAAACAGTTGTACAAAAAAAAAAAAAGGATAAATTCGACAATATACAAACCAACAAACAATCCTTTTGCGAGAATAATTATAGTATTGAAACGTTTAAAAAATGTTTTTTCTGCAGATCTGTTTTTTTTTGCCAAATAAAAAAAAGTTTATTGGCACCATCTATGGTCGAGCAAATAATCGACAAGTTGAATGTGAAAATTCTCTAGGAGCAAAAGTTCTTTTGTGCCACCACAAAAACACCTAAAGTCCCTCACCGCAGACTTTAAAGCTTAATGCTATATAAGTCCTGAAATACTCATTTATGGGCAGAATAGAATACTAGTCTGTTGTTATGGGAATTTTTGAGTTTGTTTTCTCAATTTTTGTATGAAAACTTTTATTTTGAATTGGTTTTATATATATTCAAAAAGTGTTGACAACTTTAAAAAGCTGCAATAAAAGACTATAACATAAACAAGCAACAACAAGGATAACATCAACAATGAGAGCAAATAACAAACAAATAAAATTTGGATTATCAACGAACTATGGATATAGTTATAGGTATATGTATATAATGTATAAATGTAACTTTTTTCACAAATAACTAATCAATTTGCGAGGGAATAAGTAAGTCTCATATATGGTATTTTTAGTTCTGTTAAGCAGAAAACTAGTCAGTGGAATGTTAATGTGCCAGTTTATTTATATCCTTTCGAATAGCCAAGCGTCTTTAAATACCATTACGGATTATGATATTGACTTAGCTACGGTGCTACAATGTATTGACGTCCCTAATTGCCTTGGCATTCACAACTAGGTTACACTTGGATTTCTCGACATGAGGGCCATGTTGGTGATGAACGTGTGGACCACCTTGAAAACTATGCAGCAAGCCGTAGCATGATTAGTCTAGAGCCTTCTTGTGATGTACCTTAATATTATATTAAGGATAAACTATCTGACTTCCTTGACGCTAAGTTTATTTCTCACTGCGTTAATGTCAGGTTTTGTGTGCCTCTCAAGATCCAAATCTTGAGAATTTCCCTCCCTAGAGAGGAAGAACCTAAGATCATCGTTGGGTTTTCTGACTGGACACTGTAATCTCAGATACTTAAGTAAAACTGGTAGGTCGAATGTTGTGACGTAAAGGTTTTGCAATATGGATGACGAGACCGCAGACTACGTCCTCTTTAATTGCCCAGAACTATGCACAAGAAGAACATGTTTTCTTTAATATGGATCTATTACTCCTAAGCTTCTAAATATTAGGCTCTGATTGAAGCCTTGAGCTATAGGTAAACTAATGGCTGCACAAAATACCTAATTTCGGTAGTGGTGCTTATGAGCCAATTTATTACTACTACTAAAGATTTGATTTATACCAAAATTTTTAATTTTTTGCACTACAAGTGGCAGTAGTTTTCATAATTGTGCTTCAATTATTTACTTATTTTGACATGTAATGCACAATAGGGCTATAATCAATTGCATTTTCTTAAACAGTACAAAAAAATTTTTATAAACTTGTGTTACATCATATCATCACAAGTTACTTAACTTCATATTCAATAGTTAAATTATGAAGAAAAAAAAACAATAATAATGAAGCTTCCTTTAATTATAATTGCAGGATAAAATTCACGATGATTTGATATCCTTCACAGTATTTTTTGCACGTTCTTTACTCCTTTGCTGATATTTAATTAACAAATCATATTATACCCAATGTTTCAGAAGGCATTTCACAACATCATTAGCAACGGCTTTGTCTCCTTTAAATACCACAACACACCCCACTATATTGGGAGCAAATAAAAGGGCTTGACCAGTAGAATACAGTAAATTATTAAAAAAATGTAAAATCCAAGATGGCGTCTAAAACAAAATGGCGGATCAAATTTTTTTAACCCAATCAATATGGGTATTAAATAAAAGAGCTTGACTAGAAGAATACAGTTAACTATTAAAAAAATAAAAATCAAAGATGGCGTTGAAAATAACAAATAAAATAAAATTTTACATGAAATCTTAAACCAAGGCTAATCTACGACGTGGTTATTATACCTATCTACATGACGGCGAAGGGTATTATCAGATTCCGCAAGGCCGAATATAGCCCTCTTTTATGTTTACATTACCCAACTTTTAACAGAAATACAAGTGAAACAAAAAAGGGTTTAATACTGAAAATTAAATTGTGGCTTTTATGTTCAAATATTTGGTACATAGTAAATGTGTATTTGTATGTGTGTGCGATTATACGAATAGTAAGTATTTTCAATGTAAAGCTAACTGCGTACTACGTATGTAGAATGTGTACTTCTTAGTCAATTTTCCTTTTGTATTTTATCTATTTCAGTATTTGCTAGTATTTAAGCATTTGGCATTATTTGCGTGAGCGACTGGTGAAAATATTTTCTGACTTGTAAGTGTGTTCAATGTCTTTGATGCCCAAAAAAGTAATTTTTATGCTAATGTTTACTACAGCAAAGACAGCAAATGAAATAAGAAAAAGTTTTATACTTAAGCTCGTTTAAATATTAATAAAAGTTTAAGACAAAGTACAACATTATTTTTGTTAAAGTATATGAATGACTTTAAGTTTTGTTTTCAACTAACAGATAAACGCACACACATACAGAAATTTATAGAATATAAGAAAATTTAATAATTTATGCGACATTTACCCCAAAAATAAAAAGAAAAATATACATGAAAGTTTTAATTCAATTTACGGTGGCTGATATATATTTTCAATTTTATATTCCATATTTTATTTTTTTTTTGTAATTTTTTCCTTTGTTAATAAGAAAAATAAATTGAATGTATTATGCCAGTGTAAACATATACAATTTGGCTTAAAAGTTCAAGAATAACTGTTTATCCGATGCAGCCTAAAGGTTTGGTTCTAAATGTTATGTAATTGTTAAAAAAAAGAAATTAAAGGAATTATTGAACAAGTAAATTGAAATTTGTGCGGGATATAACTTGTAATAGCAGATATAAAAGTTATCCTTAGTGTTCTTAAGAATCTATTTTTTTATTTTTTTTAATTTGTAATACATACTTCAAAGTGAATCAAGCACCAAAATTTATTCCATAAATATGTATGCATTAAATAAAAAAATATATAAATAAATAAATATAACATTATGTGGCCATATAAACTCTAAATATTTGTTATATATTGAGTTTATTTTCCAATTATTGATATTTTAAATTTATTTAGTACAAGATAAATTATATTAAAATGTCATAAGGCTAGTGTCACTTCCAGTATTAGTCTTGTACTTGAGGTTTGAAAACCAAACACACTTATTTTGGTCTCGCCACTTGAATATATTAAATTTTAATTTTCTTATGTGTAGAAATGATATTAAGTGGTTGGGTAGCTTTGCATACTGTCCAAAGGTGAATTGCAATTTTATAGTACATTGATTGCTTAAGAACCAATTTTCTTCTTTAGTGAGCGCTTTGCGGCCAGACTATTGCTATTTGAGAATTTTTAAATACAATGGTCGGTCAAATTATCAACTAATTTCAGTAAATATTATTCAATCAAATATTCTCCTAAGTGAGTTTCAACACAAAGAGCTAGAGACAATCGGTTCCTCTTACAATGTATAGCGCCACTAAGAAGGGATTTTTTGGGGATAAAAAATGGTAAAAACGGGTAAAATCAGAAATCCTATATCTGCTAAACTAACAATAATACAATTTAAATTGAAAAAGTATTGTGATTTGCACAAAAAATAAGCTAACGGGGGTAGAATTTTCAACCCCTAAGGGGGAAAAACAGGTAAAAACTATAGCTTGGTACTTATTTGGTACCCTGTGTAACCTCCAAGCACATACATTTTTAATATTATTCAATGGGACAACATTTGATAATTATTATTGCCTAATAGAATATGAACAATTATTTAGTTGAAATTTTTGGAAACTTTTTTGGGGACAAAAAAGGTACCAAAAAGGGAAAAATTCCGGAAAATGTAATTCCTATTTAGACGGCCAGTTTTCATAAAATTTTAAACTGGGACTTCACCAGATATAAAAAATTATGTAATTTAGTAAAAATTGAAATTTATTAACTGACTTTAAATCATGTCTATTAAAATATTTTGTAACATAGATATTTGAACATTTTAAACATAGAATTTGGAACTTGGACCAAAAATGTACTTTTTCGCACTTCTTTTGTATTTTCTACGTTTATAAAGGTAGAATTGTAAAATAAAGGAGTATTGATTTCAGATGAGACTAAAAATGTTATAGGCGATCAAAAAGGTACTTTTTATACCCGCCACCAAAAAAATGGTGGGGGTATATTCATTTTGTCATTCCGTTTGTAACACATCGAAATATCCATTTTAGACCCCATAAAGTATATATATTCTGAATCAGGGTTTGATTTGATGACGATCTAGCTATGTCCGTCCGTCTGTCCGTCTGTCCGTCTGTTGAAAGCACGATAGAGGTCGCACCGAAAAAGCTAGGGGGCTCAAATTTTGCCAGAATCTTTCTTATAGACAAGGTTTGTTTGGTATTGAAAATGGGCTAAATCGGAATATTAGGAAGAGAGTTATAGCTCGAAAAGCAAGAGTAGGTCCAAAAAACCGTGTCCTTCAAACATCGAATAAAACGGAATTGTGTCCAAATGCATTAACGTAGACTCATGAAACTTCGAATATATATTTCCTGAGTAAAAACAATATTGTTCCCTGAAAATTATCTAAATCTATGTATTAGGAGAGGAGTTATCGATCAAAATGTACGAAAATTTATACCGCACAGTGTATTTTTCTGTATATTTAAAAACAAAAACGTCATAAAAGCAACAAAATTTGATGTACGACTCTGAAATTTTGCACACTTTGGTTTTTTGTGAGACGCTTTATTGTAACGGAAAATCAATGTGCCACGCCCACTTTTACGCCCACCTCCCATATAACGTTTTACCTAAAATTCATATAACTTCTCTATTAATAAAGATTTTGGAATAATAAAGGGCTATATTGAAACACCTAAGTTGTACTCATTCGCAAAAATAACTTTGACACGCCTACTATAACGCCCACTTTTCACGTTATCTACCGTTAATGAAATTTAAAAGCTCATAAAACCGCCAAAGTTGGAGGTATGATGATCAAATTTGCTACGTATAACCTTCTAATCAATGTAATTGTTGTGCCAAAAAGTTAAGGTGACACGCCCACTTTAACGCATACCTCCCATATAATGGTTTATCTTAAATTCATGTTATTTCTCTATTGACAAAGTTTTTGGGAAAATAAAGGACTATATTGAAATATCTAAGTTGTATTTACTAGCAGAAACTTTATTGACACGTCTACTTTAACGCCCACGTTCACTAAAAGACTAAATTTACAAAAACATTTTCCTATCATATCGAAGTTATTAAGGGTGGTTAAATTTTAAGGGCCGATATTGTTTTCAAATAAAACACAAATTATTTAAGAAATTATTATCATTTCTTTTTATAATGATAATATTTGTATGGTTCAATTATGCATTTAACAAAACATCGGCCAAATGGCCCTTCCCCCCCCCCCCCATCCTTGGCGCCACTCCTCTATCTGATAGTCCAAATTTTCAATGACAATGTTGATGCTCAATTGTTGGGCATGATGATGAGTAGAGGTTGACTGCTCTTTTGTCACACTATCGCAAAAACCAGCAGTGGTTCCCATTCAATGAACTAAGAAGGCATTCACAGACTTTCTAAAATTGGCCCTTACAATTTAGCCTCCCTCTTCAAAGAAAGTGATACATAATTTTCTATTATTATCACACGGTGATTCAAAATATACATTCTCAGCATTTTGCCAAAACGGGAAATTTATTAGTAAGATTTTGATTTTTAAAGTTCTATAACATTTGGTTTTAAAAGATTTTCAAACGAAATAAGTTTTGTATAATTTTAAAATTTGTTTGCCATTAGTACATGAATATAAATTGTTTATGATGTTTAGATATAATTTTTTTTTACTTATGTCAAAATTTTCCTAAATTCCCATTTTTAATAGAGCATAACTTCAGGAGAACATAAGATAACAAATATAAATTAGCACTATTTCGTAGATAAAACTTTCCTCTTAAATTCATGTAAATTCTCTATGAATAAAGATTTTGGAATACTAAAGGACTATATTGAAATATCTAAGTTATGTTTATTAGCAGAAACTTTATTGACACGCGTATTTTAACGGCCACTTTCATTGAAAGATTAAATTTACGAAAACATTTTTCTAGCATACCGAAGTTTTGAAAAAAATTATTATGAAATTATTATTATTTATTTTTATAACGATAATATTTGTATGCTTCAATTATGTATGGAACAAAATATCGGCCAAATGGCCCCCCCAACCTAGGCAGCACACCTCGATCCGATAGTCCATATTTTCAATGACACTGTTGATGCTCAATTGTTGGGCACGTTGATGAGTCGAGGTTGCTTGCTCTTTTGCCACGTTATCGTGAAAAACAGCAATGTTTCCCATTCAACGAACTAAGATGGCATTCACAGATGTTTTCACATTTCATACAGACCTGCTTTGCAGACATTTAAATATTTTTTACAATTCTCACGATTGTGGACGAATTCGAACGATTATGTTGACCAAAACAATCACGAAGTGCACAAAATGCATTTTGATTTGAACGCCCATTTTTATAAAAATCTTTAATATTTAAAAGCGTTGCTCGATTGCGTATCTTACCACGGTTCAAATTGAGTTAGTCTGAGATTGAGAAATGTCAAATGAAATGCAAGAAAAAAGTTGAAGTTTAGGTGTGGTTCACCTTCAACATGGGCCCTTAAAATTTAACCACCCTCTACAAAGAAAGTGATACATATTTTATTATAAAGAGATTATTCTATAGCGATTAACAAAATAATAAATATTGTGCTTTAAATGTACACAAAATTGGTGGTGGGTATAAAAGATTCGGCACAGCCGAATATAGTGCTCTTACTTGTTTGAATTTCTATGGTACTTTTTGTATTTTCAACGTTTGCGAAGCTAGAATTTTTGAAATTAGTGGCTATTGATTCAAGGTGAGACTGAAAATGTTATGGTCGACCAAAAAGGTACTTCTTTGAATTTTTATGGTACTTTTTGTATTTGCTACGTTTATGAAGGTAGGATTGTACAATCAAGGACTATTGATTCCAGGTGAGACTAAAAATGTTATGGGCGACCAAAAAGATACTTTTTTGAATTTTTATAGTACTTTTTGTATTTTCTACTTTAATGAAGGTAGGATTGTACAATCAAGGACTTTTAATTCCAGGTGAGACTAAAAATTTTATCGGCGATTAAAGAGGTACTTTTTTTAAATTTTTATAGTACTTTTTGTATTTTATACGTTAATGAAGGTAGGATTGTACAATCAAGGACTATTTATTTCAGGTGAGACTAAAAATGTTATGGAAGACCAAAAAGGTACTTATTTTAATTTTTATGGTACTTTTTGTTTTTATATAACGATTGCGAAGCTAGAATTTCAAAATTAGTGACTATTGATACAAGGTGAGAGTGAAAATATTATGGTCAAACAAAAAGGTACTTTTATGAATTTTTATAGGACTTTTTTTATTTTCTACGTTTATGAAGCTGAAATTGTGAAATAAAGGATTACTGATTCAAGTTGAGAATTAAAATGATATTGGAGACACAAAAAAAGTGTTTTCACATTTTTATTGAACTCTTTGTGTTTTACGTTTGTGAACATGGATTTTTAAAGTTAGTGTTTATTGATCTGAGGTTTAACTGTTAATATTATGGACGACCAAAAAATTCCTTTTTCTCATTTTGTTTATATTTTTTATACATTGAATTTTGAATGTAGGTAATAATAAACCAAGTTGATGTTTTTAGTGAAGGAAAAAATGTTACTTTTATTATTTTTAGGGTCATTTTTGCGAATTATGAATTTATGTATCTTAGTTTTTGAAACTCAATAGCATTGACCTTGGTTTTAGGTAGAAAATATATGCCCGATATATCGTTACTCTACTTTTTATTTTTCTAAGTAAATTGAATCAGAGACACAAATTTTTATAAATTGAACCAAAAATATTAAAAATTTAAAAATGGAACTTGAGTATGCAATAAATAGTAAGAACTGCGCTATCGAAGTAGCGCGTTATATGGTAGTAATAATATAAATCTACAAACATTGTAGTTTTTCAACTCATCGCAGTTCTAATTAGTTTTAGATTATTTATAATCGTAGTCAATTAGTTATATCGCAAAAATGGGAATAATTGTTACTTAATCATTACTTTAGCTTTTTAAGTAAAATTAATCTTACTACAAATCATTTGAATTAACCATCATTACGTAAATTAATATACATTATAAGACATAATTATAATTCTAATGTAGCGTATCATGTGGTCGAAAGTACTTGCTTAGTCATCGCCTAATTGTTAGTATTACAACAAAAGATCATCCCAATTTATTAAATATATTTTTTGTTTGTTTTTTTTTCATTTAAATCGTTACAAATTTTATTCATGTATTCAATTAAGAAGATGTAGTTTATGTCTGAGTTGAACACATGTAGTTAGTTGTCCTTGTAAATCTCCTCGTTTTTTTTGCTTATTATTACGAAATGTTTTATCATTTGTAATTTGCCAAGTTAATTTGGTATGAAATCACGTAAATAAGCAATTAACAGAGGAAAAGAAATACCACCGTACAAAGAATGATTGTAAAAGTTTGATGATACATTTATTCATTCACTCACTCACTCATGTCTTGTATTCGTACACACAGATAAACACATAAACAACATGTTTTCCTTCAGCATTTTGGCATTGTATCGTAAAGAGATAATTTTATATGGTTGCATGAATTTTTATTTGTACAAAAAAAGTGAAATATATAACTGCTGACAGCTTAACCATATTCATACGAACGAAAACACACATTTAGACCGATATACATATGAGAGAAGGCTGAAAAGCTTTTTTTAAGCCAAAGTGTTATCATAAGTACAATTATCTAATTGAATGCATAGTTTTACTAAAATCAAACTTATTTTTACAATATAATTTTCACAGAAAATAATTATCACTTTTTAATTTACTAAAATATTGTTGTTACATATGAGTAGGCATATGCATGTACGATTACACTTGAAGTTTTCGAAACCTTTAAAAACTACTCTCGTTGTCTATAAACAAATGAATACTCATTTATATTCAATGGAAATAAGGACAAAAGAATATAAAGAAACACTAAGAAATAGCTTTCATCATATAGTTAAAGTATATAAGTTCTTACACACGTGCATAAACATAATATATTCCTTCTTTTAATTGGTCGTAAATCCCTAGAGGTTCCAAAAAAAAAGTTTTTTACCAGCACTTCAGTACACCTTTTCAATTTGAAAATAGAAAAATACAAATTGAAAGAAAGAAAAGTTAATTAATATGATATTATACTGCACACAGTTGTATATAAAATTATTAGAATTATCTCTTCAAAACACTTATTTCGGTTGAGTTATTTATAGAGTAGTCAATATAGTACAATATTTTAGAATATCCTTGGAAAAGTATAATTATATAAAAATTATATAAAATTTTGTAAAAACACACAATTTCTTTCCTGAAGATCCTACACAAAGGAGTAGCGAAATATTGAATAATAAATAAATCAACAAATATTTATAAAGACCTCGAGCTTGAAAAATCAATTAAAAATTTTATAAAATAAAGGTCAAATAAGAGCAATAAGAAAAGTAACTACAAAAATTAAACAACAGATTTGGAAATTATACAATGTCATCAAAAATTAAAAATTTATGAAGACTTTATATGGGAGCAAGGTTCATATATAAGCCGATTTTGTAGCACTTGCTGTTTATTTACCGGTATATTTCCTATGTGAAAGCTTTAGCCTTCCAAGAGCCGATCAAAAAAAGATTTTTGTGTAAATAACGTCCAAACAATGCTCGGTGGTTGGTAAGCTGTAACTTACTATATTATACATTATGCATAACCTACTTATTACGCAAAACTTAAAAATAAATTAGGTTTTCTGTGTATGTACGTAAAAAATACATAAACAAATTTTTCGTATGAAATTTGCTACTTGTTCGGTCTTTGCTTTCCCTTTTGCGGCAGGTTGCCTTGACAGAGAGTTCTCAGATTCCTTTGGAGCATATAAAATTAGTAAGAGTAGTCAAAAAGCTGTAGCGCTTCCTTAAAGTGGATGCATCGAGCATAGGGAGACTCAGATAACGATGGAACACATGAGTCTAGTGGTAGTGGTTAAAGGACTGCATCGCGCTCTTGTTTTAGCATCATTTACAATACGGTCCTGTATGGTGAAGTCCATAAGATTACAGACGCAATATGGATATTCCACGACCTTGGTTTTAAAGAGCTTAGAGAAGCTTAGATCGCGGTAGAACAAAGATCATTAATAGGTACACAATTTGCAAATGTTATCGGGAATCTTAGTCTAACTAAGATGCTGACACTTACGTAGAACTACGCAATTAGAATTGTCGGCAATGTGAAATCGTTTTATAGCCCACAAAAAACCACTTGTATTGACATGGGTCTCAGTAAAGGAAAGGATGTTGATCGGTAGCTATAAACTCACTGAGGAGTGAAGGGGTTCCAAAATTGCATCAAAATGGTAGTATTCTGCTAATAAATTCTTCCTTAGAAAGTAACCAGTCAGTTGTGTGCTAATCTACCAGCCAGAGGTTTACGAGTTCAATTTCTTTCAGAGACTCCGATCTGTTTCACTGTAACCAATAAATGGTGTTCGTTACTTATGGGTGGGTAAAATAAATAAGACTATAGCTTAAAATACAATTATTTAAATAAATGAGTATTCTGAAAAAAATCTTTGAATACGTAAAAAAATAACAAATTGTTGTTAAGTATTACCTTTTTAATTCATAAAAACTAAAAAAGGATTTCTATACAGTTTATTTATTTTTTCTCAATAGAAATTCGTTTTATGAACAATGCGACATGGATGCGACATAGAAATGGGGACCAAATTATAATATTCTTGCTAGACCATCTCTGCCAACAAAACAAAAAACTTGAGTATTTTAATAGAATAACAATCGCGTTCATATGATGCCATTTGCTCTCCGTTTTATTGAAAGCTGCCTGTAACTTGTCTTAATTTTAGTTGGGTTTGGTTGGCGTTTATATTATCCATTTATTAAATATGACTGTAAACTTTGCCCCACTTGACTTAAAGTTTTGTTAATAAATTAAAGGCAACTAGATTTAGAACAATCAGTAAAATAAACGTCTGACCGCCAAATAACATCATGTCTGCAAGTTATGTGAAGTGATGCAGTTGTATATACCAGAACATTAACATTTTCATTCTAAATGTTTTCGTGTTTGAGACTTAAATATCCATACAACTCTGGACTAAGCCAAAACCTAAATGAAATAAATTTTGAAACTACAGTTTCGTTACTAAATGGGCTTAACCCATAAAACTGACTTAAATAACCAAGTGTAATTTAAAAAAAAAAATGTGTATCTTATCAAGCTAAATTGTTTTGTACTGAAACCGACAACCCATATAAGATTTATTATATTCGATGCAGCCACAAAATATTCACTGTTTAATATAGATTGTTCATTGGTGCTACATACAAATTTATTCCTTTGAACTTAACTTGAACTACAACGGGCAAAGGGTCTAAGTTAATGACATAATTGGTCAACACTTCTTCAAAAATCACGTCGCTAAGGCTGCTACAATAATTCTTAAGTAAAAATGTGAACAACATATTACTTTAACAAGTCGACTATACACAATACACAAATAACGTTACAAAGGATATTCCACGTACGACTTAATTAGGCTGAATTGGTTCTTAGAGATTTTATAAAGGTTACAGGTACACTTTATATCATTCACCTATGATCACGCCACTCTTAATTAAATTTGTTATTTGTTCAGTATATTTAATTATATTGATCTCTTATATGAGGTGATTTAATAGAATTTTTTTTAAGAAAGATGTATCTATTTTTAATAGTACTCAATGCAGTAGTTAAATTTATACCTTGTCTGTCCATACGAAATTTGAAAAAAACATCAATTAGATTTAGGCCACCTAACTCTAACCTAAAGATGATCTTTAACCATTTGAATTGAAATCAACCATTAATATATTAACACTGACACAAAACTACATATAAAATTACAATAAAATATTTCATAAAAATAAACAATTTTCCTATTTGATTCTGCAAAAACCATAACAATATTGGAAACCGCTTTAATGTAATACTAATTTTCATTATATATTATTATTATTATTATTATTATTATTATTATTATTATTATTATTATTATTATTATTATTATTATTATTATTATTATTTATTTATTTATTTATTTATTTATTTATTTAAGTCTATGGATTCTAGATCCTTACAGACTAAAAAGCAGTACATACAAAATGTTTAATATTAGTTATTTAAAAACAAAATAATTTTACATTTAACAATATTAACATTTAAAGAAAAATCAATATGTTGATAAAGTTTATTGAACTCGGTACAAATCCTCAAAAACGGATCGAAGTTGGCATAATTCGTTCTGAAAACTTTGACTGATAGCGGACAAAAACGACGTGTAGAACGACATGGTACATTAAAAAAGATATTCGCTAATAGGAAATCAGAGCATATACATCCTTTAATTAAATTTAGAACAAACGTAACGTTTAACATTGTTCTACGATTTTTTAAAGTTGGCAGCTTCACTAGTGCAAGTCTACTAGTATAAGGCGGCAGGCTTAACGAATTCCACTGTAAGCCACGAAGACAAAATAGCAGGAACTGTTTTTGCACAGATTCAATGCTATTAATATAAACATTGTAAGTTGGATTCCAAATTATTGAACCATACTCAAGAATAGGCCTGACAAGAGAAATATACAATTATATTGTTACATATGGATCTGTAAACTCTTTCGCCCAACGTTTTATGAAGCCAAGGACAGCACGTGCTTTATTAACAGTTAAAGAAATATGCTGAATAAAATTTAGTTTAGCATCTAATAGGATTCCAATATCGGAGACGGATTCCAGTCTTTTTAACGTAAAACCATTTAAAACATAATTAACTTTAATATAACATCTACGAAAGAAACACATATATTTGCATTTTTCAGGGTTCAGCTCCATTAAGTTAAATTTACACCATACATTAAAAGCATCTATATTCATTTGTAAGAGGGTATGATCGGCGTAATTATTATAACTTAGGAATATTTTTACGTCGTCAGCATACATAATAACGTTTGAGAATTTAATAGCATTTGGTAAATCATTAATGAACAAGGAAAACAGCAATGGACCAAGATGACTTCCCTGAGGAACACCAGAAACAACGGCTATTGGTTTAGAGATAATGTTTTTAAAACGAACATTTGGTTTTCTATTTGTCAAATACGAATAAATCCACTTAAGGGAGTTCTGTGTAAATCCCATTACATCAAGTTTTTTTATTAGAAGTTTATGATTAACTTTATCAAAGGCTTTGCTGAAGTCGGTGTAAATAACATCAGTTTGCTTTCGTTCAATAAAACCACGATTTACAAGCGCAGTAAACTGCAACAGATTTGTAACAGTCGAACAACCCTTACGAAAACCATGTTGTAACGGAGACAATATAGATGTTACATGATGGCAAAGATGGTCAGTTATAATTTTCTCAAAAAGTTTAGGTATTGTACTAAGGTTAGCAATACCTCTATAATTAGCGATGTTATTTCTGCAGCCAGACTTGAATAATGGTATTATAAAAGAGTCCTTCCACATAGTAGGAAAATAACCGGATTTTATCGACATATTGAAAAGTATTGTAAGAGGAGAAACGAAAGCCTCAGCACATTTAATAAGAAGGCTAATAGGAATTCCATCAGGGCCATATTTATAGGAAAATTTTAGATTTTTTAAACTGCTGAAAACCGTTGATTCATCAAGGAATGGAATTGATATAGCTGGATTTGATAATTCCATTAGTGGATAAGATTTTAAATCGTCGAATTTAGCGTCAGAATAAGTGGTAGAAAAAAAGTCAGCAAACAGATTACTTATTATTAAGTCATCATCGGATTCAGAATCAAGGTACTTCATAACAGTTGGAAATGCAACTGTCCTCCTTTTGTAATTAACAAACTTGTAGAAGCTCTTTGGATCAGTTTTAAAATTTTGGCGCATTTTATTTAAATAGCTCAATAGCAAGACTGATTCATTGAATTATATTGTGTACGAACCACTGAATATTTGGCATAATCGATAGAAGATCCAGACTTTTTGTATATTCTATAAAGCTTGTTCTTTTTATTTTTAACGGTAGAGAGATACTTAGAGTTCCACGGTGGCCCAGATTGTTTTAAAACAAAAGTTTTCGGAGTAGTTTAAAAGTAGTTATAAAAAAAAAATAAAATGAGAATTTAAAAATATAACTTATAAAAATTTTAAACTTTTTCAAGAATTTGGGTAAAGGTTTACTGATGATCTGGCATAAGCACCAGTGAAATGCATATAAACCAGCTTAAACCCAACAACCAAATAAATATAATTGAAAAATTATGGGAGCATATCCTAAATAATTTAGTAAATTATTATTATTATTATATATTATGATCTGAGAATTAAAAAACAAGAAAAATTATTTTAAATCCTTTATAGTGTGATGTCTTCTTAAAATATTTATACTATTATTTTAATTTTAAAAATTTAAATTCTTGTCTAGTTAACTTCAAATTTAAATGGTGTAGTAATAAATCTTCGACTTCATTTTCTTTTTTACAATCTCACTCGTAATAGTTTGTTATAAAATTAATTTCATCAGTCATTTTAAATAATTTTAGATAATAAATAAAATTCTTTTATTATTCTTCTCTAAATGCATGTTCAATACAAATGTATTGCTTTTGTGTGTATTTGTGTTATAGTTTAAACCATTTTATTTTTATTAGCAAAAAATTTTAATAGATTGCAAATTCCTATGTTTAAAACTAAAGCAGTAAAACCCAGTTATAGTGATCTATTTGGCAACACTGAGTTTTAGTTACCCTACACTAATTATGTTTTGTGTAACGGTTATTTTTGTATTTATGTACATCCTTTTTTATATAAACAGACGATTTAATGTAACACATTTAATTCTCTCATTGTAAAAAAAATATACCATCTAAAAGGGATTTCCTTACAGATGTGCACAATTTAGATTCTTTAAAAATTGGTTTAGTATATAAAGGATTTAAGCATTTTAAGTTAATACTAACACATAAGCAAACCAAATGTATGTAACAAGAAATAAATAAAGTATTAATTTTTAATTTTATTAATTTATATATTTTTATTTATAATCGGCCAAATAAATGGCCAAAATGATTACAATGATATTTAGTATTATGATATATTTATTACTTGTTAAGTAATATAAATCTTTTTAAGTCTACGATTTGAAAAAATAAATTAAAGAGAGTGTAACAACTTATAATACAAATTAGAATATGTTATGAGCACTATTTTTCTTGATCAAGAGATTTTTAGGATTAGCATAAAATTTTTTGGGGACTAGAAAATTGGCCCGAATTCAGCTAGTTAATATTATTGTGGAATTTTAACTCAATTCCTTCAAAGTTAATAGTTATCATAATAAGCTGCTTTTCTAAATACATTTCATAATCTATTTGTAAGGTTTTCTTAACTCAAACGAATAAATACTCCTCCACGTACAATATTGGTTGATGCTGGAGAACTATACTAGTTGACCACAAATTTTAAATTAGAATTTGAAGACAAAGTTTTACGTCTATTAGTATACTATTTGTTTCTAGTCCATTTGCTGAATGTTCTAGAAGGTTAATTCAATAGTAATAATATGTTCGTCCTTTTTCCTCTAGTCAACCATAATCCACCAAATAAAGTCATTCGCGTCATGTTAGTAATCGTTGCTCAGGAGAATGTTCCTGTATCCTTTAACACTTTATTGCAGTGTTTCTCCAGAAGAAACGCATAGAAATTCAGATCACATTTATTTTTTTAGTATGCAAAAATAATTTGAAGGTTGATAAAAGCAAAAATACAAAATAATTTTAATAGTGAAATTAAAAAAACAAACTTACAAATTTGTCAACTTTAACACATTCATATGAACCCCAATTACCCATATCTATAAGAGATGACAACACACAAATAGGCAACACTGAGTTTTCAAGCTGAGGTTAATTTATACACACGCAAAGAAAAAGTATGGTTGTGGTAACCATAATCGAAGAGCATCATACTATGATTGAATTGGATGATTAGCATTAAAACATAAAATATTTGTCAATTATCATTATTGTTTAATTAAAGTATCATTCAATAATCATATATATGACTACAATTGAAATCGACAATCTTTGCTTTTTTACGGCAAATTATTGTCTTTTGCTGTAACATACACATTTTGATTGTACCTACTAATTTAATTGCAATTTTTAATATAAATTTTTTTACATTTTCTCGTTTATTTGAAAATTTTCTTTAATTTTTCAGAATTTTTTTGACATCTCAAACTTTTAAAATTATAAAAATTATTTCAGCATGAAGAAAAACAAAATATTATTATGAAAAATCATTACTTGATTGCTTTCTAATCATACTGTTGTCTCACCTATTATTTTATTATTATTTGTAATTTTAAATGCTTTTGAATATAATGTTATTTTTGTCGCATAAATTTTCCTAAATCATACTACCATTAAATGATAACCATTTTGAAATTTTTACAAAAAGTAAACATTAAATTATAAAATTCCAACAAATGTTTGATTATCGTGACAAAATATATGATGAAATGAAACAAAAATAACTTACTTGTTTTCGACAACCAAGTATTGTTATAGAAACTATAATATGACCATCGTAATCATGTCGTTAACATGGCTTTTCTTCGCGTGCAGTCATCTATCGAGGAGGCTGCGTGCCGCTTGTTTTCTTAATTGTTTTTCTGTGTGTTTTATAAGAAAAAATTAACTACTAATACTGATGTTTAGGTTATTTCTTGTTTCCTTTATATTAATTTTCAAGTTGCGTTGCTCCAACAAATTCAGTTGTGTGTTTTTTATTAAGTTTTCAGGAGAGTTAAACAAACATTTTATTTTGTTACTTTACAGTATTATGCTATTGCGTACTGACTATTCTATTTTTTTTAATCAATAAAGATATCCTTTTACGGTTTCGTTGATAGATATACGACCAATAATGGTTCAAAATAGAGCAAGAAAAAATTTTTGAAAATTGTCAGAAAACCGATTTCGTCAGAGCAGTGACGAAATATAATGTTTGCTATATAATAAGAAAGAAAATTGGCTTTTGCTGGAAACCTCTTAGACAAGTCGAGATACAGGAAGCCTACATGATTTTTTTTAAAAAAATTTCCAACCAAAATTCTTTATTTTATAAAAATAGGTAAAACAGTTCAAATAAATATAAAAATATAATTTTCTAAGCAAAAAGTATAAATATAGTATTACATTATTTTGAGTTCCCAATTCTTTACTAAATCGCGTTAATATTCGGTGTCCAATAATTAAATTCGTTCAGTGTTTAGTACGTTCATCGTTACACAAAAATATGAACCAAATGTATCATTGTGAGGGTTTGACTGTCACTGCCTTATAGACCTAGTTGTACGATCAGCAACCATAGCTGCCAGATAAAATAGGGGCAAAATCGTCTAATTTGGGAGAAAAAATCGTCAAAATCGTCAAATAGTTTACTCAAATCGTCATAAAAACGTCAAAATAAAAAAATGCATTTTTCAAAACAAAACATTTTTTATTTAATGCATAACATAACAAACTTTTTAAATCCAGAGAGATCAATGGTTTTATTAGACCCTTTTAAGTTAAAAACATGACAATAAATATAATACAATTTAGAATTAATTTCGAAAAATAAATACTAATATGTATATAAATACAAAAAATAATAAATAATGAATTGGCTGCATCTAATTCAAACTAATTGACAAATAATTATAATCATTTCTTTCTAAAGCTTCTACCGATTAAGGTAGCTTTAGGCAAGCGTTAGACGAGCACAACGCCAATATAAACTACATCGTTTCGCTTTTTAGCCCATAAATTTATTTCTGGATCTGCAAACCAGTCTTCCTTAATTTTCTTCTTCTTGTTAGTTACCTGTGAAAAACACCATTAAAATTTCATTTTAGCTACTACAAAGTTTTGTATAAAAAATGGATGAAATTTCTACTTACAGAGGAAGAGCTGCTAGAATTTTCATCATCTTGGTTTTCTATTGAAAATATAATGTTTGATTTTTAAGGTTTTAATGTATAATTAAAAAGAACTTACCATTTTTTTGAAGTATTTAAGCATATTAATTTGTCACTTAAATAATTTAAATAAACTTACTTAAAAAACTAAAATTGTTTTAAACGCATTTCCAAATTTATATTTGTTCGTGTTGTAGGTATCAGTTGATAATATGTGGCATATACTGTGTTAAAAATGTACAAAGTGGAAAAATTACCCACACAAACACATTAAATAATGATCGATATATCTCTTTCATTCTGTTCTATTATAAATAACATAAAAAATCGTTACAAATTATTTTTATTTAGTTTAAGGTTGATATAAAAGTAATAAAAAATGTTGCAAGCTTGAATTCTTAAAAATCGTCAAAAACATAGCATAAATCGTCAAATCGTCAACACTTAATTTTAGCACATAAAATCGTCAAAATGACGATAAATCGTCAAATCTGGCAGCTATGTCAGCAACCGATCCCACATAAATCTCTCTGTGCGTAGATTTTGAAATAAGTGGACACTAATGGTGGTGCTATTAAAATACAACTTACATTTTAGTATGGAAGAAAATTTACTAGTTGCATTATAACAGGCTGAAAACAAACTCGCAACTACTAGACTAGTAAACTAGCATACTATCGACTAGCACGGAAGCCCGTTATTTAAGACATATTAAAAAAACCGCATTATTCATTCCCAATTATTTAATAATTTTAAATCAACATCTTTACAGCACATATAACAATTTTAAAACCAAGTCGAAATAAAAAGAATTTAAATGATTGTATACTTTGAATTAGGCAGACAATAAAATTCAGAAAAAAAAACATTTTTCCTTAATAAAAAGGTATATTAAGTACTAAAACTAAGTATGTTATTCAATAAGCAGGTTTTATTGTTTAATTTTATTTGTTTGTATCCCTGCACGTGGTAGATATTTACACACTTAAGACAAGTGTAAAAACTGATAATGCTGTTGCTGTAATTTGTAAGCAATAAGGATTTTTACGGATATTTTCTATTAGAAGCAAATATGTTTAGTATGTAAAAAAAGGACAAAGCAATAAAAATCATAGAAAAGATAAGAAAATAATTTTACAGTGTAATAAAATATTTAGGCAAATACTAACACATTGTCATATTGGCATAAATAGAAATATATAAGATCATATCTTACAGAAGAAAACTCAAATCAATATGTGTCATTATATTAAGAAATGGATAAATAGAAAATATTGATAAATATGTTTATGTATATGTTTAGTAACCTTTTTGTAAAGATTGTTTAATCATATGCAAAACAATTAAAACACTTAAAAATTTTAACAAAGAAAAAACAGCAAAGAAAACAAGTAAGAGCACTATATTCGGCTGTGCCGAATCTTTTATACACACCACCAATTTTGTGTACATTTAAAGCACAATATTTATTATTTTGTTAATCGCTATGGAATAATCTGTTTATAATAAAATATGTATCACTTTCTTTGTAGAGGGTGGTTAAATTTTAAGGGTCCATCTTGAAGGTGAACTACACCTAAATAGTCTTTAAATTTGTTTTCTGCATTTCATTTGACATTTCTCAATCTCAAACTTACTCAATTTGATCCGTGGAAATATACGCCAATCAGTAACGCTTTAAAGTTATTCAGGTTTTTTATAAAAATGGACGTTCAAATCAAAATGCATCTTGTGCACTTTGTAATTCTTTTGATCAACGTAATCGTTCGAATTCGTCCACAATCAGGAGAATTGTAAAAAAATGTAAATTTCTCTAAAACAGGTCTGTATTAAATGTTAGAAAATTTGTGAATGCCTTCTTAGTTCGTTGAATGGGATCCATTGCTGTTTTTTGCGATAGCGTGGCAAAAGCTGAGTCAACCTCGACTCATCATCATGCCCAACAATTGAGCATAAACATTGTCATTGAAAATTTGGACCATCAGATAAAGGAGTGGCGCCAAGGATGGGGGGCCATTGGGCCGATATTTTTTTCCATACATAATTGAACCATACAAATATTATCATTATAAAAAGAAATGATAATAATTTTTTAAATAATTTGTGTTTTATTTAAAAACAATATCGGCCCTTAAAATTTAACCACCCTTAATAACTTCGATATAATAGGAAAATGTTTTTGTAAATTTAGTCTTTTAGTGAACGTGGGCGTTCCAGTAGACGTGTCAATAAAGTTTCTGCTAGTAAATACAACTTAGATATTTCAATATAGTCCTTTGTCAATAGAGAAATCACATAAATTTAAGATAAACCGTTACATGGGAAGTAGGCGTTCAAGTGGGCGTGTCACTTAAACTTTTTGGCACAACAATTACATTGATTAGAAGGATATATGTAGCAAATTTCATTATCATACCTCTAATTTCGTCGGTTTTCTGAGCTTTTAAATTTCATTAACGGTAGATAACGTGAAAAGTGGGCGTTATAGTAGGCGTGTCAAAGTTGTTCTTGCTAATGAGTACAACTTAGGTGTTTCAATATAGTCCTTTATTATTACATATGAATTTATGAATTTTAAGTAAAACGTTATATGGGAGGTGGGCATTAAATTGGGCGTGGCACATTGATTTTCCGTTACAGAAAAGCCTCTCACCAAAGTGTGCAAAATTTCAGAGTCGTACATCCAATTTTGTTGCTTTTATGACGTTGTTTTTTTAAATATACCGAAAAATACACTCTCCGGTATAAATTTTCGTACATCTTGATCGATAACTCCTTTCCTAATGCATAGATTAAGGTAATTTTTAGGGAAAGATATTGTTTTTACTCAGGAAATATATATTCGAAGTTTCATGAGTCTACGTTAATGCGTTTGGACACAATTCCATTTTATTCGATGTTCGACGGACACGTTTTTTTCGACCTACTCTTGCTTTACGAGCTATAGCTCTCTTCCTAATATTCCGCTTTAGCCCATTTTCAATACCAAACAAACCTTGTCTATAAGAAAGATTCTGGCAAAATTTGAGCCCCCTAGCTTTTTCGGTGCGACCTCTATCGTGCTTTCAACAGACGGACAGACGGACAGACGGACGGACATAGCTAGATCGTCATCAAATCTAACCCTGATTCAGAATATATATACTTTATGGGGTCTAAAATGGATATTTTTTTGGTGGCGGTTATAAAAATTTTTGTGGTCCTCATACGGAAACCTAGTTGATAGCTTTTATACAATAGCAATTTATTTATACTAGTTTTAATCAAATCTTCTAAGTAATAGACAAAACGAGTTTATGTGATGCAGTTTACGCTCATATCATATCATTGTGACCTGTAGTTTTATATGGTTGTATTTACAGAATTTTATTTTACAATATCAATATCAATATATAATATATCAATAGCAGTAAGAATATATGATTCATGCAATAGAATTTGTTTTATTAAAAAAGTATTAAACCAATGAATTCGTTTGTCGGTTTTCTGGGTATTCAACGAACACATAATCAAATCACATGTAAAAAAAATACAAAAAGGTAATTAGTGCTGATACAAATTATTTTTGACAAAATCGTTTTTTTTCAGAGATTTTTTTCTTATTTTGTATATGGTATTTAGAGTTTATTGGTTTTGCTTAAGGATAATAAGTTAAATCGAAATTAATGAAGAGATAAATAAATAAATTTTTAGAACAAAGTATTAGTTTTAACTTAAAAAGTCATTTACATCTAGATTGCGGTAAAATGGGACGACCAAAGAATACAGTAGTATTGATGATAATCCACCTCTATCAAACGTATTATATCGTAGGATATTTCTGAATACTCAAGATAATTATTAAGTCCGGCAAATTAAATATTTGTGGACAGCTTTCGCTTTTTTTTTACCCACCACCAAAAAAATTAAGTTGGACTATTTTAAAAATATTGAACACCTATTTGTATTAAAAAAATCGACAATTTTGAATTAAAAAATTTATGATATTTACCGATGATTTTTAAAAAAATTTCAATATTTTTTGCTAAAGTATATTGAATTTATATTTTTATTTATACGCTACACCGGCACACAACTAAACTATTGAAATGTTTAGCATCTTTGAGGGTAAAATCTCCATCAAATTACTTTATTTCAGAATAGCGCTTCTTAAATCGCTTACTTAGTGCTTAGCTGACTTTAATAGAGCATGCAAAGGACATTTTTTATATATGATGGCCAACTTTGTAGGTATATATTTTGCAATCAATGCGTGATTACTTTATCTCTACCGGAAGGAGCGTAAGCTGACCCAAGCCAATAAAAGCGGCAACAAATATAAAATTTATATAAATATTTTTCCTCTTTACAGCTGGAACCCTAAGCAGTACAGAAGATATAATTTGTTGTACTTTCGTATACAAACAATTTTACCATTTCATGCATGCAATACAGTAAGGTACTGAAGTCATGACCGCTTACAAAATTTCCCAAATTATTTGGTTAGTAATTACATATACATTTTAATTAAACAAAAATCTTTCCTTAAAACTTTTGAAATTGTGCTTTATATCATCACGTAAGAGCATTTAATGATGGTTAAGAAGTATCAATTTGTCCTTTTTTAGGACTTTAAATACTCACTACTACACAATATAAAATACTATACCTGAATATCATTTGAAAGCGAGGTATTTGAAAAATAAAAAAGGAACAAAATATAACAAAACCCAATTATAAGATTTTATCTGTAGTTTATTAGACTGCATTAAAACTTTTTTTTCGTTAAACGTTGTGATTACTCCTTCCTACTTATGGAAGGCCAATTTCCGAAAGTTACCTTGTAATTTTGTGTTGTGTCGTAGCATTCAATATAGTTAACCGTCACAGCCTTTAAGTTTCTAAGTTGTTTACTATTTTCAAAAAATCTAAGAAAAGAGAAATAAACAGGAAGTTTTATTTGCATTTTCTAAGTGAAAACATTCTAAAAAGGTCATCCTTGCTTCCCTAGAAAAGCTATTAAGATTAAACCAAATAAGATAAAATATAATTCAAATCGAATTTTTCGCAAACAAAATTTTATTGTGAGAAAAACCACAGGAGAGTAAATAAATATTTGTATAAATAAAGGAAAAAACTTGTATTAAAAACGTTACTGTAAAGTCAATAAAAATTTGCATGTGTATTTTCGGCATTGTATTGTATATTAATATATAGATATTGACTGTTCAGATTTATACTTACAAAGTGGTGCTTCTTGTGCACTGAATTTTAATAAGAAGTAAGTTTTTAATTAAAGCTTAACGACCTCATTTTATTTAGATATCATACATACGAATCTAGTGTATCTTATTTAAGTAACCATAGTTTATTAAAATTTTATTAAAAAAATACATGTTTTAATTTAAAATATCAAATATAATATACATTAATGTATGTGGTTTTCATGGGTAACCGCGTATGTTTGTTTTATACGATTTTGAGTTAATAATGCCATATTGCTTGGTTTTAAACGGCCTTTACTTGGTTTTTAAAATTTCTCAAATAAGATGGACCCATTCCGATTATTTAAATGGCATAACAACGTAACTAGCTTTTGTAGCTTTTCTGCAAAAATTGATTTTAATACATACGTGGATGTCCATGAAAACCACAGATATTTATTGCCGTATAAAAAAGGGAGGATTCTCTTTCGGTTTAAATTTAAACCATCGTTTATTTTGAATTTAGCAATATTGATGACATTCTATTCTGTCACAAAATTCCTCTAAATGAAATGAATTGATCTAAGCTTGAGTAACGTTGTGATTTATTGGAAATTAGTTTCCAAAATAAAAATAATTGTTTGGGAATTTAAGGAAAATTTCGAACAAAATTTTGTATAATGGTATTGTATATTGACCGCCAAGAAGCTTCGATTTGACACCGTTGGACTATTTTCTTTGAGACGTTACAGACAAACCAGTGATAATTAATCAATTGAAATCCAATAATTGTGATGCCACTTCCGAGATACAACCCCATATACTCAAAAATTAGGTTGAATATTGGTCCGATCGAATGGTAAGGCCAGTTGCGACAGCCATATGAATAAAATAATATTTCATTTCTAAGCGGAACAATTAGAATTCACAACATAAAAAAATAAATTTGAAAAAAATTTCAAACCCTTTTGTTTTATTACATTTTTAAATTTTAACTTTTAAAGGACCCACCCTTTATAATAACATTATTAAAGTTTCTAAAAACCTGATTTTTTATTTAATTTATAGAACTCTTATAGAGCTGTTTTTTAGCGATTTTTTATATACACATCAAACGTTAAACGATTTTCTGAAACAGGTTTTCACTTCAACACGAAAACAGAACTGGGACAACTGCGAAAAAGCCAACTTTTTTTACGTAAATTTTTTAAATATTACTCTAGTCTCAAACGATCTCTAATAAGAACCATTTGGTTCAATTTAGGTGAAATATGCATTATTTTTACATGAACGTTTCACTAGAGGGTATGTTTTTATGTAAATACATTAATAAATTTCACTAAATTCCACTAAGTGCGTAGAACCCATGACTAGTAGATTAAAAAAAAACTCATTTTTAATGAGTTAATAACACAGTACAACATTTTTCAGTTAATTGATTGCCAACTCAATTCTGTGAACTGTATGTGAAATTAGACCCAAAAAGAAGAATTTCTGCATCATTCGTTTTGTCTTCTTACCTGCGATTTGAAGTTAGTATCGATTTGAAGTTAGTACTATCGTATAGGGGAATTTATCACGTTTTAGGCCCTGTTGTTTGACATAGCTCGACAACCACTAGCCCAATTTAGTTGAAATAAATTTTAAAAAATTAAGAATTACAATTCCCTTAATCTGTTCATATATTGTTTTCCTATACAAGTAACACTTTCGAAGTTAAAAATTAATGTATGAAGGGAAAAAATTATTTTTTGCCTAAAAATTTAAATTTTTTTTTTTTTTAAATACATAAAAAATCTAAAATGGAAAAAAGTTTCAAGTCTAGTTATTTTTTCGCAAAGTCACATAACCTATGAGCAAAATGAGACAAAGATCATAAAAATCGATGCACGCGTTTCGCTTTTATTCGCAATTGAGTAAATGTATGAATTTCAAAAATTTGCTCGAGATATGCACAACATTATTTGGAGAAAACATTGACACCTTTTTCATGATTCTGAGAATTAAAAAAAAGGAATAAACAAAAGGTTATTTGATTTTTATGATTGCGGTAATAAATGTACGTGGACAATTAAACGGAAAGTGGACCTTTTTATTATTTTGGTTTTTCCGGTGGCTACCTATATGATTTTTTTACAGAAATTGCACGCACATTTAAGGGTGGTCATTATTTTGAAAGTTTTGCACAGTTTGAAACGTACAAGTGTTGAATCAGGTATATAGCCAGCCGCCCTTAAAATATGCGCCCATTTATAAGTACCTGGCAGTAAAATATTCAAAAATACGTAGTATTCAATACAGCAATATTTTAATGTTTGCTGATGATGTTAAACTTTATTCATGGATTAAATTACGCAATGAACCTATGATAAAGGACCTGGATGATATTTTGTTGCCACCGCTCCACATGAAACTGGGAATAGCTGGGAAATTCGTTGAAGTGGTGGTCAAAAAAGTTAACGGCGCCTTTGACTGTTTGAAATCCATCTTTCCGAAACTCAGTGATGAGAAAATTAAAAACGGTACGTATCGTACTCTGTATTTCAATATTGTCATATCTAAATTTGTTAATTTCTATACATTCGCATTACCAATAATTTTTTCGTTTTTCTTATGTATTTAAAACAGGTATTCTCAATGGACCTGATATTCGGAAATTGATCAAAAGTGATTCTTTCACACATTTGCTTTCAGAGCATCACGACCACCAACATGCATGGAACGCATTGAAAGAAGTAATAGAAGGCGTTCTAGGAAAGAACCGTGTCCAGCGAGAGGAGATACAGCAACGAGTGGACAGGTTGCTGTTTTATTTCGAAAAAATCGGTGCATCCATGACGCTGAAATTGCATTTCTTGCACCACCACCTCGATACTTTTTTGGCACAATCACCTCAGGAATCAGACGAACAAGGAGAGAGGTTCCACCAGGTGACCATGCCATTTGAAAAGCGGTTCAAAAGCAAAAAATTGGATGCATTGCTTGCGGAGGTTTGTTGGTGGAGTTCCACAATTATGCAGTTTGAAGAAAGCACCGAAGATGAAGACATTGAAATTGGTGGACACAGTGAAAGAAACACGCCCTTGAATAGTATGTGTATCTCGGATGACGACACAGACTCAGACCATGAATATGAACAACCTACGAAGAAAACAAGATCATCAGAACCACAAGCGTCAACTTCTATAAGGATGGATATTGCCAATAATTGAAAAAATGTTCTAAATTTTGTTTTTATGCATATTATAATTGCGTATTAATTGCATATTATTTTATTTTCATTAAGTTTTTATAAATAAAGTTTTTTTTTTGCATGATTATTTTTTTAATTTATATTTTTATTTTTATTTTAAGGGTGGTGGCTATAACTGATTTTTGAAATTCATACATTTACTCAATTGCGAATAAAAGCGAAACGCGTGCATCGATTTTTATGATCTTTGTCTCATTTTGCTCATAGGTTATGTGACTTTGCGAAAAAATAACTAGACTTGAAACTTTTTTCCATTTTGGATTTTTTATGTATTTAAAAAAAAAAAAAATTTAAATTTTTAGGCAAAAAATAATTTTTTCCCTTCATACATTCATTTTTAACTTCGAAAGTGTTACTTGTATAGGAAAACAATATATGAACAGATTAAGGGAATTGTAATTCTTAATTTTTTAAAATTTATTTCAACTAAATTGGGCTAGTGGTTGTCGAGCTATGTCAAACAACAGGGCCTAAAACGTGATAAATTCCCCTATACGATAGTACTAACTTCAAATCGATACTAACTTCAAATCGCAGGTAAGAAGACAAAACGAATGATGCAGAAATTCTTCTTTTTGGGTCTAATTTCACATACAGTTAACAGAATTGAGTTGGCAAATCATGTGTTGTACTGTGTAATGTTTGTTTACACAAATTGAAACGAAGATATTTGACGACACTATGTGTTGTCGTTTATCACTCTATTAATGGTGAAATACCAACCTTAATGAGCATTTTTAGCATCCTTACATGACAGAGATTTTTAACACTGAAAAACCAAATAGCAAAAAACATAAATAAATTTTAAAAATTTTCAACAAAACCTTAAATACTAGAATAGTTATTTTGGTTTATGCCTGGTAACTGTTTAAATAAGTGTATAAGTTTGTATTGCCATAATGTAGCTAATTGCATATCATTACCCTTTAAAGGTTGGCCAGAAATTGGTACACATAAACTCACATATGCACGTAACTATTCATATATTTATATGATTTAATGTACAATCATACATAGCACAAACACAAATAACCGCAGGTAAGACAACAAAGTTTTATAATTTAGGCCCTCTTAAAGGCAAATATACACTTTGTTTTACATTTGTAATTGCATACTACACCGCGTGCCCTTTAAAGCTTTCTACAGAATGGGCCGTATAAAATTTAAATTTTAATCGGCTATAAAGAAAATAATGATTATTTTTTTTAATTTCTGATGTTCTTGTAAAAGCTGAATTCATTCAGTAAGAAATGGAACACAATATCATTTATTTGACTACCAAGACCAGCTCGACAGTAACGCATCCGATTGACGCAATTATTTCAAATTTGAAATTCTTCTCAAAGAAGTGCAAAAACTATTAAACTCCTAAGAATAATGAAGAGCTGTTGTTTATTAATGTTCTTGTATATTCTTAGCCACAGCAGTAATATTTTTTATTCAACGCTCTGTATGAGAAAAATAACAATCCATATTCATATACCCGGTTCACAAATTGACGCACAAACTAAGCTGAAAGCCGATCTCTTCTCGCAAATTTTCCATGTAAGCTACATGTAAGTTACAGCTTGCATTAGACTCAGTTTTTATACCCTTCACCTGTGGTGCACAAGGGTATATATAGCTTTGTCATTCCGTTTGCAATTTCTACAATTTTCAGTTGCGACCCCATAAAGTATATATTTTCTGAAAGCTTATGAATAGAGGAGTCGATTAAGCCCTGCTTATCTGTCCATCTGCCCGTCTGTCCGTACGTTGGTTGAAATCAACTTTTAGAAGCAACTATATGCTCCTCAGATCTGTGTATGGTATATATCTTTTGGAAATATCTAGGAATAGGTCGCTATTAAAATTCAGCACAATCGCCCCATACCTTTCTGAGATATGAGCAAAAAACCACGACCACCTCGTTTTTTTTCAAAATTACAACAACATACATATATACTGGTTGGAGTAAACCTGGCATCAAATCCCAGCTGAGCCAAAAAAATTTTTTTTTTATTTTATTTTTTAATTTAATTTTTTTATTTTATATATTATTTATATTTTAATTAATTTTTTTTTGTAATTTTTTTTTGTAATTTTTTTTATATTTTTTTTTTATTTTTTTTTTATTTTTTTTTTTTAGAAACATACATACATAAACTCAATTTATAATTTTACAATGGTAGGTTTTTTATATGTATGTTTTTTACATGTATGTTTTTTACATGTATGAACGTATTTTATAAGAGATGAATGGTGATATAAATAATTGTTATTGCATGAGTACACGTTGTGAAGGGTAAATAAGATTCGGCACGGCCGAATATAGCACTGTTACTTGTTGGAAGTAAGTTTTTAATATTTCGCAATATCATTCGAGCGTATAGTATCCCATTTTGAAAACGACATAAACCTGAAAGGTTATTAATATTTAAAATTTTACATGGCGTACCCTATAAAAAGCCTGTAAACTATGTTTTAAGAGTCAACTTATGATTCTTGATTAACTTTTTTAAGAACTTTTTTGTTCTTACAAGAAAGAGTAAAAAGTAAAATAAGCTCAAAACTGTGAGTAAAGTTTTTAAATATATAAGACATTTGCAAAGCGTTTATAAAAATTAAAAAGAGAAAAAATTTTGTTACAAATAAAAAATCAGAAAGTCTAGGAATTTTAGGAAGGAATCTATCAGCAGAAAGCGTGGAAGTCCTAACTCTATACTCTAAAGGGTGTAAAGAATTAATGTCTATGCAATGAGTATCAGAATTCTAGTGTCTGTCTTATTAGACATTTTTTAAGGCCCACTTACTTCTTGTTTCACATATGGAATGTTACGAGCCTATAACCAAGAAATGAAAATTAGTAATAAAAACCTTAATTTTAAAACGGACGTCAAAAATATAAAATTTATTGAGGTAACATTTTTAACTGAATAAAATGTGATAAAAACGGATCTGATTGAATATCTCGCTTTATGTGTGTTTTTAATGTGAAGCAAAAATGGTTGTAGTGCAATTATAAAATTTATAATCAAAGAAAAAAATTAAATGAAAAATAGTATCAAATTTCATATCTGAATACAATTATTGATAAATTTCATTCTAACTCAATAATAGGGCTAACAACAAATAATTATAAAAATGTATATTTGAAAGTCATCGTAGTAAGTATTTGCTTTCCGGGTCGTCCCTGTGCTAAATAATGAGAAACTAAATAATAGAAAAACTGTGAGCAGGGAACCACAGTACTATAGTTTATTTCCTTTTTTTGACACACTGAAATTATGATTAATAAGTTTTTTATTAAATAGCTAATAAGACAACATAACTACGTTTAAAAAATGCATTTTCATAGTCAAGTACCGATAAAACTTAATTTTTCCTACAAAAAATTCAATAATTATCACAATCATCTTGAGCCTTAGACAACCAAATTTATATAATTATTGAAAAGCTAAATTTTAATATTTAAAAATTCATCATCATTTTTGTAGAAAACTAATTAATATATTACTGAATTTCCCAGTTTTAAAAATAAAATTAAATTTCAACTCATTTTCTATTGAAATAAAATCATAATTACAATTCTTTTTGTAATTATTGCAAATAAATTTTAAACGTTATTACGGAAAATTTTCCAACACCAATACACAAACGAAAATACGTTAATAAATAAACCACTGTTCTTCTTTTCCTTTTCACAAAAACAAATTAATGACGTGTAAAACCATTTAATTGGTTGTTAATGACTCTTAGGGGAATTGGGAAAATATTTTCAAAATATCATTAATTACGATAAACAGGTACAAAGTGTAAAGTAAATACAATTGTACAGAATTGTTATTTTAATACATTTTCAGCCTCGTTGGGGATAAAAAAAAATACAACAACAACAATATCTATTAAATAAATTGTGATGATACCGCACGGTTTTCAAAATCATTAAATATTATTTAAAAACATGTTCAAGGGCTAAGGGTCATTGTTAAAGACATAAAAATAGCAATAATTACAACAATAACAGCAATACTCGTATAAGGAGTGAGAATAAATAAACTCGACACAATCTCTATTTACAGATAACACTGACAAATATGTTGTAATAGGGAAAAACTGCTTATGTCTGTTTTTATAGATTTTAAATTATGAATTATGAAATGATTTCTTTTAAATTTTCTCCCCTTAAAATGAAGACTTTTACATGAATCCTGCGCTACTCAAATTAAATAACATATTCAGTTTCATATATTTAGCTAAATTATTAGTTAAAATCAGTCAATATTCTAAATGATATTCTAAATGATATAGCAATAAGCTTACTGCACAGTCATCCAAAATAGCTGAAAGTTTGCCTGAGGATCGTTTTGAATTGCGGCATTACAATGATGTGTATGTCTCAATTTTAGCTTATATCGACCTAAGCAGTTTTAAAATATTTCCCAGAAATATTGGTTGTAAAACTTGAAAATGCAACATTTAAAATAAATGGCATTCATTTTGAGCAGCTTTTTTCGTTGATAGCTTTTATGTCATTGTGAAGAGTACACATCTATCATTTATTATCACTTAGTTACTGAACATTATAGTGTAATCAACAAGGGCTTGCTTGCATTACAAATGTCAAATTTCGTGCCTACGAAACGATATATGTAAAAAAATGAAGTTTAATTTTTTTACATTGTAAATATTGTGTCTAAAGAACTTCCACTGCTCACCGAAGAAAGCCATGAATGCAAGTGCCCAAGAATTGAAAACATTACTCCACGAAAACTGCTGTATACTTGCTTGGAAAAACATTAAGATTTACTCCAGAATAAATTTCAAAAGACTTGCATTTTTAGGGATTCATCTAGAACATATGATACCATACGAATTTAATCAAGAGGTTTTTAAAAATGATTTGGAATGTGTGAACTCTTTAAAAGTGGATTTAGCACAAATACTTAAAGCAAAGTCAGACCAACCATTTGAAACTACATAAAAGTTAAATATTCTTTGACCAAAGGTAATTCTGAAATCTGACCAAGCCTTAACAAAAATATGTAGCGAATTCACATTTGTCCAGACATTCCATCATTACAATGGTTGATCACATGTTACAATAAAGTGTTTAAAAAGTTTTGCCTAACCCATCTTACATTTCAGACCATGGTCAGTGGCAGACGAACTTGAAAAAATGGAATCTGCTGTGGCATTCTGTGGACTAGAACAATGAGTTGCTCTTACGGATGGGATAATGTGGGCGAAGGTCTGCAGTCAAGTTACTTAGATATAATCGGAGGACCATGAGTTAGATAACTGCTTTAATCACAGGTCATGGCACTTTCAAGTATCATCTGCACAGGATTAAGATTGTGGCGGATAATGTTTGCAGAATGTGCCTTGAGGCTGCTAAGACAGCGGCGCATGTACTATGCGAATGTCCGGCAATGGCTAGCAGTAGACTAAGTACCGCCAGCAGGTAGTCTGGGGCAGATGGTGGCTATTTCAAAGGACTCTGTGAAGAGGATTGTATATAATCATTAGTCTACAATGTGAAGTCACATAAGTCTAAAACAAACTCCTGGGTCAGGGATACCCTTCTTTTTGGTAGCCTTGTAATATCTAGGATACGAAGGAGGTCAAAAAGGGGCCCGTTTTTGGAAGGGGTCTGCTTCGGTATCCCCCATAGATCGCTGAACAATGCTCTATCTGAAAAACATTTCAACTTAGGACAGGGCTTTTGGTTTGATTTATTCATGGCCTTTAAAAATTAGCTGCGTTTATTTTTTTACGCGCAATCCATATGTGGCCAAAAATATCGGCAAAAGTCCTTGCTAGCATTAGCATATTCTTTATTTATACTTATGTTGTACCAACAGTGAAAAAAAAATAGTTAAGGTTTTAAAAAATCAGTCATCTTAAAGTTTTACACCAATCAAATCGGGTTTTTATTATTTATTATTTAAGTTTTTTAGCAAACTTCGTGAGAATGTTGTCGAATCTTTTTTTAGTTTTAAAATATATTTTAACTAGTATTTTTAAGGTACAAGAATCATATTAGTTTTTATGATTTTCTCGTTGTAGGATTTCAAAAAGAACTTGTAATAGTAATCAAAGCAAATTTTTATTTATACTTAACAAGTTTGGTTTAATGGTTTTTTCGACTTAATCCTGGATTCGAAATATAGACTGATAGACTACCAAAGATATTAGATATCAAAAATCTTCCCGATTGAATAAATTACATATTACATTCACTGCTAGAACTGTTTCAATTTCCAGTTAGAATTTAGTACCACAACACATCTTATTAAACACAGTATCTTTAAAACTTACAAAAGGAAATTCTGGCTGTAACAATAGCGACCTTAGTTACGCTTATGTTTCCTTGTTTTTCCAAAAGCAAATACTAAAGAGTTTCTGATAGTAAATAAGTCAACCATTAAAGCTTTAATTTCAATTTAATTTCGCAAATGCTTCCATAACGGTAAGGATTTTTTTTTCGGCTAGAAATTGTATCATTCAACAATTTTCAATTAATTAGAGCTTCTAGATTTTAACATATTAATGCATTTATTTATATACAATTTTAACTCAACTCATTCTTCATAAAGAATATTATCGCAAATAAAACATAATTTAAACATTTATACAATAATATAATTACACGCACTAATTTTATCTATGATCTATAAAATGCAAATTGTTCACAATTATATTACAGTAACACTAACATACACAATAACAAATGAGCCTTATCCCTGCAGATAATATTGAACTACGTGGTATATTGTAGCTAATGTGGATAATGTAAGCACTAAGCAAGAGTTTGTAGCAAGCTACATGTATTTGCCTTTAAATGATTTCAGTGATTGTAGGTGCCCCATCGACTAATAATACATAGTGACTTTAAGGGCACTCTTAAGAATGCAAAGCTGATTTAACGGTACAGAACTGCGACATCGTAATTTCAAATAGAACATATCTGTGGCTTGAAGCTAAAAGGGCCAATATCACTTTCTGCTCTTTTGAGTTAATCATTGCATTAGATTTGTTTTCTTGCTCTATTCCATTATAGTAAAACAGCTAAAGTCATACTTAACCCAGAACAGCTTCATAAATAAAATGCTGGCCAATGTCACTATGTAAGCAACTATAAAAGTTAAAGTTTAATTCCAATTTTCTCAAAAGTAAATATTTTGACATTAGCCCTTTTAGCTCCAAGCCACAGATATATTCACCATACATTTGGCTTAACTTTATAATATTCTAGTTCTACATGGTGTTTACTTTACTTACAAATATGAAATAATTTCGCAATATGCAGGGTTTGGCAACCACTCAAACGTACATAGGGTTTCTCAGAAAGAATGTGGTTTTCAATTTTAAAATAAAGACGTGTCCTTTTTAGGTAGTTTTATTTTTTATTTGTTTGTCAAAAAGACATGTTGCGATTAAGTATGAAAAAAAATATCTGTTAAATGGCCTCCGCAATAAAGTTTAAAATAAAATATCTGTCATATAATCCCCATGGCTCTGATTATATGACATTACTCTCTAAGTGATGTAGCTGTATCTCACCTATGATGACGTGGGTCTTAGATTTGAGTTAAAAATGTTTATTACTAAACTGAAATTTAAAAAAAAAATACAAAACAATCGCATGGCTCAAAATGGCAAGATATTTGTGGCATTGGCATCAGAATTTATTAAGATAACTTGTTCCGAAAATCCTTGTAAAAATAAATATATTTTTGCATGGGCGGAGTCACAAGTCGCTTCCTCTTTCCTCCAGTTGAGTTCACAACTTTTCCGTTATCATGTTCCTGTAACGAGTGCTGTTCAGAAAAGCTGGAATTTAAAACTCTTCTTCAAAAAAATTAGACACAATCACGCCACACGACCAAAATTCACGTCAAACAGTTGATCGTTGTAGGATTTCTAAACTCCAATTGTGACAATTTTTTGTACAAAGCTATTTAGATGAAAATACGCTTCATCGGAAAAATCGACATTTTCAAAAAATTGCCATACACTTCACTTTGCGTCATTACTCGTTGAATTAATTAACGTCGCTTTCCGTAGCCTGTTAGTTTAAGCTCCTGAGTAAGCGGAGTTGAAGTTTTCGTATTTTTGGCGACATTATTGTTTACAACAAAAATTTTTCAAAGACCGACCGTTCCGTTGATGCACAGGAGCCTCAGAATAACTTTCCTAATTTTTGTAATACATTTTCACAATTTTTAAATGAGCCTTTTTTACAACCCAAATAAACATGTGTAACAGCTGCCTAATTTCAGAGTTGCCACTTATACAAAAAAGTAACAATTCATTTCAAAAATCATTGTTAGTGAAACACCCTTTATGTACATTAATAAAGACAATTAAAAATTTTTCTTATTGCGAACAATGAATTTTCAATATTTGATGTTACTAACTAACACTTCATTTCTATTTACAAATTCACTAAATAAATTATCAAATTAAATTTCCTTCAAATATTTTTATTTATGTTTTATTAAAAAAGAAAAAAAAACTTTAAATAACTACGTGCGGTGCGTCGTACGTGCGTATAATTTAAATTATTTATTAAATATTTTATTTGAAAGTTTTATGTTTTCCTTTCTTAACACATTGACAAATATCTAGTTCATAAATTTTAAAATTTAAATTATTCTAAACACTTATATTTGTAGTATTTTTTTGCAACACTTTACCACTGCAACAACTACTTAATTAAATGTTTAATTACGAAATTCTATTGTAAAATTTCAAGTATGCATTTGATATCTTTTGTGTGTAAGTGTAACGTTTATGTTTGAGCTTTTGTTACATACATAAATATAAATACAAACATGTTTACCTACATGCCCATGAGTGCACACATATTTATATGTGTGTAAAAATAGTCAAATGCTGGCAGACAAGTGTGTTGGTAAAAATAGTAGTGATGAAAACTAGTTCTAGTGTACAGTAAAATTATTGTATAAAATAGACTCAAGAAATGGATTCAAACGTTTAAAGTTGTAGTTAACAAAGTTTGGTTTAAACTAAATTTAATTATCATGTACTCCTTGATTGAAGAAGACAACTATCATGAAAAGAGCATGTTTAATAGATCGCGGATTAATTATAACCAAATTTTACAGTGTCTTACACTGATACTATTTTCTTCAACCCAACTGTATTTTATTTATGCAAATATTTTCTTACTGCCTACCTTTTCTCTATAATCTTATACAATAAATACATGAACCTAAGTGCATGTAAAGTTGTATGTATGTGTGTACATTAAACGTATTTAGATCACTAAACTCAAGTTGTTGGCTTATTCTTTGGTCGGTTGGCCGAGAATGTTTATGTTGCTGTTTCCTGTTCTTGACTGCCTGTTGTTGGCATTATTGTTATTGTTGTGAAGTGATTCTAGTAATATAAATGAGATTGTTGTTACAAAATATTTTCCTTTCTACCACAAAGCTCCTATAGAAATTTAAAGAAGTGTTAAGGTATGCAATGCCAGTTGCAGTCTTGCATTTAAATTTGTAATTTAAAATTACGAATACAATATACTTTAGTTATTGTTGTTGCTGCTGCTTCTTCTTAAGTGTGTAACATGATGTTCGTACAGGTTTGGTTTTCTTAAGGTTTTAACCAAATTGTTTGTTCGTTTATATAGAGAGTAGTTGGTGTTTTTTACTTATTGTGTGAACATTGCATAATTTTGATAAATTAAATTCCAAGGAAATTTGTGGCAGCCCATAGGACATTAGTTTATCTAAAATGGAATAATACAACAAAAAGAAAACAATTTAAAAAAATGTATAAATAGACAAATGGAAATTTTCTTAATACGAGAATAGATCACAGGTGCTAAATGATATACAAGTTGCCTTTCCTTAAGTTAAGCTCTTTAAGTTCTTTTCATAGGCAAAATTTAAAATTTTACATGAAACATTTACTTATTATGTTTAATTTGGCAACACTGTCATTAACATAACTTTGACACTTCAATAATATTTAATAATAACACAGGCTGATTGACAGCAGTGTTGCACATGTGCACATAATTTTGATTATGTTCGCGTAATAATTTTTAACTTCATACATTAATAGCATTTTTATTAATTTGCAGAACAGAATAAGAAGTCATAGATTTTTGTGACAAATTTCCACAATGGCTGATCATAGAATAGTAATTTAAAAATAATCTCATTTAGTCTTTCTAAGACTTAAAGGACTATCCAACCTCCAAAAAGAGGTAAATTATGGCATTCGATTGGGTCGCTGTACTTTTGATATAGAAATTCGGATAAGGCATTTATAATTTCGATCATATTCGCTTTCTGTAATTTGCCTTCTGTTGCAGTTTTTACAACCAAACTGTCAAAAATTTTCTGACTAAACACAAATAAACACGCGTTTGTGTACATTTTTAAAAAACATAAAAAACACAAATTTTGACATTCTTGTCTTAAACTTTGTTTACATCTGATGAACAGCTGGGCTAAATAGTTCACCTGATGACATAATTTTTGTTAATCGCTTTGATATTTTTTTGCTTTGTCATTTGTAAAAAAAAAAGAGGTAAAAAATATGTAACACAATTCAAAAGCACAAAGCAACAATATTACATGGATTATGTACTCTATGACTCTACGATATAAAGATTTCAGCTGCCTGAAAAACTACAATATAAGGCGACATATAGATATTGTTAGACACTTTAACAAGACTGTATGAACCCATTTTTCTGGAAGACCTTAAAAGAAAATCCAAATCTGGTACACACATGGGTTGAAACAGGCGAAGCACAATGTAGGGTAAGATTTTTTAAGGCCGAAACATAAGAATAAATACTATTTCACCGCAATTAATATCACATGTATCAGCGTTTAAGAGTATGCTTATGCGGTCAATCGTTAATAGTAATGAAATGCGCAAAAGTCGCCAACCATACTGCAATTAGAACTACTGCATTGAATTCTGATGTATTAAAGCAAAATTGGTAATAAACACGCCAATTAAGTTTTAAGCTGAGGAGAGAATCGCATTTTTATTAATTTTCAGCTGTTATCTATATATATAAAACAGGATGTATGTATGTAACGTATGGACTCCAAAACGACTAGAACGATTTCAGTGAAATATTCTGGGAATCTTTAAAATATTAAGGCGGGTGACACTGTGAAATCTAGTTTTTTATTTTCGGCCTGCGGGCGGAGGGGCGTGGCAAAATCCAATTTTCATATTGCACCACCAATGACATATACATACAAGTTAATAATTAGTTAGTTTTTCATTTTAAAAAATATAACTTTATTTAGCAATTACATCCGTCACCATTCACTTCCAAAGATTAAAAGTTAAAGTTTTTTGTAAAATATTCTTATTTATTTCTACTAGTAGCAAACATGATTTTTGTCATTCAGCAGAAATTCCATAAAAAACAATTCAAATGCAATTCATCATTTCATTTTTACTTTGCGCGTGCAAAGTAAAATGATATTTTAATTCTATAAAAACAATTTTATTTTGCAGACAGACTATGTTAGCAAAATCATTAATTTCTTGCTGAAATTTGAGGCGGTTTAATGACCGTATGAAAATAGTAAAAAAATAAAGTGCTGTCGCTTAACTTTTGAGACGGGTTAATGAACAATATAGTGATGTCGCCTTAACTTACATATATTTATTTTGTTTGCTTTTTTTTTTGAAGCCGCTGTCATGTTTTTCAAAACGAAATATCAAACTCTCAAATCGGCTATGTAGTTCCGAAGGTACTTAAAAAAAACCTATTTTAATAATGATCCAATATCAAAATTTTTAGACTTTCGAAATGTTGCATTCAAAAATCCGAGTTCTCGGTTTATTTACAAAAACTATTTACAGCTCAATGATCAAATTCAATTGAAACTGCCTGGCAAATTAATCAAATACAAATCGATCAACCCAATAATGAATGAAGAACAAGCCGTTAATTATCCTACTGAATTTTTGAATTCATTGTAACCTCCCGGAATTTGGTTGGATCACAGGTAGTTCTTATTCGCAACTTAATCGCACCAAAGTTATGCAACCGAAACAAATTGACCATCAGAAACTGTTCACCAAATTTAATCAAGACAACAATCATCGGTGCCAGATTCAAAGACGAAGACGTACTTATTCCACAAATTCCGATAATTTACAACGATTTACCATTCCAATTCAAGCGGCTCCAATTCTCTTTGCGTCTTGCCTTTGCTATTACCATCAACAAAGCACAAAGCCAATCATTGACTACTGCTGGCTTAATTTTGGCACATTCATGTTTTTCACACGGCCAGTTGCATGTGATTTGCTCTCGAGTTGGCACGCCAAAAAATTTGTACGTTTTTACACCAAATAAGAAAACAAAAAATATTGTCCATTTAATTTTTATTTTATCGAACTTTTCCGTTTTATTTAATTTGAATATTAGTAAAAAATATTGTCTCTCCGCAGGCCTTAAGATGAAGTAATAGATAAGTATAGTTTCCAATTTGCCTTAAATACGGGCGTATCTTTTTAGATTGAGCCTATACCTACACCATATGTTAGTTATTCTGTAAAAAAAATTTAGGATACGTATTCCATGGATTTTTATTTAAAGGCCGTAAATTTAGATAAAAGCTCAATTTAAAGCATGTGGTTATACAACACTAATGTTTGCTTAGAGCCAGGAACACGGACCGGGTCAGCTAGTCTCTAATATATATAATGAGTGTTCTTTTCAGATCAGGGTAACTTCAGGCTAAGCAGCTTCTCTGTCTGTCTAGATTCAAATCTAGGGTAAAACCTTAGATGAGTTAGCTATCGACTTTTAAACATAACTAGTTATACCGTAGAGACTATTCCCTGCAAAAATACAAAACTCTGGACTCTGGGTTTTCTAGCGTATTGATTCTCTATAACAGTTTGTTAATTATGTTTCTAAGTATGACATCCAAGGATGCATTCTGAATTTTAACTATGCAGGATACAAGGTTTCATTAAAATCCTTAAAATTAAGACGGTATTCTAGGCTTTAGTTATACACATTCAAAAATTTTTTTAAAAAATTAAACTATATAAACAAAACAATCCTTGATATAGCAATGAAAAATAATTTGTAAATATAGATTAAAACAAAACAATGTTAAAACCAATTTGAGAATTTTAAAATCCCTTATAATCAAGATATAAGTGAAACACATCTCATATCATTTGCCGTGACTCTAGAAACAAAACCTAATTCCTTTCAAAACGCTACCACTAACAAAAATACTTTAGAGTATTTGTGTCAATATTTAACGCATGGATAATTAAAATTGAAGTAGAACAACAACAAACTCACCAGAATCCAGATATAAAACCCAATGCAGAAATAAAACTTTTACCATAAAAGCTTCCTAACTATAAGCGCAATATAACAACATAACTACTTTGATACTGTTTGCACATAAATATACACATTAAGAAAAACCAAGTGGAATGCAGAAATTTTTAGTTACAGTTAGTTCTTAGTATATAAATATATATTTTATACCTACTAACGACACCATAAGTACGACCAGTTGAATTCATAACAAAATTACCTTAACTTTATTGCAAAGTAAATAACTTCTTCCTTTTATACTTCCATTATTTATTCATTCTTTTTGTTCTTCTTTCTAATCTGATTGTATTACGCTATTGTTGTTGTTGTTTATGCGTTGCAGTATTTTCTTGGACAGAATTACACACCACAGTAACGACTATTTACCATTTATGTTGCATACAACATTTTACTCTACTAACTCTGACTGACAAGTTTTACCAAAGAAGACTACAACTTTTTAAAACTATTTAAGTATTTTTCCTAGCAAGTGTTAAACTCTGCACCCTAAGCTTTTCCATCCACTTTAAGTTGCAGCAAAACAAAAACAAGCAACAAACGTGGTAGAAAGGAAAGTGGAAAGAATTTCTACTGGCACAAGACAGAAGAGCATAACATGCAAATGCAACAAACTAATAATAGCAGCAACAATTTGATGCACTATAAACTAAAAATCCAGGATACACTTGTAAAAAAAGGAAATTACAAAATGTTTTACACATGTTCTTTTAGTTTTTCTCTAAGAGTGTAGAAACTTATTTGGTTTGTCTACGCAAACTTTTGACTTTTATTTCTTATTTTTTTAAAAGTGGTTTTAAAACGTATTGTTATGCATACTGCAGTCCTATTTAAGGGAATCACATCATTAAAAATATTCACTTTTCATTTAAATTTTTTTTTTTTTATTTGTCAAATTTTTTCACTATTGCTGTCGCCAGAGGATTAGTTTCTGTTAGCTCAGAATTATAGATATTTAGTTCACAGACTTTAGAAAGCGGAAATGAGAAATTTTTATAATGTAATAGACTATAAGAAATTAATGTTTGGTTTTTGGTATATAATTTTTTGTATTACAAGTTTTTTTGAAATTTTTGTATTACAAGTTTTTTTGAAATTTATTTTGTTTTTTTATTATTAGTATACAAAAAATAAATATTAAAATTTTTTATTTTTTGATAATTTGTTAATTGAAATTTTCTAAAGATAATACACAAAGGAGAAGCGAAATATTGAAAATAATAAAACACTGTTAAATTTTTGTTGTTTTTATAAAAAAAAATAAAACTGTTGTATGACCTTAGACAAATAATTGACAAATGACAAATAATTAAATATAAAAATTGTATACAAATAATAATAATAATAATAATAATAATAATAATATCAAAAACTATAAAACTTTTTATATTTCACTTAAATACACTTGTACGAAGCAATTCTGTTGAACATGAATCAGTTGTTAAGCTTAGATTGTTGTTAAACTTATACGCAATTTTCTTATTAATATTTTGCTCTTGTACGTATACGTAATATACATACTTATATTAAACTTACATTATATATTACGTATACGTATAGATGTACAATAAAAACCATCTGTTTGCTTAATTATTTCACCAATTAGATCTTATATTAATGAACGCCAAATTCTTTCTCAACATATTTTTAAGCAGTAATGAAGAGACTCTGAGATTCTGAGAATTGCATCGGCTCAATAAATTCGAGTCCTCTGTCGCATTCGCTTCTACAGTGCAAATGACTTCTTCACAGAGAAATCAGTAACAGTCATAAAATATTGAAATTAAAATTGGCCTTTTTAAAAAAATGCTCTATTTTATTTCATCTCTTCTAATTCAAAAGAATCTCCGCACTTCCCTTAAGTTTACATAAATGCTTCTAAAAGCTTTAAGTCTGCTGTAATTTTTTAAACGTTTTGATATTTTAAACATTATTCAAATTTCACTCAAATAAGTGTCATGTAATCGCTTTTACTAACATAAATCACAGATAAATATACCTACCACATACACACATACATGCATGTGAACATATTTATAAATGTAAGTGATACGTGTAAAATTGTGTTTTAGTAATTTGCATTAAAATAGATTGTGAAATACAATACATAGATACGGGGTGTATAGAATATGTTCCAGTGTATATGTGTATGTGAATTCTATTGTCAAGAATGAACATTTTCAATTCGTTTTATGCTATTTCATTATATTGTTTGTGTTTAAAATACATAAGTGGAAGTATTGATTACATGATAATACACAATCTATTAACATATTACATCAAAATCAAAACCAACAAAAATAGCATCAATAAATTCGTTAAACATCCCCTAAAACATGCGTGTAATTTCTGTGTTTATTTTATCTTATTTTTATATTGAATTTTAAAACATTTTTCACTTTTATGTCAACATGTCAAGTAATGACAAATGTTAACGCTACCCACTAACAATATTCTCATTGTTTCCTCTTCAATACATCGATTATTGATGCTTGTTCTAAACAGTTTTATTGTATTCAAAAAGCATTAAATTAAATAAGGCTTGTATAAATAATTTTAAAAGTTAAAGCTCAGGTCGTTTTAAAAATAAAGTTTTTCATCAAAATTTTCTAGCTTTTCGACTGAAATTTATTTCGTATGTCGCTAAGTTTAATAATTATTTTTGAGGTGTATTCTAATTTTAAAAAAAGTTTTTATTTCCAAAATACTATCTAAAGAGCTGGATAAAGTTGTTTGTGAGTTACAGGATATAAATTTTCTAAACTTAGTCTTATAGACAAGCTCTACAACAAAGTTTTTGTTTAATCTTATTACTGAACAACAATAATAACATATTTAATACCAAAGAGTCTAGCGCTGATTTCGACAGTATGAAAAATCATTTTAAAAAGGTTCGACTAAGTGTAATTTTCACTTTCCACAGAAATATAAACGGCTACTGAATTAGAAGCACAATAAAAAACATAAATATACTTAATTATCTTGGTTTTAATTATTTACAGAAGGCACTCTTTAAAAGTTTTATACTTAAGCATCTGAATAAAAAAATGGCCTTCTTACAGACTAACCTAAACAAGAGCGGCAAGCGTTGCATATGTCAGTAACGCTGACATGACAAAACTTAACAAGAGTATAAACGCTGTGTAATTAATAGAAATGTTTTTTTATAAATGCAATAAATAGAAATAAAGTTGCTAGATTAACCTGGAAATAACTAAAATGTCATTACTTTTTAATAATTACAATATTAAAAAAATAACAATAACAATTGTACTGCAACCAATTTCCATACCTAACGCCTTGTCGAAATTATATTTTCCAATTGCAAAGCATTTCTGCCGCGGTATTTCGGTTTGTTCCGTTTAAATTGTACGAACAGGAGATTTTCTAACAGGCAAAACAACACCTGATGCTCTTGTTTATATATTTCTATATTTTAAAAGTATTTAGCCGTATTTATTGTTGGAGGCTAATAATTTAAAAAAAATATATATAAGACAAGTTAAAAAAATTAAAAGAATTAATATAAATTTAAAGTTTTCTTTAATTTTTTTAATTTATAATAAAATTATGTAATGAACTAAAATCTTAGGCAATGGAGGAACATGTCGGAGAATGGCAAAGCACTGATGTCGGTAAAGTGACAAAAACACTATGGGGTGACCCAAATCTTGGAAAATCAAAATAAATTCTGAGACTCAGTAGACTAACACTTAGGACATTAACCAGTGTAACTGCAGGTTATACGGAGTTGAAAACCCATCTAGCTCACATCAAATTGTCTGAGTAAACGACATTTACAGCATGCAAGGAAGAGGATGAGACTTTGGTACACTACCTCTGTCATTGTCCTGTGTTTGGGCATATAAGATGCGAACATTTTACAGTGGAACACCTGGGCAACTCGAACTAGAGATCCATACGGCGTTACAATGAAGGGACTGGGTTCTTGGACTAGTCCATTATTTGTGGGAAATTATGATTATGGTTTTTTGTTTGGGAATTCCATTTTCCATATGGAGCGCACAACATGCCAACTGAGCATAAGTGTATACCTGTCATGGGTTTGGGCTTTCAGTGCCACTCTTTTTCAATCTAACCTAACCTAAATTATATAATAGGGATGTTTTTAGACATAATGTGGTAGTTCAGCATATAATCAACAAAAGACCGTGTATATGAATGATATAGAATCATTAACATCTCGTTATTTTACTTTTCTCTGTTTCGGTTTTTACGTATTTTGAATAGCGTTAGAAAACATGTCTTCCAAACTCTTGTTGTAATATTAACTTTTCCATGAAGTTAAACAAATATGTGAAAACATATAATTTGTTTGAATTATATTTGTATTACGGAAGAGAGTTTCCCAACAATATAAAAGTTAAAGGTAGTACATATACTAGCATACAATTAGTTGCAGAGCTAAATAAGCATTTACGTTAATATTAGAGAAAAAGGCTTTTTTAAATAAAGAAACTAGAGGGTCCAGCATCTACTGTTTTTTTTCTTTCAAGTAGTGCTTATTTCGTGAATGGCAACAGTTAGCTCATGTCTGATTTGACAGATAATTAGTTTTATCATTCCGCCAAACGAATATGGTTGTGTATACGCTTCGCTAAGTGGGCCTGCGATCGACTTACAGAAGATGCCGATTTAGCCAAAAAAAAATCATCTTTTCAGATGAAGCTCATTTTGATCTTGGCTTGTATATAAGCAAGCAAAATTGTTGCATTTGGGGCACAAAAATCCGCACGCATACATTGAAAAGCCGATACACCCAAAACGAGTCACTGTTTGATGCGGATTTTGGTCCAGAGGCATAATTGGGCCATTTGGCTTCGAAAATGAGCAAGTTGTGGCCATAGTCAAGGGTGACCGTTATCTGGCCATGTTGAACGAATTTTTGTTAACAAGAATTGAAGAGGAGGACATTGGCAACATCTGGTTTCAACAGGACAGGACGCTACGTGCCACAGAGCCGAAGCTGCAATTTTTCTTATAGCATTTAAAAAAAAAAAGTTGTTTGGCGGACCCTTGAGAATATTTATGATTTGAAAGAAATTGAAAGCTGAAATAGTGAAAGACCAATTATTTAACCAAGTCAATGAATACCTTAATATAGACATCTTACTGTGGACTTTGTGCAAAACAATTTTTTTTTTAATTTTTTTGATATTTCGGGATACCAAAAACAAACAACAAATTAAAAAAAATTTTCAAGCTATTGTATTGCATTCAAAGTAATATATCTTACCTTAAAATTCTGAAAAAGACACGAACAAGTGTAATCGAATCGGAGAATAAACAGAAGATAAGCAAAGTTGTTAGCTAGTTATGTAAAAAAGGGGAGCGCTGAAAGCAAAAGACACTTCCAATACCCACATTCAAAAACCCATGTGCTTTATTGTCTTCCCTTCGATAAAAGAAAAACTAGAAAGAATTAGGAAGAAAAGCTAGTATTCAAAATAGGATAAACTAAGGAAAGAAATAATTTAGAATATATTGAATGAAAAACCTGCAAAAACTAGTCCTACACCAAGCCTTAATTGCTTATCTACAAACCATATAATTCCTGTGATTAATCCAAGGATATTCTCGAGCTCGTATTCCGATATGTCAATCAAGAAATTGTAGAATCCCTTACCTAAGCACTTAAGTTTCTGCATCCACAGTTAGTATCTCTTTCTTATTGTTATACTTCCTGTGTCCTTTATAACCCCAGAAGTGGTCCTCAGACATAGCTTAGGTTAACAAATTTAAACATAATTTTTCTGCTCTATTTTTAAATATTTTCTAAAGTATTTTTCACAAAAATACTCTAATTAGTATAAACCAAACATTTTGAAGATTTAACTTTCGTGATTAACAAACAGTAAAATGTATTTTTTTTTGTATTTAAGATGTTTCGTCAAAAGAGAACAGGAACGTATGTAAACGGTAAATCGGCTGGCACCCACACTTGATTGCGCCAGCATGCTCTGCTCCTTATGTAAGGCACATCATTCTTTTGTCAATTATTGTTATGAACTTACATATATATTTTAAAATACAAAGTTTTAAAAAATAACTTCATTTCGTTTACATTCTGCACTTACTTTTATTGTACGTATTAACTGTTGTTATAGTTGCGTCCCTTGTGTACTTACATTTCTTGTCATGAAATTTAAATGCAACATGTGCAATATTTTGACAGGTTTTCAACATTTTATGTAGTCGTAAATCACTGTTATATGGATATAACTATCAAGTAGATGAATTTTCTTGCAGGTTTTGTAATTGTATGAGTTCTGCTTGAGAACACATACTCACATGAAATTAAAGCATGTAGTATAATCTTTATTATCTACTGCAATAAAGCACTGTTCACGCGAAATCCGTACATAAAAATATTCTGATGCTTGTTTAAAGTAAACTGCGAATTAATAATCACAAAAAGTTTTCACTTTGTTAATACCGATTTCTTGTTTTTTATCTACTTATGTTAATTACCATAAAAAACCATCTTTCAGGTATGAAGGTAATATAGAAAAAAAATATTCGCACTCTATATATAGTTAAACCATTGTAATATGATTATAATTTTGCATTAAGCTATGGTAAATCTAAATTTAAATATAATACGCTTACAAAGTCCGAATTTAAAAAATATTTCAACAAAATTAAAGAAAACAGAACAAGTACATGGCCCTTGACACTTCTTAAATGCTATTAATGAAGCCGCATTATCACCCTATATTATATATATGGAATTTAATACACAACGTTAGTCTACCGATAGTCGCAAAAGTGGAAAAAAGCGCTAAATACACAAAACAAATTTAAACAAAAATTATTGAAGGAAATCGCAATCCAATTGTGGTGGGGCAAAGAACTACAAAAAAAGCATGGTTGTTATTTACCCAACAACAAAAATTTAACATTTTAATTTACAGAACTTAACTTTGTTTTCATTAAAAAATCGATCGAGTATACATCCTCAGAGGTAAATAAGTATCCGAAGCAGTTTTTGAATATTTGACAGATGTGAAAAACAAAAATTAAGTGATTAACCTTCTACGAGCATAGAAAAAGATTGTTAAGTGTTGAAATTAAACAATACTAAGAATACTCTCGTAGTTTTTAAAAGACGCACAGTATGCACAGAATATTTTCTTAAAAAATCAAAATCAATTAAACGTTTAGGTGTATTTTTAAATGTCTTTGCTCTTTAAGTAAAGTTTTACTTCGTCAGTACGTATTTCAAAAAAGACAGTATAAGGGCTGCGTTTTCTTTTTATTTTAGTGTTCAGTGTTATTTTTTATAGGCAACATAATCGACCGATAGATATGCTGCTCAATACTAATCTATTGACATTCAAACTAGCCGAAACACTGAAGGAAAGTATTCCAACTTATCTACAACATTACAAGATTAACACATTTCGTCGTGTATTCAGTAAATAGGTTGAATATCAACTGAAAGTTAAACTAGATTCTTATTAAAAAATTTTCTTCTGCCATGAGGCCAATTTCTGGCTTAAATAAACAAACCACCAACATTTTACTTACAATTCTTTTTCTAATCGAAATATGTTTCCAGTTCAATATATAGTCGTCAGCGCAATTATTTTGACAAGAAAAAACAATCCCTTATTTCTTTTTAACATAAACAAGTAAGAGCACTATATTCGGCTGTGCCGAATCTTTTATACCCACCACCAATTTTGTGTATATTTAAAGCACAATATTTATTATTTTGTTAATCGCTATAGAATAATCTCTTTATAATAAAATATGTATCACTTTCTTTGTAGAAGGTGGTTAAATTTTAAGGGCCCCTGTTCAAGGTGAACCACATCTAAACTTCAACTTTTTTCTTGTATTTCATTTGACATTTCTCAATCTCAGACGAACTTAATTTGAACGTTGGAAAGATACGCAATCGAGCAACGCTTTTAAATATTAAAGATTTTTATAAAAATGGGCGTTCAAATCAAAATGCATTTTGTGCACTTCGTGATTCTTTTGGTCAACATAATCGTTCGAATTCGTCCACAATCGTGAGAATTGTAAAAAATATTTAAATGTCTGCAAAGCAGGTCTGTATGAAATGTGAAAACATCTGTGAATGCCATGTTAGTTCGTTGAATGGGAAACATTGCTATTTTTCATGCTAACGTGGCGAAAGAGCAAGCAACCTCGACTCATCATCGTGCCCAACAATCGAGCATCAACAGTGTCATTGAAAATTTGGACTATCAGATCGTGGTGTGCCGCCTAGGTTGGGGGGCCATTTGGCCGATATTTTTTTCCATACATAATTGAAGCATACAAATATTATCATTATAAAAATAGATGATAATAATTTCATAATAATTTTATTCAAAATCAACATAGTCCCTTAAAATTAAACCACCCATTATAACTTCGGTATGCTAGTAAAATGTTTTCGAAAATTTAGTCTTTCAATGAAAGTGGCCGTTAAAATACGCGTGTCAAAAAAGTTTGTGCTAATAAACATAACTTATATATTTCAATATAGTCCTTTAGTATTCCAAAATCTTTATTCATAGAGAATTTAAATGAATTTAAGAGGAAGAAAGTGAATTTAAGGTTAATTTTTAAGGGACACAGGGTGATTTAAAATATACATTCTCTGCATTTTTCTAAAACGGGAGATTTTTTTAGTAAGATTTTGATTTTTAAACTTCTATAACATTTTGCTTTTAAAAGATTTTCAAACGAAATAAGTTTTGTATAATTTTAAAATTTGTTAGCCATTAGTACATGAAAATAAATTGTTTATAATGTTAAGAGATAATTTTTTTTTTACTTAGGTCAAAATTTTCCTAAATTCCCATTTTTAATAGAGCATAACTTCAGGAGAACATAAGCATAAGTTGTTAGCATGCCATCTAGTAGTTGCTAGTAGAGTCATCTATCTTATCATCTTTATCTTATATTTAGCTACAGTACAATAAATGGCGCAGTGTAAGATGAATAAATGCTAATATATATGACTAATATATTTTTATAAAAATTTAAGGAAAAAAGTGTGCGTGGCACATCTATTTTCCGTTATAACGAAGACTTTGACCAAAAAGCCATGTTTGCAAAATTTCAGAATCGTACATATAGTTTTGTCAGTTTTATTACGTTTTAAATTTGAAATATACACTGTGTGGTATAAATTTTCGTACATTTTTATCTATAACTCTTTTCCTAATTCATAGACTTAAACGATTTTCAGGGAAAAATATTCTTTTGACTCGATAAATATATATTCGAAGTTTCATGACTACGTGTATGCGTCTGGACACAATTCAAAAGTGAAAGTGGGCGTTATAGTAGGCGTGTCAAATTTGTTTTTGCTAATGAGTACAACTAAGGTGTTTCAATATAGTCCTTTATTATTACAAAATCTTTATTAATAGAGAAATTATATGAATTTTAGGTAAAACGTTATATGGGAGGTGGGCGTAAAAGTGGGCGTGGCACCTTAATTTTTTGGCATAGTAATGAAATTGCCTAGGGGATAGACGTAGAAAAATTTATCATCATACCTCTAATTTTAGCGGTTTTATGAGCTTTTAAATTTCATTAACGGTAGATAACGTGAAAAGTGGGCGTTATAGTAGGCGTGTCAAAGTTATTTTTGCGAATGAGTACAACTGAGGTGTTTCAACATAGGCCCTTATTATTCCATTAATCTTTATTAATAGAGAAATTATATGAATTTTAGTTAAAACGTTATATGGGAGGTGGGCGTAAAAGTGGGCGTGGCACATTGATTTTCCGTTACAAAAAAGCGTCTCACAAAAAAGCAAAGTGTGCAAAATTTCAGAGTCGTACATCCAATTTTGTTGCTTTTATGACGTTTTTGTTTTTAAATATACCGAAAAATACACTGTGGGGTATAAATTTTCGTACATTTTGATCGATAACTCCTCTCCTATTGCATAGATTTAGACAAGTTTCGGGGAAAATATTGTCTTTACCCAGGAAATATATATTCGAAGTTTCATGAGTCTACGTTAAGGCGTTTGGACACAATTCCATTTTATTCGATGTTCGAAGGACACGGTTTTTTCGACCTACTCTTGCTTTTCGAGCTATAACTCTCTTCCTAATAGTCCGATTTAGACCATTTTCAATACCAAACAAACCTTGTCTATAAGAAAGATTCTGGCAAAATTTGAGGCCTTTAGCTTTTTCGGTGCGACCTCTATCGTGCTTTCAACAGACGGACATACGGACGGACATAGCTAGATCGTCATAAAATCAAACCCCGATTCAGAATACTTTATGGGGTCTAAAATGGATATTTCGATGTGTTACAAACGGAATGACAAAATGAATAACCTCCACCATTTTTTTGGTGGCGGGTATAAAAATGCTTAATTGGAATTTGCTTGTGGAAGTCTTACGTAAATCTTCTTTATGATTAATATTGGAATAAGCTTTTATTTTTATTGGAATGAACTTCTCTTCAAAACTCTACTTGCTTTTTGGAGATATGCATTAGAAAAAGCTAAACGCTTGAGTTTTTTTTACCATTTTTCCCATATTTTCAAATCACTGATGAATCAGAATTTTAAGTTAAGATACAAAAAATTAATAAGCACAATTTTAGTTGAACTTCAATGTATATGAAGTGCATGTCAAGTCAACATATTTATGCCGAAGCGGAATGCATTGCCTATTATGGTTCCTATTAGGAATTAGAGAGTGCACAAGACAATGGATCAAATATTTTACATAAGTGTTGTTGTTGATGCGCACTTTGTTTTGAGCAAAGCTGAGGAAACGAAATGTTACGCACTTAAACGAAAAAACGCCTACATACAAAAGAACTTTTGGTAAAAAATTGTATGCCGACGACGAACAAAAACTTACAAATAGTCAACAATTTTCACGGGGCAAAATAAAAAGCTTAGAATTTATTATATGGACTCAAGGGACAATAATATAGTAACGGAGCTTTTAGTGTACATCGGGCACCAGCCTTATCGGTGTTTATCTAAATCAGAACAACGCTAATTTAGATAACGTGATTTGAGGAACTACAAATGCTTTTTCAATATGTTCAATGGCTGTATATAAATTTACTATTCAAACAGATATATAAAACAGTTGCTAATTACAATTAAAAATTTTAAAACAAATATATTTTAAAGTTATTTCGATAAAATATTATAAAATCGCTGACGCCACCTTACCAATCTAAGGAACAACAAACTAAGAACAGAAATATAATATTTAATGTTTTTTTTTCATTTAATAAGCATTACTATGTTTGTATCTTTTTAAATAGATTCAAAGCCAAATTGCCTTAATGAACTTTGTTAATGATATTACACCTCAGTATAGCCAACAAACATTAGGAACATTGTAATAGAACCGCCAAACTTCATAATAAATAAGATTAGGTAACTTCTATCTACTGAATAGAATTCTTTACCACCAGCTTTTGTTACATTTCCTTTATCTATTTTAACTTTATACACAAAAATAAAAAAAGCTATTCCTTGCAGTCTCGCCAAAAGATTTGAATAGAATAGATTACAATATAAATATAATTGGCAGAAGTTAAGCAATCTAAAGAATGCCACAACACAAAAAGAAACAAAATTTTAACGCAATTTCGTGGTGTGTATGTCTTCGTAAATAAATTCAAAGCAAACATACCTTTATGACCGTTTTCAATGGTATTACACCTCCAACAGTACAGCCCACCTCCATTTGGACATTAGTAATAATTTTGGGAAACTTAATAATAAACATAATTAAATTATTTTCACCTACAAAAGAGAAATTATTAAAGAATTTGTTGATACTTTCAGCACTGTGTTAGCAAGATGTCTGTCAAATGCAGGAATACTAAATGTTAAAATTCATATAGAGTAATAGATTTGTATATTCAAATTCTTACTTAATTTCATCTTGTCAAAATTTGTTTTATTACTAATAACAGAAGAAGAATTATACAATAATTTAATTATTAGAATTGTACAATTTTGTTTAAAAAATGCGCAAATTTTTTTTTTTAATTTATTAAGCATTAGTGTTGTAACGATATTTTACCTCTGGATAAACTCCGTCTTTATTTCAGGTTGCTACAAGAATTTCTAACACTAAGTTTCTCTCTCAAATTATTATTTTTTTTTTCTAAATTTCTTAACTCTGTTTTTCAAAAAAGTTTTTAACAAAATATTTTTAAATTAATAAAATGCCTAATTGTGGCCAGAGTTTAAATTCACTTTATTTTTATCGTCTGGCTTATTTATGTTAAACCATTCGTCTATATTTCATTCATTTCAATTTTCTTAACGATTATTTTTCGGTTTTTCAACTTAAAACTATTGATTATCTTAACTGATATGACTACTCATAATATCATTCGTGTCCTGTCTCGAACATTCACTCGCCAAATTACTTCCTGCTTTAATTCTCTTTTGAATTTAAAGGATCACTACTCGTAGTTTTAATCATGATAATTCATCTTGTGTCTAAAAATTTCCTAATGGAATGCATACACTCTTTTCTGAAGACCATAATTCAAAAGTCGTCTTGCTGTAATTTACCTAATGACTACGTAGGCAGGTAGGTAGTAAGGCTATTGCAAAGTTATCTTCACACCCTCACCCAGAGTATAGTATAAAAGTTAAGTATAAGTCATGAAGTTAGGTCATTTCCATTACGAATCCTACCAGATTTTCGAGTCCACAGTCCAAGACATCCGCTAATTTGCCTAGGAATCAAAAACCTATCCATTTCAACCTGCAACTCTGCAGTCTGGGACATTGTCTCATAATGTGCTCAACTGTCTTCAACTCCTCCAGATCCTCCCACAGCTTGCACATATCCAACAGGTTCAATCCGTGATACTCTGCAGTCCTTTTGGTTAATGCAGACCCGATTAGTCTCTCTAAGATCCATTATTTCTGAGCCTAGCCTTGCAAGCTCATCACCCATTTCATTGCCGCTTATTTTGGACTGAACCGGTACCCAGCATTGCATCAACCTCTATTCTCCTTTAATTTCTCTCAAAGCTCTCCTACAGTCATCGACTATCCTGGCTGTTCACGTATTTTGTGACCTCCAAGCCCATAGCAATGTTACCCTTATATCTATTTGCCATTATTCTATCTGTTACTTTAAATTCACTATTTAAACATCTACTCACTGTAGTTTGTGTCATGACTAGCAAATCACTAAGCAAATGTAAAGTCGCCACAAGTCAGCTACATGACTAAAAAATCACTTACTACTCTCTATTATTCGTAGTTAACACATCACTAACTAAATATCTACTCGTTGAACATCGATCGTACTTGAAAATCATTATTGTAACATCTTACATTGGCGTAACTAAAATTTTTTTCTGCAAGTGAAAGGCAAAATATTAAGCTGACTTAACCTTAAATGTAAGTATTTAATTTCCTAAATTCTGAAGGAAAGTAAAAACAATAATTTGGGGCATTGCAGCAGCTCAAATTATTTAGTAAGGCTCATGACGTTATCTTCTTGCTTGATACTTAATGCTTGCTTGTTGCTCGTTTACTAGCGTAAAACTCAAAACAGACTGTATTGATACCATTAAATTGTTATTGTAATACACAACAAAATTACAGTCTTTGTTGTTGCAAAATTCCTAAAAAATTTTTGTCATTGACGATTTTTTGTTTCCAACATAACTTATGACTATTGTGCCAATCATAACAAAAAAGTATGCTATCAGTGTTTTTTGAGTACTCTTCTACGGTAATACAAACTTTGCTATTTTTTACCTAACGGCCGTTTCTTTTCTTTTTCTGTTCATATTAAACTATAAAGTATGACATAAACTGTGCACAAAGTAGATTGAAAACTAAAATGCACTACCTTTGTAAAAACTACTTTTGTATACTTGATTCCGCTTCAACATAATTGATATGAAAATCTGTCAATCCAATTTAAATGTTGCTGCTAACTCCAGTGTCACTCACAATCTGTCGTCTGTATTATATTTGAGAACATTTTTTATGTTTTACTCACAAATATTTTCATTATGTGATTAACCGTATGATTTCTGATAGTCTATTTGATTTACTTAGTTACTAAAATCAATTGTTAATAAAATGTATTTCTTAAAAATTATAATTTATTATACATATTATTATATTATAAAACCAAGTAAAAAATATATTTAACGGAATTAAAAGGATTCTCCAGGCTAGTTTACAGATAATCGCTCTTTTAGACCGTAAGGAGACTTTCAGTAAGATTTTGTAAACGCGCTGTCTAAACAGAACGAAAATTTCAAGAAAGTATTTACACTTGCTTACATGAAATGGCTCTTGTATATTCAGAACCCTAGCATTTACAGCTCTAGTCAACTGTTGAACTATTGTTGTCGGCGATATACATGTGTTAAAATAATTTGCCGCTGGTTTTAATAATGAAATTACATTATTATAGTTCTTTGTTTAGATGTAAATTTCTCTATTATTTGTTGCTTATAAAATCCTAACAAAAAAATATATAAAAGAAAAATGTATTCAATTTAAACAAGCCCTATGAAAATTTGGCCTACTACGTATGTATATTAGAAAATGTTTTACACCCTAAATCACAATTTAGACAGGAAAACATATGGAAGGGAAACATTTTGTTTGGAAGAGAGGGACGGGTGGGGAAAAGAATATGAAATTTCTTTCCCGTTCTCGGAGGCACGCTTTGTGCTTTCATTCTTATTGTTTATTGTTTTTGACATTTGCTTTATTTCTTTTCGGCGTGCTTTGTTCTTTGTGTTTTATATTTGACTTTGTTTGAAAAAAAATAAAACAATTAATAATGTACAAAATAAAATTTGAAAAAAAACAAATATAAACTGGAATATTTCCGACAACAATGTTTCCCTGTATGAACGCGAAGAATAATACAAAAGAGAATTCCAGATGTTTCCCTTTCAAGTGTTTCCCTGTGTAAACGTGGACTAAGACTAAAAATTTAAAAATTGAACCGTATTTTGACAATATGACCAATGAAGGTAAAATACGGTGCAAAACCTGCTTGTTTATATAGAAATGTAACTGGTGTGCATAAGAAAAAAAACTATGACAAAAATATATCTTACAGGGTTTCGACTGGTAAGGAAGTGACTAAGTTTAGATAAATACACTAATAATTTTGGCATAAGCGTATCATTGAAGATCATGATTCATATAATTTTATATTATTGCATATTCGGTGCAAAGCATGCGATGTTTTATGAGATAATTTTGATTGTTTTCGTGAATTTTTCAAATATTTTGCATGCACTCGTTTTTAAACACAACATTTACGGCAAATAATTTCATATTTTAGGAGTCATTTAGACTGAATGCCATTACACTATTGATTTAGAAGTCTTGGAAATGAAATAAACTTTGCATTACTTCCACTTTTTTTGCTGAGTTAATTTAAGTTCGATTATAAAAATTTAACTGTTTTTTTTTTTTAAAGCTATGTGATTTTTAACGCTTAATCTGCTCCCCTTAAAGTGTTCCCTTTACTTGTGAAAACTAGAATAAATATTTTTTACTAAAGTAAAACCTTTAATTTGAACCGAAAATTTAAATTAAATTAACATTTTATATATGAAATGGCGCAAAAATTTCTATTTAAAATTTAAAAACAAAACTGCATTTATCTATCATGTATTGTCTGAAAACATTTATGTTGCATTTTAATTTGATCAGACATGATTAATTTATAAATAAAAAGTAATTGTTTAAAAATTAAACTTATTTATTAAGGGTGGTCTATCTATTGGCCTTAATTTAAAAAAGCGGTTATTTCGAATCTGGAAATATGACATTGTATGCAAGATTTATCTCTGCAAAAAGAAGTGAATCGATTTACGCCTGAGCAGCGTTGAGATTAATAAGAAACTTATTTCCTAAACAAAACCATTTTATCGGATATTTCAGAAAATGTGGTACAAAATTTGCTCACAGAGAAAGACTAATAGTGGTATACCGCAAGTTTCTTGCTAAAGTTCGTGAAAGTGTTTTCATTGTTGATGTACCAAGATGATAGCATGCTCATACAGTACGTACACCTGAAAATATCAAAGCCGTGTCTGAATGTATGGGAGAATCCATCATCAGTAAGTCGTTATGGCTCTCAAGAATAGAACATTTCACGCACCAATTTACGTCAACTGAAAAATTAGTCGGTTCGAATGGGGAACTCTGAGGCCATCCGCGACAGCCATATGAATAAAATTATATTTTATTTCTAACCGGAACCGGAACTTCACAACAGAAAATAAATTTGGTATAATTTTAACTCGTTCTTTTTTTGCATTTTAAATTAAAACTTTTAATGGCCCACCCTATATAATACGTAAATGTTAACAAATTTATTTCATTAACCTTAATACCTCTACAATATCCGATTGAAAACATTAATAAAAAATAATTACAATTCAGAAAGTAATTTAATGTTGAATAGATTATTTGTGGGAATAAATTTAAATTATAATTTATTTGAAAAGAAACACGCACAAATTATAAAACAAAGTGCGGATTAATCACATCTATTTTTTTCCAATTAAAAAAACGGTTAAAAGTGAAACGAAGGTGTAAAGCAAATGCAACAAAAATGAGAATAAGAATTAATTTCAAAAATTAATTAATTTTATTATTTAAAAAAAATAAATGCTACTTGAAGAAGGATCCTAATATCCCATCTCGCTCATTAACTCATTGATTTTTATTTACACTGGCATCGAATTTAGTTTTATGATGTTTTAAAACGTGAGCTGATGGGTAAATAAAACAGGTTGCGCTAAGATAGTTTTTTTAATATTGGAAAAAGTTTTAAGTAAATCAACTTGAAGCTTCTAGCAAAGAATTCTTTTTTGTGTTCAGATATTTCTATCAATGTTCACCCTGCTATCAGGTTTCAATCATTTTGTTAATTTTCAAATTTTAGATAAATTTAATTTTGACTGTAAACGTTAGCTCACGTGGTATTTTTTTTTTAATATTCATTTAAAAAAGTTGCAACAGTTTTAATATATTTGCAAAATAAAAAAAAATTCCAATCTTAGGTTTAAAACCATTTATGTTCATACATAGTTGTCGCTTTATTGACATGCAAAAATATCTGAGAAAATATAAAAATCGTTTAATGTTGTTAGTACAGAATAAATTACTTCAGCTTTATGCATATCGTATATCGGGACAAGTAACTTTATTTCAATGGATGATACATTTAACGAATGTAGCAATTGTATTAATATCAATATTGCTGTATTAAAAACCCCTTTTTTACAAACTAAACTTTCGGAGAAATAAATATTCATATTTCAGTCTTATTTTTAATAGCTTTTCTCCTTGGCCAAGATTTTGGAACATAGTAAGAGCAATAATATGTATTTATTTCAAATTTTGAATGAGATCCAAAAAAATTGATTTTCATAGTTATATTTTACATCGATATCGTTATGTGGAGTAGAGGGCCAGCTTAAGTTTTAGATAATACTAGTTAGCTAGTTTTTCAACCATGTTAAGGGACATAGTTTGTGGAAAGCTATCAACATCTACAGCAGCATTTTATTGATGGTTGTCAATTCCAGAAAAACTAATTTCGTAGCGATCCCATCAAAAATAATGAATGAGATCAAATTTATTAGTTCTTTGCCGCTATCTTCAGGCCACTTGACGAGAAGCATCTGAAGTAATGTGAAACTTTTTCTTGACAGCAACAACCAAAACCTGCCAACTATGTAAATCTTCATCATTTCCGCAATAATCTCCGGCGAGAATAAGTACAGCAATATGTACATGCAAAAAGAAGTTTATAAATCTTTCTTATATCCACCGAAGTTGGTTGCAAAAATTACCGGTGTTTTGAATTAATGGTTTACTAATGTTTGGGAAAAAAAACAGACTATAAATTATCTGGATCCGGTATATCGTTATGTATTTGATTGTGTAAAAGTGATATTTTTTCCTAAAATTCATACCGAGGATATAGAAAGCTGCACTACATTAAATATTAATTTTTGTAGTATAAAGCATCGGTTCCTGCAACATCAACGTTTTCTTACAGAAAATGCTCTACTCAAGAATACTGGACATTAAAATATATCATATTTTTTCAGTTAGCGCAAAGAAAAATTCTCAAAAATCAGTTTAAAAACTAACAGAATTAAACTTTATTTGAAAAACACGTTTCAGTTATTTATTTAATATGGCGTGGAGGGACAGAAGGCACTGCAGAGTGTGAAGCGCTTTGTGGCCCAAATTGAACTCAGTGGACTCTACGTTACTTCTGGCCTTGAATAGGGTATGTCTGAGGGTCACTATTGGGGATTAAACAGAAAACTATGATTAGTAGATGGGATCGCGGCACTCCGGATAATTGTGGGATGTGTGAGCATGAGAAGGAGCTATAGACTGTGGAACACATTGTATGTCACTGCCACACACAGGCTAAGTAGTTAGGTAGACGATTCCATGATGAGGGTGATGTTTCGGAGTAGCTGCTGAACATGCAATTGGGCTCGTAGGTAATCTGTATTTCTTCTATTTGTTCTATTCTATTTCCTACTAACTATTTCTTATTTTCATTTACTATATCTTTAGCAACCCTCTATCTCTATCTTTTTCTAATCAATCCTCTATCTTTATTATAAATATAAAGGGAAACACAATGATACATATTGATCACAAAATTTGGGTGTTGGAGGCGGCTCTTGCTTCCTATATCCCCCCTTCCTACCTACCAACCTACCTAATTTATTGCAACAAGTAAAGGTATGGACCGAAACGGTCCTTTACTTCAGATTCGTAACATATTTTACCAAACAGCAGTATTTATCGTTTTTATACCCTTCACACAGTGAAAAAGGGTATATATAGGTTTGTCATTCCGTGTGAAATTTCTACAATTTTCATTTCCGACCCCATAAAGTATATATTTTCTGAAAGCTTATGAATAGGGGAGTCGATTAAGCTCTGTCAGTCTGTCCGTCTGACCGTCTGTCTGTGTGTATGTTGAAATCAACTTTTTGAAGCCCCACGATATCACTTGTACCCTGGTGAGGTATTAAAATATCAGAAATATTCGGGAGTAGAACGGTATTGAAAATCAGAATCATCGGTACATAAACAACTGAGATATGAGCAAAAACCCACGACCACCTCGATTTTTTTTCACAAAAACAACATTACAACAACAACATACATACATACATACAAACGTGTATACTGGTTAGAGAAAACGTGGCATCGAATCCCAGCTGAGCCAAAAAAAAAATTTTTTTATATATTAAAAATTTTTTTTAAAATTTTTTTTTATTTTTTTTTTAATTTTTTATTTAATATATTATTTATAGTTTTATTATTTTTTTTTTTTTTAATTTTATTTTAATTTTTTTTTTTTTTTATATTAATTACATATATTTTAATTATTTTTTTAAAATTTTTTTTTTTTTTAATTTTTTTTTTAAATTTTTTTTTTAAATTTTTTTTTTTAAATTTTTTTTTTTATTTTTTTTTTAAAATACATACGTAAATTTATAATTTTACAATGGGATGTTTTTTATATATGTATATTTTTTATATGTATTTCATATGAGATGAATGGTGATACAAACTATTGTTATTGCATGACTACACGTTGTGAAGGGTATATAAGATTCGGCACGGCCGAATATAGCGCCTTTACTTGTTTATAATCATACTGTTTACCTTAATATTCATTAACATAATACTTTAAATAAAGGTTTTGGTAAAACAATTTATTAGATATTTGTCATAAGCTGCCTCAAGTTCACCTAAACTTTTCTTATAAAAAAAAAATTTTTATTTGTGTGTACACTGAAAGGTTAAGCAAGTACACATTGAAGAGAAAACAACAATATATTCATAAATAATAAAATCAAGTAAAATGGTCCAATAAAACCAATCTGTTTAGAAATACCTCATTAGAAAATGTTGTAAGCAGCAAAGACTTCATTCGCTTACCTTATTGCATGTGAATGCTAAAATTCTTTGCATGCAAAAGCAAAAGGTAATAGGTCTTCTGTATTGCCTATTATTTTTTTATTTTCTTTCTATACTTCATGCTACCTTTTCAGCAGTGGCTAAGAAGAAGTCAGTATTATGCTACCCCTGGTAGGAATGCTTACTAATTGCAAAAAAGACTACAAGGTGGGACATCGCATATAAAATTATGTTTTCAAGAAGCGCGGTTGGAGGCAGTTAAGCACTACATAAGCCCTCTTCGATATTGAGGCTTTTTGATGAGATTTTCTGCATTAAAAATTTATCATATATTTTCAAAAACTAAAGTTGTAGCAACAAATGTTTTGAAACGTCAAATTAATCCAATAATTTTGAAAACAGAAAAAATATAACAACAAAAGTTTTTATATAAACTAAATAATACTACAATTGATTATTTTGTTTATGAATGCGAAGGCCATGGAATAAGTGCGCTGTCGCAGATTTGATTTTTTTATAACAATCAATCAATTTACTTGACACAGCGTGAATATAGATACAATTTTTAAGTAAATTTTACAAACAGTATCATCAATATACCGTTAGATTAAACAATTAATATCAACGTCAATTTTTTATGATCCTTACTAGATGAATTTAAATACTGCTAAAAATTTAACGCGCACTGAAAATAATATCGTTATCATTTCACTATCATTTTAAAATTTTTGATCTTGAAGCCTTTTAGCGCCAACCTATAAAGGTTATTACAAAGCTTATAGTTACATCTGTCAGTTAAGCTTATATACACTACAGGGTAAAAAAGCGATTAAAAAATAATTTTCAATTATTTGAAAGTAAACAAAAAATATACAAAAAAAAAACAAATATAATTATTAACTAATTGTGCAGAAAACATGCTCTAAATGCAACTGTTAAGTTTAATTAATAAATCAATTGCAATGCAAATTCAAATGAGAGAAGAAAAAAGACACCAAAAAAATACAACACAAACTGGCGCTTACCCTAGACTACATCTATACAATATATTTTATATAGGAATTCATTTCTTTGTATGTATTTGTACTCTTTTATAGCATCTACTATGTTTGTTTTCAATGTATGTATGTTCACACACATACACTCTAAAATTGTAACACTGTATCAAGGTTCTATGTTGTTTGTATTCGTTTACAGTTGTACAATAATTTTTTTTTATTTATAGGGATTTCTGCGAACCAGCAAATTGAAAATAAAAACCCATATACAAACTTCTATTTTAAATGGCAGGGCACGTAATTGAATTTATATCAATGACAAACAATTGTAATTAAAAATGAATTTTCATTATTGTTTTATTGTATAACTGTTGAAAGACTGACTAAAAAAAATTAAACAAAAAAGGACTGACTAAACAGCAACAAAATAAGATTTCGATGAGCATGTAGCCTGCACTTGTGTTTATTTAGTTTCGTGAAAATTGCTGCAAATTAAAGAAAGTTTATGTAAAAGAAAGTTAGGAAAAAAGTGTTGAAATCATTTTACGTAAAATAAGAAGTGTTTGAATTAAGAAGTTTCTTTGATGACAGATACGGGTTACATAGAAAACAATTTCTATGTAAAAGGTTTATAGCTATAACACCATTACCATCAAATTGTGCACTGCAATGATGAAATATCATACTAAAGTAAGACTCCAGAATAAAGCATTAAAAGTAATCGAAAATTTGTCCATGAGGTTCCCAAGTATTTATCCATATAATAATGTTTTTACCTATGTACGGGGTATATAAATATTAGTTATTAATTTTTGTTGACAAATGTCTTCATAATGTTGGAGCACCATAACTACTAATTTTTTTAAAACTAAAATTAATTTAATTCTAGAAACCGCAATCAACTGAGAATTGCGGTTTGTCAATACGAAACAACAAAGCAATAAATTAAACATTCTGTTAGTTTTTCCTGATTTTCCTAATTTTAATCTTCCTTAAAAAATTATCTTTTACAACATGTCGATGAGCTCCTGGTGTAGTTATTTATGTACATAAAAATATTAAAGTTGAAATATGGATAATATTTCTATTAATTAACTATGATATTGTAATATTTTTTTAGCCAATAAGCCACTATAATGCCAATGCTAAGTATGACAACACACTGTTTTTAGATATTAGTTCATGAATATTAAAAAAATATTTGTTTATTTTAGACCAAAATTTCAAAGAATGATTCAATAACAAGCTATTTAAAAATCAGTTAAAATTTCAAAGAAACACTTAATCAAATAGAATTATTTATTTAATTAATGTAAATAGACGTATGACATGCCAAACAAAAAAAAAGCTTCGTCAAAGTCTTGTATCAAACTTAAATTTTTAAGTCTACAGTTTCTTTTACTAAATGAGAATTATAAAATTAACTGTACAAATAACAGATAATGAAAACGCACACTAACTGCAAATAAAAAAAATTAATTTATTATTTTAGCCCATTCGTTAATATAAGGATATAATCAAACAAAAAATTATTTGAAACAATTAAAATATTAATAGAAAACGGTTATTTTAAAATATTTAAGCGATAGTTTTTTCTGTACAAAGCCAATAATTTTTGGGTTCAATGGTATTAAATCTGAAGTAAACATATAGTACACAAGTTTTGTTATTATATATGTAAGTAATATCAACACCCAAGTTTTAAAGCTCGTGTATATGTTGAAATTAACTTTTTGTAGCCACAGACATTTTTAAGACCCGCGTAAGGTATCAAAATATCAGAAATATTCGGGAGCAGATCGTTATTGAAAATCAGAAAAAAAAATAACTGAGATAAGATGAAAAAACCTAGACCACCTCGTCTATTCACACCAATACAAACTGGATGAATGTAGATTAAAATTTTTTGTTTGTATTTATTTTTTAGTGAATAAATTCATTATACAGATAATGAAACATATATGTTTTGTATCTATGTACGTATTTTGTATTAACGAAATGAATAGTGATACAAACAAAACAAAAAACTACACATTGTGAAGGGTATATAAGATTCGGCACGGCCGAATATAGCACTCTTGTTTTTTTTTTATTTCTTTTTTTCATTTAAATGTTTGATGTTCCCTGCATTTACTGGAATATACTTAATGAAGTTAATTTATATATTAACACAATCAAATGATATCCAATGACACGATAATGTTTATCTCATTAGTTGAACCCATGCCATCATTTCTTCTTTTTTGTATCTTTTTTTCTGAGAAGGCATTGTTTTTCTTTCCTCAAATACATATATCAGTAATAATATTTTATTAAATACTCTTTATAAGTGTTTGCAATATAATCGGATTACTAAAATTGTTGTTTTGAATAAATAATATTAAAAATACGATACACAATAATTAAAACAATTATTTAAAAATAATTTAGGCGCTTTAATATTCTTAAACTCGGATTATTGTTATTTAATACAACATTTTAATACAAATTTTATTCTCAATAAATACTTCTAAACAACTTGACTTTTATTTAATTTTTATTAATGTAGCAGCAAATTGTTCACACATACAAATGTAAATATTTGTTTAATATGTTAAATACATGTAAATGTCTGTTTACATACACACAAATAAATCCAAATAAAATACAAATTTAATGTATTAGTTTATTAGAATTTGTATTACAAACTTACACACTCTTAATATTTTTTTATGGTTTATTTATTTTTTCTCTCTTCTTCAAAGTTCTGGGCAAACATGTAACGAATATTTTATTTGTACATTTTTATTTTTATTTTTTTTTCTAAGAAAAGCAAAACTTGTAGAAAATAATAAATTCTTGAGTGAAAGAAAACAAAACTACAACAAGTAGAAAATGAAATATTCATAAACTTCTGCAGTTCATTAAACGATAAGATGTTTTCTATATTATTTCTTGGCAAATATTCAAACGCAATCCACAATTTAAGCAGAAAAACAAGTAGTGAACATATTAAAACATTTTAGCAGCAAACTTCATAAATGGGAATAGAATTTACCGGAAAAATATTTCCGTCTATTGGCTTTGGCAAACATTTTCATTCTCATTTGAGTTTTTTCGCTCTAAATATGTACGTGAATAGTTTCAGAGCAATTCTTACTTTTGCCTGATGACTATCAAAGTTTGTCGACGAAGGAAAAAGCAGTTTGGAAGGATTTCCTTTTGAAATAATCAGGTTTTAATAATGGTGGTAAATAGTCGTCAGGTAGTAAAATATAAATATTTTTTTTAAGCATGCTGTAGTGAAGAACAACTGTTGCTTTATGATAACTACTTTGTGTGCTATACTTTTTATAAATCAGATATGACAAAAGGTAGCAATAAGAGTTCAAGTTCTAGCCTTTGTCATGATTTTGATTATATTAATTCATTATTCATGCTTAATATTAGAAAAAAACAGCAAGTTATTAAGATAATCTACAACAAGCAAACAAATTTTATTAAACAAAGGTAGCAGTTTAATTTCAATTCGACGTCAATTTTTTGCACAAAATCAAATTTAAGAAACAAGACTACGCATGGTTGGTTATCATAGTTGCTCACAAAGCTCGAACTGTCAAGTAGAGTCTGTGTGACACCGTTTTATCTTACCCGATTATTTATTCTGGGTTTGGTTATCGTAGAGTGGTTATATATTAAACATTTCGACCCCTGTGCGTGAAATTATCGTTATTTCAAAAACTTAATTTTACAGCAGAACGATTTTATTACTTTTAAATAAATAGAATCGTAAATAACACTGCTACATACGATTAAATGTACAAAGTGTTATCTCCATAACTAAAATAGTTATCGCTACAATATTTAATCAGCAGATGGATTACTGAATGTAGAACCAATTTGCATAAAAAAAGTCGATTTCTAATAAAACGTAACATACGATAATTTCATGCGCAGAGGTCATTATGTTCGCATAAAATTCTATGTTTCTTGGCAGCCATGGTAGGACATTCTCAGAGAAGATTAAAAAAGTCATTCTTCCTTCTCCGAATTCAGGCAGCTGCGACAATATTCTTTTGAGGGAAGTCTGGTTTGGCTTGCATATCTACCTAACATCCAGTGTTCTGTCAATACCACTAGTAACTAGCTTTTAAGTTTCGATCAACACCTGATATCACTGCTGCTGTAAATTCAGCAATTTCACGTAATTTGCTTTTGACTTTTTTAAGAAAGTGTCTGAGAATTTTGCTTTTGATGACTTCCAACAGGATTGCGACTGCATTTTTTTGGAAATATCCAAAACAGATCCACTCCTGTCCCGTTTATCCGTACGTTCGTTACATATAAACAGAGACCCAGAATAGAACAACGTCATTCAGTTGACTAAGTCTTTACAACTTTTTACTGTATTTTTCGACTAACCTAGAAGTGATGGATAATAAACTGAGTGACCCAAGTGTCACCTGCCTGTCAACAAAAATACTAATATTCCCGTAAACATTCTTGGCATTCAGTATCCTGCATTCCTCCCGAATAGCGAATATTTTCTCCAGACATACGCTACATTCATCTGGAAAGCAAAAATAGGACTCCAACCCTAGTTAGACAGATAAGACATCGCGTCCAACAGTCTGCAGCTCATCTTAGAATCATACATATAGATCCTAGTTTCACCCCTCTTCCATTCACTCATGGAGGGAATTAAATCGTTAAACATCCTGCCAAATTTCATATTTTCGATCTCTACCATCCAGACACATTTAACCTTACTCAACTACCTGCAAAAGAGGTCAATGGGTACGAGAGATTATATAATGTTAAGTGCCTCTGAAGGACTAGTTTTAAATGCACTTCTAAATTCAATACAATGCTATCTACCAAATCAATGCTCCATAAGTAAGAATTGGACATATTACTACAATATGCATCCACTTAACCGTGTTGAGGTTGAATCCTCATTTTAAACCGAACATTTTTCGACATGTATTGTATGACATAATAGCCTTATTTACTCTGTGTTGGATATTCAGTTCCGTTTATATTTAATATTCATTTAATAGAACAAAAAACCACCGCCTAACTTGCAAAATATTTATTTATTTATTTATTTAATTTAATCAACATAATATTATTTGCAGTTGAGCAACATTTTTAATTTAATTACAAAAATAAAGAAAAATAAAAACAACATTAAACGTATGCATTTGAGTTTAGAAATCTTATCAGCTTTCCACTTGTTACAGCAACATTATCAGAAAAGTCAATGTGAACATAGAACTTATTTACGTCAGCACAAATTCTTCTAATTGGATCAAAGTTAATGTAGGTTGATCTATGAAATGGTAAATATAACGGTTCATAAAATCTGAGCTGCCCATTAGGAACATTGATGCATATTTTATGTCGAAGATATGTAGAATCAATTTTGCCTTGAATTAGATTTATGACAAATGCAATATTGGAAACAATTCTTCGGCTTTGTAACGTTCGGAGCGCAATGAGTAGTAAACGACTACGGTATGACGGTAAGTTTGTATTAGGATTCCAACGAAGGTTACGAAGGCAGAACAGCAAAAATTGTTTTTGGACTGATTAAAGTTTTTGAGTAAAGGTCTTACCAATGACGTGAATAAATTTTTTGTTACATAAGGATCATTAAATTCCTTAGCCCAACGCTTTATGAAACTTAATACCCCATAAGCTTTATTTACTGTCATTATTACATGTGAGTTAAAATTAATTTTTACATCAAAGAGAATTCCAAGATCCAAAAACGAATAAACAACATTCAAATTAGAGCCATTTATAGAGTTAACATTTGAAATCGGTGAATATCTGCAGAAAGTCATAGATTTGCCGAATAGTTCACCTAAAATGTTTCTAATCGGCTGAGGGAAATTCTAACATATTTACTTTGTTTCAAAGGCATCAATTTCTTTAAAAAACTTTCTTTTGCTAAGTTTTATTATTTGGTAGTACGTTCCAATGTTCTCTATCCCATCAAATAGTTTATTAACAAAAATAGCTTTCACATCTTCATCAAAGCTAACATGCTTTTAAGGACGCTTGGCCTCAATATTACACTATCAAGAGCAGCGTACTGTTTAAAAAAGTAATATAAAGGGAGTCTCGAAATGCTTTTTCACATTTTTTACAGGGCAATATGCAAACAATTATTATTTAATTAATTTTTTTGTTCCACTCTGTGATAGTTATAAGTGTCAACAATACTTTGTTAATAAGTTTATTCAAATTATTTAATCCGTATTTAAAATGTCGTCAAATATAGAAAAAGTGAGAAAAAATATTGTGGATATTTATAATGAAAATAAACAACTTTTTTACGCTGAAGTTGCGCGACGGGCAAAAGTGTCCAGACAGACTGCCCTTAACGTTATATTTAAACTCAAAAAAGACTAATCTATTAAGCAGAAGAAAGGTGGAGGGCCTTGTGGTTTAGGAATCCTCAAATCGTTAAAAAGGTGAAGGAACTTTGAAAGCAAAATCCAAACATTTCTATTCGCGATAACGCACAAAAACTAAATATAAAGAAAAAATAAAATTTAAGAACATTCAAAATCAAGAAAGCTCCAAACCGAAACGAAAAAGGAACAAAAACGGCAAGAATAAGAGCAAACAGTTGCTACGTCACAAATTAAATAATTTTAATGGATGTATTTTAATGGACGATGAAACCTATTGTAAGGCTGACTATTCAGAGCTTCCTGGTCGGGGATTTTATGTTTCTAATAAAATAGCTAATGTTTCCGATAAATTTAAGTATAAAAAGATTTCAAAATTCGCCAAAAAATATATGATATGGCAAGCAATATGCACATGTGGGAAAACTTCAAAGGCAATCGTTGTGAATCGTACAATGAACAGCCAATTTTATATTAATAAGTGCCTGAAAAAGACTTGGCAAGCTGCCACTACAGCAAAGACGTCCTTGAGTGGTATGAGGCCAACAAAATAAATTTTGTACCGAAAAACATGAATCCACCTAATGGTCCAGAGCTAAGGCCTATTGAACGCTATTGGGCTATAATTAAGCAGTACCTAAGAACAAAGTTCAAAGCTTCTGCAAATGTAAAAAAATTTGGATTTATTTGGAAAAAAGGTATCAAACACTTCGGTAAAACGTGTGTCCAACGTTTAATGCAAAGCGTTCAGAAATAAGTGCGAAATTTTGCAAAAGAAAATAAAATTTGAAACCTTGGTTTTTTGCATAATAAAGTTTAGAAATTTTTCTCCATAACGCCAATAAAATCTTTTTTTTGTTTGAAAAAAACTAGATTTAGGAGACATTTTAAAATGTAAAAAAGTATTTCGAGACACCCCTTATTAATTTAAGTAGCCGAATTAGAATATTATTATACAAGGAATGGTAAATTTTGGTTTAGACACCAAGAATAAAAACACCTTTTAGTAAATCTAAGATATTAAAAGTGAAACTTAGATGCTAACTTTTACTTTTAACTAAGGAACAACAAATTAAATGAAAGTCAATAAAATGATTTCTTGTAAAAACTAAGACAAAATAATCGAAAGCTTGCTCACATCTCCTCGAAGAAAGTTTTCTGCAAGTAGGTTTTTATGGCGGTATTTAGCTGCTTTCTCTTACACGCCGAGTATTGGATTAATTTATCTCACCCTATCTTTTGTTGTACAGAGCGTATAAAATTCCAATTTTGACTGTACATGAACCTTCAAATATATATTTTTTTATTTCACTAATATATCCAATATAAAATTTTTGTTTGGCAAAAAAAATTATTTGATTATTTATTGCAATTTACTGTGAATTTTTCTTTAAACTTTTTACTAAAAAAAATATTTTCGATAACTCTGTTTACCTAAAATTTTATGTCCTAAATTCTTAAAATGATTTCAATAAATTCCCTCTAAATCTCGAAAAAATTTATATACTGCTTGTTTTTTTTTTGGTTTCCTTCCCTTATTATATATGCGAATATATAAGTTGTATTCAATAATATTGTTGTATTGTTGTGTCTTTTTGTACATACATATTTGTTAGTGTACTTATATGTCTTTATGTACCGTGTCTGTCCGAAGAGTTATATGATGATTGAGTGACTGATGTTTTATGATGTAATTTTTTTCAAACAAAAGTTTTTTATATAATTATTTTTGCCAAAAACTAAAATAAAAAAAAAAATAAAAACAAGAAAACTTGCTAATAAGAATTTATTAGTTTTTGTCTAAGTTGTGTGCAAAACAAAACTTTTCATTTATTCCTAATATGTTTTTATACCCTTCACCAATGGTGCCAAGGATATTTATATCTTCGCCATTCTAGTTGCATTTACTACCTTATATATATTTTTTTGAATGACAAGCCGATTACTAGATATGGATTGGAGCGGTTGTGCATTTGATGTAATTAAAAACAACTCTTTGAAGGCCCTCCTATCATATTGTTCATGCCTGTATAAGTAGACCAGTACAATTGCTCTATAACTCGATGAGATATCAGAGGAAAAAAACACGATTACACACAAAAATTAATTATGTTCAGCTTTTCGATATATTACGGAAACATTTGCCTGAGTTTTATTTATGATATGGCCTTAGTGTTTTTTCAGAGCTTTTTACAGTTTTGTTACAAATCTTTAAAGTTATAAGCAAGAATAAATAAAAAAGATATTTCCTCTAAGATATAAAATTCAAAAAGTCCTTTAATTTTTTACCAACATAGGGAGACGAGATCTTAAAATTCCTATAGAAAAAGAGTACAAAATTCGATTGAAACCTTCTGAGATATAGACATCAAAATATAAATTTCTTATTATTTTGTATAAAATATTCAAATGCAAACAGATTTTTCCAGCTTTAAAGCGACTGACAGATTTAATATAAGTATCAAATGAAAGGACTTTAGTATTGACTACTAGAATACAACTCACTATGAGATATTTTAAATTTATTATTGCCGACATAACAAAATTCCGTGCGAAAGATTAATATTTGGTTTAAATATTGTAATTAAAAATTTATATTTTTCAATCCCCTTTACTAGTATAATATAAATAGCTTATTTTGTGAAGATTTAAAATACAAGATGGTGTTCAAAACCCAATAGCAGAAATTTTTTGAATCCCATCCATATGAGACCAAAAAAGGCCTTGACTGGTAGATATTAAAATATTCGAAATCCAAGATGGTATCAGAAAAAAATGACGGAAATGAAAATTAAATATTAATATTAAAAATGTACTGCCTTCAACCGCATCATTATGGATAGATAATTAAAAAAAAATAACCAGTAGAATACACTTAGCTAAGTAAACTTTTTAAGTCCAAGATGGAGTCCGAAACGAAGTCGGTATCAAAACAAATAACGCATGTTATGCTACAATTATGATGTCACTATTGATATCTTAAGACAGTTATGTACATTATTAAAAAATTTTCATTCAAGATGGCCTATGAATCAACTTCTTCAATATGAAATCTAGGCTACTCTTCGATGAGATCATTATTGAAATTTTATTATACCTTTTTGAAAGATGATAAAGAGTATATAAGATTCGGCACGGCCGAGTATAACACTCATATATTTTCCTCTTATTTACTGAATATATTTTATTCGTAATATAAACAAATTGTTGTAATCTCAAATATTTTTTTAAAAGTTAATATTTTTGGCAAAACTTCATTTTAATTAAATTTATATTAAAAACTCGTATCTATTTATACACGAATAAAATGGAAACTGTTTTGAAATATTAACTAAGATATAAAGCTTGTCATTCTTTGCTTCTTTTGTTCGTTTAAAAAAAAGTTAAAGAATTTTATTTTGCAGGTAGGAAAGTAAAACTGACTTTAATCTGTTTTAATTTTGTTTACCTCGGTAGCTGTTGATTCAAGATGTCACTGGTTGTCAAAATGCTGGAGTTGAGTTCCAAATAATCCTTGTTAGGTTGTTGTGGAATTTCCTTTTTTTCTTGTAAATGAAACTCTTTTCTTTAAATTAACTTTTTATTTAATTCTAATTTTATTTTAAAATTCACTTTAGTTTTATTGTATTTAAGTTTTAATCTCTTCTGTTGCTCTGTTTTTCTTTATTATGGCGACTGTTTGCCCTTCAAATTCTACTAGCGCTCCTGAGTTAAGTAGAACTTTTACCGGCGTTCATACAGCGCCGACTCACCGCACTATGTAAGAGTGCATTTACACAGTGCATTTTGCATAGTGCAGTTTATGCAACAAACAAAGGCATGAGAGACGCGAACAAATTTATTAATGTCTCAAATATGAAAATTAAAACTTAAATATAGTCTACGTTTTCAATTTTTAGAAAAAAAAAAGGATAAAAATTTTTGGATAAAACAACAGACTTCCTAATGAATTAATAGGCAGTCCAGCAATAATATTTTTAAAATTAAATAATTCACCGATTTTTTTTCCAAAGTTATCAACTTTTGATAAAAGTTCTCTACATATCTAAAGCTGAAAGTCTTATAAGTCACGCAATTCGAAGTGTTTAATATATTGTGTTATCACCGTTATGACATGTCGACAATATTCAAATATTTAACCTTAATATCTACAACCAAAAGTGTTGCCTTAAACATACAATCATCAAAGCCAGGTTAGCATTTTTGCTTAGTGGTTAATTTGTTCTGTCTTGTTTTAAACTTTTGTCTATAAATTAAAAAAGTGACAGCGTAGTTATGCTATGAAATTAAACGTCTTTGTTGTTATTCTCATTGGTGATTTCTCTATAAAAATGGAAATTCTCTCCACGAATGTTTGTACGATAATTTCATTATTGTGTCTACAGGTCGTCTGCTGATATTAGAAAAAGGTAGAAAATGGCATCCCAATGGATGCAAGAGCACCCAGTATCACTTAACATTATTATAAATTCAGTTGCAATTTACTATAAATATTTTTTTTAAACCAGCAAAATATGGCTCGGTGAGTTTGTAGCTACCTAATTTCTTATCCAGCCAGTACTACTACTATCGTCTTCTGGCGGAGGAGCAAAATAATCGAAGTTTTCAATGTATCTCCTAGAAGAGACCGAAAAATTGTACGTGAAAACTTTTTTATAAATTAAAATTTGGCGTTTACTTTGATGTTGGACTACAGAGACAATATTATTATTTTTTTCTATATTTATTAATTAATTAAGTATTTTATTTGGATTAACTATGCATTGTATTTTTAATTAATTGCTTTTAGTGATACTAATTTAAAAACAAAATAATTTCTAACAGTAGGAAAACAATAATTCAAGAATACCATTAAAAACATAATTTAAAAAAAAATACTTTAAATGATTATTTTAACAAAAGTGTGCTAAATTGTCCTGTAAATTAAGTAAAAGAAGAATAAGAAAAGGAGAAAAAGAAAGTTTTGGTAAGTACAAAAAATTAGTTTTATTTCTCATATCGTGCATTATATTTTTACAGATGTGTCAAAAGCTAATATTTATTAAACGTCGAAATATTCTACTGGATCAGCTCCTTTATAGCAAGTTCTTATTTGGATAAATTCATTCTCTTAAATAAGCTTTTTTACCTAAATAGATCGAAAATTCTTATCTCCACATCATATTACAACAACGAAGTTGAAGTTTAAAAAATCATGAATGATTTTGAATTACAGTTAAAGCAAAAGTCGAGTCAATATCGAGAAATCTCTAAGAAAATCTACTACAAATAGGCTTTTATAGTTTTTTTTAATATTGATACGACATGTAACGAAGGCTCTAACCTCTATTAAGGCTCTAACTCTTTAGAAGAAGCGCTACCTGACTTTTCAGCTGTGCTCAGGGAAATTGGAAAAATTCTTGCCTCGAAAGATTTAGACGTAATTATAATTATTTTTTAAAATTGGTAGCTTACAAACTTAATCCCTAAATAAAACATATTAAATTTTAAACACAAATAAAACTAAAATAAAATAATTGAATTGAAACATGGTGAAGAGATTATGGTGTCAATTTCTCCAGAAATTTATATACCCTTCCTATCTTGCTGTTTAGAAAATTTTATTACAGCCTAATGCACCTACAACCTGATTTACAACTTTAATCTTTCATCATAAATTTTTTTTGCACTTAGGAATTCAAATTAAATTTGACAACTTATTAAAACATTAAAATTAGGTGTTAAAATATTAATTAAAATGACAAGGTGAAAATTGTGACAAGTGTAATATTTGATTAACCCTTCTGCACTCCTTGGGTCAATTTGACCCAATTTTGTTTTTCAACCGCAAACTTTTTCCCTTTAATTATAAGATATGAACCTGAAACTTTTATTTATCCATTAAAGGGACGAAAATTATGCCTTTAAAAGAAAATAATAAAATTTAAAATTTTACTCCCCTCTCCACATTTCAAAACACGATTTACACACATTTAATATCCTTTGGGTCAATATGACCCAACAAGCGATATTGGAAGTTTAATTCCACTTTTTCACATTTTTTTCCTATTGAATATAATTGAATAAGGTTCATCTTCATTCAGAATTATTGATTAATCATTTTTTCAGTCAGATAATCAATACAATTTCTTTTATTGAATATTTTTCATGCAAAATTTTATTTTTCTCAAATTTTGGGAGGGATTTGGAGATTGCCGTAAAAGTATCTCTTAAAATTTGTTTTATTATAAATTTATAAATTGTAATTCGGTGGCCTTTTTTCGAGCAGCAATGAGTCTCAAGCGATTTGCGAGCATATCAAAGTGCCTACGGTTTGACAGCTCTGAAGATAGAAACAAAAGAAGACTTCGTGATAAACTAGCACCGCCGGATATGGCATAAAAATTTGGGAACTTTGCGATTCCACAACTAAATATGGCTGGAATATTGAAGTGTACACAGGCAGAACAAGATATACACAGTCAGAAAAAAATCAAGTGAGACTCTTGTGCTTCGTATTACTTTTGTTATATATCCATATTTTTAATTTAGGTAAGAGAGTGGTGCTAACATTATCGGACCGTCTCCCAAAAGGGATGCACAATTACATGTGATAATTTGTTAACTACATACAATCTTGCCATTCAACTACTTCGTCAGAATATTACATGAGTTGGCACTGTACGAACAAATAATTTGCCATCAAAGATTCTGGATATGAAAAAAAGCCTGTATTGCACTCTGATTTTTTGTTTTCAAATAATATAACTATAGCTTCCTATGTTCCAAAAAAAAAAAATAAATACGTTCTCCTGTTAAGTTCTCTTCATAATTTAGCCAGTATAAGAGACGATGAAAAAGAAGCCTGAACCTGAACCTTGACCAACCAGTTGCTAATTACACATGCAACAGCGATTGCATTTTTTCAAATATGATAGATGTATCAGCATACAACTCCTACGTCATATGAACTGATATGAATCCTGCCTGGAATTTCAATAAAAACTTAAGACGCAGGCTTTATGTAGTAGAACTAGCAGATCAGCTAATAAATTAGCATATTTTGCGAAGAAAGGTTTTGCCACATGGACCATCAGCAAAAAATCTTGTTGAAAATATTCAAGAACAAAATGATCTCACAAGTGCCTCGCAATGTTCTGAACAAAATAGTACAAATACACCATTGTTCAGTAATTTACCAATCAAACGACAGCGGTGTTTCCTTTTTCAACATGGGAATAATTCAAATAAGTATTTAACCAAATGTGATTTTTGTAAAAAATTTATTTGCAAACAGCACATGGCCACATTGTGTATAAATTGTCACACAAATTCTAAAATGTTTATACATTAGTATTAAAAATATAATTATTATTTAATTATTTTTCAAAAAAAAGGCTGAATTCTAAATTAAATTTTATTTCATATATACATATGTACATATATGTATATATTTTTAATAAGAAGAGGAATAGCTTATTTATTTTAGTTTTAATTATTTTTTATTATACTAAATAAATAAGCAACAAAACAAATAAATTTCCTACATTGAATATGAAATTTGGTTTAAATTTTTTTGTTGGGTCGTATTGACCCAAAGGATCATAGGATGGTCACATATCCAAGGGATGCAGAAGGAATAAATAATATTTTTTTTTTCTTTTTATACTAAAAAATGTTTTTTTCCTTTAAATATTTATTATAAATACAATAAAAAAACTCACCGTTTATATTCCATTATTATCGGGCCTGATGTTCGGAGAAGCAAGCTATAAACTCTTGAAATGTTCTATGTTATTTTAAAATAATAATCTTAAGTAAATCAGGTTTGATTGAATAATATGCGTCAATGTCCAATGTTTTGATTTTCTTGTCTTTAAAAAAATTTTACCTGTTTATTGAGGTGATCTAGAATTTGCTGTAAATAGTACTCGTACAAATAAAATTAGCCTTATTCTCGTTGAGAGACTTGGGGCTCTGACAAAAATCCAAGCTAGTAATTTTATAAAATTTCTAAATTTAACAAAAAAATCACTATTAAAGTCGTAGATACATATATTTAAGTTTTTTCAATTTAATCTTACCGTTTTTAACAAAATTATGTAGCAAATAATTTCAAATATTTGTAAAAAATATCTGCAACCACAACAATATTTGTATATACCTCTATAGTTATCTATATATTTTTTTTCTTTTAAATTGTAACACAAAAAAAATGGTATTTCGTTCTTATCAATTACAAATTTCCACAATTAATCAAAACTATTTAAAAAATTTTTGAAAGTAAATATCAAGGCATATTTATTCATAAATATGAATAAATATTCATAAATATGAATAAATATGCCTTGGTAAATATATTTGAAATTTTCAAAGCTACCTAGAGTAATATTTTTATTTTTTTTTTTTTTTATAAGTTTATATACATCAAAAAAATATTCTAGCCTCACAGACAGCATTCGCAGAATTGCTATATACATGGAGAATTATCGAAATCTTAGGCACACAACAAACTGTACAGTATTGGTTCTTCAACAGCTGTGTGAAAAATAAGTCGTTTATTAAACCCGTTCATAAAATCGACAAACAATAAAAAAATTTTTGTCACGTATTGAAATAGAAAACATTTTGGTTCACCGAGTTACATTAGGCAATAAAAATTATCCAGTACTTGGTACTTACTTGCTCTTACTAAACAACATACCTTTTTTTGCATATCGTACGTTTTTCTAAGACGTGTTTTAATAATGACTTGATTCATTATATGCTAAGATTTTATTTTTCAGTCATTGGCTTAAATACACTCACAATACTTAAGTTTTCAAATTCTCATTTAGTTTGACACACTTCGAGTATAAGTGACAATAATTTAAGCAATAGCGGTAAAACAGTTCATTAGCAAACCGATGACATACATATCCACTGATTTTTAAAATTCAAAATATTGTACCGCAAAATAGTCAAACTGAATTTTTGTTCATTAAATAATCGAACAACTTCTGTAAGCCCATTATATTAAAGGGTTATTGAGGTTCTTCAAATTAAGTACTAAATATGAAAGTAAGTGCCATTTCGAGTCCCTTTCATAGCTGCCAGATTTGACGATTTATCGTCATTTTGACGATTTTATGTGCTAAAATTAAGTGTTGACGATTTGACGATTTATGCTATGTTTTTGACGATTTTTAAGAATTCAAGCTTGCAACATTTTTCATTACTTTTATATCAACCTTAAACTAAATAAAAATAATTTGTAACGATTTTTTATGTTATTTATAATAGAACAGAATGAAAGAGATATATCGATCATTTTTTAATGTGTTTGTGTGGGTAATTTTTCCACTTTGTACATTTTTAACATAGTATATGCCACATATTATCAACTGATACCTACAACACGAACAAATATAAATTTGAAAATGCGTTTAAAACAATTTTAGTTTTTTAAGTAAATTTATTTAAATTATTTAAGTGACAAATTAATATGCTTAAATACTTCAAAAAAATGGTAAGTTCTTTTTAATTATACATTAAAACCTTAAAAATCAAACATTATATTTTCAATAGAAAACCAAGATGATGAAAATTCTAGCAGCTCTTCCTCTGTAAGTAGAAATTTCATCCATTTTTTATACAAAACTTTGTAGTAGCTAAAATGAAATTTTAATGGTGTTTTTCACAGGTAACTAACAAGAAGAAGAAAATTAAGGAAGACTGGTTTGCAGATCCAGAAATAAATTTATGGGCTAAAAAGCGAAACGATGTAGTTTATATTGGCGTTGTGCTCGTCTAACGCTTGCCTAAAGCTACCTTAATCGGTAGAAGCTTTAGAAAGAAATGATTATAATTATTTGTCAATTAAATAGTCTGAATTAGATGCAGCCAATTCATTATTTATTATTTTTTGTATTTATATACATATTAATATTTATTTTTCGAAATTAATTCTAAATTGTATTATATTTATTGTCATGTTTTTAACTTAAAAGGGTCTAATACAACCATTGATCTCTCTGGATTTAAAAAGTTTGTTACGTTATGCATTAAATAAAAAATGTTTTGTTTTGAAAAATGCATTTTTTTATTTTGACGTTTTTATGACGATTTGAGTAAACTATTTGACGATTTTGACGATTTTTTCTCCCAAATTAGACGATTTTGCCCCTATTTTATCTGGCAGCTATGGCCCCTTTTTGTAAGCAAGTGTGGTTAGTACTTATTTGAGTCTTTTTTTATAAGCGACGGTGGTAAGTACTTATTTGAGTTCCTATTTGTAAGAGAGCGTGCTAAGTACTTGTCTTCAAAAATATTGCCGTTTAAAAATAATAGGTTTAGATGTTCGATTGTTGATGATGTATTGTTTTTTAGTACATTAACCTTAGTATTTTGCATGCGAATTTTTGCTGGGCGGTTATTTATTTTAAATGGTTAAGAGGTAAGTTGTAAGAACTTTTAATACATTTTCTGCAATTTTTCTTTTTTAACTGTGTGTCATTAAACAATATTAAAGGAGCATATTCAAAATTTTGAGTCGCTGTCGAGCTAGATAGCAAAATTGTTTTAAATTGAATTGCAAAAAATATACCGCGGATAGTGGTTGTAAATATAAAAGTTAAAGAAATAGACATAATCCTTAACATGTTTTGATTTCTGCCTTACAAAATGAGTTTAATATAAATCTCTGGTAAGATGGTTTGACTATATTTGGTAAAAGAAAAGTAAAAAAACATTAAACAAATCTTTATCAAAATTGGTGATTGTGAAAATGCGAATGTAAGTTTGTTTGATTAATATTACATTAAGCAATTAATTAATTAGTGGCTGAGTTTTATCTTAATTAAAACTTCCTGAGATTAGGCAAAAAGTTATTTGGTTCAACTTATTCAATTTCATCTCTTTTTCGTTTGTTATTGAACTTGAGTCTAGCGCAACTTTTTCTTATCGTATTTAAATACTCTTTAGGCAATACTTAAGAAATTTTTTTATTTATTTAAAGAAGAACTAAAACTGCAGTCTTTGACTTAAGACCATTTCAAAATTTTATAAAAACAAAATAGGAGAAAATTATGTTAAGGATTTTCAGTAACACACTGATGCAAAAATTGTCAACAGTTTATGTAAATTTAATTCAATTCAGTTTATTATTTTGTACCTGTGAATATTTTGCACTAACAAACTGACTTACATGAGTACTTCCTGATAATACAAATGTTACATATGTAATAAGAAACTCTTATATGTTTCTTTAAGAGCTGATGAAGATTAGCATAAATATTTAAATTATAATCATCTAAGCAATTCCAAGATATTTACCAAGTCAAACCAAATTTAAAAGCTCTTTTAAATTTCTTAAATATTCTATGAATTTTTAATTTAAATGACTTAATTTTACACTTCAGTCTTAACATTCTAATTCAATTATTTGCATATACACAAATACATACATAAATTAATCGTAATTAGTTTGTAAAACAATACAATTTATTTCAAAATACTAGAAACATATTTAATTGTAGAAAATGCTTAAACATCAATGTGATGTGCATACAAATAAATTTAGCATGTTCTTCAATGTTGCAATTATTTTATTGTTAAGAACAACATGAACATGAAATATTTTGCTGCAACTAAAATAAATGCAAGACGAACTAGTATTACTGCTACCAATGCGAGAGTGGATAAAGTTGAGAAATTATTATGCAAATTGGGAATTATACCAAATTAGTAGTGTGTTTCTGTTATTGTAATGGTACATGCAACCATTACAATAACAGAAACAGTCCAGTCAATTACCAATGAATTTTAACACATCCTATGGGATATTAAAAAAAATTAAACTCATACATGCAGGCCAAACCAAATTAAAACTTTAACTAAAAAAAACTTATTTACAAATTTAGTAATTTAAAGCTTATTCAGTTTTAGTATAAAATAAAAATTCATTCAAAGTCGATGTTGCATGAAAATTAAACAACATTAAGTATTTCATTTTATCTCTGCACACTAGGTGGACTAAATTATTTAAATTTTTGGTCAAAAGATTGACAAAATATAAATAAAAGTTTTAAATTTTTTATTAAAACATATTTGTGTAAAGAAACTGTTTTTTAATGCACTACTATAGTTTAGCTAAAAAGTATTCTAAATTCGGTATAAATCGAATTCTCTGTAATAATTTCAGAGTCACTTGATGGGTGGGATTATTTTCCGCTTTAAAAGTGTAAGCTTATAATGTGTCAAATCTAGTCAAACTTTTTATCTTAACACACATATTAAATAAGGTGTGGTTCGATATTTGTGAGCCACTTTTATTTAATTGCAAATATTTTTAAGAGCACAAATTTGCGAAAGTTTTTTTCTTAAATTTGTATAATGGACAAACACGCTTTTTTTCCAAATCTACTTATGAAGTTGAATATCCCTGAATATCTATTTAAAATGGATGTTTTTTATAACAGCAATAAGTGGTTGTAGGGTGGATCGAGTAACAATGCACTGTTATTTGATGTCATTAATAAATTTATGCCAGAAAGTAAGAACAGCTTAGGTCGACATAAGCTTCAACTGAGATAATCACACCATTTCAATCCCTGAACTCAAATTTACCCCAAGCGAATTTTATGGCGTTATTTAACTTATAATTTAGCTATTGCAAATGCACAAAAATAATTATGCTCTTTAATTTATATAGAGCATTCATATAATAGTCGTTAGTTAAAAAGGGAATTAGTTCTTGAAAATCAACTTCGAAATTTAAAAGTGCTTTCCTAAAAAACTATAAAAACAGACATAAGCAGTTTTTTCTTAACGCCACAGATATATAAAGGGTACTGCTTTTTAGAGGTACATACAAACAACAAGATTTAAGCTTTATTAACTCGCAAATTTTATGGCATTTAATATATAAAAGTTATTTGTAAAATATGACTTTTGCGACTGCTTTTTTTGAATGCCATCCTGACGGTATAATTTTTTACAATTTTTTCGAGCATATTAGGTTTTAATTTGTCAACAATGCTTCGATTATTGGCTGCAAAATGATTAATCATTATTGGTTTGTCACCATAAACCAGAGATGTGACGCACTCCCACAAAAATTAATCCAAAATTGTCAAACAACACGAACGAGTTGGCCAATTCAAAGGTTTATTTTTTAAGAAAATTACAAACGTTACTAAACGTTTGGTTCAACAGAGTGACGATTTTACGCGATATATGATTTATTCCGGCATTTGGTCATTATCATTACACCATAAGTGATTTGCAATGACGTGAGTCAAGAGACCGACTTGCTTAGATAAGCATCGAATGGGTAAATTTAAGACGTCTGACACACTTGCACCTACACGGCGATGTCTTTTTCCTTGCACATGGTTTGAAATCAATTCAAATCAATATTTTTCAGGAGATAAAATGTAGTCATAAATCGCTTAATTTTATTGCGTATAACCAGCTAAGATAAAAGATTATGCGCCACGTGAACTTGACGAAGTGCTCTATAAGCTTAGCGAGCAGAGCGCGAATTTCGGGAATATTTTTTCCACGGTTTTTAAAAATTATTCTCTTAAAAAAAGTATTGTTTTTAAATATTTAGTTTAATTAAAACAAACATAATCACGTCGTCTTTATGCAGAGTATTGTACTCACTATGCAATTTAAAAGTTGTTAAAATCGTGTTGTCTGAATAACTTCAATACTTAATAATAATTATACTTTAAAAGAATCGTCATCATCATTTACAAAATTAGTTAATTTTCAACAATTAAGAAAATTTACGAACTGTTTTAATAAAATTGCACAAGTTTTTCATTATTTCTTTTAAAAACTTCAATTCAATTTAGAGTTGGAGCAAAGCTACGGTAAATGCAATTGCAACTGCAGAAAATTTTAACCAACTTTTATGCTTTACATCCTCCAAGTGAAATTGAAATAAAATATACGTAAAATATTCTTAAATACGCTTTAGTTGATGACGATTGCAAAAAAGTGTTAAAAATACAACAATGACACACACCAGAAGAGAACACAGATTTGTAATCCAATTTTTTTTTTTTTTTGTTTGCTTGTTTGCATTTAAATTTGCTCTTGCCATTGTTTTTGTGTAAATGGTAGAAACTGCATTGAGGTACATGCGAAAGGAGTACATCAATATTAGGGCGGTAGAGATTTCTATCAGCAATTTTTAGCTTGCGGTTTCTTCATAGATTTCTATAGCAGTTTTCGTAAAATATGTTTTAATAACCAAAATACGCATACTGCAGTGGTGTTTTAAATAATTCATAACAAGGCGAATTCAATAAGGTGAACTCGTCCCTAAAACAACTACAAAGTGAAAAAATACAACGTGTATTTTGTTAGTGTAAGCTAACTTGAACTGTCAAAAAGTTGTTTACGAAATCAAAAATAAAAAACACGTTTGTTTACATATACATAATAATTTGTATAAAATAAAATGTTAAAAAGGTGCAATAAAATAAAAATTAGTCACAAAAAATTACTTTTTTTAAAGAAAAAGTAAGTCGAAAAAACAACCACAGTATGTACCCACAATGCCAAACTCGAGTCATTTGGATGCAGTTCCACAGGCCACACCTATCAATCGGAATAGAGTGCACACAAAGAAAGTCCGTACATTTCCCATGTGCTTCGACGACACAGATCCTACGGCCAATTTAGAAAATGCCTCTCAAAAAGAGTGTCTGGTTCCAATACGCTTAGATATGGAGTTGGAGGGTCAAAAATTAAGAGATACGTTTACTTGGAATAAAAACGAAAGTATGATTACACCTGAACAATTTGCTGAGGTTTTATGTGACGATCTGGATTTGAATCCAATCCCATTTGTACCGGCTATTGCTCAAGCTATACGTCAACAAATAGAAGCCTTTCCTAGTGAACCACCTGTAATAGACGAAAGTTGCGATCAAAGGGTTATAGTCAAGCTGAATATTCATGTGGGAATATTCATGTGGGGAATTGGGGTTAGGAGGTGAATTTGTAACCGCAATAGCTTACAGTATTCGTGGCCAATTATCCTGGCATTATCGGACATATGCATTTAGCGAAGCCCCACTGTCAACCGTTGATGTACCATTTCGTAATCCAAGTGATGCTGATGCTTGGGCACCATTTTTGGAGACTTTAACCGATGCCGAAATGGAAAACAAAATCCGTGATCAAGATCGGAATACTAGGCGTATGCGGCGTTTGGCTAACACAACTACCGGTTGGTAGTTTGAAACAATATCTAAACAATATTTAAAAATAGGTACATATTAAAAAAAAATATATATAGCATACTTTTGTTATCTGAAACTGGAAATTCAAGTGTTTTTATTTTCAAAACAAATTGTTATTAAACTTCTGCTTTTACAGTCATTGGTGAAGAAAAATAAAGAGGAAAATATTTATTCAATTCCATAAAGTCAATTAGGACAAAAAAAATATTACATAGTAATAAAAAACCTAAGTATTAATTAAAAAAGGAAAAAATAGGTAAATTTTCATAATGAAAGTATCATTACATAAGCTCCCAGCCATACATTATAACGTAGAACAAACAGATATGGTAAGTAGATGATATCAAAGGTCCAGTTAAAGATAGAAAGTACAAACAATATGTATATTAAATGAATAGCAAAATCACAAGTAAAATAAATAAAGATAGAGCAAAAATAATTACATATTTAATTCCAAAATTTTAAACCCTAACAACTGACAAAGTTTCTATTAAAAGAGGATCTAAATTCTCTAGGAGGATCAAAGTGAGGAGTCCTACTACAAGAAGAAAGGATGAATTCATTACAACAAACGGTTTATTGACCATATTTTATAACTTTATTGAATATTAATTTATAATAACTTTATAAGCAACCTAAGAAAAGTGAAATATATCCTTAAGTTTAGTATTAGTCGAAAAATTAATAGAATTAAGGACTTAAGTCAAATCCATTGAAACTAAAACAAACACAAAATCATTATAAGGATTATTCCTAATAGTATCAGTAATCCCTAAGAGCAGCGTTGTTGTATTAAATCCACGATAAAAAGCACCATTTATTTCCCCAGAAAAAAACACATAATTTGATCATTTAAAATATTTTCCATAACCTAAAAAATTTAATTTTTATTATTAATTATGCTTATTAACTAATTATAATTTACTCAAGTTTAGTGTGTGTGAACGCGATCGCAATTTCACTTGAAAGTCAGAGTTTTTTATTCTTTTGATAAAAATAATTATAATTATAAAATTTTATCGCGTTCATGTATTAGTTTCAACTGTTTCATCATGCCACAGCTATTATTAACTATCTGTTGTACTGTCTCCTTTGTCCTGATCTTGTTCACCATCATAGAACTCATTTTTCGGTTCAACAATTTTATCTTCTTCCACCTGACTATTTCTTACATCTAAATCTTCTTTTTCTTCCTTAATATTACGCAATTCCTCCATGTCAACAACATCGGGTGGAATTTGTACCATCTGTACACTAGGTGAATGTTGGCACATTTTAAGATTTTCATAAACATGTTTCACGATTGCCTCTAAATATTGTTTTGAGTTGGCATTTTTTTGCCTCGAATTAACCTCAGGATGTAGAGTAAAGTCAGGAGCAAAAAATTCTAAATATTCCGTCATGGGCAATTCGTTGGTAATGTGTTCATCTACCAACAAAGATGTTTCATGTGTCCAACACCTTGCTACATTGCGCAGAGTGTATCCACCACCGCCTACAACCAGTGTGGGCACATTAAAGCCTTTGACAAATTCTACACAGGCACCGTGACCGCGAGTGCTAAGTGAAAAGCACCCTAAACGGTCGCCAGCCAAAGAATCAGCTCCACATTGTAACACTATGGCTGTAGGTCGATAAAAATCCATTACAGCTGATATTATGGGCTTAAAAACTTGAAAGTAACTTTGATCATCTATTCCTTCTTGATTTTGATTATGATTAAGTTTTTGAGCTCCCTCTAAAGAGGCTCCTGTGTACATAGAGCAAAATTCAAAAAGGCCATCAAATACTGGACAATCCTCTCCCACACTAAAGTGTGAAAGATCTCTGGGCACATAGAACAAAGTTCCATTGCCCTTCAAATATTTCTTTTTGCACAAAGAGCACACACGCATTATTCACAAAAAAAAATAGTCTGTTTAATTTAATTTTATTTTAACTTTTTATTAAATTCTTCACAATTCACAATTATTTTTATCTCTTTTTTAACAATTTTTAAGAGAATTTGCACAATTTTTCACAATTTTTCACAATTTTTCACAATTTTTAAAATTTTTCAATTAATGACGCCCACAAATGTAAACAATAAAAAAGTAGAAGCACACATAAACACACAAACAAAATTTGACAATTCAATATTAAAAAGAGCGCTCAGCTGATAAACAGCTGGCTTAATAAGTTCACCTGATAATGAATTCGCCTTGATTCATAATTAATATTTGAAATTTTGGTACTGTTTCCATTTTATGTCACTGAAAAAATTTTTTTTATTTTTATAATTATTTTTGGGGATTTTGGCATAAATACCAGGGGTAGAGACTGATGAAAATCCTTCTTATAAATTTGAAACAGGGATTTTTCTTTTGTTTTATATAACAAACATTTATTTTTATTAGGCTATTTCTAATGAAGTTTTTTAAAGTTATAACAATTAAATAAAATTTTTCAAATATTCCAAAATATTACAGAAGGCGAATTCAATATCAGGTGATATCATCCCTGCAACAAACACAAAAAGGCCAAGAGAATGTCAAACACACAAAAAACAAATTTTTTGTTTACTTTTAATTTAAATTTTGTTTTTATAAATTTACGCGAAAAGTTTTAAAATAAATAAGTATTTTTGATTTATTACATAAATTTGTGCTAATTTATATCACATATTTGTGTTTTTTAAACATTTTCTACAACTTTAAATTACTAGGACAAAAACACAACGGAAATTTTGCATTTTCTGAATTAAAAACATTAAAAATGATATTTATTCAAATTATAAAATGTATTTTACTTATTTCCCAATAAGTTATTGCACAAATATTAGTATTTTTAATATTTTTTTTCCACAAATTTTACCACTTTTATAAAAATGTTCAACCAACAATTAAAACTAATTTAAATGTAAACAAACTTTGACATTGTGCCGTAAAAATAAAACGAGCAAAAAACAATCAGCTGGCTTCTTAACATCACCTGATATTAAATTCGCCTTGATATTATATAAACGAATTCGCATAGCGTACTTAGAAATATAAATGTTGATTATAAAAAGTGTTTTTAGTTTTAAGTTTATTTCTAACACTCCTCAACATGTATATTTTTTTTTTCTTTTCTTACAAATAATATAAATTTTTCAAATTAAAAAAATTTAAAAATTTATTGTGTTTTGTTTTAGTTAAGTTCTTGGTAAAAATATTTGCAATCATATCTTCCGTTGGACAATATTTTAAGCAAATTTTTTTGTTGTTTACGACTTCTCTTATGTGATAGTATTCTATATCAATATGCTTACTTCGATTATGGAGAATTGTATTTGTTGCCAATTTAGAGGCTCCTTGATTATCAACATTTAATCATATGCTCTCATTATTTAAAATTCCAAGTTCTTGAAGCAATCTCTTTAAGTACACTGCTTTCTTTGATGCATTTGAAACAGCGCAACTTCCAAATGTAAAAAAATTAAAAAAAAATATCTACTTTTTAATTAAGAAAGCCGCTTAGCAGTTTTTTTTACAAAAATAATCTTTAAGCTTTGTTCTTCTTCATTTTTTATTTTTTAATGTGGATAATGAATAAATTAATTAATCCATAAAATATTAGCAAGTTGTTTTATTTTTTAATTGTTGTAGAATTACTATCTTAAGGTGTTTGCCTATGATTACATTAAAATACTCCTCTGATCTCACGAAATGTTAAGTTTTTTAAAACTATTTAAAAAAATGAAAAAGCGTAATGCCTGTCCATATGTCCATATATTTTCTTCTACTGATTACAATCAAGGTACACTCGACAAGATAACCTTAACTTATCAGGGGATCGTTTATATGTTCATGTGGGTATCTCAAACTTTATACAACAAAATATACTTTTGCCTTTAAATAATTACTTATGGGCAAATTCAGTCAAATTCGCCATTGTATATAACTTATAAAGTGCACCCATATTAGAATTTGCTTCTACACTTAAAGGTTTTTCCCTTTTCTTTATTCAACGCAAATTTTTTAAAGACGCTTAACTTGACTAGAAGAATTGTATTTTAATTCAAACTTAGCTCTTTTATTTTAGGTGACTAACATTTTTTGAATATTGTTCTAAAATACATCTTCCTTATTTAAGACAGCATATAAACTTTTTTATCGGCATTAGAAAAAAATGTCTTGATAATAAAAAAACTATTAAAAAAAATTTTTGGTTCATGTTTATTTTATGAAAATTATTCAAGAAATTTCCAGATTTTGGGAAGTTTTTCAGTATTAAATATATTATTGCACGATTGGTTACAAAAGTAAATGAATACAAACTTAATGATTGAAAAAAATGGTTTTAGTTAGCAAGAAAACCGGCTTATTTGATATCAAAAAACTTAATAACAACCGCCAACTGTATAACAGTATAATAGAGTTTTTTTCCACCGGTTGTAAAGCCGAGTCGATCACGCTAGACGAGACACTTTGAAGGTTTACTTTACTACTGTGCTGCAACATCGTTAACATTTTTAGATATCTTGTTTTACAAAAAATCATGACAGGTTCGGATTAGTCATAATATCATTACATCTTTTTCAAATATTTAAGCAAATTTTAATTTATTTAAATTAATGTCACCCTTGGAAAAACTAAAAAACCCTTTTTTGCATAATTTATCTTATAGACCAAAGTTCTAGAGAAATTAAACAGGATGTTATTAATAATAAAAATATAATATTTTTACAATCGTAATTTGAATAACACTAATACATCTACATTTTGATGCTTTCGAATATGTTTTAATACTGTGTCATTTTCTTAACATCAGTAAGATATAAAGACAGACAGACAATCATATAGACAGGCATACTACATTCATAGATACATACTAGACCAACAACTTGCTAAAGAGGCAGTTATACTTTCTTACATTCAATAGTTTGCGTTTGTGAATTAGGTTCATGGCAAGAGTTTTGTTTGTATTTCTGAAAATATAAGAAGAAAAAACACAAATAAATTTATACAAAAATAAGGAGAAACTTTTTTTCTTGTTAAATTTACAAAATGTTTGATTGTAGTTTACACAAAGTTCTCACGTACTTACGTTTACATACCAACTATTTACTTTAAAGTTGTTGTTAAATATATGAAATAATACGAGTACAAAAGAATACATTAAATCATACTCACACAAACTCTAACACACATACAAACACATAAAAAGGAAAATGAAAAAATCAACATGAAAAAACTGCATGCATCTAAGAGAAACTTTACAATTACTTAACAAGTTTATATAATGTGTGTGAACAGGGTAACTCATTGTGAGGTTTGATTATTAATAGGCTTCTTTTGGGAAGATAACGCAGGCCTCATATTAAACTGCTTTGTGATTTTTGTTCATTATCGTTTGGTAAGTCATCATGGAAAGTCTTACAACACAACAGCGTTTTCAAATTCTTCAGCTGTATTTTAAAAAAACAGCGCTCTGTGAGAAATAATCTTCTTGGAAAAACTCAATGAAAATCCAGTATTTCATCGTGAAATTTTATTTAGTGATAAAACACATTTCTGGCTCAATGAATTCGTTAATAAACACAATTGCCTTACTTCAGGCTGACGAGTAGCCCAAAGAGTAACAAGAGCAGTTAAAAGCAACGGTATGGTGCTGGTTATAAGCTAATGACATCTTCGATATTTCTTGAAAAATAAGACAAATCAGAAAGTTATCTTAAAAGGTAGCTGTTATCACATAATGTTGATGGTCCATATGATTCCTGAAATTAAAGTACAGGGTGTCGATGAGCTCTGGCTTCAACAAGATGACACTATGAGCCAAACAGCACTTGAAACAATCGAACTGTTGAGAAATCATTTTGGTGAGCACTTAATTTCACGTATTGATACGGTAAATTTGGTTACATGGAACGTGCGATATCACACCTTTGGATTATTTTCTCTATAAAGTCTGAGCCGGCTACGATTGACACATTGGAGCGTGTAAATGAATATCAGTCGTAATGCTCGACTGAATCGCCTTTAGGCTCAGATGTAATCATGATTAACATTTACATGATATAATTTTCAAAAAGTAAATATCACAAATTATTCTTTTAACTGATTATAAAAATTGTAAGTTCACTTTCAATTGATTTATTTTTATTTTACATTATTAATCAAACCTCACATTTAATCACCCATTATTAGTGTGTATATTTAAAGATGTAGTTTATGCATTCATACTTACATACATATGTGGCTTGATATCATTTTATATCACCAGAGGTTTGCATGTTCTTTGTTATTTTGCCGTTTCTTTCAGATTTTTATGTTTTTTTTCATCTTTTAAGTTTCCCTCGTCGATTGAGCAGCATTTTTTCATTCTACAAGAGATATAGGAAAAAAATAACGAATCGAGAAAAACAGACAAATTTCCATTTTTAATGTTAATTTACAAGTGAAGGAGGCATCATGGCACAAAAATATGTTTCTAAGCATGAGTTTGATTTGAATTATGCAACTGTGATTTTTAACACCCACATCACTTGAATACAAAAATTATCTCTATTATTATTTTCACTTTTTTCGACATGTTTATAGTTTTATTTTCTTGCTGCTACACAAATACATTCATTTGAACGTTTATGTTTTAAAAGTGTGTGTGTGTGTTGTTATATTCTATAAAACACTTTATTTGTTGGCTGCCCTTTAAAATTTTTTTTTTATTTTCTACCAGATGATCAAATAATAAAACACCGTAATAAAACACATCACAAAATTCTACATAAATGTGGAAATCACAGTCGTTGAATCCCCGTTTTAAGCTTTAAAATATAAATTACTAGCTTGTGCCCGCGACTTCGTCTGCGTAGTTATCGGGATAAAAGGTAGACCTAGTATTAACAACAAAAATAAAAACATTTACAACACAAACAACCGGTCGAGGATGTGTGATGATGAGTTTGCCAACGAATCCTCCTGGTTATCGTGATAAAAAGTAGCTTATGTGTTAATCTAGGTTGTTATCTATCTATGTACCGAATTTCGTTTGGTTCCGTTCAGCCGTTTTTGCGTGATTGAGTAACAAATATCCAAACATCCAAACATACAAACATTCGCATTTATTATATTAGTAGGATTTAAAACAATAATTTTTTGAAACTCGCAACCCAATTTTATTCTGTATCATACGAGCTTTTATTTAAATACAGTCTTGGTTTATTTAAAAAATTTTTGTTGTATTGAGAAAAATATATGAATAAAAAGTTATGAAGAGAAAAATAGGTTTTTGGGGTGGTTAATATTCCCCCGCACTGGAATGGTTAGATTCTGAATCGGGCTTCTTGAGGTCGTTTATCTTTGAAATAAAAAATTTGTATAGAAACAAAAATATCCACATATTACAATTTTATACGCAGAAATTGTGAAGAATTGAAAGAGGTGATCTCTACGATCGGTCCAAAAAAAGCTTTAAAATTGTTTTTTGTTTGTATGGTAGTACACTCTACTAAATAGTGTATTTACTTCTTTAGCTTATGCACAGGTGAATCAAATAGCTAGAAGTAATATAAAACTTTAAATTAAATAAATATAAAATTACACTTGTCTCTTTTTATACCCGCCACCAAAAAAATGGTGGGGGTATATTCATTTTGTCATTTCGTTTGTAGCACATCGAAATATCCATTTTAGACCCCATAAAGTGTATGTATTCTGAATCAGGGTTTGATTTGATGACGATCTAGCTATGTCCGTCCGTCTGTCCGTCTGTCCGTCTGTTGAAAGCACGATAGAGGTCGCACCGAAAAAGCTAGAGAGCTCAAATTTCGCCAGAATCTTTCTCATAGACAAGGTTTGTTTGGTATTGAAAATGGGCTAAATCGGAATATTGGGAAGAGAGTTATAGCTCGTAAAGCAAGAATAGGTCGAAAAAACCGTGTCCTTCGCACATCGAATAAAATTGAATTGTGTCCAGACGCATAAACGTAGAGTCATAATACTTCGAATATATATTTATCGAGTCAAAAGAATATTTTTCCCTGAAAATCGCTTAAATCTATGAATTAGGAAAAGAGTTATAGATAAAAATGTACGAAAATTTATACCGCACAGTGTATATTTCAAATTTAAAACGTAATAAAACTGACAAAACTATATGGCTTTTTGGTCAAAGTCTTCGTTATAACGGAAAATAGATGTGCCACCCACACTTTTTTCTTTAAATTTTTATAAAAATAAATTAGTCATATATATTAGCATTTATTCATCATACACTGCGCCATTTATTGTACTGTAGCTAAATCTATATATATAAAAGTGAAACTCTGTGTGTGTGTGTTAGCTATAGACTCCTAAACTGTAAAACCGATCGGGCTCAAACTTTGGTAAGTTGTTGTACACATACCAGGAAGTGTTTATGGGTGGAAAAAAGTGGGCGGGGCTACGCCCATAAAAAATTAGTTATCAGTTTTAGCTACTTGCACTTGACCGATTTTTCTGAAACTTTGCACACATATCGAGCTGTCATGACTAAATAATTTCGTGATAAGAAAAGTGGGCGGGGCCACGCCCCTAAAAAAGTTTTAATTTTGAGGTACTTGCACTGGACCGACTTTTCTGAAACTTTGCACACATATTGAGCTGTCATAACTTTATAATTTCGTGATTAAAAAAGTGGGCGGGGCCACGCCCATAAAAAATTAGTTATCAGTTTTAGCTATTTTCACTTGACTGATTTTTCTGAAAGTTTGCACACATATCGAGCTATCATGACTAAATAATTTAGTGATAAGAAAAGTGGGAAGTGCCACGACCATAAAAAAAGTTATAATATTAAGCTTCTTGCACTTGACCGATTTTTCTGAAACTTTGCACATATTGAACTCTCATGAGTATATAGTTTCGTGATTAAAAAGGTAGGCGGGGCCACGCCCATAAAAAATTATAATTTTGAGGTACTTGCTCTGGACCGATTTTGGTGATGACTATACAGTTTCGTGATTAGAAAAGTGGGCAGTGCCATGCCCACTTGATATTTAATTTAAATTCAGAATGCATTTATATTCATTAAGGGGCGTAGCAACGCGCGCCGGGCTTTTCTAGTATAAGATAAAGATGATAAGTTAGATGACTCTACCAGCAACTACTAGATGGAATGCTAACAACTTATGCTTATGTTCTCCTGAAGTTATGCTCTATTAAAAATGGGAATTTAGGAAAATTTTGACCTATTTAAGTAAAAAAAAATTATCTTTAAACATTATAAGTGTTTCTTATATTAATACAAAGATGAGATGTCTATTTATACTATTTAAAAGAACGTCGGAAATTAACTATGAATCAATAAAAAATTTAATTTTTATTAATTTACTTTCTAACATGATTCGGTTAAAAAGCTATAAGGATACAACTTCTATACCTTTCCATACTCCTATGCTGCACACAACACCTGATTTTCTAGCATTTATGGTTAGTGCCTTTTTACAACACCATGGCTTCGACTCTGCAAGCGTTTTATTCATACTATGAAGAATGGTCTGAATAAACTAAGCACCCACCAGAATCGCTACATCTTCTCCATCCCCTATCGTTTGTGTGCCTATTGCCTTAAACCTTCTGAGGTGGCCGTTTATACGCCATAACACAGGTTTTAAAAACTTTCCTAGAAAACAACCTTTGACTACTTTCAATAATGGCATTTATATAAAATTTCTCAGTTTATCAAAAGAGATCATGTCAAAAGTGCCATTTACTTCTATAAATGCTTATAAAAGGACATCGCCGCTGAAAATCTCACTCTTCACAATACTCACTAATTTGTGTAGGGTAGATTCAGTAAACGTTTCAGCTCTATACGCATTCGGGAATTCACTCAGTTGTATATACATCTGCGTCTGTCTTTTTTAGAAACCCACCAACACCCAATCAATTCCATTCAGCGAAAAAAACATGAGAAATTAGTTGACCACGCTCCTTTTTCTTCCCGGTTCGAAAAAGAAAATCACCAAAGTTTTTCTCCATGCCATCGAAATGTATCATATCGAAAAACAAACAGCAAATATTATCCTGTCCCACCACAAGTAGGGCATTAAAGCCCCACGACAAGAATGCAGGAAATATCAGTCATTACAGCCACATTTAATGGAATAACATATAGAATAGCACTTTTGAACCCCTTAGGAGTTTTTCCTTCCACATTTCTTTGCTTAATTTTAATAAGCTCCCTGTCAATATATACCCATGGGAGAAGACTTCACAATATGTGTTAACAATAAAGCATCACGATCAACCATAAATACAATCAGTTGCCACTGTTAAACAACGTTACAAGCAACAACAATGTATAGCAATTAAGTCATCTTAACACATAACAACACTAAACATTTTAGCTCTTCATAAATGTCTATGTTCAGTTGTGGTTTCTGTATGTGAGTATTCTAAAAACTAATTAATAAATGAAAACAAATTTTCCCTCTACATTTAAAATTAGTAACCAAAAAGTTTACATGTAGCCAAAATCTAATTAAGATGTTTTCGTTGTCTCAATTGAAATTGATGAGAATGTGAAAGAAATTTTTTAGATTTTTTAAATGATGCTTTAAATTACATTGACAAATTAATTAATCAAAATAACTTCTTTTTTTTGGAAAACATTGTCAGGAACTTGTTCACACAAGTTATTGTTATCAAAAATTAATTTTTAATAAACTTAAACAAATTCCAAGATGAACCTGCATATGCGTATGTACACACAAATTTTACACAGTATAAGAAAAAAACGGGTAGGAGGAAGAAGTATACAATAAAAACTAAGAAGAATAATAAAAGAACTAAATCAAATGTTAGTGCCAAGAAAAGATTTACTGCCATTTGGCAAACACTCCCCCAAAACGTAATATTTTCCAATTCTTTGTTTTTTAATTTTTGTTGTTTTGTTTTAGATTTTCTAAAAGAAAAATGTGTTTTACAAATATAAGTACATACACACATCCTATGTATGAACTACGTATATGAATAGACGTTTGTGTGTATGTGGTGCCAGGTTGATAATTCTTTTATATTTTTAACTTTTGTCTCTTGTACAATATCTCTTGCAGATTTTAGTTTTTTGTTCTTTATTTAATGCAAAAACTGTCTCCGGTAAAAATAAGAGACATTTTTTGACTAAAAAAAAAATAAAGAAAAGGTAATGTTTCAGCATAGAGTAACGTAACGTATGACATACTATAAATTGACTAAAATATGTTACCTGTAGTTTTTCCCCATTTTTCTCTAAAACACTCACATACTCAGAGTTACTATCTAACAAGTAACCATATGAATGAATAATCTGGCGAGAATGTGTTACAATACTATGAATACTACTACGAGGGTGGTTTATGTATCTCAATAACATTTTTCGTTTACTAACAACTATTACACTTTCCAAATTACTTTGCAGTTTTGTGCTATTTTCTGCTGTTTTTGGATATTCTTAAACTAGAAAGTCGATCCCAAGTTGACCCCAGTTTTTATATTTAAATTTTTTTTTGTTACTTTAAAGCATTTTTACGTGTGCGTGTGTGTGTCTTTTTTGTTCTGGTTATTACATGTTAACGTATGTTGGCACAAAGGACACGTATTTCACTAGTTTTTCTTTTAAACATTTTCATACATAATGAACTAGAAAGTGTAAAAGTTTAAATATACGAGCACCAAATATACTTTATTCGTAAAATCACCGTTTTTCTACTTTGTCGCTTTTTTTATTTATTTTCCTAAAGAAGAAGTTAAAAAACTACTTAAATTACTGCCAGCCATTATATTAGAATTTCGTTATTATTAGCGCGCACACTACTTAAAAGATTTAAATCTTTAACAGTGGCATAATACAATAATTTCAATATTTTATGGCACTAATGAAAAGTTTTTCAGAATAAATTTTTAGGCAAAAACTTGTATATTTTTAATTATTTCTGTATTCCTTAAATATTTTCTGGTTTTAACTTATTATGTTTTCTTTTTATTCCAGCCACCAATAAAATGGTGAGGGTTTATTCATTTAGTCATTCTGTTTGTAATACATTAAAAAATCCAGTTTCGACTCCATAAAGTATATATTTTCTAAATCGGGGTTTAATTTTATGACAATGTAGCTATGTCAGTCCGTCTGTCCGTCTGTTGAAAGCACGATAAAGGTCGGACCGAAAATTTTGCCAGAATATTTCAAGGTTACAAAAGGTTTGTTTGGTATTAAAAATTGGTTAAATCGGAAAAGCAAGAAGAGTGTTATAGCTCGCAATGCAGCAGTAGGACAAAAAAAACATGTCCCTCAAGCTTCGAATAAGATCGAATGCATATTTTCTGAGTAAAAAAAAAAACTGTTTTTCTCTGAAAATTGCTTAAATCTATGCGTTAGAAAAGGAGTTATAGATCAAAATGTACGAAAATTTATACCGACAGTGTATTTTTCGGTATATTTAAAATTTAAAACGTAATAAAACCGACAAAATTAGATGTATGATTTTAAAATTTTGCAAATATTGCTTTTTGATCAAAGGCTTTGCACTAATGAAAAATAAATGTGACACGCCCACTTTCACGACTACCTCTCATATAATATAAATTCATATAATTTCCCTATGAATAAAGATTTTTGAAGAATATAGGACTATATTGAAATATCTGAGTTGAGTTTATTGGCAGAAACTATATTAACAAGACAAATTTAATGCCCATTTTCATTAAAAGACTAAACTTACAACAATATTTCAATAGCATGTCGAAGTTATACAAAAAAAAACTGATACATATTTTAGTATAAAGAGATTAGTTCATAGTGATTACAGCTAATATTTAACAAAATAATAACTTTTTCACTATAAAAGTACACAAAACTGGTGGTAGTATGTAGTACTCTTACTTGTTAATTATCTTATATATTTACTGCCTGTCCAACGATGTCGAAAGAAAACCCAGGCGAAATATCATTCGTACAAATATATTGAAAACAACAACAAAAACTAAAAACTTGTTTTTGTTTTCAACGTATTTGTACGAATGAAATTTCGCTTGGATTTTCTTTCGACATCGTTGAACAGACAGTTAATTTTTTACTGAAAACATACAAATATCGTTGGCACAAGTAGTCTCTCCACTAGTCTGCTTCCCTATGGGTTTCAGTCTAGACATTTCTTGGCAATATCATCGTCTAGTTTATGGAGGTTGTGACCATAACTTGTTTAGGTTCTATTAAATTGTAGGTTTGTCACCATCCAGACCTGGATCTTGTATATTGTTAAGGATTAGAAGATCCGTAAGATTTTACGGAGGCATTTGTTGAAAAATTTCTGAAGGGACATGTTTCAAGTTTCGCATCCATATATCAATATTGATCTCATTTTTTAGTTAAATAATTTGATTTTGGATTATTCCGAAGTACTTAGAGACTTCCAAATGAGCTTAACTGGAAAATACACTGAATATATCGTCTTCTAAGCCATCAGTCGAAGAAGCAGATTTAATATGTTGAATCTTGAAATGTCCTGCAATGTAGAAGAAAAATAAACTTACATTCAAATTGTGAACGTCTAGAGATAGTATAAATACCAGGCCTTTACAACATACTCAGATACGAAGAAACCGATAATTTATCTAAAATGAGATCATTTTTTTTATAGCATCACCCTTCTGAAGGTGCAAAGATTAATTTATTGCATGGAATTCAAATTAGAAATTCCTACAAAAAAACTACATTGAAGTGACTGACTTCTTGACTTAGTTAACATATTAGCTCAGTTTGAAATTGTGGCTCTGTAGAGGAATTTTTAGTTTTTTTTTCAAAGCCCACAATATGGCAACACGGCATACGTGTATAACTGTAATGGGTTTGGACTTTTTACTGTCTCTCTCTTTAACTCTCTAGTTAAAATAAATTTTAACGAAATTTATTTAATTATATATTTATATTTTATTCGAACTTTTTTTTTTTCTATATATTAAATTTTAATGTGAACCACTTTTTATTTTGGCTTAAGTTCATTTGTTATTTATTTAATTTTATAATTCAAATTAAATTAAATTGTAACCATTTTAGGAATATTCTTTCCAAAAATTATTTCCGATATTCCTTGTTTTCAATAATTCCAGCCAAAGGATGGATATTGAAAGCATAACGAAAATGTATTACGAATATAGAAGAATATGAACATGTTGAATTATGAATTGTCATTTGATAGGTGAAATTAAATATTCAACAAAATATGAAAAATAATACTAAGATTCACTAATTCAAATTTCATTCAATTGTAACATAAATAGGAATTTTAAGTTACATAGTAGTATACCGATAAAGAGTGCTGATGATGAAATCGTAGCTGATTTCGAAAATGCATTCCACTCGGCTAATATCGGAAATAATTTTTGGAAAGAATATTCCTAAAATGGTTACAATTTAATTTAATTTGAATTATAAAATTAAATAAATAACAAATGAACTTAAGCCAAAATAAAAAATGGTTCACATTAAAATTTAATATATAGAAAAAAAGTTCGAATAAAATATAAATATATAATTATAACACACATGGCACGGTGTTAATGACATTCAAGAATTCATTGTTCAGTGTCTATCACCTAGATGGACTTATATAAATGAAAATGTAAATACTACCTTGTTTTCAATAATTCCAGCCAAAGGATGGATATTGAAAGCATAACGAAAATGTATTACGAATATAGAAGAATATGAACATGTTGAATTATGAATTGTCATTTGATAGGTGAAATTAAATATTCAACAAAATATGAAAAATAATACTAAGATTCACTAATTCAAATTTCATTCAATTGTAACATAAATAGGAATTTTAAGTTACATAGTAGTATACCGATAAAGAGTGCTGATGATGAAATCGTAGCTGATTTCGAAAATGCATTCCACTCGGCTAATATCGGAAATAATTTTTGGAAAGAATATTCCTAAAATGGTTACAATTTAATTTAATTTGAATTATAAAATTAAATAAATAACAAATGAACTTAAGCCAAAATAAAAAATGGTTCACATTGAAATTTATTTAAGTTAATTTTAATTAATAAAAAAAATTTTCACGGTTTTTTTAGTGCTTAAAAATTGACAACTAAACAAACAAAGCAAACTATTCAATAAATTTTTAGCCGTCTTGGTAAAAGTGTGGTATTTATTTTAACAAACTCACTTCTACATTCAACGTCTTCTCTAAAAGTACAGTGTGGGCCAAAAGTCATGCCTGCGTAAAAGTATTATATTTTACATAAGTTGGATGAATAAAATTTTACCACTTTTAGTTTTTACACGAGGGTGTGAATTTAAGCCCACCCTCTATAAAACCTTACCGCTGCAAAATAAAATTAAATAGAATATTGCTTAGATTTTTAATTTTTGCAAGTTAAAGGACTCTGCAATTAAAACTGGAGAACATAAAAACCTATATCGCCACAACATTTTAAAGAGGAAGCGAATGTATTTAAATGTCTCCTGCTGTTTATTCACTGAAAAAAATTGGTATTGTTACAATGCCAATATATCCACAAATGGAACAGGCTTTTGTTAAATAAATAGTATTTACTTTATTCAATAAAATATTTATTACATTTAAAATATTATTAAGGTAAAAGTTTCTTAGTGCATGATGACAAAAATCTAAACATGGAAAATTTATCATACAGAACACATTTTACAATTCACTCATTTATATTGCTGGTTATTTGTTTGTGTAGATGTGCTGCGAACAATCATAATTTTTCTGTGTTGTTACATTTATTTCCAATGTACATGCATCTGCACATACACAAGCATATAAATTAATGTGCCCGAATGTGTGTAAGTGTGTATATTGCTTTTATTGTCACTGCTACAAATAAATAGTGTTTGCAACGTATTTTATTGTAAAAAAGTACCCATACATATTTTCCCCTTTAGTGCTCACTATAATACGACTAATGTTTCCTGAATGTATCCAATCCAAGTATTAGAAATCTTCCTCTGGTGCAAAAAAAAATATATAGTAAAGCAGCGTTAAAATGTGTATAAAAATGCTATTATGTTTTTCACTTGATTTATTACATAACTGCTAAACAAAGAATACAAAAACATCATACATTAAAACTAACGAAAAAAAAAACGGGAACGTGCTTAATCATATTAGAGTGCTACTTGCTGTTACTACTCCTACTTTTTCTTCTGTAATACGTAGCATAAATATTTATCTACTAACGTACATACATGTGAGTTGCAATCTTACTAATATTAATGTGATGAAAAAATAAAACAATAAAAACTTATACATATGAAAAAACGTATTAGTATTCACACAATCATACAAACATACACACATACTTAGTAATTTTGAAACAATGCGGTAATTTTATTTGTTAAACATTTTAATCAAAATCCTTTTACTACAAAAATCTACTAAAAATAATGTAGTTTCATTTATCACAGAACAAAAAATATATATTTAATTTCAATTATTTAATTAATCAAATAAATTAAATAATTGAATTACTCTTAAAATTTAATGAAATTATTTATACTTTTATCTAACAGTTTGAATTAAAATAAATAGTTTTTATTTGAAAAAAAAAGTTAAATTATTCAGTTGAAAAAAAAAAGAATTGAAAAGGAAAAAAGTAAAAACAACCAAACTTTTTGCTAAATTAATAAGTTTAAGGAAGATGAGCAAAATTTCGGTAAGTACTAGAAAATGTATTATGCAAAATTAAAAAAATGATCAAACCTTAACATCAAGTTTTTTGCCCAATTAGAAATTCTATTGTTTCAGTGTTTGACAAATTCAACCATGGACAGATACACAATTGTTTAACCCTTTTACGAAATGGGCATTAAAATCAAAATGTATTTCGTGGACTTCGTGATCTTGGTCAGCATAATCAAACAAATAAGTTCACAATCGGGAGAATTTTGCACATAAGCCAACAAACTGGATCTGTACGAAATGCGAAAATACCTGTGCATACTTTTCCAGTACTTTCTGCAGAAAACAATGCTGTCTATCGCGATAGTTTGAGAGAAGAGATGTCTACCTCAAGTCGTCATCGTATCCAACAACTAAACATTTCAACAACATCACTGATGCAAATTTTGAATAAAGATTTGAGTTTACACGATAACAAAGTTAAATTGACTTAATGGCTGAAGCCTACTGAACATTTCAAGCGTCGTTAATTTGTAGCGTACAAATCTAAGAGTAATTATTGCATCCATAAAAACTGTTGGGTGGGTACTCCTTCGAAAATGAGATTGGCCAAGCAGCTACCGTGAACGGCGTTAGCTATCGCGAGATAATGACGGACTTTTTGCGGGCAGAAATTCAGGATATGGACCTAGACGGTTTCTGTTTCCAACAGGACGGGCGGAGATCATGGTATGGGTTTGTATTTATATCGCCCAAATTTTAGGGATAAATATCCAATGAAAATCCTACAGGAAGATTATTTTAAGCTTTTTGTGGAAGAAAATTGTTGATTTGGAAGTGGAGAATATGTGGTTTCAAAAGGATGGTTCCACTTGCCACAAATAAGGAGCAACAGTAGATCTTTTGAAAGAAAATTGCTCACAGTGGAATAGTGAACTGTTCTACAAGACCATTCGATTTGATACCAAAAGTGTATTTTTTGTAAGGTTTTTTAAAATCGAAAGTGCACAGCAATAATCCCACAATAGTTCCAGAGCTTAAAGACAATATTACCAAACAGATATCAACCATTGACAGAAATTTATTAAAAGAACGCGATACAGGATTTTAACAAAAGTTTGGGTGCTTGCCATGCAGTAGGGTGGGGGCTTAGATAGCTGCTTCATTTGACCTAAATAATTTTTCGGTTTTAATTGGAACCTATTTATAATAAACTCGAGTAAAAATTTATTTTATATCTCCAGAAAAAATTTCTTTTTTTCAAAATAAAATTATTTCTCAAGACCCCTTTTAGTAGAATATTTTTTACAACCTTTACAACATTTTTGAAGAAATAGCTAAGGTATGATTTTAAAAGATTGGAAGCACACTTCGAGGTACTTTCAAATAAGATTTTTAGAGAGAGAAGAATTTCCAGAAACTCGGAAATTATTTGGACAGCACTTTTGTCAAATTTATCATTTAAGTGACATTATTTTCCATTCTTAAAGCGGATAAGTTTCCATTTTGTTTCATTTACAATCTAAAAGAAAAAAAAATAAACGAAAATCAACAAACGAAAAACAATTAAATGTTTTGTGGCTCTTAATCTACCAAATATTTGATAAATATTTGACAAAGTCGTAATTTTTTTTTAACTTTGAATAGAAGCAAAAAAAATTCTACTGGCCAGTCGAAGTTTTTATTCTAACAGGGTTAGATTACTTGCTGAAAATTTTTCAGTAATGATAACGAAATGATTACCCAGTGGACATACTTCCATTTAAACAGAAAACATAATAATATGAAAAAAGCGACGCAGAACTCAACAACCACTTGATAAAGAAGTCTATGAAAATGCAGTTAGTACATGCAAATGGATTATATAAACAATATATCTAGGATAATTTTGGCTTTTTCCCTAAAACTCACTCACTTCACTTTTCAAATTTCTGCAAATTGAAACTTACCATTTTTTAAATTTAATGATTTATTAGGCATATTAACTTAAAGTAATGGTTACAGCAAATTCATAATTATTAACTTAAAATAACTTAGTCTAAGGTCACACACGACGATTATAGTTCGGCAATTCTTGAGTATATAGATGTTTTTTACAGTTTTAGGTGAGGAGAACAAAAAGGGAAAAATAATCACCGGTACTCGGCTATTTGAAGCAATTTTTTTAGTTTAATATTTGACATTTCTTTTTATTCGGTGTTTCGCTTCTTGGTGTGTAAATAATTTATAATTTGAATTAAAAACTTCACAAAATAAACGTTTAAAATATGCCAAAATAAAAAAACACAGAAAAAATATTTAAGTGAAAATATTTTAATTAAAAGCATTAATTAAAATCAGTTGTATTATTTTATGAATGTTTTAATTTTTATTTATGCTAGATATTACAGCTAAAGCACTAATGTCAAATTCTAAGAATATAAAAGCTAAACAAAACAGAAAAGTTGCCGAAGAAATTGTTGTGTGTGAACATACAAGCAAGTACAAAAAAAAAATTCGAAAAAAATTGGGTAATTAAAATAGCCGCGTGTGACCTTAAACTTAGCTTCTCTTCTTTCGTAACTTCCCCTACTACGATAAATCATTAATTTTACTTTCTACCTATTGTTCGTGAGCTGCCAACTAAACAACAGAGTTGCATCTAAGATTTAAATGCAACACTCAATACTATATATTTGTATTAAACATTTGTTATTTAAGCTCTTATTCGTGCTCATACTATATTTTCTTTATATGCACAAGTATTTAACAACTACTTAATAATTATTTTATGAAAGCATTTATTTAATTTAAAGTGTTCAAATTTAATACATGTTCATATTTACTATCGATATGTGCATTTGTTTCGAATTGTTTATTGTTATTTGTTATAGATAAATTAATGAAAATTCATATTAATTTTCGCTATTGCCGTTCACAATTTTTAATTTTTAAAATATATAACAATTCTATTATTTGAACGCTTTAATGCAAAAAAAATAATTGTTGGCTAGTGTGGTTTATATGGAAATAATAAAAGCTATTATTTTTATATTAACACTGAATATGCATATAAAAGAACAATATATTGTATTATGAGCTTTTGCAGGAGGTTTGCAAATAATTTGTAATTTTTAAAAATTCATATAAATATCTTATCAAGTTTAATATAAACTAATGAGCGCTGCAAAAATTATTGATTTTATATCATGGCCACAAATGTTGTAATTTCGTTTTATGCCAAAATATATTAAACGTATTAAAGTTATAGAACAAATTAGAAATTAAAAAATAAAAATAAAATATTTAAAGAAAACATCTCGTAGTATATTTAATATGATTTAAGGGTTTTTTTCTTTGGAACTCTGAAAATGATTGACGTTTTAGTTTTCAAAACTTCAATAAGGTGCCAACGTTGTAACAGTTTTATATTGTATAAGACGTTTTCAACGCATTTTCCTAGTGGGGTGTTTTCCTCATATGAAATTTATACGGAAACACAAGTAGCCAAGTACATGTTTTTGAGCAAAACAAGAATTTACCCCAAAATATGAAAAGTTTATATAATTCTGAAATTCTGTTATTCACTGTAAATATAAATATATTTATATATAATGATTATAATAAATATAAATTATCATCAATATAATAATAAAATTGAAAAGTATACCATATTCATACACATGCAAACACACATACAGCGACATTCAAAACAATAGCACAACACCCAGCAAATTGCTTTACGTTAAGTTCAAATTAAATTTTAAATAATCTATACATATTAAAGATACTTGATTACAAATGATAATTTAGCAAATGGCTATTAACGGTCTCCTGAGAAGATAAAAATGATCCAAGCAGCATCACCACAAGCTTGTTTCGGGAATGCTTTAATATGTTCTTGGTAAAACACTTTTACACAGCTGCCACTGATGACCTGAATTCAAAAGATAGATCAATCTCTACTTAAGGGAAAAGCTATAAAGTTTTTCGTCAACCCTAAATTTTTCTAATTCATTATTTCACTTTTGAGTTTGTTGACCGAGCAGTTAGTCTATCAATATCCAATAAATAAAGCCGTTTGGGCATGTTAAACAAATGGAATATCCTATGTCAATATTTGGCGAATTTTTATACAATTAAATTGCTGTATAACCAAAAATATTTACTGACTCGGTGGTCTTTTCGTAATGACCTCAAAGGCGGTTTTTGTTTTTTCAACTATTCAGCTACACCGAAAAAAACTAACAACAACATTTGGTTTCAACAGGACGGCACTACGTGCCACACAGCCGAAGCTACACTTTTTTAAAGTATTTTAAAAAAAAGTTATTTGGCGGACCCTTTATATTTGTGTAAAAATAATACAAATTGAAACAAAAAAATTATATAGACAATCATTACATGTCTCGTATAATGCAATTTAGTTATTGAAATATAAAATTACATTTAATGAAATCAAATGAAAAACAATCGAAGAAATTATGTGCAATTATTTAGTTTGAAAATGAAATTAAACCATATTATTGAGATGGATACAAACTGCATTATTTTTAGTTGATTGATATGAAAACAAAATCCGCTCGCATTAAACTTAATACAATTAAAGTTAAAAAAAAAAAATAAATCTAAGCATTAATTAATTAATTAATTGTTCTTCTAAAAATCTCCAAAGTAGTGCGATGGTTTCAAAGGTGGTACCATCCTGTTAGAAACACATCCATTCAGCTTCATAATCTAAATTTCTATAAGATTTCCTTTATCATCCCTCGATAGGGAACACCATTCACGGTAACCGTTTAACCAACCATTCAGCGTACTGCCGATGCTTAAAATGGTAAGAAGACTTCATCTCTTGAGTTAATTGAACCTTGTTAGCGTGCAAATTCAAATCTTTATTTAATATAAACATCAATAACGTTCGTAAGATGTTTAGTTGATTACCAGGGCGACTAGTCGATATTAATAACACTTCTGCCACAATATCGCGATCAATAGAAACGTTTTCAACACAACAAACTAGGCGAGCATGCACAGGTGTTTTCATATTTCCTACGAACGCGGTTTGCTAAAATTTGGCCACAATATTCTCGATTTTGAAAATATCTTTTCAACTATGTGTTTCATGTGTTTAATTTGTATGTTCATTTTCAAAATATCCTAAAGCGATGCTTAATATTTTCAACATTACTGCCAAAATTATTATTAAACAATTCAAATAAAACACTTGGTCTGGGGTAATATCCTTTTTCCTTTTATATGCTCTGTATTTGGGCATATAATTATACTTTATACTTGAACTATAAATATTTATAATATTTTCATTATTTTTGTCAATAATATTTACGTTTTTGATTTTTTGGAAAAAAAATCATATTTTTTTACTGTTGTTTTTTTTTTTTTCGTTAACATTTTTTCGTGGCTTTTGTTCTGTTCTATTGTCGCAAATGATAAAGCTGATGAATGTGGTTAAATAATTTGTCAATTTTTGTTATCAGATTAAAAACATTTTGTTAACATATGAATATGTAATTTATGCAATCAAAAATATTTACATATTATTTAGTATTCGATTTCCTAAATTCTTCTTTTTATGTATAAAAAATACGACTTATATCTGTAGCTGCTAATCAGAATAAACCCTTTTTTTGGAAATTCCCGTTTAAGAATATTTAGTTGAACTTTTTATTTAACCTTATAATGAAAGATCATAAAGTCACAAATAATTATAATAACAGTAGCTGTCAACACAATTACTGTAATTTTGTTTATCATAAATTAATGATAACTTCCCTTCAACACAACTTTAAATAGGCCCATAATTTAAGAAGGATATTGATAGAAGATATATCTGCATTGTGCTTTTAGTAGCTGTGTAAAAATTTTCTAGTCAGCGCTTCTGTTTTGAAAAACCATCTCATTATATTGCAAATTTAAAAAAAATAAAGAAAAAACAAGTAAGAGCTCTATATTCGGCCATGCCGAATCTTATATACCCTTCACAACGTGTAGTCATGCAATAACAGTAGTTTGTATCACCATTCATCCCATATGAAATACGTACAACATATAAAAACATACATATATAAAAACAACCCATTTTAAAATTATAACTTTACGTATGTTAAATGAAAAAAAAAAGAAAAAAAAAATTTAAAAAAAAAATTTTAAAAAAAAATTTAAAAAAAAATTTAAAAAAAAAATTTAAAAAAAAAATTTAAAAAAAAAATTTTTTTAAAAATTTTTTAAAAAAATAATTAAAATATATATAATAAATATAAAACAAAAAAAATGTAAAAAAAAAATAATAAAAATATAAATAATATATTAAATAAAAAATAAAAAAACAAATAAAAAAAAAATTTAAAAAAAAAATATAAAAAAATACAAAAAAATTTCTTTTTGGCTCAGCTGGGATTCGATGCCACGTTTTCTCTAACCAGTATACACGTTTGTATGTATGTATGTTGTTGTTGTAATGTTGTTTTTGTGAAAAAAAAATCGAGGTGGTCGTGGGTTTTTGCTCATATCTCAGTTGCTTATGTACCGATGATTCTGATTTTCAATACCGATCTACTCCCGAATATTTCTGATATTTTAATACCTTACCTGGGTCCAACCTATGCCGGCGGGCTTCAAAAAGTTGATTTCAACATACACTCGGACAGACGGTCAGACGGACAGACGGACAGACGGACAGACTGACAGGGCTTAATCGACTCCCCTATTCATAAGCTTTCAGAAAATATATACTTTATGGGGTCGGAAATGAAAATTGTAGAAATTTCACACGGAATGACAAACCTATATATACCCTTTTTCACTGTGTGAAGGGTATAAAAACTGTATTTTAAATCACGTAATAATATACACATTAGGAACTTAGGAAAAAAATTCAGTTAATTAAAACCATACTGTGGAGTCTGGAGCAAGTTTAATCATTTGATTTAATTTTATACAACATTGTATGCACTAATTAATTTGAATATATGTTATATACATAAAGAAATTCATAAACAATTAAATATTACGAAAAAAAAAATAATATTAAAAAAAAATAATAAATGAAATGTATGTATTTCAATTTGAAAAACTTTGAATGTATAAGCAGCTTATCAAAATCATAATACAACGACTAGATATTGATGTATTAAGTTTTATTTGCTAGTTAAAAACTCAACTCGCAAAATTATTTTATGAGCTGTTTGTACCATAATGTATATATAGTATAATTCACTACAGAGGGAACCTCTTGTATTTCAGACAGTATATATTATAATTTAAAGGGTCCGCCAAATAACTTTTTTTTTTGAAAATGCTATGAAAAAAGTGTAGCCAAATGTTGCCAATATTCTCCTCTTCAATTTTCGTGAACAAAAACTCATTCAACATGGCCCGATAACGATAGCCATTAACTACGACCACTCCATGCTCATTTTCGAAGAAAAATGGCCTCTGGACCAAAATCCGCACCAAACAGTGACTCGTTTTGGGTGTATCGGCTTTTCAATGTATGCGTGTGCGTTTTCTGTGCCCCAAATGCGACAATTTTGCTTGTTTATATACACGCCAAGTTCAAAGTGAGCTTCATCGGCCAAAGTAATGTCCCAATATTTCCCAGCGTTGTTCAAGCGTATACACAACAATATTCGTTCAGCGGAAGGTTAAAACTAATTATCTGTCAAATCAGACATTAACTAAGTGCTACCATTCACGAAATAAGCACTAGTTGAAAAAAACGTTAAATGGACCCTTTATATTTTATTTCCTGTAAAAAAATAATATTGAAAAACGCCCTTATTTATTACGCCATCGGTATCAAAGCTCTCCTAACACTAACTTTAATTAAAATAAAAAAATTTATTTAAAAAATATCCATTGAAAGATCTTTCATTTTAAGTTTTAGTTTATTTTTTTACATTTATTGCTAAGCTATTTGCGTTTTAGGTGACGGTATTCATTTAAGCATTTAGACACTAATATCATGATAATGTACATAATGCGATAATTATAACACATAAATGCCATAAATGAAACTAAAAATGAAAAATTCTAGTGAATAAAATTGTGTAATTGTTTAGAAATTTTTGTGAATATTATATTTCTTTTTGCCATTGTTTCTAATTTTCCTCATAAATATAACGACACATTAAAATTATTTCATTTGAAAGCCAAGCACTACTGTTGTATGTCTAAATAATTATGTGTGTAAAAACGCATATGCATATTGATGTGATAGTAATTTTTCCCACTAATTCACAACTACAAATTATACAGTTACGTATTCATTTTCTTTGTATTATTTAATTTTTGAAATTATTATTTAGCTTAAGGAAATAAATTAAACATGTGTTTCCTTTTCTTTTTTTAAACTGCTATTAGGACTCCTCTGCAAAAAGAAAAACTGTAAGTGTTAGAAAATTAAATAGTTTAAAAAAGTAGTTGAACTACTTACTTTTTAAAAAAAAATAAATTAAATTTTTTAAGTACAAATATGACACGTTTTTAGATTTTGATTGATACTGTCCTGAGGATAATAACTATTGTTTTGTTTCTTTTTTTTGCAACTAATATTTATATTATGTACAGTTATAAGAAGCTGACATTCAGTACTTTTATGTCCATACACTCAAGTGATAATGTGTCAACATCACTGCTGTCATTCATCATTTCTATACTCAGGAAAAAAAAAAAAAAAAACAAAGTAAGTTGTGTACTTGATTTGTTGGAAATTTCTATGGAAAAGCAAACATTTACAGGACAATGGTATAAGTCAAATAAAAATATTGATTATAAAATATTTTGAGTATTTATTTATAGCATACTTACAACACAGAGTAAGACAAAAGTCACCATATGCTTTAAATATTTTAGAACTTTTTCGTTTACATATTTTTTTTTAATATCTCATTTATTTACTTTCTTTATAGAAGCTACAAAATGGAAATATATTTAACGCTAAGTATGGAAAATAATGTAACTTAAAGGATCCCCCTTTTTGGCCTCACCATGACAGACTTGGTTTAGAGCATTTCTCGTAACATCATTTTAAATAAGTAAAGATAGATCTCGAATTTGTACAGCTATGCTGGCCTTAAGTTTATTGATATTCACGGTCTTATTCACATATAGTAGCTCCTTCAAATGACTCCAAATAAAAAAGTCGGCTACTAAAAAAAACCTAGCGAAAACGATGACCACTTAATTTCCAAATTTTTGGAAATTAAAAAAGTCCAGTTATGTCCCGGTCAGCGCAGTCAGTGGCTCCATAATTTTGCAATAAAAGACCGGATTTTTATTAAATTTTCCCAAAAACTTTTTTGGAATAATTAGAAGAAGCTGTTGTGATGTAAGTCTTATAATGATGACTTTCCAAACGTTACTGAACAAAAATGACAAGGCAGTTTGATATGAGTCATAATTAGTCAGTGATTTGTCAAAAAAAAAGCTATTAGGTTTCCAACCTCAATATCAGTCACTTGGTATAAATTTTAACACTATTTTTATCCCTTCACACAGTGAAAAAGGGAATATATAGGTTTTTCATTCCGTGTGAAATTTCTACAATTTTCATTTCCGACCCAATAAAGTATATATTTTCTGAAAGCTTTTAAATAGGGGATTAAGCTCTGTCAGTCTGTCCGTCTGTCCGTGTAAATGTTAAAATCAACTTTTTGAAGCCCCCCGACATCGCTTGGACCCGGCTGAGGTATTAAAATATCAGAAATATTTGGGAGTAGATCGATATTGAAAATCAGAAATATCGGTACATAAACAACTGAGATATGAGCAAAAACCCACGACCACCTAGATTTCTTTTTTCACAAAAACAACATTACAACAACAACATACATACATACAAATGTGTATACTGGTTAGAGTAAATGTGGCATCAAATCCCAGCTGAGCTAAAAAAATATTTTTTTTTTATATTTTTTTACAATTTTTTTTTAGTTTTTTTTTTTTTTAATTAATATATTATTTATGTTTTTATTATTATTTTTTTTTTTATATATATTTTAATTTTTTTTTTCAATTTTATTTTTTGGTTTTATATTTATTATTTATATTTTAATTATTTTTTTTTTTTCAATTTTTTAAAAAAAAAATTTTTTTTTGTTTTTTTTTTTTTTTTATCATACATACGTAAATTTATAATTTTACAATGGGATGTTTTTATATATGTATGTTTATTATATATGTATGTACGTATTTCATATGAGATGAATAGTGATACGAACTACTGTTATTGCATGGCTATACGTTGTGAAGGGTATATAAGATTCGGCACGGCCGAATATAGCACTCTTACTTATTTTATTTTCACCATCTTTTTCTGAAAGTTTTATTGCATTTAAAAAAATTTAATAAAAAAAATTTTTCAAAGTTTTTTTTATCTTGAAGGCATTTTCGTTCAGTCAGATCAGGTAATTTTCGAACTGCTCTATTGGGCTTGTGGATATAAGTCATAAAGCGGGATTTATCGCAATTTTTTTTGTGTTACAAATATAGAATTGTAGATGGGACATTACGGTAACTTTTGCTCTGCTAAAGTACAATTTTCGTAATCTTTCCATTTCTGTTTTTTTTTTTTTACATTTAAAAATACAAAAGAAATCATGTTCACAAGTAAATAAAGAAATATTGTATTTTAAAAGACGATATAGAATAATCGTAAGAGTTAAGAAATAAAGTTTAATTAAATTTGTTTTTAAGAAATTTTACGAAAATTTTGAATGTAAATTCCAAAGCCTTTCTGTGAAACCTCTATTAAAAAAAATTTTCAAACACAGTGATATTCAGATATTTACAAAATAAAATTATTCAACTTCTAAGAAACTTTGAGATTCCTATAAATAAAAAAATTCAAATCGATCGGCTATAATAATTGCTTATTTAAAGTCTTAAGTGTTTTTAATACAAACTTGGTAAAATTTTTCTTTAAATGTGTATTTCATTTAAGCTTTAAGTTGATAATAATAAAACTAAATATAAAATTTTATTTATTATATATTATTTTCCATGTTTGTAGTTTATATTTAGTATGTATATGTATAATGTACATTTTAATAGACACATTCATATTTACTATAATGATATATAACTAAATAAATACTATTTAAATAAATATATATGTATGTACGTTATGTGTACACACAGTACTATTTATTATACACTCGTAAAAGCACTACACATACGCATAGAAGCATATTTCATAAATAGAGAGAAAAAAAAACAATAATATTAATAAAACCCATAAAATAATGACAGCAAAAATTTATAACAACTGTTTCTGACATTTGTGGTGCAAAGTAATAAAATTTAATTTCATTATACTTAAAACTGACTCGATGAAAAAACGATATGCATAAATAAACTACAATGAAGTGAATTGCATGAGAAGAGACACGTAAAAAAAATTTATAAAAACTAATTAAAAATATTTTAGTTGAAATTTAATTAATTTGGAAACTATAAATGAATAAAGTGCGCATCAAAATTATAAGGTCACATACTTTTAATTTTTATACCCGCCACCAAAAAAATGGTGGGGGTATATTCATTTTGTCATTCCGTTTGTCACACATCGAATTATCCATTTTAGACCCCATAAAGTATATATATTCTGAATCAGGGTTTGATTTGATGACGATCTAGCTATGTCCGTCCGTCTGTTGAAAGCACGATAGAGGTCGCACCGAAAAAGCTAGGAGGCTCAAATTTTGCCAGAATCTTTCTTATAGACAAGGTTTGTTTGGTATTGAAAATGGGTTATATCGGAATATTAGGAAGAGAGTTATAGCTCGAAAAGCAAGAGTAGGTCGAAAAAACCGTGTCCTTCGCACATCGAATAAAATGGAATTGTGTCCAGACGCATAAACGTAGAGTCATGAAACTTCGAACATATATTTATCGGGTCAAAAGAATATTTTTCCCTGAAAATCGCTTAAATCTATGAATTAGGAAAAGAGTTATCGATCAAAATGTACGAAAATTTATACCGCACAGTGTATTTTTCGGTATATTTAAAAACAAAAACGTCATAAAAGCAACAAAATTGAATGAACGACTCTGAAATTTTGCACACTTTGCTTTTTAGTGAGGCGCTTTTTTGTGACGGAAAATCAATGTGCCACGCCCACCTCCCATATAACGTTTTATCTAAAATTCATATAATTTCTCTATAAATAAAGATTTTGGAATAATAAAGGGCTATATTGAAACACCTAAGTTGTACTCATTCGCAAAAACAACTTTGACACGCCTACTATAACGCCCACATTTCACGTTATCTACCGTTAATGAAATTTAAAAGCCCATAAAACCGCCAAAATTAAAGGTATGATGATCAAATTTGCTACGCCTATCCCCCTAGGTAAAATCATTACTGTGCCAGAAACTTTAGGTGCCACGCCCATTTTTACGCCCATCTCGTTTTACCTATAATTCATATAATTTCTTAATTAATAGAGATTTTGGAATAATAAAGGGCTATATTGAAATACCTTAGTTGTACTCATTAGCAAAAACAACTTTGACACGCCTACTATAACGCCAACTTTTCACGTTATCTACCGTTAATGAAATTTAAAAGCTCATAAAACCGCCAAAATTAGAGGTATGATGATCAAATTTGCTACGTATATCCTTCTAATCAATTTAATTGTTGTGCCAAAAAGTTTAGGTGACACGCCCACTTTAACCCCTACCTCTCATATAACGGTTTATCTTAAATTCATGTAATTTCTCTATTGACAAAATTTTTGGGAAAATAGAGGACTATATTGAAACATCTAAGTTGTATTTATTAGCAGAAACTTTATTGACACGCCTACTTTAACGGCCACTTTCATTGAAAGACTACATTTACAAAAGCATGTTAGTAGCATATCAAAGTTATAAAGGGTGGTTACATTTTAAGGACCGATGTCGAATTTAAATAAAACACAAATTATTTAGGATATTATTATTATTTCTTTTTGTAATTATAAAATTTGTATGGTTTAATTATGTATTTAACAAAATATCGGCCAAATGGCCCCCCATCCTTGGCGCCACTCCTCTATCTGATGGTCCAAATTTTCAATGACAATGTTGATGCTCAATTGTTTGGCATGATGGTGAGGTGAGGTTGACTGCTCTTTTTCCACTCCATCGCAAAAACCAGCAGTGGTTCCCATTCAACGAACTAAGAAGGCATTCACAGATTTTCTAACATTTTATACAGACCTGTTTTGCAGAAAATTAAATATTTGTTACAATTCTCCCGATTGTGGACGAATTTGAACGATTATGTTGATCAAAAGAATTACGAAGTTCACAAAATGCATTTTGATTTGAACGTCCATTTTTATAAAAAACCTGAATAACTTTAAAGCGTTGCTCATTTGCGTATCTTTCTACGAAACAAATTGAGTAAGTTTGAGATTGACAAATGTCAAGTGAAATGCATAAAACAGATTTAAAGACTAGGTGTAGTTCACCTTTAACATGGGCCCTTAAAATTTAATCACCCTCTGCAAAGAAAGTGATACATATTTTATTATAAAGAGATTATTCCATAGCGATTAACAAAATAATAAATATTGTGCTTTAAATGTACACAAAATTGGTGGTGGGTATAAAAGATTCGGCACAGCCGAATATAGTGTTCTTACTTGTTATTATTATTATTATTATTGAAAAAATACAAAGAGTACGGATTGATAACATACTGATCGAAGGGCTGCATCGCATCCTTATAGAGGATGGATCCATGCACAATGGGAATACAAATAATGTCATCAGTATTTTTACTGACAGACCATAGAATAATCCTAGACGTCGAACTAAAAGGGTTTAGGTATATTATGATGCCGGTAGAGCGCATAATATGAATGGAAGTGGTCGAGGGCCTTCTTTGCTTTGCATAGTTGATAGTTGCATACATACAGTTTTCTAATGTTGTGATTTATACCTAAATTTGTTGACTTTGTACAATAAAATTGCTCTTAGATAAAATAACATACAAACTTTGATTTTTAGTTGAAAATAAAAATATTTAAATGAGAACAATTTTGTTCTATATTATTTTTATTTTTTTTTACTTTACAAAACATAAGTGAAGATTTCGCTATACATGCAACATTTTTACTGACGGGGCATATGAGAATCCTAGACTTTGTACTCAAAGAGGTTAAAATGACTAAGATTGCTATATACAAAGTATCACAAATAGGCACACATTAGGTGTGAATGTTTGGGAATCCTCAGCCTAATTAAGATACTTGTGGTTACAAGTGATTAAGATTGTCGACAATTATCAGTCGGCAAAGTGCAATTGTTTTCCAGTCTATAGAAAATACTTGTAGTAGTGTGGGACTCAATGAAAAAATTGATGCCGATAGGTAGCAATAAAATAACTGAGAGGCGAAGAAAATCCAAAAAGGAACCCGAAATAGTAATGGTCTGCTTCGATATTCCCCCATTAAATGTTTTTATATAATTTTATTTGGTTGTTTGTATTAACATAGGAAAAAATATAAGACTAAATCTTTGAGTTTATTAGAAAAAAGTACTCAGGTTTCCAAAATCTTAACTTCATCGGTCTTGTTAGCTGTTAAGAGTTCCACGATGATTCAGTTGATGTATAAATAGCTTGTTTAGGTAAAGAAATTTCTACCAATTAATAAATGGTTTGATTAAAAGGTAACAACCATTAAATTTATATCTGAACTGCTTTTAATAGAAACTGAGCTCAAGTTAAACCAGCAAGGATTCTTATTAACCCATTTAGGTTCAATATTTTTGTTAATAAAAACAAGATTTATTTTTCATAATTTTGAGCTTATATATTATACTAGACAAACTGACATCGATCTTTGGCACCTTATTGTATTCGAACGACTTAGGTACAATCGTTTATGTTAGTCATGGGCAAGAAACTGCTCTAAGCCAATTTTTTATGAACGGGTTAGTGAGTATTAGATGCATATTAATCGAAACAGTTGGTAAAACTATTTTTTATTCGCAAAGTTTAACTGCCTTTAACATCAAAGCTCAGTAGAAATTATTACTTGTCCGGCAATCCATAAGCGAAATGTTTATATTTGCGCATATAATATTTTAAAAGTTTCGAATCCCATTTATTTGATTAAACTAATTTTTATATCGTCTAAATTTCTTGATCTTTTTTATTGATTATAAATGATTTTTTCCAAGCTTGAGATCAACTTTTTTGGCTTTTTTATAAAAAATTATTTATTACTAACCAATATTTCGCTTCCAAACAATGGGTAGTTTCTTCAGGGTAATATGTATACAAATTTTATAAAAACAAAAAACAAAACAAAAATTGTTTGGTAGCGAAATATTGGTTAATAATAAATAATTTTTTATAAAAAAGCCAAAAAAGTTGATCTCAAGCTTGGAAAAAATTATTTATAATTAAGCTAATTTAAATAAAAACTTAACTCTTGTTAGAAGAAACACATTTAACTATATTTAGTTGTCCATTGTAGTTAAGTTTATAATAAAAAATTTGTAATGCACCCACTACTTTGACCATGCACTGTATTTATGATTTATAAAAAAATTGATAAAAGATTAAATATGAAAATAATTTGTGCTTGACGTATGCTTACTAAATTAAAAATAATAATAAAAAGATACAAATAATATAATGTAATTCATACTCAGAATGCCATTTTAACATTCGATTAATGTTAATGACAGTTTTAAATATTTTTATGTATGTTATCTTAATAACATTTAAATAGCTTGCTTAACCCATATTTTTTTATATTTTATAAACAAACAAAATCACATTTACTCCCGAGTATCACTCATTGGCGGGAATGTTAAACCATAGAATATCCAACAGTAAGTGCATATAAGTATACAGAGAATTGCATATTTAAGTTTTTTTCTAATTAGTTCATGTTGGAAATTTCTTGTTTATATATCTGTGGCTTGGAGCTAAAAGGGCCAATGTCACTTTTTTGCTCTTTTTAGTTAATCATTGCATTAGATTTGTTTTCTTGCTCTATTTCATTATGGTAAACCATCTAAAGTCATACTTAACCCAGAACAGCTTAATAAATAAGATGCTGGCCAATCTCACTATGAAAGCACCTGTAAAAGTTAAACTTCAATGCAAATTTTCTTAAAAGTAAACATTTTGATATTGGCTCTTTTAGCTCCAAGCCACAGATATATCGTTAATGGAAATCAAAGTTCAATATAATAATCAGTATTTAAATACTGGTTACTCTTATATAAACGTTGCGGAGTCGTAAGCATTGCGTTCAAATTAAAATTGGTAACTGACTATAAATACGTTAACGTGTTATATTTTTATTTTATTTTTTACTTTTATCATGGTTTCATTTTATGATGATCTAGCTATGTCCATCCATTTGTGCCTCTGTCCGTCGGACCGAGGGGGCTCAAATTTTGCTAGAATTATTCTTATATACAAGGTGTCTTTGGATTTGAAAATGGGCTAAATCGGAATATTAGAAAGAGTGTTATAGCTCGTAATAAAAGAGTAGGTCAAAAAACCGTGTCCTTCCAACAGCGCATAAAATGGAATTGTGTCCAAACGCCCTAACGTAGACTCATGAAACTTCGAATATATATTTCCTGAGTAAAAATAATATTCTATATTCGGAAAAGAGATATAGATCCAAATGTACGAAAATGTATGCCGCACAGTGTATTTTTTGGTATATTTAAAATTTAAAACCTAATAAATCTTACAAAATTAAATGTACGATTCTAAAATTCTGCAAACATACTTTTTATTTTTTTATTATTCGTTTTATTTTTGGAATTTTAAACAAACAAAGACAATCTCCTAAAATGAGTGGAAAATTGCACATAATTTTACTAAGATGCAAGACTAAGAAGAGCCAACACGCGTGCATTCAAGTGAGAAATTTTATTGTTAAATAAAAGCACGATTGAGAGTGACTTAATTTTATATGAATTTTCGTACACTTAACATATAACCGAAAAAATAATTTGAAACAGAAGTAGTGCACTTCAATTATTTTCATACAATAAGGCATTCAAAACACGACTTAGAATGTAGTCATGAGGCTCATAAACCAATCTTATTTTATTTTTCATTTATGCATCTTTTTGCTTTAACTTAGCTGATGTATGTTTCGTTATTATTGCTAACTATTTCCAAAAGAAAATGATGGATTACACTAACCAACTAATTTCCAATATTTGATTTTATTTGAGCTTTCACTTTAATTAATAATAAAAAATGTACGTAAACCTATTTAAATTAAATTGATAAAACTTTTTTATAAGAACGCGAAATCTTATTAATTTTTTTCTAGGACTTTGTCCACAGGCACCAGTTGTCACAACAAATCAATGCATCAACATTAAATAAAATAATGCATTGTGTCATACTTCTGTGCTACCACTCATGTCTCTATATGATTTGCTTAATTTTTTCAATAGAAAAATATTATATAAAACTTTTCACTATCTACAGTAAGATATAAGATTTTACACATGTTTCCCTATGTCCCGCTAAATTGGTCTGTACAAAACCATACACTTATTTTAAAAGATGTTAAAAACAGTTTTATTTAATTATGAAAACTAAAAATAGTTTTAAAAAAATATTCAGAGTTTTTTTTATAGCAGATCGATCGATCAATTATATATAATTGAAGGGATTTAGTAAAGACTCCTTTGAAATTAGAGCACTCTAAGATATGTAGTACTGTGGTATAAATATTTGTTAAGTTGTTATATACAAAGTAGAACAAGTACAATGATTAATTCATTATTTCGTTTATTGCTTTGAACATTTTTATGTATGTGTCACTTTATGAGTAATAATGAATAGTAATGCTATACAACTCGCAACTATCACTATGAATATTTCTTTCAAACACACATTACAAATGTACGTTTATTACTCCTTTAATTATAATTACAATTGTTTTTAATTCACAACTTGTAGTACTCACTACTATATCCCAGCAAATTTTTTTGTCAGTGCCTTCTTAGTTCTTTGAACAGAAAACATTGCTGTTTTTCGTGATAGTGTGGCAAAAGAGCATACAACCTCGACTCATAAACGTGACGAACAATTGAACATCAACATTGTCATTGAAAATTTGGACCATCAGATGGTGGTGTGTCGGCGAGGTTTCGGGGGCCATTTGGCCGATACTTTGTTCCATACATTATTAAACTATACCAATATTATCATAGTAAAAAGAAATGACAATTATTTCCTAAATAATTTGTGTTTTATTCAAAATCAACATCGGCCCTAAAATGTAACCATCGTTTATAACTTCGATATGCTAGTAAAATGTTTTTGTAAATTTAGTCTTTCAATGAAAGTGGGTGTTAAGGTAGGCGTGTCAACAAAGTTTCTGCTAATAAATTAAACTGAGATATATTAAACTGAGAGTTCTTTATTCTTCCAAAAACTTTGTCCATAGAGAAATTATATGAATTTAATATAAACCGTTATATGGAAGGTAGGCGTTAAAGTGGGCGTGTCACATTTATTTTCCCAAATTTTTTGACCAAAAAACAATGTTTGCAAAATTTTTAGAATCATACATCTAATTTTGTAAATTTTATTAGGTTTTAAATTTTAAATATACCGAAAAATACACTGTGCGGTATAAATTTTCGTATATTTTGATGTTTAAATCATTTTCTAATACATAGATTTAAGCAAATTTCAGGCAAAAATATTATTTTTACTTCGAAGTTTTATTCGAAGTTTCATGACTCTACGTAAATATGTTTGGAAATAATTCCATTTTATTCGATGTTGGAAGGACACAATTTTTTTGACCTACTCTTGCATTACGAGCTATAGCTCTCTTCCTAAAATTCCGCTTTAGCCCAAACAAACCAACCTTGTGCATAAGAAAGATTCTGGCAAAATTTTAACCACCTAGCTTTTTCGGTCCGACCTCTATCGTGCTTTCAATAGACGGACAGACGGACGGACATAGCTATATCGTCATAAAATGAAAACCCGACTCAGAGTATATACACTATATGGGGTCTCAAAAGTATATTTCGATGTGTTATAAACGGAATGACAGAATGAATATATAGTTCTGCAAATATGGTGTTAAATACATTTAGTTTTGTATGGCGGGTGAGACGTCCCCTAATTTTTCCTACCTAAATATTAAAATGAAATAAAAAATTTTCATTAAAATATCTTGTAACAGTACTAAAAATTCTAAGATTTAGAGTTCCTAAAAACATGTCACACATTCTTGTAGAGGGGGATTCTTGTAGAGGGGTATCACTCTCGAGCTCCGCTCGACTTAGTTTTCGGTTAGATAAAGACAAATTAAAGTAAAGCACACTAATACCCTGTTCAGATAGATATTTTTAATTGTTTCAATATAATAATGATTTAGCAATTAAAAAAGGTGTTCAGACATACTCAATTTACCTTACTCCATTAGCATTTGATAGCTGTAAAATACGATGTATTTATACCAAATCAAATAATGCCTTCTCTTCAGTGTTTTTCCTGTTGATAAAATATATTTACAATTTTATTTATACCTATATATACTTATATGAATGTATTTGTATTTATTCATAAATTTTTTTTAAATTTTCTTCAAACATTTTCCATTTTCTTAATTTTTATTTTTTGTATATTTATTTGTTTGACCACCTATAGAATTTTCTTCTCACTGAACATACTTCTCAAGAGTTGTATTTCGAGTTTTAGACAATAAGTGAAACAATTAAGTATATATTGCTCAATTTAAAAATAATTTTTAGTATGGTAAATTAAGCTCAATAAGGCCTTTAATTGCGATAATATAATAAATTGACAATTAAGGCGCCTGTGTGAACTATACTATGTTATAAATTTAATAGTCTATTATATTTTTCATAAAATATATTTTTTCTTTTTCAAATGCCACGCCTACTGTTATTTTAAAAAATTGTTATTTTTTTAATACTAGACAAATCGGTCCAGCCGTTTTTCCATTTTAATTAAATTACTAAAGTGGGCTTGAAAGCAGACACGGTTAATTTTTTTTTTCTGCAGAAAGCAAAGTTGGTGCAGCCATTCTTATGTGATTTCCAACTAACGACATTTGATTTTTATTTTTATATTTAAAAACAATATTGTTCGTAACGACACCTTGTCAATAAGCAATGTATGAAATACCCATTATTTAATTTCAAAAAGATTTTGTTGGGATGCGGCACAATATAATTTACATAATGCACTAAAATATGAAATAAATAGTTACAACATGCAGCTCGTAAAAAAAATATTATTCTTGTTTTTAGACTCTAAGCAATTATTATGCCGTCAGTGTGAGAAATGCTTCCAAATATGAATAAGGAATTTTATGTTTTTATTAAGTTTTTGTTTTTGTTTTCACATTTTTTTTTAGTAATTTGTAAATTTTCATTATCATAAGCTTACCCAGAGGGTTTCGTTTCTTTTGTTATTATTCCTTGCTTTTTGATTTTGTTGTTGAATTAAGATGCAAATGTTGGATACTAGAAGTTACCAGCACTTTACTGCCTTCCATGCCACACCTCATTATTAACAATACTTTTGCCACTAGTGCTACCACAAATAATAGTACAGACGATGATAACAATGATTATGTTTAGTGTTTATGACGCACAGTGGAGCCGAATTTGTGTATCAATATTTATTAATATGTTATTTTTATATGTATAAGTAATATCCAATACTGGTCGAATCGACATTATCTGACAAATGTCAGATTTCTTAACAAATATTTCGTAACGATTTTTGACATGTTTTGAAAATTAAATGTACGACATATCAGATGTCAGATAGATTTACTGTGGAAAGTGTTGCAGGAAACCGTTTGGCAGGCCCATGTAGCATGTATATTTTTATTAACAGTTGTTTTTTTATCCAGCTTGAGATCAGTGTATTTATAATTAAATAATAAATTCAAATAATTAAAAAAAAATTACTTTAAGCTGGATTTTATTTTAAAGGGTCCGCCATTCAACGTTTTTTTCCACTAGTGCTTATTTCGTGAATGATAGAACTTAGCTCATGTCTGATTTGAAAGATAATTAGTTTTAACCTTCCGCTGAACGAATATGGTTGTGTATACGCTTGAACAACGCTGGGAAATAGTGCGACATTACTTTGGGCGATTTTGTTAAAAAAAAATCATCTTTTCAGATGAAGCTCATTTTGATCTTGGCGGGTATGTAAACAAGCCAAATTGTCGCATTTGGGGCACACAAAACCCGCACGCATACATTGAAAAGCCGATACACCCAACACGAGTCACTGTTTGGTGCGGATTTTGGTCCAGAGGCATAATTGGGCCATTTTTCTTCGGAAATAAGCAAGGAGTGGCCGTAGTCAATGGCAATCATCATCGGGCAATTTTGAACGAATTTTTGTTAACAAAAATTAAAGAGGAGGATATTGACAACATTTGGTTTCAACAGGACGGCGCGCCGCGGCGCTACGTGGCACATAGCCGAAGCGCTACACTTTTTTTTGATAGCATTTTCAAACAAAAAAAGTTATTTGACGGACCCTTTATAATTGTAATATTCTATATCAGTTTCAATATTCTACTACTTCTTTCTATATTCTATATTCTATATTCTATTTTATTCTATACTTCATTATTGCTATAATGAGAGAGAACTATTTTAAAGTTCATAAGATTGTTTTCCGGCTCTGTTTTTATGCTTGTGTAAGAGATTATTTTCTTTTTGCTTTTTACGTTTTTTTTTTATTTATCCGGAATAATTACGCTATATGTGAGTAGATAAATATATAAATTAAAAATATATATCTGCAATAATTATTTAATATTTTCCTACGTCCTTTCGCAAGGTCTACTATTTTCGTTCTACTTAAAATAAAAATATTTTTGATCAATGAATATTATTTCTCTCCGGTGTTGCTAATTTTATCACTTTAAACACTTTTATGTATTTAAAAATATATTGCAATCAGAAAATCCTCAAAATGTTTTGATGTACAACAACAATTTGCATAATTTAAAATAAAAAAAATAATGAATTGAAAAATTTACAAACATATTGTTGTTAAAATGAAGTAATAGGAAAAACGAAACACATAAACTAAATATAACAATAAAAATTAAGACTTAACAAAAAACTAAAGCAAGCAATAACACTGAAACTTACTTAATGAACAAGAATTTATTAACATTTTGAGTACATTCAAGTAAATATCGTTACACACACACACACAAATTTAAATGCCTCACAAAAGTAAAACTAAAATGTTGTTTTGTTAAGAAAATACAAAAAACAGACACACATATACACAAGCAAAAGGCAAAACAAAACAAATATAAAAGATAAAGGCTTGATTAGAATCTTAATGAAATAACCTTTTGATAATGGACATGGTCATGAGAATGACTAAGATGACGATGACGATGATGATGATGATGCTTAAATCAGTCCTGTTTTCACTTGCACATGGTCTTAATACATCTGTCAATAAACGTCCAAAGACAACGAACGGCAACAACTACTTTAAATTTCTTTAAACAACATTGAATGTTGTTAGTGTTAGTGTTAGTAAAATATTTAAATAAAATTACATTTTGTTTACTTGCCACTACAACAATAGCAATATAAACAACAAAGCCAAACAGAATAAACTAAATAAATTTACATAAACATTTTTCCAAAAACAAAACAACTCATCGTTGTTGGTAGTTGCAGATTGTAAAATACCACAAGTCAAGGTAAAGACAATATAAAAACAAATGCTATTGTGTGTGTGTACATATATATATAGAGAGATGAAGTGTTATGTTTAACCTATTTCAAAAAAGTATGTACGTTCGTACACATTCGAGTAGGTCCATATATGTATACAAAGAGGGTGTATTAAGAAGTATATACAATTTTCAGATAATATAAGGAGACTTTTGACTAAACATAAAAATAATTTTTAATGTGAAAATATTATTTTGTTTTGTTTTATGTATTTTCCTAGATGTTAGCTTTTAAGGACATAATCTCGTATCAAAAAAAAATTATGCAAAATACTCAAACTAATTTAAAAAAAACGACTAACATATAAAATATGTCCTGAGCTTCTGATCAATTCTTGGGAAGGTCATATATCTCATAAACGGAAGTGTAGTAGTCACACTAAAACTGTATATGTTCAGAAAACCCTTTATTGTATCACATTGTTACTATTCACCGCAGCAATCTAACCGATTATCTTGGATTTTGAGCAATGTTTTCATATATTTTTTTGATATTATCGATTGAACGTCAGGTCATGGAATATTCGGTAGGCAATGTACATACTTTCAGTTGGTTAAATTTTTTTGCAATTTTCTTAACCCTAACCCTACTGAGATGGGTACCCCGGTACCCGAACGTACTTTATAGTTTTCTTAAACAAAATTAAATAATAATTTGAGGTTCCGCAAGTTCCTTTAGATAAACATTTTATATAGTTTTTTTCCCATCTAAATTTCTGTTAGTTTATTTGGGTTAACTCTGGAGCCACCCAAACTCAAGTAGTCCTTTCCCTCTTGATAAGGGTACCCGGGTACCCCTAAATATCTATTTACATTTATTCAAAAAGTAAAAAATTTAGAATTTTCATGTTTTATTGGTTATTCAGAAAAATAATTATTTTACATTAAACCTTGTATTTGTAAAAAAAACTTTGTACTAGTAATGTTGCAAACAAGAATATTAAAAAATTTAATTTAGTGCAGCGTGAAGCAATAATTTTGCCATGTATATTGCACATTGGCCGTTTACAACCAATGCATATTTTGCGATCAGAAGTCACGCAAAGGTAGCTGCCAACAGTCCCGTTTTATCCCGCTTATTTGTATCCGGTGGTGCAGTATGCTTGCAGACTTCTATGGGTATGGTTTATTTGTTATAAGCTCGATAGCTGCCTGGACGTTAGCGTATCGTGTTATTCGATTATCATTACCTCTTTTATTCATACTTATAGTTGTTGACTCCATGCCAAGGGAAGTCAAAAATCCCTGGCGAAAGCTTCGATTTTTTGACGTTTGGATCGAAACTAGATAATACACAAAATGCACCTAACGTAGCCAAGTCAATCATTTTAAAAAAGAAAACGGCTACTATTCATCTGTTCGTTTTTTCTTTGGTGCTATATTTATACACCATCGAACATCAAATCCGCCTTCTGCTTTGTTGTAGAAGTCAATTATTTCCTATTTTTCATTTAAAGCTGGCTCCCCTCTAGTATAATACAATGTTGAAGGAAAGAAAACACTATTCATATTATTGGTCACAACTGACAATAAGGTCAACCAATATCGCCGGTTAGGTTTAGACATAGCAATGTTGTAATGTAGGCTTTGTCTTGCGGAAGAATACTGATGAGTCTTATTCCTCTCATTGTAGCCGAATAACAAAAGCAGTGAAGTACAGTATAAAAATTAAGTATAAAAATCAACCAGATCTGTAACGATTATTTCTCCTAGGCTTACCTGTCACTGACCACTAGGCTTGTTTTTGTAAGTAATTCTATTCCACGAATAGCTATTGGCTGTGTTACATTACCAAATTTTTAAATTTATATTTAGCTGGTTTTGAGGGCATATATTGAGTATATATATTTCTGTCTCTAAATGGAAAAAACGGTTCGTCTACTGTCACATTTTCATCTGGAACATAGTTTATGCTTAGATTTTGCGTCAGTATATTCTAAATATCTCAGATATTAGCAGCTTTTTCTATTTGAGTGGGTAACAATCTTGTAAATACATTGTTGAAACGTATTACGCTTCTTAATGATGCTTTGTGTAAAAGGTGATTATAATTTCCCCAAAGATTGGAGGAAAATCATCACTGACATCATTAATAACATTCCAATAAAAGCATCAATTATTTCCATTGAAATTAAACGAAACTAGCCAGGTTTAAGTTTTAAGTATTAAATATCTGCAGATTGAAATCTAATGCTACTTTATTGCCATTTGTTGTTATGTCTCATGATTTCAATTTTTATATTTTCTGATAGAAATATATCGAATAATAAAGACTCCCATAATATGTTTTTATTTTAGGGCTGGCGAATGGTTCGAACACCCAAGTGCACGACATTTACCCTACACCGAAAAAATTTATATTTAAATTCATACGGGTACCCGGGTACCCTTGTCAGGCGTATTCGTATATAAATGTTATCAGTATGGTTAGGGTTAACAATCTTAACAGTTGCTGACCTTATTTCAATATATTGATCATACTTGGTACAACAGTTGACGACCCTATTCTAATATTCTTATCGCACTTGTTATAAAATTTGGGAATTTGGGAAGATTTATTTATTTTATTTTTAAAAATTTTTGTTTTTAAGTGTCTTCCTTTGATATGATTTTTTATATTTTTTTCTTGCACAGAAAAAATTATAGTTAAAATTAGTTTCATTAATTGACTTATAGTTTAATTGTAAAATTTAAATTATATTTTAAATAAATTTAATTACTTTTTATTGATATTAAATTGTTTCAAAAAACTTGGAAATTTTTGTCAATTGAAAACAGTATATTGAAAAATAATATTAAAGAAATTTATTTATTTTTTGTCAAGAACTCATTTTGAAGGAAACGTTAAACAAAATTTTAATTAATAATGTTAAATAGGGAGCTTAATAATTACAAAAATGGTCAATCAACCAATTAAAATTCTAGTAAGTTTATTGACATAAGTATCATAGAGAGCCTAAACTTTATTGAAGATTGGTCTGAAGTCCATATTCGTTGCAACCCCATTTATTCTGTTGGATTCTAAACTTAATATGGAAGTAATTATTTAAATTTCTAACCTTCATTTGATCAACATTTTTTAAGAGTAAAATTTCTTTGTGACTAAGTATAGGATGCAGGGTGCCCCGATGGACTAGTCAGCAGTGTGCTGATCTACTAGTTTGGGGGTTGCGGGTTCGATTCCCGCCGGAGACTCTGGACTTGTCTGCTTCTTTTCTATTCTATTCTTACTTTTCTATTCAGGTATCACAATGGGATCAATATAATGGACCCAAGTGAGCTGCACAACAGCTGCCTGTTCTACCTAACCTAACCTAAGTATAAGATGCACCATCTTTACTTTTCAAAATATGACGTTAGGTTCTACTTCCAGTTCCTAAATATGTAATATGTATTAATACTTATGCTTTGTATTTTTGTATTTAAAAAAAAAATTTTAATTTTTTTTCGGGTCCTTTTAATTTAAAGAGGATCAATAAATTATGTTATTGATACAATAAATACTTTCTTTAAATTAAATCCAAATTTTAATTAAAAGCGTAATTTGTTCAATTTTAATCATTTTTGTAAGTTCTACGAATTTTAACAACTTGACTGCCAAGTCACTTTCAGCAAATAAGATGCTGAGGGCCACATAATTTTTTTGCGTAACTTCTTCGAAAACTTCCCTATCGGAATTTAGGCTACTTAATTTTTTTTTAAGAAATCCAACAATATTCATATTCTAAAAACAAACATAAAAGGCAAAAATTGTATACACGTATTACCCGGATTGTCCGCAAGACCCTTATATATTTTTAGAATCTTTTGGAAATCACCACAAACAAGTTTAATGTGTTAATTTGTGTCTTTTCATTATAAAAATAGAATGCTTAATAATTTTTGGTAATACTCTGTATAATAAAATGAATTACATTTTTTTATACCCGCCACTAAAAAAATAATGGGGGTATATTCATTTTGTCATTCCGTTTGTAACACATCGAAATATCCATTTCAGACCCCATAAAGTATATATATTCTGAATCAGGGTTTGATTTTATGACGATCTAGCTATGTCCGTCCGTTTTTAGGGGTTTGTGAAAACGAAAATGACCAAAGTTTGTTTACAAAAATTAACTAGAGTATTGATTTGTGCCCAACTTTACATAAAGGTGTACCCACAGTCTTAAGAGGTTAAAGATTTAAAAATATTTTGAAGAAATATGCATCAATAGATTCAAATTAAGTATTTGAATATTTAAAATACATTTTTTACCCAAATTATATTTTTTACCATCTATTCTTTTGTAAAGGGTGGTTAAATGATGGTTAAAAAAGAAAATATAGTGCAAACAAAAAAATCTCACTTATAGCTATTAATACTATATATCACAACTCAAAAAATAATTGTCAAATACGTAACCGTGCTTTTGTACTACGCTTTGAAATTAAACATTGTGAGAGAAAACTCTACAAAAAAGCAGAGGAAAATTTTGGTAATTAAATCGTACTTACCTCAAGTAATTTTTTAAATGTAATTAATCCAGTCATGCAACCGTCAAGCTCAGGTACACGCAAAGAAAAAATATGGTTGTAGTAACTATACATACTATGATTGAATTGTATGATTGTGGTTAAAACATACAATGGTTACCAAATGTTATTATGTTTAATTGTACCATAATGCAATAACAATATATATGACTATCTTTGCTTTTTTTACGGCAAATTTTTGTCTTGAGCTGTTAATTGCATAAAATGATTTACTTACCTTTTCAATTGCAATTTTTATACCAATATATATTTTAAAATTTTCTTGTTTATTTTCAAGTTTTTCCAATTTTTTCACAATTTTTGTTTATTTTTTTGACATCTCAAACTATTAAAATAAAATAAATTTATTTAGCAGGAATATGAAGGGTTGAAATCAAATTATTATTAAAAAAAATTATAGCTAAATTGTTTTGTTGTAATCATACTGTTGTCTTACCTATTATTTAGGTTAGGTTAGGTTGAAAAGGAGGGGTATAAAAGCCCAAACCCATGACAGGTATGACCTTATGCCCAGTTGACATGTTGTGCGCTCCATATGGAAAAACGGAATTCCCAAAACAAAAACTATAAACATATTTTCCCAAAAATAACGGACTTATCCAAGAACCCAGTCCCCTCAATGTAACGTCTTATTATTTAATAAATATTATTAATTTTAATACTTTTTTTTTAACGACAACAATTTCAAAATTTTCAGGAAAAATAAACATTTAATGATACAATGCAAGCAAATGCTTTATTATTGTGACAAAATCAAATATTGTTATAGCGAATATAATATGACCATCGTGATCATGTCATAACCATAGTGTATCTTTGCGTATAATAATTCGAAATAATTTTATTTTCAGTATTTATATTGTGAATGTAAAAAAAATTGTTTTTCTTAGTTTAAGTGAACATAAAGTTTTTAATTGAGCTCAGCTAAGCAAACATTTTAATTTTATTTTAAATACTGAATAAATGAGCATTATTATAGAAAATTTTGTTTCGTTGCGCCTTAGAAAATACATATGTACGAATTAGTACATAAACACATTGAGTTTAGCAACATAAAGCGCTTTGCGGCTGCTACTTTCATTTTTATTTCTGTTGTTTTCATTGTTTTATGCTGTTATTAGAAATCTAAAAATGCCGTAGTCTATTTCAAGTGAGTCATACGTAATTATCACGAGTAGTTGTTTTTATATATATATCCAATAAGGGGTTGAAAAAATAGCGTACGTGATAAAAAATACTAATTTCACGGCACATCTTTAGTATTATGCTGCCCCATTTTAAATAATATATTTTATGTTTCAATGTAATATATTAAAATATTCTCCAAGAATTTATTACAGCGTTCAATTTGTTCTACGAGTATCCCACAACAAATCTACTTTATTCACACCTTATCGTAGAAGTAGTAGTATGTAAGAAATTTTTGAAGAAAAACGGCGATAGTACTTACTTTTCCAGCTATGACGTATTTATACGACATTCTATGAGCATATAGCAATATAATGTGTACAACTACTACGACAGCTTGTGAATTGAGCAATAAAGTTACTTAACTATTGTAGTTGTGCAGATATAAGAAAAAATATAAATTATTTTATATGAGAGGTACCTGTACCACCTCTTCTCTACCTCCAAGATTTTTTTGGAACTTTCTGTTTGTTAAAGTGGCAACTTACATAAAAATTAGTGAGCCTAACTACTGTAGTTGGATAACTCTGCCTTTGGCATAATTTTTAATTAGTAGTAGTAGTAATAGTAGTAGTAGTAGTAGTAGTAGTAGTAGTAGTAGTAGTAGTAGTAGTAGTAGTAGTAGTAGTAGTAGTAGTAGTAGTAGTAGTAGTAGTAGTAGTAGTAGTAGTAGTAGTAGTAGTAGTCATAAGTTTACCTATAAATCAAGGCTAGTACCCTAAGACGTGACCTGTGGACTAGTCGGTAAAGGACAAGTCAGATGTTTGGGAGTTGCGGGTTCGATTCCCGCCGGAGACTCTGGAATTGTCTGCTTCTCTTTCTCTTCTATTCTAAATATTTATATTCTTATTCTATTCTTCTCTCTATTAAGGCGTCACAATGGACCGTAATGGTCTCCGAGTGAAGGTGTGAGGGTAACTTTGCACCAGCCTTACCTACCTACCTACATATCTACCCTAAGACGTGAAGAATTCAAAATGCCCATTGGCGTTAAAACTCCAGACTCAATATTCTTCTTATGCAGAAAATCGCAAAACCTGCACGTTACTACATTTAACCTGCCGGTTTATTTGAATGCTGTCCCATCAGTAAACCTGACAATAATCTCAGAGCCTTCCTGTCTAGGGAAAGAAGTTTCCTAGCACACTCAGCGTCAGGAAGGGCGAATAATTCATCCTTAATGTATATCATTTTTGTAAAAAACATTACTTTTAATATTATGTTTCATTCTCGCATTAACTTTCACAATATTTTCATCTTCATGTTCATAAGAAATACTAAAACATGGACATCATAAACCCTGCTATAAAAACACTATAATCGGACTTTTATACCATAAGATATTTTGACTAAAAAACGAATAATGCAATGTTTTTAACTTATCAATTGTTATTTAAATTTTAACAAATTCTTACCCTACCTACTTGTAAATAAAGTTTATCTTTTTTTAATAAAATATTTCCAAATTGTCTCTAAAATGGTAATTAACTTTTTTGCCCTATAAAAGTTAACATTATTGTCAGCATTTGGAGCATCTTGTAAAACTTGCTACCAAATAACTCTTTATGGTACTTGTGACAGCTATTAAGTCATCATTCCACTGAAAATGAAAAATCCTCTATGCTATGCTGTTTTAAAAAATTTAAACTTTTAAGACGAAACGATATAAAACTTTATCAAAGCTCTAGAAACAAAGACCAAATTGCAAAAAACAACGTTTTGAAATCGATTTTTTAACTGCCACCATTCAAAGTTAAACCAGTACGTGTGTATGTATGTATGTATGTATGTATGTATGTATGTATGTAGATTATGTAGATTATCTTAATGTTTGTATTTAAATTTATGTTTGTCTTAACTACTAATTACATGGGATCCTAGCAAGTCGATCCTTGCTGCTTGTTATTACTTTTCATACTTGATTGTATGAATTAGTTTTTTGTTTTTATTTAAAATTTTACAAAAAGAAAAACAAAATTAAACTCCAACAAAAAGTGTACAAATACAAGTGCCATATCTCGAAATCTAAATCTACATGTTTGTAATAGAGCTTTCCTTTTCCAAAATGTTGCCATATCTTGGAAAAATGGGATTCCTTTCAGACTTCTAGGAATGTTTTTAAATTCAAGAGCTTCCACACTTTATTTTTTGAATTAGTTGTTAATTGGAAAAATTTCACAATATGTAAATAAAAATTTCATCACTGCAACATCATATCTACAGGTGCTATTTGATTCTAAGAAAATTATAGGGAGCTAGTTTATAGTTTTAGTTTATCCGTGCAGATTTTGAAAATACCCTTCATCAAATTACAAATATATTGACTTTATCGTAGAGTAGCCTAAGTTCAATCTTATATGTTATTACGATATTGGAACCCATATAATTGCCACTTTACTTAACACGCAACTCTGGACATGAACTTATTTAAAGTTTACTGATCAGAGCTTTTATTTGATACTCATATTGATTCTCTCGGTTGCTCAGGAGCAAGAAATATGTTTTCTTTTGTTGATTTAAAACCCTAAGACAGTTAAATGCTTATATATCAGTTAGTTTCAAACCGATGTGTTAATTTTTCTCAGTAATAATATTCGAGATTATGGCTTGCGACTTATTGTCATTAGGTAATCAAGAATCAATTTATAGCTTAAGCAACTAGATTAAATAAGCAAACTTATTCTTTCAAAAAATTTTTGCACAAATTTTGCTGATTAATGACCGATTTGTGCAAAAATTCTCACGAACAGCCCCAGTAGGTATGGTATTATAAAAAAGTAACAAACTTATTTACGAGTTATTTGAGGGCAGAAAAATGTGAACTTTTATTAATATGTAACAGTTTTTTAAAGCTTTAGGTCCTTCAATAAAAAAAAATTATTTTTTTTTTTTATACCCGCCACCAAAAAAATGGTGGGGGTATATTCATTTTGTCATTCCGTTTGTAACACATCGAAATATCCATTTTAGACCCCATAAAGTATATATATTCTGAATCAGGGTTTGATTTGATGACGATCTAGCTATGTCCGTCCGTCTGTCCGTCTGTTGAAAGCACGATAGAGGTCGCACCGAAAAAGCTAGGGGGCTCAAATTTTGCCAGAATCTTTCAAATAGACAAGGTTTGTTTGGTATTGAAAATGGGCTAAATCGGAATATTAGGAAGAGAGTTACAGCTCGAAAAGCAAGAGTAGGACGAAAAAACCGTGTCCTTCGAACATCGAATAAAATGGAATTGTGTCCAAACGCATTACCGTAGACTCATGAAACTTCGAATATATATTTCCTGAGTAAAAAAAATATTTTTCCCCAAAAATTGTCTAAATCTATGCATTAGGAGAGGAGTTATCGATCAAAATGTACGAAAATTTATACCGCACAGTGTATTTTTCGGTATATTTAAAAACAAAAACGTCATAAAAGCAACAAAATTAAATGTACGACCCTGAAATTTTGCACACTCTGCTTCTTGGTGAGTGGCTTTTTTGTAACGGAAAATCAATGTGCCACGCCAACTTTTACGCCCACCTCCCATATAACGTTTTAACTAAAATTCATATAATTTCTCTATTAATAAAGATTTTGGAATAATAAAGGGCTATATTGAAACACCTAAATTGTACTGATTCGCAAAAATAACTTTGACACGCCTACTATAACGCCCACTTTTCACGTTATCTACCGTTAATGAAATTTAAAAGCTTATAAAACCGACAAAATTAGAGGTATGATGATAAAATTAGCTACGTATATTTCCCTAGGCAATATCATTACTGTGCCAGAAAATTAAGATGCCACGCCCACTTTTACGCCCACCTCCCATATAACGTTTTACCTACAATTCATATAATTTCTCTATTAATTAAGATTTTGGAATAATAAAGCGCTAAATTGAAACACCTAAGTTGTACTTATTCGCAAAAACAACTTTGACACGCCTACTATAACGCCCACTTTTCACGTTATCTACCGTTAATGAAATTTAAAAGCTTATAAAACCGACAAAATTAGAGGTATGATGATAAAATTAGCTACGTATATTTCCCTAGGCAATGTCATTACTGTGCCAAAAAATTTTACGACCACCTCTCATATAACCTTTTACATAAAATTCATATAATTTCTCTACTAATAATGATTTTGGAATAATAAAGGGCAATATTGAAACACCAAAGTTGTACTCATTCGCAAAACCAACTTTGACACGCCTACTATAACGCCCACTTTTCACGTAATCTACCGTTAATTAAATTTAAAGGCTCATAAAACCGCTAAAATTAGAGATATGATGATCAAATTTGCTACGTATATCCTTCTAATCAATGTTATTGTTGTGCCAAAAAGTTTAGGTTTATCTTAAATTCATGTAATTTCTCTATTGACAAAGTTTTTGGGAAAATAAAGGACTATATTGAAATATCTAACTTTTATTTGTCAGCAGAAACTTTATTCACACGCCTGCTTTAACGCCCACTTTCATTGAAAGACTACATTTACAAAAGCATTTTAGTAGCATATCGAAGTTATAAAGGATGGTTAAATTTTAAGGACCGATGTTGAATTTAAATAAAACACAAATTATTTAGGATATTATTATTATTATTTCTTTTTGTAATTATAATATTTGTATGGTTCAATTATGTATTTAACAAAATATCGGCCAAATGCCCCCCCCCCCCCCATCCTTGGCGCCAGTCCTTTCTCTAATGATACAAATTTTCAATGACAATGTTGATGCTCAATTGTTGGGTATGATGATGAGGCGAGGTTGACTGCTCTTTTGCCACACTATCGCAAAAACCAGCAATGGTACCCATTCAATGAACTAAGAAGGCATTCACAGATTTTCTAACATTTTTTACAGTCCTGTTTTGCAGAAATTTAAATATTTGTTACAACTCTCCCGATTGTGGACGAATTTGAATGATTATATTGATCAAAAGAATTACGAAGTGCACAAAATACATTTTGATCTCAACGCCCATTTTTATAAAAATTCTGCTCATTTGCGTATCTTTTTACGGATCAAATTGAGTAAGTTTGAGATTGAGAAATGTCAAATGAAATGCAGAAAACAAATTTAAAGACTAGGTGTAGTTCACCTTCAACATGGGCCCTTAAAATTTAACCATCCTCTACAAAGAAAGTGATACATAATTTATTATAAAGAGATTATTCCATAACGATTAACAAGATAATAAATATTGTGCTTTAAATGTACACAAAATTGGTGGTGGGTATAAAAGATTCGGCACAGCCGAATATAGTGCTCTTACTTGTTTATTATAAATGTAATCGATATTTTGCTACCTCTTTGTTTATTATATATTAATTTAAAAACGTCTTACAAACTTTTGTCAATGCTTATTCTAAAACTTTTAAGATTCATCAAATCTAATAAATTTCATAAGCCATAAATAGCAAAAATTTCAGAAAAAATCTACTATTAAATATACAGGATTGCTGAACAAAATATCTGCGCTATTTTCCCCTTCATTTTAAAACGAATAACTCTTATTTTAAGTGAAACACAAACAAACAAAAAAAAAAACAATCACAGAGACAACAAAGAGGAATTTTATTAAGTTAAGATGCTTTAAATCCTTGTTAGCTTTTATTTATCAAGGGAATATTTAATTTATTTTGTACTTAATCAAGAAATCTTAATATTTACTCATTTACTTTTGAAGACATCTATTTACTTATTAAGCATATTTTATAAGAAAATTTAATAAAACAAAAAAAAACAAAAACGAGCTACAAAAGATTTTTTTGCCTGTTATTTAGTTGGAAATGCAAAATATATGTCTGAACATATTGTACAACACTGAATGGAACTAAATTGTGACATTATTAAATTCATGTACCTAGAGAACAGTGATGCCCACATTATCAATTTCTAACCATACGATATTGATCTACTAAATGCCCAGTAAGAAATGTCTTGAGAAATTAAATATATTCCTTATGTTTTCTAATTTCGGAAGAAAGAAAACATTAAGTCAAGTGTTAAGGAAAAGTTGTAACGCCGCAACACGAACATTTTAAACTAAAGTATTTGGTAACCAGGATACAATTAATGAAATAATTTCCATTGTACAGCTGATCATCATTCATTTTCAAACAACAAAACTCCTAACATTTTCTCTTTTCCCTTATTAGTTCCAATTATCAAACTTCATATAAAAATTCTTTCCTTTGCTGCTTTATACTAAAGAGTAATTGTATACGTTTGAACTTCACTGTTATAGATAATCAAAAACAAAGTCATAAAGAGCAGAAACAATATCATTTAATTAACCATTCAGCTTTTAAGCAATTCAGCATATGCTTTGTCTTTATTTTTCAATTTATTTTAATATTAGATTCTTATGATTTTAATTAAAAACTGAAAGTTGAACTGAAGAGCTTAACTTTGCAATTTATGTAAATAAATTAAACAATATTCCGACACGCCTAGCACTATGTTAAGTGTTCCTGCCACAGTTAATTATTCTACACGTTTTTTTTTGTTTCCTAAAAAAAATTGATGTTTTGAGTAACATGATTTATTTCCAACTTGAAACTGATCCTGTGGAATGAAACAAACTCAAAATTAGTAAAAAATATTTAAAAATTATTAACAAACTTTATATAAAATGTTCCCAACTGTTAATAACCTAATTAGGTGATTTAATTACTACTGCCAAGGATCCTGTTCTCATGACACATAATTGATTGGGTTTGACAACAATTCTTAAATAATTTTAATTTTACAGGAGACGGTAAAAATGTAACATAAACTGCATTATCATAATTTATTTTTTTTAAATTGATTGTTAAACTATTATTTGTGATACTATTGCCTTAAATTTTTATGTCGATGTTTACTTGTTTGGAATGTATTAAAATCACTAAAAACAACTCCATTGCATAAAACAGTACCAGTTAGGGCCTTTCGACTTGTGACCACCGATATACATATGTTTGTAGATATTACGATGTAAAGAATAAATATCAGTTAAACTCAATATTTATTTATTTATTTTATTTATTTATTTATTTATTTTATTTATATATTGGTATTCCTATACAACAAAACTTTGAGTCTTATAATTATAGTACAGGAAAAACAATTTGATTTAGTTTTAAATAGGTCATACAATAAAAAATTATAACATCAATATCAACACAAAAATTTAAAAGTGCTTTAATCAAAAACTTTAAAAACAGACATAGGTAGTTTATTCTTATTGTTACAGGTATATAAAAATAAACCAACTATAAAGAAAAAGTTTTGTCAAAGGTTTCTTTTGATCCAATAGAAGCTATTTTGGCGTAATTATTACTATTACTATTATTATTACTTTAATATACATCTAAGATTAACAGGGCATTTTTGTTTCCTTTAATTTATCTATATATATAAAAGTGAAACTCTGTGTGTGTGTGTGTGTGTGTGTGTGTTAGCTATAGACTCTGAAACTGTAAAACCGATCGGACTCAAACTTTGGTAAGTTGTTGTACACATACCAGGGAGTGTTTATGGATGAAAAAAAGTGGGCGGGGCCACGCCCATAAAAAATTACTTATCAGTTTTAGCTACTTGCACTTGACTGATTTTTCTGAAACTTTGCACACATATCGAGCTCTGATGACTAAATAATACATAATATTTTTAAAACACCACATAGATTTACGCACATTTATACGTGCAAATTTATGTGACGTATTACACATTATTTTTTATGTTTTTTTTTTCAATTCACATTCATATTGAAGAGACTTTTGATAAGATAAGAAAATACATACAAATGACAAAATGTTGTTTGGTATCAATGGTGCTGGTATTGGTGTTGAGTTGGAAAAATGTTGTTGTCGGTAACGTTTAAATATATTTGGCTTTGTTTACTATTTTGACCATAAAATAAAAGCGATTAACAATTAAATATTTTTTTTTCCTTTTTTTTGTTTATTTAATGTATGGTATGAGTACATAGTTATTAATATACAATTGTGTTCAATAAAAATGTGAAATAAAAACATATAAAAACCATATTAAAATAAGTTTTGCAAATTTTATGACATCGAAACTAAAAGCCTTTTTACATTGGGAATTTTCCCTTATAAATGATAGCGAATGTTAAGAAGCAAAAGCAGCCTACATCACAAACACAAGAAATGCTTGAAGTTTAATTTTTATAATTGGTGAATTCATAAAATGTGATATAATATTTTTTGTCATATTGTCATAACTTTTCAAAATTTTCAAACTGATTAAAAAACTTTAAAATGAACAATTGATTATTTTTAAAGCGATTTTTGAAAGTTATGACATTATGACAATATAACAGTTATTTCTTATTCTAAAATTTGTTATTTTTAATCTGTATGTAGTTCATAAGCATGCAACTTATCTATATATATAAAAGTGAAACTCTGTGTGTGTGTGTGTGTTAGCTATGGACTCCGAAACTGTAAAACCGATCAGGCTAAAACTTTGGTAAGTTGTTGTACACATACCAGGGAGTGTTTATGGGTGGAAAAAAGTGGGCGGGGCCACGCCCATAAAAAATTAGTTATCATTTTAAGCTACTTGCACATGACTGATTTTTCTGAAACTTTACACACATATCGAGCTGTCATGACTTTACAATTTCGTGATTAGAAAAGTGGGCAGTGCCACGCCCATAAAAAAAGTTATAATTTTTAGTTTTTTGCACTTGATATTCAATTTAAATTCAGAATGCATTTTTATTCGTTAAGGGGCGTAGCAACGCGCGCCGGGCTTTTCTAGTCTTAATAATAAAACAAATTGTATAGAAAGTAATCGCACATGCGAATACTCATTGCGTCACCAATAGACACATGCTAACAAATCTCAAATTCTCTGCTGTTTACGCAGCAGACCATCTAAGTGTAATTTATTATTTTTCATTATTTTCTGTTGGTCTAAAAAACTTTTAGACGTAATTACTTCGTATTCCTTTTTTATTAAATATAATTCTGTGGGCCCATTCCGATTTTTTTAATAGAATAACAACGTAACTTCTGTATATATTCAAAAAGTGTTCAGCACTAGCGCAGCATGTTGACCTAATTTTTGTTTTTTAACACACAACCACATACGTTGTTATTTCTGAACACATTTTAAACTTGCTGCTATTGTAACTCCTATTGTAACTGCTGGGTAACTCCTGCAGAAAAAATAATGGAGAGATACACAACCGAGAAAAAATTAGTTTAATAGAACTTATTATTTAAATAAGCGATTAAATATTTTCAAGAACTTATTGTCGCAATTTAACGTCCAAATTTTGCAACCTGAAGCAATGAGTCATTGCCTAGTTCATCGTAACTATCAACATGGCACCATTCGAAGTTATCCACCAACCGGTAGACCATATTTTATTCGCATTGCAGAAAATATTAAACGTGCTTAGCAAAGTGTTAATGAAATACCATTAATATCTTTCAGAAGAAGTTCTGCTCAACTAGGAATGGCTGGTACGTCACTAGAACTCGTTTTAACAAAATTTGTGTTATTTCCACACAAGGTATACTTGATGCCAGAATTAAAACTCGCAGATAATGCACAATGTCTAAATTTTGCAGTTAGATTTCAACAGTTGGCCACAAATTTAATCATCCAAAGTCTAATTATGAGTAATGAAGCTAATTTTTATTTAAATGGCTTTGTTAATAAGCAGAACATTAAAACCAATAGCATTCCATTAAATGAATTGTATCGTTATGCATTAAATATGATAATATTATTAGTCCCTCCATCTTTAAAAATAAAGATGGGGGTGATGTAACCATAAATGGAGATCGATATCGGTTTATGATAGAGTATTTGCTACGTCATGCAGACCTGAGATGCAGTTTTAACAGGAGTGAACCACTACATAGTGGTATTTTTTAGATAAATTTTTTGTAACTGAAATATTTCCGAAAATTTAAACATTAATTGGCCAACGTGCTTGCCAAGTTTGTCATCATCCAACAATTTTCTCTGGGTTTATTTTAAGAAGCGGGTATATGTGAACAAGCCCGAGATAATCCTTAAGCCCAATGAAAATATTACTGTAGAACTTCAAGCATCACAGACACAAACTTTGAAACATGGTATAGAAAATGATTCAAAAAGAGTTCCTTATTGAAAAGCTAAATGAGGTGGTAAATAAAGTGACATCAATTCCTTTATCTAGGATTCCACTTAAATTTCTATTGAATATATTCTATAACCTGCATAATATTCATGTATGTATATAAAGGAAAAAGTTTTCAAATTTTTAAGCCCCACGCTGATTTTAAGGCAAGCCTATTAAAAGCGTGATTTTTTAAGAGCTATAGAAAGTTTAAAAAAAAAAACATAAAATTCTGAAAACTGCATAAAATCTTTATTTGAATCGATAGTACGGTCTATATAATTTAATGTTTGAAGATTATTTTATGCAGATGTTGATTGTGATTGCGCCTCAAATTGTTCATCCGCTTAGTCCAATTTTGGCATACTCTTTCCAACATTTCGGCAGGTATCTCATGAATAAATGCTTCAAAGTTGTCTTCCAATGCGTCAATTGAAGCAGACATGTATATATAGACATGAACTTTAACATAGCCTCACAAAAAATAGTCTAATTAAATCGCACGATCTAGGCGGCCAATTGACCGGTCTCGAACGTAAAATAAAATTTTCACCGAACTCGCTTCTCAATCAGTCCATTGTTAAGCGCGCTGTGTGGCATGTGGCACCGTCTTGTTGAAACCACATGTCATGCAAGTCAAGCTCTTGAATTTTAGGCAAAAAAAAGTTTGATATCATTTCACGGTAGCGCTCACCATTCACAGTAATATTACGATTCGCATCATCTTTGAAGAAGTACGGTCCAATGATGCCACCAGCCTATAAACCGCACCAAACTGTGACTTTTTCTGAATGCATTGGTAGCTTTTGCAATGCTTCTGGCTGATCTTCACTCCAAAATCGACAATTCTGCTTATTAACGTACCCATAGAGCCTAAAATTAGCTTCGTCGCTGAACACTATTTTTCGATAAGAAGCGCTCGATGAACTTTCTTAACAGAGCACGCATTTTGATAATAAAATTCAATAATTTGCAAGCGTGGTTAAATTATAGACCAAACTAAAGATGTTTGACAGTGAAACAAAACACGAAACGTGCGTCAGCTGTTTAAACCAGTGTTGCCAAATAGATAATATTTAGCTTAAAAATCACCATGTATTACAAATACTCTACAAACTCTCCATATTTAGATAATATAAAAATCTATTTACGATTTTTATTTTCAAGACAAGGGCTCTGTTTATAAAAAAAAAATATTGTTACGTTTATACCTTTTATAAACTTTGGATTATTTCCTTTAAATATACTTTGAGTTCTTTTATTGCAATCAAAAACAGTTGAAATTCGTTATAAAATTAAAAGCACTTTATTAACTTAAACACACTCAAAGATTGCTTTAATATTACTTTACTTATTACACTTATGGTTATACACTTTGATTATCAAACACACTTTGATACGCGCTTTACAAACTCTACTGTAATACTGATCATGTTAGCTATGTTGTTCGGCTATTTATAGTAACATAGTGATGTTCGGCAACATTCGACAAAGTTTTCGTATGTACATTCTAGTCCATTCGAAAACCGTTAAATTAAAATTAAGACGTTAAGTAATAGGTACGAATAATAGAAGTGCCTAAAAGTATGCTACACATAACAACAAACATCATGTTCGAACAGCCAGCAAAATCAACTAATACAAATGCAACTACAGTAACTTAAACTACAACAACTAAAATAAATTATAATGTAAATTCAGCTATTTAAAAATTAAACTGTAACAATATTAAATTTTAAATTTAAATAAAATTTTAATATATTTCCTAACAAAGGGTGTTAGATTTCTAATAAATTTTCTATTAAAAAAAACTCAGACAGTTAATTAAAATTTTCCTCAAATTGCTTGCTTCAATAACTGAAGAAAGATTTATCTATGCAAATATTATTCAATTTTTCCAGTGTAAGTTAATTTATAAGAACCCTTCATTTTTAAAAATGTTTGCCACTTTACTTACCACAAGATGAACGTCACAAATAAAATGAATATTCAAATTAGGAAAATAACCCCAATTTCTTATTGAAAATCATTTTTAATAACTCTTACTTCTAAAAAAAACACATTCATAGAACGACTTATTACCAAAACCAAAAATTCTCAACAAAAAGTGAATAATTGTTATTTTGCCTTGTCAGAGCATAAAATACATTTAATTCACAAGCTCATCTATCCATTTAGTCATCCAACTAAAATATGGTTGATCTATTGCTAAAAACATATTCTGCTTGACTGACATGCTGCATATGAGCGTGTGTATCTGTATGTCAGTGTATCTTATGTCCTTTCGTGGCACAGACACAAACATAAAAATCCACATTCTGTATTTTTTTGCTAAATACTTTACTTTAAGTAAATTAATAAGCTTCATCGCTCTTTTAGAAGCTTTAATTATTAATCGTGTAAATTATTCTGTAAATTGTCATTTTTAATAGATGAGTTTAAACACCATATCCTTTTACGCTCTTGTCATGCAAAATCAAGGTTTACAATGTAAGCGACTTTGAATTTCCATTTAGTTTTTTTTTCTTTATTTTTTGTTTATTTTTCCCCCATCTAAGTAAAACAGCCATCAGCATAAACAACTTACTCCTTTAAGCTACTTTGTGTCTTTTCCCTTGTTCATAAACAACCCGAAATATATAATACAATAATAAATTTTAAAACATTAATTTTGTTTACTTCATTCTTACACATAAGAGGAAAAACCTTTGCTAGCGCTTTTGTCACCCCACCTCAATTAGCTTGTTAGGTCTGCGTCACTGTAGCAGGTAAGAAGTAATTTTGGTTAATTATCAAAATATTCATGGTATAATTTGTTTGCGTTAATGTTTGTAACAGCCTTAACAAATGGTTTAATATAACACCTAAAAAATACACATGTTTTAAAACCGAACTCTTTAGTCATTTGCTATAATTTGGCATACCTCTAGTACAATGTATTCCTGGCGTTAGTTTTTCTACGACACAAAAATTCATACTAAGCACAAGCCAGAAAAAAATCGGCGCAGATACTTTTCGTCATTTTGTAGCTGACAAAATCAATGGACCTAGTAGCTCTAGCTTATAAACTAACGCTTTTCGCCTACTAAATGGTTTTTGAAACAGTCACAAGTCTTTCAGTTTATCTTAAAAATCACCTTTTGCAAGTTTAAGAAAGTATTTTTTGAAAAATGCTACATATGGGCTAAGCGCCCAAGCACACTTGCAAAGCTTTTACCCAATCAACATTATGTTATCTTTATAGGCAACAGCGATATTCTTTCAAAAACTCTCATGTTGTTTTTAATTTGATGCCCCAGGCTTGCAAGAGATAAAAGTTACACTCCCTCCTACAAACCTGCTTTACAAAGACATGATTTTTATATGGTCGAGTTTTACTTGCTAGACTACCTTAAAGAAAAAATAGCTCAGTTGTACTGATCATATTATTCTGAGATAGTAATGCTTTTACTTTAAGATGTTTTAGATCTTACCACTTTAATCTTATTCTTAAAACTGATTAGATGCAATCTTCAAAAATTCTTCTTTAAAGATTTTCCCTTACTTTGCATCTTTCCAGCAAATCATATTTATGGCTAGCATCCCTTTAGCCCTGCTTTTAATATATATTTTTTGCTGGCTAGTAACCAAGCCAAATATAAGTCAGACAAGCTTTAAAAACAATAAGAACTTTTATAAGTTTTTTACAAAAAATATATATTTTTTTTATACATTGTCTTATATCTTTAAGCTAGAAATATTTAGCTATGGTAGGTAGGATAGGGTGTGCAAAAAGCAAAACTCACTTCCAATACCTTCATTGAGAGACCAATATGGTCCGTTGAGTTCCTTTTAATAGAAGAAAAACCGAGATAAATAGAGAAATAAAAGTTAAATAGAGGAAAGAAATAGTAACAAGGGAAATTGAAAAAACACACATTGAAAACCTAGTCAATCGATCCCCATGATGAATCAAATGATGTTTCTAGGACTGCACCCTGAGACATAACCCAGATCATCGTCAAATCGTTTACCCCACCACTTAGCTCTATGGTTCTGTGGTCTCAGGCAGTTATAGACAACGTGTTTCACACGTTCCAACTCTTCTTCGGACCATAGGCATACCCTATCCAGGCCCAGAATTAACGTAGAACATGCCGAGTTGAACTTGAGCCATAAAGTGCTTGACACTCTGCAGTCCTTTCTGTTTTTCCATGCCATATCAGTTCTGTCCGAGATCCACTTTCTGATTCGTCCAATATAGTGGTCAATCGGTGGCCTTATCATGCCCTCTTCACACGTCGAACTTAGTGCAATTTGATTGCCCACAAGGATCCTTAGCTTTTGTATTATTAACAGAAAGTATTGATTGAAAGCGTCAGTTACTCACAAAAAAATCGGTGGAAAAAAATTTTGGAAAAAAATAAATAAGTTTTGGTGACAGTTGAACTACAAAATTGTCAGTAATGCTCTTGAAACTTTTAGTGCTGAAAAGTAACAAAATTTGTATATAAATAACGATATAAGCAAAATAACAACAACATTTGTAAATTACATTCTACTTGGAAATATTAAGTCCAATAGGTCCACAAGTCTCAAATTTATAGGCAGCAAATATTTATTCAAAAATTAAGTTTCTTTAAATATACAAATTTTCTTAGCTTCTAGTAACTTTTGAAGATGCTAAATAAATGTGGCAATACCCTCAAGAATTTCGGCAGTAAAAATCTTCATAATTTAAAAGCAAATATTATTTTTTGTTCACTTCTTTTTACATTTAAAGGTTACATAATAAAAGTTAAAGTTGATTCTATTTACTCAGTTTGTTCAGCCAATGTGTATGCCAATGCTACAACAAATAATGTCTTTATATAATTTTTTTTAATCCGCTACCAACATATTTGATTATGACATAATGGTACAAACTGTATGAAGCGTATTTAAGATCAGACACAGTCGAATATAGCGCTCTAACTTTTTGTAATTATTTTAGATCATAAAACAATTTTCTTAATGACACTTTAGATTCAAAAAGTATTTTTAAATTCTCATATGTATAGTGTGTGTACAGCTCAATATAAATACAACCGTTGAAGATTAAATATTTTATTAAACGTTTCTTGTCTTCAAGTATCCTTTAAGAACTCTTTTATGCTATTTATTTTCCAAGTACTCACTTACCTTAAGTTATACGTTACGTCACATATTTAAACGAGAAATAAATTAAATTTGTATTTTTAATGAGTCTTATTCAATATATAGTTTATAAAAACGTCCTGCTCGTTTAATAAACTAAAGAGTTGATGTGGAAAATAAGGTTGAAGTAGTATTGTAATCATGAGCGGAACAAGTTCATTCTGGGAGAAGCAATGTTCTCTACAAAATTGTTTTTAAAGAATTAAAAAATTGATTTCTTCATTTAATGATTAGAAATTTAATAATAAAATGAACTAGAGCCAAACTAAAAATTAATAAAGAATTTGAAAAACTTAACTATTTTAATTAAAGATACATAAATATAAAATTAACTCAGTTTAAGATTTTGCAAAGGAAGAAAATTTTTAAGTTTTAGCCACACACAGAAAAAAATTTTTAACTACGCTAATGGTTGTCATTTCTGATATCTAAAGGGTAAAAAGCAGAGCAGGGTATTTGTGTTTATTTGCATTTTAAAGCAAAACAAAAGTATTGATATTTCATACGTTAATGTCAAAGTAATAATAATAAAAAATTTATGAAAAGGAAGGACAACTTTTTTTATGTATGCAAATATGAAAACAGTTTTGAATTTTAGAGGACTTTTAGAAAAAATTAAATTAAAATCATTAACTTGTGCAATTAATTGAGAACAAGGGCTACTAATTATACATCGGGAATGGCAAATAATAAAAAAAATTTTATCAAAATGTCTTTATTGTTTTTCAAACTATTTTGGTTTAACTATATTGGTTTAACCCATTTGTCATCATTTCCTTACACCACTTGATGCGAGCCCTTTTTTAAACAATTTATAGATTTTGAAGTACCAACGACGACAAATTTCTTTTTAAAACTAAGTTAATGCAAAATAGTATGTAGTGAAGTTGAAAGAATTTAATCTATCTTACAATATGTCACATGACGAACTTGAATTATCAGTTCACCCACCGCATCGATATTTTGTCACACAACAACTGATTTTGGACGACCTTCACTGAATTCAACGGCGACAGAACTACAATCACAACCAACTTCACTATGTATATAATGAACTAAACTCAACACATATTTGTTTCAATAATTCACGTCAAGAGTTGTTAAAAATACTCCAACAAAAACCTTCTCTTGAAATTTCTATTTTTTTGTAAAGTTGATTTCCTAAACTTACTGCAAACAAAACAGATAACACTTGTACACTAAGACGTTGTGAAAACGTTTAACCCAAAAATATAAAAATTCATTATGGTATTGCCAGATTTTATCTATTGACATTAGTATTGCCAGATTTCATCTATTGACATTAGTATGGCCAGTTTCTGAAATATAATTAGTTCCTCTCATATGGACCTGTGTTTATTTTATATTAATTAATTTTTATTTATCCATCACTAAAGAAAATAAAATACCAACATAAAAAATTATAACACTTGGTTTTTATGAAAGATCCGCCAAATAACTTCTTTTTTTTTTGAAAATGCTATAGCGCCGTTCTGTTGAAACCAAATGTTGCAAATATTCTCCTCTTCAATTTTTGTAAACCAAAATTCATTTAACATGGCCCAATAACGATCGCCATTGAATACGACCACTCCTGCCTCATTTTCGAAGAAAAATGGCTCAATTATGCCTCTGGACCAAAATCCGTACCAAACAGTGACTCGTTCTGGGTGTATCGACTTTTCAATGTATGCGTGCGGGTTTTTTGTGTCCAAAATGCAACAATTTTGCTTCTTTACATACTCGCCAAGATCAAAATGATCTTCATCTGAAAAGATGATTTTTTTTGGAAAAATCGGTCAAAGTAATGTCGCAATATTTCTTAGCGTTGTTCAATCCTATACACAACCATATTCGTTCAGCGAAAGGATAAAACTAATTATCTGTCAAATCAGACATGAGCTAAGTGTTACCAATCACGAAATAAGCACTAGTTGAAAAAAACATTAGATGGCGGACCCTTTATATAAGCCATCAAAAAAAATTATATTAAAAATAAATTTAACATCTTAAGTGCTTTAAGTTGCTCAATTATGATTTATGGAGCTCAAATATGGAGTAACATAAAACACTATAAAATAAAAATATTATTTAGATTTTTCATTACCAATACATTAATTCTGCCTAGCAATTCTTTAAACTGTATGATGATTCTAGAAACGTGTTTAAATTCAATGTACGTTAAAACTTTATTTTGTTTATATCAACAAACATTTTAACATGCCTTAAAACAGACATCCTTGCAAGCTTGCAGAAATGATTATTTCTAAACCAACTTGGCTGAGGATTGAACTAACTTGTGTTCTAAAATTAATTTTGTACCAGAAAATAATGCTGTAATAATGTAACGGCTAAAATATACTTAAATCAAAACTCCATATCTGACACTAGAGACTTAAAATTTCATAATCAGTACTCACAACTTAATTATACTTTACTGCAAACTCTTGTAAGACAAATTTATTGATAAAAGAAAGAGGAGGTTTTATATAAATGCGAGATTTTTAAGAAGTTCATCAGACAGAATCTGCTTTCTTTGTAATTTGGACGCAATGGAACATAGACTTCTTTTAAGTCCTATTTGCAATGAATTCAGAAGTAAATTTTTATCAAATTAGCCTACTCGATATTAAATGTTTTATTAAATAAATTTAATAACAGGTTTTTTATAAAAATTTTATCTTGTTCTGCTATTTTGCTACTATATTAGGTAGCATCTTCTTCCTAACCACCTAAAACAATTTGTAATATAAAAATCATTCATAAACAAATTTTTGAAAAAGGCGAGATAAGCTATTTTTGTCAACATTATTTTACCAGAATAAAGTAAAATTAATTTTAAAATAAAACAATTTTTAATTCTCAAGCCTCAAACAACTAAATTATAAAAGACATTTACATGATAACCTACTCCATATTTTAAATATTCTAAATGGTAAGGACTTTGATTTTGGGTCTCGTGGAATCCTCGTTATGATTTTGGATTTACTTTCAACTTCGCGGAATCATGGTTAAATCAAAGTAAATTAGTATTAAACGAATTTGCTTAGTTCCCTTCCGAAAAGATAAGCATTTAAAAATTTCATTTCATTTATTCCAAATATTATTCTGCATTTACATAACTGGGCCCATTGGATCATATTTAGTTTAAAAAAAGATAAACCACTTTAAGCAAAAACCGCAAAACAAAACATTAATAATAACATTAATAAAATATATGATAATGATACCATACCAATGAATATCGTCCATATAGAGAGAATAAATAAAAGTATTAGTATTTTTGATAAACAGCTAAAAAAAATAGCTATAAAGACATACGTATAAAATTTTAGTTTTCAAATTTTTATTTTTAAGAAACAAAAGTTTGCCACTATGGCCCACAATCTATGTAATGCCGTTTACAGATCATTTTTAACATTTGAATAAAATTTTGTTATTAATAACAATAATAGTAGATGAATCTTTTAAATAAATAAATATTATAACAAATAGTAGTTCCGAAACCCTGTCAATATTTTTTCGCGGAGTATCTAATATAATTTAATTTTTTGTTTCCTTTTGCTTATATGTGTGAAAGTTACGTTTTTCCAGGTTAGAAAATAAAAATTTAAAAATTTCCAGACACCTCTCAGCTATTATTTTAAGTAAATAGCAATACTTTATCAAATTAATCTTTAACAATTTCTGTTTACAAGAAACAATGTTATCAATTTTGTACGTTTTTACCCTTTTTGATCACCTTTAAATTCTGTCCAAATTTCATAATTCACCTTTAAATTCTGTCAAAATTTCATGAATCAGAGAGTAAGTTAATATTTTATATATATAAACACATGATTACTAATGAAACAAAAATATTAAAATCATAAGTATTTTCTCCTAAATAAAGTCACTTCATAATCAGTTTAACAACCCCATCATAACAACTTTTTGGTCATGTTATTATTATCAAATAGTTCAGAACTCTGCGTATGAGCATTGTTACTAGATGATGAATTATATATTGTGTATACGTCCAAGTGGATGTACAGACAAATAAGATAACTAAAACAAACATTTTAAAAAGCATAAAATCTGTTAACACTTAGCTATTTAACATTGTACTTCCTTTAACATAAGCCTGTATTAAAATGTTATCTTATATTAAAAAGTCGCATAACGTAGAAATGTTAACAGAACTCTCTTACAGCTAACACGAAAACATAGAACTTAATACTCTCTTTAATTTTAGTTTTCTGCAAATTCATCTGCACATTTACTGCTGGTTTGCAGAATCACCAAAATAATAATAACTAGGTTTGTAAAACAAAACATAACTACACTTTATAAGACATAAAAGTTAATTCTGCAAAAAATTGTTATAGTTTGTTTTGATGTTATAATGAATGTTCATCATAAGGACTCATAAAAGACGCGCCCCAAAATCGTTTTCTGTTTTCAGTATCTTAATCGAAGGAAAATAGTAAATTTTCATTAAACACAAAAGAGAAAGCAAAAACTGTAGGTAGTGGAGAAATAAAATAAAAGCTGTTGTGGTATGGAGAAGGGAAAGTAATGGCAATTAAGTTATTTAAAAAAAATACCAAATATCAATATGGGATTAACACAAAGCACCAAAGCGACATAGAAACAGTTAATTTTGCATTATTTTAAAAATAAATAATTTTGTGATCTAATATTTTCTTTAGCCAATATGATTCGAAAACAGTTGTTGCTACATTCTATTAATGTGCATGATTTGCGCTATGGGCAGAATTAGAATTTGTGCTTTTCTATTGACCAAATATGATATAAGAGCAGAGTGATAGACGTAGCTTCAATGTGTTTTCTTCTCAATAAATTATCTTAAATATTACATACTAGTTCAAAATGAAATCGCCAAAATGCTAAGAGTTACACAAACGAAAAAAACTGTGCAGTGATAACCATGTATATTGTAAAAAAAATACAAACAGTTTTAAAAATTCATACGAAAAAGAATTTTCGGTTTTAAGGTGAAAGCGGTAATTGATATTTAAAATTTTCAATATAAACGTTTGCGATAAATAATGATGAAATATAAATATTTTAACAAAGCGCGTTGTACTTCTTAAACTAAATGAATATACATAATTGTATTATTTACATTAAAATATGTAGGGCCTTCAAACTTAACTTTTGACAATTGATTCACGTTACCCAGATATTACAAGGTTTCCTCGATCTCACTGAGTCCCGTGCCATCCCAAGCATTTGCTGTAGAATTTTGTGACTTCACATTGCAGACTCATGATTATCTACAATCCTCATCACAGAGCCCTTTGTAATCGCCAGCATCTGCTCCAACTAATTTCCCTATAACACTCACATCCTACGTGTGCCTGCCAGTGGTACTAAGTCTATTGCAAGGCAATTCTGCAAACATCATCCTCCGCAACCTCTATCCTGTGTTGATGATATTTGAAGTTACCATGCCCTATGACCAAAGCAGTAATCCAGATCTGTTGTATATATTTATTTTTATTTATTTAATTTATTGTCTATAGATAATAATCCTTACAGACTAAAGTATGTAAAATAACAAAACAAAATTAAGGTTATATATTAAATAATATTCTATAATAATTCAACGATTTAAATATAAAATGATAGTTCTTTTAACAATTTCTTTACTTTCATTGAGGCCAATAAGGTGATAATAATTATTAAAGTTTTCACATATACGACGAAGAGGATCATTATTAGCATAGTTGGTTCTATAGTATTTTAAGTTAATAAAACGGAAATTTCGAGTTGGTCTGGTTGGAACATTAAAAGATATTTTACTTAGCAGGAATTCTGAGTCGATATCGCCTTGAATTAGGCCCAGCACAAAAGAAAGCATTGAACGACGACTTTTTAAAGTTGGTAATTTTATAAGACAGAGTCTGCTTTCGTATGAAGGTAGTAAAAACGAATTCCATCCAAGGCCACGAAGACAAAATATTAAAAACTTCTTTTGTACAGACTCGATACTATCAATATGAATATTATAGCAAGGATCCCAAATAATCGATCCATATTCAAGAATAGGTCGAACTAACGATGAATATAATTGTTTCGTAATATAAGGATCTAGAAATTCCTTGCACCACCTCTTCATAAATCCAAGTACACCATTTGCTTTGTTAACAATTAAAGAAATATGGTAACGAAAATTTAATTGGTGATCAAGCAAAATACCAAGATCAAGAAAATTCAGAACTTTATCAAGTTTACACTCATTTATGCAATAAAATAAATCCAATTTCTTAATTCTGAAAAAGAACATATGCTTACATTTTTTTATATTCAGCTCCATTAAGTTGATTTCACACCAATTTACCAATTTGCCAATATCTGATTGAAGGAAAAGTTGATCTTCGGGATTATTAGAAGAACGAAAAATTTTGACATCATCGGCATACATCAAAACTTTAGAGTGCTGAATAACTGAAAGTAGATCGTTTATGAATAAGGTAAATAAAATAGGACCAAGGTGGCTACCTTGCGGAACACCAGAAGGAACTTTGATAGCATTAGACGTAGCACTTCCATACTTAACTTGTTGAGTTCTTAAAGACAAGTATGATCTTAACCATTTTATTGTCATATCCGTAAATCCCATTAATGACAATTTGTTAAGCAAGAGATCATGGTTTACCTTATCAAAAGCTTTACTAAAATCTGTGTAGATAGATATTAATTAAATAAATTTATAAAAAAGCTGCTTTTATAACAAAATTAAAACTAACCGTGTTTTAACTCTTAAATAGATTTAGTTTAAAATTTTCATCACAATTTCTAACGTAAATCCCGCATACGGTAATTTGCCACATATTGACAGTATTTTCAACAGCATAAACAGAAACAATTGTTAAAAAATTTTTTCTTATATGCTGGTTCAATTATATCTATTATACTAAAGGCACAAGTTGGATGTGAAAAGTGCAGTCCTTTTTTGTCCTTTGAATAAGAATTTAAAATGCCGAAGGATACACAATATAAAATATTGTCAGTATAAATATAACAAAAAGCGTGTTTCTCATTTTAAAATTAAAACAAGTACATTTTTAGAGAGTTGAGATATTTTAACTTAATTGTAAAGACGACATACTCCAAAAAATGTTTAAATATAACATCCGTTAATGACCCCCACCATAAAGTTTCCATGACTTTTTCAAGGAGATGTAGTTGTGTCTCAGCGATGACGCGTTAGAATTTAGATTGAAGCTCAGACATTTTCTGACACATAACGAAACCTCAAAGAAAAAAATCACACTCCGGTAATTCGCATTATCTTGATGGTCAGTCGACATTAGAATTTCTTAGGAAAATTTGTTATAGAAATCGTTTCTGCAATTAACGAATTGTTTTATGCCCGGCGTGGCTGGTGGCGCCATCTTGCTGAAACTACTTGTTTTCCCCATCCATGTCATTCAGCTGAGACCACAGAAGTCTTTTATCATATTCCTGTAAGGAATTGCGTTCACATTCTCTACAATTTCGGTCTTATCACCATAAAAGTGAAATTCTATTAAGCTCCCTGCCTAAATTTCACACCAGAAAATATCTCGTTGCACGTGTATTTGTTTTTCATAGATTGCTTGAGTATTTTCTGAACATTAAATTTTTGTGCAAAAACAAATCCATCCAGATGAAAAAAAAACTTCATGAATAATCATCGGCATTAACTTTACTTGGCTCCATTACTTATTATACAAATTGCCCGCGCTCTCCTCTTGTCAAAATTTACTTCGTATTGCTTTCTAAGACTTTAAGTTGTTGACAACGATACCGAAATTATATTTTCAAGTTTCCAACGATACTCTCGTTTAACACGGCAATATTTTCAAGAAACCGACAGGTACTTTGATGTCGTACTACCCATAACCGACCAATTTTTTAAAAATTGTTAACCACTTTTCGAATGCTTGACACCTTATTTGTATTTTCTCTACTGAAATTTTTTTGAAGTTTTCGTGTGGTGTCAGCATAACATTCCAAATTTTTGTTATAAGTTCTCATAATTATAGTACGTTGTTCATCCATAAAGCCAAATTTTAGAATTGCCACTTGCAATATGGGTTTCATATGGAAGGAATTAAATATTTAATTAGATAGTTAAAAATGAACTTCACATTTTATATCGGTGAACTTTTTATTAAAAATAATTAAGTTTTACATGTGTATTTTACAATAATTTTTGTCGACCAAAAAACACTTACTTCAACATAACACATTTCTCTCAACAAAAACTGACAATTTATCTATTAAGCAGTGGTTAGGAATCTAACCAAAGGATATAAATATTAAATTAAATACTTATCTTTTACCACCTATACAAGCATTTATATCTGTATCCTTTACAATGTTTTGAATAACATAAATGATAATTATATACAACCAGTTAAAATAAAGAAATGAAAACCACCAAACAAATTTGTCTTTCTAACAAGCAACAATGAAAATAGAAGATGAAAAATACCTTAATGCTTAGTGTCATTGGCTAGACATCAACAGGTGTATGCCAGACAAACGGTTGCCGAATGAGAAACCACAAAAGTTATTCAGGTTGTAAATTATATTGTTGGTTTCAATTTAACAACTCTCCTTTTGGGTTTTAATTTTCTTAATAACAAATGTTAACGATAGAAGTTTGTATTTTGTGTGCAAATATAAGGTAAGAGTTCATGGATTGCGATAAAATTTTATTATCAAAATAAACACATTTACATATTTACCATAAATTAAAGCCAAATATTTTTTTCTTAAAAATAGGTGATAATAAATTAAATTGAAATTTGGCAAATAGTTTTTTCATTCAATAACTCTGCTACTTTAAAACTATCAAGAGTTTGTTTTCGTTTCATTTTCACTATTTGTATCCTTGTTTATTGTGTTGCCAAAATAACAACAACAACAACTTTACCAACATCAGCAACAAAACCTAAGTTGATGACCATTTTTATAAACTCAATGGTCTCAAAAAGATTCAAAGAAATTATTTTTGCTTAAATGTTCATAAATTATAAAAACTTGTCGAAAAGTTTTAAATCTAACACAGGCATTAAAAATATTATGTTTAAGATTCACGAAAATTTGTTTGGGTAGACAAGCTTTATAGTGGCGTACATGTGAATGTATGTGTACGATAGACAAATTACCAAAATCTCAAAAAAAGAAAAGTATACAAATTTAAAATAAACTATCTACGAGATATTTGAAAACTTTAATATGGCTCCTTGCTATGTGATACATAACAATTTTATTCAATGCTGCTACTCTCGTTTATTATGTTTGATTCTAGTTATAGTTTTTAACGTTTGTTTGCTCATTTTGTCAATTTAGCCAACCAGCAATAAACTTGTTCATGTGTTACATTACACATACATACTCGTACACACTTTATAATGCCATGTGACACATACTAACTAAGCTGTTTTGGCGAACACACACAAAAGCCAAACGCATTAATGATAAAAACCCCTTTAAAGTGAGCAGTACCAGCAACAGCAGAGACAACGAAACAACAGAAAAAGAAATAAAATCACACAAGCAAATACATTTATTGTATTTACGTATAAAAGTTGAGTGTATAAAGGCATATAAATAAATAAACACACATACATGTGTAGACGCACATATACACAGTGGCTCCCTATAAATCCTTTAAGCTATTTAAACGCTCCTTAAATACTAGTAGCTGTTTGGTTGTGTGTGTACAGCCAAGCACGTTTGTACAATACAATATTAGTACAATTTTATTACAACTGGCCTCTGTCTGCATAGTATTTTCCAATGCACAGTGGGTATGTTTGAAAAATATTAAATACGGCTGCTGAATTTGCACCGATTTGGGTCGCAATAACTTGTCATTTCCAAATAAAGCATGTAAACAAAAAATTTTTTACAAATTAAGATGCGAATATTGTGATGAAAACAAACTATGTAAAAAAAGTTCCGTTACTTTTAAAACTTTATGATTTGTTAGCAATAAACTGAGAATCACCAATTTAGTTTTTGATCATCGATTATGGCGTCAACAGCAAAATTACAAAATCAGAGAAAAAACATTGTGGACACTTTTTTGGTTAACCCTATGCCTCTTTTGCAGCTATAGCAAGGCTAACAGGAACGTCCCGAGCGACTGCGCGGAATGTCATAAACCGGTTCAGGGAGACCCAATCCACTGAAAGAAAACGCGGATCTGGCCGAACTCCCGGTTTTGTTAATAATAAAATGGCGTTAAAAGTGAAGAATGCGCTAGTGTCTAAACCAAACATGTCAACTCGGGATTTGGCAAAAAAGTTTAACGTTTCTCATATGTATGTTCAAAAAGTAAAGAAAAAATTTAAGCTAAGATCATACAAAGTAATAAAAGTACCAAACAGAAGTTCTGAAGTTGATCGAAGGGCAAAAAAACGAGCAAGAAAACTGCTGAAGACAGTTCTCAACAATTTTAAAGGCTGCATATTAATGGATGACGAAACGTATGTCAAAGAGGATTTCAAACAAATTCCTGGATGTCAATACTACACTGCATTTATGAGAGGAGGTGTAAGGAAAATTTTTAAATATAAAAAGGTTGACAAATTTGCGAAAAAGTTCTTAGTGTGGCAAGCAATTTGCAGCTGTGGTAAATTCACAAAGCCTTTTGTGTTACGTGGTACATTAAATAGACAAATGTACATAAAAGAGTGTTTACAAAAACGTTTGTTGTCGTTGTATAATCTCCATTCTACGCCCCCAATATTCTGGCCTGATTTAGCAACAATTCATTATTCCAGCGAAACCATCGAATGGTTCAGAAAAAATAATGTACAATTTGTTGAAAAGGAGTGCAATCCACCAAATTGTCCTGAACTTCGTCCAGTAGAAAAATTTTGGGCTCAAGTAAAAACAATACTACGAAAAACGTCAAAAGTAGCTAAAACTCAAAAAACATTATACTTCAGATGGAATAAGGCGGTTAAAAAAATTGGTAGCAAAGGTGTCCAAAACCTTATGAGAGGCTTAAAGGGTAAAATACGCTCCTACGCACTAGCCCGTTATCAAGAGTAAATTTTTTATAACTTTTAAGATATATGAAGTAATATTATTAATTTGAGGTATTATTTTTCTTATTATTAGTTTTGTATTAAAAGTTATTAGTAAATCAATTTGTAAAAAATTTTTCGTTTACACGCTTTACTTATAAACAATTCGGGAAAAACAATAAGTTGGCTTGAGTCTTCATATTGGTTTCAGCAGATTTGCTTAACCTAGAAGAAACTACAAGAAATGGTATCATTCGTTTTCTTATTTCATTAGCAAAACAACAAAATTATCGCTTAAGGCACCATAAAATATGCATTTTATGAATCAAAGGGACATATTACAACTAAGGATTAGTAAAAGGTTGATTTTTATCACACGAATAAATTGTAATCTATTATTTAATCTTAAGTAGGCGGTAAGTTAAACACAAATTCATTCAGCCTGGTAGGTTAAAGTAATGTTGTAATAATGGTAAATTGTTTATTTTTCCGAAAAAAATCATACCTTTAACTAACGCTAAGTTGTAATAATGGCCCTTAGTATAATAATTTAAAAGCCTAACATGACGACATGACACACTTTTAACAAAGAAATCTAGGTGAGTAAAATTCTGCTAAAATATATCATATTTATCTGAAGCGTTTAATATTCACAAAAGACGAAATTTGTCAACTAAAATAAAAAAATGACCAATTGGTATATAAAAAATGCTAATATTGACATATGGGCATTTCCATGAGTATGTCAACCACGACTGCCATAATAATAACTCTTGAAAGTTTTTCAATATAAGTTTATTGATAAAAAAAAACCTTAAAATTTTACTATGCGCAGGTATTAAAAGGTATTATTAAATTATTTTAAGAGCAATAATAAGAGTTTAATCTGATTATTTATTTGACTTATTTTAAAGAATTGCAATCAGCTTTTTTTAGCGACTAAATTGCAAAAATAAATTTTAATTGTAAATATGATTTCAAATTAAGGAAACAACAACAATTAACAAGATCCATAAGAAAAAAAAATATAGAGTCCCATTAGCGGTATTTTTATTTTTTATTTCCCTTGAATGTTATTTTAATGTCACGTACGTAGTGCAAAAACATTATTTGTCTTCGTCATTCGACAGTCGCAAGAGCATTTAATTTACAATTTAACTTTTTTTCTTAACGTAATATAAATTTTATTACCTAGGAATACTATTAGAAAAAAATCTGTCACGTACGATATGTCACAAACGATATTCAATTGAATTTTTGATAAAATAAATAATAAAGATTGTTTTTAATAAATTGGAGTTTAAATCAAAAATATTTGGTTTAGTGTAAGAAATTAAAAAAGATTCGCAGATTTTTTTCATATTTCCATATAAAACACTTCTGTTTTATGTCACGTACGATATATTCTTAATTTTCTGGATATTTTAGACAACAATGATTCAAATATGATTAATTTTTTTTTTTTTTAATAAAGTATTCTTTGAATGGAACATAAAGATCTAAATTTGTTTCAGTTACTTTTACTTTTGAAAAAATTACTCCAGTTTATAGGAGTACAAATGTCACGTACGATGACATGGAAATGTCCATATGCAATGTAGTAAAATTATCAAATTTTATAAGTATATTTTTCGGATAGAAAACCATTTTAGGTACAAATTTATTAAATAAGCTCAAACAACGTATATTGTTTACTCTGTTTTAAAATTATAACACGAGCACTCTAAGCAATATTATAAACACCAACGGTATGTGATTTTAACAGAATGACGCTACATACTACACCACTAGTTTTACATAAGATATTTTACACTAGCGGTTTGAGCGCATGGTTATCTCAAGTGGACGTGGTGTGATCGTGCGATTTTCTTTCGTTATATGTTTTCTTGCTGGGCTTTTTTTAATTCTCAGACATATGCGAATAAGCCATAAATAATTGTGGTCCTCAAAGATTATATTTTTGAAATTTTTTCTGATTTATGGTCCAGATTTATAGAAAATTAGATATTTGAGATTCTCCTCATCCAGAGAAGCTGCACCTAATATTTTCATAATGTTATATTTCAATAATAATGACATCAATAGGCCCTGGAATGAATAAAAACTATTTGTTATCTTACACAATATTTTATTATACCCTTCACCTGTGGTGCACAAGGGTATATATAGCTTTGTCATTCCGTTTGTAATTTCTACAATTTTCATTTCCGACCCCATAAAGTATATATTTTCTGAAAGCTTATGAATAGAGGAGTCAATTAAGCACTGACCGTCTGTCCGTCTATCCGTCTGCCCGTCTGTCCGTGTGTTGGTTGAAATCAACTTTTAGAAGCAACTATATGTGTGTATGGTGTGTGTATGGCATCAATCTCTTGAAAATATCCAGGAATGAATCGCTATTGAAATTCAGCACAATCGCCTTATAACTTTCTGAGATATGAGCAAAAAACCACGACCACCTCGTTTTTTTAACAATTACAACAACATATATATATACTGGTTAAAGTAAACGTGGCATCGAATCCCAGCTGAGCCAAAAAAAAATTTTTTATATTATTTTTTTATTTTATATATTACTAGCCAAACCCGGCGCGCGTTGCTACGCCCCTTAATGAATCAAAATGCATTCTTAATTTTAATTGAATATCAAGTGCAAAAACCTAAAAATTATAATTTTTTTATGGGCGTGGCCCTGCTCACTTTTCTTATCACAAAATTGTAAAGTTACAACAGCTCAATATGTGTGCAAAGTTTCAGAAAAATCGGTCCAGTGCAAGTACTTCAAAATGATACCTTTTTTTTATAGGCGTGGCACTGCCCACTTTTCTAATCACGAAATCGGAAAGTCATGACAGTTCAGTATGTGTGCAAACTTTCAGAAAAATCAGTCCAGTGCAAGTACCTCAAAATTATAACTTTTTTTTATGGGCGTGGCCCTGCCCACTTTTCTAAATACGAAACTGTATAGTCATGATAACTCAATATGTGTGCAAAGTTTCAGAAAAATCGGTCCAGTGCAAGTACCTCAAAATGATACCTTTTTTTAATGGGCGTGGCACTGCCCACTTTTCTAATGACGAAAGTGTAAAGTCATGACAGCTCAGTATGTTTGCAAAGTTTCAGAAAGTTCGGTCCAGTGCAAGTAGCTAAAACTGATAATTAATTTTTTATGGGCGTGGCCCCGCCCACTTTTTTAATCACGAAATTATAAAATCATGACAGCTTAATATGTGTGCAAAGTCTTAAAAAAATCGGTCTAGTGCAAGTACCTCAAAATTAAAACTTTTTTAGGGGCGTGGCCCCGCCCACTTTTCTTATCACGAAATTTTTTAGTCATGACAGCTCGATATGTGTGCAAAGTTTCAGAAAAATCGGTCAAGTGCAAGTAGCTAAAACTGATAACTAATTTTTTATGGGCGTGGCCCCGCCCACTTTTTTCATCCATAAACACTCCCTGGTATGTGTACAACAACTTACCAAAGTTTGAGCCCGATCGGTTTTACAGTTTCGGAGTCTATAGCTAACACACACACACACACACACACACACACACACACAGAGTTTCACTTTTATATATATAGATTTATATTTTTATTATTATTATATTTTTATAATAAAAATTTTTTTTTTAAATTTTAAAAAAAAAATTTTTTTACATTTTTTTGGTATTTTTTTTTTTGTTTTGTATTTTTTTTTTTGTAATTTTTTCTAAAAACACAAACGTAAACTCAATTTTAATTTTACAATGGTATGTTTTTTACATGTATGTACGTATTTTATATGAGATGAATGGTGATACAAACAATTGTTATTGCATGACTACACGTTGTGAAGGGTATATAAGATTCGGTACGGCCGAATATAGCACTGTTACTGGCTTAGATTTAAATATCATAAATGTTATTAATGAAAGAACTTAACTGAAATACATATCGTTGATTACAAATAGAAAGGCCCTAACATAAAATATTATAACTTTACAGGATAAAGTGAAAACCTAATAAAAACTGTATTATGATTAAAATTTTAAATGCTTGTAACACTTTTATTATACCCTTCACACAGTGAAAAAGGGTATATATAGGTTTGTCATTCCGTGTGAAATTTCTACAATTTTCATTTCCGACCCCATAAAGTATATATTTTCTGAAAGCTTATGAATAGAGGAGTCGATTAAGCCCTGACCGTCTGTCCGTCTGTCCGTCTGTCCGTCTGACCGTCTGTCCGTGTGTATGTTGAAATCAACTTTTTGAAGCCCCCCGACATAGGTTGGACCCGGGTAAGGTATTAAAATATCAGAAATATTCGGGAGTAGATCGGTATTGAAAATCAGAAACATCGGTACATAAACAAGTGAGATATGAGCAAAAACCCACGACCACCTCGATTTTCTTTTCATAAAAACAACATTACAACAACAACATACATACATACAAACGTGTATACTGGTTAGAGAAAACGTGGCATCGAATCCCAGCTGAGGCAAAAAAATTTTTTTTAAATTTTTTTTTTTTAATTTTTTTTTTATTTTTTTTTTTTATTTTTTATTTAATATATTATATATATTTTTATTATTATTTTTTTTTATTTTTTTTTTTTTAATTTTTTTTTTATTTTTTTTTGTTTTATATATATTATATATGTATATAATAATTTTTTTTTTTTAATTTTTTTTTTTTAAATTTTTTTTTTATTTTTTATTTTTTTTTTGTTTTTTTTTAACATACATACGTGAATTTACTGTTATTGCATGACTACACGTTGTGAAGGGTATATAAGATTCGGCACGGCCGAATATAGCGCTTTTACTTGTTTTTTATACTATTGCATTAAATTTTAAGGTCGAGCTATATTTACTTGGAACGTATTTGAATAACTGAACAATTCTATTTCATTAAAAACGCGAGTTAGAAACATTCTGCTTGTGACCGTTCATTGATATGTTTTTGTTATATTTTCTAATTTATTTTTATAAATAACAAAAAATTGTTTAAGACCCCATAAAGAATATATTTTCTAAGTTTTGGTATAATCCTACAACGATCTAAATATGTCTGTCCGTCGTTCCATCTATTCGTCCATTAAAAACATGATAGAGCCCGCAGCAACAAACGATTTTTTTTATTTATTTAGGATGAAATTTTGCAGGATTGTTTTCTAATACATTAAAAATGGGCTAAGTTGGTCTATTGAAAAGAAAAATTTCTTTCTGATAATACAAAGAAAATGTAATTACGTCTAAACGCTTCGTCATTGAGATGTCACCATGACACCAATCACGGGAATATATCCTGAGGAAAAAAATGTGTCTACTAAAAAGATTTCTTTAAATTCTCTAATTTCGAAAGAAGTAGTAGAAGTAGTAGTAGTAGTAGAAGAAGTAGATAAAAATGAAAGAATTTTTGCCAGGCACACTTGCTTTTCTAATGTGTATCAAATTTCATAAAGCCGACGGTATTAGATGAACGAATCTGAAATTTTTTCATATATAGGTTTTTAGTTCATTTTTTTGTGTTGACACGCCCACTTTAACGCCCAACTCCTATATAAGATTTTTTCAAAAAATCAAATAATTTCTCTATGGTAAAAAATTATAAAAATTAAAAGTTTCTGAGTTTTAAAATCTAAACATAAAATCGTTATAAAAAATTATTTCGCCACGCCTACTTTATACCCATATTTCACTTAAAGTGAGTTTTATTAAATTTTTATAATTTCTCTATGGACGAAAAATTTGTAGGAAAAAGGGACTCTATAGTCCAATATCTAAGCTAAATTCATTAGCAAAAATTATTAAGACACGCCTACTTTAACGATCACTTTTCAGATATTGTGGTAAAAGGAAGTATGAAATATCACTTATGTTGTAAAAATATATTTCTTTTTGTTTATTAAAGGCTCATTCGAAAAATTTCTGTGCAACATCTGCCAAATAAGCCTTTCGTAAACCTTAAATATTTTTTTATAAATACGGCAAAAAAAGTCTGTGCTGCTTTGAATTTAAGATGCAAATTTTAAAAACTAAAATTTTTACTATTAATTTGTATCATTTTGCATCGATAAACTTTAAAAAGCATTAGATAATTATCACTGTTTCAGTTTAATTTCTCCTCTACATTTTTGCAATAATTTTAAAACCATGTGTTAATTAAAAATATTCTTAATGGAAACACCGAATAGCCAACATTTTATTTCGGAAGCTGGTCATGCTGTTCAATGTCTTTAAAATAAGAAAAAAGTCACACTGTGCTAGATTATTGCTATTATTATTTTCACTTGCACGTGAATTAGTCTGTTCTGCTTTTATTTTTCTTACTTTAAGTCTGTGCTATGTAGTGTCGCAAAAGTATGTAGAGATAAGTGTATGTGTATAAGTTAGTATGAGTAAATACACGTATATTTTATTGCGAAAGTACAAATATACACAACCACATGCATACATGCATGCAATAGTGTGTGCAAGTTTTTATTTATTTTTTTTTTTTTGTATGTTTATTATTTAGTCTTAATGTTTATTTGCTTTTTGCCTGCTTATTGTTGTTTGTCTACACAAATATACACTAATGTATTTTTTATCTACATATATACACAGGCACATATACATACAAACGTACTATGCAAACTTAAGTACATGTAGTCATACAATTGTGACACACTAACTATTTCCGGTAATAAGCTTTTTCTTTCAACAAACTAACACATACGTGTAGATATACATAATAAATGCGTACGTATGTATATATGTATGTAAATACATGTTTACAAGCCAGTATTTTTCTGGTGTGCGATATTGTTTATTTTTTTCTTTTTTTCTATATTTTCTCTCGTTGCATTGTTGTAGAGTTTATCTGTATGCGTTTGTTGGTATAGTTTTTATACTTACACTTGGCACACTTAACACTGTTAATAAAATATCGTAAATTTACTTAATGCTGTTTTTTTTTAACAAAAGACTTCTTAAGTATTTTGTGGCAAGTGTGTATGTGTGTGTAAGTACGTTTTTATGTTTTAAGTAGTGCCACAGGCCGTATGATTTATTTGGGGATTAGTTTTTTCTCTAAAAGCCAACACACAAACACTTTTCTTAGCAATAAAACAAAAAAACATTTTTAGAATAAGACTTTTTTAAGATTTTGCATTCGAGTCCTTGTTTTTATTATATACTTTTTTTGTTTCCTTTTGCTATTTAAGTTGGTCTTAATCATTATACAAAATAATAGAAGAATAATGTTAAATACCTGAATAAGAATGTATAGAACAAAAAAACGATACTATTAGAAGTTCTATTTTATTGAGAATTTACGTAGAACTAATCTTTAAAATAAAATAAAATATTAAAGGGATTCAAATATGAATTCCATATTTTTATATTTATTAAAAAATACATACAAATACTCAAAAGATTATTGCAAAAAACTTTCAAATTTGTTGTTAATCAAATAAAAATTATTACTACTATTATTTTTGAATTTTATTATTTTGTAATAAGGTTAACATAAATATTTAGTAGACATCTGCTACTTATCATCTGTCAAACTAAGAAGTGTTTTAGTAATGACTTGATCTTGAATGTGGCACATAAGTGAATATTTTCAGACATTTGCTGAGATACCCACACAATATAATTTCTTATTGCGAAATTTGCTAGAAGTCATTCAAATGCATAACTTTTTATAATTCTCGTTTAGTTTCAGACATTTTGAGTATAAGTAATAATGTTTTGACACAGCCATTTATAAGCAAAGCAATTTATAAGAAAGCCAATTTTTAAATTCGAAAATAACGCATCGCAGAATTATCAAACCGAATTTTGGAAAGATTACTGTAAGCTCATCTTATTAATGGCTTATTTAGGTTTAAATGAAATGAAGAACTTATTTATTGATATAAAAGTAAGTACTTGTTAAGTCCCTATTAATAAACAAGAGTTATAAATACCTTTTTGAGTCCCTATTTGATCTCGAGGGTGGTAAGTACTTATTTGTGTTCCAGTTTTTAAGCGGTACGTGATAAGTACTTGCATTCAATGACATCGCCGTGTCAAAATAATGGGTTTAGATGCCAAATTGTAAGTGGTATAAAACTGTTATCTAATACTTTCAACTTATTATTTTGCAATGTGTTATTTTGCTTCGCATACTAAAGTTTTTCCGCGTGGTGGCCTGCGTCCGTGCTTACGGGTTTTCTCCTTCAGTTGAACGCGGCAGGTGGCTTCGCTGAATAAAGTTTTCCTGCGTGCGTCACAAGAATAAAAAAATGTCTTTTCTTGGAAACAGTAAAGTTAAGTATTGAAATCTGGCCTCGCATACTAAAGTTTTTCCGAGTGGCGGCCTGCGGCCGTGCTTACGGGTTTTCTCCTCCAGTTGGACGCGGCAGGTGGCTTCGCTGAATAAAGTTTTCCTGCGTGCGTCACAAGAATAAAAATCAATTAATTATAAAAATAATTATAACAATATTCTGAAAAAATATGGCTTTATCTCTCATTTGCGAAAAAAAAATATGGCTTTATCTCTCATTTCGCAAAATTTAAAATATGGCTTTACCTCTCAATGATTGGGCAATAAGGCCATTATGGCTTTATCTCCCATTCAATTGAAGATTAAAGCCATCATGGCCTTATCTCACATGGTATTAAAGCACCCCCCCCCCCATATTCTTCCTATATAACAGCTATTATATTTGCAAATATCGGACGTATTGTGAATAAAATATATACAATTCTTTAACAGTAATCGATATATATATTTCAAGCGGCATAAGTAAGTCATACATTTGTAGTCACCACCACAAAAGGCCATAAAGAATTCACAGATAAACTTAATAAAAATGTCAATAAAATATTTGTATGGACATCGTCTTAATAGCACAAAATCAAACTACTTAGTAAAAATTCAAAGAAATCAAACCATTACTAACGATATTCCAAACCAAAACATAATTGTAGAATCAGCTAAGAATTTTGGAATTATTTAAAAAAAATCGCTCAAATGAAACAATTAGATTAATTCTGTATCATAAAAAATATTTGTAATGTCTAGAACATTGTATCCTACATAACATCATAGACCTTTAAATATTTGTGTGCTTCCCGCAAAAACTTATATTATGCCGCAGTTTTAATATGCACACAGAAAACAGATTCTTGTGGCAACCGAATTTGTTGCCAATCGAATTCCTTCGGTTCCACGTACTATCTCTTAATTCGTTTGTAATAACTGAAAAATTTCTTTCTTAGCATGGTAGATTTATTAGCAACAGTAGAATTTTAGTAACCAAACGGCTGTGTTAGCAGATTTTATTAGTTGGTATTATTGATATTTAAAAAACAAACTGTACCTGATTCCAAATAAATTATTGATGCAAGTGAAATAAAATATCGAATTGGTAATACCGAAAAATTAGTTTATTATTAAAACACATTTTTTTCAATTATTTTTTTTGTATTTTTTATTTAATAATATTGAAATTATTGACCAATAAGATAAATATCTACATACATATACATTTAAATACTTAAATAAAACTAAAAATTGCAAATATTATTACGACAAACTCTTGATTTTCTTTTTAGTCTTTAAAATTATACTCGCCTTTTTTAACTCGGGCATTACGCGGTGATGCCAACGCTGCAAAAAGTAAGCAAAGCTAAGTTTCTTCGGTTAGATGTGGTTCGAAGATACTATAGCGATATAAACTTGCTAAAACTTAATACATGTCCATATCTACATATGTATTTTGGGTAACTTAAAACTATTTTGCATTCCCGTTAGAACTTCAGTATGTACTTGCAAATTTTCGCATCTGAAAGTTCAATTTGCGTACTGAAATGCATGATAATATTTTGAAATGCACAATCAACTTTTTACCTTATAAAACAGTATCTTACAGATCTTATTTTGTAACACAAAAAAATAAATAAAATATTTTTATATTTTTTCATTTTTAAAAAATTTTTCTCAATAAAATATAAATTATAAATTTTGATTTTGACTAATGTAAATTTTTCAGAAATGACAGAAAAATTAATTTTGTTTGAAAGATAATATTTGTATAATTTGTTTGTAACAACTAATTATTACATGTAACACTTTTCGTTTGTAAACACCAAATATAGCTTAAATCTAAGCATTTGTTAAATGTAATCGAATTGTAATAATATAAGTAACCAATAATTATTTGCGATAACAAAAATTTCATTTTTATTTAAAATAAAACATTGGAATATAAGATTTTTAATTGCATGAATTACAATTTAATTGTGAACCCCAATACAGCCAATTAAATTCGGTTGTGATATACGTGAATTGAGTAGCAATTTTATTAATAAGGCTAATTTGGCTGTCCTAAGCAAAAAATTTCTAATACTGCTATGTTTTTTCGTTTACAAATATATAATATTGGTTCCTTTTACAAAATTTTAATATTTGCAACACTATTTATATTGTTTTTACCGTTTTCCAACCAATGTTTTTCCTGAGTGTGGCTTTTTGTTTAATGCCATTTAGAAGGTAAATGGAGTTCATTGGTAGCTCAGAATGCAATATTTCATTATCTTTATCGTACGAAGAGATTTTATGGAACTTCTGACTATTCTAAGTTTTTGCACGGAGTTTACGTCGTTAACCTACTTAGATTAAGATTATAAGTTCTTTTCTACAAGGTAATATACCAACTCATTGCAATTTTCACGATACAGTAGATCCTATATAATTCTGCTATCGATTCTTTACTTGGATATTGGATTTATTAATACTATAAATCTGTAGAGTTATTTACAAATTTCAAACAACGCTTAACTATTTAAAAACAAATTGTTAAAGAAGGACCAATTTCATATATCTAAATACACATATCTTAGTCGGAGATTGCAATGAAACAATTTTTTAGAAGTGAAATCTCAAGACTATAATTAACTTTACTTTTGTAAATTCTATTAGAATTGTTAGTCTTGTTTTCTCTAGGACATACATATTTTTATTTAATATTTTTAAATTCCAATCTTATTTGATAACATAACCTAAAAATTTTACCAAAAAAAAGACACCTCTACCCTAAAATATTTAGAAATTTAAGACTTTATTAGCTCGATATGGTGTTGAACGTAATTTAACAAATGTCAACACATCTACACTCACCTCAAAAGCATGTGATTACTATTGGTGTTGGGATAAAAAGAACCGCACAATAACAAGAACTTTTGCATGAACCACTATAAAAATGACACACTAATAAAAACCATATTAACTGCTGATAAGAATATATTTATGCTGACAAAAACACAAACAGCAAACTGGACCTAAAAGCAATAATGTTGCTCTACTATGTATGTATATTGTATAAATGTTGTGTGAGATTGTTGCTGCTGATGTCAATGTTGACGATAATGACAATGTCGATATTGTTTTGTTTATCGGTTGGCTGGTTTTGGTGATGTTGTTGACAATGACGATGGTGATGGCTGATGGCTGATGATGACAATGAGTCAATGGACAACAAAATAACAAACAAAATATATTGTCACTCATTATGTGACACAAACATGCAGATAAATAACTCACATACATACACAAACTTGTGCCCTCAGACACACTAACACACATAAAAGGAGGACTCTCAGCAATAACAACAAAATGTACCTATAAACAAATATTTTACCGCCGTGATACGGTTGCATAAATTTTTAAGGTTTATTTTTATACCCGCCACCAAAAAAATGGTGGGAGTATATTCATTTTGTCATTCCGTTTGTAACACATCGAAATATCCATTTTAGACCCCATAAAGAATATATATTCTGAATCAGGGTTTGATTTGATGACGATCTAGCTATGTCCGTCCGTCTGACCGTCTGTTGAAAGCACGATAGAGGTCGCACCGAAATAGCTAGGGGGCTCAAATTTTGCCGGAATCTTTCTTATAGACAAGGTTTGTTTGGTATTGAAAATGGGCTAAATCGGAATATTAGGAAGAGAGTTATAGCTCGAAAAGCAAGAGTATGTCGAAAAAACCGTGTCCTACGAACATCGAATAAAATGGAATTGTGTCCAAACGGATTAACGTAGACTCATGAAACTTCGAATATATATTTCCTGAGTAAAAACAATATTATTTCCCGAAAACTATCTAAATCTATGCATTAGGAGAGGAGTTATCGATCAAAATGTACGAAAATTTATACCGCACAGTGTATTTTTCGGTATATTTAAAAACAAAAACGTCATAAAAGCAACAAAATTGGATGTACGACTCTGAAATTTTGCACACTTTGCTTTTTGGTGACACGCTTTCTTGTGACGGCAAATCAATGTGCCACGCCCACTTTTACGCCCACCTCCTATATAACGTTTTAACTAAAATTCATATAATTTCTCTATTAATAAAGATTTTGGAATAACAAAGGGCTATATTGAAACACCTAAGTTGTACTCATTCGCAAAAATAACTTTGACACGCCTACCAAAACGCCCACTTTTTACGTTATCCACCGTTATTAAAATTTAAAAGCTCATAAAACCGCCAAATTTAGAGGTTTGATGATCAAATTTGCTACGTATATCCTTCTAATCAATGTAATTGTTGTGCCAAAAAGTTTCGGTGACACGTCCACTTTAACACCTACCTCCCATATAACGGTTTATCTTAAATTCATGTAATTTCTCTATTGACAAAGTTTTTTGGAAAATAAAGGACTATATTGAAATATCTAAGTTGTATTTATTAGCAGACTCTTTATTGACACGCCTACTTTAACGCCCACTTTCATTGAAAGACTACATTTACAATAGCATTTTAGTAGCATATCGAAGTATCTGATGGTCCAAATTTTCAATGACAATGTTGATGCTCAATTGCTGGGCATGATGATGAGGCGATGTTGACTGCTCTTTTGCCACACTATCGCAAAAACCAGCAGTGGTTCCCATTCAACGAACTAAGAAGGCAGGATTATGTTGATCAAAAGAATTACGAAGTGCATAAAATGCATTTTGTTTTGAACGCCCATTTTCATAAAAAAACCTGAGTATTAAACCTGAAAATTAACTTACAAATAATTAATTAATAATAATTAATGAATTAATTAATAATAATTAATGAATTAATTAATTAATAATTAATAATAATGAATTTTCCTAAAGATGCTACACGAAGGAGTAGCGAAATATTGAGAATTTAAATACAAAAATTGGATATTTAAATATGAAAATTTAAAAAAATAGATCAAATAAAATAAATAATTAAACCTGAATAACTTTAACGCGTTGCTCATTTAGGTATCTTTCCACTGTTCAGATTAAGTTAGTCTGAGATTGAGAAATGTCAAATGAAATGCAAAAAAAAACTTGTTGCTTATGTGTGGTTCACCTTCAACAGGGGCCCCTAAAAATTAACCACCCTCTATAAAGAAAGTAATACATATTTTATTTTAAAGAGATTATTCCATAGTGATTAACAAAATAATAAATAATGTACTTTAAATGTACACAAAATTTGTGGTAGGTATAAAAGATTCGGCACAGCCGAATATAGTGCTCTTACTTGTTTACTTTTAGAATACTTCGGTTGGGAACTCAAACGCAGTATAATACATAATACACCTATGTGTACTTATATGCATCATATACACGTAAACAACCATAACAATTTTGTACGTTTATTTACATACACCGAGTTACAGAAAACCATGAATTCAAAAATGTATTATTTTTTAAATTTTCCGCGTAAAAATAGAAAGCTAAACGTAAAAACGTATTTCAACGTAAAAACAAATAAAGCGCCGAATGGAAAGAAAAATATTTAAAACGAAAATTATTTTACTCTATATTTTATGGAATAAAAATTTTTATGTCTGTTGTATGTTGGATGAAAACAAATATTTTTTAATATTTCCACTAATGCACATTTTGTTATAACTTGTTAATAAAACTTTTAAAAATATTTTTACACCGGTAGCAAAGTATTAAGGTTGCCATTCAAAAGCTGGCGCTGAGGTTAATAAACGATATTTTTTTAACATTACTTCAGATTCATATAGAATTACATTCGCCCAAAAAAAGTATTTAGTAGAGCGATCATAGTACCAAAAAAGTATAAAAATTGCACAAATCGAACTGTTTTTTAGTATATCAGTATTTCAATTAAAAATAAATAACTAAGTAGAATGATGTTCCGCAATATTCTAGCTTTTAACTAGTCATTATTAATCTTATATGCCGTCGACCAACCACTTTTGATTCAAACTTTTAATTTAAAACTATTGTAAGAACTTTTATAAATGGCTTATTATTTTGTTCAATGTAATTCGCTTTTTTCTGTTCCTTTAATAAATAAAAACTCTTGAATCAATTATATTGAATTTTGTCAAAGTTATTTATTAAATGTAGCAAAAAATTTTCTTTATTAAAGATCCCTATTTGTTTGAAATTAATATTTGAAACTATTTGTGAAGATAAACTAACTTATAATTTGAGACGCCACTATATTGTATATCATGAACTATATATGTATGATGATTCATTTTATATACTAACTTTTATACGTACATTTGTCTGTTGACAATTCCATATAAAAATCAACAATTTTTTACTGTTGTCAGCTCCATAAACAACAGCCAAAATTGTGAACACGACTGCATATTTGCATATACACACGTACGTAAACATACACGCGTGTGTCGCTCTTTTATTCAATGTTAAAAAATGCCTGAAATAATTTAAATTTTTTTATTTTTCGCTTTGTTGCGATAATTAAATTTTCAACCATTTAAGTCATCTTGAACACAAAATGGTTTTGTTTTAAAAATCATTTAAAAAAATATAAAATATTCTTTTTCGTTTCATTTTTTTTTTGTCTTCTGGTCATTAATAAATATTTAAATTTCTTTGTTATTATGGTCTTATTTATATTTTATTTTCTTCGTGAAAAGGTTTGACTTTAAGACTTAAACAAAATGACTGTTTACGTTTACTTTTAAACTTTTAAGTAAAGTGACCTTTGGCTAATTGAAAAAAAAATAAAAGGGGTCAAAAATTTAAACAAATTATGTAAATTTATTTATGTCTACAAGAAAAAAATTAAAAAATGACATGAATTAATAATTTAATTACTTCCGTTAGCCCTTTAAAAACCTTGTGTTAGGCAAATTGTTAATTTTAAATAATTAAATTTTCTAAAATTTTAAATTAATTTAAGGAACATAAAAGGATCTAACATTATAATGGGCGTTAAGAGTTTTCAAGTTTTACAAGCATTAAACAAATATTTAATAAAAGTGAAATTTTCGAGAAGACAAAATAATGTAATTAAATTCAATGATTGTTTTTTTTTTTAGTTAGTGATTACATTCAATGATTGTTTTTTTAGTTAGTGCTATGTAAAAACTTGAAAACCTAATGTATTTCGTAAGATATATAAAAGAAGCTGTATCCTAAGTGTTTTGTGGGAGCTCACAAAGTTTCATGTTATACCTAAAAATAGCTGGAACAGAAAAAATATCCCCAATTTTAAAATAAATCCAATGAACTGTGACCACCAAATTTAAAGCAAAAAACATCTCTTGAGCAGGAGGTCAATTTGTTACACTCTCTCTGTTTTATTTTTTTATACCATGCACACAAACAGGGCTGCCGTTTTTGGTCATTTCTAACCAAAAGTGGTTATTTTTTTCTTTAATGTGGAGATGTGAATATTTTTATAATTTTGGTTATTTTTTTGCCAAAATAATGATACACGTGTACATATTTTGTATGTTAAACTGTTGAAACTTTTATGTTCTTCAATTTTTAGTATTACTACCACGGCAACTGAAAATAACACAGCTGTGACTAAAATCGCTAGTGCAGCCATCTATTTTGAATTCGCCTTGATTGCTACTCACTTGTTTACAATACTTTTCTTTTACAATACTGTCATCGGCTTTTAGTTTTAATAAATGATCGCTACTCTGTATTACAGAAATGACATGTCTTTTGTAATGGCGGCAATATTCAATTAAAAGATTTTACAAAGTAAATTTTTATAAAGAATATGCACGTAAGTTATTTTTGTGTAAAAATACTGTTCGGCTGTCAAAAACAAAAACTAAACGTGTGAAGAAAAACAAAATTCAACAATAAAACGGAAAACTAAACAAGAAAAAATTAATCAGCTTCCGACTGGCATATAACTTACAAATGAGCATTGAACTATTGCTTGCAAATCTTTGCAAGAATCTTGAGTAAATCTATGGTCCCAAACTATTATACTGTTATTTTTTATATACATACATGTACAAGCGTTAACTTAATATGTATGTATTCTTTTACATATGTAGGTAAAAGAATTATATTTGTTTGTTTTATTATTATTATTAATTGTATTTAAATCATATGCGTTATACCATAGACAGACGACAGCGTTAATTTGCATTAAAAATCTTAATTCAAATTAACTTATGAATTATCCCAATTCCAATGTGTATTAGATTTCACGTAAATGCACTAAATCGTTTTGAATTTAAACTGAATTAAGCAATTTCAATATGGCAACACGATCGGCAATCAATCAAAAAATTAAAAAATCAAAAATTTAAAATTAAAGTAGATTCGATATGTTGAACTTTTTTACATATTTTTTGGAATGCCTTTCTGTTTAGGTGTAAGTTTTCCTTAATACTGGTATCGTCCATCGTAAGCACGTCACCTCCCAAAAAGTGCTGTTACGGTCCTTTAAAAAAATACCATATACCCACATATGAATTATAACCTCAATGAAAAGATACCATTAAACCTACGAATTTCCACAATTCCCTTTCTCTTATTTCAAAGTGTCCTTCTGTCATCCCAACTTGTAGCAACATGTTCAGATTTGTGATTGCTAGTGCATTTACAATTTTTACTAAATGCAAAAACTGTCGTCTGTCACAGCAAAATTTTAATTTGCATTAGTGAGATTCTAATGCAAATTAACGCTGTCCTCTGTCTTTGGTATTACATTATAAATATGTATGCATTTTAAATGTTATTTAATAAAAATACTACATATTGAAATTTTGTTATTTTTTTCTCATTTGGTAACTTTTAAATCGAATTTTGGTTGTAAAAATTTTTTTGTTGTGGCAGCACTGCACACAAAGCACTCTTAAGAAAACTAATTTGCTTAAACACACATTACTTTGTTAACTTGTTGTTTTGTTTCATATACATGTGCTCTTTATATGTGTTATTAGCAACTTTAAATGCTTATAACTTCTAAAATTCTTAAGTTTTTTTACCAAGATCTAAAGTCTGCAAAAACTCCTTTCAAACAATTTATTTCATTTTTTTTTAATCGATTGTATAATCTTAGCGTTAACTGTGTAACAAGAAATCTACTTCCCTATTAATATTCAGGGTGTCCACCGGGAAGCTATACTACTTTTTTAGTTTATAATTTTTGATAAAATTAAAAAAAATGGATCTTATATTGGATCTTATTTTATAAACATCACCATTCCTTGAAATAACTTGTTGAGGAAAAAGGTATCGCATTAATTCAATTGTAATCCTGGTTGTATGCAATGTGGCATCATTTTGTTAAAACCACATGTTAGTCAAGCCCAAAGCATGCAGCTGTGGCGTTAAAAAAGTTTTCAATCATATCACGATATCGCTCCCCATTGACAGTTACCGTTATGTCATTTTCAGTTTCGAAGAAGTAAGGTCCACTGGCAAAATTTCACACCAGGCTGTCACTTTTAATGGATTCAAAGGTGACTAATGAATAATTTGAAAGTTTCCATTACTCAGAACCGACTAATTTATTTATTTACACATCCACTAAAATGAAAATGTGTCTCGTCACTCATTATGGTTTTTTCACGAAAATCAAGGTTGTCATGGGCGAGCTGTAACATCCTTCTTAGTGGCATATGTACGGCGGTGTAAATGCACAATAAGTATTCATTCACTGCACAATAAATAGGACATCTTGTTGGCACTTACACAGTAATCAGTGATTGCTTTTAATAAAATGTCGGTAAACCAACGTATTTTTACACAATAAATTTGCAAGATCTCTACTTCACGATTGCAATATATGAACTGTCAAGACTAATGTTTGCCAAAATAGTGGCAAAACAAAGTAGTATACGTTCCTGGCGTACACTCTGTATAAGATATAAACTGTAATTTTTGCATATTACAATATTTGCCTAACCTAATTTCGGCGAAAGATTAATTAACGATATTTTTGCTTTAACAACAATTTAATATTATAATTTATGTACTCTTAAATGTATAATGTTGCAATCTTAAATTTAAACTGTTTCTATTTAAATACAACTGAGATATTATTTATAAGTGTGTGTTTCTAAAAATTTACACACACATGTACCGGAACTAAAAGTAAACTTAAGTGCAAATTCATATGATGCCGTTATTGAAATTATAAAGCATTTGTGTATGCAGCTTTATGTATCTGTATACGTAAATACTTAAACCTTTAACGTATAGAAATGTATTGCCCATAATAATAGTAAAATTAGTTTGTCAGTATTTAAGTCTTGGTGTTTCATATTTGTATAATAATTATATTTATAAATTGTATATTTGTCTACGCATAAATATACAAACACTTAGAGAATTTACTTAAATAGAACGAAGGTGAATATGGGACTTAAAACGATTTTTAATTTAGAAAAGCTATATCAAAAATAATAAAATTATAGTTTTCTCATTAAAATATGAAAACATTGTTTTATTTTAGCATTTATAGAGACTATTTGTAGTAAACGTGTGTATTGATTAAAAATATTTGAAAATTTTATCTTAGTATCCCCTTTTAGTTATGTTTTCTTTCAACTACCAATGTTATTATCGGATACAAATAAATTTTAGTTACATAACTGCTTAATATGAAAATAACTCTTCTGAATAGAATATACAAACAATGACTACATCATGGATACTTGGTTATTAAATACATGAAAGTTGCTTCCAAATATTTAGGCCCATTGAAAAACCACGTCGTTTGCCAAAAAGAGAAAATTGTATCCAACGTGAAGCTGCAATATATATCAAACAAGTGGATTGGTATATGATGGCCCATAAATCTGTACTTAACATAACGGTTAAGGCCGGACATTAACAGCTAAAGAAAAACAACAATTTTCAGAACACTCATTTTTGTTTTGTCGAAGATTTTAAATATCTTAAACTATTTTAAGTAAGAACGCTTTCTTTATTTTAAAATTCCCAAAATTGTAACTACTTTTTTTTGATTCGTTATAGTCACCTAACTGCAAAAATCATCATTATTTTAAATTTTCATGGTATTGGTTTTTTCAAACTTTTTTTAAATTTAAGATATCTGAAAAAGCTGTTCTATGCAACTTGTCTTTAAATTACGCAAGCTTAAAGTCTTTCAAATATCATATTCTCATTAAGTTATTACTTTTGGAGTTATTAGGGAACAAGTCGAAGAAATTTTTTATACCCGCCACCAAAAAAATCGAAATATCCATTTTAGACCCCACAAAGTATATATATTCTGAATCAGGGTTTGATTTGATGGCGATCTAGCTATGTCCGTCCGTCTGTCCGTCTGTTGAAAGCACGATAGAGGTCGCACCAGAATCTTTCTTATAGACAAGGTTTGCTTGGTATTGAAAATGGGCTAAATCGGAATATTAGGAAGAGAGTTATAGCTCGTAATGCAAGAGTAGGTCGAAAAAACCGTGTCTTTCGAACATCGAATAAAATAGAATTATGTCCAAACGCATTAACGTATAGTCATGAAACTTCGAATATATATTTCTCGAGTCAAAGCAGTATCTCTCCCCAAAAATTGCTTACATCTGTGCATTAGGAAAGGAGTGATAGATAAAAATTTACGAAAATTTATACCGCGCAGTGTATTTTTCAGTATATTTTAAATTTAAAACCTAATAAAAACTAAAAATTTGTTTTTGTTTTCAACGTATTTGTACGAATGAAATTTCGCTTGGGTTTTCTTTCGACATCGTTGAACAGGCAGTCAATTTATAATTTTACAACGGGATGTTTTTAAGCGGATAAAGTGTTAATAAAGATAATGAAACATATATGTATATACGTAATTATTTCATATTAATGAGATGAATAATGACACAAACAATTGTTATTGCACAACCACACGTTGTGAAGGACACATTAGATTCGGCCCGAGCAAAAAGAGCACCCTTATTTAATTTTTCATTAAACTTTTTATTAAACTGATGGCTTAATTAAAAATGATTTTAGATGAATACTACAGTTGGCGTATTTTAAGGTTTATTGGACGACTACGTAACCAAATCGAGTACGTTGTTCCAAAGTTACAACAAGATGTGAAGAGCAGCCTCTTTAGAAATCTCAAATTTTACAAAAAAAAAAATTAAAAAAAAACCTTACCACAGAATTTAAAATAATTATGATTCTTGCAGTGTGATTAGTGATTATTTAAAAAAAAGAGAAATAGTGTTGTTTTAAAATATTTAATAGTTATGGCAATACTGCATGATGGCACATGTTGTGAATCCACCTATTCGTTTGTATATATGTGTGTATTTTCTTGCATCCCAGCTCGATATTTAAATAAAATATTTCCAAGATGCTAAAGAGATAATTCTTTAATACATATCGCTTCATTATTTCAAAAGAAGCATAACTCAAAATTTGCACATTTAAAACCGAGTGGCAGAAAAATGTTTCCATGTCAAACTATTTCACATTCAATGCCAATCGAATTGTTCAGTATCTGCAATCGAACTTTTTATTTGTGATTACAAAATTTCTAATGTAAGAATCATAATTTATTAGTGCTGACTACATATTTTTATTCCAAAACGAAATTCTGTAGATGTAACCGTAAAATTCTACTATCACAACTAAACTACGCGGCAACATTTGTGGTACTTACAACCGATACTGTTTTCTCTGTGTAGATGCTTACTTTACATATAATTGAAATGTTATTTAAACATAAAATATGAAATATACTTAAATTTTCAAATCCTACAAACACTTTGATTTTTTTTTTTTACATATGACACTATTAAAATAAATGAGTAAAATGTATGTAATTTGCACTAAATTTTTTAAAGTGCTGTTGTATTGAGTGTCAGATTGTTTTTGAAAAAAGTCCAAAACTCTAAAAAAAAATGTCATTTGTAAAACCACTGAAATGTTTTCATGTTCATAGTTCAAAGCCATCCATGTCTATGCCAGAAAATAATGTTCAATTAAACCATACTTCAAATAAGCAAAATTTATCTTGCTGATTTATTGTTCTTCAAAAACAGAATGTCATGTGCAATACTTTTGTGCAAAATCATCAGAATTATGTATACAAAACCAGTGGCTATTTAACGAAAAACATTCTAAAATATTCCGTCATACAACAGTCGCTTATGTACAAAACTCTGTCTGTTTGCCTGCTTTTATAGTCAAACTGTTTGTACATGAAATACAGTTGACCACAGCTGCTGACAATATGTCATCTTTTTACAACCAAACAATTAAAGGACAGTTTCATATTAAATCGTTTACGTATTCACTTTAAAAGTTTTGAAAAGGAAGACAAAATGTTTGTTTTGTTTTTTTTTTCTTTTTCATTTAATACGCAACAGAGCACTGAACCACACATTTAGACTTTCACACTTTAAACAAACCGCCAGAAAAGCGATTTCATTAACTTTAAACGTTTTTAGGGATTTTACAAAAAATATAATAAGCAAGTTTTGCTTAGTTTAGACATACTTGGGATTAGTTCAAGGCTTCAATAAAAATTAAATAAAAAATATTTTATTTACAAAAAGGTAATGGCCACTGTTAAAATTAAGAAAGTGTTACTTATGCATAACGATGTGAATCTGGCTGATATTAAGTGTGTCAGCAAATAAAATTATTACATCTAAGAAGAGGACAATCCGCATGTCATTGTTAAAAAGAAAGTGACAGTTTAGTATACGTTTTTCAGGTACAATTAAATCTAAAAAGCTGCTGGAAATGCCATTTTAGTCAACGGCATGTGCTACGGAACCATGATAATGAACTCTTTATTTACTGAAATGAAAGATGAAAACTTAAAGATCATTTCCTTTAGCAAGATGGTGTTCAATATCGCATAACTCTTTGAAAAAATTTACCTTTGTACACTAAGTTTTGTTATTGTATTACAGTCATTTTGACGATTAACAATTTCTCGACTCCCAGTTGACCTTTTTTGTAGGCTGCTGTTAAATATCGCCTCTATGCATATATTGCAGAAATTATCAATGCACACTTTAATATCGTCTGAGCCATTCAAAATATGCAAACAAAAACCCATCAACAGAATCTTAGAATATGAGACAGACAGGATAAGCAACTCAGAAACCATCTGAAATTCTGTTTCATTTGCTCATTTTATTTAATTTTTGAAAAGGTTTTTAAACTTTAAAAACACCCCCTTGAATCTGGTAGTAATATTAATGTTTTTTTTTCTTCTCAGGTATATAATTTTCATACCCCCACTTCTGGTTTGCATTTGCTCTTTTTAATCAAATATGTATACACATAAAAAAGTATTGTTCACAGCATTAGCCTACCTTACACTGAATTGCATGACCATAATTACACTATTTTAGCAAATTTTTTCTAACGTTGCAAAATTCTTAAAAATCTTTAAGAAAATGAAATTAAAAAATTTTTATCAAATCTGTTAATATTTCGTATGTATTAGTGATATCACTAAGGGTAGGAAAACCCTATTAACCATCTGAAAACAGCCCGGACAATAATGAATTTGGAGGACTGCGCATTTATTGTGAGTTTTTGGAAAAGATTAGGTTTGTAGAATTTTTGTGCTGAGAGAATGCTTTTTATATATGACTGAGTGTTTGTATAACATACCGAATTATTGGGTGTATATAGCAATATCAATATTCTCTGAAAATTTATTTCAAAATCCTTTCACAAAAATATAATAAAATTAAGAAAACGACGATGAGAAATATTTAACAAAATTTTGATATATGCACGTTAAGCTATATACCATTTTCGCAGTGTTAGAAAAAGCTTTAGTATGTTTATAGTTATATAACGAAGTGCATGTTTCTCTATACAATAACCATGCATGTACTGTGAGTGCTAAAAGTGAGGAAGCAACCATATATTCAATAGTAGTATATTGTGGTAGTATTAGTAAAATTATGTGCATCGAAGAAATATAATCGGTTGTGAGTATCCGAATTATTAACAATAGTATAATTTAGTTATAATAGTAGAATTTTGTATATTTAATAAAATGCATTTACAGTGAACTCTCGATAATATTAACTTATTAAAACCAAGCTAGTTCACCTAAGCAATTTTTGTAATTTTGAATTGCATCTAATTTCTTTTTTAAAAACGTTTTTCCATAAAAAAAACTTATTCATGTTAAATTTTTTACTTATTGTTTATATGGTTTAAAAATTTATTTATTTTTGGACAAAAAAACAGTAATCCTTTTGTCACTCATATTCAAGAACTATCGGTATTACTAACGCATATTCCATTCTTGGATACTCAGAAGATTGCAAAGATGTTCTTTTCAAAGTCAAATAAACATACTGTTAATGCATTAGATAATAGCATTTTAGTTTTTTATACCAAATATTGAATATTTTTTAACCTAAAATTTAGTCGCTAAATTAGTAACACTAGCACCTTCACAGGAATGTTTCAAAATTTCTAATTTTTCTTTAAATCTTTAGAACTTATGTTTTTTGTATACATATTTAAGATTTTCGCATTTAACTAGGGTGACCAACTGTTTAAAAAGAGTACACTTTGACAGAATTTTATAAGTGAAAAAAAAAGAAATTAAACACACATTTAAAGCAGCATATTAATAAAAAACAAGTAAGAGCGCTATATTCGGCCATGCCGAATCTTATATACCCTTCACAACGTGTAGTCATGCAATAACAGTAGTTTGTATCACCATTCCCCATATGAAATACGTACATACATATAAAAAACATACATATATAAAAACATCCCATTGTTATGTTATTGTATGTTAAAAAAAAAATATAAAAAAAATACAAAAAAAAAATATTTAAAAAAAATTTTAAAAAAAAATTTTTAAAAAAATTTTTAAAAAAATAATTAAAATATATATAATAAATATTAAACACAAAAAAAAAAAAAAAAATTTTTAAATATAAATAAAAAACAAGTAACAGTGCTATATTCGGCCGTGCCGAATCTTATATACCCTTCACAACGTGTAGTCATGCAATAACAATTGTTTGTATCACCATTCATCCCATATAAAATACGTGCATACGTACACGTTAGAATATATGTGGCATCGAATCCCAGCTGAGCCAAAAAAATTTTATTTTATTTTATTTAATATATTATTTATATTTTATTATTTTTTTTTATATTTTTTTTAAATTTTTTTTAAATTTTTTTAAAAAATTTTTTTGCTCATATCTCAGAAAGTTATGGGGCGATTGTGCTGAATTTCAATAGCGATTCATTCCTGGATATTTCCAAGAGATTGATACCATATACAGATCTGAGGAACATATAGTTGCTTCTAAAAGTTGATTTCAACCAACACACGGACAGACGGGCAGACGGACAGACGGACAGGGCTTAATCGACTCCTCTATTCATAAGCTTTCAGAAAATATATACTTTATGGGGTCGGAAATGAAAATTGTAGAAATTACAAACGGAATGACAAAGCTATATATACCCTTGTGCACCACAGGTGAAGGGTATAATTAAAAAAAAATAATAAAAATATAAATAATATATTAAATAAAAAATAAAAAAAAAATAAAAAAAAAGTTAAAAAAAATAAAAAAAAAATTTTTTTGGCTCAGCTGGGATTCGATGCCACGTTTTCTTTAACCAGTATACACGTTTGTATGTATGTATGTTGTAGTTGTAATGTTGTTTTTGTGAAAAAAAAATCGAGGTGGTCGTGGGTTTTTGCTCATATCTCAGTTGTTTATGAACCGATGTTTCTGATTTTCAATACCGATCTACTCCCGAATATTTCTGATATTTTAATGCCTCACCCGGGTCCATGCAATATCGGGGGGCTTCAAAAAATTGATTTCAACATACACACGAACAGACGGACAGACTGACAGAGCTTAATCGACTCCCCTATTCATAAGCTTTCAGAAAATATATACTTTATTGGGTCGGAAATGAAAATTTTAGAAATTTCACACGGAATGACAAACCTATATATACCCTTTTTCACTGTGTGAAGGGTATAAAAAGTGCCATAAAATTTGGAAATGTACTTTTGTTTATTTTTTAACACTTTGGTGATCATTTTCAAGTAATTTGGTAACAAAGTTTTTTTTTTAATATGGCATCTCTGACTTTGACTGACATTTTTTACCAAAATGGGAGTGGGATGCAAGACAGTGATTCGAGAGACTTTAATTCAACCATAACTGTTTTACGATTAACAGGGCTGCACAATTTTTTGTTTCAATATCCAAAAAATATCACAAATGTAATTTGACGTTGTTAGAAAAAGAGGTCTGTAGTATCTATCTATCCAGGTACATAATACGGCCTCTCAATTGTGCCGGAAATGGCAAGCAATATCCGTACGTGAAATTCAAATCACTTTCGAAATAATTTTAATTATTTTATTACTAAAATTGGAATAAAATAATCCCAAAAAATGTTTTAGAAATACAAGTGAGTATAAAATTATACAAATGAGTACTTTCAGAATACAGGATTTAAAAAGAGTACGGTTTGCGAAAAAAGGTACAAAACTCAGTAAATTAGTATAGTTGGTCACCTTAATTTAATCTATATATATAAAAGTGAAACTCTGTGTGTGTGTGTGTGTGTGTGTGTGTGTGTGTGTGTGTGTGTTAGCTATAGACTCTGAAACTGTAAAACCGATCGGGCTCAAACTTTGGTAAGTTGTTGTACACATACCGGGGAGTGTTTATGGATGAAAAAAACTGGGCGGGGCCACGCCCATAAAAAATTAGTTATCAGTTTTAGCTACTTTCACTTGACCGATTTTTCTGAAACTTTGCACACATATCGAGCTGTCATGACTAAATAATTTCGCGATAAGAAAAGTGGGCGGGGCGACGCCCCTAAAAAAGTTTTAATTTTGAGGTACTTGCACTGGACCGATTTTTCTGAAACTTTGCACACATATTAGGCTGTCGTGACTATAATTTTGTGATTAAAAAAGTGGCCGGGCCACGCCCATAAAAAGGCTATAATTTTGAGGTACTTGCACTGGTCCGATTCTTCTGAAACTTTAGAGTAGTTAGTGGAAGAAAAAAAGTGTTTATATTTTGTGGTATTCACATATTAGGGTGTTCATTTTATAGCGAGTTCACTGTATTTAAGAATGATAATTCTTGTATTAGAGATTTTATAACATTATGCAAATGTGTTTTCTAAGTGTCTATGTACATGTCCCTCAGATTCACATACAATTAAAAAAAATATTTGGTTTTTCCAACACATTTTAAGCAGACAGGCATTCAATTCAACGCAAAAAACACAAAAATACATAAAAAGTTCCTACGTTATATATAACTATTTTATTTTTTAAAACTAATTCCAAAAATCACTTTGGTAGTTAGAAAATCAATTATTATACTGCTGTTTACACACTTTTGACACTCACATATGCTCATATATGGAGCACGTTTATTGTGTTCTACATACATTCATACCATTCTGTCAATTTTACCATGGCATTTGCAAATATATGCACAACTGCAGTTGATATGTTAACGTGCATCCAAAGCAGCAACACATGCCATGACATTTTAACCGCAACAATAAAACCATTGTGTGGCAATTGCAGCACCTCATAATTAGCAGTTAATAAAACAGTATTCTCTTAGTTTTTTTTCCTCCTCTTCCACTTCTTTGCAAAATAAGTTTTAATACACACACACGTATGTCTACTATATGTGTGTCTATGTGTGTGTGTGTTGTACTCAAATGCACTTAATATAAACAAAAACCATCAACAGCAAGATGTACAAAAGACATTTATCGGCAACCTTGTATTTATTTAGTCAATATTTATCCACAATTATCTGACATAAATATGAAATTGTTTGTTTTATATAAATAAAGGTCTTCATTCACAGCTTAATTTATTGCGGATGAGTTAATTTGTTAAAGCTTATAAGTTTAACATTATTTATCAGTCATTTATCCGCAGGAATTTAAAAACATTATTAAATTTTTATATGTGTATAAGAAAAGTGTGTATGTCAGTGGGTAACAACAAGACTGTGATATTTTGCAAAAGTCTTTTAAAAGTAAGAGGCATTGTATACACATTTTCAAGGCATGGTACTTTAAGTGTATGTATGCATTTTGATTCATAAAAGAATAGTTTTAATTTTATCTACTACAAGCACTTTCCCATAAATATAAAAATGGAATATGTTACAAATACCTACAGATCCTTTATAAAGACAACAGAAATGTTTTTTATTTTATTTTTAACATTAAATAAAATCTTTAACGTAACACAAAAAATTTTCGCTTTATTAACTTCATATAACAACTAAATAACAAACTGATCAGTCAAAGCAAATGCAGCGAAGCATAAAGAATATGTTTAAACAAAAACCGGTAAAACATAAACAATAAAAAAAATAAAATATGCAAATGTATGAAATTTTGTATGGAACAATATAAAAGAAATGTTTTAAAGAGAAACAAATGATGAAAAAATAAAAATGTTTTAATGCAAACTTATATTATTGCTTACAATCCATGCAGTTGTTATGACGGATATATAAGACACGTTTTCTTAAATGTTTCTTACCCATACCTCAATACGAATGCAAGTTTAATTCAAAGTGAAAAATATATGAACTCTCCTATAACACGATTTTGTATAGCATGTCGAAAATAAACTAAAGAATTTTGTTCAAAAAACCAAATACATTTTGAGAAGTGTATCACTTTATTATTACTTTATAAACAAATCAAAAGACGAATTTATTATCTTTACTTGTAGTGACCTTTTAATCAAAGCAAAGGTAACACTTAATAACTGTACCGACTTCCCAAGATTACATCAAATTCTTTAGCTATATTTTTGTCCAAATCTTTCCTTTAAGCGCAATTCCTCCTTCCTCACTTCCTAACGATCAAGCCATCTTAAATTTAAAACACTCTTTTAATTACAATGTTTATTGTTTTTGTACCCTTGGCACCACAGGTAAAGGGTGTGGCTTTGTAATTCCCTTATGTAATTTCTATAATATTTATTTCTTACCCCATAAAGTATACATTAACATATTTTCTGAAAGCTTATGACTAGAATAGTCTATTAATCATTATACGTCTGTGTTTCTGTCCATGTGCTGGTTGAAATCAACTTTAGAAGACCATTCATGTAGCACAAATCTGTATCAATCAATCTTTTGAAAATATCCGGAAATAAAGTGCTGTTGAAATCCAGCTTAATCGCCTCATAAGTTTCTGAGTTATAAACAAATAAACACGTTTGTTCGTGTTTTCTTCCGTATTTTTGAAATTAACATTTCACATCCCTTTGATTACTTATAGACCCTTAAAATACGGTTCAATTAAAATTGGGACTCATATTAATAAATTTATAAAATTCTAGGTTTACTTAATAGCACAAAGTAAAGACATTTTATTTAGCTATAAAATAAAAAATAAAAAAATCAAACTTAATTTCTTCATTTCGAGTAAATTTTGAAGGGTTTTTCTATATGCTCACCTCTGCATTAAATTTGGTTTTGAAAAACACCACCACTTTTCTTTAATTTATTTTTTACAATCGCCTAGAATTTTTCGATCACGTGTTGTTGGGGACAATTAGGTTGATTAAGTCGTTTTGGTTCTATATTAACTTGATTGCTATCGCACCATATCATGGTTGCATTTGAATAGTGGCATGTTGCTAAGTCCGGCAAAAATATTACGGGGATGTGTGATGTCTAATGAAAGGCAGCAATCGTTTTTCCAAACATTCATTTATATATATTTTGGATGTCATTGGATATGATATTACTAACTTTAGACCACAACTGCAGAACACTTGCTAAGTCAAGAGTTTTTGGCAAAATTTATTCATTTTTCATATTTGCATTTGGAATTTACACTTCTTCGTCTTTATATTCCTCTAGAGATATTCGTAAAAAATTTTGGACAAATCTCTTACTAATCAAAAAGCTATAGGCAAAAATCTTTTGGAAAAATTTATATATTTTTTGATATGTATTGAGTTACTCAAGGACCCAAATAATGTTTGAACCGGGTAGTGGTATTATATTAAAAACCGTAAAATTTAAAATTAATATTGAGAATAACTAACAATGAATTTGACTGGTATATAAGCACCAGACTACTACTTACAGACAAAAATAAATATTTTTTAGTTTCTGCATAACCAAGAGAGGAGGATCAAATGAAAGGATTTAAATATAGAATGGCGTCTAAGATAAAATGTCGAATATATGATGCAAATATAGTAGTTACGGCTTTGTCCTCTTTAAAATATAGGCTACACTAAGATGTGGTTACTGCACCTAAGTATGTAAATGACGTTGAAGATTATTACCACATTCGGCAAGACCGAATATAGCATTTTTACCTGCTTCAATATTATATTACTATAGGTTAGGTTAGGGTAGGTTGAAAAGGAGGGGCATTAAAGCCCAAACCCATGAGAGATATACACTTATGCCCAGTTGGCATGTTGTGCGCTCCATGTGGGAACCGAAATTCCCAATTTAAAACCATAATTAAATATCGGACTAGCTCAAGAACTCAGTCCCTTCAATGTTATTCCTTATGGATCTTCAGCTCGAGTTCCCCAGGTACTCCTAATTCGGCATAGTGTCCACTGTGAAATTCTCGCGTCTGATATGCCCAAACGCAGGACAATGACAGAGATAGTGTATAAAAATCTCATCCTCTTCCTCGTATGATCTGCATGTTGTCTCTTCAGATAGTTTCATGCGAGCTAGATGAGTTCTCAACATCATCATATTACTATAGGAACAGCGTTTTTTTAAACATATGTTTGTAAACAACACTCTGGACACCTAATAGTTTTGCGCCAGGTACATAAAAGTCGACTCTTACATATTTAACACATATCAGTTGACAATAAAATCTGCAAAAATAATTTATAAAATTTCATTCATATTTACTTGTGCTTACAAAAATATAAATAGAATAGAACATCAGACTAGTCTTAGTAATTTAAAAGAAAACAATTTGGCTTTATGACCTTGGAATTATGAAAAATTACTGCGAAACGACAAGAATTATTTCTAATTTTCTTTTTCTTATATCTAATAAAAATTAAAAGAAAAATATTAAAACGTGGCTTTTACCTCGACTAATATTGGACTAAACAATCAGGATCCTTAAATACTAAGATTGACTGAATGACAGGAATATTCACGGGAATGTTGGTATATTTGTCGACTTGTCGACAGTCAGGCGGCACTCTTGTCACTAAAATCGTACATTACTTCATCTAATTTTGTTGACCATTGTAGAAAGTAACTGTTAAGGCTTGGGCTCTAGTTTGGGTCCCTGCATATAAGAGCCACTACGGTAACGAGCGGGCTGATGAGCTAGCCAGGAGAGGATCTACTTTGGATATCTCTAACGCAAGTGAAGTTGCAATCCCGTTAGGGACTTTTAAAAGTAAAATCTCCAGACACTTTCTCCAGAAGTCCGATGACAGTTGGCGGGGGCAGAGAACGTGTAAGTAAGGTGGCACGGCTTACGTGGCCCTCTTTTGATGTACGGCGTACATTGCAACTTACTAGTCGAAGTCGCAGGACAGGTTGCTGGCGGTATTTTTTGGTCACTGTGTGTTAGGCAAACATGCACGTCGACTCAAACTTCCATCGAACGACCATTGTCGCAGCTGTCTGGATAGAGAGAAGGAGGCTAAGAGAAGCAGATTTCTGGACGAAGATGTACTAGATGGCCTCTGAGCAATATATGAAGTTGGACTGAATTATCTACTGAGATACCTCATGGCCACGGGGTGGATTTAGTACGCTTACTCTTGAATTTGTGCTGGGATACATTAGAACTGACTAATGATGTGGTCCTGTTAAATCGGAGACATGTAGAGCAAGAATTGGATTATGAAATTTATAAAAATGAACTTTAACCAGAATAAAATATAACAAAAAATTTTTGCAATGAAAAAGTTGTTAACAATATTTTAAAGTAAGCTTTCACAAAACTGTTGATAATTAAACGCTAAGCACTTTTCATAATTTTATCTTTAATGAAAATGGGACCATCTGAGCTCACAGAAAATATATCTATTATTATTATCTTTATATTTTACATGCAAAGTTTAGATATTTTATGTTAAAACGTTTCTTTGTTTTGAATCAGCGACATGGAAATGTCATAAAGTTATTTAAAATAAATATTCCAAATATATGTACATACATTTGAACACAAATTACTTCTAACAAGAGTTCAGGCTCTTAGTTAAACGTAAACGTATACATAATGTAGCAGGAGACACCTTTTCATTGCAAGATTTCACATATTAGTAAAACGGTATTTAAGATTAATTTTTTTTTTTGTCTAAAAATTATTAATTTATTATAAAAAAACGAATTAAAATTTTTTTCCAATTTTTTTTTCCTGCACGTTTACGCAAGAGGTTAGGAAGGAAAAAATATTTTACTTTATTTGTTCTTACTATAGTGATTGTTTTAACAAAATTATATTGCTTGAAAAGTGGCAGATTTACTGTACAATTAATGTAATTTTCTATTCTGCAATCTTATTGTTTATATTAAAACACTTTTGGGACTTTTATGATTTTAAAGTAGCTGGAAAAAAATATAAAATATAACGTTATATTTTCAATTAAGCAGTGCAGACTTTTCATTCAGTTCAGTTACAATAGGCCACCCACCAAACAATTAAGTATTTATGTATTTAATTAAATTAAGAAAGTTAATGGGGTATTATTAAAATTCTTGAATAAGCCGACATCTGCAATAATGTAAGTGATAATTGTGGTATTGATGGGACCTTCGCAACCTCCACAATAAAATGTTAAGCTGTGCCAAATAAATGATGATTTTTTTCCATTTGGTTTTAAGTGTAAATTTTTTTCAGGCGAGAAAAGATTCCACATTAGTCAATGGAAAAAACTTTTCAGTAAGGTTTTGCATTTCACATACTAGACAAAAAAAACTCGTGCAAGTAAGTCAATTTATTATCACCATTGGTGCTGTGTGAGAAATTTGTTTCGGAAATCACCCATTTTACGGTCTTAGATAAAACTGCCGAATATGGTGTGAAAATCAGTCAATTTACCCTTAAAATTATACTATTTGGTGGAATTAAAAGGATTAAATAGAAAACGATTAATATCGCAACACCACAGTACCATGCCATAATCATTGACTGTTGTTTTTTCCCAAAAAAGAAAATTTTCAACAATATTGTGCTACATGCCACACGGTACGTGATTTTATAAAAAAATGAAGAGTCGAGCTTGTGAGCAATTATTCTCAAGTACTAGCCTACTCAAAATAATGCGATTGGATCAGATTCTAGTCCTGGAAGAAAACATTACAGCTATCATTAGTGAAATCGCGGTCAAAATGCTAGAAAATGAGTGACAAAATAGTAGCTCATGGAAGAATTACCTACGGTATAGCCGCGGGCCACACTTACATGAAATATTATTAAAAAGAATATTTTTAATCGCTCCACATAAATATTTTATTTAATTTTACAAATTTGTTACAATGATGCCAAACTTACGTCACTCTTATAACAAATCACTTTAATTCGTTCACATAGATTTTCAGTGTACATTGTACAGTGGCCTCACTTGTACCATGTTTCAATTCGCATTATTCGCCTTTTAAAAAATACTAAGCTAAGTTAAGTTACTAAGTTAATCTATTGTTGGTATTATCCGATAATATCCTTTCCAATACTAGGCAAACAATTCAAAAATTCTTGTGCACGATTTAGAGTTCTTTTTTAGCAATACTGAATTATTAATTTATTTAATCTTTTATTTCAAGATTCAAGTATTCAAGATTCAAGTATTTACCGGCCACTACCTGGTTAGGCCCCATATAGAATTCTGCAGTATATATTTCGAGGAGAAAAAGGAGAAAATTACATGTCATCATGTGTAAAGGGCCATCTCTACAGAAATACAGATTCTTAAAAAACCTAACCGAACTCTCGGAGATGTCATTGTATTACCTGATGGCCTTTCTCAGCAGTACTCCCTAATTATACCAAAAATCACAATGAGCCGGGTAATGGAGTGGTTTTTTCTTTCAAAGTGTCGAAGTAGATCTTATAGCATCCGAATGAATTCACCAACTGCAAGCTGTTCCCCAAACCTGTTGATTTGGCATATCCCCATAGAGGGAAAAAAATCTACTTCGGTATCATTTTTAACCAAAAAAAAAACGAAATTAAAACAAATTTATTTTAAAATTGTCTACAGAATTGTATCAATTTCCAGCATTAAATTCACATAAAAATATTTTAATCATAAACACTCAAAGATTTTTGCTACATTGGATATTTAACGTTACGCATATATTTATAACAAAATGGTTCAGTACACTTTAATTCCGAAACAGTTTGTGATAGAGTAGGAGTTATGTAGGAGAAAGTATTTTAAATTGTTGTTATTGTTTTAAGATTTGCTTTCCTTTTCCATTATGTCTTTTTTTCTCCTGGCATCCTCCTCATGTTTGCTTTATATATGCATGCATTGAAAACATTAAAAATTATTACTTACTTGATACTCCCATTACTTTATCGTAAATGTTCAAAGCTCATTACGCTTTCATAATGCCAAAGTACTTTGATTGCTTATGCGTATGTATATGTGTGTGTGTGTCTCTATATTATTGCATACACTGCAGTGGTATTAAGTAGTAATGGCAGTAGTAGACGATACTTCAATTACTCTTGTTGTAAACAATAAACAATATTTATTATTTTAAATAATGTTTTGTTCTATTTCACAAAATACCAAATAAGAAAAATTACAAGTATTTTATATTTTAAAGATAATTTTTATTTGCAACAGCTAAAGGGGAACAAAGAACAAACAACTTAAAACGAGAATACTTATCAGCAAATGTAAAATTTATTTAAAAGTTGATAATAAATGTCGATATTAAATGGTTTTTCAAAGTGTTTTACACATTTTACTTGTTCATTCACACATACAGATATACTTATGTATGTATATACATGCACAATTTATAAAAACCTCTGCCCATTTGAAATGAAATAACTTTGCTCACTCCCTCACCGAAATCAAACTTGAAATAACTGAAATGTGTGTTTGTGTATGCTTTTGGTATTTCAAATATTTGTGGGCAATAAGTTAATAATCGTTATCGTAATACCAGAGAAACTCATTGGACTTGAGTAGGGTACAGTATACGAAGAGTACAAGTTAATCAAATCAACAATTAATGGTAGATTGGTTATAGTGGATTATGTTTTTGTTGTTGGTGTTGTTGCTGCTGTTATTATTACCATAATGATTGTTATTATTGGCATTGTTATTGTGGTTGTACTGGTAGATGTACTGGTTTCTTTTGCCATAACGGCAAGTTCAAACGATATTATTCATCAGTTGTCAATTGCCAAGAAGCAAACAAAGAAATATGATTTGTTAACATTTGCTAATGGAAAGTTTATTTTTTAGTTGTTTTATTTATTTATTTTTTTTTTTTTGTACAATACATATGACGGTAATAAAATAAGTATATAAAGGCGTTTGAGTGATGATAATTTTATAGGAAAATAATATAAGGTATGTATTACATACATTTATAAGAACAACCATTCAAATTTCCTGACAGAAAAAGTGTTTGAAATATATTTTAATCTAATATTTATACAGTTTTGTTTCTTTTATTATTCACAAAAGATACTAAAACAACAAAATTCATGATAATTCATCCAAACTGTAATATATGAACGAGGGCCTTAAAGTTCCAGGATTTCAAGTGACTAATGCTTAATAGTGAAAAAAAGGTTAAACTTATATTGCAATACAAAATTGTAGATGATATTTTAGTTAGTAAAGATACTGGAACATATTTCAATCTAAGAAAATAAAAAAATATTATCTCCTAAATATTAAAATACCCATTGGCCACCTTTAAATTAAAAAAAAAATCACACTTGTACCTCCTGTGCCTTAATTTTTTTTTATTTCTAAATAAATGAACTTGTACCTCACAAAAATGTTATTAAAATCTAATAAAAAAGAATCAGACACTATATTTCTAAAACCAAAATTGTAATTAAAATAGATCTTATGGTTTTTTATTATGTTTTTAAGTTGTTAAAACCAGATTAATACATACACTGCGGGTCATCATGATAGCAAAATAAGAGGCGAAATATTTCCTGATTATTTAAAATTACTGTTCTTTTATTAACCTTAATAATGGTAAACTTACACATTGTAAAATAAATATTTAAGCAAAATAATTTGATTAAAATTATTATTTGAATCAAAAAACTACACGTCTGTTTAATGTGCGGAAGAACTTAATAGTTGTTCTATTATGTTGAACCAACAAATAAATCAAGAATTTCTTACTTGAATACATTAGCGTAGCTACAAATTATTTATAAGGTGGCAAAAGCTTACAAATTTTTTTCCTGGGGTAGAGGCGGTTTGCAAAATCTTAGACTGAGTTAATTTTATATTTATGTAGATAGGTAATTTTTTGAAATTCTGTGGGGAGCATTGCTTTTGCCTAGTCTTGGTCTAGTTACGCCCATGTTTCTATACAAAAGAGTGCAAAAAGTGCCTTAATAAAGCATATATACTTGTTTTTTTTAATATGTTAGTAGAGTCTGTTTTTATTCTTAGGCAAAATTTTTTTTTGCTTTTTTTTAAATCAAAATTTATGTCTAATTTTGTTTAAAAAAATATTTTACTTCTATCCTAATGAAGCGCAGTGTATATCAGAAACAATATTTATTTGATTTTCTTTTGTTAGCAAACAATTTGTCTTTATTTGTTAACAAGTAAAGGACATTTTTTATTATTATATTCTTTTTGTTTACTTCATTCATACATCCTGTTCAATTAAGCAAACAACATTTTTATATGTGTTCTTGTCTGTAGGAGTAACTTTCTAAGTATCTCTGGATTTGATTTATTTGCTATGATTTGTAGGCCCGGTAAAGGTTATTAAAATAAATAACATAGAACAAGATTAATTTGTATAGCTGATGTTAAATCGGGGAAACAAAATAAAAAACAACAGCATTGTTTTCGAAAAAGTTAAAAATTTGTTAAAGGCTATAATACACGGCATGTTTTTTACATCTGACCTTAAAATTTGTGAGACATATGTTAATCTACATGTCTGTCAAAATTGCACTTTTACACTGACTGCTTTGCAGAAGCGGAGATTTCTGCCAACGGTTAATGTCACATGTTTTGACAGAAGAAAATAGAGCGCACTCTAATTAAAATTTTGTCAGATGTCTCAACACATGTTTTTTTACAGAAGTAATGTTCTAAAGGTAACACACGACATGTTTGTATTAGCATTGGAGAATTTGACAGGTCAGATGTAAAAAACATGCCGTGTATTAGCTCCTTAACAAAAAATTATTTTCAAACATAATCCATAGCTATAAACTTTTTAATATGTATTTGAAGTTTTGGTTATAAAATAGAAACTATTTGTTGTTTCATATAAAAAACAGTTTTAGGAAGTTTTCAGTTGACCTTTTTTACCAAGTACTTATGTATGTGCATGGGTAAAAATATTTCTAATTCAAAACATATTGCAAATTGTTTCATTTAATCTTTGTGCAAAAAGAAGTCATAAAACTGTCTGTAAAAGCAAAGAAATTTTCTCAGTATAATAGCGTAAGCAAACAACAATATTATCTGTCGAAAAAAATTGCAAATGGAACCTTTAAGTGGCAATACATAGAAAAAAATTGGTTTTAGTTGCTGCCTTAATTTTTTCTTCGTTACAATGTCTATTTTATATTCCTGATATCGTTATGTCTATGTAAACGTATTTTCCCATTTACATTCTATTATAAACAAACAAAAAAATATAAAAAAAAAATTTTGTGAAGAAAAACAAAAACTTCAAATCACAATCGAGAAAATGATGACAAAAAAAGTGCAGAATGTCCATAGCATATGAATACAATTTGACCAAAAAACAAAAAAAAAAGAACCTGAATCTCTCATACTCTCTTTTCGATTATAGGCAAACAAACGAAAAAATCTACAAAAACGTTAAACAGTATTTTTATTGGTTTTGTTGCTAAACTATAGATGGGAAATAATCTTGAACTGTACAAACAACAATACAACAACAAAGAATATCTGAACTATTCTTTTCCTCTGGCAAGTTAAGTTTTTTGTCCAAAATAAATGTAAATATTGAAACCTATTACACGCTACCACCCCCACATATCCAGTCAAATGTCAGCCACCCACTTTTATGTAGATTGATCAAATAAAATAGAAAATTGTTAGATTGGAAGAAGAATAAAACGACAAAATATTTTCGTTCCTAAACGTTTTGTATTTTGAAATTTGATTATTTTTCCTGATAACTATTTTTTTATCCTTTTTTTTTGCAGTAATGCTATCTGTACTTGCCAGTTTTCCAATCGAACTTTTTTGTCAAGTGATTCTCAAAGAGAATTCAAATATTTTTATTGTCAAAAGTTTTAAAAACTTTTGCAATAATAAGGCAAATTTACAATATGTATTGTAATAGCATTATTATTACCCTGTTAATCTAAAAGTTATGAAAATCTTCAACTGTTATCTGCATATGTATTTATATATGCATATTATCAAGTAATTGTGTGTGATAACATAATATGATTTTAAAAGTAAATATTTATTATTTAAATCATGGGTTTGGCTTTTACACTGAATATTAAAATAAAGAATTGGCCATTTCGTTTAATAGATATCGCCACAGGATGATGATTCGAAGCTTTTTGTGACGGAAAAAAATCGCATCAAGATTGTACGTTTTGAAACATTTTAAATTAAAATTAAATATAATATAAATAGAAAGTTCGCATGTAATATTAAAAACATTTACAACAGTTTATTGAAAAACGTGATTGATAGTTTTTGATCACCACTAGGGTGATCGATTATTCGACATTTTTAAGAAACCGGTTTTCAAATAGTTTGAAATTTAGAATTAAAGAAGAAACAGGTTGCTTTTTTGAAAATTAAGAAAACCGGTCGAATACATAACATGACAGAGATGCATATTTAGGTATAAACTAGTTTGTTTTATGGTTTAATTGCATGTAAGGTTGACACAAATTCAATGGCATTATTATAAAATCCCGTTATTTAAAATAAAGATCTTAAAGGACAGGCACTTTTTACCTAAAAGTGACCGAAAAGTTAAGTTTATGCTTTAATTATTTTTAAATTTTATGGTAACGTTTATAAATTTAAAAATGCCATTGTTTATCCACATGAAACAAATATGACCTTTTTAATTTTTTTTATTTATGTTTTAGTTTTTTAATATTAGTGACACAAAACAGTTATTTAATCATCAAAAATGTTATTTTGTTGTAAATGATTTGTATTTATTTATTTATTTAAATTTTGGCAACCAAGCCTCTAGGCCATAATCGGCTACAAACCTGTACTAAATTTTTTAAGAACTAAATTAATTTGTGAAAAGAAATCGGTTTTGCTCTGGTACTGCCATATTAAAAAAAAAAAAAAACTTTGTTACAAGGAGGTTATAATAATGCAAAATAGTAAAAAGTCACTTCACTACTCACTGTAGTAAAATTTACCTTTTACTAACATTAACTTTGTAGGCAAGTTGTAATAATGACCCTTTGTGTGCCAAACTATTTTAGTAAATATAAAAGTCATATGTTATCAGAGATATTAGTAAAGCTATGGGCAGTCTTCAGTACAAGTCGCTAGATTTCGTAGAAGCAAAATATTATGAAACTCGAAAATGAGATCAAAAACTATTGCAAAGTACAATAATTTGGTCAAAAAACTTAACTAAACAGCTGGTTCTCACAGCGAACTATAAGCGCAGCAACGTTTAAAATACCTGCTCTCCATTTAAAACAAATAACATTTAACCTAGTTATCTTTCTTATTTTACATTTGTTTTTGAAACAACAAATAAATTTCTTACAATATTATACTAGTATATTATGGAGTATTTAATAACTTTTCTGATTTATTTGGAATTTTTTGAGTAATAAATATAGTATGGTACGTTTGGTTACAAAGACATATGAAAATAAAATAAAAATGAAAAAAAATCCGCTTCTGTGAGTAAAAAAACCGGTGTATTCGACATGCGAAAAATTAACATTTGGAAAAAACCGCCAGCTGAAAGAGTAAAAATTCGGGGTTTTCACCGGTTGTAAAACCGAGTCGATCGCCCTAATCGCCACTTGGCCAACACAGTTTTCCATTTTTAATCGGAGCCAATTTGTAATAAACAAAAATAAAAATATTTTAAATATATGAAGCAAACAATTTTTTTATATCATTCACACGATTTCGCTTAATCTGTCTGCCTGTCTTTTGGTTTACTAAAAAACACGATTGAGAATTTTTGTAAATTTTAGGAGCCTGCCGAAACAATACTGGGGTCACTTGGCAGACATATTTTTTTCAGTTTTATCTGCAATATAGCATCTCTTTCATATCGATATTTACTTCGTCAGATTTTCAATATTTGTACACATTTTGTGGTTTATTTCTCTCTTCAAATCATGTATAAAACATACAATAGTTTTACTTAAATCATGGAAATAATAATATGAATATGATTAATGTTAACACTAAATATGCTATATTTTTACTTAGAAAAATGGAAAATTTTTAATATATATTGGTGTCTTAAAATTTAAAAATTTGCCTTTGAAAAACGAAATATTTTCATAATTCCTTCATTAATATATTGTGCACTGTAATATAAAAAAAAATCTTGCTACCAAGCATGTACACTCCCGCCTGCCTTATGAACGACTAATAAACTAAAATGCATGAGAATAAATTATTTGTGTCGTACAAGCAATTATTTAGTGAAACAAGCACAAATAGTCTAGAAATAATTCTTACTAATCTTCAACAAATGTCAGAAGATATATTGGCAACTTTTATTTCCAAAGATTTCCTGAGTTCAAAATAAAATCAAGTAACAATTAAGAATCCCGGGCTAAAATAGATTCCCACTTCATTTCGTTTAAAAACCTATAATTTTGCTACGCAAAAGAGATCACTGGCTGTGGATACGGTTTCTTTGGGAAAAAAGATTCGGTGGTAGTTTAACGGCTGATACTAATACTTCTGTGTGCTATTTCCTTCTCAACAGATATAGACAAAGATAATGGCGTTTTAGTGACCAATTCTTGAAGACGTGGCGGATCTGCGGACTTCGGGAAACCTGCTGTTGACTTGTAACATAAATATTAATTTAGTATATTGCTAGTCTATTGTACTGCAAATTTGATTGTATCGCTGACTACTAAAGGGTCCACCAAATAACTTTTTTTTTTTTTTAAATCTATAAAAAAAAGTGTAGCTTCGGCTGTGTGACACGTACCGCCGTTCTGTTGAAACCAAATGTTGCCAATATCCTTCTCTTAAATTTTTGTGAACAAAAATTCGTTCAGCATGGCCCCGTAACGATCGCCATTGATTACGGCCACTCCTTGCTCATTTTCGAAGAAAAATGGCTCAATTATGTCTCTGGGCCAAAATCCGCACCAAACAGTGACTCGTTTTGGATGTATTGGCTTTTCAATGTATGCGTGTGGGTCTTTTGTGCCCCAAATGCATCAATTTTGCTTGTTTACATACCCGCTAAGATCAAAATGAGCTTCATCTGAAAAGATGATTTTTTTGGCAAAATCGGCCAAAGTAATGTCGCAAATTTCCGTCGCGTTTTTCAATCGTATAAACAACCATATTCGTTCAGCGGAAAGATTAACTAATTATATTTCAAATCAGACATAAACTAAGTGTTACCATTCACGAAATAAGCACTAGTTGGAAAAAAAACGTTAAATGGCGGACCCTTTAGATTAGGTTCATACCTTGATTAAGTTGCACAATATGATCACAGGGGTGGGGGGTGGTGGTTGAGAATCACAAACTCAAGCAAGTTGTAAAACTACCGTTGGATTAAACACCTTTCCGACAAATCCCGTAAAACCAAAAAAATACCCGCGCAGTTCCACCTTACCCCTGTCATCGAAAATTGTCAGCATGACATTGTCAGAAAATGCGACCTACACGACAAATTCTCTGTAAAATCTAACATCAAGCAAGACCTTTTCCCAGTACATAATCATATGGAAGCGTTGTTCTTAAGCAACGGTAAAAGGCACCAATATTTTTCTGGGACAGGCTATCCATAGTTGACTAGTTATTTACTTAAATGGAAAAAAAAGGAAACCTATCCTTCTTCCCATAGAAGTATCAAAGAAAATATTTGTGAAATAAGACACAACGTCATAATTCAAAATTGCATCAATGCAATTTTGCATTATTTATGTAAAATTGTCATGCAAATGTCATCAACGAAAGCAGTCGTTTAACATTTGTAGCTGTCAGATGAGCCATAATTCCTAATTTTCTATCCTGCAATTCCACTAAGAAACATATTGTATGTCTTTTTGATTCAATAGAAAAATCTAAGAAAAAAAAACATGTTCATTTCACGTTTTTTTTATATATTATTTTTTTTATTATAAGTATAAACAAATATTTACTACTTTAGTTATGAAAACAAGGCTTTATGTAAAATAATTTACTTTATATTTTACACATTTATTATTCTTTTAAGCCTTTTCTTTTCTCTTCTCTACTTAGATATGAGGATAAAAAATGTTCAGATGTCTGATTATTTTCACATTAAATTCTGCTGAATAAAACATGTGCAAATGTTTGCGAAATACACAATTAACTGAGAATTGCAATACAAAAAGATGTAGATAAATTAACGTTATAAAAAATTCAATGAACACACTTAGTCATTTAAGATTTCTTTTTTTTCAACTTTTTTTTTGCCAAATGGTCCAGAGAATAATAAAAAGAAGACAAGACCATATGATAAGGTTCATAAAATTTTTTTAAGTTGCAACTACAGACAAACGGACACACACTAGCTGACATACATATGGAAGAAAATTGAAAGAGATATTAACAAAAATTATAGTGTTTGTACAATAATTTATGCAGAAAGCTGTTAAAATCATAGTAAATTAAAAAAAATCTTCGCATTTAAAAGGACACCAATATGAAATGCATATTAAAAACGTGGAATAAAATTTGTAATAAGAAAGAGTCACAGCTAAATGCTGTCATCATAAAGGGGAGAATATGAACATGATATGAAATTGTTAATAGGTTTAATAAGATTTGGTGAAGTAGAAAAACAACAAAATTTATTTATTAGGATTTAGAGAAATTTTATTTTATTTAATTAGTATTTTTTGACTATTGTATGTTAATACATAAAAAAATGCATTACGTTCATGTTTTCTGTTATGAAAAATGTACTTTTTCCTTAACAGCCCTTGTGGTCTTTTAGTTCTTTTATTTTAAAGGTTACTTCGGGCATATGAACTGATAAAATAACAATGACAAAGACAGCGAAGTTTAAAAAAAACAACTGGTTAACAACAAATGAAATATGCAAAATCAACATTGTTGAATACAATGTAAAGAATGAAGAACAAAAATCTTTAAAAAAAAAACATATAAAAGAGTCATAAATACAATAAACGAAACAATGTACAAAATTCAAAAGACACAGAGGCAATGTTTACTTTTAATTAATTATGTTGGTAATGATAATAATGAAAACTGGCAACATACACAATCACACACACACACACACAAACATATAAAGAAATTAAAGAATGAACATAATCATATACAACATATATATAAACACACATAAAATGAACATACATACATATAGATGGGCATTTGGCGCTCAAAAGTAGGCACCATAATTGTCTTGCTTTCTTAGTAATTTTAAATGTAAATATACCCAACGAACAAGGGATACAAAGCAGTGATTTTGCAGGGACTTAAAGGATAATGAAGTAAGTAAATTTAAGTGAAAACACTTATTATATTATACAAGCGCGTCATTAGAGTTAGCGTTTTTATAAGATAAGGATTTTATATTAGTGAACTTCACTCAATTCTAATAGCTGTATAGAACTCATGCATATTAGGTAAAAAGTAATATAAACTTGATGAGTTCATGTTGTTTGGTTACATGAACAGTGTAAGATATTTTGCTTAATTTTGTGCTCATTTTGAAGCACATCTTTTATGATATAATATTTCTCATTCAAACGCAAAAAAAACATGGTTGTGGTAATCATAATCTAAGAGCAACATACTATGATCGAATAGTATAATTGTAGTTAAAACATGGTTATTATTTTGTTTAATTAAAGTATCACGCAATTATCATACTATGACTAACAATGAAACATAAAATTTTTGGTTTTTTCTAAAACACATTTTCTTTCAATAATAATAAATATGTACGCAAGATTCTGAGGGTGTATTTGTACTCAACAATCTCTAACATTCACCTGTGGTCAGAAACTAACCAGCAACAGATCCAGTAAAAATAAAGCAGATTAAATCAGATTTGTAAACCATCAGGCGACATAGCAAAACAATATTTAGAGTAGAACCCACAAGGCCGACATCGACATTAAATTTCAGTTGGAATGAAACATCGTGTAGTAGATATAGAATTTTAGACGGAACTTGCTTCGGCCCCATGCTGATTGTAGGAGTTTAAAGAAACAAATGTAAATAATATATGATATATTGTTACAGATTTATTTTTAAATAGCTTAATATACATTATAATTTTATTTTAGTTATAGTAGTATAAGTTACAGTAGTTTTGTTTGTATTGGTTTGTGTGCATTTGACATTTCGTTTGGTTCGCTGGTTGTTCGAACATGATGTTAAGTTGTGTGCAGCCGAGGTGAGTTATTATGTGCAGCATACTCTTAGGCACTTTTATTATTCCTGCATATTACTTAACATTAACATTACGTCTTAATTTAAATGTAACGGTTTTCGAATGAACTAGTGTGTACATACGAGAACTTTGTCGAATGTTACAGAACACCACTATGTTACTATAAATAGCCGAACAACACAGCTAACAGGATCAGTATTACAGTAGAGCTTGAAATAAGTAAAGTGCTATAAAAACAATATCTGAGTGTAATTGAATAAATAAATAAATTAATTAATTAATTAATTTTATAACAAACTTTAACTGTTTTGGATTGCAATAAAAGAACTGACGGTTTATTTAAAGGAAATAAGCCAACATTTACAAAAGGTATAAATATTGTTATCTTATTTGTCGTACTTACTTTTTTAAGTTTTTCTATAATTCTTGGATTACTTTATTATTTGTTTTAATTATTTCTTTAAATTTTTTAAAATTTTTATGTATTTTTGTACATGTCAAACTTCTGAATAATAAGACAAATTATGATTAAAACATATCATAGCGTGATTGCTTTATAACTATACTGTTGTTCAACTATAATTAAATAGTTATTTGTAATTCTAAAAGGCTTCGAATATAATGTTATTTTTTTAGTAGAGGCATGATATAATTTTTGTTATAATAATTTCGTAAATCATACCATTTTAAAAGGATAATCATATCGAAGTTTTTATAAGAAGCAAGCATCAAATGAAAAAATTCAAACAAATGATTGGTTATTGTGATTAAAAAAAAATGATAAAACATAACTTTAATAACTTTTACTTGTTTTCGATAACGAAATATTGTTATAGAGAAGATAATATGACCGTCGTAATCATGTCGTCACCATGGTCTTTCATTGCGTGTAGAGAGACATTTAGAGTCAATGCTATTGAACAATTGATTAAAAAGTCTTGAAAATGTAACTAACTTTGCAATACTTTAAATTTTTTTGCTGGGTATGAATCAGTACAAAAGTTAAGAGAGATATATATACTAGGGAAATAACTTTTGAAATTTTTGGATAATAATAATGTCTTTAAATCAAGTAAATCAATTTATTAAGATGTTTTTACTGTTTTCGTTACTTCTGGGAACGTTTGGGTTGGTTGTTTGACTTCAATTGACTAACATATGTTATAGTAACGCTTTCAAATTATTGAAATTTATTTATTTTTTTAAATCATGACACAGTTCATTATATAATTTTGTTTGGCACACTTTTGGTAAATGACTTTGTCAGTAAGTAAAGTAATCACATTTGGAGAAATTATTATCCTCTGGTTATTGTCAAAATACCTTCATATCTAGAAGAGCTCGCTGATTAGTTTGCTATATGGGCCAAATTATTATCTCTTAAATTCAGTCTAAGAGAAGGACGCTAGATCTACCCCATAAACATGGGGTATCTCAATATATCGTTAAGTGTAACTTTAGGTATCTGAAGAAGTTATCCAGTATATGCTTGCCCAGGATTCTAAGCGTTTCAGTAAATTTATAAAGCTGCAACAGATCGAGTCAACTTGTATGCTTTTCAAACATGCAGTGGACCGTCAATACCGCCACCAATCTCAAAATATTCTTTCAACTTCGACTCGTAAGTTACGATGTATGCCTGATTTTAAAAGAGGGCTACTGTACAAATTTTCAGTTCACGCCAGTTATTCTCGACTTTTTCATGAATGCATCTGTGGATCTTTCTTTTGATAGTCCCTAATAGGATTGCGACTGCATTTGGGTTTGATATTTCCAAAGCCGATCCCCTCCTGGCTAGCTCTTGTCAGTCAGTATCCCAGACACCTCCTCGAGTATTTCAAACATTAATGCGCTGCATTAATTACAAACTCGATTATTTTTTCAAGCGTGAGACTAAAACAACTAATATTTAATTAAGTTCGAAGAGCACTTCGTGTACTACAAGCTTAAGTAATCTTCAATTTTTGCTGTGACTGACATAATGTGCTTTTTCGAACCACCCTAGTGTGCATATAACGAAAGAAATTGTGTCTGAATTATTACATCTATATGTACATCTATATTAACACATACACATACATTTAATATACAAATGTATATAATTGCATACAGTTTTCTTACATGTATGCGGTAACAATAGTAATTATGTCTTTTTTATGTATTTTTCGGGTTATGATGTATTCATTACACTTAACAGCTTGTGGTATGACAATATACTTAAACTTACGCACATTCACACGATTTATACACATGTAAATTACAGTGGTAATAAACTAAGAAAAAAAGACTTTCAGAAATAAAAAAATACTAATATTTTAAATGTAATTTTTACACATGTGATATAATGACATAATGCATAAATTATATATCAAGGCAGTACAAAGAAAAAAATGTCAGTTAGAAATCATTTAATAATTCAATATAATTTTCTACGTATGTAATTATAATATAATTAAAAAATTTTGTTAATTGTTTTTGAGTTTTTGTGAAACAATAAAAGAAAGGTGATTATAAATATTAATTGTTAATCAAAAAACAAAAAAAACAAATACTTCCATCTACCAGATCACAACACTATATTCCAGGCTGATATCATGGCGATTACGGAAGGAATTAAATGGATAAAGAAAACGAATAGGAAACCCCGATTCATATCTTTACGGATAGCCAATCAGTGATTAAGACATTGAGAAAGAAGAAAGTTGAATCCCGGAACGTCCTACAATGCAAGAGAGAGATAAACTCATATGCAAATTGTGATCATCTGGAAAAAATATCGATACCAAGCCTTTACGGGCTGATCGGTAACGAGAAAGCCAACAAATTATCCACAATGGGAGCTCTTCTGAGTACTATAACTTTAGAGAACGCCAAACCCCTTAAACGATTTAAGGATGAACATAAACGTTGGGCGATGGAGGAACATGTCAGAAAATGGCAAAGCACTGATGTCGGTAAGGTGACAAGAACACTATGGGGTGACCAAAATCTTGAGATATCAAAAGAGATTCTGAGACTAAGTAGACCAACACTTAGGAAACTAACCAGTGTAATTACAGGTCATACGGAGTTAAGAACCTATCTAGCTCGCAAGAGATTATCTGAGGAGACAACATGTTGAGCATGCAAGAAAGAGGATGAGACTTTGGTACACTACCTCTGTCATTGTCCTGCGTTTGGGCATATTAAGCGCGAGAATTTTAAAGTGGATACTATGCCGAACTTGGAATATCTGGGGAACTCGAACTGGAGATCCATAAGAAGTTACATTAAGGGGACTGGGTTCTTGGACTAGTCCGTTTTTTATAGGAAATTATGTTTATGGTTTTTGTTTGGGAATTCCGTTATCCATATGGAGCGCACAACATGCCAACTAGGCATAAGTGTATACCTGTCATAGGTTTGGGCTTTTAATGCCCCCCCTTTTCAACCTAACCAAACATAACCTAATCAAAAAACAATTATTTTTTCTTATCGCTACCTAACTGTTGCCAAGAGCAGTACAAAACTAGTGACAAAAAAAGGATAATAATAAGTTAAAAGAGAAAGGTTGGTGTTGGAAAACTTCGATCTAACTGGTTGTGGTAAGATAATATGAAAATATTATTGAATATGAAAAAAAAAGTTACCGAATTTAATTAACTTTAAACCCGGGATTTAAATAGATGATATTTACAACCAACTCACCGATTAAAGAGTGCTGGTTTCGAAAATGCATTCTACTCGGCTAGTGTCGAAAAAACATACTTTTCCAGATTTCTCTTTTGTTTTCACAATTATAAAAAACTATTTGTAAAAATAAGAATGTGTAAAAACGAATTTAAGCCTGTTTAAAAACTAATAAACAAAAATTAAAAAGAAACGAAGGGTCAATTAAAAAAATTACAACTAAAAATAAAATAAATTTATAAATAAGAACTGAATCAAAATGAAAAATGGATCGGTCGATCAACGACAAAATTTGTATAATTACAGTTCAATATATATTAATATCTGCGGAAAACTGCTATGGTAAATACAACCATATGTACATTCATACTGGTGTAAAAAAAGTGCAGGGCGACTGTTGCTCTATTTTCTTGTTTATTATTTGGTCATTGTTGTCAAATTTCCGCAGTAAATTAGACGATTAAACAGGGCTTTAAAATGTTTCAACTTTAATACAAACACGAATGTTAGTTAATACAAATACTGGGCTTGAGCTACCATTCAAAGTGAACTATCGAAGCTTTGAAATGTTTGTATTTCTGTGAAAATATTAAAATAATAATAATCAAACGTGATTAGATTCGATAGCTTTTGATAAAAGTTTTTTTAATGGTGAGTAAAAAAATAATGTTGTGCAAAAAAATATTATATCAAGAAGTAAAATTGCATGGATACAAAATGTATGCTTTAAATTTCAGAAAGAAGTGTCGAAGATAATGCTGTTTGACTTAATATTATAGTATGTTGTTCGTCTTTTATAGTGTACAATAATTTGAAATTGCCTATCTAATGGAGTCAAAATTAACAATGTAACGAATCTTAAAAAGATTAATTTTAAGCAGTTTAAAAACCTTTTCTATGACGTCAAGGAAAAGCAAGATATTAGAAAAAAAAACTGAAATAAAAATTAAAACGAAAGAAGTCTGGCATAATATAATATCATAAATATTTTCAAGTAGAATGGATTAAAGGGATTCTTTTTTTTGTTTAAATTGTATATTTTATCCACGAGATTATAAATGACTTTGTCAGTTTTCAATCTCCTTTGTTCTTCAGTAACATAAAAACTACTTATCGGAATCCCTTCTTTTAAAAAATCTCGCTGGGTTTGTGTTTGCTTTTGACTAGCAAATGATTTTTCGCTACTGAATGGTAAATACTGACTATCCTCATCACATAGTTCCTTGCAAATGCCAACATCTCTCTCATAGCATTCACACTAATTATCTGTTTGACTGTTTACTATGATTTTATATTTATCAATACTAGACATTCGCATACTACTTATTATTTCAACATCCTCCAGCCACATTCTACAAATATCGTCAACATTAATCATTATCCTGTTCATATGATATTTCAAATTTCCATGTCCTCTTAGCAACACAATTTCAACTAAAAATCTCTAGGTGATAAAAAGATTTGCAACTCCATCTACTCTCTCGTGCATAAAAGACCTCACAGTAAAAATATTGATATCAATATTCATGCATTAATTCATAAATTCATGAATTATGACCTGATTTTTCTATGATCGAAATTCAATCCAAAGTGATTCCATTTGCTATTGCTAATGTTATATCCCTTTTCTTTATAAACAAATCCAACGGCAGCAGTCCTAGCTTTGCCTTCATGGCCTGCATTGGTGTAGGATGCATCGCTATACATTAAGTCATGCAAGAAATTCACCGAACTCCATCCAACTTTCTCCTAATCCTTTCTAGGAATCCTTCGACCACCAAATAACAGACTAGAAAGTGCTTGCCAGTCTCATCATCACCACAAAATATTCAAAAACTAAAAAACAAAATTTTTGACTTAAGTAATCTTTATGCAAGACCTAAAATATTTAATTTAACTAGCATATGTCTTTATCCAGGTTGTTATCTGTCTGTGTACCAAATTTCATGAAACAAAAATTTAAACATGTAAATAGTCAAACATCCTTATTTATTATATTAGTAGGATAGCATGCTTTGTTGTATTTTTTATAGTTCATTTTTCCTATTAAGAAAAATGAGAAGTGAAAAGTAGCCAGTGTGTTATAATAACTAAGTTCTTTAAGTTCCTATTTTATTATTTTCTCATAGCTAGGAAAGATAAGAAGTGAATATTAGATCCGAGTTTTACCAAAAATTGTTGAATATTTTTCGTTATAAACCATCTACCGAAAATTTCAAATTGAATTAAATAATCAAAGAATCGCTTCAGTCGTTTTTCCGAGATGCGATTTCAAATATAAACGCTATTATTTTTAAATGTATAGATTATATAGATTGTAGAGTAAGACTCTAGAACTTAATGACATCTGCTCTTTTTTTTTTTCTTCAATTAAGTAATTTTTTGAATCCATCCACTGTGCAATGCCATTTAATACAAATAGAAATAGTCTGAAATTTTAAATATTTTTTATGACATGAACCAACCATTAAAAATTTTTACGCATCCAACCAACAATTCCATATTTTTTTCTCTTCTTTATTATAATAAAAGCACACAATAACATTTGTATATTGAAATGTGCTGAATATGTGTATAAGTAGGTTGTATGCATCTAAGATGGTGTGCATATAAATTATTTAAAGTTAAAGAAATGCTGAGATGTTACAGAAATCATACCATAATAAATTAAGACACAATTTTTTATATTTGCAAGAATTACTGACACCTCAAAATGAGCTAAGAGGGGAAAATAAAAGTAGTAATGAAAATACATTTGCTTTTCTTAATATGAACTGTCAATTTTTAAATTCAAAGTCATCCCATATAACAATACTTAAAAATAAAGATAATAAGACCACGAAAATTCCAAATAAGAAGATACAAGGAAGGAATAAAGAAGAATTAAGAAATTATAAAAAATAAAAAATTATAAAATAATTAGTAAAATATACCTTTTGTAGCGGCAGACGAAAGCTTTTATAATTTTCCCATTTTAGAGTCAAACAATTTTGAAATTGGTCATAATGTCTACAAATTCTCTTGCGTAAGTCATTCTGAAGTTTATTTATGTTTTAAATTAATTAAGTCATATGCAGTGGGCTGCGACAATATGCACCCAAAATTTATTCAGATATTACTTTCAGTACTTCTGCCAAATAAAACACATTTATTCAGCACCATCATAATGACCAGCAGATTTCCGAACAGGTGCAAGGGTAGTACCTATACCGAAAACAAATTCAGAATTTAGGCTAATAGCTATTTTGTGTTATTTATTAAAGGTGCTCGAAAAAATTCTACAAATTCAAATTTCGGGACATATCAAGGAAAATATATTATTGTCTAAAAATCAATCAGGTTTTCGCTCTAACCATAGCTGTGTATCTGCCTTATTGTATGTTTCTGAAAATATACGACGTGAACTGGATGAGGGAAAATTAAATTTATTAATTCTTATTGACCTCTCTAAAGCCTTCGACACTGTTGACCATGGCACACTTTACAAAAAGCTTCGGCACTTCTTATAGTTCTCTAACAATTCAACACGTCTTTTGTTTTCATATCTTTTGAATCGTTTGCAATTTGTATCTTCTAATAATTTTCAATTATCTATACAATCTTTAACAAGAGGTGTGCAACAAGGGTCTATTCTGGGACCACTACTTTTTTCAATTTATGCAAATGATTTGTCAAAACAGCTATTGCATTGCAAAGTTCACATGTATGCAGATGATGTACAGTTATATTTGAACAGTCCAGTACGATCTACTGATGAAAACATTATTAGGGTTAATGATGATTTGGATAGAATTTTTCGTTGGGCAACAGCAAATGGACTTTGTTTAAACCCGCATAAATCAAAGTGTCTAATAATTCGAAAGAGAATGCTCGATTCTGATATCGATGTTAACATTCTAATAAATGGGAAAAGGATCAACATTGTTAATGTTGCAAAAAACTTTGGAATAATGTTTAATAATACACTTACTTGGACAAACTATGCTAATACACTCGTAGGCCAAATTTATATTAAGCTAAGGCGCCTGTAGCCGACACAATATTTTACTCCCTTAGGGATAAGGAAACTTCTTGAAAAATACTATCTTCTTCCAGATTTAATTTACGGCTGTAAGCATTTCACAACCTTCGACTCAAGTTCTATATAGTAACATGACCATGCTTCTAATTTTTCCACTAAACTTTACGGTGTTTCATTTGATAATCTTCTTAACATGCGCGTCTTTGAAATATTCTTCCCCAAACTCAACAACTCAATAGCAACGCAAATAGCTTTAAACATTTTTTATTTGATTTATTTTTTTTTTTTGCAAAACAGTGAATTGTAATTAATTATAATGTATTTGTTATAGTATATTTTTTTTATTATAGCTAATATAGCTAAGTTAATGCAATTTTATTAATGTGTAATCCCTAAATTTTATTTATAAACACCACTTTCCTATACTTTAAATAAAGGATTAAATCCTGTTGTATAGGAATTGACAAATAAAATAAATAATAATAAAAATAATAATAATAAGAAAATCGTACAAACTTCTCCACGAAATTTTTATTCAACTCTTGTTTTTTTTAAATATTTAATTTAATTTTAAAATTTTAATTTAGGACACATTAGAATAAAATTGCGGATTTGTCTTACACCTTACACTTACAATTCTGTATTTAAACCAGCACGCATACATTGAAAAGCCGATACACCCAAAACGAGTCACTGTTTGGTGCGGATTTTGGTCCAGAGGCATAATTGGGCCATTTTTCTGCGAAAATGAGCAAGGAGTGGCCGTAGTTAACGGCGATCCTTATCGGGCCATGTTGGACGAATTATTGTTCACAAAAATTTAAGAGGAGGATATTGGCAACATTTGGTTTCAATAGGACGGCGCTACGTGCCACACAGCCGAACCTACACTTTTTTTATAGCATTTTCAAAAAAAAAAGTTACTTGACGACCCTTTATATAATCCATACTACATACATTTATTACATTTACATAAAAAATAACAATAAAAAAAATTAAATACCTTAAGACTTGCTAAGAAAAAAAACATACATATTAGGACAAGGTGAGCCGCCATCTTAATTTACCGCAAGAAAAAGGTTAATTAAAACGAACAGAAAAATAATGGTTGCCATTAGCAAATACAAAGCAAAAAGTCATTTATTAAAGATACTAGATTGAGATTTTTAAGAAGAATAATAAAAAGAAAAATTGTAGAATAAGTAAAAAATATGTGCAAAAAACACTAAATGCTTAACAAACAGAAGGTAAAGATATCCAAACTGCAACATATTGTAACAGTGCAAAAGAATCTTCAAAATAAAAAAATAAAAAACATATATTTGTTTATCTACAAATCTTCTAACGCGTAACAGTGTTATCTATATTAGGTTACGCCGAATTCAATTTACTTTCCACGGGGATATCCACACAGGAATAGTATTGCAAATCCCTGTAAGATGATTGTTCACCAATATGCATGTTTTCACTCAAAGTGGTATGTAAACACCAAATAAAATTAACAATAAAAAAATTTACGAGGCATTCTATACCAAAAATCTCTTCGCCAAGGTTTTTAACGTACCTCTGTTCGTATACGTAATATTTAATTAAAACAATGTTATAAATTTATTAAGTATACGCCTAGGTGTGCGACTCTAATGATTTTAACATAATTTATTTAATATAAAGATTCTTAAAAGCTAAAATAAGGTAACGCGCAAAAAATAATTTTTTAGAAAAAGATTTTTTCCTTTAGTTCCAATCTATTCAAAATTTTTTTGTATATAAATTAAAATGCAAACTTTTAGATTAGTTTTACCTTAATTCTCTATATAGAAATTACGTTACGTCCGTCACGTTAATTTTTTCGCCTACATTTCTAACAGTTTAGACTAAAATGTGACCGTGCGAACAGAAACAAAAATTATAGGAAAAGTTTTTTTAATTTCTTTATTAATTTTACTCCGCTACATTCATCACTTATTTTCAAAACTCAATCTAAAATTTTCGGTATTTTTTTTAAAAAGATATGTGCAAAATAAATTAAAATTTAAGGTGTAATTTTTCATTTCGTTAAGAACTCCTTAAGAACAGTAAGAAAATTATTAAAAAAATATATCAAAGGTATGTTATTGGCAGTAAGCTTAAGCACTTCATTTGGAGTAGCTTTAATAGTAAAAAACTAATTAAATAATTACTTGAATGATTTTAGTAATTTTTAAATTGTTTTGTGAATGCGTCATGAGTTTCTTATTGCGGTTAAACATGTTGAATAAAAAATATATTTTGATAGGTGAAGTAAAAAGGAAAATTTAAAAATTAAAACTATGATTCAGTAATAAAAATTTCATTAAATTGTTACATATGTATATAGGAATTTAAGATCACATAGTAGTATGCCGATAAAGAGTGCTGATGATGAAATCGTAGCTGGCTTTAAAAATTATTCCACTCGGCTAATATCGGAAATAATTTGAGAGAATATTCTGAAAAATTATTGCAATTTAATTTAATTTGATTATAAAATTAAATAATAGAATAAATGAACTTAAGCCAAAATAAAAATAATTCACATTAAAATTTAATATATAGAAAAGTTCGAATAAAATATTAATATATAGTTATTGTTTCTTTCACATAAATCATTTTTATTTCTTAAAACATTTTTTCTTAAAACATTTATTTAATTAAATTAAGCTGTAAACATTTCAGAATATTGAAAAAATATTCCGAATGGAATACAATTTCGAAACTAGCTACGATTTCATCATCAGCAATGTTCATCGGTAAACTTATATGTTGTTTTTTTTTAACTACTATTTATGTTCCAATTAAATGAAATTAGAATTACGAAAGCGAAGCATTCATGTTTAAATACGACTTATTCTTTCTTATCAAATGACATTTTTCTTCATGTTCATATTCTCTTATATTCTTAATACATTTAATATTAATAGTTTAATAATTAAATATATTATTAATTTCGATTAAATATTTTTACAGATGAGCTATGGAGTGCTGGAGAATAATTCTACATCAAAAAGTAAATTTTTGAACATATTTCAGTTCCTTTATTTTGGCTTTATATTAATGAAATACTTTCTGTTCTAAAAATTTCACAATTAATATTGTTTGTTTACATAAATATTTTAGTTTTTTCATTGGGCCATAAATAAAAGTAATTGCAAACGAAAGAACAAATTAATCAAAAGATAGAAAATTAAACTCTTTTTATTTATTTTGGGGCCATGTTTGCAGATCGAAAGAATACCTATAATAACACAAGTATACATGGTTTTGGAGCTGAGCAACTACAAGTTATTCCCGTTACCGTTATTTGCGTTTTTAAAAAGATGATGTCACTTAAATGTAAATATCTTCAAAAATATTTTTCGGTTAATGTAATTTATTATTTACGGTGTTACAGTGGACACAATTTCAAAATTCATGAAAATTTTGATGATATTTTTAAATTTTTGTGTTTTTAACTAATTTGTTTTACACCAAAAAATTAAAAATTGTACTGTCTTGTACATTTTGCGCCGAACAAGATCCAGATTGGTAAAAAATAACAAAGCTACAGAAGAACTCTAAATAACTGTTGCATGCGGATACGCACCATTTCGTGTAAGATAACAAGACGAGAGATTAATTTTTTTTTTATTCAATAAAAAGTGATTATTTTGAAATGAAAAGTTTTCGACCTTAGGTTTTTGTAATGTTTGGGATCTGTTTCACACATTGTAGTCCAACAGTAGTCGCCCATCATTCCCTCGTTCCAAAATCCTTGATAGCGTCTTTCTATTTCTGTTCTGTAAACAGTGATTTCTGGTTCTGTATACAGTGACTTTTGTTTCAGTGTGAAGACAGTTTCACTCCTGCAACCGTAATGCGAGCAATTCTGCTTTTTTTTCGATAAATCCAAATCACGAATCAAATCATTCAGCATACTTTGCGATATTATATGTGTTTCTTCCATGTTTAAATCTTCGGTCAGTGACGAACTGAAAGTTCCCCTAGAATTTGCACTTACACCTAGACAAATTGGCAAAGGGTCATTGTTCGTACGGGAAACTGGCTTGGACACTGATGACACGGCAGCATATTTAAACTTTGAAAGTTTTTTTGCATTAAGTATAACAATCATTTTTCGGCGTTCTCCATAACATTGGCATTGAAAATGAAAAGTATACTTCTCGACCAAGTCACCACTTGTACAGTTTTGTGCTACACGCTTTACAAAATAATTTCGGTACCCACGGCTTTAATAAATAATAAAAATATGCATCTCTTAATGCTTTTGATATATTTTTTCCATTTTTTCCGATAACATAGCAAAAACGCTTAGAACCAACTTTGTACTTCTTTCTTTAAATTTTCACACTTTTTGGAACAAAAAATAACTTTAGTTTTACAATTGAAATGGCGTTTCTACCGATGCCAACAGCTGATTGCCATTTTTACAGTGCAGTGCAGCCAACATGCAAGAACCCGAAAACTAGAACCAATCTTGAAAAACAAAAACCTGATTCAAATTCAGAGCCTCAAATAACGTTCAGATTTGTTCTAATCGGTTCAGCTCCAAGAGTTAACCGGAATTTGTAAACTTGTGTAACTATACTTATAATCTATAGTTATATTTTCAAAATGATTAATATACAACTACAAATGGTACAGTAAACTTATATTGAAGGTCTTTGAAAAAAATTCCAAAAGTTACAAATTATTAAGAAATTTTTCTATGTGTTTTATTTTCTAAGCCTTTTACATGTAGTTATTTGTCATGTTGCATACACTGCTATATCCATTAATAGAACGAAGGTTAGTAGTAAAGTCAGCCTCCATCAAATCAGTAATGATTTTTAAGTCAACGAAGCGCATTTTTCATCATCTTGCTATGAAATTTGAAACTCAATCAATTGCTGGGTGTTTTTTACAAGATTTTCAAATTCAAATATTTAAATAAGGTTTCGAGCATGTAGACAATGGTTTGTCTACTCGGTAGGGGAGGGCACAAGTTATCGATAATTTTTTTAAAGTTTCTGTTTAATTAATATAAATTTAAGATTTCAAATAAAAGAAAATAACCGAGTGGCTAAAATTCTAATGATCTTTGTTGATAATTAATTTTACTTATCGATAAATTACGCATGTAAGGAATATCTTTTTTATTAAGACAAAAAAATAATAATAATAAAAAGTAAATAATTATTGCAACGTGCACAATAATAATTACAATAATTAATAAAAATAGTATAACTTTAATCAATTATATTAAAAACCAAAAACAGCTGACTTAAACTTTTAACTCGTAATTCACAAGTATTATTTCTTATTTGCAATAAAACGAACCCCGGTTTATTTACGTATGAAAATTTAAATAAAAGAAATAAAAATTCTTTACAGTTCAATTTAAAATTGGCTAAAAACTTCGACTACAAGATAGTTTGAGTTAAAGTTATCAGGTTCTTAATGATATATCATCGTAGCAACAACAAGAACAAAGAGCCAAACCACAATATATTTATATAACATACTTACGTAAGAAATTAATCTAAAAAAAGAAAAAAAAACTTTATAAAAATTGCTGCCATCTTATAAACTGTTATTGCAGTATTACATAGATAGATTTCGACATCTAAATGAGATATTTGGACTATAAGAAATTTGCATGAGAAACAATTTTGCACAAAACAGATAAGTGGAAACGGCTGTTTATTTATAATAACACTTTGTGTTTTAAATATTTTAAATTGAAATCGTCAATAAATCATTATTAAAATATAAGTAGAACCAAAAATTAGGTGTAACAAAAAAAATCACTGAAAAAATACTAAATTAGCTATAGCTTTATAACTTTATGGGGAAGTTTTCCACTGGTATGTGGTTCAGAACGATGAAAGTTTCCTTGAGAAATATACAATATACATGTACTTACTTCATTCAATACAAGAAACATTTCATAGGAAAGTTTAACTTTACTTATGTCGTACGTTCAATTTACCAGTCAACCACAAATTGATGAGATATTTTTAAACAACATGTATTATATAAAAATGTATCGTTTTCGGTTAAGAACTCCCCAACTACATTTTTACAAATTCCGAGGGTTTCTTGATTAAACTCATAAATCCTTTGCTCAAGTGCACTCCAGCTTCTTTATAATTTTTTCTATCAGGATAATAACGAAAAGCCTTATGTAAAAATATACGGTTTTATTTCTACCAATCGACTCTATCTTCTTTATTTGAAACAAAATAACGATAACCCACATTGAAAGAAAGAAAACTTAACAAGATAATAAAACATAAAAATAAATTTCAAGATGTTTAAATTGAAAGAGTTGTAAAAAGGGAAATTGCTATGTTCACTCCTAACAATTTCTATAAAAAAAATGAAAGTGAAAAAAAGTAAATAAACTAACACGTCTATTACTACTTACTTACCATCGAAATTACAGTACTGTAAAATTCAAAGGCTGGGTAATGATCAATTTTATTCTCGCAAAGATACTAATGAAAAATCATATCTTTAGAACTGTTTTAGAAATGATCTCAATAGCGAATACACACACGAAATATTTTGGAATAATTTTAGAAAATAAACCTGCCCAGTTTCTGATTGCAGTTCTATTAAATTAATACAGAGCAAGGCATATCCATAAGATATATGCAAGGGCAAATTGATACAATAAAGCAACTTTTAATGAGATATTTTATGTCAAGGCCAATTCGTATATCAGGGATGGAAAAGTTGTTTTTATATATTAAATATATAATAAAATTTAAAAAAAAAAAGGATATAATTGTTTGAAACACATTATTATTGATGCAAAAGCAACAAATATACATAAATTTAGCACATTTATTATCAAAAAAGTACAATCAAGTTAATTGTTTAATACAGAATTTAAAATCACATTTCCCTTCCCTGCATTAATAAGGCAAATTCAACCAATTTTGACATAAGGTCTCCCCATCAGCTGGGCTGATAATTTCACCTGTATGAATTCGCCTTGATAGAGAGGGGTAATAGAAAATTATTTCTTTAAACAAATCCAGTAACCTTTTATTCATAACATATCGGCAACACACTAACAAACACTTACAAATATTTTTCAAAGTATTTTCTTAAATAAAGAATTTTTTTTAATTGCTATATCACTGCAAAATAATTTTAAGCAACTCTTTAGTAGTTGTTTCCAATAAACATAAAATTCAAACTACTCAGTACAATTACAAAGCACGATACTGTACAACATACATTAATGTATTCAAGGATGCCGTTACTTACATCTGTGTATGTTTATCAATTTATTTTTATCCTTTTTCATTCTTACCAGTAAAATGTGTTTGTTTGTGTATGAAAGACGAAGGAAAAAAAATACTATTACAACTATGAACTCATAAAATAAAAAAGAATTCATAATGTTTAACAATATTTACATTTACTTCTCATTCGTTTATAAGCAAATACAGACACAAACATACAAGTATTAATGTCCTGCAGCAAAATAAAAAACCAAATATATTAAAGAAAAATATAAATAACGTATCAACATACAAGCATATATTAAAAATAATATTCACATTTATTAAAGGAGTTGTATTTTGTTTTTCCTTTTTATTTAAGCATACGGAAGGGTAAATTTTTTAAGTATTTGTTCCTATAAAATATTGAAAAGTAGATGTAGCGGAATTGAAATCTATGTTAAATACATATGAGTAGATTTTTTCTTCCATGTGTAATTGAATATATTCTTACAACTAAAAATTATTTTCTTTGTATTTGTGATGAGAAAAAAAATAAAACGTTAAATACTAATTCCAAGTGAAATTTTTTAACTTTGTTTTATATACTTTTTATTAAATATACTTTATTTACATATCGATTACGGTCAATAAAATTTCGATTAATTAGCTGTAAACTTTACCACATAAATTAAAAACTAAACATCAGATGACAACGTAATATTGAAGTTGTTGTGAAAATTTAAGTGAGGCATTCAAAGCATTTTTTACTTTTGTTCGTATCCTTTAAAAGATACAATAGCAAAACAATATGAATTATTTTATATTATATTATTTATTAGTGCAATGATATTTTTTTAGTTTGTAACTTTTTTCTTATACCGTAAAACTTGGCCTAAAAATTTTCCAAATAATCCAAAAAAAAAAAAAAATAGAAATTAATTATTGGTTAGAAATCGATTCGAAGAAATATTGATATTTTGTTTTGACTACTCAGCACTAGTTTTTAACTAATCAACACTCTTACGGTTGTATTTTAAGAGGAATAAGCATAATGAAAATACTTTTAAAGTCTCATATGTTTGCATGTGGCTTACCGAAAAATTAAAAGAAGTTTTTGTTGGAAAAACAAAACAGTTTTGATTTTTCAATTCAAACAATTTATTCCTAAAAATTCTTTTTTCCTAAAAATTTTAATGAGTATTTTAGTTGTATCTTATCCCCTTAATGGCACAAAAGTGTTACGCACTTTAACAAACCAAAATAAATATCAATTACTATTTATTGTGAATATTTAATTAACAGGTTTCTAAAGCTGTGCACTAATAAAATTTCTTTAACACTTTAACATTTTTTTATCACTTTAAAATAATTCCTAATAATGTAAAATATTTCTGTTTCGTTTGTTTTATTTTTTAACGAATAAAAAAATATATTCTTACTAAAGCTTCTCTTAAAAAGGATACATAAAGGGTAGCTATCACAATGTCGCTCATGTTTCCCTAAATTCCATTAGTTCCATGAAGTTGTTAACAATACTGACGTGACTAATCTTATATCAAGAAAAATTAAAGATATTATTTTAAAACACCGCAATTGTACTTTCTGTTTTTAAGATTGTCGTCAATTCCTTTAAATAGATAAAAAAAAATTACAAATTATCGTAAATACTAAGTTGACGAAAATTTCATCTATGATTATTACGCATTATATGCATTGGCATGGTAGACATATACAAAAAAAAAAAAGAAACTAAGACTTAAACAGCCGGAGAAAAATGGTCCCTCCACATTTAATTTTAATGAGGGTTGAAGGCAATAAACTGATGGTTCTGTAGTGTCCATTCATTTATAAACTTTTCATCAACCTTTTACTACCATTTTAATTGCCATTTTATATGCTTTTTTTACCTATATAGGGTATTAGTACCCTATATCTTCGCCCCGAAAACAAGATACTTCAATATCTAATTTTATCAAAATTCATCACGTAGTTTTTAAACCAATTAAGTTCGGAAGGACAAAAACAAAGATATTTAGATTCAATTTTTTTACTAAAAGGTGTTTTGTATTCTAGGTTATTATATACCTTCTATATGTACCGCCATAAAATTTTTCAAATTATTTCATGGACGGACACATTTTTTCTACAATCATATTTTAAGTGTAGATAAGCTCATTGAAAAAATAAAACTTTTACTTAATATTATACATCACATACTTTAAAAAATATTCATTTACTAAAATTTTTGTAAATATTTAATTGATATTCAATTGCTTACTACGTTCCCTTCATATTGTGTGTATTCGCAGAATTATGCGAATTATTATGCGGCGAACCGAAATTAGATATTGAAGTTGAAGTACAACAGTTGTTGCTTTTTTTGCTTTTGTAATTGTTAAAAAGTAATGCCATTTAAACAATTTTCAAGTAACACTCAATTTAGACGATGATTTAAAATGATAGATATTTTTTATTCCATTTAAAAATAATCTACTATAATCTCTCTTCATATTTATACGATGATTTTTAAATGATGTTTTTTAAGTTTTTTTTTCTTATAATCGTTTAATCTTCTTTACTTGATCGCTCGTATTTAAAAAAAATATAACAATTTATAATACAAATAGTAATTTTTGTAATGCGAAATATTTTTCCTATTAATATTTTTTTAAAACTATTTTCGTAGAAAAGCACACGTCACTTCAAAATAAAATTAAAGAAAAATAAGAAAACGCAAATGAGTGTAAAGAGAAATATAAAAAAAATCTTCAAAAACAGGAAACGAGATGTTTTTCTTCTACTCATTCTTCTCTGCCCTTCTCGTCATCCAAAAACAAAAACGTTAAGACTTTTTAAATCAGCGTAAAAATATAGTGTCAATCTATTGATTTTAACTCTACACTACTATTCATTATACAACGCTGAAGCTCTTGTTTAGGTTTGCCACATAATTGTAAGCGATAATCATAACGCTTCCGCTCTTGCTTAGGTTTGGCTGTTAAAACGACCAGAAGGATTTTTCAAATTCGATGTGAAATGTTGTGTTGATGCAAAAACAAAAAAGTCCTTATTTTCGCTCAAGACCTATAATTTTAATATTCGTTTAATCACATACTACGTAAAGTGCTTACAAATTTCTTTTTAAGATATGTTTCTGAGTATGTGTAAGTATGTTTTTTTATTAATCTCAAAATTTATGAAAAGTAATAATATCCCGCTGAGTATATAATTTATTCCCACTTTCATCATAGAATAATGCATGCCACATACACACATGTGCATATGCATCCAACAGCATTAATGTTTGTGCATATGTAAACACATAGAGTCACCCAGCAAAAAAAGTAACGCTAAGTGAATTACATTTTTAAGACTTCCACATCAATAGTGCAAAAGCATTCACTCTGAATGACTTCCTAAATGCAAAACATTTTTTCATAAATAATGTGTTTCAAGATAAATGCAATATCAAAAAAATATCATCAACAACTCATGTTAACAAACAAAATCAACAATCTACTAATCAGACTGGAGTCCAGTTCATTTACATATTTATTTAAACACATTATCTATTAAATTAATGTTTTCGATTTTTTTCATTTATAGTTTTTTATCAATAGTTGTTTTTTATATTAGCCTTGAGATCACTTTTTTTATAAAAATAGTCCCAATCTTAATATAAAAAACAGTTATTGATATAAACACATTATCGCCAACGACATGCTGATGTTAAAATCAAAACCAAATCAAAATCACTTACTTGTCATTTGCCATATTGTTACAAGACCTTGTATGCACTAGGTTAAATAACTCCACCGACAAACTTTACGCAAAGACTCGCTCTGGGTAGGTCTTAACCCATTAACCTAGCCTCGGGTCTGTATAATAAGAAAACACAAACTAAACAAAACTAACACAATTGGTACACCACGATTGTTGGAGATGGATGTAATCCTCCAGCCGCCCATCCCAACTATGGTCAACAGTCATCCACTTTAATTTACGTAGACCCCATGAGTCCGCATACCTTACCACTTCATTCCACCACTCCTACTTAAATTAAATTCAAAAGACTTCAAAAATTTTTTGCTGGGTTTGTATTATCGTATGCGTATATTGGGTACTTTAGCGTATGCGTATGAAATGTAAGTGAAAGATATTATCATCTCTGTAACTACAGATAGAATACATAAACTATACAAGAAAAAAACTAACAAAAAAAAAAATAATAGGAATGCGAAATGTTTTTAATGGGCCACTGTGCCACTTTCGTGCGTGCTTGTTGGGTATTCATGAGTTTTGCTTTCACTTTAAAGGAAAATAAAAAAGCAGCACAAACACACTTTTAATAACATTCTCAAGTGTATTACGCGTTCTTGACTTGTTTATTTCATTTCATTGTGCTTTCTTCTTTGTCTGCGTTTTTGCAATTTTACACCAACAGTTTTACAGCAACAACAACATATAACAATGAACGCAGCAAATTTATAATTCCATTTGGTTTTATATGATATTTTAAGTGAAACATAAACTCAAAACTGGAAGAGTTTTCTACAAAGTCGGAATGAAGAAATATTTTTCTCCAAGAATACAATAGCAAAATTTCGAAAGCAACATAAATAAAAACTGTTATTACTTTGATTTTTAAACACTTTGCCTGTTGTGCCAAGGGTATATGTATACAACTTTCTCATTCCATTTGTATTTTCTACAATATTAATTTCCGATATAACATTCTCTGAAAGCTTAAGAATAGATCAGTGAATTAAGCAATGTCGGTCTCTCCATCTGACCAAGGATTGGTTAAAATCTACTTTAAAAATCCCATACATGTTACATAGATCGCTATTAAAATCCAGCACAATAACCTCATAACTTTCTGAGATATGTGCAAATAAACACGACTGTCTGTGTTTTTAACATAAAAAACATTTGTCAACTCTAGAATAATTTATTGACATGTTTGTTAACATTTTTAGGTAGAATATACCCATAAGGCTATCCGTAAAATATTTAACACAAATCGGTTACTATTCGACAAAGTTATAAGCAAACATGTTTGCTCTAATAACTACAAACGAAAATTATTTTTTTAGCTTCTAAATAACCGAGGTGCTAAATATGGATATTGAATGATAAGACTTATCTAAAGAAAAATATTATACTGTTAAATAAATATTAATACCCATGATAGCCGCCACAACAAAACTTCGTATAAAAAATTTTAAATTTTTGAGTCAAATCTGGTATTCAAAAATGTACACCCGTCAACTACCACAACACTTGTATGAAACTAAAGTGCTTGACCATTAAAATAAAGTAAACTATAACAAGTAAGGGCGCTATATTCGGCCGTGCCGAATCTTATATACCCTTCACAACGTGTAGTCATGCAATAACAGTAGTTTGTGTCACCTTTCATCCCATATGAAATACGTACATACATATAAAAAACATACATATATAAAAACATCCCATTGTAAAATTATAAATTAACGTATGTATGATAAAAAAAAAAATTATTATATATATAAAACAAAAAAAAAATAAAAAAAAAATTTTAAAAAAAAGTATAATAAAAATATAAATAATATATTAAAAAAAAAAAAAATTTAAAAAAAATTTTTTTGGTTCAGCTGGGATTCGATGCCACGTTTTCTCTAACCAGTATACACGTTTGTATGTATATATGTTGTTGTTGTAATGTTGTTTTTGTGAAAAAAAAATCGAGGTGGTCGTGGGTGTTTGCTCATATCTCAGTTGTTTATGTACCGATGTTTCTGATTTTCAATACCGATCTACTCATGAATATTTCCGATATTTAAATACCTTACCCGGGTCCAACCTATGTCGGGGGGCTTCAAAAAGTTGATTTCAACATACACATGGACAGACGGACAGACTGACAGCTTCATCGACTCCCCTATTCATAAGCTTTCAGAAAATATATACTTTACGGGTTCGGAAATAAAAATTGTAGAAATTTTACACGGAATGACAAACCTATATATACCCTTTTTCACTGTGTGAAGGGTATAAAAAGATAAAATCCAAGATGGCATCCTAAATAAAACTGCGGATAAATAAATAAAATAAAGTAATTACAGCTACGTTCCCACAAATCCCTACAATATTGGTATCAAATGAAAAGGCTTACCTAGTAGAATACAATAAACTGTAAAAAATGTTTAATTGTAAATTAACAAAATGACAAATAGCTATAAAATTAAAGGGTTTGACCAGAAAAATTAAGTATGTATGTAAAAGTTCAAAATCAAAAACTGCTGTCAAATAAAATTAAATACAATTGTGTAAAACAATAAATATGAAATCTAGGTTATGCTACAATAAGGTCATTTTATCCATGTACATTATGGTGTAGGGTGAAAATTATCAAAATTACTCACGCCAAATATAATACTCTTACTTTTGTGTATAAAATGTATCAGCTAGAGGAACTTATACTATCTAGAAATTGTCGATTTAAAAAAAATATATTCTCACTATTTTTTAAAAATTAACAATAAAAATTCTATACAAAAAAATTTCAATGGTTCAATTTCTGCCTAAAAAAGAACCAAAGAATTTTTCATTTTTAGATAATATTTTATAAAACTATATTTATATGCACCCAAAGAAAAAAATATATATATTTAATTGCACGATTGTAGTTAAAACATATAACGGTTAACAGTTATAATTTTTGTGTGTGAATAAAGTATCCAGCAATTGTCATATAATGACTACAAATAAAATGCATAATATTAAATTTTTAATGTGAATAATTTTTATTTTAGCTTAAGTTCATTTATTCTTTTATTAAGCCAAAATAAAAATGATTCACATTGAAATTTAATATATAGAAAAAGTTCGAATAAAATATAAATATATAAAAATGCATAATATTTAAGAATACAAATTATTGCTTTTGCCTATTATTGATGTTATTATTTTAGTTTCACCTTTTCAGCCAATATTTTGTTTTCGAAGACATTATTATCATAACAAATTTTAAAATCATATTAAAAACACTGTTGATGTTTTATAGTACATTTACAACTGCGCGAAATCTTTTAGATTTGAATTAAAATCTTAATCAAAATCTACACCGTTTACACTATTGTATTTTGTCATTTTGCGTCATTTCGTTTTCAACGCATTATATTTATTTATAAGGTGGTGTAAGAAACTCTCTATATAGTTTGAGTTTAAAAACTCAAACTCAATATATTTGTAATTGCAACAAAATATTATATATTACAGCTTAAAAAATATTATTGAATTTTTCTTTATGTAGCATAATGTTTTATATTACAATATATTGAAAAACCACAGTTGCATCACAAAGTAACAAAAGATTTTGAGTATAAAAATCTAGTGACGAAGTAGATTTTAATTTGTATGGGAAATCAACTAGATTTTGCCCAAAATCTTTAACATACTTAATTTCGCTTAATGAAAAGCAAACATCAATGATATAACTTAAACATTCGCCTAACTATCGTGACCAAATAAATAATAAAAAAAATATAAATAACTATTTGCTTGCTTTCGATAGCTATTTTATAAATAATAAAATATGACCGTCGTGACCATATCGCAACCAAGGCATTTTAATTCATCAGGCAATTGCAGTTCGGAGAGAATTTTTTTGTTTATATCTTTTATATATTGATAGCTTAATATTAAAAGGGCGTATCTTGATTTTTAACAAAAACGAATTTTTAAAGTTTTCTAGTAGACAAATAAAAAAGCTAACTCAATACATTCTTTTAAATTTAATTATTTTTTTTCTTTTCCCTGTAAAGTAGTAAAAAATCGAGTTACGCCTCTTTATATCAAGCCATCGATATGAAGTTTTACATTTTAAGTAAATAAGAGAGGAGAGAAAATAATTTTTTATCTATAGACATTGGTAGCTGAAATTTAAAATATGTGAAGAAAAATTAATCAGCTGACGAAATAAGACTACCTGATGAATAAATATATATTGATCGTAACCATGGCCTTTTCTTGCATGAATATTTTCCAACAATTTTTTATTTGCCACAAATTTTTAACAAATTTTGTATCAATTTTAATTATAATTAATTTTTGATTAAGGATATTTAATTTTGAATGTTAAAGAAATTCCCTATTTAGAGAAAAGTCCCTGTATAAGCAGTAACTTACAAATTATTAAAATTTTTCGTTAATAGAATTCTCTATAAGTTTTGTATTTATTATAAAACATATTTATCATTTTAAAGGGTGTTTTTTTAAGCCCGATAAAACTTGAAATTGTAAAAAATAACACAAAAAATTAAATTGTAATCAAAATTTTTTTTTTATTCGAAAGATCAATACGTGACATTAACATTTGAAAATGATTTCGGGCATATGGGCACCGCGGCTGTTCTTGACGAAGCGCATTCTGGACGTCCAATTTTGGGCCACTTTTTCGAGCACTGCTGGCCGTATGTCACGAATAACACGAACAATGCTGGCCTCCAAGGCGTCAATTGTTGCTGGTTTATCAGCATAAACCAGTGACTTCACGTAGCCCCCGCAGGAAATAATCGAGAGGTGTCAAATCGCACGACCTTGGAGGCCAATTGACAGGTCCATTTCTCGAAATCGCCAAATTTTGATTTCAATAAGTCGATGGTTGCGTTCGCCGTATGGCACGTAGCGCCATCCTGTTGAAACCACATCTCCTCCGGATCAATGTCATCCATATTTTCAAACAAAAAATCATTGATCATGGTGCGGTAACGATCTCCATTGACCGTAACGCGAGCTCCGGCCTCATTTTTGAAGAAATAAGGTCCGATGATGCCACCAGCGTGAAAACCGCACCAAACGGTGCATTTTTCTGGATGTAATGGAGTCTGTAGGGTCTTTTGTGGATTGGTCTCGCTCCATATGCGGCAATTTTGCTTATTAACAAACCCGTTAAGCCAAAAATGTGCCTCATCGCTGAACACAATTTTGCGATAAAATTGGACGTCCAGAATGCGCTTCGTCAAGAACAGCCGCGGTGCCCATATGCCCGAAATCATTTTCAAATGTTAATGTCGCGTATTGATCTTTCGAATAAAAAAAAAATTTTGATTACAATTTAATTTTTTGTGTTATTTTTTACAATTTCAAGTTCTATCGGGCTTAAAAAAACACCCTTTATTAATATATTCGAGATAAAAATTTATTTTACTCTCCAAAGCTTTTCTTTTCTCACTCAGTACTGCAATTATTCTAATGATATTAGCATTAAAGCAGCGAGTATTAAACATAAGTTCTCTTAAAGTCGCTTCATAAATAACTTGTTCAATATCGTACAAACTCCTAAATACAAAAACTTTTAACTCATATAAAAGGGGGTTTCAATAAAGAGAAGTAGATATTTGTGGCAATTAATGGCAGCGATGTTTTTTGATGAAGTCTTTAAATCCATTGCTTATTATTCAAACAATTTAGCCATGGCAATTTAATTTATCAACTATCATCTACGTCTCATTAAAATTTTATACATAAAAGTAAACACAAGATTATAATTTTAATGGCTGGATTTTATAAAGTCACCGATAAGCCGATAAGTTGTAGCCATCACTCAAACTAAGCACCATATGGAAGGCATTGAAAATTAAATTACTTGGGTTTGTAAAGCCATTAGTAAAGCAACATGTTACGGCTATCGTAATTCTTTCAAGTGCGAAACAAAAATTCCTTAATATTTTTAACATTGCCCACCATTATTGCAATACTCTTTAAGCAACACACCCTAAAATTTTTTTTCAAAATTCATTTAATTTAAGTTAAATCAACTTTTATTTATTTGTTTCAGCCTTTTCAGTGCTTACTACAGCAACTACCATAAATAAATAGTTAACGAATTTGAAAAATTCTTTACATGCTGATGAAAATATTCTTTAGCTTTTATATTCAGGAGGCAGTGTATACCATTTTCTTGCTTTTAATTACCTTGTGCGGCAACGCCAATTTTGCTAAAGTACCGTTAAAACTACTTTAGTTTAATTAATAAAACAAAAATGGAAAGAAAAAGTTGACTTTTATGCGTTTCTTAACTTTAATTAATATTTTTTTCTCTTTCCTTCTCTCACTGGAAAATATATTATGTATATAGTAGCAGAACTTTAGTTTGTAACTTAATAAATTTTGCATAGTTGTGTAGTTTTTTTTTTTGTTGCAAAGAAACAATAAAAGCTGTCTTATTCAAAATACAAACAATTATTTATAAAAGCTTTTTAAATGTAAAATTTTTACAGTCGATTACTATTATATATGACTTTTATTTAAGCTTGAGATCACTTTCTTGTTTTCTTATAAAAAATTGTTCATTAACCAATATTTTGCTACCAAACAATGGGTAGCTTCCTCAGGGTAAATATTTATGTATACAAATTGTATTAACAAAAAACAATTACAAATTGAAAAAACTAATTTGTAGAAAAAAAATAATAGTTTCCCGCCGTTTTTACATAATAGTTTTTTCAATTTGTAATTGTTTTAAATTTGTATGTACAATCCTCATTACAGAGTCCTTTGTAATCGCCAGCATCTGCCCCTGACTAATTTCCCCCATAGCACTTATGTACATCCAATGTGTGCCTGCCAGTGGTACTAAGTCTATTGCCAGCCATTGCCGGATATTCGCATACTATATGTGTCGCTGTCTCAGCAATCTCTAGGCACATTCTGCAAACATCATCCTCCACAACCCCGATCCTGTGCAGATGGTATTTGAAGTTGCCATGCCCTGTGATCAAAGCAGTTATCCAGCTCAGGGTCCTCTGATTATATCTGAGTACCCTGACAGCATTTTTGACAAGGGGCCCTTCGAGCAGCATACGTGCCTGTCTACATGTGGTCGTTTTCATCCACCTTCTCAGGTTCATAGATTCCACCCATTGTATGATCTTTGTCCGCATTATCCGATCCCCAATAGCAACTCTAGTATAATAGACATAATAGTAACTCTTGTACTTTTTGAGTTGCTCATCAGTCCAAATACGGTAATTTTGCTTACTTACGTATCCCTTTTTTCATTGAGTTTTTTCAAAGCCTATTCAAATGAAATAAGTCGCCTGTCTTTAATTCTTGCACAAATTAAATTTGGTATGTTTCAATGCTGAGATCCTTGCGTAATATATGCCAAGTTTTAGAATACGACAAACTAAACTACAGAAAACGACGTAAAATCGTTTTGCAACGGTTATCGCGTACACTCAGCTACAGCCGCTTTATTATTTTCACTGCGTGTTGTCTAACCAATCGATTATCATTCACTAGTGTAAACTGGGACCCAAATTTGGCAATGGTGTTGGCAATAGTGATTGTAGTAAGTAGATTATACGTTGCTTCAGTTCCTCAAATCGCAAGAAAAAAAATTTCTCACAGAACGCTGTTTTTCGTAATGCAGCAGAAAAATTTGGAGATGATATTGTGGTGTAAGTCTTTCCATGATGACTTGCTGAGTAAAAGTGACAAAAAATTTTGATATGAGTCATGAGTGAACTTAAAAAAAAACCTATTGAAGACTAAACCTCACGATTAGTCACCCGATACTACATTCCATCATCTACATATCATATATGAGGAGCCGCAGAACAAAAGGTGCTTTTTCGCATTTCGCGAAAAATAGGTTTTTTGGTATTTTTATAAAATTTAGGTTGAGATCTTGTAGAAACAATCAAAATAATAATAGTGCTAACTATTATTATTTTTTTTTACAAAGTAAATGGGTTCTAAAAAATTTATGCTTAACAAAAGGTGCTTTTTTGTTTATTTTTTTAACAAAAGGTGCTTTTATGTTTATTTATTTTTGTTTATTATTCCAACACGTATAAACAGGATAAAGATATATGGAGGATTCAATAGACGAAAATGTTGGATGTTCTTTCCTAGAAGAAGATGTTGGAACAAGAGTTAACAAATTTAAAAAAATTTTATAAATATTTAATTTAAGGCTGAGAAAGAAATGTTTAAGTTGGAATTTATTTTAATAAAACGACAAAAAAATATACTAATCTTAACATTTTTTAATATATTAGATCAGGTTTAACCACATTCAGTAAAAATTTTATCGTCATATATGTGTATTCGCATTACAAAATGTACTTTTTCCTTCTATTAACAAAACGTTTAACTTTTTTTCTTACAAAAGGTGATTTTTTGCTTTCTTTTCTGCAAAAGGTGCTTTTTCCGAAATAAAAATGGAATTATATCAAACATCCTTAATATTTAATGGGGTGACTTATGACAGTTAGATGCACCTGTAGATAAGTAAAAATCATGTTAGCATTTCCAGTTTCTTGCAGTTTTTTAAAGGGGCGAAAAAAATAAATCTCAATTTCCCAAAAATTTTAAATGAGCGAAAAAGCACCTTTTGTTCTGCGGCTCCTCATATATGAATATACAAATGTAGTATATTAGGGAAATAACTTTTTAAAAATTTTTATTCACATGAAAATATTATACAAATTTTTTTTTTTTTAAGACAAAACAATATTAAACTTAAACACAGAATACATATTAAGCAAAAAAAAATTACTTTTTTTTAAATTAATTCAAAAAACATATTTTCAATATACACGCATTTGTAGTAGTTTCTTATATAGATTACACCCCTAATACACATATTTTAACCACAGCGTTAACCACATAATTTAACCAATTTATTATTTATAAGGGAACATTTTTCGCAAAAGACTCTATTTAAATAATTCGTAATTTTCTATTCATTTATATTTACTCTAAGTTTTTTTTTGTTTTTGTCCCTGTTGTATTACTATGACTTTTTATATGTTTTTGTTACTCTACGATTTGGTAAAGTCTTTTAAAATAGTTATTTGTTTGGAATTAATAAAAGAAATACGTTAGAGAAGCCTTAGTTCAGAAATTAATATTCTAAAATCAATTTTCAAAAATTCACAGGTGCTCTACCAAAATCAAAGGATTTTAATATACGGGCCAGTATATTTGTTGTCTGACAAATAACTTTAAAAGAGAGAGGAAAAATCATTTACCTTCATCCATATATTTTATTATTCACCTTCAGTTTTATGTATTTCTGAAGTTAATCTTACTGGTGTGTTTCTACAAAATGCGTATTCGAAAGTCGTAACGAGTTACTTACTTTTGCAAAAAAATAAATAAATTGCTTGTTCACTTACTGTTAATTAAATTCTTGAATTCCAAAACATGTTGGTCTTCAGTACTCGCAAAGAAAACCCGACATGATCACAACCGTCATATAATGGTTCATATAACAAAATTTTATTATAATAGAAATCGAGTATTATTTCTTTTTATTTTGTTTCATCAAATATTTTTCGCGATTATCCAGTTTTTATTTGAATTCAATCATGCAATGTTAATTGTTCAATTCGTTATTTTTGTCCTTTGTATCACATAGTATCATTTATAAAACTACAATAAGAAAAATAGTACAATATCTTCGCAAAAATAACCTGATACAACAAATAATGATTAAATAACCAAATAACAATTAAATATTAGGTGAAACAACAATATGATTGAAAACCAATCAAGCTATGCATTTTTTTATTAAAAATTTGTTTCCAACTTCTTCTTGTTAAATAAATTTAAAAAAAAAAATTCTGATAACCGGCCAAACATAAAAAAAAACAAATTATTATAAACATTGATTTTTAAATGAACAATCATCTGTTCTTATCGCCACCTAACTGGTGGCTAGAGCAGCACAAAACTAGTGATAAAAGAAAGAAAATAAAAGAAAGAGGGTAAAATTTCGATCCAACTCATTGTGGTAAGACAATATGAAGATATTCAACAAATTAGTTGCCGAATTCAATTATGTAAAAACCTGTGAGTTAATTAGATAATATTTGCAAAAAATACGTAAACACCGATCAAATAATGCTGATGATGAAATCCGTAGCTGACTTCGAAAATGCATTCCACTCGGCTAGTGTCGGTAATACATACTTTTCCAGATTATTCATTAATTATCACAATATAAAAATTTTTGGTAAAATAAAACTGTTTAAAAAAAAAACTCAAAAGCCTGTATTGTAAATTTAAATAATAAATTAAATTAATTTTAATCCCTAAACAGCGAAACAAATGCACCCACGACGATCAACTATCTGGTAAGGATTTTGTTCCAGCTTCTTCTTTAAAGATGAGGCCATAAGTGCAAAGAGTGTGAACTGCACATGATAACGGAGTTCTTGTAGCCTCAACTGGACAAATTGGATCTGGGCGACATTTGGTTTTAGCAATACGATGGATAAAAAATTTATTTATTGAAGCAACGATTTCTAGAACAAAATATTATCTGAAGAAATTTTGATGCCAACTGTCCTCTAAGACATTACGCATATTAATCAGTAACAAGAGCTATGAGGTCCATTGGCTTAATATTTTATGCAATACTTAATTGGAATACGTTTTCGTATTTTATAATAAAAAAGTGCTTAAAAAGCAATTTATTCTTTCATTTAAACAATACGATCATGTCAATATAATAAGAATTATTAGTTTAAACATTATTTATCCAGCAAAAAAAGACATGCAGAAAATAGTGAGCATGAGTTCAACCCATGATGAAGTTGTTGAATTAAAGAGAAACTTGCGTGATTTTAACATTTACGTGTCATTGAAGAGCATTTGTTAATATGACTATATCAATAAAATTCACTTTATTCTAATAAGTGCACAGAACACATGTGAAATTGATGAAAAGAAAACCATGTTTCATGAATAAATAATGTTTGTTTGTATGAATATATTTTCAATGCATTTGCATGTATTTCTAAGCACAACAATAATAGCTAAGTTGTATTTGGCATTTTTTATGCCTTCTTTTAAACTTATGAATTAGAAGTCATGAAGAATTTTATTCACATTGAACAAGTTTAGAATTTTTTTGCTGGATACTTAGGTCAGGTAGAACAGGCAGCTGTTGTGCAGCTCACTTGGGTCCATTATATTGATACCTGAATAGAAAAGTAAGAATAGAATAGAAAAGAGGGAAGAGAAGCAGACAAGTCCCAAGTCTCTGGCGGGAATCGAACCCGCAACCCCCCATCTAGCAGACGAGCCCACCGGGGCACCCTACTAGTACACCGGTGAACTATACTAGTCCATCGGGGCACCCTACTAGTACATCGGGGCACTCTTTGCTGGATCCTTGAAAAATACAAATAACATTAAATAGTTGCACTCATATTAGTAAACAACAAATAAATACTGTCTTATTATAAAGACGTTCTCTTAGATAACTACATTAAAAACATTTAAGATAGCGCAAAATTAGCACAGCTGAGAAAATTGTAGCTTTTCTTAAAAGCTCTATCCTAAAGTATTGAAAAGTGTCTGCATGAAAATGCATATTAAAAAGCAAGATTAATACCTGGAATTTTTATCACAAAAATATAATTTTTTTTACAAAATTTGTAATGTAGAATGGAAAATGCTTAATACATTGACCACACACACATCACAGTAAACAAAAAAAACATTTGAAGAAGTAAGGAAATTGTTCAAGCAGTAATACCTCTAAAGAAAGTTCTTATTATATTCTTTTTAAAAATATTATTTTTTCTGATACCTTTCGATTTGATTGTGGAACATATTTATGCATAATTTAAAACAGTGCAGTAACCATACAATTCGCCTAAGCTGATAAAAAAAATTCATTTATATGCTAAATTTCATATATTCCCATCATTTCCGCATATTTACGATTTATCCGGCAGCCTTTTGTTACCTAAGGGGATTCTAGTATTTTAACCATAAATACATTTTGTTTCTTTTACTTCTTTAACGTTAAAGTTAATAAATTGTCAATTACTTTTCATGTGAAGATTGTTGTTATATTTTATGAGTTACACAAAAGAAAAGAAACACAAACAGTAACAAAAACAAAAACCCAGAAGTTTGCCCTTACATACTTTAGCATGAATTTACGAGGCATCCCAAAGACAAAAGCCTTCAGAATTAAACTGCAAAAAAAAACAAAAAAAAATTATCTTCGAAGCAAAAAGTTTAAACGTACAAAAGTAACATTTTGTTTGATGGCTTCTGTAGATCGTTGTGGTACCTTTAGGGGGCAGTTTTTTATTTGTTTTTTTTAATATTTTATTTTTTGCATTTATATTTTTAAGGCTTGTAACTTATTTTATGTTAATGAATTTTTAATTTAATATAAGATTACCTTTGTGTACTAAAAGACCAAGAAAGAGCATAAAATTTGTATAATAAAATATGGTTTAATATATAATAAAAACATTAATAAGTTCAACTTTCGCAAAAGTTTAGTCTTCTTGGGAAATATTGACAAATGAGCACTAAAAAAGATAAATAAAATGGACTGAGTAGTTTCGTATAAAGCTAGTTACTTACAGTTTTATAAGAAATTAAATAAGAAAAACTAAACCAAATTTCAATAAATAAAAAATTTTTGGATAAAATATTGTTTCATAATTACTACTTTGAGAAGTTCACGGATAAAGTAGAAACAGGAAACAAATATTTATAACCATTTGTTAGGTTCATCATAATCGTTGTGTTAGCAAGGCGGCAATTCCCGGCCACTTTTTTTTAAATTCCTTAAGCAGAGAAAATTAAATTAAATTTATTGTGTTTTCAGAATAATTTTATAACATTAGTATTTGACGATGTAGCACATTTAGCAAGTGCAATTTCCATACACTCTTGGTAATAAACCAAACTTTGTTTTAGCAGAAACATTTAAAGTGATGGCTTCTAACTTCCTTAGATTGCATCCCCACAGATAAAAAAAATTAATGGAGTGCAATGTCAAATGTCGTCTTCAGTAATTAGTTTTATCGTCGTATAGCTGAAAGCAGGTGTGTATATCATCACTTTCTAAGAAATATGAACTAATGATTCCACTGGTTTATTAAAATTGTGAGTTTTTTTTTTTTTGATTTTTTAACCTTTTTAAATATTTTGATAATCACCTTAAAAAAAATGTTGTGGGCGGTATATTTAATTTTTTATTCCATTTTTACCTTAAAGAAATAGCCATTTAAGAGCCGGTAAAGTATATATATTTTCTGATTCCTGGTTTCATTTTAGGACGAGCTATGAGCGTCCATCTGTCCATCTGTTAAAATCAAGATAGAGCACTAAAAAGTTGGGGGGATCAAATTGTTTCAGAATATTTGTGTGACATTGTAATGCAAGAGTAGTTCACAAAAACAATGTCCTTTCTACATAACGAATGGAGTTGTAGATCAAAACCTACAAAGATTTATACCACACAGTGTCTTTTTTGGTCTATTCAGAACTTGAAATGTAATAAAGTTGATATAATCAGATGTACAATTCTAATATTATTAATAAATGCATTGCTTTTAGGTCAGTTTGTAAAAACGGAAAATGAACAAAGATGTAAGAAAAGTAAAGCTCTCTATGTTGAAATACAAATTACTTACATATATCTACTTGAATGCCCACTTCTCACATATTCTACTATCAATGAAATTTAAAAGCTCGTAAAACCGAAAGAGCTAAATATTTGATGATGATATTTTGCATATAAACCTTTTAGTTAACTTTATTATAATGCCAGAAAATAAAGCTGAGAGCGCCCTTTAACGCCTACCTCTAACATAACGCTGTATTTAAATTTATATTATTCCATAAGGACACAATTTTTAGTAAAAAATGAAATGCATAATAAATTATTAAAGTTGAGTTCAAACATTAATTATTAGGAGGTGTAATGCCCACACAAAGCTTTTATTATTTTTTATATATCTCTGGCTAATAAATTATAGTCTTCATTTTCCGTAAAAGTACAACATTGTAAGGTGAGTGAGTAGTATCACTCGTAATGCAGACTTTCTTAAGATTACACTGCAAGACTAAATTTAAGAAAATGAGTTAATAGCAAATCGAAGTTACACAAAGAAATAATACATAATTAAGTTTAAAGAGATTATTTCATAACGATTACTGTTAATAACTGCTATAAAAGTATACGAAATTGATAGTGGGTATCAAAAATTCTGCACAGCCAAATAAAGTGCCTTACTTGTTCTTACCTAAAGTGATTCAATTTTGCTTTTAGAGCCAAAAGTTATCTGATGAGTGAACAGAACATTGAAGCCTCAACTGACTTAGCCGAAGTCCAATTTTAGATAACTTTTTTTTAACAATAAGACCGCATGTCGGAGGTAATATGGCAAATGTTTTTAATCGTCTCTTCACCAAAGCCGCAGATTGAGTACTTTCTTGAATATAAATATTACGAAAAAAAATGTGTTCACAGAACTTTTATTTCAGTAAATCTAATATAACACTCACTCTGTGATATTTTGCACTGACTTGTCGAAAGCGCAGCTCCTCTTTATTAAGGGCTTTCAATTATGGTAGAAAATAGTCAGTAGTAATGACAGAAGTCATCATTAAATGTACCATTCTGGCTACATTGTTTTTGAACAAATAACGCACAATGATTGTAAGCTCACCAAGCAGTGACTCCCTTTAGACGTATGGTCATTCAATAAAAACTTGTCAATAATCTTTTGCTCCAAATATGCAAAATAAACGAATCCATTAAACCAAATATTAAATTAATTATTTAATAAAATTTTCTTGTTTGAAATTCGTGATGAATTAGGTAGATAAGTAGAACAGGCAACTATTGTGCAACTAACTTGGGTCCTTCATACTGATCACTTTGTGATATCTGCGTTGCCATCTTCGATAGGCTAACTGGCCTGCAGACCCGAAAAATAGTGATTCGGATATTCTAAGCACTGGATCGATTTCTTTATCACGAAGTGATGCTTCGTTATATCATGCTTTTTTGTCTTTGCACCCATGGAAGCGTGATGTTCCAATACATCGCCACTCAATTTAAGGATGCCCGATATTCCTGGATAAGCTGTCATTTCGGGTAAACATAAATCATATGATACCTCAGCCAGCATGCATGTTTAATCACAGATATCTAAACCTGAAGTATACTGCATTCTTCCGGTATTCTGAAAGAGAGCCGCCTACACCAGTTTTCGCCTTTGAACCATCCATATATACGTCTAAGTTAGCTTTATCATAGAAGAGATTTTGGATGAAATCTAAGCTCCTAATAATGGCATGGCAATCTGCCCTATAATGCCAACCCTCCAAAACTGAAGTTTTTTAGTACACTAATATCAATGAGTAACCCAGCGAACAAGAATTTGAAATATAATTTAAACTTTCTTTCCTAAGATAACATTTTCAACTTTCCAACTGAACAAATAGTTTTTTTAAGAACTTTTTTATATAATTTATAAAACATATATTTATACCTTGATCTTTATTTTCCGATAAATTTATGCTTTTTCTGTTGAATTTTTATTATTATTTTGTTTTGACTAAAAACATAGAAAAAAAATAAAAAGTATTTCAATTAGTTTTTGTTATTTCAAGAAAATTTAAAAAAATTAATTCCAAAAAAAACGAATATTTATATTAAACAAGTAAGAGCATTATATTCGGCTGTGCCGAATCTTTTATACCCACCACCAATTCTTTTATAGCTAGGGTTTTTTCCCGAAAATTTTTGTTTTCCGAGAATGCGAGATTTATTTTTTTATTTCCCAGGATCCCGCAGCAAAACAAATAAAAAGTAAATTTGTTTTTAATTAATAAAAAAACTTTTTAGAAAATCATAAAATTGTTTATGCGTTAAAGCTATTCAGGCTTATTATAAAATGAGCGTTTAAATTAAAATGCATTTCGTGCACGTGTACAAGGTGACTCGTGGTCAACATAATCGTTCAAATTCGTCCACAATCGGGAGAATTGTATTAATTAATAATTAATAAAAAACTTTTTACTAAAAAGCATAAAATAGTTTATAATGTAGAATAAACGCAATCGAGCAACGTTTTTAAATATTAAAGATTTTTATAAAAATTGGCGTTCAAATCAAAATGCATTTTGTGCACTTCGTGATTCTTTTGGTCAACATAATCGTTCGAACTCGTCCACAATCGTGAGAATTGTAAAAAATATTTAAATGTCTGCAAAGCAGGTCTGTATGAAATGTGAAAACATCTGCGAATGCCATCTTAGTTCGTTGAATGGGAAACATTGCTGTTTTTCACGATAACGTGGTAAAAGAGCAAGCACCCTCGACTCATCATCGTGCCCAACAATTTAGCATCAACAGTGTCATTGAAAATTTGGACTATCGGATCGTGGTGTGCCGCCTAGGTTGGGGGGCCATATGGCCGATATTTTGTTCCACTCATAATTGAAGCATACAAATATTATCATTATAAAAATAAATGATAATAATTTCATAATAATTTTATTCAAAATCAACATAGTCCCTTAAAATTAAACCACCCATTATAACTTCGGTATGCTAGTAAAATGTTTTCGTGAATTTAGTCTTTCAATGAAAGTGGCCGTTAAAATACCCGTGTCAATAAAGTTTCTGCTAATAACCATAACTTAGATATTTCAATATAGTCCTTTAGTATTCCAAAATCTTTATTCATAGAAAATTTACATGAATTTAAGAGGAAGAAAGTGAATTTAAGGTTAAATTTTAAGGGCCACAGGGTGATTTAAAATATACTTTCTCTGCATTTTTCTAAAACGGGAAATTTATTAGTAAGATTTTGTTTTTTAAACTTCTATAACATTTTGCTTTTAAAAGATTTTCAAACGAAATAAGTTTTGTATAATTCTAAAATTTGTTAGCCATTAGTACATGAAAATAAATTGTTTATAATGTGAGATAATTTTTTTTTACTTAGGTCAAAATTTTATAAATTCCCATTTTTAATAGAGCATAACTTCAGGAGAACATAAGCATAAGTTGTTAGCATGCCATCTAGTAGTTGCTAGTAGAGTCATCTATCTTGTCATCTTTATCTTATATTTAGCTACAGTACAATAAATGGCACAGTGTAAGATGAATAAATGCTAATATATATGACTAATATATTTTTATAAAAATTTAAGGAAAAAAGTGTGCGTGGCACATCTATTTTCCGTTATAACGAAGACTTTGACCAAAAAGCCATGTTTGTAAAATTTCAGAATCGTACATATAGTTTTGTCAGTTTTATTACGTTTTAAATTTGAAATATACACTGTGCGGTATAAATTTTCGTATATATAAATATAAAAATATTCTTTTGACTCGATAAATATATATTCGAAGTTTCATGACTAATGCATCTGGACACAATTCACAAGTGAAAGTGGGCGTTATAGTAGGCGTGTCAAAGTTGTTTTTGCTAATGAGTACAACTTAGGTGTTTCAATATAGTCCTTTATTATTCCAAAATCTTTATTAATAGAGAAATTATATGAATTTTAGGTAAAACGTTAAATGGATGGTGGGCGTAAAAGTGGGCGTGGCACCTTAATTTTTTGGCATAGTACTGAAATTGCCTAGGGGATAGACGTAGTAAAATTTATCATCATACCTCTAATTTTAGCGGTTTTATGAGCTTTTAAATTTCATTAACGGTAGATAACATAAAAAGTAGGCGTTATAGTAGGCGTGTCAAAGTTATTTTCGCGAATGAGTACAACCTGGATGTTTCAAGATAGGCCTTTATTATTCCAAAATCTTTATTAATAGAGAAATTATATGAATTTTAGTTAAAACGTTATATGGGAGGTGGGCGTAACAGTGGGCGTGGCACATTGATTTGCCGTAACAAGAAAGCGTGTCACCAAAAAGCAAAGTTTGCAAAATTTCAAAGTCGTACATCCAATTTTGTTGCTTTTATGACGTTTTTGTTTTTAAATATACCGAAAAATACACTGTGCTGTATAAATTTTCGTACATTTTGATCTAGAACTCCTCTCCTAATACATAGATTTAAGCAATTTTCGGGGAAAAATATTGTCTAAACTCAGGAAATATATATTCGAAGTTTCATGAGTCTACGTTAAGGCGTTTGGACACAATTCTATTTTATTCGATGTTCGAAGGACACGGTTTTTTCGACCTACTCTTGCTTTTCGAGCTATAACTCTCTTCTTAATATTCCGATTTAGCCCATTTTCAATACCAAACAAACCTTGTCTATAAGAAAGATTCTGGCAAAATTTGAGCTCCCTAGCTTTTTCGGTGCGACCTCTATCGTGCTTTCAACAGACGAACAGACGGACGGACATAGCTAGATCGTCATAAAATTAAACCACGATTCAGAATATATATACTTTATGGGGTCTAAAATGGATATTTCGATGTGTTACAAACGGAATGACAAAACCATTTTTTTGGTGGCGGGTATAAAAAAATAAAAAGTATTTCAATTAGTTTTTGTTATTTCAAGAAAATTTAAAAAAATTAATCCCAAAAAAAAAACAAATATTTATATTAAAAAAAAATAGTAGTAATTATTTGTGATTTTCGTCAAAAATTTCGCGTAGCAAATTTGTGGCGCTTATAAACGTAATTTAAACCCCTTAAAAATAACACTTTTGCACTATTAATAAATAAACCATTACATCTACAGCAATTTCTTTACATATGTACGTAATAAATCGATTAAAATAAATTTAATTATAAAATTTAAATTAATTTAAAAATGACTTAAAAATATCTTTATTTTTCCGAAAAAAACGTGCTCAAAAATACCTAAATCTAGCCTGATAGTAGCTTAATTAGAAACAGTAATGTGTGCGTACATATTTCAATTGTTAATTGTAAATAGACTAAATAAACTAGAACAAAAATTTTCAATTTAACTTTAATAACTTAACAAAAACTGTACACATACTCGTATATTAAATATTCATTTTTGCATGTATGTATTCACAAAAACATGAAACCAAAGAAAACTTTGCAATGTAAATTTTAACAAATTTTAAAGCGGACATTGAATAAAAAAAATTAAAAATAATCTATGTTGATTTAATACAAATTTTATGAATTACACAAAGTCTTATCTGTCCCTGGTATCTATCTTTACTCTGTTATTTTGGCATTTATTAAAACTTCATGGTGTAAGAAGGAGTAAACATCAGGCAGTTGGGGAAAAAATCTAAACAATTTAAACTATGAAAACCATTATTATGATGTTTAAAAAAGACAAAACAAGACAAGGATATTTTTTAGTTTTAAATTAGTTGCCAAAGAACTCCCTAAAAATTAAATGTTACGAGTAAGTTTAATCAAAGACGACCTTGGAATTATTCTAACAATATCGGTGATTTTATTTTATATATTAAAATTTTGTGAAATTGTATTTAAATAATAATTAATATTTTAGATATAGAATTATGATATGATTTTTCAACCATAAATCTAGGTAGAACGAAATTCAACATAATCTTAATGACTGAAGAGCACAAAATATATTCGAACATTGTCGCTTATGCATGAATAATTTCCTAAATTAGTGCAGCGATTGTTTTATAGCTAAAAGTCGGTAGCGACGAACTGTAGAGTATTGTATAGCAACATTAAGTTAACTTTTTGTATTTTTCACTCTGCACAATTTCTAAAGAAAATAAATGAATGCAATTTTTCCCGGTCATACTTTTTTTCCTGCTCTTAGTACTGTATTATACTGTACTGTTTTGTTTTTACACACAAAGATGACCAAAGGGTATAATTTTAAAGTTTTCTTCTACTTTTTTCTTTGTTTTTTAATTTTCTTCCAGTAGTTAGTCGTTTGTTTTTATGCGCCAATTTATACTTTGTGCAAATATTGTCCTTTAATAATACTTCAAGCAGCAAGCTGCGAAGAACAAAGAAAAAGTATTAATATTTTTAAACAAAAACAACATTATGTTCTGGACTCCCTTTAGATAAAAAAAATATATTTTAACATATATTTATGTATGTGTGTGTGTGTGTATATATGTAAGCTATTTTAAACAATAGCGGCGTTTTCACTAGCCAGAACAGTGCTTGCAACAGTAAGAGAGTTTAAAAATTTTTTTCTTAAAATAAAATTTGTAGTAATTCCTCACGGAGTATTTCTGAATGAGTCTCCAAATGTGAAATATTTCTTACTATTCCTGTGTAAAAGTAAAGAATCTAAGACACTGACTTACACACTTATTTTCACCCAACCTCAACAGCTGATGACTATGAACTATTAAGAAGATATCTCAGAACAACACATACTTAAAAGATAAAAGAGTTATAAATAAATGATATTATTTACCGTAAACAAGTTCATATTGTCCTGTATTTGATTTTTGTTTAACTGTTGAAGCCAATTAACAAAGCAAACTCTTTTAAGTAAAACCTTTTATATATGGGTCAATTTCAAAAAAACGCAATTATTGTGTCCCCGCAATTTACACTACTATTATAGGTTAAAAAAAACAACAACAAAAAATAAAAAATTTGAGAGGGATCAGCGAGGAATATGTAACAAAAAAAACGTAATTCTCAAATTTGTATGTTTGTTTTTTTGTTTATTCTGAATGGTGTTTTGTTTCTCCCTCGGACTCCTTCCATACAAAAGCATGTGTCCCCCGTTAGAATTTTTAGTAAACAAAATTAAATAAAATCCAGAAAAAAGTAAATATGCGACATTTAATAACAGTTTTCGAATTATTGAGTTTCTTTCTTGTGTTTTCATTTGTTATAGTCGTTAAAACTGAATTAGTGCGAATTTGGTGTTGCAAATAAAGGTTGTCCCCACAATTTGAATTGAGCGTCACTTTTTTTATAAATCAAGTAATATTACTAGTTTTCAATTTGCATTTAAATAAAGTAAATAACGTAAGGAAAGTACAAACCTTAATTATTACAAAAGTGAAAAAGCGAAAAAAAATCTTTGTAAAAAAGTGTGCATTTGCACAGTTTTTGTGAACACCATGGTAAGGGCGCAATAAAATTTCATGAGCGTCACGCTAATTTTTTTAAAAGTGAATATATTAAATGTAAAAAATTAAAGTTGACAATCATTGTTTACATGGTTTCAACACATTTTTTTATAATTTGTGAGTTTGAGAAATAAATTGCCTACGAAAAAAAAACAGAATAGGCAAATATTTCATGAGCATCACTTTTGATATATATTGCTTCATAGCTTAAAATGCTTAATTATGACTTTATTTTCTAATTTTTAAGAGTAAAACAACAAAATTAGTGGCGGCTGAAAGAACATAAAGATATCGAGAGAAAATAAAGCTTTTGCAACTTAAACCTCTGGGGGACCGGAAATTTATGCAACTGCCACAAGCTTAATTCGAAAGTGGTAAAAATTAATGAGAATAAAAAAAAACAAAGCCGCTTGTCATATTATGAAGTTTATACAGATTCAGAACAAGAATTCGAATGAAAATTTATAAATTAAATTAAGTTAAGTTATTGTTTTGCGTCAAATATTTACATATGTGTCTAAGTTTCTTCAAGAATTACTTCCTTTTTTCCATTTTTATTAAAAACATCAAAGAATATGTCTATGTTTAGTTTTGTATGAAAATTTTTGTTTTTTGAAGATTTTTGGTTTTTTTACTTACTTTTTGTAAAAGAATAAACTTTTTTTCGATAAACTTTAAATTTGGCCTTATTTCTTGTTTACGTGCAACAAAATCTCTTGATCGTCACAAAATATCTTGAGCGTCACACTTAGTTTTTTTTTCCTTAAAACGCTTATAATTAATATTTTTTTAAATTTAATTGTTACAAGCCTATTACTTTGCAAGTAACCTCTAAGTTCAAGTCTTTTTTTTAGCAAAAATTTACATATTTTCATCTTAAAATTTTAAAATAACTAGTCACTTTTAAAAAAAATTAAAAATCAAGGTGAATCGTGATTTCGTGTTTATAATCAAAAAGGTGATTTTAGCAAAAGTCAATCTTGAGAAACAAAAAAACATCGTAGTAAGCTTGAATTTCAAATATTTTTGCATTTTTAGCGATTTTTTATACATATTTGGTGTGTGACGCTCAAGATAGAAATCATAGAAAACCTAAAAAAATTCAAAAAATATTGATCTTTTTCTTTCTTTTTCTTCATCAATTTTTACATAAATTAGCCACTCTTACCGGCGAATTGAAAAAACTTTCAAAAACCCATATAACAAAATTTTAAATTTATTAATGAATTTCGTACGACCATTTTATTAAGTTTTTGATAAATTTAAAAATAATGTATGTACTTATATGCTTGAAAGAAATTCTTAAAAGTATTTTCTAAAATATATGTAAGGAATTTGACTAAACATGGAAAAAAAATTATTTATACTTAGACTACTAATCTCAACAATTAATTACGTTTAACTTTTAAAATAATCGTTGGTGCAGCTGAAAATGTTTTCTGAGGGTAGCAAAAGCTTAATAACCTTTTTATCTCTTTAACTGAGTTAACTTGTATAAGCATATGTATCTCATATATAAATGGATATATTATTATTTGTGGGTGTCCTCGATTACTGACCAGTAATGCCTGCCAGTTTGGAATAGGAGTTGAATACCTGCCATTGCTATAATAAAGAAATTTTGTCGGTTTTATGAGCTTTTTAATTTCATTAACTGTGGATAACGTGAAAAGTGGACGTTAACGAATGCAACTTAGATGTTTCAATATACTCCTTTATTTATTATTCCAAAATCTTTTTCTTAAAATCTTAAATCTTATTCATAAAGAAATTATATGAATTTGAGATGGAACGTTATATGGAAGGTGGCCGTAAAAGTGAGCGTGTCACATTTATTTTCCGTTAGAACAAAGCCTTTGACCAAAAAGCAACGTTTGCAAAATTTCAGAAGCGTACATCTAATTTTGTCAGTTTTATTGAGTTTTAGATTTTAAATATACCGAAAAATACGGTGCAAATTTTCGTACATTTTGATCTAGAGCTTCTTTTCAAATGCATAGATTTAAGCATTTTTCAGGGAATATATATATTCAAAGTTTTATGACTCTAATATTCTGGCAAAATTTTAGCCCCATAACTTTTCGGTCAGACCTCTGTCGTGCTTTCAACAGACGGACAGACGAAAAGGCAGACAGACGGACGGACATAGCTAGATCGTCATAAACTTAAGCCCCGATTCAGAAAATATATACTTTATGGGGTCTAAAATGGATATTTCGATGCGTTACAAACGGAATGACAAAATGAATATACCCCCACCATATTTTAGGTGGCGGATATAAAAATTCAAAATTATCGTGTCATTGTATTAAAACACTTACATATACATATATGAAAGTTATTACTGGCTTAAAAATTGTATTATTTTATTTTATTTTATTTATATTTATTTGATTTTATTTCCTTTACAATAATAGAAATGGTTATACCTGTAGTTCAGGAATGTATTTCGTTACGAGAAATTTTATTTATTAACATATTAGCCAAACATATTATAACAAACTTTAATTAAATATATTATCTTTTAAAAAATTATAATAAAACAAGTAACAGTGCTATATTCGGCCGTCCCGAATCTTATATACCCTTCACAACGTGTAGTCATGCAATAACAATTGTTTGTATCACCATTCATCTCATATAAAATACGAACATACATGTAAAAAATATACTAAAAAAAAATATAAAAAAAATATATTAAAAATAAAAAAAAACCAAAAAAAATTAAAAAAATAATAATAATAAAATGTTTAAAAATTTTTTTAAAAAAATTTTTTAAAAAAATTAAAAAAAAGAATAAAATATTAATAATATATTAAATAAAATAAAATAAAATTTTTTTGGCTCAGCTGGTATTCGATGCCTCGTTTACTTTAACCAGTATGTATGTAGGTTGTTGTTGTAATTGTGAAAAAAAACGAGGTGGTCGTGATTTTTTGCTAATATCTCAGAAAGTTATGGGACGATTGTGCTGAATTTCAATAGCTATTCATTCCTGGATATTTCCAAGAGACTGATATCATATACAGATCTGAGGAACATACATTTGCTTCTAAAAGTTGATTTCAACCAACACACGGACAGACGGGCAGACGGACAGACGGTCAGGGCTTAATCGACTCCTCTATTCATAAGCTTTCATAAAATATATTTTTTATGGGGTCGGAAATGAAAATTGTTGAAATTACAAACGGAATGACAAAGCTATATTTGTATACCCTTGTGCACCACAGGTAAAGGGTATAAAAATATAATTACGTGAAAAAGCTAAATAGGAATATTTTTAAACTATAATATAATTGTCCCAAAAGTGAGCGCCATCTACATAAAACTGCCACTTATACATTAGACATTAATGTTAGTTTCGTGGCAATGGGAAAAAGCATATTTCGTTAAATATATATTTGGGTGTTGCAAAATTAATAATTTTATGTAAAATATGAAGAGTGCGATTTCTCATCAGACTCTCCAGGGAGACTGCGTAAAGATTAGTAGAAATGCATTTTGTGATTTTTTTAGAGCATAAACACCAAATGTGTATACAATAGGGAGACTTATAAGCAAACTTCAGCAAATTGAGTCTGTAGAAAATGTGAAAACATCTGCTCATGCTTGCTCACCCATTTTGTTCTGCGGAAAACAGTGCTGTTATTTTCGATAATGCAATTGAAAATCTCACGAACATTACTGATACCAAATTCGAGCTAATATTAAAAATTACACTTTTACAAGGTTCAATTGATCAAAGAGAATAGCCTTACTCCTACTCAATTCAAGCATCGTTAATATTTCGAATATTTTGTTGAACAGGCAGAAATGAATAGTGACTTTATAAATAAAATCATCTTTAGCAACAAGGCACACTTAAAGGACAGTAGAATCGTCAACAAGCAAAAAAGCCGTATTTGGAAAAATGAGAATCCAAGAGAGATTGTTAAAAGGCGATATATCCACAGAGATTGATTTTTTAGTGAGGCATCATTGGACCGTACTTTTTCAAAAATGTGTTTCTGTGAATAATGTGCACTAACGCGAGATGATGACGGTCTTTTTTTATTAAGAAAGTAAGGATATGGACCTGAACGACATACAGTTCCAACAGTATGGTGCCACAAAGGCAAAAATCAATGGCAATTTAAAGCAAAAATTTAATGGCCGTGTTATCTGATGTTGTGACCATTTTAATTGGCCGCCACAATAATTCGATTTGACTTTGATAGACTTCTTTCATTGGAGATATTTCAAAGACAAAGTGTACGATAATAAGCAAAGGAAAATTCAGGATCTAAAGGATGAAATAATTCGGTGCATTAACGACATCGATGATGACAATTATATTTCAGTGTCATTAAAAATATGGACCATCCGATAGAAGTATGCCACCGAAGCGGTGGCGAGCATTTGGCCAATGTTTTGCTTCACACATAATTGCCATTGATCCTTCTATCATTATAAGAAATATTAAGATAATTATCTGAAAACCCGTTATTATAAAAAAATATATTCAGTTTGCTTTTACTAACAGACACACAACTTGCAAATAATTCACACCCTTACAAGAGAGAGAAAGAATTAGATACATTTCAGCCGGCAAACTTCTTATTCTTAAAGTGACAAAATGTTGCGTGAGCCTAGAGCCCTCAAACTTACAAATATTTACTCAACTATTGAGTTAACGTAAACAGTCCACACCAATCTGAAATTGAAATATTACTCCAAGAATGTTCGCTCGGGCATCAAATTTCAATTTTCTTCAAATTTTAGAGAATGTCTTCGGGAATGTAAGGAACTAAACTATTCTTGGATATTCATTAAAATTCGTGTGGACTTAAACAAAGACCTAGCACTAGCTCAAAGATAGATTCTGGCAGGATATGCCAGTAAATTGCACGTCATCCACGTATAAGTGAACCACTATTTGAAAAACTATATTGCCTTTTATATCAGCTTAAAAATATAAAATAATTTTACATATTGTTACAGTAAAAACAACCCCTAAATTAAGTTTGATCATACAGCTCATTTTACGGTCGTTTGTAGCTTTAAACTACAAACAAACCAAAAAAAAAACAACAACAGTTCCTCCCAGCTGGCATTGACCAGCTTCCCTTTTAGGATATACTATGCACACATACATATATATTGTGTTGTTGGAAATTTTCATCAACTACATCTCTCCATAAAATGTATAATGAGGGAAGCAACGCAACTTCACTAAATGAAATACCACCCACCATCGTTGCTTTGACGTTTAATTTGTGTTCATAAGTCATATTTAAGACAAAATAAAGTTTATTTATGGTTGTAATTTCGACAAGGAAAGCGTATTTAAAATTCAAAGAATAAAAATAAAATAAATGAACAAAATACGACAAGCGTTGTGAAAATTGGCTTTTATCAGCACAATAACCAGGCAGCCAGCTACACAGTATCTGCAATATGTTTTCCCATTCCTTTTTATTATTATTATTTTTTTTTTTTCTTTATTTTTATCAACAAGAAGATAAAAGTTTTTTTTATTCAAGACAAATATATAAGTATAAATGTGTGTAAGTATGTGTGTATGTATATATGTATGTATGTGTGTTGCTTTAACAGAGAACATATTTTTTATTAGGTTTAAAAATGATTTAATGGAGGTTTTTGTTTTATTGTTTTTGTTTTTCCTTTTTTTCTTTCCTTTAACAAATTATTTATTAAAATTTCTCACTGCCTTGAATTTAACTTAAAGTTATTCAGTTATGAATAACAAAATTTCTCAAGTATTTTGAGCACTTTGACCATAACTTAATACTTTAAGTAGTGTGTGTTGCAAACTCATTAAAATCATTAAAATTATTTTCAAGTGCAGGCAATTAATTGATTTTGAACGCATATGTTATTCTAATAGTTAATTTGCTGACCACAAATGGTGTGACTTAAAAGTCACTATAATAATTAAATGTGCTTTATATTTGATATTTCGTTCCCAGAGCAGGTTTAACAAAAACGTGATTAATATCGGTAAATGGTTTAGGAATCAATAAAAAATTATTATTATTTCGAGGTCAGCACGGTTACAGCTACTAAATTTCGTTTTTTAATTAATAAATGTTCTGTTTAAATTAAGGTATTGCTTGCTAATTTGAAATAGCTTTTAAAAGAATTCCGTAATTCTGTTTGTTAATTTTCTTTCACCAAATATAATTTTTAGTGGGTTCACAAAATGGTTGCATCACCTCTTACTCTAATAGAATATCTTCATCTCTACCATCATAAAACAGTTGCGTTATAGCAACTGTATACGTTCCTTCACGATTGATTCGACAGCCATATTATCAAAATTAAATTTACAAGTGACAACTGGAAAAAAGTTCGCCTTACACCAAAAAAAAAAAAAGGATTTTAGCAAGCCAAATTTGTTACTTTACATTCTATATACCCGCTGTTATATTTGCAAGTTTGACTTGAACCTAATGTTAAAGAAAATACTTCAATATATAAAGAGAGAAAAATTCCTCGTACCGAAATCAGTATTTTAAATCACAACTAACCATAGATAAAAGAGTATACCACCTCACAACTAAAAAAGTAACAGTGCTAGCTTCGGCCGTGCCGAATCTTATATACCCTTCACAACGTGTAGTCATGCAATAACATTACCATCTATCTCATATAAAATATGTACATATATAAAAAAACATACATATATAAAAACATCCTATTGTTAAATTAAAAATTGAGTTTACGTAATTTAATTTTAATTAAAAAAAATATAAAAAAAATTTTTAAAAAATAAAAAAATGAACAATAAAAATATAAATAATAAATAAACTAAAAAAAAAATATAACATAAAATGTTTTTGGCTCAGCTGGAATCCGATGCCACGTTCACTCAAAAAAAACGTGGTCGTGGTTTTTTGCTCATATCTCAGTTGTTTATGTCCCTATATTTCTGATTTTCAATACCGATCTACTCCTGAATGTTTCTGATATCTAGGTACCTTACCTGGGTCCAGGCGATATCAGTGGGCTTTAAAAAGTTGATTTCAACATACACATTGACAGACGGACTGACGGTCAGATGGACAGACGGACAAACTGTCAGACTGACAGAATTTAATCGACTATTCATAAGCTTTTAGAAAATATATACTTTATGGGGTCGGAAATAAAAATTTTAGAAATTTCACACGAAATGACAAACCTATAAATACCCTTTCACACGATAGTTCGCCGTACAACTTTGTTTAAGGGTAATTTTTCAAGCCAAATTAAAAAAAATTGCCGGACTTAGGAGCTGTATCTTTAATATTTACATCGGATTTCTTACATGTTTACAGATGGAGTCTGTAGGGTAGAGAAGCATCGAATATATTATATCGACAATGAAATGCATTAGGTCCTTCATTAATGCTCAAAACGGAACAATTTAAGCATTTTTTTTTTCAATATAGCAAAAGATTATCAGTCTGATTAATTATGTTGGATTTGGGGACAGGAATAACCATAGCAGTTTTCCAAGCAGTAGTAGAAATTATGTTGAAAACAAAAAAAAGCATTAACATCAAAGTTCCATAAATTACTGTCTACACAAATCTAGCTTTTCATATCTCCACATTTTACCCATACCTGAATTTTGAAATGATTAAGAGAAGCGATTTTTTTTAAATTTGTAATGATTTTATTGTATATTTTCTTCAACAAACTAGTCACACCTGCAACAGGATAGAATCATCACTAGTTTATATAAATTCTTAACAATCTATTTAGTTTTTGTTTAACCTGGTAAAGGATGAAACCAAAATAATCTATTTAAAATTTTAACATCAATATTATCGTGCAAAGTATAAATTGCAGAAACAGCATCAGCAGTTCATCATTTTTTAATTAAAACAAGAAATTCTATAAGTTCTACTACTTTTGATTTAATTGAATTTTCCTTTAATTTAAGAAAAGGTCACACAGTTTTCATAAACAGTCAGATAATTTTTTTATTCCATAAAAAATTATACAAAATCCTAATTAGCAACCATCGAATGGCAAAGCATTTAAGAAAAATACCTGTCAATACGTCAGTTCATTTTATAATCGATGATAGACATCGTTGTACCACCACAATTTATGTCTGCTATTGTAGCTCGATGTTTGATTAATTTAAGGAATATTCACTCACCTACACACATACAAATAAAAGCCAACTACTTTAAGTTTATTTCGTATTACGGTATGCGTGCGCTTGTTTGTTTGCCTGTGAGTGACGTTCATTCATAAATACATTCATGACATTTATGTCATTTATTGTAATCCTTAATTTATCTGTCATTATCTGTCATATTTATGTTGTTGCTGTTTCATGTTACCAGCTTTATTTGCTGCTATTAAGCTCTTTGAAATTTACGACCAAAGCTTATTAAGTGAAGTTAACTGAAATTTAATGTGAAGAAAACTACACTAAACAATATTAACTATTCTGTTCTGCGTGCATGTATTGCAATATGTTTTCATTAACTGTCCATGGAATATTGACAAAAATAATACATGACATTTTTATGTTCATTTATACGCACAAAGATATGTACATACTTAAGTTTGTATGTGTGTATTTTAGATCATTTACGTGCAAGTTTTATATATTTCTTTATTTTTATAACTTGTACTTTCATCATAAAATTTGTTAATTGAATAAATGTGACGAAAACGAAACAGTTCTAGAATAGCAAAAACTTTGCCAACACAGGTAATAGAATTTAATACACATGCTAGAAATTAAGTTTCCTCTTTTCTATTCTCATTTTATAAATAACTTGTTTGAAAACATATAATTCTAATTCTTTGTATTTTAGTTTTTATATACAAATATCGAAAAGTCTATGAGCTCACTTAATATTTATATATACAAAGTAATTACGAAATGCACAGAAATGATATTTTATAACCCGTCAGTTATATTTATAATCAAATTTTTAATTTATTTGATGTTTCTCAGGGGAATTTAATGTTAATATTTTATTCAATACTAGCTGAACCAGGACTACTTTGCTTGACCCATTAAACCTTTTGCATTGTTTTCATCACAAGATAAATTTAATATTATTAGCATCAAAAAAAAAATATATGCTTAATTAAATAAAGTTAAATTTTAATAGTGTTTTTTTCTTCTTCTTCAAATATTTAAAAATTCCTTTACTTTTTCTTCTATATATTTGTAAGTTTTCAATTGCTTATTGACGTGTTTTTTTAATAATATTTTTCAAAATATGTGGCTATACAACTCAAATTTTTGCAACAATGTTGACTTTGCGTTCTAGGACGCTCGCTCCTTTTAATAACCGAACGCTCTGGCGAATTAATTTTGATTTATAAATACCATGAAAGGTATGAACAGTGACTTTAGCCTACTGAAATAACATCTCAGGTCTTGTTTTGGGCGTAAAACATTTTCTATCAGAAACCGATGCCACTCTTCCACCTACATTTATGAAGCAGTAACCTAGCGTCTACACATGCCACTTACAATTCTATGAACTTAATACCCTCTTGATAAAGGGTCCGTCATCTAACTTTTTTTTTTCAACTAGTACTTATTTCGTGAATGGTAACACTTAGCTCATGTTTGATTTAACAGATAATTAGTTTTATCCTTTCGCTGAACGAATATGGTTGTGTATACGCTTGAACAATGCTGGGAAATATCGCGACATTACTTTGACCGATTTCTCCAAAAAAATTATCTTTTCAGATGAAGCTCGTTTTGATCTTGGCGGGTATGTAAACAAGCAAAATTGTCGCATTTGGAGCACAGAAGACCGGCACGCATACATTGAAAAGCCGATACACCCAAAACGAGTCACTGTTTGGTGCGGATTTTGGTCCAGAAGCATAATTGGGCCATTTTTCTTCGAAAATTAGCAAGAAGTGGCCGTGGTCACTGGCGATCGTTATCAGGCCATGTTAAACGAACTTTTGTACACAAAAATTGAAGAGTAGGATATTGGCAACATTTGGTTTTAACAGGGCGGCGCTACGTGCCACACAGCCAAAGCTACACTTTTTTTATATCATTTTCAAAAAAAAACAAGTTATTTGGCGGACCCTTTATTTTACTAACGCACACACATTTTTTGCAATAGCAACTCTAGTGCCAGCTAATTTTGCATGCTAGTAGAAATATGACAATTGCATGTCGTTAAATGACAAAATAATAAATTTACTGAATTATTATAAAATTGTTATGAAAGTTTTAAGGTTGTATTATTGTAATATTTTTTTTGACGAGCATTAAAAAATACAAGTTTGTTCATTATTGACCATTAATATTATTTAAATTATACTAATAATAATAAATGCTAACCGCTTTCACAAAAAACTCGCCTTTATTTTTAACTCGTAAGCTCTATGTTTTAGACAAATCAAAACGTGAAAATGGAGACAAAATAAAGACAAGAAAATAATTTAAAACTATTACAAGCGAAACAATTTAAAAAGCAAGGTCTAGAAATAATTGTCACAAGAGATGGCTATAATGGTAAAAGTATTAAAAAAATATAATATTAATTAATATTAATTACCATGGTACCAAGAAGGTTTGAGTTTACGCTTTGCCAATGTTTCGAAAATAAACTTGCACTCGCATGTGTAAACATAAAAGCAAATTGCAGGAGGTTAAACTATTTCGAAAAATTTTTCACTAGTAATACGTATACAACTCTTGCATGCCACCACATGTGTAAGTGCAGGGTAAAACCCAATAATATTTTCAGATGTAGTGCCACACCATACTAGGCACTTAATGTGGTGCAATTGGCGTCAATGAATTCGTCTTGGATTTTGCAGAGCCCCGGAAGTTACAGTTCTGCTTACGAACAAAGTCATTTAGATGAAAATTATTTTCGTAACTCATAACGTGATATTTTAAAAAGTCACTAATAATACGTATAAAACACTTGCATGCCACTACATGTGTAAATGCTGGGTAAGCCCAATAATATTTTCAGATGTAGTGCCACATCATAGTGCTCACTTAACGGAGTGCAATTAACATCTATAAATGGCTCTTGGCTTTTACACAGTCCCGGAAGTAACAAAGTCATTTAGATGAAAATGATTTTCGTAACTCATAACGAGATTTCAGAAAAAATTAATTTCATTTTTACCCAAACTTTTAAATTTAACTGCAAAATTTAGACCTTGATCTTAAGTATCTTAAAAAACAAGTCTAACTTTTTTCTCGAAAAAATACAACAAATACATTTTATTCTACAATTTTAGATAAAAATAAAGCAGTTGTAGTTCAAACCTAATATCTTAAACCTTTAAAGTTAGAATATTAAAATTTTGTGGAACTGCAAATAAAACCCTTGGCACTAAAGTTTAAAAAAAAAACTAAATGATGAGCTCATTTACTATACATGTTTGTATATGACAGCTACTGTATATATTTTATCATTTTATATTTACAACATGACCCATTGTTACAACTTTTCACCTGCTTGTTTTAAACTTGTTTACAAATTTTGTACAAAAAATTAATTTCATTTAGGTTTTCTTGTATTTGTTGTTTTTGTTTTCTCTAAACAGCATTAAAAAATTAAATTCACGACACAAGCAAAGCCAAGTAAAACGAAAACAAAAAAATTGTCCAACAAGCCAAAAGTAAGACAATAAAATGAAGCCATAACTGCACCTAAGAAGCTGATGAAAAATATCACACTTACACCTCTACACACCTTTTCACATAAAATTATCAAAAAAAAACACCGTTAAAAGATTAAATTGTGTATTGGGGTTAAGTGATGTTAAACCAAGTCACAAAATAACAAAAACATAAAAATAAATGACAAAAAAAAACATTTTGCAACAACAACAGCAATATGGTAAAAGTTTAGACAAATATTTTCACAAAAAAAAGGATCATAAAAAGAGATCATAGGAAACGCTTAACAAAGATTTGTGGAAAGAAACTTCCTTGTTTGTTTGTGTCTTACGGCAACATTAAACTTATAAAGGCAGCAACAGTAAGCGGCAACGGTATTAGTAACACTTAAAGCATTATAGGCAAGACAACAACAATAAACATACAATATTGTTGGCGATTAGTGTATCATTTTGCCATAATTTCATGCCATATATAAGCGCATAGTTAAATGTTCTCAGAGTCTGTACCATTATTAATTCGATATTAATCAAGCTAATATTGGTAAAATATTTTAGTACTTTTTATTGCTCGCAATTTAATTTGAATGTGTAATTTTTTATAATTATTTATGAAAATTAAATTAAGCCCGAATAAAAAATTTGCACTTAAATTTTTGGCAATTTTTACTAAATAATTTTAGAGTTTCTGATTAGTTTTTAAAAACTAATAAATATATTAATACTCTTCTGAAACCTGATAATTCTTTTGAATTTGTGAAATTTTTTAAGCAACATTAATTATTTTAGATGAAATATTGGACATAAAAAAATGATATCCCATTGATATCTGTTTTCTTATTATTTTAAACTAGCCAAGCCAGGCGCGCGTTGCTACGCCGCTTAATGAATAAAAATGTATTCTGAATTTTAATTGAATATAAATATTAAAAATAATATTTTATTGATTTTTATTATAATGCAAGTGAGTACACAATTAGGTTCCTTCATTTGCTTTAAAAATGAACATTTTTTTTGTGTTTCCAGCTAGCCATGTGAATAGCATGAATTTCCCAAATTCAATCCTGCAACACGCAGAGATTGTCCTTGTGCTTAGTTGATGGTAATAGTGAAGTCAAGGTGAACTGGAAACTGTGGTCGCTTGAAGTTGAGAGGCAAATCGATGAGAACCATTGGAAAGCGTGGAAATAGCTGAAAATAATAATTTTTTTTATTGGCGTAGTACTGCCCACATTTCTTATCACGAAACTGTATACTCACGACAGCTCAAAATGTGTGCAAAGTTTCAGAAAAATCGATCTAGTAAAAGTAGCTAAAAATTATAACTAATTTTTTATGGGCGTAGCCCCGCCCACCTTTTTACCACCCTTAACCACTCCCTGGAATGTGTACAACAACATATATATATAGATGAAATAAAATGTTGCTTGAATATTGGCTTTTCACATTATTACCGAAGTACATTATTCCATATGAAATTTAGATTTTTTTGTTAATATAAAAATCTATATTCACTTTAGCTAGTTCAATATTTATAGAAAAGTTTTTAGTAACTTTAAAATTTAAAAAACTGAATAATTAATATATGACACAATTTGTTATGCTTTATCTATTTGATACAATTTTATCAATAGCAGAGTACCTAGTATTCGTTACTGTCTTCTCGGCCATTTCAATTTATTTTTTTATATTCATGCTTTAACTAGAAATCCTTACCTGTGTGGTATCTCTCATACATGAACACAAACTGTAAAAGGACAGGTGATACAAAAATGCAGTTTGAATTTTAATTAAACGTAAAATTTTTAGCTTAAAAGTTTTTCTTTTAAAATATTTTCCTTGGTTTAAGCATAAGAATATCTTGAATTACAAAATTTATATTATTGTGTACGTTTAACGAGTTTCAGCCATTATCTTCAATAGAATTTAAAGAGTTAGTTCATTATAGAGAATTTAAAGACAATTTTATGCAAAACAAGTACCGAATATTGTTACCCTCTATAAATAACGAGGTAAAAGCATTACTACCTAATACAAAATTACTAAAAAAAAAAACATAAATGTAAGATTTAACAAATTTTCTAACGTTTTTTTTTTACAAATATCTATAAAAAGAAGATGCTTATATATTTTTTTTTTAATTTATCTATATATATAAAAATCAAATAAATATTATATATAACGAAAGTTAATGCAGCTAGAGTCTTCAAATTAAGTACGGTAAACTTTGACATCCACACGAACATTTGGGTAATAAATGGGCGTACTTGCAATAGTAGGCGTGGCCACATGAATTTGGTATTAAAATTCGTATATTTGGAAAACGATATCGATTAGAGTAGTCAAATTTTGCAAGAGCAACTTTGACACCTTTGGCACCTACCATATGAATTAAATACTAAAATTCGTATATCTGGAAAACGATATCGATTAGTAGTAGAGTAGTAAAATTTTGCAAATGCAATTAAATACTAAAATTTGGGGTGGCGAAGCACACCGGGTTTTAGCTAGTTTACAATAAAACAGAGATAACGATGTAAGCATGCCGTGATTTTAATTTTATATAAAGATAATCTTACGGCCTGTTTGGCCCTTTTTCCAACACTTAGATCGATATATTACTGCTAATATATATAAAAAGTAAATTTTTACTGATTTATCAGCCATGACTAAGGTGGGTAGGGTAAGCAGAACAGGCAGCTGTTGTGCAGCTCACTTGGGTCCATCATATTACTCCCTTTATAATACCTGAATAAAATAGATAGTATAGAATAGAAAGAAGAGAAAAAGAAACAGGCTAGTCAAGAATTTCTGGAGGGGGTCGAACTCGCTCCCCTAGACTAGCAGACCAGCACACTACTGACTAGTCCACTGGGGCACCCTGACCATGACAAAAGATCATACAAAACTCCACAATAAATAGTTTAGCTGTGTTAAATCCTAAAATCTAATTTGCAAGCTTAAAACCATTTATTTATAAAAAAAAATTATTTAAATTCAATATTTCGCCACCACAAAAAGTAAATAAAAATTAATGATTAAATAATGAATTCAAGCTCGGAAATAAAGACAACATATTGATAAAGAATGATTAAAGATATAATATTATAATATAATATTTTATGTTAAATAATAAATTTTTTAACACTATAAAATATCCACTTTCTAAAATTATATAAAAAAAAATTAATTTCTTTGATCTTAGAAGTAGTACAATATAAATTAAATTTGCAAGACTCCTAAATCAATAGTGCAAACGCACGAAAAAAAATTTGTCAGAAATAAAGTCCTACAAAATTAATGTAATAGCATACAAAATATCATAAAGAATTCATCTATACAAACAACATCAGCTTATAAGATATCGGCTGCTTTTCATCTAATATGCATAAGCTGTATGCAGTTATTATACCCGCCACCAAAAAAATGGTGGGGGTATATTCGTTTTGTCATCCCGTTTGTAACACACAGAAATATCCATTTTAAAACCCCAAAAATATATATATTCTGAATCGGTTTTTCAATTTTATGACGCACGTCCATCTGTCCGTCTGTTGAAGGCACGATAGAGCTCGAACCGAAAAAGCTAGGGGGCTCAAATTTTGCCAGAATATTTCTTATAAACAATTTTTATTTGGTATTGAAAATGGTTTAAATTGGAATATTATAAAGAGATTTATAGCTCGTAATGCAAGAATAGGTCAACAAAAATTTCCATCCTACAACGAATAAAATGCAATTGTGTCCAAACGCATTAAGATAGAGCCATGAAATTTCAAATGTATATTTCCTAAGTAAAATGAATATATTTGCTCTAAAATTGCTTCAATTTAGGCATTATAAAGGGAGTTATAGATCAAAAATAAATAAATAAAATGTATGATTCTGAAATTTTCCAAACACTGATTTATGGTCAAAGGCTTTGTACTTAAGGAAAATAAATGTGACACGCTTACTTAAACGACTACCTCCCATACAATCATTTAACTTAATTGTAATTAAATGTAATTTCTCTATGAAGAAAGTTTTTGAAAGAATAAAGGACCATATTGAAATATCTAAGTTTTATTTACTAGCAGAAACTATATTGACACCCCTGTTTTAACGCGCACTTTCATTGAAAGACTAAATTTACAAGAATATTAAAATGCATGTCAAATTACTTAATACAAAGAAAGTGATACATATTTTAGTATAAAGAGATTATTGCATAGCGATTACTGTTAATAGCAAACAAATACATTTTGTGCTATAAAAGTACATAAAATTGGTGGTGGGTATAAAAAATTCGGCACAGCCGAATATAGTGCTCTTACTTGTTTTTGTATGACACGCTTATGTTAAAATCATTAGTGTTTCTACCCAAATAAAATAATTTCATCCTAAGATAAACCCCTTGCAAAATCACTTATTTGTCATCTTTTATTTTTTGCTGCACGTTTAGCACAGGCCACTGCTGCGTATGCGTTATACGATATTGTAAGTGTAAGATGAATTATCTATTACTCATACGCGCAGTATAAAACGAGTTATTTCTTACACATTTAATGGGATTTAATTATCGCATAAATTATTCATCCTTAATAATTTTCAAGTAATGCCGGAAGCAGTGTTGTTTTAATATCTAGTATAATTTTGTTTGCGTAAGTGACAACTTTTGATGTTTATTTCGATTATTGAAATTGGATTGCTTCACAAAAAACTAACGCGTTATAATTGTGAAAGCTTCTTACGAAAATTTTAAAAATTATGCTGAGAGAAACGACAACTAATCTATCGACCGAGTGGTTAAAAAATGTGAAGAAACTGGATCGATTTAAGAATAAAGGGCTCATGTAAGTCAACGTTGGTTTTTTAAAAAAAATATGCTTTTGTAAACGAAAGTGTCGCCGAAGACCGGAAAACATAAATTCGGTATCATTTCCAACAACTTTTAATTTAACAAGGCACTACACAGTGAATTTTTACAAAAGAAATTCATGTGTACAAAATTTAGCTTAGTCAGGAGTTTAAAACAGTAGTTCAATGAGTAATGGAGCGAAATTCACTCAACTCTAATTTTTGGAAAAAGTCATCTCCAAAAAATTTTTGAATTTAAGGTTCAGAAAATCTTAAAGTAATCCACGGCAAAATAAATTCTCCCCCAATGACCACCTATTTAGTGCAGAATTTGCTCAGGCTCCCTTAGCCTTACTTATTTAAAGTTAATGGCATTCATTACAGGAACATAACAAAGAAGTTTGCGTTGACATAACTGGGCGACATGGATCTAAATACCTTGTGATTCTAGCAAAATGCGATAGAGCAAATTATCTCAAATTTTAAATTAAATAAACTTTTTTCAAATAAATCTAAGCTTAGTAGGTTTAAGGACATTTTTTAGCAAAACTCTTGCAACTTTTTTTTAGTAAAACTTCTCATCATCATTTCTAGCTTGTTCAACAAACCTTTTCTCCTTATTCAAAATAATGCGAGTTAACTCAGAAGTTTACAAAAATAGCATTCTTGCCATTGCACAAAGGTGGTTTTATGTGGCTCAAGCCATATAAAAATTTTTAAAAACTGTCATAATTTTGGCTGACATATACAACAAAAACACACAAAGATTTATATCGACTTACACACACTAAAAATGCGTATAACCAAGATGCACCAATAAGATACAAGTTAAAATGACAAAAGGAGCTTAAAAGCGACAAGCAGGCAAAAAACTGAAAAAAAAATTAAACGTAGCAACAATAATAATAACGATGGAATAGTAGCAAACCAAGCACAATCAACAACAAGGATAACGACAAACTAGCCAGGCATCGAAACGCAAAATTACAAAATACTATAGACACAAGGTTCGGTCCATTGCAGAAGACACCAGTGTCAAACACAAATTTCAACAAGGAAACCAAACCACAAACGAATAAATGACTTATAAAGTCAACACTTTAAATAACGCCATACACGAAGTGACAAAAAAACAATTTTCCTTTGGGTTACTATAAACATAATATGACAACAGAGTTACATTTTACATGGTTAACAATTTCATAATTTTGATCTTTTGAAAAGCACTAAAACGGCAATAATATCCTTTTACTTTAAGCTGAAATATAATAAAAATTTTTTGTAAGCAATATACAAGGCACTACTACTAATTAACTAAACAAATTTTCTCTCATACAAAAGCAGTGGAGTTTTTCTTTCGCCCTTCATGACATTGAAAGGAGTAAAATAAGTAAAGTAAATCAGCTTTTCACTTTTTACACGCCAAGGCATCATACGCTTTTTGTGTTATAATTTGCAACGTACTACTACGTTGATAATGTTTTTTGCGAAAGTAATAGGATGCAAAAAAAACATAGAATGCGTAAACGTGTGGAATACACAATCAAATCTTCGAGGCAGGAGCTTGAAGTAATCAAGTAATCAAGTACTAAATTCACATGACGGGAAGAAGCAAAGGGAGCAAGAAAAGTAAATCAGAAAACAATATTTTTTTTAATATAAAGAGGTTTTTATTTAACGGAATTCTTTACCTTTTCTTCACATAAGTTTATTCACAACTAATTTCACTAGCGATAATAGAACCTAAAAAAATAAAGGGTTTTAAATTTAAACATGTTATAAATGGACAAAAAATTTAATCGAAAAAGGTTTTAAATGTTCCACTATAAGATAAAAAAAAAAAATAACTCGAACCCTCTTATTATAAACCTCAGATATAAACTTTTAAAACACGATTAAGTCCTGTCCGTTTGTCCGAGTGTTGCTTGAAATCAACTTTTAAAAGCCACCATATGTTTCTTTGATATGTGTATGGTACCAATCTCTTGGAAATATTCAGGAATGAATTACTATTGAAATTTATAACAATCGTCACATAACTTTTTGTAATATAAGCAAAGAAATACGACTGCTTCTGTTTTCCCATTGTTTTGCCACCAAAATTAAAACTTTTCAGCCATAGAATAATTTACAGGTACCTCTGCTACAATTTGTAGATATAATATGCCTCTAGAGATATTCGTGAAAAATTTTGAATAAAACGTGCTCTAAACGGTAAAGTTATAGGCAAAATTTTTTTATAAAAATATATATTCCAAAAATTTACAAACGAAAATCATTCTTTTTCAGCTTCTAGACAACCGAGAGAATCAATGTTTAGATCATCTGAAAGGACTTGACTAGCTCAATATAAGCACTATAAGAAAATTTAAATTCATATTGGCCGCCACTACAAAATGGTCTTTTAAAATGTAACTTCCTGAACCCCCTCAATATTGGTTTATCAAATGAAAGGGTATCAAATGAAAGGGCTTGAGCAGTAGAATATAGTAAATTATTAAAAAATGTAAAATCTAAGACGTCGTCTATAACAAAATGGCGGAAAAAAATTGTTTAACCCCATTAAAATGGGTATAAAATTAAAGGACTTGACTAGTAGAATACAGATAGGTTAAGTTAGGTAGAACAGGCAGCTGTTGTGCAGCTCACTTGGGTCCATTTATTGATCCCATTGTGATAACTGAATAGAAAAGTAAGAATAGAATAGAAAAGAGGGAAGAGAATCAGACAAGTCCAGAGCCTCTGGCGGGAATCAAACCCGCAACCCCTAAACTAGCAGACCAGTACACTACTAACTAATCCACATGGGCACCCTAGAATACAGATAACTACGTAAAAATTCTAACTCGAGGATATCGAGGATGGAAATAATAAAAAACAATGACATGTTACATGAAATATAGGTTAAGCTACGATGTGGGATTTTTCCTATGTACATGATGGTGAAGGGTATCTTACTTACTTATTTTAATTTTTTTTTCTGCATCTGTCAAATCTAGGTGCCTACCTTGTTTCAAACAATAATTTATTTTGTTCTAATTTAATACAATACAATTTGTATCATTATGAAGAAATTTAAAAAAAATTTTTAAAAAATTTATTTAAGCCGAAAATGCGAACAATGTATGTATTTATAGAAACTCACATATCTTGATTACAATCACAACGTTTCTTCAAAAAAATATTCTCAATAATTTTTTCGTAAATGAATGAAATTATTTTTATTTTAATTTAAAGCAAATGATCAAATATTACATAAAAATGGACAATTACAAAAATTATAAATAGTCAAAATATATTTCTTATGTTCAAATTATTTATTTCTTGCCGCTAGCTGTATAGACTCATAAGCAACACCATAAATGGCACAAGAAGACATATAATACCAAACAGGCATAATGTAGATACAATGGAATACACACAAAATTATTGTTGTTGTAGCTTTAAACGTTTTGTGTATTTATTTCTGCTAAGAAATTTTTCATGAATTGTTTTTGTTATTTATTTTTTTTTTATTTGCACGGTTGTGTTGTTTTTCCTTTACCCAACGAAAATTTATTGGCTTTAGACAAGTTATTGTATCGAATTTCAATCCTTTGGGGTCATGTAACAATGATATCCTTGTTTATGCCCACACTCAAACAAACACATGCTTATGTAGACAACTATGGCACATACTAGAGAAATAAATAAATGACACCTATACTTGAGTGGGTAATTTGAGAAGTTATTGTGATCGATGTTTTGAAAAAAAAATAACAAGAGTAAAATTAGTTTTTGACTTAAATTACACTTCTCATTTGAAATTTATATATTTTGGTATATGGCATTGTTAATGTAACGACTAGGGTGTTATAAGAGAAAACGTGATTACGAATAACAATCTTTACTTTTCTTTAATATTAAACTAATTCAGAGTCACTAAATTTCAAGAAACAATATTTGATGGTGGGCCAAAAGTCAGCATAAGGTAATTAAATTTAATAACTATTGAAATTTTTTTCAGATTATATCATTTGGAAAATAAATAATGGAGAGATTCACAACTGTACAAGGAACCATATTAATAGAACTTTATTATTTAAATCATCGATTATTTATTTTAACACAAATATCATACCGTCATATCGACATTTTAACGTCAGAATTTCGCTCTCCGTAGCAATGATTTGTTTCTTAGTTTATCTTGATCACCAACATGACACTGTAAGTTATTTGCCTCGAACCGATAAACCACGCTTAATTCATATTGCGGAAATTATTGAACATATAGAATAAAGTGCTAACAAACCACTAGAAACATAAACCACAAGGCGTTTTGTACAGTTGGAAATGGCTTGTATAAGATTTACTGTTATTTCCATTTATATGCAGTTGGTGCAAGAACTAAAATCCACAGATCACGACAACATCTAAATTTTGCTGTTGGCCAAAAATAAAATCAACTTTTTTGGAAGTCTGATTATGAGTGATGAAGCTCATTTTCACTTCAAAAGCTTTGTTAAAGAGCAGAACTGTAAGGACTCTAAAAACTCAAGAGCCATTAACGCCTATTGCATGCTATCAGGTGTGCATTACGTTGTGGTATTACATCTTAACATATAATTGGGCCTTTATTCTGCGAAAATGCTGAAAACGTAAATGGAGAGCAGTATCGGTTTAGAACAAAACATTTTTTTTATCCTGCTCGTGCAATTAGAGTTAAGATATGGCATCAGCAGGATATAGCACTTGCTCATATAATCCCAGACACAATAACACATTTAGGTAGAATTTTTAAAGAACCAAAAATTTTTAGAAATTAATTTGACAGCATGTTCGTTCGATTTGACAACATCCTAAAATTTTTTTTTCTTCTGAAGTTATTTAAAAAAGCAAGGAGCATGTAAACAAACACGAGATAATCTTTGTACTCAAGGATATTATTGAAAATAGTCTAAAAAGATCTTATCGTAACTGAAAACAAGAGTCATTAAGATGACATTATTTTCCATACTTAATGTAAAAAAATTTCAATTCCATAATTTGAAAACAAATGTTTATAAAGGAAAAAAGTAATGAAAATCTTTAACCTCATAGTGACTTTTGGCCTACCCTGTATATAATATATGCATAAATGTTGCTGCAAATAGAGGGTTTATTGAAAAATGATTTCTTTACTACTTTTGGGATTGCACTCGTGTAGTACAACAATTATCTAAAGTATACACAAAGAGTTAAGGTGTGTGTTTTCATACCCTTCACAGTAAATATGAAGAGTACATAAGACTGTTATTTAGTTTGTGACTCAAAATAAATTTTTTTACAACTATTTCCGTTGTTTATCAAACACATATATAATATTTTTAGTTCCCAGAAAACGTACTGACTAAATTCTTGAGGTCATAAGGTCACTTCTTAAAAATCTGGGTCCAATCGACTTATTACCGGCGAATACATAGATACAAAATTTTCGAAAAAAATTAGCTTGATTAAAATATTAAGTTTTCTAAGTGCATAAATAATTTTTTACCAATTGTTAATTAGAGTTTTGAAGTTGATAACTGATATATAAATAAAAATTCACGTCTGCCACAGCTATTTATTAATTTATACATAAAACTCTACAGATTTAAGCAAACGGGTATTTTTCAACTGTAACTAATAATAATTAATAATTCTTAGAAATGGTGAGGGGTCTTTACAATTCGACTCAGTCCAATAAAGCATTATGTCCATTTCCTACTTTATATATACTATACATTCACAAATGTATGTATCTAAGTATGTACATGAGGAAAGAGTACATTTGCTTTAATTTATATTATTGATATAATGTATTGCGGTCAATTGTCACTTGGCTCTTTTACCCTCAATGGCTCGTTTATTATCGGCTTCTTATTATTTTTGTTACAACTCAATCACCCCATCGTAGGAGAACAAAAGAAAGGTAAATGTACCAAAAATAAAATGTTGTCTTCAGTTCTATTCTCAACTATGTATTTTCCATTGGTCTTTTGTACTCTACCACTATGCACACACACAATTAACCATAATGGCAAGTGTAGAAGGAAAACATCTAATGGGATTTACGTGATAAAATATCAGTAGATTTTCCTTTTTTTCCGTTACTCTTCTGTGGATTTTATTTGTTTACCAATGTTTTCAATGACACCTACACATGCCGTACAAAATATGTTTTCTAACCGTAATCCGAATTAAGACCAAATACTTGTACCACTAGGGTGTACACTCGTTATAAATTTTTTACTAATTCTATTGTATTGAATTTTTTTTTTTTTTTACTTTTTTCCTACGACTTCTATTGCTAAAAAGAAAACTGTATTTTTATTTTAATTTATGTTTAAAACATTTACTTGGTGAAAAAGCTCCAGAGCGGTAACACACCACAATTACATACATCAGGTTGTACATATAAGATGTTTAAAATTGTACTGTTTAAATATTTATTTCAAATCCCTTGGTTTTCAATGGAGATGTCAAAGTATTTGCTAACAATGGTAAAACTATTTTTCTTAATATCTACTTTATTGGGTGAGGGAAGAAATATTGTGATCTAAATCTAGAGTAACAATATAAAATTTTATCGTAATAAAATCTGGATAATAAAAAAATAAATGAAGGCGAATTCGATAAGATCAGAATATATATTGTAGAATATAACTTTGCGACATGTGACGCTCTGCCTTAAATCAAAGGGATAAACAAAGGGAAAGGAGTCCCTAATTGCTGTTGAGTATTTTCAAAAAAATATTTTCTTTCCCAAATTCAAATTAATTAGTTTTTATGAAAAAAAATGCACAAAATTCTCTTGTTATGTAGTTAATTTTTTCTTAAGTCATTAAGATAAATAGTTGCCCAACATGAGCCTTAGATTTATATTTAATGGCTTTTGTGCCACAGACTTCCTTTGTGCCAGACTTTTTAACCGTATTAACACAATTTTTGTATGCAGTTATGTTGCACTGATCATATAGAGATCGTGTATATATGCAAAGTTGCGAAAAAATTTAACATTTGTCATCAAATTTTAAACCGTAACCCATATTTGTTTGAGGCATTTATAATAATTGTCTACGATAAGGACTAATACTAAAATCAAAACAGTTCAGGATATTGATATTCAAAGTCTTGAAATTTTAAATGAACACCGTAAATTAGAATTTAAAATTTATATCATCACATCGTATTCTACTTCAAAAATTCATTTGATACAAGAGCAAACATTGTTTTTATCATACAAGTAACTAAAGCGTAAATAACTTGTGTTAATATTTAAATTATGAATTGTATAACCACAAAACAAAGTTCGATTTCAAGAACAGATCTATTAAATTGGCAAACAATTTTATTGTTTGTTTTTTAAGTAAAGTTGAGTCATGTATATATTTTGGCAAAAAAAAATCCTTCTTAATTTTTTTTTTTTCAAAATCCACTACAACTCAATTCATAAGGTTCGTAAAAAAAAGTTAACAAAGTTGTTTTCAAAAAAGAACCAGTCGGCACAAGTCTAAAAATTAATGTCTGGTTTGCTGTTTAATTAAAGATTCAATAAAAAAATATAATTAACAATATTAATTATTTTTTGCTCTCTTTACTTCTTTTTTTTTGCATGTTTGTTTAGCCTTGCTCTGATTCGTAAGTCTTTTTGTATTTTTATCGCAATAGATATAACAAATTGATGGGGCTGCCTACAAAAATCCTTTCATATGATTGTGACGTAAATCCTTGCTTGTGGTATGCGAGATTGTTGAGTACTTGGCATTTACCCTATAACTTCCGATATCTGAACGTCCATTTAATATTGACCCTTCTTTGATGCCAGGAATGAGAATGAACTGGATTGTCAAGGGCTTGAGATTTAAACCAAGGTCCTTAAGTTTAAGGTTTGGTACTCTAACCTCTACACCACTCTACAAACTAAATAAAATAATAATATACCTGTGCCCATGTTCTGTAACTCTCGCTACGAGAAACTTTTCACTTGAAACATGTAAATTGGTACAGAAATACAACAAATCGAAACAAACAGCTGTTTTTTCTCACTGTACTGTTTCTGTAACTATTCATGCGAGAAATACCTGTCACGTAAGAAAAATACTCGTAAGCCATAAAAAAAGTGTTTCTGTAAAGTTTTCAGGCGAGAACTTCTCACTTTGAACTGTCAAAATAAGTCACAAGCAAAAAGACCGCGAGATTGCAAAAACTTTGAGCCAAAAAATATAAAAAGTCAAAAATCAGTGACAAAAACATAGAAAATGTAAAGTTTAAATGTTTTTTTATTATTAATGCATACATATGTATGTATTAATATTATAAATTTGTTATCGTTAAGAAAATTATGCGGGTTTCAAAGCAACAAAAAGGAAAATTAGATATCGAGTTTAAACTATCGAACCTTCTATAAAATATTTTGTAATTGAAATAATGTTTTTTTTTGTGCTTTAAACTTTTATGTATGTAAAAGAGAGAAATTAGGAAATGAAAAATTAATTACTTTAAATTTGAGGTTATAAATTTTCTTACTACGGGAAATAATTTATGGTAACTATCTTTGTTTAATTTACAAAAGTTTTTATATTTCTAAAAAAGATAGATTTTATTTTATATTGATTATATTTTTACAATCATCAAAGTCATTTAAAGTTTAAAAAAACTAACTAACTAAATAAAATTGCTAAATTCTTTTCGTTTATTTTTTTTTTTATTTCAATTTCGAAAAAATTTTTATAATTTTTTTATTCCTTTTTTATTTAGACCTTAAATATTTACAAAAAGTGTTTATTGTTTAACCAAATTGTTTAATTTGTATGTCGTGTGTCCTAAACAAAAATCCTAAATACACCACCATCATCATTATGTTTATCATCAAAAGGAAACAATGTTACCAATGTATTGGAAAGTGAAGGCAAATTTGTATTCCTTACACCTTTTCTCATAAAAGGTGCCTTCAAGCAGAACCATTGCTGATGATCTGCTTAAGCGATATAGTTCCTTAAATCAATTCTCCGGCATTTCAAAAGAGTCTGTTGAATCGCACAACCTTTTGCGATGAATCCGCAACATATTCCTTTCATCATCCCCAACCGCTCTAACTAAAGCTGCATTGTACATTTTATTTCTTTCTTCTGCACTTATTTTTTTAAACACTTTTATTTTCTAAATTTTATATGTATTATTATTTCCGCACTTCTAAAGTTTATTTTTCTTCTTCTTCTTATAATTAAGTATAATTTTTGATAGCTCTAACGTAACAACGTAATCATAAATGGTATTTTTCGCCATGAGTTACAGATACACTTTTTTCTCACACATCGAGAAACGGTGGGATATTTTGTTTCATGACTTTTCGATGCGAGAAGTTCTCACTAAAGTTACAGAACATGGGTACTGGTCTCGAAAATAGGTTCTACTCGGCAAATAACGGAATAATTTTTCAAAATTCATAAATACTTGCAATTTAATTGTTTTAGGCCGTTTATAAATTAATATGAACCTTAGTCAGAATAATATTTTAGCAATCTGCAATAGAAGGTTTACCATTTAATTTTGAATTTATCATCAGTTTTGGAAAAGACTCTATAACACAATTCATTTGTATATTATTTAGTGAAAATTTTTGTTTTTTTTATGATTTGTGCAAAGTATATTTAGATTAAAAGTAATTGGAGAATAAATTGAATTTTCTTTTATTTATCGAACTTCTTGGATTAAGCTAATATTTTAAATTTTAATTGGAGATTATTTATAATTGTAAATTTTAGAATACCAGCAACAGCAGCTCTATATCTATACTAAGAACACTTTTTGAATTTTAGAACATAATCAGGTTTCTCACACATTCAGAATCGGATCGGAATGCTTTTAATTTCATTTCGAGTTGCAATTTGCTACTACAAATATACACACTGAGAGCGGTTTTATATGAATAACTATTCAAAGAAATGTCTGTAAAAATTCCACTTGAGAAACTAAAGTGGTTTGAATTTTCTTTTAGTTTTTCCTAAAGAAGCAAAATGTGAATTTAATTTAACATTCGAACGAAATTTCACAAGGATACATCTGTGATATTTTTGATATTTATGCACATTTACCTTAATATATTATTTTTTTAATTTATCAGTGTTTTTAATAATACAAAATTAAATGAAAGTTACATTTTTGATTCAAATAATATGTTCTGTGTAAAATCAATTCAAACCATAATTAGCCAGCACCGTCGAATTTTTTAAACTGGCGACGTTTTCTGTTCTTGATACCCAGATCTTAATTCTCCACACGATTATTAAGATATATAAAAATAATAATTTTATAATTTAACATTTAAAGAATTTAAATAATAATGTAATAACTGTGGAGAGTTATAATTTTCTAGAAGTTTTAAAACCAATTTTTTGACTTACAAACAAAATAAATATACTTATGAGTATATAGAAATTAGATGAGAAATTTAGAAAATTAACTTGAGCCAGTTTGGAAAAAAATATAATGTAGTCTATGAAATATATAAATTCAACAAATCTTAATAAAAATTATTTAAAAATCTTAGTCACTGAGAGAGTCAAACTCATCAAAACTGATCATATAATCATTAACACGGAGTAGATATGTCTAATGATTTCAAAATTCACATATTACAGAACAAAAACTTACGTACAATAAAGAATACATAAGTAACATGAGTTTTTTATTTTATTCTATTATAAAAAACAAACGCTTTAAAATTAAAGCTAGCGGTTTTCTTTTTAGAAATTGGTGGTTTTAATTTCTGAAGAGTTCAAATTAAAACAAGTAAGAGCACTATATTCGGCTGTGCCGAATCTTTTATACCCACCACCAGTTTTGTGTACATTTAAAGCACAATATTTATTATTTTGTTAATCGCTATGGAATAATCTCTTAATAATAAAATATGTATCACTTTCTTTGTAGAGGGTGGTTAAATTTTAAGGGCCCATGTTGAAGGTGAACTACACCTTGCCTTTAAATTTGTTTTCTGCATTTCACTTGACATTTCTCAATCTCAAACTTACTCAATTTGATCCGTGGAAAGATATGCAAATGAGCAACGCTTTAAAGTTATTCAGGTTTTTTATAAAAATGGGCGTTCAATTCAAAATTCATTTTGTGCACTTCGTAATTCTTTTAATCAACATAATCGTTCAAATTCGTCCACAATCGGGAGAATTGACAAAAATATTTAAATTTCTGCAAAACAGGTCTGTATAAAATGTTAGAAACTCTGTAAATGCCTTCTTAGTTCGCTGAATGGGAACCGCTGCTGGTTTTTGTGATAGTGTGGCAAGAGAGCAGTCAACAACGACTCATCATCATGCCTAACAATTGAGCATCAACATTGTCATTGAAAATTTGGACCATCAGATAGAGGAGTGGCGCCAAGGATGGGGGGGCCATTTGGCAGATATTTTGTTAAATACATAATTAAACATTACAAATATTATAATTACAAAAAGAAATAACAATAATTTCTTAAATAATTTGTGTTTTATTTAAATACAACATCGGTCCTTTAAATTTAACCACCTTGAAAAACTTCCATATGCTACTAAAATGCTTTTGTAAATGTAGTCTTTCAATGAAAGTGGGCGTTAAAGTAGGCGTGTCAATAAAATTTCTGCTAATAAATACAACTTAGATATTTCAATATAGTCCTTTATTTTCCCAAAAACTTTGTCAATAGAGAAATTACATGAATTTAAGATAAACCGTTATGGGAGGTGGGCGTAAAAGTGGGCGTGGCACATTGATTTTCCGTTAGAATAAAGCGTCTCACCAAAAAGCAAAGTGTGCAAAATTTCAAAGTCGTACATCCAATTTTGTTGCTTTTATTACGTTTTTGTTTTTAAATATACCGAAAAATACACTGTGAGGTAAAAATTTTCGTACATTTTGATCAATAACTCCTCTTCTAATGCATAGATTTAGACAATTTTCGAAAAAAAATATTGTCTTTATCCAGGAAATATACATTCGAAGTTTCATGAGTCTACGTTAAGGCGTTTGGACACAATTCCATTTTATTCGATGTTCGAAGGACACGGTTTTTTCGACCTACTCTTGCTTTTCGAGCTATAACTCTCTTCCTAATATTCCGATTTAGCCCATTTGCAAAACAAATCTTGTCTATAAGAAAGATTCTGGCAAAATTTGAGCCCCCTAGCTTTTTCGGTGCGACCTCTATCGTGCAGACGGACAGACGGACGGACATAGCTAGATCGTCATAAAATCAAACCACGATTTAGAATATATATACTTTATGGGGTCTAAAATGGATATTTCGATGTGTTACAAACGGAATGACAAAATGAATATACCCCCACCATTTTTTTGGTGGCGGGTATAATAAACTGATCATAAAAACTTTTCCATCCCTACTATACAAATTCGTCTTAAGAGTGAAAATCTAAGAAAATGTTGCTTTATTGCAGCATTTTGCAATTGTGTGTAACTGTATGAATATGCCATGGAAATTACAATTTCCCCAAACATATAGTTTTAATGTGTCAAGGTTATTTCTTTTTCTTTTTGCAATTTAACTTGTGGAAAACTTTTAATATAAAGTGAAATTAATTTTAAAACAGCAAATACAATTACAGTTAAGTTATTTCACTAACATGTGCCCACAAAGATATAGAAATTAATTATTTTAAAAGTAAGTTGAAACATTCTATTTATTTTTAACGATATACTATGTAGTTTGTCCACTATTGCATACTTTTTTGGAGACCTTGTAAATTTTGTGTCGACACCAATATATTTAATACTAAAAAATAATGTAGTCCTGAGGCTAAAGTTCTGTACATGCTAAGAATGCATTTTGAGTAAATCGATGTTGAATTTTACCATGATTTTTCTAAAAAACTACTCTATAGAATTTTATGATATATGTTTTTGTTTTGAAAAGACGATTCTAAAGAAACATATTTATCTCCCGCTTGCAGCTACATTGGTATATTTTATAACTTTCTAATGAAAATCCGGTTTGATGTTTACGACAGCTCTAAAGTAACAGCGGCAAAAAATAGTTTTTGGCGTGTCGTCCAATTTGGATGAAATTTTCACAGTATATTAACAGATATATGAGTAACAATTCCCTGAAATTTAAGATTTATAACTTCATTACTTTTTGGTCTAGAGCAAGTCAAAGTTGAGGTATGCTAACGCGCTTGAAATATGTTGGTTCAATATGTAATATTCAAAAGCTTATCAATAAAAAAATACATAATAAATACTTATAACCTTAAAGTATTTTTTTAATTAATTTAGTTGTTGTAGAATGAGTAGATAAAAAAATAAATTTAAAAAAAGAAACACAAAAAAAATTTCTTTACAACAGAATTGTGGTGTAAAAATTTAACATTTTGCATTTTCAATGGACTAGGAAATATAGAGCAGCCCCTCGCCCTAGGTGCAGACTTATATCAAATGAAAGATTGAAGTCTCAGCTTTCATTTAAAGTAGAGGACATATAGCAAAAGTTTGCAAAAGTACTTTAAACATACAAAAAACTACATAAAATACGCAACGTGCACATTTTGTCGCTATACGTATGTACATATGTTAGCATGCAATAGCATGTTTACAAATTTTTAATTTTTTTTTTTAATTGTTTGTTTGATATTTTATATTGTCCTCACAAACTTTTTAAAAACAAACTGTAAAAAAATATTACATTGTTGTTGTTTTAAATATTATTTATCAACAAACGGTAATTGCAATTATGTATATGTTTAATTCACAATCTACTTACATATTTGAGAGTGCAAGTTTATACAAGTTTATATTAAGTGTTAAAAAAAGTTTACAAGGTCATGGATAATTCAATAATTTTTTATAGTGCAATTTCTGATATTTGGATCGATAGCAATAAAGATATTAAAAAAATTAGAATACCATGATGATATTAAAAAATTATTGATAGAATGAAAAAAATTGTTCTTTTTTATTGTATTTTAATGGGAAGTGGGTGTAAGAGTGGGCGTGTTATTGTAATTTTTGCATGAAACATTTTAAATTATATAAATAATAATAATATCAAATTTGAAGATTGTACCTAAAATATTTTAGAAAATATGGCACTTTTTATGTTGAGGTTGTATGGGGGGTGGGGGTAAAAGTAGGCCAAAGTCCAAAACTTTATTCCGATAATATTTGTAACAATATAACATTCAAGTATACCAAAATTGAAAGTTATCCCTTAAGTATTACGGACAATACGGCATTTTAAAAATTTCGATTGTATGGGAGGTGGGCGTAAAAGTGGGCGAATTTTCTTAATTTTTTTTTTTTTAAACTGGAATTGTCTCAAAAGTAACCTGTGCAAAATTTCAGAACTCTGCAATTACTCCTTGTATTTAATGCCGGCGTTGTCTCACTGTGCGCCACTTTAAGCTTTTTTTCTTGCAAAAGCATACACTCAGAGCAAAATAGCATTAAAGTAAAAATAAAGCACACCTATAAATATAATTATTAGTAATGTACATACAAAAATTATACTTACATATCCTATATATAAAGGGTGTTTAAATTTTAAGGGCCGATGTTGGTTTTGAATAAAATACAAATTATTTAGGAAATTAATGTAATTTCTTTTTATTATGATAATATTGGTATGGTTCAATTATGTATGAAACAAAATATCGGCCAAATGTCCGCCAAGACCTCGGCGGCACATCTCCATACGATGGTTCAGTAACTGTCCGAACGGCCTTATTCAAGAAAAAATACGGTCCGATTATGCCGCCAGCCCATAATCCGCACCAAACAGTCATTCTTTGTGGGTGCATTGGTTTTTCGACAATCACTCTTGGATTATCATTCGTGGTAATTCTGCTTATTGATGAATCCACTGAGGTGAAAATGTGCCTCATCACTGATGATGATTTTCTTCGAAAATTGATTGTCCACGGTTGTCATTTCCTGCCACCATTTTGATCATAGACGGCATTTTGAATGGCTTGTAAGCGTGTAAATGCAAGTCTTTATACATAATGTTCATCAACGACGATCGTGAGAGGTGCAATTGTTGGGCACGATGACAAGTTAAAGTGGACGGCTCTTCAGCCACACTATCGCGAGCAGCAGTACAACCTGTACGAGCATGCATTGGTATTTTCACATCTCCGATAGACCTGGTCTGCTAAAATTTTCGGACGATTTTTCCGATTGTATGCATATTTGAATGATTAAATTGACCGAAAAAATCACGCAGTGCACGATATGCACTTTAATTCGAACGCGCATTTTTATAATAAGCCTGAATAACTTTAACAAGTTGCTCAATTGTGTATCTTTCCATCGTAAATTGAGTTAGACTGAAATTGAGAAAAATTTAACCACCCTTAATAAAAATAAGTGTACACATCTTTAAGCATAAAGATTGTAAGAAAATAGAGTTAGTACATTTTTGGAATTGCAACTGATGCTAAGTGCATATATAAATTTTTTAAAAGTAATATTTTAAAAACATTTAGAGGTTTAGAGTTTAATTTTTTTTAATAAAACATTAATTTTTTTAATAAAACAGTTTAAAATCACTATTTATAGAGCAGGAGAAAAGTAGTGATAAAAATGAAAGATAATAACAAACAAAACTAAAAGGGTTGCTGTTTGGTTAAAATTTCAATCTAACTCGTTGTGGTAAAAATATATGAAACAAAAACGAAAAACTCAAGTAGTTATCTACCGAATTCAATTAACTTAAGTCCCGGGAGTTAAATAGATGATATTTACAACCAAAATGTAACCACCGATCAGAGAGTGCTGATGATGAAATCGCAGCTGGTTTCGAAAATGCATTCCACTCGGCTAGTGTCGGTAAAAATATAATTTTTCATATTTATTCTTTCATTTATCACAATTAAAAAAATTCTTTGTAAAAATAAAGAATATTAAATATGAACTCAAGCCTGATTAAAATTTAAATATTAATTTATATTTATTTGAAATTAATTTCTTTAAATCTTGTACCCTTTACCAAATTAGTTTTAAAGTACGTATGCTGATGCATAGAACAAGGTTTGTTCTTTAAAAATTTCCTTTTGACATATTTCTGTAATTTGTCTTTATGTATACATGCCATTTTTTATCACCATATATTAAAAATTCATAGTCTCCTTCCGAGTACATAAATAAAATGTTTAAATAAATTCACATACATCTATAATATCTTATTATTTCTCCTCCCTTGTATGAATGGAATCAATTAAAATGAATTATTTAATATGATTTATTTACCAACATTGTTATCATTGTAAGTAAGTAATTCATATCCATACAACTTAATTTATGTATGCGATTTACTTCTGAGAAAAAAGCAACAATTGAATAATTTACTCCTTGTGTAATTAGCTTTTACATACCATTGAAGAATAACGGGTAAGCACTTAAAGAAATTGTGAAAAATGTTTTTTAAGTTTAAAACAGCAATTTGAGCAATGAGATAAATATCTGCGTAAAAATCTTAAACATTAAAAAAATTTAGCGAAATTAAAAAAAATATGTTAATAATTTAGAAAATCTTTTATTTTGTATTTTCTTTTCTGTAAAAAACACTAGTAAAAGTGCCAACTCTGTTAATGCCCTTTTTGAATTTTTACATAATGAGCAGTATTCTACTATTTAGGCCCCCTCATTTGATATTCATATTGATGGGACTAAGAACAAAATATCTGTCATTTTGTTTTGGACGCCATCTTGGATTTAACACTATTTCATATTTTACCATTTTCCACAGGCCAAGTCCTTTCATTTGATTTTAGTATTAAAGGGGAAAAAGTTGTAGTTGATATATTTGGCCCATATATCCGCCATTTTATTTGGTACGCCATTATAAATATTATCTTTTCTTATAGCTCAGTATATTCTTCTGGTCATGTCATTTCGTTTGATATCAATATTTAGCGGGTTGAGGTAGGTAAATTTTTTAATATTAGATTTGACAAATACTTGTATAAACTTATTTTACGCAATTTTGTAGTGCGGCTAATACCAGATTTGGATAATACTTATATAAATTAATTTTACGCCGTTTAGTAGTGGCGGCCATAATAAATTTAAATTTTTTTTATAATGTTACATATTTTTCTAGCCAATCTTTTTTAGTTGATATCCACAATAATGTTTTTGGTTCTCTGGAAACTGACAAGAACTTGATTTTCATTCCTAAATTTTAAGAAATCAATCAATCAACAGGCTACAGCTTACAATTTTATGTTACCAGCGTGTCAAAAATTTTAGAAAATATTTTATTATTATTTAGTAGCTTTTAAAACTTTATAAAAATATTTAAATTTTTTTTTTTTTTTCAAAATAATCTTGCCTATAACTTTGCCGGTTAGTAACAAAAATTTATTACAAATAAACCCAGATTCATATGATAATTAAAAATATTAACAAGCATATCTGTAAATTTTTCTAAAACTGAAAAATATTAATTTTTGTGGTGAAAATATGTAGAAAAAAAGGCAATAGTTTTCTTGCTTATATCTCAGAAAGTTATAAGATAATTGTGCTTAATTTAAGTACGAAGATATTCCCAGGTATTTTTAAAGATTGATATCACAAACAGGTCTCTGCAAGAAGTAGGGGCTTCTAAAAATGTTTATCCAACACACAGACAGACGCCACTCATATATATGAGCCTTTAGAAAATTATAACTCTAAGGAGTCGGAAATTAAGGAGCGAAAAAAAGTGTAGATAAAGTAGTTTAAATAATCTCGAAGTTATAAACTATATAAATTCTTATAGTTCGTATGATCATTCAGTTACAAGATAAAACTATTGATCAAGTCATATTGAGTATTTTTAAAATAATTTTAAAATTATTATGCTGGAATAAAAGTTATATATTTAATATCAAAATTTGAAAATAAAATTTAAAACAAATTTTTTCAAACATTGCTAGATTTACACCCTTTAAATTAAAGCTCGCCGTCATTTAGCTGCAAAACACTTTTGAATATTGTTCAATAAAACATTATTTTGCCTTCATTTGTATCCAATTCTAATTTCCATTTATCTTACAGATGGATAAATTCATGCATATAAATAAAACAATAATAAATAATAACTTCTTTTGTTTTTGTTTTCTAGTTTCAAAACGATAAATGTAGAGAAATAGACACGTGGAATGATTCCATGATTTCTTAATGGTTTTACAAAAAAACGGTAAGAATTAAATAAAATAACCTCAAACCGAAAAGAAAGAAACAAAATTAAAAGCTCAAGCGTAGAGATACAAGGCAGACAAAAAATACAGGTACAAATGAATGGATGATATGCAAAAAAAAATATATAAATAAAGTTGAGTTCTCCTTACCAACTCTTTTCAAAATCAATTAATGAAGAAAAACAAAAGCGCGAAACATACGCTTCGTTAAATATTCAAACAATTCACTCATTCCATGTACATGCTCGTACATATTCAATGTAGTCAGCCAGTTGGCTTTACTTGTTATAAACCAGGCTGTTATTCCTATCATCTATCCATACCAGGAGAACTTGAGCTTAAATATAATCAGTCGTCATTGAAGAATGTATATATGTATGGCAATCATTTCAACAGTAACTCTAGAGAAATAAAAAAAATCAAAGAAATCATGCAGCATCAACAAAAAAGAAAGAAATGAACAAGCTCGAGTACCAGTTGCAACAAAATATACAACGTAGCTAATTGTAACAAGCAACAAAATGATACATAGAAATACACATACATATTCATAGAAAAAGAGTTGGCTAATGGATGCAGAAGTTGTTGCACAAATTTAAATTGATTCAGTTGAGTTTGTTACGACTGGATTGTTACATTCTCATACTTGCATTATTTATTGTATCTATTACGTACATATTTTTTAAATGTATTATTTATACTTACATTCATATGTATCTTTGTACTTGTGTATCTACTTACATTTATTGTCAAAGAGAAATGCATTCATGTAGCAGAAATATTAAAAAAATTCCGTTCTTGCTTTCAAATGCCAAACAAAGTCTTGGCATAATTGTTAATAAAACAGACGAAATTTTACAGTTTTTATACAGGAATTTAAAAAAAAATGCACAAAGCAATGAGACGTTTTAAAAGTTAAAATAAAAATGCATTTCGCTACCCCCTTTATGTTACACAATTATCAAATGTTAAATCCCACCACTAGTAACGAATCTTAAGTACTTTCTGTACATCCATTGTATGAACAATGCACGCTTCTTAATAAATAAATAAGCAAAGAATGTAAAGGGTGATTTTTTAGCTATTATCTTTTTGGCAACACTGATTTAAACAGCTGACGCACGTTTCGTGTCTTGTTTCACTGTCAAAACATCTTCAGTTTGGTCTATAATTTAACCATGAATCGTCTTACAAATGAACAACGCTTGCAAATTATTGAATTTTATTATCAAAATGCGTGCTCTGTTAAAAAAGTTCATCGCGCGCTTCTTATCAAAAAATTGTTTTCAGCAACGAAGCTTACTTTGGCTCAATGGGTATGTCAATAAGCAGAATTGTCGATTTTGGAGTGAAGATCAGCCAAAAGCATTGCAAGAGCTACCAATGCATCCAGAAAAACTCACAGTTTGGTGCGGTTTATGGGCTGGTGGCATCATTGTACCGTACTTCTTCAAAGATGATGCGAATCGTGACTTTACTGTGAATGGTGAGCGCTATCATGAGATGGTATCCAACTTTTTTTGCCCAAAATGCAAGAGCTTGACTTGCATGACATGTGGTTTCAACAAGCCGGTGCCACATGCCACACAGAACGCTTAACAATGGACTTATTAAGAGGCGAGTTTGATGAACATTTTATTTCACGTTCAGGACCGGTCAATTGGCCGCCTAGATCGCGCGATTTAACGCCTTTAGACTATTTTTGTGGGGCTATGTTAAAGCTCATGTCTATACACACATGCCCGCTTCAATTGACGCATTGGAAGACAACATTGAAGCATTTATTCATGAGATATCGGCCGAAATATTGGAAAGAGTAAGCCGAAATTGGACTAAGCGGATGGACCATTTGAGGCGCAGTCACGGTCAACATTTGCTTGAAATAATCTTCAAACATTAAATTATATAGATTGATTCAAATAAAGATTTCATGCATTTTTCTGAATTTTATATGTTTTTTTTTTAAATTTGTATAGCTCTTAAAAAATCACCCTTTATAAGGCAAGTTTATTATACGTTATTGGGCGTATTCATAAAAAATATTTTAGGTTTATTGAAGGCATATTAGACAAATTTCTCTACAACATCTGTCAAATAAGCCTCTAATAAACCTAAAATATTTTTTATGAATACGGCCCTATATCTTTAAAAATATTTTTGAAACCAAAAACTTCAGTATGAAATCGAAATTCATGTTACAGTTCCTGGCACTACTAACTGGACATCACATAAGACTTGTGTATACACTAGGGCTTTCAGACATCTATGGCAATGGGATTGCTGATACAAACGCGTAAAATTAATTAATACTAGATGACTCGGATGCTCTAGAGGATATAAATGTCAAATCGAAAAACGGGTATTTGGCAGATTTGCAGAAATAAACCTAATAAGAATACTACCTAAGTCTATGGAAAAGTTTTACAGAGAGTAGACACTCAAACGAATTTCGCAGCATGCAATCAAATCGTTACCTTTATTGTATCTCAGGATATTGAAATTTACTAGAGGGCGCTACATAAAATTGCCCTAAAGTAACAAACGCTAACGACTCTGAATTTTACGGTTATTACAAAAACCGATTGCCAACTTTGACATGAGATATTACCTTATAAATTAAAAAAAATTACCCTGACATTGAAATAAAACATGTCTCTAATGGTTGGGGGGATTGTTTGTCATTAAATGTTGCCAAAATATGTAAAGAAATTTTACAAAAAAAAATAAGTTTTAACTAAAAATTAAATAAGTAAACAAAGATAATTGTATGCCGATTTAGTTTAGAGAAATCGTAAATTCCCAATAGAGGTGAAAATTTTTCACTTAAGAAGTGCTGTATCTTTTGCCATGATCAGAGAATTTTAATTTTAATTTTTCAAACTGCCAGCTTTGTTAAAGCTAGCCGGAAGCAGTTATTTAAAATTTATGAAATTCAAAAATTAATTTGCATTTTTCTATACAAAGTAATTAATTTTTCCTTTTATATACTTTTTAAAATTTTAGTCATGGACACTGTACCACTTTCAGTTGTATCCATGTCAGAAGTATATCGATTTTACTGAGTCAAAAATCCCTGGGCCCGACCAAAGGCTATAGCGAAACCACCGGTTTTAATTCGCAAGAATTTAAAACCTTATTCCTCCAGTCGAAGGCAATTTTAAGCTAAACTTCACACCTTTTATTGACGTTTTATTTCATACCAGTGAAATTTCATTTATGGATACTGAATTGTAAAGGCAAAAAGGATTTCGCATAACTGCAAAAGGAAAATGCTGGCGATTACAAAGGACTATATGATGAGGATTGTTTACAAACACTATTCAGTAAAAATCTTTTTCCAGTGAAAAAAGGGATAGCGATCTGTAGCCACAAAATTACTGACAAATAAAGTTAACCAATTTACTTTTGCCTAATTTCTATGAACAAAGAAAGTATAACAAAAATATTCAAAAAATACAATAGAACACAAATGTTCCAATGATTCTCGCTTCCTAATTTCACAAAGTTGAAACATGAATTAATTTAATTAATTTAAATAGATAACGATAACTTGCAATCTCATCTTAATATTTTAGGAAGTATAATTTACTTAAGCTATAATAATTTATTTACAATAAAATTGAAATTCTGATTGTCAAAATTTTTGTTTAAGTTCAATTTTTAAATTTCCTTCTTTTAAAATCTGAAAAAGTATATTTTTGACGACAATATTCAAGTAGAATGAATTTTCTAAACCATCTACGGTTTCATCTTCAGCTCTATTAGTTCAATGATTAATTGTTAAATGTAAATATCATTTATTTCAATACCGGTTTTTTATCAAATCGAATTTTATTTGAGGAAAAATCTTGGTCTTCAACAATAAATTACGTCGTGTGTTCGGTGAATTGGCGGAGAATTAACTGGAAGTTGAACTCGATTTTCATCATCTTCAGCGATAAGGCCCATTTATGTTTGAACGGATATGTAAGTAAGCAGAATTGTCTTAATACTATGTTATAAATTCGTTTGTTCTTTTTGGATTTTTAATTACAAAATTTAATAAATAACTATACCACGATCCTTACGATACTCTTGAGACTCCATTATATTTCGCAAAAAGAAACTGTTTGGTGAATTTTACAGGCCGAAGGCGTCATCGGCCTATTTGTCTCTGAAACCGAAACCAGTGCCAACATTTCAGTAAGTGGCGAACGCTTAACGAAAAAAAAATCGTGATTTTTTTAAGTGCTCATATTACTGAAAATTATTTGAAAGAGAAATGGTCCGACAAAACCAAGCAACATGCCATACAACACGTGATATTATCACTTTATTGACGCATTATTGGTATGATTTGAATCCTTGGGTCCACTTTTTTTAAAGGTACCTCAAATCTCTGGTCTATAGTGATAAACTATCAACGATTGATCACGAAGAACCCTATTTTTTGACGCATTATAAAAGAAACAAGGCTAGGTATGCTCGAAAAAGTGGTACACAATTAAGCCTGTAGACGCAATGCAGAGGTCTTTTGTCAAAAATTATTTTTAAGTATTAAGGGCCAGGAAGTTTTTGAGCTAAATTTTTGTCAGTTTTAAAACCCTAAAAAACACCCAATATTACAAACAACCTAAACTTTAAAAATTGCAATAATCTCCACTACAATTACATCTTCAGAGCGTAGCTCCTTATTGTATTATTTTAATAGTCTAATTCACTCAAAAATGTTATAATAGTTTCACTAAAATTTCATATATGTATATGCAAACAAAACAGTTTGTGTTAGTTATGTTAAGGCCCAAAAAAAATATAAACATGTGATAATTAAACAAAAAAATATAAAAAGAGTTCTTAACGTAATTGTCGTCAATTTAATTCTTTTTGATCATTCACTGAGTTTTCACACACATGCCTTCATATCCTTCAAATCCTTTTTTCTCCTTTTATCTTTTATCCTTTCTCCGATGATTTTTTATATATCTCTCGAACAACCAACTAGTTACATTCAGATGTATTTAGATATAGAACTTAAAATCAACTTATTTCTATGTAGCACTTGTGGACAGGTAAAAGCTTTAAAAATAAATTGTTTTCCTGCAGTCATCTTCAATGGTAATTTTTTACAATGTTACAGAAAAAATAAATGTGTTAGCAGCAAACTCAACTCAACTCTTTGCATCCATGTTAAAAATCTGGAAATAAAAAAATAAATTGTTCTTCTATAAAATGCATAGGTCCCTAGTACAGATAAAAACTCGAATAGTAAAAATACATAGTAAAGATTTTCAATTCATTTTTTTTTTATTTTTTTTTCAGTGATAACTAATGTTGATTTAGTTAAAGTTGTTTTTTTTTTCTTTTGCTTTAGAAGAATATCTTTTTTTTCGTATTCTATATTGTACATTATTACCTTAGTAACGTTATATCCAGGCACATGTGTTTAATTTTGTAAAGGGTTATGCAATAAGTACTAACTCTTAAAAATTTTGAGTCATATTTAACTTGCAAGAAAAAATTCTCACGGTTTATTTTATGAAAATTTGATTTACATTCTTTGATAAATTTTATGCATACGGCAGTACATATAAGGAGACAGTGTATATATTGTTAGCTGCTGAGTACTTAATGCGTGCACCTACACAATTTTTAATTAAAGCCATTCCGAAGCCCGACCATGAAGAAGACACCCTTTCATTTAAAATCATAACAAGTGACGAGGCTCGTTTATTTCGTAGATATCCGAACAAAAAAATTTATCTCTTCTAGGGCACCGATAATCCGACTATAACTTATGATTACATTACATTACATTACATTACATTACATTACATTACATTACATTACATTACATTACATTACATTACATTACATTACATTACATTACATTACATTACATTACATTACATTACATTACATTACATTACATTACATTACATTACATTACATTACATTACATTACATTACATTACATTACATTACATTACATTACATTACATTACATTACATTACATTACATTACATTACATTACATTACATTACATTACATTACATTACATTACATTACATTACATTACATTACATTACATTACATTACATTACATTACATTACATTACATTACATTACATTACATTACATTACATTACATTACATTACATTACATTACATTACATTACATTACATTACATTACATTACATTACATTACATTACATTACATTACATTACATTACATTACATTACATTACATTACATTACATTACATTACATTACATTACATTACATTACATTACATTACATTACATTACATTACATTACATTACATTACATTACATTACATTACATTAATCAATTTCTTTTTAAGCTAGAAGCAATTTCGCGACATATTTTTTTCAAAAACGCCACATATTAGACCAAGTCAAGGATCAAGGTCAAGGATTTTCTTTTTTTCATAATTGGTTCCATAATTGGATGTTTTAAAATTGTATTCCTCTTTTTCACTCTTAATTTATGATCTTGAGTAATTTTCGCAAAACATTTTAAACTGGCTTAAAATTGAATTTAAAATAAAACAAATCTCTTATTTTTTCAAAAACGCCACATATTAGACCAAGCGCTGCTTGGTCAAGGATTTTCTTTTTTTCATAATTGGTTCCATAATTGGATGTTTTAAAATTATATTCCTCTACTTCACTCTTAATTTATGTTCTTGAGTAATTTTCGCAAAACATTTTAAAATGGCTTAAAATTGAATTTAAAATAAAACAAATCTCTTAAGTACAAACCCTTTTTCCTATTGACATATAAATTGCAACATATACTTTTAAAGACCAAGACAGTACACATTTGATTTGGTGAGCTAAAAGTGAATCTCTTCTATAGTCGGCTACATAAAATTGATGTTGCAAACAGCAATCGTATATATTTGGTATTTGTGCTTGACTGCTTTTTATATTTTAGTTCAATTAAGCTAAAATTCGTTGCAGACATTTTTTTTCTACCTTCAAAATGTCCTTAGTGTGTGTTCTTGAGTGAATTTGAGCAGTACTTTCTTTTGGTTTAAGTGTTAGATTTCATCACATAAGCCTCAAGCATTCTTTATTCAGCCCACTCACTCACACAGTAAAGTCAGTTATTCACTTTTTCATACATTCAGTCAATTCAGTTCAATTTTGCTTTAGTTAGTTTAAAAAGTAAAAGACAGAGTATTCGTAGTATGTGTAGCCACAACTTTACAAAATACTACACATAACTAAGTGAAAACATGGCCAATTGGAAAAGTTTAAATATGTATGTAATCTCTATGAAAAAGCTGTTGATATTTAAGTAAAATTAACAATGTTTCCAGATGTTGTAAAAGGTTGATAATTAAATTCTGGTTTTAAAGAGCACACAAAATAATAAATTAAGACTTACAAAAGGATACCTGGCAACATTGCAAAAGACTACCAGGCATGCATTCGTTAACATTTTTGGGTTCTAACCGCGTATGTCTTAAAATCAAATTTTTCAGGAGAGCTACAAAACCAAGTTACTGCTGAACGATTTTTGAAGGTATATATAAAAATAACGTTGTTTTGCCATTAAAATAATCGGAATAGGTCCATCTTATTTGAGAAATTTTTAAAACCAAGTAAACGACGTTTAAAACCAAGCAATATGGCATTATTAACTCAAAATCTTATAAAATGAACATACACGGTTGCCCATGAAAACCACAGATTTCTAATACGTTTTTTGACAGCTGGCAACGTTACTGGGACTTAATAGCTATCGGTGATAAAACCTTTTGTAATTTTTAAAAGCAAATAGATCAAATGAATGCCCCTATTTTTCTGAATTAAGAAATCTATTGCAAGTAAATTAATTGAAGGCAGTAAAAACTAGTAGGTCCTTTACGCTAGTTAGTAGAAATCGATATGTTATATATGTTGAAATCCAAAAAAAATGGAGCATCGTGCAATTACCATATGTCCGTTTACACACAACAAAACATTGTTGTTTTGATTAAAATCCAAAACGAAGTTATCGTATTCACAAGTTGTTCTAAATTTAAATGTTCTAAAATAAAAACATACAAAATATAACTGTTATGAACGAACCTTCATAACTTAGTGTGATAAATCAAACTTAAATCGCCGATTTTGCAAAACTTTTGATAACAGATTTTTTTAAAGCATATCGGAGACGAGGCTTACAAATATTAAATATGGCTTGACTTAGCAGATTCTTAGTCGATAGTCACAGGTATCTGAGTATTTATGACAGCACAATGGACATATCATACACAGTAGTATTGTTTTAGGACAGTTTTTACTTGAAAAGTCACAAATTTTTTTAAACTATTGCAAAATCCTGGAACATTTTGACAATATGACATGTTAGGACACCTTGTGAATACAGTAAGTATACTGTATGTAGTATTACATAACTGAATTCAAGTTTAAACTTATGAATATAATAGAAGTGCCATACATACATATATTATGTATGAACAAGAGAATTTTTAACAAAATGTAGTGCATATATGTCGCGGTTTATGTATATCGCAGTGAATATACATGACAAATGTATGTATTAATAAATAAACTAAGACATATTCATACAGGTATATGCAACGGCGAATTGATACAACAAAGCAATTTTTGAGAGGATGTTTTATGTTAAGGTCAATTCGTATATTAGGGATGGAAAAGTTGTAATGGCATATAAAATATAATAAAATTTGATTAAAAAAGGATATAAATTTTTGAAACACATAATTAATGATGCAAAAGCAACAAATAAGTATACATAAATTTAGTACATTTATTATCAAATTAGCACACTTAAGTTAATTCTTATATACCGAAGTCAAAATCACATTTTCCTTCACTACATTAATAAATAAAATCAAGACAAATTCAATAAATTTTGACAAAAAGTTTCCCCATCAGCTGGGATGATTATTTCACCTATATGAATTCGCTTTGAAAGAAAAAAAAAAAATTGTGTGCCACAAGCTTAATACACTCTTACGTAAATGAATATTTTTGATTTTAATAGACAAAAAAGTCTGCGATTACACAACAGACAAACAGTCAATAATCTACACATGGTATAATAACTAAGGCCTTTTTTATTTATTAAATACAATCACTCTGTTAACGCTTCCACTCTTAGCATTAGACAGGCAACACTTCAAGCAATGTACAATGGATTGCTGTGATTAAAGTAAAGTGCAACCAAATAGTTGTCGTCGAACACTGCATATCACACTGTAAGTAGAATAGCAAAGTAATATTTATATATAAAATTTATGCATTTTTAATACAAAATCAATTCTTGCTTAACAACTAACAAGAGCGTTTTATCCGCTCTTGCAAGAATACCTTAAACATTTTGTTTTATTTTTCAATTATTAGAAGATAAAAAACCGCTTTAAATGCTGCTTTGGGTTTAACCGCAATTTTTAAACAGCTACAAGTTTCTCATTAAAAAGTGTAGAAGGAATTGTATAAAAAATAAACTTTCTTTAATATTTTTCCAGCCAGCCCTTCATTTCTATTTTGTTTTTTTTTTTGTTATTCCTGATCAAGGAAAAAAAAGAGAGAGATATAAATTAAATTTGGTACTTTACCATATTATCCTTTTTGTATTACTACAACTACTTATGTGTACTTCTGCTACACATTGCTATTGCAGCTACTAAAACATGATACACGGACAAAAAAAATAAAATATATTTCATTTAACACTCTATTATTTTAATTTAGATTAAAAGAATGGAAATTTAAAAATAAGAGGAGTTCAAAAAAATTCAAAATTAAAAACAAAAAATAAAGTTTTAACACCATATCGATGCGGCTTAAGATCCGTTTAAACGAAAACAATTTTATATTAAACATTAAGTTCTAAGAGATGAAATCAGAATTCAAAAAAACTTATGTCAACGTATCATTCAAATTTAACATGAAAAATTATCTATCGTTTCCTTAGCAATTTCTGTGTAAATATTGCTGTTTTTCGCGATAGTGCGGCAAAAGAGCAGTCAAACTTGACTCATCATTGTGTCCAACAATTGAACATAAATATTGCCATTAAAAATTTGAACTATCGGATTGAGGTGTGCCATTTGGCCGATATTTTGTTTCATACATTATTGAACCATTCACATATTATTATAATAAAAAGAATTTACAATAATTTCCTTATAATTTGTGATCATGTCGTAAATAAATATTAACTATAGATGAGGAACTCGGAGGAGAATGAAAAATTTATTTATCGATAATAATAAAACATACAAACTTTAATACATTTTTGATGGAAACGCCGTAAAGACTTTGTTGCCAAAAAGACCATAATTTGGTTAGTAAACTTTTCCATAATTATGAATGATCTGTAAGAGATGACGAAGTGCACGTCTACTATTCTGCATTATAAAACGTATTTTAAAATGAAAAATATTACGAATTTTACACGAAAATTTTTTTTCTTCATTAATTTTTGAAAAATTTCAAAACTATAAGAGATAAAAAAATTTTATTCGACTAAAATAAATACATTTTTGTTACACATCTTCTGGTGTTTTATTTTTGAAAATCGGATGACTGGTTCTCGAGTTAGGATGAAATATGTGTCCGTACCTGACTTATTTAGGGGAAAAAATTTGCCACGCCCATAAAAAAAATACCGATCTGATGGAAAAAAACTGACAACGGATTTGAGTTCAGCGCGTCAAAATCCATATAGTCCACATAGTTTTAATTAACGGGAAGACAAAAAATGATTTGTTGTCGAGCAGTGTTATCTAATATATTAAATTCTCGTGTAATGGTGTTTGTCATTAAACTCCTCCGAAATGGCTGGACCGATTTTTATGAAATTTTGTATGCATATCCGGCAGGTTGAGAATCAGTCAACATCTATTTTTCATACCCCTCAACGCCACGTCATTTTTTACGCCCCCTCAGGTAGGCCATACTGCTGGACAGATCTTCTTGAAATTTTCACATAATATAACTAAGATTCTGGTATGAATTATAGGATACTTTTTTTACCACGCCTACTTTAAAGCCCACTTTTTTAGTACAGTTCTATAGGTAGAAAACAAGAAGCAAAACAAAGAAAAAAACATTTATTTATGAACTAAACTGCACTTTAAGAAATTATAAAATAAACACAAAAACTGCATAAATTTCAGTGGAAGAAACGACAAATACCAGTTAAAAACAAATAAAACAAAAGCTTGAACTAAAAAAATATTTCCTATAAATAATTTGTATGGCAAAACAACGTTTGCCGGGCCAGCTAGTAAAGGGTCCGCCATCTAACATTTTTTTTTCAACTAGTGCTTATTTCGTGAATGGTAACACTAAGCTCATGCCTGACAGATAATTAGTTTTATCCTTCCGCTGACCAAATATGGTTGTGTATACGCTTGAACAAAGGTGGAAAATATTGCGACATTACCTTGGCCGGTTTTGCCAGAAAAAATCATCTTTTCAGATGAAGCTCATTTGATCTTGGTATGTAAACAAGCAAAATTGTCGCATTTGGGGCACAGAAGACCCGCACGCATACATTGAAAAGCTGATAGGTGTATCACGACGAGTCACTGTTTGGTACGAATTTTGGTCCAGAGGCATAATTGGGTAATTTTTCTTCGAAAATTAGCAAGGAGTGGCCTTTACAGTCAATGGCGGCCATGTTGAACGAATTTTTATACACAAAAATTGAAGAGGACAATATTGGCAACAGGACGGCGCTACGTGCTACACAGCCGAAGCTACACTTTTATTTTTGATATAATTGCTTATTTAAACATTGCGAAGACCAATATATATTTTGCCATTTAAATTCAGAGAGAATAAATTTTATTTGCCATTTTGGCTTTACAGTCTGAAATCGAGGTGTGGCATATCGATGTTTTTATCTCTAGGAGAACAATGATTTGTCATTTACCTCATATACTCCGTTCAAGTATTTGTCCACTAGATCTCAATCCTTCAGTACATCGATTTCTTGAAGTTTATGGTCTGCAGAGCAAAACATTTGTCATGTCAACTAAGGCAGAAATGAAATTATAAACAACTTACATTTCGTAGCAAGCTTTCGATATATTCCTAAAGGAACTATTTCTATAATTTAGATTGTTTGGAAAATTCTCGACCCGGTATCACAATATTAATATATATAAGCAGACTACAGCAAGTAGTAGTAGTAATACATGAAACATACATAGAAGAATATTAAGCTCTATTAAATAGAAGTTAAATGTAAGGTAAGCTATTTTACTATTTGAGTGTGTTTACAGAAATAAATATAACTTTTATAATGTAAATTTCAAGAGTGCTGATTATTGTTTGCAATAAAAAAATCCCGATTTATTTAAAAAAAAATATGCCAACGTTTATAAACGGTATGAACCTAATAGTGCTTTATTGTCACAGAAGTTTGGCAAACTTTTTTTCTGTGTAGTAAAGATTTCCTGTTTCTTTTCTTTTTAACTAGATTCATGTTCATTTTGCCTGTTTAAAAATTCTCTATTTCTTATTTGGCTTTAACCTCATGTTGAGGTATGTTTTCACTTGTATGAGGATGTATTGTTCAAGTTTGGTGTATTTTAGAGAATTCACATGTGTTGGTATAAAAGGATTTTAGTTCCTCATCAGCCCCAAAAAAAAAGAAAAATATTAAGATACTTTGCATTAACATGATTTTACTATTCCCTTGCACCATTTTTTACATTTTACATTGAACAATTTTACTTCTTTTTCGTATAATAACTTTTTTTAATATTTACCACTAGAAATATTTTAGAAATATAATTGGTTTACCATTTTGTTTGTTAATGTAAAAGCCATCAAAAATAAATAACTAAATGCAAAGAGAAGAATTACACATGTATCAAAAAAGAATTTAAGAAAAGTTTATATGGACAAATTTAAAAAATGATTTTATTAAACGTTAACGTAAACGTAAACGTTATTCGTCTTAGTCCTACGCATTTATAATGCTTCTTATACTAGGGTTAATTTATTCTGAATAGTATTATTATTAATAGTATTTGTGCTGTCTTGGCTTATTTATCTTGTATATTTTTCATAGACAAATATTTTTTTTTTATATTGACAAGTGAATTTTAAAATGTATTTCAAATTGAAAGCATGTTATTTATATATTTTATATGAAAATCGCTTTCATGTAAAAACGATGCAATGAGAATTTTATAGAATATTATTGCAAATGTTTTTAAAATGAAAAGTATTTAATTTTTATTTAAGTTTTAATTAGAGATAAAAAAATAACTAATATGGACTTGTAGTATGCACAGTTTTTAAAGAATCTTTCTTTTGTTTTTTCCAAGACATGCGATAGTAAATATTGTCATAATGTAGGAGAGGTGGCACATCCACTGTTCGCTTTTGGCAAATTTTTTATATAAATATGTATACCAATAACATTATGGATGGATTCTCAATATCTTCGTACAGGTGATGCCACTCCCACTGCTTAGATCTGTATTATCTCTAATTAAACTATAAATATTTACAAGCAAACTTTAAAGTATGTTTATAGTTCGCCAAATATGCGATAGTAAATATTTACGTTGTATGGGAGGCTGTAAAAAAACTGATAGAACAAATAAAAACAAAGAGTGCTATATTTAACCGTGACGAATCTGTATAGGTATAATCCCACATCGTAGCTTAAACTATATTTCATGTTATACGCCATTTTTATACCCGCCACCAAAAAAATGGTGGGGGTATATTCATTTTGTCATTCTGTTTGTAACACATCGAAATATCCATTTTAGACCCCATAAAGTATATATATTCTGAATCAGGGTTTGATTTTATTACGATCTAGCTATGTCCGTCCGTCTGTCCGTCTGTCCGTCTGTTGAAAGCACGATAGAGGTCGCACCAAAAAAGCTAGGGGGCTCAAATTTTGCCAGAATCTTTCTTATAGACAAGGTTTGTTTGGTATTGAAAATGGACTAAATCGGAATATTAGGAAGAGAGTTATAGCTCGAAAAGCAAGAGTAGGTCGAAAAAACCGTGTCCTTCAAACATCGAATAAAATGGAATTGTGTCCAAAGGCATTAACGTAGACTCATGAAACTTTGAATGTATATTTCCTGAGTAAAAACAATATTTTTCCCCGAAAATTATCTAAATCTATGCATTAGGAGAGGAGTTATCGATCAAAATGTACGAAAATTTATACCGCACAGTGTATTTTTCGGTATATTTAAAAACAAAAACGTCATAAAAGCAACAAAATTGGATGTACGACTCTGAAATTTTGCACACTTTGCTTTTTGGTGAGACGCTTTTTTGACACGGAAAATAAATGTGCCACGCCCACTTTTACGCCCACCTCCCATATAACGTTTTACCTAAAATTCATATAATTTCTCTATTAATAAAGATTTTGGAATAACAAAGGAGTATATTGAAACACCTCAGTTGTACTCATTAGAAAAAATAAGTTTGACACGCCTACTATAACGCCCACTTTTCACGTTATATACCGTTAATGAAATTTAAAAGCTCATAAAACCGCCAAAATTAGATGTATGATGATCAAATTTGCTACGTATATCTCCCTAGGCAATGTCATTACTGTGCCAGAAAATTAAGGTGCCACGCCCACTTTTACGCCCACCTCCCATATAACGTTTTACCTAAAATTCATATAATTTCTCTATTAATAAAGATTTTGGCATAATAAAGGGCTATATTGAAACACCTAAGTTGTACTCATTCGCAAAAATAACTTTGGCACGCCTACTATAACGCCCACTTTTCACGTTATCTACCGTTAATGAAATTTAAAAGCTCATAAAACCGCCAAAATTGAAGGTATGATGATCAAATTTGCTACGTATATCCCCCTAGGCAATGTCATTACTGTGCCAGAAAATTAAGGTGCCACGCCCACTTTTATGCCCACCTCCAATATAACGATTTACCTAAAATTCATATAATTTCTCTATTAATAAAGATTTTGGAATAACAAAGGGCTATATTGAAACACCTAAGTTGTACTCATTCGCAAAACAACTTTAACATGCCTACTATAACGCCCACTTTTCACGTTATCTACCGTTAATGAAATTTAAAAGCTCATAAATCCGACAAAATTAGAGGTATAATGATCAAATTTGCTACTTATATCCTTCTAATCAATGTAATTGTTGTGCCAAAAAGTTAACGCCTACCTCCTATATAACGGTTTATCTTAAATTCATGTAATTTCTCTATTGACAAAGTTGTTGGGAAAATAAAAGACTATATTGAAATATCTAAGTTGTATTTATTAGCAGAAACTTTATTGACACGCCTACTTTAACGCCCACTTTCATTGAAAGACTACATTTACAAAAGCATTTTAGTAGCATATCGAAGTTATAAAGGGTGGTTAAATTTTAAGGACCGATGTTGAATTTAAATAAAACACAAATTATTTAGGAAATTATTATTATTTCTTTTTGTAATCATAATATTTGTGTGGTTCAATTGTGTATTTAACAAAATATCAGCCAAATGGCCCCCCCATCCTAGGCGCCACTCCTCTATCTGATGGTCCAAATTTTCAATGACAATGTTGATGCTCAATTGTTGGGCATGATGATGAGTCGAGGTTGACTGCTCTTTTGCCACACTATAGCAAAAACCAGCAGTGGTTCCCATTCAACGAACTAAGAAGGCATTCACAGATTTTCTAACATTTTATACAGACCTGTTTTGCAGAAATTTAAATATTTTTTACAATTCTCCCGATTGTGGACGAATTTGAACGATTATGTTGATCAAAAGAATTACGAAGTGCACAAAATGCATTTTGATTTGAACGACCATTTTTTAAAAAACCTGAATTACTTTAAAGCGTTGCTCACTTGCGTATCTTTCCACGGATCAAATTGAGTAAGTTTGAGATTGAGAAATATCAAATGAAATGCAGAAAACAAATTTAAAGACTAGGTGTAGTTCACCTTCAACATGGGCCCTTAAAATTTAACCACCCTCTACAAAGAAAGTGATACATATTTTATTATAAAGAGATTATTCCATAATGATTAACAAAATAATAAATATTGTGCTTTAAATGTACACAAAATTGGTGGTGGGTATAAAAGATTCGGCACAGCCGAATATAGTGCTCTTACTTGTTCCTTATTAGTTTCGACGCCATCCTTGATTTTGAATTTTTATGTAGGTTACTGTTTTCTACTAGTCAAGCCCTTTAATTTGATATCCATATTGATGGGGTTAAGAAAATTTGATCCGCCATTTTGTTTTAGACGCCATCTTGGATTTTATATTTTTTAATAATTTACTGTATTCTACTGGTCAAGACCTTTCATTTGATACCAATATTGAGGGTGTTCAAGATGTTACATTTTAAAATATCAGATTTGACCCATATATAAATTTATTTTCCGCCATTTTGTAGCGACGGTCATCATTGATTTTAATTTTTTTATAGTGCTTATATTAAACTAGTCAAGTCCTTTCAGATGATACCAATATTGACTCTCCCGGCTGTATAGAAGCTGAAAGAATTTATTTTTGTTTGTAAATTTTTGGAATATCTATCAATTAAAAAAAATCGTTGTCTATAACTTTACAGATTAGAGCCCGCTTTATCTAAAATTTTTCACAAATAGAGGCATATTATATCTACAAATAGTAGCAAAGGTACCTATATATTATTCTTTTGCTGAAAAATTTTGATTTTGATGGTAAAAATATGAGAATAAACAGAGGCAGTCGTGTTTATTTGCTGATATCTCAGAAAGTTATGGGCCGATTGTGCTGAATTTCAATAGCGATTCATTCCTAGATATTTTCAAAAGACTGATATTATACACAGATCTAAGGAACATATGGTTGCTTCTAAAAGTTGATTTCAACCAACACACGGACAGGCGGGCAGACGGACAGGGCTTAATCGACTCCTGTATTCATAAGCTTTTAGAAAATATATAATTTATTAATTTTAATTTTTTTTTTGTCAAAAAAAAAATAATAAAAAACCAACAACAAAAATTGTAAATCTATGTATTGTTGTACTTTATCTAGCCAACTTCATGACAAGTTGGTCCAATGACAAATTGTACACACAACAAATAAACTTTTAAGTTAATTTTGTAGTGAAGTACAAGTGAAAAACGTTGACCGATAATAAATTTTACGTTACTGCTTCTGCTAATGTTTAAATTTAAATACATATGGGTACATTTGTATGTCCGTACATACATTCGAATTTAAATAATCTTATTTGTATATACATACATACATGCATATATCTGTGGCTTGAAGCGAAAAGGGCCAATGTCAAAATATTTACATTTGGGAAAATTTGAATTGAACTTTAACTTTTAAATATGCTTTCATAGTCACATTGGCCAGCATTTTATTTATGAAGCTGTTCTGGAATAAGTATGACTTTAGCTGTTTTACCATAATGAAATAGAGCAAGAAAACAAATCTAATGCAATGATTAACTCAAAAGAGCAAAAAAAGTGACATTGGCCCTTTTAGCTCCAAGCCACAGATATATGTACATTTGTATGCATATAATTTATTTGTATGAATTATGTACAACATGTTGTGGCATTGTTATTATATTTATGATTAGTTTATATGTTTTGCATACAAATTAATTTACTTATTATTCCTCACCTCTTTATGCAAATGTAACATAATTGAATTACAACCGCATATACATACATACATGCATGCATATGCAAAATTATTTGTACACGTACATATACAGATGATCGTAAAAATTTTCTGACACAATTATAAAAATTTCTTAGTAAGTAATTTTCAAGTGCTTAATCCCCTTTTTGAAAAACAATACATATAAATTGTGTAATGAACGCTTTCTCAGATACTGTCTTTAATACACCTTTATTCATTTAATTTGAATCAAAATATATTTTGTTTTTATTTATCACATGACTGAATAAATCCTAAAATTGTAATAAAATTGTATTTGTTTTTTTTTTATTGCAAATAAGCTCTCTATTGTCACAATATTAATGCAAAATAAAATTAAAGAAATAGGATGTCTACAATATAGCTTTTAAAAGCTACCTCAATCTTTTGTGTGCTCCTTGTATTAATTAGAACCCTAAAATTATTTAAATTTGAATATTAAAGTATTTGGCAACTTACCTACGTTAATATTCAATTATATCTCTATTGGTTACATTACAATTCTTTTGTAGAAAATAAATGAAAGGCATGGTTAAACTGGGAGTGATCCTTTAGTGGCCTAAGCAACAGAAAATACTAGGGAGATCGAACGATTGTTATTTGATGTATAAATATGTTCCTATATTATATTAAAGCAAAAATTCTTAAAAAATTTCAATCAAGACTGCAATATTTTTTGGTCTTGAATTGTTTTGATTTTATTTAAATTAACTTTTTATTTGTTTTTTGTGTTATCTTTAACACAAACCGGTTAACCGGTTATTTTTTAAATACACACAATAAAAATAAAACTTTATATTTACTTTTTACTAAAACAAAACAAAAATAATAAGATTAATGAAATCTTTTCCAACAAAAACAATACAATATCGTAAAAATTCAAAGAAAAATTAAAACGATATTATAAACTAATTGCCCACTTAATAACTGCTTTTGTTGGTATTCCTTCAATTGACTGCAGATCTCCACTTTCAAATCCAGAATTCTAATGCCAGACCAAAAGTAAGGCAAAAGAAACCAACCACAATGATTTGTAGTTTTCAAACAATAGAAAAATGAAACAATACAACATGGAACGTAAATAACAAAAGGAACAGAAGCAGCAGCAGTGTAATTAAAAAGTTTAAACAGCAAAAACTCACAAAATGGAATATAAAAACCATGATAAAAACAATATAAATCCTGAAATTAAATACAGAAATCCACAAAACAAGAAATTAAAATAAACTACAGACAAAAACAACCGAAACAAGTAAGAGCACTATATTCGGCTGTGCCGAATCTTTTATACCCACCACCAATTTTGTGTACATTTAAAGCACAATATTTATTATTTTGTTAATCATTATGGAATAATCTCTTTATAATAAAATATGAATCACTTTCTTTGTAGAGGGTGGTTAAATTTTAAGGGCCCATGTTAAAGGTGAGCCACACAAACAAAAAGTTTTTTTTGCATTTCATTTGACATTTATCAATCTCAGACTAACTTAATTTGAACAATGGAAAGATACGCAAATGAGCAACGCGTTAAGTTATTCAGTTTTTTTATAAAAATGGGCTTTCAAATCAAAATGCATTTTGTGCACTTCGTAATTCTTTTGATCAACATAATCGTTCAAATTCGTCCACAATAAGGAGAATTGTAAAAAATATTTAAATTTCTGCAAAACAGCTCTGTATAAAATGTTAGAAAATCTGTGAATGCCTTCTTAGTTCGTGGAATGGGAACCACTGCTGGTTTTTGCGATAGTGTGGCAAAAGAGCAGTCAACCTCGCCTCATCATCATGCCCAACAATTGAGCATCAACATTGTCATTGAAAATTTGGACCATCAGATAGAGGAGTGGTGCCAAGGTTGGGGGGGGGGGGCCATTTGGCCGATATTTTGTTAAATACATAATTGAACCATACAAATATTATAATTACAAAAAGAAATAATAATAATTTCCTAAATAATTTGTTTTTTATTTAAATTCAACATCGGCCCTTAAAATTTAACCACCCTTTATAACTTCGATATGCTACTAAAATGCTTTTGTAAATGTAGTCTTTTAATAAAAGTGGGCATTAAAGTAGGCGTGTCAATAAAGTTTCGGCTAATAGATACAACTCAGATATTTCAATATAGTCCTTTATTTTCCCAAAAACTTTGTCAGTAGAGAAACTTCATGAATTTAAGATAACCCGTTATATGGGAGGTGTTTAAGTGGGCGTGTCACCTAAACTTTTTGGCACAACAATTACATAGATTAGAAGGATATATGTAGCAAATTTCATCATCATACCTCTAATTTTGTCGGTTTTATGAGCTTTTAAATTTCATTAACGGTAGATAACGTGAAAAGTGGGCGTTATAGTAGGCGTGTCAAAGTTGTTTTTGCGAATGAATGAATGAATTTTAGTTAAAACGTTATATGGGAGGTGGGCGTAAAAGTGGGCGTGGCACATTGATTTTCCGTTACAAAGAAGCGTCTCACCAAAAACCAAAGTGTGCAAAATTTCAAAGTCGTACATCAAATTTTGTTGCTTTTATGACGTTTTTGTTTTTAAATATACCGAAAAATACACTGTGCGGTATAAATTTTCGTACATTTTGATCGATAACTCCTCTCCTAATACATAGATCTAAATAATTTTTGGGGAAAGAAATTGCTTTTACTCAGGAAATATATATTCGAAGTTTCATGAGTCTACGTTAATGCGTTTGGATACAATTCCATTTTATTCGATGTTCGAAGGACACTGTTTTTTCGACCTACTCTTGCTTTTCGAGCTATAACTCTCTTCCTAATAATCCGATTTAGCCCATTTTCAATACCAAACAAACCTTGTCTATAAGAAAGATTCTGGCAAAATTTGAGCCCCCTACCTTTTTCGGTGCGACCTCTATCGTTCTTTCAACAGACGGACAGACGGACGGACATAGCTAGATCGTCATCAAATCAAACCCTGATTCAGAATATATATACTTTATGGGGTCTAAAATGGATATTTCGATGTGTTACAAACGGAATGACAAAATGAATATACCCCCACCATTTTTTTGGTGGCGGGTATAAAAAAGTCAACAATCTGGAACACTGAGCATTACTTTTTAGAAATTTGTCTGGCTGTCTTTCTGTTTGCCTCTCTCCGTCTACCCCAACTCATTAGGCCCAGAAACTAATTGATCGATTTTAATAAAATTAAAATATATATAGTATGGAATAATTTTTTTTGCAAAATAATACCTTTATTTTAAGTAAATGTGAAAAAATTATATTTTATCAACATATATTAATCAAAAAATTATTGATAAATGAAAGTAGGCCGACTTAACAGAAAGAGGAATAAAAAAAATTACTCTAACAATAAACTTAAACAGATGTATGTATCTTCAAATAAAAAAGGTAACAGTATTTTCCCGGTCCCGCTAGTTAAATATAAACTTCTAAGCCGTCTAAGTTTTTCAATAAGAAAAATTTAAAATGATTTTAGATAAACATATGTTTTTAAAGGAGAAATGCATCAGTTATACGTATTTTAATAATCGACGTATGGACTCTCTTTAAGCTAGTATCTCATTTTTTCGAAGCCAGTTATAACGATATGTTGACGTGACCTACTGTGGCATTAGTACTTACATCTTTTTAATAGAGTATGATATCGTCTAAGTCACCGCCGTGTTACTTCAAGGTGAAATGAATATAAAATGTTTAATTTTCAATAACTCTAATAGATATGCTACGGCTTTAGTTATGTTGGCTTTGAATTCATCAGTTCGCAGCAGCTTATTGGCATAGATCTGTGACTTCATATAACCCAAGCAGAAAAATTCTAAGACAGAATTGCTCCATCTTGTCCAACTTACGTTTATAATTACACTCGAATATTCACTTTAATAAAAAAAATTTAATCATTGTAATTTGGCATCAGTGACTGAATAATAAACAAGAGATTTAAATAAACGCCAAAATATTATGACCGCCATAAACTGCCAACATCTGTCTGCCCTTGAAAAAAAAATCCTTTAGATCATCTTAGAATGATACAAGAATTCAGAAAATATATTCTTTTTATGGTCTTAAATGCTTCGTTACAAACGTTATTACAACACGAATATACATAACTCCTAAAATTTGTTATGGTGGGTACAAAAAAAAACATATTCTTCAAAACTCCTACATACAAACGTAAATACTTCACTACTGATGCTTAAATTCAACATTTTCCAGCTAACAATTGATTTTTTTTTATTTGTCTTTTTCTCCTTCTCTATTGAGAAATTATTACTTCAATTCGAGTGGAAATCAGTGCACAAAAATAAAAACGAATTAAAACGCAAATTATCAATTTTTATCGAGCAAAAAAAAACGTCAAGTAATCAAAAACAAAATGATTAAAGTTTTTAGATAAATCGAAAATAAAAACATTTGGAACAAAAAAAGAATGCAATCAAAAGGATACTCGTATTATTGTATGTAATTTAATAAATAAAAAATATGAAAAAAACAATTGCAATTAGTATGCAGTCATTATGATTTCGCAAGAAGTAAAATATGACACAATAGAGTTTTGGATGCGACTGAAGCAGGGATGGCGAACCAATGGCCAGCGTGACCCAAGTGGCACGTTTGAAAATTTTTATTGCACGCACAAAAACAATATTTTTTTTTTATAAGTTTTAAATCACATTAAATTGTATCAACATTAACAACAACAACAACAGAAAGATTAAACATTTGTAATGTAGTTATAAACGCATTGGAAAAAAGAGAAATACTGTGAATGTCAAAAGAAACTGTACACCTTTTATTTTCATGTTTTAAGATTAATTTATTTTTTTTTTTTATTATTTAATTAAACATTTTATATTTTTTATTAAATATATTTCTTTATTTTTCATTTTATTAAAAAATAAAAACAAAACTCCAACAAAAACAAGAACTATAGAACAAAAATAAAAAAAACTTCATATTTATAGCGTCAAAAGAAATTGTACATTACTCGTTTTTATAATAATAATGTTATTTAAAAAAAAATTAACATTTAGTTTGATGACCATTTTGTTGTATCACAGATTGTAGTCTTCTTGGCATCGATTCCACCAGCTTTTTAGTAACCTCGGGGGGGAATTTTTTGCCATTCCTCCATTATCACCGATTTGAGAGAATCCTTGCTGGAAATTTCTCTTTTTCTTATCTGCCGGTCCAAGTGCTCCCACAAATGTTCAATAGGGTTCAGATCGGGTGACTGGGGGGATGATCCAACTGTTTGGGGGTATGATATAGCAGCCATTCCTTTACTATTTTGGCAGTGTGCTTGGGATTGTTGTCTTGCTGAAAGACCCAAGTTCGATCCAAGCCCAATTTTTCGACGCTCTGTGCCAAATTATCTTTTAAAATGTTGAGATAATCTATTTTATTCATAGTGTTTTCTATGAAGACCAAATTTCCTACACCATTGGCTGCCATACATCCCCACACCATAACTTAACCACCAGCATGCTTCACTGTGGATATTACATTTTGCTGGTCAATTTCACAATTTTTCTTCCTCCAAATTTTAACCGGTTTTTTCTTGCCGAGAATTTCAAATTTGCTCTTGTCGCTAAATAGCACATTTTTCCAGAACATATTAGTACAATTTTCGTACTTTTTAGCAAACTCTCGACGTCGACGTTGATTAATTACCGATATGTACCATTTTTTTCTTGGAACTCGTCCATACAGTCCGTTTGCATGTAGGGCTTTACGTATTGTGCTAGCACTAACATTTATACCTGAGCATTCTGAAATATTTTCGGATATTTTAACAACACTTTCTGTTGGATTCTGTTTAACTTTACGCACAATGGACCATATTTGAGTACTGTTTAGTTTGGTTCGCCTTCCAGATTTAGGGCGATTTTCTAAACTTGAAAACTTTTTGTGCTTGTCTATTATATATTTTACAGTATTGTGACTTCTTTCAATCATGGAACCAATCTCACGCAAGGATTTGCCATCTTTGTAATATTTTAGCACAAACTTACGAATATCCAAAGAAGTTTGTTTAGCCATTTTCAAAAAAATCGAAAAAAATTGTCGTTTGATCTGCTCGTGACAAAGTCAAGTCTATTAATAATTTTTATACCTAGCTAATATTACATAAAGTATCGTAGTAAATAAAATCACAAAAAATAACGGTACTTTTATATGTAAAATTCTTTATTACATGCTATGCACAAGAGCTGTACAATTTCTTTTGACGCTAGAAATATGAAGCATTTTTTGTTTTTGTTGTATATTTTTTGTTTTTGTTAGAGTTTCGTTATTGTTTTTTAATAAAATAATAAAAGGGTAAATATATTAAAGGAAAACCAAAAAAGTTTAATTAAATCATAAATTTGAATAAGAAAATAAAGTTGTAAATATAATACTTTGAGGTGTACAGTTTCTTTTGACATTCACAGTATGTATGTATTTCTTTCTAAAATTGTGTCAGTTACAACTGACGGTGCCCGTTTATAAATTTATTTACAAAACGTAGTGGACACACAATTCTTGCTTTTTAGTGCATTGTTCACCAACAAGCGTTGTGTTCCCAAAAAGATTTAAAAATGTTAGATATTTTGAGTTTTGTTAGTGCGCGAGCACTAAATAAAAGAAAATTTCAAGAGTTGTTTAACGAAGTAAACTCGTCGTACAATAGCTTAATTTTATATAGTAACTAGAAAAGCCCGGCGCGCGTTGCTACGCCACTTAATGAATAAAAATGCATTAATAATTATAATTGAATGTCAAGTGCAAGAAAAATTATAACTTTTTTTTAAGGTCGCGGCACTGCCCACTTTTCTAATAACGAAGCTGTATAGTCATGACAGCTCAATATGTGTGCAAAGTTTCAGAAAATGGGTGGAGTTCAAGTAGCTGAATATAACTTTTTTTTATGGGCGTGGCACTGCCCACTTTTCTAATCACGAATTGTTTAAGTCATGACAACTCAATATGTGTGCAAAGTTTCACAAAAATCGGTCCAGAGCAAGTACCTCAAAATTATAACTTTTTTTATGGGCGTGGCCCCGCCCACTTTTCTAATCACGAAATTATATAGTCATAACAGCTCAATATGTGTGTGCAAAGTTTTAGGAATATCACTGAAGTTCAATTAGCTGAAAATGATAACTTTTTTTTTATGGGCGCGGCACTGCCCACTTTTCTAATCACGAATTTATTTAGTCATAACAGCTCGATATGTGTGCAAAGTTTCAGAAAAATCGGTCATGTGCAAGTAGCTTAAAATGATAACTAATTTTTTAAGGGCGTGACCCCGCCCACTTTTTTAATCACAAAATTATAAAGTCATAACAGCTCAAAATGTGTCCAAATTTTCAGAAAAATCAGTCCAGTGCAAGTACCTCAAAATTAAAACTTTTTTATGGGCGTGGCCCCGCCCACTTTTCTAATCACGAAATTATTTAGTCATGAGAGCTCGATATGTGTGCAAAGTTTCAGAAAAATCGGTCTTGTGCAAGTAGCTTAAAATGATAACTAATTTTTTATGGGCGTGGCCCTGCCCTCTTTTTTCCACCCATAAACACTCACTGGTATGTGTACAACATCTTACCAAAGTTTGAGCCAGATCGGTTTTACAGTTTCGGAGTCTATAGCTAACACACACACACAGAGTTTCACTTTTATATATATAGATGTACGCTGGTTAAGTCGCGGAAATGTTTTGCAAAGATTTGTAGATTGTTTGAAGGAAATAAGACTATTTCTTAATAATGAGAATATTATTGACCAATATAACCAATTATTGGATGTAGAATGGCTAGCAAAGCTACATATATTTTTATACCCTTCACACAGTGAAAAAGGGTATATATAGGTTTGTCATTCCGTGTGAAATTTCTACAATTTTCATTTCCGACCCCATAAAGTATATATTTTCTGAAAGCTTATGAATAGGGGAGTCGATTAAGCCCTGTCAGTCTGTCCGTCTGACCGTCTGTCCGTGTGTATGTTGAAATCAACTTTTTTAAGCCCCCCGACATAGGTTGGACCCGGGTAAGGTATTAAAATATAAGAAATATTCGGGAGTAGATCGGTATTGAAAATCAGAAACATCGGTACGTAAACAACTGAGATATGAGCAAAAACCCACGACCACCTCGATTTTTTTTCACAAAAACAACATTACAACAACATACGTACATACAAACGTGTATACTGGTTAGAGAAAACGTGGCATCGAATCCCAGCTGAGCTAAAAAAAAATTTTTTTTAATTTTTTTAAAAATTTTTTTTTAATTTTTTTATTTAATATATTATTTATATTTTTATTATTATTTTTTTTTATTTTTTTTTTTAATTTTTTTTTTTTTATTTTTTTTTTTTTATTTTTTTTTTTTTTTTATATATATTATATATATAATAATTTTTTTAAAATTTTTTTATTTATTTTTTTTTGTTTTCTTTAACATACATAAGTGAATTTATAATTTTACAATGGGATGTTTTTATATATGTATGTACGTATTTCATATGGGATGAATGGTGACACAAACTACTGTTATTGCATGACTACACGTTGTGAAGGGTACATTAGATTCGGCACGGCCGAATATAGCGCTCTTACTTGTTTTTACTGATTTATGCTCTCACTTAAATTAATTAAATATAAAACTACAAGGTTTTAATAAACACTCGTAATAATGTTTGTCTTAATCAAAGCGTTCAAAGTCAAATAACAGATTTTTAATCGTGATGTTGTTTTAAATTCGTATAAATATTTTTCAAATTCAAAAAATTTTTTTCTGAAAGTGAATGTCACGAAAAACCAAATAAAGAGTCATTAACGAAAGAATTTTCAATGGTTATTCAATCCCTAATTCAGGAATTTTCTTCAAGATTAACGCAGTTTAAAGAATTTGAAACTTTAAAATTTATTTTATATCTTGATACAGTACCTTTTGAAAAATTAAATTTAAAAGTGCTTGAGTGGTTAAATTTTAATGAATATGAATATAGAACCAAAAATTTGTTGATTTAAGAAAGGATTTAGAAATTATTGAAAGTAATCAATTATTGAAAAAAATTAATAAAATTTCAGAAGATATAATTGTAACTGCATGGAATTCAATTCCTGACACGTTTAATTGTTTAAAAATATTAGAAAAGGCAATTTTATAAATTTTTTCATCGACGTGGGCATGTGAATCTCTATTTTCAGAATTAAATATTATAAAAAACCAAATATAGGAATAGAATGACGGATGAGTCGAGCTCTGCATGTGTACTGCTGAAATTAACTATATATGAACCACATATAAAATCTTTATCATCTTGTGTACAGCAGCAAAAATCGCATTAAAAACAATTGCTTTTAACGTTTCTACCTTATTGCATTTTGTAAAACATTAATAAATAAAAAATTTTTTAAAGCAGAATTGCTTTTATTTGTTTATTTAATTACACTTACGTATAGTTTCACCACGCTAACATTTCGAATGAAATTCTATTGTGGCACTTTACCTATTTAAAAAAGAATTTTTATGACTTTATGGCACGGTCATCGAAAAAGGTTCGCCACCCCTGGACTAAGGCAAATCTTTTATACCTTACGTCTTAATAAAAGGAACCAGTTATATCAAAGAAACGGCATCCTTTTTTAGATCATTCACTGTTTGTAGACAATATTAATAATGAGATGAATTTCTATTGCTAAAAATTACTGTTTAAACAAACTGTGAACACTTCCAACACTTCTGTGGTCCATTGTGCATTGATAAATATACAGAAAGTCAAGTATTGGAGATAAAGTGAATATAAAAATGTAAAAATGAAATTAAAACCTGCGAAAAAACAATCCTATCAAGAAATAATTGTCTATCTATCGACTCTCATAATGAATCCGATTATATTCTACAGTTTCCACTCAAAAATATTACTTGATTCATCATGCAATCGTATATTTAGCCATATAAAACTATGATGCTGTAGTCTCGGACAGTGAAAGTCAATACGCTTTACGTTCTCTATCTCGTTTTCATCCTCACGCATCCTTCAAGAAGTCAAAGTGGCGCAATCCCATCTACTAATCCTAGCTCTTACCGGATAATGCCTCGTAATAATACCAACAACCTGATCCTCCGCTCAAAAGTTTGTCCCCAAATTGATTTCCTCTTAAAGCCTTTTTAACCACCTGACTATCAAAGTAAAGAGTAACCCCTCTACCATTCGGCACATATTCCATTATGAGATACGATTTCTTATAGATGACGCGTATTTCTGCTTGGAACATCCAACTCTTTTGATGTTTTCTCCATTATATAGACACTCGCTCCCGTGTCCATATCCATCTCAGATCTATTAGTGAAAACTTCATTCTATTCAAACAGTCCATCGGATCCCAACCAACTATCCATTTCCAAGATTATTATTTTAGAAGTCCTAACAAAACTGATATCTTTGACCATAAAGTCCATGATATTAATATAATTCTGGAGACCATTTTGCCATTAGATACTAATATGACCAATTTAAAAAGCATACCCAATTCCGACTTTCCTAGCCTAATAAAGATGCTTTCCGATATTCTCTTATTACAATACTTTATAGATGCAGTGTTGAGAATGTCTTGCGCCTTTTTATGTGGCTCTTTTTAGCACATCTGTGGACCTTTGTTAAAAGTTTCCTATAACTTTTTTCTAATACCACTAATTATACATTACATCCATACCTCAGAATTGGTGTTACAACTGTCATGTAGATTTAATTTGGTTACAAGTCCCCTCCCTTTTCTATGGAGTTCCTGCATATGTAGTGGTATTCAAGCCTTCCTTCTCCCTCTTGTGTAATTTCATTCCAAAACATATAACTATCTATCGGAGCTATTTCAACACAAGCCTTTTTCCTGGCGACGAAGTGCACTAAGCGATGATCGCAATACCTCGTTAGTCGTCGGAAGAAAGCCTCCTTTGACACGTCGTCCGCAATGAACTTTCAACCTTTGCATTTACAGAATAACATAAGTCGTTAGTAACCGCAAAGGGGCGATAAAACTTTTGCCTTTGCTGTCCCCCCGGTTACTAATTTCCTTATACAAGCATTTCCAAAGCTATAATTTATAACATTAGTCTATGTTTTTTCTATCTGAATAGAATTCCAGCTCTGTAATGCCTCTCTAATCGCCTTTTTTTTTTGCAAGATAATTTCCATAAGACCTATTACATCATGCGGCGCACTCTCAACAGATATGCCCTTAAAATAAGCATTCCAAGCCCCATTGATAATAAAGGAATCAATAAAACCTCTTGGATATATATCGACTATTCTTCTCTTGCGTGTTAAACATGATAGTCGATATGTTGATATGTCATTAATTATTTTGCTTCGATTGTCCTGCCCTCCCAGCTCTGGATAAAAACAATAACCCTACCTATCTCCGCCCCTTAGATATTATCTCTCAAAGAGACATGCCCTAAACTTCTTCTCCAGCAGTAAAAATAAGTAAGAGACGTTCTGAAGTATGGCAGGGATAATCCCAACCGGACCTGGGACCGAATTACGGCATTCGATATCGATCGAAATTTTACTCGAACGATCGAGTTCGCTGTGCTTAAGGTATAGAGATTGTAATAAGAATTTTCGAATTTCGATCACGTTCGAATGCCGTAATTCGGCCCCTGGTGATTTGTAGGCCTCAAATGTATTAATCACCCATGCCACTTTATTCGCCGTTACCATTAAAAAAAAAATAATTTTTCTTTTTTACAATGAACTTGTAGCCTTTAAAAATTCTAAAATAAAACTTAAAAAAATACTAAATTTTAATTCATTTATGGATTGTTTATTATTGTAAACGTTAAATTTTTAGAGACAAAATATTAGCCTTCTTCAACTTCAATTACTGTTTTCATTTGCTGGCAAAGTTTAAAAATTAATATTAAAGAAGTTATAAATGGAATACTCTGACCAATATTAAAAAAATGAAAAAAATCAAACAATATTGAGTTGAAAAGTATAAATATTGAATACAAAATAAAATAAAATAAAAAAAATAAAAAAAAATAAAAATGAAAAAACTAATAGAAAAAGCGAAAGAAACAAAAGATGATTTCACGTTTTATACCCTGCTTCTGTGTATGTAGCAGAAATTAGAGCACATTTTATATTATTGTAATTATTTTTCATTCTTTTATTTTATTTTTTTTTTTTATAAATTTATTTTTAAAGCTGTCCGACCATTCCTGAAAACAGATTGCTGCTGCTGCCTAGGATGACGACGATGATGATAAAGTAACTAAGGATTTACTTTAGCATTCAACTCAATTACGACAAATGCGCTTCGTTGGTGGTTCTATATCATTGCCGGCCATCGATTGCAACATGCTACAGTTCGTATGGTTACCAAACAAGGTGAGCAACAAAGCAACACCGTAACCAGTAGCACGTTCTCCCTGCAAAAAAAAAAAAGATTAAAAATAATGATGAAAAGATAATGAAAAGTAAAAGATGATTGGAAAAGAATGGGAAAAGTTGCATGTTATAATGTATTGTGTTCAATATACAATTTGCATTTAGTTCATTAAGTAAGCAAAGCAAAGTAATTATGGTGGATCAATTAATAAAATTCAAGGTAAAAAAAATGTTGTGCTTATGCAAATATAAAACATATTTTATTCTCAGAAACATTTTGAATGATGATTTTTATTTATGAATTTAATGATTAATGAGAAACTAAAAATCAAAACATTTTTAAATTCTACTACAAATTAAAAAAAATAAAATTTAAATTTAATTCATTTAAAGAACAACAAACATACTTTTCAATAACTACTAAATATTGTTTGTCTTACTGAAAAGTGTTTTATTAATGACTTGATTAATAATATGATACATATGTAAGTACATACTTATTTTCAGACATTTGCTTAACTAGCTACACACACAATACCATTTAGATAACTTTGTTTAACTCTCATTTCCTTTAAAACATTTAAAGTATAAACTTTTGGCATAGAATACCTCTTACCTTACGGTAAGTTGTAATCTTTATTTCATTGATTATGAGGAAACGGCGAGATAACTTTTTTAACTTTTTTTTGTAGGTAAATGAAGATGTTATCTTTTGTTTGATATACATTTCATATTGGTTGATATCTTCCTAATATTTAAATTTCTCAAATGAAAATTGTTGAGTGTTTGAGTTTGTAGCGTGAACACAAACTATGCTGCTGTTTCAGTGTGGACACAAACCTTCGGCTGTTGTTTTGATTGATGAAATATTGAAATTTCGTATATTTACTTATGTATTTAAGTGAAACAAAATGTTAAATGCGAATTTGAATTTAACATGTATATTATCAAAAGTAACTATTAAATAAATAAATTCATTTGCTTATATTATTTATCATTTATTGTTATATATGTTTTCTGTCTTATCGTATTCTACGTTAAACTTAATGGCCGTGTCTCTGACACAGCCTGCAGGGACAACCCGTGGCCGAAGGCCTCGGACAACTGTCTGCTGTTTTTTTTTAATTTAAAGTAACGAATTTTTGAATAAAGAACTAAGCGACTTCTGTATGTTTTGTTAATTACTATAAAAGTACGTATTTTTTTAATTCCTCTTATAAGCGAGCGTGGTAAGTACTTGTCTTCACATATGAGGGCAGCGCACGGTGTTTTAACGATTTTAACGGGACAAAAATAGAAAAATTTGTCGAAGAACTAAAAAAATTTAGACGATTATACAAAATACACTGAAACTAATACGATTTTTTTTTTAAATCAGACCAATGTACTGTGTGTTAGAACGCAAATCTAACTAAACAAAATTAATAAATCACGTTGGATTATGAGTTTAAGTATTACCTTGGTTAACGTTCTTTTCATACTAATCATTCTTATTGTCCCTAAATTGAACAATATTGTGCTTTTTTCAAAGAAAAGTAAAACAAAGAGAGGTTTTCTAATTATGTTTCGTTTTAAATCTCAGGAGAATTAATAAATAGTCATTCAGAGGGATTAACGAGTTTTTAAAATTATATTTGGTTGATATATTTTATTTTTTTTTTTTAGATTTACTGTGAACAATAAAAGCTTTATGAATTACATGTTTTTACTTACACAATGAACTGGAGTTGCCATATCGACATGTATCCAAACACCAGGATAATCAAAACCAAGATGGGCACCAACAAACAGACCGGCACAAGAAGACGGAGCATTGCTACGATCCTAAAAAAAAATAATAAAAGATTTATGTTTTTAATAAATATAAAATTTCAATTAATATAATAAAATTTTTTAGAAATCGGATCTAGGCGAATGTAAACAGAATAATTCAATAACAAAATTTTTTCTTTTGATAAGAAATCGTTTTGGCAGTCATTACACAAACGATTCATATATTTTAATAACTTAAGACTACAACGACTTTTCTAAATGTAATGTACCACATCGGCCGTGTAAACACACATCTTTAACTCTTCCAAAAATCATATATGATTACGCTGTTGAGGATGCAAAAAAACAAGTAAGAGCGCTATATTCGGCCGTGCCGAATCTTATATACCCTTCACAACGTGTAGTCATGCAATAACAGTAGTTTGTATCACCATTCATCCCATATGAAATACGTACATACATATAAAAAACATACATAAGTATATAAAATCATTCCATTGTAAAATTATAAATTTACGTATGTATGTTTAAAAAAAAATTTAAAAAAAAATTTTAAAAAAAATTTAAAAAAAAAATTAAAAAAAAATTTAAGAAAAAAAATTAAAAAAAAAAAAATTAAAATATATATAATAAATATAAAACAAAAAAAAAATAAAATAAAAACATTAAAAAAAATTAAATATTAAATAAAAAATAAAAAAAAACAAGTAAGAGCACTATATTCGGCTGTGCCGAATCTTTTATACCCACCACCAATTTTGTGTACATTTAAAGCACAATATTTATTATTTTGTTAATCGCTTTAGAATAATCTCTTTATAATAAAATATGTATCACTCTCTTTGTAGAGGGTGGTTAAATTTTAAGGGCCCATGTTGAAGGTGAACTACACCTAGTCTTTAAATTTGTTTTCAGCATTTCATTTGACATTTCTCAATCTCAAACTTACTCAATTTGATTCGTGGAAAGATACGCAAATGAGCAACGCTTTAAAGTTATTCAGGTTTTTAATAAAAATGGGCGTTCAAATCAAAATACATTTTGTGCACTTTGTAATTCTTTTGATCAACATAATCGTTCAAATTCGTCCACAATCGGGAGAATTGTAAAAAATATTTAAATTTCTGCAAAACAGGTCTGTATAAAATGTTAGAAAATCTGTTAATTCCTTCTTAGTTCGTTGAATGAGTACCATTGCTGTTTTTTGCGATAGTGTGGCAAAAGAGCAGTCAACCTCGACTCATCATCATGCCCAACAACATTGTCATTGAAAATTTGGACCATCAGATAGAGGAGTGGCGCCAAGGATGGGGGGGCGGCATTTGACCGATATTTTGTTAAATACATAATTGAACCATACAAATATTATAATTACAAAAAGAAATAATAATAATATCCTAAATAATTTGTGTTTTATTTAAATTCAACATTGGTCCTTAAAATTTAACTACCCTTTATAACTTTGATATGCTACTAAAATGCTTTTGTAAATGTAGTCTTTCAATGAAAGTGGGCGTTAAAGTAGGCGTGTCAATAAAGTTTCTGCTAATATATACAACTTAGATATTTCAATATAGTCCTTTATTTTCCCAAAAACTTTGTCAATAGAGAAATTACATGAATTTAAGATAAACCGTTATATGGGAAGTAGGCGTTAAAGTGGACGTGTCACCTTAACTTTTTCGCACAACAATTACATTGATTACAAGGATATACAACAATTACATGGAGTAGAAGGATATACAACAATTACATTGATTAGAAGGATATACGTAGCAAATTTGATCATCATACCTCTAAATTATGAGCTTTTAAATTTCATTAACGGTAGATAACGTGAAAAGTGGGCGTTATAGAAAGCGTGTCAAAGTTATTTTTGTGAATGAGTACAACTAAGGTATTTCATTATAGTCCTTTATTATTCCAAAATCTTTATTAATAGGGAAATTATATGAATTTCAGTTAAACCGTTATATTGGAGGTGGGCGTAAAAGTGGGCGTGGCACATTTATTTTCCGTTACAAAAAAGCGTCTCACCAAAAAGCAAAGTGTGCAAAGTTTCAGAGTCGTACATCTAATTTCGTTGCTTTTATGACATTTTTGTTTTTAAATATACCGAAAAATACACTGTGCGGTATAAATTTTTGTACATTTTGATCGATAACTCCTCTCCTAATGCATAGATTTAGATCATTTTAGGAAAAAAATATTGTTTTTACTCAGGAAATATATATTCGAAGTGTCATGAGTCTACGTTAATGCGTTTGGACACAATTTCATTTTATTCGATGTTCAAAGGACACGGTTTTTTCGACCTACTCTTGCTTTTCGAGCTATAACTCTCTTCCTGATATTCCGATTTAGCCCATTTTCAATACCAAACAAACCTTGTCTATAAGAAAGATTCTGGCAAAATTTGAGCCCCCTAGCTTTTTCGGTGCGACCTCTATCGTGCTTTTAACAGACGGACAGACGGACGGACATAGCTAGATCGTCATCAAATCAAACCCTGATTCAGAATATATATACTTTATGGGGTCTAAAATGGATATTTCGATGTGTTACAAACGGAATGATAAAATGAATATACCCCACCATTTTTTTGGTGGCGGGTTTAAAAACAACCTTAGTTCCTTTATGTTGTATTTACAAAATTCTTACAAAATTTTCTTTAGTTTCGTAATATTGGGTTTACGATCAGCCTGTACCGTGGATACAAAAGAACAGTCCATACATTGCAACTTTTGGGCCGAGGTCAAAAGGACATTTTGAGATTACTGGCAGTATTTACAGGTCACTGGATATTAGGAAAAAATGCAAGCAGAATCGAACATTCATCTAACGACCATTTTCACAGCTGCAGTGTTCGGAGAAGCAGGAATCGGTTTTCCGCCTTCTTTGCAAACATTTACTTAATGACCTTTTTGACATAAATATCTTGTGTCAGACTAAGCAATCTGCTGAAATACCTCAAGGCTAAGGCGTGGGTTAAGTACTTCCCTTTTAGACTTACTTTAAAAGCTATAAAATCTGTCGAACGATGTTGTCTTTTCAAAACGGTATCATTCAGACTCCATTTGACAGTTCGCTCGTAGTGCACTACCACGATAACAAACCAACTGACGGTCCTTTTTTTCTGTGCCGTGTTGATATTTGGCAATACAAAATTTTTAACTAAACTCTGATTGTGGCATAATGTAGTGACAGTCTAGCATGAACGTGTTCGGAGCTCCACCTACAGGAAAAAAATACCAACAACGACAAATGACATCAGATTGATGTTGTAAATTGATACATACAATGTTGAAACAATAATGAAAACAATACATTTAAATCAGCGATAGGCCAATTACGTCTCACGAGCTACGAATACAATAAAACAAAATTTAAATAATTTTTAAGTAGAAGTAATCGTTATAAATAGAAGATTTTTGTTTAATTTAAAAGTAAAGCAAAAATATTTTTATTTTTTTTTGCACCAAAAAGATAAAAATTTTAATCTTTTTCTTTTTGGATCTTCCAGACTTTTTTATAGTTTTACAGCATCAGTAGTGTCTAATTATTATTACTCTTCTTACTACATATACATATACATACATATATGTTAATGAAGATAGCAGCAATATTTGTCTACATCTACAAACACACACTTTAACCAAAATTCGCCTAATTTAGTTAAGGCATTATTGTGAAATGTGCTTAAATTCCAATTAATATTAACATAGAATTGAAAGCATCGATTCAAGTCAATAATAAATTAAATGTCTCAAACAACTACCGTGGGCCATGTAAGTAATCATATATTGAATATTTGCAATTGATTTGGTTTTGTGTTTCATAAACCCTGCTCTAACACAAATTTTAAATTCAATTTTAGGTCAATTAAGAAAAACTATTGACAAATAAATATTCGCAAATCATAATAATAACTTTAAAAAATCTTTAATTTATTTTTAGAGGTAACATTTTTTTCATAAGGTTTTCAGATTTGGTAATTTTAATTTAATTTGAGCTCAGTTATTTTACTCATTTTATCACGATCACACCCTAAACCGTAAAACTACGATAGCAATAGTCCAAATTTATTTAAAAAATCGTAGTTCAATTCAGCATTGTTGTCCGTAATAATTTATTTAGAATTAAGCCTTCTTTTTTGACGAACTGAGCATGTCAAAAAGCATATTTTTCTTTTTTGTTAAATAAAAAACCTTCGGCCACAAAAAAATTACATGATGGGCTAGTGGAATCAAAATTCATTACTTGTTTAACAACGAGTCCGTAGTTCATACAGCGCGTCAAGTCATCGACTTACTACTATTTCTTGAAATAATCCAAATAATATCCCACTTCCTGTGGAATAAATTTCTCTGAAGTTACATTTAGTCATTAGCTTATGCGGACAAACCAACAATTTTATCCGTCATGGAAGACAACATTATGCGTATCATTGCCTTAGCACAAATTTTAACTTCCAGCATTTGCTAAATTAGAGCAAATTACGGCACTCACATACCTAAAAACATATTTTAATATTAATGACATAAAGTCATTCTTTTTAGAAAGTAAAGCTATATGACCATACTTTATTAAACAACCTCATACACAGAAAAAATACTGAAGTTCTAAATCCAAGAATTAAATTCTTAATTTAAACCGAAATCGTGCTTAAAAACTCAAGTTTTCTTAAGACAATTACAAAAAGGGGTTGTTTTACAGAAACAAGTACAAGAATGTTAGAATAAGAATTAACTTCTTAATTAAGTATTATTTCTCTTAAATTAAAAGCAAACTTATATTTTTGAGACATTTGCTTGAGCCTATTAACATAATATTCAGTTAAATAAATTTAACGTAAAAGTTTATTAACTTTTAGTAAGCTTAAATTGAAGTTTTAACTATAAATTAAAAATGTTCGTTAACAATAGGCAAGAGTTAGTTAACTTGCAGTTATCAATTATTATGAATGAATTTCAAAAAGTATAATAATAATAAATTTATTAAAAATTGAATGTATTTTGAAATAATTTTTGATATAAATTTAACAATTCTCTTAGATAAACAATATCTCATGAAAAACTCTGCATCAGGTAAATTAAAATGATCCATTCGACTTCTGTAGTTATATTTTCTTTTCATACCATAAGAAATATTTACTTTATATAAATTATACAAATGTGTGAATCTTTTAAATCGAAGAGGCATCTTTCAATTGTTTATATATTTATATCAAACATCAAATATTTTCTTTCAGTTAAGAACTTAAACGCCAAATAGTACTCGCTTAAATTTAACTGAAATTTGGCAAAATAATCTAAAAGTTATAAGATAACTGAACTTTGTGTTAATGGGTTTTGGATAACCAAGGTTTAAATTTTGAGTTTAGTGTTAACTGTAGGTTAATTTTTTTAATTGTTAACGGCCCTTAGTTAAATACATTTTATAAAATTTCAAGTATATTTTTATAATTCTTCTTTTGTTTATCGTACTTTAGCTATAAGTAATAATGTTTAGGACAATAACGCTGTACAAGTTAAGTTACGTTTCATGCTTTGTTCGTTATTTTTTATACCCGCCACCAAAAAAATTGTGGGGGTATATTCATTTTGTCATTCCGTTTGTAACACATCGAAATATCCATTTTAGACCCCATAAAGTATATATATTCTGAATCAGGGTTTGATTTGATGACGATCTAGCTATGTCCGTCCGTCTGTCCGTCTGTTGAAAGCACGATAGAGGTCGCACCGAAAAAGCTAGGGGCACAAATTTTGCCAGAATCTTTCTTATAGACAAGGTTTGTTTGGTATTGAAAATGGGCTAAATCGGAATATTAGGAAGAGAGTTATAGCTCGAAAAGCAAGAGTAGGTCGAAAAAACCGTGTCCTTCAAACATCGAATAAAATGGAATTGTGTCCAAACGCATTAACGTAGACTCATGAAACTTCGAATATATATTTCTTGAGTAAAAACAATATTTTTCCCCGAAAATTATCTAAATCTATGCATTAGCAGAGGAGTTATCGATCAAAATGTACGAAAATTTATACCGCACAGTGTATTTTTCGGTATATTTAAAAACAAAAACGTCATAAAAGCAACAAAATTGGATGTACGACTCTGAAATTTTGCACACTTTGCTTATTGGTGAGACGCTTTTTTGTAACGGAAAATCAATGTGCCACGCCCACTTTTACGCCCACCTCCCATATAACGTTTTACCCAAAATTCATATAATTTCTCAATTTATATAGATTTTGGAATACTAAAGGGCTATATTGAAACATCTCAGTTGTACTCATTCGAAAATACAACTTTGACACGCCCACTATAACGCCCACTTTTCACGTTATATACCGTTAATGAAATTTAAAAGCTCATAAAACCGCCAAAATTAGAGGTATGATGATCAAATTCGCTACGTATATCCTTCTAGGCAATGTCCTTACTGTGTCAGAAAATTAAGGCGCCACGCCCACTTTAACGCCCACCTCCCATATAACGTTTTACTTAAAATTCATATAATTTCTCTATTAATAAAGATTTTGGAATAATAAAGGACTATATTGAAACACCTAAGTTGTACTCATTAGCAAAAATAACTTTGACACGCCTACTATAACGCCCACTTTTCACGTATAGACCGTATAGACCGTTAATGAAATTTAAAAGCTTATAATCCGCCAAAATTAGAGGTATGATAATAAAATTTGCTACGTATATCCCCCTAGGCATTGTCATTACTGTGCCAGAAAATTAAAGTGCCACGCCCACTTTTATGCCCAGTCCCATATAACGTTTTACTCAAAATTCATATAATTTCTCTATTAATAAAGAGTTTGGAATTATAAAGGGCTATATTGAAACACCTAAGTTGTACTCATTCGCAAAAATAACTTTTACACGCCTACTATAACGCCCACTTTTCACGTTATATACCGTTAATGTAATTTAAAAGCTCATAAAACCGCCAAAATAAGAGGTATGATGATAAAATTTGCTACGTATATCCCCCTAGGCAATGTCATTACTGTGCTAGAAAATTAGGTTGCCACGCCCACTTTTACGCCCACCTCTCATATAACGTTTTACCTAAAATTCATATAATGTCTCTACTAATAATGATTTTGGAATAATAAAGGGCTATATTGAAACACCTAAGTTGTACTCATTCGCAAAAACAACCTTGACACGTCTACTATAACGCCCACTTTTCACGTAATCTACCGTTAATGAAATTTAAAAGCTCATAAAACCGCCAAAATTAGAGGTATGATGATCAAATTTGCTACGTATATCCTTCTGATCAATGTTATTGTTGTGCCAAAAAGTTTAGGTGACACACCCACTTTAACGACTACCTCCCATATAACGGTTTATCTTAAATTCATGTAATTTCTCTATTGACAAAGTTTTTGGGAAAATAAAGGGCTATATTGAAATATCTAAGTTGTATTTATTAGCAGAAACTTTATTGACACACCTACTTTAACGCCCACTTTCATTGAAAGACTACATTTACAAAAGCAGTTTAGTAGCATTTCGAAGTATCTGATGGTCCAAATTTTCAATGATAATGTTGATGCTCAATTGTTGGGCATGATGATGAGTCGAGGTTGACTGTTCTTTTGCCACACTATCGCAAAAAACAGCAATAGTTCCCATTCAACGAACTAAGAAGGCATTCACAGATTTTCTAACATTTTATACAGACCTGTTTTGCAGAAATTTAAATATTTTTTACAATTCTCCCGATTGTGGACGAATTTGAACGAATTTGAACGAAAACCTGAATAACTTTAACGCGTTGCTCATTTGCGTATCTTTCCACTGTTCAAATTGAGTTAGTCTGAGATTGAGAAATGTCAAGTGAAATGCAGAAAACAAATTTAAAGACTAGGTGTAGTTCACCTTTAATATGGGCCCTTAAAATGTAAATACCTTTTACAAAGAAAGTGATAAATATTTTATTATAAAGAGATTATTCCATAATGATTAACAAAATAATAAATATTGTGCTTTAAATGTACACAAAATAGGTGGTGGGTATAAAAGATTCGGCACAGCCGAATATAGTGCTCTTACTTGTTTTTTTTAGTTTTATTAAAACATATCGCTAAATAAATGTCAAAGCTACTACTTATGCAACGATCAAACCAAGTTACGAATTCTTAAAACAAACACATTTTTTGATTAATTCAATCGCGTTTGTACTGGAATGAATTTTGGTCAAAGCTGACGTCAAGTAAAGTTTCTAGCTGTAATCAAGCTAAAATTCCTAAAATCAAACTTAACGTTTTAACTATTACTTAAATTAAGAAATTCGTCTTTAAAACATTTGTTGTTAAATCAAGCATTTTGTTTTATTTTTTTTTATAACCGCCACCAAAAAAATGGTGGGGGTATATTCATTTTTTCATTCCGTTTGTAACATATCGAAATATCCATTTAAGACCCTATAAAGTATATATATTCTGAATCAGGGTTCGATTTGATGACGATCTAGCTATGTCCGTCCGTCTGTCCGTCTGTTGAAAGCACGATAGAGGTCGCACCGAAAAGCTAGGGGGCTCAAATTTTGCCAGAATCTTTCTTATAGATAAGGTTTGTTTGGTATTGAAAATGGGCTAAATCGGATTATTAGGAAGAGAGTTATAGCTCGAAAAGCAAGAGTAGGTCGAAAAAACCGTGTCCTTCGAACATCGAATAAAATGGAATTGTGTCCAAACGCATTAACGTAGACTCATGAAACTTCGAATATATATTTCCTGAGTAAAAACAATATTTTTCCCCGAAAATTATCTAAATCTATGTATTAGGAGAGGAGTTATCGATCAAAATGTACGAAAATTTATACCGCACAGTGTATTTTTCGGTATATTTAAAAACAAAAACGTCATAAAAGGAACAAAATTGGATGTACGACTCTGAAATTTTGCACACTTTGCTTTTTGGTGAGGCGCTTTTTTGTAACGGAAAATCAATGTGCCACGCCCACTTTTACGCCCACCTCCCATATAACGTTTTAACTAAAATTCATATAATTTCTCTATTAATAAAGATTTTGGAATAATAAAGGGCTATATTGAAACATCTAAGTTGTACTCATTCGCAAAAACAACTTTGACACGCCTACTATAACGCCCACTTTTCACGTTATCTACCGTTAATGAAATTTAAAAGCTCATAAAACCGCCAAAATTAGAGGTATGATGATCAAATTTGCTACGTATATCCTCCTAATCAATGTAATTGTTGTATCAAAAAGCTTAGGTGACACGTCCACTTTAACGCCTACCTCCCATATAACGTTTTATCCTAAATTCATGTAATTTCTCTATTGACAAAGTTTTTTGCAAAATAAAGGACTATATTGAAATATCTAAGTTGTATTTATTAGCAGAAACTTTATTGACACGCCTACTTTAACGCCCACTTTCATTGAAAGACTACATTTACAAAAGCATTTTAGTAGCATATCGAAGTTATAAAGGTTGGTTAAATTTTAAGGACCGATGTTGAATTTAAATAAAACACAAATGATTTAGGATATTATTATTATTTCTTTTTGTAATTATAATATTTGTATGGTTCAATTATATATTTAACAAAATATCGGCCAAATAGCCCTCCCCCATCCTTGGCGCCACTCCTCTACCTGATGTTCCAAATTTTCAATGACAATGTTGATGCTCAATTGTTGGGCATGATGATGAGGCGAGGTTGACTGCTCTTTTGCCACACTATCGCAAAAACCAGCAGTGGTTCCCATTCAACGAACTAAGAAGGCATTCACAGATTTTCTAACATTTTATACAGACCGGTTTTGCAGAAATTTAAATATTTTTTACAATTCTCCCGATTGTGGACGAATTTGAACGATTATGTTGATCAAAAGAATTACAAAGTGCACAAAATGTATTTTGATTTGAACGCCCATTTTTATTAAAAACCTGAATAACTTTAAAGCGTTGCTCATTTGCGTATCTTTCCACGAATCAAATTGAGTAAGTTTGAGATTGAGAAATGTCAAATGAAATGCAGAAAACAAATTTAAAGACTAGGTGTAGTTCACCTTCAACATGGGCCTTTAAAATTTAACCACCCTCTACAAAGAAAGTGATACATATTGCATTATAAAGAGATTATTCCATAATGATTAACAAAATAATAAATATTGTGCTTTAAATGTACACAAAATTGGTGGTGGGTATAAAAGATTCAGCACAGCCGAATATAGTGCTCTTACTTGTTTTTTTTATGTGGACCACATCTGAGCATCGAATGAGTCCGATCCCATGCCCCAAAAGTGTTCCCTCCCAGAGATATGCGCGCTTTAAAAAAGTAAATTCGACGATATTAAGCGCAAATAGAAAGGGACCTAAAGGTAAAACTTATTTATTTTCATTTTTTCCCCTACTAAATTAACAAAATAAAATAACAAATTTTACAAAACTACAAACAATTTATTTTTATCCTTATGAACAATTTAAAAAAATAGAAAAATCATTTAGGGTCGTATTCATAAAAAATATTTTAGGTTTATTGAAGGCTTATTTGACAAATTTCTTTACAACATCTGTCAAATAAGCCTTTAATAATTCTAAAATATTTTTAATGAATACGGCCCTTAATCTTTAAAATGGCTATCCTGAAAAACCTGTTTTTTTGTTTTGTATTTTTTAAATGTATGTAATATGTAGCAGCAGTATCACAAAAACGTTTGTAACTTAATTTAATAGAAACATCTACTTTCAAAAGAAGAAGAAATTAACAAAAAAAATTGGGCATGAAAACTTCAAGTTTTAAACTTCCATTGTAAATAAGTTCTTAGACTTAATTTGATAATTTTGTCTCATTCTCTACTCCAGCCTAACACAACTACAAATTTGTATGTTTATTTATCTACGAGTACGTACTTCATTTTTACTCTTGAATTTCTGAATACTAATATAATCATGTTTACAATAATCTTATGCAAAATGAATTTAGTTATTGTTATTGCTCTAGTCGTACTTAGTGTATGAGTACTATTTGCAAGTGCCCGTATGTTTGATAATCAAGTAACAATATTAAATTGATTTAAGACACCCGAAGGCAAATGAAGCAACCGAAACACATTAAAGTTAAAATATAGTACACTCGAATGTACGTTATGGATTTGATTGTTTTCATTTCAAACGTATATACATGCATAAACAAGTATAAATGTATGTATACGAATATCCGTCCGTCCGTCTGTTTATCTATTTAAGATGGCCTATATTAAATGTTATTCTTGCTATTTGAGTATTGTTGTTGTTGATGCTGATGATGATATAAATGGTAATAAGCCAGAAAGATTTATTTACGAGACATCAAAACATTGTTTATTTGACAATCAATTTATGATTTTAATTGTCAATATGTCAACAGAATTTTTCAAATAACTGATAAGCAAAGACGTAAAAGTGTGTAAGAGTGGAAAATAGGCGCAAATAGCCAGAAAAAAACAATAAATTTATTTAATAATATTTACATACATTTTTATGCTTGAATGTTAGGGGATGAACACAGGGTTATTTTGTTTAGAAATTTTAAAAGATTTTCTTGTTTAAATTAAAATTAACATTTGCAAGCCTGTAAACCGTTCGAAAAGAATTGTTTGTACAAGCATAATTATTTATTTGCCATCAGTAAAGCACATGCTTTCAAGTACTTGAGTAAGAACGTCACCAATTTCGTATAGTGTAGTATGTATAGTAAGTGCAAAAAATAAGATGTCAAGATTAATGTTTCAACAATTGTACGCAGCAAAATTTATATTAATGTTTTAATAAAATTTGTTTTGCCCGCCTGCTATTTACACATTTTGTAATCTTAAATTAAAATGTCTGTGGCAATAAGGAAAAACTGTTTAAATATGCTTTTATTATTTTTTAGAAAGGCGCTTTCAAATTTTTGAGTTGATTTTAATAAACTGTGAGCAAATAACGGCATTCGAACGTGATCGAAATTTAAAAATTCTTATTAGAATCTCCATACCTTAAGCACAGTGAACTCGATCGTTCGAGTAAAATTTTGATCGTGATCAAATGCCGTAATTTGGCCCCTGATTTAAATAAAGACTATTATATAAATTCCGATCTGTATTAATAAAATAGGATATAAGTTTTCGCATATCTAGACAAATTATAAGTTAAATAAGTTATTAGTACAATTGATATTGGTGGTTAAAAATTAAAACTGTAAAATTATCCAAAACAGTTGAAATTTCGCTTGCGAAATTGCGATAGTGTTATTATCTTAGTTTTGGCTTATGTCGACTTAAGCAGTTATTCCTTTTTGCCACAGATATATTCCATTATAAAAACAAACTTTTAAAATTCATGTTGCAGATATATGCTGTCAATAAATTAATACCCGCAACCCCCAAATCTAAATTGACATTTGGCCAAGCGTGTATGTTAACAAGTCCACAAGCTTTAAACACTGATCCTATGGAAAATTTTCTCATTGCCACTGAAAGGCGCATTTTTAAAATCGCTTACATATTTTCGATTTGGGAAAGATCTGGGATGAATTGGTGCATTATCTTGTTGGAGGATGAAATGCATATTAGACGTCCGACTACTGAAATTTTAGTCTCCTCTACGAGTTAAGGGTATACTGCGGCAGTTGCTATCCCTTCAAGAAGAACTATACTACAAGTATATTCTCTGATAAGCACCCCTTAAGCTTTAAGCCCCGTTCTAACTTTTTAGAAGTCGGAAGAATCTACCTATAGAAAAGCTGTTCATTGGGCCATAAGGAGTGAAAATAGAAAAACAATATTTAAATTTTTTTTGATCTAGTTATCTTTGAAAAACATGTCAGTTATTCTTTTAAATAACAACTATGATGATTTAATGTGAATCTGATCAAAATGACTGTCAAAAAATAATTACCTGCTAAAATTATCAAAAATTTGCAAAAAATAAATTGGCCAAAGAATGAAAAGTCTGCGGTCAAACTGTTTTCAAAGTTATTAAATTTGTTAAGAGAATTTGACTATTGATAGGAAACCTGTTTCGAAACAAAGAAAGGTCTACATAATATTGGAAAGACTAAGACAATTGAAAACATATTGAAAAGCCAATACAGGTTTTAAAATATTCAAATTCAAAAAAGTTCCAGACAGAAATACTGAAAAAAATTTGGATGCCAAAAAAGCCACGGAAATTAATATCAAATTTTACACAAAAATACTCATGTTGTATAATGAACGACGAAACGTACATATGTAATGTCAAATTTTACGCAGCTTTCGGGTATAAATTAGTATGTTGAGGAAATGCTGAAGAAGAAGGACCCAAAAACAGAAAAAATTTCATGAAAATTCTTTTTATGGCAAGCTTTATGCAGCTGTGGCAAAAGAAGCAAGTCATTTGTTACAAAGGACTCTATAAATACCGAAATACATATTAAAGAGTGTTTACATAAAACGCTTATTCTTTTTATAAGGCAGCACAATGTGTCCACATATTTTTAACCCGATTTAGCATTATATTACTACAATAGGAAGGCTCTGGATGGGTCCCACAATAATAACCTAGATTTCGAGAGGCTTATCCTCCAAATTGTTCGGAACCAGCAGAGATAGATGAGATTTTGTGAAAAGATAATTAAGGAGCACAAATAATTCCGCAATATGCAAGATCTTAACAAGTAAGAGCACTATATTCGGCTGTGCCGAATCTTTTATACCCACCACAAATTTTGTGTACATTTAAAGCACAATATTTATTATTTTGTTAATCATTATGGAATAATCTCTTTATAATAAAATATGTATCACTTTCTTTGTAGAGGGTGGTTAAATTTTAAGCATTTGGCCGATATTTTGTTAAATACATAATTAAACCGTACAAATATTATCATTACATTAATAATCATTAATAATGATTTCCTAAATAATTTGTCAATAAAGTTTAACGCTAATAAATACAACTTAGACATTTTAATATAGTCCTTTATTTTCCCAAAAACTTTGTCAATAGAGAAATTACATGAATTTAAGATAAACCGTTAAATGGGAGGTAGGCGTTAAAGTGGGCGTGTCACCTAAACTTTTTGGCACAACAATTACATTGATTAGAAGGATATATGCAGCAAATTTGATCATCATGCCTCTAATTTTGTCGGTTTTATGAGCTTTTAAATTTCATTAACGGTAGATAACGTGAAAAGTGGGCGTTATAGTGTCAAAGTTGTTTTTGCTAATGGGTACAACTTAGATATTTCAATATAGTCCATTATTATTCCAAAATCTTTATTAATAGAGAAATTATATGAATTTTAGGTAAAACGTTATATGGGAGGTGAGCGTAAAAGTGGGCGTGGCCCCTTAATTTTCTGGCACAGTAATGACATTGCCCAGAAGGATATACGTAGCAAATTTGATCATCATACCTCTAATTTTGGCGGTTTTATGAGCTTTTAAATTTTATCAACGGTAGATAACGTGAAAAGTGGGCGTTATTGTAGGCGTGTCAAAGTTATTTTTGTGAATAAGTACAACGTAGGTGTTTCAATATAGCCCTTTATTATTCCAAAATCTATATTAATAGAGAAATTATATGAATTTTGGGTAAAACGTTATATGGGAGGTGGGCGTAAAAGTGGGCGCGGCACATTGATTTTCCGTTACAAAAAAGTCTCTCACCAAAAAGCAAAGTGTGCAAAATTTCAGAGTCGTACATCCAATTTTGTTGCTTTTATGATGTTTTTGTTTTTAAATATACCGAAAAATACACTATGCGGTATAAATTTTCGTACATTTTGATCGATAACTCCTTTCCTAATGCATAGATTTAGATAATTTTCGGGGAAAAATATTGTTTTTACTCAGGAAATATATATTCGAAGTTTCATGAGTCTACGTTACCTTTTTTTTGGTGGCGGGTATAATAAGTGTTTTTATTTAAAAATAAAAAAGTACATTCTTACTAAAACACCCTTTATATAATACTACTCAACTTTAAACAAAATATTTTATACATCTATTGAGCAAAACAAAAAATAAACAAAATTATAACATCTGAAAATAAATCTCAAAACAACATTTGGTCATCAATTTATTTACACAATAATTGAATGGATTTGATGAGCTTGACACACACATATGTACATACAAACAATAATTCAGTCATTCATACAAAATTCAATTGCAATAAAATGTTTGCAATTTTATTGAAACTCTCTATGAATGTCGCCTATTTGTGTATGTGTTAATGTAAGATGAATATTTGTTTTGTTATATCCATAGACACATATAAATACATATTTACTCATATATGTACATGCATACACATACATATGTAGCAAATGTTTGTATTCCTACAGATCTGAATAACGTTACTTTATTAGTGGCTTCAACCATATGGATACAGGGATGGTATTATAACAACGAAAAGAGTTCCCCATTAAATTCTCTATGGTAGGTGATTAAAAGCTTTTTCGAACACAAAAAGTCCTGGCCAAGGAATGATTTAGATGTTTTCAACGAGGGCGGTCGCAAGGAACCTATTTTTTTAAACAGTATTTTTTTAATCTCTCTTTTAACTTACTTCAATAGCAGACAGGAAATACAAATATTCCAATTATGATAATATTTATTTTTTTAAAGAGTATGGTATGTTTATAGTCGTCACTCCCATACTTAATTAAACACTTATTTGGCAATTTTTTAATATATTTTAACTAAAAGCCACAAGTATGTCAAACAAACGGAATTGATAAATAAAGTCGAATTCATATTTTTAAAAAAAGGTACATCAAAACTGCAGGGATGAAATTGCATTTGTACGTGAATACATAGTCCCCGCAAATGAGTATGAGTGTGAGTGCGTAAAAGTAGAGATATTTTTAATAGGATTTATATGAAATATTCTATGAATGGTATGTTTTTACTGAAGTGTGTTGCAAGTATTTGTGTACAAATAGAAAAACCCAATGGACAACTTTCAATTGAAAACAGGAACCTATTATTGTTCAAATTCAGTGAATTTTTACTTTTAATTTTGTTCTAATGATTCGTTTTTTTGTTTTGACAATATTGACTTATAACGCTTTTGAAAAGACTATGAAATGTTTCTATTTTTGGTAACACAATTAAATGATGAGAAAATATTACTGCCGATGGAAAAGAGTGCATCTTAATTGAGTTCCTTAATTAAACCAGCTTTTACTAAAACGGTGTTATTTCAACGGCATATTTTAGAAGACATGCCACAATTCCAAAACTGCATTTGTTTGTAACATCATTTGGTTTATTAGTTTTAAAAACAGTTGCACGAAAAACCTTTAGCAATTCAGACTGTATTGACAATTACTTACAAAAATGTTTTGACATTTACAAAACTGTATTGACAATTACACATCATTTTTAGAGCTAAAAACTTTATGCATTATTTTTCAATAAGTTTAATACAAATTAATTTGAAAAGGATCATTGCATCATATTAATACCCTTCACTTGTGGTGCCAAAGGTACATACAGCTTTGTCATCATATTTGTAATTACAATAAAATTCATTGACGAACCCATAAAGTATATGTTTTCTGAAAGCTTATGAATACTTAGGGAAGTCAATTAAGCAATGGTCGTGTGTTAGTTAAAATCAACTTTTAAAAGGCCTCACATGTTGCGCTGGGCTGTATGCGGTATCAATATATTTTAAAAAATTTTAGATTGAACAAATTTTAAAAAATATATATGTATATATATATAAATTATTTTACATACATATATAAAAAAACTAAAGCTTCTACTAAATTTTTGGACAAAATAACGACACTAAACTGCAAATCGTGGTCTCAAAAATAAATTTTTTTCAGCTTCTGAACCTGTAAAATACAGCAAACATTTGCAAAGTTAAAATCCAAGATGAAGTCCTAAGCAAAATGACGGATATACAGTGCTGTTCAAAAAAATAGATTCACCTACTCTCCAAAAAGTTTACTAGTCTTAAATCTCTTATACAAAGAAGTATATGTCAACAAGTAACTGCACTTTGTTTACTGATCTCTTATGAATATAATCCCGTTACATTTCAAACATTTTAAGCGTCACTCTTTTTTAATTTATTGTAAGTATAGATTTGGTTGTGAAAACACGTGTTCAATAAAATAGATTCACTTGGAAACAATAATAGAATTTTTTAATTTACAACCCGGTGTTTGATAGTAATTGTATCAAACGGTAAGTCTGATTGATTTTTTATAATCTTAAAATCAAATCAAGTAAACAATTGAACTTTAGAGTTGAAAATGGGCAGAAGTAAACACTGCAGTCCTGAAGTCAGGAAAATAATAAGAAAAACTTCATAATGAAGGCAAAAGCTATAGAAAACTTGCTGAAATTATCGGCTGTTCATATAAAATGGTCCAAAACGCGATAAATTATAAGTTTAAGGCAGAAACTAGAGGAAAAAACCAAAAATAACACCCCTTATGAAAAGAAAAATTGTCCGACATGTGAAAAAAGACCCATTTGCAATCTCTGCTGCCATTCAAAAGGAAAATAACCCTGATATTTCCATTCCAACGATTAGAAGCGTTTTACTCCGAAATAATTTAAAAGCCAAAAGTAGCAGAAAAGTTCCATTTTTATCTATACGCCACATAAAAAAAAGATTAGAGTTTGCAAAACAGCATATAAATTGGCCTATGCATAAGTGGAGAAATATTTTATGGTCAGACGAAACTAACACGGTGGAGGAAGTATATTGGTATGGGGATGTTTTTCCTACCATGGCACAGGGTCTCTATATCGAATAGAAGGAATAATAAATGCCATTTATTATCGCCGGACTTAAATCCTATTGAAAATTTATGGAATATTGTCAAAGCAGCTCTCCGAGGAAAAAAACCCTTCAAATAAAGAACAGTTGTGGGAGTTAGTGAAAGAAGCATGGGAAAATATTCCAACAGAAACATGTCAGAGACTTGTTGACTATGCCAAAACGGTGCTCAGCAGTCATTAAAAATAAGGGTTATTCTACCAAGTACTGAGGTAAAAAACTGTAATTAAAACGAAATATTTAATTTATTTACTATAAATATTTTTTTTAGAACATTAAATTTAGTGAATCTATTTTTTTGGATAGGAAAAAATTGCTGATTTGAACAATATTAATGAATGAAAAAGCTTGACTAGCAAAACACAGTAAACTAGAAAAAAGTGTAAAATCAAAGATGGCGTCGGAAACAAAATAGTAGATATTTTTTATTTTAACCTCGTTAACATGGGTATCAATTGATGGAATTTAAAATTATGTAAAAACTCATAATAAAAGATGGCTTTGGAATAAATATAACATTAAATCTTAAATCTAGTCTACACTTTGATGTGACAATTTTATAATTATAATTATATAAAAGTATTATCAGATTCGACAACGCCAAATATAGCACTCGTACTTGCAGAATTGCCGCATCTTAAGCGACAATAATTATTTAAACCATTGTCGACTCCATATATTTTTGAAAGTGATGATGGTAAGATTATTTCAGTCAATGGTGCTTACTAACTTTTCCAAAGCTAAATTTAAAGATATTTGTATTGCAGAAATATGATTTCAGCAGGATGAAGCCATATGTCACAAAGAGTGCGATACTATAAATTTACCTAGGCAAACATTTGACGAACGAATAATTTCAGGAAAAGGTCGTTTTAACTGGGCAATTATGTTTTTCTGATTTCATGTCATTATTTTCTCTGGGGATATGTAAAGTCCAAGTCTATACAGGTAAGCCAGAAACGATCGAGTATCGTAAAGCGTATATTCAACGCATTATATCTGAAACACAGTCTGAATTACTGCAGTTAGTGTATGAAAATTCGATATCTAGATTACGCAAAGAACACGCTAGCCGTAGCGACCACATAATTAAAATAGTATTCAAACTTTAATGCTTTAAAACTATCTACCTAATAACGCAAATTATGAATAATAAAAACATTTTTAACTTTCTTTTTTCTAAGCATTTAACAAGAAACTATCTATTAAAAGATCATTCTAACACAACTAGGGCATGACAAGTTTTTTTTTCATACAAAAAATGACTGTCCAAATTAATTCTAAATTATATTACCAACGTTTAATATAAGAACATCGTTTTAAAGCACAAAATCTTTTAACTCTCAAGTTTGGCGTAATGAAAAAAAAAACAGATATAAAAAAATCAAATAGTAAAATGACAAATTTTTAACACGTCGAAAATAACTAACCTTTTGCTATATGGGTATATAAAGTAGAGCGATTGAAATTAAAGTGTTAAAAAGACATAAAGGGTTCGCCAAATAACTTTTTTTTTGAAAATGCTATAAAAAAAGTGTAGCTTCGGCTGTGTGACACGTAGCGCCGTCCTGTTGAAACCAAATGTTGCCAATATCCTCCTCTTTAATCTTCAATGAACAAAAATTCGTTCAACATGGCCCGATAACGATCGCCATTGACTGTAACGGCCACCCCTTGCTAATGGCCCAATTATGTCTCTGGACCAAAATCAGCACCAAACAGTGACTCGTTTTGGGTGTGTTGGCTTTTCAATGTATGCGTGCGGGTTTTCTGTGCCCCAAATGCGACAATTTTGCAAGACCCGCCAAGATCAAAATTAGCTTCATCTGAATATATGATTTTTTTGGCAAAATCGGCATCTTCTGTAAGTCGATCGCAGGCCCACTTTCCCAGCGTTGTTCAAGCGTATACACAACCATATTCGTTCAGCGGAAGGATAATCTTATTATCTGTCAAATCAGACATGAGCTAAGTGTTACCATTCACGAAATAAGCACTAGTTGAAAAGAAAAACGTTAGATGGCGGACCCTTTACTACGAGTACCATTCTAAAAGCTTAACGCAGCTCTTATATATTTCTGACTAGATTAAAAATCAAATCAATGCAAAGGAAAAGCATAATGAAAAAATTAAAAAAATAAATAATATTGTTTTTGCATGTAAAGAAACAATACAAGCGTATTCTCTACAACCGCAGCCAGTTTAAAGATTAAAAATGTTCATAAATATTTGATACAGTAAACAGCTCCCTAAAGTAAATTTGTTGACAAAAAAAAAAAACAATTTGATTTAGACTTACTTATAAATTTGTCAATTGGGTTATTGAAATAAAAAACTATATATTGTTACACATAATTTTTGCCGTATGTCATTGATTTTATTACAATTGTAATTGTTTGTCTGCAATTTTACTTTTTTTTTTTTCTTTACGGTTGTGTTTATTTATGTGTGTAGTCAATATGCTCTAAAGCTGTCATGTACACATACATACAAATAAACACACAAAATATGAACACATTTACGATTATATATTTAGATTAATAGTTGAACCCGGCCCGCATTACTGGCCCCAACAATATTTTTTTTTATTGTATTTATTTTAAAATAAATTCTGATATCGTTGTAAGTATAATTTCTTATATATTTCTTTTTCTATCGTGTCCGTATGTGCATTTATTTTTTCCCATCCTTCTACTACAATTTTATTTGACTTTTTTCTGTTAGAAAAGACAAATGTTAACCCAGGTATCGATATATCATCCCATGTTTCAATAAATTATTTTTTTTAATCACATAACCTTTTAAAATATTTACAGATACTATCTTTTCATATCATATATTTTTCCGTCAAAATAAACAGCGAAGAATTCAAACATTGACTGTCAACAAAATAGCAAAAGATCTGAAGATTCATCGTCACACCGTTTTAAAACCCATTAAACAGACTTGAATATTGAAAGATAACCTGGATCAGGTCAGTATAAAAGATATTTGTAACGAAAACTAAGTTGAACAACTCTTTCGAAAAGCAGCAAACATTTCATCAGAAAAGCAGCTTTTAAAGTTAAAAGCTTAGATTTTGTTGTGCACAGAGCCAAAGCTAATAATGGGTTAAAATCATATAAAATTTAAAAGGTTCCAGATCGCAATGAGGTAAAGGGCTTAGAACGGGAGAAAAATTAGGTCAAAAATACACCTATTGTGTTGTGGATGATAAATCTTATATACTGGCAGACTTTTCTCAACTTTCGCGTCAAGATTTTTAAGTGGCTGATAGACAAGGTAATGTTCAAGAACAATATTGGATAAAAAAAACAAACGAAGTTTCCAAAGAAGTTTCTTGTGTGGCAAGCCATTTGCAGTTGTGGCAAAATAAAACATTTATTCGTAACATCAAGCACGAAAACACACAGAAATATATATTACGAAGTGTCTACAGAAACGGCTTTTACCTTTCTTTAAACAACACAGAGTGCCTCTTTCTGGTTTGATTTGTCATCAGCCACTATGAAAAAAAAACGCTCTTGAGTGGTATGCAAACAATAACGTCAATTTTACACACCTGTTTAAGTTTTCTTTAAGTATAAAATATTCTGACTCACTCACGGAATTAAAAAAAAATATTTAATGTACAGATACAGTTTTTTACAATCATATTATAAGTAAAACCTAGCAGATGAGATAAATTAAACTTGTGAAAAAAATTGTTAATGGTTTAAAGCATGGAATATATTTAAAAAAATTACAAGCTGTCTCTATGAAACTCAGAAGGAATACAATTTTATTAAAAAACTATTTGCTCTAAATTTAATATATTAGATTTGACCATAATTTCCAATGTTTTATTAAAATTGTAAATTAGGTTTTAGCAAATTTATTTTGTCATATAGCCACAAAGGGACTATTTTACTAAAATAAAGATGAAAAGAAAAATCTGCCCTTTTATCATCATTTCAGCTAAAAACGGGATACTGGATTTCTACTACGGTAATCGAACAGTTATTATTTTATTATTTTGTTTTAATTAATTGTTTAAATTGTAATAAATAAGTAATAATTTTTGTGTTATTGTTTATTCGAAAAAAACCGGTTAATCGGTGATTTTTGAAATGATTATTGTTTTTTTTAAAGCAGCTATTCCAAATAACCGAAAACCGGTTTTTGAAAAAATTCGAATAAAACGCCATTTACTTTTAACAGATATAATATGTAGCCCTGGTTTAACTTATCTCTGACCTTACTAAATCCTTATACATCCTATAATTTATAACAATACTATATTAAGTATTTACAATAATTTTCTACTATTTGTATAAATTCATGGACGTTTGATTTCAATTTTTTTTGCTTGTACCACATTCATCTGCTAAACGAGATTCTAGTATATTGTACTCGTGTGTATTCAATTTTATTGTTTTTACAACACAATTTAAGTTGGAAATTTATTTTTATAGCAAATTATCAATTGGTATTTCAAAATTAAGTCAATGTTGTATTAAAAACACAATAGGGGATACGTATAGTTTGTAGTGAAATTTGGTAGAATAATACTTTAAGTTCTTATGATTATATGTATATTCTGATACACTTCTTAGAAATTTTTAACATTAATTCGGTAAATTTTGTACATTTTTTTTTTTTTTTGCAAATATTTGAAAATTCATACGAGGATTGTCTTTGATATTTCGGGATTAGAGACAACAAAACATCGGAAATAACTTTATTGCTTCCATGAAGATCAATACACTTGCAAACGTGTGAACTAATTTTCAAAGCATTTTTTTTCATTTCGAATGAATAATATCTAAAACTGAATTTTCAACGCATTTTGAATGACTTTTGTAGGCTTTTGACTTTACCATACAGTCGACTGCTGATTACTTTCGGGCTCATACACGTATATATATTTCCCGTCTGTCAGGATGTCATACACATGTTTTGAAGCAGCGCGATCATATTTTTTTAGCATTTTTTGCCACCAATTAACATAATACTACATTTACACCTACACAAAATCTAGTACTTAAGGGATTTTGAGCGAAATCTACCAGATTTCCCATACAAACTGAAATCTACTTCGCCACTAGATTTTGGCAAAATCTACTTAAAATCTAATACTACTTCGTGATGCAACTGTGGTTTTTATTAAATTGTACTAAAATTTACTACGCTGCACACAGAAAAATTCAATCATAATATATAAGGTGGTTGCAATTGCACTAGTACTTTATTGTTTACATTTTTTTATATGGAGTTTGAATTTTGGAGAAGTAGAGCATAGAGAGCCTCTCAAAACACCTTGTAAATAAGTATATTGTTTTGAAAACGAAATCTTGCAAAATGTCAAAAAACAGTGGTATCAACGGTTTAGATTTTAATAAAGATTTTAAATCAAATCTACTAGATTTCGCTCAGGTGTAAATGTAGTATAAGGCTTTTTTTAATCGTTTGTCAAATTTTGTGAGATCTAACGCGAACAAACTTTTTATAGCCAAATCGTCATGTATTATTAAATGTATTCTGATACGACTAATATTTTTTTTTTTTTGCTTTAATCTCACAATAAGTGACATGACGATCTTGCAGTAATATTTCACGCACAGCATCAACGTTTTTCGAAACAACAACCCGTTTTGGACGACCTTCACGAAACTCGTCGTTGAGCGAACTACGGTCACGGTTGAATTTAGAAACCATCGAAACACACTGGTCCTCGATTTTGCTTAATTGCTAAAAATCGAATTGAGTTATCGATGTGCTGTTGTTGATTTAATCAACGTCGAAAGTTGTAAAAAAAAATAAACGCTCGAAAATGTTCGTTTATCGGCTGCAGACGGCTTCCAGCACCGCGGCCTCCACCACTGCTACTGTCTTCTTCAATATAATTAAGTAACTGACTAAACGGCAACGATTGTAGCCAACGACAGTTGTAGTCATCTAGCTGTGTAGCCTGCTGTCGTCTATGTGTTTATAGCATAAGACAACATGCTGATAAAGAAAGATCGAAGAAATTTACATGTTTTAATTATTTTTTCACCTACTTCTTTTTCGCTGACCATTTAACAAAAATAATAGTTGAAAATGAATGTCGACACATTTTTAAAAGCAAACGTATTTTAAACAAGAGCGCTATATTCGGCCGTACAATAACAGTAGTTTGTATCACCATTCATCCGATTTGAAATACGTACATACATACAAAAAACACACATATATAAAAACATCCCATTGTAAAATTATAAATTTACGTATGTATGTTAAAAAAACAAAAATAAAAAAAATAAAAAATAAATAAAAAAAAAAAATAAAGAAAAAAACTTAAAAAAAAAATTTAAAAAAAATTTTTAAAAATAATTAAAATATATATAATAAATATAAAAAAAAAATTAAAAAAAAAAATAATAAAAATATAAATAATATATTAAATAAAAAATAAAAAAATAATAAAAAAAATAAAAAAATTTTAAAAAAATTAAAAAAAATTTTTTTTGCCTCAGCTGGGATTCGATGCCACGTTTTCTCTAACCAGTATACACGTTTGTATGTATGTTGTTGTTGTAATGTTGTTTTTGTGAAAAAAAATCGAGGTGGTCGTGGGCTTTTGCTCATATCTCAGTTGTTTATGTACCGATATTTTTGATTTTCAATACCGATCTACTCCCGAATATTTCTGATACCTCACCCGGGTCCAAGCGATGTCGGGGGGTTTTAAAAAGTTAATTTCAACATACACACTGACAGACGGTCAGACGGGAAGACGGACAGACTGGCAGAGCTTAATCAACTCGCCTATTCATAAGCTTTCAGAAAATATATACTTTATGGGGTCGGAAATGAAAATTGTAGAAATTTCATACGGAATGACAAACCTATATACATATACCCTTTTTTACTGTGTGAAGGGTATAAAAATATATAAATTTATTGGACCAACGATATAAGTTTTGGCTTTTCATCATAAACCCTACCTAATAATTATAAATCTTATTTTTTATCACACAAAGTAGCATTAAATACATCACCGTGACAAACTTCTATGAAAGAAAACAAAATGATAAACATTGATTCTTTGTTCATGTAGGTGCTCCTTGCTCAGAGCTCGTGTTTTTTCGCCACCTGGTATAAATTAATCAGAAAGAGAATCAGATATGCGGTCCGAAAGATGCCAAACAATTAACCATGTAACTACTTCTGTTGAAAAACAACAGTACCCCGAGACATATATAACAGAAGTCCATAGTCTGGTCAACCAACTGTGAGCATCGGCCATTAAACCATGATTTTCTATTGATGAGATGGCAACAGCACCCAGAAACTTCCGTAGTTGTCCGAAGTTTGACCGTAGTCAAGCATCAGACATTAACCACTTTCAAATCTGGTTTCCCTCTTGGAAGCAACCACAGCCACCACGTGCTTACCGGGGAGACCTCACCAATAATCAGACCAGAACAAAATCTGATGGCTTACTGATTCCAGTGGTACCAGGTAAGTCTCTGGTCATCCTAAAATTTCACTCTGACTAGAGATTTTATTCTCCCAAATTATGGCTCCCTAAACTTACAATCCAACAATATCTAGGATATAGCCAACGATACATGCCCCCGGTGGGGTCATTTGCGGTCTTTAAATACCGATACTATTAGTATTGCCTTTAACTTAATGGGTTTTAGTATTGAAATTCTTAACAGATAGATGTCACCATGCCAAGGTTGCGTTTCCGTTATTTATAAATCATAAAAGAGACACGTTGTAGCAACAATTTTTTTAAAAAAATAATATTTCTTCTTAATTTATATGCAATTTTTTAATAATTTAAAAATAAATTTTTCAACTAAACCGAACACAATCAACCAACATCAAATTTAAACAAATTCATGTGTTAACCATTTATTTTTAATCAATAAAATTGATCATAAAAATGATAAATTATGTATTAAGTTACGACAAAAACTTTCAATATCAATAACTTTTAATAAAATTGTATTTAACACTTTGTTTAGCATTACTCACCGCATTGCAAAAATTATTATTATTATTTTTATTAAATATTTATTGAAACAACCTACAGAAACGTAAGAGTAATAGCAACAACGAACAATACAGTTAGAGTTTTCCCCTTTGTCTTGTTTTGTGAATTTTAATTTTTTTATCATTTAAAAAAGAAAAAAAGGTGCTCGTTTTGTTTCAGTTTTAATAAGAAAATGTACATCTATCGGTATAAAGAAATACTAAACGTACATACAAGTACACTACAGGAACCAAGCTCACTACATGCATCCACATCCATACGTTTACTACATGCTTAGTTACATCTACATCTGTATGTATTTACACATACACTTAAATCCTTCAAAAAAAGACGTGAATGTTTTGTTGCTGAGATATTTTTTTTTTTACTTTTCCTGTTATTTTTATTATCAATTTATGTCGGAAGATAAAAAAGAAGGTGGCAACAAGGTTAAACTTAGGTGTGATTATTGTAATGGTTCCCTTCACACACTCATTATATGTTGTAAAGAACGCACTCTTCTGCAACAGTTACGTGTAATTCCTCGTTGTTAGTTTTTACATCTTTTGTGGTTCTTTTTGTAAATTTGTATTATATCAGGGGGTTTCTATCTCTGGAATTTTATCAACTTGTTCTTTTTTGAGAATTTTTTTAATTTGTTTCTGAAAACTAAAATTATACACAAAGAGATAAAAAAAGAATAAAATAATTCTATACTGATCATCTCCTAGTCGTAGAAATTTTAAGTTATCGATCAAATACAGCTGAGTTTTCTTATTTAATAAGATCTAGAATATGTTAGTCTTTTAGTAATTTATTATGTTATAAGTTATTGTATTTTTGTTTGTATAAAATTTAAAAGGTAGACAAAAATATTTTTGTATTTATTATACATACATATGTATTTAAAGTTTTTTTTGTAATGTTGACAAAAAGGTTTCTTTTAATAGATGTTTGAATTTTTGTTTGTATATTTTAAATATTGACAAAAATGATTGTCCCACCTTTTTTACAAAATTTTTTTTATTTAAAGAATTATTTTCTTGTCATAAATAAAATTTGTTTATGAATATTTTTTTATTGATAATTGTTTTAAATTGTTTAAGAAGAAGCTAGCGAAATATTGGAATGAAATAAAATTATTTTTATAAAAAAAATTTATCTCAAGCTTGAGGTTTCTGTTTTTACATTAAGGCTACCAAAGTTCAATGAGTCGTTTTGGTCATAAATATGGAATTAATAAATTAACAAACAATAAACAATATAAATTAACATAAAACAATTTGAACCAACGATAAAAAATTTCTTCTTTACAGTTCCTGGCAAGGCATATCCACAAGGTATATGCATCGCGGCAACAAACACAACAATAAAAAACAGACGTATTTTATTTTTGTATATATGCCGGCATATGTCAAACAATTTTTTTTATTTTCTTCTCAAATTTGAACAACTTTTAAAAAACTTTATAGCGAAAACTTTTAATTCACGGTTTTGTATTTTTTAACACGCTTTAAACCAACTGAATCTGCGAATTATTTATTGTACAATAAAATTTAAAAAAATTAAGTTTGACAACTGCAGGCATGACTTTTAAAAAAAGTTGGTAACGCTAAGGCGAATTCATACAGGTGCACTTATCAACACATGATGATGGGGAAACATAATGTCTAAATTTGTTGAATTCTCCTTTATTCTATTTATTAATGCTGGAATGGAAGATTAGATTTTGGATTCTGAATTAAACATTTAACTTAATTGTGCTTTTTATGATAATAAATTTACCAAATTTATGTATATTTGTTGTGCTTGCACCATTTATAATGTGCTTCATAAGCACATATCCTTTTTTTAATAAAATTTTATTGAATAAAACATACAAAAACAACTTTTCCATCCTTGTTATACAAACTGGCCTTGAAAGAAAAAATCCCCTAAAAATTTGCTTTGTTGTATCAATTCGCTGTTGCATATACCTGTATGAATATGCCTTGGTAACGCTTTTAAAATGTATATAAAAAAAAACAGTCAGCTGATTGGATACGAGTACCTTATGGATATGCCTTGGTTCCTAGGATAATGCGCCAATAACAAACGCATTATCAATTTTAAATATATAATTTGGGAATTTCTAGAAATCACAAGTAATCCCGATTTTTTAATCTAAGAAAGATTCAAATATTAAAACCCCTACATTAATAATATTTTCACATACCTCTATTGCAAATATTGTTTGTGTTGTCTTTTGTAGTGTCTATAGTACACATATGCAGTACCGTGCAGTTCGTAAGAGAACATTTTTAGCATTTTCGATTTAGATTTTTTAATAAGTAATCATCGCTTAGAAAAACTTCTATAATTCGCAAAATATTTTAGTAAGATCACGGTCGAATATTGTAAACTGAAGTGTATAACTTACTATTGCAATGCAAATGGAACTAAATTATTTTAAAATTTTGCCAAATTTGTTCAATTTGCAACTCCCCCGTAATGTTTTATTTTTGTTTTAATTTATAGTAATGTATGCTAATTATTAATAATTTATATTAAAAGATCTTTTTTTTAATATATTTAAATAACAAATATAATATAAATATACCCTTACACAATTTTATAAAATATTACATTGCTTTTAAATTGCACAGTACTGCGCATAAAATTGTCTTGCTATAATATATGGAAACATACCCTGACACACAGAATATTCAAGCATTCATCCCGGTTTTAGTACATAAACGAATGAGATCAGTATACCTGGTAAAATTTGTAGGTACCATAAGAAGTTTAAAGCAGTACATATCGACTGAATTCAATTAAAAATTATACATAGAACTAAACTCTATCCTTAAAATATGTATATATCGTTGCCGTTTTGTATGCCTGTTGGTTGAGCGTATAATATTTACAATAATTTATATAATGACTTATAACGTTTCCGTTTCCTTTAACAAACAAGAGGAGTTGGTATGTACATACGTTTAATGTTTATGTGTGTTACAGATAACAAAGGTATTTAATATCATCATCCATGTTGTTCACTTAGAGGCAACAATAAAAATAATAACGAAGACAAGTTTTATTTAAAAGATAATAATTTTTGAATTAGAAAATCGACAGCCATCAATGGGTGAAATAATTTAAAAATATGAGTCTTTTAATTAAAAGAAGCTACACACAGAATACATATCCTTTATTTCATTTGTTATTAGAACAGATTAAAATCATGAGGGAAAATATGATTGATACGCTTTTAGGTACCCAAAAATGCCTACATCGACAAATTAATAATTAATTTAATATAAAATGTTTTGAGATATATATCTTAATATTAATTTGATTAGTATAATTGAAACGATTTATATAATTTTTTTAAATTTATAACAAAAAGTTTAAAAACAAAAATACAGGGAAAAGCTTATCAACTATTTATTTAAATAACCCTTTAACCCAATGATGTCTTAGGTAAAATATGGCGATTTATAATTCCATACCATGTTTTAAAAGTAATCAATGCTTTAAAAGTAATCAATCTGGAAGCACATCCAAAATAGGTGACTATTTTATATTGAAGGCATTTTTCATGCTTTTATTTGCACTTATGAATTAGAAGTCATATAAAATGTTATTTACAATAAACTAGTGCACATTTTTTTTCTGGCTACATACATATATGTAATTGTTTAATATATATTAACTAGCTAATACCCGGTGTGCTTCGCCACCCCTATCGTAATGAAATAAAAGTTTTACAGTTCAAAAATATATTTATTTTGCAAGTGTCACGCCTACTATTACTAAATCAACCATTTCTTATCAAAATAGTCATATAGATGTCAAAGCTTCTCGTACAAAATTTGGGTACTCTATTATCGCTTCCCAGATATACGAATTTTTGTATTTAATTCATATGACAGGTGCTACGCCCACTATTACTAAAGCATCCATTTCTTATCCAAATAGTCATATAGATGTCAAAGCTTCTCGTGCAAAATTTGGGTACTCTAACTATTATCGCTTCCCAGATATACGAATTTTTGTATTTAATTCATATGACAGGTGCCACGCCCACTATTACTAAAGCATCCATTTATTATCAAAATAGTCATATAGATGTCAAAGCTTCTCGTGCAAAATTTGGGTACTCTAACTGTTATCGCTTCCCGAATATAGGAATTTTAGTATTCAATTGCTATGAGAGCTTCCACGCCTACTATTTCTAATGTACCCATTTTTTCCAGAAATGTTTATTTGGGTGTCAAAGTTGCTCTTGCAAAATTTTAGTACTCTAATCGATATCGTTTTCCATATATACGAAATTTAGTATTTAATTCATGTGGCCACGCCTACTATTGAAAGTCCGCCCATTTTTTACCCAAATATCTATGTGGATGTCAAAGTTTAACGTACTTAATTTGAAGACTCTAGCTACATTAACTTTCGTGATATATAATATTTAATACTTATTCTTTAATAGGGCGTGGCACCCCGCCCACTTACAATTTCAAACCAAAGTATAGCCTATAGTTCCTTCCAGACATACAGAAAGATTCTGTGAAAATTTCAAGGAAATCGGTCCAGCCGCTTAACCGTCTATAAAGCACAAACAAACATACAAACACACATTGATTTTTATATATAGATAGAAGATACACTGCCTTATCCATAAAAAATATTTTAAGTTAATTAGGCCGTAATGTTGTAAGTTTTGTTCAGGTTTATTTTTTCTAAGAATTTTTTTGTAACGTTGTTGTGTTTTTAAATTTAAATATATTTTTGCTACTTTTGTAGTTTAAATTTGATATTTGTATTTGTTCGAATTTTTTTCTAAAGTCTTTTAAAGTGCGATTAAATGCTAGTGGACCTAGTGTGTCGAAAAACGGGTTTGGACTTAAGAGTGGTTTCTAGGACCTAAAAGGTACTATTTATTTATTTATTCAACACAGCAATACAAAGCCTTCAAGGCCAGGCAAAGGTATTGTTACACTAAAAGTGAAAAAAAAAATCCGTCACCACATAGACATGACGTCACCAAAGTCGGCACCCAATCATAACTAACCATACCAAATCGCAACTCCCAACTGAAGGTGTGTTCACAGTGATAATGCGTTATGAAAGTTTAAATGCGTTTTTCTGAAAACAATAATTTTCACACACTAGGTCCCTTTTCTCGGAGAAGGTCACATATACATATGTATATTATGCATGCGAATATATCTTGTAATGTACATGTATGTGCATTCTCTTTTTGATAATTTTTATTACTATTATACATTTCATTCATTATTATTAAAGCTATTTTTTAACCAAATTTAAACATTTTTGCTATCAACATTCGTTAGATATTATATAATTGTGAGAGAAAGTATTTCATTCTTGGAGGGATTACATTACCGTGCGAAAAAAATTTTGTTTTAATAAGGAAATTGTCGTGGAAATTGCTCGTAAAAAATTTCTGCTTAATTTCATTAATAGTTTCTTATATATCCGATCCTATCCATTTGTGTCTAGAATAAGGAAATTTTTATTAAAGTAAGTCATTAAAAGCTTGAAGGACATAGCTGCTATGATTTTTAAAATATGTCGCAAATGTGTTTAATTTATTTTAGATGTATCGCGCCCACCTAAATTATAAAATAAAACTATAGCCTGTGTCCATTCGGAACGTAGACCTAGAGCATTGGTGAAAAAATTTAAGGAATTGAAAAAGTAGTTTCGAAGAAAACTCATTACATACAAACACATATTTCCCCTTTATTATGTAAGTATATGTTATACTAACCATTTCTTAAGCTAATGATTTAAGTAATCGATTCATTAAAGCAGAAGCAGAGTATAACAATCAAAAACACACGGTTTCTCAATTGCAAACACTTTTACCACCACGAATCCATAGTTTATGCACGCTTCTAACAAACTTATAGCTTTGCATTACTTTAATACCGTCACGTTTAGTGCTGTACACAAACAAGGATAAAATACACACACTATGTAAGCCACAACTTTTGAAGATGATGCTTTCAAACAGCGGATATTGCATCATTTAAATGTCAGACATAAAAGTACATTTTCTACGCAAGAAAATATTTTTATTTTATAGCAGATTGTAATGAAAAAAGGAGGTGAGAGTAGTGGTAGTAGTAACGGATTTAGCCTTGTAAATGAGATGCTTTAGATACATTTCGTGTATTAAATAATTTCTATATGAAAGTAACACTCCTCCTGCTGGTTGTTCCCCATTTTTTTTTTTTTTCATTTTGCAATCATTATATTTTATGAGCAAAAAAGAACATCAAGAAAATTAAATAATGTATCTAAATAACAAGGAGTTGGTGTATGTAATATTTATAAACATAAACACACAGGGAACATTAAAATAAAGAAAACGAGAAAAAATCGCATAAATGAAAGCATGTAGGATGTGGGGCAAAAAGAAGCCAAAGACGAAAAATCCTTCAGGTTTAAAAAATTTTAAAATCTGTATTTTAATAAATCAAAAATGCATACCATGGCAATAAAAATAATTGCACCACTTAACCTTTATACGATTAAACTACAATAAAATACAAAAGTATACTGTTATGAAATGTCGAAAAATTCGAATTGAAATTTGACATGACTTTTTTATAAACTTTTCTAAACACTAGAATTTCTAATTTTATCAGAGTTGTGTTTTTACAGAAGCACACAGACAAAATCAGGTATGGAAAATTGAAATTTTGTTCGATATCAATACATTTTTTATTACAGTAATATTTAGAGTATGAAGTATTGAAAATACAATTTTAACTAAAAATTTTAAAATTTTAAATACAGTGCAACCTCGCTTAACGCAACTAATAGAAGTTTTGGCCTCGAGTCTCAATTTTTTAGGGCGCAAATTCTCTTTTATGCTTCATAAACCAATTGTACAAATCCTTTTCCTTTTTTGGGTGTTTACAAGCTCATATTGTAACACGCTTGCCTGGTCCAAATTCAGCATTTGCAAAGAATTTTTTAAATGCAGGTTCATTTTTTTTAATTCTGGATATTGTTGATTTGTGCACTTTATATTTATCGCAAATCACTTTGACAAACATGCCCCTTCAAGCTTATTAAGAATATCAATTTTTTTATTTAATTGAAATTTTTACAAATTTTGTAATCACCGGCATTTTATTCAATGTAAATAGAACAATCTTTCACGAAAAGAGATTATTTCAACTGAGTACATATCTACAAAAAAACAAGTGCAACACGCATATTTCAGTATTCTTGGAATAGCGATAAATCTAAAGCTAAAAAATCAAAATAAAAAATATGTAATTAAAAATTACAAATCGATTATTTTGGGAGAAAATTTGCGATAACTGAGGTTTTTTTTTTTTTAAATGTTGTGTTAACTGAGTCAACAATGCAAACAATTTACGAGTTGCAATAATCGAGGAGTTGCGCTTATCAAGGGTTGCGTTAAGCAAGGTGGCACTGTATTATTATAAAAAAATTATTATTATTTTTTAATTACAAAATCGATATAATTTATTTAACCAACCCATGTCCAACTTGTCCTTATAGTTTTGTGTTACAAATAAATCGACTTGCCTTTTAATAAGATAAGTTTAATATTCAAAGTGTTTCTTTACGTAAGTTTTAAATAATCAGTATGAAAAATTACGATAGTATTAAATTATCCATCTCTGAAAATTGTCCATCTCTAAAAATAACACAAACAGCAGTTTATAGAATTGTTTTTTATTTGAATAGACCAAAAATCAATTTATTTTGCTCTGACAAAATCCAATTAAAATCTAAAGGCTTGAAGAATAGTGTGAAGCGACATTTGACGATTAGTCTATTGTATTACATAAGTATGTCCAAAGATTATGGAGTTGCCATCTTTCGTTGCCCTGTAGATGACGCTTTCTGAATGTGAATATGATGCTAACCTTATTTTGAAGCCAGAATTGAGCTAAAACAAAAAGGCAACTTCTTTTCTTTTTTTGGTAAGATGAGGTCATGTGGATTTTTGGGTCGCAGTGAAATTTTACAGCGGATGCTCCTGCGACATGGTTGGTTGGGCGAAACGGGAGTAAACACCTGACTCTCGTGAATTCTTCGTGTGGTGAAGTTTGCGTAGTATTTTATGTAGTAGTTTTTTGTTGTATTTTCTGTTGTTTTATGAGCGGATGCGTGGCCAGAGAGAGGGTTGGAACCTGCCTGAGCTATCGCCACGAACAAGCTAGCCGGAAACCTCACTGGGCCAAAACGGTTCGTAACATAAATGGTGATTGAAGCTACTTAATTTAAAAATCGACCACCCCGCGATGAAAATTTATTGTTTCTTTCGGGATTTGGACCAAAATTATTTGGTTTAAAATTTGGCTGTCTAACCACTACACTACTTCGCACGCAGTGGTCTAAAGTTACTACCCCCAGTAGTAACGAAAATTTTGTATTTTTACATTGGCGAAAGCAAAGTGGTGGTCAATAAAGTCATTCTTTTATTTGATTCAAGCTGACTTTTTTATATAAAACTAAACATCATAAAAGCGACAAACAACTTTAGATAAAAGTAAATATCAACTCCTGTCTTTTTGCATAGAGCCATAGTTAGTTGAGGAAGTTGATTATCTTTGCTTATTAGGTGGTCTGTCCGGAATGGATATACAACTGTGTGAGGATGGTAAGGAGAAAAGTCGAAATCAAATGTTTGCAAAATACTCCCTTTAAGATTTTACCGACAGACGAATAGACGCACCTTTGTCATTTTCAAAAAAAAAATCCACAACATTTTTAAGAAACAACTACAATTTTTTATTTAAAATTTTTCTTAATTTTCTTATAAAAAAAGATCCACCATTTAAATCGTTCGTAAAAATATTATAAAATATTTACATCTCGAAATTTTTTTAACTCCAAAATTAAATGAATTGAATTTAAAATCTTTAATTTTACGCAACCAAATAATAAACAAAAATCTGGAGCCACATAGCAGTAGCACACACTGCAGTATTGAAGATAAAAAAATTTTATAATTTATTTTATTATAACAACCGCTTAAATGCATGTGAATAGTCTAGCCTACTTTCAGGTTAATATTTATTCGGTCAAACATTTAATTTGGGGTCAGGTTAATTGATAGAGACAATGAAACAACAAAAAAAGCAAAACAACAACGAACACTATAAATGTGTGTAAAATAAATTTTTCTTTAAATATTTTTAACAACACATTTTCACATTTAACTCTTGCACACAACCCCACAAGTGTACTTACATAGGAGTACACACCTACAACAACTGTTAACAGTTAATGAAGCCTACAAGTATTTTACAAACAGATCGATATTTTTCTCAGATTCTACTAGGCGCCAAGCAGTGATAGTTTGTGTTAAAATAAAACATTCGTAATGACTGGCTCTCATTGTTGGTAGTAACAGGAAGAAAAATCAAAAGCAAAAAAATCGCAAATAAAGTCAAGAATCGTCCAACCATACGACCGACTAACTAACCATCCATTAAACGTCATCAATGATATTGCAAACCAATATTGTACGTGTTCATGTACCGTTAATGTGTCCTCAACTAGTAGCAGTGAATTTAAATATACTCCATGCCGTACATTGTCAGTATGTATGTATACTTGTACTAAAAGGAGACCTTGCAAACGAATATTTTCAAGTTTTATATTTACCCACTATGAACGCACTTGCAAGTTGCGAAATTTGTTCTTTTTTAGCTGATTCTTGAAATATTGTTGCATTTTAAACCAAAACTAACTTGGAGTTTTCGACATGGTTTTACTCTCTACTTGAACAAACCTGAAAACATACCAATTTTGTGGGGGCTAAAATTGTTACCAATAAAGTATGATCATAACGAGACTCATTTGAGATTTTCATCGTTCTCGAATGCGTGGACAAACTTAAGTCAGTCTTATGAGTTGTAGTGAAAAAAAACTCGCATTTAAATATTAAATTTTTTGTTTGCATGTTTGCACTTTTTACTTTCATAGTTAAATGCCATTTGCATTTTTTTAATCGCCATATTTCATTTATATGTATGTAGAAGAAAAAATGAATATACCCCCACCATTTTTTTGGTGGCGGGTATAAAAACAGTAGTGCAAAAAGTCGTCACATAAGAAAGATATAATTTCAGCAAACTTATTTACTTAGTTTAAAAGGATTCTGCAAAATTGTGGTGCTTTTACAGTCTTTGCAATAATAAACAATTAAGAAATGTTAAGTCGATCAAGATCAAATATTATACGTTACACCACAATTGGTGAATTTACAAGCTATTACGTTTATTGTACGTACGACGGATCATTAAGCGCTGAACAGTTCGTTAGCCGAGTAAACACTGCTATAGTCGCATATCGTTTCAAGGAAAAAGCTTTGATGTCGGCTGTGTATATCAAGATTAGAGGTTCGGCAAAATTATGGTTGGATGGATCAGATGAAAGATTTTCCAATTGGAAAGAGTTAGATGAAAAGTTAGTGGACGAGTTTAGTGTTCAGCTTGATAAGGCTGATATACATGAGGGGTTGGTGAATACACAGAGAGAACCAAGTAAAAGGGTAATAGATTACTGCTTCTGGATTGCGGCGATCGGGCTATAATAAAATACACACGTGATGGTTTGAATAAACGTGATCATCAGGCAGCTACTGCCGCTATGCGATTTTCATCGTTGCGTTAAATGCGTGAAACGTTTGCTGAATTTTTGCGTTGTATGCCGTTTGGTAATTATTCAGTCCCTTTGCACATGTTAAAAAATGGAACAGAAAGTAACAGAGTGGGACCCGAAAAACTCGAATTTCCGAAGAAAAGGAACAATAAATGTTTTAATTGTTTTGGAGAAGGACATTTTTCGTATAATTGTCCCAGACCACAGCGTCATCCGCGTTACGATGATTGCAAAAATTTAGTATCCGCAGTGTGGGGTTGACTAATGATTTGTTTACTCGCAAAATACTTTTAAATGGTAAGGACTTGTCCGCGTTTACCGACACTGGTAGCCAATGCAATATGGTACGTCAGGCGGTAGTAGAAAATATTTACTGTAAGTTGGAGGCATGCTCAAAGACAATCAAATATTTTTTTATGCGAATATTAAAATCATGAAGAAAAAGTAAGTGGTGTGTTAGAAAGCGGACAGTTTACGTTTAGGGAAAGCTGTCTCGAGAGTTCAAGATCGAGCGAAACTAATATCCAGTGTGAGGCAGTAGAAGCGTCAACTAAAGCCGTTCTGTTTACGTTAATCTCCGATTTTGGCAATGTTTTTGCCAATGTTATTATATTGTCATATTTTTCAAATGCTTTAAAAAAGTTTCAAGTTTTACAATGAAGATTAACATTTTTAAACCATTTTCAATTTTTAAAAATTTAACGGTAGAGCAATACAGCAATATGTAAATATTATTAGGTATTCACAAGAAGTTCTAAGTGTCGTATTGTCATAATGTATAAATTTTCTTAAATTTTAAAATGAATTAAAAGCATGGTATTGCTTATTGTAACATTTTAAACACTTTTTAAAATTTGGAAAAATTATGACATTATGACAATACGACACTAAGGACACCTTGTGTCATATTGTCTTAATGTTCTAATATTTCACAATGGTTTAAAAATGTAATTGTTGCTTTTCACACAAAAATTTTTTTAAATAAAAATACCCTGTTTGGTATATTTATTGCGCTTTCATAACTATTCAAACACCTGCGTCAACCGGTTAAGAGTCAACATCTGAGCCGTCAATAATTTTTGGGAGACGCCGTCGCTCATTGCTTCTTAAAAGTTACTGAGTGTTCCTAGATTAATGAAACTTGACAGAAATATGTGTTATAGTCATAGGCTGGTAAAGCTTGAAAATAAGAAAAAATCGGATCATGGGAAAAGAACGTTTTCCTAAAAATCCTATCTCTGAAAAATTCTACTTTTTAGGTTTTTCTATACTTTTGTATAGCAAATGCGTATTTTTGAGACTCCATTACATCCCGAAAATATCACTGTTTAATTCGGTTAACAGGCGTCAATGGCATATTTGATTTGAACCCCGAGACCGAAGCCAATATCACCATGAATGTCGAACACTACAGGAAAATGATTTGCCTATAGCATTTCTTTATTCCTTACGTCATAACAAATCATTTTAAGAATTTATTCCAACAAGACTGTGTAACATGCCATACAACGTGTGAAACCATCACTTTGTTGAGCAAAATGTTTAGTGACCGAATTATCTTTAGAAATGGGCCTTCGAATTGGTCATCTCATTCGTGTGATTTCACATCTTAAAATTACTTATTCTGGGGCTACGTCAAATTTATAGTCTTTGCTGATAAACCAGCAACGAATAATCAATTAGAAGCAAACATTCGACGCACTATTAACGAAATAAGAACGGGTATGCTAAAAAATATGTGCAAAATAAGACCGCCAGAACGTCATTCTTAAGGAGCAGGTCTCATAGGCCAATTGCTTGAAAAAGAGGGTCACTAAAAGTACAAACCCATAACAGGTATACACGTGTGCCCCATTGGCATATTGTGCGCTCTATAGGAACGAACAATTTCCCTAGTGAAACCATAATCCTAATTTCGTCAGCGTATATTATCGACTAGGTCAAAATCGCAGTTTCCCCAATGTAATCCCTTATCGATCTCCAATTTGAATTTCTCAGGCATTCCAAGTTCCACTTTAAAGTGTTCGCGCCTAATACGCCCAAACGCAGCGCATTGACAAAGGTAATGTTCTAAAGTCTCTTTCTCCTCCTCGCATGCCCTACATGTCGTTTCATTCGACAGTCCCATGCTTGATAGATGAGTTCGGCCTACTAAGCTTCAGAATTTCCTTCGACCTTTCAAGATTTGGGTCACCCAATAGTATGTTCGTCGATTTACCGACATTTGCATTCTGTCATTTCCAAACGGAAATTGCTTTTAAATATTGAATGCCATAAAATTTGTGAGCTATTAAACACAATATTTTGATCATTCCACTAATTTCGTTGTCTTATTTAAAAGAAAAATTCTAATATACGTTTAAAAAGACACTTTATAGTTAAACCAAAGCAGAAATCGGAGAAAAGTTTATTACCTCATTCATGTTTAGTAAATTCCTACACCAATATTTTTAAAGGTCTTCTGAGAGTTAAAGTGATTTTTACTTAGAAGTATGAAACTAATCTTATTAACAACTTAGAAATTTTTTGCTTAGTGGTCAATCTTTGAAACAACTTAAGCAGCAACACCTTAAAAGGCTTTAGTGATGCAGTTTTATTTCTTACTGTAACAACTTCAGCTACTTAAGTACTTGCGCAATTGGAAAGAGTGTAAAAGTTAAATGTGATTCGTGGCATTATGCAAATACATACACTTTATTTAAACAATAATTTATACTTTTATTTTAATAATAACTTTAAGTAAAACCAATTTATGATCATGATGCTTGTATCAATATTGTGTGAATGTGCATGGAATATTGAAAACTGAAATAACGATGAGCACAATAAGTAGGGCAGTTGTAGCTTATAATAGGTGGTAAAGATTTACAAACTTCACGTTGATATTAATATATAAAAAACATGAAATTAAAAAAAAAAAAATCGAAAAAAAAATTGCTCAGAACTTTGTTAGCGGGAATGATATGATAATGATATTGATTGTTCTAACTGATATATATACAGTGTGTATATACTTTTATAGATAAATATTTTTTGAATGCAAATTCTTTCAGTTTGAACTAGTTGTAACTAAAATTTGCGTACAAATTTGTACTATTTGTATTTGTACTAATTGTAATTGCAATTCAACACAATATGTTTTTAGTATATTTGGTGTAGCAAAATCACATAAAATAAAAATAATATTTATTGGTTTATGATTATTTAAGCAAATATTAACTTAAGTCATTGATTTCGAATTTAAACAATTTTTAAACATTTTGGCAGTCTTAAGTAAATAGGATATACGACGTATATTATACGTATCCTCCTATAATATAATAAATGTGAATGTTTGTGTGTTTGGATGTTTGGATATTTGTTACTCAATCACGCAAAAACGGCTGAACGGAACTAATGATAGATAACAACCTAGATTAACACACAGGCTACTTTTTATCACGATAATCACGCAAAGTCGTTGGCAAACTCATCATCACACATCCTTCGCGGGTTTTTTGTGTTGTAAATATTTCTATTTTTGTTGTTAATACTAAGTCTACCTTTTATCCCGATAACTACTCAGACGAAGTCGTGGGCATAAGCTGGTATAAAATAATTGTTATAGCGGTGATACAAACAGCGCTAGCCAAAAGTTATCATGGGGTTTAAAAATTTAATAACTTTTTCGTTTATATATTTTTATATTTATTTTACGAGAATAAAAAATGGAGAGATCCACAATTTAACAAAGAATAAAAATAATAGAACTTTATTGTTTAAATCAATATTCTAACGTAAAGAGCATATCGTCGAAATCTTATTGTCAGAATTTCGCCCTCTGAAGCAATGATTCTTTGCTTTGTTCACCATCAATACCAACAACACACCGTAAGTAATTTGCCTCAAACTGGTAGACCACGTTTAATTGGAACGTGTAGAGCAAAGTTTCACCGAAACACCATAAACATCTACCAGAAGTCGTTCTGCTTATGTCACAACGGCGCATTTCAACAAAAGATTTACTGTTATTTCTATATAATGTGCAATTGGTGTAAGAATCAAAGTCCGCAAATCATTGGCAACATCTAAATTTTCAATATAAATTTCAACAATTACCCAAAAAATAAAATTGTTTTTATTGAAAATCTGATGATGAATGATTACCTCATTAATTAAGGCGTTCTAATTAATAAATAGAACTGTTTTGGTTTTGGGTTTCTGAAAATCCATGAGTCATTCATTAACGCCAATTGCACCCTTAAGCTGGATTCACCCATAAAATTTTAGTTCAGAACAATTTTTTTTTATATTGAGTTTGATGTTTTACTTTTGAGAGAGAGAGAGAGAGAGATTATTTTGTTCAGAAAGTTTTTTCTTGAATTGGTTTAATTTTAATTCTTGTTCAGAAGAAACTGAATTGGGATGCCACTTTTTTTCAATATTTACATGAAAATTGAATTTGGTTGCCACATCACACAGTGTCAGTACATTTATTATACAAAAATTGTTTTTGCCGAAAATTAACAATTAAAATGGAATTTAATGAAAATATTACTCAAAAATTAATAGAAGAATTAAAAAAACCAGGAAGAGAATGTTTGTATGACATGAGCAATAGTGCATACAAAAATAATTATTTAAAACAGGGTTTTTCTCACTGCGACTCATTTTATTTTCGATTTTTTTTTATAGATTTATTTTTCAAACAAATTCACTTTATGCACTTTAATTAAAAATAATAATTTTAGTTTTCTTCTATCCGACATTTTCTTCACATATATTTTAATGAAATAATTTACGTTTGTATTTATTTACATAGCTTGCTATCGGTGCTGCCACTTTGTACAACTGTTTGCATTTTTATATTATATGGCAGCTTTGTTTTTCGGACAAATTTTCTTAAATGGGTAAATCGTTCTGCAGAAAACTCTCAGTAAAAAATTTTATTCTCCGGAAAAAATTTTGTTCAGAACAAATGGGTGAATTTACCTTTATTGTTCGAAAATTAAACGAAAGTACAAAAACCGTAAATGGAAAGCGGTAGCGCTTTATGATAGAAGCCCTTATGAATGAAGCCCTTACCCACACTGCCCGAAATACAATGGCACTTTTTAAAAAAGATTTAGGAGAGCGAATAATTTTTAGAAATTCACAGAAATTAATTGGCCAGCGCTATTGATGAATTTGTTAACATCCGACTTTTTAATTTTGGGGTTATTTTAAGGAGCAAGTATATGTGAACAAGCCCAAAACAATCATTGAACTCAAGGCTAACATTGTTGCAAAAATGGAAAATGCTCTAAACAGAGCCAATCATTGCGAAGCTAAAGCGGGGTTCATTTTAGTGATATTATTTTCCGTACTAAGTGTATAAAAATTTTGCATTTTGTATATTTTATAATCTGATAATTCCGATTTCTTAAGCTTAATTCAAGAGACATTGTTAGCTTTTTTAACACGTTTCCAGTCTAGTAGCTATAATTAACACTCAGTGAATTGCATAATTTTTTTTTGGCATTAAAATAACACCTAACTCGTTAAAAAAAATAAAGAAATTTAAAAAATGCAAAACTCTTGTATTTAAATAGAAATAAAGCGTTGAAGGAAAAAAAGTAGTGAATTGAATTGAATTTAAATAAATTTATTCCATTACAATTTCAATATAATGTATTTCAAGTACACACTCACACATTAAAGAGTGTTAGAGAATGGAGAGTACGAGTACAACAAGAGTACATCTTCAATGACGATGATGATTTTTCTAAAACATTTATTTGCAACAAAAAAAAAAAATTAAATAAAATAAAAAGGAGGACAAAGTAAAGATTCAGTAGATGAAAATGTATAGAAAAGTATGACACTGCAAAAAGTGTCCATGAACTAGTATAATGACGATTGAAGAACACTCTCTCTATCTCGGCAACAATGAGGAAATCTCAACGAATAAAAAAAGTGGAAGTGAGAAAAAAACGAACAAATTAAACGTTTTTAAAATGAAAGTATTTAAACGCCCTACAATGTGTGTTTTATATGATCATATATGATTATACATATAAATCGATGGCTAAATATAGAAAGGGCGTATCTCGATTTTTAACGAAATCGAGTTTTTAACACTTTCTGAAAAATAACATACAAACACATTACCCTAAAAATTAGTGAACTTTAGTTGAAAATAACGAATGTTTTTAAAGCGTACAATTTATGTAGTGTTTTATTTTAGAGCTACAGTCGTGTCTGGATATAGTGAACTAATTTTTGCAAGGCTTGTTCATAGTATCCAGGTTGTTCTCTATATCAAGGTTGAAATTTTTGTTCAAAAACTCGTTTTATTTACTAAAAATACATACATGTAAATCAATAGCTGATTAGAAACAATTTGTACAAAAAAGGAAATATATGTACATATGTATTTAAGTTTAATAAAAGAATTGTTGTTGAAGTTGTTTTCAAAATTTTTTTCACTATTAGAGTTTTTCACTACTTAGAGTACTCCATGCAAAAATTTTGGTGTTCACTATATGGAGGTGTTCACTATATCCAGACACGACTGTATTTATAAGTCGAACATTTTTATGGCATTTAATATTTAAAAATAATTTCTGGTATTTGGCCCATGCGACTGACTGCGCCTTGGTAACACCATCCTGACGGTTTAATTTTGCATCACCTTTTCGAAAATACCCAGTCTGAATTCGTCAATAGTGCGTCAAATGTTGGCTACTAAATGATCAAACGTTGATATTTAATTACTTAGTATAAACCAGAGATTTGATTTACTCCACAAAAATTAGTTCAATCAAATCATATTGATATCAAATCATACGAACGAGGTGGCCAATTTACAGGTACAGATAATTCGGTTGCCATACGTTTGGCGGTTTACCGCGCTGTATGGCATGTTTCGCAGTCTTGTTAAAACTATTTCTTCTCTAAATGATTTGCAATGGCATGAGGATTAAAAAAAATTAAGACACCGAGTTGCTGAGGCAGTCGTCGAATTGAAAAATTCGATTTATCTGTCACACTAGTATTAAAAGCGGCGACAGCTTTTTCTTTGTGCACAGTACATCCAATCTAGAAGATTATCAAAAAAAAAAATATGGTAAAGAATTGATCCATAGTATTTTGTGGTATCTGCTAGATGGACGATTATGCGTAGAGTAAACAAAGAGCCGTTTAAGTTTGGCGAACATAGCACGAATTTCGGAAATAAATTTTCACGATTGTTAAAAGCTGTTCTAGTACAAGTCTTAGCGTGGTAGTTTGCCCAAGTTTCCTGAAGAAAAAAGTCTAACACACTTCATTAGTATGATAGCTGGTTTTACTGTCGATTCTATCTATTCTATTAGTTCCAAGGCGAATTCATACAGGTGAAATTACACTGCTCTGCAAAAAATAATTTTTTGTCTTCCCATTTAATAAAACTATGTGGACTATATGGATTTTGACGCGCTGAACTCAAACCCGTTGTCGGTTTTTTTCCAGCAGATCAGGATTTTTTTTTATGGGCGTGGCAAATTTTTCCCCCTAAAAAAGTCAGGTACGAAGACTTATTTCCCTCTAACTCGAGAACCACTCATCCGATTTTCAAAAATAATGTAACAAAATTGTATTTATTTTAGTGGAATAAAATTTTTTTCTATCTTTTATCGTTTTGGAGTTATTTAGAAATTAATGGAGAAAAAAAAATTTTTTCGAGCAAAATTCGTAATATTTTTTAATTTAAAAATGGAATTAAAAAAAATATAAAGCAAATATTTAACATTTTAAACTTTTTTCTTAGAGCTACTTGTCTTGGAAATAAAAAAAGCCATAAACCAATACCCAATTTTGACCAAATATGTGTAATGCAGCAAACAAGGTCAGAGTGGGCGCACTAAAGCGCCTTGTAGCATCAATGAATGGCAACTTTTTACTTCTATCTATTTTCGTACAACAAAAACAAATACAAGCACAAAAATTTGCCAGATTGTAATTTTGTAGCAACGCCTCGCTTAAAGCACCCACCCTGTCCTCACCCGTAGATAACTTCAAATTACAATAGAAAATCAAAATATTTACAGACTATTTTATTTAAAATAACACAAAATTTTTGTTAATAATTATTAATTTTTATTTAGGAGACATTGTTCAAATAAAAAAGTAGCTTAAGCTGTCATGCTCTTTCTTCCACATCATTTAATTTCGTTCTAAAGACCTCGTCCTTCATCAGCTGTCGTATTTGTGCACCTACAAATATGCCTTCTTTTACCTTAGCATCTCTGATTCTAGGAAATTCGCTCTTAATGTATAGAAAGCCTTCACCGTCCTTGTTCATTGCTTTGACAAAATTGTTCATTAGGCTTAGCTTTATATGAAGAGAAGAGTTTGTTCCTTTTGTTTTAAAGGCTCTTCTGCTACTTTTTTTCTTCCTGGAATAAAATTTACTCTTTTCGGTCAAATTTTAACATTGTAGTGTTTTTCTTTTGCGCGGCTATCCCATTCACATAAGAAGCAACAAAACTTGGTATATCCACTTTGCAATCCATTTAACATTGCTGCGACTTTCAAATCTGCAGATTCCATGAGTAATGGGAATATAAATTTTTTTGATAGTTTCATATTCATGCTACAATAGTTTTCTTTCATATTTCTTGCATACGCGAGTGGGACCAATGGAAATTTGTTGCCATTGTGAAGTAAAACGGCTTTCAAACTTGTCTTGGATGAATCAATAACAAGCCGCCAATCCTGAGATTTATGACTGAAACACAGTTGTCGCAAAAGTTCATCAGCATTATCGCAAAATATCAAACCTTCCTCTTTGCAGAAATAACACAAAAAGGGTTGTTCTTTATTTCGAAAGTAAGAGACGTTAACGTCCGTTTGCACCAAACTCCATTATTTTCATTGGGATGCAAGAAGCTCAGACTTGGTTTTTTTAAAGCCTTGATTTACAAACTAAGTTATTCATATCAGTTTAATTCGGAAAATAAGGTGTATTCGTTGGACTTCCAAATGAATGCGAAGAAACACCCATGCTGGCGTAAGTGATTCAGTTGCTGCAGAAAGCCCATCTTCTTCATCGTCTGTAGGAGGCAATGGAGGTAAAAATTTACTTGTAAATTGGAAAACTGGTTGTTTGACGCATAAAGTATTTGGATATGTAACTTTATTTTTTGTTTTTTTCGTAAACCCACGTGTTTTAGTATGGCAAAAGTAGCAATCATTTCGATGATTTTGTGGTTCACTCCAAATCGCTGGCTTCATAAACGGCAAAGACTTATGACTTCCTTTTAACCAACCTCTTAAAGACTTACCACAGCTACTACAAGATATTTTCGGCAGCCAATTTTTAGCTCTATCATCGATAGGAAACCCAAAATAACGGCGATAAGCATCTTTAAGCCTGGAATATATTGTCTCCCGTTGAGAACTTAAAGTTAGATCGCCACATACGTAACAAAATAAATTTGGAGATTTGTTACAAATCCTTGACATTTTATAATATGAAAGCGTTTGTGGATTCTTTAATTGCTTTATTTCTTTAAACAATAACAAAGTACACTATAAGATCTATTTACTGTTGCTGTAACCGCACGATATTCAAATTAAAAGTGACTTACTTATTGCACATTAGCTTCTATATATACAATAAATACCAGAATCTACCCTAATGTTCTTAATTTGAAATCACAGGTAATTGAAAAATACTGTTATAAATATTAATAAATTAAAATAATAAATATTAATTCCAAGAACTATGTAAAATACCGTTGTATATTAGTTCCATTACCTGCTCACCTAACGAAATGTTACATATATCATATGTACGGCTGGTTGCATTACAATATTGGGTACCTGCGGCAAATTGACAATAAAATCTACATTTTTTTACCGATTTTCATGGTTAATGGCTTTTTTTATTTCCAAGATAAGTAGCTCTCAGAAAAAAGCTTAAAATGTTGAATATTTGCCTTAAATTTTTTTTAATTCCATTTTTAATTTAAAAAATATTACGAATTTTGCACGAAAAAAATTTTTTCCTCCATTAATTTCTAAATAACTCCAAAACGATAAGAGATTGAGAAACATTTTATTCCACTAAAATAAATACAATTTTGTTACACATTTTTTGGTGTTTTATTTTTGAAAATCGGATGAGTGGTTCTCGAGTTAGAGGGAAATAAGTATCCGTACCTGACTTATTTAGGGGGAAAAATTTGCCACGCCCATAAAAAAAAATCCCGATCTGATGGAAAAAAACCGACAACGGATTTGAGTTTAGCGCGTCAAAATCCATATAGTTCACATAGTTTTATTAAATGGAGGATTTTGCTGCAGAGCAGTGTTATTAGCCCAGCTGATTGAGAAACTTTTTGTCAAAATTGGTTGAATTCGACTTGATTTCATTTATTAATGCAGGGATAGGAAATGTGATTTTGGTTTCGGTATTAAACAATTAACTTGAGTGTCCTTTTTTGTTAAATTATGTGCTAAATTTATGTATATTTGTTGCTTTTGCGTCATTAATAATGTGTTTAACAAATTTATATCCTCTTTTTAATTAAATTTTATTATTTTTAATATGTAAAAACAACTTTTCCATCCCTGATATACGAATTGGCCTTGACATAAAACATCCCCCGAAAAGTTGCTTTGTTGTAGTAATTCGTCGTTGCATAAACCTTATGGATATGCCTTGATTAGTTCTATAGATCTAAAAAAGCACCCCTTACTACCTGATTTATTTTTTTTTTTTTTTATTAGTTTTTGACATTTGTATTCAACGATGACTTTTTAAGACACGATTTTAGGTAACCATTTCCTTTTCCTGTTTAACGTATAATTGTATATTCTTCTTTTTATTTGTAAAAAAGCATAAGAACTCAGATGAGTGTAAAGAAAAATAAAGAAAATATAAAAAAATCAAAAACAGAAAATGTGTCTTTTCACAGGTGTAATACTACGGGATCTAGACGGCTAGTTCGCAAAATAAACAACTCATCAAAATAATTACATAAACAGATATGAGCTGTTTAATTAAATTCGTGAAAATATCGTGTGTAGTTTTCTTTACTATACTCTGCTCAGTTTTTAAATAACGTTTAAAAATTAAACGCAATAAAAATTGGAAAGTGAAATACAAAAACAACAATATTATATTTTCGTACATGACTTTTTTTATATATTTAAAAACTGATATTATCGTAACAAATAAAATTTATTGAACAAACTGTTTTTGTTTTATTTTCTGAATACCAAATTACCATCAGACAAACAAATTTATAAATGAAAAAAAGTGATAATAAAATGGTGAAGAATAACAAAAAAACAAAAGTTTTAAGTTGTGGTAAATTTTGTTATTTTCTGATTTAAGTTTTTCTATTTCATTAAAAATTGTAAGTTAAATAGGTGATATTTACATGCAACACTTAAGCATTCCGATCTAAGAGTGCTGATGGTGAAACCAAAGATAATTTCGAAGTTGCATTGTGTTAGTAATTGATGTTCTCTGGAATGCGTGAACCGATTTTGTTTCTGCAAAATTCATATGAAAAGTGACGTCAATACCAAGGTTTTTATATATAAACGGTCTTATAATGTATTGGTTCATGAGTTATAGCCATTTTAGTGAACACTGCATTCATTTCGAAATATTTGAAAATATTTGAGTTAATATTTTGTAAAACTGAAATACAATTCGTTTTTAAATTCATTACAATAAAAGCAATTTATCACTGATTTAAATTAATTCGAATTGATTTTTTTATTTTCTTTTTTGCACTACGAAGTGTGCAGGGGGTTCGCTAGTTTAATTTAAAAAGTACTAATTTTTTAATTAAATATTATATTAAAATTATTCTTATGTAAAACTCGATAAGCAGACTAACAGCAGAGGCCGAATTACGGCATTCGATCGTGATCGAAATTTGAAAATTCTTATTAGAATCTCTATACCTAAAGAACAGCCTACTCGATCGTTCGAGTAAAATTTCGATCGATATCGAATGCCGTAATTCGGCCCCAGGTCTACGAAAAACAATATTGAAAAAAGACTAAGTATTGTGAGTTTTGTCAAAAAATAAATAAAACTTCCACCAAATCCTTAAATTATATACTTATTCTGCTATTTCTTCGTTACAAATCCAATGATCACAGAAATCTATCTCCCAACATTTGGAGTAGTGCTTAAACTTAAAAAAAAATAAACGAAATTTGATTGCGACATATTGGCCTTGATGCTATGCAATGACAAATTCAACTTTTTTTCCATTTTCTACTGCAAGTTTTTGTGTTTGAAAAAAAATTAAATTGTAAAATACTAAAATAAAATTGAATTTTTAATACGTTCACGAATAAATCATGTCTTGTATATCTCCCTCCAACACAATGCATACGAAAAAGAATATGTTTTAAATATTTAATAATTCAACGATTTGTAATAAAATTATTTTAAAATCCCCACAACTAAAACGGAAAAAATATAAAAAAATAAAATACTTAAACTAGAAGACATACCATGACTGAGGGACAAACTAGTGCAATAATATTCATGAAAATACAATGTCACACAGGACTTAAAGTATGAAAAAAGAAGAAAATCGTATATAATTTAAATATTTAATTCAAATACAAATTTGTTAGAAAAAAGTTACATTTTAAATTACCCTTGATAAAACGTCGTTAAAATTGTTTCTTTTTTTTAGTTTTAACAACGAAAAATAAATAAAAGGAATTACATATAAATGGCCATGGAATTAAAGTATTTTCTGTATTTCAGCTTTTACGGAAAAGAAGTATTAAGAACTGAATGACAACAATATAAAAAAAAACAAAAATAAAGGACAAAACAATTTTAAAAGTCATAAAAATTGTTATAATGCGTTTTTAAATTTCGCTTATAATACAGTCTCGTTGATTTTTTATATTCTTTTTGATTCTTGCTTTCAAACGTCTTTAATATTTTAAGAAACATCAGACGAAAAGTTGAAATTTGTATATAAACTTACAGTGGGGAGCAGAAGTAAGTGTTCTAATACCAGAATAAAATTTTTGTTTTATATATGATTTCATAAAAAAAAAAATTAAATAATTCGACTATAACGCCATCTCGAGGTTAATAAATTTGTAATTTTCGTATTTTACCTTTGCCACTTACAGTATATCAAAAGTATCCTTTAATCATAAGAATATTGATGAAAATCGTGCCAGCGGTTCCCGAAAAAAAAGCATACATAAAGTGTGGTTAAATTTTAAGGACCGATGTTGAATGTGAACCACACATAAACGTCAAGTTTTTTTTCTGCATTTCATTTGCCATTTCTCAATTTCAGATTAACTCAATTTGAACCATTGAAAGATACACAATCGACTGTGACTGTTTGGGGCGGTTTATGGGCTGGCGGTTACTGTACATTGTGTTCGTTATCGTAAGATGATAACAAACTTTTTATGGCCCAAATTGGAAGATATGGATGTGGACGATATGTGGTTTAAACAGGATCTTACCACTTGCTACGTAGCTAACGAAACAATGGCTCTTTTGTGCGACAAATTCAATGGCCGAGTTTTCTCACGTGGTGGCGATGTCAATTGGCCGCCAAGATTATGTGATTTAACACCGTTGGATTTCCTTCTTTCGTGTTATTTAAAAGAAAGGATGTACGTCGATAAACCAGCAACCATTCAAGAGCTAATGGATAAGATAATTCGGCACATTAACGGCATAGAACCTCAATTATGCCTCAGCGTCATCGAAAATTCGGACCATCGGATGGAGGTGTGCAGCCGACATCGCGGCGGCCATTTGTCTGATATTTTCCATACATAATTGAACCATACCAATATTATCATAATAAAAAGAAATTACAATAATTTCCTAAATAAATTGTGTTTTATACAAAATCATCATCGGCCCTTAACATTTAACCACCCTTTACAAACAAAGAAATTTATATAGAAGTTTGTGATTTGCATTTTTTTTTTGTTTTGTTTTGTGCTTTCTAGGAGGTAGTCTTTATTTATGACCTTTATTATTCTCTTAATTTATTCTCCTAATTTCATTGCCTACCCTAAGATGTGGCCAACCGACAGAACAATAACACGACTGAAATACACAACAAGAAAATTGCTTCTGAACACTGTTAATCAGAAAAGGAAGAGATTAAAACAGCAAACAAGACAAAAACAAAAATACAAATAATCCAAAGAAAAACTAAAAAAAAAATGATTTTGCATAAGTCATAAAATTAAGTTTTTAAATTTAAACCTGTTTTATGGTGTCTTTAGCATAAAATACAGGGCGCTCCAACCAAAACGCAGGATGTTAATTGTAAATAAAACTAAAGTTTTCATTTTATTTTTACATCTTTTTTTTTATTATAATAGACTGATCTTTGAAAATTATGTGTGAAACAAAATATCGGCCAAACGCTCGCTACGGCTTCGGTTGCATACTTCTATCTGATGGCTCATATTTTCAATGACACTGAAACATAATTGAGGTTCAATAACGTTAATGTGAGGATTAATTACTTAATCCTTTAGCTCTTAAATTGTTATTAGTTTATTGATATACACTTTTTTTAGAAAAAAGTCCAACGGTATCAAATCACATGATCATGGCGTCCGAATAACAGTGCCACGACGTGAGTTTACACGGCCATTGAATTTCTAAAGACGCATTGTTTTGTTGGCTGTGTGGCAAGTGGTACCATCCTGTTAGAACCGCATACCGTCCAGGTCTATATCATCAAGAAGATCGTTATCATCTCGCGATAGGGAACACCATTCACGGTAAATGCTTGTCCGACCCCACTTTTGAAAAAGTGTGACCCAATTACGCCGCCTGCCCATAAACTGCACCAAACTCTTTGCTCTTTGTAAATGCTTTTCAACAATCACTCGTGAATTCTCATTTGCCAAATGCGACTTGTCAACGAATCTTCTAAAGTCAAAGTCTGCCTCGTCGCTGAAGATGATTTTCTTGTAAAGTCTCCAAAGATCTGTCTATTCAACCATTCGGCGTATTGATGAAGTTTATAATGGTCAGTGGGCTTCAAATCTTGGGTGAATTAAACCTTGTAAGCGTGTAAATTCTAATCTTATTTAAAATTCGCAAATGTGATGTTCGTAAGACGATCACGAGTCGAGGTTGACGACTCTTCTGCCACACTATCGGGATCAATAGCAATGTTTTCCACAAAACGAACTGAGTAAGCATGCACAGGTGATTTCACATTTCCTACAGAACCTGTTTGCTAAAATTGTTCCCGATTGTGGGCACATTTGATTGATTATGCTGTTCAAAAAAAATCACAAAGTGCACGAAATGTATTTTAATTTAAACGTCCATTTTCGTAAAAGGTTTTAACAATCTTAAAGCGGTGCTCAATTGTGTACCTCTCCATGGTTTAATTTGCCAAATACTGAAACAAAGTTGGGTAAAAAACTTTACGCTAAAGTCTGACATAAAATTAACGTGCATTATGAATGGACCACCATTATATAAATTTTTATTTCGAAACTAATACTTTTTACAGTTTTATGAGCATAAAGCTGACTTTTAGAATAAAAATTTCTGTACCAATAATTTATTTGAACTTGCTTCTCTTTAATTCTAAAGGGTTCGCCAAAAACCTTCTTTTTTATACCCTTCAAACAGTGAAAAAGGGTATATACAGGTTTGTCATTCCGTGTGAAATTTCTACAATTTTGATTTCCGACCCCATAAAGTATATATTTTCTGAAAGCTTATGAATAGGGGAGTCGATTAAGCCCTGTCAGTCTGTCAGTCTGTCCGTCTGACCGTCTGTCCGTGTGTATGTTGAAATCAACTTTTTGAAGCCCCCCGACATCGCTTGGACCCGGGTGAGGTATTAAAATATCAGAAATATTCGGGAGTAGATCGGTATTGAAAATCAGAAACATCGGTACATAAACAACTGAGATATGAGCAAAAACCCACCACCACCTCGATTTTTTTTTCACAAAAACAACATTACAACAACAACATACATACATACAAACGTGTATACTGGTTAGAGAAAACGTGGGATCGAATCCCAGCTGAGGCAAAAAAAAATTTTTTTATTTTTTTTATATTTTTTTTTTCTAAATTTTTTTAAATTTTTTTTTTATTTTTTTTTATTTTTTATTTAATATATTATTTATATTTTTATTATTATTTTTTTTTATTTTTTTATTTAATTTTTTTTTTCAAATATTTTTTTGTTTTATATTTATTATATATATTTTAATTATTTAAAAAAAATTTTTTTTTTAATTTTTTTTTTAAATTTTTTTTTTTTTAATTTTTTTTTTAAATTTTTTTTTTTTAATTTTTTTTTAAATTTTTTTTTTTAATTTTTTTTTTTAATTTTTTTTTTTAATTTTTTTTTTTAATTTTTTTTTAACATATATATGTAAATTTATAATTTTACAATGGGCTGTTTTTATATATGTATGTTTTTTATATGTATGTAGGTATATCATATGGAATGGTGATACAAACTACTGTTATTGCATGATTACACGTTGTGAAGGGTATATAAGATTCGGCACGGCCGAATATAGCACTTTTACTTGTTTTTTTTGAAAATGCTATAAAAAAAAGTGTAGCTTCGGCTGTGTGGCACGTAGCGCCGTCCTGTTGAAACCAAATGTTGCCAATATCCTCCTCTTCAACAAAAATTCGTTTAACATGGCTCGATAATGATCGCCATTGACTACGGCCACTCCTTGCTCATTTTCGAAGAAAAATGGCCTAATTATGCCTCTGGACCAAAATCCGCACCAAACAGTGACTCGTTTTGAGTGTATCGCCTTAAAAATGTGCGAGGTTGCGTGCGGGTTTTCTGTGCCCCAAATGCGACAATTTTGCTTGTTTACATACCCGCCAAGATCAAAATGAGCTTCATCTGAAAAGATGATTTTTTTTGGCAAAATCGGCCAAAGTAATGTCGCAATATTTTCCAGCGTTGCTCAAGCGTATACACAACCATATTTGTTCAGCGGAAGGGTAAAACTAATTATCTGTCAAATCAGACATGATCTAAGTGTTACCACTCACGAAATAAGCACTAGTTGAAAACAAAAACGTTAGATAGCGGACCCTTTATATAAATAGGAATATCTCAGGTCAATTTTAAAAGTTACAATCTAAATCTAGAAGGACATTCATATGGAGTAAAGACCAAAAACAAGACGATTACAACTATAATCAATGGGATATATTTTTAGAATTGTGGCTTATATAGACAAATGAATGATGGGTATGCAATCGATATTCTCAAAATGGATGTTAAGACTATATTGTTCGGACTTAATAAATTTTACGGCATACGCAAAATACCCTTCACACTAATGATATTGGTGTACGATATTATAATAAGAAATGCAAATGAGTCAATAATATGAAAATTTAAAGTTATTACAAAACCAAGTACATGGTTAAGGTTTTGGTAGTTTTTCAAATATAGAGATTTAGAGGAATTATTTAAACACTTAAATATGGACAGCAATCAAGGGTTATTATTAAATGCAGAACTAGAACAAATTTATTAATGGTTTTGCAAATACCATAATTTCAAAAATTAAATAAATGCTTTGTACAATATTGTGGTGATTAAGAAAAATAAAAGGTTTCAGCAGCATTGATTCAATTATATTAAAAAGTGATACGATTGAATTAAATATTCGTTTTCAATATAAATTTTGTAAGTATGTATGTGTTATGCCCTTAGAAGTTAAAATCAATTAAAACTCAATCTTAATCCTTCTTTAATTACACAAAAATGTTGTAATTAAATTCTTTACAATTTGCTTGAATACTACATCACGACTGAGTGTGTAACATGGAATTACTTCTGGAATTTTAAATAAACTACCCAATTGAAATTAAGCGAAAAAATATATTAAAACTACAAGAGTTACAATAAAATAGCAAATAACCACAAATAACAAACAGCAATATTTTAAATTTTCTTAATAAAAATCTCATTTGTAATTTAAATGTTTTTTTTATGTTTTATTTTATTTCTTACTCATTCTCTGCAAAAAAAAAACAAAAAGAACTGTTTAAGAAATTAACAATAAAAACAACAACGAATATTACTAGAATAAGAACAACAATGTGAATATACGTAAATTAAGTCAAATACAATATAAAAAAAAAGGATACTAAAGGACTAACCAAAAGAATGCACCATGTAGGAGTGGAAAAGATAAAACTAAAAACAATGCAACAAAAATGAGGAAAAAATATTAATAAAGAAATAAAGATAAAAAATGTTAAAAGAACAATTGTTCATTGTTAACACTGACACATACAAAAATACCCGGGGTAGACCCACAAATTGTACAGATCTACTTGCACATTCGTGCCGACATTGTAATTTAACACAGTAGCAACAACATGAGCGACACACACAAAACCTACAACAGCAACAATGAGATAATGGAGTCTGAGGTATTTGTGGCAATAAATTGCGTTGGTTCAGTATATGTGTTTTTTTTTTTTTGGCTCATGCACCCAACAAACATTAACGGATTAGATATGAAATTATTGAAATACAATTTTTCAATTAACAAATTTATAAAAAAAATTTTAAAAATTTATTAAAATTATTTTTATTTTTTATATTTCAAATTTTTTATTTTTGTTTTTAATTCTGTATTGCCTTCTACAAATAAATCTTGTAATTTATGGACAGTGCATCAATTCTCACAATTTCACAAAACGAGAGTTGATCGTCAGGTCGCAATTTTAACTATACATATTGGTTTCCATGATATTTGTTAAGCCACACGCATGAGTGAGCATTATTTTTATTTTTTTGTAAAATCTGTCATAGAATTCTTGCATTAAGGGGTCTTATATAAGATCATAAAATTGTTTAAAATGCGTTTTTAAATTGAGATAAAATTTTTAATAAATAAGTGTCATGTCCACAAAAATATCTACAAAACTTAATGAATTTCGGTTCATATTTTGTTATAGCTTCCATGTTAATGCAGAAATTCAACAACCGACGGCAACAGGAATTTCATAACATTTTGACGTGACTTGCCACTCAGTGGTAACACCGCTAAGAAGAAATTTATTTATTTTTTCGAAGGTTTTCGCTTTTCTCTTATAAATGGTGGACAAACCATAATGCACGATGGTAATTGTGAGTCAGACGTTAACGTCAAGTCAATTTGGCATTTCTTTTTTTCAGTTTTTGACAAATTCAACCATTTAGAGGTACACAATTGATCAGAGCTTTGAGATTGTTGAAACCTTTTACGAAAATGGACGTTGATATTAAAATGCATTTCGTGCACTTCGTAATTTTTTTTTGGTCAGTATAATCGATTAAATGTTTCCATAAACGGAAGAACTGTACGCGAATTTCAAAAAACACCTGTGCATGCTGGTTCAGTTCGTTCTGTAAAAAACATTGCTTTTGTTGGCGATAGTGTGGCAGAAGAGCCGTCAACCTCGACTTGTCGTCGTGCCCAACAATTCAACATTTTACGAACATCACTGAAGCAATTCTTTTAATAAGTATATGAATTTGTACGCATTGTCGCCAAATTAAAAAATTAACATCATCTTCAGCTACGCGGCACTTTTTAACCCCAGTGGATTCGTTAACAAGCAGAATTGCCGCATGTGGGAAAATGAGAATCCACGAGTGATTTTTTGAAAGCCCATGCATCCACAGAGTGACTGTTTGGTGCGGTTAATGGGCTGGCGGCGTCATCGGGCCATATTTCTGCGACAATGAGGTCTGTCAAACAGTAACCGTAAATGGTGATCACTATCTCGAGATGATAACGGACTTCTTGCCGCCAGAAACTGAGAAGATGCACCTGGACGATATGTGGTTTCACATATGTCCACTTGCCACACAGCCAACGAATCAATGGAGCGAGAAAATAAATGGCCGTGTTATCTCACGTTATAGTGATGTTAATTGGCCGCCATGATCATGTGATTTAGCACCGTTGGACTTTTTTGCGGATGAGTAAAAGAAAGTGTACGTCAATTAACCAAGAACAATTCAAGAGTTTAATAATAATAATGAGATAATTCGTTACATTACCCACATGATGACAATTACGTCTCAGTGTCATTAAAAATATGGACCATAGAATAGAAGTATAACACCGAAGCCGTAGCAAAAATTTGGCCGTTATTTTATTTCACACATAAATGTCATACATCTTGCAATTATAATAAAAAATATCATTGTGCATTTTGGTTGGACCAACTTTGCCCCACTTTCAAATTCCTAAAAAATTATTTAGATTTATAAACAAATAAAAAAATGATTGTGAATTAATATGTATTCACAATAGCATATTTAAAAAAAAATTTGAAATTTTCTTATTCAAGTTTCAAAATACATGAATATTGTAATTGAAGGTACAAGATTCATTGCTAGTGGTGAGTAATTTTTAATCGATATTGGATACTGTTATTTAATCTAGAGATTTGTCAAAGAAATATTTAATTCGTAAACAGATCAAAATGAAAAATTCAGTTAATTTAATAACTGTACATAATTTTATTATTTTTATGAATACAGAACTTATAGAACTTCTGTCAGTACGAATTTACAAAACAAAAATATTTAGTAAAAAAATTTTTTATTTTAAATTCTATAGAGAATTTATCAAATATTTCATACAAACAGATTTATTACAATTTATTTAAAATTTTACTACCCTTATTCTAAATTTTGTAAGAAATTTAAAACTGTAACAAAAATTTAAAAAAATTAAATTTTTAGGGCCATATTCATAAAAAATATTTTAGGTTTATTAAAGGCTTATTTGACAAATTTCTCTACAACATCTGTCAAATAAGCCTTAAATAAACCTAAAATATTTTTTATGAATACGGCCCTTAACGTTTTTATATGAGAATCAAATTGAGTCAAATATGTTACAGTTTTAGAGGGATAAATTTTTAAACATTTTTAAAAAACAAAATATTTATCTCAATGTTCTTTTTAATAGAAAGAAAATATCTATATAAAATGTTTTATAAACAAGAAATTTATTTAAAATGTTCACACAATAGAGAAATTACCAAATATCTGATACATACAAATAAATAGGAAAATTATCGAATTATCGAACTTTTATAAATACATATACTTATTAAAAAGAATTAGACTTAGAGAAATATTTAATAATAATATATCTATGTCCTTATGTATGTATATATATTGTTGTAATTAAAAGTAGTGATTAAAGAGAAGTTTGCTGGGTTTACTTTATGGAATATATGGGCGTGTATCGCAACTGTGATGGAGAAATAAAAAATGGTGAAAGTCTGTATATGCATTGTTTTTAGTTTGAGTGTCAGAATATGTAACCCCTTTCTCTTTTCTCACACAGTTTTTTAATTGCAGCAGTAAGAGGAGAAGATGGAAAAGGTCGAACTGAATATGAGGCAAAATTTTTGGTATGGAATTAAATTGGTTGGAAATTCTTAAAAAAAATAAAAACTAAATCAGTTAGAATGCTATATTCATCTATTCCGAATCGTAAATACCCTTCTCCTGTACATATTACTTAAACTACGGATCTTTTGTTTTGTTATTTTTATGTGTATATTGAACGCTAATACCTAAATAACGGAAAATATTTACCGTTTTATTAAAAAAAAACAAACTGAAATTATTTAAACTGTAACTAACAGTGGTTGGTCCACAGATTGCACAGAACTTTGAAAACTAAATTTTGACGTAATTAAATTTTTCCTAAAATATATTTCGCTTATAAGGAATGATAAAGAAAAATCTTTGGCTATCTTTTGAAAAAAATATTTGAAAAATATGTCAGTAAATATTTTTAATGATTTGTTCAAGGCATATTTATTCATCAGGTACTCTTGTTTCGTCAGCTGATTCTTTTTTTCTTCACTTATTTTAAATTTCAGCTGTCCAAGTCTAGATAAAAAACAATTTTCTCTTCTCTCTCATTAATTTTAAATGTCAAACTTCATATGAGGAGCCGCAGAACAAAAGGTGCTTTTTCGCATTTCGCGAAAAATTGGTTTTTTGGTATTTTTATAATATTTAGGTTGAAATCTTGTAGAAACAATCAAGTTTGCATTATTATTATTTTTTTTTACAAAGTAAATGGGTTCTAAAAAATTTATGCTTAACAAAAGGTGCTTTTTTGATTATATTTTATCAAAAGGTGCTTTTTTGATTATTTTTTATCAAAAGGTTCTTTTCCATAATCTTTGTGTAGTTTCACTTTTTACTTTAATGATCAAACCAAACTAGAGCTAAAGTAAAATTAATCAGATGTTAAAGTCTTTGTGGAAAGTCTTTTATTAAAACAGTTTGGTAAAGACTGGAGTGAAAATCAGTCATTATTTTGGTACAAGGACATTTTGTATAACCAGGATAAAGGTATGGAGGATTCAATAGACGAAAATGTTGGATGTTCTTGCCTAGAAGAAGATGTTGGAACAAGAGTTTAACTTTAACAAATTTTATATGTATTTAATTTAAGGCTAAGAAAGAAATGTTTAAGTTGCAATTTTATTTAATAAAACGACAAAAATTTTGTACTTAATTTAACATTTTTTAATATATTAGATCAGGTTTTACCACATTCAGTCAAAATTTTATCGTCATTTATGTGTATTCGCATTACAAAATATACTTTTTCCTTCTATTAACAGAACGTGCTCTTTTACTTTTTTTAACAAAAGGTGCTTTTTTGCTTTCTTTTTTACAAAAGGTGCTTTTTCCGAAATAAAAATGGAATTATATCAAACATCCTTAATATTTAATAGGGTGACTTATGACAGTTAGATGCATCTGTAGATAAGTAAAATACTTGTTAGTATTTGCAGGTTCTTGCAGTTTTTTAAAGTGGCGAAAAAAATAAATCTCAATTTCCCAAAAATTTGAAATGAGCGAAAAAGCACCTTTTGTTCTGCGGCTCCTCATATATAAATAATATAAACAAGAAAATGTTCTCCGAACTGCAGTTACCTGATGAATAAATATGTATGTATGCCTTGGATTTGTTGTGAGTTTACTCAAAATTTGTGACGAAAAAGAAGTACGTGCTAAAATTATTTAAACTTTGTAAATAAAATTGAAATTGGTCCTAAAAAAAGTTTGTCCTCAAACTGTTTTAAATGTTATTAAACATTATCAGAAGAATTTTACAATTGATAGGAAACCTGGTTCGGGATGAAAACAAAAGTTCTACATGATGTTGGGAAGGCCAAGAAAATTAAAAGCATATTGGAAAAACTCCAAACACTTCTAGCAGAATATCATCCCGGTTAGCTCAGTGCTCCCACAATTTGGTGAGAAAATTTAAAGTCAAATTAAAGTCAATTTAAAGTTAAAAGCACACAAAGTTCAAAAAGTTGCATACCAAAATTCTGCAAACAATTTAAAAGCCAAAAATAGGGCACGGAAATTAAAATCAAATTTCATGCAAAAATGTTGTATAATGGACGATGAAAAATAAATTTGGGACCCAAAAGCGGACTAAATTTCTTTAAAAAATTCTTGGTATGGCAAGCTTTATGCTGTTGAGGCAAATGAAGCCAGTAAAATATAAGTACATATTTTAAGATTTTTTTTTAAATCCTTATCTTTGCCGGTCATAGACCTACTGAACCTAAATTTTCTTCAAATTACCCTAAATGTATATTTGGGAGCAGGAAATTTTGATTTTTGGTTAAAAAGGCAGTGGTTGTTTTTTGCATATATCTTAAGATTATGTGTCTATTTCAACCATTTTGAATAGAAATATCGTATATATTGACTTCCTAGGAAACGTAGTGGCTTGAAAATCAACCTTTTTATTAATTCCGGAAAGAAATCTAATTGTTCCGGAAAAAAAAATTTTTACTGGAGAATTTTTTATGAAAACCCTGTTTTTAATTTAATTAATGTTTTTGAGTTAAATTAAAATGTTGGGTCGTTTTAAGTTTAGGGTTACGAATAGTTAATGGGGTCGCAAATAAATATTCGGGAAATTACAAACGGAATGATTAACCTTAAACCTTAACTCTTACTGTAAAGGGTATTAACACACACAAAAATATACACAAGCAAATAAACAACATGATGGTTTTATGGTTTAAATGGTTTTTTTTTTTTTTTTTTATAATAAACAAACATCCAAAAACAAAAAAATATAAAGAAATATTTTTGTGTAAATTGCCTTAGTTAATTAATTTCCTAAGAAAAATGAGATTTGAAGGGGAAAAGTTTTAAATTTAAATATATTCTACAAACATAAATTAAAAAGGGAATATTTATAAAATTACAAGAATGTTTTAGAGAAAGAACATAAGAAATAAGAACCAACAGTAATATTTTGGTGTCTTTGAATTTACATCTTATACATATTTTTTAAAAGTTTTTAAAAGTAAAAGGTATTAACGGAAATTATTAAATTTACATGCAATTGGATATATTAGGATTTAAATATAAAAAAATATGAATTATTAATTTATAATGACTTTTAGAAATTTTAAACTTCATATCCTTGTGAAATTACAAAAAAAATGAATAAATCTACTAGTAACAAAAATAACTATTTATAAATTAGGCGTCCTCTTTATGTTTAAGATAGTATTTAAGGAAGTATTCCCTTACAAGAAAACATAAAATGCGCCGTACCATTTAAATATAACCTATTATTCCCAGACAACTTCCCAATAATTTTGATTTTTTTTTTTTGCCGATTTTTAGTATTTACAATCGGATCTAATAGAATGGCATATCAATGTTTTTGTATCAAGAAGACCAAACAAGATTCATAATCGTTATTAATTCGTGGTCAAATTTAGAGCTTAAAAAATATTGAAGGCATATTTTATAAAAGAAATAACCCCGCTGCAGATTTTTTGCAGCTTCTAGGTAAAATTTCTTATGTTTCTGATATATGTATATGTATAGAAGTGTTAGAGGAATATCGAAGAAGACCTATCCTATTCGACCCCGTCTTCTCTTTAAAGATTTCATGGCACTTACCGCATCCCGCCCCACTCGACAAAATATTTGTTAGACTGAGGTCCCCCTATGGCATTCCCACTTAATGTGTGCCTATCTGTCATCCTCAGACTACCGCAATCTGAGTCTCCCTAACCTCTGTAGGTACGACGTCAAGGATTATCCTAAGTTCCAACAGTAAAGATACTGATGTCACTATCCATGCCCTCATTGTGCACTTCATCGGTATTTAAGTCTAACTAACCTCTTTATGTATGAGGTCAAGAATATTCCTATACCCCATCAAGACGTGCTGGTAACACCTCTATACCCCAAAGTTAAAATAACATTAAGTTGTGGACACTCCGCCGAAAAGACATGCCCCCGGGGGGATTATGCTGGTGATAATCGCGGGTCCCAATAGAATACAAAACTTCCCACAAAATTTTTTGTGTGTGTTAATTATTTATGTGTAATAGTTTAATCTGTGCAAAAACAATTCAGGGGAACTTGCACCTTCTTGAATAATCTAGTTATGCCCATAAGGAGAACAAGCAGTAAAAAAAAATAAATATCATTTAAATATCGAATATTTTAGGTAATTGTAAATCGTTTAAACCGAGGATAAACGCACTGCTAAAATATGTTAAATCTTATAGACAAATAATTATATAAATTAAATGTTTTCAAAGCCTTTTACTTAAAATTAATTAAATAAAGAAACAAATGAAATATTTCTTTATAATTTAATTTTTTCACAACAGTATGTTAAAAATTTCTTCAAAATACCTTTTTTAGCCGTGGTCATAGTAAATCGTTGGTACAAACGATTTAATCCCATATTGCAAAACAAATTATAAAATAAAAACACCCATTAATTTAATCCCAACCGATGAATGCTTGAACTATCACTGGTAGTCCTGTTTATGCCACAAATTGTTGTTATTGTTTGTGTTATTGTATACCATTTTGTTGAAGTTATGATTTATTTCGCAGCAATATACATATGGGTCACTCAATATAAAAACTGAAGAAAAGAAGCTTGAAAAAATTGCTTTCAAAATAAATCGTGGAAGATTGCAAAAGTAAATAAAAAATAAAAAATTAATTTGTGGTTTAATTAAAAGTTAAATAAATGCTTCCTGCAATAGCAAAGTCGAAAAATTAATATCAGGAAACTATTTATGTTTATAATTAAACAATATGAAAAATATTAACAAAAATGTTGCCTAACGAACTAGTCAAGTAGTAAGTATACACTGTGTTCAAAGTCACGATATGATAACGGATTTCTTTCTGCGTTAATTTGATCAAAAGATGATATGTGGTTTCAACAGAATGGGACCACGTGTCATATAGCCCGTAAGAAAAAATATTTACTGAATAAAATATTTTTTATTGCCTACTTTTTTGTTTCGTGATATGAATTGGCTCCCAAGATCGCGTGAACTTGAACTTTTTTGAGAGGATATGAGAAACATATTTAACGCCGCATCAACGAAGTTCAGCCAAATTTATAGAAATTTTTTACGCTATCACGCTAGCATGTGCCAGAAAACCTGTTTAGGCCATTTGTCCATACATAAGCATGTATTGTTTGATGTGATTTAAAAACAAGTAACAGTGCTATATTCGGCCGTGCCGAATCTTATATACCCTTCACAACGTGTAGTCATGCAATAACAATTGTTTGTATCACCATTCATCTCATATAAAATACGTACATCCATGTACGTATGGTATGGTATGTACGTATTGGTATGCCAAAAAAAAAAAAAAATTACAAAAAAAAAAATATATTAAAAATAAAAAAAAAATAAAAAAAAATTTAAAAAAAATTAAAAAAAAATATAAAAAAAAATAATAAAATATAAATAATATATTAAATAAAATAAAATTTTTTTGGCTCAGCTGGAATTCAATGCCACGTTTACTTTAACCAGTATGTATGTAGGTTGTTGTTGTAATTGTGAAAAAAAACGAGGTGGTCGTGGTTTTTTGCTCATATCTTAGAAAGTTATGGGGCGATTGTGCTGAATTTCAATAGCGATTCATTCCTGGATATTTCCAAGAGATTGATACCATATAGAGATCTGAGAAACATATAGTTGCTTCTAAAAGTTGATTTCAACCAACACACGGACAGACGGGCAGACGGACAGACGGTCAGGGCTTAATCGACTCCTCTATTCATAAGCTTTCAGAAAATATATACTTTATAAGGGTCGGAAATGAAAATTGTAGAAATTCCAATCGGAATGACAAAGCTATATATACCCTTGTGCACCACAGGTGAAGGGTATAAAAATGTTTCTACGTAAATAAAATGTATCCTTCATTTTGTAAAATGGTTTAGAAAGTTTACTTAATATGCTTTTTTTATTTTATCAAACTGTACACAAATATGCCACAGAAAAAGAATTCAGTTTTGAAATGGATTGAATTCGCATTTTCTTTCTTTTTTTCACCTGTGTTCTGCATTCCGAGTGACAACCATTTGATGGCAATTCCGAGTGATTTAATTTTACTCGGAATGCAGAGCACAGGCGTATAAAATTCCTCGCTGCTTTATCATATCATATCATTGCATATCGGTTTTCGTATATTTAGTTAAATTAAAAGATAAATAAAGATATTACTCCGAACAATATTATTCACTAAAAAAATAGAGGCAAAACGTTTTTACGCTATAACTTCCTGTAAAAATTACGACTGTAATTGTGTTATTTTAATTTTAGCTTATGTCGACTTAAGCAGTTATTCCCTTTTGCCACAAAAATATAGGTAAATGTGCGTACTTTTAATGCATAAGATTTTCGTTCTGCAAAATGTGTAAAGTGGCACCTAAAGATACTAAATATACTAAATATAACGCAATCTGAAAAAAGTAAAATAAAAAACCATCGAAATTCTTAGTACAAACTTAAAATAATTTCTTAAATTTTAGAATTTAAAAATGTTAAATGTTGGCGAAAAAAACAAAAACGTTAAAATTTAATTGCAATTTGTTATAAAATGGTATGACCCATATGTGAATGTATGGAGGGAGATTCATACAGATAAATGGAGAAACATTTGACATTTGAGTGTAAGTAATGGTCACTAAAGCAATTTGCTAGATCAACTACAAAAATATTTAACAATAAAACAAGAGATAGAAAAAACTTTCTCATTATTACTAGTAGTATAGTAAAGTTTTCTGAAAACACCTTTGCGACGGGTCACTTAATTAGTTTTTTTTTTTTTTTTGTTTTTAATATTGTAAAATAAACAAAATAATGAAAGTTGAATTTAAAAACCTAATTTTCTATAGTAACTGAAGTGCTCCCTGAGGTGGCATTTTTTGGAAATCGGATGTCCATGTTTGTATAAATAAAGTACCAGAATAAAGTACCGTAAGAAAACGTGTATAAGTATTAAAGCGAAAGAGACATGTCTTAATGAAACTGTCAAAGTGATGACCTTCTTAGGACAGAATAATAAAAATTTGTCTTAAAAATTGGCCAGTTCCAGATTAACTCGTGACATTTCAAAACAACTATCATTCACCAGTTTGGTACCAAGAAAAAGAATCTTGCAATTTTGGAATATTTAAGAAAACCCATTCAAATTTAAACAACAAACTTTCACTTGGAATTTTTTCTATTTTATTTTTTGGTTCAACACTCGTATATTGTACAACACAACATAACATCGACTGACACCAATTCAAAAAGTTTAGACTTCAATAGTCGTCCATCATTGTCATGATAGTGATGCATTTGGGATGTAGGTTAAGTGGTCCTGATAGAGTGTGTCAGTATACTTTTTTTTAATCCAAACAAGTTTATTTGATTTTTGTGTGTGTTTATGTGTTTGTGTATGTGAATGTGTGTTTGTATTTATGTGTGTGTTGTGTAGGCGTACAAAAGTGAAATTCACTTTATTACGTGAATTTCATATAACGTGACCACCAATACTAAACTTTTTTTAAATGACGATACTTACAACTCGACTGCAAAACCACAACTATAAAAATTTAAAAAAAAAAACGGTAAATGTTTGTAGTGATGTATGAAGTTCGAAAACGTCACAAGAGTTTTTTTAGTAGTATGAAATGGGGGAGTGAAAAAAATGCTGAAAAATATAATATTGAAGTTGGCACTAGATTTTTTTTTTTTTTTAACTGAAACACTATTTATGTACAAATGGAAGAAAAATTGTGCGTGTGATATAGTTTGCAAATGTATGCACATTCATTTAATGTCGAATATGTCTATGGTAGATGTGTGCTAGGTTTATGGACAAAATAAATGCATATTTATGGAAATTAGGATAACTGTTTTGCTACTTCACTATTTGATGCTGTAATGAAGTGATCGTTGATGGTTTGATTATTAGCAACAGCATCTCAAATGACTGGAGAACACTTTGTCAGAAAAGTGTTTGATGAAGTACGTTACATGTCAAATAAATTTATGCTACACACTCTAAAAATATATATTTTAAAATGCTTGCCATTTACCAAGTCAGGGAGTCTGCCAGATAAATATAAAGTTTGAGAGAAAAAAAATAGTAAAAAATATAAAATATGAAAATTAATTTAATAAGCATTAGTATGCAATGAGGTGGTATTTAGTAAACAAAAGTTTTCTTTAACCTATTTTTGCTAGTTTATCGAAAACATAAAATGTCGGTTAGCATTGCCAATAAAATGTGCCCCATAAAGTATATATTTTCAAATGAAAGGACTTTACAGTAGAATACAGTAAACTATGAAAAATTTCAAATCTAAGATGGCGTCCTATACGAAATGGTGGATAAGTTTTTTTCTGAACCATATTATTATGGATATCAAATAAAATGGCTTGACTAGTAGAATATAGTTAACATTATAAAAATTCAAAATCAAAGATTGCGATGAAAATAATAAAGCAAAATGGGGTGTAACATTAAATCTGAAATCTAGGCTAAGCTACGCTGTGATCACTAAACCTATCTATAAGATGGTGAAGGGTATTATCAGAACATAGCATTCAGACTATATATATTTAAGATGCGCAATGCCTACTTATGCCACACCTCAAAGAGAAATCATTAAAATTAAATCATGCGACGGTGAACGTGACAATCTCAAAATAGAAGAAAATTTTAGAAGACAACTATGTCATTATTATTAGGTTTGTTTTTATTTGGAAATTAAAACTTTTGCTATGACTTGAATTGTGAATATAAATTGCGGGATTTCCAATAGCTTGCGTATCTTTTGAACTCAGTTTTTTTTTGGTTTAAATAACATACATATATGTAATTTTTAAGGGTACATATCTGTCATTTATTCTCATCTATTTATTGAAAATTATAGTGTAAACGTCGTTTTTTTTTTGCTTCGAAAATATCAAAATTCTTGTGCCCGATATGCTGTTTAAACGCTATAAAAGAAAAACGTTGTTGTACTGAATCGTTAGATTAAGTTATGTTGAAAAAGGAGGTCTTTAAAAGCCAAAATCCATGACAGGTTTACAAGTATACCCAATTGGCCATTATTCGCTCTTAAGAAACGAAACTGTCCTAATTAAAACCATAATCACAATTTTATTAATATCTCTAGAACCCAGTTTCCTCAATGTATTTCCTTAGGGATTTTCAATTCGAATTTCTTAGTATTCTAAGTATGGCATAGTGCCCACGTTTAAGTTCTCGCATCTAAAATGACCAGACGTAGGACAATAAAATGTGGTGTTGCAAAGAGTCATCTTCTTCTCTGCATGCTCTACATGTCACTTCATTCAACAGTCCCATGCGATGAGTTCTCATTTCCGTATGACCTGTTTTTACACTTGTTAATCTCCTATGTGTTGGTCAACTCAGTTTTATAATCTTCTTCGATATCTCAAGATTATGTTTTTCTCATGGATGTTCGTCACCATACCGACATAATTATTTTACCATTTTTTGTTCCTCTATCGCCGTAGCCTCTGAAAGGGTTTTGCATTTTTCAAGGTGATGATATTCAAAAGTGATCCCATTTTAAAAATTTTTAAGGTTTCTTCGTTTCCGATTATGCCGTGATAGCCTTGTATCCGTATTATCTATAGACGTTCACAATCCGTATGCGAGTTTAACCCACTCTTAAATTAAACGACATTTATATTATTTGCTGCTTAAATTTGGTCAGACCATCATAGGGAACCTATACCGAACACAACTGATTTGTATAAAGTAAGCCTTGGCCGAAAAACGGCCAGAACATGCGACTATACATGAAACCGTTATATTCCATCATGACAACGCTCTGCCACATGTTGCATTACCTGTTCAAAAACATATAAATATTTAAAAAATAATAATTTCTATCAGTGCAGAACGCTCTCCCTGGGATACGCTTCACTTCAGAACAAGGTATTTGAAAATGGCTTTATTTCTTCTTGGCCTCAAAAGATGAGCAGTTACTTAAGCGGAATCCATATGGAAAACGGCCATAGCTAACAGTAACTTTTAATTAAGTTATATTGTACCAATGTTTCAAAATAACTAAAATTTGATCTAATGAGTTATACACGCGTTAGCATAGTGTTTTTATGTCTTTAGAGTAGTTTTCGTTTTGAAATCTAATAATTTTTTTAAAATATTTTTCTTTAAAAAAAATTAAATAAATTTTTAAAACCAAATTTAATTTCCACACTTAGAATCAGGGCATATTTATTTATCAGGTAATCGCGGTACAGAGAGAACCTATTTGTTTATGTTTTTTATATATAAAATTTAACATTTAAAATAAGAGAGAAGACAGAAATTTTTTTTTATTTATGAACTTTGAAGCTGAAATTTAAAACAAGTGAAAAAAAAAATAATCAGCTGACGAAACAAGACTACCTGATGAATAAATATGCCTTGACTCAGAATATAAAAGGAAATCAAAAAAAAAAAAACATTAATTAATTTATTACATGTCCATGTGTATTCATAAAAAAATTGGCTTGAAAAATATTGATGGCCATTTGTTTTCACTTCATTTCATTAATATGTGCAGTAAAGTTTCACTTTCAATTTAACGAGCACAAAAAAACTCCGAAATGTATTCTTTTAAATCACAAAAGCACTGCAATGGTATGCATCACAACATATCAAAGATAATAATCCATATTTTACTACATATTTACCCATACTCGAGTAACACTCACAACTTGAAAAGTGCTGGTAGAGGGTAGTGCAATGCACACATACTCATGTGTGTAAAAATGATTGTATTACATTTTTATCTACTTACCGCTACAGAATTCTTCATATCAGCAATTGCTGATGCAAATTCGGAAAAATGCAATTCTGGGCAATAAATAATGGGAGCCAATAAATCTCCAGATTTACGTCCAGCTTCCACTGACTTGACTTCCCATTCTTCGGAATTTGTCAATATGGCACCATGATATTTGCCTGTAGCAATGCCCTGCAAAAACAAAACAAAAAAACAGTAAAAATAAAGTCAAAGTCAAATACTAAATGAAGAGTGAAAAAGTCAATTTAATGCCGTTGTAAACTTGCACGCATACACATGCATATATAAATACAAACTTAAATTTACATCATATTTATTTGTATGTGTGTGTATGTGGGGAATGCAAGACAGAGAACACCATGAAAAGCAAAAAATCCTCATGAATTATTTGCATTTCATATTTAAGGCAATGAGAGTGAAGGATGATGTTATTGCAAGAGATGAGGGAGAGGAAGTTTGTTGCATAGAGCAATTGTGTGAAACCAAGTTAAATGCTTCAAAGTTAAATGATGACAATGCCAATGGGGGCATAAAGCAAAATATAAACCAGAACACACAACAACAATGGCAGACATCGTATTGTAACCAACAAGACAAGACAATATAAGCCAAACCAATGGGGAACTTAGCAGCTACATTTGGGAAAATACGACTGCATTCTTGCAATAACAAACATGTATGTACGTATATATGTAGATTCATGTACACACATAAATTTTAATGCTGCTGCACTAGATACCAATGAACTTACAATTAATAACAGTATTTCATTGAGTCATTTCAACTAAATGATTATACATACGCTACTGTGTCACAGGAGGATTTTATGCATTTAATTTGTGTTTAGTGCTAATTATTTATTTAATAATTTAGTTGTTTAATTTAATTACAAATTACAATATTATATCCGTTTGCGCCGAAACAAAAATACCCTTCATCAACGTTTTTAAACAACATTAAGAATTGCAAATATGTAATGGGTAATATTATTCGTTTCACACGGAAAGGAAATTTTAACGGAAAGAAATATGGATCGATATGCAAATTGCAATTATTCATTCCTTTATTCTACTTTCTGCAAAGAAGGTTTAAGTTCTGTTTTTATTTAAAAACAAGTAAGAGCGCTATATTCGGCCGTGCCGAATCTTATATACCCTTCACAACGTGTAGTCATGCATTAACAGTAGTTTGTATCACCATTCATCCCATATAATATATGTCCATATATATAAAAAACATACATATGTAAAAACATCCCATTGTAAAATTATAAATTTACGAATGTATGTTAAAAAAAAAATAAATTTTTTTAAAAAATTAAAAAAAAAAAATTAAAAAAAAAAATTAAAAAAAAAATTTTTTTTTAAATAATTAAATATATATAATAAATATAAAACAAAAAAAAATATTTAAAAAATATTTAAAAAAAAAGTAATAATAAAAATATAAATCATATATTAAATAAAAAATAAAATAAACAATAAAAAAAAAATTCAAAAAAAAATATATAAAAAAAAATAAAAATAAATTTTTTTTGGCTCAGCTGGGATTCGATGCCACGTTTTCTCTAACCAGTATACACGTTTGTATGTATGTATGTATGTATGTTGTTGTTGTAATGTTGTTTTTGTGGAAAAAAAATCGAGGTGGTCGTGGGTTTTTGCTCATATCTCAGTTGTTGATGTACCGATGTTTCTGATTTTCAATACCGATCTACTCCCGAATATTTCTGATATTTTAATACCTCAACCGAGTCGAAGCGATGTCGGGGGGCTTCAAAAAGTTGATTTCAACATACACACGGACAGACGGACAGACTGACAGGGCTTAATCGACTCCCCTATTCATAAGCTTTCAGAAAATATATACTTTATGGGGTCGGAAATCAAAATTGTAGAAATTTCACACGGAATGACAAACCTATATATACCCTTTTTCACTGTGTGAAGGGTATAAAAAATTGGAGAGATTTTAACATTTTTAAAAGTAAAAATAAGATTTTATGAGGGCAAATATAAGCCGCAGCAACGAAATAAATAATAACTCTGCTCACGCACAGAAAATAAGTTCCACAATTACGGTATGGAATGAATAAAGCCCAGAGTATTTTTTAGATGTACAGAACTTCCAATAAGGATAACTGTAAAACTAGTCGTCATACTAATTAAGTGTGTTAAGACTTTTTTCATTATACTTTGGCAAATCACCATACAAAGACTTACACCAGAACAACGTTTACAAATCGTAGAAAGTTATTTCCAAAATTCGCGCTATGTTCCCTAAACTTATAAAGATTTTTATCGTTTTTTATCATTAACGGTTATGTAAATAAGCAAAAGAGAGAAGGGAAGAGCAGATTCCTTGCCAGAATCTTGAGATTCCAGTTCATTCCGAAAAAATCAGTATTTAGTGCAGTTTACATGCCGTAGACGGCATCTGCACATTCCTTTTTAAATCTAAAATCGGTGCCAACAATACCAAGAATTGTGAACGCAATCATGTCGTTGTAAATCATTTGGAGAAGAAATGGTTCCAACAAGAATGCGCAACATGACATACAGCGCGTGAAACCATCACTTTGTGGAGCCAAACGTTTGTTAGCCGAATTATGTCTAGAAAATAGACCTGTAAATTATAAATTTGAGCGCTTATGCCATTTTATGGTCATAATAATCGACCAGCGAGCACACGCTATATGTCGAGTAGTTGAAAATTTTGAGCTTAAATTTTTTTAACATAATGTTCAAGTGCCAATAAGACACCTTAATTGACAGTTTGATGTGGTTTTTGATCTGATGAAATCATGGGTTCGTACTTCATTCGAAATGAAGCTTGTAACACCGTTACTGTCAATGGCAAGCGGTATAGATCGATGGTAATCAACTTTTTATGGACGAAATCGAAAGACGTTGATCTTGACAACATTTGGTTCCAACCAGACGGGGCTACGTGCCACATAGCAAATGCAAGAATTGAGTTATTGCGAGAAAAGTTTTGAGATTCGATTATTTCAAGAAATCGTGAAATTGAATGGCCTCCAAGACTATTTCTTGTGGGGTTATTTGAAGTCATTGGTCTTTCAAAATAAACTTGACTCTCTTCAAGCTTTACAAGTCAATATTGAACGTGCCATTCATGATATACGAATTGATTTAGTGGAAAAAGTGCTCGAAAATTGTGTTCATCGAATTCGTTCCTGCAGAAGAAGTCGTGGAAGACATTTGAATGACGTTTTATTAAGAACTTAATTGTATCGGCTGTACTTCAAATTAAATAAAGAACTTGAAACAATAACTGCCAAAGAAAAAAAAAGTTGTATTTAGCCAAATTTATATGTATAAGTTTTTTTGTCATGAAAATAAAATTAGTGTTTTTTTACAAGAAGTCCTCAGTGTCGTATTTACATAATTTCTTAAAATTTTTAAAAAGAAAAGTATAGTATTGGTTGTTGTAAAAAAATTGTTTATTAATATTTATTTTAGTAATAAATTTATTAAATATGTGTGTTGAAAATAACAAATCAATAAGTACACTTGTGTAGACGCAAAAAAAATTATTCAACAAGCAAAACATTTATTAAAGAAAGCATATTTTACAATTATTTAATGTATTCATGCATGAATGTGTTATGTTTGTCGAAAAACAAAAAAACATTGGCGAAAAAGTGCGCAAAATTTGCAATTGTAAATTACGATAAATTATTACAAATGCATTGAATCGTTGAACTATTAAATGGTTATGAAATTAAAAAAAAAACGTAGATTCAATAAAAACCATAATTATTTGCACACTGATATCCGTACAAAAGTACAGAGAGAAATAAAAATATAGTATCGATTAAAATCGATATTATGTATCGAAAACAATTCGCCCTTTATATCGTTGTCTTTTCTGACACAGCTATTTTTGCAAAGCAATGTTCGCCAATAAACTGATAATACAATACAATACTGATATACATTTGCAAAAAATAATAATTTTTTTTACAATTACATTTGTATTCGTAGAGATACACATACACAAACAAAGCTTTTAATAAAAACATAGTTGTATGGAAAACTCACTTTTTCATAGGAAATGTAAATGCAATATTACTGTTAGACAATCACAATTAGGGTTTGGGAACCGGGAATTCCCGGGAATGAACCACTTAATATTCCCGGAAAAATTTTGCTCTTATTCCCGGGAAAACGGGAAAAAAAGAAATATGTAGTATATTAGGAAATATATTTAATTTTATTTTTAATTTCTTATCTGTTTCGGTAAATTTAGAGAATATTTGAATAAAAAGTAAGGTTTTTAATTTGTTAGCATTTTTTGTTTGTTAAGTATTTACAACTTTTCTCAAATACGACTATGTAAAAGTAAGACAAACATCATCGGCAAAAATTTTTCACGTCAAAGTTAACGACTTTCTGGAATTATTTTTAATAAGTGCTTATAAATTTCAAGTGAATTAATTATATACATACATAATTAAATGTTTTCTTGTATATAAATGTTTTTTATAACAACCGTAAAACCGTGGTTCTTTTTTATAAAAATAATGACAAATTGTTTTTAAAAGTGGTCACAGAATTTGTAAGTATAATTTTTTTTATTTATGATTGAATTTTTCTAATAATACATTTTTTTTAAATTCACTTTGCTTAGAAGCAAAATGTCTGAAGTGTGGAACTATTTTCAAAAGTAGACAACGCAGCACAATGTAATATTTCCCGAAAAGGTTATTGTTCAAGGGCGGTAGTACTAGTGGTCTCATACGGCACCTTCTTTTCGTTCATAAAATAAAATTTGAAAACGATTCTTCAACACCTGCATCAAAAAAAAAATTTCACCATTAAAAGTTTTTTAGACAACCAAACATTACCAGAAATTTTTTCAAAACTGGCAGCAGTCGATGGAATATCTGTTCGAACAATTACACAAAGTTCTTTTATTCGTCAAAGTTTTTTTCAGTAAAAATATGACGTTACCAAAATGAAACTGATGTTAAAACCATTGTAATAAAATATTACAACGCCGTTAAAAATACGATGGTGAAAAAAATATCGAGTCAAATTTGCGACAATTTAAGATTTGCTCTTGTATTAGACGAGTGGAGTAGTGTTGCCCAAAAAATATATCTGTTTTAATGCCAATAATTATTTTTATAATTTGGGTTAAGTTTATATTTCCGGAAGATGTAATGCTGACACAATAAGGAAAATAAAATACTACTAAAACAATGAATTATTAACCAAATCGTGATGTTAAAGTTAACAAACATTATTTATTTTAAAAGAAATATTATTTTCGGGAATCCCGGGAATTCCCGGGAAGACGATTTTTTAATTCCCGTTTCCCGGGAACATAAAAAGACCGGGAAATCCCAAACCCTAATCACAATACATATTATAAATTCAAAACCAAATATTTTACCATAAATAGAGAATTGTTAAAAGAAAAGATGGTTAGATGAGAAAAAGAGTAGTGTAAGCTGTATAAAATAAATGCCTTGTATAAATTTATTGTTGTTGTATTGTTGCCCCTAGTGAATATTGAATAAAAATCCCATGCTAACATATTTCAGTGCATACACATAGTCCAAATGTTAAAAGTCCTAGATAAAAAGAAATTACCGACATACATTCGCTCTCTAAATGTCGAAATAAAACATATTGCTGAACAATTTATTGGTCGTTTATGTAAAATAAATGTAAGAAACAAAATGAACACAATTTAGACCATTGAAGCGAAAGTAAGCGTAATAAAGATTGGTGGGCAATTAGAAAAAGGATATAGAATCTATATATTAATTAAAGCTTATATTCATAAAAATAAAAAATCTATTTTAAGAAAATTTTTTATGAAAAATTTTAAACTCATCTAAGTTTTGTGAATATGGATGGGGGTTAAAAAAAATTAAAATTAAACTAAAGAATTCACTATATTAATATACGAGAGTGTAAAGGGGTATATATTGTAACGAGCTATTACAAATTATACTAACATACGCATAGTAAATCAAAAAAGGTATGAATTACTTAGAATTCCCATTGAGTTTATATTAGGTCCCAGCAAAAAAATCTATGACAAACAAGTAAGAGTGCTATATTTGTCCGTGCCGAATCTTATATACCCTTCACAACGTGTAGTCATGCAATAACAGTAGTCTGTATCACCATTCATCTCATATGAAATACGTACATAGATATATAAAAACATCCCATTGTAAAATTAAAAATTTACGCAAGTATTAAAAAAAAATAAAAAAAAAATTAAAAAAATTAAAAAAAAATTTAAGAAAAAAATATTTAAAAAACATAATTAAAATATAAATAATAAATATAAAAAAAAAAAATTAAAAAAAATAATAATAAAAATATAAATAATATATTAAATAAAAAATAAAAAAAAAATTAAAAAAAATTTTTTTTTTGGCTCAGCTGGGATTCGATGCCACGTTTACTCTAACCAGTATACACGTTTGTATGTATGTATGTTGTTGTTTTAATGTTGTTTTTGTGAAAAAAAAATCGAGGTGGTCGTGAGTTTTGCTCATATGTCAATTGTTTATGTACCGTTGTATCTGATTTTCAATACCGATCTACTCCCGAATATTTCTGATATTTTAATTTCTCACCCGGGTCCAAGCGATGTCGGGGGGCTTCAAAAAGTTGATTTCAACATACACACGGACAGATGGACAGATTGACAGAGCTTAATCGACTCCCCTATTCACAAGCTTTCAGAAAATATATACTTTATGGGGTCGGAAATGAAAATTGTAGAAATTTCACACGGAATGACAAACCTATATATACCCTTTTTCACTGTGTGAAGGGTATTAAAAAGTGATTTTGCAGGGGTTCAACTGGTGACGAAGTGATTAAATTTATGTGAAAATACTAACAATTTTAACATTAACGTGTCATTGGAGAACATGTGTTTACATAAATATTTTAATGAACTGCACTCCATTCTAATAAGTGCATGGAACTCATGCATATTTGGTGACAAGTATCGGATATTTCATGTGTTAAAATTGTTTGTTTACATGAATTCTTTAAGATATTTTGCATGATAATGCATTTATTTTTAAGCACATCATTTATGACAAATTATTTTGCAGTTATGAAGTCACTTAGAATTAATGCTTTTACACAATTGATTTAGAAGTCTTGTAAATGTAATTTGCTTTGCACTGCTTCAAGTTCTTTTGCTGGGGTTTAGTATAAACTTCAAAGTTTCAATGAAGAATTGGGGCAGCTACCGACACCTCTCGTGTGGTACTCGAGTGGCGACCCAAAACGGTGCCCATATCTGTTTCCCACACACGTGCTCTGTAGCCAGGTAGTAGTGTTGTTGTAGCCGAATGCAAGGCCATCCGAATTGTCCTTGTGTTTGTTGTAACCACTAGCTCGTATTTTACTGAATGCAAGACCCTCCGAGTACATTAGTCCGTAATATGTCATACCCACATAAAAGCCTTTCCGAATTTTCGTTATATTCGTCGTAGTCTATCGTATTCAAATATAAGGCATCTCGCATATTCCTTATATTCGTCTAGCTCGTAATCTGTGATATCCGAAGGTTCTTCGCATTTTTCTTATATTCATCTTCATACGAATTCATAATCAAATCGTTCCCCGGTAAGCATTAGCATCTCGGAAGATAGTTTTATTACTGCATTTCATTTGTTTCTTTTTTAAAAACCAACCAACAACTGTGTATTTCATTCTCAAAGAAAGCAGACCTTTAAAACAACCCGTCGACAGGTTGAGTTCTATACCGTCTGAAAAATAAAACTGCGACTGAGATATGAGCAAAGAGCCACATATGCCTCTTTTTACCAAACAAAGACAATTATTGCAGCTTCCAGATAATTTCTTGACCCGTTTGTTGAATTTCACCACCAGAAAACATATTGACAAATATATCAATATCATATATGGATATTACAACAACAAGCCTTAATTAAAGAGATGCAAAAAAATTGTTGATGGTGCAGAAGCAATGTAACTACAAAAAACAGATAAAACGGTATTTTTCTAGTCCAAAAAGATAGTAATGAGAAAGAAATGTTTAAGTAGATTGTTAATTTATTAATTGAAAAAGTTAAACTTTTTCAGTATCTTAATTTCTCTTTTGACCAAATTCCCATTACCATTTAATTGTCAGTTCGATTAATTTTCTTTTTGAGGCACCAAAAGCACATTATTACTCAAGTATTAAGCCTTCGTTAGCCGAGCGCTGATGCAACCGAACTGTAATGGAACGTACTGTAAGCACGTTTGTGCAGTTATAGAAAATTTAAAAAAGTAACATAAATATGTTTTCGACATTCATAAACAAACCAGCATTAGTATAGGTAAATAAAGCAAAATATTTTTCAAACAAGCCTGTGTTTTTTCAATGGATATAGAAGAATTGTTTATTGGTTTAAACCTTTGCCTGAAATTAGATGTTCATCATCCATTTTATTAAAAATTACCACGCAAACTTTTATTTCTTAAATTTAAAAACTTATTTTGTTTGTTTTTTTTTATTTTGGTATAAAAATAAACAGCTGATTATAAAACAGTGATGGGTATTACAATTTTACATATGGTTTTTTATTAAGAAGAAAAAGTACCTTATGATGTCAGAAAATATTTTGTGTATTTATTTATGTATATTAATATGTATTATTTATTATTTAACATTTCTAATTAAAATATAATAACAAAGTATAGTTTATTTAGTGCTAGCTTGTGCCCGCGACTTCGTCTGCGTAGTTATCGGGAGGTAGACTTAGTACAAACAACAAAAATAAAATATTTACAACAAAAACAACCCGTTTAGGATGTGTGATGATGAGTTTGCCAACGACTTCGCGTTATTGTCGCGATAAAAAGTAGCCTATGTGTTAATCTAGGTTGTTGTCTATCTATGTGCCGAATTTCATTTGGTTCCGTTCAGCCGTTTTTGCGTGATTGAGTAACAAATATCTAAACATCTAAACATACAAACATTCACATTTATTATATTAGTAGGATTTGTGTTTATGTATACAGATCAATTAATATTAATTAATAGATTTGTATACTGTTTTAATCCTTACATATTTCACATTTATTATACACAATGTAGCGTAAACAATAGTAATGAGAATAAAACATAGTATAAGTTTAAAATAGACACGATAGTTCACAAAACTGTATTAAAAAAATTCATGAAGAAAAATAAATTAACACGCAAAGTACTAAAATTTATTTTATTTTTCTTTCGCGTATTAAAATATATTTTAACAAAAAGTACCATTAAAAAAACAAAAATACCCTAAAATCATAAAGCAAACAAGCAGGCCATGATTGGCTTATAAATGTCACGTATGAATGTAAGGAAATTCTATTTTATACAAAATAATACGTTCCGGTTACAGTACGTTAAATTTCGCTAAGCTTTTGCATTGTTTCTCATAAGCCAAAAACGAACAGCTGATACATTACAGTACGGATGCGCTCGGCTAACTGAGGCTTTACCTGAACGTTACTTTACTATAACGGTAGACATCTCATGATGTTTAACAAAAGGTTTTATACGCTTCTCTAAGCACTATTTGATATACATTTTCGAGATTAAAGAAAGGCCATCTCCTCTCACTACAAGTGCAGATAGATATTTACAGCATTTCTATTTGGAACTTTTTGTACTTTGAGGCTGTTTCAGAAGTTTTAATTCTGTGTGAAAAAAAACTCCGACCGTTTTAGTATATTTTCTAATGAAATATTAGCATATCTCTTAAACATGGCACCGATTTTGTTCTGATCACAAATGAATTTTTTTCTAACAGAACCTGCTATTAAACTGATCTTTAAATCGTTTTTAAACTTCTTTGGAACTTTCGAAATTTAATGCATAATTTTTTTTAATTAAAACTAATAAAAAAAGTTATTGAAAAAATTTTGATGACCAATTTTTTTAAACGCAATCCTTAAATACAAGCTTTGTTTGTACAAAGTTAAGCCTACCTAATATACAGTAACTTAAGGTAAAAGTGAACTGCTCGATATAGTTAAATAATGCACAGGGTTTTTAAAAAAGAGGTTTTATTTTGATATGTGAAAAAACGATTTTTTGTACACAAAATCATTACATGCCTATTTAATTGTAAAGAATAGGGTATGCCTGTAATAACGGAAAACAATATCAAAAAAAAAAAATTATAATATTTGAAATAAAAATATTGACTAGAGTCTAAAAACTTAATATAATATTGTTAAATTATTTTTTTAGAGAACCAGAACTAATAAAACACTTGAATGATATTTAAAACGTTATTGCTAAAATACACTCTGGTCTACTGCTAATATAGTAGTCCCGTATTTGCTGTTAACCACTGTAACAACATTTTAGTAAACATAACTTTTAGCTGTTGTACTAACATATATTTTTCTATTAAATTGATTTAAACATTAAATTTGTTCAAAAACTCTATTGTTTTTTTCCATTCTAGTGTTAATCTGTTTAACGTGCATACAAACATTCATTAAATTATTTATTTATAAATTTTCAGAAGAATAATGGTGTGGCATACTAATTGTCTGAATTTATACAAAGAATAATGCAAAACGGCTGCAGAGGCATTATAAATATGCTGCTGCATTTTGAATAATTACTCAATTGTTTTTGTGAATTGCGGGTTAAATATGTAAACAATAGTGAAGCAAAAAAGCACACACACACATAGTATTCACGGTGGTTTTTATTCCAAAATAAAAAAAATAGTCAAATGAAAGCCATTTATGTATACATATAATAAAATACTATACCGGGCGTTGTGATGATGTTTGTAACGGACAAAATTAGCACCCACCAAAATATTTCGTTTGTGACACATGAAAATATTCGTTTAATACATAATAAGTATATACTTTTTAAATCCTTGGTATCATACTAAGATGATCTAACAATATCCGTCTGTTAGACTGTTTTAAGAACGATAGAGCTCGTACAAGAAAAACTAGGGTAATAAAAGTTTTTAATTTTTTTTTGCTATGTGTAATGAAATCGGGAAGGAAAAAACGTCGTAACATTTATAAGTAACGCAAAAGAAGTTGAAGTTGAGCTCAAACACTTCTATCACATCAGCAGCTCGTAAAGTTAAACGGTCAGATTATTTTGTGAGCAGAACCAATTCTAATGCTGGGTTGAAGTTCTGAAAGCTCCAGATCGCAATGTGGTAAGAAAACTCAGAAACAATAGAACGAGATAGAATAGAAAAAATAGAACGAGTGAAAACCACTTGTTGTGTGAGGGATGCTGTTTAGGTACTGGCAACTTTTTACCACTTCCGGATCAAAATTTTTATGTGGGTGATGTTGAAGAACAATTTCGGACAGAAAAGCAAATAAAATCCCCTAAATTTTACAAAAACGGCCTTTACTTTTCTTGAAATATCGCAGAGTGCCTGCCTGATTTGGCATCAAGGACACTATGGAAAAAGGCCCTTGAATGGTATTTAAACAATTATGTTAATATTCTACCACGGAAGGCAAATCCACCCAACTATCCAGAACTTTGGCCTGTGTACTCTTGTAAAAAAATATTAAAGAACACAGAAAAGGTATCCCAGGTCATGTCCGATTTTAAGCGTAAGTGTACCACCTCGTCCAAAAAGGTAACGAAAACAACTATGAAATCTCTAATGGGAGTATTTCCGGAAAACGTGAATAAATATAATGAATTAGTACAATATTTTAATAAATTTTTTTATTTTTGAGAATTTTTCTATGGAATGGTGTTAGTTAAATTTAATTTAATAAAGGGTGATTTTTTAGCTATCATCTTTTTGGCAACACTGGTTTAATCAGCTGACGCACGTTTCGTGTTTTGTTTCACTGTCAAACATCTTCAGTTTGGTCTATAATTTAACCATGAATCGTCTTACAAACGAACAACGCTTGCAAATTATTGAATTTTATTATCAAAATGCGTGCTCTGTTAAGAAAGTTCATCGCGCGCTTCTTATCGAAAAATTGTGTTCAGCGACGAAGCTCATTTTTGGCTCGCTCAATGGGTACGTTAATAAGCAGAATTGTCGATTTTGGAGTGAAGATCAGCCAGAAGCATTGCAAGAGGTGCGGTTTATGGGCTGGTGGCATCATTGGACCGTACTTCTTCAAAGATGATGCGAATCGTAACGTAACTGTGAATGGCGAGCGCTACCGTGAGATGATATTCAACTTTTTTTGTCCAAAATGCAAAAGCTTGACTTGCATGATATGTGGTTTCAACAAGACGGTGCCACATGCCACACAGCATGCTTAAAAATGGACTTATTGAGAGGCGAGTTCGGTGAACATTTTATTTCACGGTTGGGACCAGTCAATTGGCCGCCTAGATCGTGCGATTTAACGCATTTAGACTATTTTTTGTGGGGCTATGATAAAGCTCATGTCTATACACACATGCCCGCTTTAATTAACGCATTGGAAGACAACATTGAAGAATTTATTCATGAGATACCGGCCGAAATGTTGGAAAGAGTATGCCAAAATTGGACTAAGCGGATGGACCATTTGAAGCGCAGTCACGGTCAACATAAAATAATCTTCAAACATTAAATTATATGGACCGTACTATTGATTCAAATAAAGATTTCATGCATTTTTTTGAATTTTATGTGTTTTTTTTTTAACTTTCCTATAGCTCTTAAAAAATCACGCTTTACAAGTGTTGCGGCAGCAACCTCGGCCCGCATGTTATGGCGGTAACACACTTTGGACAGCAATAATAAGACTATACAAAGAAAAATAAAAAAGCCGCTTTTTACTTGTAAAAAATGCAGTTTTTTACTTGTAAAAAATTCAGTTTTTTACTTGTAAAAAATTCAGTTTTTTACTTGTAAAAAATCCCGCAAGTAGTTTGTAGGTTTGTTGGAATTATTGTTATAGTTGTGGTTGTGTTTTATTATCTATGAATACCCTATTCATACATACTGTTACTATACCTTAAATAAACTAACTTAATTATATCCTTGTCTTAAATATATTACAGTTCAATAAATGTAAATTTTAGGAACACCTACTCGTCTAAGTTGGTTTTAATGTTAAAGTGTTTTAGGAACGATATTAAGATATTTCGTGTGAGCACGATTTCAACATAGAGTTGACATAAAATACACAATTAATATATAGACATCAACGCAGGGTTAACAAAATTTAAATATTGGCAATAAAAACGACAATACCGAAACTAAAATAAAAAAATAATAATTCAAAATAAAATTTTAATTTAATTCAAATATTAAAAATTACAAAATAATTTTAATCTGCAACAATAAGTTTTCTCTGACTCACTTTTTATTAATGCTTGCATATATTAGGGTGTCACTTTAATATTTTTGCAAGTCTTATGTAGCAAATATTTATATGACGCCTCTGCATTTTTTACGTTATTTATTATTGATAATGTAAAACGAAGTGGGTATATCAATATCAATTATAAGTAGTTTTAATTTTTGTTTTACTTTAACTAAAAAGAAAAATACGGATTTAATTCCACTTATAAATGGAATCTATCTCTGTGACCTGCAATGAAACAAATCCTTAGTTGTATCAGGTTTTACTGAATATTTTTTTAACCATCTCTTTTAATATTTATTTTTTACAACATCTGTTCTACAAAAGTTGAAAGTTATTACACCTAAAAAGATTCATATGAAAGTTATAATTTTCAATGAATTTTGTTTATATTGCTAGCAGGCCTTTTTTAATAATTTCCTTTCCCACAAGTGATGAATAATCCTAACACTTAACTACAACGTTGGTCTGATTATAAGATTCCTAGATAACTATTGTTTTATATGCTTAAGTCGGACATGCTCTGCTATAATTTTCTACCCAATGTAAAAGTTAAAAAATTATTCATATTAATTTAAATCTAAAAACGATTTATACAATAAGTTTTATATTCATTCATTAAATAATAATTTGAAAAATAGAAAATATCTTTTTTTATTATTATTAGAATAAATTAGCTTCATTGCTGTTTAAAAAAGCTGATTTTATTTATTCAATATTTTCTTCTTTTTTTTCATTTTTAAAACATGCAACTACATCTTTGCCCTTCCTACCGTTTATTGAGAAGATATTCGCGCAAAATGTTTATCCTTGAACTGATTTTTGAACATTTAATATCGTTGCTTTTTACTCCCACTTTTTAGTTGTGTAACGTAGACAGTATGGAGTTAATCAATTAGAAAGAACACAATGAAATTATTTAAAATAAAACATTGAAATTAGGAATAAAATACTAAACTTTTCAAAATATCTTGCCTACTTTGAAGATATTTAATTTAAATATTTTTAGCATAAGTATCCTTCACAAAAAAATTTGTGTTGTGTAACGTTTTTTGTTATTCTTATGACACGCACTTGTACTGTACTGTAGTTTATTGCATTGAAACTAATTTATTTCCATTACTTTGGAAAGTCATGAGGTTAATTGAAAAAAATAAATTGCAAAATTTTCAGATTTCATTTTCGTTTGCCACTTATTTCCATGGCTTGCGTTAAAACAAGACCATTTTATTTATTGAGTTTCAGACAGTTTGTGAAAAATTATGTGTTCTGTGAGTGTTGTTTTTTGTTCTATAGATGTTTGTTCTAACATTAAACAAATTCATAGTATTGTGACACTACTACGTACACGTATTTTTCAATGTAAAATACATAGAAGAAGAAATCATAATAAATTGGTCACAAATAACTACTTTGGTTTCTAATTTCAATTGTAATAAAACAAAAAATCTATGATTAAATCATTCAAATCTAGAAAAATACCAATAGATTTTTTACTAAGTTAAAATTTGAGCGATTAGTCGCTAACTTTTCTTAAATGTTTTATTTGCTTATTTGAAACTTTAGAGATAACATATTATTACATTTAAACCTTTTATAAAAGTATGGCAAATTTCCTTTAAAGAAGCCGGGATTCTTTTATTGCAAATAATAGCACTTAAAATTGATGTTATAAAGTAATAGAGACTTTTTATATAAACACACTCGAATATTACTTAAGGTGCTAATACACGGCATGTTTTTTACATCTGACTTGTCAAATTCTCCACTGCTAATACAAACATGTCGTGTGGTACCTTTAAAACATTACTTCTGTAAAAAACATGTGTTGAGACATCTGACAAAATTTTAATTAGAGTGCGCTCTATTTTCTTCTGTCAAAATATGTGACATCAGCCGTTGGCAGAAATATCTGCTGCTGCAAAGCAGTCAGCGTAAAAGTACAATTTTGACAGACAAGTAGATTTACATATGTCGTTCGTAAATTATTGTGTTCTATATGTATAGGTTTTTTATAGAACACAATAATTTACGAACGACGATATGTGTGTGCTGTTACAGGCAACCGTCGCTGTCTGCTTTGCAGCAGCAGATATTTCTGTCAACGGCTAATGTCACATGTTTTGACAGAAGAAAATAGAGCGCGCTCTAATTAAAATTTTGTCAAATATCTCAACAAATGTTTTTTTAGACAAGTAATGTTTTAAAGGTAACACACGACATATTCGTATTAGCAATGGCGAATTTGACAAGGCAGATGTAAAAAAACATGTCGTGTATTAGCTCCCTTTGGCAATAATTTATTATTTCACTTATTGTTATACACCTTTATTATCAAACTCAATTTGATATTCGCCCCATAAAATTTACTGTTATACTAAACAAGATGGCTGTGCTGGTCGGCTATTTATATTGGCAGTGCCATCTAATGGTGTCCTTCTGTAACATTTTATAAATTACCCGCACGTACACACCAGTACATTCTGGTAGATTCAGAGGTAGTAGTAGATATTGATTTCAAGTAATATATAGGAAATATAACTACTGCTTAAAATATGCCGCATATGATGCAAAATTTTGGCTGTGTATTACAAAACGTAAAATTAATTGCTCTTTAAACTCGTCTCTCAATAGTGCACGTTATCACTTGCCGTAACATGTGGAGCCATCTTGTTGAAATCACATGCCAACCAGTTCCAATTCTTCTCTTAAAGACCAAAAAAATCGAAAGTCATCTTTCAGGTGTTCAAACAACATAAGCTTCATTGGCACTGGCCCATATAGCAACAGTATTTTGTTCGGTACATACTCATACACACGGTTGGCGGATTATGCTAGGTGAACAATTGCGACGAACGACGAATTTTTCGCCGCGTATATTCGTCGTCAAAAATAAAATTAGATTTTTATGAGAATGCAAAAATGATTTTTTTGACAAAATCGGCATCTTCTGTAAGTCGATTGCAGGCCCACTTAGCGAAGCGAAAACGCATTGGATGGTCAGTTGGCTTCAACTCCTGAACCAATTGGACTTTGTATGACGTCATACCAAGGTCTTTATGCAAAATTCGTCTCCGAAATGTTCAATTATTGAGAACGACGGTGAATTGATGTTAATGGCGCTTCACGCACACTTTGTGACACAGCAGCAATAATCTCGGGTGTACGCACTGTTTTTAGCTTTTCACGTTTTGGTTTATCGATGAGGATGCCAGTTTCTTTCACTTTTTCACAAGAAGACGAACATACGAAGCTGCCGGTGCTTCTCTTCTTTCAAAATCCGTACGCAATTTTTGCACACATTCTGCAACATTACCATGATTTTTAAAGTAATGTCGCAATATTTCTCAACGTTGTTCAAGCGTATACACAACCATATTCGTTCAGCGGAAGGATAAAACTAATTATCTGTCAAATAGGACATGAGATAAGTGTTACCATTCACGAAATAAGCACTAGTAGAAAAAACGTTAGATGGCGGACCCGTTATTTTTAAGTTGAAGTATGTTTTCAAAAATTTAAGCCAAAATTACATACACTCATGATTCTAACTGCATATTTCGTACATACCGTTGGTATCAAGTAGAAGGGCCCTAACTCAAATAATTGTAATTTAACAGAAGAAGGTAGAAACGTAATAGAAACTGTATTATCATAACGTAACTTCTTTTGTTAAATTGTTTGTTAAACTGTTATTTTTGATATTAATGCGTTAAATTTTTGTGTCGAGTCGTATTTGTGTGGAATGTATTGGTATCATTGAATAACTTAATTTCGTAAAAGAACGAGTTAGGGCCTTTCTACTTGTGATCATCGATATGTACATATTATGATCAACTTTGATTTAAATCTAAAACGAAATTTCTTAAAACAATTTAATACAGTTTTATGGTCTACCTCTAACATCCAATTTTATTCACACAATATTGTTTTAGAGCTACATGTTTCACTTATAGTACATATACGTGTAGCATGTAAATTAGGTTGGAGCAACAATATATATGGAGACAAAGAATAAAAAATTTAATGTGTAATGAGTTAAAAAATCTGTAAAAAATTGATATAGTTTTACAATACCAACGGACCAACGAGTGATTTTTTAATTTTTCGTTGCGAGTAGAAATGGCTTTGACCCCTTAAAATATATATATTACTGAAAGCTAATGAATAGGGAAGTTAATTTATCGATATCTCTATATTCGTGTGTTGTTTCTAATAAATTTTTAGAAGTCATCAACATGTTGCACATGAATTGTAAATAGTCGTACTCGGTAATTAATCACCATTAAAAAACGGAAAATCTCCCCATAACTGGCTGAGATATAAGCAAATAAACACGATTGTTTCTGTATTTTTCCGCCATTTTTTTTCACAAAAATTAATATTTATCAGCCGTCGAATAATATATAGATAGACATGTTAATTACTATTTATAACCATGATATGGTTACGAATTAGCAACGTTGTAGGCAGAAATTATTTGGAAAAATATATTGTTAAACATATTTGCAATTCTCAAAAATTATTTGTGAGAAAAACCAATAAATCGATATCAAACTAACCGAGATATAAGCACCAAAATATAACTGTTTTCGGTGTTCGGATGGCTGCTATTAAAAAACGGTGTAAAATAAAATTATATATGGGTCAATCTAGTAATTAAAAATTTACCCCTTTAACTTCCTCCATATTGGTACTAAATGAAAGGACTCAACCAGTAAAATATAGCAAATAGTGAAAGTGTTAAATCCAAGATAGTGTCTGAAAAAAAATGGCGGATAATTTTTCTTAACCCTATCAAATGGGTCTCAAATGAAAGGGCTTGACTAGTAGAAAACATTTAACTGTATAAAAACAAAAAATAAAAGATGGCGCCGGAAAGAATAAAGGCAAATGGCGTATAACATTAAATATGATATCTAGCCTCCGCTACGATTATACTTATATGATAGTAAAGGGTATTATTAAATTCGGCACGGATGAATATAGCTCTTCTACTTGTTTTTTTTTTTTTGTATTTTTTGTATTTAATTTCTTTCACATTTTATAAAAATATATTTATATATTTCATTTGTTAAAGTATTTTATTTCAGTTTTAATGTTATATATCCATCTGACACTGGCATAAATATGAAATATCATGCGATTTTAAAATCACCATACTATGCATATTCTGTAGTTCTTGCGCTTTGCTGACGATTTACTATGTTTCAAACCTAATTTCGAAAAATAAGAACATGTTTTTCTGGCGAAAAACCTAAACAAACAACAAAACTATATATTCTCGCTTAGTATAATTAGATTAAAAAAATTTCATCATATAAATAAGCTGTTTATAAAAAATCGCCAGTAAAAAAATAAACAAATTACACAGACAATTAAAACAAATTTTGTAAATTTGATAGTTTTAACTTAAATGTCTGAAAATATTGCTAACCCATTATTTTATACATTACATAGTAATGGGGGTTCGTTACCAATATCATTATTTTAAAATACAGAGTAATGGCCTATTGGTTATGACCTTCGTAAAACTTTTTATATATTTTTTTTAAACAGTGAACTTTAAATTAACTTAATAAATACTATACTTAATATGCACAATATTATAATTTTTATATTTTTTGTATTGCAACAGTATAAAAATATCCAGCTATAATTCAGCTTTATTGGTAACTACTTATTTGATTGCGTTTTGTAAGTTCAATTTTTATGCTAGGGTAATGATTTCTGGGACAACTCAAACAAAAATAAGTAGTTATTCGGTCGAAAAGTAACTAGTTTATGTATATCTCCAACATTACTTGCTAAGTTCGGCTGAAGCTCCCCAGATATGGGTGGTTATTGCCGGCTATCTATCACAACATCTATAAATTATGAAATAGAAAATGGGGAACAAAGTTAAGAAAAGTACCCCCGGCATGCACAAATTCGACACCTCTGTCTAGCGTTACTGCCAGAATAGTCCCTCCGCAAGAGATCAGAGTTCTCTGCTTGACATCAATAATAAATTTTTGATGTAGCCAATTTACTTTTTTAAAGAAAATAAGAAAATAATATTCATATTTTTGAAGACGTTAAAATACAAAAACCTTCTGTATCTCACTTTCAAGGTAAAAGAATTTTGCTTTAGAATTGAAAAGTTTTTTTGTGCTATCCTTCTATTTACATATGTATGTATATGCATATCAATGTATGTGCATTTTATATAGTTAGGATATTGAATATATGTACATATGTATATGTACTTTTATGTTATGCTATACACATAAGTATACATACCTGAGCACCTGTTAATGTTGCCATATCCAATATAATGTTTGCCTTCAAGTCTTTGTGGGCATAGCAAACACCATCAGCCAATACTAGACGTCCCTCGGCATCAGTGTTATTAATTTCAACGGTACGTCCAGAATACAATGTATGAATATCATCGGGTCTATGCATACACACATGTTTTATTGTTAGTTGTTGTTTTTTTTTAGATGTTGCAGTGTTAATTGTTTGTTTTAGTCGATTACGTTCGGGCGAGATATTGTTTTTTGCCCCATTTTGTTATTTTTAATGTTTTGTTTTTTTTTTTCATGGAAAAAACAAACAAGAATATTTATTATTGTTGTTCCATATTGTTTTCCATGGGTAGATATTGTTGTTGAAGTTTTTAGAGAACGTGCAAATGTTGAGCAAAAAATTCATATAAAAGGAAAGAAGAATTATAATTTAGTTCATAAGTACAGAACCATGTGTGTAGAGGTATTATTAAAGTTTTTAATTAGAAAATATTTGTGTGCTCTATGTGCAACAAGTCACCTTTAGCCACTTTTAATTGAGATGTTTTATTTTTTTACACAAAGAATGGTTCCAACATAATCTGAACGTATACAAAAAACTTGTTACAGCGTCCGATTTCCACTTGCGGTTGACAATTCATATTGTATGTATACCGTTGCTTGCCATAAGTTTTAAGTTTGTTGATAGAAGTTTTTATGTACTGTGAGCGTCAAAAAAAAGTGTACACAAATATTTTTTAAAACATTGTTTTTATATCAGTATTTTCATTTACGATAAAGTTTTACATTTAGGTACTTTTAAATCAGTATTTAGTTCTCTACCTTATTCTAAACAAAACAGCAAAAATATTAACAACAACAAAAAATTTACAACAAAAAAAAAAAATAATTCATTTTTTACGCGTCAAAAAAAAGTGTACAAACTGTTTTTAAATGAAAATAAAATCGATTTAGTATTTAGTTGATTTTGCTTTTGCCTTAATTACAGAATTTAGTCTTCTGGGTATCGATTCTACTAATTTTTTAGTTATATCGGATGCAATTTTCTGCCATTCCTCCATTATAACGGATTTCAGCATATTCTTATCGCTAATTGTCCTTTTTCGGAGTTGGCGGTCCAAATGCTCCCACAAATGTTCAATTGGATTTAAGCCCGGTGATTGTGGAGGATGATCCAATGTTTTGGGAGAGCGGTACAGAAGCCATTCCTTTACTATATGGGATGTATGTTTGGGGTCGTTGTCCTGTTGAAAAATCCAAGATCCTTCCAACCCCAATTTCTCCATACTGAATGGCACGTTGTTTTGCAAAATGTTCAGGTAGTCCATCTTATTCATTGTACTTTCAATAAAAACCAAATTCCCTACTCCGTTTGCCGCCATACATCCCCACACCATCACCGAACCCCCTCCATGCTTAACCGTGGTTATTAAATTTTGGTCAGCATAATCATTGTTTTTTGTTCTCCATACTTTAACTGGTTTTTTCTGGCCAAACACCTCAAATTTACTTTCATCAGTAAAATGCACATTATTCCAGAATGAAACATCTTTATTTTCATACTTTTTGGCGTATTCTAGGCGTCTTTTTTAATTAGCTGGTAATATTAGTGGTTTCTTTCGTGGGAATCGACCATGTTACCCGTTTTCGTGTAATGATCGTCGTATTGTACTGGCACTTACGGTAGTTTCTGATGTTGCCGAAACTTCCTCTGATATTTTAACGGCACTTTTAAAAGGATTCTTTTTTACATCGCGCACTATGGATCTTATTTCAGCCTCCTTTAAAAGTTTTCGCCTGCCCGACCCTGGACGATTTTCTATTTTGCCGTATTTTTCGTTTTTATCAATAATTTTTTTTTGCAGTATTGTGGCTTCTGTTTATAATAGAGCCAATTTCTCTGAAAGTTTTTCCTTCATTCCGAAGTTTTATTACTAATTCTCTAATATCACTAGAAGTTTGTTATCCCATTCCAAAAAAATTAAAATTTACTTCACACGAGGAGATCTTACTCTGCAGATCACAATTAATTTACATAAAACAATAAAAACCTTTCATTAGAATGCTAAAATAAAGAAAACAACCAAATATAACGATATTCTTTTACAGTAGCACACCGCTGAAATGATGCATATGCAACATGTACACTTTATTTTGACGCGTAAAATATGGATTCGAATTTGTTTTTGCTCCATCATTTATGTATTTGTAAGATATTTCTCATTGTCTTTCTATAGCTAACTAGAGATTAGTATACTAATATTAAAAACCCTAGAATGATAAATTTAGTCATATCTTAAAAGACTAAAAAAATACTTTATTGTAGAAAAAGTTTTTGTACACTTTATTTTGACGCTCACAGTATGTACACACACTTTTCTTTAAAAATCCAACAATTATCAAGCCATAGTCTTGAAACATCAAAAAAGCAAATAAATCGCTTTGAAACTGACTAATATACATACATACATATGTATGTATGTATATTAAAATACTAATGCTTTAGGAATTTACGCAAATTGGTATACGAAAATATAATTTTTTGAAGACTACTAAAAATTTAATTTTGATATAAAATAAAAAAGTCTTGACTTTTAGAATACAGCATACTTTGAAAAAATTTCAAATGAAATAGCAAGATCAAAATGAGCTTCATCTGAAAAAAAGATTTTTTTGGCAAAATCTGCCAAAGTAATGTCGCAATATTTTCCAGGGTTGTTCAAGCCTATACACAACCATATTCGTACAGCGGAAGGATAAAACTAATTATCTGTCAAATCAGACATGAGCTAAGTGTTACCATTCACGAAATAAGAACTAGTTGAAAAAAAAGTCAGATGGTGGACCCATTATTATATTTAACATAGAAGATGGCCTCCAAAACAAAATGGCGGATTTATTTTTATTTTTTTTTTTTTTTTTTTTCAACAGAAAAAATACGAGATTAGTAAACAAACCTGGAAAAAAAAAATTCAAACACATATAACATACATATGGTTTAGACTACAGTACAATCATTTATATTTTTACTCAGGTTACGATCTAAGAGACTTGCAAACTGCATAAAATACCTTGAAGATAATACTTTTTCTATTCTGAATTTTCTTCTTTAAAATTTTATGACTATATTTAGGCGTCCAGATTATGTGCAGGCCACTATTTACATATGCACATTTACTCTTTTCGGACTTAGATAATAAAGAATGAAGAAAATTAATAAATTCTGGAAAAAAATGGTTTCTTCATAATCAATTTAAATTTATTAAGTTTAAAATAAAGAAAAAGTAAAATAATGTCATGAAATTACTTACAAAAATGCATGGTACGAGTTTTAAATACGTTAGTTAATTTATAAAAATCTCAATAGTAGAAAAACTTCTACATTTATTATTTTAAAATTACCAAAATTTTGCACTCACCTGGTAGCATTTGGACCAACAGAATTTTCAGCCATACAGAAAATCGCATGTAGATTTTCTTTAAAGCCACACTTAACGGCTGCATAAAAAGCACCCAAAATCGCTGCCGCTCCACCGCAATCTCTTTTCATACCAGGCATGGTAGTTTTACCTTTAATGCTGAGGCCGCCAGTGTCGTATACAATACCCTTGCCAACCAAAGCAATAGTTTCCTGGGCACCTTTTGGCTCATAAGACATAACAACCAAAGCTGGTGGTACTGCAGCAGCTTTACCAACTCCATAAATTCCTCCAAAGCCACGTTCACGCAATTCATCGCCACGTATAACTAAGGGTTTGATATTCAACTCGGCACCAACACGTTCAGCTTCCTCAATAAAATGACTCACATTCATTTCATTGCATGGCATATCAACAATGCGAGCTGCTAAACGTATACCTTTGGCAGCATCATCCAAGCAAAAAATCTCCGACTGGTCTAATTTTGCTTCCGAAACAGTACCATTCTTGTCAATAATTACAAACTCGATACGAACGGTGGATTGACTACTATTATCATCATTTTGTAAATCAGTATCCTGATTTCCAGCGGCAGTTGAATTGCCAGTGGAATTTCCGAAAACTGCTGAAGTTTTACGTGAGTAAAGAGGAAAGGCCCGCACTACAGCGCAGGCACTAGCAAATAAATCAGAGCGTTCGCATACTATAACAATACTCTCTTCGCTTACATTAAGTATATTATTCCTAACTAAACGAGTTATGGCATGACCCCTAGAGGGGGTGTTGTGGCGTGAACACTTTAACGGTACGGCAGCTACTGTGGCAACATCTAAATATAAAGATATTTTATCCGTAGGCGAGGGATGTAAGCAAGCGATGGCCTTGTTGAAAGTTTCCTCAGTAACACGAGGTTCTAACTTACAAGAGACATGTGCAAATTTTAATAAATTTAAATGTTTTAATTGACCAATTATCAAAACTGGTTTAAAATGCGGATCACAGGGAGTCAGCGTATCACTGAACTTCAAATCGATGGACATCTGAAAATAAATCAAAGATTTTATAATAATTTTAATATAAATTTTAACAATAAAATCATACTTGATTATCTGCCTTTTTTCTACACATGTTGTTCTCAATATTTTATTGTAGTAACTAAATTTTATTTTAATGAAAATAGTCAGCAATTAGTTGTTTCGTTTTATTTTAATCTTTCTTTTCTTTCTTCTTTAATGCATTCTGTATATGTGTACTAAATAATTTCAAGTATTTACACACATTTATATCTTTGTTTTTTTTTTGTATCTTATCTTTTGAATTAAACATTGTTAATTTTGTTGTTTAAACCAAAAATAATAAAAACTCGTGCATTCTTTTTAGTACAGGGTGGGACAAAAGTAACAATGGAGTTTAAAAATTTATAAACATTTTTGTTTATTTTTTTTTTAATTTTTTATTCAGTTTAAAACATCTGAAGGGAGAATAAACAATGAAGAGTAAGATTCACAACTGAACAAGTTCCCAGAATAATAAAATTTTATTGTCTAAATCGGCAATAAATTATTTTAAAGCAGAGAGCATATCGCTGACATTTTAAAGTTAAAATTTTGACTACTGAAGTAATGATTCGTTGCTTAGTTCGTTACCATCAACATGGCATCGTAAGAGATTTGCCTCGAACCGGTAGACCACGGTTAATTCGTACAGCGGAAAATATTGAATGTATTGAGCAAAGTGGTAAAAAACTCAAGAAACGTCTACGTTTTGCGCAACAAAATAAAGTTTACTGCTTTTCTCATATAAGGTGCAATTTGTGAAAGCGGCAGCGTCTAAATTTTAGAGTTAAGTTCACCAGTTCGCCAGAAGTAAAATCTACTTTATTGACTAACTAATTTTGAGTGAAGAAGCTCATTTTCATTTAAATGGATTTGTTAATAAACAGAACTTTAGGTTCCAGTGTTCTAAAGCCATTCATCAATGCCAATTACACCCTATTAGATGTACAGTATGGTGTGTCATTAAATCTGAAAATATCATTTGGTCTTAGTTTTTTTTTAAATGAAGATCGAGGTTCCGTAAATGGAGAGCGTTTTATGATAGAACATTTTTGACGTCCTACTCTTGAAAATAGACCTGAAATGTGGTTTCAGCACGCTGCATAGTGCTGCTGCCCGAGACACAGTGACACTTTTAAGTCAAATTAGTAGAGAGCGAATAATTTCAAGAAATTCGAAAATTAATTGGCCAACGTGTTCGCCAGATTTGACAATTTTCTTCATGATAATTTCAAGAAACGAGTGTATGTGAAAAAGATCGACATAATCCTTGAACTTATTATTATTTTATATTATATTACATTGTTGCAGAGCGCTGCAGCTAAAACTTTTGAAAGATGTTATGAAAAATTCTTTAAAACGAACCCATCATTGCGAAGCTGAAAACGGGGGTCATTTAAACGACATTATTTTTTATACTTAGTGTAAAAAATGTTCCATTTTGTATATTATACAATAAGAAAAATATATAAAAAATATTATATACAAACAAAAAAGTTATTGAATTGTAAAGCCCAATGGTGACTTTTGGCCTACCCTGTACAGTTAAAAAAAAAAACATACATACATATGTACATATGTACATATGTATGTATATGTAATACGTTTTCTTTAATTAAGTTTCTTTAAATTTAATAAATGAATGTTTTCGATCTTTTTAATTTATATCAACAGTTGTTTTTTGTATTGAGCTTGAGATAAAAAAAAAATTTTGTTTTTTTGAGCAATTATAATATTTTAATTGTTAATTGTTGTAAATTGTAAAAACTTTCCCTGAATAGCTAGCCAATGTGGTAGCGAAATATTGGAAAATAAAATTAAAACTATTTTTTTTATAATAAAAGTGATCCCAAGCTCAATACAAGAAACAACTGTTTCTTTAAATTAATACATTTTTATTATTTTAGGATCATACGATTTTATGTTAAAAAGACAGCTCTAGACAGCAAAAATGCTGTCGAGGCACAACTAGTACAAACAATTTTTAAACATAAAAACAAATTTTTAACAAAAAAAATTTAAACATTTGAAAGCATCTTTAAAACGAATAAATTTTATATTTTATCATGACATTTTTAATGATAACGCGCTAAAAAGTAGTGATATAAAAAAATATAGCAGCCAATTGTCAGTTGTGTACCAGCTCACTAAAATGTTATTTTTAAAATTTTTAACAAAATCTACATCAAAATTTCAACAAATTGTAATCACGTAATTTTAGATAATTTACTTGTTTAGCATTAAATATATTTAAAAATGTCAAGGCGAAAATATAAAGCTACCCTATAAGCAATAGAAGACTCGACAACGAAAATAACGTACTTTAAGTTAACTTTTACCAACTAACTTAAACTAACTACCAAGTAATGCAGAAGTTATCCAAATTTAAAGCATACATAAGAGTGTTTGCTTTCTTTAGTTATTTATTTTTATTTTGCTCTGAGAAAGAGAGACTTTAAACGCTATTTTTGTTTGTTTGTTTGTTTTTGTTATTTTGCCTTTTGCAGTTTTTTATATGTATCATATATGCTAGAATTAAATTTAAAGAAGTGAAGTCAGTGAAGCGCAAGCGGATGAAGCTGTACTTGGCGTTTTTGAGAGAAAAATCCTTCGTAAAATATATGGACCGGTCTGTGTAAGCGGAGACTATCGGCATCGTATGAATCATGAACTGTATGAGCTGTACGCCGACATTGACATTGTTAGGCGCATAAAGGTACAAAGACTGCGCTGGCTTGGACATGTCGTGCGGATGGATGAAGAAGCTCCAGTAAAAAGAATTTTCGAGTATGATCCCGAAGATGTCCGCAGAAGAGGACGACCGAAGCTCCGATGGAAAGATCAGGTCCAACAACACCTAAATGTTCGAAATTGGAGAAGGAGCGCAGAAGACCGAAGCGCCTGGAAATCTATTCTTTCCTCGGCTTAAGACCCTTCAGGGTTGTAAAAAGCCATCTATGAATGAATGAATGAAGTCAGTGAAAATTAAGTATCTAAAGATACATATGTATATGAATTATTAGAAAAAGTAAGTTATTTATTAAATTTAACTAATTTCGTACATATTTCTTAAATAAAATTTAACAAGTAAGAGTACTATATTCGGCTCTGCCGAATCTTTTATACCCACCACCAGTTTTCCGTTCTTTTGTAGCTAGGGTTTTTTTCCCCGAAAATTTTTGTTTCCCGGAAATACGAGATTTATTTTTTAATATCCCGGAATCTCGCAGCAAAACAAATAAAGAGTAAATTTGTTTTTAATAAAAAAAAAAACTTTTTATTAAAAAGCATAAAATAGTTTATAATGTAAAAGAAACACTTCAAAACTATAAAAATTAATGAAGAAACTTGAATTTAAAATATAAATTGGGTAAAAATATTTTTTATTGAAAAAAATATTATTCTCTAGATACGAGATCAAATATGAGCACAAAAGGAAAAATACAGGTACTTCAGCTATGAGATCAAAAATAAAATCATTAGAATTCAATTTCGATATAAACAATATAAACATCTGCTTTCGAATCGTAGCCACCTTTTTTATTTCCCGGGAAAAATAATCCCGGTAAATCGGGAAGATTAAATAACTCAAATTCCCGGAAAACAACCCAATTTAGAGCACAAAATGTATTTGTTTGTTATTAACAGTAATCGCTATGCAATAATCTCTTTATACTAAAATATGTATCACTTTCTTTGTATAACTTCGATGTGCTAGTAAAATGTTTTCGTAAATTTAGTCTTTCAATGAAAATGGGCGTTAAAGTAGGCGTGTTGAAGTTGTTTCTACTAATGAATGCAGCTTAGATGTTTAAATATAGTCCTTTATTATTCCAAAATCTTTATTCATAGAGAAATTATATGAGTTTGAGATAAGACGTTATATGGGAGATAGGCGTTAAAGCAGGCGTGTCACCTAAATTTTCCGGCATGACAATGACATTGGACTAGAAGGATATAATTAGCAAGTTTCATCATCATACCTCCAGTTTTATCGGTTTTATGAGCTTTTAAATTTCATTAACAGTAGATAACGTGAAAAGTGGTCGTAATAGTAGGCGTGTCGAAGTTTTTGTAGTATAATTAGCAAATTTCATCATTGAACCTCAAAATTTGTCGGTTTTATGAGCTTTTTTATTTCATTAACAGTAGATAACGTAAAAAGTGGTCGTAATAGTAGGCGTGTCGAAGTTTTTGTAGTATAATTAGCAAATTTCATCATCATACCTCCAAATTTTTCGGTTTTATTAGCTTTTTTATTTCATTAACAGTAGATAACGTGAAAAGTGGTCGTAATAGTAGACGTGTCGAAATTTTTGTAGTCTTTCAATGAAAGTGGGCGTTGAAGTAGGCGTGTTGAAGTTGCTTCTTCTAATGAATGCAACTTAGATGTTTCAATATAGTCCTTTATTATTCCAAAATCTTTATTCATAGAAAAATTATATGTATTTGAGATAAACCGTTATATGGAAGATAGGCGTTAAAGTGGGCGTGTCACTTTAATTTTCCGGCATAACAATGACATTGACTAGAAGGATATATGTAGCAAATTTCATCATCATACCTCTAATTTTGTCGGTTTTATGAGCTTTTAAATATCATTAACAGTGGATAACGTGAAAAGTGGGCGTAATAGTAGGCGTGTCGAAATTAATTTAAATAATGAATGCAATTTAGATGTTTCAATATAGTCCTTTATTATTCCAAAATCTTTATTCATAGAGAAATTATATGAATTTGAGGTAAAACGTTATATGGGAGGTGGGCGTAAAAGTGGGCGTGTCACATTTATTTTCCGTTAGAAAAAAGCATTTGACCAAAAAGCCATGTTTGCAAAATTTCAGAATCGTACATCCAATTTTGTAGCTTTAATGACGTTTTTGTTTTAAAATATACCTAGATCGTCATAAAGTCAAACCCTGATTAAGAATATATATACTTTATGGGGTCTAAAATGGATATTTCGATGTGTTACAAACGGAATGACAAAATGAATATACCCCCACCATTTTTTTGGTGGCGGGTATGAAAAGGCAATAATTGACTTAAAACTGTTAGCCAGACATAAATTTGCTTTGTATTTAAGCAATTTCGAACCAAATTTCTCATTTGTTACTATTAAAGTATAATCGGGAATAGTTTTAGATAAATTGGGATCTGCCGGGAATGAACAAAAAATAAACGCAATTACATATTTAATTTTTTTTTTTTTTTGGGTTACAATTTCGTTATTTTTTGACTTTTTAATACTCTTCGATACCTAAGATCAACAGGTCAATGAAATTCTTTAACCGCTAAGAGTTTATTCTAAAAAGATAAAGCTTACATAATATCAAAAATCAAATCAACTAAACTGTAAATTATAAGAATGAAATAAAAATTTAAATTTAATAAAAAGAGCATATGCACCACATAACATAATTTTTAAACATTAGACCCTTAGGTATGTATGTATACTTGCATATGTACATCAATATGTGCATATATATATTTGTATGTATTTATATAAAAATGCAAAAAATTCATATTACTAAAGTCACAATTAGCAACAAACTGTAAAAGTAAAAACATGTTGAAAGGAAAAGAAAAATAAACGAAACCAAAAAGCTCGAAGAGATAAGAAATAAAATAATAAATTTTGAACATTCATAAGTATATAAAAAAATATTAGTTATTTATAAACAACAAAAAATATAAATTGCATCAATTTTTTGGGAAGAAAAATAAAATATTTTTTCAAGTTTAAAGTTTTTTATGCATCTTTTAAAGGATTTTATGAGAAAAGATATTCATTAAAAATATTTTAGGTTTATTAAAGGCTTATTTGAAGATTTACTCCACAACATCTGTCAAATAGGCCTTTAATAAACCTGAAATATTTTTTATGAATACAACAGTAAATTTTTTTTTTTAATAATTTTCAAACTTTTTGTAAAATATTGCTTACAATCCGTAAAAGAATCGTAAAAGCCTAACAATTTCTTAACTATTACTTTTTAAACTCTTTTTGGAACTTTATATGCCGCAGTGATGAAATAAATGGATCGGAAAATGCTGCTAACAGGTTAAAGAGGTCCTTACTTTGTCTCACCCATGATGATTTGAAGGTGTTCAGCAATCTTTATTTTTTATAAAATTTGTTTAGGCACTCCTGTGGTTCTTTAGAAAACTCTACAATTAGCAACGTCTTATATTTAATTATAACTTTGCTGTGGGACAATATTTTAAGAACTTTTAGGGTCAATTTCTTCTGTGGATATAATTTTGCTATAAGTGGGTGCAGTTTTTGGAGCATATTCTCCATATTTTTCAAGATCTACTTTTTCTTGCACAGTTTAAAAGATTAAAGATAGTTCTCGATCTCTTAACGATTTAATAGTTTTTCCAGTAATGCGAGTACAAGCCTCAAAATATCTTCTCAAAATGTTTACATCATTTGAGTTCCGTACTTGGAGCAGTCTGCTTTTAGTCCATTTTTTTTTTTTGAAAAACGCAGCCTGTATTCAATTCTTTCTGATCCTTTCCTTATCTTTGTTTGATGTATTTTTATTAAAGTTTTTCCACTCTTGTGGAAGCGTTTATTTTAAGGTTTTCGTTTTTTGGCGTGAGAATACTTTTAATTTTTTTAGTAGTAGTTAGCTTGCATTTGCAACAGATTTTGTAATCTGCAACCTTACTTTTCAATTATCCTATGTATATCTAATAGACAGCGCTTCTATAAATGTCTCGTGGTCAAATCATTGGTGGAAACAACCAGATTCCACTTTCATGTACAATTTTAACACTCCTCCTCCATAATATAATTTCTTTTTTAAAGAATAAAAATTCACATTAACCTTTTTGCTTTAATTAATAATGTATAATTTGCTAAATATAATAAAATAAGTCACACTACAAAAATTCTATATGCCACCAAATTTGCCATATGCTGAAAAGCTTGCATACACTTTTCAACAAATAACATATCTGTCAGAATACACAAATTTGTCAAGCACTATAACATGCTGCTTAAACGGCATTGTTAACAAAGTGTTAGCAAATGATGTTAACCCTTTATGGAGCAAGGTCCTTAAATTTCCCAATTCTTTAAACAATAGATAGTAAATGGTGTATAAGTAATATAAAAAATATTAAAAAATATTTAATTTAAATTCAGTATTTATTTTTGCCAAAAAACTATTTGTTGCAGTTATGCAACATTGCGTCAACTGTGCAAAAAATTTACGGTAAAATTACGACAAATGAAAATTTTTAAAGCAATTGTTTTGGTTATTTTAACATAAACCTATTCCACATTTTTCGCAGCTTGTTTGCGTATAGCCTTTGCAGTCTGGAAATTTGCAACGCATTCGCTTATCGAAGCAAATAGGCCAGTGCCCGTATTGGTCCAACCGCACATCTTTCGGAGGAACGTGTTGAGTCGGTCCTTTCTTCTTTTTGTTTTGAATAAGACTTTCGGCATCACTTTTTCGCTTAGAACGGTTTACTGTTTTGTATTTGCATAACGTCTCTGCTATAGCTACTCTGAATTCAGCTGAGCTTAGGGTTTTACTGGTACTACCCTTTTCAGAATTTATTTTACGATATAAAAGCCATGAATTGCACATAGCCATGTCTAAGAAATGATAAAATATTCTCAGATACCAACGTTTATTGCGAAGTTTTATTTTACAGTGGCCCATGACAGAGTCTGAAAGATCGACACCACCCATATGTCGATTATACTCTGCTACCACAAAAGGAAGATCAACAGACACGTATTGCTTTTCTGATTTAGCCCACCTTTTCACCACAGACATTGGGTGCTTTCCTGCAAAATTGGATGCTAAGGTAACGATTTTATTATCCCTCCAAGCGACTACAACCACGTCGACATTGCAGTTAGCGACCTGCTCTATTGAAGTACCTCGCGGTTCTTTTTTTAATACTTTTTCATCGGGCAACTTGCTATTCGGAATGCGGGGTTTTCTTATAGTCCCTAATGCCAAAATGCCACGATTGGACAAGTATCAAGTATCTAAAGTGGAGTATCTATGCAAAGTATTTCTGGAGGTAACTTGTCAGATCCACTAAAACGCATTTGGTCATTAATTAAGTTGAGGTTTTTGGAATTCCATATGATGTTAGACTTCGAAATACGATTAGATGTCTTCGAAGCTGCTGAGAAACTAGTGCCAGGAGATTCAGATGCAACATCTAGATCCGTTGCAGCAATAACATTCTGAGTATTAATATCTGCAGGTGGTAAGGTGCTGGTAGAATTAACTTCATTTGGAAAATCAGATGGCAACTCTATTTCATCTTCAGAACTTTCAGACACATTCGGCTCATAGTTATATGTTGGATCGACGGCATCGTCGTCGTCAGAGAAGTCAAGGCCATCTTCACTGTCTTCTCATTCCTCTAATATATTTTCTAGATCCTGGGTGGTCAAGTTATGGAATTTACGACTCATTTTGATTCCGCGTTACTAACATTCATATAAAAAAAATTGTTAAAAAAATATGTATCACACCGCGCAATGTTGCATATATGCAACAATAGAAAATTATTGTTGGAAGCAAAAAATATAGATTTTGGAAAGAAAACCAACATTAATTATTGAAATTGATCTTATTATCTTTAAGCCAACTAAATTTCACCAGCTAAATATTAGTATTTTACCAAATAATTACTTTTTCTATATAAAGCCGTACAGCGCGAAACAGGTTTGTACACGTTTGGCACTGGAATAACATACTTACACAAGTGTTACTTTTTAGTAAATAAATTTATTACTTTACCGTTAGAATGCTTTGTTGTTGATGTACAACACTGCCCAAAGTCAGCTATTTACTTTTTGTTATTTTTTTATTTCTATTTAAATGGTATGTTGCAGATCTGCAACATGGCTCCATAAAGGGTTAAACATACGTATATTTTGGTTTTACGTAATATTTGTTTTTTGCATGGTAAAAATAATAACACATTGTACCGACGACGACGACAACAAACGTCGGCAGAGGGGCAGCGCAGCAATTTTCCAATTCATGGCTAAGCTTAATCATGGCCTACGGCCGATAGCTGCATAATAAGCTTTAAACATCTATTCGAAGTGTAGATTTTTTAAAAACATTATAAAAATTAATTATTTTGCGAAATAGAAGTAATTAAAGACCTTGATAAATACATACCTTTATGATCGTATAGTTGTATTTAGTTGGACACTATCACGCTTGGTCTGTATTCCAAGTGGAAATAGTAATTTAAAATACTGAACCAATTTTAATAAGATTAGGATTGTGCACATCTGCAGGAGAATTCCTCTCAAATTGCATGTTCCTAATCTTAAATCAGTTGTATAATGTAAGCGTTAACATAAGATCGACTTGCTTTGTATTAAATATAAAACAAATAAAAACATTGCATTGACAATTTCATACAATTTAATTTTATTCTGAATACAGATCAGGCCCGAATATATCGAAGGGATTGAGAACATTTAAGAATGGCAGATAACTTTTTCAAAATTTTTGACTTTTTAAATTATTTTTCACTAACCTTATAATTGTTAAAATTTAATTTCGATGAATGCGTTGATGATGATGATGCGATTGTTGACACGTTTTTTGTAAATATTTGTCTTTTATGTGTTGTAACAACTTTAATTTCACAATTCTGAAGTTCAAAATTCTTAGTCCTTGATGATCGAAACCGTCCAAATATGTTTGTTAACAACTTCAGCTTTATTTTATTTTTTAAATTTAATAAATTTTTATAAAGCATTAATTAAATTTAAAAAATATATTAAAAGATAATTCCTAAAAGTAAAAAAACAGAAAAAAATAACTTGTTTGGCCAACACACACACTCTGATACATACCTTTTGTTTATTATAATTTGCGAGAAAAACAACAATTGTACTTCAATGATTTTATCTAATTTTTTGTATCTCAAATAGTATGATTTTCACAGATTCACACATTCTGTAAAAAAAAAAACAAAATTGTTTTAAAATATTTTAATTTACTTTTATTTTACAATAATTGTACCAATTGAATATTTTTTGCTATTTTTTGCGAACACAAATGCAAAATGCCGGTGTTTGACAACACCAAATTGAAATGACATGAATAAAACGTAGACGTCAAAATATTTTATAAAAATTATTTAGCATTAGATGGCGCTTGTTAAATGTTGTAAAAGCTTTGATAATCATGGTTACCATTTTCATTTTGGTGTGATTTTGCAATTTCAAGTTTTCTTTTGTTCCAATTATGTTCTAGGGTCGGTATAAAACTTTAAAAAGTGATTTTAAGTTAATTAGCCAAAGTCTAATAATCGACCATTTAAATTAGTCATTTGCTTTAACATGGGAACCATCGATATTATTTATTTTTTTAATAATATATATGCAAAACTGTAGTTTTTACTCGATTATACTCCAAGAATATTCACTGAATGCATATATAAATAACTAATTAATATAGCGGTTAATAATAAAATTTGATGTATTAACTATATTATAGTAAAAATGAATGTTCATGCATGTTTGTCATTTCATAGTACTAATTAATGTATTCTTAACAAAATTTTATTTTCTAGGAATGATTAGGAAAATCCCATTTAACTAATTTTTCGTTTAGTCCCATATTGACTTGTTCTCGCAGTGTTTTCAAGTGTTATGTGCTGTTTCTAAATTACGAGCAAGAGTTTTGAGTGGAAGCATTCAGATAATATTTAAGCTCAAAATGCATGCTTTTAAAACAGGAATTACTAAATATAATTAGTTTACATCAATAGCATACAGGCTGTTTAACAAAATACAAAATATATGCCTCTTAATTGGTGCTTAAACTAATATTAATTATATTTACTCTGTTTATTTACAAAATTTTATTTTATATAGATATATTATACATATATAAAACATATATATATAAAATAGTAGAAGATATACCATTAACTATTAGACAGACGGAGCAAAAGCTTTAAACGAAAGGAGTTTTGAGAATAAGAAAAAAAACACAGATAATATGTTATAGTAGAGTGCGGAGAATAATTCTTGGAACAAATTTGAGTTAGTAGATCACACTAAAATAATCTATAAAATTTAGGTAAGATACGATATTAAATAAAAAGTATATAGTACATCCCAGAAAACACTTCTCAAATTTAGATATACATATACGACGACGTACACCATAAACTTAACGAACAATTATGTATGCAACGATAAAACTTATCCAAAATATAAGACAAAGTGCCAAAGACAACCTAAGGGCTGTACAATATACGCGGTATTAAATGTGCATAAGCCAATCTAATATGGAAATGTAAATGAAAATGTAAAATACCAGTGATTTTAAAGAATATCTGATCAAAATGTTTTTTAAACTTAAGACGATAGTCAATATATATACCTAAGCACCTAAGAAAATTAACAAATGCTATATGACCCTCACCAACAGCAATATTAAGACCTAGAAAATAAAACTCCGTTTTATCAAAAAAGATAGCTTTTGTTTTAGTCGGATTATTTACAAATGAGTACAAAATAAAAGAAAAATATAATTTGCAAACAAAAAAGACTTCCAAACACTAGTATTAATATATTCCGGATTCGAATGATCGAACAATGAAAAAAAAAATACAAAAATGTGATATAATAATTTGGTTAGTCTGAAAAAAAGAGAATTAGGGAATAAATAATATCAAATGTTAGGTAAATTTTACTTAAATAATAAATAATAATATTTCGATTTATATGTTGTGTAAAATAATTATACAAAGGCCAAGTTGGAAATTTTCAATTAGATATTGTAAATACGGATGTGTGAAAGCAAAAACTATTAACCATCTTTTAAAATGACAATTTTTACTTGTATACACAATTACATTGAAATTATGTAAAATACATCCCGTCTGATTTATGCTTTGGTTTTATTTTTTGGTCTATACTACATTTTTTTACAACTCTGTGAACTAATTACTAATTTCAATTTAATTTTTCTTGTCATAAAACGTTGTTGTTGTATAATAGAAATCGAAGGCACAAACAGAAAGCAGCAAAAAATTAATTTTTAGCCAAATCAAATAGAATTTCTGTCAGTTATTCGAGTTGTCGTTGTGCTAGCGGTTGTGTTCAGCTAAAAACAGAAAGAAATTTAGTTTAGGAATAAAACATTAAAGAAATTTTTCTTTTTTGTTATAATTAAATAAACCAACCAGTGTTTTTTTGTTGGTGGATTTGTTTTGTTGTGATTTTAGTGTGTGTGTTTATAACATAGAAAAAAGATGTATCATTTAAAGAGTTTGGCACGACAGGCTGTCGTTCGTCAGGATTTTGTTACTTTAGCTAAGGCATTGCCGACCGCTGCCTTGCAAGCACGTGGCTATGCGGATTACCAAGTTCCCGACCGTCTAAAGGACGTACCTACTGCTAAAGATCCCCGTTTCTTCGACATGGTAGAATACTTTTTTCACCGTGGCTGTCAAATTGCCGAAGATCGTTTGTTGGATGACATGAAAGGCAAATTGTCAATGGAAGACAAGAAAAAGAAGGTTAAGGGTATTTTAATGCTTATGCAACCATGTGACCACATTATTGAAATTGCCTTCCCATTGCGTCGTGATTCCGGGGACTTTGAATTAATTACCGGCTATCGTGCCCAACACTCTACCCATCGTGTTCCAACCAAGGGAGGTAAGTACATAATATATTTCTTTTAAAAAAAGTATACGCGTTCTAACTTTTATAAGGAAATTGAAATGTTTTTATATTTGAGGGATAACAGTTGCAATGTAATAATATGGTATTTGATGTCTTTTCTCCCTCTACACAAACTCTTTTTCATTGTTGAATTATGTAATAATTTGTCTTGGTTCTTTTCACTGACGCATTGTTGTTCTTTTTTTTTTCCTTGGAGTGTGTGTGTTTGTTTCAGTGTTACCGGAGTAAAAATTAAAAAAAAATTCACTTAAAATGGGTATACCTACTATAAATTTCTTTTCTATATCAATATTAAAGAAATTTAATAACCTAATTTTTTCATTCAGTTTATATTTATAAAGTTAGTAATAAAATTAATTAATTCTTTACAGAAATACTTCCTTATATAACAATTTAGCAAATTTTCTATAAAATTGTTACTTATAAAAAAAACACTTTTTAAATTAAAATTTTACCACAAGATTTTTGAGATTTTTGCCCCTTTGTCTCGCCCTTTTATATAAATAATATAAATTTCATGTAGCTTAAGAACCTGAAAATCAATCAATTTTTTCATGTCAAAATTTGATATAATGAAAAATGTATGAATAAATGCTAAATTAAATGTTGTTTTCTTATTCCTTTTTATAACATTTTTTTAACATATCAAAAGAATTCTGATTAATAGAGATAGTTTTAAAAATTTGTATAAAATATGGCAATTTAAAAAGACAAATATTTTGGAAATATTTTTTTAAATTTTTGAAACAAAACCAATTTTCTTTATGTATTTAAATTTATATAAACCTACCTACTACCTACCTACTACATAATATTCTAGTACTAAATAAACAATTCTTGAAAGATTAGCTTACCTACATACATACTTTGTGGATGTTCTTAAATGTGGCTTATATAATTTTAAACCCCTTCTATTAGAACATCGATTTTCCAACCCATTTAAGTGTTTCCCTTCATGTACACATGTATGTTGCCCTTAGGTGGAGCAACCTTTTATGTTGTACATAACTATTTTTTCTTCTTTGTTATGCTTACATACTGCTTAATTGGTCACCAACGGCCTTGCACTTGCGTTAATGTACTATACTTTTATATGCAATCTTACATATGTACATTATAAGTATGTTGATGAGAAGCACATTATATTTTCATATATTTAATTAAAATTTAAAAAATGCATGAAACATTTACTTTTCGTATCAAAAATGTTTAAATCCATAAGTTATTAGGGTAAAATGCATCTCTAAATCAAAGATTACTTTTTGCTGCAGAATTTTTTTTTTATAAATTTTTTTTTAAACAAAAATATGTTGTTTATAATAATTTACTTAAGAAATATGTAAAAATATTTATTAACAAATTTTAATCTTGTTAGCTGAATATGTGGGCATTTTATGTTTTAAATGATTGATCACTGTAAAAAAAGTTTATATATTTAATCAGCCTAAACCAAGAAGGTAAATAAATTGGACTGAATTCTCCGACATTCTAAATTTTTTACCTTATATAAAAAAGTATTTAAATAGTTATTAGTTTTAAAAACAAGTTAGAGTGCTATATTCGGCCGTGCCGAATCTGATAACACCTTTCACCGTCATGAACATAGGTATAATCCCACATCGTAGCTTAACCTATATTTCATGTTATACGCCATATTTCTTTATTATTTCTGACGCCATCCTTGATTTTTAGTTTTTACGTATTTTACTGTACTAAATGTAGGTTAAAAAATTTGAGGGGGTTCAAGAAGTTATATTTTAAAATACCAGATTTGACCTATATACGAGTATAAATTTATTGTCCGCCATTTTGTAGTGGCGGCCAACATCAATTTAAATTTTTTTGTAGTGCTTATATTGCGGTAGTCAAGTCCTTTCAAATGATACCAATATTGACTCTCGGTTGTCTAGAAGCTTAAAAAAAATAAATTTTCGTTTGTAAATTTTTGGAATACATATATATTTAAAAAAATTTTAAGCCTGTAACTTTACCGAATAGAGACCGCTTTATCCAAAATTTTTCACGAATATCAAAGAATAAAGGATAAATTATTCTATGGCTGAAAATTTTTAATTTTGGTGATAAAAATATGGCAAAAAACAGAGGCAGTCGTGTTTATTTGCTCATATCTCAGAAAGTTATGGGGCGATTGTGCTGAATTTCAATAGCGATTCATTCCCGTATATTTCCAAGAGATTGATACCATACACAGGTCAGAGGAACATATGGTTGCCTCTAAAAGTAGATTTCAACCAGCATAAAGGCTGACGGACTAGGCTTAATGGATTCCTCTATTCATAAACTTTCAGAAAATATATACTTTATGGGGTCGAAAATAAAAATTTTAGACATTACAAAAGGTATGACGGAATGTGCACACCAGGTAAGGGGTATAAAAACAGAAGCAGTCGTGTTTATTTGGTCATATCTCAGCAAGTCTTGGGGTGATTGTGCTGAATTTCAATATCGATTCATTCTCGGATATTTCCAAGAGATTGATACCATACCCAGATCAGAGGAACATATGGTTGCTTCTAAAAGTTTTATTTCAACCAACACACGGACAGACGGACATGGCTTAATCGACTCCTCTATTCATAAGAAAATATTTACTTTATGGGGTCGGAAATGAAAATTTAGAAATTACAAAAGGCATGACAAAGCTATACATACCCTTGTACACCACAGGTGCAGGGTATAAAAAAACACGAAGTGTTTGCCAACACCATATAAGGATTTTGGTTGCACATTATAGATTTTTTTTACTATGTACTTTATTAGCATGTATTTAATAGCATTTATCCTACTAATATAATAAATGTGAATGTTTGTATGTTTGGATGTTTGGATATTTGTTACTCAATCACGCAAAAACGGCTAAACGGAACTAAATGTAATTCGGCACATTGATAGATAACAACCTAGATTAACACATAGGCTACTTTTTATCACGATAATAACGCGAAGTAGTTGGCAAACTCATCATCACACATACGAAACGGGTTGTTTGTATTGTAAATATTTTTATTTTTGTTGTTAATACTAAGTCTACCTTTTACACTAATAACTACGTAGACGAAGTCGCGGGCACAAGCTAGTTATATTATATTTTAAAATATTCAATAAAATATTCAGTGTGTATATATTGTTTTCTTTTCCACAGTTAACAACCTTTAATTTTTTTCGTATGATTTTTGTTCTTTTATGTTTTTATAATTTTTATATTTTTTCCTTTTAATAAAATATTATTATATACATACATATTACTAGCTGACCCGACAAACGTTGTTTTGCCATATAAATTATTTCTAAGAAATATTTTTTACATTAAAAAAAACGTAAACCATATGTGTTCTATCTACGGTATGCAGATCTATATTAGTTTAAAATTTCATTGAAGTCGTTACGTTTTTAGGTAAGGCATAAATTGGCCCTTGTGGTGAGTCACCCTAAATAAATATTTAGGAGTATTAAAAATATATGTTGATCGATTCTCAAACGTTTATTTCCGCATTGGCTAGTAGACTTGGTAAAAAAAATATCTTAATTATCATATCTGAGTCTTAGTTGAAAATTTCAAGAAGATCGGTCCAGCAGTCTGGCTTACCTGAGGGGGCTTGAAAAAAGGCGTGAGGGAGAGGATTATTAAAAATAGTTATTGACCGATTCTTAAAACTACCCGATATGCACACAAAATTTCATAAAAATCGGTCAACCCATTTCGAAGGAGTTCAATCACAAACACCACGACACGAGAATTTTATGTATTAGATGAATATATTTTCCTTAATTACCTTTTGCGCCTTCACTTTCAGTTCATAACTATACATATATTTTAAAAATATATTTATTTTCAATTTACTATTTGCTATTAAGTTTATTTTTTTTTTTCTTCTCCAATTTAATTTTTTTTTAACATTCATAATAGAAAAAATATCAAACTTGTTTAACATAATATTTTGTTTATTAATTTTATTTATTAAACGGACAGATGGTCAGGGCTTAATCGACTCCTCTATTCATAAGCTTTCATAAAATATATACTTCATGGGGTCGGAAATGAAAATTGTAGAAATTACAAACGAAATGGCAAAGCTATATACATATGTATGTATACCCTTGTGCACCACAGGTGAAGGGTATAATATATATATTTTAAAATATATAATGTGTATTAAAATATAAATTATAAATGCACCAAAGTATATAGATCCCTCATTATTTTTAATTCTAAATTTAATCTACTTAATCTAAATTTAATTGAAATAAAATATGTATTTGAAACTAAATAAACAAAATAGAAGTAGTTTATGGTACAACATTTTCTTATCCATTTACAAACCACACAGACCACTACCATTTCGTGTCCTTTTTGAATCACAAAAGTTTCCGCGTCAACACATAAAACTTTTTCACACTGAAAACTGGTAATTGCCGATAATCTTCATCATACCGTCCTTTGTAATCGAAAGCATTTCTTTCAAACTGACCATTTGCAAAAAATGTGTGTCTTCTTGTGAATGTTAATCTTCTGCTAAATAATGCTTTAATTTGTGTAATATGCGCTGCTGTCTTTGCATTATCCAGACACACATCATCATCGTCGATTTACATCTTGTTCAGATGATATTTAAAGTTTCCAAGTCCCGTATTCAACACAGTTATTCAGCTTATCGTACTCCGATTAAATCCGAAAATTCACTGATGAAGTCTTTTTGTTTGATACTTATATTGAGGGGGTTGAAGTGGGTACATTTTTAATGGATTTTTAACTTTTTATACCAATCTCGTTGCTATCTGTTGTCCGAAGCTGAAAAAAAACGATTTTTGTTCATAAAATTTGTATTTTTGTACTTATATCTCAGTTTATGTATATATTTATTTATTTATTTGATATATTTAAAAAAAGTTTATTTTTCAAAATTATTTTTGCCTATAGTTTTGTCGTTTAGTAATTAAAATTTTGTAAAAATATCCCTAGAGGCATATATAATATCTTTTAACAGTAACAAACGTCTATTAATTAGCCTGTCGCAGAAAAAACTAAGGCAGTCGTGTTTGTTTGATCATTACTCAAAAGTTATGGGGCGATTGTGCTGGATTTCAATAGCGATTTGTTCCCGAATATTTTTAAATTATTGACACAACATACAGATTTAAGTAACATGTGGGAGATTCTAAAATTCTATTTTAACCAACACACGGACAGACGGGCATGGCTCAATCGGGAGAATATATACTTTGTGGGCTTGGAAATCGATATTGTACTACAAACGGAATGACAAATCTACATATACCCTGGGGCATCTCAGGTGAAGGGTATAATTAAAGTGGGAAATATTTAACAATGATCAGTCCATTCTGCATAAAACCTAATTCCTAACAAACACATTCATAAGTATATTAGAACTTTGGCTGATTAATGCCTTAAGCTACAATCGCAAACATAACTGCGAAAATAAATTTATATATTGATTGTTCTACTTTGTTTACATTAACTGGGTATTATTTTAGTTTTGAAATTGAAAGTTTCATAATAATAATTCAATGAATTATCTAATGTGTAAAACACGATTTTTAATAAAGGCTTTTAATATTAAAATTTATAATTTAAAAACTAAATAGTAATAAACAAAATTTTTATTAAGTATTTAGAGTACATGTAATACAATGTACTCAATATGAATTTGCGGTTTAAACAAAAAATTAACTTTAAAGTGTTTTTTAACAATTTACATTCACACTCTTAGCTTTTCCAACAATAACAGAATGTTTATTAATAAAAAAAAAAACAAACTTATTTAGAAATCAATTAACATTAAACATATTTATTAGTGCACCTTAAAATCTACAAATACTTTATCAAACATATAATTAAATGCATTTGTTCGTAAGTATGAGTAAGAAAGTAGCTTAGCAACAGTTATAATATATAATTTAATGTGTATTTAAAAAAACACATGCAGTATTTGTAGCAAACTTAATAGTATTTAACGATCGATATCAGCATGACCAAAGAAATCATCTGTTTTTTGTATATCTTATGATTTAGTGTTAAATAAAAAGAACACACTTGAATACCTAAATGTTAGTACAATTTTTGTTGACTGGTTATTTGCTGTACACGTTTTTGGACTATATGCACATAAGCTTATTATATATGTATGTATATGCTTTTATTTTGTGTAAACAAACCCGATAAATTTCTCATTTTGTATACATACGTTTTATACGCCATTATTAATTATTTTGTTTGTAAAGAACAATTCTTTAATATGTTTTGTTATTTCTTCAAAATTAAACATTGCTTGGTTATGCTTTTTTTTTGTTAAAATTTTCAAGGTTAAAATGTCGTCAATCTAACAGAACGTGTTATATAAAATCTTATATACTTGAACTTTTTTTGATAAGAAAACTTTTTAATTGTTAAATAAGTTTTTACTTTTCATAATCTAAAGGATGATTAGAGCAACTTGTGTTTTTTTTTTTTTTTTTTTTTTTAAATTGCTTTCAAAATCAAACTGGTTTTTATGGAAGTTCAGGGGGTCCAGTTTTTATTAGTTTGTTTATATAAGTACCTACGTGTCGTATTCAAAAAAATCTTTTTCGGAATGGACATGATTTATGGAATGTATGTAAGACCGTACTAAAAGAAAAGGTTCGATGTACAACTTCGAATATGAAATATTTTCGCAAGCAATTTCGAAAAAAATATTTTTTTTGTTAAACGTAGGGCTCGTCTTTTTTAATTTACCATCGGATAACCTTTTGCAACACTTCCTATAATGGCTATGCAAAACAAATTAATTATTTATTATAAAAGGCCAACAAAGTCTTAATAAGAAATGTAAAAGAATTGCTTCCATAACAAACAAAGAACTTTTAACAAGCCATAAATGTTTATTACACTTACATTAAATCTACTTTTTTACAATCAATTTTTTTATCCGTACACACTAACTATTAAAACAGTGTATAAATTTTATTCTAATAATAATTTAATTTCTGTGAAAAAAAAAAAACATAAATTTTGTGTATTTAAAATTTTTCACTTATAAACTTGTTCGTCAAAACACAACAAGTGTTTTTTAGTACCGATTAAAAAGAGTGTATAAAACTAATCCTTAAGTTTCAAATTTATTTTTTACAATTGTCATCAGTTTTATAAAACAGTTATAGAAAACGAAACCAACTTCCGAGAACTTTCAAATTATAAAAAAAATAGTCAAATTTTTTTTTTTAACTCTTCTGTCCCGATTATCTATTAATGCCCATTTTTCTTTTTCATTATAACATCTAATTAATTAGATGAATTTATATTTTTATAAAGACTACAAGTTCTATAACTTAAGTTTTGTTAAATTAGGGAATTAAATAGATTATATTTGGATCCAATAATGTAGTTCCAACCAACTAATGCTGATGAAACCGTAGATGGTTTGGAAAATCATTTTAAATCGGCTAGTATTGGAAAACATTCACAGTGAATACTTATGTACGTACACATTATTTTTTGGTTTAACAGTGGAACCTTTAACCAAAAAGCTCTTAAGTTGTATTCCTTCTCCTTTAAAGGTACAATTATTTAAGTTAAGGCCATTCTAGCGGTGTCCATCGATATGTAAATACTAAAATAATCGACTCGGCTTTACAACCGGTGGAAAACCAGACTTTTGGTATTTCAGCTGTCGTTTTTTTCACATGTTTTCGAATGTGAAATGTAAAAAAAAAATTTAATACTCTTTTTGTATTTGTTTACATGAATTGTTTAAAATATTATGCATGAAGTTGCAAGTATTTTGAAGCGCGTCATTTATGCCAATCTATTTGGAATTGGAAATATTAAGAATGCATTCAAGGTCATGAAAGATGAACTACTGCAAAATGTTTTAAGTGGGTATGTTATAATTTCCCCCTTATTCAAAACCCGATTTTTTAATGAGAGAATTAATGATTTTCTTTAAAAAAAATCCAAACAATTCTTTTCTTACACCCACTTTAAACTAAAAAAAAAAAAAAAATAATTTGTGAAATAAATATCTATTAAAAACTTTATACAATTTTTGAACCTATAATGCTAAATGATGAACTAAATCATATTAATACGTAATCAAAGTAAAAGTGAGTTATTAATTGAAAAACAAATAAATAAATATGCAAACATTTAACACTATCACGTAATGGAAACTTAAATTATATACACCCATTTTACATAAATACTTTTGTACTTGTGTATACAGAATATAACGATATTCAATTTTAATTGTGTTTATTTCGGTGTGGTCATGTGTTTTTTTGTTAAGAAATACATTTTTTTTTTTCATTTAACAGTGCATCATTATTGATAACAAATAAATGAAATGGAATGATTTGTTTAATTTCTAAATTACAAACAATGTATCTTTTGTCGTTTTGAACTCAACCTATTTTGGTAGTCTGACTCAACTTTTGCGTAACACTTTTAATTAAAATTTGTATGACTTTACTAATTTAAAATATCAAGTTTTACATAAAAGCAGAAAAAAATTGGACCAAATTGTCGTAAATTGTAATGTAGTTAGTAACCCCAGTGGTTAAAATTAACTGAATTTTAAAAATTCAACGTTATTGGGCGAGGTTCTCTTTTCATTGAATATGCATACCTCTATAATCAGTGCAATATTTTGCTGAATATATTAACATGTACGTTATTAGCAAATTTAAACGTCTATAACTTTAATAGTTAAATACTAAACCGAATATAAAAGATTTATCTTTCTACACTTCTCTTTGCCAAAGCTTAAGCTCATGTCGAAATTCGTGCTTAAAGTAAATAATTAGGAATCCTTTATTCGTCTGAATCTGATAATATCCTTTACTTTAATTAACGTAAGTATAGTGAACACATCGTAGCTTAGCCTAGATTTCATTTTGTTTTATTATTTCCGTTGCTATTTTTGGTTTTGTATTTTTACTTAGTTGGTTGTATTCTACTAGTCAAGCCCTTTAATTTGATACGCATATTGATGGGGTTGAAAAAATATTCGATCCACCAATTTGTTTAGAGCGCCATCTTGGATTTCAATTTTTTTCATAATTTTCTGTATTTTATTGATCAATCCCTTTCAGTTGATACCCATATTGTGGGGATTAAAGAGGCATAGCCATATTTACTATTTTTGACCCATATATCCGCCATTTTATTTCGGACGCCATTTTGGATTTAAAGTTTTTCATTATTTACCGTATTCCACTGGCTTAGTCTTATCGTTTGATAATTTTTTGACTACTAGATTTTACCCATAATATATAAATAAATTGTACGCCATTTTGCAGTGGCGGCCATCTTGGATTTTGATTTTTTTTATGTCTTTTATTCCGCTATTCAAACCCTTTCCTTTGATGTCCATATCGTTCCTCTATGTTGTTCAAAAGCTGCAAAAAGTTATTTTTGTTTGTAAAAAAAGGAAAAACACCGAATCTCTTTTTTTTTTTTTGCTTCTATCTCAGTTTGTTTTTAACCGATTTGTCAGTTTTTCTTAGCAGTAATTTTTGAGACTGCGGCTTGTATTCTGTTTCCAGTGTCTCTAAAATGTCCAGAAATTAATTAGAAGCTTTAATAACTTATTATTTTTGCCTATAACTTTGTTGGTTAGTAATCGATTTATCCTTAATTTTTTAAGAATATCTCTAGAGTCTAGACACATATCGTACCTATAAATAGTATCAAATGTTTTTATAAATTAACCTAGCCCTGGAAATTGTTGATTTTTGTGGCAAAAATATGAGAAAAAACAGAGGCAGTCGTGTTCATTTGCTTATATCTCAGTTTTAGGGCAATCTTGCTGGATATCAATGGCAATTCATTCCCAAATATTTGCAACAGATTGATACCACATACAGATCTGAGTAACAAGTGGGGCTTCTAAAAGTAGATTTTAATAGCAACCAGTTACAATATTTGGTGTAAGAAAAATAAAGTTAAACAGTTGTCACACTTGATTTATTTCCAAAAAGGTTTTCTGAAACATCTTTGATGTTAATAGACCCTTTGGATTTAGATTTTCGAACTGCAACAACATCAAAATTTTTTTAGATATTTTTGGTATATTGCTACTACATATATTCTTATTATCTAAGGACTTTATTGAAATTTGTTTTTAATGTTTTTGGGCACGTGGCGCTTTATGTTATCTTTCTTAGAAGGCATTTCAAATTTTTTAGTATTAGTAGCAACCATTGCCGAAGCTACAAGTTTTTTCTAAATGGAAAAAGCTTAAAAAATAATTTCTAGAGAGAGACAAAAACTTAAACTTAGGTATTTTTATATGTATATGGTCTAGTTACATCAATGTTAGCAACTTAAAAAAACTAAAGAAGTAGTTTATGCATGAATTCCACTGATATTACTGTTACATATATAGGTTAATCGTACTAGTGCTATTTGAGAAGAAACCATTAAAAATTAGGGAAGTCATTAACGCGGACCAAGCTCAACTAGTGCATACTTATATGTATGTATATAAAATCGTTATTTTATTTGTTTGTAATGCATGATCCCCGTAAACATAACAGCTGCATACAAAGCCAAATTTTTAAGTTATTGTTTCGGTTCGATACATTATAAATTTATTTTTTTTAGATAAATATTAAAAATCATCTTTTGAACAAAATTTGGTTACGTATCGTCTATAAAATATAAGAGAATGAATTTAGTTTTTTTTCTGAAATTTATAATTTTTGGTTCTGAAATGATTAAAATAAACAATGGTTAAATTTTAGGGGCCGACATTGACTTTGAATAAAACATATTATTTAGGAAATTATTATAATTTCTTTTTATTATGATAGTATTGCTATGGTTCAATTATGTATTGAACAAAATATCGCCCAAATGGCCGCCGCGAACTCTGCGGCACACCTCCATCCGATGGTCCAAATTTTCTATGACAATGTTGATGTTCAATTGTTGGGCACGATGATGAGTTGAGGTTGACTGCTCTTTTCCCACACTATTGGGAAAAACAGCATTGTTTTTCGTTCAACGAACTAAGAAGGCATTGTCCGATGTTGTCACATCTGGAATTTCAATATTTTTCACACAATTGAGAACGAATTCGAACGATCATGATGGCCAAAAAAAAATCACGAAGTGCACGATATGCATTTTGATTTGAACGCTCATTTTCATCATAAGTCTGAATAACTTTAACGCGTTGCTCGATTGTGTATCTTTCCATGATTCAAATTGAATTAGTCTGAAATTAAGAAACGTCAAATGAAATACAGAAAAAAATTTGACGTTTAAGTGTGGTTCACATTCAACATCGGCCCTTAAAATTTAATCACTCTTTAGATGTAAAAGTTGTACAAATCAATAACTTAAAATATACAACAGCAAATTTTTTGTTTAAATAATAATAATGCAAACATTAATTAAGTCGTTTAAAATGATTTTGATATATTGAAAAAAAAAAAAAAATATTAAAATTCATAATCAGTAACAAAAGAATTTGATCTTAAATGTATTTACTTTTATATCGACAAACTTATGTATAATTTAAATATTTATTTTTTATATTATTATGTAAGAATTTGTACAAATGCCAGTCATATTTTTCAGTTATAGCATTGTAGTTTAAAAATTTTGAACATTTTCGATAACCAAATCTGAATTGATAATTCTATTGTTTTTACACTTTTGAACACACTTCTTTTAATCATCATAAGTTTTGTTCGCATTTAAGAAAATTCCTAAAACTAACATATCTCACACACACTAATTCTTGTTATTTTTTTATATTTTTAGATAATTAATAAATAATAAACCTCAAAAGAAAGATAAACTTTTAATATTATTTTTCACTCAAAGTCCTAATCTTTAAAAATAGTTAAGCAAAAACAAACAATACAAATTTTATTTTTTTTTTATTTATATTTTTTCTTACGTTTCATAAATTTCGATAATTTTTCTTAAATCACCTGACTACTAAATCTTATTTTCACACTTTTAGCAACACAGACACATAAACCTCTAATAAACTGTTAGATAAGTATGTTTTGTACTTGTTTTTTTTATAATAAAGTAATTAAACAAAACAAAGTGATTTACCAAAAATTAAAGAATCATTTCAAATACAAATGTGAGGTGTTTAACAAAAAATCAAACACGGCTACATGTGTATATGAACATTAAATGAAATACACGTATTTCTTTGCCATACATATGTACATATATACATACATACATGTTAACGTATAAAATTGTATATAACACATGAGGTCTATGTATAAACGATCGAGCCCCCATTTAATTACTATCGCTAATATTTTTTTGCAATTCAATGTCATAGTGTTAGTATAATTTTTTTTATGGTTGATTATTGTTGTTGAAGTAGTGTCACCTTAAAATCTGCACTTTTATATAAGTATATATAGCACACGAAAAACTAAAAGAACCAAAATTTTAAGTACATGGTGGGCCATTTAAAATCTTAAATTTAAATCAGCTATAAAAAAGTACTGGGGCCAAATTACGGCATTCGATCACGATTGAAATTTTACTCGAACGATCAAGTTCGCTGTGTTTCAGGTATAGAGATTTTAATAAGAATTTTCAAATTTCGATCTCGTTCGAATGCCGTAATTTGCCCCCTGATTATTTTTTATAATGCCTGGTTTATTGGAATGGTTGAAATTTTTCATTTAAAAAACGAACTCAATATCATGCATATGACTGACGACTTCTTCTTAAAGAAGTGCAAGAAATGTTCAGTTTTTGAGAACGATGACAAGTTAATGTTAATTTATTTTTTGCACATTTTCAGCCACAGCAGCAATGTTTTCGATTGAATGAATAGCGATCCCTTTTTATAAACTTGCTCCACAAACTGAACTGAAGGGCGAAAATTATCCACGTAAATTGTCCTCAGTTTTTGGTTAAGATTCACTGCTTTGGAAGTAAATTTTTAATATTTTTTTTCTAGGATATAGCATCAAATTGCTAATGACAAACATATACCTGAAAATAAAAATTAATGTTATTCTATCTTTTAAAGGCAAAGTAATCAATGTACGATTACGATTATATTCGGCTGTGTCGAATTTTTGATACTGTGAACTACTTTTATACCATAACATTTTTATACCCTTCACCTGTGGTGCACAAGGGTATATATAGCTTTGTCATTCCGTTTGTAATTTCTACAATTTTCATTTCCGACCCCATAAAGTATATATTTTCTGAAAGCTTATGAATAGAGGAGTCGATTAAGCCCTGACCGTCTGTCCGTCTGCCCGTCTGTCCGTGTGTTGGTTGAAATCAACTTTTAGAAGCAACTATAAGTTCCTCAGATCTGTATATGGTATCAATCTCTTGGAAATATCCAGGAATGAATCGCTATTGAAATTCAGCACAATCGCCCCATAACTTTCTGAGATATGAGCAAAAAACCACGACCACCTCGTTTTTTTCACAATTACAACAACAACATACATATATACATACATGTAAAAAACATACCAAACAAAAAAAATTACAAAAAAAAAAAATATTAAAAATAAGAAAAAAATAATAAAAAAAACTACAAAAAAAAAAATTTTAAAAAAAATTTAAAAAAAAATTTAAAAAAATTTTTTAAAAATTTTTCTAAAAACATTTTTTAAAAAAATTTAAAAAAAATTAAAAAAAAATATAAAAAAAATAATAAAATCACAAACCACTGTTATTGCATGAATACACGTTGTGAAGGGTATATAAGATTCGGCACGGCCGAATATAGCACTGTTACTTGTTTTTTAATAACTTTAGTTCGTTTTTAAAAGCGTGTTAAAAAATAATATGTATTTGCTTTGTATATATGTATAATTATATAAATTACATTATACATAAATTGTATAAAAATTATAAATAGTAAATTCACTGTGTGTATAAAGTTTCAAAGTAATCGGGAAAGTAGAATTAGTTAAAACATAAATTATTTATTTTTGTATGGGCGGTAATGCTTCCTTCCTACTTTTTGATTAAAAAAAATTGTGTTGTAGCTGGAGCTATTGAAATGCAGCGAAAACTATATTTCAATATTTTGTAAAATTTACGCTTACATACAAATAATGTTTTGCCGATTTTCCAAAAATTTTCATTAATGTCTCTAGAGGCATACCAAATCTATAAATTCGTGGTAAAAATAAGTGAAAACACAGAGGCTGTCGTGTTCATACCTCATATATCAGAAAGTTTTGGGGCGATTATGCTGATTTTCAATACCGATCTGCTTCCGAATATTTCTGATTTTTTGATACCTTACACAGGTCTTTCTGATGTCGGTGGCTTTTGATTTCAACATACACAGGGACAGAATATTAGACAGATTATGCTATTCATAAGCTTTCAGAAAAAAATACTTTAGTCAGAAATGAATATTGTGGAAATTTCATACGGAATGGCAAAGCTATATATACCCTTGTGAACTGCAGGTGAAGGGTATAAAAAATATATATTTCTTATAAAGCTACTAATTAATTTTTGGACAAATCAGAGACACAGAGGACAGAATACACACCGCAGTCTCGAAAATTACTGTTAAGAAAGCTGAAAAATCGGTTAAAAACTAACTGAGATATAAGCACAAAAATACAAAAGATTCGGTGTTTTTTATAAAATCTACAAACAAAAATCGTTTTTTTCAGCTTTTTGAAAACATAGAGAAACCATATGGGTGGGTTTCAAAAGTAAAGGAATGACTAGCAGAATATAAGACAAGAAAACAAATTAAAATCCAAGTTGGCCGCCAATGCAATTAATTTATATATTATGGGTAAAATCTAGTAGTCAAAAATATACCCACTTTAACACCCTCAATATTGGTATCAAACGAAAGACTTAGCCGATAGAATACAGTTAACAATGAAAAAGTTGAAATCAAATATGGCGTTTAAAACAAAATGGCGAAAATATTAGTATCCAATAAAAGAGCTTGACTAGTAAAATACAGTTGACTATGTAAAAATTTAAAATCAAATATGGCGTCCGAAATAAAAAATACAATGGCGTTTAACATGAAATCTGAAATTTTGGCTTAACTAAGATGTGGTAAAGGGTATTCTCAGATTTGGCACTGCCGAATATAGCACTCTTACTTTAGTGTCAATTTTCATATAAAAATGTTCAATAATTTTTGTTACAGTTTTAATTTAATCACAAAAATCGGAATAGAAGTATTAGTCTCCTTTTATTTGTAACTACTTGGGGATAATTCGATATTATTGAGGTCCTTTTGATCCATATCGTATGCCATAATTAACCCGAAGGCCGGACTATGTAACCCAGCTTTGCATTATATCGGAGAAGTCTCAACACTTCTCTATGTCAATACTCGAGAAAAACATAAACAGCTTTGTTATGGCATCTTGTTATAATTAGTCAATTTCATCTACAATGGACCATGTAGTGCGATATTATCTGTTTTGTTTATGCATCACATTAAAAACAAAAAACATGCTTACATGATAAATATTCGTATCATGATTATGCGTTGTGGGCAACGCTATGTATATAAAGGGTGTCTCAGTAAGAATGCAGTTGTCAATTGTTTACAAGTGGCAACTCTTAAAATTGGTAGCGCTTTGTAAAAGAACCACGCATTATAACTGTGAAAACTAATTACAAAAAGAAAATGCATCTAATATGTCAACCATTAGGTTGCAACGTACCGGTCGTTCTCTTGAAAACATTGCTGTTATTACCGAGAGTGTCGCCGTAAGATCTAGGGTTTATGTGAATAAAACAGAAATAGTTCCTGAGCTCAAAGCCATATCTTTGTGAATAATTCTTAGAAACCCATCACAAAAAACTTCATTATCAAATAGCGCTTCCTGAATCACTTCCTTAGTGTTCACCTGCTTTCGAGAACGCTTCTATAGGGCATGACTTTTACATGCGATGTCCCACATCGTAGGTCCCTTATTCGCAATTAAGAAGCGCTAATTTCACCCCTACCAGGAACAGCTTAATCATACCTTGCTCTTTGCCACTGCTTAAAAAGGTAGCAGCCCGTAAGGGGAACTAAAGTAAATTACTATTGAAATAAATTTATTTTTTTAAAGGACATACTTATTGTGCTTTCGTATGCAAGCAATTTAAGAATTTCCATGGATGCAATACGGTAAGGAAATGAAGTCTGCAATGCTTACAAAATTCAAAAATTTTTTGATGGAATTTTCATGAAAAGAGTGATGGCCTGTTATCCATTTGACGGATATTTTATGCCATACTTAATCGGACCATGTCTTCTTTTCTTTACAATCCCATAAAATCAAAAAATCCAAACAGTCTATTACTGAGACACCCTTTATATCGCTATTTATGCGCTTTATCTAAAAAAAATTGTTTTTTAATTTTGTTTATTCAACATTTTGGCACTAATTTTAAATGTATTTATGTTTTTTTTACGTTTTCAAAAAAAGGCTCATAAAAGTTAATTGCTTTCATTGATATACATACTTACATATATGTACATCAGTATTCTTATCTTAGCAAATTTGTATGCGTAATAAACTAATACTAGCAAATAAATACGAATACATTGGTTGTTATTATGTATTTTTTTTTTATCATAATTTCGATTTTGTCACTTTCTAGTACAGTTTTCTCTTGAAAAAAAACAGTTTATTTCATAAACAGATTCGTTTGGTTATTTTTTTAATTTTTGTTTAGATTATCACAAATATACACGTATTTTGTACTTATTTTTTTACTAACCATTTCATTCATGCAGTAGTAAAAACTGGTTATATGTTGTGTTCGCACATGGCAACTATTTGGTTATTATTTGAAATTAACTTAATGATTCCAAGAAAGTTTTATCTATACTTTTTATAAGATTGTGTAAATGAATTTTTTTTTTGGTGGTGTACCTACATATTAGTCAATAATCTGGAATACAAAACAACACTTTTTAGAATTTTTTTCTGTCTGTCTGTCTGTCTTACTGAAATTAATTGCCTCAGAAATTACTGGATGTATTCTAATAAAATTTTGGTCCCTAGATCAACATACAATATAATTTTTATTGCGACTTAATAGCAAATAAAATTGTATTTGAAATAGTTTAGAAAGTTAGTATTCATAGATTAGTAATTCGTATATTGCACTACAGAATGAGGAATATATAAAGGGTGGTTAAATTACAAGGGCCGATGTTGATTTTGAATAAAACACTCTTTATTTAGGAAATTATTGTCATTTCTTTTTATTATTATAGTATTGGTATGGTTTAATAATATATGGAACAAAATATAGGCCAAATGGTCGCCGCGACCTCGATGGCACACTTCCATCCGATGATTCAAATTTTCATTGACAATGATGATGTTCAATTGTTGAGCACGATAATGACTAGTCTTTTGCAAAAAACAGCAATGTTTTCCGTCCAACGACCAAACAAATCACGAAGTGCACGAAATGCATTTTGATTTGAACGCTCATTTTCATAATAAGCCTGAATAACTTTAACGCGTTGCTCATTTGCGTATCTTTCTACTGTTCAAATTGAGTTAGTCTGATATTGAGAAATGTCAAATAAAATGCAGGAAAAAACTTGACGTTTAAGTCTGGTTTACTTTCAACATCGGCCCTTAAAATTTAACCATCATTAGAATTTTTATTAAATTAATATAATACAAAAATATTGTTGTGGCCAGCAATGCGGACCGGTCTTCAATAGTAAATAGTATTGTTACTTCGAGCTTAAATTTTGATACTCTTTACCTGTGGTGCACAAGGGTATATGTATATAGCTTTGTCATTCCGTTTGTAATTTCTACAATTTTCATTTCCGACCCCATAAAGTATATATTTTCTGAAAGCTTATGAACAGAGGAGTCGATTAAGCCCTGACCGTCTGTAAGTGTGTTGGTTGAAATCAACTTTTAGAAGCAACTATATGTTCCCCAGATCTGTGTATGGTATCAATCTCTTGGAAATATTCGGGAATGAATCGCTATTGAAATTTAGCACAATCGCCTTATAACTTTCTGAGAGATGAGCAAAAAACCACGACCACCTCGTTTTTTTTTCACAATTACAACAACAACCTACATACATACTGGTTAAAGTAAACGTGGCATCGAATTCCTGCTGAGCCAAAAAAATTTTATTTTATTTTATTAAATATATTTATATATTATTATTTTTTTTTTAATTTAAAAAAAAAAAAATTTTTTTAATATTTTTTTTGTAATTTTTTTTAAGTTTTTTTTTTTTGGTATGTTTTTTACATGTATGTACGTATTTTATATGAGATGAATGGTGATACAAACAATTGTTATTGCATGACTTCACGTTGTGAAGGGTACATAAGATTCGGCACGGCCGAATATAGCACTGTTACTTGTTAAAAACTACATTGATATGTATGTATGTATGTATGTATATACATTTAATTTGCTGAGTTTTTTCTGTTTACTTTTCTTAATATGAAAATGTTAAACGTTTTTAACGTGAAAAACAATTTTCTGTAGAAATTACATTTTTAATATATAACTTTTTTTACTATTTCCGGCGACGTTAGTGCATTTTTATACCCTTCACACAGTGAAAAAGGGTATATATAGCTTTGTCATTCCGTTTGTAATTTCTACAATTTTCATTTCCGACCCCATAAGGTATATATTTTCTGAAAGCTTATGAATAGAGGAGTCGATTAAGCCCTGACCGTCTGTCCGTCTGCCCGTCTGCCCGTCTGTCCGTGTGTTGGTTGAAATCAACTTTTAGAAGCAACTATATGTTCCTCAGATCTGTATATGGTATCAATCTCTTGGAAATATCCAGGAATGAATCGCTATTGAAATTCAGCACAATCGCCCTATAACTTTCTGAGATATGAGCAAAAAACCACGACCACCTCGTTTTTTTTTCACAATTACAACAACAACATACATACATACATACATACATACATACATACATACATACATGTAAAAAACATACCAAACAAAAAAAATTACAAAAAAAAAAAATATTAAAAATAAGAAAAAAATAATAAAAAAAAACTACAAAAAAAATTTTAAAAAAATTTAAAAAAAAATTTAAAAAAAATTTAAAAAAAATATAAATAATATATTAAATAAATAAATAAAATAAAATTTTTTTGGCTCAGCTGGGATTCGATGCCACATTTATTCTAACGTGTACGTATGTATGCACGTATTTTATATGGGATGAATGGTGACAAACAATTGTTATTGCATGACTACACGTTGTGAAGGGTATATAAGATTCGGCACGGCCGAATATAGCACTGTTACTTGTTTCCTTTACACAAATAAAATAAATAAATAAATTTTGACTATGTATAATAACATTGATTGTCAGTACATACATACATATCGACCCCTGTGCGCAAAATTATCGTATGTTACTTTTTTTAGAAATCGTATTTTTTATGCAAATTGCTTCTACATCCATTAATCCATCTGCTGATAAAATATTATAGCGATAACTGTTTTAGTTGTGAAGATAACACTGTGTACATGTTATCGTATGCAGCAGTGTTATTTACGTTTTTTTTTTTTATTTATAAGTAAAAACAACGCTCTCCTGTACAATGTTGTTTTTGTAACATACGATAATTTTGCGCACAGGAGTCGATAGATATAAATATGTGTTTTAACATATATGTAAGATAGATATCGTCTATTTCTTTATTTAACTTGTATCTCGATTTCTGGTATGGTTTCTGAGATATCAAGCATCTACTTAATAGTGACGTGGCATTGCTCACAACTCTATTTATAAAATTATATTGTTATGACATTGTCTTAAGTGCAGTCCCCTTAATTATTAAAAAATTTTACATATGTACTACAAATGAGCGCATTGGCGCTATTGTTGCATTGACATTTATTCGACTAATTCAACTGCAAAGCCTGAAATTTCCTAAAGATAATTATTTTATTATTAATTTATCTTGTTGAAACAGAAATAAAAACCATGTAGTAAGATCTAGAAATCCATTCTTATATCCGAACAATCAGGACATATCGACTAAACTCTCTGCTATTATATTTTAAACGCAACTAGTCGTGTTTTTGAAAGAGCAACATAATAACTCGAAAGGAAAGAAGATATTATCAAACCATTAATTTTGAAGTTATACATGATATAACCTGGCATATATGTTTTATGAAAAACCAAGAAATGTTCATTTTTAAAATATAAGAATAAAATATGTTCATGTTAATGCTTCAATTAAAAGCACAGTTTTCATCATTTTAAGAATTCACATTCGTTAAATACATATAAACAAATTTCGTAACACGTTTTCTCGTCATATGTTTTAAACGCTTACGGATTAAATTCTTCAAAAATAGACTCACAATTGCACTAAAACGTGTATTATTTGCTTACAACCCATTTTTTCGAAATACATCAGGTGTTTGATACAAATAACAAATTTGGTCAATTTAATAGACTCATCAGCGCCTTTAAATTTGTTTTTTACGTTTTTTCTACCTAAAATAAATACAGACATTTTACATAAAATGTTAAGAGAAAATTAATTTTTTTTTTGGCCAATCGCCAAATGTTCTAAATCAAGCCACATATTTCTTAATGCAATTATGTGTGCACGAACATATGTTTTGTTTTAAATAGGAACATTTCAAATATGTTTGCAATTTCTTTACTGATGACTAATGAATTTCCTTTTTGATGTTTTTTAGGTATTCGTTTTTCTATGGATGTGTCTCGTGATGAAGTAAAAGCTTTGTCTGCTTTAATGACATTCAAATGCGCCTGTGTTGATGTACCATTTGGTGGTGCTAAGGCCGGTTTAAAGATCAATCCTAAAGAATACTCTGAACACGAATTGGAGAAAATCACTCGCCGTTTTACCCTTGAATTGGCCAAGAAAGGCTTCATTGGACCTGGCGTTGATGTACCTGCTCCTGATATGGGTACTGGTGAACGTGAAATGTCCTGGATTGCCGATACTTATGCCAAGACAATCGGCCACTTGGACATCAATGCTCACGCTTGCGTAACTGGTAAACCCATCAACCAAGGTGGTATTCACGGCCGTGTCTCTGCTACCGGTCGTGGTGTTTTTCACGGTTTGGAAAACTTCATCAATGAAGCCAACTACATGAGCATGATTGGAACTACTCCTGGCTGGGGTGGCAAGACTTTCATTGTTCAGGGTTTCGGTAATGTCGGCCTTCACTCAACCCGCTACTTGACCCGTGCTGGTGCCACCTGCATTGGTATTATTGAACACGACGGTTGCATCTTCAACCCAGAAGGCATTGATCCTAAGGTATGTTGGTAACGCTATTTATTTAAAAAAAAAAATTGTTTCTTTACTTTATGATTATTTTGAATACCACTCTGCTGGTATTGTTACGCAATTAAAAAAAAATATTCTTTAAAATAAATGCCAAAAATGTATACATTTTTTTACCAAGCCACTCAAGGCCAAAAGATTTCCGGGCACTTAGTCTTTTCTCGCAAGGACTAGGCAAAAACTAATAGATCTTATATTAAAAACTCACTTGGGACCACATCAGCCAGATAACGCATATATCTCAATGGTAAATGATCAATTAAAAGTGCAGATATATCGAGGTGAATTTTTCGTAATTCGAGAAGGAGATTTTAATGATGTGAAGTTGGATATATAAATTTTTTGTATACCTCAGTATTCTTACTTACCTAATAAAATGGTTTGATAAAATTTTAGAGACCGTATTAGTCGCTGGGTGAGGCTGCCTACCTACCTTCCAACATTCTAGAGACCCGAATTATTAATGTACATAAATCTTTCGAAAAGGCCTAAAAGGAAAGTTGTTACCAGGGGTAAACCAATTTGCAACATTCAGTTTTAATGGAAAATTTTCTAAAACGTGCAAGTTAAATGTGCTTTTAGTGTAGAAATTCTAATAAAAATTTTATCATTTTGCACACGATTAAATACCGTCATTTATCCCCTGATCATGATTGGAATACTGAAAATCTTCGAAGATAACGTAAAAAAATTTTCGTTTACCTGAGAAAACCGAACCCGTGCTCTTCATTCGACAGACTTCACAGGCCGCTTACAATATTATACTTGTCTTTATGCCACTGAAACTATATGTACAGTGTATAGCTTTTGAGTGTTTAAAGACTAAGTTGTCCTGCCGTTTGACTTTATTCCCAATAAGGGCACTGTAACATCTTGATTAGAAAGGAACAAGTAAATGATATAAAGGTCTTAATAAACAAAACAAATTATCTGCCGCATTTCAGTCGATTTTGCTCCTATTACCGAAATAAGTATTTTGGAAAGATTAGTATGGGTGGATTATCATCCTCCTTAAAGGAATTATCTATCTATTCTGACAGTTTAAAAATTGACTCTGACAATAGAGTGGGTATCTTCTGTTAATCTCAAGAAATTTTAAGTTAAACTCATTGCATAAGCGAAACTGCCAACATGTTTTACCAAAAAAATAAGTTGGAGATGGAGCACGTAACTCTGTTGACATTCAAGTTGTTTTAAAAACTTGGAAATCCAATGCCTATAACTCTAATAACTCTTCAACGACTTTTATTTTATTTGTAATTTTAGGCTTTAGAAGACTACAAGAACGAACACGGTACCATTGTTGGTTACCCACATGCAAAACCGTACGAGGGTGAAAACTTGATGTTTGAGCCATGTGATATTTTCATCCCAGCTGCCGTTGAAAAGGTTATCAACAGTGAAAACGCCCATAAAATTCAAGCTAAGGTAATATTTTAACTCTATGCAGAAGCACTTGAAGTGAAGTTATAAATTCTATCCATTTTGTCCGATAGATCATTGCTGAAGCCGCCAATGGTCCAACTACACCTGCTGCTGATAAAATCTTGATCGATCGTAACATTTTGGTTATTCCTGATTTGTACATTAACGCTGGTGGTGTAACAGTTTCCTTCTTCGAATGGTTGAAGAACTTAAATCATGTATCTTACGGTCGTCTTACTTTCAAATATGAACGTGAATCTAACTACCACTTGTTGGGTAAGTCATCTTAAACTTTTATTATTGTATATTTTATTTTAAACTATCTATTATTCTTGATTTATTTATTTTTATTATTATAGGGTTTTTGGCTTAGTTATTTAAAAAAAAAATAGAACAATATAATTATATATGGCTTAAGCTAAAATTCCAAAAATATTTCCTCTCTTATTTATACTAAAATTTCTTTAATTTAATTTAAATTTTATTACATTTCATTTGGTTTGGCTTATGTTTTAGTTGTTATTTAATATTTTAATTTTTCCAAATTTTTTCATTTAACAATTTTAGTTTTTATCAATAATACACATATCTATTTCACCTAAAACAGTCAAAATACCTATCTTTACATAACATTAGCTGTTATTAGTACATACTTGAATAGATGGCATTTTTCGCAATAGTAATTGTCTTTTTTTTTCATTTTCTATCTCTTCTAAATCAATTTAGCCTCAGTACAACAGTCTATCGAAAGATTTGTTTTGGACGGTACAGTTTTTTCATTTGTATTTTATTTTTATTTCTTTTATTTTTTATTAATTTAACTCATGTTTTATATCTATATTTTTTTTAAGTTAATATAAACATAACGTATTAGCAAACTGTTAGTTTTTAGTTTGTTGCACAAATGCCATTTTGTTTATTTGTATTTAAATGTTTAATTGCGTGTATTATTAGTAGCGAATTCATTTCGATATCATTTTTTATTTTATAAAAAACAAAAGTTTGAAACAAAAATTAAAATTAAAGAAAAAAATGCTTTGACATAAGCAGGTAAAAATATAAAAACGTAATGCCTGTTGTTTTTGCATTGTTGTATTTGTTGCCGTCACGCAATAACCTTTTATATAAATTGGGGTTTGTAAATGACGTTCATCAAAAAAGGACCATCTCTAGATTTGGTTTCATTTCGAATATTTGAATCTGCTTGCAAAGTATTGAGTAATTGGGTACTAAGTATTGCCATTTTCTTTGGGTATTCAGTACTCTATATAAGTTAAGTTGCCTTCAAACGAAATATATTTTACAAATGACTTATTATGTATGTCTGTTAAAATTTTTATTTTACAGATAATTTATAATTTTAGTTTCACACGAACATTTATAATTACTTCTGACATTGTTATTAGAGTTAGGTGTATTACCTGTATGTAAGCTTACAAAATTAAACTATTCGCCACACAAATAGTTGTCTATAAAAGCAAACAAGCACTAAGGCCTCATTAAAATTTAATAACTATTTTTATTTGTAATAATGAAATAATATACTAGTCAAATCCTTTCAGATGATACCAATATTGACTCTTTCGGTTGAAGCTGAAAAAAATTGATTTCATTTGTAAATTTTTGGAACATACATATATTAAAAAAAAAATTTACCTTTAACTTTATCGATTAGATCCCGCTTTTTCCAAAAATGTTTACAAATATCTCTAGAGGCATATTATATCTAAAATAGTAGCAAATGTACCTATAAATTATTCTATGGCTGAAAAATCTTAAAAAACAGAGACAGTCGTGTTTATTTGCTTATATCTCAGAAAGTTATGGGGCGATTGTGCTAAATTTCAATAGCAATTTATTCCCGAATATTTCCAAAAGATTGATACCATACACAGATCTGAGGTACATTTAGTTGTTTTTAATAGTTGATTTCAACCAACAGACGGTCAGTGGTTAATCGACTTCCCTATTCATAAGCTTTCAGAAAATATATACTTTATGGGGCCGGAAATGAAAATTGTAGTGGCAAAGCTATATATACCCTTGTGCACCACAGGTGAAGTGTATACAAATAGTCAATACTTTTGAGTAAACGAATGAACATAATGTATGTACATTTTATTTAAAATTATGTTGCACTACAGTCAAAACGCCCAATTTATATAAAATAAATAAACAGGTCTGTTTTTAATATCGAAATGAATCCGTTCGTGGGCAAAAAAACGCAAACTAATTTAATGTATTAATAACGTAATCCTCAATAACCTTAAAAAATCCTACACACTGAGCTTATTTAAAAAAAAAATCACCTGGATATGCTCAACATTGTCGATTTCTTAAGGGCAGTACATATACTGATAATGTTGACAAGTAGACAAGAAATAACTTAAACATTACGCTTTTTTTTTAATAAAAAATAAATATTTTTTTTTTAAAAAATACGGTTTTAATGGTTTTTAAATAATATATTTAAGTTGAAATTTTTTTTACCGAATTTTTGGCTCATCTGACTCACATTTATATTACCTCCGTGCTAGAATGATTATTTGCATTTTCCAAAATTAAAATTGCAAATGTAGCGAAAAGCTCAATAATATACTAAAAATTTATAGATTTTTCCATGCTATTTGCTCTAAATTAAAAAAATGTTTTTTTTTTTTTTTGTGTTAGAGATAAGTAGTTTATAGAATAATTATTTTATATGTATTATTTCATAGTAGTATTTAAATAGCTAATTATTAGTTTGCATTATTTGTCTTTTTTTTATTTTTAGTGTATTATACCCAATTCCAATCATAATTGCATCAGTTTTATACATTTTTAAATACACAATTCTCCTTTAATATTGCTCTAAACCTTATTAACATTTTGTATTTTTTATAATATAAATAACAATTTATGTTAATTTTGCTTTGTATTTATGTATAATTATTTTGTTTTATGTTTTCTGAAAAGACTTAATATAAAATTAAATTTTTATAATACTCTCTACATTTAAATATTTTCTCCTGTGTTTAGAATCTGTTCAAGAATCTTTGGAACGTCGTTTTGGTCGTGTTGGTGGTCGAATTCCAGTCACTCCCTCTGAAGCTTTCCAAAAACGTATCTCAGGTGCTTCTGAAAAGGATATTGTGCACTCTGGCTTAGATTATACCATGGAACGTTCTGCTCGCGCTATCATGAAGACCGCCATGAAATACAATTTGGGTCTTGACTTGAGAACAGCTGCCTATGTCAATTCCATTGAAAAGATCTTTACCACATATCGTGATGCTGGTTTAGCTTTCTAAGGGATTTAATAAATGTTAATAAATTAAAACAAAACATTTTAAAATTAATGTCAATCCTCTATGATGGTGCATACTTACATATAACAACTTGCAACATAATTCTCTATATTTTAAATAATTATTTAAAGAAACCTTATCAAGCAAAAGAAGTGTGAAATATTTTTAACAAAAAAATAGAACAAAATCTTTTACAACTCTAGCAAAAAAAATACACTCTTAAACATGTAATGTTTATAAACAAACAAGTAGTTAACGCATTCTCTTTAAGCAATATAAATATTTCTATTTTAATAACAACATTAGTTAGTCCTGCCATTTGCCACAAAATGATAACAAAAAAACTACATTTTTTTAGTAAAAAAATTTTATTGCCATCTTTTAATTGTGAAAAAAAACAGATTATTCAGTTTAATCAAACTTGCAATGCAGTGACGTTTTTAATTCCTCGTACGTATTTTAATGTATTTAACAGTTATATAAACCCTTTTACCGTTTTATTTGTTTTCCTTTTGTTTAATTTATTTTTATATGTATATTTTCCTATTTATACTTATAATTGTTGCTGTTTAATTCTTCTTTTAAGTTTGTAAAAGTCAGTCCAATAAGCAAATGCATTTTAAATTTAACATGTGAAAAAATATTCATAAAAATAAAAACATAAAAAATTAATTCAAAATAAAAAAAAAACAAAAAAAAAATTTTAATATGTTGTCTTATTTACTGAAATTTATAAAACACTAGCCAAGCCCCATAATAAATAAAAATTCTGAACATTCTGAATTTTAATTGAATATCAAGTGCAAGAAGCTAAAAATTAGAAAATTTTTTTAATGGGCGTGGCACTACACACTTTTCTTATCACGCAATGATATAGTCATGACAGCTCAATATGTGTGCAAAGTTTTAGAAAAATCGATCTAGTGCAAGTAGCTAAAAATGAGAACTTATTTTTTGTGGGCGTGGTACAGCGCACTGTTATAACCACCAAATTGAATAGTCAGGACAGCTCAATATGTGCAAAGTTTTAGAAAAATCGGTCAAGCGCAAGTAGCTAAAAATTATAACGTATTTTTTATGGGCGTAGCCCCGTCCACTTTTGCCACCCATAAACACTCCCTGGAATGTGTACAACAAGTTGTCAAAGTTTAAGTCCGATCGGCTTTACTGTTTCGGAGTCTACAGCTAACACACTCACACACAGAGTTTCACTTTTATATATATAGATGTATGAACATAATCCGTCGTGCTTTTAAAGAACTCAGCTATAAACAAATGTAAACGAATGACATATGTATGTTAATTTTATCGGCAACAGAAAAAAAGGCTGGCAGTTTAACGAAGGTCATAAAGACGAAAAAGAAATATACAAAACAGAACTTTGCCCTTTACTTAATGATAGCTTTGCTTAAGATGATCTTACGATTGGATTTTGTCTATAAAAATAAACTACTTTTTAATAAAATAAATAACAATTTAGGTTTTTAGTTTAGTTTATTTTGGCACACAAATATGACAATATTTAGGCTTTTATATCACTAATAGAACCATTTAAACTTTAATATGTAATATCTACAGATAAATATTTTTTGATTCTGTTTATGTGATTTTCTTTATGTGCTTTTAATGTATATTATCAGGGTTGTCATGTCATTTCTATTGCTGTCAGAAATGAATTTAGAAACAATCGAAAGTATTTTCATTTATTTTGAGTTTTAGGTTTCAATTAAAATATACACTCATTTTGATTAAAACATAAATAAGAATTCAAGGCACGAAAGTGAATTTTTGTTGTTTTTAAATTTAGTTTCGACAACAACCCTGTATGTATTGAAAAATAACATTTTTAAATTAATATCAATCCTTTTTAGGCATAAGTATAATAAAGATAATATTTTAAATATCAATTGACAGATCGCTTTTGCTTTCAGTAAAAAATATAATAAATACGTACATAAATGAAGATCAATAACATGACTATAATACTATAAGTACACTTTAAGGGAGGGAAATCGACAGGGGAGTATTGGAAAAAGGTATATATAAAATATATATAATGTAGTGTTTGTCATAAATTAAGTTTTTTTTTTTCGTTAATTTTTGTAGAAGTTTTTTTTTTTAAATGCATACATCTCTTTGTGTACACAGAGAATTTAAATTTAAATGTCTTTTAAAATATCCTTAGCATCTAGTATAAAAAATAAAAATAATTGTAATTGTAATCCACAAGGTGCAGTCTATCGATATTAGCACAGCACTCAATAAATTCCTAAATACTATATGTATATCATTGGAGCATTCATACAGGGGTGTTCGTTCTCACGCCTTTAGAAAACCAATGATTTGGGAAATAGTTTTTGTGTAATATAATCATCTACCACAGCCTTAACAAGATCCGTGGTGACTTTAGGATGTTTCAATTGATAACCGAATTCTTTAAGTTTCGAATTGTCCAAATTCAAATGCTTATGATACAATTGTTCTTCGTCCAAATAAGGTGTGAGAGGTGTATTGGTTAAACCGTTTTGTTGGCATATCTCTGCCCATGGTGATAAATGTTTGTCATTAATTTCACTGACAGTATCTGAGAGACTTAGCTAGAAAGCATTAATTCGAATCGTTATGTGTATATTATATATAATGCAAATATGTTTTATACCTTTGCAAGATTTGACATAACTATGCCAAAATAGTCAATATTTATTGAAAAAAGTTCAGCCAATATTTCACTTACTGTCCCTTGAGTAGATTCAGCATCGTCAACAATGTTGTATATTTCTTTATTAGCCTTTGGGCTATTGGCCAATTCCCAAGTTGCAGCGCAGACATCTTCAACATGTACAGTTGACAGTTTCATAGCATCATTCCATAAAAGCTTCATGGTTTCATTGAGGTGTTTGTAAATGGCAGCAATAATTATACGAGGCACTACAATTTATAATAAGTAATCAATGATTTCAGAGAGATTAAGAGAAATATTTATAAGATTTTCTGAGATTTTGGGTCACGACATTCTTTCCAAAAAATTGTTCTTTACAATTTGTACTTTACCGATATTTCTAAATAAAATGTATTTTTTTTATCTAATACTAATTTTTGAAAATTCATTAGCACTAAGCTGTTTTCATTGGCACTTACTTAGATAACGTTTATCGCCAAAACCATACACAACTGGTAACCGTACTATAGTGTAATTAAAGTTCTCCATTGAATGCAATTCTTTTTCAACTTTCAATTTATATTTTGCCACCGCAGTCCAGGGATCATGCTTACAGTCTTCTTTTAAGGGACATTTTTCAGAGCTGTTCACACTACCAGAACTAAATTCTATATAACGTTTAGCTTTAATTGACATGGCTTCGTTGGAACAGTTTAAGCTTAATTTAAATATTCCTTCTTTATAGATGGCATCGGTTTGATTAGGACGAGTTTCGGCAGCACAATTAAATACCAAATCCCACGAACGACCGGTTGATGGGTGTGGTACAAAAGCATTTTTGCAGGAATCTGCAAAGTAAAAAATAAAACAAGAAATTTATATAAAAATGTATACTTAATATTTGTACTGATTATGTATTTGTAATATTATACATTGAAAATCAGTAAGAACAAATGAACACTAACTAAGTATGTAGCAGCAAATGGAAGCCTACTTACTTTGATTTATCAGATTAGCACTGCAAAATTCAACTTTTTTGTTTTCAAAGGCTTTTGATTGTTTTGCATTTAACCATGCCATTTGTGGAGGCGTTTTATCAACAACACGTATTTCCTGTGACAAATCATTATCAACCAAATATGTCAACAAATTGCGTCCAATAAAACCGCAACCTTAAAATAAAAAATCGCTTTAATTACTAAATAAGACCTTCATGCATGCTAAAATCATAATTCTATTATAGACATTTAAACTCTGCTACCGCCCTTTTCACAACTATAAACATTTTTAGCTATTTACTAACCACACACTGGATATCTAAAGCTGTCCTTAAGTTGTACATACATATGTATATACCTACATACATATATACATAAGTAACATTAGGAAGTTCCGATTATATGGAAGATATCAAATGTTTAAGTTTACATTTGAACAACATAGGTAGGTCAAATTTAAAAAAAATAAAAACTTTAAGTTTTATTGTCTTAATAGCTAATTACGAACCACATTGCTAACTCCAACATAAAAATGTTTCCCCTCTAAGTATATTCTAGTTCCATAGAATAACAATCATGAATAAATCCCCAAAATTGTTTAGGTTTTTTTTTTTATTTACATTTAATATCCGTTGATAGCTTACTTCATTCTGAACTCTTTTCAATGAAAGGAACAAAAATCCCACAAAAAATTCATAATACAAATTTTCACTTTAACGGTAATGAAAATTTCATGGAAACTAAAATGTAACTTCTTATTCGAGATTGGGTAATAAAATCTGAAATTATTATTATTAATTATGAGTTGTTATTGCAGCAGCTGTTGGTAAAAAAAAAACATTTGGAAGAGAAGTTAACTCTTTAGAAAGTAAAAATATCTTAATTTTAAAAAATAAACAATATAAATCATAATGTATTTTTCCAATGTTCTGTTGCTAGATTTGTGAATCGACACTGCATGTTTAGCAGCTCAAAGGCTAATAGTTTATGTATGTCCAATATACAAGAAATAATTTTTCGGTTTGTGCATGCAGCTATAACATGATTTTTCGATTCTATAAATTTAGTTTAAACAAAAAACATATATGATTGTTGTTTGAAATCACAATTGGTAATGGTCAGGTACATAACTAATACGTCACTATTGACACATTTTTATATTAGAAATGTAAGCCTTAACAAATAAATTTAAAAAAAAACTAAGAAACTCAGAAAGTATTTGTCATTGTTTTTGCCTTGTATGCATACCACTTACCTCCCAATAACAAAACTGTTGGCTTTTCCGACATGCCCTTTTTGTTGCTTTGATTTAGGAACCTTTAAAATTTTTTTCGTATATTTTTTTATTCCGTATATTTTACAGACAACAATGAATTATGCAAATTAAATTTAAACACTGGGAATATAATTGTATTGTATCGTTTCTTTATTTAATAATATAAATGAAACCTTTTGCCACAGACTATCATATTTTGTGCCTTTTGCAAATGTACTCAAACAAAAAATAATGAGAGATGAACTAAACCAGAGGTGATAATTCTGCAATCTACATTAAAAAAGAATTTTTATTTTAGCGATTTTTTATTTGATATAAATATGGAATTTATATTTTTTTTAATCGAACAGATTTATGTTTGTTAAAAATTTGTGCAATATCTACGTAGTTTTTTAGTCTTTAATTGTTAAAAAATATTGGTGGTAAACCAATTGTAAACGTTTTGTACATTAATAAATAATTAAATTCATTATTAAGACTTATGGTAAAATTTAAAATGGTGTATCAAAATATGCAATGATCGAAAATTTCAATCTGGCTCTGCTAGATCTACTTATATATTAATTTTTTATGTTTTGCTTATTTATTTTTATTGCCGACATATATTTATAATTACTGTATTCACAAGGTGTCCTAACATGGCATATGTATAAAAATATTGTGGTTGGTTTTCAAGTAAAATACTTCCTAAAATAATATTACTGTATATAGCATGTTTATTGTGTTGTCATAACTATTCAGGTTCCTGCGGCGATAGATTAAAAATCTGCAAACCGATCCGTTTCTAACATTTGTAAGACGCCCCTCTAATATTTATTAAAAATTAACATTATTAGTTATTAAACATTTAGCAAAATTGACGAGTTGATATATAAAACTAAGGGCCGTATTCATAAAAGATATTTTAGGTTTATTGAAGGCTTATTTGACAAATTTCTCTACAACATCTGTCAAATAAGCCTTTAATAAACCTAAAATATTTTTTATGAATACGGCCCTTAGGGCAAAAAGATTGCAAACAGTGCAAAAACTACGAAATTAAGCACTGGAAGCTACATTAAAATGTAATAGATATACTCATATAATTGAAATATTAGAAAATCTTAAATGAATGAACATTAAGCAAAGACTGGAATATTAAGAATTTTACTTTATTAAAAGAATGAAACTAGGAGAAGCACCAAAATACTTATGTAAGTATATAAAATACGAAAAAGACATTGAACTACATGGACTAAGAACATAAACGATTGTAAGTGCTCATAATCATAAAGACGCATAAATACAACAAGAAGAGTGATGAACGGTTAAATCACAAGTAAAAATTCATCGTATTCAAACACATGGAAAATAACAATGAAGATGTCAAACACAACAAATATTTCAACGTATTCAAACAAAGTTCAAACACATAAGAATAGTTTAAATGTTAAAAAAAATTAATACAGTAGTTCCGCTCAATTTATTTTTCATAATAATAAGATTTCCATAAAATTAATTTACAAGACTGTGTTAATTGATTTTAAGATGCGTTCAAAAATGTAAATGTAGGCATATTTAGCAAAAATTAATATGCATAAGTAATATTTCAGATAAACATATGCAAAAACAAAATTGATCACCAAACAGAATTCATTTCTAATATAATAAAATATAACAAAATCTATTACAAGTAATACGCATTATGACTTGAATTCTTTATGATTACAACATGAACAATTTTGTTTACTCAGTAATGCAGTAAAATAATATATATAGGAATTTATTATGTACAAAGGAATTTTATTTTGGAGATGTATTTTTTTAAAATATCATCTGGCATCACAGCGACTTTATTAGAGGCACCTTGTATCGGTGCTGAACTTCTATCACCTTTTCTTTAATACACTTTGGAACATTTGTGCATTAGTTTAAATAAATTGAATTAACTCAAATAGTAAAAAAGGACAAAAAAATATGTCGTTAAATAAACAGATGGATTTATATATAGAAGTTAATGTGTTGACTGCTGGGACTATAGCCGAAGTGGTAAATGCGATATTGGAGTCCCTTCTATATCAAAGAAATCAAATACCTTTTGTTTACAAAACCTTTCGTTATTATGTGAACAAATGGTTGCAACAAGAGGAAACCCAGTCAAATATTGGTAATGAAGACTGTGCAATACAGCATTTTCATGTGCAACGGATAAAGCAGCAGGCTATTAATACAATAGAGACTATAAGTGCAATGAAAGAGGTTAGAATGTGTGTGTCCTTTATAACTTGTAAATTTTCTTAATACAAAATTTTTTTTAATCAGATTATTAAAAATACCTTTAAAAAAAAACGTGTAAAGTCGTTGAGATTTTTATTTGGATCTACTGTATTTACCGCTAAGGAGGCTTATACTGTATACATACCCACTGAAGATATTGCAGTAAAACATTTTCATAATAATCACATAATATCACCTGACAAACTAAATCAGGCGCTTTTGTAAGCTTTATATATATATTTAATTTACAAAAAATATTTTAAATGTGCTTCTGTTTTAGATCACTGCTTACGAATGAAGATCTTTATGCAATTTTTTCCCATAACATGAAACCTACTAACATTTATCTGGAACTAGAGATACTCGAAAGTCATAATGAAAATTTAATGGCATGTAAGGATTCTATTGAAAAGTTAGATATATTTCCAAAAGATTTCTCAACATTACCTGGAAGCTGTAAAGACATCCATATAAATTTAGTACATAAACAGTCGTCGACTATAGAACATAATCAACTTTTATGTTGTAAAGAACTTGCAGTGTTTGAAGATCTATCAAGTTTAAATTTAAAGTGTGATAGCGAACAAAAAGAGGACATTATTAACAATAAAAACGATAAATCTTTGATTAATTCATTCTCATGGTGGGAAACAGAAATTGTTGTACGAGGTTTTAAGAATCAGTCTACTAAGGATACTAATATATGGTCCTAATATGATTGTTATACAAAGAAATACTTTTAAATAAATTAAGCATAAAATAAATAAATAAAATTTACACAATCACTGTATTCACAAGGTGTCGTAACATGTCATATTGTCAAATTGTTGTTGCTTTTCAAGTAAAGACTTAAAACAGTCCAATATCCGTTAAAATGATATTTTAAAAATTTTGAAAAATCGGCGATTTAAATAGATTTCACACTGAGTTATAAAGGGTCGTTCACAACAGTTGTATTTGTTTATGTGTTTATTTTAGAAAACATTTGACTTTATGACACCTTGTGAATACAGTAAATATACATATATTTTTACCTTTTAACAGAAAATACGTGGTCTTTTTAAAAATTATACTGATATAATCCCCTTTTCATAAAACTGGTGTATGTTAAAAATTTGTTAAGTATCTTACTTATTCCCTAATAAAACTATAGTGATTATCTCCGAAGTAGTGAAGGTAATTCAGAGTTAATTTTAC